>CM077676.1:286873365-289373365 GCA_039707655.1 Elymus sibiricus
ACTGGACTTGCAACCCTAGTTACGCAGAAGTGCAAGCACAGAAGCGGATGACCGGACCTTACCAACATACTCAAAAAAGTATTCTATACTGGGGTCTGTGCTCTTGACAAGCAGTGTTTCCAGTCTAGCTGTGTCAAATCGGGTGTGAAGTGTCCTTCTAGGTTCTGGCTGGTAGAGCAGAGGACTGAAAATCCTCTTTAGTTTCACGCATGGGACTCTAAATCCCAATTGCACTAGCTCTGTGGTTCGATTCCACAACAGAACGAACAATGAATGAATGTGGGCGGTCAACCAGGTAAGCCTGTGCCCAGGAAAGAAAGGACTAGGGAGGGATTGAGAGAAGCTTTCACAGTGGAAAATGAAAAAAAGCATATCATTCTTAGAAATTGTGGAATTTGACTCAGTTAGAGCTATGGTTTAGCATCAAGAGGGAAGTTTTGTAAAAGCAACAGGAAGAATTGCTTAGATACCCGTGAGCGTATATAACTTGGGTCGTGTTATAAATGCTCTGGCTAAACCTATTGATGGGAGAGGCGAAATTGTAGCTTCCGAATCTCGCTTATTTGAATCTCCTGCTCCAAGTAGAATTTCCAGGCGTTCCGTATACGAACCTCTTCAAACAGGGCTTATTGCTATCGATTCGATGATCCCTATAGGGCGCGGTCAGCGAGAGTTCATTATTGGGGACAGACAGACTGGCAAAACAGCAGTAGCCACAGATACAATTCTCAAGAAAAAAGGGAAAGATGTAAGAAGAACGAGAGCGAGCCTTCACGAAAGAAAATGCAAGTGAAAGAGAATTGTCAAAATTTCCTAAAAGCGGTGGTTCTTTTCTTTATGGATCGGGTAGATCCATATGTTCTGAGGGGGAGACGAGGTGTAGCGCAGTCTGGTCAGCGCATCTGTTTTGGGTACAGAGGGCCATAGGTTCGAATCCTGTCACCTTGATGTGGTATTCACACAATGGGGCCGAAGTGCAAAGCCCCGTAGCCTATCCGTGGTCGGGAAGGCAGGCGAAAAGCGCGCACAAAAGAAAAAGAAAGCTAAAAAGCTTATTTTGCAATCCATTATCTTTGGTATTCTTCTATATTTAGATCATATTATATAGCTATTTCACAGGTTTTATTTACATACCTCAGTCATGTTATTTGTCTAGCCTTCAATCAGAATAGCCTCTCCACCGGTTCCGAAGATTCTTTCGGCATCAATGTGCTTTTGGAATCTTCCTATGAAACAAATAACATTCTGGAACAGTTTAGGACAGAACAGGCCTCAGTAGAAAGCGAGCTTTTTTCGCGTATAGCCACCTCGAAGCCCAATTAGCGCACGGGCTGCCCCCTCAACTCAACCCTGACGAGTACACAAACTTGGTCAGGGAGCATTTAGACGGTGCAGTTAGTATTGACATTTACCGCCAAGTCCATAATTCACAAATTGATGAAGTCCACATAATGGAGCTCAAAAGCCGATTACCAAATCTACTTTTTTAGCATCTTGAAACCGCACATAAGAAATATTATGAATGAATCACCTTACAATAACATACGAGAGACAGCTTTCTATTTTGTCGAACAACAAGTCGAACCCAATGAACAATTCCATTCAAAGGAATGTTCTAGAGTTTTTTCCACTATATTCGCGATATTTAACAAAATGGAATAAATTCTTCACGATTTCTAGAGTTCCGGGATTACTTCACTGATATCGATTTTCGCCTAAGCACGGCCTCTAGGTTAGTTCAAAGTGTAATACAACGAACTATCGATACACCGAAAACGAGTCAAGATGGATACATAAAATGGAGACATCGTGGATTACCCAAATTGGGACGACGATAGGACATTTCACTTTCTTTCGCAATATTTCTGATCATGACTCAACCACTAGGAAAGGGGATTGCTTACTCTCAGCCACGTTTTCGCTTATGCTTAGTCAAGTGAGGATTCCATTCGAAGTAACGTAACAGGAGCACCATCTTCAAAACTTCTCGGGATCCGGAGTTTTTCGATAAAAGGTCCCATCCTTCAATATCATGATTGGGTCAACCAGGCCAGATCATAAGTGAAATAGTTTGATCGGGTCGACCAGGTCAGGCCCGATCATGAGTGAATAGAAAATCGAAAACGTACATAGTTGTTCCAGCGGAAATACTTTGTTTAATTCTACCACTTCTACTAGGAGTAGCCTTTTTAGTGCTAGCTGAACGTAAAGTAATGGCTTTTGTGCAACGTCGAAAGGGTCCTGATGTAGTGGGATCGTTCGGATTGTTACAACCTCTAGCAGATGGTTTGAAATTGATTCTAAAAGAACCTATTTCACCAAGTAGTGCTAATTTCTCCCTTTTTAGAATGGCTCCAGTGGCTACATTTATGTTAAGTCTGGTCGCTTGGGCCGTTGTACCTTTTGATTATGGTATGGTATTGTCAGATCCGAACATAGGGCTACTTTATTTGTTTGCCATATCTTCGCTAGGTGTTTATGGAATAATTATAGCAGGTTGGTCTAGTAAGACGGGGGGCGGCCGTTCGGTCGCCTATGATATACGGACCAATTGGTCAAAAATGGGTTTGTGCCGCAGGTGTTGAACGATCTACTCTACACAGGTGTGGGCTTACAGGGCTAGGGCTCATAAACCCTTTCTTTCATTCATCAAGGGGTCGGTCACTTTTCCGGGCCGGGATCGAGAAGTGGAAGTCATAAAAAAGAGATGTTTCTCTTCGCACCTCATATCAAGAGGAAAGGTAGCTTGTCAAGCTGGTCTCACTATTGGAAATTCTAGCTTTCTTTTTTTTTCACCGGCTCTTCTTCTTTGTCAACGCTACTAAGGACCAGACGGTTCGCCTACTTGATGGATGAAAGAACATGAGAAAGGGTTCTAAAATAAAAGGCTAGAAAAATCTACTACAGTACAGTCAAAGTCAGCGGCTGAGTTTGCCTAGCCTCGCCTACTCATTTTTGTAGGCGAGCGAGTTAGCGAAGAGGCTTAGGGATAAGAGAGTGTCGGTGCGTACGTAGCCTTCATTCTACTACGCTACACAAAGTCACTTAGCTCGACGTTAATTAAGAGAGTAAAGGAGGAATACCCTACATAGAAGAACCACAGTTCGCTTACAAAGGTATAACCTTTAGCTCCCCGGGGCTAAGCTGCTTCGCACCACTGATAGTTAATTAAGATTCCATTTCAAAGGCGCTACTTTGTTTCGCAAGCCTTTGTCATTGTCAGTCAACTAAGGTTGGCCCTCGGCCCCCTGCGAATCCGTAAATCAGAGAGCATGCCGCAAAAAAAAGGATGGTCCCCTATGCATTTCATTCTTTCCGGAACGCAAATAATTAAAGTACCTGACCCCCCATCATGGTGAACCTCTCCTTGTGATCGGGATGAGGTAGATGCCTCCCAGCCGGGGGGGCGGATCGAATCGGAGTTTCCTTAGGTAGCCACCGACCTACAGTTCTCCTTAAACTTCTGTGCTTGGTGGAAAAGAAGCGAACAAAGGTACGCTCGCTTGCTGTCTTGTTCTCTGCCGCGGACTGGGATCGCTCGCCAGCTAGGCCCTCTAGAAAAAAGTTGGAGCAACATTGTATGAGAACATATTACCCATCTTCGGGGACAAGGGGCGGAACGACCTCTCGATCTACTTACTGCAGCCCAGGACGGGCGTCGTCGTCTAGGCGTGACTTCTTGTTTTGATCTCCCCTACGCCTAGGACGTTGTCTGGGCCAAGAGCCATAGTTAGTTGTTGTTTCCATTTGGTTCTTCTTTCTCGTTGTTGATACCGGCAAGACCCAGCCAGATGATGATGTCTGCTGGTTGGTAGTGAGAGGACTCTTAGTACCCGCAAAAAAAGGGCGCTGGTGAAAAAAACAATCATTTGATTTAGTTTCTTGCTCTCCCTTAGCAGCGGGAAAGGAGTCTATCTATCTGCCTAGCTTTGGTAGATTTCCCCCAACGCAATTCAAAAACGGAAATTCCATGAATCCCTGAGGTGGATAAGTCCGACGACTCAGCAGCAGTGCGGAATTGAGTTTCTGGTCCGGTGGATCTGATCTATAGTTAGGGGGCAATACATACCAAAAGGTTCGAAGAAGGAAGGCGCGGTATATAACCAACCCACCCATAGCCGGTCTAACTGCTGAGAGAGAAAAGTGCTTTTCTTTCCCTAAGAGTCCTCGAGTACACACAGCTATTGCGGATCCTTTGTGAGATCAGGATTTTGGATTCATAATTTAGAATCAATCCATGTTAGGTCAACATCGAGACAGAGCATCTCAGTTGGCTCTGTCAAGGAAGTGAAACAGGCATTCCTAGGTTGAGGTTACCATAGGATTGACCCTCAGTCAGGCCTCCGATTCCAAGGAGTTGATTCAGCAAGTTCCCCGCGCTACCCCGCGGGAAGTCTAATCGGATCAATCGGTGGTTCCGTAATGAGTAGTCGAATACACATTGAGGGGGCCTTGCCTCCTCCTTCCCGCCCACACCTTCATTCTTTTCCTCCTCTGATCTTAGAAAGCATACTAAACTTCACTCCAATCTTTCTCCATTAGCAACAAGAGCAGCTCTATCTATCGGCCCTTGATGAGTAAGCTTAGCTATACCGCTTAGGTTGCAAAGCAGCAAGCTCCCTTCTAATGCGTTATTGCTTGGAGTCTTCTCGCTTAGTAAGCCGCCTTCGGCCCTTCCTCCTTCTTACTCTGTTTGGTATTCGCTCGCGGGTTTGTTTCCAGGTTCTTTCGTTCTTGGTTGGCTCTCTCTATTATTGTTTGTAGATCGTGCGTCCTGCGCATTGATCCGGCAGCGAGACCCGCCCTGGTTGTAAAGCGAAGCGAGCCGTCCTTCCTTTCATTCGTTGCTTTGTCTTCGGTTTGTTTTTAAACTCGACCTTCTATCGGGACTGTGGTGACGAACCTTACTCTCCTCGGTCAAGTGGTTGACCCGTCTGTCCAATAAGTTTACTAAGTGAACGGGAATCCTATAGTTTGACCAGCCTGGGAAGAGTAGTCAGAGGCAATTCGCTAATATGGAGCTGTTTATATCGGCTTTCTTTCCTAACTAACAGGAAAAGAGAGACATGCGAGTTCGACTCTCGTTCTATCCATGTTCAGCAGTCCCTTTCCATCTTGGTACTGTTGATGGCAGTACCGCTCAACTACGAGATGCTTGAAAGTCGATGTATCAATAATGTTCCCAAGAGTAGCATCGGGCCTCGAAACGGCAAGCCATGCTTCAAGCTAAGTCAGTATGGATCTAATTGATTGCTAAACTGAAGGAACGATCTCTGTCGAAGATTCTCATTCTGAAGCAGGTGCCTAGCTCTGGAAGGATGGACGGGATCATACCTATTTGAATTGAAGAACATTCTGTAACACTTGTTTTTGAGTGGGGAAGGAAAATAAGCACACAAGCGAACAACCATCTAACCGTCAGTCTGAACTCCCAGGATCAGTCCATCAGTAAGAAAAAGCTTCCGTTTCCGTCATTCAGCAGTGGAATGGAATAGTTCGATGGTATTGATCGTCCAACCATTGATTGGAATGTCTATCGTGATAAACCGTGTAATTCTATAAGCTAAGTAGATGAGGCAACAAAGAACCTAACCGTCCTCTCTGATTGACTTCATCAGAAGATTCCTATGGTCTGGTTTACCTTTCTTCTTTCCTTCCAACCTTGGATCGATATGGTTCATTCCTGGGCTATGCTCTTTCAACGGTTGACAGAAGAGGGGGACGGGCAAGGATGATCAGACTGCTTGGTTCGGTTCGTCAGAGGTATTAAAAAAACCTTCTTTTTGGTCTTTTCTTTCTTGCCGCCACTTTAACAGGTGCCGCTGCAATGAGAGCGTAAGTTGCGGAGTTTTTTCTGGATTCTTTTTTTTTGGGTGCGCTCTTCCTTTTTTTGGATAGAAAGAAGGGTTCAATGGGAGGGCAAGGGGTAGTTAAGTTTTAGGTTGGCTCTTGTTTTTTACAGACTTTCTTTTTGGTGTAATTTAATAAAGAAGTAGCAATTGTTCATTTCATTTCATTTTTTTGCATTGGTAGTTCTTTTTCATTTGAAAGGGCAAAGGGGGGAAGGGAAAGGATTGACCCTCAGGGATCATATTACTCAAGAAGACTGGGGGAAAATAGCAGGATTGGAAAAGTTCGAAGAGACTGAGGAAGACAAATCCATTGTCGAATCCTGCAGAGTGATAACATCGAGTAGTGGGGGCTGGCTTCCACCCCTGAGAGAGCTTGATTTACCAGAAATCCCGCCGAGTCCTAGTGGGCCTAGATTCCGCGATAAGTTCCGAGAAATGGAGGAAATGATGCATTCAAAGTTCGCAGAATTGCAAGAAAGACAAAATCCTTGAAAGAAAAACCAAACAAGACCAGATGTTCCCTATTGTTATCGGGAATGAGACTAAATGTTCGGCCTTAATGAGATGGACGTTGATTCCTCTCCGGCCAGGAAAAGATGCGGCTCCTCTTTGTTCTACTACCTTCATCCTCGGGTGAAGCCGGTTGGCTCACCAAACAAGATATATACTGTTAAATCATTGGTAACCATGCCTAACGGTCAGTCATCTAAGCTATCGGCCAAGGCAAGTGAGAGCTGTTCAAGAGTTGGGGGCATATCTTTAGCTCGAGCAGCATCCGCTCCCGAAATGTGAGTTAAGCTTTAAAAAAAGAAGAAGAGCTACGAGTGGAACAGCTTCTTCTATTCCTTGTTGGCCTCCAGCTCCTTCTGTCCCTCAATCCTCTTCTCTGCCCTTTTTTTACTATTATGCGTGGCATGCGCCCTGTTCGTATCTTAACAGGGCAACCTTCTCTTGCAAACAATCCCTTCGTCGCTAACACCGGTAATGCCCCATCCCTTTAATACTACCTTCGAGGAATTTCTCTCACGTCCCTGTAGTGATAAGAGCGCATTCTCTAACAGCTTTGAAGCCGAGGCAGCCATCCTCTTGCCAATCCTAAACGAAAGAAAGAAAAGCCCTACCCGCCTTCATTGGTTGAGTAAGGGGCATTTACCTATCAGTCCTAGTCCTAAGGCGCAATCGGAGCACTAAGCCCAATTACAGCTTTACTCCGTAAACTAGACCTCATTCTCCTAGTCCTATTCCTGGTTGTTATTTCGGATTCTGTGCCTGGGTGGTATCTTCTTACTATTGATTCAACCTCTTCGGGCAAACGTTGTCACTTCCTTTATTTGAACTACAGTGATCTGATACCTTCTTCCCTTGGTCTGGGTAGGTAGGTTATGTAGGCTACAACTGTTCATAGGTTGTTCGATCGCAAAAGGCCAAATAATCGATTACTAGTATGCCGGATATTGCCAGGAGGCCCTTCCCCCTATGTTTGACTCATCCTAGATGGGTTCACACCTGTTGATTCCGGTCAAAGAAAAAAGCTTTTTCACGGCATCCGTCCCATCACACCAATCTACGCCAAGATAAAGAATGCTGGGTTGCCAGGAACAAACCCTGTGATTCAAGGTCTTGCCTAGAATTGCCCTAAGAAAAATGCACCCCATTAATTGATCCCTCTTTAGGGTAGTATAAGTACATCCTCGACTATAGCACGAGTAGAGTCGAGTTCTCGTACTAACCTAAGAGCAGATATGCCGAAATATTTCCACGTTCAAGCAGCTAATCAGTAAACGACTTCTCCGTAACAGTTTGAAGATTGGCTCGCAACGCAAGTAGCGGCAAGAAAGGAGAGCAAGACTTCCTTTTCTAAAAGAAGAAAGAACTAGACTTCTATAAGAAGATTTTTATAATCGTAGATCGTGGAATATTCATCTATCTTATTAGGTAACTACTTTAGCTGCTCTCGAAACTGAACCATCGTGAATAGAACTAGCGCTTAAGGAAGAGTAGGATCTGTTAGCAAGTCATATTCAATCACCCGGTCTTCTCCTTCCTAGCTTTTAGATTTTATGATTCTCTCTTGGATTTTCATACACTTAGCCGTGTACGTATCTTGGCTAAACTCGAACCTATAGTTGATCCATCCATACTCGGTAAAGAATCAAAAAGGTACTTGAAGACGACTTTGAATGGGAGGAGGTTTTCTTTTTATCCCCCCTAACCTTATTTTTATGTCTTCTTCGTTCTCAGTCCCTACGGTCCATTGTAGGATGATTTTCCTAAGGCCTTGAATTCGTTGGCAAGGTGATCAGGGTCCTCTCCCTGGTCCTATCGAACCAGTGACTTCTCTCCTGGGATTGAATATGTTTTGCCTTTCCCCGATGGTTCCGCATTCCTATGTGGGTAGGATTCGCCAGGGATGAGCGGCTTATTTAGCCTATGCGAAGCGCGAAGCATAAGAGAAGAGTGTAGCGAAGCGAGTGTAATACTTGTAGCGAATATAAGTAGTGTCAAAGCCTACACTGGCTTAGCTCTGCAGATATTTTCAGGACGAAGACGGTGATACGATACCACTCGCCAGTGATGATAAGATTCACTCATAGCATAGGTGGAAGATCCATCCAATTTTCTTTATAGATTTATTTGTTCAAAGAAAAGACGCCTAAAAATCATTCAGGGAACCTACTCTTGGTATCCTTTACCACATTCACTTTCCATATTCCCTTTCTTTAGTTCAGACGCTATCGTACCTCAGGGAAAATCCAAATTTCTATCAACGATTCCCACCCATAACATATCGAAGGCCTCTTATCATATCGAAGGCCTCTTATCATATCGAAGGCCTCTTATCATATCGAAGGCCTCTTATCATATCGAATGACTCTCTCCTCTCTCCCTTAACATATCGAAGGCCTCTTATCCGTCAACCGCACCTTAATAGCTCAGACTTCCGAGCCTTGCTGGATGATGCAGAAGGGCCAACATCAGAGGATCAATTGAATAACCAACTCTCCCGCCCCGCTGCCGCTACTGCTCGAAAGCCTTTGGATCCCCTACAGGACTGTCATGAGCCCCTACAAGGAGTCAAAATAAAGCCGAAACCAGATACAGGAAGTGTTGACCCGGATCAATTGAGTGCGAGCCCTTTTATCTTGAGCTGATTCTCCTTATTTTAGAGCTGTGGCGAAGGTAAATTGAGCTCTGGCCTGTGGGGAAGGAAAAGGCTCTGACGAAGCTCCAGGGATTACAGGAAGGTTTAGGCCTTGTGAGCAGCTCCAAACGGTCAGAAAAGAAGATGGTCCCGCCCTTACTTCGGCTTGAGGAGTCGTTTTCTCGCTATCTTCTTCGTCTGGATTAGCCTTTTAGTAGCCTAGTAGGTTGTTTGAGTTTCAGGAAAGGAAGAGGTGCTTTCTAAAACAGCCGTTACCGCTATGTTTTTTTTCAATAAGTTCTTTTAGAGCATCGTGCCCCACTGTCCGAATAAAGTGTGCGCCTAAGGTGTCATGTGTTTAAGAATATACGTATAATAGAAATACTTTCCCAATCCGTATAAGAGGAAAGAAGGGTCCGGCAATAAGCAGTAGAAGAATAACCCGCAGAAGAAGTTTAATCGCTTCCAGAGATCGGAGCCAGACAAAGATAAGACTCCACGGCGGCACGATCGGGATGATCCAAATGGGTCAAAAATGAGTCAAAACTTGTAAAACCCCGGTTTTGGCCTTGTTACTAAGGAGAAATTGACATACTTAGCAAACAGAGATAGAATTATTTCAAAAAGAGATCAGGAAAGAGCCATTTCCCAACCAAATAAAACAGGAAAGCATGAGGCTCGAAGCCCTTTCTCATTTCGAATTTCATCTTAGTATCGGTAATGCCCCGCCCAAAAGTATTTCATCGCAATCACACGCTAGCTTGGTTGGAAAAGCTCGTTTGCACCCACTAACTAATACCTTCTCGTCAGTATTGAATTCTCCATGCTTTCGCCTTGCTTTGTAGTCATTTTCTATGAGTAATCGGTCCGAACTCAATTTCAAGAAAAAACTCTATCTCGCCTGTGGCCAAAAGTAGTGAAAATGGTATTTAGCTTAGTCAATATACAACACTACTGCTGATTCTTCGCGAGATGAAAACCCTTTGTCCTCCGTCTGCAGGGGCAATTCCTGAGAAAAGTGCTACTAGCCCTTGTTTTGGTCATGTCCACAGGCCTTTCCATTCGTCTTTATTCGTCTTTCTTTCGGCAATCTATGCATAATTCTACTTCTTGAACCACCGAATCCGCTTTTGAAAATGGATAACTAGCTCCATTCTGCGTCAAGTACTAAGGATGGGCCCAAAGCACACTTTTGAAAGGCATCGGTCACCTTAAAAACCCCAAAAGTAGGAAGTCTAGCGTGCTTCTTTAGTGCTGCTCTTCGATCAGAGGCTTTCTCATTGAACGAGGCATATTAAAGTGAAAGAAGTTCCAGGTCGAGTCCCGAGAAGGTGATAGTTGATTTTGATCATGAAGTTGGCACTGGACTTTGGAATTGATTCTGGACCCCCACCTGCTCAGGACGCCCCGCCTGCTCAGGACGATCCCATTACGGATTTTCTGGAGGGGGACACGCTTGACCCAGCGCAAAAACGGGAATTCAGAAATATTCTGAGTTTCTTGAAGACCAAAAGCAGAACGAACCTTCAAAATGAGCGAATCGTAATAAAAAGATGTTGGGGGGCGAGGGTAGTAGTTACGAATCCAGGGCAATCAACCACTATCTAAAAACCCAGGTTGGACAACTGCGTGCTGGGGGATTAGCAGGGGATTTTGTCGTAAAGGAATTACGGAAATGGAAAAGGGACTTCAAAGCTCAGAAGAGACGGTCCCACTTCTATCAGGGCCTTCTCGGGGTCTTGAGCAATGTAAATTTGCATTGATTGCAAACAGGGTGCGGGATTCTCTGACGCAAACAAAGAAATGGTCCCGGAGAAAGGAATCAGTCTCTTCAGTCCGGCGCATGACTCAAATTCATTTTTCCTTTGAATTACTCATTTTTTTGAATTTCGCACCGGAAACTTTTCTAGGAGAAGTTCGAATCCGTTCCGTTCGGATATTGATCGGTCTTGGTTTGACATGGTTTACGCGTTACTGGTTCCCGGAAGAGTCAATTTCTCCATTAGCTAAACCCTTTATTACCCTACCTTTGGACTCGTATTTTGTTTGTACACAATCAACGGAGGCCCCCCCGACATATGTTGCAACGTCTTCAATAGCATGCTCTTACTTCGTCTTTCCCTTAATAAGTCATCAAATTTGGTGCTTTTTGATCCCCAGTTGCTATGGGGAACAAAGGCAGAAATACAATAGAATCCTCCATTTAAGTGGTTCTCGCTTCTCCTTGTTCCTGCTCCTAACTCCTCCCCGGGTAGTTCCCAATGTTTGGCACTTTCCATACTTCGTGGGTGCAACATCAACAAATTCGCTCATGATCAAGTTACAACCTAAGATCTATGACTATATTATGTTAACTGTTCGTATTTTGTTCATTCCATCGGTATGCTCCCAGGTACCTGTAATTGTGATCTGTTTGCCAGAACCAAGGGGTCTTTCTGTGGAAACCTTCACGAGCAATCGTCATTTTTTGATGGTTTTTCCGCTTTTCACAGCTGTTCTTTCCACACCCCCGGATATCTGGTGCCAAACCGTCGCCCCTTTCCTTATATATTCGATAATCGAGTTTGCTATCTTTGTGGCATTGATTGTACAAGTTCGTGAAGAGGGCTGGACGAGTAGAATGAGGGAAAGCGGCTCGATCGAGAAAAAAGAGGAGTAGACTAGAAAACCTAGAACTTCAAAAGTCACTATCAATGAATTCCCGAGCAATTCTAAACCAACATATGCTCCGTATAGACGGAATCTCAGATAAGAACCTAACAGAAGTTTCGCGACTCCTTCATGGAATATAGGTCTTAGTATATAAATAATGTCAGTTCGAACCTAACGAGTCGTTATCATCTGTTGCCCTAACTGAGTCCATTAGCTCCTGTTCCCTTCTATGGTGGGGATCCATAGAGAGTTCGTTTTATGAAATATCTGATAAAGTAAAAAAAAGAGAGACAGGTGGTTGCAACAATCACAAACCATAGAAAAAAATGCATATCCCGTGTGTGCTCTAGTTTCGGGTTCTCCTAGACCACCATTATGAACCAAAAACAACCATACCTAGTGAAGGGGAGCTCTTCGCAGCTGTCAGTGGAAAGATGGAAATTGGTTCTAAAAGAGCCGAGCTAGGGATAAGAGATATGGTTGGTTGGCAGAATGGAAGGAATGCTATTCTAATGGGAACCGGGAAAAGAATGGTTCCCAATACAGGGCCCGAAGAAGAGAGACGAAAGGAAGAATAGCCAGTAAGAAATAAAATAAGTGGAACTGAAACGAATAGATTTTTAATGTATTTCAATTTCTCTTGAAATGTATGACCTATCGCATGAATAGTTAGTCCAAGCATGAATTGAATCCCCTTCACTAATCGATGGAACCGAAAGCCTTAAGCCATATTACTCGCAATAGTTAGAAAGGAAAGGGGAATCCGAAGTAAGAGAGCAATGGGCCAGGTCTGGAACTCCACCGAAGCCTACACCCACTAATCTTTCGAGTCCAAGAGGGCACTTAGGCAACAATCCTAAAGGGGGGTCTTTTCGCTAATGTGAGAGGCATCGGCAGCCTCAACCACGGTTCAAGCACTGGCTCACGACAGGGCTTGATCATACCTGGACCTACTTCATTTTCGACTCCTGTAGGTTAGGTTACCGATTTTCCTCCGACGAATCCGACGATGACTCTAGGTGAGGGACTTAGGCCTATCAACGGCATTCTGGACCTGCCTTTCTTCTCACTTGATAACAGATCATCTAGCTCTCTTTTTTTTATAGTATAGTCAAAGTCTATCTGGGCACGGAAGCTAAGCGGGCTAAGAAAAAGGCTTAATAAGATGAGTGGGGAAGAAAAAGTATAGCATTCATTCCGAACTGATTCTCAGAATCGCTATTAGATGCTTCTGCAGATTCGTATGTTGCTCTAATTGAAGCAAGGGCTAAGGGTTCGGTGGGTGTAGGCCGGTCAGCCATCAGTCTCAGATCCATTCCCGCATTCTCTTATTATGTAGTCTTGCTCACTTGACGATTCGGAAGATGAGGATAAGAAGAAAAAGGATAAAGAGCAGGATCGTGATGATGCCCCCTAGAGGAGGAAAAAGACCTCCTGTTTAGAAGAATGAATTTCCGAGAAGCCAATATGCATGCCGACAAAGGCGCCTGGAAAACCAACCAAAGAATGGAAGGAATGCGCAGATGTGATGGTCCTCTTCTGACGTGAACCAATTTTGCACAGAACCATTGCTACGTGTGTTGTAATGCCAACGAAAGTACTGACGTAGTAGCTGGCGCCTGCCTTGGGGTATATACTTATGGGTAGCATGGTTACCAGAGAGGGTTTGGAACCATGTGGTGGGAGGTGTGTTGGTGTGTGAATGACCGACTTTTGTAGACATTTAAGGGGTGGTTTTCTGTTTACTTTGAATCAGCCTACGTCGTCTCTCTTCCAGAACCTCACAATCATCAGTGTCTGAAGTTTCATGATGAATATTGGTTTCACATTTTATTGCTTACGTGAGGAAATATCAATTTGGAACTCGAATTTATATTTGAGTTATGATGAGGAGTGAGGTAGATTCGCATTGTTGAAGAAAGCGAAGAAAAAGGATGCTGCTATGGCTTGCTTGTGGCTCTTTCTTCTATTGGCTAGTCTCAGGCATGATAGTTTCAATTTCTTTTGAAAAGCAGGTGCGGCTCAGTCATAAGTGTTAGTAATAGCATGAAGTAAGTTGTCGGTAGCCGGCATTAGGTAAAAGGAAAAGCTTCTCAAAAGCATCCAGAAATATCATAGAATGGTGATCGAGATCACCTTCACGGGAATCATCCTTTGCAAATTGGGGGAAGGGAACCAATCAAGTCACCAAGAAGTTCTCGAAACTTGGTTTAGTATTAAGGTTCTTCTCTTCCAGCGTTTAGTATTCAAGTTCTTCTCTTCCAGCCCCCCGGCCCCTCTTTGATAAGGAAAGTTTTCATTTCTAAAAAACAGCAAATGACAAATCTGGTTCGATGGCTCTTCTCCACTAGCAGGTTTACTGCTTTCTATTTGAACTTATGTATTAAGTTTCCTTATATATATAATTTGATATTACTTTCTATTTTTCTATTTTTATTACTTTTTCGTTTTATATCTATTATTCTTCTACCAATTTTAAATCTTTTCGGAGCCTTCGGCACCTCCTTCCTTATTACTCTACCTCCAGAAATTCAGGATCCCCAAGCTCTAGCTCATTTAGCAGGGCTAAACTTCTATCTGAGCCTTTATGAGCAGGATCCTGGATGGGTTACGTTCATTCAGAACGAGCTTAATCGCAATACCCCTCTGGAAGACATACCTGGACGGCTTAAGCTCTTCCTAATGGAAGAAAAGCTGTCTAGTATGCGACAAGATGTCATTTAGGAATTTGTGGCACTTTATCAAAGAATAGGGCTTTATCTACCGATCGAGCCCTACTTGGTCGATGAAGCGCTTCGTTCCTATCTGGACCATATTCACGCAACTGATTCTTTCACTATTCTCCAAGCGTCTTATCAAGATCTGCGGGAGAATGAGGGAGGATCAGTTTTCTTTTCCGAGGTTGTTTCCCACAACCGCGGTTTCCTTGAGGCAGAAAGCTCCGCAAGGAGGTGCCTGGAAATAGAACAGAAAATCCGGTGGGAAGAAATCCCCAAG
Source organism: Elymus sibiricus (assembly GCA_039707655.1). Taxonomy (NCBI): domain Eukaryota; kingdom Viridiplantae; phylum Streptophyta; class Magnoliopsida; order Poales; family Poaceae; genus Elymus; species Elymus sibiricus. The sequence goes on from CM077676.1 coordinate 286,888,009, forward strand.
AGTAAAGCAAGCCTCGAAAGTGCTGAGCACCAGCATGCTCTACTCTTGTTTAAGTCGGAGGATCTTAGAAGGGAATTAGAAAAAAAAAGAGCGGGGTAGCTCAGTAATTCTGATTCTTTTCTCTTCCAGCCCCCGGGCGGGCCCCTCTTTCTTTTCTCTTCCAGCCCCCCGACCCCTCTTTGATAAGGAAAGTTTTCATTTCTAAAAAACAGCAAATGACAAATCTGGTTCGATGGTTCTTCTCTACTAACCACAAGGATATTGGGACTCTCTATTTCATCTTCGGTGCCATTGCAGGAGTGATGGGCACATGCTTCTCCGTACTGATTCGTATGGAATTAGCCCGACCCGGCGATCAAATTCTTGGTGGGAATCATCAACTTTATAATGTTTTAATAACGGCTCACGCTTTTTTAATGATCTTTTTTATGGTTATGCTGGCGATGATAGGTGGATTTGGTAATTGGTTTGTTCCGATTCTGATAGGTGCACCTGACATGGCATTTCCACGATTAAATAATATATCATTCTGGTTGTTGCCACCAAGTCTCTTGCTCCTATTAAGCTCAGCCTTAGTAGAAGTGGGCAGCGGCACTGGGTGGACAGTCTATCCGCCCTTAAGTGGTATTACCAGCCATTCTGGAGGAGCAGTTGATTTAGCAATTTTTAGTCTTCATCTATCAGGTATTTCATCAATTTTAGGTTCTATCAATTTTATAACAACTATCTTCAACATGCGTGGACCTGGAATGACTATGCATAGATTACCACTTTTTGTGTGGTCCATTCTAGTGACAGCATTCCTACTTTTATTATCACTTCCGGTACTGGCGGGGGCAATTACAATGTTATTAACCGATCGAAACTTTAATACAACCTTTTTTGATCCTGCAGGAGGGGGAGACCCAATATTATACCAGCATCTCTTTTGGTTCTTCGGTCATCCAGAGGTGTATATTCTCATTCTGCCTGGATTTGGTATTATTAGTCATATCGTATCGACCTTTTCAAGAAAACCGGTCTTCGGGTATCTAGGCATGGTTTATGCCATGATAAGTATAGGTGTTCTTGGATTTCTAGTTTGGGCTCATCATATGTTTACTGTGGGCTTAGACATTGATACGCGTGCCTAATTCACCGCAGCTACCATGATCATAGCTGTGCCCACAGGAATCAAAATCTTTAGTTGGATCGCTACCATGTGGGGAGGTTCGATACAATACAAAACACCCATGTTATTTGCTGTAGGGTTCATCTTTTTGTTCACCATAGGAGGGCTCACTGGAATAGTTCTAGCAAACTCTGGGCTAGACATTGCTCTACATGATACTTATTATGTGGTTGCACATTTCCATTATGTACTTTCTATGGGGGCCGTTTTTGCTTTATTTGCTGGATTTTACTATTGGGTGGGTAAAATCTTTGGTCGGACATATCCTGAAACTTTAGGCCAAATCCATTTTTGGATCACTTTTTTCGGGGTTAATCTGACCTTCTTTCCCATGCATTTCTTAGGGCTTTCGGGTATGCCACGTCGCATTCCAGATTATCCAGATGCTTACGCCGGATGGAATGCTCTGAGCAGTTTCGGTTCTTATATATCCGTAGTTGGGATTCGTCGTTTCTTCGTAGTTGTCGCAATCACTTCAAGCAGTGGAAAGAACAAAAAATGTGCGGAAAGTCCTTGGGCTGTTGAACAGAATCCAACCACACTAGAATGGTTGGTACAAAGCCCTCCGGCCTTTCATACTTTTGGAGAACTTCCTGCGGTAAAAGAGACAAAAAGCTTAAAAAAAACCTCTCCTAACTATGAAGGAAGTTTCATAGAGATAGGTGTGGGGAAATCCCTTCACTTTGGAAACATAAGCTGTTTTTGTGTAGTGATCTCAGGTCATGGAGATCTCGAGGCCCCCTATACCCTATACCTGTAGGGTAGAGGGGGGATAGAAGAGTGGGCATGTGGGCTTCTATCACATAGTTTCTTTTGAAAAGGGATGATGGGAAAGTGACAAGACTGGACTTCGACTCGTTTAAAAAGAGTTGTAGCCGTACGGAATTCCAATTGGAATGGACCCATCTCATGATACAAGTTACCCTGGATTTCTTTCTATTCCTATTTCGCTGGGCAATTCTAGTTTTTGTTATGATGATCTCATGGATAGTAGTATTGAGTTCTATAAACAGATTGATAGTAGGTTTTAAGATAGCTTAGCCCTTGCTATGATTCAATTTGTATTGGAGAAGAGGGGCGCCGACCCTATGGGGAATGCAGCTATGCTGTACTTCTTCCTACTAGCTACGGTGCAGCACCTGTTCCTAGCTACGATGCTGCTCCTGTCCGCCCCTTGATTTATCACCGCTTTGGTCTTTTATTGGTCATTGATTTATAGATGGGAGGATAAGTACCCTGGCTCGACCCCAGATATCGATTTAGCATTCCATTACCGGATCTCCGAAACGGGAAACAAGAAAAGTAATCGAAATCGTGTGCCAGCGGGACATACGAAATTCACACTTTTTGACTCTCAATCCACAGGTGGAGATACCAGGGGTGGGTTTTCATGGCCTATAGTCTCCCCTGCCGACGAAGCACGAACTACTTGTTGAAATCGCGGATCCAAATCTTGCATTTCTCCTTTACTCGTCAAAGGCCTCGTATTGTTATTCCCATGATTCATGTGGGCTATCTGCTCTTTATTGTAGGGTCCTACTCCCACCTATCCTTAAAAAACGATGTGAGTGGCTCATACTAATCAAATGTACAAGTAACTGACCCTTATCAAGCTTTCCACACATAGTGTTTTGATCTAAGATTGCAATTCTTCCATGTTTCCGCAGTAGCATATTGTTCCATGGAGCTAGGGTCCAAAATAGGAATCAACAAGTGTTTCCACGACTCTACCGCCCGGCCAATCCTGTTCCACTGAATCCCCTCCCTTTTTCATGGCCACATATCTTTATGGCTAAGGAGTGGGAAATCTTTCTCCTGTTACACAAATCAAATGTTTCATTTCATCCGGGAAAAGCCACCTCTTTCTCCACAAACAATGTCTTTGTCATTTGATCCAGTTTTTATCCGTTAGATAGGAACAGCTTTGCTAAATACTGAGAACTCTCGGATAGAGTATTAGAATGAAAAGACCATTAATTATATAAGGAAGAACCCAGGGTTCTAGCCCATTCCCATTCCTAAATCAATAATTCGTAGTGCTTTTGCCTTTCTTGCGTACTCCTGGTGAACCAGTTGCTAGCCATATGTTTAGGAGGCTATTTTCTCCTATTAAGTAAGATTCTTAAGCTTAATAAGCCCAAAGATCGAAAAGTACGGACCATTTTGAAATAAAACCGGACCATTTGTAAATCAAAATAGAAAAAGAAATCTAGCTACTCTCTTCTCTGTCTCCTTCAGAAAAAGAAAGCTAAGGCAATTGGTGTTGAATAAACAAAACCACACCGAACCAGTCAGGAGTTTTCAGAGATTATGCCCAGCGTCACATGACACCACTTCATTGTATGCAACACGAGGAACCGATCAAGAAAGACGAAGCAGACATGCACAAGTTCAAGAGCGAGGTTAGACAAGCATGCATGTATCAGAACAGCAACGTGATCACAGCTCAGCTGCTGCTACTTCAATAACGTCACAAGGGAAATCCGGCTGGAACTGAAGGCCTCTGATCCGACCGATCAAGCACAAGATATACAGTTGAGTGGTCCATTAAGATTAGGGGAGGAAGCTCGGTAAACTCTTTCTCGAAGCAAGCTAGTTCTAATTTGTTGATCTGCCGAATCAAGATCAAGTTGGGTTCTTATCGAACCTAGTATGGTATGTCTCCTTCTTAAGCTACCGACTTCTTCTTGTATGACTTATTTAGATAGTATATCAGGCCTCGGCTTCACGCCTGCAGCCGGTTTCTCTCCGTTCCGCTAAGACAAGTATGCCGTTGTCCTAGCCATCTCTTCCTCTAATGGGGCGCAGTCAATTAATACTCCTTATCTGCCGCATTGGTACGGGGGAGAGCACGGATGCATGGAGGGACAACAGGATCCCCCGAGATGGCTTGCTCCGGCCGGTGACACGTCTTGTGGACGATGCGCCATGCTTGGTTAGTGACTATATCGACCAGAGTGCATGGACGTGGGACATGCCAAAGCTCAAAGCATATTTTACACCAATGGATGTCGATGTGATCCAAAACATTCCTAAAATAAGTTGTCCTCAGCTACAGCTAAACCCAAAACCTGTTCCTCTAGCTCAGCTCCGTTCTTTTTCTCGTGCAAATGGCTTTCGAGTATATAAAAGACTAGCGGAAAGGCCAAATGAGTCACTTTTACCCCTATCCGGCACTCAACTGATTGAAAAACAGAGTAGTCTAGTCAGGTTATGAGACAGATTAGAAAGTGTTTTATTAGTCTCATGGAGCAAGAGGCAAGGCAAGGCAACGGCTGAGGCAGAGCCACCAGGCCTTACTGCTCCTTATCTCATTTCTTCGGAAAGGCAAACCTAATTCATACGGAACTCTTGGTACATTTCTTTTTCACTCTCGCCCCGGCGAAAGCACACAATGCAGATCCATGCATGGGAGCTAGTTCAATAGGCCTCTCGGTGAAATCGCCTACTTTACTTTTTATACGAAATTCGTTGCACGTAGATCTTCCATTTATTGGGAATTCGTTCGACGACCGTCTGATTCTAATTCACTTCCATCCTTTAGCCATGTCTCTTGATCGATACCATCCACGTGTCTTTTATTCTTTATAAAAATAAAATGCATTGCGACTTCCTCTTTTCTGATTTGCATTCAAGTAGATAAGAGAAGCTTGTGGGGATCGTCAAGAACAAACTTAGACCAGTTCATATTTGTGCCTGCACAACTGAAGAGGTCAAGAGCAATAGGCCCATACGGATGCGCTCACCTTGGCCCAGGGTTGGCCCTTGAAAAGGATACAAAAATCTGAGATAGAGTGGAATTCTTTTCGCTATTGCATTCCCTGTAGATCGGTTCAGCCCATTTCTTGTAGCATACATTCGAAGATAAACCATTTATCCAATCTGCAGCTGTACGCTGAGAAGGAAGGGGCAGCAGACCCGACCGTTGCTCGTACTCGGTTTTCTATGGAAGGTCCCGAGTCAGCTAAAAAACTAGAAAATCAACAGCGATCGATCTCAGGGATCAGCCCATCTGATCTTTTATTTGATTGGGATTGCGGTTTCGCTGGGCTTACTTTCTTGATGAGGTTTAAGGTATAGCAAGTAGGGCGATGCCTCCTCCCTGATTGCAGAAATTGTTGACTTTAGAAAAGGTTCAACAAGAACTATAGCAATAAAGGAGCTTCTCCAGTTCCACAGGTCAAGGTACAATGGTAGAACTTGTCTCCTTGAATGGCTACTTTGGGAAGACAGACCTCTCCCTCGCTTATCGCATGGCTGTCTTTCCCCTCTACGAATGCCCAAAATCGGGTCGATTTTGAAAAACATTCCCTCCGGCTATAGGCCAAAACCACGCTCAAGTGCTTCTATAAGTTATTTCTTACTCGAAAGCCGGTTGCTTTTTTTACGATAAAGCCGCCTCTACTATGCTCGCCATCAACTGATACTGGTTTAGCTTCAGCGGAAGGATGGGGAATCAGGAGAACATGGGGGGAGGAAGTAGCTACGCCTAACTCAAGATCTAGGAAATGCTTAGTAAGGTATCCCCGGTATTTACTGATTCTTTCTGTCCCTATATATCTGTAATGATCGCTCTGGCTCTGGGTCGTATGATCTTCGGGATGCAGAATAGGGGATCGCTTGTAAAATGGACCAGCTCCGTATCAACGAATCTTCTCCGTTCTTATTTTGACCTGTTGTATTATTTCCTAGGAGGAATACAATGCTCTTCCGTTCTTTCCAATGACAAACAGGAAGTCAGGTTGAAAATGTCATTCCGTGTTGGTAACTTAATTTGGGTCTGGGAGGCCGAAGCTACCGATCAAGCTCCATTTTATAGATTTTATAGCTCAGCCCTCTTTCTAAAAATGAATCACTGATTTCCCCGATATTTGCCTCGGAAAGGGGAAACAAGATATCGATTGAATTTACCCACACCATCACCACTTTTGAAAGAGAAAATAAGTGTTCAGCTGACCCAAATTCCGATAGAAAAAACAAAAACTTATGGATTGAATGATTTCAACAAGCGAAATCGACTCGGAACCAAGGGGAACAAGACGAGATTCCGTGTTCACTTATCGATTCCAAAATGAATCGAATTCGTGAACTTTATAACGATATTACTCCTCTTCCTTACGGATCCCCTGTGCCTAGTGATTTCTCGTGCTCGATTCATCCCATTCTAGTATATCTACTCGGCTATCCTTAGAAAAGTCAAAAGATAAGGAGCTCAACCTGTGGAAATCCTACTACCATCGGCTGTCACATTCGTTCCCACTTACCGCAGGGATGGATCAAGTAACTGGTGATTCTTTTCAAGGTCAGATGCTTTTTGGGCTTATTTTCTCAAAAATCTTCATTTTGATCGAAAAAACCCGGGGTTAGGCGAATGCGCGGGTACTCTTGATCTGGCTGCTCCATGTAAATTTCCTCATCCAACTCCCCATTAAGGAAAGCCGTCTGCCCATCTGATGAACGAGAAGACCGTGCGAGGCAGCCCGTGATAGTAGTACTCGAATGGTGGTAAATCTAGCCACAGGTGAGGAAGTATCAAAGAAATGCCTACTTTTGCTGCTATGCGGATGGAGGACTTTTGGGCCTGGCATTACGAGAAATCGGGACAGTTCTCTGTCCGTTCTGCTTACCGGATGTTGATAAAAACGAAGCAGCGACGGGGTACCCGTGGATCCACTATGCAATAGACCACTCGGGTAGTGTTGCCATAGGCGACACGCAGAGCCCGCACTGTCAGATGGGAGAGCGCCAACGGCCTTTGGACGATGTCAGGAACGGGGGACCTTGAAGGATCAGGAAGAGAAACATCTGAGCCACCGTCAGACTCATCACCGTCGGAGCCAGCGTTGTCAGGCGCCTGAATAGCATGGGATCAGTCCATCATCGCCCGCAGCTTCACTTCACTTCAGTTCAGCTCAGCATACTAGGGAGACCACGGGGAATGTGAGAGTACTGACATATGACCCAATCGCGACAAAGCCTTGTGCTGCAAAAACTGTGGCTAGGGATAAGAGTTCCTCGGCTACTACTTCCAATAACTAAGCTCGCGTAAAAGTATTAGTTAGCGGGTCTTGGTTGAATAGTGGATCTTGGTTGAGAAACTCATAGATAGAGATTGATCTGTTTGCTCTCCGCTTAGTGGTTTCTTACTCGGTCTCCTCATCTGAATAGATGGTCGCGCGCTTCAACTAGAATCCAAACCATAGTAGAACGGGGGCTCAAAAGGAAACTTCAGAGCTGGAATATATAATCTCCAGTAGTACACTTAGCCCTTCGGCCTTATTTCAACTTGAACATGAATTTGCAGCACATTTTGGCGTTATTATATTAACATAAGCATTGAACACTGACGGCTAGCCCATACATGCAAACACAAGAAATCAAACCAAACAAAGACACTTAGCATAGGAGTAGATGGGAATCAAACTAAGATAAAGAACACCTGACATGAAAACAAATGTCTCCAGACACTTATTGAATTTAAAACAACCTTAGAAAACTAAAAAGAGTCTACGGACTCTTCTATTCTAGCGAGATGCTAGACGAATAAAGAGCACTTGCTGCTCCACCCGCAGCGCTTCCTGCCTCTCCTCCAAACCCTCTATGCGCTCTCTGGTAGCGCGAATGCGCGCTTCTTTCTTTGCAGGATCCATTGTTCTAACACTTCTCAACTGGTTGTTTAGCACTCTACGGTGCCCTTCAATCTCATTTTTCAGTTGCTCCGTTTCGGTAGCAATTGCAGAAAGCCTGTTTGCGGTTGCAGCATCCATAGCAATGCGTGCTAGTACTCAATTTCTTTGTGATGAAGTGAAGATATCTATATACCATTTATAGAGTGGTAGAGTAATATCGCCATGCAGTACGAATTGCATGGCTGCATGCAGCCTTTATGAACAAACAAACTTTGCAGAGCCGTTTCACCTAATTGATTCCGTCGGCGGATCATCCACGTCACGAATTGAATGGCAGGCACAATTCTTACTAGTTCTCCGCCCTACTTTTTTCAGTTGAAGACTATCAGGCCTGGAAATGGAAACTTTGGACCCGGGAGACGGTTTGATGTCTCGTACATAGCCAGCCCAGGGCGCTGCCCATAAGGGTCACTGTATGTAGGTTTTAAGCTCTAAGGTCCCCACTCATCACAATCGTTGGCCCTCATCCCGCATTGGAGCATAGCGTTAGTATCTTTCGGTGTATCAACAACATAGGCACCTGATCTATTTGAACTGTAAACCACAAGGGAAGTTTTCACATAAGCTGCCTTTCTCCCGTTAAAAGGTGGGTACCTTTCCCTAAATCCTTCTCCCGTGCATGCTATTCTCCTGTTCCCCCGAAGGGCGGTATCAATACGGCAACCCGAAAGCTCGTTATCAAAGTGGTCTCTTCTCAAAAGCTTATCTGCCAGATGAAAACAAGTTCGTAGTAACAGGTGGCCGTTGAGCTCCTAGTTTGACTGTTGGTGCCAGACTAGAATGGAAGAATGCCCATAATACTGAAATGAAGAAGAATACCTCACTAATAAGAAATAGAGCAACACCCATTGTGCTTCCTTTCTTTTACTAGAGAGAGTAGTCCAAGCCTCTAAATATCTTGAGGGCTTTGTGTTGGATCTGATGGTTGAGCCTTTGTTCTTTGCGAGCCTTGCCTTTCTCTTTTTTGCTCTGCTGTGGAGTTCTTTGATGGTCTATCTTCGCACCTGGCGCTTCTGGCGCTTTCTTCCTTCCACCTTCCTCTTGTACTCGACTCTTCCCCGATCACTCCCCGACAAAGGCTTGCTCGTCTTCGTCATAGTCCAAACTCTTTCTCGTGTGACTGTGGTGCTTTCTTGAGCGATGACTTGGGAGGGTTCCGGTCACCCCTACCCGGGCAGACAACCTCCCTCATTCACATCAGAAATGGCAAAGATTCCATTTTGGAAAGTAAATCTCTTTTTGTATAGAGGGACGTAAAATAGCAAAAGTACGGTTCGGAGTCTTTTTTTTTCTTGATTATTTGAAATCCAAATCGAAATGCCTCAACTTGATAAATTGACTTATTTCTCACAATTCTTCTGGTTATGTCTTCTCCTCTTTACTTTTTATATTCTCTTATTTAATAATAATAATGGAATACTTGGAATTAGTAGAATTCTCAAACTACGGAACCAATTGCTTTCGCACCGGGGGGGCGAGATCCGGAGCAAGGACCCTAAGAATCTGGAACCGGTACTCAATACTGCATACTTTGGAGGTGCTCTGCATTTATGTTTTGCGGTCTCAGAAAGGGCTAGCGAGATACCATGTTATCATATTATATCATGATTGTTTTGACAAATTGTTGGCATTTGAGATATGTTATTATTGCTCGCTAGTTGATTATGCCATTGATATGAGTAAATGTAGTTTTTAAGTGTTATTATGAGCACGGTTATTTCATGATCTTTGCTGAAAACCTGGGTACTATTTAAGCTTATATACGGATACAAGAACAAAAGAGTTCGTAAAAGTTTTTCTTTATCACTTTCAGTTTGTCAACTAAATTGCTTGAGGACAAGCAGGAGTAAAGCTTGGGGGAGTTGATACGTCTCCGTCGTATCTACTTTTCCAAACACTTTTGCTCTTGTTTTGGACTCTAATTTGCATGATTTGAATGAAACTAACCCGGACTGACACTGTTTTCAGCAGAACTACCATGGTACTATTTTTGTGCAGAAATCAAACTTCTCAAAATTGGATGAATCATTTTGGAGATTTTTTTATGGAATAAGTAAAAATTACTGGCGCAAGAATCAACAGAAGAGGGGCCACCTGTTACCCACAAGGCAACAGGGCGCGACCCCCCCCCTAGGGCGCACCCTGATGCCTTGTGGGGCCCACAGGCGGCCGTCTGACCTAATTCCAATGCTATAAATTCACTTTCCCCAAGAAAAAAATAGAAGAAGAAGTTTCATCGCGTTTTACGATACGGAGCTGCCGCCACCTCATGTTCTTCATCGGGAGGGCTGCTCTGGAGTATGTTCGGGGCTCCGGAGAGGGGGATTCGACGCCGTCATCATCATCAACCATCCTCCATCACCAATTTCATGATGCTCACCACCGTGTGTGAGTAATTTCTCCGTAGGCTTGCTGGACGGTGATGGGTTGGATGAGATTTACCATGTAATCGAGTCAATTTGTTAGGGCTTTGATCCCTAGTATCCACTATGTTCTGAGATTGATGTTGCTATGACTTTGCTATGCTTAATGCTTGTCACTAGGGCCCGAGTGCCATGATTTAAGATCTGAACCTTTATGTTTTCATGAATATATTTGAGTTCTTGATCCTATGTTGCAAGTTATATGCACCTATTACGTGTCAGGATCCGCTTACCCCAAGGTGACAATAATTGGGATTCTTTTCGGTGATTACCGTAGTTTGAGGAGTTCATGTATTCACTATGTGCTAATGCTTTGTTTCGGTTCTCTATTAAAAGGAGGCCTTAATATCCCTTAGATTTCCTTATGGACCCCGCTGCCATGGGAGGGTAGGACAAAAGATGTGATGCAAGTTCTTACTATAAGCACGTATGAGTATATACGGAATACATGCCTACATTACATTGATGAATTGGAGCTATTGTGTATCGCCCTAGGTTGTGACTGTTACATGATGAATGTCATCCAACATAATTTTCCATCACTGATCCAATGCCTATGCTTTTCGCATATTGATCTTTGCTAAGTTACTTTCGTTGCTGCTGCTATTACAATCACTACAAAACTACTACTGCTACTGTTACTGTTACTGTGTTACTGTTACTACTGCTATCGAAACTATCATACTACTATGCTACTAAACACTTTGCTGCAGATATTTAGTTCTCTAGGTGTGGTTGAATTGACAACTCAACTGCTAATACTCGCAAATATTCTTTGGCTCCCCTTGTGTCGAATCAATAAATCTGGGTGAAATACTACCAGCGAAAACTATTGTGATCCCCTATACTGGTGGGTTATTAGGCCTCGGGAGGGCTGCGTTCACCTCGCGAGCAAATTTCTTGAAGTGGCGGTTGGACGGGGGAGCTTGGGCCCCGCTAAGGATGCAAACCACCTCGCGAGGCTCCTGGTAGCCCCCGGCGCCATTGTCAGACTGGTTGTCGTTGTTCCTTCGAGGCGGTGGCGGTAGTGGCGGCAAAGCGACGTTGGCCTAAGGATTGGCCTGCCGTGGCTGGTCGTGCCTGCCCTGCCTGAAGTTGCCATTCCCGTTGTTGCTGCGGTCGCCCCAGCAGTTGTTGTTGCGGCCACCCCCGCGACCGATGCCACGATCATTGCGTCCGCCGCGCCCGTCTTGGCGGCTCTCACGAAGCAGCTTGAGCTCGTGGCAGTCTTCGGCTCTCGCGTCTTTGCTCTTGGCTTTGGCAGTATCTGGTGCCACATCTGGGTCATTGCGTATGAAGAGGCGGACCTCCTCAGCCTTGGCGCACCGGTCGACGAGGTCGAACAACTCAACCATGGTGTCCAGCTCATCATTGATGGCAAGCTTCTCGCGCATCCGGATGTCCGTGACACCAGAGGAGAACGCAGTGATGATGGCGGCGCCGGAGGCGCGTGGGATCTTGTTGCGCACTTGGCTGAAGCGCTGGATGTACTTGTGGAGGGTCTCGTCAGGGCGCTGGCGGACGGCGCGCAAGTCGTTCAGCGTGAGGGGGCGCTCGTGCGTGCCCTTGAAGTTGGCGACGAACTGCTTGCATAGCTCGGCCCACGAAGAGATCGACACTTCAGGGAGGTTCATGAGCCAAGAGCGCGGCGCGTCCTTGAGGGCCATGGGGAACCGGTTCACCATGACCTTGTCGTCACCGTTCGCCGCCTCGATGCTCAGAGTGTAGAGCTGCAGGAACTCTGTGGGGTTGGGGGCGCCGTCATAGCGAGCTGGCAGGTCTGGCTTGAACTTTGTGGGCCACACCACGCGGCGCAGCTCACGGCTGAAGGTGCGGCAGCCCCCGATATTGGAGGTGATGCCGCCTGTCGTGGTTTTGACATGGCAGATGCCCTCGTGAAAGGACATAGTGATGAGGCCATCGTACGAAGGTGGAAGCTTAATGGGGTTGATAGGGAACAAGAAGACACGAGTTTACGCAGGTTCAGCCCCTCACGATGGAGGTAAAAACCTACGTCATGCTTGATTGTATTGCTTTTGATCACAATTACAAGGATGCGGATTCGCTTGACCTAGCTCTCGATAGATTGCAACTTAGTCTTCCTGCCCTAGGCGCTCCCCTTTATATAACAGGTTGAGCCCTAGGTTTACATGAGAGTCCGAGTAGAAACCTTAACCCGTATCCTATTCTTATTCTAATTATCTTGCTCTCCAAGGTAATCTTCCTTGTCTTATCTTTCCTTCTTAAGCCGGCCCGCACACTGAGCTGCCCTTTTCACCAGGCCTCCATCAAGTCGGCCGGTTATGTATCTTCAAGGCCCAGCAGCGAGATAACCCATTGAGCCTTATAGCTCTATGGCCAGGTCATCCTCTTGCCGGATCTCCAATGCTGGGAAATATCCCCAACATTAGCCCTCTGTTTGACTTGGATCTGCGAAGGACTTTTATCTCCGACTCTGCTTCTTCAGACGGCTCTTTTGGCATCCTTCATCTTCAGGCACATTTTCTGGCTCAACCATTTTGCCGGGTCATTTACCACCCTTAGACTTGGTATTTTCTCACCGTCCTTCTTCATGATGTCACAATCCACTTCCACAAAATCCGGGTGTGACATTACAACGAATCTTTGAATGGATTTGTATTGTCTTGTCAGGTGTGAAAATTGAGGCATCTTTCTAGCCAAAGTTACTGCGCCGCCTGGGGTTTCGCACCTGCCGTTTCGGGTCTCACCTCGCCTCTAAATGGGCTGGCACCCCTGGGGGCTCACTTTTTACCCTTCTCTTCTCACTTCTTCTTCTTCCTCTCGCCTCGGACGCGCTTTGCCACCTCGAACTCATCGCTCCTCCAGGCTGGCGACCACAGCAGCGAGCATTCCGTCACCAGAGGCCATCGGAAGCGTCGTAGGAGCACCGTCGTCATCGAACATCATCAACCCTAGCTTCCCAGATCTGTAAGCTCTGCATTCCTCCTTTCATCTCTGCAACACTTGCTAGTTCATAGGCGTTCTTCAAATATTGTAATAATAGATCTAGATTTCATATGAAGTTGCATCCGAAGAGCCCTTTAGCACTCCCGCTATCTAATTAATCATCCTATGAATCCTCTGCCCAGTCTTAATAAACTCTGTTGCTGGTTCATACCCAGCCGTGATGAAATTGGTTATATTTATTTTTTCCTTTCTTTTACCTTCATTTGTGGATCTGTACCGCTGCCCAATCTGCACAGAATCTATTAGCAACATTTTGACTTAACCTTATTCACAGCTTGCATTTATTCCAAATATATCAGCTTAAACTGTTTCCGGCTTGTCATATCATTTCTATAACGCTCGTAAAAAACCCTACTTGTCTTGATAACCACAACCCGGATTTATTTACCGACTTGACATCTCCTCTTACTATCACTACAACCCATGATTCTTCTGATCTTGCCGGCTCACACTTGTTCTTTTCCCTTTGCAGCTGAATCTTTGTTTCTGTCACCATGGCTCCAAACAAGGCAGTCGACTGGATCAAATCCAACATGTCAGAACTGAGATTACAAAGTCTAGTAGACTCCGGGTTGCTACTAGCCAAGGAGGAAATACACTGGCGTGCACCTGAGGAGGAGATACACCCACAACCGGCACAAAACGAGATAATCCTCTTTGCTGATCACCTAGAAAGAGGCTTCCGCCTCCCGGCTCAAAATTCTTTCGAGACATCCCTCACAAATTCAACATCAGGCCGCAAGACCTTCGACCCAACTCCATTCTGAACTTATGCCAGTTCCAAGTATTTTGCGAGGTATATCTTCAGATTGAGTCATCTGTTAGCCTATTCCAAGAGTTCTTTTATCTCAACCATCAAACAGAACACAAAAAAGGACCTCACGTTGAACTCGGCGGCGTGTCCATCCAAAGAAGGAAGACCTCAGCTTTTCGTGAGGTGAAACTAGCGAGTCACCCAAAAGGATGGGCAAAAACTTGGTTTTATTGTCAAGACACTTCACCGGCTCAAGAACACCCATTGCCGGGTTATCAGATGGACCGGTTCAATGCTTCCACAGTCTTCCTCGGTTTCGCTTCTCAAGAGGAAAGAGAAGTCCTACGACCCTTATATCCAAAAATCAACGCCTTGATCGCTCATGGCCTGACTGGGGTTAACCTGACCCAGACCAGGATTACTGGCGAATCTAGCCCCTGAGCTTGAGGATCAGACTCATGTGCACATACACCGGTGAGCCAGAAGATGCACTTCGATTCAGCCAGATCAATCTTTCCAACAAAGAGCTCTTCAAGGCTGCAAAGAAGCTCCTCGGCGAAACCAAGGATACAATCGATATTGTGCGATTAGCCCCATTCTATGAGGGCAACTTGGCACCTGAGGTAAACCGGCTTTCCACTCTTATGCATAACCATTTTTCCACTTTCCCTAAGGTACTAAATTTGTTTTATATTCAGGCAAACTCTGCCTGGTGGAGAACAGAACCTCGAGTCCCTACTCCTCAACAAGATGGTACCGAACAAGAGCCAGAAGACGAAGAAGACAACGAGGTAGAACTTGACTCCTTTGGCCATCTTTTTAACCAACTTGCTGATGCCGACTCTCCTCGGGAACAAATGGAACACAGCCGAGCCGGCGAGCCAGAGGTAAGCCTGATCTCTTTAGATTCCAACTCACCAATAATCGTCTGAAAGAAAGTTCGGGTTGCAATCCGCAAAGTTCCATTTTCTCATCCAGACGCTCACTTGGATTCACAATTTCTTTTGAAGAAAGCACAGCACGCGGGCACTTCCAAACGGAAGACTCGAAGCAGCGCAGGGGAACTAAGTGGCGGGTTACCAGATGAGCCGCCCGCTCGAAGGGCTCATTCTGAAGTCCCTCATATTCCTACTACTTCTCTTTCGCAAGTCAGACTTTTCAAAGCGCCCCTTGCGCGCGATGACTCAGCATACTTAACCTCTCCTTCATCTAATGAGTCTAGCGCAACTCAAGCAATGGCTTTCAACATCAACCATGGGTATAACACATTATTTACCTTCCCGTTGTGTACTTCTGCTTTCCTTCACTGACTGAATAACTCTTTACTTTGTTCAGCGCAAAAGCTATTAAGAAGAAAACTATTGCCGGGTCATCCGACCCTATTCTTGGGACAGAGGGTCCATCTTATGGAGCAGCTACAGCCGACCCAGTCATTCCAGATGAGCCGGCCATCCAAGACGAGCCGCCCCACCATGACTCTATGATGAGCCCTGCTCGCGCATCTCCTCCCCTGGCTGATCAGGAGAAGCCTACTGAATCGAATCAGGAGAAGCCCACTAAGCCGACTGAGGATGAGATGGTAGTTACTGGTGAAAACCAGAACCCGCTGCCAGAAGCGTCCACCGCTTTACCAAAAATTCCCGCCAAAGCTGAATCTCCTATTAAAAATAAAGGGAAGGCGGCTCTTCATTACCACTCATTTGAAGACCAAGACATCAACTCACTCCATCAATCTATCTTGACCCGGCTGTCTGAGAGCCGGGATACTGAAATTGCAATGGTGACAACCCTCAAGCGAAAGTATGAGGTAATTTCTTCCACCTATCATTGTATATATACCTGCAGCCCCCAACTGTCAGGTTATTATAACATAATGACTAGGGACTTATATGTATCTGTAAGACCTTTGATCAAAGTGTAGCCCACAAGGGCCGGCTCATCATGATATTATGGGCCGGGTGTCTAAATTTATGGAGAGAAAACAAACTATGCATTAGCCCCCAAGTGCCATGTGGAATGCCTGCATCTTCATGGGACTTTTTTGATTTGAGAAAGCGCGGATAAATATAGCCCCCAAGTGTCGGGTCAACCAGCATGGCGGCTTGGGACTATTATGTACATCATGTAACCTTGGAAAAACTATCATGCAGGACATGCTGAATGATGCTGAGTCCAAGGCAGCCAATCTCCAGAAGGCCATGAAGAAGGAAAAGAAGCAACGGGAGGAGGCGGAGCGCTTATCTGCTAATTTCCGCAAGTCCTTGCTTAATGCAACAAATGTGCTGGAGAAGACCAAAGTGTTGGAAATATGCCCTAGAGGCAATAATAAATTGGTTATTATTATATTTCCTTGTTCATGATAATCGTTTATTATCCATGCTATAATTGTATTGATTGGAAACTCAAATACATGTGTGGGTACATAAACAACACTGTGTCCCTAGTAAGCATCTAGTTGACTAGCTCGTTGATCAAAGATGGTTAAGGTTTCCTAGCCATTGACATGAGATGTCATTTGATAACGGGATCACATCATTAGGAGAATGATGTGATGGACAAGACCCAAACTAAGAACGTAGCATTTGATCGTGTCAGTTTATTGCTATTGTTTTCTGCATGTCAAGTATCTGTTCCTATGACCATGAGATCATGCAACTCCCTGACATCGGAGGAGTACCTTGTGTGTATCAAACGTCGCAACGTAACTGGGTGACTATAAAGGTGCTCTACAGGTATCTCCGAGGGTGTCTGTTGGGTTGGCATGGATCAAGACTGGGATTTGTTACTCTGTGTGACGGAGAGGTATCTCAGGGCCCACTCGGTAATACAACATCACAATGAGCCTTGCAAGCAATGTGACTAAAGTGTTAGCCACGAGATCTTGTATTACGGAACGAGTAAAGAGACTTGCCGGTAACGAGATTGAACTAGGTATAGAGATACCGACGATCGAATCTCGGGCAAGTAACATACCGAAGAACAAAGGGAACAGCATACGGGATTAACTGAATCCTTGACATAGAGGTTCGACCGATAAAGATCTTCGTAGAATATGTAGGAGCCAATATGGGCATCCAGGTCCCGCTATTGGTTATTGACCGTAGAGGTGTCTCGGTCATGTCTACATAGTTCTCGAACCCGCAGGGTCTACACACTTAACGTTTGGTGACGATATAAGTATAGTTGAGTTGTTATGTTGGTGACCGAAAGTTGTTCGGAGTCCCGGATGAGATCACAGACATGACGAGGAGTCTCGGAATGTCCGAGAGGTAAAGATCGATATATTGGACGATATGTTTGGGCCAAGAGGTGAGACCCACGGGGCGTTAGCAAAAGGCAGTTTTGCAGAGGGCAGGGTCCAGACGCCAGGAACCCTGGCGTCTGGCCCTGGGCCAGACGCCGAGGCCCATGGCGTCTGGGCCAGACGCCGGGAACCGTGGCGTTTGGTACTGGAATCCGAGAAGGACTCTTCCTTTTGTTCCAAACCGACTTTGAGGAGGCTCTTTCTCCAAGTTTCGACCCCAGGGCTCAACATATAAATAGAGGGGCAGGGCTAGCACCCGGAACACATCAAGATTTCCCCAAGCCGTGTGCGGCAAACCTAACCCTCTAGTTCCTCCGTCATAATCTCCGTAGCGCTTGGCGAAGCCCTGCAGAGATTGTTCCTCACCACCATCACCACGCCGTCGTGCTGCTGGAACTCAACCACTACTTCACCATCGCTCGCTGGATCGAGGAGGTGAAGGCGTCATCAAGCCGTACGTGTGTTGAACGCGGAGGTGCCGTCCGTTCGGCGCTAGTTCGTGATCGGATCGAGGGACGACTTGCGATTTGGATCGCGGAGACGTTCGACTACATCAACCGCGTTTCTTAAACGCTTCCGCTTAGCGATCTACAAGGGTATGTAGATTTACTCTCCCTCTCGTAGATGCTCATCACCATGGATAGATCTTGTGTGTGCGTAGGAAAATTTTTGTTTCCCATGCAACGTTCCCCAACACAAAGCAGCATTTGAAATAGAGAGAGCCAGCCTTCTGAAACGTGCTGAAGACGCCGAGTCTAAGCTTGAGCCGGTAACTCAAGAACTGCACACCCTCAAGGACCACATCACCGCCATGTGCATAGCTATTTTTGGTAAGTCCCATCTCTCTAAGTGAGGCAAAAAACCCCAGGTGTTTGTATGTTTGTCTTACTGAGATTGCACCCGTGTTAATAGGTAGAAGAACAATGCAAGTTGTTGCCCCCCCCCCCACTTGTGAAGCTAAAGGCCGTGTATACTTTCCTGGAGCAGTTGTACATAGGCGGCTCACGCTACATTATGGCAGTAAAGAACGTAAAGACACCGCCGCCGCACATTATGGATATGCTCAAAGAGTTGTCTGTGGTACCCAAATGGTTCCAAGAGTGGAAAAAGGCAGCTTGCCGTCACGGAGCTCTTGCTGCCCTTGCACGCGCCAAAGCATACATACCAGAGTTAGACCCGGCTCAGATAGTAGGTGGATACTTGGAGTACAACACTGACGACACACCCTTTACCAGGAAAGATTTCCAACGGTGTTAAAGAAACCCAGGTGGCTGCAACAGCTCTGACAGAGGAGGTTGATCTCACCAAGTACCAAGCTGGTTATTCTGAAGCCAATGAGCGCATTGAGCCGCCAAATCCAGAGCCGGTGAAACTTGCTCGCCCTCATAAGCACTCCTTCGCCCCTGATGTCGACCCGTCACCTGTGATGAGGGAAGACTCAATTTTTGAAGCATTGCAATCCATCCAATGGCTGCAGGACGACCTCCAGTGGTGCCAATCGTGAGTCAGAAGGCCAGCTTGCCGACACACAGCCATGAAGCTCCATGATTAATACGAAAAACACTTGGTAGTATTTTTGGCCCTCATGCGGCTTGTAATAGCGTAGTAAAACTTTGCTTGATCTGCTACTGATGATGTCTTCGTACATCTGACCAAGAACTTGTCTTGTCTGTTCCATGATATGACTGTGGCTAATCTTTGAAATTGGCATCGTCATGAAAATGTCTTTAAAGCGCAGCTATGATTGCCAAAATGACCCGCCAAAACACATATGTGTAAGAAATCCCAAACATGCTGCAGTATAATGCAACATACTTAAGAGAGATATTGAAAGGCCGGGTTATGCATGCAACCCGGCAAAATTTGATGAAAATCTGCAATAACTATAATCATATACAAGCATAAAGAAAAATCATCGTAAAAGACATAATAAGCCGACTTTCGAGGCACGATAGGGAGACCGGCTTTCGAGGCTCGAGTCTGATTCGCTTTCATGAAGCAGGCTTTTTGGCCTCTTTTGGTTTATCCTAGCTCTCTGAAAGCCAGCTCTCACGTGACATAACCAATGTTTTAACTTTGAAGAGTTCAGGGTCACCTTTGTGATTGACTCATCAGGCGTACACTGGGTCACCTTTTTGGAGTAGCATCTTGCTAACAGGCAGATTTAATCAAGGAAATTTTGGCATTTTGCCGGGTTAAAAGGGATGTTTGAAGCTAAACTCGATGAGTTGGAAGCCCCCAAGTAACCAATGAACAAAGAATAAAGACTCAACACACATTTTGAGGCGAAACGACAAACTCTCTTATACAGAGATGCCGGCTTTATTTCATTGATCATAATATGTATATACATGATGAAGGTATGTACAAAAGATACTGGCCAGTCTGTGAATTAGGTATAGTATGGCCGGAGATGTGCCATGTTCCAGGGCCGGCTGCCCTCCTCCTCAGAGGTACGTGATTTATCTGCTTCACGTATGTCAACGAGGTAATATGACCCGTTGTTCAGATTCTTGCTAATAACAAAAGGTCCTTCCCAAGGAGGCGAAAGCTTATGCATGCCTGTCTGGTCTTGTATCAGACGGAGCACTAAGTCACCTTCCAGAAAGGTACGGCTTCAAACTCTATGGCTGTGATAGCAGCGTAGGTCTTGTTGATAAATTGCTGATCTGGACACAGCAAGTTCGTGTTCTTCTTCTAGAGCATCAAGAGCATCTTGGCGAGCTTGTTCATTGTCAGCCTCCACATAAGCTGCCACTCGGGGAGAATCATGATGAATATCACTTGGAAGTACAGCCTCTGCACCATAGACCAGGAAAAACGGCGTGTAGCCTGTTGACCTGTTGGGAGTAGTCCGTATGCTCCAAAGCACTGCAGGTAATTCATCTTCCCAACAGCCAGGCATGCGTTGTAAAGGCACCATGAGCCTAGGTTTTATTCCACGCAGCAATTCCTGATTAGCTCGTTCTGCCTGTCCATTGGACTATGTCGGTCCAGTGGGAACCAGGGTACCATGGACCATCCGCTTCTAGCCCAGAAGACGACGCGTGGGCTGGACCCGACAAGGTGGCCCTGGCGTCATTGCCCAGGAGGGAGTCGCCTCGCGAGGGGGCAAGCCTCATGAGGCCCCTCGCTGCTAGGCCAAGCACTGGTGAAGGCCGGCAAGCCCCGGATCGCCTCGTGAGGCAACCCCTCACGAGGCCGCTTCGCGGGGCGTGATGCATGGCGCCAACCGCGGGGCGGCCGGCCCATCACGTGGGTGACGTCCCGATGGCAGGGCAAGGACAGTAGGGTACAGCTCAGACAGGTTTCCATTCTGGTGATAAGGGAGCAGCGGTGTCTGCCTCCCCCAAAGCAGATCCAAAAGCATTCCTCTTCGGTATAAAGAGAAGATCAGGACGGATCGGCGCGCCAGGATGGAGGTCATCGCCAAGCCCACCAACACGTCAGGAAGACTACTTTATCAGGCGGAGACCGCCTTTAGTCAGGATAAGCCTGTGCTCTTGTCCCCCTTTGAAATGCCACCCTGTGGCCACCCTTTCCCGCTCATATTTTCGGGGAAGAGGACCAAGGCACTACAAGAGGGGCAGGGCCGCTTCCACAAGCTCTCCATCACAGAGCAATCCAACACAGGCAAGAGTAGGGTATTACACCGCACGGTGGCCCGAACCTGGGTAGCTCGCGCATCCCCTTCGTGTCCGGTGAGAGCCAGCGAGCTCGTCGTGATCCCGCCGTGGTTGCCGTCATGTCGTAGGTCGCCAAGCAAAGTCCCCCAGAGTTCGAATCCTAAGTTCTTGGAGAAGATTCTTGGATGCAGATCCTAGACTCCGACAGACTGGGAATGTGCAACAGATGTTAAATCAAGCCGGATATGCTCTTGTTGACAGAACTGCTTCATGAATCCTTTGGAAAGATTGGTGCCATTGTCTGTGATGATACTATGTGGATAGCCGAAGCGATAGATCAACTTTTTCAAAAGCTTGACAGCCGTAGCGGCATCACAACGGCTGACTGGCTCTGCCTCAACCCACTTGGTGAACTTGTCAACTGCCACCAACAAGTGAGTATGCTTATTCTTGGATCTCTTGAAGGGCCCAACCATATCAAGCCCCCAAACTGCAAAAGGCCAGGTTATGGGAATCATCCTCAACTCTTGAGCCGGCACATGAGCTTGACGAGCAAATTTCTAACAACCATCACACTTGCGGACAATATCCTCTGCATATGCGTGGGCTGAGAGCCAGTAAAACCCATGCCGAAAATCTTTCGCAACCAACGATCTTGAACCGGCATGATGCCCACAATCACCAGAGTGGATTTCATTGAGAATTGCACAACCTTCCTTAGGAGAAACACAACGCTGAAAGATGCCTGTGACGCTTCTATGCAACTCACCATTGACTATAGTCATGGACTTGGACCGCCTGATGATCTGTCGAGCGAATATTTCCTCTGCTGGAAGCTCGCCATGGCTTAAATAAGCCAGGTAAGGTACTGTCCAATTTGGTATAGCATGAACAGCAGCCACTAGAGCCGCCTCTGGATCAGGAATAGCAAGGTCTTCCTCCGTCGGTAACTTGACTGGCGGGTTGTGCAACACATCCAGAAAAACATTGGGTGGAACAGGCTTTCACTGAGACCCCAAACGAGACAATGCATCTGCCGCCTCATTAAGCCGGCGATCAATATGATCCACCTGATATCCGGTGAAATACCCGGCGATGTTGGTAACCTCGCGTCGATAAGCTGCCATAAGGGGATCCTTGGAATCCCAGGTTCCAGAAACTTGCTGAGCCACCAAATCTGAGTCGCCCAGGCACCTTACCCGGCTTAAGTTCATCTCCTTCGCCATACAGAGCCCATGAAGCAAGGCCTCATATTCAGCTGCATTGTTAGTACAAGGAAACATAAGCCGTAAAACATAACAAAACTTGTCACCTCGTGGGGAAGTTATGACAACTCCAGCCCCCGAGCCTTCCAATTGCCTGGAACTGTCAAAGTGAATAGACCAATATGTGGTATCCGGCTTCTCCTCCGGAGCCTGTAATTCAGTCCAGTCATTGATGAAATCCACCGAAGCTTGAGATTTAATAGCAATTCGTGGCACATATTTGAGATGCTGTGGCCCAAGCTCAATCGCCCACTTGGCAACCCGGCCAGCAGCTTCCCTGTTCAGAATGATGTCTCCAAGGGGTGTTGAACTGACCAAAGTGATTGGGTGCTCATGAAAATAGTGTTTCAACTTCCGGCTTGCCATGAATATGCCATATACCAGCTTCTGCCAATGCGGATACCGCTGCTTGGACTCTGTTAAAACTTCACTGATATAATACACCAGGCGCTGAACTGGGTACTCTTTGCCTGCTTCCTTTCGCTCCACAACAACTGCCACACTGACAGCTTTGCTATTAGCTGCAATATATAACAGCATGGGCTCCTTCTCCCGAGGGGTAGCAAGGATGGGCGGCTCAGATAACTGCTTCTTGAGAGACACAAAAGCCTGATCTGCAGCATCGCTCCAAACAAAATCATCTGACTTCCGGAGCATCTGGTAAAGTGGGATTGCCTTCTCCCCAAGCCAACTTATAAACCGGCTCAATGCCGCAACCCGCCCGGCCAGCTTCTGGATGGCATTAAGATTTGCCGGCTTGGCCAGGGTCGTGATCGCCTTGATCTTTTCCGGGTTGGCTTCGATGCCACGCTCATAAACTAGGAATCTCAGTAGTTTTCCTGCAGGAACACCGAAGACACACTTCTCCGGGTTGAGCTTCATCTGGTAAACTCGAAGGTTATCAAATGTCTCCTTGAGATCATCCAACAAGGTCTCCTTTCTTCGATATTTCACCACGATGTCATCAACATAAGCATGAACATTATGCCCAATCTGTTTGTGGAAACAATTTTGGACACAGCGCTGATAAGTCGCTTGTGCGCACTTCAGACCAAACAACATGGATGTATCGGAGAAAGCTCCGAAAGGTGTAATGAAAGCTGTATTTTCCTAGTCCTCCTGCTTCATCTTGATCTGATGATAATTAGAATAAGCGTCCAGAAAACATAAAGACTCACAACACGCCGTGGCATCAATAATCTGGTCAATGCGGGGCAAAGCGAAAGGATCACTGGGACAAGCTTTATTCAAATCCGTGTAATCCACACACATTCGCCAAGTCCCGTTCTTTTTTAGAACAAGTACCGGGTTAGCCAGCCATTCTGGATGAAAAACCTCAACAATGGACCCGGCAGCTAGGAGCCGAGCCAGTTCTTTGCCAATAGCTTTCCGCCTTTCCTCAATGAAACGACGGAGATACTGATGAACAGGTTTAAACTTAGGATCCACATTAAGGGAGTGCTCAGCAAGTTCTCTCGGTACACCAGGCATGTCAGAAGGTTTCCATGCAAAATTGTCCCTATTCTCATGGATGAACTCGATGAGCGTGCTTTCCTATTTTCACTACAAAAATAAAACTTCCGTGATGATACATCTTTGTCACAGTAGGTCAAGTTTTCTATCATGCATGTACATCCGTGACAATTTTATGACAGAATCAAGATAGTCATACCTGTGTTGTCGTAGAAGTGTTCCATGACAATACTGAAATTATCATCACGGAAGTGTCCACTTCCATGAAGATAAATGTCGCTTCATGGAAGTGTTTTCATCAAGGGTGACCGACACATGGCATCCACCGTAATGGGTCACCGTTAAGCTATCGGGTTCCGGTTTGGATCCGATAACCCGTTAACAGCTCAGACCAATGGGGATTTTCCACGTGTAAAATTGTCATTCGCCGACCGATCCACGTGTCAGCTCGGCGTTGCGACAGATGTCTTCCATTCGTTGGACGAGAGACGCCTATGATACGTCGACACGTGGCACGGCCCAACATTGGCCCATTTAGGTTAAAACGCCGGCCCGTTTGACTTGGTCAAAAGTTAGCAGGCCGGCCCATGGAAAGCCTGTTAACGCCTATTCGCATACAGCCCATCTACGTCCCGGGTACTCACGGCCCGTTATGGCCTTTTGATATTCGGCCCAGTAGCGTCATATGGGTCATCCCATATGATTCCAGCCCGTTGTCACTTTCAGCCCATCTATGGCCCGTGAAGTCTTTCGGCCCATATGAGTCCTTTTGCACCTGTGGGCCCATTGACGGCCCGTGGTGAATCAGGCCCATCATGAACAGTAAACTGCTTTGAGCCCATTAACGGCCCATGGTTCAGTTGGGCCGTTTCAAGCCCGTGCTCCCCTTCGGCCTTCTAAGGGCCCATACATTCTTGGGCTCATTTCCGGCCCTCGATTACTTACGGTCCGTTACTGGCCTGTTATGCTAATGGGCCAAATTCAGCCCATGGTAACATTTGGCCCATTTGTGGCCCGTTAACCCGTTGGGCCGTTTTCATCCTCTCCTGTAATTTGGCCCATTAATGACCCGTCATGCCTGTTGATAGAATTAAGCCTGTGTTGTCTTCCAGCCTGTTAACGGCCCGTTATGGTCTGGGCCCATAAACGGACGGTTCCAATTTTGGCCCGTTTACGGTCCATATTGCGGTCCGGTTTTGGCCAACGAACAGTACGGTCCATGGATCCTACGGCCAGTACGAGGCCCA
The DNA here is from genome assembly GCA_039707655.1 of Elymus sibiricus. Lineage (NCBI taxonomy): Eukaryota > Viridiplantae > Streptophyta > Magnoliopsida > Poales > Poaceae > Elymus > Elymus sibiricus. The sequence continues at coordinate 286,912,949 of CM077676.1, forward strand.
TGGATCCTACGGCCCGTAGGAGGCCCATGGATCCTATGGCCCGTAGGAGGCCCACGGATCCTACGGCCCATAGGAGGCCCATCGTTACCACGGCCTGTATGTGGCCCATGGTTATTATGGCCACTAGCAAACCGAGGAAAAAGAACTGCAGTGACTATAAGGAAACAAATAAACAAGACTATAAGTAAATAAATAAGCAAGCAACTAACGCTAGGCTATTACGGCGCTTACAGACATTACATCCACTGGGCATCAAAGTTTGCCACCAGTGCAAATAAAGGGAACAACAAAGCACCATATTACATACACTGGGCGTCTAAATTGGCCACCAGTGCAGATAAACGCGGCAACAAAACAAGTCCAGAACTGAAACAACTTCAGAAGAGCTCAAGAAACGTTATCCTGGGTATCCACCATGCTGGCAATAAGCTTAGCAAGCTTATTAGCTTTCTCTTGTTTGGCGCTAAAATCCTCCAACGCTTGTTGTTGCACCAGAAAGTATGCATCTGAATTCTCCAGGGACTTCCTCAGTCCTTCGGCTTCTTGTCACAGCATAGTTGACCGATGTCTTTCAGCTTGTAGTTCAGACTCAAGAAATCGAACTGATTCAGACAGCGAGTTTGAACAGCTTGTGCAAGCGGTAGTGGCCAGTAACTCGAACACTGCATCAAGACATGACTTTGGGGTTGTCTCACTGTCTTCAAGATAGTTTTCCTTATCTGTTTTATCAGCTTTGTTGGAGACCAGCAAGGTTGTCTCACTATCTTCAACCTTATCTGCATTACTTCCTTTACCATTGCTTAATGTCGTACTCTTCTCCAATATTCTGTCAGCATTCTAAAAGAAGGAACAAGTAGACACATAACAGGTTTAGCATGTAGTATATGAAACTCATTTTGGTGAACCAGTTCAGTAGTAAGGTGGACAGGATTAAACTATCAAGTCTTCTATTGCAAAGTAGTACATTATAAAAGCATCAAACAAACATATATCTATGTGCTACAGTCACTGCATTGTCTTGCCAAATCAAAATAGAGACACAGTTCAAATCATATCAGTTCAAGACAAAATAGCATTGAAAGAATATAAGTGTGGGAAACTACACGGCACCACAGGATTTCAGATGGGTACCACGGGTATACATGTACAACTAACAACATTATTGGCTCTGTTTTGATGCTAGTAATGTGCATGATATGAGAAGACAACTGTCTACACAATTGAAATTGAAATCAACATAAAGCAATTTAGTAGAGCAAACCAGTTAAAGAAACATGTTTAAACATACCTATTGTGGCATTGGAGTTTCGATTGGATCCTTCTATTTAAAAATTAGTTGGTATGAGTAAATACAGTGATACAAGAGCAAAGCAGTATGCACCACAGCTATGGAATCTTACCTGAGAACAGTTGTTATGCAAGTTTAAGCACTTGTTCTATAAGAAGAGAGTACAGTAAGACGCAGCCATATAGTACTTCAAAATAAAATATGATCTCATAGACCCTACCAGATTCATGGGACTAGACCAATACCGAACAAGGCGTTCCCAGTCATCGTCTCGTAAATGTGTCTCCGGAGAAAGTAAGGGAATTTGATGAGTTTCCTTGCCAGTGAAATACATTTTCTTTAGGTAATTCCGATACTGCCGCAAAGCATTCTTGAAGATAGCAGAGGTATTAGCACAGGTTACCTCATCCTAAGTTTCCAAATCGGTCGTTCTCTACACAGAAAAATGGGAACTTTTGCTATGCTATAACCAACAAGGAGGTAGAAAGTATGGGACAAAGCAAAGTAATTGCCATGAATACTTACACATAACTCCTGGAGGAACACCTGCAACTAGCTTTTTCCTTCATCTTCAGTATAATATTTCCATGATGGGAAGATACGCACATAGGATTTAACAACAGCAAATGCGATAGACGCTAAACTATGGATGACTGGTTCTGCTTCGTCCACAGGAATAGGTGTACTAACTGGTGGAGTAGGGGTTCGCCGTGGTACTCCTAGCGCTTTGGGCACTGGAGCTGCCTTACTAACTGCTCTTGTTTGGGAGCTCTATCATGGAGATGGTGCCATGTCAACTGGAACTGGGTTACTATCTGCTGGGGTTGGGGTTAGATTGGGTGAAGCTGGTTCTCAGTCCATCGGAGTAGGGGTACAATCTGCGATAGTCTAGGTTAGGTGTGGTAGGGCTAGTTCTTGTGCAAGTTCAACTGGGGTGCTATCTCCATCGACAGGTAGCACTGTTTTATTTGAAGACCATGTTTTTACTCCCCTAGATACTGCCATCACACCCTCCAATTCAAATGGCTGATAAACAAGAAAAGTAGTTGAATGTACAGACCTTGTATGAGACAGATGCACTAGATAGTGAGGAAAAAAGAGGGCATGAAATAGTTCACATATATGTTGTTTAACTAAACAGCATAGCCTGACATAATTTCACATATATGATGTCTATCTAAACAGTATAGCATGACATAATTCAAAGATATGATGACTAACTAAAAAGGATGGCATGAGATAATTATATGATGTCTTTAGTAAACAGGTTCGCATGACATAATTCACATACATGTTATCTAAGTAAACAGGATGGCATGATATAATTCACATATGTGATTTATATACTAAGCAGATGGCATTCACATATATGATGTCTAAACTAAGTAGATGGTGTTGAATATTGTGTATATGATGTCTAAACTATGCAATGCAAGACACCATATGCATGATACGAGCAGTATAACCCTGCCAAGTTAGAGCATACACCTCGGGGGGGGGGGGGAATAGGACTGGTCATCTGTCTCTGAATCCTCCTCTGAGGAGCTATCTGGACCCAGCAAGAGATCTGCTTTGACAGGTAGCATTGTCTGCTCTGAAGAACTTGTTTTCACTCCAGATTTTTTCATCACCCACTCAAATGGCTGATTCACAAGAAGAGTAGTTGAATGTACAAACATTGTCGACAAATGGAAATGTAATGAAAAAAAAGGAATGGCAAGATATAATTCAAATATATGATGCCTGGCTAAATAGGATGGCATTGCACATTTCACATATATTATGGCTGGCTAAAAAAGATGGCATTGCATAATTCACATATATGATATAGAAACTAAACAGCATTACAGAACATGTCTAAACTAAGCAGATGACATGTATGATGTCGAAAGTAAGCAAAGCAAGGCACCATATGCATGATATGACCAACATCATCATGCCAAGTTAGAGCAAACACCTTGGTGGGTAAATAAGAGTGGTCAGCTCCCTCTGACTCCACCTCTGAACATCTATCTTCCTCTGGATTACAATCTGGAGGAGGGGGGTGGGGTTGCCATTGCACCCACCATGGAGCAATGTCTGCATGACATTGTATTGCCGCACAAGACTCTTCTCGTTTTCTCTACATGTTCAGCATGACTGTGTACAATAACTGACAAGCATACGAAAAATATATAGTGAGATTAAGTAAGGAGAGCATGCAGAAATCTAGAGTGAAGGTAACAACCAGTGGATAGATCCAAAAATAATGATAGCAGGCAAATGATAGCTTAATTTAATAAAAAGACAGATGATGGCTGCTTTACTGTTTGTTTCCCACCCAAGATGAATGACATAGTAGATACCCTAGATGAAACAGATAGTAGATTGATATACTATTCATTACTGCCTCGATATGTGCCCCACAAGCATTTTAAAACTCAACTTTGAACATGAATTTGGACTTGACATAGTGTCTAAGAGATGAACATGATGATAAACTAGCAGGTAATATTAAGCAATGCATAAAGTAGGCAAAAACAAAAGAGTGCGACCTCTCTTGCAGACCCGTGCACTCCTCAGGTTCATCTGCTGAGTCGATGATGGTGATGCAGTTGCGGTGGCTGCCGGTGGCGGGGAAGGAGATCTATGGCGACGAAACATGGTAAGGAGTCGTGATGTCTGGTATGGTGGATGCTTCTATTGATGGAGCAGCTCAGGTGAGGTGGACGACGGCGCGGCAGGAGCAGGACAAACCACACAAAGTTTTCTTCGACACCTATCTGTAACTGAAGTATTTCTATAACGGCTCCTTTGGCTTGCAGGAAGAGCATAGGAATGCAAAGAAACATGGCCAAATTAAAGTCAAACCACCTACAAATGTGTAAAGTTAGAATGTTATTATGCCACTAATGCACTTAGTCTTCTTTTCATGCCTAGGATTTTGATAAGTAGGTCCAGGTGGATGTTAAAATTTCTGTATTTTTCCTTTGAAGCAGACACGAAAGGAAAAATTCTTGAGTTTTGTTTTGCTCCATTCCTTTCAACCAAATGCATGAATAATTGAATAGTAGAGTACCCTAGGAAAAGTTCCTATTGCTATGTTTTTCCTTCACTAATTCCTTTGAACCAAAATAGCCCTAAGGGGTCGACATGAATGTAGAGTAAAAAGTGATGCGACAAGTGTACAACCTCCTTGGCGTAGCCGTCTCGACCTCAGCATCATTGGGTCGGTCGCTGAAGATGTTGCAGCGGAGGTGGCTGTCGGAACTGGGGAAGAAGATCTGAGGCGTCTGTAGACGGCATCGAGGGTACTGCTCTGTTGTGATGGATGGTTTCGTCATTGGAGCAGCTCCGGCGAGCTGTGCGACGTCGAGGTTGAAGCAGTACAAGATGGACATCGTTAATCTGAAGTGGGATTCTAATACCATCTCCAATAGATGATGTAAAATACATCATGAAAAAGTGCTAGCTATAAAATTTACATCACCAAAAAACAACCAACTCCAACAGAAGATGTAAAAACTGTTGACTCTGAACTTAACTGTAGAAACTGAATTTTACTGTCCAAACTGACTGTTACTATCGAAACTGAATTTTACTGTCGAAACTGAACACACTAGTAGTAGAGAAGCACTTCATTGGTAGTTTAGGCCGCTCGAGCACTAGTGGTAGCAGAGAAGCAGTGATCTAAATCAACAGCCGCTCAACAGGGAACACATTAGCAGATAGCAGCCAGAGCAGTAGCGCGAACGAGAGCCAGAGCAGCAACTCATGTAGTTGCAGTAGCCCATGTACCAGCATCACCAGCGCGAGCGAGAGCAAGAGCAGAGCGGCAGCACGAGCGAGAGCAAGAGTAGAGCAGCAGCACGAGCGAGAGCCGGAGCAGCAGCAGCAGCTCCGGCTAGTATGGAAGCCGCCGCCGAGGGAGCCTCGCAATGGGGGAGATCTGCCATGGAGGATGTCGCCGGTGGCGCCGGCGTCGAGGGAACCACGCCATGGCAGAGCGGGATCGAGAACTGGCAGAGCCGTGAGGTCGAGTGAGGAGAAGATGCGATGAGTGTACAACCTCCTTGGTGGCGTCGAGTAGGCCTCGGCATCATCCGAGGAGTCGGTGAGGATGCTGCGGTTTCGGTGGGGCAGGTTAAGGTGGCGCTGTGGGAATGGAGCAGCCGCGATAGACGAGGCGATCGTTCGAGCAGCTCCTTGGAGGTGGAGGACGGGGCGGCTGAACCGGCGGGACGACGAGATCGATGACGGATCCTCATCCGGTGCGGTGGATGAGGGACATCGAGCTGTTGCGGTGGACGACGTTGTCGGGGAAGAGGCTCCGGTTGGGCGGCGATGGGGGGGCGGACGGAGGAGGGTGGGGTTTCGCGGCTGGTGGAGAGAGGTTTTGGCGGCCTCGGTTTTTGAATCGGGAAAAGAAGGGGATGGGTGGGGGGAACCATGACTTAGGGACGCGCTTGTCCGAAATGTAGGGTAAGTTACAAAAGTACCCCCACCAATTTGAACTAGCGGCTCTTTCCGATCAGGGGTAGAACGGGGATTTCGCGTGTCGGGATTTCGCAGGAGGAGGGAGTGTTTGCGTGCGTTGTAATTTCGGGATAGCAAGGCACGGGTTGAGAAGGAGGGAGTTTTCGGAGCACAAACAGACAAAGAGATATCTTGAAATTTCGGCATAATAAGGCGCGAGTTGAAATTTCGGGACAAGGCTAACGTGTACGGTACCATATCAATTCGCACTTCCCTCAACCAAAAAAACAAAAAACAAAAAAAACAATTCGCACCACACAATAGAGGGTCTTGTCCCGTTTTACTGTATGAATTACTACAAATGTCATTCAAAACTTTGAATCCATGTTATGTTCAATTAAAATATTTCAGTAGGTGTATAATGCATGTAACCTAATCAAATGAACATTTCAGTGCATTCCAAATGTATATACTACCGCTGCAATATGAACTAAATTTGAATTCGTTTCACTATTTGAATAAGAATCTACAATCATGATTGTTGTCAAGTTAAACCATCATCTGTATATTATCTTCACAACACACCACATGATTCATGTCAAGCTAGATATGAACTGTGTGTACTATATGAACTCGAATTCAAATTTTTGAATCCACTTTATGCTGATTTCAAATAATAGTACATTTCAAGTTCTAGCTAGAGCCTATATCTTCAAAATCTAAACGATGTTTCACGTGTATAATGTGTTTATCGCACAATGTATACTGCCTCGCCCCCTACGCCTACAAGAACTTAGCTGTGAGCTACAAAAGCCACACATTATCACAAATTCAAATAAATGTGAGATTGTTCGATATATATATATATATATATATATATATATATAATATAGTATAACATGTTCATAACCACACCATGTGTATCACCATTATATTCATGCATGCATGGGTTTAAATCACTATGATCTCTTATTCAAATATCTGAATCCACTCTTGTAATGAATTATGATCTCTCTTAGACTTTACACCCACACAATCTTGTTCTCTTTGTAGCTAGCACTAACTTTCTCTGGTGTATACACACGCCCTCCTCGCCCTCCCCCTCCATCAGCATTCTCTCCGTCGCGCACATTCGTTATTTTTCTTTAGGTCGTTCACCCACGGTCTCTATAGGTCTCCCAGCTTCTTCTTTCCGGCACACACCGATCAATATACCTCTCTAGCTAGGTCTGCCTACCACATACACACACTTTTTTGTAACACCTCAAAAATATTTTCTTTTGGTTATCAGAAATCTTTTCTTTAAAAGAAAATACTTTGGATTACTATGGCTCTATTTCTCTTTCTTTTGTTTTGAAAGCCATTTTTGAGTTTTCAATTGGGTTTCTAAAATTTTAAAATGGTTTCTGATTTAATGGTTTCTTACTTGAGTAAATATTTTGTAGGACCAAAAATCTTTTCTTCTAGAAATCTTTTTGAATAATGAATTATTTCAAAGAAATGGTCCATTTCATCTTTTTCAAACACTTAGAAAATTTTCAAAAAAAAATTCATCTATCATTTTCAAATTATCCAAGCTATCCTCTCACCCTAGGACAGTACCCAATACTTCCTCTCTCACCCTAGGGCCATCTAGCATTTCATCGAACACCTTCTATGCACTGTTCACCACTTTCAAAAATTTAGGAAATTTAGAAAGTTCAGAGAACTGGGTCATCGATGCCGTGCAGTGCACTTCACTCCTCCTCTCCCTCATCCACATCGCTCCTGGCCATCAATGCCTCGCTCCTGGACCCTCCTGCTAGCCCCTCGCCATTGTCTGGCCGGTGGCGAGCCGCTGCAACAGCCGCCGTCCTTAGCCACGGCGGACCGAGGCGATCCGCACGGCCACCAGCTCGCCTTCACTGCCCTGCACCGCTTCCCCCACCTACATGGCACATGTCGCCTCTCTCGCAGTGCACGGCCACCGTCCAAATCGCCCCAGCCCCGCCTGTCAGCCACCGGAGGCGACCGCCACCCGCCATGGCCGTACGGGAGCTCCACCATGGGGTAATGGATAGAGCTCGAGGGCCATCGCGCTGGCACTTCGAAAAGTCTCCACCGACCACACTAATGATCACCGACCAAGCCAACCATTGCTAGCTACCTCCACCGGCCGGAATCACTCCGCCATGATCCACCTCGTTCCGGTCATCTCCGCCTCGCCTATAAAAGGGGCCCCCGAGCTCTGTTCTGCACCCACATCGCCTCCACCCATCCCCAATCGCCACCCAGAGGAGTCGGATGACCTCGGGGAAGCCTTCTTCCCTGACTCCGGCCGCCCGATCCGCCACTGTTACCGAGATCGCCACGACGCCATTCGTCCACCTCCGCCTCTCAAAACTCGCCAGCCACCTCCTACCATTCCACCTCATCCATCCCGCGTGACAATTTGACGTCCGAAGCTCTCTCCGACGAGATCCACCACCACCCGACGCCGCCGTCCGCCGGAGTTGACACCGCCGTCACCACGGAGCTCGCCGGCGGCCACCACCACCACCCACCGATGCGGAACACTCCCCCAAGCACGTTCATATCATCGCCGTCCCCTGGAACCCCGGCGATCGCCGCCAGTGACCACCGCATCCTCTCTGTTCACGCGCGCGAGGCGTGTTTAAATTTTAAACCTGACGGGTGGGACCCCACCGTCAGACTTTTCTTCTTTTCTGTTTATTTCGAAAGCGTTTTTGCCTCAGTACGCTTTCTAAACTTGAAAGCGTATTCCTTCCCGAGGCGTTTTCTATTATAACCACAGGGACCCGAAAGTATCTGTTTTTATTACAGAGAGGTCCCTGGACTTAAAACTCTCATTACTTTTTAACCATAACTCCTTTTCAATTAATTCTTTTTCCGAAATATTTTGAGCCAACTTTTTGTGTTGTCACTATATTTTTCACTATATTTTTTTTTGTATTTATTTAAAAATATTTTGAGCCAACTTTTTGTGCTGTCACAAAAAGTTTTTGATCAAATTTTGAATTTTTATTTTATAAAAAACAAGGAGGGAAACTTTGCCGTAAATTTCGAGGGATCACCTTCTGCCTACTTTGATCAAGGCAAGCATTTTTGAACTTGGGATATGGTGTTTGCATACATGGTTGCATAAGTGATCACCGATATATGGAGGGCCGTAGGTGCCTGCACGGTCATATTTCATTTGTGCATTTCCTGCATGCATTTAAAAATCATTAACTTGGATAAAGTTGTTTATATACCAGGGGTATACCCGTTGTCCATGTCGTGCCGGTTAGCACGAATCACGTCGTGACACGATGGTGTCACTGTGGCATGTGAAGTGTGCCAGTCATGGAAATAAAACCTCGTTCCGGTCATCTCTGCCTCGCCTATAAAAGGGGCCCCCGAGCTCCGTTCTGCACCCACATCGCCTCCACCCATCCCCAATCGCTACCCAGAGGAGTCGGACGACCTCGGGGAAGCCTTCTTCCCCGACTCCGGACGCCCGATCCGCCACTGTCACCGAGATCGCCACGACGCCGTTCGTCCACCTCTGCCTCTCAAAACTCGCCAGCCACCTCCTACCACTCCACCTCATCCATCCCGCGCGACAATTTGACGTCCGGAGCTCTCTCCGACCAGATCCACCATCACCCAACGCCGCCGTCCGCCGGAGTTGACACTGCCGTCACCACGGTGCTCGCCGGCAGCCACCACCACCACCCACCGACGCGGAACACTCCCCCGAGCACGTTCATATCATCGCCGTCCCCTAGAACCCCGGCGTTCGCCGCCGGTGACCGCCGCCGGTGACCGCCGCATCCTCTCTGTTCACGCACGTGAGGCGCGTTTAAATTTTAAACCTGACGGGTGGGACCCCACCGTCAGACTTTTCTTCTTTTCTGTTTAATTCGGAAGCGTTTTTGCCTTAGTACGCTTTCTAAACTGGAAAGCGTATTCCTGCCCGAGGCGTTTTCTATTATAACCACAGGGACCCGAAAGTATCTGTTTTTATTATAGAAAGGTCCTTGGACTTAAAACTCTCATTACTTTTTAACCATAACTCGTTTTCAATTGATTCTTTTTTGAAAATCTTATTTTTCACTCTTGTTTTGTTTAGTATTTATTTAAAAATATTTTGAGCCAACTTTTTGTGCTGTCACAAAAAGTTTTTGATCAAATTTTGAATTTTTCTTTTATAAAAAACGAGGAGGGAAACTTTGCCGAAAATTTCAAGGGATCACCTTCTGCCTACTTTGATCAAGGCAAGCATTTTTGAACTTGGGATATGGTGTTTGCATACATGGTTGCATAAGTGATCACCGATATGTGGTGGGCCGTAGGTGCCTGCACGGTCATATTTCATTTGTGCATTTCCTGCATGCATTTAAAAATGATTAACTTGGATAAAGTTGGTTATATACCAGGGGTATACCCGCTGTCCATGTCGTGCCAGTTAGCACGAATCACGTCGTGACACGATGGTGTCACTGTGGCATGTGAAGCGTGCCAGTCATGGAAATAAAACCTCCTGAGTCGACCTAGATCGAGTCTTGTTCCGTTATGCCTAGTTTAAAGTAGTGCTGCCACTTGTCTTCCTGCGAGGGGAGTACGGCTTAGTAAGTTGCTAAACCCCTTCCAAGTACACACCACATAGAGGGGCCGTGATGAGGGTTCCATGGCCATGGACTAATGCCAGTCATCGGGTCAGGGGACATGGGTGTATCCGGCTGGGCCGAGAGGGGGGCACCCCTTGTATTTGCGCGCGTTATAAATTGTGATCCCATGCTATTCGAGACGGTGGTCTCCCCGTCTTAGAGTTTTTCTTGAATGATGCTTTGGGTGATTCCTGGCATCAGGAAATTTAATCTGGTGTGTGCTGGTCAGGTGTGTTTTCAACCCAAAGACCGTAATCAGAATTAGTCAACGTCTCGGGGTTGACTAAAGAAATCCTATACTTGTGGGTAAAGAGTACAACCTCTGCAGAGTTAAACCTTTTCGAATAGCCGTGTCCACGGTCAAGGACGTTAGCTGGGAAGGGTCAAGTGTCGGTCTCGGTGTCAGTCTTCGAAGGAAATAAATAAAATTGAGCATGATTCACTTTTGCAGGATGATTATTATCGCTACGGATGCTATCATGAATATTATTGTTAACATGAATATTACTGTGGACTAACCTTTTTCTCTTATGTGTAACCTTGAGTATCTCTTGGGATGGTTGTGCCACCTGGATACTCGTTTCTTTTCAAGACCTCTCGAGGCGTCGCATTCAGACACCCGTTTGGCATTTCTTTTCAAGACCTCTCGAGGCGTCGCATTCAGACACCCGATTGGCATTTCTTTTCAAGACCTCTCGAGGCGTCGCATTTAGACACCCGTTTGGCATTTCTTTTCAAGACCTCTCGAGGCGTCGCATTCAGACACCCGTTTGGCATTTATCTTGGAATCCTCGGGCGGTCTAACGCCCGATGTTCCATTTTATTTTCTTGGAATCCTCGGGTGGTCTAACGCCCGATGTTCCATTTTATTTTCTTGGAATCCTCGGGCGGTCCAATGCCCGATGTTCCATTTTGTTTTCTTGGAATCCTCGGGCGGTCCAACGCCCGACGTTTCATTTTTTTTCTTGGAATCCTCGGGCGGCCTAATGCCCGATATTCCATTTTATATTTCTTGGTTTATTACTAAAATGATATATTTAGCCATCCACACCGTATTGATATTTATCATGCCATTCTTTAATTTCGTTCAGCATATGCATATAAATTAGTCCATCATGATCATATGCACTCTAATGCATTCGGTATATCTTTTGTTCATAATGTTTGCGAGTACATTCAAACGTACTCACTGGCTTGTCCCTGGCTTGTTAATTTGGCCAGACTTGGATGAAGACGATCTTATGGAGGAAGAGTGCACTAGCGAGCCCGACGCTTAGAGGTGTTCCCAGTCAGTCACCTTGTGGTCTTGGAGTCTACCACGTGTATCATCCGCAGTGCTTCCGCCCCACTAATAAAATAGTCAAGCCTCACACTGTCGCTTGGCTTTATTTTATTGTATCAGTGTTGTAACATCACCACACCACTGTCTTATACCGCCACCGTCATATAATGACAAGTCTGTAATAAATGTTGAGCACTCTGGCTCAACCTTGTGTAATATTATGTATGTACTGGATATCTATATCAAGGGAGTCCACCAGTTGTTCTGATCTTGGGGATGGTGTGACTTGAGGCTATTCCATGATTTATTCCGGAAATAGGCCTGACACTTTCCCTCTTCTCCTCCATCTCACCGACCATGCCCTCTATCTCTCATACGGTCACACACATATGCACACTCTCGCCCCTCTTTTCATCGACCTCGCACTCGCACACTCCTCCTTCTCTATATAGTAGGCCTATCGCACCACTCGTAGACGCATCCCTGTCTCTCTATCCGTCTCTCCGGGCCTTATTTGCCTCTAACACATGCATGTATATCGATTGATCTCCCTATGTACATATAGCTAGGTCGACTATAACTCTTTTTCACCATGCACCGATCGATCTACCTCACTAGATAAGTCTCTCCCTTTCCCCGACACACGACGATTGCTCTACCTATCTAGTTAGGTCTGCTTACCAGAGACATATCGCCCCCCCCCCCCCATCATCCATGCATGCCTCCCGACTCGTCTCTCACACACACGCGCACACAGACACACATCGCCTCTCTTATTGATATTGCAGTCGTACCCTCCGTTTGTCTAGTAGGCCTCTCCCACCATCTCCGAGAAGCAATTCCACCACCACCCCTCCGGCACTGTAGACCTGTCTGTCTCCCAACCTTAATTATTCCTCTCCTACACATATGCATGGATGTCGATCAATCTCCCTCAATACATAGCCAGATCTCTCCTTCTCCACACGTCTACCTGTCGATCTACCTCTTTAGTTAGGTCTCTGCCCCCCCCCCCTCACACACACCGATAGTCGAACGCTCTAGTTAGGTCTCCCTGCCACACACAAACTGCACCTGTCCCCTTTCACGTTCCGGTAGGCTAGCCACCCTATATCTTTGAGGTGCGCACACACAATTTCGCTGGCTCTCTTTATCGATCTCGCACCCATACACCTTCATCCCTCTCTTCGATTCTATCGATATCTCACGCTGATGATCCCTCCCCTCTCTTCTCGTGGATCTCCCCCTCTATATATGATATATCTAGGCCTTCGTTTCACACGCATTGCATATGTCACATTTTTTTTGAGATATCATCGACTCATATTCCCTGTCTATCTCTCACGCACACAAATACACTTACAAAATCACCCCCCCCCCAAAAAAACATTCATGAATGCGCTCACCATCTCTCTCTAGGTTTGTATCTCTCTCACACACACCCACATAGGTGGGGTACGTGCACGAAGAGAAGAGGTGCACGCACGACGCACGTACTCACATCTCGTTCCCAACCACACCCGCGCGGGTATAAGGTGGAGCTCATTTCTGTACGAAAAGGCAGCCCACGTGATAATTTGACGCGTGTCGGTTGTTCACTTGATGGAGGGTCTTGTACCACGCATGAACGAAACAAAGTGCGACTTGACGCGTCGGCGCGTTATTTTTAAATAAAGTTTTATTCCTCAATGGCACATACAGAATATAAAATGATTGGATGGAGAGAAAAACGAAAACCGCTCCACTATACAAATATAGGCAGGAGCCTCAATGCTTGCTTGCTTGCTGGGGTTCGTCTCTTCACACTCCCTCACACAAGACGGTGGTGGCCAATCTCTCTCTCTCTAACCGCTGGTCACTGATCCGGCCGGATCTCATCCGCTGGCGGAAAGGGAGGATGTGCAGCGTTGCTTCGGTCGCCGGTGTCTAGACAGGAAACTCTCTGCCGGCGCATCCCGATCTGCGGTACCCGCCGTTCTCTCCGACCAAGCTCTGGCATGGTAGGGCCTTCGACCCTTGCTCGCTCCGCAGCAGATCCCGCCTGCCGCCGCCCTCCTACTTACATCCCGACGACCCTCAGTTATAGCTTCCTCTGGAACCGGCCTTGCTCCACTGCCCAATTTCCCACGTCGCTGCATGTGGATCTTCTCTAGTTCTTTGCCTAAAACGTACTAGCTCGGCCAGCGTACTTTCCATTTTGCAATCTCGTCCTCACACCGTTTGAGAGAAACCACTGTGCTGTTATCTTTCCCTTAAGACAATGAATATGCTTCTTTTTGTCGGCGTATGTGTCATCAACTGTCATTGGCCAGTAATTGTTTCCTTTCTACCTATTTTTGCAAACAGGGATATCCATTTCACCTCGTTGCTATTGCGAGCTTTTGGTGAACTGCCCAAAGCACTTTTTTCTTAAGAGTGTTTTGTGCAGTTCTACTAAAATGTCTCACTTGCAACATTTCTACATTTCAATGGGACTGCACAAAGGGAGTTTGGAGTTCCTATCCTCCTCATCCAACTATCAGCCTAATCTTCTCCAATAGATAGTTAGTCTCAAGAGAGACTACAAAGGTGACCGGCTTCTATTTGTGTGTTTGTTGTTTCATCAATAGTGCCACTATTATTGTAATCACACTTACTCAATATCTTTGCTAACAGGGACGCTTAGCTCTATTTTAGTGGAACTGCACCAAATGATCGGAATGTTCCATACTTCTGACAGCTCCTTTCTTCGCCAACATGTCGTGTTGATTTTGACAGAGCTGCGGGAAAGTAGCTACCAACCAATGAATATCGTGGCCAGGAAATGAAAGCATTCCTATGGAGAGCATCGATCATTTTGTTTTATTTTTTGTTTATTTGTACACCTTCTCACAACTTTGTCTTTTGTTCTAATGTAAATATTGGCTCTGGTCTGCGAATCATTGAGATGCATTAGCAAGTTAGTTAGTTTTTTTCTTTTTCGAAAGAGCATGGATGTTAGTTTCCTTTGTATTTGATGGAATGTTGTAACGAGACAACCTTCCAGCTGGCAAGACACATGAAACAAAAGCTGAAAGCTTCATAGCGTTGTACAATTTCATGTCGCTCAAAAATTATGTGTACATATATTATGTAAACAAATGCTGAAAGCTTGATAGCATTGCTAGAAGCAATTCTACTACTCCAGCATCCGAGTCCACGTGCCATGCACCAAATTAGAGTGCACAACCGCACGGGAGACTCCAACCTGGTCGTTTCGCCGTAGTAATATACTAGTAGTAATGAGCAGTCAAATCACAAGCCCTATCTTTCCCACAGTAAGTTGCTCAGAGGAAGCAACCATCAATTCAATCTTCTATGAATCCGCTCCTACTACTAGGAGCAACTACAAATACTCTACTAAGGAGAACACAGATGGGCTAGGTGTCGCATGGAGGCCATATGGTGATAGTGTGATCTGAGGAGTAAATACTTCACTGGGCTCCGGAGTAAATGCGTACTAGTAGTAGTAGAAGATTGCTTTAACACAGATTAAAATAAAGGGTGTGACTAGTGTAGACACTCCACCGTGTGGTTCCTAGTGTACCTGTATATTGTACTACTCATACGATTAAACCTTGCACTTGGCTCTTCGCCTCTTCGTGAAGTCGAACAATTATGGTAGTACTACTACAGTGTATGCTTCTGGCAATCTGACACTGAATGAACTGCTGCACGTCCACCGCGTGGGCGAGGAGAGTGCGCAGTAGTCAAAAGCTTCTCCTCGTCCTGCGAGCTACCGCACATGTCGGAGAGGGAGAGGGTGTAGTAAGCAAGCTTCTCCTCGTTCTCCTCGTCCTGCGAGCCACCGCGCGTGTGGGAGAGGGAGAGGGCGTAGTAAGCAAGCTTCTCCTTGTTCTCCTCGTCCTGCGAGCCACCGCGTGTGTGGGAGAGGGAGAGGGCGTAGTAAGCAAGCTTCTCCTCGTTCTCCTCGTCCCACTACTAGTCCATACTGCCTCCTTTCCAGTTCATATGGCTTAATGGCAGTCACTGGACTTCATAATACGCTCATTACGGTCAATATATACATTTTGCGGTGTTTATACGATCACTAGCTCATCGTAGAGCACTGTATCGCACTCTGTTGACCGGCCAAATAGTCTACGTAGCACTTTGTTGACTGGTTAAATTGACACGTGGACTGTGGGTCCCACCTGTCAGTTGGCAGAGGAAAGAAATAAGTTAAACAAAATTTTACACAGGTGCGGCAGGAGTTCAATCCTTGCGTGGGAACCACCCTGGCTGTGTATGTGTGCGCATGCACGTGTAGGCTGAGCACTTGAGCGTGAGCGTGTGTGTTGCGTCGTGTGCTGTACACATGCATGCGTGCATGCATGTGTACGTGTGACTTCCGCATGCATGCATTAGGGCGACGCGTGCGTTTTTGTGTGCATGTGTACGTGTGACTACTACATGCATGCATGAGGGTTGTAGTCTTCACATGTTCATATTTCATAATGTACTGCGTGGACGGAGTTTTAGATGGCATTACCCCTTGCTGAAATGATGGGTGTTTGAGCAGGTAGGGCACATGGGAGTGAGACAAACCTGCATGCAGGGGTATTTTGGTCGATAGCATAAGAAACAGCTCATGCATCGTAAGATCCGTTTGCATGGAAATACTACTTCTCGGTCGTCCGAACTCATTCTTCTTCCTTTCGCCGACACGTGGGACATCCAGAATCCGGATCCACGTGTCATGCAAGAAATCAGAGATAAGTAATTGGGAGTACAAGTGAGACTCAGGAACGGTCACACACGTAGGTGGAGTACCAGCAGGGACGCGGTAATAATGCCTAATGAGCAGTCAAATCACACAGTAAGTTGCTCGGACGAAGCAACCATCATTTCTCTATTCAATGGCACGTACGCAATATAAAAAGGTTGATATGGATAGAAAAGGAAAACCGCTCCACTATATATACATAATATAGCCAGGAGCCTAAGCTACACGCTTGCTTGTTGGGGTTGCTCTCTTCACCCACTCTCGCACAAAACGACGATGGCCACACCGCTATTCGCATATCCGGCCGGATCCCGTCCGCCGGGGGAAGTGGTGGATGTTTTGCGTAGACGCGGTCGCCAGCGGCGAGGGAGAAAACCCACTATGGGCGCGTCCTGATCAGGGGTCCCGGCCGTTCTCTCTCACAAAGCTCCAGCGCGGTAGCCTTCGCCCCTTGCTCACTGCCGCGGTATGGGCTGATGCCGCCTCCCACTGTCCTCCTAGCTACATACCGACGTCCCTTAGGTACAACTTCCTTTTGAGCCAGCTTCCTCCACTGCCCCAGCTCCCCACGTCGCTCCATGCGGATCTTTCTCTACTTCTTTGCCCCGCACGTTGCTCTACCGGCTTCTATTTGTGATGAGTTTATGTCTCATCAACTAGTGCCACTACTATTATTCTAATCACACTTCTTCAATATCTTTGCCAACAGGGATGCTCAGCTCGATTTTAGTGGAAGTGCACAAAATCATCAGATGGTCCATGGGTTCCATACTTCTTTCCTTCGGAAGTTTCAACCTCGCCAGGAAATTAAAGCCTGTTTAGGTTTTAGGGTTCAAGGCCTAGGGACTGCATCGATCGTTTTGTTCTTTATTTGTACACCTTCTCACAATGTTTGTCTTTAGTTGTGAAGTAAATATTGGCTATGATCTGTGAATCATTGAGATGCATTAGCATGGATGTTAGTTTCCTTTGTATTTGATGATGGAATGTTGTAACGGGGCAACATTGGAGGCAAGATGCATGAAACAATAGCTGAAAGCTTCATAGCATTGTAAGTACAATTTTATCTCACTGAGAAATTATAGTAGTATGTACTACTCCTACTACTATTACTAGAGAGCTAGGTGTCGCATGGTGTCCAAGGAATATGGTGATATTGTGAGGTGGGCCATGTACTACTCACTGGGCTGCCGTGTTTCGCACTCCTTTGGTGTAAGAGTGGATAAATTTAGTTTTATCATAGAATAAAAAAAAGAGTGAACACGCTCTACGGCGTGGTTCCTGGCTCCAAAATCATTCTACCTCCTTTCGCCGAAACGTGGGACATCCAGCATCCGGGTCCATGTGCCATGCACCAAAGTAGAGTGTAGTACTACAACTGACAATCACGACAGTCGTACCACTGCAGTAATAATGACCAATGAGCCGTCAAATCACATAGACTCGGCAGGAAGTTGGACGCACGAAGCAACCATCACTCTTCGTTGAATCCGCTTCTCCCTCATGCAGTACAGTATACTACAGTGTTCTTTTGGAAACCAGCGTTTCTTGTCGATGGATTGCGCCATCGAGCAAAACTAACATTTATATAAATCACATCTGTCGCGTTCGCGTCTCACCCCACATGGTTGCTCGGCATGCCGCTCATCGCAAAGCGAGTATACGCAAACTTCCCCGCCCGCGTGTCGATGGATCGCGCCATCGAGTACTACTACTAGAAGAGATAGACGAGGGGGGAGAGGACAGCTAGCTATAGCACGGACTCCCAAGAACTTTTTTGCACGCATGTTGTGGCTGACCGTGGTGTCGTTTGAACGCGGAGCAGTCGCGTGCACCGGGAAGCGGGGGGTTGGAGATGAAAGTAGGAATTTTACATAAACACGAATATGTATGTGTATGTGTGTGTGTGCGCGCACACACACATAGTCACGACTCTCGCGACTACTCATACACACCATCTCTCTATAGGTCAATGTCTCGTTCTCTCTAACACACATACGCGCGCGCACAAACACACATGCGCACACACACACACATAGTTCGGCCTCATTTTGTTCCTAGGATAGGAATATCATAGGAGTGGGAAAAACAATAGGAAGTGAGATAAAAGGAGTAGTACTACCAGTTCAAAATAAAATAAAATGGAGTAGTATTACGTACAAGAAGAGAAGAGGTACACGCACGCACTTTGCCTCTGACACACCCGTGAGTACACGATGGAGCGCGTTTGTACACGAAGAGGAAGCTTACGTGATAATTTGACCCTTTAATTTGGTCACTTAATAATGGAGGGCCGGGGACCACACATGAGCGATACTCCTGGAAGCGGTGGCGTCTTATTGATCGAGTTTTCTTTCCTCGTACGTTAAAAAGAGATTCCTCCACAAGTTTTCATTTTTGTTTCCGGGAACGCGTGTATTCTGTTTGAAACCATTGCTATGGAGAGATTTTTTTACTCCATTGTCTATGTAGGCTTGAGAGGGCATGGTTGATAGGGTTTCTCGCGTCTCACTCTCTCACCCTCTCCAAATCAAAACAAGATGACAGTGTCCACTCTGATATCTCTCCTCACCGGTGGTCACAGATCCGGCCGGATTCCGTCCGCTGCGGGAGGGGAGGAAGTGCAGCGTTGACGTGGTCGCCGTCGGCGTGGGAGGAAGCCGACACGCACCGTCCTCTCTGAGCCGGCGCCAGCACGCATGAAGGTCCTCCGCACCCTTGTTCGCTGCCGTCGTGTGGGCAGATCCCGCCGCCCGCCTAAGCCACATCTCGCCCATCTGAGGTATAACTTCTTTTTGATTTCATGCTTCATTCTACTGGTCCAGCTCCCCACATCGCTGCATGTGGGTTTTGTATATACTAGTACTGCCCAGCTCGCCATGTACAGTAGATAGGGTTCATCTGCTGGTCCAACATCACCTAAATTTTTTGGTTACAGAAAAGGCCACTCCAAAAGTTGTCCTGGTTGTTCCGTCAAAAAAAAAGTTGTCCTGGTTTATGCCGCGGTGGAGGTACATGATGGTTGTGCACTCACTGTCCATATGCCCCTATTGCTGTTGCTAATCTAATATCACTGGTAAAATGAAGCAATGCCAATGTTAAAGTGACGTCCCTTTTAAGCAATGCTGCTGTCAATCTAGAGACGTCGATAAATAGAAGCAATGACACCATTTTAAGAAATGCTTCTGTCCTGCTTTAGTCGGCATGAAGATAATCATGATGTTTCTATTTGTGGGGTACATTTCATTAATTCTTATTAACAATTCAGATGCCGTTGTTAATCTTGTACCTCTGCCAAAACAATGTAACGACACTACTTAAATATCCCTTTTTTATATTTTTGCAAACAGGGATGCATATCTCCACACCCGAGCATGTCTTCCTCAATTTTAGTGGAACTGCACAAAATTGGATGGCCACTGTTGCTCCGCCTCATTGTCCTCTGCCATGTGGTTCTACCTTTCTCGAGCTTGATTACCGAGAAGAAACAGACCACAGTGAGGATTTATCAAACCTCGGTGGTCCCGCACCCAAACTTGATGCCAAATGGATGATGCATCACCACGATGACCTATCGATGCTCATGGTTGAGTATCATGGTTGCATCGGCTGGTGAAGCTGATTGATGCTCGATGAAAAATGATCTGTCTTCCATCAGTGCTCTTTGCTGGGTAGCCACAAAGACAAGGATATCATTCATCAGTGCACCTTGGTTGCATTGGAGATGCAGCTGTCTTCCCCCTTGGTGCAAATTTGTCTTTCGCTATGATCCAAATGTTTCCTCGGAGAAGCATCGATGATGGTACTAAGAGCAAAATATTTGTATTGGTTTCTAAGCCTTCTCACAACTTTGTCTTCAGCTCCCCTGTATTGGTTTCTAAATGTTGGCTATATATGATCTTTCAATCATTGAGTTGTATATAAACATTTTATTTATGAGTTGGTTCTGAATTTTTCGGACTAGTTAATTATGTTGCCAAACTTTGATAAAATATATTACTCATATAACTACATAAGAAATATGAAGCCAATTGTTGGCATGTATTAGCTGTTTGCTAGTTAAATATGTGGTCAAACTTTGATAAAAAATATGATGTGTAGTAAAAACCCGGACGGAGGTACCACACGTCAATGATAGAAAGTGCGACTAGGACGCGTGGAGCGTTAGTTTGATCATAGTTTTCTTCACTGGTACGTTAA
Source organism: Elymus sibiricus (assembly GCA_039707655.1). Classification (NCBI taxonomy): domain Eukaryota; kingdom Viridiplantae; phylum Streptophyta; class Magnoliopsida; order Poales; family Poaceae; genus Elymus; species Elymus sibiricus. Next base: position 286,933,570 of record CM077676.1, read on the forward strand.
ATAAAAGAGTTTCGTTTCGTACACAATTTAAAACGATTGTTATGGAGAGAGAAAATAAAACCACTCCACCATATAATACTATATAAGCTGGAGCCTCAGCCTTTGTTTGCTAGGGTTTGCTCTCTTCACACTCTGTCTCCCCACTATACATATTCACGCTGGAGCCTCAGCGTTTGTTTGCTAGGGTTTGCTCTGTTCACACTCTCTCACCCTCTCCAGATCTAAACAAGACTGCGGTGGCCTCTCTCTCTCTCTCCCCTCACCGCTGGTCAAAGAGCCATCCGGATCTTGTCGGCCAGGGAAGGTGAGGAGGTCCAGCGTTGACTCTGTTACCATTGGCGAGGGAGGGAATCCACTGCCGGCGGTACTGTTCTCTTTCACCCAGCGCCTGCGCGGGAGGGCCTCTGACCCCGTCTTCACCGCTGCCGTAGTAGTGTGGGCAGATCCGGCCTCCCGCCGCCCACCTAGCCACACCCCGACGACCCTAAGGTATAACTTTACTTTGAAACCGGCATTGCTCTACCTTCATGTGGATCTTTTTCGCTTCTGCAGTTTAATCTAGGTCTGGTTCAAATAGGAAAGAAGGGGGGGTGAGTTTTATAGCATGAATCTAGGACGTGGTTCACAGAGGAAAGGAAGGGGCGAAAGTAGTACAGACTGGCTATCCAGCCGCTCTGTTGGTCGAAAAGGGAAAAAGGGAAATCGCAGTACACACGTCCGTAAGGAACTTATCTCTTTCTTGAAAAAGGAAAGAAACTGGGTGGTGGGGGCAAGGCAGTAGAGTTTGTGCAGGACTAGATTTGCTGCCCTCACATAGGAAAAAGGTTGAAAGAGAACAAATATGGGACCAACACAGATATGCTGCTTGGTTCTTTGTTGCAACAGACTCTGCATCACCCATTTATACGTGTGAAGGCACATGGTGCTGGTGTGTTCCCTGTCCCATAGAACTGTTTAGTTGTTGTTAATCTCATAATGCAGCTGGAAAATTGAAGCAATGCCACTGTTAAAAGTAAATTACATGTATAACGAATGTTAATTTTAAGAGAATGTCTCTGTTCATATGAACCAATGCCACTGTTTTAGAAATGCAGCTGTCCTTCTTTGTTTCCCATTAAGATAAGGTAGATGCTTCTTTTTTTGTCGTCGTATGTGTCATCCTCTGTTATTGGCCAGTAATTGTTTCCTTTTTTTACCTCTGTGCAAACAGGGATCTCTTTCACCTCGTTGCTATTGCGACCTTTTGGTGCACTGCGCAAAACACTTTTGTTTGAAGACTGTTTTGTGCAGTTCAACTAAAATGTCACACCGGCAACGTTGCTAGATTTAGTGGAACTCACACAAAAGGAGATCGGATTTCCTATCCGTGTTGGCAGATTGGTATTTGATCTTGAGGTCTTTCAAGTCTGCCTCATGAAAGGTCAGTACCGGCCTTCATCCACATGATTGTGCAGTCTGCTTTGAGATGTTGTGCTACTTGTATTGGTACTGTTTTGAATAAATGTTGAATTGAAGCTATTGTATTGCTGTCTTCTCCCATTAAGTGAACAAAAATGCTACCAACCCAGATATGCTGCTTGTTTCTTTGTTGCAACAAACTCTGCATCAGCCCTTTATACATCGATGGAAGCACATGGTGCTGTTGCGCCCACTCTACCATGCAACTATTTAAGCTTTTTGTTATTCTAATGCCACTGGTAAAATAAAGCAATGTCAGTCTTAGAAGTAACTACCGAACCTTAGTTCAGAACTGCAACACTTATTACGTATCGGCGGGAGTACATGTTGAACCAATGTATTGTTAAGATGATGTCTCTGTTAATATGAATCACTTACACTATTTGAGAAATGGTACTATCCTGCTTTGTCGTTCTTTCTACACGTTTAAGTAAGGTATTGTTAAGATAATGTCTCTGTTAATATGAATCAACGACACTGTTTGAGAATTGCTACTGTCCTGCGTTGTTTCCCATTAAAATAAGGTAGATATTTTTTCTTGTGGGTGTATAAGTCATCAACCGTTGTTGGTAAGTAATTGTTTCCTTTATACCTCTTTGTGCAAACAGGGATATCAAAACTTCTGTTCGTTGCTATTTTGATTTTGATTTCAGTTGAACCGCACAAAAGGAGCCAATGTATTGAAGGCAAACTGTTGCATTCTTGGGCCCAATTGATCCTTCCACTTTGCAGAAAGAAGCAGTCACTGGTTGTTGTACATTACAGAAGGAATAATCGAGAAGCTTTACAGCGTATTAGTAGACGCTGGTGACATGACCAGTCTGCAGAGCTCATGTGGCAACTCAACAGCATGTGAAGTGCAAGATTCTACAACCAGGAAAGGTATGACCAAGTCACTCGTGGACGCAGCTGTAACAAACGAGGTCAGCATCGGCCTTCATCCACATGATCGTGCTTTGTTATGTTGTCCTACTTATATTGTGGTACTGTTTTGAATAAATGTTTAATTGAAGCTATTGCATTGCTATCTTTTCCTGTTAAGATAATGAAGATGATTATATTTGTGAGCGTATGTTTCATCAACTAGTACCACTATTATAGTAATCACACTTTTTCTATATTTATGCAGACTATTTATGCAGACAGGGATGCTCAGCTTGATTTTAGTGGAACTGCACAAAATGTTCGGATGGTTCGTGCCCTCCATAATACTTCATCATGCACAATATATCGAATAGTTCTCTAATCATTCATTGTCACCTTGAGCCACTAAACTAGCTACATGAATGGAGCTGCCAACGTGTTCAAGGCCTTGCAACATGTAAATACGAAATCCACCAAGCTACGCATGAGATTGCTCGATTTCAGTGGAACTGCACAAAAAGATCAGCTAGTTAATCCAGCACGAGGTTCCATGTCAATGTGCAAACTGATGACAAAAACGTCCCTTTCCACAATCGTAGGCATTTGATACTTTGCAATGGGAAAACCTTCTCAAAGTTTGCTCATTGGTGTTCGCAAGAAGACATGCATTTGATATTTTGGAAAGGGAAACCTTGTCAAATTTTGCTCATTGATGGTTAGCAAAAAGACATACATTTGATATTTTGGAATGGGACGCCCTTTGCTGTCAACAGCATCGATCGATTTTTATTTATGTGTGTCTTTTGTCGTGAAGTAAAAAATATTGGCTCTGATCAATTCTATTGAATGTTATGAATTGCCAGGCCTGTGAGTTTGATTGCAATGTACAAGCACGCTAAAAAACTTTATGGTACGTTTGAAACTGCAGCAAACAAAGTGATCATTGTGCGTCCTGACAAAAACTCCTACTCCCTCCTTCCCAAAATAATTGTCTCAAGCTTAGTACAACTTCGTACTAAAGTTAGTACTCCCTCCATACCGGTGCATAAGTCACATTACGAAAACCAAATAATCCCAAAACTACCCACCTCGTTTTCTGTTTTTGCCACAAAAAAAGAAATTAGCCAATAGGAGACGTGGGGCGTGTATGCATTCAATTACTTGAGACGACTTAGCACAACATGCAGTGGTTAATTCTCTGGATGCAATGGCATTAATTAGCAAATAAACATCAAGTTCTCTTGTTTTTCCCTCACCTTGGTCATGGTGCACAATCTAAGATGACTTATACACCTGGACAGAGGGAGTATAAAGTTGAGACACTTATTTTAGGATGGAGGGACTAGTACGTATTGTTCTGCATGTTCGTGCCTCTGATACAACAATTCGAACTAACCGGACTAAATTCATTCAAACACGGCCGAATTTCAAACATGCCTGGATCTCATTACATTTCGGACATTCTTCAACTAAATAGCGGTGCTCATCCGGCTCTGGATGTATAATTAATTAACCTAATCTATGATCTCCCACGCCCGTTCCCCATGTCCGGCGGCACCGGCGAAGTCCTCTGCTTCGTTGCCGGCGGGGCGGGGCCTCGGCGGAGCCGGCGATGTCCTTCGCGTCGTTGCCGGAGGGGCGGGGCCTCGCGGAGCCGGCGATGTCCTCCGCCTCGTTGTTGGCGGGGCGGGGCCTCGGCGGAGCCGGCGAAGTCCTTCGCTTCGTTGCCGGTGGGGCGGGGCCTCGGCGGAGCCGGCGATGTCCTCCGCCTCGTCGTCTGTCTCGCCAAACAATGACTCGCCCGCCTCGTCGCCCTCCTTGTAGGCGGCCGCAACCTCCGCCATCGGCTGGTGGTACCGCCAGCGCTCGAGGCGGCTCTTGCGGGCAGAGCGGTAGGACTCGAGCAGCGCCGCCTGCTCCGCCAGGTCCGCAGCGATCTGGTCCTTCGCCTGCAGGTGCTCCTGGAGGAGCTGGTGGTTGTAGGCGGCATTGGCCTACGCCTACCAGAACTGCTCCTCCCGCTGCTCCCGCACCATGTCCATGTATTGGGCACGGGCCTCGCCGATGGTCATGGTGCAATGCACCGGCGAGGATGGCGTGGAGGAGGGTGGTGCCGGCTTGTCGATGACCACGTCCTCCATTGGGACGACGTCGTCCTCCGGCTGCCTGCCGGCCACCCAGTCGGCAGCAATGGCAGCCATCTCCTTCTTCTGGTCCGCCATCCGCCCGTCCCAGAGAGCGGTGGATCGCGAGGAAGCCATGGTGGAAGTGGTGTGGAGAGGAGAAAGGGAACGGAGGCGGATGACTGCGGCTATGGCCGGGGCAGTAGTTTATATAGCAATGGTGGGCGGCAGAGGGACGGACGGGTGGCGCCTGAGTAGCCGCCTCGGCAACCGCGTGTCATTAATGTGGGCGGCAGACGGACGGACGGACGGCAGTTGTGTCTTTTGAATGCGGAGCAGTCGCCTGCTCCGGGAAGCAACGCGGGCGGCGCTGACCATTTCGGGCGAGAAGCACGCGCGGGCGCGGGAGGGGGTTTGGGTGGGCCAGGGCATTCAAATGCAGGCTTAGCAGCAGTCTGGTGCAGCAGCCGAACATGCTGGCTCGCCAGCAAACTCGCCGAGCTCAGCGACGACGACCAGACGATGGACGAGGCTTCCGACCAGGAGCCGGCGCCACCGCCCATGCCGGTTCATGTCGTGTTCACCATAGAGCAGGTGCGGCTGCACTTCGATGTCCTAATGGCGGAAGAGCTGCCAATGCCGCCGGTGTCGGCGTTCTGGCAAGCGCAGGAGGACCAGTGCTACAACCTCCGTCTCCTGAACGAGCATCGGCTTGCGGAGGGACAAATCGCTGGCGAATAGGCGAACGACAATGTCGTCGCAGACATAGGGGACGATGATCCTGGCTTCTTGGATGAGTAGCGGGCACTGTACCAGACCATCCGTAGGGCCCGCGAGGCCCTCTCCGTCGTCCTTCACCTTGTTGCGCTCGCCGTGGCACCGCCGTCTCGCGTTGTCAACATGGTGAACAAACGAGAGGAATCAGGAGATGACTGTACGTGGTGAGGATGATAGTAAGAACCCACCAGGGCCATGGCCGTACTCAGGCAAGTGCCTCCTTATTACTACAAGAAAAGAAAAATACTTCCCCCTAATGGTTTGCTGACATCTGGGTCCGACGCCATTGTCAACGTACTCAATAAAGGAGAGAATTGCACCAGGAGCTGCTGACAGCAGGGACCCAGTAGATCATGCATTTTTTTAGAGATGTTTTTTTGTTGCTGAGACGCAGTAGGGTATCAACTGGTATGTGCGGGGGCTGTGGCCCGTGTAGCCCAGGCTATTATTTTATGTCTACCAAATAACCAGCCCAGCTGTTTTTTTCCTTTGTGAAAATGGCTAGCCCAGTTTTTTTCTTTTTGACGAATACCCAACGCAGGCCAACTTGTTTTTCTCCACCCGGCTGGGTTGCAAAAACGAGGAGGGGTGCATTCGGCTTGCCCAGAAAATGGGCTTTATGTAATAATAAATGGGTTGTAAATATAAAAAAACACAGCGAACCGGCAATTAGTTTGAAAATTAGTTTTTTTTTTGGATTTTGTGATTTTTAATTTCATTACATTTTTTTGTTGCGCGCCCAAAATTTCATTGGATTTTAACCTAATATAAAATAATTTTGAAATTAGATTGAATCTGAATCGAAATTTCAGGATAAAAATAATTCAGAGCCCACCAAAATGTGGGAAGTTTGGTTGAAATTTTTAACCTTGGCCCTGGCTAGAAAATGGGCTGTACTGTTAGAAACAGTAAATGGGCTGCAGTAAATTCCATAGGAATTAAAAAATGGGTTGTAAATTATTAAAAATACTAAATGGGCTGTATGCTATCCGCCACTGATGTGATGCTGATTTGTTGGCCTACTAAGTTAACGTGAACGCAAGGCTTTGTCAACTTATAGTCAACACAGGATTCTAGCAGTAGAGGTCGTTGGATGACATCCAACGGCTGTCGTGCTTCTTCATTCTCAGATCTTCTTGCTTCAGCCGCCCAAACCACCGCCGACGGGACCGCCTGCTCCCGCCGCCCGTGGCCGGCTATGCTGCCGCGCAGGCCTCACCGCCCCACCCTACTCTCATCGCTGGCCAGGCCATCCCTCTACTTACCCACACCTCCTGTTATTCTCCGTCGATGGCAGCCTCACACCACAGCCGAACCAGTCAACCCTCGTACTCTCCTCTGTGTTGGCATCCACTTCTGTGTCTTCGCCGGCTACCGGTCGTTCCTTCCTAGGACTCGCCGTCGTCCACCGCGTTGGTTCTATCGGCGCGGCGTGGTCAACGTGGTCAACAAATGACAGCCATCGAAAGAGGGATGTAAATGGAGACGCTGACAGTAGGGACCCACATGGTCCATGGCCGCACGCAAGCAAGTGCCTCCTTATTATGAATAAAAAAATGATTACTCCCCCTGATAGCTGGGACCCACCAGCTATATCTTCGCACGGAAGGAAGTGCCTCCTTATTACGTGAAAAAAAAGATTGCTCCCCATGACAGCTGGGCCCCAGCAGATTTGGAGGCTGACTTGTGGGCCGACTAAATTGACGCGTACGCAGGGCTTTGTCAACTTAGTCAACAAACGCTTCTAGCAGCCGTGATCATTGGATGTTAATCCAGCGGCCGTGCTGCTTCTTCAATCTCTGATCTTCTTGCTCCAGCCGCCCAAACTAGCACCGGTAGGACCGCCTGCTCCTGCCTCCCGTGGTCGGCTGTGCTGCCGCGCAGGCCCTACCACCCCCTCTTACTCCCACCGCTGGCCAGGCCATCCCTCTACTCACCCACACCTCCTATTATTCTCCGGTGACGGCAGCCACACACCGTAGCCGAACCAGTCAACCCTCATACTCTCCTCACCGCGGGCATCCACTGTTGTGTCTTCGCCGGCTCCAGGTCATTACCTTCCTGGGTCTTGCCGTAGTCCACCGTGTTGGTTCTATCGGCGCGGCGTGGTCAACGTGGTCAACAAACGACAGCCATCGGAAGCGGGATGTAAGTGGAGAGGCTGACTGTACGGACCCACATGGTGCATGGCCACACGGAAGCAAGTCCCTCCATATTACGCGAGAAAAAAATGATTCCTCCCCTGACAGCTGGGCCCCACCGGCTCTATCGTCGCATGGAAGGAAGTGCCGCCTTATTACGCACAAAAAAACGATTCCTCCTCATGACAGCTGGGACCTACCAGATTTAGAGGCTGACTTGTGGGACTACTAGGATGACGCGTACGCAGGGCTTTGTCAACTCACCAAGATCGATTATTGGATTACAAAAATTATTTTTATTCTGAGTTTTATTCTCAGATTCTGAATAGAGTACCGGTATTTTACCGGAATCCATACATAAATCGTATTCCCTTTTTATTTCAGACCTCTTTTCCCCATCTCACTTCTACTGCTTATTTGGATGTCTATGTGACCCATAGAAAGTTGGTCATATAATACCAAACGAACGACTAGTCATTAAGAAACCCATGAAATCCAGGTCTATTTTTTACCTCTCATGAAGAAGTTTTGCCTGTTTAGTCAACAAACAATTCTAGCAGCAGTGACCATTGGATGTTAATCCAACGGCCGTGCTGCTTCTTCAATCTCTGATCTTCCTGCTCCAGCCTTCCAAACCAGTGCTGGCGGGACCGCCTGCTCCTGCCTCCTGTGGCCGGCTGTGCTGCCGCGCAGGCCTCACCGCTCCACCCTACTCCTACCGTTGGCCAGGCCTTCCCTCTACTCACCCACATCCCCTGTTATTCTTTGGCGACGGCAGCCTCACACCGCAGCCGAACCAGTCAATGCTCGTACTCCCCTCGGCATGGGCATCCACTGCCGCATCTTCCCCGGCTCCGCATCGTTCCCTTCCTAGGCCCCGCCGTCGTCCACCGCCTTGGTGCTCTCGGGGCGGCATAGTCAATGTGGTCAATGAACGACAGCCATCGGAAGAGGACTGTACGCGGTGAGGCTGACAGCTGGACCCACTAGTTACATCTTCGCATGCAAGGAAGTGCCTCCTTATTACGCGCAAAAAATGATTCCTCCCCCTGACAGCTGGGACCCACCTGCTATATCTTCGCACGCAAGGAAGTGCCTCCGTATCCTCCCTCACAGCTGGGACCCACCCGGTCAAAGCGTACATAGCGTTGTCTGTCTGGTCGTGAACGTGTACGTACATACTGGTCGATCGGTCTCTCTGCAACGATGAACCGTGGGCTTGTAAGGAGTGGCACGTCACGTAAAAAAAAGGAGTGGCACATGTCGTAGTAGAGCCCCATACGTAGCAGTTCAGGCAGTCCCGTCTAAATCGAGTACACATACGTACAGCCATGCTGCAAAAAATACGGCCACGTACATACATACGGGCGGGGTCTCGAATGCTTACTCATGCATACGTACGGCCAGGGCTCGTGTACATGGAGAGAGGCAACGGATGGCAGCAATGGCCTCCTGTTCATTGGCAGCCAACCGGCTGGGTCGGAACGGCGGAAACATCGTCGGGAGCTAAGCGACTAGGTCGGAACGCGTCCTGTTCATCGGGAGCCAACCTGCTTGGACGAAACAGCTGAAACAGGGTCATGTTCATCGACTCGGGGTCTGGCATACCGTAAAACGGAGGAAACGGCTTTCTGTTCGACCGCCTATGGTCTAAACGGGGTCCTGTTCATCGGCTGGGGGTCTGGCGTACCGCAAAACGGAGGAAATGGACTTCTGTTAGACCGCCTACGGTCGAAATGGGGTCCTGTTGATCGGGAGGGGTCTGGCGTACCACAAAACAGAGGAAACGGACTTCTACCCAACTGCCTACGGTCGAAATGGAGTCCTGTTCATCAGGAGGGGTGTGGCGTACCGCAAAACGGGACTCCATGGGCTACTGTTCATCCACGGTCGACCTCCCTCAAGCGTCCACTAGCTACTATTCATCCACCGTCGACTTCCTCCAGCCTCCACCGGCTACTGTTCATCCAGCCTCCACGGGGTCCTGTTCATCCACCCCCAACCGGCTGGGGTGTGGTGGCCTCCTCTCGTAGTCCTGTTCATCCAGTGCCAGCCACCTTCACATGGCCAGGGTACTGTTCATCCACAGCCAACCCACCGGCTGGGGTGGGGCGTACAAGCGGGTGGCAGAAACAAGAACACAGCTAACCAACCAGCTCGATCGATGCAAGTCTCGACTCGTTCTACGTGTATCGCGCGAGGCAGCAACAGGCACTGTTCATCGAGAGGCAACCCAGCACCGGCTGGCTACGTCTCGCACGGGGGCTCTATCGACTTCAGTAAGCAGCGAGAAGGATCAATCGGGTTCAGTTAGCAGCGAAGGAATCGCTCAGGTTCAGTTAGCAGTGAAGGGATCGCTCGGGTTCAGTTAGCAGCAAAGGGATCGATCGGGTTCAGTACGTACGTACGTAGTGCGAGGGCGATCGATCACTCGGGTTCAGTAAGCGAACGTATGCCTCGCTCGGGTTCTGTTAGCGAGTGCCTCGCAGACACGCGCGCGTATGATAGAGAAACATGCAAAACCACACTGCATCACTCGACCCGACCACCCACCGTAACCGGGAACTCCCCGAAAATTTCCTCGCCCTTACTTCTACCACAATTTTTTACGTCATGGACGGCCCAAAGAATGTCATGCGTGTGCGTCTCCGGCCCGCCCAGGATGAAAATCCCATTTTCTGTCATAATTTTTTGTCATAGAAGTAGGAGCCCACCACATCTATGATGATACGTGTTTTTGTCATAATTATTGTCATAGAAGTGTCACAACCATGATAGAAAAAGTTTTTGCTCGGGCCATAATGTCACAGATGTGTCTTTTTTTTGTAGTGTTTGGATCCATATTCGCCCCGACGGTAAACTGCTCAGAAGAATTACCAGGGGTGAAATCCACTTGCTTGGTGTCTCTGGCCAACTTGAACTTGAGCAAAGAATCAGACTCAGTCGTTGGCTTCTTCAGAGAGGTTCTGTCAGCCGGGTCAACATTGTCCTTGTAGTACTTCAGCTCTTCTGCCGCGCAAGCCGACTCGGCATAAGCTGCATCTCCTTCCTCGCACTCAAGTGCAACTCTCCGGTTACCCTCAACAGTAATGGTACCCTTCAGACCAGGCATTTTCAATTTCAGATAAACGTAGCATGGACGTGCCATGAACCGCGCGTAAGCCGGCCTTCCAAAGAGAGCATGATAGGGGCTTTTAAGCTTGAACACCTCAAAAGACAAGAACTCCGAATGATAATTAAATTCATCGCCGAAGGCCACCTCCAGAGAAATTCTACCAATGGGATAAGCTGACTTGCCAGGGACAATGCCATGAAAGACTGTAGTGGAAGGTGTGAGCTGTTTTTCGGACAAGTTCATCCATCGAAAAGTATCATAGTAAAGGATATTGATGCTGCTGCCGCCATCCATAGGCACTTTTGTCAACGTATACCAGCCGACTTGTGGCGCCACCACCAAAGCCAGATGGCCAGGGTGATCAATAAACTCTGGATGATCCGCCCGACTCCAAGTGACCGGCTGCTCCGACCAATTGAGGTAATACGGGACTGTCGGCTCGACCAGGTGGGCGGCTCTCCGCTGAACCTTTCGATCCCGCTTGTAGGTACTGGTGGTAAAGACATGATACTGGCCACTGTTCAACTACTTTAGATTGCTCTAGAATCCAGACTGGCCACCTTGACTCTGATTTCCTTGGTTGTTATGCTGATTATTGCCTCCGGCATTACCAGCCCCCTGAAACCTGGCATTCTGACTGTGGTTCCCCTGGAACATGGAGCCTGCGAAGTGCCCTTGCGAGCCGGCTCCCTGAAAGCCGGCTCCCTGGTTGCCGGGTCCGGGGTTGCCGGGGTGTCCTCCGGTGCCGCCTCCATTGTGATGATTTTGGAATACCCGTTTGGAGAACTCTTGCATAATATAACAGTTTTCCCATGAATGGGCAGACGTCTTACCATTAACACTGTGTTTGGGACATGGACCCTTGAGAGCCTCTTCAAAGCAACGAGGGCGATTACCGAAAAAGGCTTCCTGGAGCCATTATTCTGGTGCTGATTATTCCCACCAGTATTGGTATTAGCCACCAGATCAGAGCTTCCCTCATAATTCTTACGCTTGTTGCTGCCATTGGCTTGCCCATTGCCACTGTTTTGCTGGTGACCCTTGCCACCGTTTTTCTTGCCCTTGCCGGATTTATCATCATCAGATGTTGGATCCTTTGTGCTATCTGACTCGGCATACCGAGTTAAAACAGCCATGAGATCACCCATGTCCTGAACCTTCCGTTTGAGCCGTCCTAGCTTCTGGACCAGGGGCTGGAATTTGCAATTTCGCTCCAGGACGAGCACTGCCTGCTGGGCTGTTATACTATCTGAAGAGTGGATAACCTCTGCAATCTGGCGAGACCAATGATGTGCCGACTCATCCTTAGGCTGAACACAGTGCTCGAGATCAACAATTGTGGTTGGACGCTTGCAAGTCCCCTGGAAATTCTTGATGAAGCGCTCCTTCAACTCCTGCCAGGTGTTAATGTAATTTACTGGCAAGTTTTTCAACCAAGTACGTGTTGGACCTTCCAACATGAGGGGCAAATAACACGCGCAGACCGCTTCACTAGCCTCCATCAGATCCATAGCTAATTCATAACTCTCTATCCACTCAGTCGGCTCGAGATCAGCTGTGTAGTTTGGCACCTTGCGAGGACCCTTGAAATCCGGCGGCATTCGCGCATCTTGCAATGCCGGGACTAAACAGGGAGTCCCAACTATCCGGCTCGACAGACCACCTGCGCGGGCGGTTGTCGGGGTCGCGGTGGGAGGGTTCTGCGCTGTGGGCTGATTGTACACTGCGCGTGTATTTTCCTCTTCCAATGCTCGTAAAGCCCGAGCGGTGTCAACAATCTCTTGGGCATTAGGGATCCTGGTCTGTTGCTGGTTTGTGAGTGGTTGTGCGCCCCTCCTACACTGCTCACTACTGGAAACTGCTGGTGACTCAGGACGTTGGCTCCTGGTGCGGCTCTGGTGAGGAGTTAAGTGAAGCCGGTGTTGACTATGAGAATAATTTGACTACTACGTGACTGCTGTCTTGAGCATCTCAATAGCGTTCATTGCCTCAACCTGAGGCAGTCCATCTCCTTCAATCGGAATCGCTGCCAAGTTGTGCGTCGCCGCTAATACATTGTCCACCGGGTTGGAATAGTGTCCAATTGGGGTCTGGAATCGGCGAAGTGGCAACTGATGCTATGGAGCCGGCGTCTGATGCTGAGCCGTCTCCCTCCGCTGAGCCGGCTGCCGCGGCAGTGGCCCTCCTGGGGACATAACACTAGCCCCCGGGTTTACCGAAGCCTGCGGATCATTCGGTGTGGTGAATAGCTGAGTTGGCTCAATCTGGGCCGGAAGCCGGCTTTGATGCCTCCTCCGGTGGACCAACTCTGACTCAGCCTATCGGCGGTTTAGATAGAGGTCTTCCTCCTCCAAGCGCTTTGTCTCCTCGACAAGCCGGGCTTGTGTTTCCGCCATGCGGGTATTTTCTGCATTGACATCCTCTTGGATCTTGGTCAACTGCTCGCGACACTTCATGATCTCTTCATTGTGCACGGCCACGTTTTCTGCAGTCACTTGCTCTGCCAGTAGAGTTGCCAGAGTATTCATCATCTCCGTGAGCGCCTGTGCCCTGGTCCGTTGTGAACCGGCAGCGGCTGTACCGGCTCCGCCTGCGCCGGTAATGGTAAGGTTCTGCCCTGCCGCCGGATCTACCAGGTCGCGATAGGGATCCCGTCTGCCTGCCATGTAAACCGTGACAAATCGAGGCAGCTCGAGGGCTTCAGGAAAAACTTCATCGGTACATCCACCGAGCCTTCCATCATACATCGAACGGATCGACTGAGTTTCCCCCATCGATGACTCGCCATCAGATTGCACGAGCGTCTCATCTCCAGATATCGAATTTTCCGATAAAGCCACCCCCTGGGTGAAACCCACGAAGGCGTGCATCCGGCCGGCTCTGGGCGGGCCGGGTTTTGCTTTGCGGGGACTGGCGCGATGGGCTGACTCGGTGTCGGGAACATCCAACCCGGCGGCTGACTCGCCGACGATACCGATGAAGACATGGATCTTGCCGAAGGGGACCCGGTACCCGTACTCGATTGAGTCGGCCTCGGGGCCCCAACTCGAGTCGTCGATGTAGAGCTTTCCCCGGTGGCTATTCGTCATCTGGCCGATTGTGTACTTCCCGAACCCTGGGAGAGCTCCCGCCAAGAACTCAACTCCAACATGTGTAGGCCCCACGATGGGCACCAACTGTCGTGATTTTGACACGGCAGATGCCCTCATGAAAGGACTTAGTGATGAGGCCATCGTACGAAGGTGGAAGCTTAACGGGGTTGATCGGGAACAAGAAGACACGAGTGTACCCAGGTTCAGCCCCTCACAATGGAGGTAAAAGCCTACGTCCTGCTTGAATGTATTGCTTTTGATCTCGATTACAAGGATGCAGATTCACTTGACCTAGCTCTCGATAGATTGCAACTTAGTCTTCCTGCCCTAGGCGCTCCCTTTTATATAACAGGTTGAGCCCTAGGTTTACATGAGAGTCCAGGTCGAAACCTTAACCCGTATCCTATTATTATTCTAATTATCTTGCTCTCCAAGGTAATCTTCCTTGTCTTATCTTTCCTTCTTAAGCCGGCCCACACACTGAGCTGCCATTTTCACCAGGCCTGCATCAAGCCGGCCCGTTATGTATATTCAAGGCCCAGCAGCGAGATAACCCACTGAGCCTTATAGCTCTATGGCCGGGTCATCCTCCTGCCGGGTCTCCAATGCTGGGACATATCCCCAACACCACCCGCGAGGGCGGCACAGTTCTGGCGACCGGCAGCCGCCACCTCCTGGATGGTGCGGTCTTGACGCTGGCACTGCTGCTCGAGGAGCACGCGTGTGTCCGGCGGCGCACGCCTGACGATCTGGCAGTTCTCGTTGTCGGGGTGCGGCAAAGACACGTTCCGGGACGGCTCTCGCGCCCGCGCGCCGCGGTGGCGCCCGGCACCCTCATTGGACGGAGGAGGCGGTGGAGGTGCGCCATGCGCCACCTCCCCGGCGCGAGGCGACAGAGGGCGGAGCGAGTGAGAGGCCGTGGGGGCGTCTCCGACGACGTTGACAAGCTCGGTGATGCGCCCCAGCCAGGCATCATAGCCGGCCTCGGTGGGGCGGTAGCATAGCAGCTCACGTGCCATGAGCAGCGTGGCCTGCGGGCCCGGCGGCTCGCAGCAGGTGAGCGAGGACGCGGTGGCGGTGTGGCCGGCCGGCTATACGGACGGGTGGAGGGAGGAGGCCTGCTGCTCCCTAGCAGCAGGGGCGGTGGCGGCATCGGTGCGGCGATGGCGGTTGTCATGGACGACTGGCTACGTCTGGGCCACCATGACCGCCCTGCGCTCCGCACGCTCGCGACGAGCGTCTGCCATGGTGAGGTCGGAGCGGATGGAACGGAAGCAAGCCCCCCTACCTGGCACGCCAAATGTAGGAATCGGGGCTCCGGGGACCCTGGTTTGAACAGTGGGGCGAGCTCGTTCCTACCGGCCCAATGGTGACCACGGCGAGACTACGGCGAGAGCACGCTAAGAACATGGCATGACAGGGGGCGCAGCAGCTACCCAGGTTCGGGCCACCTCGCGGTGTAAAACCCTAGTCCTGCTTATGGTTTGGATTACACTGGGCAAGAGAGTTCTTGCGTATATGGTTGAAGATGAAGGGATCGACCCCTCTCTACTATGGCAGCACTGCCCCTTTTATAGCCACCTTGGTCCTCTTCCCTCGAAAACGTTGGCGGGAAGGGTAGCCACACACAACGGCAATTTGAAGGGGGACAGGCGCCTAGGCTTATCCTGACAAAAGACGGTCTTCACCTGCAAAGGTGTTATCCATGACACACCGGTGGGCTCGGTGATGACCTCCGCCCTGCGCGCCTTATCGTCCTGGTCTTCATACACCAAACGGGCAAGCTTTTGGACTTGCTTTGCAGGAGGGCAGCTGGTGCCGCTCCTTTAGCACCAAAGAGGAAATCCTCTCTGTCCGCGCCTGCTGGTACGGCTCCTATCGCCGTTCATCGCCAAGCGCATCACCCACATGGTGGGCACTAGGCTGCATGGCTGACGCCAAGCTCGGGTGGCTTCGGGAGGCCGACTCGCGAGGGGGCCTCGCGAGGCTTCCTGCTGCTGCTGATAAGTCTTGGTGGTTCGCCCCTTGCGGAGGGGTCCTCGTGAGGCCGGCGCCTCGCGAGGTGTCTTGCTGCATGGTGCCAGTGACTGGGCTGCCTCGTGGGCCTCGCCAGGTGTTGCTTCCTGGGCCGCAGGCAGACGGGTCGTGGTACCACGGTTCCCACTGGCCCGACAATGTTCTACTTCCTTTCACCAACATGTGGGACATCTAGCATCCAGGTCCATGTGCCATGCACCAAATAAAAGTGTAGAACAGCAGGGGGACGCACCCCGGTCATAGCGCCGCAGTAGTAATGAGCAATGAGGCGTCAAATCACAAAGCCACACCTTCCCCGCAGTATAAGTTGGACGGACAAAGCAACCATCATTTCTCTCTTCGCTGAATCCGCTTCTCCATCATCTTCTTCAAGAAAACCACGTGTTGCTTCTGCCATTGTTCTTCCTCATGAGGGACGCGCATCGGCTTGGTACATCACTGACACGTGGGACCGCATGTTAGCAAACTGACAGGCCAAGCTCCCCCGCCTACCACTCGGCAAAAGCACCTCCTTTTTACTAATCTGGATATCTTTTTTTAGATCAATATAATCGAGATTTGTATAGATCGCACCAAGGAGCAAAACCAAGTGGTACGCTTTACAATTCAAAACGAAATGGCGGCACAATTATAGCATGCCTGTCGCGCTGGTGTCGCAACTCCACAGGGTCAGTCCGCACATGAAATGGCGACACACTTACATCACGCCTTTCGCCGAGATGTGGGACATCCACCATCGTGGTCCATGTGCCATGCACCAAATTATAGTCCAGAGCAGCGGGAGGAGGCATCCTGGTTGTAGTGCCGCAGTTCTAGTAAATGAGCAATGAGGCATCAAATCACAAAGCCCCACCTTTCCCGCTGTAAGTTGGACGGACGAAGCTACCATCATTACACTCTTCGCTAAATCCGCTTCTCCCTCGTCTTCTTCAAGAAAACCACCTTTCCCGCAGTAAGCTGGATGGACGAAGCTATTGTGCTACATTTAATAGGAAATCCTGCATCTACTCAAACCTATTTTCAAAATTCATTTATCTTTCCTATGACATCAAACACACACTCCTAATCCTATACTCCAATCCAATACATTCCTATCCAAAGAGAACAATCCTATATTTTTGCGATTCCTGCGTTTTGAGGATCCTGCAAATCAAATAGGCCTAGGTGATTCTGGCTGGTGGAGTGGTGGAGCACAATGGTAACATCTCATTTGATTGCGACTGTGTTTCAAATTTAGCTCAGACATCCAAGGCTATGCACCATTCACCAAGTAGTACCAGTTACTCAATGGGTAGAAATAGTAGTGCTTATTAGTGACAAGACCAAACGTACATAGTACAATATATGATTTAAAAATTCTCGTATGTGCATCAATAGGCCGGCAAAAGCCTAGATAAGCGGTAATTGTTTGATGATGTGTGTGAGAGATGCCGGGCACGTCCCAGCACCTTCCTCGCCAAGAAGCTTATCCTTGCAAGACGAACATAGCGCCGGTAGGCTGACAACATAACGGCGGTCCATCTTCATTTCGAAGCTGAAGTCACACCCTCCTTGTTGATGCAACCGCCGACGATTCGCCTCCTGGACTATCTTCCTCACAACGCCGCCGGGGACGATCGCGTCCCACTCTATTGCGTTGGGACGTAGATCGATGAGCGGCTCCACCATCCGGGACCAGCCATGAACTGCACATCAGCATTTTCATTGGTTGCACAGGCTGGACGGGTCCCCGACGCAGAAGAGCCTCTCCGACAATAAACCGGTGCCCGTGTAAGGGTACACGGTCATGTCCGAGTCCCCTTGCGGCAGCTCGAGCTCAAACAACATGGCCACGTCGCATCTAACAGTCACGGTGACACGACAGTTGCTGTCTCCTACGGCCTTCCTGGATGCAAAGAAGGCGGTTGTCTCGGCTTCTAGGCGACACTTGTGAATGACATGACTGTCGTCTGCCTCAATGGTGTGCTCTGTTGAGCGCACTTCGCCAAAGCCAGCCATCGTGATATCGTCGACGTCACCGTACTGGGAAGGAAGTCAAGATATATGATTAGCGCGATGATTGCAGCCGGAGGGGCAAAGAGGCTGCCTTTTTATGAGATTTAGTAGAAAAGGCAGTGCCATTATAATCGAGATTTCCATCGATGTATCGCGTGAAGGCGCAGAACCAAGTGTTACCTTCACAAGTTCAAAACGAAGAAAAGGAACACTCACAGCATGCCTGTCGTGTTCGCATCAGACCAACACAAGGTCGATCTGCCCCGCCGCTCAACGCCCATCGGCTTGGCATTTTACTGGCATGTGGGAACGCATGTAAGCAATCCGACCATGGGCCAAACTAGCCCGCCCCACCGTCGCATTTCTAATCGGGATTTGTATCGATTGATCGCACGAAGGAAAAACCCCGCCCTTCTTTTTAACACAGTAAAATCGAAGATGCTCACCCTCGCAAACCAAATGTTATGATTTACAAGTTCAAAATGAAAAGGTGGTACATTTACAGCACACCTGTCATGGTCGCACCGCACTCTCACACAGTCGGTCCGGCATGCCGCACACCCAAGAGAACGTGCCTCAGCTTGCCTTTTCCACTGACACGTGGAACCGCATGTGATCAAACCGAGCATGGGCCAAACTCGGCCATCCAACCGCGGACACCTAATTTTTGTTGATATATTTATGAGGCCTCTATATTTATTAAATATGTTTTTGCACAACAAAAGATCCCTAAAAACAACATAAAGAAAAACTATCACTGCTCGCGGAACGAGTCTGCCTCGTCATCTTTGGATGCCGGCGTGAACCAGCCGGAGCTACCGGCGTGTGTCTCCGTGGCATCCTTGTCCTCGGCCTCCAGCTTCTTGTTCACGCGGAGCGTGCGGGCGCTCTGCACAGACGCGAGCACCACCAGGTTCACGTCCACGATGTCCGGTTCCGCCTGCAGGAGGGCCACAATGGCAGCGGCAACCGCGCGCTCTGCGTCGAGTTGAGATTCCGCCGCCAGGTTCAGGTCCACGACGTCCGGTTCCGCCTGCAGGAGGGCCTTGATGGCAGCGGCATCCGCACGCTCCGCATCGAATTGAGCCTCTGCCGCACGGTTCATGTCCATGACGTCTGGTTCCGCCTGCAGGAGGGCCTGGCAGCGGCATCCGCGCGCTCCGCTTCGAGTTTAGCCTCCCCCGCCTGGTGCTTCTTTAGGATCACCAGGTTGAACTGCTAGTCCACCTGCACCATGGGGGACCCGGACACCAGCACAAAGTCGACATCCATTGCCTCCTCCGCTGCGAGGGCCTTCTGCACCGCGACCTCCGCCATGACCATTGGATCACCTTCCTCCTCCTAGGAGCTCGGCTCCAGAGGACTCGGGTTTGGCCCACCACAAAGCAAGCTTGGGAACGGAGGTCTGTGGCCCCGAGCACCCCCGCGATTTCTGCACGGCGCTCCGGCGTCAACATCTTGTAGCATGTGATCTTGCTATGCACCATGGCTATCCGGCGAACTAGGGGATGGCTGATGCGGGCTAGGGGATCGAAAGGTGGGAGAATGGTCTGGGAGGTGTGGTTTTGGGGCAGTGGTGACCGGCCAGCAAGTAGCCGGCGTAGGCCGAGCCGCGAGGTACTGGTGACGACCGGTCAATCGGTTTTGAATGTGCGGAGGTTTGCAAAGCCGAACGGCTGGAGCCTGGAGAGTTATGGGGTGGGATCAAAGTTTCAGAGTTTTACGTGGTAGACACCCGGACTCCCCCAAACCTCCCCACCGGTCGGTCTGTGGGATTTGTTTTTTGATATGCTGTCTGTGGGATTTGTATCGATGGATCGCTCGAAGCAGCAAAATCAAGTGTTACGCAATACTCGAAGTATGCAAATTCAAAAGGAAAGGACGGTATACATCCCTCCTGTCGCGTTCACGTCGCACACAAACATGGTCGGTCTGGCACGTCGCTCATCGAATGGAATGCGCATCGTCTTGCATTTTCGCTCGCTTGTGGGACCGCAGTTGAGAGCAAACCAACGGTAGGCAAACTTTCCCCTCCCCTCCCCTGCCCACGTCGGTTGAATTTAAAAGAGAGAGACGAGTGATGTCAAGAAAAAATAGAAGAGAGAGACGAGGAGGGAGAGATTGTAGCACGGATTCCAAGAAATTTGTTGAGATTGTGAGGTGGGCCATGTGTTAATAAAGTAGGAGCACTCCATACTATACTACAGATGTTGTCAATACTACACTATAGTAGTACTAATATTGCATTGGCTACATGGCGAAATCCCGTAGCAAGTGCTTGCGTGAGAACAAGCATTCACATGTTTGAATCAAATTGGAAACCATTTTCTGTTCGAATACAAATCTATGTACGTGCTTGTACATATATTGTACGTTGAAAAGCAAAACAAAGATTGGATGCCCTTTACATGTGATTTGCAAATGCTATGATCACCCGTTCAAATATTTGAATCCACTTTAGGTTGAATTCTAATATTTGAAACTTTTTTATGTTGGATTCAAATACCATGTGTCTTTCTTAATGTGTCTCACACACCCAAGATAGAGTGTTGTCACGTTTTTTTTCTTTGACACACTCTCTCTCTCTGTATTACACACCCACTCGATCTCTCTCGGTTTCATCTCGGGGCCTCTCTCTCTCTTTCTCTCGCACACACACACATACCACCTCTCTTTCGCTTTCTGCATGTCACACATGATCAATCTCTCGTGGTATCGGAATTGTATCTTGCTTGTCAGGTCACTCATTGACACACTCCTAGGTCACTCCTGCATGCATTAATTGTAAACAAGCCTTCATCTATCTTTTTTATGCATGCATTCATCTTTCACTCCGCCCCTCTCTAGATCGGTCGATCGATCGATCTTCGGACCCACCCTAGTCCTCTTTCAGTCGATCTATAGCTAGAGGGTACATGACCGACTCGCGCACACACAACCCCCCTCTCTCCACTCGACATGATCATTTCTATCATAAACACACACCGAACCTTTATTTCCTTGCATGTCACACACTCGATCTCTCAACAGCTATCGATCTCGTCAAGATGTGTCGGGTTACGAACCAAAGGGGTTGTGACTAGTAAGATGGGAAGCGACACATAGTCGAGGCAGCGCGAAAATTTATATGAACCGTTTGTATGTATGCATGGCGGACAAATTACAACTTTGGACAAACCGGCACACCATTGAACTATAGCATAAATACAGGGTCTAGGCCCACATGTGAATGACACTCGGCGGAATGTTGAGATGAGGCATGTGGGAGGATGGAGACGGAGGGCGGCATGATCGATGGAGAAGAGGGTTGGAGAGGAATGAGAAAGAAGAAAAGCTGCATGATTATATTTGGACGGCTCACAAAACCAACCTAGGTAACTAATTTTCCAAGCAACTTACATATAGTTAGAACATCTATAGCCAGAACTTGGTAATTTGGACCCCTAAATGCGGGCACGGACCGGGTACACCTCAATTTTCCTTCTCACAACCGGACAACTCAATTAGCACACCTCAAATCCATACAAAGACATGCAACACACATCGTCCGGCTACTACATCAGGAGATGCCATCAGACTACCCAAATTTGGCATTTTCTACGTACATACTAGTTATAGCTATGGAGAAGATCATCCACGTCTGCCCACGCCCTTCCTGGTGCTCTTGTCGTCCTTCTCGCGGAAGTAGCGGTCAAAAACGCAATATGGATCAAGCCAGATTTGCTCATCGCCGGAGATGTCCGACCCGTCGCTGTCCTCCTTCTCCTCTTTGGGCGTAGTCCGGCCATGGCATTATGGATCAAGCCAGATTCTGCTCTCGGGCGACAGCGCGCGTGTTCCTCTGCTGCCGCTTCTTGAAGATGCCGCTGCAGATGGCTTCCTCCTCTGCGGCAGCGCGCGCCGCCGCATTCGTCGCCTCCGGCGCCGCCATGGGAGTTTGGGGGCAGAGTGTGTGTGGTCCGGGGAGCGAATGGGGACGAAAATAGGTTGGGTCGGGTGGGCCAGCACGGGTCGGGTCCGACGTGGGTCGCGCCCGGGCCACCCCATATCCGCCCCATACGGTCGGTCCGGCCCGCCACCTCACCGATGGGACGCGCACCGGCTTGCCATGTCTTTGACATGCGGGATGCATGGGAGTAAACCGACTAGTCCAAACTCTTCCGCAGACCGCGCGGGGAAAGACCCGCACTCTCCTTTTTAATGGTGATTTCTATCGATGGATCGCTCGAAGCAGCAAAACCAAGTGTTATGCTTCACGAGTTGAAAAGGTATTATAATGCTACTTATGCTAGTATGAATAAATATTGTACATGTGGGCTATTAGGCTGGCTATAGCTGACGTGCCAACTTCATATATGCTTATGGTGTTACGCTCTACATGTGTTACGCTTTACAAGTTCGAAATGAAAAGGCGGTACACTGACAACACCCATGTCGCATTCGCGTCGCACGCCCAGACGGTCGGTCCAGCATGCTGCTGACCCAAGGGAATGCGGGTCGTCTTGCTTTTTCACTGACATGTGGGATCACATGTGAGCAAAGGGCATCTCCAACATTGCCACACCCGCAGCTGCCTACCCTAGCCCACAAAAAAACCTCGTCCCTCGCCCGCATGCATTCCCGCCCGACGCCAGCTACCCGCATTCATGTCATCCATCCGCCATTAAGCAGGCTCGCCGGCCAAGGAACCAACTCCGGCGACTCATTGACGCACCCGGATGCTTGGCCTCATCGAAATCCGCTATTAAAGGCGGTAACACCGGACTAGACTCCACACTAGAACACCTCCTCCTCCCTGGCACCACATCCACCATGATCTTGAGCGGGAACGCTCTGCGGGAGAGCCTGCCTTTGGAGATGAAGCACGAGGTCGCTGCCCTTGCTCAACACGCTGCTCGCAACGCAGAGCCGGCACAGCCAGACGTGGACACGGTCGCACAAGTGCTGGCCACGTTGGCAGCCGAGGACAAGAGCGCCGCCAGCCGCGCGTCCTATGCGCCGCCGTCCAACGTTCGGGGGCGCATGTGGCAAGTGGACAGTGGCGGACCGTCCACGTCCATCATCGACCTCACGTCCACCGGCACCAGCGAGGTCATGGACTCCTCCGTTGATGAGTAGGGCATGGGAGGCGGCAGGGCATGGTGTCCCGAATGGGCCAGTCCGTCTCCCGTGTTCTACTCTTCCTCGACGGAGACTGCACCTTCACTTCACGGGTCTTGAACCCCGCTGCCATTCGTGGAGATGGCAGATAGAGGACGTGGTCGCCGATGCAGAATACAAAGGAAAGTGGACGCCAGCCGCCGCCATAGGATAGGTTTAGGGCCGGGTTTCTTTTCTTTCTATTGTCCTAAATGTTTGTAATGTAATAAAAATTTGCCGTGTTTGCATGAATCTCGTCTGGTTTATTTGGAAATCCGTTGTGTTTGCATGAATTTCATTTTTCGTGTATAATAATATGAAAGTTAATATGGTGTATCCCTCCATTTTATTTAGTAAGTAGATTAGTTTTTTACTTAAGTGAACTTTTAAAGTTTAACCAAGATTTTTTGCAAATGATAAAGTTTGACCAAGTTTTTTTGCAAAATGATAAAGTTTGACAAAGTTTATCAAAAACAATATAAACTTTCACAATAAAAAGATATATTGTATGAAAATATATTGAATGATGATTCTAATGGTTTTTACTTGGTATTGTGGATGTCATTGTTTTTATATGTATAAACTTGGTCAAAGTTTAGAAAGTTTGACCCGAGACAAAGCTATATGCGAAGTAAACAAAAGAGGGTTTACATGCACAATTTCTCTTAGGCCCTCCAAAAGTACATCCACTACACATTCACACATTTTACATCTTTCTCTCGCTTTGTCTGTCAAACCGACTAAGCCAAACTCCCAGCCTATCGCGCGGGAAAAGACCTGCCCTCGCCGTTTTAGTCGGGATTTGTATCGATGGATCGCGCGAAGCACCAAAACCAAGTGTTACACTTTACAAGCTCAAAAGGAAAATATGGTACACTTACAACATGCCTGTCGCATTCGCATTGCACCCCTCACAAGGTTGGTCCGCCACACCGCTCACCCAAAGGGGACGCGCTTCGGCTTGGCTCTTCACTGACACATGGGACCACATTTGGAGAAACCGACCATGGGCCAAACTCTCCCGCCCAGCGCGCAAAAATTCCCTCCAAGTCCCAAATTCAGCTCCCCTCCAGCCAACTAGGCAATAATATTCCCCAAACCCCACTCCTCCCCGCACCCTCCACTCCATTCGCTCCGCCAAAGCCACCCTCCCCACTGCGCCAATACGTCGGAGCCGTGGTTCCTCGACAGGACGCACAGCGATCCTCTCGCTCCCGCAGTACGCTCTCATAAACTGTCATCCTCCAGTCGCGTCGCCAGTGCTGGTGACGTTCTTGTGGAGACACACGGCGGTCAGCTTCTCCCACGGTATGCGCATTCTAGACTGAGGCCCCATGCATGTCGGAGTAGCGCTGGATGTTAGCTGATAGACGTTGTTAATCTCACTGCTTGCCGAAATAGTTTACAGTCAATATGCTCTGCTTAAAAAGCTAGCTTGCCCTGTTCTGCACTCAATCTGCTTTTGCTGAGATGGCATGCCATGCCTGATTAGTTGTTAAAATACCCTGCCATATTTTAGGACCATGTATGTATTGTGAAGTAGATTGCCATGGTCTAGTAGCCAATCTGTTAGGTGAAATAGCTCGACACTTTTTACACTTAATCTTTGTTGCTGAGATGGCCTTCTATGGTTGTGTGCTCGGCCTCATTGATTGCTGAAATAGCCTGCCATAATTTAGCACTCAATCTTATTTGCTGAATTAGCTTTACATATATTTCATTACTTAGATCTGCTTGTCCAAATATCTTGCCATAGCTTTAGACATCGACCTAGGTATTTTTTCTTGACTTTATAAAAACATATATGTTTTTCCTGTAATATCTAGTACAAGAACTAACTTGTATGCCTAACAGATGGATAGGACTTGGATAACTTGTGCTCGACGATTCTCCCCTGCATATGTCTAGGGGGTTGGAAACCTCATGAACTTTATCAAAGCTCAGTACGGTGGCCCGAAAGTAGATGTGCGCTGCCCATGTAGTAGTTGTATGAATTCAGTTTCAAGACCCTAGTCAACCGTGCAAAATCATCTGCACTTGTATGGGATGTCAGTCACATATACTAGGTGGGTTCGTCATGGTGAAGCTGTGAACATCAATGTTACTAACTATGTGGAAGCAGCAGATCACCATCTTGATCTGCATGATGCTCAGGAGGAGGAGGAGGAGGAGGGGGAGGTGGCGGCGGAGCCAGTGATTTTGACCAACATTGAAACAATGGTACGAAATGCTCTTGAATTTCGAGAACTTACACATGTATAAGGAAAACAGTGGGCCCGCTTGTTGGAGCAATGCAACGTGGCAGTCAGTGCAGGTTGTAAGCTGTCAGTATTCTTACCTGTGGTCAGCTTTCTTTAGGTGAAGCCATCTCAGTGGATGACCAACAAATCATTCGATGCGATGATGACTGCTTTCCACGATTGTTACCCAGCTGTGTCTGAGCTGCCACACACCTACAGTAAAATGAAGAATTTCCTCCGTGCGGTTGGAATTGGATATGATGTGATCCATGTTTGCGAGAATAATTGTGTTCTGTTCTAGAAGGATTATGCCAACTTAAGTGAATGCCCAAAATGCAAATCATCAAGATGGGAAGATGGCGATGCTGTGAAGAGGATTCCTCATAAGGTTCTGAGACATTTTCCAATTATACCAAGATTAGAGAGGTTGTTTCATGATGCTCAAACAAGAGAGGATGTACTGTGGCATGCTAGGAACCAAGAGTATAGAGATCGGAATGTAATGAGCCATCCATCTCATGGTAGTGACTGGACAAGCTTCAATGGGAAACACTCAGTTTTTGCTGCTGAGCTGAGAAACATTAGACTTGGCTTAGCTACAGATAGATTCAACCCATTTGGCCACCAGAGCACCACATATAGCATGTGGCCAGTGCTTGTTATCCCTTACAACATGCCGCCAAAGGTCTGCACCAAAGAATCAAACTATATCATGGCCTTGCTCATCCCAGGTCCAAAAAGTCCTCGAAAGGATTTTGATGTATTCATGGAGCCTGTTGTGGAGGAACTTCAAAAGCTATGGAGGGGTGTTCTCACTCGAGACCTATATAGCAGGCCACCAGCTGATTTCATTATGCGTGTTGTTATAATTTGGTGCATCCATGATTATCCGGTTTGGGTACTATCTCAGGGCGAACGACACAAGGTTACAATGCATGTGTTCGTTGTGACAAGAATCCGTTGTCATTCGCAATACTTAGCAAGGTCTGTTACATTGGACACCGCCGTTTCCTTGACAAGGACAAGCTGCGTCTTACAAAATACCGAAAACATGTGTTCAAAGCAGATCATGAAAACCGTGATGCGCCAAAGAGACTCACCAACGAGGAGTTGCAGGAGGAATTAGAAAAGGTCAGGCGTATTACACCAGGAAACCATCCTGATAATGGTAGCGGGAAAAGGAAGCGGGGCACGCCAGAAGAAATATTATTGTTTACCCAGATGGCCACTTTGTCACTACTGAGAAAAGCCTTATAGGTGAACTCACATTAGTGGCGGGCACAGTTTAGCACCCGCCACTGCTAGTCAAAAAAATTAGCAGTGGCGGGCGCTAAAATCTGCCTACCACTGCTATTGGCTTACTAATGGCGGGCGTCAGTTCACGCCTGCCATAGCTAAACGCCGTCCAGATTTGCCGTGGGACAAACGTTACCAGTGACGGGCCCAAACTGGCGCCCGCCACTGGTAGTTGAGTTACTAGTGGCGGGCAACGATACGCATCCACCACTGTTATGTTTGGTCCCGCGACAAATTTGTTCGAAAATAGCAGTGGCAGGCTCACTCATTACTTAAATTGCAGTGGCAAGCTCTGTCTTTTGCCCGCCGCTAGAAGTTTGTTCTGCCCGCCACTGGCGCTAGCTGTCCAAAATTTCATTTTCGGGCCACAGCAGCGCGCCACGTCAGCCCACCTAAACAGTCCAAAGAAATAGAAAAAAAGAAAAAGAAAATGAGAAACAGAGAGAGACCCACGCCGTGACTCATTATCCTCCCACGCAGCCCTCTCTCTCGCTAACCCTCGCTTCTTCCCGACTCCGCGCCGCTGCCATGAACGCCGACCGATTCCGGTGAGCCTCGGCTGCAATGGCCGGCGCGCAGCACTGCCCCGACACCGCCTCCCTCCACTACATCATCCCCTGCAGCCAGATCCGCCACTCTTAGCCCGTAGCACTCGCCCGCGACCCCTCCCCCGTGCCTAGGGTTTCGAGCACACATTGCCTCGGACGCCGGTGTGACTCCGGTGACCTTGGATTGTCCTCTCTGTCGCCTACCATGTCCTCTCGCGCGTAGCGGGTATCCATCGGATCCGGAGGGAGGCGGCAGAGGAGGGACCAGTGCCATGAGGGGCGGCGGCCGGGGAGGTGGAGGAGGGGACGGGATGCCGCAGGCGCAGCAGAACCGCGTCACGGCGGCTGCGGGGGACAGGGCAGAGATCCTGCTGGCCTCGCGGAAGCGCGTGCAGGGCCTCAAGAGGATCCTGTCCGACCACAGCAAGGCCTGAGATCTACGCCACCCTCGTCTACAATGCCATGGACACCGACGTCGCCGTCGAGAGCCTCATCTCGCAAGGTACCGTCGAATTCCCCACCCTACCCCCACCCCCTGGCTGGAATTCGAGTATCCTAGTCCACGCAGATCGTTATTTATTTCGTCACGATCCCTTTGTTGTTGTCGTACTAGTATGGCAATCTGGTCTGGATTTCTACATGAGTTAGTGTAAAGCATGTGATTTGTAGTGTATATGATGTTAGTTTGATCCAATGTGGATTTGCAGTGTTCAATAATGAGCAAAGCAGTTTGGATTTTGCTGTGGGGAAGCAGCAGACGGTGCCAGCAGGTTCTGTTTGGTGGTTTGATCTGTAGTCTTCTAAACATATGTGTGTGTGGACGTTGACCACTAGTGCCGTCACATCTTCTTTTTTGTACATAATAAATATGCACTGTATCATCCCGTTCGGAGCCTAAACCATTTGGGCTTTACCATTTATCATTGTTTGGTCATTCAGTTTGTATGTGCATGCCCAAAATGTGAACTAGGGTTGGATGTTTAGTTTCCATGAATCTGCACCATTTTTTGGCTCTGTATGAACATCTTAACCTTGTGTTTTACTCCCTCCGTTCCTAAATATAAGTCTTTTTAGAGATTTGAATATGGACTACCTACGGATGAATGGACGTATTTTAGAGTGTAGATTCACTCATTTTGCTACCGTATGTATTCCATATTAGAATCTCTAAAAAGACTTATATTTAGGAACGGAGGGAGTATTTATTTATGAAATCTTTAGAGGCTTGATAGATAAAATGTACAGAGTATACACTAGTATTAACATCTTAACCTTGTGTTTTTTTGTGTTCTTTATGAACATCACCATTTACTTCCTTTTTTTCTATATACGCGGACCTACATGTTTTCTTTTACCATTACTAATTGTACTACTGTGTACACGAGTGTATCAGTTTGTGAGCAGAGTTATAAGAGATGTTACTGTTAGGTTATGGGTTCAGATTATCCGATTATGCAGTCAGATCATAACAAGGGTGAGTGAGTGAACAATGAAAAAAGATAGCACGGATGCAATTCAAATGAATGATAACTAAAGATAGTGCTCATTTTCATGGTTTTTTTGGGGGCAAAATGTTCACGCTCATGATTATTTGCTTGCAGAAAACACTAAATTATTCGACACAGTTCCTATTCTAGATTTCTAGTACTTGTGAGCAATGTTGAGGATATGGCTTATCGTTAGCGTCTCGGTCAGCTGGGGATTAGAGATTAATCGGAAATCGGCCAATTAATCGATTTTATCGGTCGACTATTAATCGGCCATTTTTTTGCAAATCCTAGGTTCCCAACACTAAAATATGCTATATTCAACACCAAAAAAATATTGGAAAGAAGTGTTACCTTGATCCCTAGCATTTGAATCCTCGTATAATGACAAACAAAATAGGACAATAGTACATATTGCATAACAATGTCCACAAAACACAAATAAACATAGTTTTCACAAACATAATGTTAGGAATAGGCCCGATTTATTGGCAGATTCCCGATAAATCGCTTGTCAGAGCAATAAATCGGCCCAAACGATAAACGGTGAAGATAAGGCATAATCTTATCGGTCACCCTCCGAGTAGCGATAAATCGGACGATAAATCGCTGAATCTGATGATTTTTTGAACAGTGCTTGTGAGGAAGGATTGCTTATGGTTAATTTTGCTAGTACGTACTGGTAGCTGCAATTGTTTCAGAATACAACTAGCTTCCATTGTTGGTCAGAGTCGCTGCTGAAACAATCTAGCCTGAACTGAACTACAGGGTCGGGGGATGTGTGTGCCGATGCTAATTCCTTGGTGGACCGTCGAGGTTAAGGCAAGTGCATTAATGAACTTGTTATATGCAGTGTTGTGATGATAGTGGTGTGAGTGGATTTAATTTATCCAATGCTGTTGCTACTACTTTTTTACTTGATAGTTCAGACAGAGGAGTGTCGCTTGCTTGCTGGTACTGCAATTTTTGCTATCATATGATACCTGTATCGATTATGCATGGATGAAGAATAAAGTTTTCTGAACATGCTGAGTTTTGATGTTTAACAATAGCAAGTGGATAGTCCAGTAACTAAAAATAGAAACAGCTGCAGATTATTAATCCAATAAGAATTATGTATGATGGGTAATTAATGTTGAGTGTTCTTGATGTATTAACTATTTTGTAGCCCATAGAGTAACTTTTAAGCTTTTAGGAGTTTACATGCTAAGAAATGATTTGTCCTGCTATACTTGAGATGTT
Organism: Elymus sibiricus; assembly: GCA_039707655.1. Taxonomy (NCBI): domain Eukaryota; kingdom Viridiplantae; phylum Streptophyta; class Magnoliopsida; order Poales; family Poaceae; genus Elymus; species Elymus sibiricus. The sequence continues at coordinate 286,963,124 of CM077676.1, forward strand.
AAATGTGCAACATTACCTTGTCTTTATCTTCAAGTTCTTTCTCTTATAGCAGTGATGCATACATCTCTTCTAAAAATAATCCAGAATGAACAAGATAAACATGCTAGATTCATTCTTTGTTAAATGCACATCAGGTGGATCTCACCCGTTGATGCTCATTTTTTATCTAGTTCATGGATTCATAGCTTCATATTCTTTTTCTTTTGCAGGTGAGATCCAACCGGGAAAGAACTAGTGAGTAGAAGGCTACTAGGAGCAGCGCCTACCTTGTTTGGCCCTTCCGTTTTTCCTATTTTATTTCTTGTCGATTAGAACATTGATGATGTGTGTGTGCCCTCCATGCTAGCCTATGTAAATTTGTATATCAATGATGATGAATGTAAATTTGTATACTCCATGCAGCCAATATGTTATGTGTATGTACATCTGATAATACTAGGTATTATAGAAGCTGTGCTTTTTACATCATAGTACAAGTACAGTACATGCTTTTTTAAAAATCCTAAAACAACTAGCAGTGGCGGCAGGATGATACGTCCATTTTGCATCATGTTTTGTTACTGTTATTTATAGTGTTTTTGATCAATATAACACTTTGTGAAGCAATTCTAATGCCATTTCTCTCTTAATATGCAAGATGTACACAACGAGGGAGAATGCCAGCAGCTGAAATTCTGGACCCGAAAAAGCTATATCAGAGATACCTATTCTGCACATCTCCAAATGAGCTGAAATTTTACGGAGAATTATTTTGGAATAAATAAAAAACATTGAAATCAAGAAGTACCAGAGGGGGCCACCCAGGTGCCCACGAGGCACCAGGGCGCGCCATCCCCCCCCCCCCCCCCCAGGCGCGCCCTGGTACCTCGTGGGGCCTCTGGCCCCCATTTTCTGGTATATAAGTGCATTTGCTCTAGAAAAAAATATAGAGAAGACTTTTGGGACGGTGCCCCGCCGTCTCGAGGCGGAACTTGGGTAGGAGCACTTTTGCTCTCCGGCGGAGAGATTCTGCTGGGGATACTTCCCTCCGGGGAGGGGGAAATCGTCGCCATCATTATCACCAGCTATCCTCTCATCGTGGGAGGATTAATCTTCATCAACATCTTCACCAGCACCATCTTATCTCAAACCCTAGTTCATCTCTTGTATTCAATCTTTGTCTCAAAACCTCAGATTGGTACCTGTGGGTTGCTAGTAGTGTTGATTACACCTTGTAGTTGATGCTAGTTGGTTTATTTGGTGGATGATTATATGTTCAAATCTATTATGCTATTCAACACCCCTCTGATCTTGAACATGAATATGATTTGTGAGTAGTTAATTTTGTTCTTGAGGACATGGGAGAAGTCTTGTCATAACTGATCATGTGAATTTGGTATTCGTTCGATATTTTGATGATATGTATGTTGTTGATTCCCTTAGTGGTGTCGTGTGAACATCGACTACATGACACTTCACCATCTTTGGGCCTAAGGGAATGCATTGTGGAATAGTAATTAGATGATGGGTTGCTAGAGTGACAGAAGCTTAAACCTTAGTTTATGCGCTATTTCGTAAGGGCTGATTTGGATCCATATGTTTAATGCTATGGTTAGAGTTATCTTAATTTTTCTTTCGTAGTTGTGGATGCTTGCGAGAGGGAGTAATCATAAGTGGGAGACTTGTTCAAGTAAGAACAGCAGCCAAGCACCGGTCTACCCACATATCAAATTATCAAAGTAGCGAACGCGAATCAAACAAACATGATGAAAGTGACTAGATGAAATTCCCATGTGTCCTTGAGAATGCTTTACTTACTATAAGAGATCGTTCCGGCTTGTCCTTTTCTATAAAAAGGATTGGGCCACCTTGCTGCACTCTTTGTTACTATTGCTACTTGTCACTTGTTACAAATTATCTTGCTATCAAACTACTCATTACCGATAATTTCAGTGCTTGCAGAAAATACCTTGCTGAAAACCGCTTGTCATTTCCTTTTGCTCCTCGTTGGGTTCGACACTCTTACTTATCGAAAGGACTACGATTGATCCCCTATACTTGTGGGTCATCATAGGACTAGGTGCACGCCACTGGCATAAAGTAAAACCGCTAGTGGTATTTGAGTTACTAGTGGTGAGCAAGCTTTTTCACCCGCCACTGCTAACTTATTAACAGTGGCGGGCCACTGGTGGCCTGTTACCAGTGGCGGGAAGTCAGTGGCGGGCTTTGGGCCCATTTTGCTCCCGTCACTACTAGCCATTTCTGCAGTAGTGTGTGGGACTTGGAGTATTGTAAAGATTTGGATCTGCAGCATAATCTTGATGGGATGCACATAGAGAAAAATATATGTGACAGCATTATCGGCACACTTCTTAATATTGAAGGCAAGACAAAAGATACTTTAAAATCTAGGATTGATTTGACACACCTGGGTATCAGATCCGATTTGCAGGTGAAAGCTGATGGTGCATACGGGATATGGCACCAGTTGTGTACGTCTTGGACAAGAAAAAAAGAAAAGAATTCTGAAAAGAGAATTAGTGGAGATGGAACCAAGGTACAAGGGTTGAAAACTCATGACTGCCACGTCCTACTTCAAAGGGTTTTACCTGTTCTCCTTAGAGGATTGGTCTGCCCTGACTTATACAGAGCAGTTGCAGCATTGGGACAATTCTTTATGGAACTCTACAGTAGAAATATAGGGATAGGTGTTGTGGAGCATCTTAAAAACCAGATACCAAGTATCCTATGCGACCTTGAGAAGATATATCCTCCAGCCTTCTTTGATGTGATGGTGCATTTGGCTGTTCACCTACTTGGTGAGGTACTACTTAGAGGTCCAGTACAGTATGAATGGATGTACCCTATTGAAAGGCGGGTAGGCACTTTCAAGGGCTATGTTAGGAACAGAGCTAGACCTGAGGGTTCCATTGCAGAGGCCTACATTGCTATGGAAGCGTTGACATTCTACTCAAGAAACATTGAAACAGCTGATCAGCCTAGCAAAAAGGTGGGCGAAAAAAAAAATCCTGAGCTCAATGTGTTCGATCCTGTTGTTCGAGTAACAGGGAAGAGTCGACAAGATGACAAACCTACAGATTTGGACAAAATGGTTTAGTATGTGTTGAATAACTATCCTGAGATTCTGCCTTATATCGAGTAAGTGCTAAGTACTATGGCAAATACATTGTAATGTACTAAACTTGTAGCACATTCTTATATATTTAGATGTTTGATGCAATCACTATGTTCTGCGGCATGTACGAAGAGGAGTTACTGGTGCAAAATCTAAGAAATATTGAGAAATGGGTTAGGGAAGGATTTGCGAAATGGTTGAAGAGCCGTGTAAGCTTTTGAATTGCACTGTCAGTTTTTTTGATATATTGAGTACATAAGATGATCAGCTTGTCTATTTTCTAACCATAGGTTAAGAAGATGCGGCAGGAGGGACAGGCAGTTAGTGATACCTTTACGCACTAGCAATGGGTCCTGATACTCGGGTAAGACATTATGCATCTTGCGTTGTTGGAGATGTGTGGTACAACACCCTTGCACGCGACGAAGGCAGGAAGACACAAAACAGTGCCGCCATGAGCACGAATACACACCAGAAAGTGGCAACTGAAATGTATGCTAACATAACAGACATTGTTTAGTTGCAGTATATCTCCAGTTTCGAGGTTCATCGGTGCGTGGTTCTGTTTTGTTATCATTTGTATAACCAGTTTACCAAGATATCAAAACCCAAAGATGATGATTATTTCAAAGCCATCAATGTCAAGGCGCCGTAACGTAGGCGATGGGTGTGCCAGCGAGGGTGTGAAGAGACCCACAGGCAGTGGTACGGGTGGCGACTTCGCACACATCTTGTTGTTGGTTCGATTCCCTGCTGAAGAGCAGGTGGATGAGCCAGCGGACATGGTTGCTTCAGCCGGAGCTTCTAAAGCTAGGCGAAGTAGCTAGAGAAGAGGAGAAGCAAACATTGGATATGTCAGTTTCATTACTTGCAGAATAGTATAACACTATATATAGTCTAGGTTTGGATTCGAACTAGTTACAGCAGCACGTCTCTCTTTTTTCTAACAGTCAGCAATGTCTCTTTAGTGGTAGACTAGCTTGTTATACTACCAGTTATCAATTTTCGGGAATGTTATCTGGTGAACATTCCATGGGAGGAGGATGGCAAACGAACGTATTTTCCTGATAGTTTTAGTTGCGACGCAAGATCAAACGGTGGCAGTTTCGAGAATGTTATCTGGCAAAAGAGCCTAGATTTTCTTTTGTTGCAAAAAATTTATGCAACGTGGTGTCGGCTTAGTCAACAAATGATTCTGCCAACCATGACTGTTGGATTGACATCCAACGTATGTCGTGTTTCTTTAGTCTCTTCTTCCTCCAGCCACCAAAACCAAACCAGCGCCGGCGGGACCGCCTACTCCTGCCTCCCACGGCTGGCTATGCTGCAGCGCATGCGGGGCCCCCATAGCACCGTAAAACTCTGGTCAGGCCATCCCTCTACCCGCCACACCTATTTTTCTCCGGTGATGGAAGCCCCACCACACACCCGAACCAGTCGACTGTCGTACTCCCCCTCCGCCTGCGATTACACTGCCGCATCTTCCCCGGATCCTGTTTGTTCCGGTTTGAGGCCTCGCCGCCGTCCTCCGCTTTGGTGCGCTCGCCACGGAGCCGCCGTGTGGCGTTGTCAACATGGTCAACAAATGAGAGGAATGGGACTGTACGTGGAGAGGATGACAGAAGGGACCCAGCAGGTCCATTGCCGTACGCAAGCAAGTGCCTTCTTATTACAAGCAAACAATTGCTTCCTCCTAATGGTTTCATGACATCTGGGTCCCATGCCATTGTCAACGTAGTCAATAAACGAGAGAAATGCACAAGGAGCGGCTGACACCAAGGACCCAGAAGCTCGTGCAGTTGTTTTTTTGTTTTTGAGGTGGAGCAGAGTATCAACTAGGTTGTGCGGGGGCTGTGGCCTGTCTAGCCTAGGATTTTATTTTATGTTTACCACATGACCAGCCCAGCTGTTTTGTTTTTCTTTGTGAAAATGACTAGCCCAGCTTTACGTTTTTGAAGAATACCCAACCGAGGCCTACTTGCTTTTCTCCGCCCTACTAGGCTGCAAATATTTCAAGACGATGAGGGATGCTTTCGTCTTGCCCAGAAAATGGGCTATAAGTAAGAAGGAATGGGCTGTAAATTTTAAAAAACACAGTAAACCGGCAATTAATTTCAAATTTCATTTTTTCGGTTTTAAATTTCATTTATTTTTTTGCGGGAAAAATTTCATTGGATTTTAAGTTAATATATATTTATTTATGAAATTAGTTTGAATCAGACTCAAAATTTCGGGATTAAAAACAATTTGGACCCCACCAAAATATGGAAAATTTCATTGAAAATTTTAACCCTGGCCCGAATATGGGCTGTAATGCTAACAAAAATAATATGGGCTGCAATAATTTCCTTAAGAATTAGCAAATGGTCTGTAAATTATTAAAAATAATTGCAAATGGGATGTATGCTGTTTGCCACAAATTTGGAGGCTGACTTGTGGGCCTACTAAGTTGACGCGTACGCAAGGCTTTGTCAATTTAGTCAACAAACGATTCTAGCAGCTATGACCGTTGGATGTCAATCCAACAGCGTCGTGCTTCTTCAATCTCTGATCTTCTTGCTCTATCTGCCCAAACCAGCCCCGGCAGGACCGCCTGCTCGCGCCTCCCGTGGGTGACTGTGCTGCCGCACAGGCCTCACCGCCCCACCCTACTACCACCGCTGGCCACGCCATCCCTCTAGTCACCCACACCTATTGTTATTCTCCGACGCCGGCAGCCTCACAACGCAGCCAGACCAGTCAACCCTCGTACTCCCCTCCCTGTGGGCATCCACTGCCGAGTCTTCCCCGGCTTCGGGTCGTTCCCTTCCTAGGCCTCGTCGTCGTCCACCGCCTTGGAGATCTCAGCGGGGCGTCGTCAACATGGTCAACGAACGACAGCCATCGAAAGAGGACTGTACATGGAGAGGCTGACAACTGGGACTCACGAGGTCCATGGTCGCACACAAGGAAGTGCCTTCTAATTACGCGCAAAGAATGATTCCTCCCACTGACAGCTGGGACCCACCAGCTACATGGTCGCACACAAGCATGTGCCTCCTTATTACGCGCAAAAAAATGATTCCTCCCGCTGACAGCTTGGGCCCACGAGCTACATCTTCATATGCAAGGAAGTGCCTCCTTATTATGAGCAAAAAAATGATTCGTCCCCCTGATAGCTGGGACCCACCAGCTACATCTTCGCACGCAAGGAAGTGCCTCCTTATTACGCGAAAAAAAAATGATTCCTCCTCCTGACAACTGGGACCCACCAGCTACATCTTTGCATGCAAGGAAGTGCCTCCTTATTATGTGCAAAAAATGATTCCTCCCCCTGACAGCTGGTACCCACCAGCTATATCTTCGCACGCAGGGAAGTGCCTCCTTATCCCCTCCTGACAGTTGGGACCCACCAGGTCAAAGTGTACATAACGTTATCTGTCTGGTCGTAAACGTGTATGTACATACTGGTCGATCGGTCTCTCTGCAACGATGAACCGTGTTCGAGGAAGGAGCAGCACATGTCGTAGTAGAGCCCCGGACATAACTGTTCAGGCAGTCCCGTCTAAATCATGTACACATATGTACAACCACGCTGCAAAAAATACGGCCACGTACGTACATACGGGCGGGTCTCGAACGCGTAATCGCACATACGGTCAGGGGCAACGGACGGCAGCAACGGTGTCCTGTTCATCGGCAGCCAACCGACTGGGTCGGAACAGAGAAACAACGTTGTGTTCATCGGGAGGCAACCGACTAGGTAGGAGTCCTGTTCATCGGGAGCCAACTGGCTCGGACGGAACAGTCGAAACAGGGTCCTATTCATCGACTCCCCACCGGCTGGGGGTGTGGCGTACCACAGAACAGATGAATAGGAGTTCTCTTCAACCGCCTACGGTCAAAACGGGGTCCTGTTCATAGGGAGGGGTCTGGCGTACCACAAAACGGACAAAACGGACTCCTCTTCAAACGTCTACGGTTGAAACGGGGGTGCCGTTCATCGGGAGGGGGGTGGCATACCGCAAAATGGGACTCCAGGAGCTACTGATCATCCGCCGTCTACTTCCAACCACGGCTCCACGGGCTACTATTCATCCGCAACATCCTACGGCCTCCACGGGGTCCTGTTCATCCACCCCCAACCGGCTGGGGTGTTGCGTACTGAGCATGGCCTCCTCAGGGTCCTGTTCATCCAGCGCCAACCTCCTACATGGTCGGGGTCCTGTTAATCCAACCCCACCGGCTAGGGTGGGGCATACGAGCGGGTACCAGCAACGGGAACTGTTCATCCATAGCCAACCAGCCATCTAGGTCAACTCACCACGTCTCGCGCAAGGGGCTCGATCGATGCAAGTCTCAACTCATTCTACGTATCGCGCGCGTGGCAGCAATGGGCACTGTTCATCGAGAGGCAAACCAACCGGCTAGGTCAACTCACGTATGTCTTGTTAGGGGGCTCGATGCAACGCATCGATTGACCGGCTTCAGTAAGCAGCAACGAAGGGATCGATCGCTCGGGTTCAGTTAGCGACGAATGGATCGATCGGCTTCTGTTAGCAGCGAAGGAATCGCTCGGGTTCAGCTAGAAGTGAAAGGCTCGATCGCTCGTGTTCAGTACGTAGTGGGATTGATCACTCATATTCAGTACGTAGTGCGAGGGATCGATCGATCGCTCGGGTTTAGTAAGCGAACGCCTAGCTTAGGTTTAGTTAGCGAACACGGCTCACGCACATGCGCACGTACGAGAGAAACACGCAAACCACCTCATCGCTCGGCCCCGACCACCCACCGTATACCGGGGACTCCCCGAAAATTTCCTCGCCCTCACTTCTACCATGATTTTTTACGTCATGGACGACCCAAAGAATGTCATGCAAGTCCGCCTCCGGCCCGCCCAGGACGAAAAGCCCATTTTCTGTCATAATTGTTTGTCATACAAGTAGGAGCCCACCACATCTATGATGATACATGTTTTTGTCACAATTATCATCATGTAAGTGTCACATCCATAACAGAAAAAGTTTTTGTTTGGGCCATAATTTCACGGAAGTGTCTTTTTTTGTAGTTATCCCTATCCAGGAGGAAGTGAGGTCTTGAGGGTAGATAATCTTCCCAAAACTCTAAGAGAGAAGGGGGCTTCAATCGATGGTGGGTCTTACCTTACAGGGGTCTTGAATCAAGCAGGGATCTTCTCCTTTAGAGGTCTTGTTCCCCAAATGGATTGGTAAAGGACCAAAACGCACTCTAATTCTTCATATATGTTTTGCAAACCCTAATTCATCCAAGGGGTACAGTATATATAGTCTAAGGGGTGAGAGAGGGATGCAAGGGTCGAAACCCTAACTCTGCGCGCAGGCAGTACCGAATGTCCGGTGGCTCGGGGGGTACCGGATGTCCGGTGGATACTAGATGTCCGATGGCTCGTGAGGCTTCGCATGTCCGATAAGCACCAAAAGTCCATTAATTTCGCTTCTGGATAGTGGCACTGGATTTTCGGTAAGGACCGGATGTCTGGTCACTCGCATGTTGCCGGATGTCCGGTTGTCGATGTAAAAACCGCCTGACCTCGGGGTAGGGGGTCCCGAACTGTGGATCTCGGATCAATGGTAATAGGAACAAAGGATACGGTGTTTACCCAGGTTCGGGCCCACCCGAAGAGGTAATACCCTACGTCCTGCTTTAATTATATTGATGATGGAGTATCGAGTACAAGCTTGATCTACCTCCAGATCGTAAGGAGAAGTCTAACCCTAGGGCTAGGTGGATTGTAATTGTGATTTCGTGTCCTCTACAGGCTAAACCCCTTGGCTTATATACACACCAGGTAGGGCATCTAGGGTTACATAGGCGGTATCCAGGGATGCGTATGGAGGCGGCGGGAGATGTCTTGGGGTATACTCCAAGTCTTCGGCAGATGTAATCTTGATCACGTCATGGCTTCCGGAGGCCAGCCCGAGGACTATGGGCCGGCTAGGTTGGGACCCCCTTGTCCAGGACACTGTCAGTAGCCCCTGAACTGGTCTTCGACGCCGAGGACGACACCTTTGAACTTCGGCTCTGGAGTCTTTGGCTCGATAGATGAGTTCCCGTTTATTATCTTTAGCTCGGCTTCAAAGTCTTCGGTATATTTGACGATTGTCATTCCGGCCCCACTACACGTGGCTTTCAATCCCTGACCTCGATCACTGTGTCTTCTGGGAATCGAGTTGCTTTATGGTGAAACGTTGAAGCGTCGGCCTTTTCTATTTATAAACATATAGCCCTAGTTTACGATCCTTCTCCAGAATTCATACGAATCCCTCTTTCTACTCCCACGGCCAACCCCAAGAGCTCTGAGCCATGGCCAGTGCCGCGGGATCCTCAAGGCGCCCCCATGGCCCCATTAGGGGTGACTGGGGGAGCTGCTCTGTCACGCGCCTCCAACTAGAGTGCCTAGCCACCCAGGGCTACTTACCAGATTCAGATCTGGCTTCCACCCGCCCGGGATTAACATCCATGAACGGGCAAGCCCACGCGGAAAGCCACCCCTCCCCACGCGGGGACAAGCGGGTATGCTTCGTTCCATTCCTCCTCCGTGGCCTCGAGAGGATGCCGACATCTGGTCGTCCGAGTGGTTTTATATAGATGATGTTCCGCTGTACGACCCAGCCCGGTCTGGTCTCCTAGCATTCACCTCAGAACCCCCGAAGAAGCGCTACAGCTGGAGACCGCTGAGCGCCGGTCAGGAGGACGATGCCGACGTGACTAGCCTAGCGGCTCAAGTGAAGATGCTATCCGGCACCGGCCTCACTATCATAGACGTAATGGCTACAGCGATCAACCGAAGAGTCCAACCACTTCGGCAACGCCAGCACCTGTTGTTCATGTACAACGGGACCGAAGACGCCTCTCGATCAATTCGGAAAAGCTTCCATGACCAAATGGCCTTTGGGACTGCGCTAGCCGGCATCTACCAGGGCTCAGCGGAGGACTTCGCAAGGCGACAGTTCCAAGATGGACTGTCTTATTACAGCCCTGCTGATATAGTAAGTTTCCTAGAACTTCTAGTCTAATCGAGTTGTTTCATGGTTAATTCTTCTTTAGCTGACCCTTTACTGAATCTAGACAGAGATGGAGACGTTGGGTCGAGACCTTGAACAGCCCCCACCCGAACTAGAGGCGCATCGTCGGGCGGAGGACCCCGTTTTTCATGAGGATGAGGAACTGGCCCTCATATATGAAGGGGAGAAGTTCTATCTGGAGAGCCTTGACGGCTCAAGGGTGGCCGTTACTCCTGACGTACCGGGGACGCGGTCGGCCTCATCGGTAAAGCCCCCTTCCTCAACTCTAAAGAGAGCTTCTCGTCCTGAAGCCCCTGGTCCTCTGACTTCTCCTCCAAAGGGACGACGCTCAAAACGTCCATGCGGAGAACCGACCCCTCAAAGGGGCCCTCTGCCGGAGGCGCACGGAGCTCGGGCGCACGTGGCAACCACGGAGGCAGACTGAAGTGCTTCAACAGTTCATAGGTAATGTCATTGCTACTATTTCCCTTAAAATGGCATCACAGATTTCAATTCTTTTAATCCATGTGCAGACAGCCTGCCCCTCCTCCGGCAGCTGAAGATGCAGGAGCCGGGAGGACGTCGGCTCCGAGCAGTGGTGCGGGACTCCATCCACCTCGGGAACTATTCCCGAGGTTCCCCACTCAGAGGATTCGGGGACTTGTTCAGCCACGCCGTCCGAGGTCGAAAGTACCATGAACCACCGACGACGGAAGGCCTCCCTAAGGAATTCTACCTTCACGAGCCAGGACTTTAACGCTCTTAGTTCGGTGGACTCATATCTCGGTGCGACCCGTTCCGTCTTTGAGAAGGCAGTGGTCGTCTTATCACAGGGCTTGCAGGTAAGACCCCGCCTCCGCATGCATTATTTTCAGAGATTTCTTGTGCTTGTCATAATTTGTTTGCTTAAGGGCAAACTAAACTGCCGAACATGGCAGTAGCCCCTAAGTCTTGATATGGGCGCTGGCGACCGTATCGAGACTTGTAATGGTAAAAATGACGCCTTTGATAGGGTGCTCGGGATAAGAATGATCATCTTACCGAGGTGCTTAGCCGGACAGAAGGGAAGCTGAACACTGCTCTAGCCGAGGTAGTGCAGGTGAAAACTTTCACCCGAGACGCACACGGTATGTGCTTTTATTTCATATGGTACTCTTGTGGTGAAAATCCTTGAGTCATGTAACAACATGATGTATTGTAGCAGCGGAAGCCCTTGGTCACCTGGAGAGGGATCTTAAACAAGCCCGTGAAGATTTGCTTTATACGGATTCGCAGTGGCAGGCCAGCCAGCACGTGTTATCCCAAAGGAGGGAAGATACCAACGCACTAAAGGCGGAAAATGCCCGACAGGCTTAGGAGATTGAGACCCTGAAAGCTCAACTGACCGTTGCCGAAGCGAAAAACTGGCAAACAAGTGAAGCAATATTTGGTAACCTTCTCCTTTCCATTTGAAGATGGTTTCCTTGTCGTAGGATTGTTATAGTTGGTTGGTAGGCTAATATTTAATTTCTGGCAACTTCCTTAACCGGTCAGCCCCTAGAAACCCCTAGCCAATTGCCCAAAGATGCCACAGCTCGTCTAGCTGAGGTGCATGAAATTGCCCGAACGTCGATGAAGGCGGTGTTCAATGCTTTGTGGGCCAAGGAGGAACATGTACCTGTAGACATGTCAGTCCTTGCCGAGCGTCTTAAGAGAGCTCGGCGCCGGATTCAATCCTTGAAGGTATCGGCATGCCACAAAGGAGCAAGGGAGGCCTGGGCCATGGTCAACACATGGTACACCAAGGTGGATACAACACACCTGGCCGAGGTAGGGCCCATAGGGCCTGACGGGGAAGAAATCCCCACCAGCCTGGCGTATGAAAATGTCATGCCCGCGGCAAGCTTCTCTCAAAAAGATTGTACCCTTGATACCTTAATAGATGGGCTAGACTGAGCGTAGTTATATTTTTGTATGACTCTATGTATCAAAATACTTAACGTCACGAATCAATCTACGCATCCTAACCCTGTCAACCAGCCATCAGCTTCGACCTCCTCGTCCATTGGCCGAGGAGTGTCCCTTACTACTGGCTGAACTAGTCGGACTAGATGCTTCGGGCAACCAGGCAATCCGGCTATGTGGCTCGAAAGACAAGGCGGGGGGGGGGGGGCAAAAAGTTATGTTATATTACTTTTTTAATGTAAGAAACATCTTCCAAGAAAAATAGTTCTTCCAACAATCCCTTTTCTTGGGTGGTTGTGCCGAGCACTTGTGTCCGAAGATGAGGACCTTGGGGATAAAGCCCCTGGTAAGGGTGTAAAAGACCCGTTCCACCGTATTCCTCTGTCGTGGCCGACCAATTTGTACATTTAAGATCGCTAGCTTTCGCCTTTGTCCGTCTGAGGTACTGCTCCGGGTGACCCGGGAGTAACAATCACAGCGGTGCTCCCTTTGCCCTTTAGCCGAAAAATTGGGAACGTAAAGGGCAAACACAGGAGCCGGGCAACCCAGCTTGGCCAAATCTTAAGTCAAATTCGGTGCATATATTTGCTTTATGGGCAATAGGGTAAAGGGAGTGGAAAAAAAGCATGTTGTGAAAGAGCTCGCGGCATGTTGGCATGGCCCGCATGGGAAGACATGTAAAGATGTCACCGAGGTGGGCCGAAGGAAAATAATAATTTTAAATGCAAGGAAAGAAAAGGTATGTATATAGGAGTGGATGGTTGAATTTTTATCCGTAGAAGCGCCGAAGTAGCGCGGCATTCCAGGGGTTTGGCTCCAAACGTCCATCCGTAGGATCCGGATCCAATAGGCACCTCCGACTAGGATCTAGTCGATGATGAATGGTCCATCCCACTTGGGCGAAAGGTTATGTTTCTACTTCTCCGGGTGACGCCTCATGACCAGATCCCCTACGGTGAACTCCTTTCCGCGGACCTCCCTATTATGGTAGTGTCTCGCTTGCTGCTGATAGATTGCAGAGCGCGCCCTGGCTACGTTGCGTTCTTCTTCCAAGGTGTCCAATGCATCCTGCCGATCTAGCTCGGCTTCCCATTCCTCATACATGCGTACCCGAGGTGTGTCATGTATTATATTGCAGGGGAGTACCGCCTCGGCACCATATACCATGAAAAATGGGGTGTACCCCGTAGATCGGTTTGGTGTGGTGCGTAAACCCCATAGGTCGGAATCGAGTTCCTCCACCCATTTGTAGTCTGCCTCTTTAAGGGAGCGTATTAGCCTTGGCTTGATGCCACTGAGGATTATTCCGTTGGCGCGTTCTACCTGCCCGTTGGACTGCGGGTGGTAGACTGACGCGTAGTCGAGCTTTATGACCATCTTTACGCACCATTCTTTCACCTCTTTGGCAGTGAAGTTTGTCCTGTTGTCCATTATAATGCTATGGGGGATACCATAACGGTGCACCACTCCGGAGACGAACTCAATTACTGGGACTGCCCCTGCCGAGGTGACTGGCTTTGCCTCGATCCATTTTGTGAACTTGTCTACCATGACAAGTAGATATTTATTTTTTCGTGATCCTCCCTTAAGTGGGCCGACCATGTCGAGCCCCCAGACTGTGAAAGGCCAAGTGATTGGGATAGTCCTTAGGGCTGTAGGGGGCATGTGGCTTTGTTGGGTGAATACCTGACAGCCGGGGCATCGTTGTACCAAAATTTTGGCATCAGCTCCTGCTGTTGGCCAGTAGAAACCAGCTAGGAATGCCTTGCTTACCAAGGTCCAAGCAGTGGCGTGATGTCCGCTCATGCCGGAGTGTATTTCGCTAAGCAGTGATCTCCCCTCCTCTTTGGATATACATCGCTGGAGGACCCCCGTGGTACTTTGTTTATAGAGCTCACCTTCATGGACTTTATAGGATTTAGACTGCCTTCGATCCGACGTGCGTCGGTCTGGTCCTCAGAGAGCTCTTTCCGGAGTAGGTAGGCGAGGAGGGGCTCAGTCGAGGGTGCAATCACTGCCATGACCTCATGAGCCGAGGCCATTTCCTGGACAGCTGTCCCTCCGATTACCTCTTCCTCCGTTTCGTCCTCGGGTGGGGCGAATTGCCTTGCGTCGTTTGACACTGATGTCTCTGTGTCGTCCAGCCAGACTACGGAGGGCTTGAAGAGCCATTCGAGGAAGGTGTTTTCTGGTACCTTTTCCCATTTGGCACTCAGTCGGGCTAGGATATCGGCGGCCTGGTTGCTGTCGCGGGGGATATGATGAAATTCAAGGCCCTCAAACCTGGCCGAGATTTTTAGGACTGCGTTCCGGTAGGCTGTCATTTTTGGGTCCTTTGCATCAAAATCGCCATTTACTTGGGAGATGGCGAGGTTGGAATCTCCTCGGACCTCAAGGCGTTTAAAGCCCATTGATACTGCTATCCGGAGCCCATGTAGGAGGGCTTCGTATTCAACCGCATTATTGGAGTCTGTGTACATGATCTGCAGCATGTAGCGGATATTGTCGCTTGTTGGTGACGTGAGTACTACTCCAGCCCCTAGCCCAGTGAGCATTTTCGAACCATCGAAGTACATGGTCCAGTGCGAATATGTACTATACTCTCTACGAGCTCGGCCTCTGTCCATTCGGCTACGAAGTCTGCCAGCACTTGAGATTTAATAGCTCAGCGTGGCTGGTATGTTATTTCGAAGGGTAGGAGCTCTATGGCCCATTTGGCTATGCACCCTGTAGCATCCCTATTGTTAATTATGTCACTTAAAGGGACTTCGGATGCCACCGTGATTGAGCACTCTTGAAAGTAGTGCCGAAGTTTTCGTGATGCCATGAAGACGGTGTAGGCTATCTTCTGATAGTGTGGGTAGCGCGTTTTGTATGGGGTTAAGACCTTGGAAACGTAATAGATTGGTTTTTGGACCTGTAACTTGTGGCTCTCCATGTCTCGTTCGACCATGAGTACTGCACTGACGACCTGGTTGGTGGCCGAGATGTACAATATCATCGGCTCACCTATGCCTGGCACGGCTAAGATGGGGTTTGTGGTGAGGAGGTATTTTATATCTTCCAGGGCGGCTGCTGCCTCATCAGTCCATTTAAAATTCTTGGTCTATTTTAGTAGCCTGTAAAAGGGGTAAAGCTTTTTCCCCGAGTCTTGAGATAAAACGGCTTAGAGTGGCCACGCAGCCTGCTAGCTTCTGAACATGCTTGAGCTCGGTTGGTGCCTCTAGTCGGGCTAGGGCTCGTATTTTTGCCGGATTGGCGTCGATTCCTCGGCTAGAGACGATAAAGCAGAGGAGTTTGCCCACGGGTACGCCAAAAATGCACTTTTCTGGGTTGAGTTTGATCTGGTACTCCCGGAGGCTGTTAAATGTGTCACGGAGGTTGTCCACCAACTGTCCGACGTGCTTTGTCTTGACCACCACATCGTCTACGTAGGCCTCGACGATTTTTCTGATGTGTTTTTCTAGGCATGCGTGGATCATGCGCTGGTATGTTGCTCCGGCATTTTTCAGCCCGAAAGGCATTGTATTGAAGCAAAATGGCCCGTAGGGTGTAATGAAGGCGATTGCGGCCTGGTCGGAATCTTTCATCTTTATCTGATGATACCCCGAGTAGGCATCCAGGAAGCACAATGAATCATGCCCGGCGGTGGCATCCACGATCTGGTCGATGCGGGGTAGTGGGAAGGGGTCTTTGGGGCAAGCCTTGTTAAGGTCTTTAAAATCGACACACAGGCGCCAGGACTTATCCTTCTTGGGCACCCTGACTAGATTGGCGAGCCATTCGGCGTGCTTTATGTCTCTTATGAATCCGGCCTCGAGAAGTTTAGCCAGTTCTTCGCCCATCGCTTGATGCTTGGGCTCAGAGAAGCGCCGAAGTGCTTGTTTGACAGGCTTGTAGCCCTTTAGGATGTCTAGGCTGTGTTCAGCGAGCCTGCGGGGTATCCCCAGCATATCTGAGGGATGCCAGGCAAATATGTCCCAGTTTTCTCTAAGGAAGTTGCATAAGGCCTCGTCAATCTCTGGCTCAAGATTTGCCCCGATCAATGCCGTTTTAGCCGGGTCAGTGGGGTGCACTTGAAGCTCGATTATGTCATCGGCTGGCTTGAATGAGGTCGACTTCGGCCGTTTGTCAAGGATGACATCGTCTCGGTCGACTTCGGCTCGCAGTGTCGTTAATTCCTCGGCTGCGAGGGCATCGGATAAGGACTCTAGGGCGAGTGATGCCGTCTTGTTTTCGGCCCTTAACGCCCTGTCAGGGTTGCTCGTGATCGTAATGATCCTATTGGGTCCCGGCATTTTGAGCTTCATGTAGCCGTAGTGTGGAATTGCTTGAAATTTCGAAAAAGCGTCTCGTCCCAGGAGGGCATGATAGCCACTCTTAAAGGGAACGATATGGAAAGCTATTTCTTCGAATCGGTAGTTGTCAGGTGTTCCGAAGAACACGCCCAAGGTGATTTTCCCGCTGCAACGTGCTTCGCGTCCGGGTATTATACCTTTAAAGGTGGTACGAATCTATTCGATGCGCGATTTATCGTTTTGTATCTTGTCCAGAGTATCTTCGTATATTAAGTTTAAACTGCTGCCCCCGTCCATGAGTACCTTTCGAAGACAGCAGCTGCCCACAATCGAGTCAAGAACCAGTGCAGCGGCACACCTGTTTGGGGCGTACCTCGGCTAATCTTTATGATCAAAGGTGATTGGCATGTCTATCCACGCGCCCCGGGCGGCTACTTCCCGGATTGAATTAACTTCCCGGAGAGCCCACTTCCTCTGGTTATTGGACGTGAAGGTTTCGTAGATCATTAGGACTTCGTTATCGCCTGATAGCTCCTCCAAGCGCCTAGGCGTGGCAGTGAGGAGGGCTAGGCCTCCCTTGGCTACTTGCCTCATCACCCAACAATGACGAACGCTGTGAGTTGGGCTAGTGTTCAGTAGAACGGAGTGGATCGGGCACGCCTTATCTAGGAGGCCATCGAGGGTGGTCCTAGATCGGTCTGTGGTTTTCCTCTTTTTCCAAGATTGCGTGACCAACGTGTGTTGATCACAGTGTTCATCACGAGGTGTGAGCCTATCATATTTCAAGTGGTTGTCACAGATTGAATCTGTTCGTTCTTCCTGGGCTAGCCAGGCATCTTCGATGGCGCAAAACCTCGACACCAGATCGGATAGTTCAGAGAGTGTTTGGACGCAGCGGCGGGTGAGAGCGTTTGAAACTCCCTTATCCCTACAACCGCGTTGGAAGGTTGCTATTATTTCTGAGTCCTGGTAATCCGGTATGTCTTTTTTGACAGATGAGAGCCTGGCCCAGAAGTGCCTGATTGACTTGTCAGGTAGCTCTAGCACATAGGCTAGATCCCAAACATCGGGAGGGCCCAATTTGTCGGGGCAATATTCGATATGAGATGTGTTCCAGAAAGGAACTTCGGTCCTCATCGGCCGAGGGCTTGAAGCCTTGATGTTTTTGTCCTACGAGGGACACGTGACCGGCGGAGAGGCCGAATTGATTGGAGGATCCGATTTGTCGGTCGTTTCTAGTCGGCCACTGTCGGAATCGCTTTCCAGAAAGTACCTCAGCCCTTCGCTCTTTACAGAGACTTCGGCCGGGGCGAGAGAAGGGCCAGGGATCGTTCCTTACTTGTAAAGGAGAGGGAGCGATTTGGCGATGAGGGTTTCGGGCATAGACATAGTGCCCTGGGGGTTGGAGTCGTTGACCGACGATCCGATCAATCTTTCGCTAATCTCACAGCGGAACTCTCAATGAATGCACCAGTGTCGATGTAAAAACCGGCTGACCTCGGGGTAGGGGGTCCCGAACTGTGGATCTCGGATCAATGGTAACAGGAACAAAGGAGACGGTGTTTACCCAGGTTCGGGCCCTCCCGAAGAGGTAATACCCTACGTCCTGCTTTGATTATATTGATGATGGAGTATCGAGTACAACCTTGATCTACCTCAAGATTGTAAGGAGAAGTCTAACCCTAGGGCTAGGTGGATGGTAATTGTGATTCCATGTCCTCTACAGGCTAAACCCCTTGGCTTATATACACGCCAGGTAGGGCATCTTGGGTTACATAGGCGGTATCCGGGGATGCGTATGGAGGCAGCGGGAGATGTCTTGGGGTATACTCCAAGTCTTCGGCAGATGCAATCTTGATCACGTCATGGCTTCCGGAGTCCATCTGGGCCAGCCCGAGGACTATGGGCCGGCTAGGTTGGGACCCCCTAGTCCAGGACACCATAACCGGTGTTTGTCAGATGACCGGTCGATGTAGACTCGGTCTTTAGTTGCTTCTTCTGGCCATTTCTTGCTGTGGTGTACCGGATGTCCGATGGCTGTAACATTTTAGTTGCTCCATTTCTCGCTCCGCTTCTACGCTGACTTGTTCGTTGCTATGAGCTTCTTCATGGTTGTTCTCCTGGTACCTAAGTACACATAGCACCTCCTTTTTAGGTAGTAACCATGTCTCACATGAGAGGGAAGGAGAATCACTTAGGAGCAAGTTCACCTCATGTTCAATGGTGTGTGTGCGAGCTCTTATCATAGGTCCACTTGGTACTTGGGGAGTTGGTGTAGTGTCCATGGGGATGACCGTTGGGTGCTCTGCACCAAGATGGAGCACATATCTGATGTCATCGTCGCAAAGATGGTGGAGGCAGATCCAACGATAGTCGACGTCAACTGGGATGTGTATGACTCACTGCGCATCGGTTGTGCCATCCTCACCACCTCCGTCGACGAGGGCCCTGCTGGAGCTTCCCGAGCTGGGGCCCACCCACAGTCTACATGGGATCATCACGGAGACCCCATCAAAGCTTCACGTGGAGGGAGCCGGTCGGCCTTCTGCGCATGTGTCCTCCAATGGGCATCGCCGCCGCATGACAGGTGTTGGACATCTCACCTTGTTCGATACAGCGTTGCAACCTGTCGAGGTGGGCTAGCACGTGGGAGCGGGTGTACAGCTCGTCCATTCGATAGTGCCGACGTCAAGGAGGGCGATGCTTGGTTTTAGTGAATTTAGCTTTTTTTAGGGCCATCTAGAATAGTGTTTATCTCCCCCTTTCATAGAAAAAATATATTACGAGAGGATCAATGCAATTTATTGTCCTTTTTTATTTGGTTCCTCAGATGTCCAGAGGCTCCTGATCATTCGTTTGTTTTCTGATCAAATTGTGTGCTCTTATGGATCTGCCTAAGTAGGGTGTGTCTAACGTATGGAGATATGTTTCGGCATTGGTGCCATAGGGTGACCAATACACTACTGGAGGATGGTAACGTGACACATGTATATGAGACCAATCGACCAAACTGTGTGTGATGCATTAATCGCAAACGGTATCGTAATAAAACCGTCACTAATAAAACGAACTGTGTGTGATGGCGGATCCATCAAACACGATTCAGTAAAAGATTTGCGTGTGCGAATTGTGGCATACAATTGATCCATACGAACTGTTTGCGATGAGCCAAAACAACAGAAACGGTCAGCCAGATCAAGGTGTGTGTGTGATAGATGGCATACAGTTCACTCGGATGAACCATTTGTGATGAGCCAAAACAACAGAAACGATCAGCCAGATCAAGGTGTGTGCGATATACGGCATACAGGTCACTCGGATAAACTGTTTGTGATGATCCATAAGAATACAACCGATTCGGCTTAACAGGATGTGTGTGATACCCAGCAAACAGGTCCGTAATCAGAATTGTGTGGGAAGACCTATAATAACACAGACAATTCCTGCTAATAATATGTGTGTGTTGTGGGCAAACGCTTACCGGTATACAATTGTCAGCGATTGATGAAATCATCACCGATGGGTTCCGTAGTTTAGTCCGTGTGTGATGTGATTTGCTCTGTCTGCACAACATCTATGCTCTGTCTATGGAACAACAACATATATACTTATAAGAACATGATTGCATAACCAAATTAAACATCCAATTACATAAATGACTACAGATAGCATTTAAACACACCAAAGTAAACAATTACATGCATAATAAACTAGGAGAAACGATAATCTAGTCATCATCTACTTCTTCTTGTGACGCTTGCCACCACTGCTCTGCTTGTGGCTCGATCCCTCGTCGTCTACATGAAGGAGGCACTTCCTCATGTCAAGGATCCGCCTATACATCTCGTAGCATGTGTACGCGTTCTTGCCCGTGAACATGAGGTGATCTTCATCCAGCCTCCGCACCCAGGCCTTGTGCCAGAGTGAAGGATTGATCTTGGAGGCATCCTTCATGTTACTGTAGTAGGGGTCGATGATGGCCTCGGCGAGGTCAACCAGGGATGCCTTCTCCTTCATGTTACTATAGTAGGGGTCGATGATGGCCTCGGTGAGGTCAACCAGGGATGCCTTCTCCTTAATGTTGCCCTCGACCACTTTGTACATGTCATCCTCAGCAAGCAACTGCTCCATGGTGTTGATGGTCTCTTCCACCACGACCGGGTCGTTGGTGTACAGCACCAAGGGGTCCTTCCCCTCACGTGGATGTCCACAGGATACACGCCAAACTTCATTGGAGCGCCGCTAGATATCCTCTCTATATGTGTCGTCATGGGTGTGCTTGTTGTGTTGTGGGGCGCGATCGAAAGGTTGAAGAGACTAAGGTTATAATGGCCGCATGAATAAATGGGGAGACTGAACGCCCTACAGTATCGGCACGTCCGAATGGTAGTCGTTGGAATGCGTAACTCCATCATGGCGACGCGCGCGGCGCAAATGCATGCATATGGCACCCAAAACGTGATCGTGCGCCAGCCCCAACCGCTGAAAGAGCGTGCGAGGAGGGACATGAGCAGAGCGCGCCGCGGCCGCCTCAACGGCGAGCAGAGCGCGCGGAGGGACGCAAGCAGAGTGTGCGGCAGCCGCCTCAACGGCGAGCAGAGCGCGTGGAGGGACGCGAGCAGAGCGCGCCGCAGCCACCTCCACCGCCAGCAACCACATGCATATAGCAGTTGAACACGCAGGGAAATGCCGTCCACAAGCCGGCGGATGCGAGCCGGCGGCGTCCTGGGGAACGACAACGTTGCGGTTCACATCACACCATTCGACCAAACTGTGCGTGCACCAACTCGTACCTACCAACATAGACGTGTCCCGCAATCCACGCCAACACTTCCCGCCTCTTCCCCCATCGGTTTCCCGCCACCAGCGAGTGGCTAGCTCTATATGACTCAGGCGGCAACGCACCGTAGCGACACTATGCACAGATCTAGTCCACACCCATCTACCATTAATTATTCCAAGCATGCCAGGAAACCAAAGCTTCGATGTCGGCCCCTTCATGGATTACATCTTCGACAAGGAGAACGAAATGGAGCAGGTCGGGGAGCAAGACCTTCGTCGCCCAGTGCGGGCGCCATGGCCCATCGGCAGCGATATCACCGTGCCGTTCCTTGGGCGCACAATGGACGTATTGTAGAGGAAGTGGGAAGAGTTGTTTGCCATCCACCGCGCAAAAGATCCAGAGCTACTAGGCGGCATGATTGACGACCCACATGAACAGCCATCGTGACCGGTTCCCATCGAGAGCCTGATGCCCCGCCAGGAATGGGCGGAGGCCCTCTATGATTCAGTTATGAAAAAGCCTGTCTGCCGCCTCATCATTGCCGCCGGTGGCCGTGTCATCCTCGATCCCAATGATGTGGTGGCCAGGCTCGAGCGCCCTGTTGGCGGAGATGACGTCCACGACGAAGTAGAGCAACACCACCGTAATATCTTGGGGATGCAGGTCATGGATAGAATTTGCTACCAGTGGAGAGACATGGAGATGGAGCGGTGCTGCGGGCGTGTCATGCGCACGATTGCAAACTTTCAAGCTCTATTATCATCGGGCGGAAGCTATCCCAAGATCCACGCTGGA
Organism: Elymus sibiricus; assembly: GCA_039707655.1. Taxonomy (NCBI): domain Eukaryota; kingdom Viridiplantae; phylum Streptophyta; class Magnoliopsida; order Poales; family Poaceae; genus Elymus; species Elymus sibiricus. Next base: position 286,985,081 of record CM077676.1, read on the forward strand.
TTACTTCAACGCCAGAGTGATCCTCTGAAGACCCAACCAAAAAGGACCAAGTTCCAATGAGAAAACCAGCCGTGTAGCACTACTCCGTGAAGTAGTACTACTAATTAAAATTTGATGGAACTTGGAGATGTGGTATGTTCCAGCTAGTAGTAGTACTACCCTGTCACATGGAAGAAATCAATAAAGTAGCTATGAAGGAGCTAGCAAGCACTACTCGTACTATTCAAGTACTATTACCACTAGTAAATTTTCAGGAAAGTCAACTGCCTAGTGCACACGTACGAAGGAGCCATCGTACAGAGGAGATCGGTCAGACCAAAATGGCGGTGACAGAGAAAGCTAGATGAAAGTCCATATGGAGGCCAGATCGACTAGTAAAAAAAAGAGAGACAAAGAAAATACTCCCAACTCTATGATGATTTGCTGACCCGGCTTTGTGCCATACGATGACAGAGGCCACACACAGAGGGGGCAGATCAATAAAGGCTAGCGGCTACTGGAAGTACTACTTCGCGCAGTCTTTGCGAAGGAAACCTACAGGCGGAGGTTGGCTGGCAAAACCAGGTTCGCATCGCTCCAATATCTACAAGCGGAGGTCGGACTGACGACCGGCATTGTGACCTCTACAGCAGGCAGCAATGCAGTTTCTCCGATCTGATAAAGCTACTGGCTACTGATCCAAGACGATCTAGCATTGGCATGCTCCCGTGCATACAACATCTCCGTATTGAAAGGCAAAAAAAGGGAGGGAAGATATATGACGTGCACGAGGAAAATCAAGCCAGAGTACTATTAGTATTCGCATGGATATTATATTCCACAAGAAGCCTGGTAGTAACGCTCCAGTAATACTACTTTTCTGCTCAATTTGAGTTCAACAGGAACAAGTGCGCCTGCTACACCAGCCGTTCATGTTCATCGCTCAAAAAAAAGTGTTGATAGACCTGCAGCGAGGAATACTACGGCGGGTCTCATCAATCGGACATTCACATGGATGTTGCACACGAATCATCTGTCGCTCAAATAAATCAGGTGCAATCCATCCAATCTGTTTTTCAGTACATATTAAATTCTTTGAAGAACAATTACTCTGGCCTGTATATTTTAATATGCAGGACAAGTGTTCACTATAAAAGTGATGCCGTACCGCGGATATGGGGCACGCGCCAGCATCATCTGCACTGGCGTCTGCGCATGCCGCATTGCCTGACGAAAAGGTGTGCAGGCCGCCCCTGCGGTCCGGTCTACATCAACACACCAGGGCCGTGCCCGCTCGCCCGAGCTGCCCAACGGACGCGCGCAAGCCATCGCCCCCGCGGTCTGGTCTACATCAACACGCTGAGGCCGCGCCCGCCCGTATGAGCTGCCTAACGCACGCGCGCAGGCCACTGCCCCTGCGGCCCGGTCTACTCCAACAATGCCGCAGCAAAAAAAGAAATATATATCTATTATCAGCCTCCACCCACGCCGGGTTGCCCAATGGGTAGGCGCATTGGCCTGCCATCCCAACGGTCTGGTCTGCTTCAGCACTTCATGGAAACAAGAGAGTCGGCCATGGAGGAACCGTCCCTGGAGAATCTAGGAGAGCCGGCAATTCAAAAGGCAGTAGAAAAAAATGGCCCTGGAGGAGCCAGGAGAGCCGGACCAAGAGAGAATAGGAAGGAATGGGTCAAGAGACGTATGAACTCAATTTGGGCAAAAATGGTTTTGATGAAAGACATAGGCCGAGGACATACGACGAGCATTGCGAAGATCATCAATTCGCCACATCGCCTGTCGGGGGGATAACCCCCGGGTAGGCAAGCGGACCCGGAGCCTCTTTTCAAAAATGTCGGGGCAGCCCGTGCCCCTCCCCGCCGGCTGGCCGTCCGGCCGGCTTCCCAACACGAGCCGGCTAAGCCCGGCCCCGGGCCGGGTCCGGCTGTCCGCTAGCCGGCTGACGACGGGTCAGCGGCCGTCCCACCGCTCCCAACGACAAGACAGCCCTCCACGACGAGAGAGCGTGGCTATAGTGCAATCTGTCTCGGGAAGGCGTCACGGCAGAGCTGCCAACCCTGCTGACCGGGACAGCCAGCTTCAGCACCAACGCACCACTACAGTCCCCACGATGCCAACCACTCCGTGACGCACCAGGCGACGGGCCACAGTGCCGAGCAGCCGGCGGGCCCCGCAGCCGGCGGGGCCCAGTAGCCGGCGGGCCCCACGGCCGGCTCCAGATGCCGACATCCGGGTCCCACAGTGTGCGATCTTTCCCATGTAGCCCTGGGGGGCCGGGCTATAAGACCCCCCAGGAAGCCTCCATGCAGAGGGTCTTCGTTCGGTTCAGCTCCGTAGCAACACTCACACACACGCACAGGAGAGGCCGAATGGAGAACTAGCTCCTTCTTCCTCCTCCACCCAAACAGCTCCAGGAGCACCATTGTAACCTTTGAGCCTATCATCCCATTCGGCAGGACTAGGGGTGTTACCTCCCCAGAGGGCCCCGAACCTGGGTACGCCTTGTGTCTCCCGCACGCGTGTGCCAACCTCGCTTCCGGAACCCACCGGCGTCCTCACGCAGCCCCCCACTTTTAGCCATCTCATTGCATCTGCCGTGATTTCACCATGACAGTTGGCGCCCACCGTGGGGCTGCTCGCGGCATCGGCCGGGGTCAAGTTCTGGATGAGGCCCTTCACCAGCTCCGACGAGCGCATTTCACACGGCTTGGTCCGTGCGCCTCGCGCGGCCAACCCGGCCGGCTGCGACGCTGCGCCTGGAGCGGACGCCGCCTGCCCCGCCGGCTGCCTCGTCGTCCCTTTCGGCGCGCTGCGCGTCTTCGTCGCGCTCATTCCCGACGAGTACCCCAGTGAGGGACACAGCTTCGCCGACTCGCCCGTCCCCGTCGGCTGTGCCGTCTCCGACGACGTCGCGGCCCTCTGCGCCCGTGCGGAGGTGCTGACCATCGGCGCTAGCTCCGGCTCCTCGCGCAGCAAGGAAAAGGCCATCGCGGCTGCCGCTGCCGCGGCTGCGGCCCCGCCTCGCCGCGTCGACCCGCTTCGCAAGACGATCCGGAGCCTACAAGCTCCCATCACGCCAGACGCCGACACAACGGCCGTAGCGGCTCAGCTCAACGAGGACCGGCAGCATTTGCTGGTCGATGCCACGACGCTCGCGGCAATGAGGCGCTGGCTGGAGTCCGCCCAGCGAGAGTACGACAGCGTCCACGGCTTCACGCCGGCCGCCGCTGAGCCTAGCCGGGTCGCGGAAGTGCGGATCCGTGGGGGCGCGATCGGCCGTGCGCTAGGCGCAGGCCGGCCCGTGTACGACACCCTCGTCAAGAACATGCGCGCGGCGCAGGCGGCCATGGCGGATCTCGAATTCCTGGAGGGCGAGGAGCTGCTGCAGCAGCAGCAGCGCATCCGCGACCTCATCACCGTGGCGAATGAGCTGCAGGAGCGCTTCGACCCGGCCCAGCCATCCGCCTCCGCCTCCGGAAAAACCGGGAACCCGGAGAGGCCCCTTCGGGACACGCAGCAGGCGTCTTCCCCTGATGTCAGCGCTAGCCACTCTGGCCGGCGTCGGGCAAGCCGGAGCCGGCACAACCGCGTCACGATGGCTGGCGACGACATTGCCGACGAGACTGCCGGCAACGCCCGGGTCCAGCAGCCGGAACTTCCTCCCCCGCCGCCTCGATGGCCTCGGTCGGCTTTCGCTGGCACGGTGCAACGCGGCCCCGTCACGAGCCGGCTGGGCCCCCGCGAACCCTACAACAAAACTGACGCCCGCCACCGCATCGACCGGCTGGCGCGGTCCACGCTTCTCGAGGAGGAGAGCTCCGTTGGCCCCGCGTGTTTCGGACCCCGCATCCGCGAAGAGCCCTTCCCCAAAGGGTTCACGCTGGCCTGCGACACCCCAAGTACAGCGGCATCACCAAGCCGGAAGACTGGCTAACTGACTACACCACGGCTGTCGGCATAGCCGGCGGCAACAGGCGCGTGGCGGTCCGCTACGTCCCCCTCATGCTGCTCGGCTCGGCCCGGACATGGCTTAGCAGCCTGAGGGCCAACAGCGTCAACTCCTGGTTGGGCTTCGAGGACACATTCGTACGCAACTTCACCAGCACGTACAAGCGTCCGGGTCGGCCTCGCCAGCTCTCCATGTGCGTTTAAGGCCCGGGCGAGCCTCTCTGCGACTTTCTCACGCGGTGGACCGAGCTGCGCAACTCCTGCGAAGGGGTCCACGAAGTGCAAGCCGTCCAGTACTTCGTCGACGGGTGCCGAGACGGCACCTTGCTCAAGCACCGCCGAATGTGGGATGAGCCGGACACCCTGGCGGAGCTCATGGCGGTGGCGGACAAGTACACCACGGCCGACTCCGCAATGCGCGTAAAAATCACCGTCGACGCAGACGGCAAGCCGGTCCCGGTCCAGCCTGCCACCCCAAAGCCGGCTGGTGAAACCAACCAGCGCCGGCGAGACAACAACAACAAGCGGAAGGCCGAGCAGCCGGCTCCTCGCTACAATAACCAGCAAGTGGCCGCCGTGGCGGAGGAGCAGCCGGCCGAGCAAGGCGGCGTCAAACGCCTAGCGCACTGCCAAGACGGCCTGGCAGCCCAAATTCTCCTTCGAGCAGATGCTGGACGCCCCCTGCAAGCACCACAGCGGCGCGAAGCCCTCCACGCACACGCTCCGGAACTGCAGCATCACACAGCGCCTGATGCATGGTGATTTCCCACCACCATCGCCCGATCCAGACCCACAGCTCCCGCCGCCTCCCCCGCCACCTCCGGCAGCCGGCGCCCTCGCCAACAACCCCTACCCTCAGCAGGACGCAGCCTACGTCGTCTTCACCAGCGAAGGCGACGACAAGCACAGCAAGCGCAAGTACCAGCACGAGGTGAACGCCGTCGTTCCCCCGGTCCCCCAGTACATGCACTAGTCCGACCGTCCCGTCAGCATGACCCGGGAGGACCACCCGGCCGTGAAGCCCACGCCGGGTGGCTATGCGCTTGTCCTCGACCCCACCTTCGTCGTCGAGAAGCGCACCTGCCACTTTTCGTGGGTGCTGATCGATGGCGGCTGCAGCATCAACATTCTCTATCGCGACACCATGGTCAAGCTCGGCATTGAGGAGAGCCAGCTGCAGCCCACCCAGACGGTGTTCCACGGCATCGTGCCGGGCGCCTCGTGCTCGCCCATCGGCCGGGTACGGCTGGACGTGCTGTTCGGCACCAGCGCCCACTTTCGCCGCGAGCCGATCTGGTTCGAGGTGGTCAACCTCACCAGCCCCTACCACGCGCTTTTGGGCTGGCCCGCCATGTCCAAGTTCATAGCGGTTCCCCACTACGCATACCTCAAGATGAAACTGCCGGGTCCCAAGGGCATCATCACCATCACCGGCGACTACAAGAAGTCCCTGGAAAGCGCCAAAGCCGGCTCTAAGCTGGCCGAGTCGCTTGTCATCGCCGAGGAGAGGCGCCAGCTCGACCGTCTCTTCGCACTGGCTGGCGAGCAGCCAGTCATGCCAGCCCATCTCAAGCAGCCAGCCGACGAGGGGTCCTTCAAGCCGGCCAAGGGCACAAGGAAAGTTTCGCTCGACCCGGCCAACCCCAACTCTAGCGAGTACGTCGTCGTGGGCTCCGGCCTCGACAGCAAATAGGAAGGCGAGCTCGTCGACTTCCTCCGTGAGAATCGGGATATCTTCGCATGGTCCCCTAAAGACATGCCGGGTGTTCCGAGGAAGTTCGCCGAGCACAAACTCCACGTCTGGCCGGATGCCAAGCCGGTCCGGCAGCCGCTACGCCGCTTCTCCGAGGAGAAATGAAGAACCATTGGCGAAGAGATCGCCCGCCTGCTCAAAGCCGGGTTCATCATGGAAGTGTTCCACCCCGAGTGGCTGGCCAACCCGGTCCTCGTCCTGAAGAAGAACGACACTTGGCGCATGTGTATCGACTACACCAGCCTGAACAAGGCCTGCCCCAAGGACCCGTTTGCCCTACCCCGGATCGACCAAGTCATCGACTCCACCGCCGGCTGCGAGCTCCTGTCCTTCCTGGACGCGTACTCCGGCTACCACCAGATCAAGCTAGACCCGGCGGATGCCCTCAAGACGTCCTTCATCACCCCCTTCGGGGCGTATTGCTACATCACCATGTCGTTCGGCTTGAAGAACGCCGGCGCCCCCTTCCAGCATTGCAAGCAAAAATGCCTCCTGCCTCAGATTGGCCGGAACATGCATGTCTACGTCGACGACATCGTGGTGAAGACCAAGCAGCACCTCACCCTCCTCGAGGATCTCAGGGAGACGTTTGCCAATCTGCGCCAATTCCAGATCAAGCTCAACCCGGAGAAATACGTTTTCGGTGTACCAACCGGCCAACTCCTTGGTTTCCTCGTCTCGGAGCGCGGCATTGAGGCCAATCCAGAGAAGATCAAGGCCATCGACTACATGCGCAAGCCGGCTCGGCTGCGCGACGTCCAGAAGTTCACCGGTTGTTTGGCCTCTCTCAGCCGGTTCATCAGCCGGCTGGGGGAGAGGGCCCTGCCCCTATATCAGCTGATGAAGAAGATGACGCCGTTTGAGTGGTCCGACCAGGCGGACGAAGCTTTCCGCGATCTCAAGCGCATGCTCTCCACCAAGCCCGTCTTGGCCGCGCTGGCTAAGAAGGAGCCGCTCCTGATGTACATCGCGGCAACCACCCGCGTGGTCAGCGTGGTGCTGGTGGTAGAGCGCCCCGAGGAAGGCAAGGCACAGCCGGTCCAGCGCCCTGTGTACTACCTAAGCGAGGTCCTCTCCACCTCCAAGAAGAACTACCCCCACTACCAGAAGATGTGCTACGTCGTGTACTTGGCCGCCAAGAAGCTGAAGCAGTACTTCCAGGAGCATGCCATCACCATGGTGAGCACGGACCCCATCGGCAAAATCATGGGATGCCGGGACGCCTCTGGCCGGATCGCCAAATGGGCCATCGAGCTAGCCGGCCACACCATCCTCTACGAGCCTCGCACCGCCATCAAGTCGCAGGCGTTGACCGATTTCCTCGTCGATTGGGCGGAGACCCAGTACTTGCCGCCGGCTCCTGACGCAACGCACTGGCGCATGCACTTTGACGGCTCGAAGATGGCCTCCGGCTTGGGAGCCGGCATCGTGCTCTCCTCCCCCAAGAGCGACCGGCTGCGCTACGCGCTTCAAATCCACTTCGCCGCCTCCAATAACGTCGCCGAGTATGAAGCCATCTTCCACGGCCTCCGGCTGGCCAAAGAAATCGGCATCCGGCGCATCCTTTGCTTCGGCGACTCCGATCTGGTGGTCCAGCAAGTCTCCGGCGAGTGGGACGCCAGGGACTCCAACATGGCCAGCTACCGCAACTGGTCCAGCAGATGACCGGCAGCTTCGACGGCTGCGAGTTCCTCCACGTCCCCCGTAACGAGAACGAGGTGGCAAACACTCTAGCCAAGCTTGGCTCCAGCCGGCAAGCGATCCCAACCAGCGTCTCCCTCGAGCACCTGCGCAAGCCGTCCATCAAGCCGTCTCCGGATTCGGAGTCCATCTTCGTCCCGGCCGACCCAACAGTCCCTCCCTCCGGCTCGGGGACTGACAATGCCACTCCGGGGGCTGCCGTCCCGATCCCGGGCGCCGCCACCTCTCACCCAGCCCCGGGGGCTGCCGTCCCGATCCCGGGCGCCGCCACCTCTCACCCAGCCCCGGGGGCTGCCGGCTCCAGCTCGCCGCCTCCCAACCCGGCCGAACCCGCGTAAGTGGCTGTCCTCATGGTGCTGGAGGCGCCGTCTTGGGCCCAACCGATCCTCGTTTTCCTGGCAAGCGGCGAGCTCCCGGCGAACGAGGTCGAGGCTCAGCAGGTGCAGCACTGGGCCCCCGCTTACAGCATCAACAACCGCAAGCTCGTCAAGCGCAGAACAACCGGCGTCTTCCAGCGATGCGTCGAGACGGCCAGGGGCCTCGAGATCTTGCTCGATATCCACCAGGGCGAGTGCGGGCACCACACCGCCTCCCAGTCTCTGGTGGCCAAAGCATTCCGCCACGGCTTCTACTGGCCAACTGCGCTAAAGGACGCCGAGGCGCTGGTCCTCAACTGCAAGGGCTGCCTGCACTTCAAGGCCCAGAGCCACCAGCCGGCTGCGGCACTCCAAACCATCCCCATCGCATGGCCCTTTGCCGTCTGGGGCCTCGACATGGTGGGACCCTTCAAAACCGCTCGGGGCGGCATGACACACCTTCTAGTGGCCGTTGACAAGTTCACCAAGTGGATCGAGGCAAGGCCGATCAAGAAACTCGACGGCCCCATAGCCGTCAAGTTCATCAAAGACATCGCTGTCCGCTACGGCGTCCCCAACAGCATCATCACCGACAACGACACCAACTTCGCCAAAGGCGCGCTGGAGCACTACTGCTCCGTCTCCGGCATCTGGCTTGACCTGGCCTCCGTCGCACACCCTCAGTCCAACGACCAGGCGGAGCGGGCAAACGGCCTCATCTTGGCCGGCGTCAAGCCGCGACTCGTCGAGCCACTCGTGCGATCACCCGGTAGCTGGATCGACGAGCGGCCGGCCGTCCTATGGAGTCTCCGGACCACCCCCAACCGCTCAACCGGCTTCACCCCATTCTTCCTCGTCGATGGGGCCGAGGTGGTCATCCCCACGGATCTCGAGTTTGACTCGCCTCGGGTCACCCTGTACACGGAGGTGGAAGCCAAAGCAGCACGTGAAGACGGCGTCGACCTGCTAGAGGAGGCGCGCCTGCTGTCCCTCAGCCAACCAACCATCTACCAGCAGACCCTACGCGACTACCACAGCAAGAAGATCAAGCCCCTCGCTTTCCACGAGGGCGACCTCGTGCTCCGGCTAATCCAGCGAACAGCTGGCCAGCACAAGCTATCCTCCCCATGGGAGAGCCCCATCATCATCAGCAAGGCCTTGCGCAACAACGCGTACTACCTCATCGACGCGCAAAAGCAAAACAAGCGCAAGAGAAACGCCTCCGGCGAAGAGACGGAATGCCCCTGGAACGCGGAGCTCCTCCGTCTGTTTTACAGTTGAACCATGTATGTATGTATCACTACCCCTTTTGGAAGTTAATGAAAGCAGCAGGTCCCCCGAACGACACTCGGGGGCTACCTTTTCATCTCTACCAAGTTCTTGCGCACTTTACCAAATTCGCCTCCCTCCCGCCGGGTCGACACGGCCAGCTCAGGGGCTCGGGGGCTCGCTGGCTAGCCCGCGCCGCGTTCTCCTCAATCCGGTCAGTAACGTGCGCACCGCCGAGGCCCTCTCTCTGCCATAAGCCACAGACCGGCTCCCGGCTGTTCAAGGCTGGCAAGAGCCAAAGGCTGCAAGCATCCTCACGCGAAAAATGGCTAAGTACGAACGAACGGCTCGGCCAACCCGACTCTTCTCCCTTCACCCTCCGCCGCACAGACCGGTTGCGCTCGAGCCGGCTTCGCCGCCTGCAGCCAGCCGGCCCAGTGGGTGTTTCTCTTGCGCTCAAATCCTAAGGCCTAAGTACTAATCGCTCTCTTCCGAGTCCGGCTCCCCATCCCAGCTATAGACCAGCTCCTGGCTGTCCGGCTGGCGGGGAGGAGGATGGAAGGGGGAGTGAACAAGAAAACGGCTAAGGGAAAAGAACAAAAGCGAAACCGCCAGACGGCAGGCACAAGCATACATGAGACAAACATGCATCTATATATATAGCAAGGCCCGCGGCCAGTAGTTCATTACATTAAACTCACACCCCCCAATTGGTGGATCTGCCGGCTAACAAAAGTTTCAAGTTTAAAAGAAAGAGATACAGGAAACTAAAACACCCTAGGCGGCGGCCTCGTCGGCGTCACTTGGCGCCGGATCCTCTGTGGTGGCGGTGTCCTCCTAGTCGGCCGCGTCGTCATCCACGCCAGCTCCTGTCTCGGCCGAGCTCCCCTCCGGGTCCTCGAGCGCCAGACCGAAGTCCTCGGCGGGTAGCTCCGCGCCGTCCGGCGCCCGCTCCGGCACGAACTCACCGTGCGGGGTGAACGACGCGATGTCGCTGGCCCGCATGGCGATCGGCGTCACCCGCTCCTCTAGGCCCGCCTCCGCCCCAGCCATCCGCGCCTACAGCCGTTCCAGGCGGATGCCCGGGTACCAGGACACCACGAGCCCAAGCGCCATCTCCGCACCGGCTCGGGCCGCGGATGCCCTCCACGCGCTAAGATGCGCCGCGCCGGCCTCCAGCCAATGCGCCAGACGGCTCTTGGTGGTCGGCACCACCGCACCCGGCCAGAGGGCGGCCGCCATCGACAAACCGGCTTTGAAAAGCCGGTTCATGTCGCGATCCACCGCCTTCAAGTGGGCCTTGGCGGCCATCGTGATCTCCGCCACCGACCAGGCGGCGTACTCCTCGATGGCGGCCCTAGCCGCCATCTGCTCTTGCCGATGGGAACCTCGGCCGTCCCTTGGGTCTCGGGGAAGACCCCTGGAAAAGAAAGAGAAGAACGATCAAAAGGCCGAAGGGCGGAAAACAGAAAGAAACGAAGACGCAAACAAGAGACACTTACGCGTGAGGAGTTCGTCGATATACAACGCCTCTTGCAGCGCCTCCCGCTCCCTCGCCGCCAGCGCGTTGGCACTGCGGTCACGGTCCGCCTTGAGCTGGACGAACTCCTCGGCGGCCTTCTTCGCCTCCTCCTCCTGCCGGGCCACCGCTTGACAGCGCTCCTCGGCGAGCCAGTCCAGCTCGGCCTTATGGGTGGCGGCCGCCTCGTCCCTCTCCCGGACTGCCCGGGCCGCCTCCTCCTGCAGCCGGTCACGCTCCGCGGCCGCCTGGTCATGGAGCTGGCCGGCTTCCGCCATCCGACACTGGAGCCCCTCCATCTCCGCTGGGTCAATGGCGGCGGTTGCGCATCCGGATCCGGATTCCGGTCAGAAGCCGGACGAAAAAGCGAAACAAGAAGCAAAAGAAGATCCAACCCGGCTGCTGCGCAACCGGCCCGGATCTCGGGGGCTACACCCAGTGGGAGCGCTGGCGCGCCCCCACTGGAGGAATGCAAGAAAAAAGTTCAAAAAAATACCTCTGGCCTGGCGAAGCTCCCCCTCCTTGGCCGCCAGCTGGTCCCTGGCCGCGCGGTACCGGCCCATAAGCTGGTTGTACGCCGCCACCCGCTGGTCGTAGATGGACTACAAGGAAGGAAAAGTCAGCACACGGACGCCTGAGAAGGCCTGACCCGCCTGCTGCGCAGCCGGCCCGGGCCTCGGGGGCTACACCCAGTGGGTGCGCTGACGCGCCCCCACTGGAAAGCGACCAAGCCGGTCAAGAAGAACAAAGAAGAAACGAGAAGCAAGAAAAGCACGAAGGGCATGCGAACTTACCGCGAAGGTCTGCTCCAGCTGTTGCAGTCGGCCGCTCTCCGCCTGGGCGAAGCTCTGCCACTGGCCGCGATGGTTGGCGATCTGCAGCCACAGGGAGTCCACCGCCACGTCCAGTTCGCTCCAGGGGGCGCCGCCTGTCGCCTCGCTGGAGCTCGCCGCCCAGGCCCGCTGCGGCTGAACCGCGGACCCGGCGCTGGTCCCGCTGCCGGCCGGCCTTAGTTTGAGGCTGCGCCCCACGGCCCGCGGCTCTGCCGCCACCAGGGCGCGAGTGCTCCCTGGCGCGGTCTCCGTCCTTAGGGGTGGCGCTCCTCCTCCGCCCGGCGCGGCCTCCGGCTCGCGGTCCCCTCTGCCTCCGGCCCCGTCAGCCGGGTCGACAGCCGGCGGCACCTCCTGGTCGGCCGTCGGGTCGGCCTCCGGCTCGTGGTCGCCGGATTCACCGTGACCGGTTGCTTCCTCGGCGACTGCGCGGGCATCCGTCTCCGCCCGGCGGGCCGGGTCGTGCACCGCTTTGGAGCGATGCTCCACAACCGGCGACGGTGGTGGCGACGACACCGTCCACTCTGGCCACACGGCCTTCTCCGCGACCCGCCGCCGCCTCGCCACGACCTCGGCCACGGCGTCGTCCCACGCCTTGGCCGACGCCTCGACCATCTCCTTCTCGGCCTCGGCCCGGGCCCTCCAGGCGTCCCGCTCGGCGTCCTCCAGGGTGGAGCCGGATTGGCGGGCCACGAGCACCTCTTCGGTGGTCTCCGCCCCCTCGCGCTCCTCCGCGCCGCTCCGGCCCCGCCGCCGGTCGTCCTCCTCCACGGCTGCCGCTGCCGTGGCCGCCTCCGCCAGCTCGAGCACGCTCCTGGACGGTGCGTGAGGGAGATGAAGAAGAAGAAAAGAGAAGAGAACAACAGCAACAGCGGCAAATAAGGCAACAACTCAACCGCAAAAGAAAACTTACCCTATGGCCACGGGAACCGCTCGCGTCGGGCCCGCCGACGGTGCCATCTGGCACGCCTTCTTGGCGGACCTCTTCATGGCGCCCGTCTGCGCCGCAGCAGGGCACTTCGCAGCTGGCCGCGCCACGAGAGGCTGCTTCCCGTACGGCCGGCTTGAGCCCGCCGGCTCCCCGGTCGCCCTCCTCTGCCGTCCCCTGGGGGCAGCCTCGTCGCCCGCCTCCGCGTCCTGTGGAGCTGCATCGCCCATCCCGTCCTCGTCATCTTCGTCGTCATCCGTCCATTCGTGTAAAACATCTGGGATCAGAGACTTACCGGCTTGAGCGGAGCCGCCGTCTTCCGCGTCCGCGAGGCGCTCCTCGCCGCCTTCGGCTCCCGCGTCGCCGTCTCCCTCGTCCTCCAGGACCGATTCATCCCGGTCCGGCTGCAGAACCATGGGACTCGGGCCGTCATGCACCAGCTGGCTCGGGAAGCGCTGTAGCCGGCCCAGGGCGTCAGGGCACATGAGGAGGGCGAACGTCGCGAAGAACAAAGACCAGAGACTCACCGCTGGCGCTGGGCATCCCAACTATACGGCTCCTTGCCAAACCGCCACTCCTTCACCTTGAGCCCGGCGGCGGAGACATCGTTGACGCGCAGGGCGATCTCCTCCAGCGTCAACTCCTTCGTCGACAGCCGGCAAGGGTCGCGTCGGCCGCTCATGTCGCAGATCCGGTGCGGCCGCCGCTGCAGCGGCAGCACCCGGCGCCCGATGAAGGCGGCGATGAGGTCCATGGCGGTGAGCCCCGCGGTCCGTCATCTCCTTGACCCGGCGGCAGATCTCCAAGATCTCCGCGGACGGGCTCTTCGATTTGTGCCCCCAGTTCAGCTTCTCGTCCGGGGGCACGTCGACGAAGGGAGGGAGGTTGATGCGGTCGTTGGCCGGGTTCGCGTTCTTCACGTAGAAGAAGGACTTCTGCCACTTTTTGGCGGAGTCCTCGAGCGGCAGCTTCGGGAAGGGGCCCGCCGTCCGGGTAACCGGCACGGCCGCCCCGCACTCGGACATAATGCTGGCGGATGCTCCTTGCTGCTTGAGGTAGAACATCCGGCACCACAACTCCACGTACGGGAGGAGGCCGACGTAGCCCTCGCACAGCGTTGCGAAGCCGGCGAGCTGCAGGATGGCGTTCGGCCCCAGGTGATGCGGCTGGAGACCGAAGAACGAGAGGAAGTGCCTGAAGAAGACGCTCGTGGGAAGCCCAAGCCCGCGGAGGAAGTGGGTGTAGAACACCACCACTTCGCCATTCCGCGGCGCCGGCACCATCTCCTCGCTGGGCGCGCGCGCCTCCACCTCCGCCGCCGCCGGAAGCCGCCCCCCGCGGCGAAGGTAGTCGATGTCGTCGTCAGTGACAACTGACCCCTCCCAATAACCTTTCGGTGGCATCATCGGCGGGAGCGGGAGAGGCGCGGACGAAGGAAAGAGAAAGTGGCGACGGTGGAGCGAAGAAAGGACGGCCGCGCGAGGGTCGCAGCGCGGTGCGGTGGCGGCCCTAGCTGGCGACGACGCGTAGGCGACGGCGTACAATGGCGGTGTGCGCAAGAAGGAAGATGGGGAGGCAGAGACGAAGCAACGGGCGGGGGCAGAGGAGCGAATGCCTCGGCCTCTCCCCCTCCCTTCCCATTTAAAGACCCCGGTGGAACGTGGGGGGGTCGGATCGTTTGCGCCCACGATCCCCACTCCCCCGTAATGCACGGGCGCATTAAGGCAAGCCTTAACTGCCCCAAGATACCCAACAGGCGCGTGCGGCCGCAGCAAATCCCACGCGCGGGCTGAGGCCGCGGCATAGTGGGACCCAGCCCACCGCGACGTCCCGTTGCGCGCGTGGCCTGGCAGGCCTGTTCGGCCGCTGGGCTGCACATGGCGGGGTTTCGTCTGGCGACTGGCACGCTTCCCCGTATCGGCTGGACCAGCCGGCCGAACCGTTCGGACCCCGGCGCCATCAAGTGCCTCAACCCCGCTCCCGGCAGCCGGCGAATGGCAGCCTCAAGCCGGCACTTCCTCGCCACACAACCGCACTCCTTCAGGGAGGGGATAAGCTGCAAAGCCTCCCCCGCTTGGAGCCGGCGAGCCTTTACAGCTTCGGGGACTACTGTCGGGGGGATAACCCCCGGGTAGGCAAGCGGACCCGGAGCCCCTTCTCAAAAATGTCGGGGCAGCCCGTGCCCCTCCCCGCCGGCTGGCCGTCCGGCCGGCTTCCCAATGCGAGCCGGCTAAGCCCGGCCCCGGGCCGGGTCCGGCTGTCCGCTAGCCGGTTGACGACGGGTCAGTGGCCGTCCCATCGCTCCCAATGACAAGACAGCCCTCCACGACGGGAGAGCGTGGCTATAGTGCAATCCGTCTCGGGAAGGCACGACGGCAGAGCTGCCAACCCTGCTGACCGGGACGGCCAGCGTCAGCACCAACACGCCACTGCGGTCCCCACGACGCCAACCACTCCGTGACGCACCAGGCGACGAGCCACAGTGCCGAGCAGCCGGTGGGGCCCAGCAGCCGGCGGGCCCCACGGCCGGCTCCAGACGCCGACATCCGGGTCCCGCAATGTGCGATCTTACCCATGTAACCCTGGGGGGCCGGGCTATAAGACCCCCAGGGAGCCTCCATGAAGAGGGTCTTCATTCGGTTCGGCTCAGTAGCAACACTCACACACACGCACATGAGAGGCCGAATGGAGAAATAGCTCCTTCTTCCTCCTCCACCCAAACAGCTCCAGGAGCACCATTGTAACCTTTGAGCCTATCATCCCATTCGGCAGGACTAGGGGTGTTACCTCCCCGGAGGGCCCCGAACCTGGGTACGCCTTGTGTCTCCCGCACACGTGTGCCAACCTCGCTTCCAGAACCCACCGGCGTCCTCACGCAGCCCCCCACTTTTATCCATATCATGGCATCTGCTGTGATTTCACCACGACATCGCCTCTGGCTTCAATAAATTTCATCTTTCAACTGTCAAACGCTACACCAGTTTATGCCACAGCCAAGTATGGAGAATCTCAAGCCGGCTCCTCGAGTCGATTTAAGACTCGAGGGTTACACAGACATGACTCAGCAGAGTTGACCGGCCTCAACAATTACAAGAACCCCAGGTCGTTACGAGGAAGACAACCCGGTGCCCAGGGGCTGCTGCCTTATTGGCGAAAAATTAAAGGTTGCCAAAGAGAACTAGCTGCCACGATGCAAGGTTCAAACATAGGTATCCTGCCTTATTGGCAAAATATAAAAAAAGGTTGCCAAAGAGGACTAGTTGCCACGATGCGCAGTTCAAACATGGGTACCCGACCTTATTGGCGAAAAAGTAAAGGTTGCCAAAGAGAACTAGTTGCCACGATGCGCAGTTCAAACATGGGTATCCTGCCTTATTGGCTCATCATATTATGATCAATGGAATAAAGCCGGCTTATCTGGACCCCAGATGTTTTACAGTAGTAGCATTGTCTCCTGTATATCCTATGCTGAGTTTTTCCATGATTATATGGTCACTTGGGGGCTTCCAACTCATCGAGTTTAGCTACTAACATCCCTCTTGACCCGGCATATGCCACCATAATACTTGGTTAAACCTGTCTGTTAGCAAGATGCTACTTAGAAAAGGTGACCCGGTGAACGCTTGATGAGTCAATCACAGAGGTGACCCTGAACTCATCAAAGTTAAAACACTGGTTATGTCATGTGAGAGCAGGCTTTCAGAGAGCTAGGACAAACCAAAAGAGGCTAAAAAGCCTGTTTCATAGAAGCGAATTAGACTCGAGCCTCGAAAGCCGGTCTTCATGTCATGCCATGGAAGCCGGCTTGTTATTTATTTATTTTTTATATGTCAGATGCTATTTATTTCTCTATATATATACATCTGTCTATCTATGCATTTTCTTCGTAGGTATCAATTTTTCTAAATTTCCGGGTTACAAATCCAACCGGGTCACATATAATGCCGGGTCATTTAATTGACTGGGTTTTGGGTTATTCAACACGTGCTTTGTGGTAAACTACATCACTTATGGATTTCTCCACACATATTTGCCGGGTTGTACTGCAACCACGACCAAGGATTTTTTTCATCGCAAAAGCATCATCAGTTCACAGGCAAAATACTAAAGTGCTCGACGACATTAGTGGATTATGGGGTTTCAGCTCAAGAGCTATTACAAAGCCATAGATGGGCCATTTTTAACAAAGTTTTTATCACAATGGGTTAAGCCGGCGAAATTCATGGCTGAGAGCCAGCAGCTGGATTGTCCGGGTTGATGTTTGCTTGATTTGTCTCAGCATCAGTGGTCACCGGCCTTTATATTTTAAGTGTCGAGCCTCAAAAGCTGGCCTTTATTTGGTTAAGCTGCAACTCCAATCAAGGATTCATATTGAGAAATCAACACAACAAGTTTTGAGGATGATCTTTGGCACATATATTTCAAAGGTGCATGTTGGCACTGCCAGATAAAGTAACAAGTCCCGCTCTTTCAACTCAGCAATTTCTGAGCTGGTTTGTATCAACATAGCCTGCATAAAAATCAGGGTTATACAATTTCTTCAACAGTCCCAAGTCGCTGCAGGCTTGTGACCCGGCACTTGGGGGCTACATTGTATGATGTTATTCTTTTCAAAGGAGAAGTACATGTAAGTCCTGAGTCGCTGCAGGCATATGACCCGGCACTTGGGGGCTACAACATTCAGTTATTTAAACAGATCATAAGGTCCAAATTGAAGACCCAGCCCATCACATACTGATGAGCCGGCACTTGGGGGCTACACTATTTGCAGCTATATAATCTACAACATTCAAAACCAAGTTCAAGTCCCAGGTTGCTGCAGGCAAGACAACCCGGTACTTGGGGGCTGCACAGTCAAGATATTATTTTTATGCAAAGCACCAAGTCATCATGAACTGATAAACTCGGAGCTTGGGGGCTACAGGTAATATGGAGATAAAAAAGAAGAAGAAGAAGAAACATCTTCAAGCTATCAATTTTGAGCGAGTCGGGTCTCATTTTCTTGGTGGAAGCTTGCAAAGTTCATCTTTTCCAAGTTATTCATAGAAGGCCTAGAAGCATTGAAAGCTGGTTCAACATCAGACGGATTTCTTATTTCCCAATATTTCTATCAAGACGAAGCACTGGAAGCCGACTCAACGTCAGATGAGTTATTTTTCTCAATATTTTTCTGCGAGGACTCAATGAGCTTGGTGTGAATAAATTCGCACCAACCTGGGGGCTAATGTCAGGGGAATTACCCGCGGCTAGACCCGGCACCCCAAGGCATAACCCGGCAGGACCAAAGGCCCATAGCCGGGTCACACATGGCATTAAACAGGCTGGCTCTTTATGGGCTGGACCCTGGAAGGAACCTGGTAAGAGAAGCAAGACCCGGCCTGGGTAGACCCGGCTCGGAGAGAAGACCCAGCTTGGGTAGATCAGTTCAGATTAAAATCCCCGGACTAGGATCTGACTTGTAATAGAAAATAGACTAGTTGTAGTCCTACTAGGACTCTAGATGTAAGCCGTCTCCTTCAACTTATATAAGGAGGAGCAAGGCACCCCAAGAGGGAGAGGTGAGGAGAGACAGACAAATTAGTAACTCTTGAGATAGAGGTAGCGAAACAGCACCCTTGTAATCGAGATCATCATCATCAATAGCAATCAAGCAGGATGTAGGCTTTTACCTCCACAGTGAGGGGCCGAACCTAGGTAAAACTCGCGTCTCTCGATTTCGATCAACCCCGTTCAAGCTACTACCTAGGTGCGATGGCTTCACCACTAAGTCCTTTCACGAGGACATCTTGCCATGACAAAACCACGACAGTAGCCTTTTAGCCTATATTTTATTATAATTGTATGTAAATATCTCTTATCGACATTTTAAGTCGCTAATCATATGTAAAGGCGACAAATTTTGCCCCTAATTTATAGGAAATACCAATGTTTGTTTGAGCATTTCTGTCTTTTAATTTATAGAGCCAGTTTTGGTCAACCGCCTGGTACCCGTGGGAGGCGTGACGGCCCATCCATCGGGCACGATGATGATATGTTGACCGTGTGTGATAGTGGGCAGACACATACACATCCGAGAAGGAGGGCCCACGTACGCCATCCAGGAACCGTTTCGGGTTTCGAAACCAAAACCATCAATAAATTTTGTGCTTGTTTCTCGTCACATTCCAAATTACCACGCTATAATTAATTGGAAATCTATTCACACCTATGAAACCTAAATGTCCCCACTTAGCAGCTGTTTACTAGTCGGCTATAAAACCTACCCACTTGAAAACTACTGCACATTCCTCTCCTCATCACCAAACAAATAGGTGTTTCTTGTTAGTCATACCTTGTGTCTGCCATGGCCGGTACGAGAAGTTCTGGGTTGACATATAACCAGGGGAAAAAGACCATGGCCACGGAAGCAACAGAGAGGTCCCGCGGCACCGCGTTAGCCATAGCAGAGATATCCTGCGGCGCCGCGGAGGCCTCGAACGATCTCTCACGAAAAGGCGTTGGCTCGCTCAATCGCATTCGCCGCGGAGGCGTACTGGACGAGCCGACAGCGGTGGATTCCTTAGCCAGCGACGACATGCGCGCTGAGCTCAATAAGCAGAAGGAGGCGAATGCCTGCTTGGTGAAGGTGCTAGAGGAGACCAGTGCCTCGGTTGAGAAGGCGACCGGCTTCATCGAACAACAAATGGGTCACAATGTGAAGCTCCTCGACGAGTACGAGAAGCAGAGGGAGCTGACCGCCGGCTAGAATAAGTAGCATGAGAAGAGCAGTGCCTCTGGGAAGATTCTGAGAGCCCTCGTCAAGAAACTACTGCATGATGTGGCGAAGCTCTGCATCGAGACGAGCGGCTGGTGGAGGAATCCGTGGCTGCTATCAAGCAAAGTCATGCGGATGTGAATCAGAGCATCGACATTCTCCACGAGAAATCCCGTGCCATGGAGGCACTGCGGAAGATGGCGGGGGAGAGGCGAGAGGAGAAGAAGGTCCTGGAGGCGATGAAGAAGGATATGGAGGAACTTCGCACCCAGCAACCCATCAAGAAGTAGAGAGCAGCGATTGGTAACCCACAAGTATAGGGGACCAATCATAGCATTTTTCTATAAGTAAGAGTGTCGAACCCTACGAGGAGCTAAAGGTAGAATTAATATTCCCTTCAAGTTCTATCAACCACCGATACAACTCTACGCACACTTAACATTCGCTTTACCTAGAACAAGAATGAAACTACTTTGTAGGTGTAATAGGATAAGTTTGCAGGAATAAAACTAGAAGCACTTTGCAAGATAATAAAAGTTAGTTTGTTTTAGTAGATAGCTTTTTGTAACACAAAGAGAAATATTGTCCATAGGCAATTGAATATAACACGATAGATACTTATCATATGCAATGAGGGAGAGGCATACGCTAACATACTTTCCGTACTTGGATCACATGTTCTTATGATTGGAACTCTAGCAAGCATCCGCAACTACTAAAGATCATTAAGGTAAAACCCGACCATAGCATTACGTAAAAAGTCCCCTTTACTCCCATACACAACAACCCCCTTACTTTGGTTTAAGTTTCTGTCACTCTCGCAACCCACTATAAGCAAATCATGAACATATTGCAAAACCCTACAACGATAATCCCACACGCTTGCGCGACACGGAGGGCACCATATGACAACACCATATTAACATACAACTAATGTCAATAACACCATACCACAATTAACCCGTAGGACAAAAAGAATCTACTCAAACATCATAGGATGGCCACACATCATTGGGTAATAATATATAGCATGAAGCACGATGTTTAAGTAGAGATTACAGCGGGGAAAAGAGGTGTTACACCGCTGCATAGAGGGGGAGAGAGTTGGTGATGACAGCGGCGAAGTTGTTGGTGTAGATCGCCGTCACAATGGTTCCCCCGGCGGCGTTCCGGCGCCACCGGAAGAGAGGGGGAGAGGTCCCCCCTCCTTCTTCTTCTTACTTGGCCTTCCCCCTAGATGGGAGAAGGGTTCCCCCTCTAGTCCATTGCCGCCATGGCTCCCAAAGGGCAGGAGCCCTCCGAGATTGGATCTCTCTCTCTGTTTCTCTTCTATTTCGCATTCCTGGTTTCTGGCCTTTCACCGTTTCTTATATTCCTGGAGATCCGTAACTCCGATTGGGCTGAAATTTTAACACGATTTTTTTTCCAGATAATATCTTTCTTGTGGAGAAAGAAGGGCCCCAACCAACTTACGGAGGAGTCACGAGCTCACGTGGCGCGCCCTTGGGGGTAGGGCGCACCCCCTGAGCTCGTGGCTCCCTCAAGCATCATCTCACATTGATTCTTTTTCCCAAAAATCACATATATTCCAAAAAAAATCCCCGTAAAATTTTTTCGCGTTTGGACTTCGTTTGATATGGATTTTCTGTGAAACAAAAAACATGGAACAAACAGGAATTGGCACTGGGCACTGGATCAATATGTTAGTCCAAGAAAATCATATAAATTGTTGCCAAAAGGATGTGAAAGTTGTAAAATAATGGCATGAAACAATCAAAAATTATAGATACGATGGAGACGTATCAGCATCCCCAAGCTTAATTCCTGCTCGTCCTTGATACGTCTCCGTCGTATCTATAATTTTTGATTGTTTCATGCCAATATTCTACAACTTTCACATATTTTTGGCAACATTTTATATTATTTTTGAGACTAACGTATTGATCCAGTGCCCAGTGCCAGTTCCTGTTTTCTGCTTGTTTTTTCTTTCACAGAAAATCCATATCAAACGAAGTCCAAATGCAATAAAATTTTATGGAGAATTATTTTGGAATATATGTGATTTTTGGGAGGTGGAATCAACGCAAACGGAGGCCCACGGCCTCCACAAGCCACCATGGCGCGGGACCCCCCTGGCACGTGGTGGTGCCTCGTCCGCACACCGTAAGTCGGTTGGGGCTCTTCTTCGGCCGCAAGGAAGCTAATATCCGGGAAAAAATCGTGTTAAAATTTCAGCACAATCGGAGTTACGGATCTCCGGGAATTTAAGAAACGGTGAAAGGCCAGAAAACAGGAACGCGAAACAGAAGAGAACTGAGAGAGAGATCCAATCTCGGAGGGGCTCCCGCCCCTCCAGGTGCCATGGAGGCCAAGGACCAGAGGGGAAAACCTCCTCCCATCTAGGGGGGAGGCAAGGCAAGAATAAGAAGGGGGGGGGGCTCTCTCCCCCTCTCTCCCGGTGGCGCCGGAACGCCGCCGGGGCAATCATCGTGACGGCGATCTACACCAACAACTTCGCCGCCGTCAACACCAACTCTCTCCCCCTCTATGCAGCGGTGTAACACCTCTTCTCCCCATTGTAATCTCTACTTAAACATGGTGCTTAACGCTATATATTATTATCCAATGATATGTGGCAATCCTATGATGTTTGAGTAGATTGTTTTTGTCCTATGGGTTGATTGATGATCATGATTGGTTTGAGTTGTATGTTTTATTTTGGTGCTGTCCTATGGTGCCCTCCGTATCGCGCAGGCGTGAGGGATCCCCGCTGTAGGGTTTGCAATACGTTCATAATTCTCTTATGGTGGGCGGCTAGAGTGACAGAAGCTTACACCCGAGTAAGGGGGTTGTTGCGTATGGGAGTAAAGAGGACTTGATACTTAATGCTATGGTTGGGTTTTTCCTTAATGATCTTTGGTAGTTGCGGATGCTTGCTAGAGTTCCAATCATAAGTGCATATGATCCAAGTACGAAAAGTATGTTAGCTCATGCCTCTCCCTCATATAAAATTGCAATAATGATTACCGGTCTCGTTATCGATTGCCTATGGACAAATCATTCTCTTGTGTTACAAAAAGCTTTATACTAAACAACTAACTTTTATTATCTCACAAATTACTCCTAGTTTTATTCTCGTTAAGTACTTCTAGTCTTATCCTTACACCCGCAAAATAGTTTCATACTTGTTCTAGGTAAAGCGAACGTTAAGTGCGCGTAGAGTTGTATCGGTGGTCGATAGAACTTGAAGGGAATATTAATTCTACCTTTAGCTCCTCGTTGGGTTCAACACTCTTATTTATCGAAAAAGCTACAATTGATCCCCTATACTTGTGGGTTATCAAGACCTTTTTTCTGGCGCCGTTGCCGGGGAGCAATAGCGTGGGGTGAATATTCTCGTGTGTGCTTGTTTGCTTTATCACTGAGTAAATTTTATTTCGTGCTCTTGTTTTCTATCTTTAGTTATGGGTAGGAAACGTAAAATACCAAAAAAAATTGTTGTACCTGCTAAACCAATGGTTGAAGAACCACCCAAAATCTATCATACTGCTGAAGCTTTCTACTTGGATCATCTTCGATCCCTATGTGCTCGTGCTGAAAACCCAACTAGCTTAGTTGAGGGAAATCATTAAATATGCATGCTTATTTTGTGCGACACCACTTATCTCAAAAAGGGAAACTTTTATGGCATCAAATTAATACTTTGCATTGCTATGCTTGGAATTTATGCGAAATATATGATTTTACTTGTTGTTCTGAAGACCCTAAGAAACACCTTCCCTACCAATGTGAGTTTAGTGATAATGGAATTGTATCTTCTTATGCTAAAGGTGTTTATAGTTACTATGATATTGAACAAATTGAAGAATTTGTTGCTTTTAAGGGTGCTTATGAAATTTCTTCTTTGATTGAAAAGTATGATGCTACTCTTTACAAATCTGAAAATTTTGCCATACTTAAATATTTCTATGAAAACTATGCTTCTAATGCTTATGTTAAGGGATATATTGAGGACTCCTCCGCTGTCCAAGAGGAGACTAATATTTTGCAGGAAACTATGGAAGAAGAAATTGCTGAAATTGTGAGCTCATTAGATGAAAAAGATGAGGAGGAGAGAGAAGAACAAAAGGAGGAAGAGCGGATTAGCTACCCGTGCCCACCTTCTAATGAGAGTAACTCTTCAACTCATACATTGTTTAAATTCCCTTCGTGCTTACCGAAGGATGAATGCTATGATCCATTGGATTCGTTTGAAATATCCCTTTTTGATGAAATTGATGCTTGCTATGCTTGTGGCCATGATGCCCATTTGAATTATGCTTATGGAGATGAACTTGCTATAGTTCCTTATGTTAAACATGAAATTGTTGCTATTGCACCCACTCATGATAGTCCTATTATCTTTTTGAATGCTCCCAACTACACTATATCGGAGAAATTTGCGCTTATTAAGGATTATATTGATGGGTTGTGTTTTACCGTTGCACATGATGTTTTTGATGAATATAATATGCATGTACTTGCTGCTCCAACTTGCAATTATTATGAGAGAGGAACTACATCTCCACCTCTCTATGTTTCCAATGTGATAAAATTGCAAGAAACTGTTTATACTATGCATGGGCCTTTACTTGATGTGCATGAATTGTTCTTTTATGACATGCCAATGCATAGGAAGAGAGTTAGACTTCGTCATTGCATGATATTTGTTGCTTTGTGCTCACTACTAAATTATAAATCATTATTAATTAAAATTGGCTTTGATATACCTTGGGATCCGGGTGGATCAATTACTTGAGCACTTTATGCCTAGCTTAATGGCTTTAAAGAAAGCGCTGCTAGGGAGACAACCCAGAATTTTAGAGAGTCATTTATTTCTGTTGTGTGCTTTTAAAAAGTTCAAAAACAAAAAAATATAGAGGGGAACCTAAAACTTTACAAAAAGAAAAGTGAAAGTGAGAAAGACAAGCACCGTGGAAGCGGGAGCATGCCTTGAACTTTGTTCATGCCCATCGAAACTTTGTGAATCTTGAATTACAGAAACTTTTCAACAAAAATAATTATTCCCTTGTACAAATCCATTGTATTATAAAAATAATGTGCCAAGATTTACCGTTAGGATGTTTAAATTGCTTGTTTGGTGTGTGCTGTGAAAAAACAGAAACTTTTGCTGTAGTGATTGAATTTTGATTTTTTACTGGAACATGCAAAAATTCTGAAATTTTTACACGGTACTGCTATGCAAATCATTTATTTTTTCCTAATTTGTCAGAATTTTTTGAGTTACAGAAGTATATGTAACATCTGCATCTTTACAGACTATCCTGTTTTCACAGATTGCTGTTATAGTTTCGTTATTTGCTTATGTTTGAAATCTTGTTGAGCCCCATTGACTTGGGAGCCATAGAATTGTGATAGAATACAGTGGGTAATGTTTGATTATAATTATACAATAATGTTAGAGCAGGACATGATGGGATTTGATGTTATATGTACTAACCCTTCTAATAAAAAGTTCGGTTAAGTTTTGTGTGGATGAAGTGTTCGAAGATCGAGGAGGTATTGATATTAGAAGAATGAGGAGAGGCAAGAGCTCAAGCCTGGGGATGCCCAAGGCACCCGAAGTAAATATTCAAGGATACTCAAGCATCTAAGCTTGGGGATGCCCCGGAAGGCATCCCATCTTTATTCGACAATTATCGGTATGTCTCGGTTTTTGTTTTGTTCACATGATATGCGTAAATTCTTGGAGTGTCTTTTGTGTTTATTTTTCCATTTTATTTTGTGCACCATGCTGGTATGATATAGTCCTTGGTTAATTTATAGAATCCTCTTTGCACTTCGCTTATATCTTTTGAGTATGGCTTTATAGAATGCTTCATGTGCTTCACTTATATCATTTGAAGTTTGGATGCCTGTTTCTCTTCATATAGAAAACCGTTAGTTGTAGAATGCTCTTTTTCTTCACTTATATTTGTTAGAGCGTGGGAAAGTCTTTTGTAGAAAGAATTAAACTCTCATGCTTCACTTATATTTATTTAGAGAGTCAACAGGAATTGGCCATTCACATGGTTAGTCATAAAATCCTACATAAAACTTGTAGATCACTGAATATGATATGTTTGATTCCTTGCAATAGTTTTGCGATATAGAGATGGTAATATGTGGGAGGTACTAGTGAATGATTGTGGTTTAGTAAGAATATTGGTGTTAAGGTTTGTGATTCCCGAAGCATGCACGTATAGTCTCTCGTTATGCTAAGAAGTTGGAGCATGATTTATTATTGATTGTCTTCCTTTGCATGGAGGTCGGGGGCGCGCGATGGTTAACTCCTACCAACCTCCCCCCTAGGGGCATGCGTAGTAGTACTTTGCTTCGAGGGATAATAAACTTTCGCAATAAGTATGTGAGTTCTTTATGACTAATGTGAGTCCATGGATTATATGCACTCTTACCTTTCCGCAATTTGCTAGCCTCTTCGGTACCGTGCATTGCCCTTTCTCACCTCGAGAGTCTGTGCAAACTTCGCCGGTGCATCCAAACCCCGTGATATGATACGCTCTATCACACATAAACCTCGTTATATCTTCCTCAAAACAGCCACCATACCTACCTATTATGGCATTTCCATAGCCATTCCGAGATATATTGCCAGGAAACTTCCATCATCATCATATACATGACTTGAGCATTCATTGTTATATTTCTTTGCATGACCGTAAGATAGCTTGCATGATATTTTCATGGCTTGTCCATTTTTTGATATCTTTGCCATGCTAGATCATTGCACATCCTGGTACACCGCCAGAGGCATTCATATAGTCATACTTTGTTCTAGTATCGAGTTGTAATTTTTTTTAAGTTGTAAGTAAATAGAAGTGTGATGATCATCATTATTCATTATTAGAGCATTGTCCCAGTGATGAAAGGATGATGGAGACTATGATTCCCCCACAAGTCGGGATGAGACTTCGGACAAAAAAAAGTGAGGCCAAAAAGAGCCCAAGAAAAAAAAGAAAAAAAAGAAAAAAGAGAAAAAAAATGAAAATGAGAGAAAAAGAGAGAAGGGGCAATGTTACTATCCTTTCCACACTTGTGCTTCAGAGTAGCACCATGTTTTCCATATAGAGAGTCTCCTATGTTGTCACTTTCATATACTAGTGGGAATTTTTCATTATAGAACTTGGCTTGTATATTCCGATGATGGGCTTCCTCAATTGCCCGAGGTCTTGAACAAGCAAGTTGGATGCACACCCACTTAGTTTTCATATTGAGCTTTCATACACTTATAGCTCTTAGTGCATCCGTTGCATGGCAATCCCTACTCCTCACATTGACATCAATTGATGGGCATCTCCATAGCCCGTTGATTAGCCGCGTCGATGTGAGACTTTCTTTCTTTTTGACTTCCTCTTATTAATCTCTATCATTCTATTCCACCTATAGTGCTATGTCCATGGCTTGCGCTCATGTATTGCGTGGGGGTTGAAAAAGCTGAAGCGCGTTAAAAAGTATGAACCAATTGCTTGGCTGACACTGGGGTAGTACATGATAAATACTTTGTGTTAAGAAGATGGAGCATGACAAGACTATATGATTTTGTAGGGATAGCATTCTTTAGCATTTTTATTCTGAAAAGCATGATTGTTTGTTGGGATGCCTGAGTATTTATGTCTTTATGTCAAATTATAGACTATTGGTTTGAATCACTCGTGTCTTAATATTCATGCCATGATTAGATTACATGATCAAGATTATGCTAGGTAGCATTCCACATCAAAAATTATCTTTTTTATCATTTACCTACTCGAGGACGAGCAGGAATTAAGCCTGGGGATGCTGATACGTCTCCGTCATATCTATAATTTTTGATTGTTTCATGCCAATATTCTACAACTTTCACATATTTTTGGCAACATTTTATATTATTTTTGGGACTAACGTATTGATCCAGTGCCCAGTGCCAGTTCCTGTTTTCTGCTTGTTTTTTGTTTCACAGAAAATCCATATCAAACGAAGTCCAAATGCAATAAAATTTTACGAAGAATTATTTTGGAATATATGTGATTTTTGGGAGGTGGAATCAACGCAAACGGAGGCCCACGGCCTCCACAAGCCACCATGGCGAGGGACCCCCCTGGCGCGCGGTGGTGCCTCGTGGGCACACCGTAAGTCGGTTGGGGCTCTTCTTCAGCCGCAAGGAAGCTAATATCTAGAAAAAAATCGTGTTAAAATTTCAGCGCAATCGGAGTTACGGATCTCCGGGAATTTAAGAAACGGTGAAAGGCCAGAAAACAGGAACGCGAAACAGAAGAGAACAGAGAGAGAGATCCAATCTCGGAGGGGCACCGGGTGCCATGGAGGCCAAGGACCAGAGGGGAAAACCTCCTCCCATCTAGGGGGGAGGCCAAGCAAGAAGAAGGAGGGGGGCTCTCTCTCTCTCCCGGTGGCGCCAGAACACCGCCGGGGCAATCATCGTGACGGCGATCTACACCAACAACTTTGCCGCCGTCAACACCAACTCTTTCCCCCTCCATGCAGCGGTGTAACACCTCTTCTCCCCGCTATAATCTCTACTTAAACATGGTGCTTAATGCTATATATTATTATCCAATGATATGTGGCAATCCTATGATGGTTGAGTAGATTCTTTTTGTCCTATGGGTTGATTGATGATCGTGATTGGTTTGAGTTGTATGTTTTATTTTGGTGCTATATTATGGTGTCCTCCGTGTCGGGCAAGCATGAGGGATCCCCGCTGTAGGGTTTGCAATACGTTCATAATTCTCTTATGGTGGGCGGCTAGAGTGACAGAAGCTTACACCCGAGTAAGGGGGTTGTTGCGTATGGGAGTAAAGAGGACTTGATACTTAATGCTATGGTTGGGTTTTACCTTAATGATCTTTGGTAGTTGCGGATGCTTGCTAGAGTTCCAATCATAAGTGCATATGATCCAAGTACGGAAAGTATGTTAGCTCATGCCTCTCCCTCATATAAAATTGCAATAATGATTACCGGTCTAGTTATCGATTGCCTATGGACAAATCATTCTCTTGTGTTACAAAAAGCTTTCTACTAAACAACTAACTATTATTATCTCGCAAATTACTCCTAGTTTTATTCTCGTTAAGTACTTCTAGTCTTATCCTTACACCCGCAAAATAGTTTCATACTTGTTCTAGGTAAAGCGAACGTTAAGTGCGCGTAGAGTTGTATCGGTGGTCGATAGAACTTGAAGGGAATATTAATTCTACCTTTAGCTCCTCGTGGGTTCGACACTCTTATTTATCAAAAAAGCTACAATGGATCCCCTATACTTGTGGGTTATCAGTCCTCAAGTAGATAAATGATAAAAAGATAATTTTTGATGTGGAATGCTACCTAGCATAATCTTGATCATGTAATCTAATCATGGCATGAATATTATGATACGAGTGATTCAAGGCAATAGTCTATCAATTTGTTATTGAAAGAATAGTACAAAACATGCATATAATTCATCATTGCCTTTCATAATAATGGAGCTGAAGGAAACAACCTCTATACACTTAGTTGTGGTAAGCATGACACGCTCGTTCTTCCCTGCATAGATATATCAAATCAAGAGTACCCCGGTGCCAAACCAAGCAATTGTATCATACTGTTTAATGCGCTTCAGCATTTTCAACTTCACTCAATACATGAGCGTGAGCCATGGACATAGCACTATGGGTGGAACAGAATGTGGTGGTAGAGATCAATAAGGGAAGTCAAAAAGGAAGAAAGGCTCACATCAACTCAATGGATCAATAGGCAATGGAGAGGCCTATCAATCAATATCAATGCGAGGAGTAGGGATTGCCATGCAACGGATGCACTAGAGCTATAAGTGTATGAAATCTCACTACTGAAACTAAGTGGGTGTGCATCCAACTTGCTTGCTCATGAAGACCTCGGGCATTTGAGGAAGCCCGTCATTGGAATATACAAGCCAAATTCTATAATGTAAAATTCCCACTAGTATATGAAAGTGACAAATCATGGAGACTCTCTATATGAAGAACATGGTGCTATTTTGAAGCACAAGTGTGGAAAAGGGATAGTAGTGTGCCCCCTCTCTCTTTTTCTCCCATTTTTTCTTTTTTCTTTTTTTGGTTGGCTCTTTTTGGCCTCCCTTTTTTTCATTTTTTATATCCTCATAGGTAGGGGCAACACTCTAGAATGCATCACACTTTTATTTACTTACAACTCGATAAACTGAAAGAATATGACCCTATATGAATGCCTCTGGCAGTGTACCAGGATGTGCAATGATCTAGCGTAGCAAAGATATAAAAAAATAGACAAGCCATGAAAATATCATGCTAGCTATCTTACGATCATGCAAAGCAATATGACAATGAATGCTCAAGTCATGTATATGATGATGATGGAAGTTGCATGGCAATATATCTCGGAATGGCTATGGAAATGCCATGATAGGTCGGTATGATGGCTGTTTTGAGGAAGATATAAGGACGCTTATGTGTGATAGAGCGTATCATATCACAGGGTTTGGATGCATCGGCGAAGTATGCACCAACTCTCGACGTGAGAAAGGGCAATGCACGGTACCGAAGAGGCTAGCAATATGCGGAAGGGTGTGTGTGCGTATAGTCCATGAACCCACATTAGTCATAAAGAACTCATATACTTATTGTGAATTTCAAAGCCCTCGAAGCAAAGTATTACTCGCATGCCCCTAGGGGAGGTTGGTAGGAGTTAACCATCACGCTCCCCTGATTCGAACAACACAAAGGATCAATCAATGATAAAATATGCTCTGACCTCACTGTTAATGTCAGCGGCCACCACTTTACATGCGTGAGGATTTTACTTGCGTAAAGACTACTTCCCTTAACAACATTATTAATGCTCAACTTTAATTCTTTTACTGGCATGCCCCCATATTACCACCTCAATATCGCAAAACTATTGCAAGGAATCAAACATATCATATTCAGTGATCTACAACTTTTATGTAGGATTTTATGACTAACCATGTGAATGACCAATTCTTGTTAACTCTCTAAATAGATATAAGTGAAGCATGAGAGTTTAATTCTTTCCATAAAACACTCGGATAAGCTCTAACAAATATAAGTGAAGCGAAAGAGCATTCTACAAATAACGGTTTTCTAAATGTAGAGAAACGAGCATCCAAACTTCAAATGATATAAGTGAAGCACATGAAGCATTCTATAAAGCCATACTCAAAAGATATAAGTGAAGTGCAAAGAGCATTCTATAAATCAACCAAGGACTATCCCATACCATCATGGTGCATTACTAAAATAAAAATAAAAAGCACACGACGCTCCAAGAATTAACGCACATCATGTGAACAAACAAAAGCCGAAACATACCGATAATTGTCGAAGAAGAAAGATGGGAAGCCTTCCAGGGCATGCCCAAGCTTAGACTCTTGAGTATCCTTGAATATTTACTTGGGGTGCCTTGGGCATCCCCAAACTTTAACTCTTGTATCTCCTAATTCTTCTCATATCGATACCTCCTCGATCTTCGAACACTTCATCCACACAAAACTTAACCGAACTTTTTTATTAGAGGGGTTAGTACATATAACATCAAATCCCATCATGTTTTGCTGTAACATTATTGTATAATTATAATCAAACATTAACCACTATATTCTATCATAATTCTATGGCTCCCAAATCAATGGGGCTCAACAAGATTTCAAACATAAGCAGATAAAGAAACTATAACAACAATTTGTGAAAACATGACAGTTTGTAAAGATGCAAATAAAACATATACTTATGTAACTCCAAAAATTCTGAAAACTTAGGACGTAATAAATAATTTGTATAGCAGTACTGTGTAAAAATTTCAGAATTTTTTCATGTTCCAGTAAAATATAGAAATTCAAACACTACAGCAAAAGTTTCTGTTTTTGCACAGCACACACCAAACAAGCAATTCAAACACCCTAAAGATAAATCTTAGCACATTATTTTAATAATACAATGGATTTGTGCAAGGGGATAATTATTTTTGTTGAAAAGTTTCTGTAATCAAGGTTCACAAAGTTTTCATGGGCATGAACAAAGTTCAAGGCTAGCCCCCACTTCAATGGTGCTCGTCTTTCTCACTTTCACTTTTCTTTTTGAAAAAGTTTTAGGTTCCCCTCTATATTTTTTGTTTTTAACTATTTTAAAATCACACAACAAAATAAAATGACTCTCTAAAACTTCCGGGTTGTCTCCCAAGAAGCGCTTTCTTTAAAGCCATTAAGCTAGGCATAACGTGCTCAAGTAATTGATCCACCCAGATCCCAAGGTATATCAAAGCCAATTTTAATTAACAATCATTTGTAATTTAGTAATAAGCACAAAGAAACATATATCATAGAAGAACGGAGTCTAACTCTCTTCCTATGCATCGGCATGTCATAAAAGAACAATTCATACACATCAAGGCCAATGCATAGTATAAATACCTTCTTGCAATTTTATCGTACTAGAAACATAGAGAGGCGGAAATGTAGTTCCTCACTCATAATAATTGCAAGTAGGAGCAGCAAGCACGTGCATATTATATCCATCAAAATCAACATGTGCAACGGTAAAATTCAACCCATCAATATAATCCTTAATAAGCGCAAACTTCTCTGATATAGTGTAGTTGGGAGAATTCAAAAAGATAATAGGACTATCATGTGTGGGTGCAATAGCAACAATTTCATTCTTAACATAAGGAACTATAGCAAGTTCATCTCCATAAGCATTATTCATATTGGCATCCTGGCCACAAGCATAGCAAGCATCAATTTCATCAAAAAGGGATATTTCAAACGAATCCAAGGGATCATATCATTCATCCTTCGGTAAACACGAAGGGAAATTAAACAATGTATGAGTTGAAGAGTTACTATCATTAGAAGGTGGGCACGGGTAGCTAATCCACTCTTCCTCCCTTTGTTCTTCGCTCTCCTCCTCATCATTTTCATCTAATGAGCTCACAGTTTCAGCAATTTCTTCTTCCATAGATTCCTGCAAAATATTACTCTCTTCTTGGACAGCGGAGACTTTCTCAATAAATTCATTAATATTGGCATTGTATTCATAATTCTCATAGCAATATTTAAGTATAGCATAGTTTTCAGATCTGTAAAGAGCATCATCACAATCTTCATACTTTTCAAACAAAGATTCAATTTCATAAGCACCGTTAAAAGCAACAAATTCTTCTATTTGTTCCACATCATAGTAATCATATACACAATTAGCATAAGAAGCCAAGGTTTCATTATCATTAAATTCACATTGAAAGGGAAGGTGTGGAGCCTTCATCTTAGAGCAACAAGTATAATCATACATAGAGCACATATTCCAAGCATACCAATGCAACATTTTAATTTGATCCATAAGTGTTTCCCTTTTGAGACAAGCGATAATCCCTAAAGTATTCCCGATGATCCAAAGTATCTCCCATTATCAAGTTGAATGGGGACTTATCAGGATCACAAAGTAGTATTTAATGTTTTCCACACAACCAGCATCGAGGGTTTTAGGAGGTTCCTGATCTCCACGAGTAGCAAGTACAACTAATTTTTTTGGTATTTCGTGTTCCATATCCATAACTAAAGATATAAAACAACTTAGAACAGAAAATAAAAACTACTTAGCGATAAAGCAAACAAGCACACACGAGAATATCTACCCCACGCTAGTACTACCCGGCAACGGCGCCAGAAAAAGGTCTTGATAACCCACAAGTATAGGGGATCCATTGTAACCTTTTTTGATAAGTAAGAGTGTCAAACCCAATGAGCAGCTAAAGGTAGAATTAATATCCCCTTCAAGTTCTATCGACCACCGATACAACTCTACGCACACTTAATGTTCGCTTTACCTAGAACAAGAATGAAACTACTTGGTAGGTGTAATAGGATAAGTTTGCAGGAATAAAACTAGAAGCACTTTGCAAGATAATAAAAGTTAGTTTGTTTTAGTAGAGAGTTTTTGTAACACAAAGAGAAATATTGTCCATAGGCAATTGAATATAACACGATAGGTACTTATCATATGCAATGAGGGAGAGGCATATGCTAACATACTTTCCGTATTTAGATCACATGTTCTTATGATTGGAACTCTAGCAAGCATCCGCAACTACTAAAGATCATTCAGGTAAAACCCAACCATAGCATTAAGTAAAAAGTCCCCTTTACTCCCATATGCAATAACCCCCTTACTCGGGTTTAAGTTTTTGTCACTCTCGCAACCCACTATAAGCGAATCATGAACGTATTGCAAAACCCTACATCAGTAATACCACACGCTTGCGCGACACGGAGGGAACCATAGGACAGCACCATATTAACATACAACTTAGATCAATCACACCATATCACAATTAACCTGTAGGACAAAAAGAATCTACTCAAACATCATAGGATGGCCATACATCATTGGGTAATAATATATAGCATGAAGCACCATGTTTAAGTAGAGATTACAG
Organism: Elymus sibiricus; assembly: GCA_039707655.1. NCBI lineage: Eukaryota > Viridiplantae > Streptophyta > Magnoliopsida > Poales > Poaceae > Elymus > Elymus sibiricus. The sequence continues at coordinate 287,018,641 of CM077676.1, forward strand.
CGGGGAAAAGAGGTGTTACACCGCTACATAGAGGGGGAGAGAGTTGGTGATGACGGCGGCGAAGTTGTTGGTGTAGATCGCCGTCACAATGGTTCCCCCGGCGGTGTTCGGGCGCCACTGGAAGAGAGGGGGAGAGGTCCGCCTCCTTCTTCTTCTTGCTTGGCCTTCCCCATAGATGGGAGAAGGGTTCCCCCTCTGGTCCATGGCCGCCATGGCTCCCGGAGGGAAGGAGCCCTCCGAGATTGGATCTCTCTCTCTGTTTCTCTTCTGTTTCGCATCCTGGTTTCTGGCCTTTCACCGTTTCTTACATTCCCGGAGTTCCGTAACTCCGATTGGGCTGAAATTTCAACATAATTTTTTTTCCGGATATTATATTTCATACAGAGAAAGAAGATCCCCAACCAACTTACGGAGGAGTCACGAGCTCACACGGCGCGCCCTGGGGGTAGGGCGCCCCCCTGAGGTTGTGGCTCCCTGGAGCATCGTCTCGCGTTGATTCTTTTTCCCAAAAATCACATATATTCCAAAAAAAAATCTCCGTAAAATTTTATCGTATTTGGACTTCGTTTGATATGGATTTTCCACGAAACAAAAAACATGCAACAAACAAGAACTGGCACTCGGCACTGGATCAATATGTTAATCCAAGAAAATTATATAAATTGTTGCCAGAAGTATGTGAAAGTTGTAAAATAATGGCATGAAACAATCAAAAATTATAGATATGACGGAGACGTATCAGGGACCCAGATCGTTCTCTACGTCTTCCTTCTTCTGCGTCTTCCTTCTTCTCTTGCCCCTGTGTGTGTTATGACCCGGTTTCGAAAAGGATCCAAGTCTCTGTGCTTAAGTGCCATCCCTGGATCGGTATGCTAGCACACACAGTACTCGATGAAATAACAGAAAATCACATGTATAACATAACGTAAATACTATTACCTTAATCCATACAGCAGAAATATCAACAAAGGTTGTGGAGTCCCATCAACACCAACGGCAAAGTTGAGTGTAGACAATGTAACCCTATCGTATCACTTACTCGTCGTATAATTCCTGCAACATGAGACGTTGCAGCCATATAGGTCAGTACGTTGAATGTACTGGCAAGTCACACCATAAGAGATGTATAAATTCCTACTTCTACATGCAGTATGGCTGGTGGAAGGTTCTATGTTTAATTTGCATAAAGCTGATTTTTCCCTACCATCAAAAAGAATATCAAATTATTACTACAAAGCTTATCATAATATGATTGAGATGGTTTCTCCACTCAATTTCACACAACAAATCACACAAGCAATCATTATTACTTAATTAATATAACATTCTCTCAATCATATTATGATAAGCTTTGTATTAATAATTTGATATTCTTTTTGATGGTAGGGAAAAATCAGCTTTATGCAAATTAAACTTAGAACCTTCCACCAGCCATATTGCATGTAGAAGTAGGACTTTCATAATCTCTTGTGGTGTGACTAGCCAGTACATTCAACGTACTGACCTATATGGCTGCAACGTGTCATGTTGCAGGAATTATACGACGAGTAAGTGATACGATAGGGTTACATTGTTTACACTCAACTTTGCCGTTGGTGTTGATGGGACTCCACAACCTTTGTTGATATTTCCGCTGTATGGATTAAGGTAATAGTATTTACGTTATGTTATACATCTGATTTTCTGTTATTTCATCGAGTACTGTGTGTGCTAGCATACCGATCCAGGGATGGCACTTAAGCACATAGACTTGGATCCTTTTCGAAACCGGGTCATTACAGAGATGGTATCAGAGCACATGTTGACTGTAGGACGTGACCCTAGAAACTGGAAAGCCATAGGATTTAGGTTCTTTCTAAAATGTTAATTCCAAAAAAAATCTTTACTTCTCATCTTTTTTGAGCTTTATCAAATACTCTCTCTTACCTGAAATAGTTAGAAAATACCCCTTCCCTTTTTTTTACCACACGGAGGATCAACTGAGACAACTCTGAGAAGGAAGGCATCTGACAACTGACGGCCACTTCAGAGTAAAAGAAGACTTTACCATGCATTAGAAGAATTGAGGCTACAACAATTGAAGACTCCGAAGACTCGAAGAAATTGAAGACCCTGAAGAATCCCAATGTTTATATGACCTTTAGAAGACCAAACCCATGTTGTATACTCACGTTAGATACGATGATTTGTGAGCTGTCATTTGTGTGTGTTTTTCGACAGCCACAAATAAAACCTTTGTATTGTGTGTATCCCTCTATCTATCTCTTGTATCTCATCCCAAAACCCTCGGACCCCGTAGATGAAGAATGAAGATGGACTTGTATTCCCGAGATTTATGACACAGCTAGAAGTAACACAGTGGATACAGAACATGGAAGATCGCATGAAGGAGTACGGTATTGAAGGAGAGTATATGGTTCCGTACACCCTAAGGCACATCACACAAGGTACTTCAACATGGCGAGAGATACATCAAGCTATACAAGGATGGAATGGAGCAAAAACTTGGGAGGAATTTAAGATGACTCTACTGGGATTCCGTCTTATCCGGAAGCACTGTGATAACCTGAAGAAGAAACCGTGTGCATGCAAGATTTGTGGAAAAATAGGACACACCCTGGAAGAACACAAGGATGGATGCCCTCATTGTGAAGAAAATAACCCAGAGGAAGAATGCCCAACTAGGCAGGTGACATGTTTCTTGTGTGAAGGAACTACTCATTACCTGGATCAGTGCCAAATTTACCCCAAGGTACAAGAAGTCATCAAGCAACAGAAGGAAGCCATGAAGGAAGCCCTCAAGGAAAGTTTGGAAGACCCTGTGATGAAGGAAGACATTGAAGACACAGATGAAGAAGACCGAAACAACTTTTATTACAATGCCTGCTATTCATGTGGAGAAGAAGGACATTTTTCACAGTACTGCATGAAGGAAAGAAAAGAGTATCTGGGAGACTTCCCGACTGTAGGAGTGAAGTATGACCCACTGGAAATAGAGGCCCTGATTGGTATGGAAAAGCCCAAGAAGAGAAACCGAAGACATCCCCAGAACTACCCGATTTCTGCAAAGAAGGACCTAAGTCATACCACGTGTTTCAAGTGCAAGACCTTAGGTCACTACACCAATACATGTCCAGAAAAGGAGCCAAGAACCCAAGGAGCATACATAATCACCAAGAAGCCCCTGGACTTGTCGGACGTCATTTTGTTTCCGCTGCAAGGAAGCCAGGCACTTTGCCCAAAACTGTCCTAATGAGAAGGAGGCTTGTGCTAAATAGTTGAGTTAACACTTTTATATTGTGGAGTTGTTGAGTTGAGGCATGTAATGGAAATGCAGGAGATTGTAATAATTTGAGAATCAATAAAGTTGGCATGCCATAAATGTTGGTATTTAGATTTTATGAGTGTTACTATATAGGTAATGAGTGAAATCATGATATATGGAATAAGATATTGAAGGAACTAGTGTTTTTCATTTTAAGGGTGGTAGAACCCAACACCATTACCCGAATAAAAGAGCTAATCATTAGCTACGTCAGACCTTGGAATGGACAAGTCAATGATGAGTCCGGTTAATTACATCCTAGTTTTGCACCAAGAAAAGGAAGGGATACCGTACAATTGGATGGATTTAAGAATGCTAAGGAAGCTGGATGTTGGAATAATGATCAGTTGCAACCCAATGATGAGTTCAAGCCTTACAAGTGATGAGGTGGGCCCATAACCCACAGGCCCCAGGACCTGACAAGAAGCAAGCACACTCTTGCTGAAGGAAGAACCCTGGAAGAAGCTACGACCTTATCAATATACGATCTTATAGAAGTTTACGCAAAACTTGAGAGTTGTGAAGAAACGATAAATGTTTTGCTTGGCTTGCAGAACCAATGGATTAATCCGAACTTAGTTCGTCGACAAGAGAAATTCTACAATGCTTGTGAGGATGACCGAGTTTTAGAATGCGAGATTCGCTAAATCATATACAAGGTAATGATTTGGGTGCGGAATGGATTGATCACCATACCGACTTACTCTAATTATTCGCCTTTGCTATGTGGGATGGTAAATCTTGAGTGACTTACCTATAGTATAGAGATGACGATGTGAAGCCTAAACCTTAGAATGGTACGATGTTTCACCCTTGTACAAGGCAGCTATTGCCAACCGTAGGTTAGACGGTGAGAATGAAACCCAGACCCATTTTCTGCAGGAACACCAATCAAAGTATTTGTTGACCACCATGAAATTTTTGCTAGTTGTTTAGCATTGGTGCCAGACCTGTCGGCCAAGAAGATCCAGTCATGGAAGAACTTTTTCTTTTGATAAAAGGACCCAAGATTTTGAGGAAAAGATTATGCCTATACCAGAAGGGCATTAATAAAGAAGTTATCGCAAGAGATGCGAGAAGACCGATGTTGTCAACACTAAGGAGGAAGTACCCGAGTTCTGATGGAACCGCAACTTTGTTTTCTAAGGGTGGTAGCACCCCAGACCTTTGTGACGATCGATGGATGTTTGAGGAGATCCCCAAACCTAACCCATTTCTTGCTAGCCTCTCCGAATCTTGAGTGCGAGATTCATTTTAAGGGTGGTAGGTTTGTAACATCCCAAAATTCTAAATTTTGGAATGTTATATTAATTAAGTAATAATGATTGCTTGTGTGATTTGTTGTGTGAAATTGAGTGGAGAAACCATCTCACTCATATTATGATAAGCTTTCTAGTAATAATTTGATATTCTTTTTGATGGTAGGGAAAAATCAGCTTTATGCAAATTAAACTTAGAACCTTCCACCAGCCATATTGCATGTAGAAGTAGGAATTTCATATTCTCTTGTGGTGTGACTTGCTAGTACATTCAACGTACTAACCTATACGGCTGCAACGTCTCATGTTGCAGGAATTATACGACGAGTAAGTGATACGATAGGGTTACATTGTCACACTCAACTTTGTCGTTGGTGTTGATGGGACTCCACAACCTTTGTTGATATTTCCGCTGTATGGATTAAGGTAATAGTATTTACGTTATGTTATACATGTGAGTTTTGTTATTTCATCGAGTACTGTGTGTGCTAGCATACCGATCCAAGGATGGAACTTAAGCACAGAGTCTTGGATCCTTTTCGGAACCGGGTCGTTACAGTGTCTTTCGGGCATTGCCGCATGTGGCATTTTAAATTATCTTAAATATGTAAGACACCTATTTTTCGTTACCATTGTAAATTTGTCGTCGTATTATTTCGTTCATAGGTACTATACATGTATACGAGTCGAAAATAGGCTAAAAGGCGCGTTCACAGCGAGGCACGAACAAAACAATGCTAAACGTTGAGCGGGGCCATGTGATCACAAGCAAACTACCTCCGTCCATGTGCATTAACCGCATGTTAAATAGCGGCTCGGCCGCCATTAATGGAGAAGTTGGGAGCGAGGTGGGCGGTTGGTGGAGGTCAAAGGGCTCGCTTCCCGGTCAGGCTGCACGCGTCACGCCGAGTCTGCGCGTCGGACTGCTCGCACACGTCCCATCGAGCCTGCGCGGCCGACGTCTTGCACTCGTCCCGTCTAATCAAACATCTGCCCGCATGGCACCTCCATTCCAATAAATAGTGGGACGCGTGCCGGCACGTAAATGGTTATTGGAACGCCCACGGTTCAAATAATACAACCGTTTGCTATAATAACGTGGCAATTATTTGTGCTGAAATGCGTACGTTTACTGTTAATGTGTGCGCCTTGTTTCAAATTGGACAAAAAATTTACCACGGCATATATGTGCCATGTCATGACACCATGCCAAGTTTCACGAATTTCAAGCGAGTTTTGCATTTACGGGGATTTAAAAACCATGTTTCTCTATGTTTGTGACCGAGCCGCGACACCGAGATGTTTGTAATTCATTCCCATTTCTTGCATGGGATGTAAACATGCACCCAAGGACACAACAATGATTTTTCAACCCATTTTGGTGCACTGGAGCATGTGCTTGTAGTTCAAATTTGAATTTTGCACATTATATGCCAAGAAAACTCAATTAATCTATGAAAAAGGTCCAAACGAACCCTGAAAAATCCCATATTTTGGCACGACACTCCTATTGGTCTATGTTGACTCTAAAAAAATCCAAGGGGAGAAGAGGCAACGAATGTCATTTCGCCCACAAGGGTGACACATTCCCTATTGGAACCATGAGGCTTCTTTGTGAGAAGCTCCAGTTTGTAAAAGGCTTGTACCAAAACTTTCCCCAAATTGGACAATTTTTTTTTGCCACGGCATATATGTGCCATGTCATGACACCATGCCAAGTTTCATGAATTTCAGGCAAGTTTTGGATTTATGGGGATTTAAAAACCAAGTTTCTCAATGTTTGCCGCCGAGCCACGACGCCTAGATGTTTGTAATCATTCCCATTTCTTGCATGGGACCTAAACATGCACCCAAGGACACAAAAATGACTTTTCATCCCATTTTGGTGCACTGGAACATGTGCTTGTAGTTCAAATTTGAATTTTGCACATTAAATGCCTAGAAAACTCAATAAATCTATAAAAAGTCCAAATGAACCCTGAAAAATTCCATATTTCAGCACGACACTCCTATTGGTCCATGTTGCCTCTAGAAAAAAAAATCCAAGACGAGAAGATGCAGGGAATGTCGTTTCGCCCACAAGGGTGACACGTTCCTTATCGGAACCACGAGGCTTCTTGTGAGAAGCTCCGGTTTGTAAGAGGCTTGTACCAAAACACGCCCCAAATTGGACAATTTTTTACCAAGGCATATATGTGCCATGTGATGACACCATGCCAAGTTTCATGAATTTTTGGTGAGTTTTGGATTTACGGGGATTTAAAAACCAAGTTTCTCAGTGTTTGCAGCCGAGCCACGACGCCGAGATGTTTGTAATTCATTCCCATTTCTTGCATGGGACCTAAACATGCACCCAAGGACACAAAAATGATTTTCAACCCATTTTGGTGCACTGGAGCATGTGCCTGTGGTTCAAATTTGAATTTTGCACATTAAATGCCAAGAAAACTCAATTATTCTATAAAAAAGGCCAAACGAACCCTGAAAAATTCCATATTTCAGCACGACACTCCTATTGGTCTATGTTGCCTCTAGGAAAAAAAATCTAAGGCGAGAAGATGCAGGGAATGTCGTTTCGCCCACAAAGGTGACATGTTCCCTGTCGGAACCACGAGGCTTCTTGTGAGAAGCTCTGGTTTGTAAGAGGCTTGTACCAAAACTTGCCCCAAATTGGACAATTTTTTTACCACGGTATATACATGCCATGTTATGACACCATGCCAAGTTTCATGATTTTCAGGCGAGTTTTGGATTTACGGGGATTTAAAAACCAAGTTTCTCAATGTTTGCGTCCGAGCCACGACGCCGAGATGTTTGTAATTCATTCCCATTTCTTGCATGGGACCTAAACATGCACCCAAGGACACAAAAATGATTTTTCAACCCATTTTAGTGCACTGGAGAATGTGCTTGTGGTTCAAATTTGAATTTTACACAATAAATTCCTAGAAAACCCAATTAATCTATAAAAAAGGCCAAACGAACCACGAATAATTTAAAGCAGTTCTGGTCAACCGTCTTGCACCCATGGGTAAGCACTGTGTGCGCACGCATCGTGCTGAGCTCGTGTTTCCTTCTTTCCTATGTTTTCCATATTAATGGTGTTATATATCCAAACACACTACCATTTCCCGCCACTCCCCCAATCAGTTTCCCGCCACTCCCCCCGTCGGTTTCCCGCCACCCCTGTCAGTACACCATACCATTGTATACCATTCCAAGCATGCCAATCCGGTGAAGCGCCGCCCTCGTCATCAACCTCCTCGACGAGGAGAACGAGCCGGAGCAGGCCGGAGAGCAAGAACGGCCGCGCACCGTCGAGCAAGAGAGACATCGCACCACCAAGCGTGAGCGGTATCATCGTGCCCGAGTGCTTGAGCGGGCCGATGTCTAAACATGTGTTCGTCGCCGCCCATGGAGCAGAGGAGAGAAAAAGTGGCAAAGCGATGCCGTGCAAGAGTAGGAGAGTGCCGCCGCGCATCAGGTGCGGTGCGTCGCACAATTTGAGCGGAGCCGTGTCAGCATCCTGTTGACTCAACCAGTCGAGAGGCCGTTTCCAGGGCCGGTAAGCATCCCGGTTGCACGACCACGATGACCAAGATTGCACACAGTTTCCAAAAGCACAAACGTGTGTGATAGGGAGTAGGTCCCACACGGTGACCATCGGGATACGCCTTAAACGCGAGGAGGCAACTCTTATCAGCAAGGTGCAGCTTCCCTTCCGCTAACTGATTCGAATAGAATGCATAGGTTAAGCGTGCTGTGGCTGGAGCAGTGTAAGGATGGGTGACCGGATGGGAAGTTGCTATATCTCAAGCTTCATTTAAGCGCTATGATATGGTCATTACGAACATTTCTAAATGTGTCTGTAGTGCCCTGTCATGTCGATTAAGTAAACCTTGCGGTCCTTGTTTTGTAAATTTGGAGAATTATATTTGTTATTTCAACATATAATGTGCTTTTTAATTGATTTCAATAAAGTTTGTTATTTATTGTTTTAAAAAATTTGAGTATGAAATTTAGTTATTTCAACATATCCCGTCACCGTGTGTCCTTTACCATAGCTTTCCTCGGGGGTCTGTTTTTGTGAGGCAGTGCCACATCAAATTAAGTTGCATTGGCTATTTAAACATGACACCACCCTATCATATACTTACATGTATACATATTTTGGTCACACGCAGGTGGCATTAGTACGTGGTATTCTAATACACCCCCATCGTGCGGCTTTCCACGGCAATAGATCTGTGGGTCCGCGCGGTCTATCCCTTTGACCCACCACATACAAGAAGGTTTTAACCATGACAGGTTCCTCTTGGTTTGTGTTACGTATGATAGGTCATGGTGGCATGTCAGACCAAATTAAGTTTGAGCACATGCATTGGATTCCCTCCCGCCGGCTCAAAGTGGGGGAACCGGCACCCTACGTCTTGAACCTGGCTTCCTGGGGGTAGGGTGTTCGGTTTGTGAGGCAGCTGGTGCTACATCAAAGTTGTGCCTTGGGTATTTGAACACATCACGCCACCCATACATATATTTGGGACGCATGCATGGTATAGGTCTTATGATCGACCCCATCCCCCTTATGCGGTTTTTGACGACACGCCTATCTGTGGTCCCCTAGGGTCTATATATATCATCCCTTTGACCGACAACGAGAGGGGGTTTGGACGACCATGAATGGATTCCTCCTGGTTCGTGTTACGGTGGGTCATGGTGACATGCCCAAGCAAAGTTCGAGCTCATGCGTTCTTAGTTTTCCCTCCCACGTGCTTGAATTGGTGGGTGGACCAACACCCTACGAACGTCGTCCTTAATTACATAGCTTTCATGCGCGTTGTCTGGTTCGTGAGGTAGGTGCCACATCAAAATTGTACATTGTATATTTAAAACAAATCACCCCTTCCTACGTACATTAAATTGGGTTGCATGCAGGTGGTGCTGGTCTTCTGGCCCCTCTCATGCGGTTTTCGATGGTGGTCCCATCTGTGGGCCGGCGTGGTCTATTAGGGGCTGTTTGGTTCTCGCCACTGTCGGCCATGTCAATATTGGCGAGCCAAACTTTTGGTGCAAGATTTGGGCGCCTGAGATTTGCCAATGATTTGGCATCAAAGTGAACTGGAGGAGCTGGGGTGGGCTGGGAGCACCAAAAAATTGGTGCCCATCTAAATGGGACGCCAAGCCTGGTCAACGACCAAAATTTTGGATTGGCGGGTAAGGGATGCAATCCAAACAGCCCCTTATATCCCTTTTTGACCGACAACAACAATGGTCACTTGACCAAGCTAGATAGATTCACTTGGTCCGTGTTATGGTAGGTCATGGTGACATGCATGTCGGACCAAAGTATGAGTGCATCTGTCCCGCCGATACGAAGTGGTAGTGGAGCAGGCACCCTACGACCTTAACCCGCCATTATACATATCCAAGGGGGCTTTCCGGTTAGCGAGGCAGGTGCCACATCAAAGTTGGGAATTGTGTATTTAAACATCACACCACCCTTTTCCTATATATATATAGCCACTTCCGGCCAGGTGGTGGTGGTATATTGGCCCGTTGATGCCTGCAAGCCAAACAGGGTAGTGTAGCACTTTTGCAGAAGTATCCCAATGAGTAATCGTCCCAACGAAGAGCGGAGGAGAGTTTTTATAGGTAGCGTTTCTTTCACACACAAGGCGTCACAGTTCTTATGTGAAGTAACTGCTTGTGCTTCTGCAAATATCGTTACTGTCCAGAATCATGAATAAAACAGTTTGACAAATATAAAGGGAATTGTAGTAACAACTAAGAGAGATAGTAAAAGTAAATAGCATGAATAGGACTACGGTTGGGTTTCCTGCAGGGAAGAGATTAGGTGCGAAGAGATTTTCACTCATGGTGAGTTTATAAAGTGTGCCGATGCGACGGTAATACCAGTTACCTTGTATTGTACTCATTGTATTTGATATAAGGGTTCTGTAGGTGGTTCTCCCTAGGGTTATGGAACTCCTCCTCTAGGGATTATGTTTCATTCTCTGGTCCTGCTTCTCCATTGCCACAGAATGGTCATTTCCACAATTAAGGTCCTTAGTCGGAACCAAGCATTAAGTTCAATGGATCACCATTATCACATATTGACTTCGGTCCTCATAGATATCTCCACCTGTCACGTCAGAGGTCACAGATTTCCTAAACAATACGTGTTACCTGTGTAGGTCTTGAGATCATGTTGCCTGGGTCCTTAAATTAGACAACACACATAGAGTTCACCACAGCATAACAACATACTAGGTAGATCATACTACTACGAATGCAAATGCCGACATATAGAATAGGCACAATTTAATCTTACCACTTACCTACATCTCCCACACCTAGGGGAATTACTCACACATCGTAACAGGAGAATCAATCGCAATGAAGATTAAACCCATGAAAACCATATCAATAATACCGGGAAGATCCACAATAAGATGCAATGGATAATTGATAACCCACAAGTATAGGGGATCAATTGTAGCTTTTTCGATAAATAAGAGTGTCGAACCCAACGAGGAGCTAAAGGTAGAATTAATATTCCCTTCAAGTTCTATTGACCACCGATACAACTCTACACACACTTAACGTTCGCTTTACCTAGAACCAGAATAAAACTACTTTGTAGGTGTAAGGATAAGTTTGCAAGAATAAGACTAGAAGTACTTAGCTGGAATAAAACAAGGAGTAATTTGCAAGTTAATAAAAGTTAGTTGTTTAGTAGAGAGCTTTTTGTAACACAAAGAGAAAAATTGTCCATAGGCAATTGAATATAACACGATAGATACTTATCATATGCAATGAGGGAGAGGCATACGCTAACATACTTTCCGTACTTGGATCATATGCACTTATGATTGGAACTCTAGCAAGCATTCGCAACTACTAAAGATCATTAAGGTAAAACCCAACCATAGCATTATGTAAAAAGTCCCCTTTACTCCCATACGCAACAACCCCCTTACTCGAGTGTAAGCTTCTGTCACTCTAGCCACCCACTATAAGTGAATCATGAACGTATTGCAAAACCCTACAGCGGGAATCCCTCACGCTTGCGTGACACGGAGAGCACCATAGGACAACACCATATCAACATAAAACTCATATCAATCACACCATACCACAGTAACCCGTAGGACAAAAAGAATCAACTCAAACATAATAGGATGGCCATACATCATTGGGTAATAATATGTAGCATGAAGCACCATGTTCAAGTAGAGAATCACAGCGGGAATAGAGAGATTACACCGCTGCATAGAGGGGGAGAGAGTTGGTGATGACGGCGCCGAAGTTGTTGGTGTAGATTGCCGTCATGATGGTTCCCTCGGCGACGCTCCAGCGCCACCGGAAGAGAGGGGGAGAGAGCCCCCCTCCTTCTTATTTTTGCTTGGCCTCCCCCTAGATGGGAGGAGAGTTTCCCCTCTGGTCCATGGCCTCCATGGCTCCCGGAGGGCAGGAGCCCCTCCGAGATTGGATCTCTCTCTCTGTTTCTCTTCTGTTTCACGCTCCTGTTTTCTGGCCGAAAACCGTTTCTTATATTCCCGGAGATCCGTAACTCCGATTGGGCTGAAATTTTGAGGGGATTTTTATCCAGATATTAGCTTTCTTGTGGCCGAAGGACACCTCCAACTGACTTACAGGGGCGCCACAAGCCTGCCAGGCGCGCAGGGGAGGCCCGCGCCCTCTGAGCTTGTGGTCCCCTCGGGCATCGTCTCGCGTTTATTCTCTTTCCCAAAAATCACATATATTCCAAAATAAATCTCCATAAATTTTTATCGCGTTTGGACTTTGTTTGATATGGATTTTCTACGAAACAAAAAAATGCAACAAACAGGAACTGGCACTAGGCACTGGATCAATATGTTAGTCCAAGAAAATCATATAAATTGCTGCCAAAAGTATGTAAAAATTGTAAAATATTGGCATGAAACAATCACAAATTATAGATACGACGGAGACATATCAACATCCCCAACCTTAATTCCTGCTCGTCCTCGAGTAGGTAAATGATAAAAGAATAATTTTTGATGTGGAATGCTACCTAGCATAATGTTGATCATGTAATCTAATCATGGCATGAATATTAAGATACGAGTGATTCAAGGCAATAGTCTATCATTTGATATAAAGACATCAATACTCAGGCATACCAACAAACAATCATGCCTTTCAAAATTAAAATGCTCAAGAATGCTATCCCTAGCCCGTCATGCTCAATCATTGATCCAGTCATGATGTACACAACATTAACTATACTCAATGCATAAAAATGACAATAGTGCTCTCTAACTGGTGCTTGACTGAGAAGGTGATGACTCAACAATAAAAGTAAAATAACATAAAATAAATAGATAGGCCCTTTGCAGAGGGAAGCATGGATTTGCAGAGGTGCCAGAGCTCGAAGCCTAAATCAGAGATAAATACATTTTGAGAGGTTTACTTTTCCTGTCAACGTCACGACCGAGGATTCTCAATATCTTCCATGCTAAACAAATTATCGACGGTTCCCAAGCGGAAAGGTAAAGTTTACTCCCCCTCAACCATTCAAACACAAGCCATGGCTAGCCAAATCCTCGGGTGCCCTCCATACAATCACCTTTCCGGGGGAGTTTGTTTCATTTTTTTTTTCATTTTGATTACAGGACTGGGCATCCCAATTACCAGCCTCTCTCGTGCAATGACAAGTGACTAAACACCCATCATGAGAATAACCCACTTAGCATGGAAGATATTGACCACCCCCTACCGCTCCATGAGTGGTACGGGCACACAAAACAGATGCATATTTGAATGATTAGAGGTGGCACATGCAAATTTACTTGGAACGGCAGAGTAATACCGCATATAGGTAGATATGGTGGACTCATCTGGAACAACTTTGGTTTAAGGATTTGGATGCACAAGCAGCATTCCAGCTTAGTACAGGCAAGGGCTAGCAAAAAATTGAGAAGTGGCCAACTAGAGAGCGACAACGGTCATAATCATGCATTGCGAATAATTAACATTGGATACTAACATGAGTAGGATATAACTTCGTCGCATAACTATACGTGCATGCTTCAGGAGTCACAAACCTTAACACTAATATTCTTACTAAACCACAATCATTCACTAGTACCTCCCACATATCACCATCTTCATATCGCAAAATTATTGCAAGGAATCAAACTTATCATATTCAGTGATCTACAAGTTTATGTAGGATTTTATGACTAACCATGTGAATGACCAATTCCTATTGACTCTCTAAATAGATATAAGTGAAGCATGAGAGTTTAATTCTTTCTACAAAAGACCACTCTCTAATAAATATAAGTGAAGCAAAAGAGCATTCTATGAATAACGGTTTTCCTATGTAGAGAAACAGGCATCCAAACTTTAAATGATATAAGTGAAGCACATGAAGCATTCTATAAAGCCATACTCAAAAGATATAAGTGAAGTGCATGAAGCATTCTATAAATCAACAAAGAACTATCTCATACCAGCATGGTGCATTATTTAAAAGAAAAATAAAAAGCACACGACGCTCCAAGAATTTACGCATATCATGTGAACAAAACAAAAACCGGGACATACCGATAATTGTCGAAGAAAGATGTGATGCCTTCCGGGGCATCCCTAAGCTTAGACGCTTGAGTCTCCTTGAATATTTACTTGGGGTGCCTTGGACATCCCCAAGCTTGAGCTCTTTCCTCTCCTTATTCTCCTCATATCGATACCTCCTCGTTCTTCAAACACTTCATCCACACAAAACTTAACCGAACTTTTGATTAGAGAGGTTAGTACATATAACATCAAATCCCATCATGTCCTCCTGTAACATTATTGTATAATTATAATCAAACATTACCCACTGTATGCTATCACAATTCTACGACTCCCAAGTCAATGGGGCTCAACAAGATTTCAAACATATGCAAATAAAGAAACTATAACAACAATCTGTGAAAACAGGACAGTCTGTAAAGATGCAGATGAAACATATACTTCTGTAACTCCAAAAATTCTGAACTATTAGGAAAAAATAAATAATTCGAATAGAATTACTGTGTAAAAATTTCAGAATTTTTTCACGTTCCAGTAAAATATGTAAATTCAAATACTACAGCAAAAGTTTCTGTTTTTGCACTGCACACACCAAACAAGCAATTTAAACATCCTAAAGGTAAATCTTGGCACGTTATTTTTATAATACAATAGATTTGTACGAGGGATAATTATTTTTGTTGAAAAGTTTCTGTAATCAAGATTCACAAAGTTTCCATGGGCATGAACAAAGTTCAAGGACGTCCCCCACTTCAACGGTGTTCGTCTTTCTCACTTTCACTTTTCCTTTTGAAAAGTTTTAGGTTCCCCTCTATATTTTTTTGTTTTTAATCTTTTGAAAAGCACACAACTGAATAAAATGACTCTCTAAAACTTCTGGGTTGTCTCCCAGGCAGCGCTTTCTTTAAAGCCATTAAGCTAGGCATATAGTGCTCAAGTAATTGATCCACCCGGATTCCAAGGTATATCAAAGCCAATTTTAATTAACAATGATTTATAATTTATTAGTGAGCACAAAGCAACATATATCATATGACAACGGAGTCTAACTCTGTTCCTATGCATCGGCATGTCATAAAAGAACAATTCATGCACATCAAGTAAAGGCCAATTGCAGAGTATAAACAGTTTCTTGCAATTTTATCGTATTGGAAAGATAGAGAAGTGAAGATGTAGTTCCTCTCTCATAATAATTGCAATTAGGAGCAGCAAGCACATGCATATTATATCCATCAAAATCATCATGTGTAATAGTAAAACGCAACCATCAATATAATCCTTAATAAGCGCAAAGTTCTCCGATATAGTGTAGTTGGGAGAATTCAAAAAGATAATAGGACTATCATGTGTTGGTGCAATAGCAACAATTTCATGTTTAACATAAGGAACTATAGCAAGTTCATCTCCATAAGCATAATTCATATTGACAACATGGCCACAAGCATAGCAAGCATCCAGTTCATCAAAAAGGGATATTTCAAACGAATCCAAGGGATCATAGCAATTATCATAGCATTCATCCTTCAGTAAGCACGAAGGGAAATTAAACAATATATGAGTTGAAGAGTTACTCTCATTAGAAGGTGGGCACGGGTAGCTAATCCGCTCTTCCTCCTTTTGTTCTTCGCTCTCCTCCTCATCTTTTTCATCTAATGAGCTCACAGTTTCAGCAATTTCTTCTTCCATAGATTCCTGCAAAATATTAGTCTCTTCTTGGACAGTGGAGAATTTCTCAATAAATTCATCAATATAGGCATTGTATTCATAATTCTCATATAGCAATATTTAAGTATAGCATAATTTTCAGATCTGGAAAGAGCATCATCACAATCTTCGTATTTTTCAAACAAAGATTCAATTTCATAAGCACCCTTAAAAGCAACAAATTATTCTATTTGTTCCACATCATAGTAATCATATATACCATTAGCATAAGAAGCTAAGGTTTCATTATCATTAAATTCACATTGAAAGGAGAGGTGCGGAGCCTCCATCTTAGAGCAACAAGTATAATCATAAATAGAGCACATATTCCAAGCATACCAATGCAACATTTTTATTTGATCCCATAAGTGTTTCCCTTTTTGAGACAAGCGATAATGCCTAAAGTATTCCCGTTGATCCAAAGTATCTCCCATTATCAAGTTGAATGGAGATTTATCAGGATTATCAAAGTAGTATTTAATGTTTTCCACGTAACCAGCATCGAGGGTTTTAGGTGGTTCCCCATCTCCATGAGTAGCAAGTACAACTAATTTTTTTGGTATTTTGTGTTCCATATCCATAACTAAAGATATAAAACAACTTAGAACAGAAAATAAAATATACTTAGTGATAGAAAATAAAATCTACTTAGTGATAGAAAATAAAATCTACTTAGTGATAAAGCAAACAAGCACACACGAGAATATCAACCCCATGCTATTTCTCCCCGGCAACGGCGCCAGAAAAAGGTCTTGATAACCCACAAGTATAGGGGATCAATTGTAGCTTTTTCGATAAATAAGAGTGTCGAACCCAACGAGGAGCTAAAGGTAGAATTAATATTCCCTTCAAGTTCTATCGACCACCGATACAACTCTACGCACAGTTAACGTTTGCTTTACCTAGCAAAAGAATAAAACTACTTTGTAGGTGTAAGGATAAGTTTGCAAGAATAAAACTAGAAGTACTTAGCTGGAATAACACTAGGAGTAATTTGCAAGATAATAAAAGTTAGTTGTTTAGTAGAGAGCTTTTTGTAACACAAAGAGAAAGATTGTCCATAGGCAATTGAATATAGCACGATAGATACTTATCATATGGAATGAGGGAGAGGCATACGCTAACAGACTTTCCGTACTTGGATCAGATGCACTTATGATTGGAACTCTAGCAAGCATCCGCAACTACTAAAGATCATTAAGGTAAAACCCAACCATAGCATTAAGTAAAAATCCCCATTTACTCCCATACGCAACAACCCCCTTACTCGGGTGTAAGCTTCTGTCACTCCAGCCACCCACTATAAGTGAATCATGAATGTATTTCAAAACCCTACAGCGGGAATCCCTCATGCTTGTGCGACACGGAGGGCACCATAGGACAACACCATATCTACATAAAACTCATATCAATCACACCATACCACAATTAACCCGTATGACAAAAAGAATCTACTCAAACATCATAGGATGGCCATACATCATTGGGTAATAATATGTAGCATGAAGCACCATGTTCAAGTGGAGAATTACAGCGGGAATAGAGAGGTTACACCGCTGCATAGAGGGGGAGAGAGTTGGTTATGACGGTGGTGAAGTTGTTGGTGTAGATCACCGTCACGATGGTTCCCCCGGCGGCATTCCGGTGCCACCGGAAGAGAGGGGGAGAGAGCCCCCCTCCTTCTTCTTGCTTGTCCTCCCCCCTAGATGGGAGGAGAGTTTCCCCTCTGGTCCATGGCCGCCATGGCTCCCGGAGGGCAGGAGCCCCTCTGAGATTGGATCTCTCTCTCTCTATTTCTCTTCTGTTTCGCGCTCCTGTTTTCTGGCCAAAAACCGTTTCTTATATTCCTGGAGATCCGTAACTCCGACCGGGCTGAAATTTTGAGGGGATTTTTATCCGAATATTAGCTTTCTTGCGGCCGAAGGACACCACCAACCGACTTACAGGGGCGCCACAAGCCTGCCAGGCGCGCCCAGGGGGGGCGCCCTCTGAGCTTGTGGTCCCCTCGGGCATTGTCTCGCGTTGATTCTTTTTCCCAAAAATCACATATATTCCAAAATAAATCTCCGTAAATTTTTATCGCGTTTGGACTTCGTTTGATATGGATTTTCTACGAAACAAAAAACATGCAACAAACATGAACTGACACTAGGCACTGGATCAATATGTTAGTCCAAGAAAATCATATAAATTGTTGCCAAAATTATATAAAAGTTGTAAAATATTGGCATGAAACAATCAAAAATTATAGATATGACAGAGAAGTATCAATAATTCAAATAGTCTTGATCTCCAGATGAGATTGAGTAAAGTTACAAATTGTTCTCCCAATTGGAATTCCTCTTACAATAGTGAAAGTAATGGTGATGGTGATGGAGATCAAATGTCCAAAACTAAGATGATCTCTGAAGGTTCTTCAGATCCTCTCTTCTCCTATTCTGGATGGTGTGGAGGCGGCTAGGGGTCCCTTCCTCTCCTGGGCCCTTTACGAAAGTTGCTTGTATAGACGTGGTGGAGCTGATGGCAGTCGATATGAACCCTCATGCGAGCGCTTGCGGTCGTATGGAACGACGTCTTTTGCGCTGGTGCGTCTATTGACTTCAGTCTCTTCAGGAAAGTTGCTCCATTTGGCTTGATTTGCAACAATCCTCCTTGGTTTCCTTCCAAAGCTGATATTTCCTGCCAAACATTGAGAAAGTGGATTTTCTTCTCTTTTGAGGGATTAGCGTTAGAAATATCCGAAGAGTAATAAGAATTGCAAAGAAACCAAGAGAAAATTGATGTCTACTACACAACTTATTCTTGTAGACTCGTGTTGGGCCTCCAAGCGTAGAGTTTTGTAGGACAGTAGCAATTTTCCCTCAAGTGGAAGACCTAAGGTTTATCAATCCATGGAAGGCATAGGCTGAAGATGGTCTCTCTCAAACAACCCTGCAACCAAATACAAGAAATCTCTTGTGTCCCCAAGACACCCAATACAATGGCAAATTGTATGGGTGCACTAGTTCGGCGAAGAGATGGTGATACAAGTGTAGTACGGATAGTAGATATAGGTTTTTGTAATCTGAAAATAAAAAAACAGCAAGGTAGCAATTGATAAAACGGAGCACAAACGGTATTGCAATGCTTGAAAACAAGGCCTAGGGTTCATACTTTCACTAATGCAATCTCTCAACAATGCTAACATAATTGGATCATATAACAATCCCTCAACGTGCGATAAAGAATCACTCCAAAGTTCCTATTAGCGGAGAACATAAGATAGAAATTGTTTGTAGGGTACAAAACCACCTCAAAGTTATCCTTTCCGATCGATCTATTGAGCCATTCCTATAAGTGTCTCAAACAGCCCTAGAGTTCGTACTAAAATAACACCATATGATACACATCAACCTACTCTAATGTCACCTAGATATTCCAATGTCACCACAAGTATCCGTGAGTTGATTATACGATATGCATCAAACAACTTCATAATCATAATATTCAATCCACACAAAGAAATTCAAGGAGCATCCCAAAATTTCTATCGGAGAAAAGATAATGAAAACGTGCATCAACCCCTATGCATAGATTACCCCAATGTCACCGCGGGAATCCGCGAGTTGAGTGCCAAAACATATATCAAGTGAATCAATATAATACCCCATTGTCACCATGGGTATTCATATGCAAGACATACATCAAGTGTTCTCAAATCTGAAATATTCAATCCGACAATAACGAAACCTCAAAGGGAAAAGATTCGATTCATCACAACAAGGATAGAGAGGGAAGAAACACCATATGATCCAACTATATTAACAAAGCTCTCGATACATCAAGATCGTGCCAAATCAAGAACACGAGAGAGAGATCAAACACATAGCTACTAGTACATACCCTCAGCCCCGAGGGTGAACTACTCCCTCCTCATCATGGAGACCGCCGGGATGATGAAGATGGCCTCCGGTGATGATTTCCCCCTCCGACGGAGTGCCGGAAAAGGGCTGTAGATGAGATCGTGGAGGTACAGAGGCTTGCGGCGGCGTAAAAACTCATCTAGGTTAACTTTCAGGGGTTTCTGAATATATAGGATTTTTCAGCATTGGAATCACGCAAAGAGGTGCCACAGGGTCCCACGAGGCACCAGGGCGCGCTTGGGGGGGGAGGCGCGCCCAGGTGGCTCGTGGGGCCCCTGTGGCTCTTCCGCTGCTCCTCCGAAGCTTCCTGGCTCTGTTTCCTTCCAGAAAAAATCGTCAAAAAGTTTCACTGCATTTGGACTTCATTTGATATGGATTTTCTGGAAAACCAAAAACAAGCAGAAAACAGCAGCTGGCACTCGGCACTAGGTCAATATGTTAGTCCATGAAAATCATATAAAATCCATATAAAAGTGCACCAAAATCATACAAAATTATAATAAACATGGCATGAATACTTTATAAATTATAGATACGTTGGAGACGTATCAAAAATCACTACTAAAACATCACAAATTCTCGAGCCATCAACTCCCCCAAGCTTAGGATTTGCTCGTCCTTGAGCAAACAAGAAATCAAGAGAATGAAAGTGAGCTTGATTGAATAGAAAGAAGTTTTACCGGCTTGAGAGGATACATCATATCCATCTTCTCTTATCATGCAATATCATTCAAGAAAGTATTCGCAATTGAACAGCTGCACCTAAGCTCGTTGCCTACCCACATGTAGTCTCTTATCACCAGTTATAATTTCACAAACCAAATTTTATTCGCTAACCAAGTGTTTAGGCAAGTGAGAGCGTTCTTCTTGAGATGTGCATTCAGTTCAAATTTATTCAAAAGCATTTAGGGGGTTTCAGATATAAAGACAACAGAGAACTCAAGTATTTCATTGAGCCCTACTAGTGCCTCCTAGTCATGGCTTTCAAACACTTCTCTCTTCCGTTACTCTTTGGAACTTCAATCCTTTGTGACGGGGTTATGCCAAAATTTACTATATGCAATTGGGTTCCGTTGTGGCTTAATTTTGTGCACTATGGATCAAGAATGATTATCTCTTTCAAGCTCAGCGATCAGTGCTCTTATTTACCACATACACACTTCTTTGGAGAAGGTCGATCATTTACCACACAATCTCCAAATTCATGACGGTGTCGCAGTTACGCGAATTATCTCAACATATAGCAACGGGATGTAAAACCAGCCTAGGGCTGAAGCTCCACGATTTTAGTATCGCGAATAAATTTTGGCATAACCTCAATCACATAAAATATTCATTCCTCCAAGTAACTCTATCAATAGGTGTCATCAAGTCAATCAGATTCAGCATATGGAGTTGAACTACTTGAGTGCTCGTTCTCTTCGAAAATTCAAACCCCTAAGTTTTCTTTAACTTTTTATTGGAACAAAAACATGCTTTACCACAAAGTTCTCCTAGCAAAATCTGAAGTTGGGAGTTATGACTAAATGATATTCAACTAACGTGGGGAACTCACTTAAGTGCAGCCAGTCAACTGAAAATTCTTTCTCAAATAACATCGCAAGACAAGGGATATGCATATGTTATACCTTCTCGCGCTGACTCACTTCTTCCCTCAGTCACATCTCCTCTTCATTCTCTTCATTTCCAACTTGTTAGCGGAGAACAAACCCGTGGGCTCGAAGAAACAAATACAAACGAAGAGAATTCCAACAAGGCAAGAGCAAAGCTTGCTTTTCATTTTATTATGCAAACTGAAAATAAACATGCTAAGAACAAAAAGAAAAAGAAAAAGAAGAAAAATAAATATGCATACATGGATAACTAGGGGGTGAACTCCCCCAAGCTTAGGCTCTCGGCCTACTCTCTAGTCCATGTCCTCGTCATCGTACAGTCCCTCTTTTCTTTTTGGTAGCCACACCCTGGCACAACGCCTAATAAAATGTATGTTAGTCATGATCCTACGGTTGAGCACCATAGGACCTAGGATGTGCTGCATCTCATCAACATCGAGGCCAAAGTGCTTGGCAAGCCGAGTCACTATGCCTCCCACAACAACAATGCCCCTCAGCTGCTTGTGCTGCCGGCCGAGGTGGTGCATCAGAAAATCTCCCATTTTAGGCTTGGGAGTATAGTTGGGGTGGAGTGCTGCGTGGAGCACACACATGCCATAGCTCGACATGCTCCCGATTTCCTCCCTACCGAAAATAGTATTGGCAGGAATATCATGAAGTAATAAATGACGGGGTTTCGTATGCTCGATTCCTTCTTGCCGGAGAGGTCGTGCTCATCCTTGACGGAGATGAGCTCCCACGTACCCAACGCATTAGCGATGGGCACACCCCTAGTGTCAATAACCCCTTTGTTCTCAAACCCAAAGGCGTCGCACCACTGCTCAAGTGTCATCGTACGCTGAACTCCTTCGAGTGTGAAGGAACAGCTCACCGGCACCCTCGAATCCTCGAGAGTGTGCTCAAAGGTGGAGAGGAACTCCACAATGATGTCGCGGTACGTCAGGTAGTGGAAGTTGCTGAAAACTCCCATTCCGACGTTGTTCGCGAGCCACGCGAAGTCATTGCGGAGCCCTTGGGACTCGAAGAACGCGTCACATTTCCACTTCGTGGGCGTCCTCCCCCGGCTGTTCACTCGCAGGTAGTCCCTGTTGGCAGCAGCACAGAGGTTGTCCCCGTCATTCCGGGCACGCTTGGAGCGCGAGCCGATGGCCTTCTTCCCCGCAGCGTTCACCGTCTGATCATTTCCTACACAAAACAAAAATAACAACAGAAAAACGTAAGTTTTATGTGGGGATCGAGTTCTAATACTACGAATATTTGCGTTTCATCTATTCTAACCTATTACTTTGAATCCTAACGTGTGAATCAAATTGAAATTAAAAAATATTTGTGTTTCATCTAGACTATGAGTATGGATGAAATCACCATCAAAACTTGCAAATGAGCCATGGATCGGAGGAGAAACTTACCGAGGATGAAGATGCACGGATCAAACGAACGAAATCTGCGAAGAAACGGAGGATTTGGAGCATTTTTGTTAGGGTTTGAGAGAGAGAGATGTGAGGTTTGGGCGCTAGGGGGAGGAAGAAGAAGATCCCCCTATGCCGGCGGCCTCTCTATATGAAATTTCAGTCCAAACGACCGCTCAAACGGCCGCTCGCATGGAACGTCATCTCGCGTTGAGTTTTGTCGATCTAGGGTTTGCGTACCTAAGACGGGCGCTCATACGGACACAAGCGTCCGTATGAACGCCATCTTTCGTGCTGGGCATTGAAAATGGGCAGTGCAAAGTGTCAAACGGGCACTCAAACGACCGCTGGCACCCGTTTGATAGGCCGTCTTTCTCCTGCTCTTTCAGTTGAGTTCGCTTGAGGGCTCAAACGACCGCTCATGCGGGCGCTTGCCCCCGTTTGGTATGCCATCTTCTCTACTGGTGTTTTCTGTGATTTCAACGAGGGTTTCATGCGACCGCTCATATGAGCACTGGCGGTCGTATGATGCGCCATCGTTTACGCTGAACTTTTTCGACGTTTCTCTGATTTCCTTATGCGATCGTGTATACGAGCGCATGCAACAGTTTTATACGCCATCTTTTCTTCTATTTGCTCTTCTCCCCTGATTCTTTTCCTTATCCTTTGTTTCTTTCTTTTTCCTTTTCATTTCTCCTACAACACAAGATCAAAAACTGTGACACCCTGGTTTTCGCTCCTTGTTTTTTTCCTTCGCAGGATTGGACTCCCGTCTTTTTTTTGATGTTATCAGATTTTCTCTCGCTCTTGAGTGTATGAAGATGGTCATTTAGCCTTGCCTTTCCTATCCAGCCAGAGATTCTCTCCAGACCAACCTTGCCACCCAAGATATATTCTCAGGATTTTACCGCCGAAACCCTACCTTCTGAGTTACCGAAGAGAAACCCTAATTCCTTCCGTTACAAAGGAACCCCAATTTGCTTTGATTTGCTGACTACCAAACTTTTCTCAGTGACTCTCCCACATCTATCAACCCTGGATATGCAAAAATATTGCTAAGTCATTTGCAATATTTTTCATTTAAAATTAATTCCTTTTTCTGCCAGTTAAAGGAATTAAATCAAGGAAAATATCTATCCATCTCCAAAGTTCATGAAAACTTGTGGAGATATTCTTTGTGATCATATGGAGCTCTCATAAAAATATTGGCCATAATTAAATAAGGGAAATTGCATTTTCCTATTTAAAGCCAATATTGCATTTTGGGCGCTTTCCAAAGGAGCTACCATTTTGGTAGCCAGGAAAAATCCCAAATAATTTGTGGAGCTTCTCCTATCCATATCTTCACCCTTTCCATCAAGAACCCAAGTTCCACAGTTCAAAGTTTAAGAGCATCATCCAGTTCTTGTTTCTAGACCCAATTTGAGATTGTGAAGCAACTATATTTAATATTGCTCCATGATTCTTGAAATTAATCCAGGACCTCACATTCCCTATATGATGTGAGCATGCCAAAATTCACATCATTTTTTCAAGCCATTATTTCCCAGTAATTCCCACAAGTTTCTGCTCAGATGGGAGCACTGTGAAAGAAGTACCATTTAGGAGCATCCAAATGGTATGAAAGTTTACCAGTGCCTCCATACTTCCAAATCATCACCCTACACAAAAATTTAGCCAATTCCATCTAGCCATTTGAGCACAACTTCCATTCCCAGTTTCTGTCCAGATTGCCCATTTGTGAAGGAAGTGCTAGCTAAAGTGGTCCATTTGTCCTGATGTTTTTCCAGGAGGAGCACCCTGATAGATCATTGCTGCATGCCAAAAATCAACTCCACCCGTTCATCCATTTGCCCACAAATATTCATCAAACATTCTGTCCAGAATCTTGTTTTTGAGAAATTTATCAGCTCAACGCTTTCCAGTGGGTTCCAGATGGTTCTGCTACCTATTTGAGCATTGAGTCATGAGTGGGACAAGGGCTGGTCGACACACACGCGCCAGAACCTGCCCTGGCCGTGGTGACCACGCCACGAGCATGGCCAAATGCGCGCTCTGCGCGCTGGCAGCGTCCGGTCATGCCGGTCGGGCCAGCTACCACTGCCGCTGGCTGTCTGTTCGTGCCGGCGAGCTGCCCACCGTCCACGCACCCCTCCTCTAGCCGCTTCCCCCACGGCTTCTTCCTCGCCGCACCCCGACGAACGCCACCGTACCGCCACTGTTCGTCCACTGTCGCCGCTGTATCTGGCCGAGCCGAGGCTTCTCGAGCGCGCCAGCTAGCTCTCCCTCGCTTGCCCGTGAAGCTCTGCGACGCCGAGCCATCATCTCCCAACCCGGGCGGCCGAGCCATCACCTCCAGACGCGGTCGTCGCATCCTGGCCAGCTCACCACGGCCGTGCTCATCTTTCCTTGAAGCTCGGCTATAAATAGCCAGCCCAAGCCCTCCCCAAGCACCCACACCACCCTCAGCACCCTCCTCTCCCTCCTAGCTCTTCCCCTGCCTGCAGGAGCACGCTCCAGTGCCCAAGTTTGCCTCCCTGGTCGCCATGACCGCCAGGGTATCCGCTCGAATTCGAGCGAGCCGGAGCATCCCTCTCCCTCATTTCCTCACCTGTGAGACCACCAGAACCAGGCCGAGCTCCTCATCTCTCCATTTGTCCTCGGGGCGCCCGAGCGCTCGAAACCATCGGTGGCCGACGGCCTCCTCCGCGGATGCCCATGCTGCTCTCACTCCGACCTTCCCCGAGGTCTGTGCCCTACCGGAGCGGATGTGCCTCGTTGCACTGGTCACGTCGGTAGGCGGGGCGTCGCCGGAGACGGCCTGCAGCTCCGGCAATCGCTGCCGGGAGCTGCCCCTTCCCTCAGTTGGGTGCGTGCGTGGGAGGGAGACGGTGGACCTGCAGGTGGGGCCCGGTCGGCAGTGGCTCCTCCTCCCTCTTTTTTTTTCTCGAGCCGCGCCAGCCATTGGGCCGGCCCGGTGGAACAGTAGGCGCGGCGGTGAGATTCAGCCCGAGCCGGCCCAGCTGCGCAGTGACCTTTTTCTTTTATTCGCAGAAAATCAGTCAGGGGCCCAAAAGTAAATACTATATTTACAGAAAGGTCCTTCTACTTCAATCACTCATATCTTCTCACTCACAACTCCGATTCAGGTGACCCAAAAGTAAATACTATATTTACAGAAAGGTACTTGTTGGTACTCATCATATTATCGCACTAGTGACTCGTAGGTGACAATATGGAGATAGGTTGTTATGTTTTCATCATGCATTGTTACAGTTATTGCACTGTTAAGAATGTGACTTGATAATGACAACCTCCTCCGTCTGCTGGATCAAGTCATAGTGCCACCGAACTGAGCTCATCAGTGCAGCCACATTTGCCTTTATGGGAAGGCCCGAACTTGGTCTATTGTCTTGCCTCTTATCGGCACCTCTAAAGAGGGAAGGTTATGCGTGCACGCTACCCTGGCCCGGTAGGTGGCGATAACCTTGTGAGCCCAAGTTATATGGTACCAGGTCCCCGTTTAGGACAGTTTAGTTTGGCCATGACGGTGGCATGTGTCAGGAGTGACACAGGGGGCCACCCAGGACTTGACCCGGAAGGGGTATGATTGTCGGTGGGACCGTAAGAGTGCCAGGCAATAGACAAGTTTTGTTGGAGTAGCACCGGTCCACCCAAGTGGGAATAGGTACTAAAGTATGAGGCCAGGAGCTCCATAGTGTGGGTAAAGTGTGCAACCTCTGCAGAGTGTAAATCTATTTGAATGGCCGCATCCTCGGTCATGGGACACAGTTCGTACTAGGTCACACTATTTGGTCTATGTCGAGTCTGGAGGAGTTAACCGAATGACTGCTAAGAACGAACCAGATAAGGTAAGCTTTGTCAAATTCACAGCACAGATACCTGGACACCGGATGATGTCCAAAGTTTGGGATATAGCCGAGGAATGGCTATGAGAAGAACTTGGATCCGGAGAGATCATGTGAATAAACTTGATCCATTGCATTTACTGTTATGCTCTATCTTATTGCCTTCATTTTAGTAGTTATTTTGCTAGATAATGTTGCCATAACCTGATAACTAGTAATGTTAATATAACAATGCATGCTTGAATGCCATGGATTGCATTGCTTGGTGTATATGTTATTTGGTTTGCTTGCGAGTACATTCAAAAGTACTCAGCGGCCTTCAACGTGGCCAGGTTCAGCTAAGGATCCATCGAGGAGCAGGAGCGTTCGCTAGCTAGAAGAGTAACCCAGTTAGGTCCCTGTGGATTGGGGCCTCTCCGAGTCTGTGCTGCCTTAGTTAGTGTTTTTCCGCTGCCCCATCTTTGTAACCATGATGTATTTATTCTAGCCACAATGGCTAATAAATATATTCTTATTACAGTTGTGCCTATGTTCATGATACTTGTTGTAAACGCGCATGCCAGAGTGATTTACTGGGCTGGTGTGTGCGGTGGCCGTGTGACTATAGTGGTATTCAGGTGGGGCGCCACAATGGATGGTATCGGAGCAGCAAGGCTGACTGTAGGTTACCCTAGTCAGACTTCATTGTCTTGTGCTCAGTAGAAAGCCCAGATGGATTTCAGCCATCTTTGCCAAACAGGCACGGCTACTATTGATCATAAGGCAATCCCATAGGTTTTTGGCTCCAATAGACCTCAACTCTCGTGGCCTTTGCCTCCGGTGTGAAATGTCCGCACCGGGCAATGACCCGTGAGCCCTTAACCCCTAGGTAAACCAGATATCCCTACCTTGCTTGCTAACCATGGCATTTCTCTCCTCAAATCCAGTTTCCTTTGGGAAATGCCTATAAATTCCATCTTTCCCTGACAACCCCAAGATCGTTGACTAAGCCACTTTGGCTACGGTCATTCATCGAGTTTGATGTTCCCTAAGGAAGTAGTAGGAGCTTGACCACAATTGCTACCAGGAGCATTGTGTGGTTTTGCTTCTAAATCCTTAGAGGTACATCGAGTGCGCTAGGCTAGTTATACCAGTGAATCTTTGGCCACGTGTATAAAGTCCGCCAAAATTTGAGCTTTATTTGTTTTTTTGGTTTTTCGCGGTTCTTGCTTCTTTTCTTGATTCCGTTCCTTCACTTCTACTGGATCCATCCGCAAGTGCCGCTAAGAAGACCAGCATACAGATTGGATGATACCCAATAATCCAAATTCAGTAAGAGTCAAGCCAAGTCAAATGCCCGATACTCAGAACATTATCACCAGATCTGTCAAGAATGAGGAATGGGTCAGAAGCAGACTCTGCATGCAACAGACAAGGCCAGAATATAGCTAAGAGAGTTTGCCTCAAAACAAATCATACCTAAGGAATAATCAGATGAGTTATCAGTAATGAACACCGGTGGGATAAATGACTCCGTCCTCAACACAAGGATTATTTCAGCTAGTGGGGTGAACCTTGAGTCTCTTCTCAATGGACTCAAGAATCATTTATTACCCACAGAAGGCATATTTCAAGAATGTGAACGTGCCGAGAGCAACAACAAAACTCTGGTATACTGATACAAATTTCAAAGCATATTTTGGAATCCACTGGTGCACATCCAAAATTTTCTGGGCAAAGGAAACACGGCTTGCGAAAAATATCTGGGCAAGCTCATGGCTGCCCGGAATAAATGAGAAATTTAAATGCCGGGAAGTTCAACTAAACCGAATGGAATTATCCGTCAACTGCTCATTACGGGCAACATCTGGTATCCCGGATTAATTGTCAACATGAGGTTTGCATGAGTTGTGCAACCTTTCCATCATCAATGATCAGACCAGCAGAAGGACAAGTGGTGTGCATGACCAACGGAATATCTTCAGTCAAGGTATGGCTTATACCAAGTTTTGGCTCCGCTATGGGTAAATTTTGGATACTCAGGAAGGAAGCCAGAATTGGCCACAGGTCCGACTGCGTATCACAGTGCAAGGCATTTGGTACAAGGAACCCAGCCTTCCTCCGCAAGCTATCGAGAAGAGCTTGCGACACAAGACTCCCAATCTTCCTTGCTACGCCACTACGGGGAAAATCTTCTGGGGTACGGCACTCCCCTCTTCCTCAGCCTGCTACCGCATAAAGCTTCCAGCATAAGGCACCTGACCTTCCGTAGTAAGCCACATGAAGGAAAGCCTCTGAGGTACGATACCCAGCCTTCTTCGGCACACTACCCTGGCAGAAGCTTCGAGCATAAGGTATTCAGCCTTCTTCAGCACACCATTGTGCCCGCAACAATCTTGTCAGAAGCACGAACTAGCCCAGACACGCGTCTGCCTCAGAACTCAATGGTTATGAAAGGATTTATACTACCCCTGCATATGTTGTGAGCATGCAGTCTAGTGGATCAGTTCATGTGAGCCACTCATACACGGGAATGACTATGTTTAGAGAAACATTGACCCCATACTTCAAAGAAGGATATGAATGCAGCAATCCCTACGAGATATGCAAGAGCAAGTTATGACACGGTCAAGGAGCCATGTTGGCCAGCCATGATGGGCCCACAAAAGGAACCCTCAAGAACAAAACTTTCGGATACACAACCTCCGTGACGGTTAATAAAAGTGAAGCTTCACAGACAAGGTGATATTGCCAATTCTTATCAGACTCTTGCATATGCGGCCACAACAATGCAGCAAACATGTCATACTCCCCGTGTGCGTGGGCCATCAACCATGATAAGAGGATATGCCCCGAGGGATGCACCGAATGATAGCCATACTATGTTCAGCTTAGTGGTCATAGCAAGGACTACAGAGGATATATATGGCAGAGCCACCTCAGTAATTGACAAAGTCCGACTATCCGAATTTGCATGGAAACAAGACATTCAGATAGAATAGCCAAAAGCACACACACGTCGGCATCGACGGTTCGTAGATGCCATGGTGTCATTGGAGTAGGAGATTACCGTCTATGATTACCTTGTGATCATACCTGACATTTCAGTTGGGGATACGGCGGTAATAGTTCGGTCATGTTGTTCCTTGGATTGTGGATCACCTAAGGACAAAGTCAGAATGCCTAAGACAGAAGGAAACATCAGTACGGAACCCAGAGCCAGACTGAGCATTCTGACAAGGCAGAAAGAAAGTCACCCCTAGCCATTCGAGGCCATACGAACACGTGAGCCGTGTACCCAGAAAGGATGTCTCGCCCTTGGCAGTCAGTGTACGAAGTATCGCAATAAAACCCAAAGCAGCTAGCTCCAGGCCATGGAAACCAAGCTAATTGTCGATACTACCCGCTACCCACCAACCCTAGACAACAGACCACCAGGACAAGTGGTATACCTGACAGGAAAGAGAAGGATTCAAGATAGCTGTGTGAAAGACAACACATGTGCCATCAGAAGGGGGCAGTTAAAAGGCCAGTGAACCAACGAAGACAAGACAGCTGGGGGATCCAAGTCACACACGGGTAAGTCCCCCTTCACCGGGAGGTAAGTCCGGAAATCTCGAGGACGAGATTTTCTTAAGGGGGTAGGTTTGTGACACCCTGGTTTTCGCTCCTTGTTTTTTTTCCTTCGCAGGATTGGACTCCTGTCTTTTTTTTCTATGTTATCGGATTTTCTCTCGCTCTTGGGTGTATGAAGATGGTCATTTAGACTTGCCTTCCCTATCCATCCAGAGATTCTCTCCATACCAACCTTGCCACCCAAGATATATTCTCAGGATTTTGCCGCCGAAACCCTACCTTCCAAGTTACCAGAAGAGAAACCCTAATTCCTTCCGTTACAAAGGAACCCCAATTTCCTTTGTTCTACTGACTACCAAACTTTTCTCAATGACTCTCCCACATCTATCAACCCTGGATATGCAAAAATATTGCTAAGTCATTTGCAATATTTTTCATTTAAAATTAATTCCTTTTTCTGCCAGTTAAAGGAATTACATCCAGGAAAATATCTATCCATCTCCAAAGTTCATGAAAACTTGTGGAGATATTCTTTGTGATCATATGGAGCTCTCATAAAAATATTGGCCATAATTAAATAAGGGAAATTGCATTTTCCTATTTAACGCCAATATTGAATTTTGGGCGATTTCCAAAGGAGCTACCATTTTGGTAGCCAGGAAAAATCCAAAATAATTTGTGGAGCTTCTCCTATCCATATCTTCACCCTTTCCATCAAGAACCCAAGTTCCACAGTTCAAAGTTTGAGAGCATCATCTAGTTCTTGTTTCTGGAACCATTTTGAGATTGTGAAGAAACTATATTTAATATTGCTCCATGATTCCTCAAATTAATCCAGGACCTCACATTCCCTATATGATGTGAGCATGCCAAAATTCACATCATTTTGTCAAGCTATTATTTCCTAGTAATTCCCCCAAGTTTCTGCTCAGATGGGAGCACTGTGAAAGAAGTACCATTTAGTAGCATCCAAATGGTATGAAATTTTACCAGTGCCTCCATACTTCCAAATCATCACCCTACACAAAAATTCAGCCAATTCCAATTAGCCATTTGAGCACAGCTTCCATTCCCAATTGCTGTCCAGATTGCCCATTTGTGAAGGAAGTGCTAGCTAAAGTGGTCCATTTGTCCTGAAGTTTTTCCAGGAGGTGCAGCCTGATAGATCATTGCTGCATGCCAAAAATCAACTCCACCCGTTCATCCATTTGCCCACAAATATTCATCAAACATTCTGTCCAGAATCTTGTTTTGGAGAAATTTATCAGCTCAATGCTTTCCAGCGGGTTCCAGATGGTTCTGCTACCTATTCGAGCATTGAGTCACGAGTGGGACAAGGGCTGGTCGGCAGACATGCACCAGAACCTGCCCTTGCTGTGGTGACCACGCCACGAGCATGGCCAAACGCGCACTCTGTGCGCTGGCAGCGTCCGGTCACGCCGGTCGGGCCTGCTCCTCCTATCGCTGGCTGTCCATTCGTGCCGGCGAGCTGCCCACTGTCCACACACCCCTCCTCTAGCCGCTTCCCCCATGGCTTCTTCCTCGCCGTGCCGCGACGAACGCCGCCGTACCGCCACTGTTCGTTCACTGTCGCCGCTGTATCCGGCCGAGCCGAGGCTTCCCGAGCGCGCCAGCTAGCTCTCCCACGCTCGCCCGTGAAGCTCCGCGACGCCGAGCCATCATCTCCCAATGTGGGCGGCCGAGCCGTCACCTCCAGATGCGGTCGTCGCATCCTGGCCAGCTCACCACGGCCGTGCCCATCTTTCCTCGAAGCTCGGCTATAAATAGCCAGCCCGAGCCCTCCCCGAGCACCCACACCACCCTCAGCACCCTCCTCTCCCTCCTAGCTCTTCCCCTGCCTGCAGGAGCATGCTCCAGTGCCCAAGTTCGCCTCCCTGGTCGCCATGACCGCCAGGGTCTCCGCTCGAATTCGAGCGAGCCGGAGCATCCCTCTCCCTCATTTCCTCACCTGTGGGACCGCCAGAACCAGGCTGAGCTCCTCATCTCTCCATTTGTCCTCCGGGCGCCCGAGCGCTCGAAACCACCGGCAGCTGATGGCCTCCTCCGTGGACGCCCATGCTGCTCTCACTCCGACCTTCCCCGATGTCCGTGCCCTACCGGAGTGGATGCGCCTCGTTGCGCTGGTCACGCCGGTAGGCGGGTGTCGCCGGAGACGGCCTGCAGCTCCGGCAATCACCATCGGGAGCTGCCCCTTCCCTCAGTTAGGCGCGTGCGCGGGAGGGAGACGGTGGACCTGCAGGTGGGGCCCGGTCGGCAGTGGCTCCACCTCCCTCTTTTTTTTTCTCGAGCCGCGGCAGCCGTTGGGCCGGCCCGGTGGAGCAGTAGGGGCGGCGGTGAGATTCAGCCTGAGCCGGCCCAGCTGCGCAGTGACCTTTTTCTTTTATTTGCAGAAAATCAGTCAGGGGCCCAGAAGTAAATACTATATTTACTGAAAGGTCCTTCTACTTCAATCACTCATATCTTCTCACTCACAACTCCGATTCAGGTGATTCCAAAGCCCACGTTCTCTATTCACCGAGCCCGTTCCGATGACATCATTTTCATAATGTTTACATATTCTAAAAATGACCATTTTGCCCCTACCCCATATTCAGCCCTTCGAGGGAGCAACCTTTTCGGCGAATCCTTCCGTGAGATGATCGCACTTCTTCCCGGAGTATTCCTTCACCCCAGGCAAGCCATCCATCTGATATATGCCCTAAAGCATTGCTCTGCGTTATTCTTGCATGTTTAATTAATGAATATGCTTATGCTAGAAATAATTAAACTCCTGATAGTTTGTATTACTATTTGCATTACTTGTTGGTACTCATCATATTATCGCACTAGTGACTCGTAGGTGACAATATGGAGATAGGTTGTTATGTTTTCATCTAGCATTGTTACTGTTATTGCACTGTTAAGAATGTGACTTGATAATGACAACCTCCTCTGTCGGCTGGATCGAGTCATAGTGCCACCGAATCGAGCTCATCAGTGCAGCCACATTTGCCTTTATGGGAAGGCCCTAACTTGGTCTATTGTCTTGCCTCTTATCGGCACCTACAAAGAGGGAAGGTTATGCGTGCGCGCTACCCTGGGCCTGTAGGCGGCGATAACCTTGTGAGCCCAAGTTATATGGTACCAGGTCCCCGTTTGGGACAGTTTAGTTTGACCACGACAGTGGCAGGTGTCAGGAGTGACACAGGGGCCACCCAGGACTTGACCCGGAAGGGGTATGATTGTCGGTGGGACCGTAAGGGTGCCAGGCAACAGACAAGTTTTGTTGGAGCAGCACCGGTCCACTCGAATGGGAACAGGTACTAAAGTACGAGGCCAGAAGCTCCATAGTCTGGGTAAAGTGCTCAACCTCTGCAGAGTGTAAATCTATTCGAATAGCCGCATCCTCGGCCATGGGACACAGTTCGTACTAAGTCACACTATTTGGTCTATGTCGAGTCTGGAGGAGTTAACCGAATGACTGCTAAGAACGAACCAGATAAGGTAAGCTTTGTCAAATTCACAGCACAGATACCTGGACACCGGATGATGTCCAAAGTTTGGGATATAGCCGAGGAATGGCTATGAGAAGAACTTGGATCCGGAGAGATCATGTGAATAAACTTGATCCATTGCATTTACTGTTATGCTCTATCTTATTGCCTTCATTTTAGTAGTTATTTTGCTAGATAATGCTGCCATAACCTGATAACTAGTAATGTTAATATAACAATGCATGCTTGAATGCCATGGATTGCATTGCTTGGTGTATATGTTATTTGGTTTGCTTGCGAGTACATTCAAAAGTACTTAGCGGCCTTCAACGTGGCCAGGTTCAGCTAAGGATCCGTCGAGGAGTAGGAGCGTTCGCGAGCTAGAAGAGTAACCCAGTCAGGTCTCTGTGGATTGGAGCCTCTCCGAGTCTGTGCTGCCTTAGTTAGTGTTTTTCCGCTGCCTCATCTTTGTAACCATGATGTATTTATTCCAGCAACAGTGGCAAATAAATATATTCTTATTACAGTTGTGCCTATGTTCATGATACTTGTTGTAAACGCGCACGCCAGAGTGATTTCCTGGGCTGGTGTGTGCGGCGGCCGTCTAACTACAGTGGTATTCAGGCGGGGCGCCACAAAAACAACTCTTCCAAGAGATTTTTATCATATTATTTATTAGAGCAAAACTACAGAGATAAAAATTTGACAGAACAATGGGTTGCCTCCCATCAAGCACTGATTTTTAGGTTTCCCAGCTCAACCTAGTACCTTAGCATTACATCAAGTCTCTGGTGGCCTGAGATTTTCTTTACTTACCACACATATTCACTTAGGTGGGGGAACGTACTTATCCTTTGCTCCTGGCTTCTTCGGGAAGTACTTTACTATTTCTTCTTCGCAAATTCTAAAGGTTACTTTTCCTTTGGAGCAATGCAACGCGGCACCCGCGGTATTCAAAAATGGCCTACCCAAAATAATTGATAATTTTTCATCATCGGGAATGTCAAGTATAACAAAATCATTAGGTATAACATGCCCGTCTAATCTTAGCGGAACATTCTCAGCTACTCCCACTGGCTTCTTTGTGGATTTATCCGCCATCTGCAAGGTTATAGTTGTGGGCACACATTCAGCGAGATTGCACTTATTATAAAGGATTAGCGGCATCACACTAACGCCTACCCCTACATCACAAAGAGCATTATTTATATCAAGATTTCCAATTGAGCAAGATATCGTGGGTATACCTAGGTCTCCCAATGTTTCCGGTATCTTGTTTTCAAAAGGATACTCCGTTATTGTAGCCACCTGTTCTTTCAGATTCATACTCCTTTTATTGTTAACAATATCACGCATGAATTTAGCAAAGGTAGGAATCTTTAACATATCAGTCATATGCATTGACATTTTAAGATCAGCTATTGCTTGTAAGAAGGGGGAATAAAGTGCTTTATTTGAAGGTGGCCTAACAGCCTTAGGGTAAGGAAGAATTTTCTTCATCTTACCTTTTTCTTTCTCTTTATTTCTCGTATCCTAATTACTTCCTTCTTCGGTGGGATCAGGTGGTCGGACGTTCCTTTCCACCCTTGGTTCTTCAACTCTTCCCATTTCTGGAGTTTCTTCTTCTTCATTATTGTCACCATCTACTATTTTAGCATCAGGGTCAACCTCTTTTTCGGCTTCCGCTTCATCTCCCTGAGCATCTTGGGGAACCTATTCTTCCGGTTCTTCCTCACCAAAGAGAAGCTCCCTATTTTCCTGGGTTTGGCTTTGACTTTCTCTTCTTCTTTGCTCTTGCTCCTTCTCATACCATACTAGGCCTTTAGGGTCCTGTGTTCTTTTGCCACTACGAGTCGAGGTATCAGTAGTAGCAAAAGTGTTCTCTTTATCTAACGGAGCAAGAATAAAAGATTGTGTTTCTATCATACGAGTGTTTATCGAGGGTCTTTACTGCTTGACTCAGCCCTTCTACCTCTTGGGAAAGGTAGGTTATTACCTTTTCGTTATGATAGATACATCTTCGAAAGTTCCTGTTGAAGTTGCCATGATGGAATTTAAATTTTTTCATCGTCTCCTGAAGTTCATCCTCCGGGAGATAAATACTGAATATATCCACTTTTTCATTAATAACTTGTTTAACAGGCTTACCTTTCTCTTGAGTAACCTTTTTAAATTCTTCCGCGTCTTTAGTATGGTATACTTTTCCCGTTAGCTTGGCCGGATCCTCAATATTCCATTGTTCCTGTGCATCTACAGTTTTCTCTATATGTTCCTTCCCTTCTTCTAGGGTTAATGACATAAATTGTCCTCCAGCACTCAAATCAACAATGGATTTTGATTCCTCGTTAATTCCATGATAAAACATATGAAGTATAGCATACTTCGCATAATCGTGGTTAGGGCATAAATTCAAAAATCTAGAGTATCTCTCCCAAGCTTTACTCAATGTTTCACCGTCTTCCTAGATGAATAAGGTGAGGTTCTATCTCAATTTTGTAATCTTTGAGCCTGGAAGAAACTTAGCCCTAAACCTTTTAGCACACATAAGCCAACTGGTTATACTCCCTTGGGGCAATTGATTATACCATTTCTCTGCATCATCCTTCAAAGAAAACCTGAAGAGCCTTAATAACACGAATTCTCGTGATACATCTTTCAATTTAAAGGTTCCACATAAAGTGTCAAAGAATGTAAGATGTGCTTGAGGGTCTTCTTCTGTTTCTGCAAAGGCATGCTTTCCAACTTCTGCAATAAGATCATGGTCAATCGAGTACTCTTTAGCATAATTAGTAGGATATACTATAGGAGATCTAGAAATAAATACTGGAGCACAATGATCCCTTATAGTCTTTTTGGGCTTTGGAGTAATCGACATCTCTGCAAACAAAGTGTTAAGCTTAACCATTTCACTATTTTTGTATTTTTCTATTAGTGAAGCTTGTTGCTCCAGAGGAAAACGGGCAATATAATCTGGTAAATGCGATTTTCCTGAACGAGTAGATCCCCTGTGAGTTACAGGAAGCATCTACAATAACAATACCTGCAAAAACAGTTACGAAACAAACACTAGTACAGCGAGCTGCTATACAAATAGTTTTACCCCCTTTCAGCGACAGAGTTTTAAACTGTCGCCTTGCCTGTGTGTGCGATAGGGGGGTCCTTTCCACATGACCCAGAAACCGTCCACGATAGGGCCTCCGGTCACACACGCGGGGTTAAAAGAGCTCGTGTGCGATCGGCCGAGACATCGCAGACAATTATACTGGCCCAATCATTTCCGTTCATATGTACATCCCACACAGTGAATCCAAGACAAACGTTTCTGTTCGTATATACATCCCACACAGTGAATCCCAGACAAACGTTTCCGTTTGTATATACATCCCACATAGTGAATCCCAGACAAACGTTCCCGTTCGTATATACATCCCACACAGTTTTCCGCATCACATCATCGGTGATAGCGTTGCCATTGCAGACGATAGTAATAATTTTATCATTTGTGTTATTGAATGTATCACAAACGGTATCTAGAAGAAACTATGTGGCATAGGCTGTCCATCACACACACTTTTTATGTGGAAAACGTTTGTGCAAGGTGGCCTAACGCAAACAGTTGTCCAGAGGAAGTCGTGTGTGATTGTTCATAGATCCAACACGCTTACTTCCTAGAAACTGTGTGGGTTGTGTGAGATCATCGCCCACGGTGTTGTCTCAATAACTGTTTGCACTAGAAAAACCCAATAAGCAGGCTAATTGGCCTATTATTATTAATCCATTTAGTAATCAAATTTATATTTCATATTAAACACACAATATATTTCATTTTCGTATTACGGAACCAGGATTTCATAATTGAAATACATCAGAGTACAACATCATATAGCTTCAGCACTCACTCACACCATATAGGCATATAGCTAGCTACCCCATTACACAACAGCACCAAGTTTCACATGCAACATCTAAAACCTTTGGAAATTAGCATCATAGACAGTAGAAAGACTGATGAATCTCATCTAGAAAACTGCTGAAGCGGAAGGCGAATATTGAGCCTTCAATGATGTTGAAGGTCCTTGCAACTTTAGGCCAGTGCCTGTGGATGATTGACCGCCCATCCTTCGTCCTCTTGAGGAAGACTTCAATATTGTACCGTGGGTGTTGTATGAACACCTTCCTTGCCTCTTGACCATACAGGTGGTTTGAGAGTTAATCATTTGTGAACTGCTTTGGAAAGGCCTGAAAACAAAGATATGCATAAATATCTTCTCTGAATTTTGAAATGGCGCAAAGGAATAAAAAACAAGGTACTCCCTCCGGTCCTTTTTACACCGCGTATTAGATTTGTATCAAGTCAAACTTTGTAAAGTTTCACCAAATTTATTTTAAAAAATATCAACATCCATGATACCAAATATGTATACTATAAAATTGTATTTCATAATGCATCTAAAAATAATGATTTGGCAGTTCGAATGTTGATACTTTTTCCTATAACTTTGGTCAAAGTAGAGATACTTTGACTTCGGACAAAACTTATATGCAGACTAAAAAGGACCGGAGGGAGTATAAGAGTTAGTACTATCCTGTAGTTCACTGATGTCTTCTTCATTGTGCAGACAAAGATCTTGTTGTTTTTTGTCGCTAGTTTCTTTATCCTAACAATCTTTCTGAGTTTCTTAACTTGACTGATATTCATGGACATCTCATTTCCCCATATGCAAAATGGGTCGAACAGTGGGTCAAAACCTCTAACAGCAGGACCTACATGTGCAAGTCCAAATTGTTAAAAACCTAAATACTAGAATGGTTCATGCAATTACACAATAATGTGCTATTAGACAAAGGACCATGCATGTGTGAACCTCGATGGTAAACCTCAGTGCCTCCCATTATTTCCCTACAACACATAGAAGGTAGTTATTCATCAGGTTAAGTGAGGGTTGGCATACTATTAGTAAAATATGTTGATGAAAAATAAACACATTGCAGATTCAGCAGATTAATTCGAGCCACATGGAAAAGCCATTTATCCAAACCAAGCATGCTTAAGAACTAGGAAATATAGCAATTGTATATGTTTCTCATGTATTTAGTATAGCCAAATTCGATTTATTTCTCACATGCATAACAATACAAAATTGTACCCGCGAGAATTGAACATCACATTGCAGAATTGAACCAAACAGTTAACTAAGCACCACAACAAATGAACCAAACAGTTAACTGAGCACTACATTGCACAATAGAACATACTGGAAGATCAGACAGTTAACCAAACCTAGTATGCTTAACAACTTGGAAATATAGCAATTATATTTGTTTCTCATGTATTTTGTATAGCCAAATTCGATTTATATCTCACATGCAAGAGAATACAAAATTGCACCCACAAGAATTGAGCATCACATTGCAGAATTGAACCAAACAGTTAACTGAACATGACAACAAATTAACCAAACAGTTAACTGAGCACCACATTGCACAATATATAGAACATATATACTAGAGGATCAGATTGCATAGTAACAGTACATAGGACAATTCATTAGAATTTGTGAAGGAAAGGCAGGAGCAGCACATGCAACAGGTAAACCGAACATGCTTAACCGGCGTAGCTAGCTAGCTGAACATAGGTCCTTGTAGTGAGCTAAAAAGACAAGTTACTCCTCATCTTCGGAGATATCGATGATGATGGGCTCCTTAGACTTGGAAGAGGGTGAGGCATCCACATTGTGGGTGCCCTCCTTGTAGTGGTGAGTCGCCTGAGCCGCTCTGGGCACCAACTTGCTGGCTCTGGAGTTGAGGTAAGCACGGGCACACTCAAAAAACACCTCGTAGTCTTTGTCAAAGGCACCGACGGTGGCCTCGAGAAAATGCCACGAACTGTCATTTAAAGCAGCCAACCGCGTGGTGGTGTTTGCGCGCGAGGCATCGACGGTGGCCTGGACGGCGAGGTGCTCCTCCAAGATCTGGGGGTTGGCACGCATGGCAGCCATCGCGACCTCATCCGCACGTGCGGCTGCGATTTGCTTCTCCGCTGCCAAATGCTCCTTGTGCTCCTGGCTATACTGTGTGCACCATGGCTTAGGGCAGCGTTTATTTGGAGGATGGGTCGATGATTTGTGTGGAAGGTGTCGCGCCGGCGGTCGAGGCATGTGGGATGTAGAAGGAGGTGGAGGGTGGGGTCGGGTGTGGATTACCTGACTAGATCGACGAGGCCGAGCAGCAGGAAGGAGCGTCGCCGGCGAGGCGACGGCGCTGCAAGAAAGCAGTGAAGGTTTGAACTTGGAATGGAAGGCGGAAATAGGGGAAATGTGGCTTTTGGTAAGGAGGAGGGGGGCATGGGATGTAGATATTTCCGCGGATGCCGATTTTTTTTGCTCCGTGCAGCGAAAAACTAGCGCGCAAAGTGTCATCAGACACGGTCCCTTATTCTGCACTGTGTACGATATCTGAACATCACAAACTATTCATATGGCTTACCCCGTGTGTGATGAGTTTGAACGTGCAAATTTTGGTTCGAATTTCCCTGGTTACAGTGGTCGTCCACGTCATTGCATAATTTGGGTACACAAAAGAGCCTACATCACACCCACACTTTTTAATCGAGCAAGTTCAGCAATTAAACAGAGCTTAGCTGACCTAAACATTACTCTAACAAAAGACCGGCACTCTAAACTAAGACTACTACTCCGCCTCGCGCTCGCCGATCTCCGCCGCCTCCTCCATGTCCAGCTCGCGCCCGACGATCTCCTGGGGAAGGGGCTCCATGGCATCCATCGCACCATACTCGGCAAGCATCTCGCCATCCGCGTCCGCTTTCTCTTTGGAAAAGGCTGCCATGAGCTAGGAGTGGGCAGCCGCGGTCTAGGCTTGGACGGGCTCCATCGTGGCAAGGTATGCCGCGTACGAATGGACGGCTGCTCGAACGCTCTCGGCGATTGCCAACCCTTCAACCGTGGGTTGCCGACCATTGTCAGAGAAGCTTCGTCTAATTTGTGCGGTAACCGCCAGGAGCTGGGCATGGGCGGCCTCGACATGGGCGTGGGCGGCCTCCATCAGGGCTAAGGCGGCCACCGCGGAACGGACAGCTGCTATCCCGCTCTCCCCATTTGCTATCCCCGTCGTAGATGTTGCTGCCGCCATCTGAGCTGCAGTAGTGGCCGTTTCGGCTGCCGCATCCGCCCGGTCGCAGATTGCAGCCACGCTCACGCAGGTTGTGAACACGCTCATGGTGGTTGCGGCTGCGCTCTGGCCAGAGTGGGCCGCCGAAGTTGCCCTGACGATGCGGCTCCACGTCCCCATCTTTGACCGGCGATGATTGAACAGTGAAATGATATTTGGGGAGCTAGTTTGCTTAACGCGTCGGATGTGGACTATAGCCAACGAACCTTCTCGCATAAGCCATATATGACGGTGCTCGAAGATATTTTGTACTGCATTTCACACGGTTGGTGATAATAAACTGTGTGTGATGTACTTGATTTTTCGTCTTGATTTGAAATACGGAATGGGGTAAGAGCGGCAAAGGACAGTGTTTGAATTGCTAGAACATTTATCTGCAGTGAACATACAACTATAGGAGTGTCGTGTTAAAATTTGGAATTATTCGGGGTTTGTTTGGACATTTTTATACATTAACTGAGTTTTCTAGGCATTTTATGTGCATAATTCAAATTTGAACTACAGGCACATGCTCCGGTGCACCAAAATGGTTGAAAAATCATATATGTGTCCTTGGGTGCATGCTTAGGTCCCATGCAAGAAATGGGAATGAATTTCAAACACCTCGGCATCGTGGCTCCACCGCAAACGTTGAGATACTTGGTTTTGAAATTCTAGTACATCCAAAACTTGTCTGAAATTCATGAAACTTCGCATGCTATGATGGAATGGCACAAACATGATGTTGTAAAAATTTTGTCCCAACCAGAGCTTCCCACAAGAAGCCTCATGGTTCCGGTAGGGAACAAGTCACCTTTGTGGACTAAACGACATTCGTTGCATTTTCTTGCCTTCAATTTTTTTTCTAGAGGCAACATGGACCAATAGGAGTGTCGTGTTAAAATTTGGAATTATTCGGGGTTTGTTTGGACATTTTTATACATTAACTGAGTTTTCTAGGCATTATATATGCATAATTCAAAATTGAACTACAGGCACATGCTTCGGTGCACCAAAATGGGTTGAAAAATCATATGTGTGTCCTTCGATGCATGCTTAGTCCCATGCAACAAATGGGGATGAATTTCAAACACCTCGGCATCGTGGCTCCACCGCAAACGTTGAGATACTTAGTTTTGAAATTCTAGTAAATCCAAAACTCGTTTGAAATTCATGAAACTTGGCACGCCATCATGGAATGGCACCAACATGGTGTGGTAATTTTTTTGTCCCATTTGGGGCAGGTTTTGGTTTAAACTTCTCACAAACCATAGCTTCTCACAAGAAGCATCGTGATTCCGGTAGGGAACATGTGTCACCTTTGTGGACGAAACGACAATCGTTGCCTCTTCCTGCCTTGATTTTTTTTCTAGATGCAACATCGACCAATAGGAGTGTCATTTTAAAATTTGAAATTATTCGAGGTTTGTTTGGACATTTTTATACATTAACTGAGTTTTCTAGGCATTTTATATGCATAATTCAAATTTGAACTACAGGCACATTGTCTGGTGCACCAAAATGGGTTGAAAAATCATATGTGTGTCCTTGGGTGCATGCTTAGGTCCCATGCAAGAAATGGGAATGAATTTCAAACACCTCGGCATCATGGCTCCACCGCAAACGTTGAGATACTTGGTTTTGAAATTCTAGTAAATCCAAAACTCGTCTGAAATTCATGAAACTTGGCATGCTATCATGGAATGGCACCAACATGCAGTGGTAAATTTTTGTCCCATTTGGGGAAGGCTTTGGTATAAGATTCTCACAAACCATAGCTTCTCACAAGAAGCCTGATGGTTCCGGTATGGAACGTGTGTCACCTTTGTGGACGAAACGACAATCGTTGTCTCTTCCCGCCTTGATTTTTTTTCTAGATGCAACATAGACCAATAGGAGTGTCATGTTAAATTTTTAATTATTCAGGGTTCGTTTGGACATTTTTATACATTAACTGAGTTTTCTAGGCATTTTATGTGCATAATTCAAATTTGAACTATAGGTACACGCTCCGGTGCACCAAAATGGGTTAAAAAATCATATGCGTGTCCTTGGGTGCATGCTTAGGTCCCATGTAAGAAATGGGAATGAATTTCAAACACCTCGGCATCGTGGCTCGGCCGCAAACGTTGAGATACTTGGTTTTGAAATTCGAGTAAATCCAAAACTCGTGTGAAATTCATGAAGCTTGGCATGCTATGATGAAGTGGCACCAACATGCCGTGGTAAATTTTTTGTCCCATTAGGGGCAGGTTTTGGTATAAGCTTCTAACAAACCAGAGCTTCTCACAAGAAGCCTCGTGGGTCCGGTAGGGAACATCTCACCTTTGTGGACGAAACGACATTCATTGCCTCCTATTTCCTTGATTTTTTTTCTAGAGGCGACATGGACCAATTGGAGTGTCGTGTTGAATTTTGGAATTATTCGGGGTTTGTTTTGACATTTTATACATTAACTGAGTTTTCTGGGCACTTAAGTGCATAATTCAAATTTGAACTGCATGCACATGCTCCGGTGCACCAAAATGGGTTGAAAAATCATATATGTGTCCTTGGGTGCATGTTTAGGTCCCATGCAAGAAATGGGAATGAATTTCAAACACCCAGGCTTTGTGGCTCGGCCGCAAACATTGAGAAACTTGGTTTTTAAATTCCTGTAAATCCAAAACTCATCTGAAATTCATGAGACTTGGCATGGTGTCATGAAATGGCACCAACATGTTGTGGTAAAAAATTGTCCAATATGACAGTGGGCACACACACTAACAGCCATAGCCATCATAGCAATTTTGGAACAAATAGTTGTCATGTTATCATCACAAATGGTTGTACATTATTATTTAAATCGTGGGCGTTCTACTGACCATTTACGTGCCACCACGCGTCCCAGTTTTTTATTGGCAAGGAGGTGCCTTGCGGGTAGCTGTTTGAGTAGACGGGGGGCGTGCGAGCGAAGTCCGCAACGCAGGCTGACTGGGAGGCGTGCGACCAGTCCTGCGCTGTGCATGCTGACCGGGAGGCGTGCGGCCAGTCCTCCGCTGCGCAGGCTCACCGGGAGCCGTGCGAGCAGTACGCTGCGCAGGCTCACCGGGAAGCGAGCCCTTTGAGCTCCATCGCCGCCCGCCTCGCTCTCAACCTCTCCATTAATGGTGGCTGAGCCGCTGTTTAGTAGGCAGCCTTACTGGTCTCTCTTCGCCTCCCATTCCCCTCTCGCCCGAATCCTATTTTCCAGAGCTCCACCTACGCCATGCCGCACAAGGATTATCTGCCACTAGTCTTCCAGTTTGG
Source organism: Elymus sibiricus (assembly GCA_039707655.1). Lineage (NCBI taxonomy): Eukaryota > Viridiplantae > Streptophyta > Magnoliopsida > Poales > Poaceae > Elymus > Elymus sibiricus. The sequence goes on from CM077676.1 coordinate 287,062,793, forward strand.
TGAAGTCAACTCCGAGTCGGAGCAGATAGAAAATAAGGAGCAATTGGACCTCAGGGACATGGCCCTGAACGAGCTGGCCGCGGTGGATGCTGCCCCCGCGCCCGTCCCAGCTCCCATCCTCGCACCCGCGCCAGCGACCATCCCCGTGGCATTGACTGGCTAGTGGCCAAGCACCATCGCAGCGCTGGAAGCCGCGGGCGTCAGCGAGGTCCCCGCGGACCCGCGCGAGCTTGTGTACGCGCCAGCGCCAGCGCCCCCGCCTGTGCTCGTGCGCGTCCCAGCACCCACCGTGGTGCCGGTCCCCGTGCGCCTGCCGCGCTCATGCCCGTGCGCGCGCCTACACCCGCCGCCCCCCTCAGCGTCATGGGACGTCGCCGTCGACCACTACCTCGCAGCGCCATGAGTCGCCGTCCCCCGTCCCTAGCCCCTCGATCGCGCGACGAACGGCTCTTGGATTTGCAAGTCCAGAACATTCTGGGATGGCTTGAAGACTTGAACAATGGCATCCTGGAGGACGACAACGCCGGCGCAGCACGCCACCGCCATTGCTGCCGCCACCGCCACAATTAGTTTCTTAATTTAATACTGTATCTCGATCGGATGAATGTAAAATCATAGTGTCACTGAATGAAATCCATGGTTTTGATCAACTTAGCGTTTTTTTCTAAATGTACAGACTTGTCAAATTAAAAAAACATCAATGTTTTTCTCTGAATAAAACTCTCGTCGCAAACGTTTCAGACTGAACACCCGTATGCAACGCGAGAGCTAGGTTCCTTCGTAGCTAAGCCAAGGGAAAATGTGGCGCGCAGGTTTTGTGCATCTCTTCATCGCAAACGTTTCATAATGAACACCCGTATGCAAAGCGAAAGCTGGGTTCCTTCGCAACGAAGCCAAGGGAAAATGTGGCGCGCACGTTTTGTGCATCTCTTCATTGCAAACGATTTTGCATGATGACACATGTGCAATGATGTACAAACAATGTGGTAAGATTTGCATCCGTCATATTGGGTATATTTGCCATTTGTCAAATTGGAAAAATTGGCATTTGTAAATCTAGTAACATTGCCATTTGTCAACCTTGTAACACTGCCATTTGTGATCCTCAGAAGAAAAAAACACTGCCATTTGTCAAATTTTGCAGCTAAAAATCACTAGTACTGTAATTTTTGCAAATGAAATTCTGTAAGCACAGATTTCATTCATAGATTAAGCAGTCATTCTTTATAAAAATAGTTCAACTCAACTACTGAACCGAACAAACTTTTACCCAATTGTTGCCAACCACGTACTGAAATAGCTAGTTCAACCATATATACTATCGAATTTTAAGTACGTAGTACAGTTCAACCATATCTATAGTCAAATGAACTGAACAAAATAGCCCCTAAATACTACTACTACAGAGGGGCTTTGTACTACTTCCAGCAGCCTCTCCTCTACCGAGCGCGCTCAGTAAGAGGCCGAGATGGAGGAGCCTACCGACGAGCTGGAGAAGTGGAATTCGGCGCCTGTCGCTGCTGCACCTTTAGTGACGCCCAGCTCGAATGCCCTCTGCCACTCCAGACGATCCCTCTCGAAGCGGCGGGACTCCTCGTATATCTCCGCATTCCGCTCCACTGCTGCAGCTTCTGCTGCGGCCACGGCAGCGGTAAGACGCTTTGCATGCTCGACCAGGCGCTCCCCCTCCTCCCGCAGGAACTCGATGTAGCGCGCAGCAAGGTCGCTGATGCTCATGCGGGCTGTCGGAGTTCGGGATCCGGGGACCCAAAGGTTTGAACACTGGGGTGAGCTCGTTCTACCACTTCGTCTCCTACCACGGCTAAGCGATGGCGAGGCTACGGCGAGAGCGCGCTAGCGAGGGACGGACCATGGACTCAGCGGTTTACCCAGGTTCGGGCCACCTTGTGGTGTAAGACCCTACTCCTGCTTGATTGGGATTGCTCTGGTGAGAGAGAGTACAAGGTTGGGGGTGATGGAAACAAGAGCTGATCGGATCCCTCTACAATGGCAGCTCTGCCCCCCTTATACCCGCATTGGTCCTCTTCCCCCTCGAAACTTAGGCGGGAAGGGTTGCCACACTTGGCGGGTTTTGAAAGGGGACAGGCGCTCAGGCTATCCTGACTAAAGGTGGTCTTCGCCTGCCAAAGCATGATCCATGACACGCCAGTGGGCTCGGTGATGACCTCCGCCCTGCGCGCCCGCCGTCTTGGTCTTCCTTCGCCGATCGGGCAACCTTTGGGGTCGCTTTGGGGAGTAGATAGCTGGCCCTGCTCCCTTAACACAAAACAGGAAACCATCTTCATCCGCACCTGCTGGCGCGGCCTCTGTCGCCGCTCATCACCGCGCGCGTCACCCACGTGATGGGCCCCAAACCGCGCAGCTATGCCGAACGACCTTCGTCTTGGGCGTCTTCGGGAGGAGGCCTCGGGAGGCCACCTCGGGAGGCCGCCTCGCGAGGGGGCCTTGGGAGGCCGCCTCGCGAGGGGGCCTCGCGAGGCCGTTGAAGAGGATGCTGAACCTTGTTCAGCACTTCCTGAGGAGGGGGCCTCAGGAGGCCAAGGCCTCGTGAAGAGCCCTGGTGAGGTGCTTGGTGATGACGGCCTGCTGGGCCCATGCCAGGCATTGCGCCCTGGGCCAAAGGCAGACGGGTCTGGATACCCTGGGTTCCATGGCCCCGGCAGTAGCCCTCGGGCCCACGGCGCGCACGTTCCCGCCTACTGGGGGGTGAAACGGCGCGGGCCTTAACCGCCTGCAGCCAGGCGCGACACGTGGCACATGATGCGACGGGGGATGCCCCCACTTCTCCCATGACGCCTCGGTAACTGCCCGCGCTAACATAAAACCTGCTGCGGGCGACGCGAGGCCATCATTGCCTTCCTCCACACATTCCGACTCCTTGCGCTTGCCTTCTCGTGCGCAGTTCCTCGCGACCCACTCTCCGAGCTCCGCCTCTTCTTGCTCCTCGATCCGCACCTCCGCCGCGCAGATGGCGCCCGCCGGCAAGAGGGGAAAGGCGGCGGCCCCGTCCCCAAGTGTGTCCGTCCTCGGGGCGCCGCTGCCGCGCTCCATCATCATCAATGGAGAGGGCTTGGACAAGGTGCTCCCGTTTGTGGCCGGCGATCAGAACGAGAACCAGGCGACCCAGATCTGGCCAGGGTCGTGCGCGCGGCACGACCTGGGGGCGACGGCCTACCCCTTCTTCCTTCACATCGTATATGCTGGTTTGGTGCCGCTGTTCTCGGCCTTCTTCTACGCCATTCTTTCCCATTATCAGATCCACGCCCTCCATCTTCAACCCAACTCCATTCTCCTCCTGGCCATGTTTGCCTTCTAGTGCGAGGCTTTCGTAGGCGTGATGCCTTTAGTGGCGCTCTTCCGCCACTTCTTCTTCCTGCGGCTAACTGCAGCAGACCAGCGCTCCGGATGCGCGTCGTTCCTTGCCGTCAAGGGGATGGAGAACAACATTATCAACCTGAGGGTTGCGAAGAAGGTGGAGGGCTATCGGCTGCGCTGGATCTATATGGACGAGCGCCAAACTAGCCGGCTCCTGATGATCCCGACAAATCCGGCCGAGAAGATCTCTGTGTGGGGGCACGAGAAGCTTGCAGACACGAGGATGGAGCCCGTCTTGAAGCGGATGGCCGCGCACCAGGCCGCAAAACTGTCGGGGGCGACGGTCGTCAGGGAATACCTGCGGCGGCGCATCGCACCACTTCAGTAGCACTCGCGCCCCATGTGGGAGTACACTAGCACGGGCGACGCCATGAGGCTGAACCCGGGCAGCCTGGGGCCAGATCTGCTGGACGGGGCCCTGGCGACTCTGCTCAGCACCCCCGCCGTGGAACTGCCCGAGGGGGCACTCCCGCTTTTCCGCTACCAGGAGAAGGCGGAGCTGGTGGAGGAGATGCCATTCTTCGACTAGTGGGGCCTCGTGCCGGACGGCCACGTCGGGCCCTGTGATAACCCCCTCGTGGTGGAGGTGGACTCGGGAGGCAGCAGCGGCTGCGAGGATTCAGGGGAGGCCACGGAGGAGGGCGCCGACCAGGCGCTACCACGCACCCGCCGTCAGCTCCTCTGTGAGCTCGAGGATGATGACGCCGAGAGCGATCCACCCGCGGCGGAGGGGGCTCTCGGTAGGGGGGTGGTCGAGCCCCCAGCACCTGAGGCCCATCATGAGGCCGAAACCTCCCAGGGCCCCGAGGCAGGCGACGACGCGTCCGGGTCTACTGCGACACGCCCCGGGGGCCCGAGCGGCGACGCTGGGGCGATGCCTGACGGTGGCAGCAACGGCCCGCCCCTCACGGGGGAGAAGAAGAGGAAGTGGTTCGTCAGTGATGAGTAAGTCCCCTGCCTCCTCCCAGCATTCCTAGTCCCTGCTCTTCGTCCGAGCTCGGAGCAGAGCCACCACTCGCGTAGGAGGTCTGTCGTGGATCAGAAGAAGAAGAAGAAGAAGAAGAAGAAGACGACGACAAAGGCGAAGGTGACCCCCGGCCCGCAGGGGGCGCCAGCGCCCGCCACAGTTGTCGAGGGGCATGGAGAGGCCACCCGCCGTCCCGATGCTGAGGCGGGGCGCAGGGAAGTCGAGGAGGAGATGGTCGTTCCTCCGGAGTCGCATGCGGGCGCACCTCGTGAAGCCGAGGCGGAGAGGCCTCGGGAGGCAGCCTCAGGAGGCGGGGACGCCCTCCCCCTTGACCCTGTCGCGAGGGAAGGAGTGGCGACGGGGGAGGTCGAAAAGCCCACACCCCCGTTGGGGGCCTTCCTAAGCATAGGGGGAGGAGTTGTGGGGCGCGCTGTCGCGGGCACGGCGAGCCCCCATAGTGTGCTGCCGCAGCCGAACGCGGGGAGCAGCCTGGCAAACCCACCGCTCCAGACAAGCGGCACTGAGTCCTCCCTAACCGCGGCGGCGGAGAGTGTCAAGGGGCCCGACCCGGACTGGCCTCTGGCCCTTGCGAGCGACCACACCCTGCTCCGGCCCGAAGCCTTGCGCGACACCAAGGCCGCGCTTGCTCGGCTCAGGACGGACTTCTAGGACGCAGAGACGCGCCTTGCTGAGGAACGCCTGATGCTTGCTGAAGGGTGGCGCCGGCTCAGCGTCGCCGTCGAAGCGGCCCGGCGCTAGAACGAACACGCTCGCGCACAGGGCGAGAAGGACGCCGCCGAAGTGGAGGGGGTCCGTGTGAGCTCCCTCAGGGAGGCCGAAACAGCCGTCGCGTGCCGCGAAGAGGCACAGGCCCGCCTGAAGGAGTTCCAGGACCGTCACGCCGAGCAGGCGCAGTCGCTCCTCGCGCGGGAAAGCGCCCTCGCCGCTCGCGAGAAGAAGGTCGCGGCCTGCGAAGCGGGCCTCACGACTTGCACGGAGGGCCTCAAGAATATAGCGACCGAGCAGGCCACGGAGAAGGAGCGCCTGGAGACGCTGGGGCGCCAGCTGGCCGATACCCAGGAGGCTCACATGAAGCGTGTCACCGAGGCCAACACCCAGCTGGAGGCCAAGGAGAAGAAGCCTCAGGAGGATGCTGACACGAAGGTAGTGGAGGCATGCCTGGCACTTGCCGAGGAGCACGATAAGGCAATGGCGCAGCAGAGGGACGCCTTCGAGACGTAGCGCGAATAGTTCCGGTAGGAGATCACTAATCTCCAGGCGGCACTCGCCGAGGTGGAGACCTGCCGGGGGGCCACGCTGCAGCCCAGCTCCGACGCCGCGGCCGAGCCATCCTCCCTTTGTCTCCAAGCGGGGGGCGCCGCCAGCACGGCCGAGCAAACCGGAAGCGTGGCCGATCCGGAACAGGAGCAGCAGCGCGAACGCGTCAAGACGCTTCACTCCCTCGAGCTCCGCGCCCGCGACGTCCTAAACTCCATCTGCCAGGGGAGGCTTGGAGCCCTCCGCGAGTCCCGCGACGCCGACTACGTCGACTTCTCCACCAAGCTCATGGAACAACTTGAGGACGGGGCCAAGGAGGTGGACGGCATCTTGGAGGAGGAGTGTCGCGGTCTCATCTGCATGGCGGCGACTCGCGTCTTCAGTCACCTCCTTCACGCCGATCCCAACTTTGAATTTGACAAGGTGATAGCCCCAGTCCCCGAGGAGCTTCGCGATGGCCTTGCAAAGGCGGTAGAAGGCCACATGGACGCGCTGCTTGGGAAGTACTCCTGCGGTAGCGGTGAGAGCTCCGGCGGCGACGACGGCGCCGGCGACAACGACGATGGCGCGAGTTCCTAGGGTCCTTTTCCCTTCGTCACCCTGCGCTAGATTGATGTGGCCCCGTGGGGGCATGAAGACGATGCCTTGGTGTTTAAGCACTTTATGATTTGCTGTAGTGAACGCTCGTGCCCTTGCGAAGCTCTCTCTTGAGGCCTGTTTTGCTCTTTTTGCTTGCCATGATGCTCTACGTCGTCAGGGCCCAGCCCACGAGCGGGCCATAACCGTCGCTGGTATGTCAGGTCGCGATGCCTGGACAAGGCCAGGAGGCGAGGGGCACCGAAGGCTAGTTAGGGCTCCTGAGGCGCGATTCTTAGAGAGCCCCCCTTTGAAGCTCAAGCGGCTTGCGCCAAGAGAAATGTTGGCACTCGTGAGGCTGCCGGAGGGGAAGGCTTGAGAGATGGCGAGGGTGGCTCATGAGGCGGGAGACTTAGCTCTATACAAGGTAGTGTCCGGTGGGCCATCTCTCGTAGGGTACGCCTCGTGAGGGTTCCGCTCGCGCGATCTCCCAAGGCAGGGCCTACCAGCTTCCTGAGGCCCTGAGGGGGCCACCTCGCGAGGCATCCTCGCGCGGCCCTTTTGGGAACCTGCTCCTGAGATAACTGCATGCAGAGTACTTAATGACAGGGGAGCAGCGCACGCTCGTCGACTCGCTCATGGGCATCACGCGAGGAGACAAGACACCAAGAACCTTGGTGGGGTGGCTTGCACGGGAGCAGACTCGCAAGCTAGAGCCCGGTTGCTTGGGTTTTTCAGCGCTGCTGGGACTGAGCCGAGCACAGACACCGTGTCCAGCCCCCACTCATGTGAGGCTCATGAGGGACGTCGTGAGCGCGCAAGGCTCACGAGGCAAGGACAAAACGAAACGCCATGTAAGAAACCGAGCTTTACTGAAGTAACATAGCAACCCATTACATAACTAAAACAAGATGCGGCTGCCATGTTCGGCACGGGTCAGCTTGAGGTTGGTGCAACCCGTGGGGCGCCCTCAATTACACATCAAAATGAGAAAAGGAGTGCTGCCGTGTCCAGCACAGGTCAGCTTGAGGTTGGTGCAGCCCGTGGGGCACCCTCAGTCGATTGTTCCGCCAGCGCGGAGCATGGGGCTTCCACAGGGGTGTGGGTATGATCGCAGGTCGATCGTTCCGCCAGCGCGGAGCATGGGGCTTCCACTTAGGCGTGGGCGGGAGCTCTCGCGGGCCCTTCAGGAGAACGCAATGAGAGGCTCCGGGACGTGTACAGCCCCATTTCGTTCGTACGCGTGAGAATCACGGGTAGAACTTGTGGAGGTGTTGGATGTTCCAGGCATTAGGCACAGGAACTCCGTCCTCCGTCTCCAGCCGGGCTGAGCCGGGCCTGGAGACATGAGTGACCCTGAAAGGGCCTTCCCACATAGGTGAGACTTTGTGGAGCCCCTCTCTGGAGTGGATTCTCCGTAGGACGAGGTCGCCGATTTCGAGAGTGCGAGGATGGATGTTGCGGCTGTGGTAGCGACGCAAGGCCTGCTGGTACCTCACGGCGCGAATGGCAGCCTGGCGGCGGCCCTCCTCGAGGAGCAGCAGACCGGTCTCCCGCGAGCCGTCCTGACGCGTCTCGTCGAAGGCAAGGACTCGCGGGGAGCCATGCTTAAGCTCCAGTGGAAGGACCGCCTCAGCGCCGTAGACGAGGAAGAAGGGGGTCTCACCGGTAAGCTTGCTTGCCATCGTGCGGATGGACCACAGCACGGACTGCAGCTCTTCGAGCCAGCCCTTGCCGCAATTCTTGAGTTTCTTCTTGAAGCTCCTTGTTTTGAGGCCCTTGAGGACCTCAGCGTTGGCACGCTCGGCCTGGCCATTACTTCGCGGGTGCGCCACCTGAGGCGTAGCAGATCTACGTGCCGAGGCTGGCGCAGTAGAACTTTAAGAGGCCACTTGTGAACTGGGAGCCATTGTCGGTGATGATGCGGTTGGGAACTCCAAAGCGGCTCACGAGGCCCTTGATGAACTTGACGGCGGAGCCTGCCGGGATGGTGCACACCGGCTCGACTTCTGCCCACTTGGTGAACTTGTCGATGGCGACGTAGAGGTAGCGGTAACCGCCAGCCGCGCGAGGGAAGGGCCCCAGGATGTCCAGCCCCCAGACCGCGAAGGGCCATGAGAGGGGGATCGTCTGAAGGCCCAACGCCGGCTGGTGGATTTGCTTGGCATGGAATTGGCAGGCCTCGCAGGCTTGGACCAACGCGGTAGCGTCACACAGCGCAGTGGGCCAGTAGAAGCCGCTGCGGAACACCTTGCCGACGAGGGTGCGTGACGAGGAGTGGTGACCGCAGTCTCCTCCATGGATATCAGCGAGCAACTCACGCCCTTGCTCTTCAGAGATGCACCGCAGGGAGACGCCATTGGGGCGCCTGCGGTACAACTCGCCATCTTGCAGGCAATAAGCGGTGGCCTGCCGGGCCACGCGCTCTGCTTCTGAGTCTTTCTCCGGGAGGGTGCCGTGAAGCAGGTAAGCCTTGAACTCCGCGGCCCAGCTATCCGCTTGAGGCTCCAGCGCTAGCAGCAGGCGGGCTCCTGAGGCCGGGCCGCAGTGTGGCGCGCCCGTGGGTGGTGCGGGCGGGAGTTCCTCGCGAAGGAGTGCCGTGCTCGCGGTAGGGGGTGCGGCTGATGGCTTGAGGATCCATTCCTCGAAGACGCCGGGGCTCTGAGGCTCGCGGGGAGATGCTCGTTTGGCGATGTTGTCGGCTTCTTTGTTGCTGCTGCAGGGGACGTGCTGCAGCTCCAGGCCAAGAAAACGCTTCTCAAGTTTACGTACCTCTTCCAGGTAGGCGGCCAGTGCTCATCCTTGGGTTTGTAGCTTTTGTTGGAGAAGTTGACGAGAAGTTGCGAATCGCCCTTGATGGTCAGACGTTTGATGCCCAGGGCGAACGCGGCCTTGAGGCCTGCGATGGGGCCCTCATACTCTGCGATGTTGTTGGAGACCTTGTCGGTGTGCCTAAAGGAGAGCTGTACGGCGTAGTAGAGCCTGTCCCCTATCGGCGAGGTGAGCATGACCCCAGCCCCCGCGCCCTGCCGGTAGAAGGCGCTGTCGAAGTGCATGGTCCAACCGCCAGGCGCCTCGTCCCCTGGCAGAAGAGACTAGGCCTCACGAGGCTCCTCCTCGTATGTGTCCGTCCACTCTGCCATGAAGTCGGCCAGAGCCGCGCCTTTGATGACTCTGGTGGTGCAGAATTCCAGCTGGAAGGCTTGCAGCTCGATGTTCCATTCGGCGACGCGGCCGGCGGCGTTGGGGCTGCGGAGAACTTGCTCCAAGGGGTAGGAAGAAATGACCTTGATGGGATGACCCTGAAAGTAGTGGCGCAGCTTCCTGGAGGCGATGAGGAGTGTGAGGAGGAACTTCTGCTGCATAGGGTAGCGCTCACACGCGCCCCTTAGCACGGTGCTGACGAAGTACACGGGGTGCTCGACGAGGCGCGTAGTTGTGGCAGCTTGCTCTCCAGGTGCCTCACGAGGCTTGGAAGGCTCGCAAGGCTCACGAGGCTCGGAAGGCTCGGAAGGTTCACGAGGATCGGCGGCCTCACGAGGCTTAGGGGGCTCGCGAGGCTCGGGGGGCTCACGAGGCTCAGTGGGCTCACGAGCCTGAAGGGGCACGGAAGGCTTCTCCTTAGCACAGACGCGATCCTCCCGTACCGCCACCAGCGCCGCGCTGGCCGTCTGGGCGGTGGCCGCCAAGTACAGGAGCAAGGGCTCGCGAGAGCGCGGCGCGACCATGATGTGTGGGCTCGTGAGGTACCTCTTGAGGGCTTCAAAGGCGGCGTCTGCCTCAGGAGTCCATTTGAAGGAGCCGGACCACTTTAGGAGCTTGAAGAAAGGCAGGGCTTGCTCGCCAAACTTGGAGATAAAACACCCCAAGGAGGCCATACATCCTGCCAAGCGCTGCATTTCCTTGAGGGTCCGGGGAGTACGCATTTTCTCGATGGCCTTGATCTTCTCTGGGTTGGCCTCGATGCCACGGTGCGAGACTAGGAAGCCGAGGAGCTTGCCAGAGGGGACTCCGATGACGCACTTCTCAGGGTTGAGCTTGAGGTTGACTTTGCATAGGTTGGCAAATGTTTCCTGGAGGTCCACGATGAGGGATTCAGCCTCACGAGACTTGACCACGATGTCGTCGACGTAGGCCTCCGCGTTCCTCCCCATCTAAGGCCCCAACGTGATACGCATTAGCCGCTGGAAGGTGGCGCCCGTGCTCCTTAAACCGAAGAGCAATATATGCCGCAGGGGGTGATGAAGGCCATCCTCTCCACGTCTTCGGCCGCCATCTTGATCTGATGATAGCTGGAGAATGCATCCAGGAAGCATAACAAATCGCACCCGGCGGTGGAATCCACGATCTGATCGATGCGGGGTAGTGCAAATGGATCTTGAGGGCAGAACTTGTTGAGGCTGGTGAAGTCGACGCACATGCGCTCCTTGCCGCCTTTCTTGGGGACGACGACTGGGTTGGCGAGCCATTCGGGATGGCGCACCTCACGGGTGACCCCAGCTTCCTGGAGCTTTTGGACTTCCTTGACGATGAAATCTTGCTTCTCTGGTGCCTGGCGCCGTGCTTTCTGCTTGACAGGGCGTGCATTGGGGCACACCGCTAAGTGGTGCTCGATCACCTCCCTCGGCACACCGGACAACTCAGATGCTTTCCAGGCGAAAACATCCGAGTTTGCCCAAAGGAAGGTGACGAGCGCGCTTTCCTATGCTGGAGGGAGGCCTGTGCCGATGGTGAAGGCAGGGCCGGAGCCGCTGCCGTCCACCGACACCTTCTTCGTCTCGGCGCGATCCTGAGAGAACAACTGCTTCTTCTTCGCGGTCACGGCCTCAGGAGGCTCGGCCGCGTCCTCGTCGGTCGGGTGCGCGACCGCGGCGGCCTTGTAGGCACGCTCGAGGGTTCTGGCCGCATCCTTCTCGTCGTAGGTGACGGTGATGATGCCACTGCAGCCAGGCATCTTGAGGACGTTGTAGGCATGGTAGGTGGCTGCCATGAACTTGGTGAGAGCTGGGTAGCCCAAGATGGCGTTGTAGGGCAGGCCGATGTGCGCCACGTCGAAGTCGATGAGTTTGGTGTGGTAGTTCTTGCGGGTGCCAAAGGTGACGGGGAGGCGCACTTGCCCCAGTGGGATGGTGGAGCCATCAGTCACTCCGGAGAAGGGCCTGGTCGGCATCAGTTGGTCATAGGGCACTTGGAGCGTCTCGAAGGTCTCGATGGAGATCACGTTGAGGCCGACGCCCCCGTCGATGAGGGTCTTGGTTACCGCGACGTTGCTGATGGTTGGAGTGCACAACATGGGGAGCGCGCCTGTAGAGGCCGTGGAATTGGGGTGGTCTTTGGAGTTGAAGGTGATGCTGTACTGCGACCACTTGAGGGGGCACGCGGCCTCCGGCCTTGGGAGGGCGGCATACACCTCGCGAGAGAGGTGCTTGAAGTGGCGGATGGACGCGGGGGCTTGGGACCCGCCAAGGATGCAGGCGACCGCGCGAGGCTCCTGGTAGCCCCCAGCGCCCTCGTCAGGCTGGTTGACGTCGTTCCTCCGGGGTGGCGGCGGCAGCGGCGGAAGAGCGGCATTGGCCTGAGGATTCACCTCACAGGGCTGGTCGCGCGAGGCGGCCTCACGAGGCTAGTCGTGCCAACCCTGGCGAAAGTTGCTGTTGCCGTTGCGGCCGTCCCAATGATTTCCGCCGCGGCCACCTCCACGGCCGGCGACGCGGCCACTGCGGTCATCTCGGCGGCCATAGCGCTCGTCGTGGAGCAGCTTGAGCTCCTGGCAGTCCTCGGTGCTGTGGGAGCGGACGTTGTGAAAGGCGCAGCGTGGCCGACTATCTTTCCTGGGCTCGTCGTGGTCACAGCCGCGCTTCTACTCGGGCTCCGCCGCACGCACGACAGGGCCCTTGCACTTGATGTCCTTGCTCTTGGTCTTGGCGGCGTCGAGCGCCACGTCGGGGTCGTTGTGGACAAAGAGGCGGCCTTCTTCAGGCTTGGCGCACTTGTCGGCGAGGTCGAGCAGCTCAAGCACGGAGTCGAGCTCACCGTTGATGGCGAGCTTCTCGCGCATCTTGACGTCTGTGACGCCGGTGGAGAACGCAGAGATGACGGTAGCGTCGGAGGCGCGCGGGATCTTGTTGCGCACCTGGCTGAAGTGCTGGATGTACTTGCGGAGGGTCTCGTCTGGGCGCTGCCGAACACGCCGCAAGTCGTTGATGGTGAGGGAGCGGTCCTGCGTGCCCTTGAAGTTGGCGATGAACTAGCTGCAGAGCTCGGCCCACGATGAGATGGACGCCTCGGGGAGGTTCATGAGCCAGGAGCGCGGGCCGTCCTTGAGGGCCATGGGAAACCAGTTCACCATGACCTTGTCGTCGCCGTTCGTCGCCTCGACACTCAGCGCGTAGAGCTGGAGGAACTCCATGGGGTTGGGGGTGCCGTCATAGCGCGGAGGCAGCTCAGGCTTGAACTTCACGGGCCAGACGACGCGACGCAGCTCGCGGGTGAAGGCGCGGCAGCCCACACCACTTGAGGGGACGCCGCCAGCAAGGGCGGCACGGTTTTGAGACCCAGCCGCCGCAACATCCTGAACGGCCTGGTCCTGGCGCTGGCGCTGCCGCTCGAGGAGCACTCGCGCGTCGGGGGGCTCACGGCGGACGATCTAGCAGCTGGCCTCATCTCGGTCTGGCGAGGACGTGCCACGGGATGGTTCACAAGCTCGCGCACTGTTCTAGGGCCCCCCGTGCTCGTCGCGCAGAGGAGGCGGCGGGGGAGCGCCGTGTGCCTGGTCCCCAGCGCGAGAAGGCGGAGGGCGGAGCGAGTGGGAATGTGCCGGAGCGTCCCCGGCGGTGTTGACGAGCTCAGTGATGCGGCCAAGCCAGGCGTTGTAGCCGGCGTTAGCTGGACGGTAGCGGAGCAGCTTGCGCGCCATGAGCAGCGCGGCCTGCAGGTTCGGCGGCCCATGGTGGGCGAGGGAGGAGGCCATGGCGGTGCGGCCGTTCGCCTGCACGGAGGGGTGCAGGGAGGAATGCTGCTGCTCGTGGGCAGCGGGGTCTGTGGCGGCGGCAGCCTCGGCCTTGGGGCGACGGCGATTGCCATGGGCCACCGGCTCCGTCTGACCCACGCGGCCAGCCCTGCGCTTGGCGCGCTCGCGACGTGCGTCGGCCATGAAGTTGGTGGAGCAGAGGGCGGAGCGGAAGAACAGTAGCACACCCCTAGCTGGCGCGCCAAAATGTCAGAGTTCGGGCTCCGGGGACCCAAAGGTTCGAAAACTGGGGTGAGCTCGTTCTAACACTTCGTATCCTACCACGGCTAAGCGACGGCGAGGCTACGGCGAGAGCGCGCTAGCGAGGGATGGACGGTGGACTCAGCGGTTTACCCAGGTTCGGGCCACCTTGCGGTGTAAGACCCTACTCCTGCTTGATTGGGACTGCTCTGGTGAGAGAGAGTACAAGGTTCGGGGTGATGGAAACAAGAGCTGATTGGATCCCTCTACAATGGCAGCTCTGCCCCCCTTATACCCGCATTGGTCCTCTTCCCCCTCGAAACTTAGGCGGGAAGGGTTGCCACACTTGGCGGGTTTTGAAAGGGGACAGGCGCTCAGGCTATCCTGACTAAAGGCGGTCTTCGCTTCCCAAAGCATGATCCATGACGCGCCAGTGGGCTCGGTGATGACCTCCGCCCTGCGCGCCCGCCGTCTTGGTCTTCCTTCGCCGATCGAGCAACCTTTGGAGTCGCTTTGGGGAGTAGATAGCTAGCCCTGCTCCCTTAGCACAAAAGAGGAAACCATCTTCATTCGCGCCTGCTGGCGCGGCCTCTGTCGCCGCTCGTCGCCGCGCGCGTCACCCACGTGATGGGCCCCAGACCGCGCGGCTGTGCCGAACAACCTTCGTCTTGGGCGTCTTCGGGAGGAGGCCTCGGGAGGCCACCTCGGGATGCGAGGCCGTTGAAGAGGATGCTGAACCTTGCTCGCCAGTTCCTGAGGAAGGGGCCTCGGGAGGCCAAGGCCTCGTGAAGAGCCCTGGTGAGGTGCTTGGTGATGACGGCTTGCTGGGCCCACGCCAGGCGTTGCGCCCTGGGCCAAAGGCAGACGGGTCTGGATACCCTGGGTTCCATGGCCCCGACACCGGCCTCCACATCCCGCCTTCGGGCCGCGGTGGCGGAGCGGGTGATGACCCCGGCGGTCGACGGTGGGGTGGCGGCCACCTCCTACCTTCGGGCCGCGGTGGCGGAGCGGGTGATGGCCACGGCGGCCAACGGTGGGGCGGCGGCCACGACGGCCACCACCCACCTTCGGGCCGCAGTGGTGGAGCGGACGATGGCCCTGGCGGCTGACAGTGGTGTGGCGGCCACGGCAGCCGATGGTGCGGGTGGCGGCAATGGCGGTCGGCAATAGCTGCCGTCGGGCAGCGGCGGCGGAGCGTGTGGCGGGTGTTTTGCGCACACCCAACAGGGACGCCACGGGCAGTGCACACCGCCGGGGACTGCACCGCCGCCGCGGTGTAGCCTCCCAGCTGGAGCTGTCCTTAGATGACGCGGAGTGGCTGAGCGACGACGACGGACCGGTGCCATTGGCAATGGCGGGAGAAGCAGACGAGATAAGCTACGGGGAGGGAGGGAAAAATGCGATGCCGACTCGCCGGCGGCGGCTGTTTATATAGCAAGCTGGTAAGCACTGGGGTTTTGGGGGATTTCGCTGAGTCGGGCGGGAAGCTTGCACTGTTGTGCACGGGAACCTGCACGATTGCGTGGGAACAGGCTCACCGACGATTCATTGGCGCCTCTTCGAGCTAACGTTCGGCCAAAAGAACGCATGTGCGGTGCTCAAGCTTGCGCTCGAAGCCTTCTGCGGCAGTGCGGTGACAAGACGTGCGAGAGGAGGACGAAATGACATGTACACATATGGTTAATAAAAAACAAATGTTTGCGATTTAATTACCTAGCACACGGCCGCTCTCTACGTAGCATCACGAACGATTGTTCGCCCACTGTGTGATGTGGAACGTGATGTAGTTTCACATCACGCCGCTGGCTCGCAACTGCCGGCCGGCTTGTAGACGGCCATTCCCTGCGTGTTCAACTGCTCCAGGCGTGTGGTTGCTCGCGGTTGAGGCGGCCGCGGCGTGCTATGCTCGCATCCCGCCGCGCGCTCTGGCCGCGTCCCTCAGCGCGTGCAGCCTGCATTTCAGGCCGGCGCACAATCACATACGTTCGGGGTGCCATATGCATGCGGTTGCGCCGGACGCGGTGCCACGACGCAGTTACGTGCGGCAAAAACTGCCTAGCGGACGTGCCGAGAATCCCGGCCGCCCGGCCCTCATTTATTCCCGCAGCCATTTACCTTCATCTCTCACACCCCACGACACAATAAGAACACCCATGACGACACATACAGAGAGGATATCCAGCGGCTCCAATGGCGCTCTGAGCGACTAACGACGACGATGGGTGGCAGTTCACCACGCCTCACGTAGTGAACACCCACGTGAGGGGGAATGACCTCTCGGTGGTGTACACCAACGAGCCGGTCTCGGTGGAGAGCTCCATCCACACTATGGAGCACTATGCTTGCTGAGGATAAGTAACAAGTGGTCGGCGACCTCGAGTTCACCGGGGGTCGTGCCGGGTATGATCAGAAGGTTACCATCGCTCAGTTTTGTGTGTGCCATCACGTCCTTGTCTACTACTACTCCCTGGCCACAAGGCCTTGCGAGCATTTCGCCAGGTTTATCAACAGCCCCGACTACAGGTTCGCTACGGTGGACACCTTCAACAATCTAAAGGTGCTCGAGACTATGGACTTGGCCTGCTAGAAGCTTGTCGACATCCAACGCCAGTACATCTGGGGCAGAAAGAAGGGGAAAGACTCCTTGGTTGACCTCGCCATGGCCATCATCGACCCCTACTATAGAGACATGAAGGATGAGTGCAACAAGAACAAGGATGCCTGGCACGAGACCTGGGTGCGGAGACTGGATGAAGATCATGTCAAGTACGCGGCCAAGGACACGTACACAAGCTACGAGATGTACAGGCGGATCGTTGACATGAGGAAGTGCCTTCATCCTGCCCCAGGCGAGGGAGCGAGCCATAGAGCAGTGGCGGCAGCGTCACAAGAAGTAGATGATTAGATGATCGTTTCTCCTAGTTTAGAATGCAGTAATTGTTTATTGAGGTGTGTGTGAATGTTTTGTATAGTGACCTATGTAATTGGATGTTTAATTTGGTTATATATGTTGTTATTCTGTAGACAGAGCAAATTACATCGCAGACGGACTAAACTAGGAAACCCGTCGGTGATGATTTCATCAATCGCTGACAATTGTATACCAGCAAGCGTTTGCCCACAACACACACGGCTTATTAGAAGGAATCGTCTGTGTTGTTATTGGTCTTCCCACACATTTCTAATTACTGACCTGTTTGCCGCATATCACACACATATTGTTAAGTTGAACCGTTTCTATTGTTTTGGCTCATTGCAAATAATTCATCCGAGTGAACTGTATGCTGTTTATCGCACACACCTTGATCTGCCTGACCATTTCTATTGTGTTGGGTAATCGCAAATGGTTTATCCGAGTGAACTGTATGCCACGTATCGCACACACCTTGATTTGGCTGACCGTGTTTGTTGTTCTGGCTCATCACAAATAGTTCATATGGATCAACTGTATGCCATGTATCACACACGCAGCTCGAATCTGAATCGTGCTTGATGTCTCCGCCATCGCACATAGTTCGTCTTATTGGTGACTGTCGGACCAGTGGGAACCAGGGTACCATGGCCCGTCTGCTTCTGGCCCGGAGGACAACGCTTGGGTCGGCCCACGAGGATGGCCCTGCCTCGGCCGCTCCAGCGGAAGCCGCCTCGCGAGGGACGAGCCTTGCGAGGCCCCTCGCCACCAGGTCAGGCCCTGCTGAGGCCGCCAAGCACCAGGTTGCCTCGCGAGGCACCCCTCGCGAGGCCTTCTCATGGATAAGATCGTACGACGTCAGCCGCGGGGCTCCGCGCCTAGCACATGGGTGACGACCCACTGTCAGGATAAGGACAGCGGGGCGTGACAGAGCCCAGCTTCCATTCTGGTGATAAGGGAGCAGTGGCATCTGCCTCCCCCAAAGCAAGTCCCAATGTGTTTCCTCTTTGGTGATAGAAGATCAGGATGGATCGGCGCGCCAGGACGGAGGTCATCGCCCAGCCCACCAGCACGTCACGAAGACTACTTTATCAGGCGGAGACTGCCTTTAGTCAGGATAGACCTGCGCGCCTGTCCCCTTTTGAATTGCCGCCCTGTGGCCACCCTTTCCCGCTCATATTTTCGAGGAAGAGGACCAAGGCACTACAAAAGGTTCAGGGCCGCTTCCATGTAAGGGGATCGATTCATTCTCCCCCACACCTCGTGTACCTTGAGCCACAAACTCTCCATTACATAGCAATCCAACACAGGTAAGAGTAGGGTATTACAGCGCACGGTGGCCCGACCCTGGGTAGCTCGCGTGTCCCCTTCGTGTCCGGTGAGAGCCAGTGAGCCCGTCGTGACCCCACCGTAGTTGCCATTGTATCGTAAGTCGCCAAGCGAAGTCCCCCAGAGTTCGAATCCTAAGTTCTTGGAGAAGTTTCTTGGACGTAGATCCTAGACTCCGACATTTGGCGCGCCAGGTAGGGGGACTTGCCGTCTTCGCGCCTTCGACCTCGACGTGAGCATCGACATGGACGATGCCGCCGCTTGCTAGGAACGCGCTGCGCGCCGAGCCGCCACCAGGGTCCACCCGGCGCCCGCCGCCCGAGGTGCCCCTAGGCAGCGCCCTCGCGCCACCACCGAGCCCGTCGGTGAACGAGCAGGTGCACGGCCGTTCCGCCACCACCTCCTCGCTTGCGCGTCGCATCCCTCCCACTCCACACGCCGCGCTGCTCATGGCGCAAGAGCTGCTGCGCTACTGTCCCACCGAGGACGGCTACGAAACCTGGCTTGGGCGCATCACCGAGCTCGTCGACGCCGCGCGCGATGGCCAGGCGCCCTCTCGCACCTTGCCTGCTCCGTCATCCCGCGCCGATCGGGCCGGGCGCGACACGCCTCCTCCGCCTCCTCCGGACCACGACGTGGCCGAGTGCCGCCCCACAGCGCGCGCCCCAGAGCCGTCCCGCGGCTCGCTCGCGCCGGACGGCAGTGGCGATAGCTGCCAGATCGTCCAGCGCGCGCCCCCGGACACGCGCGTGGCCCTCGAGAACGCGCGCAACCAGCAGAACCGCGTCCTCCACGACGTTGCCATGGCAGGGCGCCAGAACCGCGCGGCCCTCGACGGTGGCGCCATCACCAATGGGGGCTACCTAGCCCTCGCCCCCGAGCTACGTCGCGTGGTGTGGCCCGACAAATTCAAGCCAGAGCTCGCTCAGTGCTACTACGACAGCGCTAACCCCACGGAGTTCCTCCTGCTCTACTCCATCAGCATCCAGGCCGCGAGGGGGGACGACCGGGTCCTGACGAACTGGTTCCCCATGGCCCTCAAGGACGCACCGCACTCATGGCTCATGAACCTCCCTAAGGCATCCATCTCTTTGTGGCAGGACCTGTGCAAGCAGTTCGTCGCCAACTTCAAGGGCACGAGCGACCGTTCCCTCATGCTCAACAACCTGCAGAACGTGCGCCAGTGCCCTGGTGAGCCCCTTCGCAAGTTCATCCAGCGCTTCAGCCAGGTGCGCCACAAGATTCCGAAGGCCTCTGACGCCGTGATCGTCTCTGCCTTCACCAATGGCGTCACAGACGTGAAGATGCGCGAGAAGCTCTCGGTCAGGGACGAGCTTGACTCCGCAGCAGTGTTGTTCATCCTCGCCGACCATTGCGCCAAGGCCGAGGAGGGACGCCTCTTCCTCCACAACGACATCGACGCTGAGCCTAACGCGGGGAAACCCAAGGGCAAGGACACCAAGCGTAAGGGCCTTGCCATGATCGCGGCGGAGCCAGACTACAAGTGCGTCCGCGACCGTGGCGAGGCCAAGAAGGACAACTGTCCTTTCTGCGCCTACCACAACATGAACTCCCACAGCACAGAGGACTGCCACGAGCTCAAGCTGCTTAGCGAGGGCCGCACCGAGTGCCGCGGCAGCCGCAAGGAGCGTGCCAAGGGCTGCGGCGGCGGCAGCGGAGGTGCCTGCTGGGGCGACAACCACAACAACGGCGCCGGCGACAACAACCGTCAGGGCTGGCAGAACCAGCCGTGGCAGGCTGACCCTCAGGCCAACGCCGCCCCAATGCGTGCCAACGAATCCCCTCCCGATGAGAACGCTGGGGGCTACCAAGAGCCCCGCAAGGTGGCCTGCATCCTCGGCAGGGCCCAGGCCCCTCCATCCAACCGCTACTTCAAGCAGTTCTCTCGGGAGGTGAACGCGGCCCTCCCGGTGCTCGAGTCCGCCGGCCGCCTCAAGTGGTCCGAGTTCCCCATCGCCTTCGACACCAGTGACCACCCCAAGTCCACGAAGGTCGTGGGTGCCGTCCCCCTGCTGTGCACCCCCACCATCAGCAACGTCGCGGTCACCAAGACCCTCATGGACGGAGGCGCCGGCCTCAACGTGATCTCCATCGAGACCTTTGAGATGCTCCAAGTGCCCTACGAGCGCCTGATGCCCACCAGGCCCTTCTCGGGCGTCACCGACGGCTCCACTGTCCCCCTGGGGTAGGTGCGCCTTCCCGTCACCTTCAGCACCCGCAAGAACTACCGTACGGAGTTCATCATCTTCGATGTGGCTCACATCGGCCTGCCTTACAACACCATCTTGGGCTACCCGGCGAACACCAAGTTCATGGCCGCGACCCACCACGCCTACGGCCTCGTCAAAATGCCCGGCTGCAGCGGTACCCTCACCGTCCACTGCGACAAGAAGGATGCGCTACACACCCTCGAGCACGCCTACAAGACTGCCTCCATCACGTACCCGGCCGATGAGGACGTGCCTGGGCCTGCCGAGGAGACGCCCGTCAAGAAGAAGCCCCTGCTCTCTCAGGAGCGGGTCGAGTCCAAGAAGGCGTCGCTGGAGGGGGGCGAAGCAGGCCCCTCCCTCGCCGTCAGCGGCGGGTCCTCGCCCAAATAGGAAGGCGCGCTCGTCACCTTCCTCCGGGCAAGCCCTGATGCATTGGCGTGGACAGCATCAGGCGAGCCCGGCCTACCGAGGGAGGTGATCGAGCACCAATCAGCCACATGCCGGAGCGCGCGGCCCATCAAGCAGAAGGAACGGCGTCAGGCGCCCGAGAAGCAGGAAGTCAACAAGCCCCAGGATGCTGGAATCGCCCGTGAAGCCCCCCACCCCAAGTGGATCGCCAGCCTCAGCCCCGTCGCCAGGCCGCGCAGTAGCGCGCGCATGTGCGTCGATTTCATCACCCTCAATCAGGCTCGTCCCGCGGGCCCCTTCCCTCCTCCGCGCATCGCCGCGGGCTCGCCCTGGCTCATGTGTATGCCGTTTGGCCTGGAGGGTGCTGGAGCCACCTTTGCGAGGCTGATGCGCATGAGCCTAGAGTCCCACATCGCAAGGAATACGGAGGTGGTTAACACCCGCCCACTGGCCCACCGCGGCCCCACTCGTGACGGAGGCGGGTGTTTTGGTACCAAACACATGGAACGCCAGCCATCACCGGAAGTTCTATCCGTGCCCCACGGATACGAGCGACATGGAGCTATACACGCTCCGGGGCTCTCTCTACCCACGCTGCCTCCGGCACATGAGAGCTCCTTCCCACTCTCGTCGAAGCCCCATGCTCAGCGCTGGCGGATGCCCCATGCCCGCGCTGGCGGCCTACTTACCTGAGGGGCCCTCGGCCATCACATTCTCAAGCTGACCCGTGTCGAACACGGCAGCATGTATCTTTCTGTTATGTAATGAACTTGCTTCATGCATTAGTAAAGCCTGTCATGCGAGGGTGCCCCAATAGGGGCGCGCGCTCGTGGTCTCACCCGTGCCTGTCATATGAGCGGGGGCTGGGCACGGTGCCTGTGCTCGGGTCAGTCCCAGCAACACTGAAAAACCCAAGCGACTGAGCTCTAGATCGCGGGCCTGCTCCCGTGTACGTCACCTCACCAGGTCCTTGGTGCTCTTGTCTCCTCGCATAACACCCACAGGCGACCTCGCGAGCGCGCCCTGCTGCAGTACTTGCGAAAACTTGGCAGTTTCTCTGGTGCAGGATTCCGAAGTCCTCAAGACCCCCCCCCGGAGGCCTCGTGAGCGGCGCCCTTCGGGAGGAAGGCCTCACGAGGGACCGTGCTTCACGAGCCACGCCCTGCGAAGGACTCGCCCCAAGCCGCACGCCTTGAAGGAGCTAAGTCTAAAGCACCCCTCAGGTCTTTTCCCTCTCGTTTCTCTCTCGTGGCATCCCGATTTCCTTGTCACGAGCCGCCTGCGCGTCAAGGGGGGGACCCTAAGCATCTCGCCTCAGGGACTCCTACCAGGCCTAAGAGCCCTACACCCTCTGGCCTTGCCGTGCGCACACTCTGGGCTTACCAGTGACGGTTGTAGCCCGCCTCAGGGGCTGGGTCCCAGCGACACAGGGCATGAAGGCAATGTAAAAAGGAAATAAGGGCCTCGGGAGGAAAACGAAAACACACGAATCATTAAGTACTTGACAACAAAAGTACCGTACAAATGTCTTCACGCCCCCTCGGGGCCACATCTACTCTGTTACAGGAAGGTGAGCACAGGGCCTCAGGCAGCAGAGCCACCGTCAGCGTCGTCAACAACTGGATTGCCGTCGTCGCCGGACCCTTCCCCGATAGGCGCGAACCGGTCGAGCAGACTCGCCACATGGTCCTCCACCGCCCTCGCGAGCTTGCCTTGGAGCTCCACGGGGACCGGAGACAGCACCTGGTCGAAGTTGAAGCTGCCATCGACGCGCAGCAGATTGCTGAAGACGCGGGTCGACGCCTGGCGCAGAAGGTCATGGCACTCACCGTCGTGGATCTCGTCCCACCAGGCAAAGCTCGCCTCCAGCCGCTCCACGAGCCTTGTGAAGAAGGCCAGGTGGCTGGCGTCGTCAGTCCAGGGGATCCTCCACCCCCTCGACCGAGAAAGCGGCAATAGCGCTGCGAGCGCGCCCCATGAGCTCGCAGAACATTTTGGAGCATTGGAGCTGCTCCCCGCACCCCCGGGCTGCCTCGTCGCGTGCCCGCTGCACCTCATCACTAACATCGCTAACCTGAGCCTGGAGGTCTTCCAGCTCATGGCGGGTCATGGCATGGAGCTCTGCCACACTCCGCCTCTTGGCCTCCGACGCCGAAAGCTGCCGCTTGAGCTCGGCGATTTCGGCGTCGAGCTCTCCGCGCTTCTTTGTGAAGCGGTCCTCCTGCTTCTTCAAGTTTTTGGAGCAGGTGTCGGCTAGGGCCTTGGTCTTCCGCGCGACCTCTTCCTGGCCTTGCTTGTCGCTCTCCGCCCTGTACCTCATAGCTTTTCTTCAAGCGTGGCATTGGCTTTCGCGAGGCGTTCTTTGTAGGAGGCCTCGCTAGCCGCCATGGTGCGGTCCAGGTTCTCCAAGCGCTCTCTCTCCCTCTCCTGCTCGATGGTGGTCCGCAGGAGTTCGCGCTCCTGGATCTCCATGTCCATCTCCAGGACCGCCGCCATGCTCTCGCGCCGGGTGACCGCCTCCTCGCGAGAGGTGAGCCGGGCCTCGCGGGCCGCGACGCGCTCCCGCTCCAGGCGGAGGTTCTCCTCCTCGGCCACGAGCTCGGCCTCCGGGGAGCTGAGGGCCGACCTGGCATGGCAGAGAGTCCCGATCTGCAGTAGGATGCTGTGGCTCACTGGGACCAAGGCCCTGGGCGCGCTCGGCCCTTCCATCTCCGCCCCCCGTGGCTCTGGGGGCTCGGGGGCTGCTACGTCATCGGACCCGCCCAGGCCCACGCCTGAGGGGGCCTCATTCCCCTCCTGGCGGCCAGGATCCTCCTCGGCCTCCCCCTCAACTCCCGCCCTTGCCGACCACTCGGCCGTACAGGGAGGGCTGGACGCGGCCGCCTCCGGCTCGTGGCGCCCTGGTGGTCGTTCGAGGCTTGTGGTGGCCGCCACGTCGATGCTTACCTCCCCCTTGGGGCGGGCCTCTTTCGGAGGCAGTCTTCCTCCGGCCAGAGGGACGGCCACCTCGGGCGGCTGGGCAGATTCCGCAGACCCCTCCTCGATGACTCCGCCGCGCTCCACGGGGCTCATTGGGAGCGCCGGTGTGTGGGCCGCCCCCAGCTCCCATTGAGCCCCGGACGGCTCGCCAGCACCCTCGTCTCGGGTATCCTCCTTCTTCTTCTTTGGCGGGGAGCCCCTCGTGCATAGCTGGGGATCAGGCTGAGCCTTGCAAGATGAAGCGATAGGCGCGAGGGGTGCACGGAGCGAGAAAACTTACTCGTCTCTGGGGACCCATCGCCGCTTCCTTAGCTTCCCTCCCGGGCGGCTGCTGCTGGTGCACCCTCGAGGCTCGTTGGGGCCTCCTCCCAAGGCCCCGCCACGAGGCTCAACTAGCCCCCCTCCCGGAGCTTCGGCGGGCGGGATCGCCCCGCCAGGCGGAGGGCTTTCCGCGCCACGGGCTTCCTCCTTCGGGTGCGCATGTCGCAGGAGCTTGGCTCGGGACCCCCTAGCGTCGTTGCCACCGCTGCTACTGCAGGCTCCTGCCATCGGCTGGCTGCGAATCGGCAGGGAGGCCACCGCCTCACTCCAGGCGTCGGTTGCGGCCGCCACCCTGGCGTCGTCGCCACCTCCGGGAATCGGCAGCACCTAGATCGGATTGTCGCGGGGTCCCACATGTCCCGGGGGCACCAGCCCCCACTGATCAAATTGTTGCATGCCGGCCCATGCGTCCTCCCGGTTCCCGAAGCAATAAATTGGAGCCACACTGGGCGGCGGGAATGGCATCCCCGCGGCAAGGAGAACACTCACCAGCCCCTCCACCACCTCCGAGGCGAGGCGATCGGCGCTCAGCCTCATGGGGTCCCCCAGGCCTGAGTGAGTCCATACTGGGCGAGAGCGCCTCTGGAGGGGAGCAATGCGCTTGTGCACGAACTCCTTGACGACCATGCTCATGGTGAGCCCGCCGGCTTGGACCACTTGCATCCTCGCCATGACTGGCCCTAGCACAGCGTCGGTCTGCTCGGCGGCCCCCCACCCAGAGCTCGGCATCGCTGGCGCCTCCGGGATTTCGAGTAAGGGGCTGTACTGGCGCGCGTCCATGTAGACCCAATGCTCCCTGAAGCCTTCCACCTCCTCGGGGATCCGCACGTCGATGATGTGCGCGCGCATGCCCGCGACTATCTGGAATGACACGCAGCCCGAGCACTGGTCCGCCTCGGTCAGTCGGAGGCGGAAGAATTTTTGGAGGAAGGCCACGGATGGCATCACCTCCAGAAAAGCCTCGCAGAGGTAGGCGAAGACGGAGAGAAGGAGGACCGAGCTCGGGAGCAGATGCAGCGCATGGACCTGGTAGTGGCTGAGCATGGCGTCGAAGAAGTCGGAAAAGGGAGGTACCAGCCCGGCGAAGATGGACTGGAGGAAGAACGGGAAGGTTGTACCCCCTCGCAGAGCCGTGGGGCACGACGCCGGCCAGATCTTCGTCGCACCGTTCCCGTTGAGGGCGCCGACCGTCATCGGCCGCACCTTGTCCAGGCCCTCCTCGTTGAGGATCACGGATTCTAGCAGCGCGGGCCTCGGCCCCGGCGGGACCGACGGCCCCGGCGGGACCGACGGCCCCGGCTCGGTGGTTTTCTTCTTCCCTCTCCGGCCAGGGGCCATGGCGGCAGAGAGATTGGAGGTTGGGGGAGGAGTAACAGAGGAGTTGCTCATGCGAGATGAAGGGTGAGATGGGGACGAAGAGCAATGACGTGCCTGCGCCCTGCGCGGGCAGGCTTTATCACCAGGACGGTGGTTACCGAGGCGTCGTGGGGAGTGGGGGTGTCTCACCCCGCAAAAGACGCCACGTGTCACCTCTGGGCCCGGAAGCTCAGTGGGCCCGCGTCGTTTCATCCCTAATGGGCGGAACGTGCGCGCCGCGGGCCCGGGGGCTACTGTCGGCCTAGTGGGAACCAGGGTACAACGGCCCGTCTGCCTCTGGACCGGAGGACAACGCTTGGGCCGGCCCACGAGGGTGGCCCTGCATCGGCCGCTCCGGAGGAAGCCGCCTTGCGAGGGGCGAGCCTCGCGAGGCACCTCACCGCCAGGTCAGGCCCTGCCGAGGCCGCCAAGCATCAGGTTGCCTCACGAGGCTCCCCTCACGAGGCCTTCTCATGGAGCAGATCATACGGCGTCAGGATAAGGACAGCTGGGCTTGACCGAGCCCAGCTTCCATTCTGGTGATAAGGGAGCAGTGGCATCTGCCTCCCCCAAAGCAAGTAACAATGTGTTTCCTCTTTGGTGATAGAAGATCGGGACGGATCGGCATGTCAGGACAGAGGTCATCGCCAAGCCCACCAGCACGTCACGAAGACTACTTTATCAGGCGGAGACCGCCTTTAGTCAGGATAGACCTGCGTGCCTGTCCCCCTTTGAATTGCCGCCCTGTGGCCACCCTTTCCCGCTCATATTTTCGGGGAAGAGGACCATGGCACTACAAAAGGGGCAGGGCCGCTTCCAGGTAAGGGGCTCGATTCATTCTCCCCCACACCTCATGTACCTCGAGCCACAAGCTCTCCATTACAGAGCAATCCAACACAGGCAGGAGTAGGCTAGTACACCGCACGGTGGCCCGAACCTGGGCAGCTCGTGCGTCGCCTTCGTGTCCGGTGAGATCCAGTGAGCCTGTCGTGATCCCGCCGTAGTTGCCGTCGTATCGTAGGTCGCCGAGCGAAGTCCTCCAGAGTTCGAATCCTAAGTTCTTGGAGAAGTTTCTTGGACGCAGATACTAGACTCCAACAGAGACGGTTTTATTATGACACCGTTTGCGATTCATGCATCGCACACAGTTTGGTCGCGGGGTCTCTGATTCATGTGTCGCGTCAGCGGTCACTTGCAGTAGTGAAATACTCTGCACTTAGCTCTGATAGAGGCAAAGGTGTCCCATCTTTCGATGAGATGGTAGCTATCATTTTGGTGGAAGTCGACTTTGACTATCCGACTACGAACGTGCGAAGACGCCGTGTCTTAGCAATCGCTAAACCAACTCCGAGAGGTTATTAACCACGCCGAAGCACGATCAACCTGACCACGAGGGTCTATTTCCTGCAGGTAAACAAAGAACAAGCAAGAAACTGAGATTGCAATCTGGATATTGCGAATTTAAGAGGAAAACTTTATTGATCAAAGTGGGGTTCTAAAACGTCTTGGCCTGGTCGTTGGACACAAACAAAGTACGCGCGTTGCCCTATGGCGAACTCTAATCTAGACAAAACCCAAGTCTAAAACGACGCCCTAAGGGCTGTATTTATAGGGAGACAGAGGGGAATTTCGTCCACCCTTTGCAAGGTGGGACTAAATTCTGTCCTAAGTCATTTTCCCTATTAATTCAGACTCTAAAACAACCTACCAAGTGTATTTTCAAAATTACATGGGCCTGGCCCAAAAATAAGGTGGCGTAGCACCTATATTAAGCTATGGACGAAAATTATGAAAGGACATCTTGTATATTTCGTCCATGTCCTTATACGTCATCATGGTGGCTTCAAAGTGCTGAAAACTCCACACTACTAGGAAAAGGGCTATAGCTGATATGGACATTAATGGCGCACCATGTATGTGGTGCGCCACTGCTATATAGCAGTGGCGCACCAGATACAGGTGCGCCATTAGTGTCCTCATTACTAATGGCGCACCAGACACACGGTGCGCCATTACTAGCAAATTTTTTTTTCCAAAACTATTAATGGCGCACCAGGGCACAGTGCGCCATTACTAGTTTTAACTAGTAATGGCGCACCACACGCTCCGTGCGCCACTACTAACAATTTTTTTTTACTTTTTTTTTTCAAAACTTGTAATGGCGCACCTGTGTGAAGTGCGCCATTACTAGTTCAAACTAGTAATGGCGCACCACAACCACGGTGCGCCACTACTAACATTTTTTTTTTTTGCAAAACTAGTAATGGCGCACCCCTAACTGGTGCGCCATTAGTAACCAGGGTTACTAATGGTGCATTTTTAGGTGGTGCGCCATTAGTAACCTGAGACCAGCTAGATATTTTGGACAGCCACCTACCACACTCACTTTCCCCACTTCATTCTCTCCACCTCCTCCTCCAAGCTTGTCTCGGCTGCCTCCTCCTCCTCACCTCATTTGCACCATAGATTCACCCAAATTAAGTGGTGAAATTACCTTTTTTTGATAGGTAAGTAAGGGGAAAGCTTTCTTTATATTGTAGATCTACTTTTTTCTCCCTCCAACAACGTGCACATGCACTTTTTATGGCCTAGCTAGATCTACGTATGTTTGTGGTGTTGCATATGTTTGTGGTGTTGCATATATGTTTGTGTTTGCAGGTACCGGTATTTGAAATGCGATAGTTGCCAATATTTTGCCGGAATGTTGATTCATTTCCGTTTCGGCGAGAATTTGGCACTATGCATTCTTTTTGGTCCTATTTTTAGGCAAAGTCATGCCAAATTTTTTCTTGGTTCTAAAATATCGTTTTGCTCTACCCCGCAGGCGACCATGGTCCGCACGATGACCGAAGGCATCGTGAATAGGTTTTTGAGCTTCGCGAAGGCCGAGATGCTTCAAAAGAACGAGACGGAGATAAGATGTCCGTGTCGAAGATGCAAGCTGAAGAGCCTTATTGCGGACCCGGATTCCGGGCAGGTGCGGGACCACCTGCTCTTGCGTGGTTTCATGGATGGCTATCGGTGGCAAGGTGATGAAGATGACTATGAAGTCGTCCATGGGGGCCGGGCAAGAAATGAGGAAGGGCAGCAAGACAACCACCGCGGCGAGGGCGGGCGAGAAGACGAAGAATCTCCAGGACATGATCACGACGGTGATGCAGTACACAGTCATCATGTAGAAGATGCCGGACATGATGATGAGGAAGATCAAGACGAAGGGCATGATCATGAAGATGAAGATGCCAGAGCAGACGACGATGGACCATCGATGGGCTGGGTGCAGGACCCTCATATTCAAGAGCTGCTTCTCAAGCAGACGGATAACGCAAGAGCTGCCGCCCGAGAGAAAGCCAAGCTGGATCAACTGGAGATAGACGCGGTTACTCCATTGTATGAAGGATGCAGGCCCGAGGATACCCGCCTGAAAGTAACGCTCATGGCTCTGGAGATGAAGGTAAAACACAAAATGACCGACGCATGCTTCGACGAGAACATGTCATTCTGGTACGAACGTCTTCCCAAGGGGAACAACTGCCCGACCAGTTTCGAGGAGGAGAAGAAAATCGTGTGTCCTCTGGATTTACCGCACGTGAAATACCATGTGTGCATGAACAATTGCATCACTTATCGGGACGAGCACGCGGAGTCTACCATATGTCCGGTGTGCGGCGTCACTCGATACAAGAAGAGGAAGAAAGCTCCTCGAAAAGTGGTGTGGTACTTTCCGATCACTCCTCGTCTGCAGCGGTATTTCGCGGACCCTAAGGCAGCAAAGCTCCTGCGTTGGCATGCGGATAGGGAGGAGAAGAAGCGAGAAGATGACGGAAATGATCTGGAGATAAATAAAAAAGACAAGATGCTGAGTCACCCTAAGGATGCGAGCCAGTGGCAAGCGTTGAACTTCGAACACCCAGAATTTGGGGACGATCCAAGGAACATCGTGCTGGGCGCGAGCACCGATGGAGTCAATCCGTTTGGCAGCCAGAGAAGCACACATAGCACCTGGCCTGTGTTTGTGTGGATGTACAACCTTCCCCCCTGGTTGTGCATGAAGAGGAAGTACATTCACATGAGTATGCTAATTGAAGGGCCGAAACAACCAGGGAACGACATCAATCTGTATCTGGGGCTGCTGAAAGAGGAGCTAGACTGGGACGCCGCAGAGAAAGAATATTTCCCTATGAGAGCCGCACTGCTCACGACGGTGCACGACTATCTCGGTTACGGATATGTCGCGGGGCAGGTGGTCCACGGATTTTCTGGATGCGTCAGGTGCATGGATGACACAACGTATCGCCAGCTAGATAGAGATCCCGGGTCTTCGAAAACCGTGTTCATGAGACATTGAAGGTGGCTTCGCGACGATGACTCATGGAGAAAACACAAGGATCTATTAGATGGTGAAACCGAACCCCGAAGATGCCCGCGTACGAGGAGCGGCGAGGAAATAGACGAGTTGTTGAAAAATTGGAAAGAGTGCCCACCGCCGGGAAAGGCGCCAGAGCCGGGAAAGGCGCCACCGTCGGGAAAGAAGCGAAAGGCGCCAGAGCCGCTGCTGAAGGTATGGAAAACGAGGTTTGTTTTCTGGGACTTGCCATACTGGAAGATCCTCCGTGTGCCTCACAGCCTTGATGTCATGCATATCACGAAGAACGTGTGCGAGAGTCTGCTTGGTACCCTGCTCAACATGCCAGAGAGGACCAAAGATGGGCCGAAAGCAAGGGCAGACTTGAAATCAATGGGCATCAGGGAGGAGCTTCACGCTAATGATGATGATGATGATGAGGCGATGGACACGGAAAGTCGTCGCAAAGGCAAAAAGGCCAAGAAGATCGGAAATGACTTCCCTCCCGCGTGCTTCACTCTAAGTTAGGAGGAGATCGAGCAGTTTTTCACCTGCCTCGTAGGAGTAAAACTTCCTTACGGTTACGCGGGGAAGATAAGCAGATACCTAGACTCAGCGAAGCAGAAGTTCAGCGGGATGAAGTCTCACGACTGTCACGTGCTGATGACGCAGATACTTCCAGTTGCAATCCGTGGGATCATGGACGCGCACGTCCGTGAAACGCTATTTGGCCTATGCAACTTTTTTGACGTCATCTCTCGGAAGTCGGTTGGCGTGAGGCAACTCAGAAGGCTACAGGAAGAGATCGTGGTGATACTATGCGAGCTTGAGATGTACTTCCCGCCCGCATTTTTCGACGTTATGGTGCATCTGCTGGTCCATATCGTGGAGGATATCATCCAACTCGGGCCGACGTTCCTGCACAGCATGATGCCGTTCGAAAGGATGAATGGTGTCATCAAAGGATACGTTCGCAACATGTCACGTCCAGAGGGAAGCATAGCCAGGGGCTTTCTGACCGAAGAGTGCATCTCCTACTGCACGAATTATCTAGGCATCGAGAACCCCGTTGGTCTGCCCGTCAACAGGCACCTCGGCAGGCTCGCTGGATGGGGTCACCGCGATGGTCGCCGCGAAATGCATGTCGACTTCGAGGGTCGACTCGCCGACTTTGAAAGAGCAAACCTAGTCGCGCTAGAACACATAGACGTGGTCGATCCTTGGGTGGTAGAGCACAAAACCTTTATTGAGAAGACGTACAATGACCGAGGCCAACAGAGGATGGACGGAGATATAATCAAAGAGCACAACTCATGTTTCACGCGTTGGTTCAAGGAGAAGCTTCTGTCGTACCCTTTACATGAGGATTCTTCCGCGGAAGAAAAACTCATATTCGCCTTGTCACAGGGCGCCGAGCACAACCTGATGACCTATGAGGCGTACGATATCAACGGCTACACATTCTACACCGAGGAAAAGGACATGAAGAGCGATTATAAGAACTCCGGGGTAGCGATGGAATCCTACACCGGTAACGACAAGGACAGATACTACAGAAGGATCGAGGAGATCTGGGAGCTGAGCTACGCTGGAGAGAAGGTCCCGATGTTCCGTGTCAGATGGGCCAAGAGCGTCCTAAAAGAAGACCGGTATTTCACCACCATGGTTATACCCGAAGCCAAATCCAAGACCGCGGGCGCAAACGTCACCGCGAAAAATGAGCCATGGGTACTGGCTTCCCAAGTGGACCAATGCTTCTTCATTACCGACCCGCCAAAGCCCAGTCGTGTTGTCGTGAGGAGAGGCAAAAGGAACATCATCGTAATGGATGGAGTCGCCAATGAGCAAGACTTCGACAAGTACGGCGACCCGAAGATGGAAGATGACGACGACGATGAAGTACCATACACCACAAGAAGAAGCAGGACCACCCTACCTAAAGGACGTCCGTTCAAGAGAAGATCAATTCAAGGGGTTCCGGGGCTAAATTATTCAACCGCGAGAAAGAAGGGCAAGAAGATTGTGAAAAGATAGCTAAGATCGAATCATGACGTGTCGGCCACGTGTGTGTGTGTGTCAGTGGCAAGCTCAATTATTACATGCAACTAAATTATTACATGTATCACTTGATTTCAACCATGTCATCTAATTCTAAATCTTTGCACAATGGTTTTATCACTCCATTTGCATTTTCCTTTTCTTTTATCTCAAATCTTAAATTATCACAATGGTTTAAGTACGTGGTCTAATTAAAAATATTATTAAAGACCTTTTAAACATATTATTAAAAATTATACGCCCTATATTTAGGAATGGAGGGAGTATTAAAATTGCCATGTGTTTATTTTAAAGTGTTTGGATGTTTATCATAAGGTTAAAATAAAATTTTAAAAAAGGTGCAAAAAATGGGGTTGCCAAGATTCGAACCTGGGTGACTTGCTTAATGTATCAAGGGACCAACCACTAGGCCATGTAAGTGGTTCTGTCCATAACCACACACGCAATTGTTTTAACCTATTAGTACTAATAGTAATGGCGCACCCCTTAAAAGTGCGCCATTGCTATCCAGATGTTTATGGCGCACATCCTCAAAAGTGCGCCATTGCTATCGCACTCCCATCCCCACCTCTCCCGCGACCCCGTCTGCTCACTCTCCCATCGCCATTGCTATCCGCCGCACTCCCATCCCCACCTCTACCGCGACCGCCCCGCCGCGCCGCCCCCTACCTGCTCGTCTCCGGTGACCCCCTCCGCTCCGGTGGCCTCCCTCTCCCTCCCTTCCTCTCTCTCTCCCTCCCTCCCTCTCTCTCTCTCTCTCATCGTGCGCGCCCCTCCTCTGCAGCAGATCGAGCGCCTCTCCCGCGACCGCCCGCCGCGCCGCCCCCTACCTGCTCGTCTCCGGCGACCCCCTCCGCTCCGGTAAGCCTCCCGCTCCCTCCCTCCCTCTCTCTCTCTCCCTCCCTCTCTCTCTCTCTCACCGTGCGCCCCCTCCTCTGCACCAGAGCCCGTCTCCACTACCGGTCCAGGACCCCCATCCCAGGAGCAACGCCGGCGACCACTCCATAGGCAGGTAGCCACCACTCCCCCCTCCCACACACGTACTTCTCTTTTCTTGAACTCTAACCTCACTAAATTAGCAGGTTTAGTACCCCATTGTCCTGTACTCCCTGTTAAGAAAGAGATGATGCTCGTGTAATTCTAATTGCTGCCGTATTTGGGAGAGCAAGACGTTGATTACTATTGATAACACTAGCAGACTGTTATTAGGATCTGTTATTAGGATCTGCTAGTGTTATTCTAGTGTTATTAGGATCTGTTAAAAAAGGAAAAATGATCATTATTTGTGAAATATCTTCATCAAATCTGTTGCTCCAGAAAAGAAAGATCCAATTAAGAACCTTTTTGATTTATGTGAAGCAGAGCTGCAAAACACTCATCCTATCAGCAGCTCATTCATTTCTTCAGGGCTGGTTGATTGTACCCATAAACTGTTGGAAGGTTGTAGATTCTGCAGCAGAGATTCAACAAAACATCATTAAAGATATTTTCTGCTTCAGCCTACACTTTTTTCAGCTCTTCGGTTGGATATGATTTTTTTTTTAGAGAAGTTCGATATGTTGATTAAGTTCACATTCTCATCCTTGTTTTTACCAGGGACAGGAGGTTATATTATTTGTCTTATTCAACAAAACCAACGAGCTGAAAAATCTGACTATTGTCACCATCCTTACATTCCTGTCATAGTAGTTTGTAAAAAAAAGATTACTATTTGTGAAATATCTTCATCAAATCTGCTGGCATATCTCCGAGAAGGGAAAGATCCAAGAACCTTTTTGTTTTATGAGAAGCAGAGCTGCACAACACGCATCACATTAGGATATATAAATTCATTTCAGCTCTAGTCTAAATTCATTTCAGCTCTAGTCTGCATAACTACAAATCTACAATTTCGTTCTGGTATCCAGTGTTTTGCAATCAAAACCTGGTTGCTGAGCTGCTGAGCTGCAATTGCAGAGTTCTGTTGGTGGCTGCCACCACTGTACTACTGCAACAATTTCTTTTTGTATGTGGAGGAAAGATCACATTGTCCTTTCCATTGCAGACCATGGTTGTAGCTTGTCATCATGATCTTATTTGTTCTGGTTGTGCCTATAAGCTTGTTGTGCCTATATGTAGGCCTTTTTTGTGCAGGTACAAAAAATTACCCCTTTCTCCCGAAATGTCGATTAATTTCCGTTTCGGTTGAGAATGGGGTCCTAGGTCAAGAAAATTAGCAAAGGTCATGCCGAATTTTTTCGTCAATTCGTGCATGAACTTTGTTAATTTTCTTGACCTAGAAGGTGCCATATTCTCAACCGAAACAAAAATTAATCAACATTTATAGACAATGTTATTTCTACAAAGCAAATATTTCTAAGTGGCTTTTATAGTTTTCCCTTAAGTTGAAATGCAAACTATTTTTTCTTCCTGCAGCAAGAGCAATAGTGCACTTAGTTTGGTGGAGTTGAAACCAGAGAGTTGATTACTAATATAGGATAGAAGAATAGATACTACCCTGATCTCATCCAATAACTCTAGTAGCCTTTTTTCCTATTTAGAGCGAACATGGCCGACAACGATGAGGTCGGCGGTTCGGGCGGCAAGCCATTCTGGGAGCTGTCCCAGGAGATGGAGGGAGACCCTCACCGCCATGAGGACGCCGCGGAAGTCACCGATCCCGACTACACAACCCCTAGTGGCGTCGGGGATGACACCACTGATGGTGCCGCCGAGGATGCCACCACTGATGATGGCGGCGCACGCACACATGGCAGCCAACCGAAGAGGCAACGGAAGGACCGGCGCCCGAACGTGCTCGGCACCGTCAAAGAGGAATTTACTGAAGTGTCCTCCAAGGGGCATCCAACGGGGCCCAAAGAAATAGTCAAGGGGTACGCGGGACAGCTCGCGTGCATTCTCCGGAGCACCGTCTCGATCAACACCGAGAACCTAAGGCATCGTGGCCGAGGAAATTTGCGCAACCTCCTCTTCACGAAGCTGCACGAACGATACAAGTTCCCCGGTGACTTCACAAACACACGCCTCTCAGGGAATAAATTGAACAGTGCCGCCCTCACGAAGATGAGCAAGGCCCTGGCTACTTGGAGAGGCGCGGTGAAGAGCATGATTGAAAAAGGTGATAGTTATGAGAAGATCAAGGAGAAAAATCCTTCGATCAGAGAAGATGACTACCGGGAGTTCAAGATCAAGTGCGAGAGCAACGCATCCGGGGAATCAAGTCAGTGGGGGAAAGATATGCGGGACTTGAACTTAGGGGTCCACAAACTCGGTCCCGGCGGTTACAGAGTGGCGGAACCTATATGGGACAAGGAGGACGCGGAGCGTGCCGAGCAAGGCCTACCGCCCCGCTTCGAGAAATACCATGACAAGCAGACCAGGAACTATGTCAGGGCCCGGTACAAGATTGACCCGGTAAACAAGGAGCTTACCACGGATCCGAAGACCAAGGCGCTTGAGCATGTTCTGGTAAGGAATACACCCCCGCGTAATTAGCTCCATATGGTTGCATTCTAATTAATGAAGCCAAATTTCTAAATGGTTCACGTTCCTTCCGCAGGACACTGAATGCAGTAGCGCGTGGTCGTCTCAGAGCTCCCCTTTCGACACCCCTTTAAATAGGGCGTTGAACATAATGAAAAACAAGGATAAGCTCAGTAAGCCGTCATCAGCTGGTCGTGTGGCCGGCAAAGGCTTGTCCACGAAATGGTCGGAATACTATACCGCTGGGCGAAAGGAGAGAAAGACCAGCTCGGAAAGCCAGCAGCGCGAGGTTCAGCAACTCAAGGCACAAGTGGTGAGGATTCCGGAGATGGTCGAAGAGCAAGTGCGAGACCAACTGGGAGCGACGATCACCGCCATTATACCTACCTTGGTTTCTGGGATGCAGGCGTGGGTGGCGGGCGGCCAACAGGGGCCGCCCCCGATTCCCAGCTTCACGGGCAACAACTCGCGCAATGCGCCGGCGGCGCCATTGGTGTCTTAGGCGGAGGCGGCATTGGTGTCTCCCGCGGCGGCGCCATTGGTGTCTCCGGCGGAGGCGGCATTGGTGTCTCCCGCGGCGGCGCCGGCATTGCAGCTTAATGCACCCGGGTGTGGGAAGAATACGCCGGCCGGCACCTCGGCAGCAAGCGGCCCCTCCGTCAATTGCACGCCCGCCGTTGGCGGTGCCTCGATATTAGCCGAGCTCGACGCCATCACGGTAACTAATTAAGCCTCTCGGCCGATGACTTCATCTCCTTGCCTTTGACTGGGCATCCCTGACGCCCTACATGTTTTCGCAGGGCGCCACCGACGTTCCATGGACTCTCTTGCACTTCGTGGGCGGCGAGTTGATCGATGTCGCCAAGGCCAGAATCGTTCAACCGGGCAGCCGCGTGTTCCACGGTAATCCGATGCGACCCACCGTGTATAGGGTTCAACTGGTTCGGGTGCTGCGGGGCTGCGACGACTTGTTACCTCCGTTTCGACCCGCTGGGGCCGACGAAGACGATGTGATGACCCTCAGCGCCTGCTTAAGCTGGCCCCTGCTTTGGCCGAAGAGCCAGATTCGTTTGGGGGTGGGGGACACCACCCCACAGACAACACCGCCAGTCGTGCCGGCGCCAAGCCATGGCAAGACCGCCGCAACGCTACCGGACATGCCGGACATGCATATGGCATAGGATCCGGGCATGCATATGGCACAGGATCCGGACGACGATGACGACAACAACGGTACATTTACCAAAGTCGATAACTACTTCAACGAACATGGGTGCGATGACGAATTCTTTGGGCCTCCTTCTCAAGAACCCAACCTTGCAAAAGACGATCGCGATCTACCTGGTACCGCGGAGAAACCCAATTGCAACAGGCGTCGTCTGGCGTTCAGTTCTCAGGAGACGCCTCCAGCTGCCGCCTTCACCGAGCCTCAGATAGCCGAGGTGCGAAATATTATCAGCCCCAACACACTCAAGAAGGCGGTCTCTCAGCAGAACTCGATCCCATTACAGCAGAAGAAGAAGGGACGGAAAAGAAAGCTTAAGGGTGCGAGCCAGCCGGCACCGAGTACGATCCGTGCTCAGGACGGGCCACCTTCACCTAAGGATATCTCGAGGAGGGTGCATGTGGCGGGTAGGCCGATGCTACCGACTAATCTGCTCAATGCTACAACCGGTGCTATGCGGAGTCTGCATGACAGTGTTCTTTCTTTGGAGAAGCGGCGTCTCCGAGAGAATCATGTGGCATACCCGGTTTTCGTGGCCAAGGTGCCAGAGGGCAAGGGCTTTGTCGATAGCACCATCGGGGGTATGATCGTCCTGCGGTTTGATGGCATCTTCGCTATGTTTAACCTTCATCCGCTGCACTACACCTTCATTCGGCTATTTTCGCTCAGTATGGAGATGCGGATCATTAGAGACAAGACCGCAGACATCGTGATAGTCGACCCCTTCTACATGCGTGCCAAGATCTTGGGCAGCGCTGGGGACCGGCAAGTCGCGAGTTCATACCTCGAAGGCGTCATTCTGGCGAACCCAGATAAGGATAACTTCCTCGTGACTTACTTTCCCGAGTAAGTCATCCCCTCATCGCCCCGTAACATATGATTTCTTAGATTTCGATCGTTCTTTTTTTTTCTAACATTCCGTGTTTTGTGCAGTGACACACATTGCACACTCATCCTCTTACGCCCGAAATATTCCATGGCCACGTATTTCGACTCGGACCGTCAGTTGAAGAAAGACTACACAAATATCAAGAAAGTTCTTGATGATGTTCTCCCCGGCTACGCCAGATCTGGAGGCACCTTCAGCAGGCCAATTCGTAGGTACGGTAAGCACGTGTTCGCCCACAATACGACGTTCCCCTGCGTCAAGCAGCCGCCTGGCGGTCAGAAGGATGCCTACTACGCCCTCCATCACATGCGGGCGATCGTGCGGGACCATAATCACCTTCTGCTACCAAATAATCTCAAAGATTGAGCCGCAAGCTTGTCGGCAATCCAGGACACGGACATCAGACAAGAATTCTTTCGCATCCAGTTGGAGTTTGCGGAAATCATCCATCAAGATGTCCTTCGTACCTCGGGGCAGTTCTACCTTAGATATCAACCGTCCAACAGTGAGATAGAAACAACGCTACAAATGCAGGCTGACAACGACTGCGATTTCATGACCATCACGATAGACGGCGGCTTCATCCACGCTCCGGTCCCTGAGTCGAGTCGAAAGTAGTGATGCTATGTAGTTCTGAAATATCGATTAGCTCTCTAGTTTGGACAGTCGTTCAACTTATATGTAATCGATGCTATTTATTAGTAGGACCACGAATCGTGCTATTAATGTGTTGCTTTTCTGTTCCGATCCTTTTGTTGCATACTTATATATTGCTTATGTATTGTCTGTGAATTGCTACTAACGTTTTGTTTGTCTAGTGCATAGAGATGCCGTCGTATGTCGTGTACAAGGGTAAGGTTCCCGGAGTCTACGACGACTGGGAGGAGTGTCGGAAACAGGTTTACCGTTTCAGCGATAACAGTTACAAAGGGTACACCACTAGGGCGGAGGCGGAAGCTAGATACGCGCGCTATCTAGCGGGAGAGAGGAGGGAGCGGAGGAGGAACCGGATGAAGACCAGTTTCATCGCGATGATGCTCATCGTGATGACCGCAGCTCTCTTCTATGTGATGGTAGTTTAGATGATCGATATCGACTTGTAATGTGAAGACAAACTCGCTACTCGCGGTCTCGAGACTTGTAAATGTTCTAACTTTGTTCGGTCTTTTGAATTCGGAGACTAGCTAATATGATGAATTGTATTCGGAGACTAATCTTCTATTGTATTCGATGAATCTGCTGTTTATATGTTGTGCTGTCTATATTCTGTGCAGTAATATATTTTGTAACCTGCGCAAATATCAGAAAAGAAAAAAAAATTCCTAATATTCATACTAGTGGCGCACCATACAGCACTATAGTGGCGCACTGCTATAAAAAATACTAGTGGCGCATTATCTGTTAGTGCGCCATTAGTAACCCAGAGCACAAGGTAAATATGTCCCCCTGGGAGGCATACTAATGGCGCACCGTGTGACTTACTAATGGCGCACTGCCTGGTGCGCCACTATAGTCTGGTATACTAATGGCGCACCAGGGGTGCGCCATTAGTATATGTTACTAGTGGCGTGATGATAGTGGCGCACCTGTAGTGCGCCATTAATGGCCAAAACAGGTGCGCCACTAATAAGCCTTTTCCTAGTAGTGCCACCAGAAACTCCGTTGTTGTTCCCCTTGCGCATGCCATCATCTCCATACTTGATCATGCTCCAATGTTCATCCTTCTTGTCCATGCTGGGCCCTTCATTTGTAAGAAAAAGAAATGTATCCAATTTAGGCAGCATCATATTCTCATGAACAATAGAATCGTTACTAAGAAACAAAAGTACCTGGTAATTTAGTTGGCGTGCGCGAGCTCTAGTAGTTGGTCCCATATGTGTAACAGCAGGGGCTGTGGGTGTAAGAGCATCTCTAGCAGACTCCTTATTTCGCAGGCCTTTAAAACCATGATAAGGGTTGCAAAAAACGTGTTTTAAGGGTCGATTTTACCTCCCGCGGTACAGAGCATGCAAACGGCACCATAAAAACAAATGTTCCTCACAGAGATGCTCTGGTCGCTCAGCCGGCAGCCCACCCAGGCCGCTCCCTGCTCTCCGCCGTCCTCCTCCGCCTCCCCTCCTCGATCCCCACTGTGATAGCCTGGCTTAATAGGGATGATAGACTACTCATATCAATAAGGAATTCCTTGTTTTCCGGGAACCCATTCGGAAAGAACTCCAAAGTTAAGCGTGCTCAGCTTGGAGTAATTTCAGGATGGGTGACCGACCGGGAAGTTGGTCCCGGGTGCGCACGAGTGAGGACAAAGTGCACAGTAAAGACTAGTATTGATCTGTGGGGCCAGTCTAGATCCCGTCAGGAGTAACGACCATCGGCGGGTGTGTCCGGGGCATTACAAGTTGGTATCAGAGCCGACCCTCGCGGTTACACGGATTTTGCGGACAGTGCGTGGTCATGTTGTGCATGACGTTTGTGACCCGTCGTGGCACACGGCATGGCACATGCGCCGGACTCGATGCACAGACGTATGTGCCAAGAGAGAACGTTCCTGTGGGCCGACGAGGACGTCGGTTCCTCTGAGTGGGGGTGTATGTGATAGCCTGGCTTAATAGGGATGATAGACTACTCATATCAATAAGGAATTCCTTGTTTTCCGGGAACCCATTCGGAAAGAACTCCAAAGTTAAGCGTGCTCAGCTTGGAGTAATTTCAGGATGGGTGACCGACCGGGAAGTTGGTCCCGGGTGCTCTCGAGTGAGGACAAAGTGCACAGGAAAGACTAGTATTGATCTGTGGGGCAAGTCTAGATTAGAGGGACGGAAGCCGCTCCCTCTGGTTCCATGGATCCTAGCGCGGAAGCCGTCAAGGTCACCCTCTGGTGCCCATGGATGACCACGGCGGCCGGTCACATCCGCGAGGTGGCGCTCATCCCGGCCTCCTCGCCCCACCCTTCTCCGGCCCCAATTCGAACCGACGGCCGGTCACATCCGCAAGGTGGCGCTCATCCCGGCCTCCTCGCCCCGCCCTTCTCCGGCCCCAATTTGAACCGACGGCGGCCGATTCCAGCGGGTGGCGGCCGATTCCAGTGGGCAGCGGCCGATTCTAGTGAGGTATGCGGTGGAATAGCGGCAGTGCATCCTTCCCGACGAGGTTTGACCGGTGTACGGGCCACTCTCAATTTGGCCTTCGAGCCTTCAAATACAAGGGTCTCGGGTGTGGGTTTTCGGTGCCCTTTAAAATATTTAAGGGTCGGACCACTTTTACAGGATCTGTTATGGACACTTTTTTCGATCAAAACCTTAAAACCTGAAAATTATAAGGGTTTGACCGCTTTTAGGGAGTCTCCTAGAGATGCTCTAACTATGGTAGTGATGTCCTCATCATCCTCCCCTTCTTGAATTGAAGTTGTCCTCGACGGAAGCTCATATTCCTCACCCAAATAAGGCTTCAAATCTACAATGTTAAAAGTGGGACTAACCCCAAAATTTGCAGACAACTCAAGTTTATACGCATTATCATTTATTTTCTTTAACACCTTAAAAGGTACCATCAGCACGTGGCATTAGCTTAGATTTGCACAAATTAGGAAACCTATCTTTGCATAAATGTAACCAAACAAGATCTCCTAGTTCCAACACAATATGTCTTCTACCCTTATCGCCAGCAAGTTTGTATTTAGCATTCATGCACTCAATGTTTTCTTTAGTTAACTCATGCATTTTTAAGATCAATTCAGCACGTTGTTTAGCATCAAAATTAACCTTCTCCAAAGATGGAAGAGGCAACAAATCAAAGGAAACCATACACAATTTCAAAAGGGCTCATCTTAGTAGTAGAATGCAGTGAACGATTATAAGCAAATTCAATATGAGGCAAGCATTCTTCCCACATTTTCAGGTTATTCTTCAAAACAGCCCTAAGCATAGTAGACAAAGTTCTATTGACTACTTCAGTTTGTCCATCAGTTTGGGGGTGACATGTAGTACTGAAAAGTAGTTTAGTCCCCAACTTAGCCGATAAACATCTCCAAAAGTGGCTAAGAAACTTAGTATCACGATCTAAAACAATAGTATTTGGCACACCATGCAAGCGAATAATTTCACGAAAGAACAAATCAACAACATTAGCAACATCATCGCTTTTATGACATGGTATAAAGTGTGCCATTTTCAAAAATCTATCCATGACAACAAATATGCTATCACTCCCCTTCTTTGTTCGAGGTAAACCTAAAACAAAGTCCATAGATATGTCTTCCGATGGAACACTAGGTATAGGCAAAGCCATATATAAACCATGAGGATTGAGTCGTGACTTAGCTTTTTGACATGTAGTGCAGCGAGCACCAAAACGCTCAACATCCCGTCTCATCTTTGGCAAAAAGAAAAATGTAGCAAGTACGTCCTCCGTCTTCTTCATGCCAAAGTGTCCCATTAATCCTCCTCCATGCGCCTCCTACAACAACAAAAGACAAATGGAGCTAGCTGGAATGCATAGCTTGTTAGCACGGAACACAAATCCATCATTAGTGACGAAGTTGTTCCATGTTCTTCCTTGTTTACAATTCTGCATTACACCTTTAAAGGCACCATCATGCACATATTGATCTTTGATGGTCTCCAAACAAAATATTTTAAAGTCAAGTTGTGAAAGCATAGTATAGCGACGAGACAATGCATCAGCAATAACATTTTCTTTACCCTTCTTGTGTTTAATGACATGATGGAAAGTGTCGGTGTATACAAACTTGGGTGTTTCTATACTCCTTGACTTGTGCACACACAGTTGTAGCCTTCCCGAAGGCAAGGGCTTGCCGGAGGATTACTCTCATCAAGACTCAAGACTTGATTGATAAAACCATGAAGAAGGCCTCGAGGCAGGTCATCATGAAGTACTAAATCAGTACTGAAGATCAAGACTACACTTGTCGGCAAGCTATACACCGGCAAGGCGAAGACCCGGCAAGCTCTGTGCCGGCAAGCTTCCTCTGCCTCGCCACCGCTCCACCTCACCGATCAGCTAGTCACTTGTCGATGAGGTGTCGAGCGGGCAGGCAGTTAGGTGAGGCTTGTCGGAGCACGTGTCAGCACGCTGGGATGAAGATCAACTTTAATGACACCCGTCCAGGAGGCGTGTCAGCGCGATAGAAGGTAGCTGGACGAGCGGTACAGAATCCTTGCCGGGGGACACTCCCAGCATGGCACCTAACGGGCATTTAATGTGTTTGTCCTAATTCGACTGAGTTAGGTATGATAGCACTATAGCTATCATTTCACCTTGTAATTACGGTTTTGCCACTGTGGTGACCCCTTAATCTATAAAAGGAGGCCCTTGGCTACCTTTACAAGGGTCGACACTTTGCTCATTTGCACGTAGTAGCTGCACTGCTCGCACGGCTTGCCGGCAAGCTATGCTCCTTATAACTTGAGCTCATACAAAAACAATTCACCAAAGCAGGAGTAGGGTTTTACGCCTCACGGCGGCCCGAACCTGGGTAAACTGCTGTGTGTTTGTGCTGCTAAACCTGCTCTTTGTGCACGTCGATCTCCACAGCCGAACCGCAAAGGGATCACTTCGATCCCATAGATTATCTTGGTCGTACCTCGATATCTTTGGCGCGCCAGGTAGGGGATCGCATGTAGCGAACCAGTTTCAGCAGTGTGAGCGCCAGTTTCTTCTTCATCATCATCGATGGCGCCCAAGAAGAAGGTCGCGACCGCAGCAGCTCCTTCCACGTCCAAACTACTGTCCCAGACGTCCGCGGGTGGCGCATGCGGTGCTGGCGGCACTGGTAGAGCGGGTGGCGCGGGCAGCGGAGGCGGAGGCAGTCTGCTTCCTCGTCGTGATGGTGATCCTAGCCATCACACTGGAGATGGTGGAGGCAGTCAACATCAGCGACGTTCTGGTGAGCATAGTCACCGGAGCAACACAGTCCGGAGCGGCGCAAGCCATGATCCCATTGCTGCCACATCCAAGGATGGAGCAGCGACGTCCAAGAATGCTGCAACGAGACATTCACCGCGACCATCGCAAGATAGGCGCGACACGCTCCCTCGCGGTGCCGGTGGCTCCGGGCGACCACATGGCAAGACTCCCATGCAGCATACTCAACGTGCTCATGGCCCACCACCGCGTCAGCCCGTGAGTGAGCAGACGCCATGGCAGTAGGTTCAAGACGGAGTTCCTTCTGGCTCTGCCAGAAGTAGAGCTACGTCACGCGCCTCGCTCCTGGCCATGCCACCCACAGCGGCGGAAGCCAAGGCATGGGTTTAGATGCTGTTGAACTTCCCGCCACCAAAGGACAAGATGGATGAATGGAGGGCGACTATCCAGAGTCTTATCTGTTTTGCCGACCCCGGCAAGTTGCAGCAGGCAGGACCTTCACAGCGACCGCCTACGGTACCAGCAGCGCCAGTTGGAGGCTGAGCCGGAGACGTTGCACCAATGGTGCAGTCGCCTCCGCGTCAACAACCACAGTAGCGGCAAGCTCGCTGATCCGATGAGCCCGACGAGGTGTCGATGGCGTCTTCAGACCCGCGAGGCCGCCAAGATCAGCGCCAACCATTGAACAGCGTCGGGAAGCGTGTCGTCAATCCAACGAGCGCAATGGACTAGTCATTGATGAGCCAGCGCTAGGGGGCACTGGGTACTTGCCTTACGAGGTGGGTTGCCCAGCGTTCACCCGTGAGCTGCAGCAAGTTCGCTGGCCATCTTCCCGTGCCTTCAAGCCAGAGCTGCCGGAGAAATATGATGGCAAGCTGAACCCGGCAGAGTTTCTCGGGATCTATACCATAGCCGTCCAGGCTGCCGGTGGTAGAGACGAGAAGGTTCTCGCCAACTACTTTCCGTTGGCGCTCAAGCCCAACATGAGGTCTTGGTTGATGAACTTGCCGGAGGGCTCCATCTCTTCCTGGTCAGACCTGTGCAACGAGTACATTGGCGCATACACCGGAGGTCACAAGCTTCCTGGTCAGCCTAGTGACCTGCACGTGATCCCACAAAGATACGGCGAGCCCTTTCGCAAGTACATATAGAGATTCATCCGTGTGCACCACAACATCCCGGATATTGTCGGAGCCTGGACTCCGGGGATCTAGAGGTTCGAACACTGGGGGCGAGCTGGTTCTTTCCTACCAAAGGTGACCACGGCAAGAGCGCTATGCGGGAGCATGACAGGGGACACGACGGTTACCCAGGTTCGGGCCACCTTGCGGTGTAAAACCCTACTCCTGCTTATGGTTGAGATTGCTATGGGCAAGAGGATGTTCTCGCATACAAGGTAGGAGATGAAAGAAGCGATCCCCCCTACAATGGCAGCTCTGCCCCTTTTATATCCGCCCTGGTCCTCTTCCCCCAAAAATCACGCGGGAAGGGTTGCCGCACTTGGCGGGTTTTGAAAGGGGATATGCACTCAGTCTATCCTGACTAAAGGCAGTCTTCGCCTGCAAAAGCATGATCTATGACATGTCGGTGGGCTCGGTGATGACCTCAGCCCTGCGCGCCTTGCTGTCTCGATCTTCTATCACCAAACGGGTAGTCCTTGGGACTCGCTTTGGGGATGGGCAGCTGGGGCTGCCCCCTTAGCACCAAAGAGGAAAGCTTCTCTATCTGCGCATGCTGGCGC
The DNA here is from genome assembly GCA_039707655.1 of Elymus sibiricus. Taxonomy (NCBI): domain Eukaryota; kingdom Viridiplantae; phylum Streptophyta; class Magnoliopsida; order Poales; family Poaceae; genus Elymus; species Elymus sibiricus. Next base: position 287,107,376 of record CM077676.1, read on the forward strand.
AGCCTCTGTCGCCCTTTGTCGTTACATGCGTCACCCATGTGGTGGGCACAGGACCGCGCAGCCGACGTCAGGTGAGAAGGCCTCAGGCGCCCGGTTCGGGAGGGCGCCTCAGGAGGCAGCCTCGCGAGGCTCCTGCCGGTGCCGCGGCTAAGTGCTCGCAAGTCATGTGTTGAGGAGGGGTCCTCAGGAGGCCGGCGTCTCGGGAGATGTCTTCGCTTCGTGGCGCCCTAAAATGGGCCGCATCTTGGGCCTTCATCAGGCATCGTTTCCTGGGCCGCAGGCAGACGGGCCGGGGTACCCTGGTACCCAATGGCCCGACAGTAGCCCCCAGGCCCGTGGCGCGCACATTCCCACCCGCTGGGAGCGAAACAGCGCGGGCCTTGACAGACTGTGAGGCCCAGGCTCGACGCGTGGTGCACGACGGGACGTGGGACGCCCCCACTTCCCCACTTCACCTCGGTAACCGCCCGCGCCTGCCATAAAGCCTACCCACATGGGGCGTAGGCCATCATTGCTTCCTTTCTACTGCTGCCTCGATTCCTAACGTCGAAGAAGGCAGAGCGACAGGGAGAGTGCCCCCATCGAGTATAAAGGGGGACGGGAGGCAAGGACCCTTCTCCCATCTCCTTCCTCCGTTCCATCCCATGTTCTTCTTCTCGCCCTTCCGGAACCACCGTCGCGATGGCAAGGTCAGAGGGCGAGCTCGTGCGTCCGCCACCCCCACGAGGGTTCCGCCCCGGGGCATTGGGCGCTCCTCGGCGGCCACCAAAGCTGGTCCAAGCGCTCGTGGAAGGGCTGGCACCCGTTGTGACACCCTGGTTTTTGGCAACTTTTTCTTTTCGAAATCTTTCCAGCTTTATTTGCAATTTGGTTGGATTTTGAACCTTTTTAGTTTACTTTGGACTTATGAATTCCTCTCAGTAATCCAAAGCCCTCAGCATCTTGCCAAAACCTTGCCACTCACCATCTGGACCAATTTCCAATTCTTTATCTTTCCCAAATATTCATTTTCTTCCTTTGGGAAAATCTGTCATCACTATGGGTTACAAAGCAACCTATAGTTCTGGTGATCAGAAAAATCCCAAATTAATCCCAGACCTTCTTGACATCATCTACTCCTACAATCTCCAAAAACATTTCATGGTCCAGTACAAAGTTTATTCCAGAAAACTCCATTTGCTCTCTGGACAGTACTGGTCCTTTGTGAAGGAGCTCATATTTTCCCTACTCAGTTAATTCCCAAAAAATTCCCTGAGATATTAGGGAACCTATCTTTCCACAATATCCAAAAATATCATCTTGTCCCGTACAAATTTTCATCACCAATATTCTGCCAAGTTTCTGTTCAGTTGGAACCTCTGTGAAGGAAGTACCAGCTAGAGGTTTCCACTTGAGATGAAATTTTTATGGCATCTTCTCCTCACCAAATAACCCTGCCACACCAAATTTCAGCCCCAGGAGATCAACCAGTTGAGTGCATCAAGCTCATCTCTCTTCTCGTCCAGTAGCAGCACTTGTACATGAACTATATTCAATTCTTGATCAAATCTTCTCAAACTTTGCCAGCTCATAGTCCTTCCAACATAGATCATCCAAGACATCTCCTTTGGCTCCATCCTCAGCTCACCACTCCTCTAGATCTCTCTCAATTCTGCTGTAAGAAACTGTAGCTGAAGCTACACTTCGGTTTAGAGTGAACCTAGTCGAACCAGAGGCACAGAGAGGCTAGATGATCAAAGGAGAAGGCCCTAGACGCGGTGTGCTGGACTAGGACGGCCTCGAGACATCACTTCCCGTGGTGAGCACGGTACTGGCATGCCAGTACGCGTGCTCTGCACCTCGCCGGCGACGGCCGAGGTCATTCCAGAGGCCCCGTGCTGCCATTTCATGTCTGGGAGTGCCGACATCGCCGATGCCATCCACGTAGCCCTCTCCTGATCCTTCTCCTCGCCGGAATCGCCCAAGACGGCCGCCACGGTACCCGGCCACTGTGCCGCCCGTGGTTGCACTGTGGCGTGCGGCGCGTCCTCTTCCTCCGCTAGCTGCCGCCGCGACTTAACTCCTCCCTGCCCTCTCCCGTCTCGTCGCCCGCTCCCGGCCAGCCAGCTCAACGTCGCGACGCCGGCGACATGTCCCGGTTCCCGCCATTTCCAGAGAGATCTCCCGAGCTCGCCCCCTCCTATAAATACCCCTCCCCGGCCTCTCCCGAGCTCCTCACCCACCTCCTCCACCTCCTAATCGACCTCCCCGAGCCCAAGCCACGGTCGAGAGGCCCTCTGGCCTCGAATCTTGCCGGAGCACCGCCGCCACCCGAGCTCTGCCTCCCCGCCGATTCACTCTCTTCCAGCCTCCACCAAGTTCACCATCGAGCTCAGCTCGCTCCCCTGACTCTGCTCGACCGCTTGCCCGACCGAATCCTCGCCGGAACCGCCGTCTCCGACGCCACCCGAGTGCCGCCGCCGCCGGAGAAGAAGGGGATGACGCCGTCCGGCCACCTCTCGTGAAGCCACTGGTACGTGCGTGTCCGTCCCTAAGCGCTTGTTCCATCACTACTCTCTCCCGACCTGGCCGCCGACCACATCGCCGGCGACCGTCGCCGGAGTCCCGCTCTCTCTCTGTTTCCCTCCTCCCCCGTTTAAACCTGACCGCGGTTTCCGCTCGTCAGCCACACGTCGAAGGGGTAAGTGGAGACGCCTGGGCGGATTACGCCTTCGACGTGGCCCCCTGAGAGATTTTCTGTTTTTCTGTTTATCTCCAAAGTTGACCAGAAACTTTGACCGTTCATAACTTTTAAACCATAAGCCCCAATTAATTGATTCTTTTTGCATCTGGTTTGTCTTGAGCTCCTCTATTTTCTGGCCAAATTTGGTATTTTTCCCATTTTCACAGAATTTCTGGTGCTCAAAACAGTAGCATGTGACATTTTCAATTGCTTTTTAAAAATATTTTCAGAGGGAAATAACTTTGGATTTGAAGCCCAGGAGTTTGTGGACAACCCAACAGAGCAAGGCAAGCCATGTCATCCATTGCATGAAGCATTTCAATAGTGTTGGTTCTTTAATTGAATTTCATGCATTATTTAAATCTGTGCTAAATTCCTAGTAAATTATTTAATTGCTTAGCTACTGCCATATTAAATTATTCCTGATAAATGTTCATACTGGTTAAATTCTTGAGAACACTAAACCTAGTTGGTTGATCAAGAGCCACCTACCCGGACTTTTCCATGCAGCCACATTTGCCGGTATGGGACGGCCTTGACTTGGTCTGGCTTTGTGCTCTTTTATCGGTACCACCAAACTAGGGAGGGTTATGCGTGCGTGCTGCCCTGATCAGGTAGACGACGATAATCCTGTGAGCCCAGTTGAGTTATTTTGCCGGCGTCCCCGTTTGGGACAGTTAGTGGCCACGACGGTGGCAGGTGTCACGGGGTGACACAGGGGCCACCCAGGACATGACCCTGGGAGGGTATGATTGTCGGTGGTACGATAGAAGGGTCACGGGTCAGGCAGGTTTCGTTGGAGCACCCCCGGTCCACCCGAATGGGATTACGAGGCCAGGTGCTCCATGGTGTGGGTAAAGTGCGCAACCTCTGCAGAGTGTAAAAACCTATTCGAATAGCCGTGTCCACGGTATTGGATAGTCCGTTTAGGCCTCTCTAGGATGTTCAACCGTAAAGATAATAATGATGGAAGAACTTGTCTTATGTTCGGAAGTGCTCTGTGGATTATGAGCATTCCGAGGGTTGTGGGACAACCCAGATGAAAGTAAGTTGGTACTGGGTACCAGTAAGTGAGCAACCTAATCACTTAATTTGTTGATTGCCATGCTATTGTTTGCTGCATTGTTTTGGTTGCCATGAGCTTGCGAGTACATTCCAAGTACTCACCTGGCATATCATGCCAGATGCAGGAGAAGCCGAGGACGGAGGTCCCGAAGGTTCGTGCTACGCTATCTAGGCCGTGTCCACAGCAGTGTTCCTGTGGATGGAGTTTCCCACGCTATGTTCCGCTACGCCGTAGTCTACCCAGTAGTATCGAGGCCCTGCTATGTTCCATAAATAATGTAGATTTGTCTCAGCATGTGCAGTGCTTCTGGCCTTGCTATCGATGTAGTATTACGAGCTTTTACGAGCTTGTACTCGAGATATTTTAATAAAGTTCAGTTTTGTTCTGTTCCAAGTTGTTGTGTGTTTCCAGAAGACATGATCTCTTGGCTAGAAACACTGGTAAACCGGTTCTCTGAGCCGGGGTGCCACACCCGTGGCCGCGGAGGGCGTGGCACCCGTGGCCGAGGCGGGCGCGGCGGGGCGGCCGCCCGTCCTCCCCAGGCAGGGTTTCGTTCGGCAGAGGCGGCGTACGAGTTCATCGTGGGGATGCATCGCCAGCCTTGCAGCTGGCTCCGGCTCCCCGATTCCTTCGCGAAAGTGATGGAGGGTAAGGTGCCCTTGGGGCTGTGGGTGCAAGCGGACAGCTGCTGCAACGGACCGTCCTGGGTGGCGACGGAGTTCACCCCCGCCGGCGTCATGTTCTTGAAGCAGGGGTGGAAGTCCTTTGCCCTCGCCCGCGGCCTGAAGCGGGGGCATCTCCTCCAATTCAAGTACGATGGAGCCGCCACCCTCTTCGTGAAGATCTTCGGGGCCTCCGGTGCCCGCCTCGGGTGCTGCATGGAGAGCGAGGACGACAGCGGCTCCGACTCCTCCGACGGGAGCGACAGTGGCAGCAGCGGAGACTCCAGCAGCGGGGGTGTTGTGGGTATAAGCCGGACAGTAGTGTATGGGGGTACGAATTAGAGGGCAGAGCCTAGCTACGGTGCAATTGTTACACTCGGATTTACGAGTTCAGGCCCCTTAGTGGTGCAGGTAATAGCCCTACGTCTCGGTGCTCTGGAGCTTGATTGACTTGAGTATATATGTTACCAAGGATTGCGATCCCTTGTTATGGAGCTGGGGTGCGGCTTATATAGAGTCCGCCAGGCCCCCCATGAATACCGCCATAACCAAGGGTTAAAGAGGGGGTTTAAGGGCGCCAGCTATTGGTAACGGGTGCATTGATTACAATTAACGAGGGTGGACGCACGTCCTGACCGTTGCGCTCCTGGAGTCCCCTGGTCTTCCCTGGTCGAGTGACTGTCAGGTACTCCGAGTGAAATAAGCCGGTCGAGTGAACTGCTTCCTCCCGAGTGGTTCATTGAACTCTGAGTGAATGTCAGATTGCAGAACATCCAACTGCTGATCTGACCCTGGGGCCCAGTATAAGGCGTGTGGCATCCTAGGGTAGGGTCTGTAGGCCAGGCATGTTACCCTATCCCTAGTATATGTCCTCGTCATTAGCCCCTGAATCGGTCGAGGTGAAGTTGGTCGAGTCAAGGCGAATTCCCAGGTGAGTTGAGTGCTACAGGGGCGCTCAAGAACTCCTACTGGTCATTAGACGTCCTTGTCTTCGTGCGGCACCTTGACGGATTCTAGACCATATGACGTCCGAGGGAAAGTCTCTATCCGAATGAAATGAGCAATCTCCAACTGAGTGAAACGAGCAATCTCCATCCGAGTGAAACGAGTCATCACATGTCAGGTGACGAAACGGATCCAAGCGTTTATGGAATGTCTTTAAAGGGTGAGCAATCGGGTTGCTGGACCCCGGATCTTGTGGGATTTGAAATCAGATTCGAGCGCGCGTGAACGATTCGAGCGCAGCGAGTGGGGAAAGTGGGGCGTGACACCTCGATTTTCGCCTCGCTTTTTGCCACGTACCGCTGCATCTCCGCCAGCGAGATTTGAGGCGATCTGCAGGCCCGTGAATCACTGGAGGGGATTGGGGAGCGGAACGGGCGACGGTATAAGAGGTTGCTGCGTCGGAGAGGGAAAAAGAACAGATCCCCTTTTCTCCAACTCTTCCAGCTGCCCAATCTCCTCTCCAGCACCCCACTCTACGTGAATCCCCCTTGGCGTTGGAGAGCACTGCGGCGATGGCGAAGGACAAGACAGCGAAGCTGGAGCTGGCAAAGAAGGCGGCGAAGGGGAAGAAGGCGTCGAGCTCCAGGGTCGTGCCCCCGCGCGGGTGGATCCAGGGCGATTAGCTCCCCCCGACCACCATGGTGGACGACATCAGCGGCTCGTCGTGGACGGGCTGGTGCACGACGGGACGTGGAGGCTGCCGGAGGAGGGGGAGATCGAGCCCGCGCCACGCCCCGGGGAGCGCGTGCTCCTCACCACTCACGTGGAGAGAGGTTTCTCCATGTCACCCCACCCTTTCTTCCGCGGTTTCTTGAACTTTTTCGGTGCTCAGCTTCATCATCTTCCTCCGAATGCCGTAGTGTACCTCGCTGCATTCATTTCCTTATGTGAGAACTTCTTAGGCTGCCAGCCGCACAGGGGGCTGTTCAAACATATCTTCACATGTCGCTCCCAGTCGGTTAAAAAGGCTGACCCCGATGGAGAGAGGACCCATGTGACCCTGATGTGCGGTGGCTTAGGTGTCCAGATGAGGGGTAAGAGTGCATTCCCCTCCAAGTCTTTCCCCGATTCGGTTAGAGGTTGGCAGTCGACCTGGTTCTACTGCAACGACCTTCCTTGCACCGGTTCGTCGACTGGTCTTCCTCCCTACACGTCTGAGAGAGTCAAGACTCCTCCTTCCCTGATGATTGCCAAGGAGGAGAAAACTGAAGTGGGGATCTTGGTGAGTGCCGTGGTCGGTCTGATTCAGGGCGGAGTGACGGGCCTGGATCTCCTGGAGGTCTTCCTCAGTCGGCGGATCCAGCCGCTGCAGGAGCGGGCTCACCCCATGTGGCGCTACACTGGAGCCAATGACCCGACCCGAGTGCACCCGGAAGATGTTGATGAGAAAACGGTGGAGCAATGGATTAGGTGCATCACTGGCACACGCGACAATCCGCGAGGGTCGAGACGGATCCCGCCCTACGACGACGCGCATCAACCGTCAGAGGTAAGACACGCATTTCCGAGTGAATTATTTATGCGCAAATTCTCTGAGTGAACTTAATGATCCGAGTGAACTGACTCAATTGGCTGTCTCTATTCTTCGTGTCTTGTAGGATTTCCAGAAGATGCTCTCGCCTGTGCCGAATGGAGAACACCTTGTCAGGGACGTGGAGAGCGATCATGGCAGTGTCGAGGGCAGCTATGTGGAGGACATTGAGGAGGAGAGCGACGGCTCGGAAGGGAGCGACGAGGTAGAGTCTTCCCAGTCTCTAGAGTTGCACTCTGAGCACCGCTCTAAGCAGACTCAAGATCCGAGTGCTGGCTCGGAGAAGACGGTGGTCCCGAGTGCTAAGGCTCCGAAGCGAACTCGGACATCGACGCCGGAGCCGACAGAGATGACCGCCAAGGAGCTCAAGGTTGCTTCTCCCAAGCCTTGGAAGGCTCTGCCCAGGATCAAGGTGACCGTGCCTGTCGCCTCAACGTGAGTGCCATGCCTTTCTTTTCTATCTTTCTCAACTTTTGGACTCTTCTGACTGAGTGAAACTTATGAACCAGAGCTGCAACCTCGACAATGTCTCCCATGTAGATCGACGGAGACCGCATCAAAGCCGAGTCGGCAGACGCGGCCACTTCTCAGAAAGGTAACAATGATTTCATTTTTACTTTGATCTATGATTCGATTGAACTGTCTCCACCTGACTGAATTGCGTATTGCGGCTGATTGTGTCGAGTGGATATAGCGCTTGCACAGATCATCCACGTCGCGGACGATGATGAAGGACCGCCACAGAATGATGCCGAGAAGACGACCGCAGCTCCGACTGCCTCTCAGACCACCACATAGAGGGCACCGCCAAGCAAAGCGCCTCAAGTTGTCCCTGCGCCTAACGTGACCATGCCTCTGGGGCAAGGCTCTTCTCAGGCCGGTGTTGGCCCCGTCTCAGCCTCGTCGACTGCTCTGGTATCGGCTCCGACTCCTCCCGTCAACATATTCAGTCTGTATAAAGTGCCAGAGGACCAAACCGGAGCCAGCAAGGAGGCGATGATCCAGGCGGATCTGATGACCCAGCGGCTGAAGGAAATGTGTGTGGTTGGCAAGTTGGCGTACGATGCCAGTGCTTCTCTCCAGGAGAACGTTCAAGTAAGTGCTCTTGTAAGTTGATCTCCAATTCATTTTTCTTCTGAAGGAGTTTCTGTCGGTAAATTTTTCGGTACACCCACTGGGGGTGTGTCGACCTATGGGGGCACGCTGAGTGCACCCACTGGGTGTAGTCCCCGAGACTGCCGTCGACTGCAGGCAGTCGGCGGGAGTCTTAGAACATGATTTTTTTTGTGTTTGGCCGTCACTCGGATCAGGCGGACCGTTCCGAGTGGATACCATTCCGGTGGGGGCACGCTGAGTGCACCCACTGGGTGTAGTCCCCGAGACTGCCGTCGACTACGGGCAGTCGGAGGGAGTCTTAGAACTTGTTTTTTTTGTGTTTGGCCGTCACTCGGATCGGGCGGACTGTTCCGAGTGGATACAATTCCAGTGGGGGCACGCTGAGTGCACCCATTGGGTGTAGTCCCCGAGACTGCCGTCGACTGCAGGCAGTTGGCGGGAGTCTTAGAACTTAGAATCTGATAGTGGTCAAGCTTGTTCCTCCCTGACAAAGGGTACTTCAGGATCTGGTATTGGTCAAGCTTGTTTCTCCCAGGAGTGCTGGTCTCTGGGCACTCAGAATATTCCTTAACATTAACTGGTGTGCTCTCTCTTGTGTTTCAGAAAACTTGCGAGCTTGGGACTCAGTATGTGTCACTGGAGAAGGAGACGGTCCATCTCCGACTGGACTTGGAGGTGGAGAAGAGGAACACAGCGCGCGCCCAAGCGGAGCTCAAGGCCATGGGAGGTAAGTTTTGATTACTGAGCGTTCTGCTTTCACCTCTTTCCATTCTTTGAACCGAGTGACTTCACTCGAATAGATGTGCGTAGTGAAAACCATCGACTCCAAGTGCGGCTCAGAAACTCTGTCTCTTTAGAACCAATGAAGCAGGCACTCGAAAACAAGGACAATGATCTGGCGGGGGCATAGAAGGAGGCGAGAGAGAAGACCAAGGCCGCCGAAGAGAAATTGGCCTCACTCGGGAAGGTTGAAGGAGAGAACAAGTCGCTGAAGGCCGCATCACGGAGGGGAAGAAGGAAGTGGCCGAGCTCAAGAAGCAGAAGGCCGAGTGGGACGGCAAGCTCAAGGCTCAAGCGAATGCTTACGAGCAAGATAAGAAGACTCTGAGCGAGAAGATCGCCCAGCTCACTGAAAAGAAGAATGCTCTGGAAAAGTATATAGAAGACTTCACGGAGGAGATGTACACCAAGCTTGCAGGTAACTTGTAACATCCGAGCCAGTTTTAACTTGTTTTCGAGTGAACTTCATGCATGCTAATATTCGACTCTCCTCTTTTCTTGTTTACAGAGTACTGCCAAGACTTCGAGCTGGAGACTGATAGAATTGAGAGGGATCTTGATCCCTCCAGGTCACTCGTCGGTGACAAGGCTGCCCTAGGCGTCTTGCGACTTGAATCTCGTATTGAAGACGTTCTGGGGTACATCATCCGTCTGCGGGGTGCACTCGGAAGGATCGATAAGGAGCTGTGGCCAGAAGACACTCTCGACACCGATCTGGAAGAAATGATGACTCGCCTCAACGAGATTCCTAGCCGAGTGCAAGCATGGAAGAAGTCAGCTGCTCGCTGCGGAGCCGATGTGGCGCTCTCTCTCGTCCGTGTGCACTGCAAGGACGCCAAGGAAGAGAAGCTGAAGTCTGTCCAAGTCGCCAACACGAAGAAGCTCAAGTTCGAAGACTTCATGGAGATGTTCATAGAGGCGGCCACTCGGATCGCAGATGGCATCAATCTGGACGCCTTCGTCGAGTCGGCCAGCCCTTCTGGAGCATGAGAAAAACTTCAAGCTTTACCCATTCGCCTCGGTATGCCGAGTGGATTTGTATCCCTTAAACTCTTTCGGGCTCAGGGCCCGAGTACTTGCATTTACTTTTAAACTTCTAAAGTTATCCAAATGCTTTCTTTCGAGTCTTTAAATGTGTGTAGCTTAGGCGAAAGCTGGTTCGCAGCTAAGCTCCCCGAGTGAGAGGGACGCTCTTCACTCGGAGTAGTGTTTTTAACTAGGGCGAAAGCTGGTTCGCCGCCAAGCCCCGAGTGAGAGGAATGCTCTTCACTCGGAGCAGGTTTTTAACTTGGGCGAAAGCTGGTTCGCAGCCAAGCCCCCGAGTGAGAGGAATGCTCTTCACTCGGAGTAGGTTTTTAACTTGGGCGAGAGCTGGTTCACAGCCAAGCCCCCGAGTGAGAGGGATGCTCTTCACTCGGAGTAGGTTTTTAACTTGGGTGAAAGCTGGTTCGCAGCCAAGCCCCCGAGTGAGAGGAATGCTCTTCACTCGGAGTAGGTTTTTAACTTGGGTGAGAGCTGGTTCACAGCCAAGCCCCCGAGTGAGAGAGGTGCTCTTCACTCGGAGTAGGTTTTTAACTTGGGCGAGAGCTGGTTCGCAGCCACGCCCCCGAGTGAGAGGGATGCTCTTCACTCGGAGTATGTTTTTAAATTGGGCGAAAGCTGGTTCGCAGCCAAGCCCCCAAGTGAGAGGGATGCACTTCACTCAGAGTAGTGTTTTTAACTTGGGCGAAAGCTGGTTCGCAGCCAAGCCCCCAAGTGAGAGGGATGCTCTTCACTCGGAGTAGGTTTTTAACTTAGGCGAAAACTGGTTCGCAGCTAAGTTGAAGGGCGTACACCCACTGGGGGTCGTAAGCCAGAGAATGCATACGAGTGAACTCAATGTAGAACTGGAAAAGTCATGCTTTTATTCATCAAAGATCGCTCGAGTGCTTTTATTACATCTCAACATCAAGTATAAAATGTCGAAGCAAGTCTGCATTCCAAGCGCGGGGCTCGTCTGCTTGCTTCAGAAGGTTGTACAGGTGATATGCCCCATTATGCAGAACTTTTGAAACGACAAAAAGACCTTCCCACACAGGAGCAAGCTTGTGAGGTCGTTGTTGATCCACTCGGAGCACAAGATCACCTTCCTGAAAGGCTCGACCTCTGATGTGCCTGTCGTGAAAACGCCGTAGGTCCTGCTGATAGGTGGTTGAATGGATAAGAGCCATCTCCCTCTCCTCCTCCAAGAGATCCATGGCGTCTTGCCGTGCCTGCTCTGCTTCAGCTTCGGAGTATAGCTCCACTCGGGGTGAATTGTGGAGCAGGTCACTCGGCAGGATGGCTTCAGCTCCGTACACCATGAAGAAGGGAGTGCGATTGGTAGACCGATTGGGGGTCGTCCTCAGGCCTCACAGAACTGACGGCAATTCAGTGACCCAGGCTCCGGCTGCATGCTCTAGATCACGCATAAGCCGTGGCTTTAGCCCTTGAAGGATCAGTCCATTCGCTCTCTCGGCTTGTCCGTTCGACTGTGGGTGAGCCACGGATGCATAGTCGACCCGAGTGCCTTGGGCGGCACAAAACGCTCTGAACTCTTCAGAGTCGAAGTTTGAGCCATTGTCAGTGATGATGCTGTGAGAAACGCCGTATCTGAAGATTATCTCTTTCATGAACTTGATCGCTATACGAGAATCTAGTTTCTTGATGGGTTTAGCTTCAATCCACTTAGTGAACTTGTCAACTGCAACTGGCAAGTGGGTGAATCCACTCGCCCCTGTCCGAAGGGGCCCCACCATGTCAAGTCCCCAAACTGCGAACGGCCAGACAAGTGGGATCGTCTTCAGGGCAGACGCGGTCTTGTGTGATAAGTTTGCATAGAACTGACACCCAGCGCAGTGTTGGACTATCTCCTGCGCAGCTTCATTAGCACGTGGCCAGAAGAAGCCGGCTCAGTAAGCTCTAGTCACGATTGTCCGAGAGGACGCATGGTGTCCACAAGTTCCCGAGTGAATTTCCTCCAAGATCAATCGTCCTTCCTCCGGAGAGATGCAGCGCTGAGTCACACCAGTGACACTCTTTCTGTACAACTGATCACCCATCACTGTAAAAGCCTTGGACCTGTGAACAATTTGGCGGGCCTTGACTTCATCCTCTGGAAGCTCCTGTCTGAGCAGGTACGCAATGTATGGCACCGTCCAATCGGGCGTGATCGCCAGAACCTCTATGACCAAGTCAATGACTGCTGGGACCTCAATTTCAGTCGAATCGGAGGGACTGACCACCTGCGGGGGCTCTTCAGTGAAGGGATCTTCTTTCACCGTTGGGGAATGCAGATGCTCAAGGAACACATTGCTTGGAATAGGTTTCCGAGTGGACCCGATCTTTGCCAGATCATCTGCCGTTTGATTCTTGGCTCGAGGAATGTGGTGGAGCTCCAGTCCCTCGAATTTCTTCTCGAGCTTTCTCACTGCGTTGCAATATCCTGTCATAGCAGGGCTCCTGATGTCCCACTCCTTCATCACTTGATTCACCACTAGATCCGAGTCTCCGTAGACCATCAGGCGTCGGGCGCAGAGTGAGATGGCCATACGCAGACCATAAAGGAGCGCTTCATACTCGGCCTCATTATTGGAGGAATCGAAGTGGATCTGCAGAACATAACTGAGTCGATCGCCCTTTGGAGATACCAACACTACTCCGGCCCCTGAACCATTCAACATCTTGGAACCATCGAAGAACATGGTCAAGTGTTCCGGGTGACTCTGAGTCGGTTGCTGCTGTTCTGTCCATTCGGCTAAGAAATCAGCTAATGCTTGGGACTTGATAGCCTTTTTCGCCTCAAACTTGATATCTAGGAGTAGGAGCTCGATAGCCCACTTCGCCACTCGACCAGTTGCATCCCGATTGTTCATGATCTCAGATAGCGGGGCATCGCTGACGACTGACACGATGTGCTCTTGGAAGTAATGGGCTACTTTCTTCGCAGTCAGGTAGATGCCATAGACGAGCTTCTGATAATGAGGATACCTCTGCTTGGATGGAGTCAGGACTTTAGAAATGTAATAGACTGGGCGCTAAACTTTGTAAGCTTTGCCCTCTTCTTCTCGCTCGACTGTGAGGACGGTACTAACAACCTGACTAGTGGCCGCAATGTTCAAGAGCAACGGCTCATTGCTGTTCGGAGCGGCGAGCACCAGCTGGGTGGAAAGCAGGGCTTTGAGCTCAACAAACGCTGCTTGTGCTTCAGCAGTCCACTCGAACGACTCAGACTTCTTCATCAATCGGTAAACGGACAGTGCCTTCTCACCGAGGCGGGAGATGAATTGGCTCAGAGCCGCAAGACAACCCGTGAGCTTTTGTACATCATGAAGCCATTCTGGACGTTTCATTCATTCAATTGCACTGATCTTCTCGGGGTTGGTATCTATCCCTCATTCGGAAACGAGGAAACCGAGTAACTTGCCCTCGGGCACCCCGAAAGTGCACTTTGCTAGATTCGGCTTAATATCATTCTTCCGCAGATCTGCGAAAGTTTCAGCTAGGTCAGCCAACAGGTCGGAACCTTTTCTGGACCTGACCACGATATCATCCATGTACGCCTCGATGTTCTGACTGATCTGCGTGTGCAAACACTTTTGAACCATGTGCATGAAAGTGGCACCAGCATTTTTAAGACCGAATGGCATGGTGATATAGCAGAAACACCCGAATGGGGTGATAAAAGCTGTTTTTATTTCATCTGGCCCATACAGTCGGATCTGGTGGTACCCGGAGTACGCATCCAGAAAAGACAGTCGCTCACACCCCGCGATGGAATCTATGATCTGATCTATACAGGGGAGCGGGAAATGATCCTTGGGGCGGACCCGATTGATGTGCTTTAAATCGATGCACATTCGGAGAGACTTATCCTTCTTAGGAACCATGATGACGTTGGCGAGCCACTCGGAGTGGTACACCTCACGGATGAACTCGGCTGCCAGGAGCCGAGCAACTTCTTCGCCAATGGCCTTCCTCTTCTGCGTAGCAGAGCAACGAAGATGCTCCTTCACAGGTTTTGCTTTTGGGTCGACTCGCAAACGGTGCTCAGCCAGCTCCCTGGGTACACCCGGCATGTTGGATGGCTTCCATGCGAAGATGTCCCAGTTCTCACGGAAGAACTGGATGAGCGCTTCTTCCTATTTGCTGTCGAGTGTCGTTGAGATGTTGGTGGGAGCAGCATTAGGATCCTCTAGATGAATGTGTACAGGCTTCGTCTCATCGGCCGACTGGAACGCAGACTCTGCAGCTAGTTTCTTAGAGCGTAGCAGATCACTCGAATCAGCATTTTTCTTGTATTTTTCCAACTCCACCATAGCCATCTGCTCATCAGCAATCTTGGACCCCTGCTGCAAACATTCTTCCGCGCGCTGCCGACTGCCAGTGACTGTGATCACGCCTTTGGGGCCAGGCATCTTCAGCTTAAGGTACACATAACATGGGCGGGCCATGAAGCGTGCGTAGGCTGGCCGACCAAGGATGGCATGATAGGTGCTGCAGAAGTCAACCACTTCGAAGGTCAGCCTTTCCTTCCTGAAGTTCTTGTCGTCTCCAAAGACTACATCCAGGGCAATCTGCCCGAGTGACTTCGCTTTGTTGCCGGGGATCACTCCGTGGAACTGCATACTGCTCTCACTGAGACGGGACATCGGGATGCCTATCCCCTTCAGGGTATCAGCGTAGAGTATATTCAGTCTGCTTCCACCGTCCATGAGGACCTTTCACAGCCGAACGCCTCCCATGACCGGATTGACCACCAGCGCCTGCCACCCAGGGGTGGCAATGTAGGCCGGGTGGTCTGACTGATCAAAGGTGATCGGAGTCTTCGACCAGTTGAGAAACTTTGTCGTCGCCGGCATAGCCATGTTCACTTCTCGGTTGATAACCTTCAATCGGCTCCTGCTCTCAACATCCGTAAAGCTCATCAGAGTTGCATTGACAGTAGGATAAGCTTCATCTTTGTCTTCGTCATCAGCATCATTCGGGCTTTTCTCACTCGACTGACCCTCTCGAAACTGCTGTATCAGCAATCTGCACTATCGAGTGGTATGCTTGGGCAATATCAGATTGCCCTCTTCATCTTTTCTGGTGTGGATGTGACACGGCAAATCGAGGACATCTTGGCCCGACTGATCTTTTTTCTTCTTCGAGATCCAGTTTTCCTTAGCCTTCCCTTTATTTTTGGCCTGGCCGGCCAATGCGGCAGCCTCGGCCTGAGCCGATCCGTCAGCTTTGCGCTTCGGCTTCCGACTGGGGTTGTTGCTTCCAAGGTTAGGCTCACTAGCTTTCCCCTTGCCGTTATGGAGACGGTCTTCCTCTTCTCCGTTGCCATACCGAGTGGCAATCTCCATCATTCGACTCATGGTCAAAGATCCCGACCGGCCAAATTTCAGGATGAGCTCCCTATATCTGACTCCTGCCTTGAAGGCACAGACGGCTTGGTGCTCCGTGACATTCTCAACCACATGATGCAAGGTTGTCCACCGCTGAATGTACTCCCTCAAGGTTTCATTCGGCTTCTGCACACAATGCTGCAACTCAGTCAATCCAGCCGGGCTTTTGCACGTGCCCTCAAATGTTTTGATGAACACTCGAGCCAAATCTTCCCAGCAGTAGATGCTAGCCGGAGTGAGTTGGTTGAGCCAGGCTCGGGCGGACCCTTCCCGCATCAAGGGCAAATGCTTCATAGCCACATAGTCATTACCTCCTCCAATCTGCACAGCCACTCGGTAATCCTCTAACCAAGTTTCTGGCTTGGAATCACCGGTGAACTTATTTACTCCAGCCGCCAACCTGACGTTGGGCGGGATCTCTGCGGCCCTGATTGCTCAGCTGAAACACTCGGGTCCGGAGATGAAGGCTCCACTTCCACTCAGAGGATCTCTGTCCAAACCCTCTCTAAGAGCTCGGCCTCTGTCGACCAGGTTCTGAGCGAGTACGGATCTCGCATTTAACTGTGGATCACGGAGGTCGACTGGTTCTCTCTGGCGATAACCGTCACCATGGCGGGGAGGGCTGGCCCTCCGATCATTGCCGTAAGGACACCTGGCATTGTACGGCCGGGGCGCGTACGAGCCATCCCGCGGAGGGGGCGTCTGCATACGACAACGATCATCTTGACGCCACGGAGGCATATTCCGACTGCGACCCTACCCCGAGTACTGGTCTCGGTAGTGGTCTTGGTCGTTTTGCCGCGGAGGCGAGTATCTGTTTCTTCTCGGGGTCACCGGGCTGTGGGCCGACTGAACGGTGTCAGCTCTGACGGATCTGCTGTGAATCCTGTTGCGTGACTGGGACACCGCCAAATTCTGCTCTTCAGCCGCCTTAAGGCCCGGATCTGCCGTAAGCCCTCTCCTGCCTCGGATCGGGATGGCTCGATGGAATGTCTATCCGAGTGGCCGCCGCCAGGTTCTGAACGGCAGTGCGAAATACCTGGAAGTTCTGCTACTGATCATTTGAGAACAATTACCGGTGCCGTCGACTGGAACTGGGCTGATGTTGCCACTGGGCACAATCGTCGAGTGATTTCTGGAGCGCCTCCAGACGACTGCACTCAGCCAAGTTGGCCTGGCGCGCGGCCTCCAAAGCCTAAGCCTCGGGAGTCGTCCCAACGATGGGCGTCTGGAGGGCCTGCTCGTTCCTGCGCTGGAGTTCCTCCCTCTGCTGCCGAGTGAGAGGTCGGGGGTAGTACTCGTCGTCCTGACGGTATCTGCCGCCGTTAAGATCAGCGCACGACGGGTTGCCAGTCTCCGCGCCGCAGCGGCCGTACCCAGGCGGACTGGGTGGGGAATCGGCCATCAGCACCTCTGCAGCGGGATCGCTGCTCTCGCACTCGGATAAGCTTCCCAAGTGCTCGTGCAAGGAGGCGAACAAATCGAAGACGAGCTCATCGGGCTCGATTGCCGCGACTTGCGGGGCCGCAGCCTAAAGGGCCACCGCGTGCTTGATCCACCGTTGAAGCCATGAGTGTCCGGAACGCTTTCGACGGCGGCTGGTGAAGCGAAGAGACGCCGACTGGTACGGAGTCGACGGTTGTCGAAGAAGAACGCCGAAGGCACTCGCGTGGAAGTGCGTTGCACCGCAGATGGGCAACGCCTCGACATCCAGCGGGGCTTCCTGAAGCCACGCCGAATCGTCGGCGATGAAACTGAGGACGCCGAAACGGATCTCGCCGCCCAGAGTCAGTCCGCCGCCGGAAACCATGATGATGATGGGAAAAACGCAACTATGCCGGAAATCGCTAGACGCCTGCCCCACGGTGGGCGCCAACTGTCGTGGGTATAAGCCTGACAGTAGTGTATGGGGGTACGAATTAGAGGGCAGAGCCTAGCTACGGCGCAATTGCTACACTCGGATTTACGAGTTCAGGCCCCTCAGCGGTGGAGGTAATAGCCCTACGTCTCGGTGCTCTGGAGCTTGATTGACTTAACTGTATATGTTACCAAGGATTCCGAACCCTTGTTATGGAGCTGGGGTGCGGCTTATATAGAGTCCACCAGGCCCCCCATGAATGCCGCCATAACCAAGGGTTAAAGAGGGTGTTTAAGGGCGCCAGCTATTGGTAAAGGGCGCATTGATTACAATTAACGAGGGTGGACGCACGTCCTGACCGTTGCGCTTCTGGAGTCCCCTGGTCTTCCCTGGTCGAGTGACTGTCAGGTACTCCGAGTGAAATAAGCCGGTCGAGTGAACTGCTTCCTCCCGAGTGGTTCATTGAACTCCAAGTGAATGTTAGATTCCAGAACATCCGACTGCTGATCTGACCCTGGGGCCCAGTATAAGGCGTGTGGCATCCTAGGGTAGGGTCTGTAGGTCAGGCCTGTTACCCTATCCCTAGTATATGTCCTCGTCAGGGGGCAAGAGCGGTGAAGGCTCTCCGCGCATCAAGAGCGAAGACAAAGACTCCGACTAGGCGCAGGCAGCGCCCATGTCGGATCTTGGAGGCGCGCCGTGTCCCCCCTTTGTCCCTCTTTCTTTTGTTCTTGTAATAGGTTGATGCACCCCCGATGGTGTAAAAAATGATGTCTTTTGCCTTATGTACTTATGATTTGCCACAATGCGTGTTTCCTCGTGAGGCTCTCTCGTGAGGCCTATTTCTCTTTCCTTGTTTGCCTTAGTGCTCTACATCGTCAGGACCTAGCCCCCGAGCGGGCTACAGCCGTCGCTGGTATGTCAGGTCGCGTTGCCTGGACAAGGCCAGGAGGTGTAGGGCACTGGGGAGCGGCGAGGACTCCTGAGGCGCGATGCTCAGGAAGTCCCCCTTGACGTGCAAGCGGCTTGCGCGGAGGAAAGAATATCAGCACTCAGCGAGGTCGCAGGAAGGGGAAACTTGATAGGCGCCGAGAGCGGCTCATGAGGTATTTTTATACTTAGCTCTTGCGAGTGTCGATTGCTGTGTCATGGCTGCGGGACGCGCCTTGTGAGGCTCCTGCTCGTGAGGCCTCCCGCTAGCACTTGGCGGAGATGGTTGCCGTAGGTCGGCTCGCGAGGCAGCGCTCGCGGGGTTCCCTCGGGATTTACGAGGATGTCTTGTCATGAGTCACCTCGCGAGGCAGCGCTCGCGAGGCCTTTGAGTGCCTTGTTCCTGTGATAACTTTACATTGATTTCATAAAGCGGGGGGAGCAGTGCGCGCTTGCTACCTTGCTCGTGGGTATCACGCGCGGAGACGAGACACCAAGGACCTTGGTGAGGTGGCGTGCACGGGAGCAGGCCCGCGAGCCAGAGCTCGATCACTTGGGTTTTGGCAGCGCTTCTGGGACTGACCCGAGCATAGGCACCGTGTCCAGCCCTCGCTCGCGAGATGCGCAGGAGGAAGGTCGCGAGCTTGCACAGCTCCTGAGGCAAGCAACTTAGCAACACATAAGATATCTTAGGAAATAGAGCTTTACTGAAACATAGTAATAAGTTCATTACACAACTAAAAAGAGATATGACCGCCATGTTCGGCACGGATCTGCGTGAGGTTGGTGCAGCCCATGGGGCGCCCTCAAGTGATTGTTCTGCCAGCGCGGAGCATGGGCCTTCCACTAGGCATGGGCATGATCGCGGTTCGATCGTTCCGCTAGCGCGGAGCATGGGGCTTCCACTGAGACATGGGCGGGAGCTCTCACGGGCCCATCAGGCAAACGCAATGAGAGGCTCCAGGGCGTGTACAACCCCACTTCGTTTGTACGCGTGAGGGTCATGGGTAGAACTTGTGGAGGTGTTGGATGTTCCAGGCGTTAGGCACAGGAACTCCGTCCTCCGTCTCCAGCCGGGCGGTGCCGGGTCTGGAGACATGAGCAACCCTGAAAGGGCCTTCCCACATGGGTGAGAGTTTGTGGAGTCCCTCTCTAGAGAGGATCCTTCTCAGTACAAGATCGCCGACTTCGAGGGTGCGTGGGCGTATCTTGCAGCTATCATAGCGATGCAAAGCCTGCTGGTATCTGGCTGCACGAATGGCGGCCTGGCGGCGGGCTTCTTCGAGGAGCAGCAGGTCGGCCTCTCGCGAGACGTCCTGACGAGCCTCATCGAAGGTAAGGACTCGCGGAGAGCCATGCCAGAGCTCAGACGGGAGTACTGCTTCGACTCCGTAGATGAGGAAGAAGGGAGTCTCGTCGGTAGGCTTGGTTGCCATTGTGCAGATAGACCACATCACGAACTATAGCTCGTCAAGCCAGCCTTTGCCGGAGGCTCCGAGCTTCTTCTTGAAGCTTCTTGTCTTGAGGCCCTTGTGGACCTCGGTATTGGCACGCTCGGCCTGGCCATTGCTTCGAGGGTGCGCCACAGAGGCGTAGAAGATCTGCGTGCCAAGGCTGGTGCAGTATGACTTGAAGAGGCCACTTGTGAACTGGGAGCCATTGTCAGTGATGATGCGGTTGGGGACGCCGAAGCGGCTCACGAGGCCCTTGATGAACTTGACGGCAAAGCCTGTCGGGATGGTGCGCACGGGCTCGACCTCCGCCCATTTAGTGAACTTGTCGATGGCGATGTAGAGGTAGCGGTAGCCGCCAGCTGCACGAGGGAAGGGTCCCAAGATATCCAGCCCCCAGACCACGAAGGGCCACGTGAGGGGAATCGTCTGGAGGCTTTGCGCCGGCTGGTGAATTTGCTTGGTGTGGAATTGACAAGCTTCATAGGATTGGACCAGCTCGGTGGCGTCTTGGAGCGCGGTGGGCCAGTAGAAGCCGATGTGGAACACCTTGCTGGCAAGGGTGCGCAATGAGGAGTGGTGGCCTCAGTCTCCTCCATGGATGTCGGCGAGCAGCTCGCGCCCTTGTTCTTCAGAAATGCACCGCAGCGAGACGCCATTGGGGCGCCTGCGGTACAGCTCGCCGTCTTGCAAGCAATAAGCGGTGGCCTGGTGTCGGTGTAATGAGAACCAAGGTCTCATCAACCATTTTAGCATGGGTCATTCCCGTCCAGGATTGTTGCCTGGAAACCCCGGCAAGGTCAAGCTTCCCGGCGAATACCATATCTGGCAAGCATTATAATAACAAGCAAGAACAAGAGCTCGTCGGGGAGAAGCTTCTTCCCAGCGGCATGATCTCCTAGCAAGACAAGACTCGGCAAGACCTGCCGGAGAACAGCTGGAAACATATACCAAGGATATCAAGAAGGCGTTCGAGCCGATGACCAAAAGACAGAAGACTAAAGGCTGGGCTCCCAGCAAGATACTTGCCGGGAGGACTCGCGAAGGCCCGACAAGGCTTCGCACCCGGCAAGACCCCACTGTACTGCCACCACTCCAGCACAGCGACCAGTGCGTCGTTTAGGGCTTGTCCTCCTGGTTGTGTGTCATGGCACGGACCGCAAATGGGGTTAAGCGGTGCTGATGGGACGGCCCCTTTTTCCGCCCCCGAGAAAGTAAGGGACACCTAAACGGAGCATTAAATGCATTTGTCCTAAGACGTTTGTCCTAAGACGTCGGTGATAATCATGAAATACTGTAGTAACTTTACACCTCTTGTACTGCTGTCTGCCACTGTTGGTGACCCCTTGGAAGTATAAAAGGAGGCCCAAGGCGTAGCTACAAAGGGAGGAGGAGCTTCCGGCCCATTCTGCATGCATAGCTGCTTTCCCACCACAAGCGCTCCGTGTACTTGAGCCAAGAACATCCACAATAAACAACAGCATGAGTAGGGTTTTACGCTTATCAGCGGCCCGAACCTGGGTAAAGATCCTCGCGTTGATCGTTGGTTCCACTCTTTGTGGAAATCTTTTCCCCTTGCCGAACCGTAAAGGGATCCACGCGATCCCATAGGTGTCGTACGCCGACACCTAGTGAGCCACGCGCTCTGCCTCTGAGTCCTTCTCTGGAAGGGTGCCATGAAGTAGGTAGGCTTTGAACTCCGTGGCCCAGCTGTCCACTTGGGGCTCGAGCGCCAGCAGCAGGCGGGCTCCTGAGGCTGGGCTGCAGTCTGGTGCACCGATGGGTGGTGCGGGTGGGGGTTCTTCATCAAGCAGCGTGGTGCCGGTGGCGGGTGGTGTAGCTGATGGCTTGAGGGGCCTTTCCTCGAAGATGCCAGGGCTCTAAGGCTCGCGGCGGGATGCTCGCTTGGCGATGTCGTCGGCCTCCTTGTTGCCGTCGCGAGGAACATGCTGCAGCTCCAGGCCAAGGAAACGCTTCTCAAGTTTACGTAGCTCTTCTAAGTAGGCGGCCATGTGCTCATCCTTGGGCTTGTAGCTTTTGTTGGAGAAGTTGACGAGGAGCTGTGAATGACCCTTGATGGTGAGGCGTTTGATGCCCAGGGCAGAGGCGGCCTTGAGGCCGGCGATGAGGCCCTCGTACTCTGCGATGTTGTTAGAGACCTTATCGTCGCGCTTGAAGCAGAGCTGGACGGCGTAGTAGAGCTTGTCTCCCGTTGGCGAGGTGAGCACGATGCCAGCCCCCGCGCCCTGTCGAGAGAAGGCGCCATCAAAGTGCATGGACCATCCGCCTGGTGCTTCGTCCCCAGGCAAGAGGGATTTAGCCTCGCGAGGCGCCTCCTGGGGTGGGTCCATCCATTCTGCTACGAAGTCGTCCAGGGCTGCGCCCTTGATCACCCTTGTGGTGCAGAATTCCAGCTCGAAGGCTTGTAGCTCAATGCTCCACTCGGCGACATGGCCAGCGGCGTTGGGGCTGTGCAAGACTTGCTCCAGGGGGTAAGATGAGATCACCTTGATGGGATGGCCCTGGAAGTAGTGGCGCAGCTTCCTAGAGGCGACGAGGAGCGCAAGGAGGAGCATCTGTGGCATGGGGTAATGCTCGCGCGCATCTCGCAGCACCGTGCTGACGAAGTACATGGGGTGCTCGACGAGGCGGGTAGTTGTTGCAGCAGCTTGATCTTCAGGGGGCCCAAGGGGATCATGAGGCTCAAGAGGCCCGGGAGGCGGCTCACTGGGGGCCTCCTGACGCGAGGCCTTGGCATTTGACGGCGTGGCCTCAGGAGACGGTGGTGCGGCAAGCCTCTTCTGCGCGGGGACGCGCTCTTCTCGAACTGCCACCAGGGCCGCGCTGGCCGTCTGGGGAGTAGCCGCCTAGTATAGGAGCAAGGGCTCTTGAGAGCGTGGCGCGACCATGATGGGCGAGCTCATGAGGTACCTCTTGAGGTCTTCGAAGGCAGCGTCGGCCTCGAGAGCCCACTTGAAGGGGCCGGATCTCTTCATGAGCCTAAAGAATGGCAGGGCTCGCTCGACGAACTTGGAGATGAATCACCCAAGGGAGGCCATCCATCCTGCCAGGCGCTGCATCTCCTTAAGGCTCCGGGGAGGACGCATCTTCTCGATGGCCTTGATCTTCTCAGGGTTGGCCTCGATGCCACGGTGGGAGACCAGGAAGCTGAGCAGCTTGCCGGAGGGGACTCCGAAGATACACTTGTCTGGGTTGAGCTTGAGGTTGACCTTGCGTAGGTTGTCGAACGTCTCTTGGAGGTCCACAATGAGGGACCAGGCCTCGCGGGTCTTGACGACGATGTCGTCGACGTAGGCCTCGGCGTTTCTTCCCATCTGGGCCCCAAGGCGATGCGCATTAGCCTCTGGCAGGTGGCCCCGGCGCTCCGGAGGCCGAATGGCATGCAGATGTAGCAGAATATGCCGCAGGAGGTGATGAAGGCCGTTTTCTCCACGTCTTCAGTCGCCATCTTGATCTGGTGGTAGCCTGAGAAGGCATCTAGGAAGCATAGCAACTCACACCCGGCGGTGGAGTCCATGATTTGGTCAATGCGGGGCAGCAGAAATGGATCTTGAGGGCAGAACTTGTTGAGGCTTGTGAAGTTGACGCACATGCGCTCCTTGCCACACTTCTTGGGTACTACGACAGGGTTGGCGAGCCATTCAGGGTGGCGCGCCTCACGGATGACTCCAGCTTCTTGGAGCTTCTGAACTTCCCTGACGATGAAATCTTGCTTCTCTGGCGCCTGGTGCCATGCCTTCTGTTTCATGGGGCATGCGTTGGGGCACACCACTAAGTGGTGCTCGATCACCTCCATCGACACACCAGATAAATCAGATGCCGTCCAGGCGAACACATCCGAATTTGCCCGAAGGAAGGTGATGAGCGCGTCTTCCTATGCAGGAGAGAGGCCAATGCCGATGGTGAAGGCAGGGCCTGAGCCGCTACCGTCCACCGACACCTTCTTCATCTCGGCGTGGTCCTGAGAGAACAGCTGCTTCTTCTTCGTGGGTGCGGACTCATGAGGCTCGGCGGCATCCTCGTCGGTAGGGTAGGCGGTGGCGGCTGCCTTGTAGGCACTCTCGAGGGAACGGACCTCGTCCTTCTCGTCGCAGCAGACGGTGATGATGTCGCTGCAGCCCGGCATTTCGAGGACGTTGTAGGCATGGTGGGTCGCCGCCATGAACTTGGCGAGAGCTGGGTAGCCCAAGATGGCATTGTACGGCAGGCCGATGTGCACCACGTCGACGTCGATGAACTCAGTATGGTAGTTCTTGCGGGTGCCGAAGGTGACGGGGAGATGCACTTGGCCCAGAGGAATGGTGGAGCCATCAGTCACTTCGGAGAAGGGCCTGGTCGGCATGAGCTGGTGATAGGGCACTTGGAGCATCTCGAAGGTCTCGATGGAGATCACGTTGAGGCCGGCGCCTCCGTCGATGAGTGTCTTGGTGACGGCGACGTTGCTGATGGTGGGGGTGCACAGCATGGGGACTGTGCCAGCAGCGCTCAAAGACTTGGGGTGATCGTTGGAGTCGAAGGTGATGGCGTATTGGGACCACTTGAAGGGGCGAGAAGCCTCAGGCCTCGGGAGGGTAGCGTTCACCTCGCAAGAAAACAACTTGAAGTGGCAGTTGGATGCAGGAGCCTGAGCTCCGCCTAGGATGCAGGCCACTCCGCGAGGCTCTTGATAGCCCCCGGCGACTTGGTCGGGCTGGTTGCCATCGTTCCGTCGTGGTGGTGGCGGTAGTGGTGGACGGGCAGCATTGGCCTGAGGGTTGGCCTCACGAGGCTGGTCCCGCCAGGTGGCCTCGCAAGGCTGGTCTTGCCAGCCCTGGCGGAAGTTGCCATTGTTGCTGCGGTCTCCCCAGCGGCCGCCATTATGGCCACCTCCGCGGCCGGTGCCGCGGTCGTTGCGGTTGCTGCGGAGGCCAAGGCGTTCATCGCGAAGCAACTTGAACTCATGGCAGTCCTCAGTGTTGTGGGAGTGCGAGTTGTGGTAGGCGCAGAGAGGGCGGTTATCTCTTTTGGGCTCATCACGCTCACGGCCGTGCTTCTGCTCGGGTTCCGCCGTGAGCACGGCACGGCCCTTGCGCTTGACGTCCTTGCTCTTGGCCTTGGCGGTGTCTGGCGCCGCATTGGGGTCGTTGTGGATGAAGAGGCGGCCTTCCTCGGCCTTGGCGCATTTGTCGGCGAGGTCGAACAACTCGAGCACAGAGTCGAGCTCGTCATTGATGGCGAGCTTCTCGCGCATCTGGATGTCCGTGACCCCGTTGGAGAACGCGGAGACGATGGCGGCCTCGGAGGCACGCGGGATCTTGTTGTGCACTTGGCTGAAGCGCTGGATGTACTTGCGGAGGGTCTCGTTGGGGCGCTGGCGCACAGCGCGCAGGTCGTTGAGCGTGAGGGAGCGCTCGTCGCGCCCTTTAAGTTGGCGATGAATTGCCGACAGAGCTCACCCCACGAAGAGATGGACGCCTCGGGGAGGTTCATGCGCCAGGAGTGTGGGCCATCCTTGAGGGCCATCGGAAACCAGTTCGCCATGACCTTGTCGTCGCCATTCGCTGCCTCGATGCTCAGGGCATAGAGTTGCAGGAACTCCGCGGGGTTGGGGGTGCCGCTGTAGCGCTGGGGCAAGTCCGGCTTGAACTTGGTGGGCAACACCACACGACGCAGCTCGCGGGTGAAGGCACGGCAGCCCACGCAGTTGGAGGGGACGCCGCCGGGGAGGGCGGCGCGGTTCTGACTGCCTGCGGCCGCGACTTCTTGGACGGTCTTGTCTTGGCACTGGCGTTGTTGCTCGAGGAGGACGCGTTCGTCGAGCCACGCACGCCGGACGATCTGGCAGCTGGGCTCGCCATGGTCCGGCGAAGATGTGCCACGAGAGTGCTCATGCGCCCGCACGTCGTGGTGGCGCTGGGCGCCCTCGCCGTGAAGAGGAGGCGGAGGAGGCGCGTCGTGCGCCACATCCCCGGCGCGAGACGGCGGGGGACGGAGCGAGTGAGAGGGCACCGGGGCGTCTCCTACGGCGTTGACGAGCTCGGTGATGCGGCTGAGCCAGGCGTCGTAGCCGGCGTCGGTGGGGCGGTAGCGCAGGAGCTCGCGTGCCATGAGCAGCACGGCCTGCGGGGCCGGCGCGTCGTGGCGAGCGAGCGACGAGGCCGTGGCGGTGTGGCCGTCCGCCTGCATGGATGGGTGGAGGGAAGAGGCCTGCTACTCCCTCGCGACAGGGTCGGTAGTAGCGCCGGCGGCGCGGCGTCGACGGGCTCCATCTGGGCCACCCTGGCAGCTCGGCGCACATAACGCTCGCGGCGAGTGTCGGCCATGGCGGCGAGGAGGTGGAAAGAACCGGAGCGGCCCCCTACCTGGCGCGCCAAATGTTGGAGCCTCGACTCCGGGGATCTAGAGGTTCGAACACTGGTGGCGAGCTGGTTCTTTCCTACCAAAGGTGACCACGGCAAGGCTACGGCGAGAGCGCTACGCGGGAGCACGACAGGGGACACGATGGTTACCCAGGTTCGGGCCACCTTGCGGTGTAAAACCCTACTCCTGCTTATGGTTGGGATTGTTGTGGGCAAGAGGATGTTCTCGCGTACAAGGTAGGAGATGAAAGAAGCGATCCCCTCTACAATGGCAGCTCTGCCCCTTTTATATCCGCCCTGGTCCTCTTCCCCCAATAATTAGGCGGGAAGGGTTGCCACACTTGGCGGGTTTTGAAAGGGGACAGGCGCTCAGTCTATGCTGACTAAAGGCGGTCTTCGCCTGCAAAAGCATGATCTATGGCATGCCGGTGGGCTCGGTGATGACCTTCGCCATGCGCGCCTTGCTGTCTCGGTCTTCTATCACGAAACGGGTAGTCCTTGGGACTGGCTTTGGGAATGGGCAGCTGGGGCTGCCCCCTTAGCACCAAAGAGGAAAGCTTCTCTATTCGCGCCCGCTGGCGCGGCCTCTGCCGCCCTTCATCATTACGCGCGTCACCCACGTGGTGGGCACAGGACCACGCAGCCGACGTCAGGTGAGATGGCCTCGGGCGCCCAGCTCGGGAGGGCGCCTCGGGAGGCAGCCTCGCGAGGCTCCTGCCATTGCCACGGCTAAGTGCTGGCAAGTCGTGTGTTGAGGAGGGGTCCTCAGGAGGCCGGCGCCTCGAGAGATGTCTTCACTTCGCGGCACCCTCAAATGGGCCGCGTCTTGGGCCTTCGTCAGGCATCATTTCCGGGGCCGCAGGCAGACGGGCCGGGGTACCCTGGTTCCCAATGGCCCAATAGATATTCATCCCACAGCTGTCATTGCCGCATTTCACACAAATGTGCGCAATCGCAGAATGGGAGATGAGATGAACATCGAGCAGGTCAAGACCATCAACGAGCTGTACGCCTTGGCAGACAAGTGTGCACATGCTGAGGAGGGGAGGAGACTTCCCTGGGAGGATGCTGGCACTGAAATCGACTCTGAAGATGGCGACGCATCCACTCTGAAGAAGAAGGGCCGGAAGCGCAACCGCAAGCGCAAAGGCAAAGCTATGTTGGCAGTTGAGGGATCAGGGAATCCCGGCAAGAAGCCCAAGGCCGAGAGCAGCGAGAAGGAGGTTGCTGTTTGCACTTGTGGCCACGGGGCAGCTGCCTGTTAGAAGACCGATGGACCCTACTGCAAGATCCACCGCACTAAAGGCCATGATCTCTAGGAGTGCCGGCAAGTTGAACAGCTTGCCGAGAAGCAGAAACAAGAGTATGAAAAGCGCAACAAGGAGAAGGCCAAAGACGGTGCTGGTGGGTCTGGCAAGAAGAACCGTGGTGGTTGCGGAGGCCACCGCGGCAAAGGCAAGTAGCAGAAAGAGAAACCTGCTCGAGGCCGTGAGAAAAAGGAAGATGACGAGGATGATGATGAGGACAAAGATGGTTCAGAAGAGGAGTTACAAAATGCAGTTGACGCCATGTGTGTTGATGGAGGTGCATCTTTGCCCTCCTCACACCGACAACTGAAACAATGGATCAAAGACGTCAATGCAGCGGAACCGGCAATGGATGCACAGAAGCCTCTCTCAAGTGGTCTCACATGCCCATCATCTTTGATGCCGAGGACCACCCTGATCGCACAACTGCAGTCGAGTGTTTGCCGTTGTTGGTTTTGCCAACAGTCCGCAACCTCAAGGTAACAAAGATGCTGGTTGACGGTGGGGCCGGCTTGAACTTGATCTCTCCCGATGTGATCAAGAGGCTGCAAATCCCCAACAAGGATCTGGAAGTTACAGGCACATTCCAGGGTATCAATCTAGGAAGGAGCAAACCGAAGGGCCAGATCACATTGCTGGTCACGTTTGGCAGTGAGCTCAACTATAGGATGGATAAGATCGTCTTCGACATCGTCAAGATGCCGCTGCCTTACAATGGAATACTGGGCCGCCCAGCATTGGCAAAATTCATGGCTACGTCACATTATGCGTACAATGTACTGAAGATGCCAGCACCAATGGGTGTCCTCACCATCAAGTCAGACCAGAAGGACGCAATTATTTGCTCCGACAAGCTCTACCGGGAGGCAGTAGCAGCATTTGCCGAAGAGGCGAGTGCTCCTACCAGCAAAGCTCCCGAGGGGGGGAAAGAAGAAGAAGTTCAGTAAGACCTCTAGTAAGGACTCCGGGAAGCGCACTGCAGAGTGCAGCACGCCTATTGAGGACATACTAGAGAGCTCCGCTGGCAAGAGCAAGAAATCCAAGGCCTCTGCACCAGCGATGAAGCAAGTTCCTACAAGGGAGGATGGGAAGAGTGGCACTTTGACCATAAGTGCCACTCTCAGTGACAAATAGGAAAGCACGCTCGTCGCCTTCCTGCGGGCGAATGTCGATGTATTTGTGTGGCAAGCATTTGACATCCCCGGTGTTCCCAGGGAGGTGATTGAGCACCACCTTGTCGTCTGCCCTCATGCAAGACCCGTCAAGCAGAAGGTCAGAAAGCAAGCATTGGAACGACAAGAGTTCATTGCTGAAGAAATAAAGAAGCTAGAAGCGGCAGGATTGGTCAGAGGAGTCCTGCACCCCACATGGTTAGCCAATCCAGTTGTAGTGCGAAAAGCAAATGGAAAATGGAGGCTTTGTATCGACTTCACTGATATAAATAAAGCTTGTCCAAATGATCCTTTTCCTTTGCCGCGCATCGACCAGATTGTGGACTCCACTGCTGGCTGTGAATTACTCTCTTTCCTTGATGCCTACTCTGGTTACCATCAGATTTTCATGGCCAAGGAAGATGAGGAGAAAACGACATTCATCACCCCATGTGGCACGTACTACTTTATACGCATGGCTTTCGGGTTGAACAATGCCGGAGCAACCTTTGCCAAAGCTGTCCAAATTGGTTTTGAGTCCCAGTTACACAGAAATGTGGAAGCCTACATGGATGATATTGTGGTCAAAACAAAGGACAATTCAACATTGATACAATATCTGGAGGAAACATTTGCCAGCTTGCGCAAGATCAACTTGAAGCTCAATCCTGAGAAGTGTGTGTTTGGTGTTTCGTCTGGCAAACTTCTTGGATTCTTTGGATCTCAGAGAGGAATTGAAGCCAATCCCAACAAGATCAAAGCAATTGAGAAAATTGAAGCACCAAAACGCATCAAGGACGTCAGGCGTCTTGCTGGTTGCGTTGCCGCACTAAGCAGGTTCATCTCCAAATTGGCAGAGCGCGCCTTGCTGTTTTTCAAAACTTTGAAAAAGGCTAGTCTGATGAAATGGACTCCGGAAGTGGAGGCCGTGCTCCAAGATTTGAAGGAGTACCTGTCCTCTTCGCTAGTCCTAGTTGCACCTAAACCGCAAGAGCCGTTGCTGCTATACTTAGCAGCAACCAATCAAGTGGTTAGTGTTGCGCTAGTGGCTGAAAGAGAGGCAGATGACGAAGAGGCAGCAACCACAGAGCCGCAGGCCGACAAGCCAGAATCTTCTCTGGCAAGGTCAGGTGCTGACAAGTCTGAGACTGTGCAAGCAAATGAGCCAGATCAAAAAGTTGTGCAGAAGAAGAAGGTGATGTAGCACCCAGTTTACTTTGTCAGCTCTCTTCTGCAGGGGGCTAGGTCAAGGTATTCTGGTGTGCAGAAGTTGCTCTTTGGCCTTCTCATGGCCTCAAGGAAGCTGCACCACTACTTTCAAGCACACCAAATCACCGTCGTCACTCGCTTTCCTTTGCAAAGAATTCTGAGAAATCCTGAAGCCACCGGCAGGATTGTGGAGTGGGCGTTGGAATTGTCAAGCTTTGATTTGAAGTTTGAAAGCACATCAACAATTTAGAGCAGAGCTTTGGCGGACTTCATTGCAGAATGGACACCAACGCAAGACAAAGAAGTACAAGAGACCTCTCTCCTCGGCAAGGAAACTGTTGACGACTGGATCATGTACTTTGACGGTGCTTTCACGCTAAAAGGCGCCGGTGTTGGCATGCTGCTTATCACACCCAACGGAGAGCATCTCAAGTATGTGATTCAGATGCACTTTCCCAGAGAGCAAGCCACCAACAACACTGCTGAGTATGAGGGATTGCTTGCCGGTCTCCGCATTGCAATCGACCTGGGTATCAGAAAGTTGATTATCAGAGGCGACTCGCAGCTTGTGGTGAAACAGATCAACAAAGATTATCAGAGTCCCTTGATGGAAGCTTATGTTGATGAAGTGAGGAAGTTGGAAGAGCACTTTGACGGTCTGCAAATGGAGCATGTCCCCCGTGCTCAAAATAAGATTGCTGACGACCTGTCAAAGCTTGCCGCCAAGAGATCTCCTGTGGAACCAGGAAATTTTGTGCTAAAACTAACTCAGCCATCCATTACACCATCAAGGCTGACAAAGAAAGAAAACAAGATGTTGGTGGTTACTTTCCAGCAGAGCTGCCAGCAGCCGCCAAGAAAAGCAAGACCACTGACAAGACACCTCTTGCCGATGAGCCACAACTTCCGACAAGTCAAGTTCTTGCCGTCGAAGCAAGCGATCCCATAGAGGAAGACATGCCTTTAGTCCTTGTCGTCGAGCCACAAGCTCCGACATGGGCACAGTCAATTGTTCAATATCTCCAAACAGGAGAGCTTCCCGAAGAGCAAGAAGAAGCGGAAAAAGTAGCCCGTCAGTCAAGTATGTACCAATTTGTTGACAACACTTTGTACAGAAAGAGACCAAATGGGGTGAAATTGAAGTGCATTTGCCGGGAAGATGGACAGAAGCTGTTGGCAGAGATACATGAAGGAATGTGTGGCTCTCACATTCGATCACGCGCGCTTGTCGGCAAGGCATTTCATCAAGGTTTTTATTGGCTGACAACCCTTCAAGACGCCTTGGCGGTGGTTACCAGATGTGAAGCATGTCAATTCCACGCCAAAGACATACACCAGCCAGCTCAAGCTCTTCAAACCATCCCTCTCTCCTGGCCCTTCTCGGTCTGGGGGCTCGACATCCTCGGCCCCTTTCCCCGTGCTACCGGGGGCTTTGAACTCTTGTACGTTGCAATCGACAAGTTTACAAAGTGGACTGAGGTAGAACCAGTGAGAAAGGTGACGGCACAGTCAGCAATCAAGTTCCTCAAAGGATTGGTGGCCCGTTTTGGCGTACCCAACAGGATCATCACCAACAATGACACCCAATTCACGAGTCGCGCCTTCACAACATACTGCCAAGACCTTGGAAGCAAGATCTGCTACGCTTCCGTTGCTCACCTGAGAAGCAATGGACAGGCGGAGAGGGAAAATGTAGAAGTGCTGCATGGTCTCAAGACCAGAACTTTTGACAAGCTGCACAAATGTGGAAGACGCTGGGTGGAAGAGTTGCCGGCAGTTCTTTGGTCACTTAGAATGACACCAAATCGAGCCACCATCTAGATGCCCTTCTCCCTTGTATATGGTGCAGAAGCGGTACTCCCCACAGAACTCAGATACGGGTTACCTCGAGTCTTGGCCTTCGACGAGGAGGATCAAGAAGAGGTGCGGCAAGATGATGCCATGCTCCTTGAGGAAGATCGTTTCCGGGCTACTGTCCGTGTTGCATGGTACTAGCAAGCTTTGCACAGCTACCATAGACGCAAAGTTCATGCTAGGAACCTTGAGGAGGGTGACCTTGTTCTTCATCGGATCCAGTCCGCGAAGGGAAGAAACAAGTTGACGCCGAAGTGGGAAGGCCCTTACCGGGTGGTACGAGTCACTAGGCCCGGCGCAGTCCGCCTAGAGACCGAAGATGGCACCCCTGTGCTCAACTCATGGAACATTGAGCATCTTCGCAAGTTCTACCCGTGAGGCGCGGTTGCCGTGCCCCCCAGTAACCCCTTTTGTACAAGTTGACCAGCAAGGCATGTAATCCTTTGTAAAGAGCCTGGCGCAGACCCCGTGCATAAGTTGAATAAAGCTAAGTGTTTCACAACTCTTTGTCAAAGTACATATTTATTTGTGTATATTGCGTGTAATGTTGTGTTACATTTTGCTTTGTATGAAAAGATTGACGAACCGTCAAGGCTCCAGCCTCCTCTTTTCTCTTCTTTCTTTTTCTCAAAGGAATGAAGTGTCCTTGCATGCAAGTTTCCTGGGGGGATTGACGGTATGGATACCAAATAACGTTCAAGAAATCATTCACGACAAGAAGTACAACAAGGAAAAGCTAAGTTGTAAAACTTTGAAACAAAATTTCTTTGTTGTAGTTGCTACTTTTCCTTGAACAATTTTCGTCTTTCTATGAAAAACTTGCACGTGAAGGAACCTTATCGGGATTGCTCACGCTCTTATTTCTGTTTCGAATCCGCTCAACAGTATAAGCTAGCCACGTCAAAACCAATGAGTGTAATCTTGCCGGAAAGCGGCACCTCCGGCAAGCTGCTAAGGACCCATTCCTCAAGTGCTAATGGCAGGCTATGCGCACCGGCAAGTTTCCGGCGAGCGTAGGGTACAAAATATACAAGGACAAGAATCACATAAGGGAAATAGCATACATTCATCCAAAGCATGAGTCATGTTACATCAATGGCACAGTGCATATCTAACTTAAGATAATTTGTCTTTTACATGGATTGCACTAGCGACAAGATGTGGTGGCAAGGTTAGTTCTTGAGCTGGCCCTATTACCTGGAGACTTGGCCAACTCTATCGGCTATTGGGGCGACAAGCTTGTCGACGGCAGTGATGTCGGTGTTCTTCAGCAAGCTCGTGAAGGCTCCAGAGAGGTCGATGCCGAGGTTGTGATACACAAGCTTGATGAGCACCTTGTAGAGTATATAATGAGCAAGCTTGTGGGACTCATCAGCGAAGCAAGCAGCTCGTTCCTCGTGATACGTCTCCAGTGCTTCAATAAGGCCCTCGAAGAACTTGGTTAGCCTGACGCTTGTAGCTTCTCTATCGTTGACAGTGAAGCTCCAGCTCTTCATGTCCATAACCGCAAGTTGCGCAATCAAGCGTTCGGCAATATCACTGTGCTTGCCGGTCCAAAGGGAAAGCGAACTCTTCAACTGCTCAAACTTTTCCTCAGCGGCTGTCAGCAAGCCCTGTGTTTCTTCGAGCTCCTCCGTCAAGATCCTTTCCCTGTTCTTGGCGGCTTCAAGATTTTCCTCCATAGAGGAGAGCTTTAGTTGAAGATCAGTTTTGGCGTCTGTGGTAGTGTTGAGTTCCTTGGTCTTGGATGAGAGCTGCGTTTGTAGTTCCCCCAAGGTGTGAGCTGCATTCTGCGCTGATTCCTGAAGACTGGCAATCTCCTTGCCGCGGGCAATAAGATCCTCCTCAAGCTTCTTCACCTTGTCCTCCAAATCGACCTTGATGGCCTCGGCGGCGGCAATAGCGTCAGTAGCCACCTTGAGCTTGCTAGCGTGATCTTGAGCTTGGGTCTCGATGAGCTCCTTGTGGGCCTTTTCTAGCTCTTGCATCCGTTGCACAAGGAGGACTTGTATTTCATCATCCTTGGCCTTGAGTTTGGCGGCAAGAGCAGCTTCCCGGACGGCAAGGTCTGATTCTTTGGTGGAAAGGTCCTCCTCGTGAGAGTCGAGGGCAACCTTGCATTCAGTCAGTTCTGCATCCCTTGCCGTGGCAATCTTGTTAGCTTCTTCCCTGGCCACATCGGCTCCAGCCTTCTCAATTATGATGTTCTGCCTGTCGAGAGCAAGCTGGTCTTGGTGGTCCTTGAGGTCTTGGACACTTTCAGCATACCAAGTTTTTGCTTCATCGACCTTCAGCAGAAAATCTTGCACCGCCTTCTCGAGCTTGGCAACACAACGATCAAGCTTCTCTGCACGGTCGCTGTAGCGCTTTTGGAATTTCTTGAAGCCTTCACTCATGTCCCCAAGAAAAAAAATCTTCGGCTTCAAGGTTGCGCTCACCCTCGTCTTCAGTGGTAGTGCAAGGAGGAATGATAAGCTCATCGTCAATTACATCCTTCTGCATGGGCTCCACTGTGCCTGACGAGCTGGGGGGCTTCGAGATTTGATTGCGGCTCCAAGAACATCTAGAGATTTCGGGTTGGAGGAGCTTTAGATTTTGACGCTTGGTCGTTAGTTGCCGGCGCAGCATTGCTGGTTACTCCCATGTCATTATCTACGCCAGCGCTTGGCGCTCCTGGGGCGGAGTCGCCACCAGTGGCCTTGGCGACTTCTTCAGAAGCTACCTTGGCGGCCTCCTCCATAGACCCCTTGTCGGACTCTTCACCGGCAACCTTTGCAGCTTCTTCGGCGGCGGCGGCGGCGGTTTCCTTGGCAGCAACCTTGCAGCTTTGTCGGCCGTGCTCTTCGCGATCCCCTTTACATCGACATTAGTGTCCATGTCATCAGCCTGAGGTGGATCTAAGTCGAAGAAGGGGGATGAAGAAAAATCAAAATCAAGTTCAAGAAAAAAAAGAGAAATTATTAAAGATGAGAAGCACTCAAAAGCAAGTGGATTACCTATTTGGTCTGGTTGAGAAGAGATGTTCTCTTCTCCGGTAGCTTGAGTTGTCGTCGCCTGGCTGCCGGCAGTTTCGCCTGCCAGTATGTCCTTAGTGCAGACAGGATCATCAGCTGAGGCCCTTGCCGGTGAGCTGCTCTCCGGAATGTTGGTTGATGGATACGCCACTATAGGATCTGCTTTCGGGCGCTCCTCCTATTGGCGGTCTCCTCCCATCTCTTCATCAAGTCCGGAGGTAGGAGCGTCAACGCCAGAACTCACGAGCGGGTACTGTGTCGCAGCCTTATGCCAGGGGCTAGGCTGGGGGCTGACAGTGGTGGCATCAGTAGATGCCGCACCCCGCCCAGCGCTTGTTGTGGGCTCGCGTTCTGCCGCAGCCTTAGCCCGTTTTGTCCTGTGCACCAGTGGCTCTCTATCTCTGCAAGGACAAGAAAAATTAAGTCATATCAATAATTATGAAGAAATCGAGAAGTTGATAAAGATAAGCAAGCGCACTTACTCTTCATCATCACAGTCACTAAGGGAAGAGAGGTCCCATGTAACTGGCGGAGGAGATGCCCTGGCTCGCTTAGTTACTGCCGCGGCCGCGGACTGCGAAGACCCTGCTTCCCCGGCAACTATTTTCTGGGAAGAAGTGCATCGGGTCTGCGGCTGCTGAGTAGATTGCCGGCAAGCACCTGGTTGTCGGCTAGCCTTGGGAGCCGCCTCCTTCACAACTGGTCCTTCGCCTGACGAGGAAGGGCGTACTGGTTCCTGGCTGGCAGCTTTCCGGAGAACGCGAGTCCTGTTCTTCGGAACAGGGGGCTCCTCTGGCTCTGGCTCACCGGCAACTTGACCTTCAGGCTCTCCGGCAGGCTCTTCTTGGTGCTCTCCGGCAGGCTCTTCAACAACATGCTCTTCTTCATCTTCGACGGCCGCAGACCGGGAACCGCTAGCATAGGCAAACCTCTTGGCTTCTTCTACCCTGCTAGCGATGTATGCCAGCTCCTTGTCGGTGGTGTCACAGATGAGATCTTTCTCCTCTCGAGTGGGTTTCTCCACCAGATTGGCAAGTCACATTTTTGCATCACTGGCGGTGGGCTTCTGCCAGTCGCTTTCAACCCCTTGGGTGTTGCACGCCGGCATCATCGCCAAGATTGAGTCTTTGGCGGAATTGATGCACAATGGGATCACCGAGCCCGGCAAGTGAAACTTGCCGGTGAGCCAGAAAAGCTGGTGAGATAGGCTGATATGCTACAATACTGTTAAGTTATTGTCAAGACCGGTGTGTAGTCGTATGATGTCAACAGCATTCTTATAATCCCAAGCATATCGCTTCCTCATCTACAAGGGCGCGATGCGTCGTCGATGGAAATCTTCCCCCACCATCTCGATGGTTAGGCCGGCAACTTTGAGGCAAAGAATGCGGTCCAAGGCAGGAGTAAGCTTGTCGTCGCACTTGCGGTAGTTGCTACAGTTCTTTCCGCACTAGACCCTCTTCTTCCGGGGTGCACAAAAATCAGGGAAATCTTTCTCCTTAATCGAACACCACTCTGCTCGCCATTCCTCCCACTTCAAGTGTAACTGGCCGTCAAGATAGACTTGCTTGCTGCCTTGCCGGGGGATCCAAGTAATGCTGCCTGAGAGTGCATCCCCTTCTATGCAAGGAATGTAGAAATGACGGAACAAGGTGACGTTGGGGACGACTCCGACAAAGTTCTCGCACATATGGGCAAATACTGACATACAAGTCATGGCATTTGGGGTGAAATCCAAGAGCCGAAATCCATATGTTGTACATCAGCTCAGAGAAGAAATCAGAGAAAGAAGAAACAAGCCTGCAGTAGAAGTACGTGCAAAAGAATGAAAATTTATCTGCGGAAGGCTTGAGATCAGCGGGAAGAACAATTGGGGCGATGTGGTCCTTGGTATCCCTCCCCCACATGTAGGCGTACCTATCTATGTGTAACAGCCCGAGACCAATGCTCCAGATGCCTTCCATTTATTTTGTTGTTGCCGTGTGATTTATTTGGCTTGTTGCATTTCATCATGTCATCAGGCGCATTGCATCCGCATGTTTTCATAAAACTTGCATCCGTTCGTAGTTGACGTTTCTCCCGTCGCCTTCCGTTGACCATCCTGAGACCAACCACACTTGCACGCGCCCGTGACATCATTAAAAATATTGTTTTCTAAGTGGGAATAAAACGTTCTCGGAATGGGTTGAAAGTTGGCGTGCGGTCTTATTATATTGTAGGTAGACCGTCTTCCTAATTTCGTCGCATTTCGGGGTCGTTTGGTACCCCAACGATTATAACTATAGCGGCACTATAGCCGGTTCAATCGTCGGACGTTTTCTTGTGCCGGGCCGCCCAAACTTCCGTCCCTCTCAGCTCAAGGCCTCTACACAGCCCACTAAACACATGCATCAGCCCACCTAGCCCTCTGGGATCGAAACCGTTCGATCGCGATCGGAGGGTCCAAAAACTCTTCCCCAATAGCCCCTACCTATAAATATCAGATGAACCCTAGACTCTAGGGAGACAAGCTCCCTCATTTCCTGTGGAGCGCCGCCACCCGATGTCCTCCTCCCTCGGGATCCCTCCTGATACACCAATCTGCCTAACCACAGCCGCAGCCTTCTTCTTCCCCGATCCAGACAGCCAGCCACCTCCCTCCTAATTTTTAGCGCCGGCCAATCCCCACCGAGACCCATCCATCCAACCAGCAGCCCCACCTCACGCATGAACTCGATCCCAAATGGATCAAGACACTCCCTCTCGCGCCGGACGCCTCCAAGCCGGAGCAGCCCTGCGCCCGCACCCAGGATCTCACCGGAGCGTTGCTGCCGCCGGCCATCACCTCCAGCAGGACACTCACCGCCGGCTACCTATCCTCGCGCCCTCTCTCTTCTCCCTCCATCCCTCTATTTTCTTCCATGGTTCTTTTCGCATGCCTCTCTCGTTCTTCTTCTGTTCAGGGAACCACGCCACGCTGGAGCCATGCCTTCCCAAGCCGTCGTGCTCCTGCGGCCGCACCACCCACCAGAGTTGGAGCCCCGTAGGTCGCCGATCCTTCCTCTCCTTCCTTCGGTCCTCCTCTATTGTTCTCTCGCTCACGTCTCTCTCAATCGCACTCTGTCTTTGCTGCAGCTAGCCGCCATGACCGCCGATGGGAGATGCCTCCCCAGCTTGCCGGAGCCCCAAGACCCCGCCACCGCATCGCGCCGCCGCTCCCCAGCTTTGCCCGCTCGTTCCCCTGCCTCGTCCGCCTCCTGTTCGTCAAGGAGATGATGAACGCTCGCCCTCAAGCGTTGACTGCGCCGCCTCAGGTCGGCCACGTCAGCCCAACCTCTCCTGGAACGCCAAGACCGCAAGAACCGGCCGATCCACCTTGAACCGACATGAACCGCGGCCCGCGTGAACCATGCCCGAACCAGACCGAGCCACCCAAGCCGCCCCGAGCCAACCGCTGCACCGTGCCGTCTTGGCATCGCCTCGGCCCTTCAACCAAACGGGATTTTCCCCGTCCGCTACTCCAGCTGATCCAGACCCTGGGTGAGCCTCTAGCCTATCCAGCGCCCTGTGCACATCTTTGTAACTTGCGCTCATGCCTGTTCCAGCCCAGTCCCAGATTCAGCCTGGCTGTGTTTTTTTTCAGTCTGCGAATTTATCAAATTATCCAGAAATTGTTGTTTTACAGATTAGTCCCTAGAATCATGCATCTAATAACTTTTTACCCGTGCATCGGATTAAAACAATTTATATATGTAAAATGCTTAGAATTTCATGTAGTTTGATAATATCTAACTTTCATCCATGTTAAAAATGTTTAAACTTGCTATTTGCATTAATTTGTATAAATGCCATGCTAAAATGGTTTATTTCATAACTAAATAACCGTAGCTCCGAATTAAATAAACTTTATATGTAATTTGGGTAGAAAGATGTGTAGATTATCATGGCGCACTTACTTTTTCTGTTTAACAACATTAAAATTGTGGTTAGATCAGAACAGTACCAAATTCGATATTTGCATATGGGGAATTTTCGGAATTGTTATGTGTTGTTTCCGGCCTCATTTAAATTGTCTAGATGGGTAGATTAATTATGCTTCACCTCTTGCCATGTTTAACAACATTTAACCTTGTCATGTGCTTAAACGAGAGTGAACTAAATAATAACATGTGTGGAGTTTCGTCAATATGCAACTCGTTGCATATTGAGCTTCACTTAATGTGTACTATTTGAATTGTTGCACCTTGCCATGACATGACTCATTAAACCGGACATGCATCATATTTGGTTGTGCATCATGCCATGATTATGCTTGTTTGTTTACCATGTTGTTTGCTTCTTTCTGATTGCGCTTCTTCTCGATAGTTCCGGTTACATTGGGAAGTGTGAGGATTCGTTCGACAACGCGTGTTCGTCTTCTTCATGGATTCGGTCTTCTTCCTAGCGGGATTTCAGGCAAGATGACCATTACATTGGATATCACTACTATCTTTGCTTGCTAGTTGTCTCGATGCTATCGCTATGTCTCGCTACCTACCACTTGTTTGTTCAGCCTCCCATATGACATGATACAGCCTCTAACCTTCCACCATCCCAGCAAACCGTTGTTTGGCTATGTTACCGCTTTGCTCAGCCCCTCTTATAGCGTGCTAGTTGCAGGTGCAGTGCAAGTTGTTCCATGTTGGGACATGGATATTATGGGATATCACAATATCTCTTATTTAATTAATGCATCTATATACTTCGTTGTGTGTGAAAGGCTCGGCCTTTTGCCTGGTGTTTTGTTCCACTCATGCCACCCTAGTTTCCGTAATACCGGTGTTATGCTCCTTGATGAGCGCTTCTAACACATGTGGGCATATGGGAACCCCCCTGATCATTCGTTTTAGGATAAACTTCTCCAGCAAGGCCCAACATTGGATTTACCATTTGCCTAATAACAACTAAAATTTGCATAGGAACTTTCCGGACCCCGTGGATAATTAATCAACAACCCGGGCCAGTGCTCCTCATGGGTGTTGGTCCAAAACAGAGCACCTTGCGGCGCCCCCTTGGAAACTTGGGACTCAGCTAACCGTAAGCTTTGCTTATCCGCCGTATCCTAAGAACGAGATACGCGGCTCCTATCAGGATCGTCGACACGCCGGGAGGTCTTGCTGGTTTAGTTTTACCTTTTATGAGTGGCTTGTCCACCGGGATTCCTTATCGTAAGCATCGTGTAATCATGGTGTGAGGATGTTCCATCGGATGCGTGTGGTAATTTATAATGGACTAATTGGAGCACCCTTGCAGGGTTAAATCTTTCGGAGAGCTGTGCCCGCGGTTATGTGGTGACTTGGAAATTTATAACCTCCGGTTGTAGAGAACTTGACACTAAATCTAATTAAAATACACCAACCGCGTGCGTAACTGTGATCGTCTCTTTTCAAGGGAGTTTGGGAAGAGAACACGGTGGGGTTATGTTTGCACTCGTAAGTAGGTGTTCCGGATCACTTCTTGATCATTACTAGCTTGTGCCCGATTATGCGTAGTTTACTCTTCTTATTCTTGTACTCGTAAGTTAGCCACCATACAATGCTTAGTGCTTGCTGCAACCTCATCACTTATCCATTCCATACCCATTAAGGTTTGCTAGTCTTGATACCCATGGCAATGGGATTGCTAAGTCCTCATGGCTCACAGATTACTACAACAACAGGTGCAGGTACAGGTAAAGCGATGACTTGACATGAGAGCGATGCTTGTTCTATTTGGAGTTCTTCTTCTGCTTCTTCTTCTTCGTCGATCATAGGATGGGTTCCCAGTTGGCAGCCTGGGATTAGCAAGGTGGATGTCATTCTTATTTTTTGTTTGATTTCATCCGTAGTCGGATCCTGCTCTTCTGTATGATGATTGCTATGTATTGATGTATTCATGTATTCATGTTGTAGCTTGTGGCGAGTGTAAGCCCTTATCAGGTATTCTCATCTATTCAGTACAAGGTATGTTGTAATGATATCCACCTTGCGAAGCATCTTCGATATGCGCTTCTATCTTTAGTGGAACTTCCGAGTTCCTTGGGGATAGGACCGCATATTGGGCGTGACAATATGAGCTCGGTCTTGATCAAGGCTGGTGGGTGGAAAACCACATTGTCCCTTTGCCGTGCCGCTACGGCTGCCTTCCTCTTCTCCACCTCCGGGTCGACGAGTTTGGCGGCTTTCTTCACCTCGGCCTCGGCTGGATTGGCAGCTCTCTTGGGTGCCATGCTGCTCAGGAGAGAAGTTGATGGAAGGGTGAAGTAGTAGCGCAGCGGTGGCGAGCTCTGCTCTGGCGCAAGGAAGAAGATGATGGATCGGCATCTAGACTATGGAAGAAGGAGGTAAATGAGCAGCGCCCCTTCATGATTGACTTTCTATGGGGAAGGCACGGGGGACTGGCTCTTTACTGTCCAACGTGTCAACACTTTTGCTGGCGCACTACCACAAGCCACCGTTCCAGCCCACCTCTCCCACGTCTCGCATTACATGCGCGTCATGGGCGTGCAGTTAAAAACCATCAACACAGCGGTAATTTCTAGCCACGTGTGTCTGTGCACTATTTTGGGCCTAGCCCAACAACGCTTTGCACGCGTGTATGGCCCAGGCTCGGGGGCTCCTGTCGGTGTATACAAACTTGGGTGTTTCTATACTCCTTGACTTGTGCATACACATTTGTACCCTTCCCAAAGGCAAGGGCTTGCCGGAGGATTACTCTCATCAAGACTCAAGACTTGGTTGATAAAACCATGAAGAAGACCTCGAGGCAGGTCATCGAGAAGTACTAAATTAGTACTAAAGATCAAGACTACACTAGCCGGCAAGCTATACACCGGCAAGGCGAAGACCCGACAAGATCCGTGTCGGCAAGCTTCCTCTGCCTCGACACCGCTCCACCTCACCGATCAGCTAGTCACTTGTTGATGAGGTGTCGAGCAGGCAGGCAGTTAGGTGAGGCTTGTCAGGGCATGTGTCAGCACGCTGGGATGAAGATCAACTTTAATGACACCCGTCCAGGAGGTGTGTCAGTGCAATAGAAGTTAGCTGGACGAGCGGTACAAAATCCTTGCCGGGGGACGCTCCCATCATGACACCTAATGGCATTTAATGCGTTTGTACTAATCCGGCAGAGTTAGGTATGATAGCACTGT
Source organism: Elymus sibiricus (assembly GCA_039707655.1). Classification (NCBI taxonomy): domain Eukaryota; kingdom Viridiplantae; phylum Streptophyta; class Magnoliopsida; order Poales; family Poaceae; genus Elymus; species Elymus sibiricus. The sequence goes on from CM077676.1 coordinate 287,148,951, forward strand.
AGCTGTCATTTTACCTTGTAATTATGGTTTTGCCACTATGGTGACCCCTTAATCTATAAAAGGAGGCCCTTGGCTACCTTTACAAGGGTCGACACTTTGCTCATTTGCACGTAGTAGCTGCACTGCTCGCACGGCTTGCCAGCAAGCTTCGCTTCTTGTAACTTGAGCTCATACACAAATAATCCACCAAAGCAGGAGTAGGGTTTTATGCCTCACGGTGGACCGAGCCTGGGTAAATTGCTGTGTGCTTGTGCTGCTGAACCTGCTCTTTGTGCACGTCGATCTCCACAGCCGAATTGCAAAGGGATCACTTCGATCCCATAGATTGTCTTGGTCGTACCTCGACAGAAAGTCTCAATGAATTCAACCCATTTAGCATGTCTACGGTTTAGTTTTGCTTGACTTTTAATATGTTTCAAAGATTCATGATCAGAATGTATAACGAATTCTTTGGGCCATAAATAATGTTGCTATGTTTCTAAAGTCCAAACAAGAGCATATAATTCTTTATCATAAGTAGAATAGTTCAGACAAGGCCCACTCAATTTTTCAGAAAAGTACGCAACAGGTTTACCATCTTGTAATAACACACCTCCTAATCCTATTCCACTAGCACCACATTCAAGCTCAAATGTCTTACTAAAATTAGGAAGTTGGAGTAACGGAGCATGTGTCAACTTATCTTTCAATACCATGAAGGCTTCTTCCTGTGCGGTACCCCAAACAAAAGGCACATCCTTGTTTGTAAGCTCATTGAGAGGTGCAGCAATGGTGCTAAAATCTCTCACAAAACGCCTATAGAAACCAGCAAGGCCAAGAAAACTCCTCACTTGTGTGACCGTTTTGGGCTGCGGCTAACTCTCAATAGCTTCAATCTTGGCTTTATCAACTTCAATTCCCTGTGTAGTAACAACATAGCCAAGAAAAGATACTCGGTCGGTGCAAAAGGTGCACTTCCCAAGGTTACCAAACAAATGTGCATCACGTAGCGCAATAAAAACAGCACGCAAAATGTTCCAAATGTTCCTCCAAAGATCTGCTATAAATCCGTATATCATCAAAATAGACTACCACAAATCGTCCAATGAAAGCACGTAAAACCTCGTTCATTAATCTCATGAAAGTACTAGGTGCATTAGTCGGTCCCATATACTCTAATATGGTTTGAATTTCTCTGTTTAATCCACCCATAAAACGTGCAAGCATAGCTTCATTATCCTCAACAATACCACATCTAATCATGCCAATTTTTAATTCCTAATAATATTCCTCTACAGAATTTTTTCCTTGTCTTAAACGCTGCAAATTTTGAAGTTATTCACGTTGATAATATGGTGGAACCCAACGAGTACGCATAGCAATTTTCAAAGTAGCCCATGTAGTTGGGATATTATCATGATATAATCTACAATGTTCAGACCACCAAACACAAGCAAAACTAGTGAATGCACAAACAACAGCAGCAACACGTCTATCCTCGGGATATTGTACTTGTAAAACATTGTTTAGCTTCTAACTCCCAAGTAAGATATACATTAGGAACGTATCTACCCTCAAATGGCAGAATATTCAATTTTAGTTTAGGAACATGGTCATGATCTCGTACCTGAGGTGGTGGTGCAGCCCTACCGTTGGGATTATATGAATGTGGACGGCCTGGTGGTGGTGGTGGTGGTTGCACGTAGTTCTGATTTTGAATAGCCTCATCCTCGTAATCGCCCTCGTAATTGTCGTCCTCCTCAGCAGTAGCAGCAGGAGCCACAGAAGCATCAACACCAGTAGCAGCGACACCAGAATGTTGGTGTTCCTCAAAAGGAACACGCCTCGCTCGTCCTACTTGATCGGCGCAACGTGGAGGTGGTTGTTGTTGGCATTGCAATGGTGCAGCAGGGGCAGCAGGTGGTGGTGGTAGACGCGCGAGCACTTCATCGAACTTGGCATCTGACTTGGTGTCAATTGTCTTATCAATGTCATCTATCCTCTCCATTGCCTTTCCAAAGCTGCTCATCATGTCTTGCACCTATTCACCCAACATTTGTTGAAACTTGTCAGTTCCTTCTTTGTCACATTCTCCTAGTCCAGCTCTTGCGCTTGTGATCCTGTCATGCTTAGCAGCAATAGAGACACACAAGAATATGTCCTTCAGACTACTAATAGGATGTGGTTTGGTGGAAAGTCACAAATCCGTCAAGCAAAACACAAATTCTTACCCGTTCTTACCAATGCAGTAGGAGGTGATCGGCAACCGTTGTAGTCAGAAACTCTCAAAGCTTGGATAGAGCGATTGCCAAGTGGTGTCGAAAGCATGACGTAGATGTATGTGGAGCTGGGAAGGCTTAATATATGGTAGCAAAAAGAGTCAGCAATAATCAATTCAGAGATGCAAAATTGAATAAACGCTCAACTACAGTACTGTGCTGGTCCTTGGCTAGACCATACTAGACGTGCGAGCCTAGAACACCAACAAAATCACGGCGCGACACGTAATCAAGTGAAAAGCACACTCTAAAAATTTTCCTTTTTTTTGCGCTCTTTTTTTTTCCAGAAAAACACTATAATGGCGAGTGTCTCAAAACTCTTCCCATGGTCTAAAAATAGGATAGGCACGAAATTTATTTTGACTTTTTTTTGCTGGGACGCTTCGGGGCAGCGACGACCAAAAAGTGCGACAAAAAATCACTATGACGGCGAGTGTCTCAAAACGCTCCCCAAAGCCTAAAAACTGGATAGGCAGAAAATATTTTCACGCGCGGAAAATTTGTGGGGAAACTGCGAAAAAGCTCTCCTGACTTTTTTTGGAAATCACCCTCTTCTACGGATGGAGCAAGATTGATGAAATCCGAAACCTACTCAGACAAAGCAACACGAAGATGACGACCGATGGATAGCAAACCGAATATGTGATGGACTCGGATTGGTGGCGGATATGCGGTGGTATATATGGACTCAGATTGGTGGTGGTATATGGACTCCGATTGTTGGGGGTATATGGAATTGGATTGGTGGCGGATATGCGGTGGTATACATGGACTCGGATTGGTGGCGGATAAGCGGTGGTATATATGGACTCAGATTGGTGGCGGATATGTGGTGGTGGTATATGGCAGTTGTTTTGAAGATGGTGCATTGGTGGTATATGGCAACGGCGATGATGATGGTGCGGCGGCGGCGGCGTGACAACTTGTGAACAGAACTCAAAACTCTAAATGACTAGACGCTATGACCAACAACTTGACACGACGATGCAACCAAAAACTCAACAAAGGTTTGGATATGACGATCTAACCCTAATTTTTTTGTGGCTTTTTCGTGGGCTGTAGGTATGAAGAACAGATGTGATCTAAACTAAAAAAAACTAGAAATTCTCACCGAGCAACCTGGAAATCTGATAGCACTTGATAGAGGCAAAGGTGTCCCGTATTTCGATGAGATGGTAACTATCGTTTTGGTGGAAGTCGACTTTGATGATCCGACTAGGAACGTGCTAAGACGTCGCACCTTAGCAATGGCTAAACCAACTCCGAGAGGTTATTGACCACGCCGGAGCATGATCAACCTGACCACGAGGGTCTATTTCCTGCAGGCAAACAAAGAACAAGCAAGAAACTAAGATTGCAATCTGGATATTGCGAATTTAAGAGGAAAGCTTTATTGATCAAAGTGGGGTTCTGAAATGTCTTGGCCTGGTCGTTGGACACAAACGAAGTACGCGCGTTGCACTATGGTGAACTTTAATCAAAACAAAACCCAAGTCTAAAACGATGCCCTAAGGGCTGTATTTATAGGGAGACAGAGGGGAATTTCATCCACCATTGGCAAGGTGGGACTAAATTCTTTCCTAAGTCGTTTTCCCTATTAATACGGACTCTAAAACAGCCTACCAAGTGTATTTTCGAAATTACATGGGCCTGGCCCAAAAATAAGGTGGCACAGCACCTATATTAAGCTATGGACAAAATTTATGAAAGTCCATCTTGTATATTTCGTCCATGTCCTTATACGTCATCATGGTGGCTTCAAAGTGCTAAAAACTCCACCAGAAACTCCGTTCTTGTTCCCCTTGCGCATGCCATCATCTCCATGCTTGATCATGCTCCAATGTTCATCCTTCTTGTCCATGCTAGGCCCTTCATTTGTAAGCAAAACAAATGTATCCAATTTAGGCAGCATCATATTCTCATGAACATTAGAATCGTTACCATGAAACAAAAGTGCCTGGTAATTTAGTTGGCGTGCGCGAGCTCTAGTAATTGGTCCCATATGTGTAACAGCAGGGGCTGTTGGTGTAACTGTGGTAGTGATGTCCTCATCAAGCTCCCCGCAACGGCGCCAGAAAATGCTTTGATGCCTGCAAGCCAAACAGGGTAGTGTAGCACTTTCGCAGAAGTATCCCAATGAGTAATCGTCCCAACGAAGAGCGGAGGAGAGTATTTATAGGTAGTGTTTTTGTCACACACAAGAGGGCGATGAAGATGAACAATCTTCTAGGGGGTCACGCGTATTTGACGAAGTCTAGTGTGGGGGAACGAGATTTTAAATTAAGTCTCTTCTTTCACACACCCCGAAGTTAATCTAGCAACAAGAATTATCGCCTTATGGTGTGCACGTAGGCAGCTAGGTTTATCCGAAAACCCTAGAAGCCACACAATTAAAATTTGCTAAACCAATTAGAGGACGTCTAACTTGGTTTTGCAGGGTTTGCATTTGATGTGGTATAGCCCTCGTCATGAGAATGAGTTTATGTATGAGATGGTTATATATTGTAATGTTAAGTGGCCTGCGCGTCACGGTATGATGGCTGGAGCCACGAGATTGCCACCTTAATGTAAATATCATAGAGATCGGTTACAGGTGATGGTGGCTAACATACACGGAGGAACCCGACGAGGAGAAGGTGTACAAGGCGCAAGACGAGGAGCTATAATTTTGTGCCACGGCGAAATTTCATATTTTTGTGCCATGGTAACATTTTCTGAAACGGTCGCCACAGCAACGTTTTCTGAAACGGTCGCCACGGCAACGTTTTCTGAAATTGCCGCCACGGCAATGTTTTTGAAACGATTGCCATGGCAACGAAATATTGGCCGTCAGGACGTTTCAAAGATTGAAGACGATCATGGAGGATTCTCGGCGCCCAGGGCTATACCATATCATGCTATTATGAATTGCCTGAGATGCTTATCCCTTTGTTGTTTGCACCCTTTGATTGCACAGTAGTCAATTATTAGGGTGATCTCTCACAGTAAAAATCAAGATAAAAAGGTGCTCTTCCAGTGTTGCTACCGTCTATAACACGTAACATTCTAGAGTGCGTCATGTCCACATGAGTACAAACGGTTTGTGAAATGTAAGACGGTTGTATGGACAGACCATACACTACAAAAAAACACTTCCATGATGATACATCTTTGAAATAGTAAGTCACGTTTTCTATCATGCATGTACATCCATGACGATTTTATGACATAATCAAGATAGTCATACCTGTGCTGTTGTAGAAGTGTTCCATGACAATACTGAAACTATCATCACGGAAGTGTCCCCTTCCATGATGATAAATGTCGCATCATGGAAGTGTTTTCGTCAAGGGTGACCGACAAGTGGCTTCCACCGTAACGGGTCGCCGTTAAGCTATCGGGTCCGGTTTTGGATCCGATAACCCGTTAACAGCCCTGACCAATGGGGATTTTCCACGTGTAAAATTCTCATTGGCCAACGGATCCACGTGTCTACTCGGCGTCGCGACAGATGTCATCCATCCAATGGACGAGACGTGCCTATGGAACAGTGACACGTGGCACGGCCCAAAACAGGCCCTTTTAGCTAAAAAGGCCGGCACAGTCAAAATAAACGGGCCCGCCCATTTATGGCCTACTTTCGTCTGGCCCATTTACAAAAACAGCCCATACGAGATCTGCCAATTCAGCCCGTCAATGGCCCATTAACAGTCTGACACCATTGCGGCCCATCGTCTGTTCCAGCCCATTAACAGCCTGCTATGTCTTTGGGCTCATTTGCCGGCCAAGGTTCTTTCAACCTGTTAGAGGCCCATTATAGAGATGGGCCAATTTCCAGGTTGTACGTTTTTCGGCTCGTTAGAGGCCCATTATAGGCATGGGCCAAATTCTTGGCGGTACGTATTTCGGCCTTTTAGCGGCCCATTAGGGATTTGGGCCAACTTCCAGCCCAGTGTGACACCCTGGTTTTCGTCCATGTTTTTTTTCCTTCGCGGGATTTGGCTCCCGCCTTTTTTCGGTGTTATTGGATTTTCTCTTGCCTTTGGGTATATGAAGATGGTCATTTAGTCTTGCCTTCCCTATCCAACCAGAGATTCTCTCTAGGCCAAACTTGCCACCCATGGTATATTCTCAGGATTTTGCCACCGAAACCCTATCTCCCGAGTTACCGGAAGGGAAACCCTAATTCTTTCCGTTACAAAGGAACCTCAATCTCCTTTGATCTGTTGCCTCCCAAACTTTTCCCAGAGACTCTCCTATATCTATAAACCCTGGATATGCAAAAATATTGCCAAGTCATTTGCAATATTTTTCATTTAAAATTAATTCCTTTTTCTTCCAGTTAAAGGAATTAAATCTAGGAAAATATCTACCCATCTCCAAAGTTCATGAAAACTTGTGGAGATATTATTTGTGATCATATTGAGCTCCAATAAAAATATTGGCCATAATTAAATAAGGGAAATTGCCTTTTCCTATTTAAAGCCAATATTGCATTTTGGGCACTTTCCAAAGGAACTACCATTTTGGTAGCCACGCAAAATCCTAAATAATTTGTGGAGCTTCTTCTATCCATATCTTCACCATTTCCAGCAAGAACCCAAGTTTCACAGTTCAAAGTTTGAGTGCAACATCTAGTTCTTGTTTCTGGAACTATTTTGAGGTTGTGAAGTAACTATATTTTATATTGCTTCAAAAATCCTCAAATTAATCGAGGAGCTCACATTCCCTATATGATGTGATTACGCAAAAATTCACATCATTTTATCTAGCCAATTTCTCCCAAAAATTCCATCAAGTTTCTATCCAGATTCTAGCTCTGTGAAGGAAGTACCATTTTGGTATATCCAAATGAGCTGAAATTTTTCGAGTACCTCCATACTCCCAAATAATCACTCTCCACAAAAATTCAGTTTATTTCATCCAGCCAAATGAGTGCAGCTTCAAAGTCAAGTTTCTGGACCAAATTTGGCATTGCAAAGGAAGTATGTGCAAACTTGGTCCAAATGACTTGAAATTCTACCAGAATCTACACCTTCTTACTACATTCCATATTGGCAACATCTTAGCTCCATTTACCCAACCATTTGACCTTAGTGACTCCTCCAAAATTCTATCCAGAAGATGTTTTGGACCATTCTGGTCAATCTAGATCCCTCCCAACCCTTCCAGTCACCAATCCTATCTAATTGAGCAGTGATGGACCTATTTGACAAGGTCTAACGTACAGGCGTGCACCATAGAGCAGGGTGCACGTGGTGACCACGCTGAGAGCAGGCCAACTACGTGCCCTGTGCACTGGCAGTGTTCGATCTCGTCGGTCCGGCCAGCTCGAGCTGTTTCGGCGTGTCCAAACATGTCCAGCAGCTCCCCACCGTCCACGCACCCCTCTCCCGCAGCTTCTCCCCTCCTCTTCCTTCCTCTGCACGCCACGGCGGTCGCCACCAAGGTGCTGTCCGCCCGTGACAGCTGTCGTCTTCCTCTCCCCTTGGCCTCTTCCTTGCCACCGTATCACGTCGTGCTGCCCCGCATCAGGTCGGCACCACCCGGATCTTGCCACCTCGCCGGAGGCGCCAGTGCGCCGATAAGTTTGCCACCGAGGCCGAGCTTATCCTCGCCGTTGCCTGGCTATATATAGCCCTCTCTCGGAGCCCCGCGAGCCACCACACCTCCTCCTCTGCTCCTCTAGTCCACCCCCGTTCCCGCGCCTGACCGAATACCTCGCCGGAGCACTCAGATTTCCGGCGAGCGCCACCTACTGTCCCGCTTCCAATTCCGGCATTCGAGCACCCCCACGCCGCCTCTTAACCGCCGCCGGACGCGCCACTCTTTGGTGATCCTGCTCATGTCCTCGCCCAACCTCCTCGGCCACTCCACCAGCTCTCCTCGGCCGCCGTGCTACCCACCCCCGGATGAGGCGCTCGCCGGCGTGCCCATCCATGACCTCGCCCATCCAGTAGGCTCACCCGAGAGTCGCCGGCCACCGGAGCCGGAGTTGTCTGCGGCTGCGTCGGGGAGAAGAAGGGAGGAGGAAGAAGGAGGAGGAGGGAGGAAACAGAAGACCCGACAGGTGAGGTCCGGGCCCGTTCCGATGGTATCATTTTCATAATGCTTCCGATCGAGGTGAATCCAAAGCCACAACATTTCACTCGTAAGTCCGATCGAGGTGAATCCAAAGCCCACGTCTTCAGTTCATCAAGCCCAATCCGATGGTATCATTTTCATAATGTTTCCGCACTGTGAAAATGACCATTTTGCCCTTGCCCTTCAATCAGCCTCTCCGAGAGAGAATCTTTTCCGGCGAATTCTTCCGCGAGGTTATCGCACCTCTCCCAGAGTACTCCTTCACCCCCAGGCAAGCCGACCATCTGATATGTGCCCTAAAGCATTGCTCTGTGTTATTCTTGTGTGTTTAAATTAATATGCTTATGCTCGTATGCGTAGTGGTGAGCTGTATGTGACGCCAATGAACCCTTGCCTGCCTTTCTTTGGTGACGGCACCATGCGTGTGTTCTGAGCTGCTTCCGGCCATCCGGGGTGGATGCCGACTTTATGTTTCTCTTTTCAACAACTGGCCCGTGTTCTGAGCTGCTTTTCGGCTATCTCGGACAGCTGTTGAATTTCTTTCTATAGCGGTGACCCTATGCTCTGAGCTGTTCCTCGGCCGTCTTAGGGAACCACTACACTCTTTTTATCAACACCGTCTCATGCTCTGAGCTGCTTTTCAGCCGTCTTGAGCCGGGGTTGAGTTATTCCGGTAACGTCCCAGATCTAAGTTGTAAAGACCGTTCTGGTGGCTACTGGTTTATTTGCCGGTTTCATGCAAGGGTTCAGATGGTCGTAACTTACAGCTAGAACTTGTAAAGTAATAACTTGTCATTTAAATATTGTTTCACTAATGACTCGTTGTGATATTGTATGGAGATAGGTTGTTATGTTTTCATAATTGTTACATCATGCTTTGTTACTGTTATTGCAATAATAAAGAATATGATATAATGATAACAACCTCCTCCGTCGGCTGGATCGAGTCATAGTGCCACCGAACCGAGCTCATCAAGTGTAACCACATTTGCCGGTATGAGACGGCCCTGACTTAGTCTATTGTCTTGCCTCTTGTCGGTACCACCAAATAGGGAGGGTTATGCGTGCGTGCTGCCCTGATCAGGTAGACGACAATAATCCTGTGAGCCCAGTTTGGTTACGTGCGCACGTCCCCGTTTGGGACAGTTTTATTTGGCCACGACGGTGGCAGGTGTCATGGGGTGACACAGGGGCCACCCAGGACATGACCCTAGGAGGGTATGATTGTCGGTGGGGCCGTAAGAGTGTCGGGCAATAGACAAGTTTTGTTGGAGCAGCACCGGTCCACCCGAATGGGAACATGTACTAAGTACGAGGCCGGGAGCTCCATTGTGTGGGTAAAGTGCGCAACCTCTGCAGAGTGTAAATCTATTCGAATAGCCGCGTCCTCGGTCATGGGACACAGTTCATACTAGGTCACACTATTTGGTCTGTGTCGAGTCTGGAGGAACAAACTATATAATGTTAATGCGAAGACTGAACCAGATAATGGTAAGATTTGTCAGACTTGCAGTACATAGGCATGGACATCAGATGATGTCAGGAATATGAGATGTTAGCCATGGGATGGCTAAGAGAGAAACGGTCGCATGACCAAAAGTGTAGGATTGGATTTGGATCGGATCATGAGAATATTCGGAGTATGGATTATTTACTGGATATGCTTTATCTGCGTTATACTGTATTTACTTCAGTAGTTATCTTGCTGATAATCCTGCTATGACATGATAACTTATACTGCTAGCTAGTTATGCTATGCCATGATAATTAATGTTGCTCTAATAACAAGTGCATGCTTGAATGCCATGGATTGCTTTGCTTGGTGTATATGTTGGTTTGGTTTGCTTGTGAGTACATTCAAAAGTACTCAGCGGCCTTCAATGTGGCCAGGTTCACCTAAGGATTCGACGTCCCCTAGCGAGGAGCCGGAGCGTTCGCGGGCTAGAAGAGTAACCCAGTCAGATCCCTGTGGATTGGAGCCGCACCAGGACCGTGCTGCTTTAGAAAGAGCTTTTCCGCTGCCATTCCCCTTGTAACATATCATGTAAGACTGATATATCCATTCATAGAAATGCCTGTGTTCATGATACTTGTTGTAAAAGCGCATGCCAGAGTGATTTTCCTGGGCTGGTATGTGCGGCGACCGTCTGGCTATAGTTGTAATCAGGCGGGGCGCCACAACGGATGGTATCAGAGCCGGGTTGACTATAGGTTACCCTAGCCAGACTTTATTGTCTCTTGCTCAGTAGGAAGCCCCGATGGATTTCAGCCATCTTTGCCAGACAGGTACGGCTACTATTGATCATAAGGCAACCCCATAGGCTTTTGGCTCCATCAGACCCCAACTCTCATGGCCTTTGCCTCCGGTGGGAAACGTCCGCACCAGGCAACGACCCATGAGCCCTAAACCCCTAGGTAAACCAGATATCCCCACCTTGCTTGCTAACCATGGCACTTCTCTTCTTAAATCCAGTTTCCTTTGGGAAACGCCTATAAATTCCATCTTTCCCCGACAACCCTAGGATCGTTGACTAAGCCACTTTGGCTATGGCCATGCGTCGAGTCTGATGTTCCCTAAGGAAGTAGTAGGAGCTTGACCCCAATTGCTACCAGGAGCATTGTGTGGTTTTGCTTCTAAATCCTTAGAGGCACATCGAGTGCACTATAATAGTTATACTAGTGAATCATTGGCCACATGTGTAAGGTCCGCAAAATTTGAGCTTTATTTGCTTTTTGGTTTTTCACGGTTCTTGCTTCTTGTGTCAATCCCGTTCTGCCGCTTCGACTGGATCCATCTGCAAGAGCTGTCAGGAAGACCAGCACACAACTTGGATAATACCAAATAATCCAAATTTAGTAAGAGTCAAGCCAAGTCAACTACCCGATATTCAGAATATTATCGCTGGATCTATCAAGAATGAAGAATGTGTCAGAAGCAGACTCTGCGTGGCACGGGACAAGGCCAGATTATACCTGAGAGATGTTGCCCTAGAACAAATCACACTTAAGGAATAGCCAGATGAGCTATCAGTAATGGACACCAGTAAGAGCAAGTTATTCGGCCCTCAACACAAGGATTGTTTCAGTCAGCGGGATGAACCTTGAGTCTTTTCTCAATGGACTCAAGAATCATTTATCACCCACCGAAGACATATTACAAGAATGTGAAAGTGCCGAGAGCAACAACAACACTCGGGTATGTGGATACAAATTTCAACGCACATTCTTTAATTTACCGGTGCATGTATAAAATGCTGGGCACGGTGAACAAGGTTTGCGAGAAATATGGATAAGTTCACGGCTGCCCAGCATCAATGAGAATTTCACCTACGTGGAAGCTCAGCCGAACCAAAGGGAATTATCTGTCAACTGCTCACTACCGGCAACACTTGGTCTGAATGCAAAGGGTATTGTAGATTAATTATCAACTTGAAGACCTGGATCAGTTGTGCAACCTTTACCACAAAGATGATCAGGCCAACAGAAAAGTTAGCGGTGTGCATGACCAACATGACATTTTCAGACAAGGGCTTCTGATATAAGCAACTCAGCCTTCCTCTGCAAGCTATCGGAAGAAGCTTACGACGCAAGACTCCCAATCTTCCTTGCTACACCACTTGGTGGGAAAATCTTCTGGGATACGGCACTCCCATCTCCCTCAGCATGCTACCACGGAAAGCTTCCGGCGTAAGGCACCCGACCTTCCGCGGTAAGCCACATGAGGGAACGCTTCTGAGGTACGATACCAAGCCTTCGTCGGCATGCTACCCTGGCGGAAGCTTCGAGCATGAGTCCAGAGGATCAGTTCATGCAAGCCACTTGTACACGGGAATGACTGTGTTCAGAGAAACATCGGCCCCATAGTTCAAAGCAAGGATATGAGCACAGCTACCCCTACGAGATATGCAAGAGTAAATTGTGAATGCAAGCCCAACAAGCTGGGATATGACCAAGGAGCCATGATGGTAGGTCATGACAAGTTCCCCAAAAAGGAACACAAAGAATAAAGAAGGTTTTGCTAAACAATCTCCGTGACGGTCAATGAAGTAAAACTTCACAGACAAGGTGATATTGCCAATCCTTGTCGGACTCTTGCATATATGGCCACAACAATGCACCCAACATGTCATACTCATCATGAATCTGGGCCATCAACCAAGATAAGAGGCTATGCTCTGAAAGATACACCGGATGATAGCCATACTATGTCAGCTCAGTGGTCATAGCAAGGACCACAGAGGCTATATATGGCAAAGCCACCTCAGAGATTACCGTCTATGATTACTTTGTGATCATGCCCGACATTTCAGTGGGGAATCACCTGAGGACGAAGTCAGAATGCAAGAGACAGGAGGAAGCACCTCGTACGGAACCCAGAGCCAGACTGAGTATTCTATAAAGGCAGAAAGAAAGCCGCCCCTAGTCACTCGAGGCCATACGAGCACGTGAACTCGGTACTCAGAAAGGATGTTTTGCCCTTGGTAGTCAACATACGAAGTATCACAATAAAACCCGAAGCAGCTAGCTACAAGCCTTGAAGATGAGCTATTCTATTGATACTACTCGCTACCCACCAACCTCAGGCTACAAACTACCAGGATAGAAGGTTTGCCTGCCAGGAAAGAGAAGGATTCAATGTAGCGATGTGGAAAGACAACACCTAAGCCATTAGAAGCGGCAGTTGAAAGGACCAGAAATCAATGAAGACAAGACAGTTGATGGATCCAAGTCACACACAGGTAAGTCCCCTTCACCGGAAGGTAAGCCCGGAAATCTCGAGGACGAGATTTTCTTAAGGGGGGTAGGTTTGTGACACCCTGGTTTTCGCTCCTTGTTTTTTTCCTTCGCGGGATTTGGCTCCCGCCTTTTTTCGGTGTTATTGGATTTTCTCTTGCCTTTGGGTATATGAAGATGGTCATTTAGTCTTGCCTTCCCTATCCAACCAGAGATTCTCTCCAGACCAAACTTGCCACCCAAGGTATATTCTCAGGATTTTGCCACCGAAACCCTATCTCCCGAGTTACCGGAAGGGAAACCCTAATTCTTTCCGTTACAAAGGAACCTCAATCTCCTTTGATCTGTTGCCTCCCAAACTTTTCCCAGAGACTCTCCTATATCTATAAACCCTGGATATGCAAAAATATTGCCGAGTCATTTGCAATATTTTTCATTTAAAATTAATTCATTTTTCTGCCAGTTAAAGGAATTAAATCCAGGAAAATATCTACCCATCTCCAAAGTTCATGAAAACTTGTGGAGATATTATTTGTGATCATATTGAGCTCCAATAAAAATATTGGCCATAATTAAATAAGGGAAATTGCCTTTTCCTATTTAAAGCCAATATTGCATTTTGGGCACTTTCCAAACGAACTACCATTTTGGTAGCCAGGAAAAATCCCAAATAATTTGTGGAGCTTATTCTATCCATATCTTCACCATTTCCAGCAAGAACCCAAGTTCCACAGTTCACAGTTTGAGTGCAACATCCAGGACTTGTTTCTGGACCTATGTTGAGGTTGTGAAGTAACTATATTTTATATTGCTTCAAAAATCCTCAAATTAATCCAGGACCTCACATTCCCTATATGATGTGATTACGCAAAAATTCACATCATTTCATCTAGCTAATTTCTCCCAAAAATTCCATCAAGTTTCTATCCAGATTCTAGCTCTGTGAAGGAAGTACCATTTTGGTATATCCAAATGAGCTGAAATTTTTCCAGTACCTCCATACTCCCAAATAATCACTCTCCACAAAAATTCAGTTTATTTCATCCAGCCAAATGAGTGCAGCTTCAAAGTCAAGTTTCTGGACCAAATTTGGCATTGCAAAGGAAGTATGTGCAAACTTGGTCCAAATGACTTGAAATTCTACCAGAATCTACACCTTCTTACTACATTCCATATTGGCAACGTCTTTGCTCCATTTACCCAACCATTTGACCTCAGTGACTCCTCCAAAATTCTATCCAGAAGATGTTCTGGATCATTCTGGTCAATCTAGATCCCTCCCAACCCTTCCAGTCACCAATCCTATCTAATTGAGCAGTGATGGACCTGTTTGACAAGGTCTAACGTGCAGGCGTGCACCAGAGAGCAGGGTGCATGTGGTGACCACGCTGAGAGCAGGCCAACTACGTGCCCTGTGCACTGGCAGTGTTCGATCTCGTCGGTCCGGCCACCTCGAGCTGTTTCGACGTGTCCAAACATGTCCAGCAGCTCCCCACCGTCCACGCACCCCTCTCCTGTAGCTTCTCCCCTCCTCTTCCTTCCTCTGCACGCCATGGCGATCGCCGCCAAGGTGCTGTCCGCCCGTGACTGCCGTCATCTTCCTCTCCCCTTGGCCTCTTCCTCGCCGCCGTGTCACGTCGTGCTGCCCCGCGTCAGGTCGGCACCACCCGGATCTTGCCACCTCGTCGGAGGCGCCAGTGCACCGATAAGTTTGCCACCGAGGCCGAGCTTATCCTTGCCGTCGCCTGGCTATATATAGCCCTCTCCCGGAGCCCCGCGAGCCACCACACCTCCTCCTCTGCTCCTCTAGTCCACCCCCGTTCCCGCGCCCGACCGAATACCTCGCCGGAGCACTCAGATTTTCGGCGATCGCCACCTACTGTCCCGCTTCCAATTCCGGCATTCGAGCACCCCCACGCCGCCTCTTAACCGCCGCCGGACGCGCCACTATCTGGCGATCCTGCTCATGTCCTTGCCCAGCCTCCTCGGTCACCGGAGTCCCCAAATTGACCGGAGCCACCACCTACTGCCACCGCACGCCGCCACTCCACCAGCTCTCCTCGGTCGCCGAGCTACCCACCCCCGGATGAGGCGCTCGCCGGCGTGCCCATCCATGGCCTCGCCCATCCAGTAGGCTCACCGGAGAGTCACCAGCCACCAGAGCCGGAGTCGTCTGTGGCTGCGTCGGGGAGAAGAAGGGAGAAGGAAGGAGGAGGAGGAGGGAGGAGAGAGAAGACACGATAGGTGGGGTCCGGGCCCACCTGTCAGCGACTGAGGGCCGGCCACGTCATTTAAATGGAGACGCCCCGGCGGCAGTAAGTTTTTCCATCTGGAAAACGTATTTCCTCAAAGGCGCTTTCCCTTTTCCAGCTCAGCGCCAAAACTAGTAATTTGCGGCCGTTCATCAGTTAAGGACAGAAATGAATACTTTTTATTTATTTTCTGCCTAAACAACAAACGGCCACAATTTTTCACTCGTAACTCCGATCGAGGTGAATCCAAAGCCCACGTCTTCAGTTCGTCGAGCCCGTTCCGATGTTATCATTTTCATAATGTTTTCACACTGTGAAAATGACCATTTTGCCCTAGCCCTTCAATCAGCCTCTCCGAGAGAGAATCTTTTCCAGCGAATTCTTCCGCGAGGTTATCGCACCTCTCCCAGAGTACTCCTTCACCCCCAGGCAAGCCGACCATCTGATATGTGCCCTAAAGCATTGCTTTGTGTTATTCTTGTGTGTTTAAATTAATATGCTTATGCTCGTATGCGTAGTGGTGAGCTGTATGTGACGCCAATGAACCCTTGCCTGCCTTTCTTTGGTGACGGCACCACGCCTGTGTCCTGAGCTGCTTCCGGCCGTCCGGGGTGGATGCCGACTTTATGTTTCTCTTTTCAACAACTTGCCCGTGTTCTGAGCTGCTTTTCGGCCGTCTCGGACAGCTATTGAATTTCTTTCTGTAGCGGTGACCCTATGCTCTGAGCTGTTCCTCGGCCGTCTTAGGGAACCACTACACTCTTTTTATCAACACCGTCTCATGCTCTGAGCTGATTTTCAGCCGTCTTGAGCCGGGGTTGAGTTATTCCGGTAACGTCCTAGATCTGAGTTGTAAAGACCGTTCTGGTGGCTACTGGTTTATTTGCCGATTTCATGCAAGGGTTCAGATGGTCGTAACTTACATCTAGAACTTCTAAAGTAATAACTTGTCATTTAAATATTGTTTCACTAATGACTCGTTGTGATATTGTATGGAGATAGGTTGTTATGTTTTCATAATTGTTACATCATGCTTTGTTACTGTTATTGCAATAATAAAGAATATGATATAATGATAACAACCTCCTCCGTCGGCTGGATCGAGTCATAGTGCCACCGGACTGAGCTCATCAAGTGCAACCACATTTGCCGGTATGGGACAGCCCTGACTTAGTCTATTGTCTTGCCTCTTGTCGGTACCACCAAATAGGGAGGGTTATGCGTGCGTGCTGCCCTGATCAGGTAGACGACGATAATCCTGTGAGCCCAGTTTGGTTATGTGCGCACGTCCCCGTTTGGGACAGTTTTGTTTGGCCACGACGGTGGCAGGTGTCACGGGGTGACACAGGGCCACCCAGGACATGACCCTGGGAGGGTATGATTGTCGGTGGGGCCGTAAGAGTGTCGGGCAATAGACAAGTTTTGTTGGAGCAGCACCGATCCACCCGAATGGGAGCATGTACTAAGTACGACGCCGGGAGCTCCATGGTGTGGGTAAAGTGCCCAACCTCTGCAGAGTGTAAATCTATTCGAATAGCCGCGTCCTCGGTCATGGGACACGGTTCGTACTAGGTCACACTATTTGGTCTGTGTCGAGTCTGGAGGAACAAACTATATAATGTTATTGCTAAGACTGAACCAGATAATGGTAAGATTTGTCAGACTTGCAGTACAGAGGCATGGACATCAGATGATGTCAGGAATATGAGATGTTAGCCATGGGATGGCTAAGAGAGAAATGGTCGCATGACCGAAAGAGTTGGATTGGATTTGGATCGGATCATGAGAATATTCGTAGTATGGATTATTTACTGGATATGCTTTATCTGCGTTATACTGTATTTACTTCAGTAGTTATCTTGCTGATAATCCTGCTATGACATGATAACTTATACTGCTAGCTAGTTATGCTATGCCATGATAATTAATGTTGCTCTAATAACAAGTGCATGCTTGAATGCCATGGATTGCTTTGCTTGGTGTATATGTTGGTTTGGTTTGCTTGCGAGTACATTCAAAAGTACTCAGCGACCTTCAATGTGGCCAAGTTCACCTAAGGATTCGACGTCCCCTAGCGAGGAGCCGGAGCGTTCGCGGGCTAGAAGAGTAACCCAGTCAGATCCCTGTGGATTGGAGCCGCACCAGGACCATGCTGCTTTAGAAAGAGCTTTTTCGCTGCCATTCCCCTTGTAATATATCATGTAAGACTGATATATCCATTAATAGAAATGCCTGTGTTCATGATACTTGTTGTAAAAGCGAATGCCAGAGTGATTTTCCTGGGCTGGTATGTGCGGCGACTGTCTGGCTACAGTGGTAATCAGGCGGGGCGCCACACCCAGTGTATCTTTTGTCCTGTTAACGGCCCACACCATAGTTGGGCCATTTACATTCTGACCCGACTTTCGGCCTCTTAGCGGCCCATGTTCTCCATGGCCCAATTCCAGCCCGACATGACTTTCGGCCTATTAAAAGACCGTTTTGTATATGGGCCCACTTGTGGCACAATTGGCTTTCGACCTGTTAACGGCCCGACATGGAAATGGGCCAAGTAGTAATTTTGATCTATTGCGGCCTGCTAAGGGCCCGTAGGCCCGTTCCCATTGTTGGAGCCTAATCGAGGTTTTGGTCTGCTAACGGCTCGTCAACTAATAGGGCCTACCTTACATTTTGGCCTGCTAAGGGCCCATCAACTAATTAGGCCTACCTTTCATTTGGGCCTGCGAATGGCCCGTCAACTAATTGGGCCTACCTTACATTTGGGCCTGCTAAATTTCCTGCATGGCTCCAGGCCCATTGAAGGACAGAGCCAAATATAGTCCATCAAAGGCCCACGTCGATTTAGGCCCAGCTATTACTTTGAGCCCATAACGAGGAGCAATTATGGACTGTGGCAGCGCCCATCTAGTAACTGCAGGCCCATTACGGGGCCATTACAGGCCCTGGACCATTTCCCTAGAAGAAGGCCCACGTCGCTTTGTTCCAGTTATTAATTTCACTGCATATTTTGGCTTGTTTGCTGCCAGTTGAGGTTTCGGCCTAGAAAGCTCGGGTGCAACCCCGCGCTAAGAAAATATATGCATAAAAGGAAAAATGTAGCACATCGAAGCATATATTGCAGGAAATTACATCCACTGGGCAATCAAAGATTGATGCCAGTGCAAATAAACGAACAGAGCTTAACGATCTACAACCTCACAATCTGCAACCTCAGCGCGGATGACGCCCATAAGCATGTGAGCAAATTCTTTCTTCTTTGCTATACTGCCACTGAAATCATCGATCAGTTGTTGTTGCGCAAGAATGTGCACCTCTGATATCTCCACGATTTCCATCATTGCTTCAGCCAGTAATTGGTTCACAAACGTACATCTTTTCCATTGGATTCGAGACAGAGGAAACTGAACAGATTCATATGGGGATTTTGGTAGGCTTGTATCAATTATAGTGGAAAGTGTCTCGACCACTGCATCATAACTTAAATTAGAGGGGAAACTGAATAGATTAATCAAGAGTTATTGCCATATTACCTTCACTAGATTTATTGGAGAGAAACAATTGGGTTGCCTTGCTGTCTTGAGACTTTGTCGTATTATCTTCAGCAGCCTGCACCAAATCATCGGCCAGGTCAGTTAATACTTAAGAGGAAAGCAACATTGACACAATGAATGTTTGGGCATCCAGACCACATCAGCCTACACCGAATTAACACAACATGGCACTGCTATCATCAGCCAGGTAAGTTAATAGGAAAGCAACATTGACACAATGAACGATTGGGCAACCAGACCACACCACTAGATTTTAGTAATGTGCAATATATGAGATAGTACAATCATGCAGCTCAATATGCAAAACTACCAGGCAGTTTCCCTTACAAAAATCTACATTAGTGCCTTAATTATACATTTTGCTACAAATAAATTTAGATCAGATAATTGGTGTAGGGTATTGAAGGTTGGATTCACGCCGATGCTACTTAATAAACTACATACTGATGTAAAAATATAGTAATATACAACAGGTACTTACATCAGCATTGGAGCGCAGAGCATTGCTACAAGATACTTTCCTCGACCATGATCCCCGTTTAGAACGTTTGTCGTCCTTTAACATATTTTCTACAATAAAGATGCCTAAGACAGATGTAGAATATATAAGATCAAATGTGATCTGAATGCTATAAAATTTCATGATGTGAGGATACGCACACGATTCCTAGCAAGGAGTTGACATGTTTTTGTTGAACTGGAGCGGACTGGTTCTTTGGCCACTGGAATTTGGTTATTATCTGGAGGACTTGGATTTCTCTGTGCTGGAGCAGTTCCGATGAACACTGGAGTTGGGTTACTATCTCCTGGAGTTTGGATCTTTTGCAAAGAACTTGCTTGTACCCCTTCAGATTCTAACATAGCCCTCTTCCGCTTACATGCCTTGTACAGAAGAATGGTGCTTCAGTTATAAACATGCTATGGCGGAGAGATGGAATAGGTACCGAAGAATAGAAAGGCATGACATATTGACATGTACTCCCTCCGTCAGGAAGTTAATGGATGTGTCTAGATGTATTGTAGTTCTAGATACATCCATTTTTATCCATTTCTGCCACAAGTAATACAGACGGAGGGAGTATGATGTACTCCCTCCGTAAAGAAATATAAGAGTGTTTAGCTCACTATTTCTTTACTGAGGGAGTATAAGCTAAGGATACGACAGGACAACAGAATAAAAGAAACAATAGTTGAATGTAAAACTGTATGATAGCTAGAATAGGTATAGAAAAATAGCAAGGCAGCATATTCACATGTCTGATGGGCAAACTAAGATCACATTGCAACAGAACAGTAGAACAACACTTCAATGTAAAAAAAACCATGGTATGGTAGACGGATGGAGTACATACTGACGAACAACAATGCATGAGATATTCAGAAGGATGATGTCCAAACTAAGCAGATGGCATTGCAACAGAGTAGAATGATAGTACTTGAATTTGAAAAGATGTTATCATGAATGGAATAGGTACAGACAAACTGGAAGGCATGACATATTCACATGTATGATCAGCGGGCTAAACACATGGCATTGCAACAGAGTAGATGCATTGCAAGACATTATATGCATGATGCTACCCATATCACGGGTCAAGTTAGAGCAAAGACCTTGTGGGGTGAATAGGAATCATTATCTCTCTGCAACTCTTCTGAAGAACTACATTTAACTATTCCATCATATTGAATATCATTGACGTCCAGTATGTTGGCCATTGCATTGCTCTGCGAGTTTCTTTTAGTGGATTTGTTCTGATATTCAATATCACTGTGTGCAATAATATCTGACATGCATGGAAGACAACTAGTAGTGAGATTATGTAATGAGTGCCTGTAGGAGACGACATAAATAGTAGGAGTCCACTTAAATAGCAGCAACAGGTTGATACCTCAAAGACTAAAGAGAGAGCACACATGATAGCTACAAAATATATATTGTTTATTCTCGAGATTAACTAAATGGCACACAAAAGTACTACAGAACAACAGCATAGGTAATACTAGAAGGGGTATAATCACCAGCCTGTGGGATAGCTTTGGCTGAGGGACGATAACTATGGAACAACGTTAACTCCTGCACAAGTCTCTTATCAGAAGTAAGACTAAGAGATCAACATGAGTGTACAGTGACAAGTGATAATCTATTTTCCATGCTTAGATGAAGAACAAGGCCATAAATGCTGCACAGAAGTAAGATGAGGGTACAACATATCTTGCCACCCTCCGTAGCAGTGAGCATCATCTGTTGAATCGTCAATGGCACTGCGGTTGTTGTGGTTGTCCATGTCTGGCTGGCACATTCGAGGTAGGGAACTCTTGAGTGGGGAGTATAGCTCCCATATGGTCCATGCTTCCCTTGTTGGAGCAGCTCCGGTGAGAAGGAAGATGGTGTGGCTGAAGATGCAGAAAATACACAATGTTAAGAATGACACATATCTCTGATCTAAAGAAATACGATCAACACCCATGTACAAGACTGGTCACACGTCAGTCCATTGAAAACTAAATTTTGGTCACACGCTTTTTTTTTCACTGTCTGATCTACGCCGGATGGCTGGATGGCCATCTTGTGCCTCCCGGCTGTCAATGTTCAGGATCTTCCTCGAACAGCCGGCGAGCACCGGCAGAGCAGCCTGCCTCCGTCGTCCCTGGCCATGGCAGCTCCGACCTCGACCCCGCCCCCCGCCCCACTGCACTGCCGTGGTTGCGCCACCCCCGGCCATACCTCAAAGACTCGCCATCATCCAGATCCGGTGCCAGCAGTACCTTGACCCCACGCAACCCTAAGATAGGCACCGAAGCGCTACTTCCGCGGCCAACCTGCGCCCCCTACCGCACCCCTATGATAGACACCGAGGCACTCCTTCCCCGGCAAACCAGCAGCCTAGGACCTCCACCGCCTCGAGGGGAGCTGCTTCCTTCCATTTGGAACCGACTGACCCAGAATAAAAATCCAGGCGACTAACGCCTAGGTAAAGTGAATAAGATGAGTGTACGACCTATCTTGCGGTCTAGTGAAGTAGGTAGCTCCATCTGCCGAGTCGGTGAGGCCGGTGCGGTTGCGGTGGCTAGCGGCGGCGGGAAAGCAGATATGTGGCGGTGGTCGATGGCTATGGGGACCAGCGCCGGTGCGCTGGATGCGTCCGAAGTACGAGCCGCTCTGGCACCATGCACGACGGAGCAGTTGAATCGGCTCCTGTATGATTCACGTGGTCGTCGTCGAGGCAGCTCTGGCAGCATGGAGTAAGAGGCACATGGCCCAGTGCATGACGGCAAACGGACTGCAGCTCCGGCACTGGGGAGGAGGGCGACGGTGAATCTGGTGTGGGGGGCATGGAGGAGGGGCTGAGGTTTCGCAGTAGGGGAGAAGGTGATTTGGCGCCCATGGTGTATGAATGGGGAATTGGGAGGGGGAACCATGTCTTACAGATGCACTTGTCTGAAATGTGTAGGAAGTTACAATTCTACCCCTGTCTTTTGGCTTGTGGGCTTGGGTCTGAGTCTTGAGGGTCGGGGATAGTAGGGTAACTTTGCTTCTCCCAAATAGTGGCCGCCAGCGATTTCGGGCGAGGAGGGTGTGCTTTGAAATAGTGGGCGCGAGCGATTTCGGCCAAGGAGAGGGTGTTTTGCCGCCCATGGTTTATGAATTATTCGGCACCTGCGATTTCGGCTAAGGAGAGGGTGTTTTGCCGCCCATGGTTTATGAATTATTCGGCGCCTGTCATTTTGGACGATGAGAGGGCGCGCTTGGATGAAGTTACAAACCTACCCTCGGTATACAACGAGCCAATTGATGCGGGTCCCAGATAGGCTTGTAATTTCACATCTCCCGTTTATTTGCTCGGGCGAATTCCACCGAGCAGAGGGTGTTTGAGCAGTTCGTTCAAATTTTGGGAGAACAAGTGTTGGGGATATTTCCCAACATTGGAAACCCCGCAGGAGGATGACCCGGCCATGGAGCTATAAGGCTCAATGGGTTAACTCACTGCTGGGCCTTGAAGATACATAATGGGCCGGCTTGATGGAGGCCTGGTGAAAAGGGCGGCTCAGTGTGTGGGCCGGCTTAAGAAGGAAAGATAAGACAAGGAAGATTACCTTGGAGAGCAAGATAATTAGAATAAGAATAGGATACGGGTTAAGGTTTCGACCCGGACTCTCATGTAAACCTAGGTCTCAACCTATTATATAAAGGGGAGCGCCTAGGGCATGAAGACTAAGTTGCAATCTATCAAGAGCTAGGTCAAGCGAATCCGCATCCTTGTAATCGAGATCAAAAGCAATACAATCAAGCAGGACGTAGGCTTTTACCTCCATCGTGAGGGGCTGGACCTGGGTAAACTCATGTCTTCTTGTTCCCGATCAACCCTGTTAAGCTTCCACCTTCGTACGATGGCCTCATCACTAAGTCCAACACAAGGGCATCTGTCGTGTCAAAACCATGACGGTTGACGCCCACCGTGGGGCCTACGCACGGTGGAGTTGAGTTCTTGGCGGGAGCTCTCCCAGGGTTCGGGAAGTACGTGATCGGCCAGATGACGAAGAGCCGCCGGGGAAAGCTCTATATTGATGACTCGAACTGGGGCCCCGAGGCCGACTCAATCGAGTACGGGTACCGGGTGCCCTTCGGCAAGATCCATGTCTTCATTGGCGTCTTCGGCGAGTCAGCCGCCGGGTTGGATGTTCCCGACGCCGAGTCGGCCCGCCGCGCCAGTCCCCACAAAGCAAAACCCGGCCCGCCCAGAGCCGGCCAGACACATGCCTTCGTGGGTTTCACCCAGGGGGTGGCTTTATCGGAAAATTCGCTATCTGGAGATGAGACGCCCGTGCAATCTGATGGCGAGTCATCGATGGCGGAAACTGAGTCGATCCATCCGCTATATGATGGAAGGCTCGGTGGATGTACCGATGAAGTTTTTCCTGAAGCCCTCGAGACGCCTCGATTTGCCACGGTTTACATGGCAGGCAGACAGGATCCCCTTCACGACCGGTAGATCCGGCAGCAGGGCAGAACCTTACCATTACCGGCCCAGGCGGAGCCGGTATAGCCGCTGCAAGCTCACAACGGATCGGGGCACAGGCGCTCGCAGAGATGATGAATACTCTGGCGACTCTACAGGAAGATCCGGTGATTGCAGAAAATGCGGCCGCGCGCAATGCAGAGATCACGAAGTGTCGCGTGCAGTTGACCAAGATCCAAGAGGATGTCAATGCAGAAAATACCCGCATGGTGGAAACACAAGCCCGGCTTGTCGAGGAGACAAAGCACTTGGAGGAGGAAGCCCTCTATCTAAGCCGCCGGTAGGCTGAGTCAGAGTTCGTCCACCGGAGGCGTCATCAACGCCGGCTTCCGGCCCAGATTGAGCCAACTCAGTTGTTCACCACACCAAATGATCCGCAGGCTCTGGTAAACCCGGGGACTGGTGTTATGTTCCCAGGAGGGCCACCGCTGCGGTAGCCGGCTCAGCGGAGGGAGACGACTCAGCATCAGACACCGGCTCCACAGCAGCAGTTGCCACTTCGCCGATTCCAGACCCCAATTGGGCACTATTCCAACCCGGTGGACAATGTATTAGCAACGACGCACAACTTGGCAGCGATTCCAATTGAAGGAGATGGACCGGCTCAGGTTGAGGCTAGGAACGCTATTGAGTTGCTCAAGATAGCAATCACGCAGTAGGCAAATTATTCTCATAGTCAGCACCGGTTTCACTCAACTCATCACTAGAGCCGCGCTAGGTGCCAACGTCCTGAGTCGCTGGCAGTTTCCAGTAGCGAGCAACGTAGGAGGGGCGCACAACCACTCACAAATCAGCAACAGACCAGGATCCCTAATGCCCAAGAGATTGTTGACACCACTCGGGCTTTACGAGCATTGGAAGAGGAAAATACACGCACAGTGTACAATCAGCCCACAGCACAGAACCCTCCCACCACGACCCCGACAACCGCCCGCGTAAGTGGTCTGTCGAGCCGGATAGTTGGGACTTCCTGTTTAGTCCCGGCATTGCGAGATACGCGAATGCCACCGGATTTCAAGGGTCCTCGCATGGTGCCTAACTACATAGCTGATCTCGAGCCGGCTAAGTGGATAGAGAGTTATGAATTAGCTATGGATCTGATGGAGGCTAGTGAAGCGGTCTGCGTGCATTATCTGCCTCTCATGTTGGAAGGTCCGGCACGTACTTGGTTGAAAAACTTGCCGGTAAATTCCATTAACACCTGGCAGGAGTTGAAGGAGTGCTTCATCAAGAACTTCCAGGGGACTTGCAAGCGTCCAACCACAATTGTTGATCTCGAGCACTGTGTTCAGCGTGAGGATGAGTCATCACATCATTGGTCTCGCTGGGTTGCAGAGGTTATCCACTCTTTAGATGGTATAACAGCCCAGCAGGCAGTGCTCGTCCTGGAGCGAAATTGCAAATTTCAGCCCCTGCTCCAGAAGCCAGGACGGCTCAAACGGAAGGTTCAGGACATGGGAGATCTCATGGATGTTTTGACTCGGTATGCCGAGTCAGATAGCACCAAGGATCCAACATCTGATGATGAGAAATCCGGCAAGGGCAAGAAAAACGGTGGCAAGGGTCACCAGCAGAACAGTGGCAATGGGCAAGCCAATGGCAGCAACAAGCATAAGAATTATGAGGGAAGCTCTAATCTCATGGCTAATACCAATACTGGTGGGAATAATCAGCGCCAGAATAATGGCTCCAGGAAGCCTTTTTCTGGTAATCACCCTCGTAGCTTTGAAGAGGCTCTCAAGGGTCCATGTCCCAAACACAGTGTTAATGGTAAGCCGTCTGCCCATTCATGGGAAAACTGTTATATTATGCAAGAGTTCTCCAAACGGATATTCCAGAATCATCACAATGGAGGCGGCACCGGAGGACACCCTGGCAACCCCGGACTCGGCAACCAGGGAGCCGGCTTTCAGGGAGCTGGCTCGCAAGGGTACATCGCAGGCTCCGGGTTCCAGGGGAACCACTGTCAGAATGCCAGATTTCAGGGGGCTGGTAATGCCGGAGGCAATAATCAGCATAACAACCAAGGAAATCAGAGTCAAGGTGGCCAGTCCGGATTCCAGAGAAATCTGAAGCAGTTGAACAGTGGCCAATATCATGTCTTTACCACCAGTACCTGCAAGCGGGATCGGAAGGTTCAGCGGAGAGCCGCCCACCTGGTTGAGCCGGCAGTCCCGTATTACCTCAATTGGTCGGAGCACTAGGTCACTTGGAGTCGGGTGGATCATCTGGAGCTTATTGATCACCCTGGCCATCTGGCATTGGTGGTGGCGCCACAAGTCGGCGGGTATACGTTGACAAAAGTGCTTATGGATGGCGGCAGCAGCATCAATATCCTTTACTATGATACTTTTCGATGGTTGAACTTGTCCGAAAAATAGCTCACCCCTTCCACTATAGTCTTTCATGGCATTGTCCCTGGCAAGTCAGCTTATCCCATTGGTAGAATTTCTCTGGAGGTGGCCTTTGGCGATGAATTTAATTATCATTCGGAGTTCTTGTCTTTTGAGGTGGTCAAGCTTAAAAGCCCCTATCATGCTCTCTTTGGAAGGCCGGCTTATGCGCGGTTCATGGCACGTCCATGCTATGTTTATCAGAAATTGAAAATGCCTGGTCCGAAGGGTACCATTACTGTTGAGGGTAACCGGAGAGTTGCACTTGAGTGCGAGGAAGGAGATGCAGCTTATGCCGAGTCGGCTTGTGCGGCAGAAGAGCTGAAGAACTACAAGGACAATGTTGACCTGGCTGACAGAACCTCTCTGAAGAAGCCAACGACTGAGTCTGATTCTTTGCTCATGTTCAAGTTGGCCAGAAACACCAAGCAAGTGGATTTCACCCTGGTAATTCATCTGAGCAGTTTACCGCCGGGGCGACAAAATAGGAAAGCGCGCTCATGGAGTTCATCCGTGAGAATCGGGACATTTTTGCATGGAAACCTTCTGACATGCCTAGTGTACCGAGAGAACTCGCTGACCACTCCCTTAATGTGGATCCTAAGTTTAAACATGTTCGTCAGTATCTCCATCATTTGAATGAGGAAAGGCGGAAAGCTATTGGCGAAGAAGTGGCTCGGCTCCTAGCTGCCGGGTTCATTGTTGAGGTTTTTCATCCAGAATGGCTGGCTAACGCGGTACTTCTTCTGAAGAAGAATGGGACTTGGCGAATGTGTGTGGATTACACAGACTTGAATAAAGCTTGTCCGAGTGATCCTTTCGCTTTGCCCCGCATTGACCAGATCATTGATGCCACGGCGGGTTGTGAGTCTTTATGTTTTCTGGACGCTTATTCTGGTTATCATCAGATCAAGATGAAGCAGGAGGACCAGGAAAAGACAGCTTTCATTACACCTTTTGGAGCTTTCTGCTATATGTCCATGCCATTTGGTCTGAAGTGCGCACAGGCGACTTATCAGCGCTGTGTCCAAAATTGTTTCCACAAACAGATTGGGCATAACGTTCATGCTTATGTTGATGACATCATGGTGAAATCTCGGAAAAAGGAGACCTTGTTGGATGATCTCAAGGACACGTTTGATAACCTTCGAGTTTACCAGATGAAGCTCAACCCAGAGAAGTGTGTCTTCGGTGTTCCTGCAGGAAAACTACTGGGATTCCTAGTTTCTGAGTGTGGCATCAAAGCCAACACAGAAAAGATCAAGGCATTCACGACCCTGGCCAAGTCGGCAAATCTTAATGCCATCCAGAAGCTGGTCGGGTGGGTTGCGGTGTTGAGCCGGTTTATAAGCCGGCTTGTTGAGAAGGCAATCCCACTTTACCAGATGCTCCGAAAGTCAGATGATTTTGTTTGGAGCGATGCTGCGGATCAGGCTTTTGAGTCTCTCAAGAAGCAGTTGTCTGAGCCGCCCATCCTTGCTGCCCCTCGGGAGAAGGGGCCCATGTTGTTTTATATTGCAGCTAACAGGAAAGCTGTCAGTGTGGCAGTTGCTGTGGAGCGAAAGGAAGCAGGCAAAGAGTACCCAGTTTAGCGCCCGGTGTATTATATCAGTGAAGTTTTAACAGAGTCCAAGGAGCGGTATCTACATTGGCAGAAGCTGGTGTATGGTGTATTCATGGCAAGCCAGAAGTTGAAACACTATGTTCATGAGCACCCAATCACTGTGGTCAGTTCAGCACCCCTTGGAGACATCATTCAGAACAGGGAAGCTACTGGCCGGGTTGCCAAGTGGGCGATTGAGCTTGGGCCACATCATCTCAAATATGTGCCACGAACTGTTATTAAATCTCAAGCTTTGGTGGATTTCATCAATGACTAGACTGAATTACAGGCTCCGGAGGAGAAGCCGGATACCACATATTGGTCTATTCACTTTGACGGTTCCAGGCAATTGGAAGGATCAGGGGCTGGAGTTGTGATAACTTCCCCATGAGGTGACAAGTTTTGTTATGTTTTACGGCTTATGTTTCCTTGTACTAACAATGCAGCTGAATATGAGTCCTTGCTTCATGGGCTCCGTACGGTAAAGGAGATGAACTTAAGCCGGATCAGGTGCCTGGGTGACTCAGATTTGGTGGCTCAGCAAGTTTCTAGAACCTGGGATTCCAAGGATCCCCTTATGGTGGCTTATTGACGCGAGATTACCAACATCACCGGGTATTTTACCGGATATCAGGTGGATCATATTGATCGCTGGCTTAACGAGGCGGCAGATGCATTGTCTCATTTGGGGTCTTAGCGAAAGCTTGTTCCACCCAATGTTTTTCTGGATGTGTTGCACAACCCGTCAGTCAACTTACCGACGGAGGAAGACCTTGCTATTCCTGATCCAGAGGCAGCTCTAGTTGCCGTTGTTCATGCTATACCAAATTGGACAGTACCTTACCTGGCTTATTTAAGCCGTGCCGAGCACCCAGCAGAGGAAATCTTCGCTCGACAGATCATCAGGTGGTCCAAGTCCATGACTATAGTCAATGGCGAGTTGCATAGAAGAAGCATCACAGACGTCTTTCAATGTTGTATTTCTCCTGAGGAAGGTCGTGCAATTCTCAATGAAATCCACTCTGGTGATTGTGGGCATCATGCCGGTTCAAGATCGTTGGTTGCGAAAGCTTTTCGGCATGGGTTTTACTGGCTCTCAGCCCACGCAGATGTAGAGGATATTGTCCACAAGTGTAATGGTTGTCAGAAATTTGCTCGTCAAGCTCATGTGCCAGCTCAAGAGTTGAGGATGATTCCCATAACCTGGCCTTTTGTAGTTTGGGGGCTTGATATGGTTGGGCCCTTCAAAAGATCCAAGAATAAGCATACTCATTTGTTGGTGGCAGTTGACAAGTTCAGCAAGTGGGTTGAGGCAGAGCCAGTTAGCCATTGTGATGTTGCTACGGCTGTCAAGTTTTTGAAAAAGTTGATCTATCGCTTCGGCTATCCACATAGTATCATCACAGACAATGGCACCAATCTTTCCAAAGGAGTCATGAAGCAGTTCTGTCAACAAGAGCATATCCGGCTTGATTTAACATCTGTTGCGCATCCCCAGTCCAATGGACAGGCAGAACAAGCAAATCAGGAATTGCTGCGCGGAGTAAAACCTAGGCTCATGGTGCCTTTACAATGCATGCCTGGCAGGTGGGAAGACGAATTACCTGCAGTGCTTTGGAGCATACGGACTACTCCCAACAGGTCAACAGCCTACATGCCATTTTTCCTGGTCTATGGTGCAAAGGTTGTACTTCCAAGTGATATTCGTCATGATTCTCCCCGAGTGGCAGCTTATGTGGAGGCTGACAATGAACAAGCTCACCAAGATGCTCTTGATACTCTGGAAGAAGAACGCGAACTTGCTGCGTCCAGATCAGCAATTTATCAACAAGACCTACGCCGCTATCATAGCCGTAGAGTTCGAAGCCGTACCTTTCAGGAAGGTGACTTAGTGCTCCATCTGATACAAGACCAGACAGGCATGCATAAGCTTTCGCCTCCTTGGGAAGGACCTTTTTTTATCAGCAAGAATCTCAACAACGGGTCATATTACCTGGTTGACATACGTGAAGCACATAAATCACGTACCTCTGAGGAGGAGGGCAGCCAGCCCTGGAACATTGCACATCTCCAGCCATACTATACCTAATTCACAGACTGGGCAGTATCTTTTGTACATACCTTCATCATGTATATACATATTATGATCAATGAAATAAAGCCGGCATCTCTATATAAGAGAGTTTGTGGTTTCACCTCAAAATGTGTGTTGAGTCTTTATTCTTTGATCATTGGTTACTTGGGGGCTTCCAACTCATCGAGTTTAGCTTCAAACATCCATTTTAACCCGGCAAAATGCCAAAATTTCCTTGGTTAAACCTGCCTGTTAGCAAGATGCTACTCCGAAAAGGTGACCCAGTGTACGCCTGATGAGTCAATCACAGAGGTGACCCTAAACTCTTCAAAGTTAAAACACTGGTTATGTCACGTGAGAGCTGGCTTTCAGAGAGCTAGAATAAACCAAAAGAGGCCAAAAAGCCTGCTTCATGAAAGCGAATCAGACTCGAGCCTCGAAAGCTGGTCTCCCTGTCGTGCCTCGAAAGCCGGCTTATTATGTCTTTTACGATAATTTTTCTTTATGCTTGTATATGATTATAGTTATTGCAGATTTTCATCAAATTTTGCTAGGTTGCATGCATAACCCAGCCTTTCAATATCTCTCTTAAGTATGTTGCAGTATATTGCAGCATGTTTGGGATTTCTTACACATATGTGTTTTGGCGGGTCATTTTGTCAATCATAGCTGTGCTTTAAAGACATTTTCATGACTATGCCAATTTCAAAGATCAGCCATAGTCATATCATAGAACAGACAAGACAAGTTCTTGGTCAGATGTACGAAGACATCATCAGTAGCAGATCAAGCAAAGTTTTACTATGCTATTACAAGCCGCATCAGTGCCAAAAATACGACCAGGTGTTTTTCGTATTAATCATGGAGCTTCATGGCTGTGTGCCGGCAAGATGGCCTTCTGACTCAATATTGGCACCACTGGATGTCGGGTCAGCTTGTGTCGTCGCGTCTGTTCCTGCAATCTGGAGGTCGCCCTGTAGCCATTGGATGGATCGCAATGCTTCAAAAATTGAGTCTTCCATCATCACAGGTGACGGGTCGACATCAGGGGCGAAGGAGTGCTTACGAGGGTGAGTAAGATTCACCGGCTCTGGATTTGGTGGCTCAATGTGCTCATTGGCTTCAGAATAACCAGCTTGGTACTTGGTGAGATCAACCTCCTCTGTCAGAGCTGTTGCAGCCACCCAGGTTTCTTTTACACACCAAAGGAAATCTTTCCTGGTAAAGGGTGTGTTGTTAGTGTTGTACTCCGGGTATCCACCTACGATCTGAGCCGGGTCTAACTCTGGTACGTATGCTTTGGCACGTGCAAGGGCAGCAAGGGCTCCATGACGGCAAGCCGCCTTTTTCCACTCTTGGAACCATTTGGGTACCACAGACAAATCTTTGAGCATATCCATAATGTGCGGCGATGGTGTCTTTACGTTCTTTACTGCCATAATGTAGCGTGAGCCGCCTATGTACAGCTGCTCCAGGAAAGTATACACGGCCTTCAGCTTCACAAGTGGGGGGCAATAGCTTGCGTTGTTCTTCTACCTATTAACACGGGTGCAATCTCAGTAAGACAAACATACAAACACCTGGGTTTTTTGCCTCACTCAGAGAGGTGGGACTTCCCAAAAATAGCTATGCACATGGCGGTGATGTGGTCCTTGAGGGTGTGCAGTTCTTGAGTTACCGGCTCAAGCTTAGACTCGGCGTCTTCAGCACGTTTCAGAAGGCCGGCTCTCTCTCTATTTCAAATACTGCTTTTGTCTTCTCCAGTGCATTTGTTGCATTAAGCAAGGACTTGCGGAAATTAGTAGATAAGCGTTCTGCCTCCTCCCGTTGCTTCTTTTCCTTCTTCATGGCCTTCTGGAGATTGCTTGCCTTGGACTCAGCATCGTTCAGCATGTCCTGCATGATAGTTTTTCCAAGGTTACAGGATGTACATAATAGTCCCGAGCCGCCATGCTGGTCGACCCGGCACATGGGAACTATATTTATCCGCGCTTTCTCAAATCAAACAAGTCCCATGAAGATGCAGGCATTCCACATGGCACTTGGGGGCTAATGCATAGTTTGTTTTCTCTCCATACATTCAGAGACCCGGCCCATCATATCATGATGAGCCGGCCCTTGGGGGCTACACTTTGATCAAAGGTCTTACAGATACATATAAGTCCCTAGTCATTATGTTATAATAACCCAGCACTTGGGGGCTGCAGGTATATATACAAGGATAGGTGGAAGAAATTACCTCATACTTTCGCTTGAGGGATGTCACCATTGCAATTTCAGTATCCCGGCTCTCAGACAGACGGGTCAAGACAGATTGATGGAGTGAGTTGATGTCTTGGTCTTCAAATGAGTGGTAATGAAGAGCCGCCTTCCCTTATTTTTAATTGGAGATTCAGCCTTGGCGGGAATTTTTGTTAAAGCGGTGGACGCTTCTGGTAGCGAGTTCTGGATTTCACCTGTAACTACCATCTCATCCTCAGCTGGCTCAGTTGGCTTCTCCTGATTCGATTCAGTAGGCTTCTCCTGATCAGCCAGGGGAGGAGATGCGCGAGCAGGGCTCATCATAGAGTCGTGGTGGGGCAGCTCGTCTTGGATGGCCGGCTCATCTGGAATGACTGGGTCGGCTGTAGCTACTCCATAAGATGGACCCTCTGTCCCAAGAATAGGGTCGGATGACCCGGCAGCAGTTTTCTTCTTAATAGCTTTTGCGCTGAACAAAGTAAAGAGTTATTCAGTCAGTGAAGGAAAGCAGAAGTACAAAACGGGAAGGTAAATAATGTGTTATACCCGCGGTTGATGTTGAAAGCTGGTGCCTGAGTTGCACTAGACTCATGAGAGGAAGGAGAGGTTAAGTATGCCGAGTCATCGCGTGCAAGGGGCGCTTTGAAAAGCCCGGCTTGCAGAAGAGAAGCAGTAGGGCTATGAGGAACTTCAGAACGAGCCCTTCGAGCGGGCGGCTCATCTAGTAACCCACCGCTTAGTTCCCCTGCGCTGCTTTGAGTCTTCCGTTTGGAAGTGCCCGCGTGCTGTGCTTTCTTCAAAAGAAATTGTGGATCCAAGTGAGCGTCTGGATGAGAAAATGGAACTTTGCGGATTGCAACCCGGAATTTCTTTCGGACGATTGTTGGTGAGTTGGAATCTGAAGAGATCAGGGTTACCTCTGGCTCGCCGGCTCCGCTATGTTCCATTTGTTCCTGAGGAGAGTCGGCATCAGCAAGTTGGTTAAAAAGCTCACCAAGGGAGTCAAGTTCTACCTCGTTGTCTTCTTCGTCTTCTGGCTCTTCTTCGGGAACTGTCTTGTGGAGGAGTAGGGACTCGAGGTTCTGTTCTCCACCAGGCAGAGTTTGCCTGAATATAAAACAAATTCAGTACCTTAGGGAAAGTGGAAAGATGGTTATGCATAAGAGTGGAAAGCCGGTTTACCTCAGGTGCCAAGTTGCCCTCAGAGAATGGGGCTAATCCCACAATATCGATTGTATCCTTGGTTTCGCCGAGGAGCTTCTTTGCAACCTTGAGGAGCTCTTTTTTGGAAAGATTGATCAGGCTGAATCGAAGTGCATCTTCTGGCTCACCAGTGTATGTGCACATGAGTCTGGTCCTCAAGCTCAAAGGCTGGATTCGCCAGCTAATCTTGGTCCAGGTCAGGTCGACCCTAGTCAGGCCATGAGCGATCAAGGCGTTGATTTTTGGATATAAGGGTTGTAGGGCTTCTCTTTCCTCCTGATAAGAGAAACCGGGGAAGACTGTGGAAGCATTGAGCCGGTCCATCCAATAACCCGACAATGGGTGTTCTTGAGCCGGTGAGGTGTCTTGACAATAAAACCAAGTTTTTTCCCATCCTTTTGGGTGACTCACCAGTTTCACCTCGGGAAAAGCTGAGGTCTTCCTTCTTTGGATGGACACGCCGCCGAGTTCAACGTGAGGTCCATTTTTGTGTTCTGTTTGATGGTTGAGATAAAAGAAAT
Organism: Elymus sibiricus; assembly: GCA_039707655.1. Classification (NCBI taxonomy): domain Eukaryota; kingdom Viridiplantae; phylum Streptophyta; class Magnoliopsida; order Poales; family Poaceae; genus Elymus; species Elymus sibiricus. The sequence goes on from CM077676.1 coordinate 287,182,862, forward strand.
CTTGGAATAGGCTAACGGATGGCTCAATCTGAAGATATACCTCGAAAATACTTGGAACTGGCATAAGTTCATAATGGAGTTGGGTCCAAGGTCTTGTCGCTTGATGTTGAATTTGTGAAGGATGTCTCGAAAGAATTTTGAGCCGAGAGGGCGGAAGCCTCTTTCTAGGTGACCAGCAAAGAGGATGATCTTGTTTTGTGCCGGTTGTGGGTGTATCTCCTCCTCAGGTGCACACCGGTGTATTTCCTCCTTGGCTAGTAGCAACTCGGAGTCTACTAGACTTTGTAATCTCAGTTCTAACATGTTGGATTTGATCCAGTCGACTGCCTTGTTTGGAGCCATGGTGACAGAAACAAAGATTCAGCTGCAAAGGGAAAAGAACAAGTGTGAGCCGGCAAGATCAGAAGAATCCATGGTTGTAGTGATAGTAAGAGGAGATGTCAAGTCGGTAAATAAATCCGGGCTGTGGTTATCAAGACAAGCAGGGTTTTTTACGAGCGTTATAGAAATGATATGACAAGCCGGCAACAGTTTAAGCCGGTATATTTGGAATAAATGCGAGCTGTGAATAAGGTTAAGTCAAAATGTTGCAAACAGATTCTGGGTAGATTGGGCAGCGGTACAAATCCACAAATGAAGGTAAAAGAAAGGAAAAAAGAAATATAACCTAGTTCATCACGGCTGGGTATGAACCAGCAACAGTGTTTATCAAGACTAGGCAGAGGATTCATAGGATGATTAATTAGATAGCGGGAGTGCTAAAGGGCTCTTCGGATGCAACTTCATATGAAATCTAGATCTATTATTACAATATTTGAAGAACGCCGATGAACTAGCAAGTGCTGCGGAGATGAAAGGAGGAATGGAGAGCTTACAGATCTAGGAAGCTAGGGTTGATGATTTTCGATGACGACGATGCTCCTACGACGCTTCCGATGGCCTCTGGTGACAGAATGCTCGCTGTTGTGGTCGCCGGACTGGAGGAGCGATGAGTTCGAGGTGGCAAAGCGCGTCCGAGGCGAGAGGAAGAAGAACAAGTGAGAAGAGAAGGGTAAAGAGTGAGCCCCGAGGGGTGCCAGCCCATTTATAGGCGAGGTGAGACCCGAAACGGCATGTGCGAAACCCCAGGTGGCGCAGTAACTTTGGCTAGAAAGATGCCTCGATTTTCGCGCCTGACAACACAATACAAATCCATTCAAAGATTCATTATAATGTCACGCCCGGATTTTGCGGAAGTGGATTGTGACATCATGAAGAAGGACAGTGAGAAAATACCAAGTCTAAGGGTGGTAAATGACCCGACAAAAAGGCTGAGCCGAAAAATGTGCCTGGAGATGAAGGATGCCAAAAGAGCCGTCTCAAGAAGCAGAGTCGGAGATAAAAGTCCTTCGCAGATTATTAAATTTATTTTGTTTTTCAGGGCAGAGTTTAACATGGATAAATCCAAGTCAAACTGAGGGCTAATGTTGGGGATATTTCCCAGCATTGGAGACCCGGCAGGAGGATGACCCGGCCATAGAGCTATAAGGCTCAATGGGTTATCTCGCTGCTGGGCCTTGAAGATACAAAATGTGCCGGCTTGATGGAGGCCTGGTGAAAAGGGTGGCTCAGTGTCTGGGCCGGCTTAAGAAGGAAAGATAAGACAAGGAAGATTACCTTGGAGCGCAAGATAATTAGAATAAGAATAGGATACGGGTTAAGGTTTCGACTCGGACTCTCATGTAAACCTAGGGCTCAACCTGTTATATAAAGGGGAGCGCCTAGGGCAGGAAGACTAAGTTGCAATCTATCGAGAGCTAGGTCAAGCAAATCCGCATCCTTATAATCGAGATCAAAAGCAATACAATCAAGAAGGACGTAGGCTTTTACCTCCATCGTGAGGGGCTAAACCTGGGTAAACTCGTGTCTTTTTGTTCCCGATCAACCCCGTTAAGTTTCCACCTTCGTACGATGGCCTCATCACTAAGTCCTTTCACGAGGGCATCTGTCGTGTCAAAACCACGACAACAAGCATCCACGTCTACCGTACCAAGTCGATCCGAATCAAATTTAGAAATATTAGTTCTATAGTGTCACATCTTGCCATTTCTTTTTGAGATGGTGAGATGATGCTCGGGACTAATGTGTTTTTACATGCTCGTTGCTACTGATTAATTTAACAAATAGTTGACCCACTCAAAAACGGGAATCAAACCAGAAATGAAATATCTCAATTCAATGAAATAGCTCTTTGACCCGGTCAAAATTGTGGACTAAATCCAAAACTGAACACATCAATTGAATAGCATGTTGTATTATAGTACTCCATGAACATGCTCAAAGTAAAATTAATGAACCTGTTTGATACGCATATCTCCGTTCATGTGTGAATTGCAAACACCGTGTTCTCCAATTCAAACATTTGAATACAATTTTATACTGAATCATGGTTTATATCAGTCTTCGATGCAAAAACGTGACCTCTCCCCTCTCCGCACTCCCGTTTTCTCTCTAGCCGACACTCTTTGTTTCTATCGCGCGCATACGAACACAATCCTTATCGGTCTCTCTCTCTCTCTAGGTCTTTCTAGTTCGCATGCACACTCTATGTATAGGTCTCCCTCGCACATAATGTATGACTCTCTGGTCTAAGCTAAATAGCTAGGGTGCACTCATAGTACACACACAAATTCTCTCGCTCGTTGTCCATAACTCTCTCACGCACCACTCCGCTGTCTCCTGGCTCTTCTCTCTCTCCCTCTCTCAAGCATTCTATCTCCCTAGGTCACACATACACATATCTCACTCGCACTAGATAGCCCATCTAACACACTCTCTCTCTTCCTCGTTCTCTCTCTATCTCACATTCACACACACACACACAATCCCCCCCCCTAGCTAAGTATGAGTATCTCTCACTCCATCATAGGCACACACACTCCCCCCTAGGTATGACTATCTCTCACTCTCCATTAGAAACACACGCATTGTCTCTTTCGCTCCCTAGGTCTATCTCGATCTCTCTTGGGGCCTCTTTCTATCGCACACACACCCTTGTCTCTCGATCTCCCACCCATATAGTCCCCTCACGATCTCGAGGGGATCTCTCTATGACAAACACACCCTCTCTCCCTCCCCATGCCTCCATTTTCTCCATACGTCCTTCTCGACCTTTGTCCCTTGTTTGCCAGACCACTTGCTACTTGTAGTCTGCGTTGGTATTTCCCCGAAGAGGAGAGGATGATGCAGTAAAGTAGAGATAAGTATTTTCCTCAGTTAAGAACCAAGGTTATCAATCCGGTAGGAGAACCAAGCAAAATTATGTTAAGCGCACCTGCACACACAAGAGCAAACACTTGCACCCAACGCAATTAAGAGGGTTGTCAATCCTCTTAGCGGTTATTTGCAAGGATTAAATCTTATCGAGGTAAATAGATAAACTAAATTACTAATAAAAATAAAAGTAAATAAATTGCAGCAAGGTATTTTTAGGTTTTTAATATATGATAAAGTAGACCGGGGGCCATAGTTTTCACTAGAGGCTTCTCTCTCGAACACATAGCATATGGTGGGTAAACAAATTACTGTTGGGCAATTGATAGAAAAGCAAATAATTTTGATGGATTCATGACAATGATAGTGTATATAGGCATCACGTCCGAGACAAGTAGACCGACTCCTGCCTGCATCTACTACTATTACTCCACCCATCGACCGCTATCCAGCATGCATCTAGGGTACTAAGTATGAAATAGAGTAATGCCTTAAGCAAGATGACATGATGTAGACAAAGTAAACTCAAGCAATATGATTAAACCCCATCTTTTTATCCTTAATGGAAACAATACAAATACGTGTCATGTCCCCTTCTATCACTGTGATTGAGCACCGCAAGATTGAACCCATCACAAAGCACCTCTCCCATTGCAAGACAAATCAATCTAGTAGGCCAATCCAAATCGATAGATCGGAGAGAAATACAAAGCTATAATGATCATGCATAAAAGAGTTCAGAGAAGACTCAAATATTTCTCATGAATAATCTGATCATGAACTCACAATTCATCGGATCCCAACAAACACACCGCAAAATAAGATTACATCAGATAGAACTCCAAGAACATCGAGGAGAACATGGTATTGAAGATCAAAGAGAGAGAAGAAGCCATCTAGCTACTAGCTATGGACCCGTAGGTCTGTGTTAAACTACTCACACATCATCGAAAGGGCAGCAAGGTTAATGTAGAAGCCCTTCGCGATTGATTCCCCCTCCGGCAAAGTACCAAAAAAGGCCTCCAGATGGGATCTCAGAAGAACAGAGGCTTGCGGCGGCGGAAAGGTTTCTTCTTCTGGCTCTCTGTTGGTTTGGGAATATTTGTGAATTAATAGCGAAGGAATTAGGTCAAGAGGTGCCACGAGGGGCCCACAAGCCTGGGGGGCGCGCCTACCCCCTGGGAGCGCCCTCCAGGCTTGTCGCCTCCTCGTGACTCTTCTGGTCTTCTGCCGAAGCTTCCTTGGTCTCTTCTGGTCCAGAAAAAATTAATCCAAAGTTTTTTTCTTGTTTGGACACTTTTTGATAATGATTTTCTGAAAAGGCAAAAACAAGCAGAAAACAGCAACTGGCACTGGGCACTGGGTTAATAGGTTAGTTCCAAAAAATGATATATAATGGCATGTAATTGCATATAAAACATCCAAGATTGATACTATAATAGCATGGAACAATCAAAAATTATAGATACGTTGGAGACGTAACAAGCATCCCCAAGCTTAATTCCTGCTCATCCTCGAGTAGGTAAATGAAAAAAATAGAATTTTTGATGTGGAATGCTCCCTATCATGTTTCATCATGTAATCTTTCTCTTACGGTATAAATAATAAGATCCGAATGATTCAAAGCAATAGTCTATAATTTGATATAAAGACATCAATACTCAGGCATACTAATAAACAATCATGTCTTTCAAAATAAAAATGCTAAAGAACGTTATCCCTACAAAATCATACAATCCTGTCATGCTCCATCTTCTTAACACAAAGTATTTATCATGCACTACCCCGATGACAAGCTGAGCAATTGGTTCATACTTTTTAACGCGCTTCAGCTTTTTCAACTCCCACGCAATACATGAGCGCAAGCCATGGATATAGCACTATGGGTGGAATAGAGTGTGGTGGTAGAGATCAATAAGGGAAAGTCAAAAATAAGAAGATAGTCTCACATCAATGAGGCTAATCAACGGGCTATGGAGATGCCCATCAATTGATGTCAATGTTAGGAGTAGGGATTGCCATGCAACGGATGCACTTAGAGCTATAAGTGTATGAAAGCTCAGCATGAAAACTAAGTGGGTGTGCATCCAACTTGCTTGCTCATGAAGACCTCGGGCATTTGAGGAAGCCCATCATCGGAATATACAAGCCAAGTTCTATAATGAAAAATTCCCACTAGTATATGAAACTGACAAAATAGGAGACTCTCTATATGAAAAACATGGTGCTACTCAGAAGCACAAGTGTGCAAAAAGGATAGTAACATTACCCCTTCTCTCTTTTCTCTCATTTTTTTTCATGGCTCTTTTTTGCCTCTCTTTTTTTGTCCGGAGTCTCATCCCGACTTGTGGAGGAATCATAGTCTCCATCATTCTTTCCTCACTAGGAGAATGCTCTAATAATGATGATCATCACACTTCTATTTACTTACAACTCAACATTACAACTCAATACTAGAACAAAAATGTCACGCCCAATATGCGGTCTATCCTCAAGGAACTCGAAAGCTCCACTAAGGATAGAAGCGCATATCGAAGATGCTTCGCAAGGTGGATATCATTACAACACACCATGTATTGAATAGATGAGAATACCAGATAAAGGCTTTCACTCGCCACAAGCTACATCATGAATACATCAATACATCAATACATAGCAATCATCATACAGAAGAGCAGGATCCGACTACGGATGAAATCAAACGAAAAAGAAGAACGACATCCACCCTGCTAATCCCAGCTGCCAACCAGGAACCCATCCTATGATCGACGAAGAAGAAGAAGCAGAAGAAGAACTCCAAAAGAAAACATGCATCGCTCTCACATCAAAGCATCGCTTTACCTGTACCTGCAACTGTTGTTGTAGTAATCTGTGAGCCACGAGGACTCAGCAATCCCATTACCATGGGTATCAAGACTAGCAAAGCTTAATGGGTATGGAATGGATAAGTGGTGAGGTTGCAGCAAGCACTAAGCATTGTATGGTGGCTAACTTACGAGTACAAGAATAAGAAGAGTAACTACGCATAACGGTCGCAAACTAATAATGATCAAGAAGTGATCCTGAACACCTACTTACGAGTCAAACATAACCCCACCGTGTTCTCTTCCCGAACTCCCTCAAAAAGAGACGATCATGGTTACGCACGCGGTTGGTGTATTTTAATTAGAATTAGTGTCAAGTTCTCTACAACCGGAGGTTATAAATTTCCAAGTCGCCACATAACCGCGGGCACGGCTTCGCGAAAGATTTAACCCTGCAGGGGTGCTCCAAGTAGTCCATTATAAATTACCACACGCATCCGATGGAACATCCTCACACCATGATAACACGATGCTTACGATAAGGAGTCCCGGTGGAAGCCACTCGTAAAAGGTAAAACTAAACCAGCAAGACCTCCCGATGTGTCGATGATCCCTATAGGAGCCGCGTATCTCTTTCTTAGGACACGGCAGATGAACACTACGTACGACAGCCATAAACCCGAGTTGCCCCAGGTGGCGCTGCAAGTGGCTCTAGTTTGGACCAGCACCATCAGCACTGGCCCACCTGGATTATGTTGAATTAAGAATCCGCGGGTTCATGACGCCCTATGAGTTAATTAATTAATTTCAGTATTATTATGTTGGCAAATGTTAAAACCAATGTTGGGCCTTGCTGGAGAAGTTTATCCTAAAACGAATGATCAGGGGGGTTCCCATATGCCCCACATGTGTTAGAAGCGCTCATCAAGGAACATAACACCGGTATTACGGAAACTAGGGCGGCATGAGGGGAACAAAACACCAGGAAAAAGGCTGATCCTTCCACCCATTACCAAGTATATAGATGCATTAATTAAATAAGAGATATTGTGATATCCCATGATATCCATGTCCCAACATGGAACAACCTGAAACTATACATGCAACTAGCAACGCTATAAGAGGGGCTGAGCAAAGCGGTAACATAGCCAAACAACGGTTTGCTGGGTAAGGGTGGTTAGAAGCTGTATCATGGCATATGGGAGGCTGACATATATGTGGTAGGAAGCGCGACATAGCGATAGCAACGAGACAACTTGCAAGCAAAGATAGTAGAGATATCCAACGTAATGGTCATCTTGCCTGAAATCCCGCTAGGAAGAAGACCGAATCCATGAAGAAGACGAACAAGCATAGTCGAACGAATCCTCACACTTCGCAACATAACCGGAACTAACGAGAAGAAGCACAATCGGAAAGAAGCAAACAACATGGTAAACAAACAAGCATAATCATGGCATAATGCACAACTAAGTATGATGCATGTCAAGTTTAAAGATGCATGGCATGGCAAGAAGCAACAACCAAATACTACACATTAAGTGAAGCTCAATTTGCAACGAGTTGCATATTGACGAAACTCCACAACAATTATTTAGTTCAATCCCGCTTATGTTACTCATTAATATTAAATGTTGTTAAACATGGCAAGAGATGAAGCACAAGTAAACTACCTCTCTAGGCAATTTAAATGAGGCCGGAAACAACACATAGCAATTCCGGAAAATCCCCATATGTAATTTTCGAAATTGGTACTGTTCTGCCTAAAACACAATTTTAAAGTTGTTTAACAGCAAAAGTAAGTGCACCATGTCAATCTACACATTTTTCTAGACCATTTACATATAAATTTTATTTAATTCGGAGGTACGGTTAAATAGCTATGAAATAAACCATTTTAGCATGTCATTTAGCAATTTAATTCAAACAACAATTTTAATGTTGTTAATATGCATGAGGATGACATATTTAAGTTGGATGCAATTTTGTGAAAACAATGACATATATCATGATATGAGGCATTTGTCGCCATGATGGAAAGAAATGGGTGCCACAGCGGCGATAAAGGAAATGGTGCCACGGCAACATTCCGGTTCCGGTAACTCGTTGAGATACCGGTGCAAAGGAGGAACAAGTGTGCGGATGTGCGGAACATGCAAGAGATGGTGGGGTCATCCGGTTACCGGGTTCCCACGTGTCAGTGGCATGGAAACGGGGAACGTGCACGAAACAATTCGGACATGACGCGAACACGGGCATCTCGTACAAAACATGCATGAGTCCATGGGCGGTCGTCTCGGCGGTTATAGCTTCGAAGCGTGCATTTCGGGGCGGAACGGGTCGATGTGGTCTAGTCGAAGTAGAGGTGCACGTGTCAAAGAGGAACTTGGCGCTTCCAAGATCTTTGGAAGTTGTCGTCAAACTTGACGAAACCCACGGCGACGGTAGTGGTACACGGGTCTTCGGGCACTTGGCGTTCCGGTGCGGTAGTCATTCAGGCGGCGGTAGTGGTACATGTGTCGAAGAGGAACTTGACGTATCCATGTTCCTCGCGGGTCGTCGTTGAACTGGGTGATCCGATGCGGTAGTCGAACTTGGGGTTTCCGTGGGTAGAGGTACTTGGCGAAATCCACGGGAACCAGTAGTTGTACACGGTTCGTAGACGTTTGGTGTCGTTAGTAGAGGTACTTGGCGCAATTGTAGTGGCACTTCGCGATCCAAATTGCCCCTGTTCGGGGAGGTTGCGACCACGACAATAGTTCAAGGCCGGAGGCTACGTGTAGGACACGCAAGAAGGTAGTGGAGCTGCTGGTCTTGCGTCCAGCGGCAGCAACACAAGAAGGCGGCTGGCTTGTGCAGGGGTCATCGGAGGCCGGCAAGAGGCGGATGTGAGTGGCTGTAGGGGCAAGCATGCAGGCCGAGCACGCGAGGTGGTGCTGGAGGCGTCGAGCTGCTGGTGAAGCGAGGGAAACAGAGGGGACACGAGTAGGGCGGCTCGGCGGACCGAGGTGATGCTGGTCGCGCGCGTGTGGTAGAGGTGGCCGGACGAGGTGAGGAGGCGGAGCGCGGGACTGGAGAAAAATGGCGTGGGGCGAGGAAGGGAAGCAGCCGGCGGGTGGAGGTCATGGGGATGTAGCGGTGGTTGAGGCAGAGCAGCACTCGGGGCTGGCCATTGCAGGCGGCTGCAGGCTGGTCGCGGAGGTGAGGGAAGGAGCGGCGCGGGGAGGAGAAGGCAAGGTGGCGCAGAGGCGGCCTGTGCTCGCCGGCAGCGTGGCTTGCGAGTGATGTCGCAAGGTTGGCAGGGGGTCGGTCATGGGGATCAGGGCGAGGAGCTCCTCTCCTGTGCATGCGTGGGTGTGAGAGGCGGCGCAGGAGGGAAGATAGGGATCGAGGGAGAGAGTGGATCGGGCAGAGGCTAGGGTTATAGGTTAGGAGGGGGCGGCTGGGCTGGCGGTGGCTTGCCTGCTGGCCCTCTCTCTTCTTCTTTCCAAATCTTTTCCGACAACAGAAAATTGCAATGAAAGAAAAGGAGAGAAAAGAAAGGGTTAGAGAAAGAATTTGTGCAGGAGGCCAATTTTCCTAGACTCACAAAAATGAGCTTGATCCAAGAAAAATACATTTGGCACCGTTTAGAAGGATTGGATTCGAACTTATTTGAATTTGGTCCAAATAAGTTTGAATTAGGACAAGGTTTAGATAGGTCAAAAAATGTTGAGGTTTTAGGAGGAGCCTCGATAGATGGGAAAATAATTATTGTCAAGGTTTGGAAGTCAAACTCGAAGCAGAAAAGGCATGGGATTAAGTTGCAAGTGTGTTTATGGGTTATTCCGAATTAATGGAATATTATATTATAGCTCCCTAATAATATTGGGAGGATATATTATGAAGAGAAATCACCATGTGAGTTCCCTCAATTTAAATGAATCAAAGATCCATGCAATTTATTTGTTTGAGTTGCAAAAATATTTAATGACATGATGGCATGATGAAATGGTGCAATGCAACATACAAATAATTAACACGGCTCTCACGAAAAACATGGATGGCATCTGGAGCGTCGGTCTCGGGCTGTTACAAAACATATGACTCTATATGAATGTCTCTGGCAGTGTACCAGGATGTGCAATGATGCTAGCGTAACATGTATAAAAATGATGAACGGTGGCTGAGCCACAAATACTATGTCAGCTATATGATCATGCAAAGCAATATGACAATGATGATGTGTGTCATAAAAATGGAACGGTGGAAGTTGCATGGCAATATATCTCGGAATGGCTATGGAAATGCCATGATTGGTAGGTATGGTGGCTGTTTTGAGGAAGATATAAGGAGGCTTATGTGTGATAGAGCGTATCATATCACGGGGTTTGGATGCACTGGCGAAGTTTGCACCAACTCTCGATGCGAGAAAGGGCAATGCACGGTACCGAAGAGGCTAGCAAATTGCGGAAGGGTGGGAGTAAGTATGATCCATGGACTCACATTAGTCATAAAGAACTCACATACTTATTACAAAAGTTTATTAGCCCTCGAATCAAAGTACTACTACGCATGCCCCTAGAGAGATAGACTGGTAGGACAAGGTCCATCGCTCTTCCTCGACCGCCACTCATAAGGTAGACAATAAACAATAAATCATGCTCCAACTTCTTAGCATAACGACAGATCATACATGCATGCTTCGGGAATCACAAACCTTAACACCAATATTCTTACTAAACCACAATTATCTACTAATACCTCCCACATATTACCATCTTAATATCGCAAAACTATTGCTAGGAATCAAACTTATCATATTCAGTGATCTACATGAAAGTTTTTATTATATCCCTCTTGAATACCTATCATATCAGGACCAAATTCATAACCTGTGCATATTACCATTGCTATTCATTAGACTCTCAAAAATATATAAGTAAAGCATGAGAGTGCAACTATTTCTTTAAAATATAACCACCGTTGTGCTCTAAAATATATAAGTGAAGCACTAGAGCAACTGCCTAGCTCAAAAGATATAAGTGAAGCACATAGAGTATTCTAACAAATCATGAATAATGTGTGTCCCTCTAAAAAAGGTGTGTTCAGCAAAGATGATTGTGACAAACTAAAATGCAAACAAAAGCAAACAAACTATATAACAAGACGCTCCAAGCAAAACACATATCATGTGATGAATAAAAATATAGCTCCAAGTGAGTTACCGATAGATTGCAGACGAAAGAGGGGATGCCTTCCGGGGCATCCCCAAGCTTAGACGCTTGAGTCTTCCTTGAATATTACCTTGGGGTGCCTTGTGCATCCCAAGCTTAGGCTCTTGCTGCTCCTTATTCCTTTGTCCATCGTAGTCTCACCCAAAACTTGAAAACTTCAGCACACAAAACTCAACAGAAACTTCGTGAGATCCGTTAATATAACAAACAAATCTTAAACTTTAGGTACTGTTATAAATTGATTAATATTTAATATTGGCATAATTCTACTGTACTCCAACTTCTCCATGACTCAAACCCCCGATACGATCCATAGATTCATCAAAATAAGCGAACTATGCAACAAAAACAGAATCTGTCTAAAACAGAATAGTCTGTCAAGACCCGAATTAACGTCATACTTATGTAACTCCAAAAATTCTGAAAAGTTAGGAAAACGTGGGAAATTCATATATCAATACTGTGTAAAAATTTCAGAAGGTTCTGACGCTCCAGAGAAAAAACAAAATTCCAGCATTGGACGTAAAAGTTTCTGTTTTCAAACAACATCTATCATACTATCTTCCAAATCATCCCAAAGGTGTTACCTGGCACAAACACTAATCAAAATAAAAAAATACAATCATAACAGAAGCTATAATTGTGTAAACACTCAAAAACAGAAGGTAAAAGCAAAAATTATTTTATTCATTGGGTTGCCTCCCAACAAGCGCTATTGTTTCATGCCCCTAGCTAGGCATAATGCATAGTTTCAAGTGTTGTCATCCTTGGAGTTGATTCCATAGTTGGCCATCATAATAGATTCATAAGGTGCTTTAATTATCTTTCTAGGGAAGTGTTCCATCCCTTTCTTTAACGGAAATTGAAATCTTATATTACCTTCTTTCATATCAATAATAGCACCAATTGTTCGTACAAAAGGCCTACCAAGTATTATGGGACAAGAAGGATTGCATTCAATATCAAGAACAATAAAGTACACGGGCACATAATTTCTATTTGCAAGAATAAGGACATCCTTTATTCTACCCAATGGCTTTTTAATAGTGGAATCCGCAAGATGCAAATTAAGGGAACAAGGATCCATGTCGGTGAGACCTAGCACATCACACAAAGACTTTGGTATAGTGGAAACGCTAGCACCAAGATCACAAAGAGCATTACATTCATAATCTTTAATTTTGACTTTAACAGTAGGTTCCCATTCATCTTGTAATTTTCTAGGAATTGATACTTCCAACTCGAGTTTTTCTTCATGTGTTTTCATCATAGCTTCTACAATATGTTTAGTGAAAGCATTATTTTGTTCATATGCATTTGGTGAATTAATCATGGATTGCAACAATGAAATACACTCAATTAAAGAACAACAACCATAATTAAAGTCCTTGTAATCCAAAGTAGTGGGTGCATTACTATTTAAAGTTTTGACCTCTCCAAACCCACTTTTTCCATTTTTATGACCAAGATTATCACCCTCCAAGCAAGTGGGACTCCTTCTATCTAAAGTTGACTATTCTTCAGTCCCCTTTTCATAAAGTTTTATGTTATTAAATAATGATTCAAAGCATCCATCTTATCACACAAAGTATTAATTTCTTCAACAGAATTTACCTTCTTACCAGTTGGAGTTCGTTCAGTGTGCCATTGAGAATAATTTGCCATGATATTATCAAGAAGTTTTGTAGCTTCTCCCAATGTAATTTCCATAAAAGTACCACCTGCATCAGAGTCTAGCAAATTTCTAGAGACAATGTTTAGTCCCGCATAAATTTTTTGTATGATCATCCATAAATTCAAGCCATGAGTTGGGCAATTTCTTATCATTAATTTCATTCTCTCCTAAGATTGTGCAACATGTTCATGCTCAAGTTGCTTGAAATTCATAATTTGATTTCTTAAAGAAATAATCTTAGAGGGAGGAAAATACTTGGTAATAAAAGCATCCTTACACTTATCCCGAGAATCAATACTATTTCTAGGCAAGGATGAAAACCAAGTTTTAGCACGATATCGTAGTGAGAATGGAAATAATTTTAATTTGACAATATCATTATCCACATCTTTCTTCTTTTGCATATCACAAAGCTCAAACGAAAGTATTTAGATGGAATGCAGCATCTTCATTAGGACTACCAGAAAATTGTTCTTTCATAACAAGATTGAGCAAAGCAGCATTAATGTCACACGACTACGCACTAGTGGCAGGAGGAGCAATAGGAGTACTAATAAAATCATTATTATTAGTATTGGAAAAGTCACATAATTTTGTATTTTCTTGAGACATCGCGACAAAACTAGGAAACAAGCAAACAAAAATATTTTTGTTTTTTTGTAAAAAAAATTAGAAGTGGGGGAGATGAAAACGAGAGGCAAATGCAAATAAAAGGCAACTAAAATAAATACAAGTGAATGATAGTTTGTGCGAAGGTACTTGGTAATTTTGATGATGTCTCCCCGGCAACGGCGCTAGAAATTCTTCCTGCAACTTGTACTCTGCGTTGGTATTTCCCCGAAGAGGAGAGGATGATGCAGTACAGTAGAGATAAGTATTTCCCTCAGTTAAGAACCAAGGTTATTAATCCAGTAGGAGAACCAAGCAAAATTTCGTTAAGCGCACCTGCACACACGAGAGCAAACACTTGCACCCAACGCAATTAAGAGGGTTGTCAATCCTCTTAGCGGTTATTTGCAAGGATTAAATCTTATCGAGGTAAATACATAAACTAAACTACTAATAAAAATAAAAGTAAATAAATGGCAGCAAGGTATTTTTAGGTTTTTAATATATGATAAAGTAGACCGGGGGCCATAGTTTTCACTAGAGGCTTCTCTCTCGAACACATAGCATACGGTGGGTAAACAAATTACTGTTGGACAATTGATAGAAAAGCAAATAATTATGACGGATTCATGGCAATGATCATGTACATAAGCATCACGTCCGAGACAAGTAGACCGACTCCTGCCTGCATCTACTACTATTACTCCACCCATCTACCGCTATCCAGCATGCATCTAGGGTATTAAGTATGAAACAGAGTAACGCCTTAAGCAAGATGACATGATGTAGACAAAGTAAACTCAAGCAATATGATTAAACCCCATCTTGTTATCTTTAATGGCAATAATACAAATACATGTCATGTCCCTTTCTATCACTGGGATTGAGCACCGCAAGATTGAACCCATCACAAAGCACCTCTCCCATTGCAAGACAAATCAATCTAGTAGGCCAAACCAAATCGATAGATCGGAAAGAAATACAAAGCTATAATAATCATGCATAAAAGAGTTCAGAGAAGACTCAAATATTTCTCATGAATAATCTGATCATAAACTCACAATTCATCGGATCCCAACAAACACACCGCAAAAGAAGATTACATCGGATAGAACTCCAAGAACATCGAGGAGAACATGGTATTGAAGATCAAAGAGAGAGAAGAAGCCATCTAGCTACTAGCTATGGACCCATAGGTCTGCGGTAAACTACTCACACATCATCGGAAGGGCAGCAATGTTGATGTAGAAGCCCTCCATGATCGATTCCCCCTCCAGCAGAGTACCGAAAAAGGCTTCCAGATGGGATCACGGAAGAACATAGGCTTGCGGCGGCGGAAAGGTTTCTTCTTCTGGATCTCTGTTGGTTTGGGAATATTTGTGAATTTATAGTGAAGGAATTAGGTCAAGAGGTGCCACGAGGGGCCTACAAGCCTGGGGGCGCGCCTACCCCCCTGGGCGTGCCCTCCAGGCTTGTCGCCTCCTCGTGACTCTTCCGGTCTTCTCCCGAAGCTTCCTGGGTCTCTTCTGGTCCAGAAAAAATTAATCCAAAGTTTTTTTCTCGTTTGGACGCTTTTTGATAATGATTTTCTGAAAAGGCAAAAACAAGCAAAAAACAGCAACTGGCACTAGGCACTGGGTTAATAGGTTAGTCCCAAAAAATGATATATAATGGCATATAATTGCATATAAAACATGCAAGATTGATACTATAATAGCATGGAACAATCAAAAATTATAGATACGTTGGAGACGTATCACCACTCTTGGACACGTGCTATAGGGGTCTTTCTCTCCATTGCAAACAACCACACACTATCTCCGTGTATATCCTCACCTCGCTTTTTCTCTCGGAGATGCATGCGTGATATGTTTGCATAAGACACACACACTTTCTATCTATTTTATCATGTGTTGTCCCTTTCTCTTTCACACACACACTCTTTTTGCACACTCACTCTTTCTCCTTCACACACACTTGATCTCTCTCTACTTAGGTACTCTCTCTAGTCCATAGCATATAGATTTTTTGAAAAGTCAAACCTCACAAAGTTTGACCAGGTATGTGGAGAAAAACATTTACATCTAAAACAGGAAACATATATCATTAGATTCATCACAAGATGTAGTTTCATATTATATATACATCTTTGGTATTGTAGATATAAATAATTTTCTCTCTAAACTTGGTCAAAGTTTTCAAAGTTTGACTTTTAAAAATTTTATAGGCACTACATTATCGAACGGAGGGGGTATCTCTTTCTCTCTCTCAACTCTCTCACGCACCACTCCGCTGTCTCGGGGCTCTTCTCTCTCTCTTTCAAACTTTCTATCTCCCTAGGTCACACATACACATATCTCGCTCGCACTAGATATACCCATCTAACAATCTCTCTCCCTCGTTCTCTCTCTGTCTCACACACAAGCATGCGCCCCCCTTAGTACGATTATCTCTCACTCCATCACACGCACATGCACTTCCCCCCTAGGTATGACTATCTCTCACTCTCCATCACAAACACACACATTGTCTCCTTCCCTCCCTAGCTAGGTCTATCTCGATCTCTTTCGGGGTATCTTTCTATCGCACACACACCTTGTCTCTCGATCTCCCACCCATATAGTCGCCTCACGATCTCGAGGGGATCTCTCTATGACAAACACACCCTCTCTCCCTCCCCATGCCTCCATGTTCTCCATACGTCTCTCTCGACCTCTCTCCCTTGTTTGCCAAACCTCTCTTGGCCACGTGCTAGGGGTCTCACTCTCTCCGTTGCAAACAACCACACAATATATCTCCATGTATCTCCTCACCTCGCTTTTGTCTCTCGGAGATGCATGCGTGATATGTTTTCATAAGACACACACTTTCTCTCTACTTTATCATGTGTTGTCCCTTTCTCTTTCACACACACACTCTCTCTCTTTGCACACTCACTCTTTCTCCTTCACACACACTTCATCTCTCTCTAGTTATGTACTCTCTCCGGTCCATAGCATATATACATTTATTGAAAAGTCAAACCTCACAAAGTTTGACCAGGTATATGTGGAGAAAAACATTTACATCTAGAAGGACAAACATACATCATTAGATTCATCACAAGATGTAGTTTCATATCATATATCTTTGGTATTGTAGATATAAGTAATTTTCTCTATAAACTTGGTAAAAGTTTCAAAAGTATGACTTTTCAAAAATTTATAGGCACTCCATTATCGAACGGATGGAGTATCTCTTTCTCTATCTCTACCTCTCACGGGCCTCCCCTCTCACTCGATCTCTCTTTACTGAGGGATTGTACGGTCACTGGCTCAGCGCATAGCTCCGTATATTGTCTAGTTGACCGGTCAACCAGTCTACATGGTGCCTTGTCAGCTCGTGTTCTCTCTGTGTGTGCGGGCCCATATGGCAGTGGGTGAAAATAAATAAACTAGAGGCCCATCTGCCATGGGGTGAAATAAACAAACTAGAAACCACTTGCAGTAGAACCCCGCAAGCTACTAAATTGAGTGCACACTTCTTCCTCGTTAAAACAGTACTGTAGTACTCCCTCCGTTTCGTTTTAGTCTGCATATAAAATTTGGTCAAATTCAAACTCCGCAAACTTTGACTAACTTTATAGGAGAATATTAACATTTACAGTATGAAATCAATATATTTAGATGCATCTTGAAATTAATTTTCATAGCATATAGCTTTAGTATTGTAAATGTTGATATCTTTTGATATAAAGTTGGTCAAACATTGCATAGTTTGACTTTGACCAAATTTTATATGCGGACTAAAAAGAAACAGAGGGAGTACTAGAATAACACCTTCTTGGACGCCACCACGGACACACACTATGACAATGCAGATACACCACTGCGTGGCACGCACGCAAGGACGCACTCGCGCACACCCAGCACACAGTACACACCAGCACACGTGTACACCGTCGTCGCCGCCGGCTGAGATGGAGAATGAGGCGGCCAACAAGCGGAGGCGGCTCGAGCCAAAACCGCAACCGGTGAGCCTAGACTTCATCAGCAGACTCCCCGACGACATGCTGCTCGTCATCATCGCCCTCCTCCCCACCAAATCTGGCGTGCAGACCACCCTGCTCTCCTGGCGGTGGCGCCCCATCTGGCGCTGCGTGCCCCTCAACCTCACCGTCGACAGCTGCCTCTGCGATGGGGACTGCAAACGCATGGCCGTAGTCTCTAAGATTCTTGCATCGCACCCTGGCCAGCCAGACGCCTTGACATCTGCATGTTCAGTACCAACTGCAATTTCCAAGCCAAGTTCGACGAGTGGTTCTTATCCCTCGCCCTAGATCAGCTCGAGGAGCTCAGGTTTGAAGGTCGACGATGTCGCTCTCCGTCGCTGTCCGCGCTCCGCTTCGTGCCAACGCTGCGCCGTGCCAGGTTCAGCTCCTGCTATTTTCCCCAGATTAATGTCGCGCCCGCTCTTCTTCTCCCTCAACTCAAGCAGCTCAGCCTCTTCGACTTTTGTATCTCGAAGGAGGCTATGGAGCGGCTGCTCCGCGGCTGTACAACGCTCGAGTACCTTTGTCTTCAACAGATCCACGGGTTCATTAGCCTCCACATCGCCTCGACGAATCTCCAATGGATTTATGTGTCTTGCTGGCCCCGCAATAGGACATTACTTGGGAAGAGATCAGTTGAGCTTGTTTGACACGAGAAAAATCTAATAAGGCACTCCGTGAGAAGGGAAGAGAAGGAGTTTGATTTCTCTCATGTGTCGGGAAAAGAATGTGCGGGCGTGCCAGTATACCGTAGTACACAAAGAAAACAAAGAGATGGGAAATGAATGTGCGGGTATGCGCTCCGTGGCCTACTAGCGCGGCCAGCCTGACTAGCGATGTGCGAACTCCTGGTTCCCGGGGCCTCGGAAGGCTCCCGGTTGATTACTCCCGTGGGTTACTCTGCGAGATACCTCCGATTAAGTCGTGTGGTCGTCTTCGTCGTCTTCGCTTCACGTTCCCCATGCAGTATGATGGTGATGAGTGTGTGGGCGGCGGCAGAGCCCGTGTCCTCATCGGTACACGCGCCGCTCAAGACATGGCCTTGTGCTAGCGACGTCTGCCCTCGCCGTCGCGCCTCGTCGGTCTTGGCGGCATTGATGTAGTTGGGGTTGAAGTAGCATGGGTCCTGCTCAGCTTGGACTTCTCGACGACCTAACGGCCTCGCCGGGGTATGCAATGGGTATGCCTCACAGGAGTATGTTTTTGGTGGCGACCGGCGTCGGCGAAAACCAACGCACGCTCACATCGGCATTGCCAGTGTGGTTGGCGCCTCGTCTCGGCTGGACGCCGAGTTTACGGCGGTCCTCCAAGACAAGGGCACCGCCACACGGGCCGTGGTAAGATGTTGGTGAAGTCGTGTCGCCTTCCCACCATCGCGCCTTGTCTTCATGGGCTCCGGGTTGCGAACAGCACCATGTGGCACCGTCTTCTCCTCCGGGTCACGGACAGCACCGTGTAGCACCATCCTCTCCATGTTGCGGGCTCGGTGTTGTGGGCAGCTCCGAGGCGTGTGTCATCTTCATGGCTCCAGGTTGCGGGCTCGATCTCGACGAGGTAGACATTGGTGGTGTCGTCCCGCGAGCTCCAAGCCTCTGTCCTTCATGGCGCCGGCTTGATGATGGTTGATGATGTGCATCGTCCTGGCGAGCTCCGTGTCGCCATCCACCACGGCACGGCGGCGGCATCCCTGCGAGCTCCACGCCTCCAGGCTCCAGCTTGACGAAGTAAACGTCGGCGGCGTCCCCAACGGGTGTCACGCCTCCGCCCTCCGGCTCCAGCATGACGAAGTAGACGGCGGGCATCCTCCTTGCGAGCTCCACGCCACGATCCTCCGCGGCACCGGGTTGACGATGTGGCGACGGGTGTCGTCTTGGCGAACTCCGCGCCTCCGTCCTCCATGGCACGGCGGCGGCATCCCCGTGATCTCTACGCCTCCGTCCTCTGGCTCTAGCTTGACAAAGTAGACGTCGGCGGCATCCCCGACCGGCACCACGCCTCCGTCCTCCGGCTCCAGCATGACGAAGTAGATGGCGGGCGTCCTCCTTGCGAGCTCCGTGTCGCCATCCTCCGCGGCACCGGGTTGATGATGTTGGCGATGGGCGTCGTCTTGGCGACCTCCGCGCTTCCATCCTCCATGGCACGGCGGTGGCATCCCCGCGAGCTCCACGCCTCCGTCCTCCGGCTCCAGCTTGACGAAGTAGATGGCGGGCGTCCTCCTTGAGAGCTCCACACCGCGATCCTCCGCGGCACCGGGTTGATGATGTTGGTGATGGGCGTCGTCTTGGCGAGCTCCGCGCCCCCATCCTCCATAGCACGGCGGCAGCATAGCCGCGAACTCCACGCCTCAGTCCTCCTTGGCGCCGGCTTGATGAGGCAAACATCGGTGTCGTCTCCAAGGGCGGCCACCATGAAGAGTCCGGCGGGTTTCATGCCGGCAGCACCACCGGTATGCGTCGTCTTCAAGGGCGGTCCGATCATGCCAACATCGTCTTGGGCGTCGCTTGTGTGATGACTCGCTCGTGTGCTTGCATGCTGTATGCAAAGAAGAAACAAGAAAATAGATCGATTAGATCAAAGTCTTACCCTCCGGGAACGTGAGATTCATCTGCATGGCTTCGCTTGGACTGCTTCTTCTCCTTCCTCCTTGCTCTTCTCGACGGCCCCTCGTCCAGAACAAAGCTCGATGTTGTTGCGTGCCTGGGTTTTCCTGTTATGATTGTTGTCTCCTGCCCCTCCCCTCTGCTACCTTTATATAGTCTGGTGGTCGGCCGCCGATTAGGCAGGCATGATTTCTTCATTGACAAGAAGATCATAGCCTTCCTTCTAGCTGGTTGCCGGTGCATGGTTCTCTTCTGGACGTGCCGCACAAGTACTTTTATTTCTTTCCTTCTTCTTCTCATGAACACGTCTAAATCTCTACTTGCCAAATAATGGATTTCATAGTCAGCCTCGTACACGTTTGTAGATGAACCGGCTCGTGAGCCCATTGTAAGACACAGTCCGAGGCTCCGAGCACATAGTTAGCTAGCCCAGGTACGAGGGTATTTAAATACGTACACGTCCGCGCTGCGGCCGGTACACGAATACCCGAACAAATATATGTACATGGCTATGTGTATTCAGACACATACATGTACGTGCAGCCGAGGCGTGTGGGTATTCGGAAGTGTATGCGTACACCGGCTAGAGCCGGTACGTATGAATCCTTTTGACCATAAGCCACCTACATGTTACTGCCGTGCATGGCCTTCGATGCATGCATGCAATTGTACGTGGGCAATTTTGCCATGCACCACGTACCAAGCTAATGATAGACCAGTGTATGCATCCATTATATCATGTACCAACATATGCATATATATTCTCCCTTGGATATCCTGCACTAAAAAAATAACCTCAAACATTCAAAATAGATTATGTGAGCTCCATAAGAAAATCCAATGATTAATAGTATAATAATTATTAATAAAGATGATTAAAAAATCATCGAACAAATGCCCCCTCGACGAGTTGAGCTTGAGTGCGAAGCAAATTGAGCTTGACTCGACGAATATTTTTTACTCGGCGCATAGTTCATATGCAGCCTGGGGAACAAACTCAAAGATGATATCTCTGTGACGATGTGTGCGTCGTTTCGAAGATAATTGGTCAGTAGTGATGTGATGTAGTGTAGGCATGTTCATCCACACTTGTGTTCTCTAGGGAGCTCGTTGGATCGTATAACATGCACGATGCCAGCCAACAAAGCAACCCTATCCCGTCTTCATTCCATGGCGAAAGATCATACCCTGTCCTGAAAACAAAAATAAATAGAATTTACCAATCTTGTCGCGACCGTCCAGCTGCTTCGGTGCCAGCCGACCTGATTGGAGGGTTTCACAGATTCATGCTGGCCGCACTGGCACGTTGCACTACTCCCATGATTTCCTTGTGTTGATGTAGGCGAGGCGTCGGTAGACCGTCGACAGCTCCCCTTCATTGAGTGAATCGCCACACCATTCATGGCGTGGCAATTCCGGTGGTACGCCGGGACGCCATTGGCCTCATGGATGATTGAGGGGTTGATGTTGCCCCCACGCTTCACTGTTGTTGGAGAGGGCGTACCGGAGTGACATTGGTGCCGCTCCCACTAGTGCACAGATGCCGCCTTCGAGCGCCCATCGTGCGTGTCGCTGTAGATGATTGGTCGCCGGAGTGTCGTCGGCACTGCCATGGACGCATGGGTACAGCTGCACCCCAAACGACCATGGTGTAAGTTGATGTAGTGGTTTATTGTCGGAACGCCGTCGACATCATATTGGGCACATTGTGTAGATGATATTTGCCGATGTAGATGATCGAAGCAGGGATGCTGCCAACAATGTCGGGAAGCGCCTCTCCATGGCTGCAAAGACGTCGGAGAGACACAAAAAGAAACACCAAACAGAACAAGGCGAAAAAGAAGAGAGAAAAAAAAGTTTTTGGTTGGGTTTTAAAATGTTGGCTTTCCCGTTATACACCAGCTATAGGCGTGATATCCGAGAAGGCTACTGAAAGACTCGTCATTGGGAACCGTCGAAAGACCTTGACAATTGCAACTCAACATCTTAAAAAAAATCTTCGGTGTACGTGTATGAAGACGCCGTGTTACGGGATGTTTCCGAGAGGCAACAGAAATTCAAACTCTAGCCCATCATCATACTGAGGGCCCCCACAGCTCGACGTGCCCCCTGCACATACCCCATGAACCCAGAGACTTGGGTGTGATAGATTTAGGGTAAATGGTTTTGGGACAATGGCTTGGTGATTTTTCTTCATGGCATATTGAGGGGTGGTGAATGGAGACCTCCCGCCTTCCTTTCAGTGGGTCTCCTATTGCTTGGGACCACTTGACTGCTTCTTGGACTGTTGGGATTTTTTGCTTCTTGGATTTGCTTCTTGGATACTTGAAATTTTATTTTGATTACTCACGCGAGATGATTGATTGGTCGCGGACTTCATGGACTTGCTTTGACATTTTGCTTGAAACTCTCGAGGACTTTTCTTCCGGGATTCTTGGGGACCCACCTTGGGAACTTGGAAGGCAACCGTTCACCTCTGTGTACTAGGAAAACCCTCTAGCACTTTATCTGGAGCTTTTGGTGGCGCACCCCTGGGTTTCCATGTGACTACGCACCAAACCAACTTACGTTGGGTCGGGCAGCCCTCCATGATCTTTTCATATAGTCTTCCCTAGGGTGTGAGCCTCTGTGAACATGAGGCATGCCGGGAAACATGAAGGGCGCGGGTCTCAATACTCAGAAGTGACCAAGTAATCATCTCCGCTGCCTCCGGAAGCATACACCTGGTACGTGTCGTGCATTGTGGGTGTAGGATGCTGCTCCACCTGCAATTTGACACATTGTGCCTCCCTCCAACAAGTCCTAGGGTAGCCAAAACTTCAGTCAACAGCGTAGTGCGATATGGGAAAGCCGTTTTTTTGTTGTTGGACTAAGTCCATTAAAATTGGGGAAAACCAAATATATGCACAATATGCAAAGGAGAATGCATCATGGATCCGATAGCCCACAGAAAAAGTCTCCCCAATGAAAAACCAAAAGGCAACAAAAGAGGCAAAATTTTAAGAATTATATTTTTTGAGGAACCTTCCGTTGATTGGGGGCATAGGTCGGACTCCCTGGGAATCGACGAGCTGGTATGCTCCCCCGTCGTAGACTTACTTGATGACATATGGTCCTTCCCACTTTGGCTCGAACTTGCCCTTCGTCTTGTGCGTGATGACGATGGGACGCCTGAGAACGAGGACCAACTCGCCCTTCCGAAAGACGCGTTGCTTCACAAGCTTGTCGTAGGCTCTCACCATATTTTGGCGGTAAAGCTCCATGTTCTGTAGGGCATGAAGTCGCCCCTCTTCAAGGGCGTCGAGCTCCTGGAACCGCAGTTGTACCTGTTCGTCTTGGGTGATCTCATCTTGGATAGCCACCCACAAAGAGGGTAGTTGGACCTCTAGTGGCCCAACCGCTTCACTCCCGTAAATGAGAGAAAACGGAGTTGCCTGTGTTGGGGTACGAACCATAACGCGGTACGCCCACAAGGACTCGAAGAGATGGTCATGCCAGTCTCTCCTGTTCCTTGTCACCATCTTCTTGGGTATCTTTCCGAGTGTCTTGTTGAAGGCTTCGATTGAACCGCTGGCTTGAGGACTCGAAGACGACTCGAGTATCCTCCTGATGGTGTTCATGATCTTGAGGCTTGACTACCGTGTCGTTGACATGGCTCTCCGTCGAATGGTGAAAAAAATCATCAAGGATCCATGTCATCGCACGCTGGTACATCACACCAGCATTTTCCAAACCGAACGGCATGGCGGCGTAGTAGGAGATGCCCTTTGGGGCCATGTAGGCAGTGTCCATGGCTTCATCTGGCCCCATCTTGATCTCGCTAAAACTCGAAGAAATGCCCATGAAGGACATTGACCCTTCTTGGGCTTCATCAATCTCCTCCGTCGGTGTTTGCCCCCAACCAGGTGGCAAGAACTGCGCCGATGTAGGTAGCATGCGCCCCTGTTGAGGGAAAGACTCGTCTCCCTCTAACAGAGGGACAAATCTTGGTGGAGGACGGCGTTGACTTGGATCAACTCGCCTTAACATTCGTGGGGAAGTACGTACCAACGAAGCTGGACGAGGTGAAGACTCCTTGCGTACGGCCTTTGACGGACCATCCTCCAAGGCTCCTCCTTGTGAACGGTTGGGGTCACCTGTGGCTGGAGGGGAGATGCCTACGTCGTGGCAGGGACGAGGTTGGATAGCTGGTCTTCAACTTGGGTGAGTGGCACCCACGTTTCCTCAAGCTCAGTGTCTTGACTTGGTGGAGTGGGTAACTTCATACTCACCATGTTTACTGCATGGTAATCTGGGTTGACGGCTTCTGGGTCCAGGTTGATCCTCCTCTCATTAACAGCTCTTTGGAGCCATTCTTTGAAGGCGACACAGTCTTCAATGACATGTCCTACGTACCTGTGATATGGGCAAAACAAAGGATTATCAGTCATCCTCACCTGATCGGGCCTCTGAGGTTCTGGTAGGTTCAAGGCTAGATGCTCCATCAACTGGTCAAACATGTCCTGGATGAGCTCACGGCGGAAGATGTACTTCTTCTTGAGGAGCTCCTGTGTCGATGGGCGTTGCCTCCCTGCCACATGTTCGCCTCTTGCGCGTAAGATGGGCACATGGCCTTATGGCGCAGACGGGAAGAGCTTAGTGGTGTTCGTTTCAACTTGTGCCTTTGTCTTGCCGCCGTTGCTGATTTGCTTGGACGTCGAGGTGAAACGCTTGGCGGGATCGAATGCGCTGGCATTCTTATAGAGCTCCATTATCTGCGGTGACTTCTCAAACTCGAGCTTCGTGGCTACTACCGCCGTGCTGAGGGCACTAAAAGTTCTTGGCTCACGGCGAGAGACCTCAAGTGACCAATGTTACTGCATCGCATGGACACACATCTCGATGCCGTCCTCAAGGTGCATCTCTCTGGCGAGACGCACATAGCTGTTGCGGAAGCGAATGATGTAGTCATCGATGGACTCATCTCGTCGTTGTTGAACTTGCGCCAGCTCAACGACGGAGAAGTCCTTCTTCATGGCGACGAAGTGCTTCTTGAAAACCTCCTTCATAGCCGCCCAACTTCCGATGGAACCAACTGGTAAACGGCTGTACCAATGAAAGGCGGGGCCGGTTAACGACCCTGAAAATTGGCGAAGGAGAAGCGATGGACTGTTTGCCGTATCACCGCATGCCGCCTCGAAGTATGCCAAGTGCTACCTCGCATCACTGGTTCCATCAAATTGATGGAACTTTGGTGGGTGCCACCCTGCGGGGTACGCCATCATGTCGTGCCATGCCTCATAAGGCTTCTCTAGCTCACTCTCGGAGGTGTGAGGTGCTTGATCTATTGCCATTTGCTTCAGCTTCTTGTCCACCATATCCGCAACCATGTCATGGTAGTCCTTCAGCATAACCGCACATGGCACTACGTTGGTAGAACCAGCAGGGCTAGCCCATGGACGAGCTTGTGTGTTGGGGTCTTGGTGTTGAGGCACATCATTTAATGGCATCCTAGCAGCGGCGACCACTTGAAGTTCCTCCTCTTGCGGATCCACCACTCATTGTAGCACGCCTTGTGGAGGAGTGCCGTGGTTGTTCATCATGAGCTCGATGAACTAGTCGAGCTTTGACGCCAACTGGTCAATCGTCTGGCGCTGGCTTCGAACCTGTTCTTCTAGGGAAACTTCTGGTGCTACTACTGCGTTTCTAGCACTTGGATCTTGGGTGCCATCCACGGGTGGCTTGGCGGCAGGATCTTGATCTTTGATGGCACCACCCTGGTTCACCATGTGAACGGGCGCCGTATGAAGGTCTTCAGCACCATCCTCATAGTCTGAAGACACAGATGGAGCTAGCTCATGGTAACGAGGGGAATGTGCACTGGTGCAGTGACCTGTTATACAAATGGTTTTTACCCCCTTTCCGTGATAGAGTTTTAAACCGTCGCCTTGCCTGTGTGTGCGATAGGGGGGTCCTTCCCACACGACCCAGAAACCGTCGGCGATAGGGCCTCCGGTCACACACGCGGGGCAAAAAGAGCTCGTGTGCAATCGGGCGAGCCATCGCAGACAATTATACTAGCCCAATTGTTTCTGTTCGTATGTACATCCCACATAGTGAATCTCAGAAAAACATTTCCGTTCATATGTACATCACACACAATTTTTATGTGGAAACGTTTGTGCAAGGTGGCCTAACGCAAACATTTGTCGGGCGGAAGTCGTGTGTGATTGTTCATTGATCCAACACGGCTACTTTCTAGAAACTGTGTGCGTTGTTTGAGGTCATCGCCCACGGTGTTGTCTGAGAAACCGTCTGCAACACAAAAACCCAATAAGCAGGCTAATTGGCCTATTATTGATAATGCATTTAGTAATCAAATTGACATTTCATATCAAACACACCATATGTTTCATAGCCGTATTACGGCAACCAGGATTTCATAGCTGAATTACATCAGAGTATAACATCACATAGCTTCAGCACTCAGTTACACCATATAGGCATATAGCTAGCTATGCAATTACACAACAGCACGAAGTTTCACATGCAACATATAAAACCTTTGGAAAGTAGCATCATATATGGTATATAGAGAGATGAATCTCTTCTGGAAAACTGCTGAATCTGAAGGCGAATATTGAGCCTTCAATGATGTTGAATGTCCTTGCAACTTTACGCTAGTGGCTGCGGATGATTGCCCGCCCAACCTTTGTCCTCTTGAGGAAGACTTCAATATTGTACCATGGGTGTTGAATGAGTACCTTCCTCGCCTCTTGACCATGGAGGTGGTTTGAGAGGTAATCATCGGTGAACTGCTTTGGAAAGGACTGAAAACAAAGATATGCATAAATATCTGTTCTAAATTTTGAAATGGCGCATAGAAAAAAACACAAGGTAAAAGAGTTTGTACCATCCTATAGTTGACTGATGTCTTCTTCATTGTGCAAACAAAGATCTTGTTGTTATTCATCGCTAGTTTCTTTATCTTAACAATCTTTCTGAGTTTCTTGACTTGACTGATATTCATGTCCATCTTAACAATAATGTGCTATTAGCCAAAGGACCATTCATGTGCAAACCTCGATGGTAAACCTCAGTGCCTCCCATAGTTTCCCTACAACACATATAAGGCAGATATTGATCAGTTTAAGTGAGAGTTTCCATACTATCAGTAGAATATATGAATGAAAACTTGTACCCACAACAAATGAACATCACACTGTAGAATTGAACCAAAAAGTTAACTGGACACCACAACAAATGAAGCGAGAAGTTAACTAAGAACCACATTGCAGAATAGAACATATACTAGAAGATCATACAGTTAACCAAGCCTAGCGTGCTTAAGAACTACTAGGAAATATAGCATTTGTGTATGTTTCTCATGTATAGAGTACATCCAAATTCGATTTTATTCCTCACACGCATATCAATAAAAATATTGTACCCACAGGAATTGAACATCACATTTCAGAATTGAACCAAATAGTTAACTAAACATCACAACAAATGAACCAAACTGTTAACTGAACATCACATTTCAGAAGATCAGATTGCATATTAACATTACAGAGGACAATTCACTAGAAGGCACCAGAGGCGGCCTTTAGAAAACACCACGAACTGTCATTTAAAGAAGCCAACCACATGGCGATGTCCGCGCACGAGGGATCGACGATGGCCTCGACGGCGAGATGCTCCTCCAAGATCTGGCGGTCGGCACGCATGGCAGCCATCATGACTTCATCCGCGTGTGCAGCCGCCATTTGCTTCACCACTGCCAGATGCTCCTTGAGCTCCTGGCTATAATGCGTGCACCATGGCTATGGGCGGGGCTTATTTGGAGGATGGGGCAGTGATTTGGGTGGAAGGTGTCGCGCCAGCGGTCGCGGCATGTGGGATGGAGAAGGAGGAGCAGGATGGGGGTGGGGTGTGGATTACCTAACTATATCAACGAGGCCGCACAGCGGGAAGGAGCGCCGCCAGCGAGGAGGCGGTGCTACAAAGCAAGCAGTGAAGGTTTGAACTTGGAAAGGAAGGAGAAAACAGTGGAAATGTGGCTCTTGGTGGGGGGGGGACCTAGATATTTCCGCGGTTGCCGAAAATTTACGAACGGTGCAGCGAAAAACTGGCGCGCAAGTGTGGTTGACGCGCGGCCGGTGGACTGTAGCCGACGAACCTTCCGGCGTAAGCCATACATGAGGGAGCCCCAAGATATTTTATATTGCATCGCACACAATTCTTGCTAATAAACTATTTGTGGTGTACTTGATTTTTTCATTTCGATTTGAAAGACAAAATGGGGTTACGGCAGGAAAGGTCGGTGTTTGAATTGCTAGAACATTTATCTGCAGTGAACATGCAACTATAGGAGTGTCGTGCTTAAATTTGGAATTATTCTGGGTTCGTTTGGCAATTTTTATACATTAATTGAGTTTTCTAGGGATTTAATGTGCATAATTCAAATTTAAACTACAGGCACATACTCCAGTGCACCAAAATGGGTTGAAAAATCGTATGTGTCCTTGGGTGAATGTTTAGGTCCCATACAAGAAAGGAGAGTGAATTTCAAGCATCTGGGCGTCGTGGCTCAGCCGAAAACATTGAGAAACTTGGTTTTTAAATTCCTGTAAATCCAAAAATTGCCTAAAAATCTTGGAACTTGGCATGGTGTCTTGACATGGCACCAACATGCTGTGGTAAATTTTTTGTTCGATTTGGGACAAGTTTTGGTATAAACTTCTTACAAACCGGAGCTTTTCTCAAAAAGGCTCATGGTTCCGATAGGGGATGTGTCACCTTTGTGGGTGAAACGACATACGCTGCCTCCTACCTTGATTTTTTTACTGAGCAACAAAGACCAATAGGAGTGTCGTGCTAAAATTTGGAATTATTCCTGGTTCGTTTGGCCTTTTTTATACATTAATTGAGTTTCTAGGCATTTAATGTGCATAATTCAACTTTGAACTACAGGCACATGCTCCAGTGCACCAAAATGAGTTGAAAAATCGTATATGTGTCCTTGGGTGAATGTTTAGGTCCCATACAAGAAATGGGAATGAATTTCAAACATCTGGGCGTCATGGCTCGGCTGAAAACATTGAGAAACTTGGTTTTTAAATTCTTGTAAATCCAAAAATTGCCTAAAAATCACGGAACTTGGCATGGTGTCTTGACATGGCACCAACATGTTGTGGTAAAATTTTTGTTCGATTTGGGACAAGTTTTGGTATAAGCTTCTTACAAACCGGAGCTTCTCTCAAGAAGCCTCATGGTTCCGATAGGGGATGTGTCACCTTTGTGGGCGAAACGACATACGCTGCCTCTTCCTGCCTTGATTTTTTTTACCGAGGCAACAAAGACCAATAGGAGTGTCGTGCTAAAATTTGGAATTATTCCGGATTCGTTTGGCCTTTTTTATACATTTATTGAGTTTCCTAGGCATTTAATGTGCATAATTCAAATTTGAACTACATGCACATGCGCCAGTGCACCAAAATGGGTTGAAAAATCGTATATGTGTCCTTGGGTGAATGTTTAGGTCCCATGCAAGAAATGGTAATGAATTTCAAACATTTGGGCGTCGTGGCTCGGCCGAAAACATTGACAAACTTGGTTTTTAAATTCCTGTAAATCCAAAACTAGCCTGAAAATCATGAAACTTGGCATGTTGCCTTGACATGGCACCAACATGTTGTGGTAAAAAAAATTCCGATTTTTTGAAGGCGCTCAGATTAACAACCAACAAGGTCATTTTGGAACAAAGAGCTGCCACGTTACAATCGGAAACACAAGTGTTATTCAAACCGTGGGCGTTGTACTAACCATTTATGTGCCGCCACACGTCCCCATTTTTATTGGCTAGGAGGCGCCGTGCGGGGTGGCTATTTGAGTAGACGGGAGGCGTGGAGCAGACCGCTGCGCAGGCTCACCGGGAGGCGAGCCCTTTGACCTCCATTCGCCGCCCACCTCGCTCCCAACTTCTCCATTAATGGTGCCCGAGCCTCTGTTTTAACGGCGTGGCTAGGTCTCAGTCGACTGAGATTTAAGAGAGAGAGAAAAGAAAATCTGAAAATAAAATTTTGCATGGATATTGATGTAAGATCTCACGGACATAGCATCGACTAAGACTTAGCAAGATTGATATATATGACGACGATGACAATGGATAATAATAATTGTCATACATATTCAGGAAGATAATTAAAGATGCCACATGCGGCAACACCCAAAAGACACAAGGGCAAAAGAAGAAGGAAGACGCAGACAACGATCTGGGTCGCTGCTCTCTACTTCACCTCGATCTTCTCCGCCATCTTCGTCATTTTGATCATATATCGCCGGAGTTCTCACGGCGAGCGGCGTTGATCTCTTTCACGTCCTCAATACGTCGCTTGAGAGCATCCACGGATTCCTCCACGAGCCTTTCATGCTCGATGCGGAGCTTAGCATTCTCTTCCATAAGTTTCCTGACCATGACGGCCGTCTTCTTCAACACGGCAGTTGTCTCCTCGTGCTGCTTCGCCCTACCGGCGATCTTCGCCCTCAGCAGGTCGCGCTCGGTGGGGAGCCTCGCCTTGTCACCCCTTAGTCCCCGGATGACGCCGGTCGCCTTATCCAACAAGGCATAGCTCTCCTCCTGCAGCTTCACCCAACGGGAGATGTCATCCATCAGCTTATTGAGCATAGCGCGCATGGGCCTGTGAGAGCCGTCGACTGCCTGCGAGAGATCTATCCAGGCCATCGTGGCGTGGCAGGACCTCTTTGCTGCTTCCGCGGCATGGTGGGACATCTGTGCCGCTTTCGCGGCGCGGCCGGACCACTCTGCTGCTTCGGCGGCGTGGCAGGACCTCAGTGCTGCTTCGGCGGCGCGGCGGGACCTCTGTGCTGCTTCGGCAGCGCGGCGGGACCTCTCGGCTGCTATCGCGGCGAGGCGGGACGTCGCTGCTGCTTCGCTCGCCGCTCCGTGGTCATTTCTCGACCAAGAACTCCTCCCACGGGCCATGGCAGATGCAAGGAAAGACGAAGACTTGTTTGTTTGTTGATAAGGAATTGAGGAGGAATGTGCAGTCATTTTCGAGTAGGTAGTATTTATAACCTAGTACTAAACTGCTAAGTGGGAAAACGTTTAGGTTTTGATTGGTGTGAATAGGTTTGCAATTAAATATAGCGTGGTAATTTGGAATGTGACGGGAAACAAACTCAAAATTATTTGATGGTTCCGGTTTCGAAGTGCGGCACGATTCCCGGATGGTGTAACGTGGGCAAGCGTTCTTGGATGCGTATGTGGCATGTGCACCGCAATCGGCGATGTCAGCACATGACTTGTTCCATCAACCGGGTGCACTTGTTATTACCATCGGGCACAATTCTTTTAATTAGAATGTATGCCCGTATATTGCAGACTCCTTGATCTGGCTGACCGTTTCTGTTGTTTTGGCTCATCGGAAACAGTTCATCCGAGTGAAATGTTTGCCATCTATCGCAACACCTTGATCTTGCTGACTGTTTTTGTTGTACTGGATCGTCGCAAACAGTTCATCCGAGTGAACTATATGCCGTCTAGTGCACACACCTTGATCTTGTTGACCATTTCTGTTGTTCTGACTCATCGCAAACGGTTCATATGGATCAACTGTGTGCCACGTATCGCACACGCAACTCTAATCTGAATCGTGCTTGATGTCTCCGCCATCGCACACAGTTTGTCTTATTGGTGAGGGTTTTAGTACGACACCGTTTGCGATTAATGCATCGCACACAGTTTAGTCGCGGGGTCTCTAAAGCATGTGTCGCGTTAGGACCATACTACAGTAGTGGTGGATGGCTCTCCAATGATGGCAAGGAAGATGAGCCGGAGAAGCCTTCTTCATCATCAAGGTTGTCTTGGTGCTCTCCATCTCCAGGAAACCCATCCGTCATGCCTTGACGGGCGATGGATTTTAGTCTTGTATTGGCCCCTGGTCGGTTTGCAACTTGTCGTCGTCCTTCAAGGTCTTGAGGAAGCCTTGACGTAATATCGGTGTAGTGATGTTTGTATATGTCTTTGTTTCATGAAGTGCTTCCTCCACCCAATGAGCCTTTCCCCGTTGTCACAGGAAGACACGTGGCCCTGGATCTTGCTGCATGTTGTGACGTCGATGAGCTTGTCCTGGCATCCACCTCTGCACCCTTGAGCCATGCACGAACATGGCCAAGGTGCGGTAGGAAGGTCCTCTGGAAGTCTGCCTTCGGGTTCGGCACGATCTCTTCCTCCGAAGGATAGTCGAACTCCTCGGTGACGGGGGGAGGTCGCCATCCATTGCTTGACCCTTCACTTGGCTGCACTCCGACAGTACCGCACAAGGCGAGGTTCTTCTCGGTTGATCCCTTCGCTTCTTCAGCCTCCTGCTGAGCTTGAGCTTCTCCATCTTGGTCCATCCCTTCAGAGGGGACAAGAGGAAGCTCTATGGAAAGTGTTGGGTCTGGTGGGAGAGCAGCGTTGGCTGCATCCTTCGAAGCTACTTCGTTGTTGGAGGAGGTCGTATGCTTGGCCTCTTCGACGCCTTCCATCGGTGTGGCCATCGACGATGGCATCTTCTGGCTCTCTAGTGGGGGTGCCAGTGTGGTCGCCTTAACCGGTTCATCATTCTTCTGAGGAAGGGATGAAGGATGCATCGCCTTGTTCCTCTGCTTAGTGTTTCTTGTGGACGTCTTGCGTGGTTTCGGCGCCAAACAGCTGAGCAGGTAGCTATACCACTCATGCCGCTCCAAGTCGGGGGAGATGCGAAATTTGATCCTGTCAATTTCTTGAACGACCCCACCATCGGGTCATAAACGTACCTGAGTGTGTCGAAGGACTAAGTCCTCAAGTTCTTTATAAAGAACATGGCGGTTTCTCCGACGCCTCTCGCGCTTGCGCTGGTTCTCCGTTGGAAAGGCGCCATCCCTTTGCACTGGTGGCATGGGTAGAAGTGCTGGTGCAGGGCACCTCATGGATGTTGAAGTCCTGTCCGTCATTGCCTGCAGTTGTGGCCGATCTCCCCGCCTGGGAGGTCATGAAGGTCGTGATGGAAGTGTTGGTCGCGAAGGTTCCCATGATTGCCACTGTTGAGTGGGCCGAGGGTTCCTCTCATCGTCATGTCTTGACCATCGGTTCCAACACGGAGGCATGTTGGGGTGCCCCCGTTGCCGGAAGTGTCAGGTTGGTGAAGGTTGTTGCCGAGGCGCCAAAGTCTGGCGCTCATGTTGAGGACGATGGCTTGGGGCTTAACGCCTCATCCTTCCTGCAGCTTGAGTCGACGACGCACTTGGCGCCGTTGGATCTTGGAGCCTCCTCTGGATATTGTTCATCTGCTCCTGGAGTTGGCGAAATTATCGCCGTAGGTCGTCGTCACGTGGTGCGGGTGCTTCATGACGAAGGGCGGAAAACCTGTTGTCTTTTGGGAGAGACCTCCCGCTGACCGCTGAGTTGTGGAGACATGGAGCCCATGCACCCCTTCGAGTATCGTCGATGTTGAGGGAGACAGTAGGGCCCGATAGGACAGGCTCTTTGTGTAAGCACCGCTTCCAGAACTCCTTCATGATGGCGCGCCTCACCAGCTCCTTGACCTTGGATGGCTCGTATGCCAAATCGTCGGGGAACAAGTCATATGGAGGGGTTATGGTGCTCCGGTAGGTGAACACCTTATCAGCCAGGTCCCTAGCGCCAAGGGACCAATCCTCCTCCGGCACTACGCTTTGAGCGATGCGGGAAGCTATCTGCTGGTGGAGGAATTGTACCTTGCGGTACTTCCTCCTGTAGTTGCGTAGGGGATGCGAGCTATCCGACAAACGAGCGTTGGCCATGAGCCTACGCAAGTCGTGGGAGATAGCCTCTAAGCCCTCCAGAAGCTCTACCTCGGTGCACCGTGGTGTTGGTGTCAGCGGCTCCGAGTGTGTAGTCGTGGTAGGGGCGTGGAGGGACATTGCACTTGCCCGCCTATTGGCGGCCTTGGTGCCAAGGCGTTGAGCTGCCTCGACATCTCCTTTCATATCCACCCTTGTTGACTCCTTCAACAGGGTGCGCGCCTCAAGCATTAGCTCGCGATGCTCCTTCTTCGCCTTGGTGGCCTCCCGCCTTAGCGCCTTCTTTGACTGCACAGTTTGGAACTGCACAGGATCTTGGGCTTGATGCATGTAGACCTTCTTGCCGAGCTGGACAACGACCATGGGCGGCATCGATCCGAACTAGATCATCACCGGCTCCGAGTTGCTACCACGGGAGAGTCCACCTGCATGAAAGGATATCGATGAGCGGAAATCCTCGCTGACGTCTTGTCATGAAGCATGCTGTGTAGGTTGGGAGACGGGAGAAGACGATTCAGACGACCACAGCAAAGCGAAGATGGGAGGAGAACCAGGTCCCACTGGGCGAGCCAATTTGTTTGACACGAGAAAAATCTAATAAGGCACTCCGTGAGAAGAGAAGAAAAGGAGTTTGATTTCTCTCATGTGCCGGGAAAAGAATGTGCGGGCGTGCCAGTGTACCGTAGTACACAAAGAAAACAACGAGATGGGAACAGTATTTTATTAATCTCAAGTATAACAAATACAATTCCCGGTATGCGCTCCGTGGCCTACTAGCGCGGTCAGCCTGACTAGCGATGTGCGATCTCCTGGTTCCTGGGGCCTCGGAAGGCTCCCGGTTAATTACTCCCGCGGGTTACTCCGCGAGATACCTCCGATTAAGCCGTGTGGTCGTCTTCGTCGTCTTCGCTTCACGTTCTCCATGCAGTATGATGGTGATGAGTGTGTGGGCGGGCGGCGGAGCCCGTGTCCTCATCGGTACACGCGCCGCTCAAGACATGGCCTTGTGCTAGCGACATCTGCCCTCGCCGCCGCGCTTCGTCGGTCCTGGCGGCATTGATGTAGTCGGGGTTGAAGTAGCATGGGTCGTGCTCAGCTTGGACTTCTCGACGACCTAGAAGCCTCGTCGGGTATACAAGGGGTACGCCTCGCGGGAGTATGTTTTTGGTGGAGACCGGCGTCAGTGTAAAACCAACGCACGCTCACAACGGCATAGCCGGTGTGGTTGGCACCTCGTCTCGGCTGCACGCCGAGTCTACGGCGGTCCTCCAAGACAAGGGCACCGCCTCACGGGCCGTGGTAAGATGTTGGTGAAGTCGTGTCGCCTTCACACCATGGCGCCTTGTCGTCATGGGCTCCGGCTTGCGAACAGCACCATGCGGCACCGTCTTCTCCTCCGGGTCACGGACATCACCGTGTAGCGCCATCCTCTCCGTGTTGCGGGCTCGGTGTTGTGGGCAGCTCCGAGGCGTGTGTCATCTTCATGGCTCCAGGTTGCGGGCTCCATCTCGACGAGGTAGACATTGGTGGTGTCGTCCCACGAGCTCCAAGCCTCCGTCCTCCGTGGTGCCGGCTTGATGATGGTTGATGATGTGCATCGTCCTGGCGAGCTCCGTGTCGCCATCCACCACGGCACGGCGGCGGCATCCCTGCTAGCTCCACGCCTCCAGGCTCCAGCTTGACGAAGTAAACGGCGGCGGCTTCCCCAACGGGTGTCACGCCTCCGCCCTCCAGCTCCAGCATGACGAAGTAGACGGCGGGCATCCTCCTTGCGAGCTCCACGCCACGATCCTCCGCGGTAGCGGGTTGACGATGTTGGCGACGGGTGTCATCTTGGCGAACTCCGCGCCTCCGTCTTCCATGGCACGGCGGCGGCATCCCCGTGATCTCCACGCCTCCGTCCTCTAGCTCCAGCTTGACAAAGTAGACGTCGGCGGCGTCCCCAACGGGCACCATGCCTCCGTCCTCCGGCTCCAGCATGACGAAGTAGATGGCGGGCATCCTCCTTGCGAGCTCCGTGTCGCCATCCTCCGCGGCACCGGGTTGATGATGTTGGCGATGGGCGTCGTCTTGGCGAGCTCCGCGCCTCCATCCTCCATGGCACGGAGGCGGCATCCCTGCGAGCTCCACGCCTCCGTCCTCCGGCTCCAGCTTGACGAAGTAGATGGCGGGCGTCCTCCTTGAGAGCTCAACACCGCGCGATCCTCCGTGGCACCGTGTTGATGATGTTGGTGATGGGCGTCATCTTGGCGAGCTCCGCGCCCCCATCCTCCATAGCACGGCGGCAGCATCCCCACGAACTCCACGCCTCAGTCCTCCTTGGCGCCGGCTGGATGAGGCAAACATCGGTGTCGTCTCCAAGGGCGGCCACCGTGAAGAGTCCGGTGGGTTGCATGCCGGCAGCACCACCGGTATGCGTCGTCTTCAAGGGCGGTCCGATCATGCCAACATCGTCTTGGGCGTCGCTTGTGTGATGACTCGCTCGTGTGCTTGCATGCTGTATCCAAAGAAGAAACAAGAAAATAGATCGATTAGATCAAAGTCTTACCCTCCGGGAACGTGAGCTTCATCTGCATGGCTTCGCCTGGACTGCTTCTTCTCCTTCCTCCTTGCTCTTCTCGACGGCGCCTCGTCCAGAACAAAGCTCGATGTTGTTGCGTGCCTGGGTTCTCCTGTTATGATTGTTGTCTCCTGCCCCTCCCCTCTGCTACCTTTATATAGTCTGGGGGTCGGCCGCCAATTAGGCAGGCATGATTTCTTCATTGACAAGAAGATCATAGCCTTCCTTCTAGCTGGCTGCCGGTGCATGGTTCTCTTCTGGACGTGCCGCACAAGTACTTTTATTTCTTTCCTTCTTCTCATGAACACATCTAAATCTCTACTTGCCAAATAATGGATTTCATAGTCAGCCTCGTACACGTTTGTAGATGAACCGGCTCGTGAGCCCATTGTAAGACACAGTCCGAGGCTCCGAGCACATAGCTAGCTAGCCCAGGTACGAGGGTATTTAAATACGTACACGTCTGCGCGGCGGCCGGTACACGAATACCCGAACAAATATATGTACATGGCTATGTCTATTCAGACACATACATGTACGTGCAGCCGAGGCGTGTGGGTATTCGGAAGTGTATGCGTACACCGGCTAGAGCCGATACGTATGAATCCTTTTGACCATAAGCCACCTACATGTTACTGGCGTGCATGGCCTTCGATGCATGCATGCAATTGTACGTGGGCAATTTTGCCATGCACCACGTACCAAGCTAATGATAGACCAGTGTATGCATCCACTATATCATGTACCAACATATGCATATATATTCACCCTTGGATATCCTGCACTAAAAAAATAACCTCAAACATTCAAAATAGATTATGTGAGCTCCATAAGAAAATCCAACGAATAATAGTATAATAATTATTAATAAAGATGATTAAAAAATCATCGAACAGAGCTGTTTCACGATATGGTCACTGAGAATGCGCCTTTCTTGAGAGATTGCTTGTATCTGATCTAGAAGGTCCAACAAAACTCAGGGTCATTGACGCGCCGAAATTGACAGCGTTGGCCTACTTGTCTGCCAAATTCTCTGAACTTGTTATTGGATCCATAACTGTTCAGGTACAACACTCTTCTTCTTCTCCTTCTTCTTGAAATTCACATTTTAATTTTTTTCTTCTTGTATGTTCGACTGTCATCTAGAAAATGATTCCCACAAGCTTGACCCAGTCTGTGCGCACAGTGAAGATTTTGACAATAAAATCTATCGGCCCCAATCTGGATCAAGTTGTTGGATTCCTTAGATGCTTTTCGTGCACGGAGAACCTACTCATCGAAGTGAAACTCCTTTCCTATTAAATGTGAACCACGACGGAGCTCAATTTTTTCGTAATTTTTCTCAAGTTATAATGACAAATGTAGTGTTCAAAACTGCATCTAGGCACTATACTAAAGAAATGTTTTTAGTATTTTTTTCTCACGTGATCACCTACATCGTTTTTTTGTTGTAGTAGCCAAGGCTAGTCATAGTGGGAAGTAACTTGTTATCCTAAGTGCAAGTACTACCTCCGTCCTGGTTTGCTAGTCTCCTTCGTATTTTGGA
Source organism: Elymus sibiricus (assembly GCA_039707655.1). NCBI lineage: Eukaryota > Viridiplantae > Streptophyta > Magnoliopsida > Poales > Poaceae > Elymus > Elymus sibiricus. The sequence continues at coordinate 287,220,963 of CM077676.1, forward strand.
GTATCAAATTTTGACCATAGATTTAACTAACAAAATGTTAATGCATATCACTAAAAATTATATCGTTGGATTCGTATTTGAACATAATCTCCAATGGTATAATTTTTTGTGACATGCATTGAAATTTTGTTAGGTAAATCTATGGTCAAAATTTTACACTAAATACGAAGGGGACCTATAAACCAAGATGGAGGTAGGAGTATTACAATAGTGGGCTAAAAGCCCTTTTTTGTTGTTGTAGCTGTCGGCCCAGTGGAAACCAGGGTGCCACGGGCCCAGGAAGCGACATCTGTCGACGAACTCAAGAGGCGGCCCAGCCGTGGGCGCCGCAAAGCAAGACGCCTCGCGAGGCTCCAGCCTCACGAGGGCCCTCTCCACAAGGGGAGTTGCTACCGAAGACAACCTTCCGCGGCAAGCAGCCTCGCGTGGCCCCCTCGTCAGGCGGCTTCCCGCGAGGCCCTCCGCGCGGGGGAGCCGCGTGACGCCGGTCGCGCGACTGCGTGCCCACCACGTGGGTGACGCGCCTGCACAAGATGACACCGACAGGGGCTGTGCCAGCAGGCACGGTCGGGGGCAGTTTCCCTTTTGGTGATAAAGAAGCAGCTGCAACTGCCTCTCCCAAAGTAAGTCCCAAAGCTTACCACTGGTGCAAGAAGACCACGATGACGAGGCGCGCTAGGGCAGATGTCATCGCCGAGCCCAGCAGCGCGTCATGGATGGCTTCTTTGCAGATGAAGACTGCTTTTGTCAGGATATGACTGAGCGCCTATCCCCCTTGGAACTGCCGTTGTGTGGCAACCCTTCCCGCTAATATTTTCGGGGAAGAGGACCAGGGCAGCTATATAAGGGGCAGCATGGCTACCTTAGGTGGGGGGGTCGACCATTTTTTGCCTTCTCCTACCTTTTACGCGAGAGCACTATTTCCACAGCAACTCCACCAAGCAGAAGTAGGGTTTTACAACGCACGGTGGCCTGAACCTGGGTAGCTCCTCGTGTCCCTGCCGTGCTTTGTGTGTGTGTGCGCTCCCGTCGTGCTCCGCTCGCCGCGGCCTCGCCAAGGTCACTGTCCGATTGTTAGGCAGCGAGCAAGCCCCCAGTGTTCAGACCAGGGTTCCCGGAGTCCCTCTTCCGACATTTGGCGCACCAGGTAGGGGGCTAGGTTCCACGCCTACGACCTCGACATCGACATGGCCGACGCCCGATGCGAGTGCGCCCGACGCAGGGCCACCAGGGTGGTCCACACGGAGCCCGTCGCCAACAACAACCGCCGTGGGCACGCCGGCGCCGCCACCGAGCCCGCGGCGGGGGAGGAGCAAGCTTCTTCCCTTCACCCGTCCGTGCGTCCGCCTGGCCGCACCGCCACAGCATCCTCGCTCGCCTGCCGCGACCCGCCAGATCCGCAGGCCGCGCTGGTCATGGCGCGTGAGCTGCTGCGCTACCACCCCACTGAGGCCATATACGACGCCTTGCTGGCGCGCATCACTGAGCACGTCAACAACGCCGGAGACGCCCCAGCGCCTTCCCACTCCCTGCCGCCTTCGTCGCCGCGTGGCACGGAGGCAGGGCACGGCGCCCCTCTTCCGCCTCCCGGCACGGGACATCGCCGTGGCACGCGCGCGGGAGCCGTCCCACGACGCGTCCTCGCCGGACCACGACGACGCCAGCTACCAGATCGTCCGGCGCGCGGCGCCAGATGCGCGCGTGATCCTCGAGCAGCAGCGCCAATGCCAGGACCGCACCATCCAGGATGTCACCGCGGTCGGACGCCAGAACCGCGCCGCTCTCGCCGGCGGCGTCGCCTCCAGCAGCGGGGGCTGCCGCGCCTTCACTTGCGAGCTGCGCCGTGTGGTGTGGCCCGTGAAGTTTAAGCCGGAGCTGCCTCCCCGCTACGACGGTGCTCCCAACCCCACGGAGTTCCTGCGGCCCTACACCCTGGGCATCGAGGCTGCGGATGGCGACGACAAGGTCATGGCGAACTGGTTCCCCATGGCCCTCAAGGACGCCGTGCGCTCGTGGCTCATGAACCTCCCCGAGGCTTCCGTCTCTTCGTTGTCCGAACTGTGCCGGCAGTTCGTCGGCAACTTCAAGGGCACCTACGAGTGCCCCCTCACGCTCAACGACCCGCGCGCCGTGCGCCAGCGCCCGGACGAAATTCTTCGCAAGTACATCCAGCGATTCAGGCAAGTGCGCAACAAGATCCCTCGCGCCTCTGACGCCGCGATCATCTCCGCATTCTCCTCCGGCGTCACGGACGTCAGGATGCGCAAGAAGCTCGCCATCAACGACGAGCTCGACACCGCGGTCGAGTTGTTCGACCTCGCCGACAAGTGCGCCAAGGCTGAAGAGGGCCGCCTCTTCGCCCACAACGACCCTGATGCAGCACCAGACGCCGCCAAGGCCAAGAGCAAAGACGCCAAGCTCAAGGGCCCTGCTGGGCTTGCGGCAGAGCCTGAACAAATGCGCGGACGCGACCGCGATGAGGCCAAGAAGGACGGACGCCCCTTCTGCTCCTACCAGAACATGCACTCCCACAGCACCGAGGACTGGCACGAGCTCAAGCTTCTTCGAGACAGCTGCCAGGATGGGCGCGGCAGCCGCAACGAGCGTGGCGCGGTCCACGGAGGCAGCCGCAGCGGCAACCGCTGGGGAGATCGCAACAACAACGGCAACAACAACTACCGGCAAGGCTGGCAAAACCAGCCGCGGTAGGCCAACCCTCAGGTCAACGCCGCCCCGCCGCCCCCTGACAGGAGCAACGACAATCTCCCTGATGAGAACGCTGGGGGCTACCAGGAGCCTCGCCAGGTGGCCTGCATCCTTGGCGGGGCCCAGGCCCCCTCATCCAACCGCCACTACAAGCAGTTCTCTCGCGAGGTGAACGCGGCCCTCCCGGGGCCCGAAGTCTCCCAGCCCTGCAAGTGGTCACAGTACGCTATCTCCTTCGACTCCAGCGACCACCCCAAGTCCACGAGGGCTGTGGGCACCATCCCCATGCTGTGCATGCCCACCATCAACAACGTCGCAGTCACCAAGATGCTCATCGCAGGCGGCGCAGGCCTCAACTTGATCTCCATAAAGACCTTCGAGAAGCTCCAGGTGCCCTACGAGCGCTTGATGCCGACGAGGCCCTTCTCGGGCGTGACCGACGGCTCCACCCTGCACATGGGGCAAGTGCGCCTTCCCGTCACCTTCGGCACCCGCAAGAACTACCGCACCAAGCTCATCGACTTCGACGTGGCGCACATTGGCCTGCCCTACAACGCCATGTTGGCCTACCCCATGCTCGCCAAGTTCATGGCGGTGACCCACCACGCCTACAACGTCCTCAAGATGCCGGGCTGCAGCAACACCATCACCGTCTGCTGCGATGAGAAGGATGCAGTACGCTCCCTCGAGCGCGCCTACAAGGCTGCCGCCACCGCTCACCCCACCGACGAGAACGGCGTCGAGCCTGCCGAGCCCGCACATGCGAAGAAGAAGCAGCTATTCTCTCAGGCACGCGCCGAGACGAAGAAATGTCGGTGGACGGCAGTGGCTCCGGGCCCGCCTTCACCATCGGCAACGGTCTCTCTCCCAAATAGGAAGGCGCGCTCGTCGCCTTCCTCCGGGCAAATGCTGATGTGTTCGCATGGACAACATCAGATTTGTCCTGTGTGCCGAGGGAGGTGATCGAGCACCACTTAGCGGTGTGTCCCAACGCACGCCCCGTCAAGCAAAAGGCATGGCGCCAGGCGCCCGAGAAGCAAGAGTTCATCGATCAAGAAGTTCAGAAGCTGCAGGAGGCAGGAGTCATCCACGAGGTGCGCCACCCCGAGTGGCTCACCAACCCTGTCGTGGTCCCCAAACACAACGGCGAGGGGCGGATGTGCGTCGACTTCACCAGCCTCAACAAGGCCTGCCCCAAGGACCCCTTCCCGTTGCCACGGATCAACCAGATCGTGCACTCCACCACTGGGTGCGAGTTGCTTTGCTTTTTGGATGCCATCTCAGGCTACCACCAGATCAAGATGGCGAAGGAAGACGAAGAGAGAACAGCCTTCATCACCCCCTGTGGAGTTTACTGTTACATCCGCATGCCTTTCAGCCTGAAGAGCGCGGGAGCCACCTTCCAGAGGCTGATGCGCATCGCCCTGGGGCCCCAGATGGGAAGGAATGCAGAGGCCTACGTCGACGACATCGTTGTGAAAAGCTCCAAATCATGCTCCCTCATCGCGGGCCTCGAAGAAACCTTCGCCAACCTGCGCAAGGTCAATCTCAAGCTCAACCCCGCCAAGTGTGTCTTCGGAGTCGCCCCAGGCAAACTGCTTGGCTTCCTGGTCTCTCACCGCGGCATCGAAGCCAACCCCGAGAAGATCAAGGCCATCGAGCAGATGCGCCCTCCCCGGAAACTCAAGGACATGCAGCGCCTAGCGGGATGCATGACCGCGCTTGGGCTGTCACAACTCTAGAATAATGGTTGTAATTAGTTGCCTCAGAGCATCAATGCATCATGTTAAATTCAAATGAATTTGAAATGGGGATGATTAAACCCTAGCACCAAATGACTTTCAAATAGGTCCAATTTAAAATATTTCTCAATGAACCCAAAATGCCCTTCAGAAAAGTTCATCATTTTTGAATTGGTTGGAAACTTCTGCCAAAAATGGTGCACATTTTTCTAGGTCACTTCTGGATTTTTGAATTAAATCATAATGTATTTGAATTGGAGCATTTAATTACTATAAATATTTCTAAATGCTCCAACAATTCTGAAAACAGCTGAGGGCCTCGAAATAATTCAATTACTGCCCACAAATATTTTCAGGATTTATAAAATTGATTTGGTATTAAAACTAAATCAAAAACAAACTGCAAACTAGAAAACAGAAACAAAAATAAAAGCAGAAGGAAACTAACCTATGACTTACTATGCGGCCCAGCACTGTAGCTGGCCGGCCCAGCCCACCCCCTCCTCCTCTGTCACCTTCCTCTCGCACCAGTAGGCAGCGCGCGTGGCCACTGCGGGCCGGCACGCGCACGGCCACGTCCAGCCAGCCTGCCTACCGACTCGCTGCCCTGGACGCCTCCAGCATTGCCACGAACCCCCTGCACCTCTCCCCTCTCTCCCTGGACCCCCTCCCCCTCCTCTGCTCTGTTCCCGCAGCACCACCGAGCGCGGTCGCCGCCGCCGCTCACCGTAGCCATGGCCACCGCCTCTCCTTCGTCCCCTCGAGCCGTCCAGAAGCTCCGCCTCGACGTCCTCGTCCTCTCCACCGAGCCACGCAACGCGGGATGCCCTACATCGCCGTCACCATCGCCCTCTTCTCCATTCGGCCACCGAGATCGCTGGCAACGCCACGACGCCGTCTCCGCCTCCTCGACCCCACTGAGCCGCTCGTCTGACTCGCCGTGAGCTCCTCTACCGAACCCCCCTCTTCCCGTGCTTGTTTGCTCGCCGTAGCCATCGTTCCCATCGAGCACGAGTGCTCCTCGCCGCCGGCCATGTCGCCACCGTGGCTACGGCCGTGCAAGCTCGCGTCCGAGCTCACCACTGAGCTCAGTGCACCCCCAGGAGTCGAGCGCGAGCACCCGCAGCTCCTGTCGCGCTCTGTGGTGTCAATTCGGTCGATGCTCCAACTCCGGCCGCCGCCGCGAGCTCGTTTCCGGTGAGCTCTAGCCACCCCAGCTTCTGTCGCTTGCTGCACTAGACGCGCCGCACTACCAGCTCTCCGTAGAGCCCGACCGCGCATCAAACCATCGCTGGACGGCGATTTCGGAAGCTGTCCGCCGTGGTTTTGGTCATCGCCGGCCTAACTCCGGCGACTGCCGCGTGGCACTGTCATTAGTTGCTAATGATGCCATAATTAACCCCCTGTGCCACTGGCAAGTGGCCCCGTGCAGATTTAGTTAGCCACTAAAAATAACTAGTTATGCTAATTAACCCCTAATTAGGCACTGTGACACTAACGTGTGGACCCCACACGTCAGCTTTGACCTGGTCACGTCAGCGTTGACCTGTACCCACTGGTCAGTCTCTGTAGCTGGCCCTGTTACACTGACAGTGGGACCCACCGGTCAGGTTTGACCTGGACCGGCTTTGTTGACTTGCTGACGCCACCCTAACGTCATGCTGACGCAGTAATTCATTTTCTGGATTTAGATTAATTTAAAATAACCAAGAAAATTCCAGAAAATAGTTAAAACTTCAGAAAATCATAGAAAATCAACCGTAGCTCAGAATCAAATAATTTATATATGAAAAATTATCAGAAAAATATGAAGAATCTGTTTATGGCATTTTCATGCATGTTTGAACAACTTAAATTTGCTGTACATGACAATTCGAATAAATGGCATTTGAAATGTCTTATATGGAGTTTGAATTTGAACCTTGGGTTCAAACCAACTTCATTTAAACTACTGCTAGTTGCATTAGCCCAAATCATCAGCCTGTTGCCATGTCATGATCATACATCATGTTTGTTGCATTGCATTGATTGTGCTCCTTTTCTGTTGCCGGTGTTTGTTCCATCTCGGTAGAAGACGATTCTGACGTTGTGATCATTGACACCGATGAAGAGCTATACTATCTTCAGAAGTGCCAGGCAAGCAAACCCCCCTTTGAGCATTATGATACAATCCCACTCTCTCGCTCTTGCTCTCTTTTACTGCATTAGGACAACAACGATTCAACTATTACATGTTGCGGTAGTTGAACCAATTCCTCTGCATGACCTGTCTTTGCCACAGTAAATAGTAAAACCCACTAGCATGAGTAGGAATTGTTTGAGCCATGATGTGCCTACTCGTTCATGTTTGCTTGTCCTGCCTGCTATGCTTAGAGTTGTGTCAGGTCTGATTCATCTGGGATGGATTGGAATGGTGGTGAACATGTCCTACTGTGTGAGAGCTAAGTGTGTGAACGTGATTTGGTAAAGGTAGCGATGAGAGGCCATGTAGGAGTACATGGTGGGTTGTCTCATTGGGACCGTCCTCAGGAACTGAGTTCTGTGTTTGTGATCCAAGACAGTTACTACCACACATTGGGCTCCGGGCGCTCCAAGCTCTCTCGACTTATTAATCGCCTTGATCTCTGTCCAAGAGTCGCAACTAGTTTCTGGTGTTTGTAGGACATGTGTTGGCGGCCGTGCATAGCGCTAACCTTAGGGGTGGGCTATGATGCGGTAGAGACACCGAGGCACGGTGTACCAAGTGACACCCGAATGGTGCTCTTGGGAACCCTGCACTCATCGTTTGGGGCCATACTGGAAACTTCGGCTGGACTTCCTTGCGGAGTGGACTCAAATAGGCGATAAACCTAGACTAGAGTCTTGTGTGGTTAGTCAGGTCGTGGCCGACACCCTTGCTTGAAGGTTGCCGAGATACATGACGTGTACATGGTGGTACGTGGTGAGAGCGTGTGTGAAGAAGTACACCCCTGCAGGGTTATAAATGATCTATTCGAAAAGCCGTGTCCGCCGATATGGACTACTTGGAAAGCTTATATGGCTCATAGATAACTGGAAGTGGATACTCTAAAATGCGCAAGATAAGTGTGAGTGTTGTGGATGGCCTTCTCGTAGGGAGACGGGAGCGGATCCATAGTGGTGTATTGATATGGTGAATATGTGGACTCGTGTGCGGTTTCTCATCTCAAAGAAGTTACTAGTAGTCATAGTACAGGATACCCACTGAGTCAAAGCTGGCTTGCTGCAGTTAAACTCCACAACCCCCTTGTTGATACTGATGCATATGTAGTTAGTTCTGATGTAAGTCTTGTTGAGTACAATTGTACTCACGTTTGCCTAATTTATGTTTTGCAGAGGAGACTTCGGTCTCACTAGTAGTTCTACGTGGGCTTCAACGATTAGCTTGGGAATCCCAGATAGAGGTATGGTTCCTATGTAGGGTCTTGTAGATAGACAGGCTTTCTAGCCTTCTTTCCTTTTAGCTATCTGTACTCAGACAGGTTTATGCTTCCGTTGCTTGTATGACTTTCTATGTTGGGTCATGAGACCCATGTTTCTAATATCACGCTATGTATGGCTCCTCGGAGCTTCTTAAAGAAATACTTTGAGTCGTAGAGTTATGTTGTGATGCCATGTTGTATCTACACATATCGAGCATATTGTGTGTATGTTATTGAAATGCTTTGGTATGTGTGGGATTCGACACCTAGTTGTTTATTCTTGGTAGCCTTCCTTATGGGGAAATGCCTCCTAGTGCTTCCATCCGGAACACATGGATTGACCGGCATGTGTCCTTCTTTGCTCCTGTGTCTGTCCCTACGGGGAAATGTCACGCAGTGTTTACCGGAGTCCTTGTAGCTTGCTATAGCCCGTTACACTCGCTGCTGGCCGACACGTGCATTGCTGGGTCACGTATGCCTGTACCTGTAAGTTTGTGGCACCTTGGTTTACGACTAGTCATGTCAGCCCGGGTTCTTTGTCACATGGATGCTAGCGACACAATCATATACGTGAGCCAAAAGACGCAAACGGTCTCGGCCAAGGTAAAGGCGGTAGCCGTGGGTTACCGTGCGTGAGGCCGCAAAGTGATATGAGGTGTTACATGCTAGATCTGTGAGACTTAGGATCGGGGTCCTGACAGTGTTGGTATCAGAGCCTGACTGCCTGTAGGATTACCAAGCCAAACTGGTCGAAGTCGTGTCTAGAAATGCTTTAGTTATATAGGGGAATTGATCGTGGAAGGGAACGTAAGGCTCTCTTTACTCCTTATCCTTGTGTCCTTCTAATTCTGAGTCACCCTCATCTTTTCTACGGGGTTAAGAAACTAGGCTTTCTCATCTATCTATTAGGATGACGAGTTACTACTTTGCAGACTTATAGAAAAGGTGTCATCTTCTCAGATCGGTGTTTCCACAAGAATTCAGTTGATATGTTGTCAGTTGTCATACAGGTTGTCGATACGTCTCGAACGTATCTATAATTTTTGATTGTTCCATGCTGTTATATTATCAATCTTGGAAGTTTTCATATGCATTTACAGCAATTATATATCATTTTTGGAGACTAACCTATTAACTCAGTGCCCAGTACCAGTTGCTGTTTTCTGCCCTGTTTTTGTTTTACAGAAAATCAATACCAAACGAAGTCCAAATGCCACGAAACTTTTTGGAGATTTTTTATTGGCCAAGATAAACACTAGAAGCTTCGGGAGAGGGCCAGAAGACCCAGAAGATGGCCACGAGTCACCAGGGCGCGCCTGGGGGGGGGGGGGCAGGCGCGCACTGGTGCCTCGTGGGCCCCCCTTTGCTCCGTTTGACCTAATTCCAGCACTATAAATTCAGAAAAAATCAGAAACCCTCAAGAGAGTCCATGAAATACTTTTTCCACCGCCGCAAGTTTTTGTTCCAGAGAGATCCCATCTGGGGTCCTTCTCCAGTAATCTGCCGGAGGGGGAATCGATCACGGAGGGGTTCTACATCAACCTTGCTGCCCTTCCGATGATGCGTGAGTAGTTTACCACAGACATTCGGGTCCATAGGCAGTAGCTAGATGGCTTCTTCTCTGTTTTTGATCTTCAATACAATGTTCTCCTCGATGTTCTTGGAGTTCTATCCGATGTAATCACTTTTTGTGGTGTTTTTGTTGGGATCCGATGAATTGTGAGTTTATGATCAGATTATCAATGAATATTATTTGAGTCTTTGCTGCACTCTTTTATGCATGATTATTATAGCTTCGTATTCCTTCTCCGATCTATTGATTTGGTTTGGCCAACTAGATTGATTTATCTTGAGATGGGAACAGGTGCTTTGTAATGGGTTTGATCTTGCGGTGCTCAATCCCAGTGACAGAAAGGGACATGACACGTATGTATCGTTCCTATTAAGGGTAAAAAGATGGGGTTTATTCATACGTGAGTTTATCTTATCTACATCATGTCATCGTTCTTATGGCGTTACTCCGTTCTTTATGGACTTAATACACAAGATGCATGCTGGATAGCGGTCGATGTGTGGAGTAATAGTAGTAGATGCATGCAGGAGTCGGTCTACTTGTGGCGGACGTGATGCCTATATACATGATCATTGCCTTGGATATCGTCATGATTATTTGCTTTTCTATCCATTGTCCAACAATAATTTGTCTACCCACCGTATGCTATTTTCTTGAGAGAAGCCTCTAGTGAAATCTATGGCCCCCGTGTCTATCTAAATCATATTACTAAAACCCTAAAAATATTGCTGCCATTTTCTTTTATTTATTTTATTTTGTATTTTTTTTCAATCTATCTATCATATACAATTTAATCTTGCAATTGACCGCCGAGGGATTGACAACCCCTCGTTTGCGTTGGGTGCAAGGATTTGTTGTTTGTGTGCAGGTGCTGCTAACGAGGTGTTGTGTGATTCGCCTACTGGTTCGATAACCTTGGTTTCATAACAGAGGGAAATACTTATCTCTACTATGCTGCATCATCCCTTCCTCTTCGGGGAAATACCAACGCAAGCTACAAGTAGCAGGAAGAATTTCTGGCGCCGTTGCCGGGGAGACATCATCAACATCTATCAAGTACCTTTGCATAAACTCTCATCTCCTTGCATTTACTTTATTTGCCATTTGCCTCTCGTTTTTATCTCCCCCACTTCTAAAACGTTTTTACAAAAATACAAAAATATTTTCCGTTTGCCTTTTTTCTTCTTTTCTTGTTTGCTTGCTTGTGATCTTGTTTGCTTAATCATGATGCCCCGAGGGAATTATCATGATACTTCTTATTATAAATTTTTGTCCAAAATTGAGAAAAATACTAAAGATTACATGACTACGCAGTTTGAGCACAACAAATTTTTTTACCGAGGAACTCAAAGAACACTCTACTTTATTGGATGCTATTGCAAAACAACTCGATGATGTTAGTAAAGAAGTTGCTAGTCTTCAATCCCAATTTGCTCTTACTGAAAATTTGCTAGGAAAAATTGCTGATGCGCAAGTACGCTAGTAAATCAAATGGCGGCTAAGCCGGAATCATTAGAACGTAGTAATGATGAGGATATTAAAATGATCGGTGTTTCATCTATTGATTCTTTGTTTAGCAATATTAAACTTGATGAAAAGGGGACTGAAGAAGAGTCAACTTTAGCTAAAGAGCGTCCCCATAATTCGGAGGGTGAAAATCTTAATGAAAACTTTAAATAGCGATGTGCCCACTCTTTTCGATTACAAAGATTTTAATTATGATAATTGTTCTTTGATTAAGTGCATTTCTTTGTTACAATCCATGTTAAATTCACCCAACGCTTATGAGCAAAACATGGCTTTTACTAAACACATCGTAGAAGCAATGATGAAAGCGTTAGACGAAAAGCTAGAACTAGAAATTTCAATTCCCAGAAAATTATATGATGAATGGGAACCCACCATTAAAGTTAAAATTAAAAATTATGAGTGCAATGCTTTATGTCATTTGGGTGCTAGCGTTTCCACAATTCCAAAATCTCTATGTGATGTGCTAGGTTTTACCAATATAGATGAATGTTCTCTTAATTTGCATCTTGCGGATTCTACCATTAAAAAACCAATGGGTAGAATTAATGATGTTCTTATTCTTGCAAATAGAAATTATGTGCCCGTTGATTTTATTGTTCTTGATATTGAATGCAATTCTTCTTGCCCCATAATACTTGGTAGACCGTTCCTACGAACGATAGGTGCCGTAATTGATATGAAAGAAGGGAATATAAAATTTCAGTTTCCACTAAAAAAGGGTATGGAACATTTCCCTAGGAAGAAAATTAAAGCACCATATGAATCAATTATGAGGGCCACTTATGGAATCAACTTGAAAGATGACAATACTTGAAATTATGCATTATGCCTAGCTAGGGGCATAAAACAATAGCGCTTGTTGGGAGGCAACCCAATAAATAAAATAAATTTTTTCTGTTATTGTGTGTTTACACAATTATCCTACTGGTATGATTGTGTTTTTGTGTTTTTAATTAGTGTTTGTGCCAAGTAAAGCCTTTAGGATGATTTGGAAGATAAAATAATTGATGCTGTTTGGAAAATAGAAAGTTTTGCGTCCAGTGCCCGAATTTTGTTTCTGTACTGGAGAGTCAGAAAATCTGAAATTTTTACACAGTATTGGTATATGAATTGCCCACGTTGCCCTAATTGTTCATAATTTTTGGAGTTACAGAAGTATGGCTTTTAAATAGATTGCTACAGACTGTTCTGCTTTTGACAGATTCTGTTTTTGATGCACTACTTGCTTGTTTTGATGAATCTATGGATTGTATCGGGGGGTATAAGTCATGGTGAAGTTAGAGTACAGTAGGTATAATGCAAAAATAAAATATGAATGGGTTTGCAACAGTACTTAAAGTAGTGATTTATTTTGTTATACTAACGGATCTCACGAAGGTTTTGTTGAGTTTTGTGTGATTGAAGTTTTCAAGTTTTGGGTGAGATCACGATGGATGAAGGAATAAGGAGTAGCAAAAGCCTAAGCTTGGGGATGCCCGAGGCACCCCAAGGTAATATTCAAGGAAGACTCAAGCGTCTAAGCTTGGGGATGCCCCGGAAGGCATCCCCTCTTTCTTCTACCAACCATCGGCAATTTTACTTGGAGCTATATTTTTATTCGTCACATGATATGTGTTTTGCTTGGAGCGTCTTGTATTATATAAGTCTTTGCTTTGTTTGCTTTTTAGTTTGTCACAATCATCTTTGCTGAATACACCCATCTTGAGAGAGCCACACGTTTATCATCATTTGTTAGAATACTCTATGTGCTTCACTTAAATTTTTTGAGCTAGGCAGTTGCTCTAGTGCTTCACTTAAATATTTTTGAGCACGGTGGTTGCTATATTTTGAAGAAATAAACTCTCATGCTTCTCTTATATTATTTTGAGAGTTGATTGAAAATTTTGAAGAAATGAATTCTCATGCTTCACTTATATTATTTTGAGAATTGTTAAGATTGAAATTTTGAAGAAATATTTGCACTCTCATGCTTCACTTAAATCTTTTTGAGAGTTGATGATAGTAACGGTAATTTGCACAACATATGAATTTGGTCCCAAAGTGATGAATATTCAAGAGGGATATAATAAAAACTTTCATATATATCATTGGATATGATAAGTGTGATTCCTTGCAATAGTTTTGCAATATGGAAATGATAATATGTGAGTCATGTTAGTGAGTAATTGTGATTTAGTAAGAATATTAGTGTTAAGGTTTGTGATTCCCTATGCATGCACATCAAGTCAATAGTTATGCAAAGAAATTATATCCTACTTATGGTGCATTATTCGGTGTTAGTTATGTTCAATGCATGTTTATGACCGTTTTCGTTTTTTGGTTGGTTGCTTCTAAATCTATTTGCTAGCATTTATTTGTACTAAGCGGAAATACTGCTTGTGCATCCAACATCCTTAAACCCAAGTTGTGCCAAAGGAGTCCACTATATCTACCTATATGCGGTATTTCAATGCCATTCCAAGTAAATTTGCGTGTGCCAACTCTAATTTTCAAAATAAATTTTCTGTTTTGTGTGCTCATACCGCTCATGAAGCGGCAGGGGGTGGCCATTATTTTCCATGCTAGGTGTGTTATTCTCACGATGAGTATTTATTCACTTGTCATTGCACGAGAGGATGCTTGGTAATAGGGATGCCCAGTCCCACAATGAAATCAAAATTAATAACAACAAAATTCCTTGGAAAGTGTTGGATTGGAGGGCACCCGTGGATACGGCTAGCCATGGATTGTGAAAGAATGGTGGAAAGGAAATAAACTTTACTTTCTGTTTGGGAACCGCCTATGATGTGTCTAGCATGGAAAATATTAAGAATTCTTGGTCGTTTTCGTTGACAGGAAAAGCATGCCTCTCAAAATATTTTTATCTCTTTAATTTCAGTCTTGAGCTCTGGCACATTTGACAAATCTCTGCTTCCCTCTGCAAAGGGCCTATCTATTTAGTTTTATGCAATTTTTATTTTTACTTTGAGTCACCATCTTCTCTTATAAAGCACCAACTAGAGAGCACTATTGTCATACTTGTGCATTGTGTGTAGCTAATATTTGAGTGTGTTTCATGAATGGATCAATGTTTGAACATAATGGGCTAGGGATAACTTTCTTTAGCGTTGATATTTTGAAAGACATGGTTGCTTGTTAGCATGCTTGAGTATTTATATCTTCATGTCAAATTATAGACTATTGCTTTGAATCATTCAAGTCCAATGTCCATGCTACAAAAGAAAAGAATATGTGATGAATATGTTAGGCAGCATTCCACATCAAAAATTCTGTTTTTATCATTTACCTACTCGAGGACGAGCAGGAATTAAGCTTGGGGATGCTGATACGTCTACAACGTATCTATAATTTTTTATTGTTCCATGCTGTTATATTATCAATCTTGGATGTTTTCATATGCATTTACAGTAATAATATATCATTTTTGGAGACTAACCTATTAACTCAGTGCCCAGTGCCATTTGCTGTTTTCTGTCTTGTTTTTGTTTTACAAAAAATCAATACCAAACAAAGTCCAAATACCACGAAACTTTTTGGAGATTTTTTATTGGCCAACATAAACACTAGAAGCTTCGGGAGAGGGCCAGAAGACCCAGGAGATGACCACGAGCCACCAGGGCGCGCCTGGGGGGGGGGCAGGCGCGCCCTGGTGCCTCGTGGGCCCCCCTTTGCTCCGTTTGACCTAAGTCCAGCACTATAAATTCAGAAAAAATCAGAAACCCTCAGGAGAGTCCACGAAATACTTTTTCCACCACTGCAAGTTTCTGTTCCAGAGAGATCCCATCTGGGGTCCTTCTCCGGTAATCTGCCGGAGGGGGAATCGATCACGGAGGGGTTCTACATCAACCTTGCTGCCCTTCCGATGATGCGTGAGTAGTTTACCACAGACCTTCGGGTCCATAGGTAGTAGCTAGATGGCTTCTTCTCTCCTTTTGATCTTCAATACAATGTTCTCCTCGATGTTCTTGGAGTTCTATCCGATGTAATCACTTTTTGCGGTGTGTTTGTTGGGATCTGATGAATTGTGAGTTTATGATCAGATTATCCATGAATATTATTTGAGTCTTTGCTACACTCTTTTATGCATGATTATTATAGCTTCATATTTCTTCTCCGATCTATTGATTTGGTTTGGCCAACTAGATTGATTTATCTTGCCATGGGAAGAGGTGCTTTGTAATGGGTTCGATCTTGCAGTGCTCAATCCCAGTGACAGAAAGGGACATGACACGTATGTATCGTTGCTATTAAGGGTAAAAAGATGGGGTTTATTCATACGTGAGTTTATCTTGTCTACATCATGTCATCGTTCTTAAGGCGTTACTCCGTTCTTTATGGACTTAATACACTAGATGCATGCTGGATAGCGGGCGATGTGTGGAGTAATAGTAGTAGATGCAGGCAGGAGTCGGTCTACTTGTCTCGGACGTGATTCCTATATACATGATCATTGCCTTGGATATCGTCATGATTATTTTCTTTTCTATCAATTGCCCAACAGTAATTTGTCTACCCACCGTATGCTATTTTCTTGAGAGAAGCCTCTAGTGAAATCTATGGCCCCCGGGTCTATCTAAATTATATTACTAAAACCCTAAAAATATTGCTGCCATTTTGTTTTATTTATTTTATTTTGTATTTTTGTTTCAATCTATCTATCTATCATATACAATTTAATCTTGCAATTGACCGCCGAGGGATTGACAACCCTCATTTGCGTTGGGTGCAAGGATTTGTTGTTTGTGTGCAGGTGCTGCTAACGAGGTGTTGCGTGATTCTCCTACTGGTTCGATAACCTTGGTTTCATAACTAAGGGAAATACTTATCTCTACTGTGTTGCATCATCCCTTCCTCTTCGGGGAAATACCAACGCAAGCTACAAGTAGCAGTTGTCTCATTCTTCATGCTCGTACAGTCGTTATGCTGTCCGAGTTGTCCCAGGTTTCTAAACAATCTGATGCATTTGCAAATCTTTCCTCCCTGTTCCTGATGTCTTTTTGGGTTAGATTAAGCACACTAATCAATGTGTTGAGGTACTCCTTTGCCTCGACATATATGTTGAAGCTATTATTAGGACACTAGGGTATCTTAGAGAACCACCCAGTAATCTAGCGATGTTTTGTGTTTCCAGTGTGATCATTCTGGCCACCACTCTCGAAAGCATCTCGTGATGCCATTTAATTAGTAGGTACTCTGTTTTTGGGTTCTTGAACCCATGATTCATTCCGCTTACCTCTGTTGATAGTGATTGTTGCTCCTTTAGGTTGATTAGTAACATTGCTCTAGTCTTTGAAGTCCGTGGTATATCATTCTTCCAAATACCATGAACCATCCATGGCAGAAGTTCTTTTGAACCAAAAGATCACAACAAGGGTGCTCTTGATGAGTTCTCCATTTTATATTGTGACCCTACCAATTTACCCCTTTTCAGCATGGGTTATCCAGAAGAAATATGTTGAGCCTTGCTCGACGTGCTATAATCTATGCATCCACAACTCAGAAAAATCATGTGTCCCTTTGAGTTGTCCCTCTTCAGTGGTATTCTGACCCCCATCTATCAATTGATAGTCAAGAGTATGTCATGCATTCACGATGCCTATTACTCTTGTGGTCCGTCAAGCCATTCTAGTTCAGAATGACTAGGAGAAAAAACTCCAGTACCTTATCCATTTCGAGGATTTGGTCAAAGCAGTTGTATTCCACAGATCAAAGTGCCAATCCAGCTTTTGTTCTGTTCTGCCCTAGAGTATTACCCCCTTTATGTCAGGATTATCATGGGAATTGCACACTATCGTATGAACCCTTGATGCAGTGATACTTCTCGCCATCATTATTAATTTCTCGGTTCACGTGTTACTCTAACCAGAATGCCGACAAGTGAACCGTGATGTGTGAAATCAATACTCCTAGCAACCCTGTTGCTTGGTTGCTAATGGACGATAATTTCATTCTTAGCGTGTTGGTTATTGAATCATCATTCTAAGATTGACCGTGCTACCTAGTCCATTTTCCAGGTGCACTCTTCGATCAATGACTCAGGATTGTGCAATCCCTTGCTTAGTTGATCACATCATCTTGCCCTGAAAAGCAAGATTGTTCTCGAGCTTAGTAGCATATCGGTGGATCGTGATTTTCTGGATATCTTCTCAGAAGTATCACCAGGTTGTTCCCTGACCGTTATGTTGAGGTTGTGATCAAGCTGGTTTTCCGATAAACCATCCCTTCTCCAAGAATCTGTGTTGGATGCCCTGAGCTAGTTGGTTAAGCTAAACAACAACTTGGAGAGTTGGAAGATAAAAGCTTTATCTGACTTAGTTCATTTCAAAGGGATATCTTGTGTGTGTGTGTGTGTGTGTGTGTGTGTTGAAGAAAGATGATATCTTCATCGATTGACCTTCATGTTCAGTTGTTGGACCTATTGTCTTATCCAATCTTTGATTTGAGTATGGGCTATCATCAAATCAAATCAGAACCAACGATTTCCGTAATGTTGTTTTACTCGTGGTTGATTCCTCGAGCATATATCATTATATCTTTTGGTCTGACCAATGCTTTCACCTCGTTCACTTGATTGTGGAATTCCATCTATATGGAAACCTAGATGAATTGTTGTTGAGCCCATCGGCAGCATTTTTATCCTCTCCATGATGTTGGTGAACATTAAGCTAGTGTTGGAAACTTTTGAAAGCATTATCTTCGTGCTAGCCCATGAAGTATATGTCATGGTGAAAGAAGTGACTTCCTCTAGTTCAGGTGCATTCGAAGCAAGTTGCCGCCATGAATTCGAGAAAGTTGTTTTTCTTCATTTGGACTCGTCCCAATTCAGTCATGCATGTGCAAAGTATTCTATGGATTGATAGGCTCGCTACCTTCATCCCATATGTATCTCCTAGCACACCAAGCCACTGACTGATTTGTTTCAGGAAAAGGAGTTAAGTGTTAATCCATGGTAATGCACAAGACTTTGATACCCTCGATGATGGTTCCCAACCCGAGCTCGGTAGTGTTTTGTTGTAAGACTTCTATGTGGTCATGCTGTCTTGGACGGTGTGGTCATGTGTGTCTTGCAATCCAGCTCATGTTTTGTAGCTTGCTGCCGTAGTTCATTTCCTGAGAATCTCGCAACGTCATCTCTTCGATTTGTGTTGCAAACCTTCTCTCAGACATGCTGAGTCCGAAGCATCTTGTCACCAACCAGATCTGAATCTCAGGCAGATATGATGGTTGGAACATTTCCCAAGAATTATAATATTGGCCTTCTAACCGGTAAAGTGGTGTTGTGGCTAACACACCTAGCGAGAAGACCTGTTATTATTGTATCCTGTATCAGTAACTTTAGCCACTTCCCATGAGTATTTCATATGACTTATCCCCGAAGTTGTTCCTTATGGATCCTTTGTGTTCCGAAGTCCGACCTTTACTTGATGTTCTAGATGTTACACTAGTACATCAAGGAGAACATTAGAAGCAGAGTGCGAAATGTCTCTCAGTCGATTATCTAGATTTTGATTCCTTGGCATCGCCAAGGTCAAATCCGAGAAAGTGTTGTCTTCCTTTGCATCTGCGTCCCCCATCTATATCCATCGTGGTAGTATGAGGTGTTACCAGAACCCTTGACATAGTTGCTGGTAAAACACTAATGATTATGGAAATGCTCAAGTTCTTGAGAGCACACTCCGGCACTAGGTTTTATCGTCGGCATTAATTGGGATGTGCCTCAGTTTTTTCGATTATTCTATAGCCATTCAAACAGTGGAATAACTCTCTACTGTTGAGCCTTCTCCCCAGTTACTAGAATCATTCCCAGCATTTGCATTTTGTTCCCAGCTTGCACCCACCATTGTGCCATTTTCCCATGGGCTGCCCTTCTCAGTAATTGTTGTTCAGGATCATCCTCAAAAGTGGGCTTACCATGGGTCCCATCCATTTCCGATGATAAGCAAAAATCATCCATTGCGTTATCTTCAACAAGGTAGCCCACATCATCCATTCTAATCTAAGTATGCCATTCTTTTGAACTCCTTCAAACGATCGTTTGTGATTTACCTTAGGCTGGTATAGAGAGTTTCAATGATCTATGTATCAAAAGTAATTCTTTTTGCCACTTAAGGGAATAATTCTACGAGCCACCTTCCCTAGGGTCCCCCGTCATGGAATCATGGCAATTAACTCCTCGCTACATTGAAACCGTGCACCATCTTACCTAAGCGTGGAATTGTTGCCTACCAAATTGAACCTTCGTCATCTGCTCTCTTCCATCATTCCTGATGTATGTTTTGTGTCTCAGCTCGAGAGATGCTATTATGTCTTACTCCATGAGTTGATCTTGAGTTGCTCGATCTTCGAGAAGATCAATTCCTGTAGAGTTTCTTTCTGTCATCATCATGTTGGAAGCATTTCTCAAAGGCAAGGATGTCAAGATCAACATGAGGCAATGAATCCGCATCTTCTAGGAGGGCAAATGAATCATGAAGACTGTGTCAGTTCCATGACCTCCCTTCCACTCACCTCATGTCTTGAATCTCGAGACAAGATTCTTGTTTAGTGGGGGTGAGTTGTCACAACCCTAGAATAATGGTTGTAATTAGTTGCCTCAGAGCATCAATGCATCATGTTAAATTCAAATGAATTTGAAATGGGGATGATTAAACCCTAGCAAAAAATGAATTTCAAATAGGTCCAACTTAAAATATTTTTCAATGAACCCAAAATGCCCTTCAGAAAAGTTCATCATTTTTGAATTGGTTGAAAACCTCTGCCAAAAATGGTGACCATTTTTCTAGGTCACTTATGGATTTTTGAATTAAATCATAATGTATTTGAATTGGAGCATTTAATTACTATAAATATTTCTAAATGCTCCAACAATTCTGAAAACAGCTGAGGGCCTTTGAAATAATTCAATTACTGCCCACAAATATTTTCAGGATTTATAAAATTGATTTGGTATTAAAACTAAATCAAAAACAAACTGCAAACTAGAAAACAGAAACAAAAATAAAAGCAGAAGGAAACTAACATGTGACTTACTGTGCGGCCCAGCACTGTAGCTGGCCGGCCCAGCCCACCCTCTCCTCCTCCGTCGCCTTCCTCCTCATGCCAGTAGGCAACGTGCGTGGCCACCGCGCGCCGGCACGCGCATGGCCACGTCCAGCCAACCTGCCTACCCACTCACTGCCCTGGACGCCTCCAGCATCGCCATGAACCCCTGCACCTCTCCCCTCTCTCCCTGGACCCCCTCCCCCTCCTCTGCTCTCTTCCCGCAGCACCACTGAGCACGGTCCCCCGCCGCCGCTCACCGTAACCATGGCCACCACCTCTCCCTCGTCCCCTCGAGCCATCCAGAAGCTCCGCCTCGACGTCCTCGTCCTCTCCACCGAGCCACGCAACGTGGGATGCCCTACATCGCCGTCATCATCACCCTCTCCGTTTGGCCGCCGAGATCGCCGGCAATGCCACGACGCCGTCTTCGCCTCCCCGAGCCCACTGAGCCACTCGTCTGACTCGCCGTGAGCTCCTCTACCGAACCCCCCTCTTCCCGTGCTCGTTTGCTCGCCGTAACCATCGTTCCTACCGAGCCCGAGCGCTCCTCGCCGCCGGACATGTCGCCACCATGGCTACGGCCGTGCACGCTCTAGTCCGAGCTCACCACTGCGCTCAGTGCACCCCCAGGAGTTGAGCGCGACCACCCGCAACTCCTGCCGTGCTCTGTGGCATCGATTCGGTCGACGCCCAAACTCCGGCCGCCGCCGCGAGCTCGTTTCCGGTGAGCTCCAGCCACCCCAGCTGCTGCCGCTTGCTGCACTAGATGCGCCGCACTCCCAGCTCTCCGTAGAGCCCGACCACGCATCAAACCGTCACCGGACGGCGATTTCCAAAGCCGTCTGCTGTGGTTTGGTCGTCGCCGGCCTAACTCCGGCGACTGCCGACGTGGTACTGTCATTACCTGCTAATGACGCCTTAATTAACCCCCTGTGCCAGTGGCAAGTGGGCCCGTGCAGATTTAGTTAGCCACTAAAAATAACTAGTTATGCTAATTAACCCCTAATTAGGCACTGTGACACTAACGTGTGAACCCCACACGTCAGCTTTGACCTGGCCACGTCAGCATTGACCTGCCCCCACTGGTCAGTCTATGTAGCTGGCCCTGTTACACTGACAGTGGGACCCACTGGTCAGGTTTGAACTGGACCGGCTCTATTGACCTGCTAACGCCACCCTGACATCATGCTGACATAGTAATTCATTTTCTGGATTTAAATTAATTTAAAATAACCAGGAAAATTCCAGAAAATAGTTAAAACTTCAGAAAATCATAGAAAATCAACCGTAGCTCAGAATCAAATAATTTATATATGAAAAATTATCAAAAAAATATGAAGAATCTGTTTATGGCATTTTCATGCATGTTTGAACAACTTAAAGTTGTTGTACATGACAATTTGAATAAATGGCATTTGAAATGTCTTATATGGAGTTTGAATTTGAACCTTGGGTTCAAACCAACTTCATTTAAATTTCTGCTAGTTGCATTAGCCCAAATCATCAGCCTGTTGCCATGTCATGATCATACATCATGTTTGTTGCATTGCATTGATGTGCTCCTTCTCTGTTGCCGGTGTTTGTTCCTTCTCGGTAGAAGATGATTCCGACGTTGTGATCATTGACACCGATGAAGAGCTATACTATCTTCAGAAGTGTCAGGCAAGCAAACCCCCCTTTGAGCATTCCGATACAATCCCACTCTCTCTCTCTTGCTCTCTTTTACTGCATTAGGACAACAACGTTCAACTATTACATGTTGCGGTAGTTGAACCCATTCCTCTGCATGACCTGTCTTTGCCACAGTAAATAGTAAAACCCAATAGCATGAGTAGGAATTGCTTGAGCCATGATGTGCCTACTCGTTCATGCTTACTTGTCCTGCCTACTATGCTTAGAGTTGTGTCAGGTCTGATTCATCTGGGATAGATTGGAATGGTGGCGAACATGTCCTACTATGTGAGAGCTAAGTGTGTGAACACGATTTGGTAAAGGTAGCGATGAGAGGCCATGTCGGAGTACATGGTGGGTTGTCTCATTGGGACCATCCTCAGGAACTGAGTTCTGTGTTTGTGATCCAAGACAGTTACTACCACACATTGGGCTCCGGGCGCTCCAAGCTCTCTCGACTTATTAATCGCCTTGATCTCTGTCCAGGAGTCACTACTAATTTCTGGTATTTGTATGATATGTGTTGGCGGCCGTGCTTAGCGCTGACCTTAGGGGTGGGCTATGACGCGGTAGAGACACCGAGGCATGGTGTACCAAGTGACACCCGAATGGTGGTCTTGGGAACCCTGCACTCATCGTTTGGGGCCGTACTGGAAACTTCGGTCGGACTTCCTTGTGGAGTGGACTCAAAGATGCGATAAACCTGGACTAGAGTCTTGTGTTGTTAGTCAGGTCATGGCCGACACCCTCGCCAGGCTTCCGCTTGAAGGTTGCCGAGATACACGACGTGTACATGGTGGTAAGTGGTGAGAGCGTGTGTGAAGAAGTACACCCCTGCAGGGTTATAAATGATCTATTCGAATAGCCGCGTCCGTGGATATGGACTACTTGGAAAGCTTATATGGTTCATAGATAACTGGAAGTGGATACTCTAAAATGGGCAAGATAAGCATGAGTGCTATGGATGGCCTTCTCGTAGGGAGACGAGAGCGGATCCATAGTGGTGTATTGATATGGTGAATATGTGGACTCGTGTGTGCTTTCTCATCTCAAAGAAGTTACTGGTAGTCGTAGTACAGGATAGCCACTGAGTCAAAGCTGGCTTGCTGCAGTTAAACTCCACAACCCCCTTGTTGATACTGATGCATATGTAGTTTGTTCTAATGTAAGTCTTGCTGAGTACAATTGTACTCATGTTTGCCTAATTTATGTTTTGCAGAGGAGACTTCGGTCTCACTAGTAGTTCTATGTGGGCTTCAATGATTAGCTTGGGAACCCGAGACAGAGGTCTGGTTCCGATGGAGGGTCTTGTAGATAGACAGGCTTTCTAGCCTTCTTTCTTTTTAGCTGTCTGTACTCAGACAGGTTTATGCTTCCGTTGCTTGTATGACTTTGTATGTTGGGTCATGAGACCCATGTTTGTAATATCATGCTATGTATGGCTCCTCGGAGCTTCTTAAAGAAATACTTTGTGTCGTAGATTTATGTTGTGATGCCATATTGTATCTACACATATCGAGCATATTGTGTGTATGTTATTGAAATGCTTTGGTATGTGTGGGATTCGACACCTAGTTGTTTATTCTTGGTAGCCTTCCTTATGGGGAAATGCCTCCTAGTGCTTCCATCCGGAACACATCGATTGACCGGCATGTGTCCTTCTTTGCTCCTGTGTCTGTCCCTATGGGGAAATGTCATGTGGTGTTTACCGGAGTCCTTGTAGCTTGCTACAGCCCGGTTACACTCGCTGTTGGCCGACACGTGCATTGCTGGGTCACGTATGCCTATCCCTGTAAGTTTGTGCTACCTTGGTTTACGACTAGTCATGTTGGCCCGGGTTCTCTGTCACATGGATGCTAGCGACACAATCATATACGTGAGCCAAAAGACGCAAACGGTCTCGGCCAAGGTAAAGGCAGCAGCCGTGGGTTACCGTGCGTGAGGCCACAAAATGATATGAGGTGTTACATGCTAGATCTGTGAGACTTAGAATCGGGGTCCTGACATGGGCGCTTCATCTCCAACTCTAGCGAAAGAGCCCTGCCGTTCTTCAAGCTCATGAAGAGATCGGGCCCCTTCAAGTGGACTCCCGAGGCTGACGCGGCCTTTGAGGATCTCAAGAGGTACCTGAGAAGCCCTCCCGTCATGGTTGCCCCACGCCCACGCGAGCCCTTGCTCCTGTACTTGGCAGCTACCCCCTAGACGGCCAGCGCAGCCCTTGTGGTGTAACGGGAGGAGTCTACCTACGCCAAGAAGAAACCTGCCGCGCCTGAGCCTGCCGAGGCCGCGCCAGCGCCTGCTAAGGCCATACCTGTGCCTGCCAAGGGTCCCCCTCAGGAGGCCCCTGGTGAGCCGCCTGGCGAGCCTCCCGAAGAGCAAGCTGCCACCCCTGCGACCACGCACCTCATCGAGCACCCCGTCTACTTCATCAGCACGGTGTTGTGGGATGCGTGCGAGCGGTACCCCATGCAGCAGAAGCTCCTCTTCGCGCTCCTCATTGCCTCTAGGAATCTGCGCCACTACTTCCCGGGCCACCCCATCAAGGTGATCACGTCTTATCCACTGGAGCAAGTCCTGCACAGCCCCAATGCCACCAGCCGCGTCGCCAAGTGGAACATCGAGCTGCAGGCCTTCGAGCAGGAATTCCTCACCACAAGGACGATCAAGGGCGCAGCCTTGGCAGATTTCACAGCGGAATGGATGGATCCACACCAAAAGGAGCCTCGAGAGGAAGGATCTCTCCTGCCTGGGAAGGACACCCCTGGTAGCTGTACCATGCACTTCGACGGAGCGGGGGCTGGCGTCGTGCTCACCTCGCCAACAGGAGACAAGCTCTACTATGTCGTACAGCTCTGCTTCAAACATGACGACAAGGTCTCCAACAACATCGCTGAATACGAAGGCCTCATCGCTGGGCTCAAGGCCGCCTTCGCTCTGGGCATCAAGCGCATCCTCATCAAGGGAGACTCGCAGCGCCTCATCAACTTCTCCAACAAGAGCTACAAGCCCAAGGACGAGCACATGGCCGCCTACCTGGTGGAGGTGCACAGGCTCGAGAAGCGCTTACTCGGCATGGAACTCCAGCACGTCCCTCGCAGTGGCAACAAGGAAGCAGATAACATCGCCAAGCGGGCATCTCGCCGTCAGCCCCAGAACCCTGGCGTCTTCGAGGAAAGGCTCCTGAGGTCTTCAGCCGCACCGCCTGCCGCCGGCCCCATAGCGCCTCATGAAGAGCTCCCGCCCACACCACCCACAGACGCACCAGACTGCGGCCCACCTTCACTCGCCTACTGCTGGCACTGGAGCCCCAGGCTGACAACTGGGCCACTGAGTTCAAAGCTTACCTAGAAAGCGGCACCCTCCCGGAGGATGACACAAACGCAGAGTGTGTGGCCTGCTAGGCCGGATCTTACTGCTTGAGGGATGGCGACCTCTACTGCAAGCGTCCCAATGGAGTTGTGTTGCGATGCATCTCCGAGGAGCAAGGGCATGAGCTGCTTGCCGACATACATGGTGGAGACTGCGGCCACCACTCCTCATCGCGCCCTCTCACCGGCAAGGTGTTCCGGAGCGGCTTCTACTGGCCCACAGCGCTTCAAGACGCCACTAAGCTGGTCCAATCCTGCGAGGCCTGCCAGTTCCATGCCAAGCAAATCCACCAGCCAGCGCAAGGACTCCAGACCATCTCCCTCTCGTGGCCCTTCACGGTCTGGGGGCTAGACATCCTGAGCCCCTTCCCCCGCGTAGTTGGCGGCTACCGCTACCTCTACGTCGCTGTCGACAAGTTCACCAAGTGGGCAGAAGTGGAGCCCGTCCACTCCATCCCGGCAGGATCAGCCATCAAGTTCATCAAGGGCCTCGTGTGCCGCTTCGGCGTCCCCAACCGCATCATCACTGACAATGGCTCACAGTTCACCAGCGGCCTCTTCAAGTCATACTGCGCCAACCTTGCCACGCAGGTCTGCTACGCCTCCGTGGCGCACCTGTGAAGCAACAGCCAGGCCGAGCGTGCTAACGCTAAGGTCCTGAAGGGCCTCAAGACACGAAGCTTCAAGAAAAAGCTCACAGCCTGCGGCAAAGGCTGGCTCGACGAGCTCCAGTCCGTGCTATGGTCGATCTGCACAACAGCGACCAAGCCTACCAGTGAAACACCCTTCTTCCTCTTCTACGGGGCGGAAGCGGTCCTTCCTTCAGAGATCAAGCACGGGTCCCCACGGGTCCTGACCTTCGACGAGGCTCACCAGGATGGCCCACTGGAAACTGATCTGCTCCTCCTCGAGGAGGCATGCCGCCGGGCCGCCATCCGCGCCGCCCGGTATCAGCAGGCGTTGCGTCGCTACCACAGCCGCAATATACGCCCCCGCACCCTTGAAGCTGGCGATCTTGTCCTGCGAATGATCCTCTCCAGGAAAGGACTCAACAAGCTCTCGCCCATGTGGGAAGGCCCGTTCAGTGTCGTGCATGTTTCCTGGCTCGGCGCAGCACGGCTGGAGACGGAGGAGGGTGTTCCTATACCAAACACATGGAACATCCAACACCTCCACAAGTTCTACCCGTGACCTCACGGGCACGAACGAAGTGGAGCTGTACATGCTCCGGAGCCTCTCTTTGCGGTGCTTGCTGAGGCCGCGAGAGCTCCCGCCCACAACCCAGTGGGGCCCCATGCTTAGACATGGTGGACTGTCTACCCGAGGGCGCCATCTGGCCACTACATCCTCAAGCTGCTCCATGCGCATCAGAGTAGTATTATCTTTTTGGTTGTGTAATGAACCCTTTTCATGCAGCAGTAAAGACTATTTCCTAAGTATTATGTGTGTTTGGCAAGCAATTTACTTCAGCAGCTATGCGCGCTCGCGATTTCCCTCCTGCGTGTCACGTGAGCGAGGGCTGGACACGGTGCCTGCGCTTGGGTCAGTCCTAGCAGCGCCGCTAAACCCAAGTGGCCGAGCTCTAGATCGCGGGCCTGCTCCCGCGCACGTCACCTCACCAAGGTCCATGGTGCTTTGTCTCCTCGTGCGACACCCACGAGCGAATTAGCAAGCGCGCGCCGCTACACTACTTGCAAAAACTTGTTGGAATATGGTTGTCGCAGAAACAGGGCGCGCAGAAGGCCTCGCGAGCGTTGCCTCGTGAAGTGGCCCACGGCGTATCGCCTCCTCAAGAAGCCCATAGGAAGCCTCACGAGCGTTGCCTCGCGAGGCGGCCAACAGTGCCCACCTCCGCCTAGCGCCAGCAGGAGGCCACACTAGCAAGTGCCTCACGAGGTGCACCCGGCAAGCTGCGGCGCGCCAAGCCTCACACTCCGTGAAAAAGCTAAGTCTAAACGCCTCGCGAGACTTCCTCAGCGCCCCTCAAATTCTCTCCTCCTTGCAATCTCGCTGAGTGCTAGTGGTTTTTTCCTTTGCGCAAGCTACTTGCACGTCAAAGGGGGGCTTCTTGAGCATCGCGCCTCGGGAGCCCTTACCGCCTCGCGGAGCCCTACACCCTCTGGCCTTGTCTAGGCACGCGTCTTAACATACCAGTGACGGTCGTAGCATGCTCGGGGGCTGGGTCCTAGTGACGTAGAGCATGAAAGCATGCAGAAGGTAAAGAACATGCCTCACAAGGAATCAAGGAATCGCGGCAAGCGTTAAGTCCTTAGCATGATTACAAAAGCAATGTTTTCACGCCCCCACGGGGCTACACCTACTCTAATACAGGATAACAGAAGGGAGGGGAGCCTAACTGGATGAGGCACTATCGCCGCCATCATCGTCGCCGCCATCATCGTCGTCGTCGTCATCGCCGCCGCCGTCGCAAACTTCGCCGGAGCTCTCGCTACCGTGAGAGAACTTCTGGACCAAGGCCTCCACGTGCTCCCGCACCTCCTTCTCTAGCCCATCACGAAGCTCCGGCGGGACAAGGCTCATCACCCTGTCGAAGTCGAAGGCGACGTTGGCGTAGAAGAGATTGCTAAAGACCCGCGTCGCTGCCTGGCTGAGGAGATCACGACACTCCTCTTCGATGATGTCGTCCATCCGCGCAGCTCCGTCTTCCACCCTCTTCACGAGCTTGGTGAAGAAGTCCAGGTACCCGGCGTTGTCATCGTCAAGGGGGTCCTCAAGCCTCTCGATGGCGAAGCTAGAGAGGGCGGGGCGAGCACGGTGCGCAATGGCGTGGAACATCCTCGTGCACTCATGCTGCCGCCCCCGCGCCCGAGACACCTCATCCTTGGCCTTCTCGACGACCTCGGAAACGCCGCCCACCTGCGCCCGCGGGGACGCCAGCTTCCCATCGGCGTCTGCCTTGGCCGTCAGCGCGAGCTTCTAGCCGGCCTCCGCCTCCTTTAGCTGCTTCTTGAGGCGAGAGATCTCATCCTGGAGCTCGCCCCACTTCTTGGTGAAGCGGTCCTCCTGAAGCTTCAGCTTCTTGCTGTAGTCCATGGCGAGCGCTTCGCGCTCCTTCTTGGACTTAGCGTCAGTATCCGCCTGGATCTTCTTCTCCTTTTCCGCCAGCTGCGCGTTGGCTTTGGGGAGGCGGTCGTTGTAGGAGGGTTGGGCAGCGGCCACCTCGCGGTCGAGCGTCGCCAGGCGCTCGCATTTGGTCTCCTGCTCGGTCACCGTCCTCACGAGCTCCCGCTCCCGGATCTCGGTGTCCCCCTCATGGAGCGCAAGGGCTTCCTCACGTTTGGCGAGCTCGCCCTCGCGGGAGGCAAGCTGCCCCTCATGAGCTGCGATGGCGTCCTCCCGCGCCTGGAGCCCTTGCTCCCTGGCAGCGGCCTGCTCCTGGAGCACCTTCACGTGGGCCTCCGCTGCCTCGCGTCGCCTGTCAGCCTCCTCAGCGTCCCTGACGGTGCTCTCGAAGAGCTCCTTGGCGTCCTCGGCAGCCTTCTCGCACTGCTCCCGCACGGTGGCCTCCGTTCGACGGCCAAACTTGACAGCCACCTCGAGCTGGCGCCACCCCTCCGTGAGGCGTAGGCGCTCGCCGGCGAGGTACGACTCCTCTGCCTGGAGGTCCTCCTCGAGCGCGTCAAGGGCCGCCCTGGCGCTCTGCAAGACCCCGCGCTTGAGCACGGCACTGTTGCTCATTAGCTGTAGGGCCCAGCCAGTGTGCACGTTGGCGCCACCCTCAAGCGCCATGGCCTGCGAAGGCCCGGCATCAGATCCCCTCCGGGCTCCCGTGTCCACGCTCCCTATGGGGGCCGCGTCCTCCATCAAGCGCGGGGGGCTCCTTGCGGTCTCTTCCTTGGCCTGCCACTCCGGCGCGCGCTGCGGGCTCATCGCGCCCGTTCCAGGGGCCTGGTGCACAGGCGATCGTCGGACGCTCGCTGTAGCCCCCTCGGCGGCGTCGGCCTCCTTGGAGGGTGTGGAGCCCTCCGGAGGGGTTGGCTCTTCAGCCTCCTCCATCACCGCGTCGCCTCCCGCGCCAGGCGCCTCGGGCGGCACGGCCCCTCCTCCGGAGGCCTCCTCCCGAGGCTCGCTTTCCCTAGCCGGGGGAGGCAGATTCTCGCGCGACTTAGGAGGAGCTGCATGCCCTTCCTCCACGTCCACGCGCCCTGTCTTGGCTTCAGGGCGGCGGACGGCCTCGTCGTCCCCCTCAGCGCCCGCGGTGGACGCCGTGGTCCCCCTCGAATCGGGGGCCTTCCTCTTCTTTCGCCTAGGCTCCCTGCATGGTGCAAGGGCTCAGCCCGGAGCTCGGGAGGCAGAAAGCAAAATCCAAAGAAAAAGAACAAGACAAAGGGACTCACTCATCATTGGGGACCGAGCGCCTGTTCTTCAGCTTCAGCGGCAGGCGGCTGCCGTTGTCGCTCCCGTAAGGCTCACTTGCACTCCCTCCGGAGGGCTCGGCGTGGGGCCTACCGGGGTCCTCTTCCGCCGGGCCGGAGCCGGCCTTCCCCGCGAGGGGCCCGACGGCCACGCCGCCGGTGCCGGTCTTCTTCGCGAGGGGCTCGGCGGCCTCGCCGTCGGTGCCGGTCTTTTCCGCAGGGGGCTCGGCGGTCTCCACGCCGGTAGCTCCTCCGCCGCCCGTCCTCGTGGGTAGGGAGGGCACGACCACAAACCGATCGCCGTCCTCATTGTCGTTGTCTTCTCTGAGGTCGGCTAGCAGCTGGCGGCGGGTTCACGGGGCCACCCCACCATCGCTCTCCTCCTCGGCGCTTGCCGAGGCCTCGGCGTCGTCGCGGCTGCCTGAGTTGGGCACCACCAAGAGGGGGTTGTCGTGAGGCCCCTCATGGCCCTCAGGGACCAGCACCCATTGGTCGAACCGCGGCACCTCCTTGATCATCTCATCCCTGTTGCTATAGCGGTACAGCGGGTACGCAGCTTCAGGCAGGTTCCCCACCTCTTCGGCGAACAAGATCTTCATGACCTCGTCCATCACCAGCCTCGTGATGTTGTCGACGCTCGGCCTCATCGGGTCCTCGGGGCTGGTGCAGGACCACACTGGGCGCAAGCGCTTCTGGAGGGGGGCGATGCACCGGCGCACGAACTCCTTGGCGACCAACGCCCCCGTGAGCTTCGCGGCCTTCAGCTCCTTCATCCACTCCGCGAGCGGCGCCAGCATCTCGTCGGTGAGCTTGGCGTGCTCCCATCCAGAGCTCTTCACAGCGGGGGCGGCCGACATCAACAGGAGGGTGCTGAACTAGCCCGCGTCCATGTAGACCCTGCGCGCCCTGAAGCCCTCCACCTTCTTCGTTCTTGTTTTCTTCTCCGGAAAAAATTAGAAGAGCCAGGTAAGATCCTGGGAAAAGACCTGTGGGTTAGGGCCCACTCAAAAGAAACACCGTTAGAATGATTGCTGGAAAGAGAGATCGCACCAGTTGATTTAAATGGCTTGAATGAAATAAAAACCTCGAAATAGAATGAACGGGCCTTCAATGAGAACACGAATCTTCTGAGATATCTTCAGCACTCCGGAGAAGAAAACAAGAACGAAGAATGATGAACTTGTAGCTCCTGAGCATCTTCATGAGAATCACCGGATAAGAACAAGAAGGAAAAGAATGAAGAGACTTCACACGAATAAAATGGATTCTTGATTTGAGAATTTTTGACTCCGCAAAGAAAAAGGGTGGGAGGGTGGGGAAAATAAAGACAACTTGGGATGGGTGAAACGAACGCCGTTGAGAGAACTGAGAATTGATCTTGCAAATGTTGAAATGGTCGGATTAACTTGAAGAGAAGCACGCCGGTTGAGAATAATTTACATGAAGTTTTAGCAACCCCATATAAATATGAGAACGCCATTTAGGAAAGGTATGGAATCCACACTTGACTTCGAAGCAACTCGAATACCACAACTCAAAACAAAACAAAGTATGTGGCTTGCAGAATAAGCCGGAACAAACATATGATAGACCCCATATCGTATCATGTGTCTGTTGGAAAAGATATTCTAGGTAATACTTGAATTCCCACCTAAGAACTCCCGAAACTTCTTGGTTATAAGATCAGGTTACGGATATGGGAACCTACTCAGCACACAACAACAATAATATCCTAATCAGCTGCAACCAATCCGCAACCTTCACACACGACCAAGAAACTTCGCAAATCCGTCTACCTCAGGCCTTCGAAAACACTACGACACTAGTCACGGTGGATCATCCGCGCTATCTCCACCAGTACTGGGGAAAAGTCACGGCACTATTTGCCACCACAAAAAGTATAGAAGCGTTTCGATGTCGGCGTCCCCTGGTATTTAGGAACTGAAATGATAGCGAATGTGAAAAAAACACCTTGGAGCTCAACTCCCCGGGTCCAATCCATATGGTCAGGAGGCACCAAGACAGAATTCCCGTCACAACGATATCGCAACCATTCCAACAATACCCGCGTGATCCTAAAAAAAGTTTGAGTGAGAAGAGATAGTAGAATCAAAAACCTACGTCACAATTCCTCACCAGAGCCATGAAGGGGATAAGGAGTAAAAAGAATTCCTACTCTCCGATATATATCTAGGACTCAAAATAGTTTTTCTTCTACACTCGTCAGCGGTTCGATCAATCAAGGGGGCTCCTATGGTTGGTCGAGGCTCTGATACCAACTTGTCATGCCCAATATGCGATCCTATTCTCGAGGAACTCGGAGGCCCCACCAAGAGTAGAAATGCATATTGGAGACGCTTGCAAGGTGGATATCATTACATCGTACCACATACATAATAGATGGGGATACAAACAAATACTTACAATCATCACATGAATACATCAATACATAACAAACATCATACAGAAGGGCAGCATCCGACTACGGATGAAATCAAACGAAAAGAAGAACGACATCCACCCTGCTAGCCCAGGATGCCTATCCCAAGATCGACGAAGAAGAAGAAGCAGAGAAGAACTCCAAAGGCAAACGAACATCGCTCTCACGTCAGATCATCGCATTACCTGTACCTGCATCTGTTGTTGTAGTAATTTGTGAGCCATGAGGACTCAGCGATCCCATAACCATGGGTAGCAAGACTATCAAAGCTTAAATGGGTATGGAAGGGTAAGGTGGTGAGGTTGCAGCAAGCACTAAGCATTATATTTTGGCTAACTTACGAGTACAAGAATTAGAAGAGCATCTACGCAAAACGGTCGCAAACTACAAATGATCACTAAGTGATCCTGATCACCTACTTACGAGTCAAACATAACCCCACCGTGTTCTCTTCTCGTACTTCCTCGAAAAGAGACGGTCACGGTTACGCACACGGTTGGTGTATTTTAATTAGGATTTAGTGTCAAGTTCTCTACAACCGGAGGTTATAAATATCCAAGCGCCACATAACCACGGGCACGGCTTCGCGTAAGATTTAACCCTGCAGGGGTGTTCCAACCTGGCGCATCATAAGCCTACACAAGCTGCGGTGGAAATACCTCAACCTCGAGATAGCCCAAAGTATCCTCGGAATCCCGGTGCACAAGACATTTCGACAATGGTAACGCAATTCCAGCAAGACCTCCCGGTATACCGACAATCCTGATAGGAGTCGCACGTATCTCGTTCTCAGGGCACACCGGATGGGCAAGACGTCGGGTTAGCTGAGACCCTGGTTGCCCAGGGGGCGCCGGACATCGCCCGGTTTGGACCAACACCATCAGCACTGGCCCACCTGCATTATGTTGAATTAAGAATCCTCGGGTTCATGACGCCCTATGCAAAATTGGTTATTTCATTCAGTATTATTATGTTGGCAAATGTTAAAACCAAAGTTGGGCCTTGCTGGAAGCGGTTATTCAAAGTGAACTGTCAAGAGGGTCCCATTCCCCTGAGCATGTTAGGAACGCTAAACATGGATCATAACACCAGCATTACGGAAACTAGGGTGGCTTGAGTGGAACAAAACACTAGGCAAAAGGCCGAGCCTTCCACCCAATACCAAGTGTATAGATGCATTAATTAAATAAGAGATATTGTGATATCCCAACATATCCATGTCCCAACATGGAACAACCTGCAAGAGCACCTGCAACTAGCAACGCTATAAGAAAGGGGCTGAGCAAAGCGGTAACATAGCCAAACAACGGTTTGCTAGGTAAGGGTGGTTAGAGGCTGTATCATGGCATATGGGAGGCTGACATATATGTGGTAGGAAGCGCGACATAGCGATAGCAACGAGAAAACTAGCAAGCAAAGATAGTAAAGATATCCAAGGTCATGATCATCTTGCCTGAAATCCCGCTCGGAAGAAGATCGAGTCCATGAAGAAGATGAACACGCGTAGTCGAACGAATCCTCACAATCTCAACGAAACCGGAACTATCGAGAAGAAGCACAACCGGAAAGAAGCAAACAACATGGTAAACACACAAGCATAAACATGGCATGATGCACAATCCACATATGATGCATGACAAGATTAAATGTTGTTAAACATGGCAAGAGATGAAGCATAAGCAATCCATACAACTAGGCAAGTTTAAATGAGGCCGGAATCACAAATCAGAATTCCGGAAATCCCCATATGCAAATTTCGAAATTGGTACTGATCTGAATTAAACACAATGTTAAAGTTGTTAAATAGCAAGTTAACATGCATCATGATGATCTACACGTTTTTCTAGTCAAGTTACATATGTAGAACATTTAATTCGGACCTACGGCCTAGAAGATATGAGCTAAACAAGTTTAACATGGCAATAATGCAAAATGCATGAAAACATCAACCACGAACACACAAATCAAGGATGCAACATGACAACATGAATCTACACACAAATCTAAGCAAGTTTCATATAGGACATGATTAAAACGGAGCAACGGTTCAACAATTACAATCAACACAAGTTATAATAGCAAACTGCCCCAAAACAGCAACATAGCACTTTGTCAACATCAAAACAGCAAGCTACAGTAACATGATGGGCACAAACTTGATATGTACTTGAAATAGACATGATATACTCCAATTTATCTTAAAGGTTCAGGTTCATAGGCATCAAGGTTAAGTCAATATGATCCATGCAAAATGCAATGTTCTGCTAAACAGGGCATATACATGAGCAGAGTTAATATGATGGCATGTTGGAGGCATGAAATAAATATGCTACAGTTCTAGAACATGGCAACCAAGGGCATGGCATCAAAGTACACATTGCATAGACCAAATCACATGAAGGAATCATATGCATATGAGCTATAGATTAGTGGCAACCATCAAGCAAAGTTGGCAAGTTATATTACAGACAGCTTTTACTCAGAACAGCAACATTAACTAGGCATGTTTACAAGCTCATGGCACTCATATCAAGGCACATCATGGCATGAAATAAATACTAGCAGCAAGAAGACATGAAAATCCTCCAAAGTCATGTTGACAAGTTGCTCATATGGTGCATGCATTAAATCACACAAAAATGACAAAGTGACAAATATTAACAGTTTCCAGTAGTAACAGCACATAGCACTCTTGCAACAGAGATAATGACATGTAGATGACTTCTATTATGAATGCAAATGCTACCATCATGTAGAGCACGTAGAGTAGATCAATTTACATATATAAATCACTTCATAGGATCAACATGCACAAAGATATGGCCCACACAAACTGCATAAATGATGTAAAAGAAATGCAGGAAATGGAAATTCAGATCTGAGCGTAGGATAACTATATCGCACACGGGCGAGGGATAGACAGGCGGTGCTCACCATGGCCCTTGGGCCGATCAGAGAGGCTGGACGGCGCGAAGCGGGACGACGGGGTGCAGGGCGCCCGTTTGGTTGGCTGGATCAGGCCGGATACGGGACGGGGTCGCGCAGAGGAGGTCAGGCGGCCATGGCGGCGCCGGCGACGGCTGCTCCGGCGCGGGGAGTCCGGGAATGGATAGATCGGGCGTAGGGCAACCGAATCCAGCAGTTGTGATCGAGGATCCGGTGGCGGACGACGTTCTCCGGCGACGGCGGAGCGGGTGCGGCGGCTCCTGATGAACAGAGTGAGCGAGAGAGATGGTGAGGTTGATCAGCAAAGGAGGGGAAGAAGGACGCAGCCGGGCGGTGAGGGCTGGCCTGGTCGGCGGCTTGACGAACTCCGGCGGCGCGGGGTTCAGCTCCGGCCGGTGGGGAGACCGCTGGCGGAGGGGACGGCGCACAGGAGCCGCTCGAGGAGCTCCTCTCCTCGGGCCAGCTCGAGCGGGCAGCGCATGCGGCGCACGGGCGGCGACGGAATCAGGGCCCGGGCGGGCTCCAGATGGGCTCTGCGGGCCCGCGGCGACTGGTGGAACAGGGGCGCGGTGGAGGCGGGCTCAGGTGGCGGCGGGGCGATGTGGAGGCTCCAAGTGGCGGCGCTGGAGAGGGTGGTTGCGGAAAATGAGGAGGAGGCTTAAGGTTTCCAGATGAGGAAGGGGTAGGCCTTCCTTATATAGGCAGGGGGCTAGATGGAGGGAATTTAGCCCATTTTCGGACCGCACAATCGCGATCGGACGGCGCAGAACGGAGGAGGGGGTAGCTGGGCTAGGTGGGCTGTGTAGGAGAGGTGTGGGCTGAGAGAAGAAAGAGATTGGCAGCCCGGCATGGTTTTCGGAGCACCGAAAACGTCCGACGTTTAATCCGGCTATAGTGCCGCTATAGTTTAACGGTTGGGCTATCAAACGGACTCCGAATGCGACGATATTTGGCACACGGTCTACCTACAACATAATGAGTCCGCACGCCAACTTTCAACCCATTCCAAGAACATTTTATCCCACTCATAAAATAATATTTCGGAGGTGCCACAGGCGCATGCGAGTGTGTCGGGACTTGAAACGGACAACGGAAGGAACGGGGAGAATCCGGCAACTACGAACGGATGCAAGTTTTGAAAAACATGCGGATGAAATGCACATGATGACATGGCCAAGTGCAACATGCAAGCGAATGACATGGCAATGACGACGAATAAATGGAAGACATCTGGAGCATCGGTGTCAGGGCGTCACACACTACGTGCCAGAGGAGGACGATAGGACGGTGGCCTTCTTGGACTGTAGAGCAACCTTGTACGGCATTGTTTGGATTCGTATTTGAATATGTTTTCCAATGACATTATATTGGCCACACAATTTTATTAGTTAAATTAAGGGCCAAAATATGACACAAAATACAAGGGGGACTAGTAAACGAGTATGGTTCCCGATACGGCTTGAATGCAAATAAAGTAGAGGGTAGCGGTTCCCGATGAACGGCCATTGATGTTTATCCTCCTTCAATTTGCATGCTAAGGGAAGTAGTACTACTGTAGTAAATGGGAGAAGCGGCATGCAGCCAGCAGCGCAGCACCATGGGTGTGTTTGGTTGGGTCACTCGCAAGTTTCATTTGGCCTCTTGTAACCACCACTGCACCATGTCGTCGTGGCCTTGATTCTTACTGTATCGCATTCTCATTCCAGCTGATAAAGACGTGTGTCATCCCTTGCTCACCTTTTGCATGATGGCTTATAATAAGTGTTAAACTTCACAACTTCAAAACAAGAAATTGGAACACGTACAGTCCCGTTCGCGTCGCACCCTAGATGGTCGTTCCAGCCCGCCGTTCAACGCACAGTGGCTAGGCATATCACTTACATGTGGGACCACATGTAAGGAAACAGATGATGGCCAAAATTGGCAAAACTCCCCCGCTTATCGCGCGGGAAAAGCCCAGCGCTAGCGTTTTTAATCGTTATTTCTAATTTTTGAGGGAAAATCGTTATTTCTATCTATCGGTCGCGCCAAGGAGCAGAACCAAATGTTACAACTTACAAGTTCAAAAGGTAAAGCATGCCGTGTTCGCGTCGCTCCCCCACACTGTTGGTCCGGCACGCCACTCAAGGGGGAACGCGTGCTGTCTTGCATTTTCACTTACAAGTGGGACCGCAGTTGAGCAAACCGACTATCAGCAAACCCCCACCCCGCCCGCCGTGCGATGGCTGAGTTAGAGAAACGAGGAGGGAGAAGAGATATTTGAAGCACGGACTCCAAGAAATTTTGTGTCAGATGGGACTCGTGGTGGTGGTGTGTGCCATACTCCTGGACGTCAATGCTTGTTCTAGCCCATGCCACCCCACTATATCGAGGTGCTGGTTACGTAGAGCGAACACATTAGTATCTCTCCAGGAGTATGGTACCACTAGTAGTACTAGTTTTATTAACATATGGCCCACCTCACACTGTCGCCAAATTTCCTGGAGTCCGTGCTCGGCCCTCCTCTCTCTCTCCTCAGCCAGCCAGCAGACGCGCGCAGTGTGCCCATCGTCAGTTTGCTCACATTCGGTCTCACATGTCAGTGAAAACGCAAGAAGACGCATATTCGCTGGGTGAGTGGCGTGCCTGACCGACCGTGTGGGGTGCGACGCGTACGCGACAGGCGTGTTGTAATTGTACGCGATAGGATGGACGTTTAGGAAGATGATCCCACCGTCCATTTTTCATCCAACAGCCCAAGCCAAATCGACTAGCCACAAAAAAATATCAGGCGACTATCATCTAGCCACGCCCCTTGTTTCCAAAGGAAAATATCCATGCACTCCATATTTTTGGCGGGCATACTAGAATATATATATATAACATGTTGCAATGCACGGACAATTACGTATGACGGTAAAAATTATTTTGTCACGTCGCAGCACCCACTCTGAGAAGTGACTCGAAAATCATTCATAAATTAAGTAAGTTTATAACATGCATATGCAAATATACCATTTATTACATACAACAAGTCAGCAATGCACAACGACAACGAGGATACATTCTAAATACTAAAGTTTTATCACACAACAAATAACAAGCAATGAAATGAACTTCAGGTCAACCAATCCTCGGCGTTGGAAACGCTTGCTTTGAACCAGAAGTGAGCCTCTGGGCAGGGCTAGCTATTGTCAATATCGAGACCCACGCAAGACTCACCATCCAGGCTGAAGCGGCCTATATCAGGAGTACGGAAATTGTGATAGCCAGCGTAGGGAACTATACCAATGTGCGAGGTATAGACACAGTTGCTTCTCATAAATGGTAACGTTGTGCCAACAACAGCCGGATCGCCTTTCACCATAATTGGATAGTTTAGTCCAAGGAAAAGAGAGTATTCTCCAATACTATCAATATTGAACCAAGGAGAAGGTTCTGGTGCTAGCACACTAGTATCCATTCCGAATACCCTGCAACAGATGTTGGAATAGGTCCGGAGATGACTGTGGCCATGGGAGACAACACCTGCTTCCTCTGTAACATCAGCAGTGCCCTGTATACTGACAAGAAGAGGTGATCCATCAGAATAAGTAGCTAGGCGCCACTGAGTAGGTAGGTACTGCTCGTCTTCATACTCGTGATCATCAGCATCGTCATCTCCCCCTTGGTTATAAAAGTTTCCAAGTATCGGTGGGGGGATGTTGACAGGACCTTGGAAACACAAGAAGATTAATTAGTACGGGTATAACTGGCATGCATGGTGAATGAAATAATTCTAATTACGGTGGAAGAAAAACAATGTACCGAAACAATCAGGATGCCATGCAAAAACAGTGCCAGAAGTGGTGGCAGCAAACACAAGACGATCGTATTGAATTGCATCACAATACACATGCGTGCCTAGAAATTGGTTTTCAAGCAATATCCATCGAGGCACAGAGGTAAGGATGGCAACAAGCTTGTCGAAGATAGCGACAACATAATAGTTTGCATAACTCCAAGAGTGATTGGGAACTCAACAAATTGCTATCTTCTGTAGACGACAGTAACCATGATCGTATTTGAACATACGTAGAGTATCGGTGTGCTCAACCTTAGGGCAGTCTGAGATTTTTGGAAGTGGAATCCGGTGACGAGTGCACACATTCACAAGCTCCCACTCGCAGTTGTACCCAATATAAACAACCCAATCTCCATTTGCGCCTACCCAAGCCTTATGCTAAAGCGATGGCATCTTAATATCACACGGATCATTATTGTCAAGTGGCATCAACTTGCACAAGGCGAGCCTTCTGTCATCCCCGTGCCAGTGAGCAGTGACATAGCGAAGAAGATAGGGGAGATCAAAGCACTCTTGAACCATTGGGTTGTTTGTAATGATCCTATTTATTGAGTCGAGAATGTTCTTGAATGAACCTGCCATGCTAGCCGCGGTGATGACGTCGCACCGATCAATGATTTCCTCCACCGCGTCATCTTTCAGATTGGGGCAAGAATAACGGGGTTGTGTCCTGCGTCTTCCCTCCATCGAGAAGACAAACATTGGTAGAAGGAAGAGTCAAGGAAAATGGAGGGAGGAAGAGCGTGCGACAGCAGTTCCAACTCCCAAATCGAGAGGGAAAGGGGAAGAGGCAGTGGACGGTTGCCATGGTATAGGAAGAGGCGACTGGGGAGTGGATGGTTGCCACGACATAGGAGGAGCCGACCCGGCCTTCATCGACGTCCGTTCGGAAATTATACAAAAGGACTCGTCGTCTTCTCACTAACATGTTGCAACGGGACCCTTTCCAGATCTAAAAATGACGGTGGTGGCCCAGCACTAGCGTTTTTAAAATTTATTTCTAATTTTTGAGGGAAAATCGTTATTTCTATCTATCGGTCGCACCAAGGAGCAGAACCAAATGTTACAACTTACAAGTTCAAAATGACCCCCACAGGGTTTGCGTCGTACCTCCACACGGTTGGTCTAGCACGCTACTCGAGGGGGAACGCGTGCTGTCTTGCATTTTCATTAACAAGTGGGACTGCAGTTCAGCAAACCGACTATTGGCAAACCAACGTGTCCAAGCTCCCATGATACGGGCTTCTGAGAGCCCTTAGATATGAGATCGAATGGTCGCATGCCGAGATTCTAGACCTGTGCATAAATATCAGGTCCTAGAGGGCTTTTTGCAAACTTGCAGGAGCTCAGCATGCAACCGTTCGATCTAAAATCCAAGGGCTCTCAAAAGCCCATATCACCTGAAACTCCCCCCCCTCCCGGCCGCCGCGCGATGGTTGAGTTAGAGAAACAAGGAGAGAGAAGATCTAGGTGTAGCATGGAATCCAAGAAATTTGGTGTCAGATGAGTCTTGTGGTGGTGGCATGGGCCATACTCCTAGACGTGAATGCTTGTTTTGGCCCATGACACCCCACTATATCGAGGTGCTGGTTACGTAGAGCGAACACATTATCTCTCCAACTTGCAAAAAAACACATTATCTCTCCAGGAGTTCGGTACCACTAGTACTAGTACTTTATTAACATATGGCCCACCTCACACTGTCGGCAAATTTCCTAGAGTCCGTGCTCGGCCCTCCTCTCCCTCTCTTGTCAGCCAGCCAGCAGACCCGCGGAGTGTGCCCATTGTTGGTTTGCTCACATTTGGTCCCACATACTATCAGTGAAAAGTATTTTGCCGCGTCGTAGCACACACTCTGAGAAGTGACTCGAAATCCAATCATAAATTAAGTAAGTTTATCACATGCATATGCAAATATACCATTCACACTACATACAACATGTCTACAACGCACAACGACAGCGAGGATACATTGTAAATACTAATTTTTTTCTCACACAACACATACAAGAAATGAAAACGACCTTCACGTCAACCAATCCTCGGCATTTGAAACGCTTGCTTTGAACCAGAAGCGAGTCTCTGACCAGGGCCTGGTGGTATTGTCAATCTTGAGACCAACGCAAGACTCACCATCCGGGCTGAAGCGGCCTATATCAGGAGCAATACTTGCATTGGAGTAGGAAGCAACAACAATGTCGGTGGTATAGATAAAGTTGCTTCTCATAAATGGCAAGGTTGTGCCAACAGGCGCTGGATCGCCTTTCACCATCATTGGATTGTTTAGTCCAGGGAAAACCGAGTGTTCTCCACGACTATCAATATTGAACCAAGGAGAAGCTCGTGGGGCTAGCACACGAGTATCCATCCCAAATAGCCTACAACGGATGTTGGCATAGGTCCGTAAAGTACGACCATGCGAGAAAATACTACTACTTGCTTCCTCTGTAACATTAGCAATGCCCTGTATATAGACAAGAAGAGGTGATCCATCGAAATAAGTAGCTAGGCACCATCTAGTAGGTAGGTATTGCCCGTCTTCATGCTCGTGATCATCACCATCGTCATCATCATCATCACCATCATGATCTCCCCCTTGGTTATAAAAGTTTCCAAGTATCGGTGGCGGAATGTTGACAGGACCATGAAAAACTTGAAGGTTAATTAGTAAAGGGATAACTCGCATGCATGGTGAATGAAACAATTCTAATTACGGTGGAAGACAAACGTACCAAAGCAAAAAGTATCCCATGCAAAAACAGTGCCACAAGTGGTGACAGCAAACACAAGATGCTCGTATTGAATTGCATCACAGTACTCAGACGTGTACAGAAACTGGTTTTTAAGCAGTCTCCATCAAGTCCCTCCAGGAGTAAAGACGGCAACAAGCTTGTTGAACATAGCGACAACACAATAGTTCCTATAACTCCAAGAGCATGTGGGAACTCGACAAATTTCTATCTTCTGTAGACGACAGTCACCATGATCGTATTTGAACGTACGTAGAGTATCGGTGTGCTCAACCTCAGGGCAGTCTGAGATTTTTGGAAGTGGAATCCGGTGACGAGTGTACACATTCACAAGCTCCCACTCGCAGTTGTCCCCAATATAAACAACCCAATCTCCATTTGCGCCTGCCCAGGCCCTATGCTGAAGCGATGGCATCTTAACATCACACGGATCATTACCAAGTGGCATCAACTTGCACAAGGCGATCCTTCCATCGTCCCCGGACCAGAGAGCAGGGTCACAGCAAACAGGATAGGGGAGATCAAACCGCTCTTCAACCCTTGGGTTGTTTGTAATGATCTTATTTGTTGAGTCGAAAATGTTCTTGAAAGAACCAAACATGCTAGCCGCGGTGATGACGTCGCACCAATCAATGATTTCCTCCACCGCGTCATCTGTCAGATTGGGGAAAGAATAATGGGGTCCGGTCCTGCGTCTTCCCTCCATCGAGAAGATGAACAATGGCAGAAGGAAGAGTCAAGGCAAACGGAGGGAGGAAGAGCGTGCGACAGCAGTTCCAAATCGAGAGGGAAAGGCGAAGAGGCGGTGGACGGTTGCCACGGTATAGGAAGAGGCGACTGGGGAGTGGACGGTTGCCACGGTATGGGAAGAGGCGACCAGGCCTACATAGACGTCCGTTCGGAAATTATACAAAAGGACTCGCCGTCTTCTCACTGACACGTTGGAACGGGACAACACGTCAGCGAAACATGGTTTGTCATTTCTCATGCAAAATGTGATCGGGCCGCGTTATTACTCAACTTTATTTTTTTTAATGGCGTGTCGTTCAATTTTGAACATTACTACACGTCGTCCCAATTTATTAGGCCAGATGTTACATGCACACTATCCATTGGGTACGTGCACGCAGGAGAGAGAAAAAGTGCATGCATGGGAGAGAGATCGAAGACCTTAATTTGCCCGATTTATTGGTCATGTTTCTCCGGCTCGCGGGACTTAGAAAACCTTGACGGAGGTACTCTA
This sequence comes from Elymus sibiricus, assembly GCA_039707655.1. Lineage (NCBI taxonomy): Eukaryota > Viridiplantae > Streptophyta > Magnoliopsida > Poales > Poaceae > Elymus > Elymus sibiricus. The sequence continues at coordinate 287,263,613 of CM077676.1, forward strand.
CCAAGTAATATAGTACTAGTATATAAGCTGGAGCTTCAGCGCTTGCTTGCGAGGGCTGCCCACTTGCTTCTCACACTATCACCCTCTCCAGATCTAAAAAAGACGGCGGTGGCCACTCTCTCTCCCTCCTCACTGGTGGCCACAGATTCGGCCTGATCCCGTCCATCGGGGAAGAGGAGGACGTGCACTGACGACAAGGCCGTCTTCTCAGACCTAGCGCCGGCGCGGGATGGCCTCCGTCCCCAAGCTCGCTGTCGTAGTGTCAACGAAGGACGACGACGACGAGAGAAGCCGCTTCCCGCTGACCCTCGGGTATGCTACCTCTTTTCAAACCATACCCTTGTGCTATTGCCCCATCTGCCCATGTCTCTGCATGCGGTTCTTTTTCCACTGCCCATCTCCCCAAGTTACTAGCCTCTGCTGGTCATGCAGACGAAAACCTTAATTTGCACTATTAAAGGAAACCCTACTTCATGCAGACTAATCCATGTCTGGGTTGAATAAGGAAAGAACGGGGGGGAAGTATAGAAGAGACTTGGTATCGAACCTGAATCTTGGTTGAAAAGGGGAAAAGCAGTAGTAGCTAAGGAACGAGTCTCTTGTCTCTTGGTTGAAAAATGAAAGAAAGGCAGGACAACGCAATAGAGAATGACCAGGTCGATAGGTTTGTTGTCCTCACATAGGAAAAAGGTGCCTAAAGAGAACAAAAATGGGACGTAATCCAGATATGCTGCTTGGATATGTGTTGCTCTGGGCAACCATCCCTGCCTCACCACTCTATGCATCCATGGAGATACATTGTACTTTTTCGACAAAGGGTGGATTTTGTTGGCTCAAAACGGAGCATCAAGAAGATACATAACACAGTGAGCACACACCCGGCCTCTGCACAGCTAGGATGCACACAGCCAACACCATGCTCTTATTGCCACTTTTTTGCTGTTAGTATAACGCCATCGGTAAAATTATGCTACTGCTAAAGTGATGCCACTTTTAACTAATGCCGCAGTCAGTCTAATGCCACCGATAAATTGAAAAAGGAAGGAAAGGCAGGAAAACTACTACCTCTCTTTCAAAATACAAGACGTTTTGGTACATTAAATAGAACTGCGAAAACATCTTATATTAAGGAACAGAGGGTGTAGAATTCTTCAAATTATGCTGGCAAAGCTAGTCACACCTTTGTTAAAATTAATGTTCATTATGTTATCGGAGGAGGTCTGCATTTTTGTCTCTATTGAATGTTGATTACATACCTAACATCATGATGTAATGGTAAGTCAATTTTTTTGTACATTGTCACCGAAATGTCAAGGCGGTGATGGCATTTTATTTTAGTTGAACTGCACAAAAAATTCTTAAAAGAAGAGGAATAGTCAGGAATGGTTCAATCTTTCACAAAATACTATGTATGCCTTCATGACATTCGTCACTGTTGCCTTCTTTATTCCTTTGAATAGGTGGTTAGAAACTGTCTTGCTACCTTTTCCCATTAAGAAATTTGAAATGCTTAAATTTCTGAGTCTATGCTTCAACTAGTGCCACTTTTATAGTAATCACACTTTCAATATCTGTGCAAACAGGGATGCTCGATTTTAGTGAAACTGCACAAAAAGTCCAGATGGTTCAACATTATGACCATTTTTTCTGCAAACAGTTATATCCAATCGGTGGCACTATGAGCTGTTCATTACCAAGGTACATGGTTTGCTACTATCTTGCTTCTGTTTTTGGACTGTCATTAGATAGTACTAGTAGTGGTTTGCATGTAAATTTATTACCAGGGTGGACCTCCAATGAAGAAGAGGCGCCATATTTCTGCTCTGTACCAGCAAATCAATTCAGTATCAAATTGTCCAGTGCAAAACATGACAGTATCAAATTGTCTAGTGCAAAACATGACAGATGCTAGGCGGAAATGACTAGCAGAGACGTGGTTAAACCGAAAATACAAGGTGGGGTATATGTTAACTAGCTGCTTGATATTTGTGCAAACAGATGTCTGCTCATTGCTATTTGGCAACCAAACACAGGGACCTCAATTTTTGTAGAACTGCACAAAAGAATAGGATAGTCACTGCATGCAGTGCCATTTGAAAATAGACACAGAAGGATTGGATAGTCACTGCATGGACTGCACAAAAGTAGTACTATACTATTTATTGGCCAACACTAGGTGCTTCATTGCTCTGGTCTGATTATCCAATGGGCATCATCTTGCCAAACTTAAAGTTCTATTCCGAAAATAGTCTCGCCGTGTGATCGATAGATGACCAACACATATTTCAGTGGATGTTCCTCCATCATGTGTGGTTGATTCTCATGGTTCCATCTGTTAGTGAAGCCACTTACGTTTGCAAGAGGAAATGTAGACTTTACAAACAAATTTGTCTTTCACTCTATACTGAATGTTGGCCCAGATAAGCGTCCATGTTAGTAGCAAGAACAGATGTATTGTGTATGATATGTGAATCATTGAGATGCATAAACATGTTGATCTTATGTATGGGAATCATACTAGTTGGTTGTGAATTTGGGCTATTACTGTGAACATATTACAAAGCCAGGCCAGTGAGTCTGGTGTGAACATTTAGAACATATTACAAGTTACTGATCGATCACTAGCTAGCCTACTAATACACTCCTGGCAGTTTTAGTTGCGACGCAAGATCCAAGGGTGGCAGTTTTTAGAATAAAAATGCCCTCCTCTGAAGAAACTGACATGTTGTTCTGAAGAAAATGCCATGCGAATTTGAAGAAACTGCCAGCAAAAACGTGCGCAAATGCCTTCTCGCCTAGTGAACGTTCATCAGCTATTGCGATCCTACACGTACACTATCCGACCGACTCAATCCTACACGAATAACCAGCGGATCACGCACATACCTCATCTGCATGATTCGAATGCACTCGTTTGACCGTCATGCCGATGTGCGACCCAGCACTGACGGGACGGGACGGGAGTACGGTAGAGTCATAATTTCAGTTTTTCCAGTTTTCCACGGCAAGCTGGCGCGCTAAGCCATGCCTGCGATGCATTGAATTCCGATGACTGTCGTGTTTCCCGCGACACGCCGGTTTACCTACCGTCCGCCTATAATTACTGGTTCCCGGCGTGCTCCGGTGGCACCTTCACCCAACGCATCCTATTCTCACAAAACACCACCGGCCCAACATCGCTCACCACTTGCCCTCGCTCTCGCCACATCCGTCATGCCCCCATGCGGCAGCAATAGGCGACGCTAGAGACGCTCACCGCCGGAGTTAGTGTTTGGTTTTTCACGGGAAGGTAGACGGAGGGAGGAGGCATTCTGGCAGTCTTTAGATGGCAATGCGGAGTATGAGGATGCGTTGGAGCGCGACCGCATGGCGGAGGAGCAGCGTACCGCCGATTTGCTCCGCCAGCAGAGCATGGAGGAGGAGCAGTGCACCGCCGCTCTGCGTCGCTAGCAGAGCGCCTGCAACTTGGACGACTACGTGGAGGCCGGCGCCCGGCGAATAGCCCTAGAGGCTGTCGGGGTGACACGGAATTTTACTACCAGCTCGTCAAGTGGGTTTCCCGCTTAGAAGCCAAAGCTTCGGTCGACCACGCCGGCATGGAAAGGGCCAACGGGCGCGAGCAACGCGCCCTATCGCACCTCTGCCAAGTCCGAGGCGAGGAGGAGGACGTCGGTGCCGGCGTTTAGCGTGTGCCACAGATGGCGGCCGGCATCATCTAGTTAGCTAAGAGTATGTTAGTAATTCTAAACTAGAGTATTAGTGGGAGTAGATAGTTAATATGGCTATGATGGTTGTCAACGCGGAAGTTCAGTACTCTATCTCTGAATCAGACCTGTTATTTTGCTCTGAATGTTGAACTTTCCATGTGAACGTTTGGAATGGGCTGTTATTTTTTTTAAATGGGTTGTATTTGTCCACCACGGATTCACAGGCTGACTTGTGGGCCTACTAGGTTGATGTGTACACAAGGCTTTGTCAACTTAGTCAACAAACGATTCTGGCAGCATAAGCCGTTGGATGTCAATCCAACGTCTGTCGTGCTTTTTCAATCTCTTGTCTTCTTCCTCCGTGCTCCAGCCGCCCAAACCAAACCAGTGCCGGTGGGATCGCCTTCTCCTGCCTTCAGCGGCTTGCTGCACAGCCGCGCACGCATCATTGTCCCACCTTACCCTAACTGGTGCCAAGCCATTCCTCTACACCCCCACCCACCCCACCTCATGTTATTCTCCGACGATGGCATCCCCACCACGCACCAACCCTCGTACTCCCATCCGCTTCCGACCACACTGCCGCATCTTCCACGGGTCCTTTTTGTTCCTGTCCGAGGCCTCGCCGTCATCCTCCGCCTTGGTTCCCTCGCCACAGCGCCGCCTTCTGGCGTTGTCAACATGGTCAACAACCAAGAGGAATCAGGAGATGATTGTACATGGAGAGGATGACAGTAGGGACCCACCAGGGTCATGGCAGTACGCAAGCAGTGCCTCCTTATTACAAGCCAAAAAAATGCTTCCTCCTGATGGTTTCATGACATCTTGGTCCCACCCCATTGTCAACGTAGTCAATAAACGAGAGAATTACACAACGAGCGACTGTCAACAAATGACAGGAATCGGTGAGGACTGTACGTGGACAGGATGACAGTAATGACCCCTTGGTCCATAGCCGTACGCAAGCAAGTTCCTCCTTATTACATGAAAAAAATGCTTCCTCCTAATGGTTTGCTGACATCTGGGACCTACTACATTGTCAACGTAGTCAATAAACAACAGAATTGCACAAGGAGCCGCTGACACCTGGGACACAGTAGCTCGAGCAGTTTTTGTTGTTGTTGTTGAGATGGAGCAGGGTATCAACTGGGTTGTGCGGTGTCTGTGGCCCGTTTAGCCTAGGCTTTATTTTATGTTTACAACATGACGAGCCCAGCTGTTTTTTTTTGTCTGTGAAAATGACTATGGCACCTTTTCTTTCATAGAATACCCTACACACGCCGATTTCTTTTTCCCCGCCCTGCTAGGCTGCAAATCTTTCAAGACGACGAGGGATACATTCGGCCTGGCCATAGAAAAAGGCTATAAATTTTATAAGTAATATGAAATGGGCTGTAAATATATAAAAACCACATAAAATGGGAATTAATTTCAAATTGCAGATTTTATTTCATTTTTTGATGTTTTATATTTCATTCGATTTTAACATAATTTATCGGGCTAGAAATTTCGGGATTAAAAATAGTTCAAAAATTTCAATGACCAGTCTTTTATTTTATGTTTACCACATGACCAGGCCAGTTTTTTTCTTTCTTGAAATCGCTAGCCTAGTTCAATTTTTGTGTTGCACAATAACAAACCGAGGCCTACTTGCTTTTCTCATCCCTGCTGGGCTTCAAATCTTTTAAGACGAGGAGGGATGCATTCGGCTTGCCCACAAAATGGCTTATACCCCTAAAAAAAGAAAATGGCATATAAGTAATAAAAAATTGGCTGTAAACCCCCGCAAAAAATAAATAAAAATAAATGGGCGGTAAATTTTTCAAAACACAGCAAACCGGTAATTAGTTTCAAATTTTGTTTTATCCGGATTTTAAAATTTTAATTTTATTAGATTTTTTTGCGGTGAAATTTTCATTGGATTTTAAATTAATATAATTTTATTTTTCAAATTAGTCTGAATCAGACTCGGAACATTGGGATTAAAAATAGTTCGGAGCCACCAAAATATGCAAAAATTTCATTGCAATTTTTAACCGTGGCCAGAATATGGGTTGTAATGCTAACAAAAAGAATATGTGCTGCAAAAAATTCCTTAAGCAAATGGGCTGTAAATTATTAAAAATAATAGCAAATGGGATGTATGATGTTTGCCATAGATTTGGAGGCTGACTTCGGGCTACTAAGTTGACGCGTACGCAGGGCTTTGTCAACTTAGTCGACAAACGATTCTAGCAGCAGTGACCGTTGGATGTTAATCCAATAGCCGTGCTACTTCTTCAATCTCTGATCTTCATGCTCCAGCCGCCCAAACCAGCGCCGGCGGGACCGCCTGCTCCCGCCTCCCGTGGCCAGCTGTGCTGCCGCACAGGCCTCACCGCCCCACCCTACTCCCATCGTTGTCCAGGCCATCCCTCTACTCACCCACACCTCATGTTATTCTCCGACGATGGCAGCCTCACACCGCAGCCGAACCAGTAAACCCTCGTACTCCCCTCCACGTGGGCAACCACTGCCAAGTCTTCCCCGTCTCCTGGTCGTTCCCTTACCATGCCTCGGCATTGTCCACCGCCTTGGTGCTCTTGGCACAGCATCGTCAACGCAGTCAATGAACGGCAGCCATCGGAAGAGGACTGTATGTGGAGAGGCTGACAGCTAGGACCCATGAGGTCCATGGTCGCACGCAAGGAAGTGCCTCCTTATTACGCGGAAGAAAAATGATTCCTCCCCCTGCTAGCTGGGACCCACCTGATTTGGAGGCTGACTTGTGGGCCTACTAAGTTGACACGTACGTAGGGCTTTGTCAACTTGATGTTAATCAAACGGCTATGCTACTTCTTCAATCTCTGATCTTCTTGCTCCAGCCGCACAAACCAGCGCCGGTGGGACCGCCTGCTCCTGCCTCCCATGGCCGGCTGTGTGATACGTCTCCAACGTATCTATAATTTTTGATTGTTCCATGCAATTATAGTATCAATCTTGGATGTTTATTATGGAATTATATGCAATTTTATATCATTTTTTGGGACTAACCAATTAACCTAGTGCCCAGTGCTAGTTGCTATTTTTAGCTTGTTTTTGGTTTTTCAGGAAATCCATACCAAACGAAGTCCAAATGCCACGAAACTTTTTGATGATTTTTTTCTGGACAAAAGAGACCTGGAAGCTTCGGGAGGATGCCACAAGCCTCACGAGGTGGCCACAAGGCAACAGGGCGTGGCCCCAGGGGGCGCGCCCTGATGCCTTGTGGGCCCCTCGTGGCTTCTTTTGACCTAATTCCACTTCTATAAATTCTCAAATATTGGGAAGCCAACAGAGAGCCCCACGAAATAGGTTTTACGCTGCCGCAAGCCTCTACTCTTCCGTGATCCCATCTGGAAGCCTTTTCCGGTACTCTGCCGGAGGGGGAATCGATCACGAAGGGCTTCTACATTAACCTTGCTGCCCTTCCGATGATGTGTGAGTAGTTTACCACAGACCTACGGGTACATAGCTAGTATCTAGATGGCTTCTTCTCTCACTTTGATCTTCAATACCATGTTCTCCTTGATGTTCTTGGAGTTCTATCCGATGTAACTTCTTTTGCGGTGTGTTTGTTGGGATCCGATGAATTGTGGGTTTATGATCAGGTTATTCATGAGAAATATTTGAGTCTTTTCTGAACTTATTTATGCATGATTATTATAGCTTTGTATTTCTCTCCGATCTATCCGTTTGGTTTGGCCAACTAGATTGATTTATCTTGCAATGGGACAGGTGCTTTGTAATGGGTTCAATCTTGCGGTGCTCTATCCCAGAGACAGAAAGGGATAGGACACGTATTTGTATTGTTTCCATTAAGGGTAAAAAGATGGGGTTTATTCATATTGCTTGAGTTTACTTTCTCTACATCATGTCATCTTGCTTAAGGCATTACTCCGTTTTCAACTTAATACTCTAGATGCATGCTGGATAGCGGTCGATGGGTGGAGTAATAGTAGTAGATGTAGGCAAGAGTCGGTCTACTTGTCTCGGACGTGATGCCTATATACATGATCATTGCCTTGAATATCGTCATAACTATGCGCTTTTCTATCAATTGCCCAATAGTAATTTGTTTACCCACCATATGCTATGTGTTCGAGAGAGAAGCCTCTAGTGAAAACTATGGCCCCCGGGTCTACTTAAATCATATAAAAAACCTAAAAATACCTTGCTACAATTTTATTTACTTTATTTCATTTTGTAATTTATTTTATCTATCTATCACTATCAGAATTAATCCTTGCAAGTAACCGCCAAGGGGATTGACAACCCTCTTCTTTGTGTTGGGTGCAAGTATTTGCTTTTGTGTGTGTAGGTGCTGCTAATGAGGTTCTGCTTGGTTCTCCTACTGGATTTATAACCTTGGTTCTTAACTGAGGGAAATACTTATCTCTACTGTACTGCATCATCCTCTCCTCTTTGAGGAAATCCCAACGCAGCTCACAAGTAGCAGGAAGAATTTCTAGCGCCGTTGCCGGGGAGACATCATCAAAACCTATCAAGTACCTTCGCACAAACTATCATCTACTTTCTCTTAATTTCATTTGCCTTTTTATTTGCGTTTGCCTCTTGTTTTTATCTCCCCCACTTCTAAAACAAAATTTACAAAAACACAAAAATATTTTATTTGCTTGTTTGCTAGTTTGCTTCCTTTGTCGCTATGTCTCACGAAAACACCAAATTGTGTGATTTTTCCAATACTAATAACAATGATTTTATTAGTACTCCAATTTCCCCTCCTGCCACTAGTGCGGAGTCGTGTGATATTAATGCAGCTTTGCTAAATCTCGTTATGAAAGAACATTTTTCTGGTAGTCCTAATGAAGATGCTGCATCCCATCTTAATACTTTCATTGAACTTTGTGATATGCAAAAGAAAAAAGATGTGGATAATGATATTGTCTAATTGAAATTATTTCCTTTCTCACTAAGAGATCATGATAAAACTTGGTTTTCATCCTTGCCTCGCAATAGTATTGATTCTTGGGATAAGTGTAAGGATGCTTTTATTGCCAAGTATTTTCCTCCCGCTAAGAATATTTCTTTAAGAAATCAAATAATGAATTTTAAGCAACTTGAGCATGAACATGTTGCACAATCTTGGGAGAGAATGAAATTAATGATAAGAAATTGTCCCACTCATTGTTTAAGCTTATGGATGACCATACAAAAAATTTATGCGGGACTAAACTTCGTTTCTAGAAATCTTCTAGAATCTGCCGCAGGTGGTACTTTTATGGAAATTACATTGGGAGAAGCAACAAAACTCCTTGATAATATTATGACAAATTAGTCTCAATGGCACACCGAGAGAACTCCAACTGGTAACACTACAAAAAAAAGACACATCCGTGACATTATGGCCCGAACGAAAAGTTTTTCTGTTATGGTTGTGACACTTCTATGACAATAATTGTGACAAAAACACGTATCATCATAGATGTGGTGGGCTCCTATTTCTATGACAGAAAATGGGCTTTTCGTCCTGGGCGGGCCGGAGACGCACCCGCATGACATTCTTTGGGCCGTCCATGACGTAAAAAATTGTGGTAGAAGTGAGGGCGAGGAAATTTTCGGGGAGTTCCTGGTTACGGTGGGTGGTCGGGGCTGAGCGATGCAGTGTGGTTTGCGTGTTTCTCTCGTACGCGCGCGTGTGTGCGAGGCGTTCGCTAACTGAACCCGAGCGAGGAATTCGCTGAACCCGAGTGATCGCACTAGCTACGTACTAAAGCTGATCGATCCCTTCGCTGCTAACTGAACCCAAGCGATTCCTTCACTGCTAACTGAACCCGATCGATTCCTTCGCTACTAACTGAAGCCGGTTGAGCCCCTGTAAGTGCGAGATGTAGCCGGTTGGGTTGCCTCTCGATGAACAGTGCCCGTTGCTGCCGCGCGCGCGATACGTAGAACGAGTCGAGACGCATCGATCGAGCCCCTTGCACGAGACGTGGTGAGTTGACCTAGCCGGTTGGTTGGCTGTGGATGAACAGTTCCCGTTGCTGCCGCCCACTCGTACGCCCCACCCCAGCCGGTGGGTTGGCTGTGGATGAACAGTACCCTGGCCATGTGAAGGTGGTTGGCGCTGGATGAACATGACCCCGATGAGGCTGCCACACCCCAGCCGGTTGGGGGTGGATGAATAGGACCCCGTGGAGGCTGGATGAACAGTAGCCGGTGGAGGCTAGAGGAAGTCGACGGTGGATGAACAATAGCTGGTGGAAGCTGGAGGAGGTCAACCGTGGATGAACAGTAGCCCGTGGAGTCCCGTTTTGCGGTATGCCACACCCCTCCCGATGAACAGGACCCCCGTTTCGACCGTAGGCAGTTGGGGAGAAGTTCGTTTCCTCCGTTTTACGGTACGCCAGAGCCCTCCCGATCAACAGGACCCTGTTTCGACCGTAGGCGCTCGAACAGAAGTCCGTTTCCTCCATTTTGCGGTACGCCAGACCCCCAGCCGATGAACAAGACCCCGTTTCGATCGTAGGCGGTCGAACAGAAGGCTGTTTCCTCCGTTTTGCGGTATGCCAGACCCCGAGTCGATGAACAGGACCCCGTTACGGCTGTTCCGTCCAAGCCGGTTGGCTCCCGATGAACAGGACGTGTTCCGACCCAGTCGCTTGGCTCTCGATGAACACGGCGTTGTTTCCTCCGTTCCGACCCAGCCAGTTGGCTGACGATGAACAGGAGGCCGTTGCTGCCGTCCGTTGCTTCTCTCCATGTACACGAGCCCTGGCCGTACGTATGCGCGAGTACGCATTCGAGACCCCTCCCGTATATGTACATACGTGGCCGTATTTTTTGTGATGTGGCTATACGTACATACGTGCACACGATTTAGACGGGGCTGCCTGAATTGCTACGTCGGGGGCTCTACTACGACACGTGCCGCTCCTTACACGCCCACGTTTCATCGTTGCAGAGAGACCGATCGACCAGTATGTACGTACACATTCGCGACCAGACAGACAACGCTACGTATGCTTCGACCGGGTGGGTCCCAACTGTCAGGGAGGATAAGGAGGCACTTCCTTGCATGCGAAGATATAGCTGGTAGGTCCCAGCTGTCAGGGGGAGGAATCATTTTTTTTGCAGGTAATAAGGAGGCACTTCCTTGCGTGCGAAGATGTAGCTGGTGGGTCCCAGCTGTCAGGGGGAGGAAACATTTTTTCCGCGTAATAAGGAGGCACTTCCTTGCATGCGACCATGGAACTCGTGGGTCCCAGCTGTCAGCCTCTCCACGTACAGTCCTCTTCCGATGGCTGTCATTCATTGATCGCGTTGACGATGCCGTACCGAGTGCAGCAAGGTGGTGGACGGCGGCGAGGCCTAGGAAGGGAACGACCCGGAGCCGGGGAAGACAAGGCAGTGGTTGCCTACGCGGAGGGAAGTACGAGGGTTTACTGGTTCGGCTGAGGCTGCCTTTGGCGGAGAATAACAGGAGGTGTGGGTTAGTAGAGGGATGCCCTGGCCAGCGGTGGGAGTAGGGTGGGGCGGTCAGGCCTGCGCGGCAGCACAGCCGACCACGGGAGGCAGGAGCAGGCGGTCCCGCCGGTGCTGGTTTGGGCGGCTGGAGCAAGAAGATCAGAGATTGAAGAAGCAGCACGACCGTTGGATTAGCATCCAACGGTCGCTGCTGCTAGAATCGTTTGTTGACTAAGTTGACGAAGCCCTGCGTACGTGTCCACCTAGTAGGCCCACAAGTTAGCCTCCCAATCTGGTGGGTCCCAGTTGTCATGGGTAGGAATCGTTTTTTGCGTAATAAGGAGGCACTTCATTCCGTGCGAAGATATCGCTGCTGGGTCCCAGCTGTTAGGGGGAGGAATCATTTTTTCGCATAATAAGGAAAAACTTTCTTGTGTCCGGCCATGGACCATGTGGGTCCCTACTGTCAGCCTCTCCACGTACATCCCTCTTCCGATGGCTGTCGTTTGTTGACCACGTTGACCACGCCACGCCGAGAGCACCAACACGATGGACGACGGCGAGGCCCAGGAAGGGAACGATCCAGAGCCGGCGAAGCCACAGCAATGGATTCCCACGCTGAGGGGAGTACGAGGGTTGACTGGTTTGGCTGCGGTGTGAGGCATGTGTCGCCGGAGAATAACAAGAGGTGTGGGTGAGTAGAGGGATGGCCTAGCCAGCGGTGCGAGTAGGAGGGGGCGGTGAGGCCTGCGTGGCAGCACAGTCGGCCACGTGAGGCGGGAGCAGGCGGTCCTGCCGGCGCTGGATTGGGTGGCTGGAGCAAGAAGCTCAGAGATTGAAAAAGCACGACGGCCGTTGGATTGACATCCAACGGTCACTTCTGCTAGAATCGTTTGTTGACTAATATATAATAAGTAAAGAATTCTTGCATACGCGTCAACTTAATAGGCCCACAAGTCAGCCTCATGATCTGTGGCGGACATCATACAGGCCATTTGCTATTTTTTAAATAATTTACAGCTCATTTTCAAATTCTTATGCAATTTATTGCAGTCCATTTTCTTTTGCATCAGCAGAGGAGAGGGTGGCACTCGAACCCTTGTATTCCAAAATTAATGCTTTAATTGCTCATGGTCTCTCTGGGGTTGATCTGACCCGGTGCTGGATGAGCTGGCGGATCCAAGCCCTCAGTCTCAGGAGCCGACTCATGCACGAATATACTGGAGAGTTGGATGATGACTTGCGCTTCAACAAGTATAACTTGTCTTCCAGTGACCTCATGAAGGCCATTAAAAAAACTCCTTGGCGAGACTCATGAGAAAATGGCAATTATCGGCCTTGCCCCCTTCTTCACTGGTAACTCGGCACCTGAAGTGAGTCGCCTTTGACTCTGTTCTTTTCTTTTTTTTAAACTCGTGCAATTTGTCTTGGCTTAATTTGATTTACCGGCTTACGTTTGTGCAGAAGGATGCTGATTGGTGGAAAACCGAGCCTCAAGTTCCGACTCCTCCTAAGGACAGCAATCTGGAAGAGGTGGAAGAAGAGGAAGACAACAAGGTAGAAGAACTTGACACCCTTCGTCGCCTTCATAACAAACTTGCTAACGCTGACTCTTCTCAGGAACAGATCGGGACCCGTAGAATCGATGAGGCAGAGGTAAACCCATCTACTTCTGACTTGGAAACAATTGGTCAAAGGAGAACCCGGCTTGCGGTCCGCAAGGTACCATTTTCACACCCAGCAGCTTACTTAGACAAAAACTTATCTTTGAAGAAAATGCAGCACACTGAGAATCTGAAGAGGAAGACCGGAAGCAGCTCGGGCGAACTCTCTGATGGCCTCTCGTCGGGCTCGTGTTCAAGAGCATCTCAGCCCAACACCTTCTTGCCCCCAAGCCAGAAAGTTTAAGAAACCGCTGGATCGCTCTGACCTGGCTTATCACACGACTTCTCCCTCGTCTGACGAGTCCAGTGCCAGCCAGTTGCCGACTTTCACCATCAACCGTGGGTAAGTCTTTATAAAAAAAACTTGTCAATTCATAACATGTTCCTTTCATTTATTTATCACCATATCTTTGTTAATCCAGAGCCAAGGCCTTTGTGAAGAAGAAGGCCGGTTACCCTTCTACCACTATTGCAAATACAGAGATGGAAATCCCATCCCATGATGCTGTGGTAGACGACCCGACCAGTCAAGATGACCTGGCTGGCCAAGACGAGCCAGCGCAACAAGATGACCCGGCTGATCATGGTGAACCGGTGGGTCAGAACAACCCAATGGATCAAGATCAAGCTCCCCCTAATTTTGTTGATGTGGAAGAGCAGAGGAACGTCCTGGCTGTGGAACAGCTGGTCAAGACGGTGCAGGACGGCGTGGTAGTTACTGGCGAACACCATGGCACAGCTCCTGAGACCTTGACTACTTTGGCGAAGATTGTCGCCAAGGACGAGTCGCCAAGCCGTGAAAAAGGAAAAACTGCCATTCACTTTCAGTCGTTTGAAGACTTGGACGTGAACTCCCTTCACCAAAGCTATTTGACCCGGCTATCTGAGAGCCGGTAGATTGAAACTGCTATGATAAACACGATGAAGAGAAAATATGAGGTATACTTTGTCGGGTCCCATATCCTAAGTTACACCGATCTAGCATAAGAAACATCATATCACTTTGCGGCCTCACGCACGGTAACCCACGGCTGCCACCTTTACCTTGGCTAGGACCATTTGCGTCTTTTAGTTCACGTATATGATTGTGATGCTAGCATCCATATGACAGAGAACCCGGGTCGACATGACTAGTCATAAACCAAGGTGGCACAAACGTACAGGGACAGGCATACGTAACCCAGCAATGCACGTGTCGGTCATCAGCGTGTGCAACCAAGTCGTAGCAAGCTACAAGGACTCCAGTAAAACACCACGTGACATTTCCCCGTAGGGACAGACACAGGAGCAAAGAAGGATACATGCCGGTCAATCCATGTGTTCCGGAGCAGTAGCGAATTACCAGGGCTCAGTGGAAGCACTAGGAGGCATTTCCCTGTATGGAAGGCTACCAAAGCAGATAACTAGGTGTTGAATCCCACACATACCAATGCATTTCAAACATACACACAATATGCACGATATGTGTAGATACAACATGGCATCACAACATAACTCTACAACTCAAAGTATTTATTTAAGAGGCTCCGAAGAGCCATACATAACATGGTATTACAAACATGGGTCTCATGACCCAGAACTCAAAGTCATACAAGCAACGGAAGCATAAACATGTCTGAGTACAGACAACTACAAAAGAAAAAAGGCTGAGAAGCCTGACTATCCACAAGACCCTCTCAAGGGTACAAGATCGTAGCTGGGAAACAAGGTACTCGGTCAACGTCGAACTCCACGTGGAACTACTAATGAGACCGAAGTCTCCTCTGCAAAACATAAATTAAGCAACCGTGAGTACAAAGGTACTCAGCAAGACTTTCATCAGAACTAGCTACATATGCATAGGTATCAAGAAGGGTGTTGTGGGGTTTAACAGTAGCAATCCAGCTTTGACTCGGTGGCTATCATGTACTACGACTACTAGTAATTTCTTTGAGGTGAGAAAGCGCACATGAGTCCACTAGTCACCACAACAATACACTACTATGGATCCGCTCCCGTCTCCCTACGAGAAGGCCATCCATAGCACTCACACTTATCTTGCGCATTTTAGAGTATCCACTTCAAGTTGTCTATGAACCATATAAGTCTCCAAGTAGTCCATATCCGAGGACGCGGCTATTCGAATAGTTTGATAACCCTACAGGGGTGTACTTCTTCACACACGCTCTCACCACTTACCTCCATATACATGTCATGTATCTCGGCAACCTTCAAGTGAAAGCCTAGCGAGGGTGTTGGCCACAACCTGACTAACCACGCAAGACACTAGTCTAGGTTTATCGCCTATCTGAGGCTGAACCCACAAAGGAAATCCGGCCGAAGTTTCCATCATGGCCCCAAACGATGTGAGTAGGGTTCCCAAGCCCACCATCCGGGTGCCACTTGGTACACCGTGCCACTGTGCCTAGTCTGGCCCAAGCCCACCCTGCCGGGTGCCACTTGGTAGACCAATAACACTACCTACAAACACCAGATACTAGTTGCAACTCCTAGACAGAGATCGAGGCGATTAATAAGCCGAGAGGGGTCGAGTTACCGGAACCCAATGTGTGGTAGTAGCTAGTCTTGAATAACATACACAGAACTTAGTTCTTAAGGACGGTCCCAATGAGACAACCCACCATGTACTCCTACATGGCCTCTCATCGCTACCTTTACCAAATCGTGTTCACACACTTAGCTCTCAACATCAGATTATGATCACAACATTCCAATTCATTCCCAGATGAATCAGACCTAACACAACTCTAAGAAATAGCAAGCATGGCATGGATGAAGTCACAACATGGCTCAAGCAACTCCTAATCATGCTAGGAAGGTTTAGCTATTTACTGTGACAATGACAGGTCATGCAGAGGAATAGGTTCAACTACCGTAACAAGTAACAGTTGAATCGTTGTTGTCCTAATGCAATAAAAGAGAGCAGGAGCAAGAGTGTGGGATTGTATCGAAATGCTCAAGGGGGTTTGCTTGCCTGACAAATCGTCAACAGGTTACTTCTCTTCAGACGGGTACTCGAACATACCCTCCGAACAGGACCTAACAAGAAGAACAAACACCAAAGAGGAACAATCAAGTCATGGCATATGCAACAATATGATGCATGTTCATGACATGGCAATATGATGGTTCTTGGACTAATGCAACTAGCAACAATTTAAATGAAGCTCATTTGAATCAAAGATTCAAATGCAACTTCAAACTTAAGCACTTTAAATGCCTTTATTTGAATTTGACCTGATCAGCAGGCATAACTTGCTTAAACATGCATGAAAATGTTACCTATCGATTCTTTGGATTTTTCTGATAATTTTTCATATATAAATTATTTCATTCTGAGCTACGGTTGAATTTCTGTGATTTTTAGAAGTTTTGAGCATTTTCTGGAATTAGATAATTCATTTTGATTTATTTTAAATCCAGAAGGTCAATTATTGCGTCAGCATGAAATCAGCATAGCGTCATCGGGTCAACAGGGTCAAACCTGACGACTGGGTCCCACGTGTCATAGACACAATTAACTAACAGGTTTTAAAAAAATAAACCTAATCAAAAAGATTAACAGGGCTGGGCCCACTGTCAATGTCACATGGCTAACTTAACTGGGTGATTAGCAGCTAATCTAAGGCGGCCACGTCAGCATCGCCGTAGCTCAACACCGGCGACCTTTAAACGCGGCGGTGACCGCTCGGAAGGCCACGGGAGCGGTGGCCGAGGCCACTGGGGCGTAGCCCATGCACGCGCGCATCCAGGGGAGCAGGTGGCTGGTCGTGGGGTGATCGGAGCTCGCCGGAAATGAGCTCGTGGCGGCGGTCGTAGCACGGGCTCGATAGCTACGGCGACACAGCGCACGGCAGGAGCAACGGATAGGTGCAACGTGCTCCTAGAGCTGTGCTGAGCAAGTTGACACGCGCAGACGCGAGCTTTGGTGGCCCTGGCCATGGCGACGACATGGACGGCGGCGGGAAGGTTTGGCACGGGTGGGTAACGGGGTTAGAGGAGGGGATCTATGGCGGAGTCAGAGGGAGAACGACCGGGGGCTCACAGCGCATTCGATGGCATCGCCGGCGAGGTCGGGGATGCTCTATAGCTCGCGAATCGACGGCGAGGAGCTTCGGGCACCAGCGGCGAAGACGACGAAGTTTGGCGATGAAGCAGAGAGCTCCGGCTCGAGATCTCCGGCGTAGTGGCGTAGCTCAGCACGGCGGTTCTCTTGGACAGGATGGCTAGGCAAGGGGGGCTCAGTGGCCACGGTGAACGGCGACGGTGGCGGTGGCTCCGTTCGGTGGTGAGAGAGAGAGGTCCAGGGGAGGGGGTGAGGACGAGGGGGAGTGAGAGAGAGAGGCAGGGAGGTGTGTGGCGCACGTAGGCGCTCTCTAGCAGCGGCGGGAAGCAGGAGGTGGCCAAGCGTGTGCCTGCGCGTGGCGAGCACGCACCCCAGTCCTCGTGGCAGGAGGTTGGGGATGACTGGCAGTTGGGCCGGTGGGCCGGCCAGGTAAGTTGGGCCAGGCGAGTCCTTTCCCCTTTTTTCTGTTTTGTATTTTCTGTAGTTTCTTTTAATTTGGTTTACAAACCAAATCATTTTATATAACTCTGAAAATATTCGTGGACACTCTCTGAAATATTCCAGTGGCCCTCAATCATATTTATATCATTTTAGAAGCCCCAAATCAAATACTATATGTGTTGAAATAAAATCCAAGATGGCTAGGAAAAATTTGCATCATCTCTGGTTGCTGTTTCCAGCATTTTCCAAAAATCATGAACATTTTTTAAGACCATTTTGGGTTCATTGAAATTTATTTTAGTTGAACATATTTGAATTCCATTTGACGCTAGGGTTTGATCATCCCCCATTTCAAGTTCACTGAAATTTAAACATGATGCAACACATGAAAGGCTAGCCTAGTGCATACCAGAACTAGCGGTGTGACAACTCGCCCCCACTCAAACGAATCTCGTCCCGAGATTCAGGAGTCGATGGAAAGAGAGTGGGGTACTCAAGTCGAAGACGATCCTCTCGTTCCCAAGTAGCTTCTCTCTCAGAATGATGTGACCACTGAACCTTGAGAAACTTGATGTTCTGACGTCGAGTGACACGCTCCGCTTGATCAAGAATACGAACAGGGTACTCTCGATATGTGAGGTTATCTTGGAGATCAAGCGTTTCATGGTCCACTCCGCGGATGGGATCCGAGAAGCAACGCCTGAGTTGAGAAATGTGGAAGACATCATGGACTCGGGAGAGATGTGGGGGTAGTTCCAACTGGTAGGCAACCTCTCCTCATTTAGCGAGAATGCGAAAAGGACCAATGTAACGAGGAACCAACTTGCCCTTGATACCGAAACAATGGGTACCCTTCAAAGGAGTAACCCGAAGGTAAGCCTTGTCGTTAATTTCATAAGTTACCTCCTTATGACTGGGCTGTCTTCAGATTCTCACGAATAATGCGAACTTTCTCTTCTGTCTCCTGGATCATATCTAGTCCAAAGAACTATCTCTCGCCGGTTTCTGACCAGTTCAAAGGTGTTCGACATCTTCGTCCATAAAGAATCTCGAAGGGTGCTTTCTTGAGGCTGGATTGGTAGCTATTGTTATAGGCAAACTCAGTGAAAGGTAGACACTTCTCCCAATCCGTACTGAAGGAGATGACACAAGCTCTAAGCATGTCTTCGAGGATTTGATTGACCCTTTCCACTTGACCACTTGACTGAGGGTGGAAAGCGGTACTGAAAGATAGATGAGTTCCCATGGCAGTCTGGAAACTCTCCCAAAATCAAGAAGTGAATAGACTTCCATGGTCTGAATTGATCTCTAGTGGAACACCATGAAAAGACACTATTCGAGAAATATATAAGTCAGCCAACTGACTAGCAGTGTTACTCTCTCGGACAGGAAGAAAGTGAGCCACTTTGGAAACCCTTTCTTGGTCCTGGGAAAGCCGGTGATGAAGTCCATACCAACTTTGTCCCATTTCCACTCAGGAATAGCTAAAGGCTGAAGGGTGCCAGCAGGCCTCTGATGCTCTGCCTTCACGTAACGACAAATGTCACAGTTAGCAAAGAACTCAGCAATTTCTCTCTTCATCCTAGTCCACCAGAACCTCTGGCGTAGGTCCTGATACATCTTAGTACTACCGGGATAAATCGTGAGAGGAGACTCATGAGCCTCCTTAAGGATCAACTGCCGAAGATGTTACTTCTTAGGAACTACCAAATGGTTCTCAAAGAAAACAACACCTCGATCATCAATAGAGAAACAACCAGCAACTTCCTTGGCAATGTTTCTCTTGATCCGAGAGATTCCCGTATCATGCTTCCGGGCTTCTATGATCTGATCCTCAAGAGTAGGTTTCGCCACCAAGGCAGCAAGGGATCCATGAGGAACAATGTGAAGGTTAAGCTTACAGAATTCCTCATGGAGAAGTGGTCGACATTGTTGCAATAGGACTTGTGACTTAACGCATCAGCCATGACATTGGCCTTTCCTAGGGTGTAAGAAATTCCCAAGTCGTAATCCATAATTAACTCTAACCAACGTCTCTGCCTGAGATTCAGATCCGGTTGGGTGAAGGTATACTTGAGACTCTGGTGATCAGTGTAAATCTCGCAACGATTACCAAGAAGGTAATGTCGCCATGTCTTAAGTGCATAGACCACGGCTGCAAGCTCTAGATCATGTGTAGGATAATTATCCTCATGTGGATGCAACTGTCGAGATGCAAAGGCAATCACATGTCGATCCTGCATAAGAATGCAACCAAGTCCCTGTCGCGAGGCGTCGCAATAGATAACAAAGTCCTTGGAGAAATCCGGTGGCACAAGTATGGGAGTAGAGGTCAGACGTCTTTTCAGTTCCTGGAAACTATGCTCGCACTGTGGGGACCACTCAAACTTTTTATCTTTCTGGAGTAGTTCAGTAAGAGGTTGGCAACTTTGGAGAAGTTCTCAATGAAGCGGCGACAATAGCTCGCTAAACCAAGGAAACTCCTAACTTGCTTAACTGATTCAGGTGGAGTCCAATCAAGAACAGCCTAAACTCTCTTGGGGTTGACAGCAATACCTTTACCCAAGATCACGTGCCCTAGGTAGGTCACTTCTGGCAACCAGAATTCACACTTGGAGAACTTGGCATAAAGACGGTGCTCTCTGAGCTTTTCTAACACAAGCCTGAGATGCTCAGCATGTTCTGCTTCGTTCTTTGAGTAAATAAGTATATCATCGAGGTAAACCACGATGAACTTATCCAAGTACTCCATGAAGATCAAGTTCATCAAGCGAGAGAAAGTGGCTGGAGCATTGGTTAGACCGAAGGACATGACGGTGTACTCGTACTGGCCGTAACGAGTGACAAAGGCCGTCTTGGGGATGTCTGCTTTTCTGATCTTGATTTGATGGTAGCCTAACCTTAAATCCATCTTGGAAAAGACTGAGGATCCAGCGAGCTGATCATACAGATCATTGATTCTGGGGAGTGGATACTTGTTCTTTATAGTGACCAGATTGGCGGGTCGATAATCCACAACCATCTGATCAGTTCCATCCTTCTTCTTGACAAAGAGGACGGGACAAGCCCGTGGAAAAGAACTAGGATGGATGAAACCCTTTTGTAAGGACTCATCAAGTTGTTTCTTGAGCTCAGCTAGCTCTAAGGGTGCCATCTTATAAGGTCTTCTGGAAATTGGGACAGTTCCTGGAATAAGATCTATCACAAACTCTACATCCCTGTCGGGTGGAATGCCTGGCAGCTCTTTTGGGAAGACATCCAGAAAATCTCAGAGAATATCTTCAAGGTCCGGCAGAGGACTGGCATTAAGTGAATTGAGTTGACGCTCTGCAACTCTAGTTGAGACAGTGACTAACTTGCCAGAAGGGTGTGTAAGCTGAACAGACCTGGTGAAGCAATCTATCTTGGCATGATGAGCTGTCATCCTGTCCATACCCAAGATGATGTTGATGTCTGAAGACTTGAGAGCTATCAGTGATGCAAGGAATACAAGTCTGTCAGCAAGGATTTCATTGCCATAGCTTACACTAGAAGTTTGCCATTTGGATCCAGGGGTTTGAATGACTAGTGGAGTTGGCATATCACAAAATGATATGTTGTGCAAGCTAGCATAGCTTTCGGAAATGAAGGAATGAGATGCTCTAGTATCGAATAGAACCGATGTTGGATGACAATTGACAAGCAGTGTACCAAGAATGACGTCAGGATCATCTTGAGCTTCTTCGGCTGAGACGTGATGCACACATCCACGTTCAGTGGTAGCTGGCTTGGCAAGGATCATCTGGCCTGATGGCTTACCACGGCCAACAAACTTGTCAGATTGGGGTGGAGCATAACTGGCCTGAGAGCGGTCACATGAATAGTGTCCTAGTTCTCCGCACGTGAAACAAGTCCCGGAAGTAGGACATGGACCCGCACTGGCAGGCGGTCCACCAATAGGCCTGGGTGGAGCATATGACTGGACTGGGCGAGGCGCCACATAGGATGCCCTCAGTGCATATCCGGGTGGAAGAGCGGAGTTCGGAACCCAAATTCGGCGCTTCTGAGAGCCAGAGCTGGAGGAAGAACCCAATTCACGGGTGTGCTTACGAGACTCCTCATAAGTGAGCTGAGTTGTCTCTGCATTAATGGCCTTGTTCACAAGTGCCTGGAAAGCATCGCAATGGTGTAAGTGAAGATCACGACGCAACTTAGGGTTGAGACCCTTCCTGAACCTAGCTTGCTTCTTGGCATCGGTGGACACTTCTTCTGTGGCATAACGGGCAAGGTTCTCAAACTCTCTACTATAAGCATCAACAACCAGCTTACCCTGGGTGAAATTACAGAACTCCTCCCTCTTGCAGTCAATGAGACCCTGAGGAATGTGGTGCTCACGAAAGGCCTTAGTGAAATCTCCCGAAGAAGTGATCTGGCCAGCTGGAAGCATAGCCTCATAGTTCTCCCACCATAGACTAGCAGGACCCTCCAGATGGCATGCAGCATAGGTGACCTTGTCACCTTCGGCCACGTTCGCGGAGCGCAGCTTATGAGTGATGCTACGGAGCCAATCATCTGCATCGAGTGGCTCAATGGAATGATGGAAAGTGGGTGGGTTCAAACTGATGAAGTCATGGATGGTCACTGACTCATTGGGCTGATGTGCGCTGTTCTGCTCAATACGTGCCAACAAGCGGTTAGTCTCACGATTGTTCCTCTCAACCTCTAACATGAACTTTGCCAATGAAGGCTGGTCGGGAGGATCCTACTCATCCCTACCACCTCCGTGGTTCTGGCTATGAGCAACAGAACCTCGGGTAACTGGAGACATCCTGAGGAACAAAACCATGGAAGAACAAGGATGGAATCAGCATCAACATAAGGATGCAGGATGTAGTGCAAGTGCATCAGAATCTCTCGAATTCCTAGGATAAATTGGGCAGCATAACAACAGTAAAATGCTCAAAATATGAGACATCCTGCAAAGATGGGGTAGTACAACAACTCAACATCATCACTCAAAGGTTTTGTGATAGTACTAAACATTATTACACAAGAAATACTCAAAACTGGAGTATGAATCTGATCAACCATTCCTATAAGTCTACGGAATAGTAACTCATGATCCTGATAGATAGATGAGAAGCCTAGTTTCTTAACCCCGTAGAAAAGAAGAGGGTGACTCAGAATTAGAGGGACACGGGATAAGGAGTAAAAAGAGCCTTACGTTCCCTTCCACAATCAATTCCCCTATATAACTAAAGCATTTCTAGACTCGACATCGACTAGTTTGGCTTGGTAATCCTATAGTCAGTCAGGCTTTGATACCAATGCTGTCGGGTCCCCGATCCTAAGTCACACCGATCTAGCATAAGACACATCATATCACTTTGCGGCCTCACGCACGGCACGGCTGCCGATTTTACCTTGGCCGGGACCGTTTGCGTCTTTTGGCTCATGTATATGATTGTGATGCTAGCATCCATATAACAGAGAACCCGGGTCGACATGACTAGTCATAAACCAAGGTGGCACAAACGTACAGGGACAGGCATACGTAACCCAGCAATGCACGTGTCGGTCATCAGCGTGTGCAACCGAGTCGTAGCAAACTACCAGGACTCCAGTAAAACACCGCGTGACATTTCCCCATAGGGACAGACACAGGAGCAAAGAAGGATACATGCCAGTCAATCCATGTGTTCCAGAGCAGTAGCGAACTACCAGGGCTCAGTGGAAGCACTAGGAGGCATTTCCATGTATGGAAGGCTACCAAAGCAGATAACTAGGTGTCGAATCCCACACAAACCAATGCATTTCAAACATACACACAATATGCACGATATGTGTAGATACAACATGGCATCACAACATAACTCTACAACTCAAAGTATTTATTTATGAGGCTCCGAAGAGACATACATAACATGATATTACAAACATGGGTCTCATGACCCAGCACTCAAAGTCATACAAGCAACGGAAGCATAAACATGTCTGAGTACAGACAACTACAAAAGAAAAAAGGCTGAGAAGCCTGACTACCTACAAGACCCTCCCAAGGGTACAAGATCGTAGCTGGGAAACAAGATACTCAGTTAACGTCGAACTCCATGTGGAACTACTAATGAGACCGAAGTCTCCTCTGCAAAACATAAATTAAGCAACCGTGAGTACAAAGGTACTCAGGAAGACTTTCATCAGAACTAGCTACATATGCATAGGTATCAAGAAGGGTGTTGTGGGGTTTAACTGTAGCAAGCCAGCTTTGACTCGGTGGCTATCTTGTACTACGACTACTAGTAATTTCTTTGAGGTGAGAAAGCGCACACGAGTCCACTAGTCCCCACAACAATACACTACTATGGATCTGCTCCCGTCTCCCTACGGGAAGGCCATCCATAGCACTCACGCTTATCTTGCGCATTTTAGAGTATCCACTTCAAATTGTCTATGAACCATATAAGTCTCCAAGTAGTCCATATCCGAGGACGCGGCTATTCGAATAGTTTGATAACCCTGCAGGGGTGTACTTCTTCACACACGCTCTCACCACTTACCACCATATACACATCATGTATCTCGACAACCTTAAAGGGGAAGCCTGGCAAGGGTGTCAGCCACAACCTGACTAACCAAGCAAGACTCTAGTCCAGGTTTATCGCCTATCCGAGGCTGAACCCGCAAAGGAAGTCCGGCAGAAGTTTCCATCACAGCCCCAAACGATGTGAGCAGGGTTCCCAAGCCCACCATCCGGGTGCCACTTGGTTCACCGTGCCACTGTGCCTAGTCTGGCCCAAGCCCACCCTGTCGGGTGCCACTTGGTAGACCAATAGCACTACCTACAAACACCAGAAACTAGTTGCAACTCCTGGACAGAGATCGTGGTGATTAATAAGCCGAGAGGGGTCAAGTTATCGGAACCCAATGTGTGGTAGTAGCTAGTCTTGGATAACATACACAGAACTCAGTTCTTAAGGACGGTCCCAATGAGACAACCCACCATGTACTCCTACATGGCCTCTCATCGCTACCTTTACCAAATCGTGTTCACACACTTAGCTCTCAACATCAGATTATGATCACAACATTCCAATTCATTCCCAGATGAATCAGACCTGACACAACTCTAAGCAATAGCAAGCATGGCATGGATGAAGTCACAACATGGCTCAAGCAACTCCTAATCATGCTAGGAAGGTTTAGCTATTTACAGTGACAATGACAGGTCATGCAGAGGAATGGGTTCAACTACCGTAACAAGTAACAATTGAATCGTTGTTGTCCTAATGCAATAAAAGAGAGCAAGAGCGAGAGTGTGGGATTGTATCGGAATGCTCAAGGGGGTTTTCTTGCCTGACAAATCATCAACAGGTTACTGCTCTTCAGACGGGTACTCGAACATACCCTCCGGAACAGGACCTAACAAGAAGAGCAAACACCGAAGAGGAACAATCAAGTCACAGCATATGCAACAATATGATGCATGTTCATGACATGGCAATACGATGGTTCTTGGACTAATGCAACTAGCAACAATTTAAGATTCAAATGCAACTTCAAACTTAAGCACTTTAAATGCCTTTATTTGAATTTGTCCTGATTAGCAGGCATAACTTGCTTAAACATGCATGAAAATGGTACATATGGATACTTTGGATTTTTTGATAATTTTTCATATATAAATTATTTCATATTGAGCTACGGTTGAATTTCTGTGATTTTGAGAAGTTTTGAGCATTTTCTGGAATTAGATAATTCATTTTGATTTATTTTAAATCCAGAAGGTCAATTATTACGTCAGCATGAAGTCAGCATAGCGTCATTGGGTCAACAGGGTCAAACCTCATGACTGGGTCCCACGTGTCATAGACACAGTTAACTAACAGGTTTTAAAAAAATAAACCTAATCTAAAAGATTAACAGGGTTGGGCCCACTGTCAGTGTCACATGGCTAACTTAACTGGGTGATTAGCAGCTAATCTAAGGTGGCCACGTCAGCATTACCGGAGCTCAACGCCGGCAACCTGGAAACACGGTGGTGACCACTCGAAAGGCCACGGGAGTGGCGGCCGATGCCACTGGGGCGTAGCCCATGCACGCATGCATCCAGGGGAGCAGGCGGCTGGGCGCGGGGTGGTCGGAGGTCACCGGAAACGAGCTCGCGGTGGCGGCCGGAGCACGGGCTCGACAGCTATGGTGACATAGCGCATGGCAGGAGCAACGGATAAGTGCTACATGCTCCTGGAGCTGTGCTGAGCATGTTGACGCGTGCGGACGCGAGCTTCGGTGGCCCTAGCCATGGCGGCGACATGGACGGCGGTTTGAAGCTTTGGCGTGGGTGGCTAACGGGGTTAGAGGAGGGGATCTACGGCGGAGTCAGAGGGAGAACGACCGGGGGCTCACAGCTCATTCGATGGCGTCGCCGGCAAGGTCGGGGATGCTTTGTAGCTCGCGAATCGACGACGAGGAGCTTCGGGCACCAGCGGCGAAGACGACGAAGTTTGGCGACGAAGCAGAGAGCTCCGGCTCGAGATCTCCGACGTAGAGGCGTAGCTCAGCGCGGCAGTTCTCTTGGATAGGATAGCTAGGCAAGGCGGGCTCAGTGGCCACGGTGAACAGCGACGGTGGCGGCGGCTCCGTTCGGTGGTGAGAGAGAGAGGTCCAGGGGCGGGGTTGAGGACGAGGGGGAGTAAGAGAGAGAGGCAGGGAGGTGTGTGGCTCACGTAGGTGCTCTCTAGCAGTGGCGGGAAGCAGGAGGTGGCCGAGCGCGTGGTTGGGCCAGTCCTCCTGGCGGGAGGTTGGGGATGACTGGCAGTTGGGCCAGTCGGCCGGCCAGGAAGTTGGGCCAGGTGAGTCCTTTCCCCTTTTTTCTATTTTGTATTTTCTGTTGTTTGTTTTAATTTGGTTTACAAACCAAATCATTTTATATAACTCTGAAAATATTCGTGGACACTCTCTGAATTATTCGAGTGGCCCTCAATAATTTCCAGAATATTTGGAGCTATAAAAATATTTATATCATTTTAGAAGCCCCAAATCAAATACTATATGTGTTGAAATAAAATACAAGATGGCTAGGAAAAATGTGCATCACCTCTGGTTGCTGTTTCCAGCATTTTCCAAAAATCATGAACATTTTTGAAGACCATTTTGGCTTCATTGAAATTTATTTTAGTTGAACCTATTTGAATTCCATTTGATGCTAGGGTTTGATCATCCCCCATTTCAAGTTCACTGAAATTTAAACATGATGCAACACATGAAAAGCTAGCCTAGTGCATACCAGAACTAGGGGTGTGACATTCTTATTCTCTCTTATATATACTTATGTAGCCCCCCAAGTCTTATGCTTAGAATGTAATGATAGCCTAAGACTTGTCTGAATGTAGAACTGTTGAAACATCCGAGTCTTTCCCCCTGAGTAGCTTCGTAATTTATTAATCATCTCCTTTATTCAAATGTAGCCCCCAAGCACCAGGTCACTATTAATACTGAACTGGAACTTGTGTTTTTAGGACTGTGAATCTTGACAGGAGCAATAGATAGCCCCCAAGGGCCGGCTCATCATTGTGTGATGGGCCGGGTCTTCAATGAAACTGTAGGACTAGTTATAACAACTGAATGTATTAGCCCCCAAATGCCGGGTCATGTGCCTGCAGCGACATGGGACTTCATAAATTGTATAGAATCTTGAATTGAGTAGTGTAGCCCCCAAGTGCCGGGTCGATCACCTGCGGTGACTCGGGACTTGATAAAATTCTGTGAAACTTGAATTTGAGCAGTGTAGCCCCCAAGTGCGGGTCGATCGCCTGCGGTGACTCGGGGCTTGCACTGATGAAAACCCTTTGGTCAATTTAGAGTAAAATCAAATATTCCGTAGCCCCCAAGTACCGGGTCACCAGCCTGCGGTGACTTGGGACTTCGTGTGAGATAACTTAGCTTGCACTTATTTGTGCAGGAAATGCTAAATCAAGCTGACTCAGACAATGCCGACTTGAAGAAACAGGTGCAAACTAAAAATAAATTACGAGAGACAGCTGAAAAGTTGTCCTCTGATTTCCAGGAGTCCCTGCTCAAGTGCACAGACCAATTAGAGAAGGCTAGGAAAGCATTTGAAGATGAAAAGGTGGCTCTGCTGAAGCATGCTAAAGAGGCCGAGTCAAAGCTTGAGCCGGTGACTCATGAGCTCCAAAAGCTGAAAGGCCATATCCAAAATATGTGTACAACTATCTTCGGTATGTTTTGCTCTCTTTGTTTGCTTGAAATCATCGACCAGTCCCTTATGATGAGAGTCAGCAAAATTCCATGCTATTGATAAATTTGATATTTTGATTGTCAGGCAAGAAAAGCTCCGTACTTAGGCAACTCCCACTGATTAAGCTACAAGCTGTGTATAAATTCTTGGAACAGCTATATGTGGGAGGAGTTCACTGCTTGATGGCGGTCAAGAATGTGCTGGGTCCCCCAAACAGAATCAAGGATATGATTAATGAGTTCTCCACTATTCCCGAGTGGATCAAGGAGCTCAAAATGTCAGCCTGTAGGAAAGGGGTTCCCAGAGTTAGGCCCGGCGTTGCTAGCAGACGGCTTCCCGGAGCATAACGCAGATGACACGCCTTTCGAGAAAGAGGACTTCATGCACTGTGTACTGTGACGAAGATTGCAGATGGTTTAGACTTGTCAAAGTTCCAGGCTGGCTTTGATGAAGACGATGGGTGCATGAACATGCCTCAACCGAAACCCGTCGAGCTGATTCCTCCACATAGGCTCTCTAGTGCTTTACAAGCCGGCTCATCATCAAATGTTATCACTGAAGACATGGAATTTGAAGCCATGTCATCCATGAAGTGGGCACCCAAAAGCCCCCGGACCAGAGAAGATGAAGTCACAGCGGAGAAGGCACAAGAGATGCCTGAAGAGCAGTCGCAAGTCAACCCGGCGCCGACCCAAGCTAAAGGAGCCCAAGCAGAACTTAACCCAGCGGATCAGACTGTCGGGTCTCAATCATCAGAACCTCCCGAAGCTTGAAACTTGTAGAAAACATTTGGTGAATGAATCAGCCCGGTGGCGGCTTGTAATAACTCTAGCCTTTAAAAACTTGCGTGAAGGTGTCAGTGCCATCGAGCACTTTGAAAATTATCTGAAACTGATGTTTCTTTTGCTGAAATATAAGTCTGTGGCCGTGATTGCAGTTCAACCCTGCAGTTTATCCTTGTTTGATGACTCCCTGAGTAGTGTTTATTTTAAACAACTCATATAAGGGTATCTGAGACCCGGTCTTTTCATGAAAGCCGGATTCTGTAAAAGAGAGAAAATATACATGCATAGATAGAGTATAATATATTTAACACCAAATAATATGGTATAAATGTTAACTGAATTAAACTCAATAAAAAGCCACCTTTCGATGCTCGACGTAAAGGCCGGCTTTCGAGGCTCGACACTGTAGATTGTGTTTCTTGTGGAAGCAGGCCTTGTAGCCTCTGTGGTTTATCCTCGCTATCTAGAAAGCCAGCTCTCACATGACTTAAGCCGGTGTTTTAACTTTGATAAGTTCAGGGTCAACAAAGTCCATAATAGGCATCAGTGTGATTGACTTATCAAGCGTACAGCCGGGTCACCTTTGTGTGAGTAGCATCAAGCTAACAGGAAGGTATAACCAACAAATAGAATGGCATGTGCCGGGTTAAAAGGGATTTTAATAGATGAACTCGATGAGTTAGAAGCCCCCAAGTAACCAATGATCAAAGAATAAAGACTCAACACACAGCTTTTGTGGCAAAATGACAAAACTCCAGGGTCCAGAGATGCCAGCTTTATTTCATTGATCATCATATGTATATACATGATAAAAGTATGTAAACAACTGAAAATACAACTAAATAACTTTAAGTATAATAAGGCCGAAGATGTGCAATGTTCCAAGGTCGGCTACCCTCCTCTTTAGAGGTACGTGATTTCTTTGCGTCACGTATGTTAACGAGGTAATATGACCCGTTGTTCAGATTCTTGCTGATGACGAAGGGCCCTTCCCAAGGAGGGGAGAGCTTATGCATCCCTGTCTGGTCTTGTATCAGACGGAGCACTAAGTACCCTCCTGGAAGGTACGGCTTCGGACTCTA
Organism: Elymus sibiricus; assembly: GCA_039707655.1. Taxonomy (NCBI): domain Eukaryota; kingdom Viridiplantae; phylum Streptophyta; class Magnoliopsida; order Poales; family Poaceae; genus Elymus; species Elymus sibiricus. The sequence goes on from CM077676.1 coordinate 287,293,038, forward strand.
CGGCTATGATAGCGACGTAGGTCTTGTTGATATATCGTGGATCTTGAAGCTGCAAGATCGTGTTCTTCTTCCAAAGCATCAAGAGAGTCTTGGCGAACAATATCATTATTAGCTTCAATGTAAGCTGTAACTCTGGGAGAGTCATGACGGATATCGCTTGGTAGCACAGCTTCTACACCATAGACCAGGAAAAAACGACGTATAGCCTGTTGACCTGTTGGGAGTAGTCCGTATGCTCCAAAGCACTGCAGGGAGTTCCTCTTCCCAGCATCCTGGGGTGCACTCAAGAGGCACCATGAGTCTTGGTTTAATCCCTCGCAGCAACTCCTAATCAGCACGCTCCGCCTGTCCATTGGACTGAGGATGCGTGACTGACGCCAAGTCAAGCCGGATATGTTCCCGCTGACAAAACTGCTTCATAGCTCCTTTGGATAGATTGTTGCCATTGTCAGTAATGATGCTATGCGGGTAACCAAAGTGATAGATTAACTTTTTCAAAAACTTGACTGTTGTGGCAGCATCACAATGACTGACTGAGTCTTCTTGAACCCACTTTGTAAACTTCTCAACTGCGACAAATTGGTGAGTATTTTTAAACTTGGATCATTTGAAAGGTCCAACCATATCAAGCCCCCAGACTGCGAATGGCCAAGTAATTGGGATCATCCGAGGTTCCTGAGTCGACACATGAGCTTGACGTGCAAATTTCTGGCATCCATCACACTTGCGAATGATATCCTCTGCATCTGCATGAGCTGTAAGCCAGTAGAAACCGTGCCAAAAAGCTTTTGCAACCAAAGATCTAGACCCGGCATGATGTCCACAGTCTCCAGAGTGGATCTCATTAAGAATCTCACGGCCCTCTTTAGGAGAAACACAATGTTGAAAAACGCCTGTAACACTCCTTCTGTGCAACTCGCCATTGACTATGGACATGGACTTAGACCTCCTGATAATCTGCCGAGCGATGATTTCCTCTTCAGGGAGCTCGCCACGGGTAAGATACGCCAGATAAGGTACTGTCCAGTCTGGTGTAGCATGAACAGCAGCCACCAGTGTTGCTTCCGGGTCCGGAATAGCAATGTCTTCCTCCGTCGGTAACTTGACTGGTGGATTATGCAGAACGTCCAAAAAAACATTTGGTGGAACAGGCTTGCACTGAGACCCCAAACGAGACAATGCATCGGCTGCCTCATTAAGCCGGCGATCTATATGATTGACCTGGTATCCTTTGAAGTGTCCATATCACTGTAACAGCATGCCTGTAAGCCGCCATAAGGGGGTCTTTGGAATCCCAAGTCCCAGAAACCTGTTGGGCCACCAAATCTGAGTCGCCCAAGCACCTCACCCGGCTAAGGTTCATCTCCTTAGCCTTATGAAGCCCATGGAGCAATGCCTCATATTCTGCTGCATTGTTAGTACAAGAAAACATGAGTCTCAAAACATAACAAAATTTATCACCTCACGGGGAAGTTATCACAACTCCAGCCCCCGAGCCTTCAAATTGTCTGGATCCATCAAAGTGTATCATCCAGTATGTAGTGTCAGGCTTCTCTTCGGGAGCTTGCAATTCAGTCCAGTCATTGATGAATTCCACCAAAGCTTGGGACTTGATGGCGGTCCGCGGCACATACTTGAGATGATGTGGACCAAGCTCGATATCCCACTTTGCAACCCGGCCTGTCGCTTCTCTTTTCTAGATGATATCTCCTAGAGGTGCTGAACTGACGACAGTGATGGGGTGTTCCTAAAAATAGTGTTTCAGTTTTTGACTTGCCATGAACACACCATAAAACAGTTTCTGCCAATGCGGGTATCGCTGCTTGGACTCAGTTAAAACTTCACTGACATAATACACTGGTCGCTGGACTGGGTATTCCTTGCCCTCTTCCTTGCGCTCCACTACTACAGCCACACCGACTGCTTTATTGTTAGCAGCGATGTATAACAGCATCGACTCCTTTAACTAAGGTGCAGCAAGTATAGGTGCTTCAGATAACTGCTTCATGAGGGACTCAAAGGCTTTATCTGCGGCGTCATCCCAGACAAAGTTATCTGTCTTTTTTAGAAGCTGATACAGAGGAATTGCCTTCTCACCAAGTCGGCTGATGAAATGACTTAGAGCAGTGACACAGCCTGTCAACTTCTGGACAGCATTGATGTTGGCCGGCTTCTTCAAAACTGTAATGGCTTGGATTTTTTTTCGGGTAGCCTCAATGCCATGCTCAGAGACAAGAAAACCTAGCAACTTCCCAGCTGGAACTCCGAACACACATTTGATCGGGTTTAACTTCATCTGGTAAACTCGCAGGTTATCAAATGTCTCCTTCAAGGCGTCAAGCAAGGTTTCCTTCTTTTGAGATTTGACAACAGTATCATCAACATACGCATGAACATTGCACCCAATCTGGTTGTGGAAATAATTCTGGACGCAACACTGATAAGTTGCACATGCGCTCTTCATACCAAATGGCATAGACGTGTAACAAAAGGCTCCAAAGGGCGTGATGAAAGCTGTCTTTTCTTGGTCTTCCTCCTTCATCTTGATCTGATGATAACCAGAGTAACCATCGAGAAAACACATAGTCTCGCAACTGGCAGTGGAATCAATGATCTGATCAATGCGAGGCAGAGCAAACGGATCTTTAGGGCAAGCTTTGTTCAGGTCAATATAATCAACACACATCCGCCAAGTCCTGTTCTTCTTCAGAACAAGCACTGGGTTAGCCAGCCACTCTGGATGAAATACTTCAACAATAAACCCGGCAGCCAGGAGCCGGGCGACTTCCTCACTAATAGCTTTGCATCTCTCCTCGTTGAAACGACAGAGGTATTGTCGTACAGGCTTCATCTTAGGATCAACATTTAGGCAGTGCTCAGCGAGTTCTCTCGGTACACCAGGCATGTCAGAAGGTTTCCATGCAAAGATGTCCCGATTCTCACGGATGAACTCGATGAGCATGCTTTCCTATTTGGGATCCATATTTGCCCCAATGGTGAACTGCTGAGAGGGATCACCAGGGGCAAAATCAACTTGCTTGGTGTCTCTGGCTGACTTGAACTTGAGCAGGGGGTCGGACTCAGTAGTTGGATTTTTCAAAGAGGTCATGTCAGCCGGGTCAACATTATCTTTGTAAAATTTTAACTCCTCGGCTGTGCCAGCCAACTAAGCATAAGATGCATCTCCTTCCTCACACTCAAGCGCAAATTTTCCTATCACCATTGACTGTGATAGTTCCCTTGGGCCCTGGCATTTTCAACTTTAGATAAACATAACATGGGCATGCCATGAACCGAGCGTAAGCCGGCCGTCCAAAGAGGGCATGATATGGACTCTTGATTTCGACCACCTCAAACGTCAGGAACTCGAAGAGGTAGTTGAAATCAGTGCCAAAGGACACTTCCAAAGAAATTCTGCCAATAGGGTAAGCCGACTTACCAGGGATGATATCGTGGAAAACTGTAGACGATGGTGTCAATTGCTTTTCCGACGGGTTCATCCGCTTGAAGGTCTCATAATAGAGTATATTGATGCTGCTTCCTCCATCCATGAGTACCTTGCTTAAGTTGTAACCTCCGACTTGGGGAGCAACCACCAAAGTGAGGCCTCCAAGGTTATCAATCCGTGGAGGGTGATCCGCCCGACTCCAAGTCACTAGTTGCTCTGACCAGTTCAAATACTCGAGAACTGTCGGCTCAACTATATTGAAGGCTCGTCGCTGGAGTTTTTGGTCACGTTTACACATGCTTGTGGTGAAAACATGATACTGGCCACTATTCAACTGTTTAGGATTACTCTGGAACCCAGTTGGACTTCCCTAATTCTGATTTCCTTAGCCGTTGCGCTGATTGTTGCCTCCGCCATTACTAGCCCCTTGGAATCCCGAACCTTGGCCGCCTGACCCTTGGGACCCGGCACCAGGGAAATTATTCTGCAAGCCGGCCCCGTGAAAACCGGCACCTGACCCGCCGGCTCCAGGATGTCCTGGGTATCCGCCATTGCCACCTCCGTTGTTGTGATTCTGAAAGGCTTAGTTTTTGAATTCCTGCATGATGAAGCAGTTTTCCCAAGAGTGGTTGGCCGGCTTACCATCCACGGTGTGCTTTGGACACGGGCCTTTGAGTGCTTCCACATAACTATGAGGACGATTGCCAGAAAAGGGCTTCCTGGAATTATCATTCTGACGCTGGTTCTTAAAACCAGTGTTGGTATTGACAACAAAATCAGAGCTTCCCTCTGGATTCTTGCGCTTGTGATTGTTGTTGCTGTTGTTTCCATTACCATTATGCTGGTGAACCTTGCCACCGTTTTTCTTGCCCTTACCAGATATCTCATCGTCGGAGGTTGGATCTTTTGTGTTATCTGACTCGACATATCTGGTGAGGACATCCATGAGATTGCTCATCTCCCTCACCTTCCTTTTCAAACGGCCAAGTTTCTGGACTAGGGGCTGGAAACGACAATTTCTTTATAGTACGGACAGCTGTCTGAGCTGTAATGCTATCTGAAGAGTGAATGATCTTAGCAACCCGGCGTGCCCAATGATGTGCCGACTCATCATCCCTCTAGACACAATGCTCCAAGTCAATAATCGTAGTCGGATGCTTGCAAGTCCCTTGGAAGTTCTTGATGAAGCACTCCTTCAGCTCCTGCCAAGTATTGATGGAATTCGTAGGCAGATTCTTCAACTAGGTTCAAGCTGGACCTTCAGGCATCATGGTTAAATATCGAGCGCACACAGCGTCACTAACTTCCAACATGTCCATAGCCAGGTCATAGCTTTCAATCCACTCAACAGGTTCTAAGTCAGCTGTATAATTAGAAACCTTACGAGGACCTTTGAAGTCTTGCGGCATACGCACGTTACGGAGAGCCGGCCCTAGGCAAGGTGTGCCAATAGTCCTGCTTGTCATCCCGGTATCTTGTAATGCTGGCTGGGTTGAGGCGGGTGGGGGTTGAACTACAGGTTGAGCATATGCTACTCCTGTGTTTCCTGCCCCTACCCCCATAGAGCATGAGCGGCGTCAACAATTGCTTATGCATCTGAGACCGCTGGCTGTGGTTGATTTGGAAGTGGCTGCTGCGCCCTCTGGCGCCGTGCGCTACTGGAGACCACTGGTGACTCGGCGTGCCGGCTCCTGCTGCGACTCTGATGAGGAGTTGAATGAAGTTGGTGCTGACTATGAGAGTAATTCGCCTGTTGTGACTGTTGTCTTCAACATTTCAATAGTGTTCCTGGCCTCGACTTCCACCAGACTGTTCCCCTCGATCAGGATCGCAGCAAAATTATGAGTCGCCGCTAGCACATTATCGACCGGGTTAGAATAATGACCGGCGGGGGTTTGGAAATGGCGAGGCGGATATTGAACCGGCAACTGTTTGCTGAGCCGGCGGCGGCTGCTGCTGGTGAGCTGGCGGCTGCAACTGGGCTGTATTTGGAGGGACGTTCTGAGTCAATTGGGGTATGACATGTATTATTCCTGGTGATCCAGTGCCAGCCCCCTGGTTCATCGGAGTGAGCAAGTCACGCGGCGTATCAAACAGCCGCGCCGGCTCAATACTTGCTGCAAGCTGGCTCTGATGTCTCCTCCGGTGTACTGCTTCTACCTCGTTCTGCCAAAAACTGAGATGAACTGCTTCTGCCTCCGAACGCTTAGTTTCACTGAGGATATGGGCCTGTGTCTCCGCCATACGTGCGTTCTCCGCATTGATATTGTTGGGCCATTGGGAACCGGGGTACCACGGCCCGTCTGCCAGCGGCCCAGGAAGCAACACCTGGCGAAGGCCCAAGTGGCGGCAAGCAGTGGGCGCTGCGAAGCAAGACACCTCGCAAGGCACCGGCCTCACGAGGACCTCTCCGCAAGGAGCGGACCACAAAGACTTAGCAGCAGCAGGAGGAAGCCTTGCGAGGCCCCCTCGCGAGGCAGCCTCCCGAGGCGGCCCCCCGAGGCAGCCTCCCCAAGCCACCCGAGCCTGGCGTCAGCCACGCAGTCCTGTGCCCACCACATGGGTGACGCGCTTGGCGACGAACAGCGACAGAAGTCATACCAGCAGGCACGGACAGGGAGGATTTCCTCTTTGGTGCTAAGGGGGCAGCGCCAGCTGCCCACTCCCAAAGCAAGTCCCAAAGCCTGCCCGTTTGGTGTATGAAGACCAGGATGATAAGGCGCGCAGGGCGGAGGTCATCACCGAGCCCACCGGCGCGTCATGGATAACACCTTTGCAGGTGAAGACCGCCTTTGTCAGGATAAGCCTGAGCGACTGTCCCCTTTCAAATTGCCATTGTGTGTGGCTACCCTTCCCGCCAATGTTTTCGGGGGAAGAGGACCAAGGCGGCTATAAAAGGGGCAGTGCTGCCACTGTAGAAGGGGATCGATTCCTTTTGTGTTCAACCTTGTATGCGAGAGCTCTCTTGCCCACAATAATCCCAACACAAGCAGGAGTAGGGTTTTACACCGCGAGGTGGCCCGAACCTGAGTAGCTGCCGTGTCCCCTGTCGTGCCCTTTGCACAGCGCGATCTCGTCGTGGTCTTGTCATGGTCACCGTCTAGCGGATAGGAGCGAGCGCGCCCCCCAGTGTTCGAACCAGGGTCCTCGAAGCCCCGATTCCAACATTTGGCGCACTAGGTAGGGGGCGTGCTTCCGTTCCATCCGCTTCAACATCGCCATGGCCGACGCTCGACGTGAGTGCGCGGAGCGCAGGGCGGTCAGGGTGGCCCAGACGGAGCCGGTCGCCCGTGACAACCGTCGCCGCCGCGCCGGTGCCGCCACTGACCCAGCTGCTAGGGAGCAGCAGGCCTCCTCCCTCCACCCGTCCATGCAGGCGGCTGGCCACATCGCCACCGCCTCCTCGCTCGCCCGCCGTGAGCTGCCAGGCCCACAGGCCTAGCTGCTCATGGCGCGTGAGCTGCTGTGCTACCGCCGCACCGAGGCCGGCTATGACGCCTGGCTGGGCCGCATCACCGAGCACGTCAACGTCGCCGGAGACGCCCCTGGGCCCTCTTACTCGCTCCACCCTCCGTCGCTCCGCGTTGGGAAGGTGACGCATGGCATGCCTCCACCGCCGCCTCATCCATCCAACGAGGGCGCCGGGCGCCATCGCGGCGCACGGGCGCGAGAGCCGTCCCGGAACGCGTCTTCACCAGACCCCGACAACGAGAGCTGTCAGATCGTCAGGCGCGTGCTGCCCGATGCGCGTGTGCTCCTCGAGCAGCAGCGCCAACGTTAGGACCGCACCGTCCTGGAAGTCGCGGCTGCCGGTCGCCAGAACCGTGCCGCCCTCGCTGGCGGCGTCGCCTCCAGCATCGGGGGCTGTCGCGCCTTCACCCGTGAGCTGCGCCGCGTGGTGTGGGCCATGAAGTTCAAGCCGGACCTGCCTCCTCGCTACGACGGCACCCCAAACCCCACGGAGTTTCTGCAGCTCTACACTCTAAGCATCGAGGCGGCGAACGGTGACGACAAGGTCATGGCGAACTGGTTCCCCATGGCCCTCAAGGACGCGCCGCGCTCTTGGCTCATGAACCTCCCCGAAGTGTCGATTTCTTCATGGGCCGAGCTGTGCAAGCAGTTCGTCACCAACTTCAAGGGCACGCACGAGCGTCCCCTCATGCTCAATAACTTGCACGTCGTGTGCCAGCGCCCTGACGAGACTCTCCACAAGTACATCCAGTGCTTCAACCAAGTGCGCAACATGATTCAGCGTGCCTCCGACGCCGCCATCATCTCCACGTTCTCCTCCGGCGTCATGGATGTCCGAATGCGCGAGAAGCTCGCCATCAATGCCGAGCTTGACACCGTTGTTGAGCTGTTCGACCTCACCGACAGGTGCGCCAAGGCGGAGGAGGGCCGCCTCTTCATCCACAACGACTCAGATGTGGCGCCCGATGCCGCCAAGGCTAAGAGTAAGGACACCAAGCGCAAGGGCCCTGCCGTGCTTGCGGCGGAGCCTGAGCAGAAGCGAGGCCATGACCGCGATGTGCCCAAGAAGGATGGCCGCCCGTACTGCGCCTATCATGACATGTTCTCCCACAACACCGAAGACTACCACGAGATCAAGCTACTTCACGAGAGCCACCAGGACGGGCACGGCGGCCGCAACGATCATGGCGCCAGCCGCGGAGGGGGCCACAACAACAACCACTGGGGCAACCGTGGCAACAACGGCAACAGCAATTTTCGGCAGGGCTGGCGCGACCAGCCGCGGCAGGCCAACCCTCAGGCCAACGCCGCTCTGCCGCCGCTGCCGCCATCACCTCGAAGGAACAACGACAACCAGCCTGACGATGGCGCCGGGGGCTACCAGGAGCCTCGCGAGGTGGCTTGCATCCTTGGCGGGGCCCAGGCTCCCCCGTCCAACTGCCACTTCAAGCAGTTCGCTCGTGAGGTGAACGCAGCCCTCCCGAGTCCTGAGGCTTCTCAGCCCCTCAAGTGGTCGTAGTACGCCATCTCCTTTGACTCCAAGGACCACCCCATGTCCACGGAGACAGTGGGCGCGATCCCCATGCTGTGCACCCCCACCATTAGCAACATTGCTGTCACCAAAACGCTCATCGACGGAGGTGCAGGACTCAACGTGATCTCCATCGAGACCTTCGAGAAGCTCCAAGTACCCTACGAGCAGCTGATGCCGACGAGGCCTTTCTCTGTCGTCACTGATGGCTCCGCTGCCTCTGGGGCAGGTGCGCCTTCCCGTCACCTTCGGCACCCGCAAGAACTACCGCAGTGAACTCATCGACTTCGATATGACACACATTGGCCTGCCGTACAACGCCATCTTGGGCTACCCTGCGCTCGCCAAGTTCATGGCAGTGACCCATCACGCCTACAACGTCCTCAAGATGCTGGGTTGCAGCGACATCATCACCGTCTGCTGTGATGAAAAGGACGCAGTCCGTTCCCTCGTGAGCACCTATAAGGCTGCCACCACTGCCCACCCCGCTGATGAAGATGACATCGAGCCTCCTGAGGCCGCACCCGCGAAGAAGAAGCAGATGTTCTCTTAGGCGCGTGCCGAGACGAAGAAAGTGTCGGTGGATGGCAGTGGCTCAGGCCCTGCCTTCACCATCGGCACTGGCCTCTCTCATGCATAGGAAGACGCGCTTGTCACCTTCCTTTGGGCAAATGCAGATGTGTTCGCTTGGACAACATCTGATTTGTCAGGTGTGCCGAGGAAGGTGGTCGAGCACCACTTAGCGGTGTGCCCCAACGCACACCCCGTGAAATAGAAGGCACGGTGCCAAGCACCAGAGAAGCAAGAGTTCATCGTCAAAGAAGTCCAGAAGCTGCAAGAGGCAGGAGTCATCCATGAGGTGCGTCATCCCGAATGGCTCACCAACCCAATCGTAGTACCCAAGAAAGGCGGCAAGGAGAGAATGTGTGTCGACTTCATGGGCCTCAACAAATCCTGCCCTCAAGATCCTTTCCCGCTGCCTCGCATCGACCAGATCGTGGACTCCACCGCCGGGTGTGAGTTGTTGTGCTTCCTAGACGCCTTCTCAGGCTACCACCAGATCAAGATGGCAACGGAAGATGTGGAGAAAATGGCCTTCATAACCCCATGCGAGATATACTGCTACATCTGCATGCCCTTCGGCCTAAGGAGTGCCGGAGCCACCTTCCAGAGACTGATGCGCATCGCCCTGGGGCCCCAGATGGGAAGAAACATGGAAGCCTACGTCGACAACATCGTTGTCAAGACACGCAAGGCCCGGTACCTCATCGCGGACCTCGAGGAAATGTTCTCCAACCTGCGCAAGGTCAACCTCAAGCTCAACCCCGACAAGTGTGTCTTCGGAGTCCCCTCCGGAAAGCTGCTTGGCTTACTATTCTCCCACCGCGGCATCGAGGCGAACCCCAAGAAGATCAAGGCCATCGAGAAGATGCGCCCTCCCCAGAACCTCAAGCAAATGCAGCGCTTGGCGGGATGCATGGCCTCTCTTGGGCGCTTCATCTCCAAGTTCGGCGAGCGAGCCCTACCAGTCTTCAAGCTCATGAAGAAATCCGGCCCCATCAAGTGGTCTCCTGAGGCTGACGCTGCCTTCGAGGACCTCAAGAGGTACCTGACGAGCCCGCCCATCATGGTCGTGCCATGCTCTCGCGAGCCTCTGCTCCTGTACTTGGCAGCCACCCCCAAACAGCCAGCGCGGCCTTGGTGGTGGTATGAGGGGAACGCATCTGCATCCATAAGAAGCCTGCTGAGGCCGCATCAGCGCCTGCCGAGGCCGCGCCTTCACCTGCCGAGGGGCCTCCTCAGGAGGCGTCTGACGAGCTGCCTCCCGAGCCTCGTGAGCCCCCAGGACCCTCCAGAGAGCAAGATGCTACCACAACTACGTGCCTCGTCGAGCACCCTGTGTACTTCATCAGCACGGTGCTGCGGGATGCGCGCGAGCGCTACCCCATGCAGCAGAAGCTCCTCCTCGCGCTCCTCGTCGCCTACAAGAAGCTGCGCCACTACTTCCAAGGCCATCCCATCAAGGTGATCACATCCTACCCACTGGAGCAAGTCCTGTGCAGCCCCAACGCCGCCGGCCGCATCGCCGAATGGAACATCGAGCTGCAGGCCTTCGAGCTGGAATTCTGCACCACAAGGACGATCAAGGGTGCAGCCTTGGCGGACTTCATGGCGGAATGGACGGACCCGCACCAAGAAGAGCCTCGCGAGGACGAATCCCTCCTGCTTGGGGATGAAGCACCTGGCGGCTAGACCATGCACTTCGACGGCGCGTTCTCCCGGTAGAGCGCGGGGGCTGGTGTCATGCTCACCTCGCCAACAGGAGACAAGCTCTTCTACACTGTCCAACTCTGCTTCAAGCATGATGACAAGGTCTCCAACAACATCGCAGAGTATGAAGGCCTCATCGCTGGGTTCAAGGTTGCCTCTGCTCTGGGCGTCAAGCGCATCATCATCAAGGGTGACTCTCAGCTACTCGTCAACTTTTCCAACAAAAGCTACAAGCCCAAGGACGAGCACATGGCCGCCTACTTGGAGGAAGTGCGCAAGCTCGAGAAGCGCTTCCTTGGCCTGGAGCTCCAGCACGTCCCTCGCGGCAGCAACAAAGAGGCAGACGACATCGCCAAGCGGGCATCTCGCCGTGAAATGCAAAACCCCGGTGTCTTCGAGGAAAGGCTCTTGAAACCATCAGCTGCACCACCTGCCGCAATCGCCATGGCGCCTCATGAGGAGCTCCCTCCCGCACCACCCACACGCGCACCTGACTATGGCCCATCCTCAGGCGCTTGTCTACTGCTGGCACTGGAGCCTCAAGCGGATAGCTGGGCCGCAGAGTTCAAGACCTACTTGCAAAGTGGCACCCTCCCAGAGAAGGAGTCAGAGGCAGAGTGTGTGGCTCGCCAGGCCACCGCTTACTGCTTGAAGGATGGCGAGCTCTACCGCAGACGCCCCAATGGCGTCACATTGCGGTGCATATCCGAAGAACAAGGTCACAAGCTGCTTGCCGACATCCACGGTGGAGACTGCGGCCACCACTCCTCGTCGTGCACCCTCGCCGGCAAGGTGTTCCGTAGCGGCTTCTACTGGCCCACCACGCTTCAAGACACCATCGAGCTGGTCCAATCCTGTCAGGCCTGCCAATTCCACGCCAAGCAAATCCACCAGCCGGTGCAAGGTCTCCAGACGATCCCACTCTCGTGGCCCTTCGCGGTCTGGGGGCTGGACATCCTGGGCCACTTCCCTCGCGCGGCACGCGGCTACCGCTATCTCTACGTCGTCGTCGACAAGTTCACCAAATGGGCGAAAGTGGAGCGTGTCTGCACCATCCCGGCAGCCTCAGCCGTCAAGTTCATTAAGGGCCTCATGAGCCGCTTTGGCGTCCCCAACCACATCATCACAGATAACGGCTCGCAGTTCACCAGCGGCCTCTTCAAGTCATACTGCGCCAGCCTTGGCGCGTAGATATGCTACGCCTCTGTGGTGCACCCGCGAAGCAACGGCCAGGCCGAGCGTGCTAATGCTGAGGTCCTCAAGGGCCTCAAGACTCGAAGCTTCAAGAAAAATCTTGACGCCTGCGGCAAGGGCTGGCTTGACGAGCTCCGGTCCGTGCTATGGTCAATCCGCATGATAGCAACCAAGCCTACTGGTGAAACTCCCTGCTTCCTCGTCTATGGAGCCGAAGCAGTCCTCCCCTCCGAACTCAAGCACGGCTCTCCGCAAGTCCTTTCCTTCAATGAAGCCCATCAAGACGGCTCGCGAGAGGCTGACCTTCTGCTCCTCGAGGAAGCTCGTCGCCAGGCTGCTGTACACACTGCTCGATACCAGCAGGCCTTGCATCGCTATCACAGCCACAACATACGCCCCTGCACTCTCGAAGCTAGTGACCTCGTCCTGCGAAGGATCCTCTCCAGAGAAGGACTCCACAAGCTCTCACCCATGTGGGAAGGCCCATTCAGGGTTGCCCATGTCTCCCAGCCTGGCGCCGCTCGACTGGAGATGGAGGAGGGTGTTCCTGTGCCCAACACATGGAACATCCAACACCTCCGCAAATTCTACCCATGACCTCACGCGTACGAACGAAATGGAGCTGTACATGCTCCGGAGCCTCCCTTTGTGCTTTCCTGATGGGCCCGCGAGAGCTCCCTCCCACAACCCAATGGAAGCCCCATGCTCAGCGCTGGCGGAACGGTCGAATTGAGGGCGCCGCCTGGCTGCACCATCCTCAAGTTGTCTCGTGTCTGTCATGGTAGCCTCTTCTTTTTGGATGTGAAACTGAGGGCGCCACGTGGATGCACCATCCTCAAGCTGACCCGTGCCAGACAATGTAGCCTCATCTTTTTGGTTGTGTAATGAACCTTATTACTATGCTGCAGTAAAGCTTTATTTCCTAGATACTATATGTGTTTGGTAAGTTGTCTGCTTCAGGAGTCGTGCATGCTCGCAATCTCCCTCCTGCGCATCACGCGAGCGGGGGCTGGACACGGTGTGCCTGTGCTCGGGTTAGTCCCAGCAGCGCCGCAAAACCCAAGTGACCGAGCTCTGGCTCGCGGGCCTGCTCCCGTGCACGTCACCTCACCAAGGTCCTTGGTGCCTTGTCTCCTCGCGTGACGCCCATGAGTAAGCTAGCAAGTGTGCACTACTCCCCCGTTTGTGAAACTTGTCATTATGCAGTTGTTACAGGAACAAGGCACACAGAAGGCCTCGCGGGCACTGCCTCGCGAGGTAGCCCACGGCAAGGTGCCTCCTTAAGTCCACAGGAAGCCTCGCGAGTGCTGCGTCGCGAGGCGGCCTGCGACGGCCATCCTCACCAAGTGCCAACGGGAGGCCTCACGAGCAAGAGCCTCACGAGGCGCACTCCGCAACCACGGCGCAGCAGGCGACATACTCCTCAAAAAAGCTAAGTCTAAGAACATCTCGCGAGCCACTCTTAGTGCCCCTCAAGCTCTCCTCTCCCCGCAACCTCGCTGTGTGCTGGTGTTTTCTCCTTTGCGCAAGCCGCTTTCACGTCAAAGGGGGGCTTCCTGAGCATCGCGTCTTAGGAGCCCTTACCGCCCCTCAGAGCCCTACACCCACTGGCCTTGTCTAGGCACGCGTCCCAACATACCAGCGACGGTGGTAGCCCGCTCAGGGGCTGGGTTCTCACGACGTAGAGCACCAAGGCATGCAAGAAGTGGAAAGCAAGCCTCACGAGAGGGCCTCACGAGGAACACGAATTACAGCAAAACATTAAGTACTTAACTTAAGCGGAAAACTCATGTTTTCACGCGACCATGGGTCTACATCAATCTGATACAGGATAAACAAGAGGAAAGGCCTAAGAGGACGCGTCGTCGCCGTCATCGCCTCCGTCGCCGTCACCTTCGCCATCTTCAACTTCGCCGGAGCTCTCGCTGCTTCCATGGGAGAACTTCTCGAGCAGGGCATCGACGTGGTCCTCCACCGCCTTCCCGAGGCCGTCGCGGAGCTCCTCGGGGACAGGGGCCATCACCCTGTCAAAGTCGAAGTTGGCGTCAGCGCGAAGAAGATTGCTGAAGATGCGCGTCGCCGCCTGCCTGAGGAGGTCGCGACACTCATCTTCAATGATGATGTTCACCCGCTTGGTCCCGACCTCAAGCCGCTCCACCAGCTTGGTAAAGAAGTCGAGATAGCTGGCGTCGTGGGTCTCAAGGGGCCCCCCGAGCCTCTCCTGGCAGATGGTGGTCAGGGCGCCACGGGCTTGGAGCTGGAGAGAGTGGAACATCTTGGCGTGCTCGTGCTGCCATCCCCGTGCCCGGTCCGCCTCGTCCCTGGCCTGCTCAACAACCTTGGAGACGCCGTCCACCTACTGTCGGAGGGAGGCCAGCTCTTCTTCCACGTCGGCCTTGGCCTTCAGCGCGGTCTTCCGTCGGGCCTCTGCCTCAGTCAGCACCTCCTTGAGGCCATCAATCTCCTTCTAGAGCTCCTCGCGCTTCGTCTAGAAGCGGTCCTCTTGGGCCTTCAGCTTCTTCCTGTGATCCGTGGCAAGCGCCTGGCGATTCCTCTTGACCCTCGCATCGGCATCCGCTTGGATCTTCTTCTCCTTGGCCTCCAGCGCGGCGTCGGCCTTCTCCATGAGCTGGTTGTAGGAGGCCTGGGCGGCAACCACCTCGCGATCCAGTGTCTCCAAGTGCTCGCGCTCTGCGGCCTACTCGGTTGTCGTCCTCATGAGCTCCCGCTCACGGATCGCAAGATCCGCCTCGCGGCCTGCAAGGCTTTCGGCGCGCTTGTCAAGCTCGCCCTCCCGCGCCTGAAGCAGCTGTGCCTAGGTGGCGTGCTGCTCCTCGAGCACCTTCGTGCGAGCCTCCGCCTCCTCGCGACGCTTGTCGGCCTCCCAGGCGGTGCTCTCGAAGATCTCCTTCGCCTCGAAGGCGGCCTTCTCACACTTCTCCCGCACGGCCTCGTCTTGGCGCTGGCCCAGCTTCACGGCGATGTCGAGTTGTCGCCACCCCTCCACAAGGCGCAGGCGCTCCCCGGCGAGGCGCGTCTCCTCTGCCTGGAGTTCCGCCTCGAGCTGGCCCAGAGCCACCCGAGCGCTCCGAAGAACCCCGCGCTTGAGCAGGGTGCAGTCCGGGTCCGGCTCCTCGCCGCCCTCCGCCGTCACAGCCTGGGAGGGCCCGGCGTCGTTCGTCTGGAGCGGGATGCTCGCCAGAGTCTCCTCCTCCTCTTGCCGCGGCGACGCACTCTGCGTGCTCATCGCGCCTATGGCAGGAGCCTCGCGCGCCGGCGAGCATCGGGGGCTTGCCGAGGCGCCCTCGGTGGCGGCAGCCTTCGTGGCGGGGGTGGAGCTCGGTGGAGGAGTTGACGCCTCGGCCTCCCCCATCGCTGCGTCCCTCCTACAGTGGGCGCCTCGGGAGGTGCGGCCCCTCCTCCGGAGGCCGCCTCCCGAGGCTCATCTCCCTTGGCCTCAGGAGCCGCGTCCACGTGCGGTTCCGGAGGAGCCACCTGCTCCTCCTACACCTCCGCGCGCCCCGTTTCGGGTTCGGGGTGGTGGCTGGTCTCTGCACGCCCTTCGGCGCTTGTGGTATGCACCAGGGCCCCCTTCGAGGCAGGGGTCTTCGGCTTCATCATGGGCCTCCTGCGCGTGCGAGGGCTCAGCCCCGGATCTTGGGTGGAAGAAGGAAAAACGCAAGGAAAAGAGAGCAAGGCGTGGTGACTTACTCATCGTTGGGGACCCACTTCCTCTTCTTCAGTGTCGGCAACGGCCGGCGGCCGCTGCCGCTCTCGCGAGCCTTCCTCGCGTCACCCTCGGAGGGCATGGCGCGAAGCTCGGCAGTCCCGGCCTTGGCGTCGTCCTCCGCAGGGGGCTTGGTGGCACCGCCACCGGCGTCAATCTCCTCCACGTGCGGCCCGTCAGCCGACTCGCTGGTGCTCCCTTCACCCTCCGCGCCAACAGGCCGGGAGGGCACAACCCTGAATTGGGTGTCGTCGTCATCGTCGTCGTCCTCGAGGTCGCAAATGAGCTAGCAACGGCTTCGCGGGGTCGGCCCGCCGTCGCTTCCCTCCTCGGTGCTTGCCGAGGCCTCGGCGTCACCGCGGTCTCCCGAGCCAGGGACCACCACGAACGGGTTCTCGCGAGGCCCCTCGAATCCCTCCGGCACCAGGTCCCACTGGTCGAAGATCGGCTTCTCCGCGACCAGCTCATCCCTATTCTGATAGCGGTACAGCGGGAGCGCATCCTGGGGTGGATCCTTCGCGCCGTTGCCGACCAAGATCTGCATGATCTCCTCCAACACCTCCGACGGCAAATTGTCGACGCTTAGCCTCAAGGGGTCCTTCTGGCCGGTGATCTTCCACACCGGATGCGAGGGCCTCTGGAGAGGCGCGATGCGTCACCTCAGGAACTCCCTCATGACAATCGGCCCCGTCAGCCCGGTTTCCGTCAGCTCGGCTATCCGCCCCCACATGGGCGCCAGCCTCGGGACGGTGAGCTTCTCGTGCTCCCAGCCGGAGCTCTTCACGGCGGGGTCCGTCAGGATCATCAGCAGCGGACTATGCTGGCCCGCGTCCACATAGATGCAGTGCTGCCTATAGCCCTCCACCTTCCTCAAGATCTTCAGGTTGATGGAGTCATCCTCTGTCTCCTTGACGCCGAGGAATGAGGCGCACGCCAAGCAGGGGTTCGCCGTGGTCAGCTGCAAGCTGAAGAAGTGGCAGAAGAGTGCCACCGAAGGCAGCATGCCCACGAAGGCCTCGCAGAAGAAGGCGAAGGTGGAGAGGAGGAAGACAGAGTTTGGCTGGAGGTGGAGTGCGTGAATCTAGTAGTGCGTCAAGATGGCGATGAACAAGTTGGAGAATGGCGGCACCAAGCCGGCGTAGACGCTGTGGAGGAAGAGGGGGAAGGTCGTTGCCTCCAGCTCACGCGGCGGGCGCGAGCCCGGCCAAATCTGCGTCACCTTCCACTCGTTGGTGGAGGCGGCGGTCATCGGAATCACCTTCTCCAACCCCTCTTGGTTGGCAATAATGGAGCGCGCTAGGGCCGGCTCCAAGGCCGGCGCGGTCGGGGCCACGGCTGCCGTCTTGCCCCTCTTGCCAGCGGGTGTCATTCCTGTGCGGTGAAGCTTTGGAGGCGAGAGGAGGAAGAGAATGCAAGGAGTCGGGCGCTAGGAGGTGGGGAGGAGAAGACGGAGGCAATGAAGATCCTGCGCCACGCGCGGGTCAGTTTTATGGTAGGGCGGACGGTTACCAAGGCGTAGTGGGGAAGCAGGGGCGTCCCCCGTCCCATCACGCACCACGGGCTGCTACCTGGGCCCCACAGTCGGTTAGGGCCCGCGCCGTTTTGCTCCCAACGGGCGGGAAAGTGCGCGCCGCGGGCCCGGGGGCTACTATCGGGCCATTGGGAACCGCGGTACCACGGCCCGTCTGCCTACGGCCCAGGAAGCAACACCTGGCGAAGGCCCAAGAGGTGGCCCAGCAGTGGGCGCCATGCAGCAAGACACCTCGCGAGGCGCCGGCCTCACGAGGACCCCTCCGCAAGGAGCGGACCACCAAGACTTAGCAGCGGTAGCAGGAAGCCTCGTGAGACCCCCTCGCGAGGAGGCCTCCCGAGGCGGCCCCCCAAGGCAGCCTCCCGAAGCCACCCAAACCTGGCATCAGCCACACAGTCCTGTGCCCACCACGTGGGTGACGCGCTTGGCGACGAACAGCGAAAGAAGTCGTACCAGCAGGCGCGGACAGGGAGGATTTCCTCTTTGGTGCTAAGGGGGCAGCGCCAGCTACCCACTCACAAAGCAAGTCCCAAAGCCTGCCCGTTTGGTGTATGAAGACCAGGGCGATAAGGCATGCTAGGCGGAGGTCGTCACCGAGCCCACCGGCGCGTCATGGATAACACCTTTGCAGGCGAAGACCGCCTTTGTCAGGATAAGCCTGGGCGCCTGTCCAATTTCAAATTGCCGTTGTGTGTGGCTACCCTTCCCGCCAATGTTTTCGGGGGAAGAGGACCAAGGCAGCTATAAAAGGGGTAGTGCTGCCACCGTAGAAGGGGGTCGATTCCTTTTGTCTTCAGCCTTGTATGCGAGAGCTCTCTTGCCCACAATAATCCCAACACAAGCAGGAGTAGGGTTTTACACCGCGAGGTGGCCCGAACCTGGGTAGCTGCCGTGTCCCCTGTCATGCCCTTTGCGCAGCGCGCTCTCGCCGTGGTCTCGCCGTGGTCACTGTCTAGCGGGTAGGAGCGAGCGTGCCCCAGTGTTCAAACCAGGGTCCCCGGAGCCCCGATTTCGACAGATATCCTCCTGAATCTTGGTCAGCTGCTCGCGACATTTCATAATCTCTACGTTGCATGCGTCAGCGTTCTCGAGGGTCACTGGCTCTGCCCGGAGCATCCCCAGGGTAGCCATCATCTCAGCAAGCGCCTGCGCCCCTGTTTTCTGAGAGCCGGCAGGAGCGGAGGTGTTCGCTGCTGCTCCGGCCATCACGAGGTTCTGACCCGGTGCAACATCAGTTGGGTTACGATTCGTGGATGGATCTGTGATCAAGCGTCCGTTTCCATCATACCGAGGCTGACTCTGGTTCCCTGCCATATAGACCGCCGCGTGCCGAGTCGGCTCATAAGATTTTGGGAAGATCTCATCATCAGAGTTACCTCCCAGCCTCTCATCAAAGAGCGGAAGAATTGACTCAGTATCTCCAATCGACGACTCACCATCAGTGCAGACAAGCGTGTCACCACCAGACATGGAATTGTTCGCCAGATCAACTCCTTGCGTGAAGCCTACGAAGGTGTGAATCTGACCCGGTCTCGCCTGGCTGGGTTTCGTCTGATGGGCGGATTCGACAAGGTTGGTGACGACGTCCACCTCTGGGCTGGACTCGCCAATTGCGCTAATGAAGACGTGGATATTGCCGAAGGGAACCCAGTATCCAGACTCGATTGAGTCGGCCTCTTGGCCCCAGCCTGCGTCGTCGATGTAGAGCTTCCCACGCCAGCTCTTCGTCATCCAACCAATCACGTACCTCTCGATCCCTGGAAGAGCTCCCTCCAAGAACTCAACTCCACCGTGCGCTGGCCCCACGGTGGGCGCCAACTGTCGTGGTTTTGTCACGACAGATGTTCTCGTGAAAGGACCTAGTGGTGAGGCCATCGCAACTAGGTGGAAGCTTGAACGGGGTTGATCGGAAACGAGGAACGCAAGTTACCCAGGTTCGGCCCCTCACTATGGAGGTAAAAGCCTAGTCCTGCTTGATTGATATTGTTGTGGATCTCGATTACAAGGGTGCGGATTTGCAAACCTAACTCTTGAGATATTGTAACCTAACCTTTGGGTCCTAGGGACTCCCATTTATATAATAGGTTGAGTCCCTAGTTTCACAGAAGATTCTGGGTCGTACTCTTAACTCGTATCCTGCTCTAACTCTTATTAACCTTGTTCTCCAAGTTAGGAAAGTTCTTCCTCTGGGCCTCTGCGTGAGTCGGCCCACAGGGCTCACGTGAGAGCCGGCCTCCCGCTGGGTCTCGTTCTAGGCCTTTGGCCTTTCTTGTTGTCCTGTCATGACCCAGAAATGGGATGACCCATAGGGCCTCCAGGCTCTTTGCCGGGTCAACCTGTCGCCGGGTCTCAACCGTGGGGAACATCCCCAATAGCGGGCTTGTTCGAAGTGCCATGAATTTGGCAAGGCCTATCGAGGATCTTGTCAAGTGCGGTAGGATCGTCCTTGTTCCCTTTAAAGGGTTTCTTTTTCTGGCTGGTCCTTGGATTACTAAACCCAGCGTTGACTGTTGGGTCATCGGCGTCACTGCTGCTATTTTTATGCCGGCGCTTGTTCTTGTTGCGCCTAAGCTTGCCATTGCCATCACGTACCTCCGAGGTACCGGCCTCGCCGCCGTGAGTGCTGCGAGCCAACCAGCTGTCCTCGCCCGCACAAAAGCAAGTCATCAGCGAGGTAAGGGCCGCCATGGTTCTCAGCTTATCATGTCCGAGCTATCGCGCTAGCCACTCGTCCCGGATGCTATACCGGAAAGCAGCGATCGCTTCGGTGTCAGGGTAGTCAACTATCTGGTTCTTTTTAGTTAAGAATCGATTCCAGAATTTCCTAGTGGACTCGTCGGGCTGCTGAATAATGTGGCTAAGGTCTTAAGCATCCTGAGGCCGGACGTAAGTGCCCTGGAAGTTTGCCCGAAAAGCCTCTTCGAGCTGCTCCCAGCTCCCGATAGAGTTCTCGGGTAGGCTATTGAGCCAGTGCCTCGCCGATCCCTTAAGTTTCAGTGGAAGGTACTTAATGGCGTGGAGATCGTCTCCTCGAGCCATATGAATGTGGAGAAGAAAGTCTTAAATCCACACAGCCGGGTCAGTCGTTCCATCTTAAGCTTCGATATTTACGGTTTAAACCCTTCAGGGAACTAATGTTCCATGACCTCGTCTGTAGAGCATATTGGGTGCGCGGGTCCTCGAAAACAAGCCACCTCGTGCCGAATATCAGTTGGCATCCGAGCATAAGCTTCCTCGCGATCTCTCCCATGCCTGTCCAACCAGGCCTCGTAACCGACCAGTCCAGTAGGTGCGTGTCCTCGTGATCCGTAAATGGACCGTGTCAGGACCGGATTTGCGCCCAGCTTCTGTCACAAATCAAATATACGGCTCGGGGTATTGGACCGGGTCCTTGCCTTCACGATAGGGTATAGTGGGGGGATCCCTATTCTCTCCCGTTGGCCTGTCCCGTCCCCGAGGAGGGCAGTCAGGTTGGTCAGCTCGGCCGTGCTTAAAAGGCACGTTCTCAGCGACTTCGTCATAGAATTCTGGGAGTAGACACCGACATTGGTAAGATTTAGCTTGTCCCTCACGTCGTGCTTAAAGCTCTTGCTCGACTACGAGAATCTCTGCCCACTTGTTGTTTAGCGTGTTCTGATCAGTGTGAAGCTACTGCTGCTTTTTCTTCATGCTCCGGGTGATTGCAACAAGGCGCCGCCGAAATCTTTCTTGTTCGTATGGGTCCTCAGGGACTATAAAGTCCTCGGGTCCGAGGCTGACATCCTCCTCGGACTCAGGGAGGTAGTTACTGTCCTCCCCATCTTTGAGGTCTTCAGGATTCTCATTATCCGACATCCCTGTTGGGTCGTTAACTGAGCCAGCGTGGCATTGTTGCCATTGCCCTGTTCATCGCCGTTATCTGGAGTGGAGCCGTCCTCTGTGGCTCCTGCATTGTTTGTCTGCCTCGTGCCCCCGCCAGTGCCTTTTGGTCGCCTACGAGGGCGTCGGCGCTTGGGGGGGATCTTTGGACATGTCGACCATGTAGATGTCATAGGTAGACGTTGCGGCCCAATTGCCTGTATGGGGTACAGCCATAGGCGACGCCGCACCTGATGCGCCATTGACATCCTCATTCATGTCAGTTGCCTCTTCAGAGGCGTAGTCTAATACGTTGGTTAAGTCTTCGACCGTAGCGACTAGGTGGGTGGTGGGTGGGACGTGAATTTCCCTGTCGTCGGCTTTACATCCAACTTGGTCATAAACTGAGGATGATATTGCCAGATCCTGGATCCGATCTAGTATCTCGTTTATCTACGAGAGATCCTCAGTGTCGGTGTAAAAGCCAACAGGCCTTGGGGTAGGGGGTCCCGAGCTGTGGATCTCGGACAGATGGTAACAGGAACAGGGAGACGATGTTTTACCCAGGTTCAGGACATCTTGATAGAGGTAAAACCCTACGTCCTGCTCTTGTTTATATTGATGGGAAAGTATCAAGTACAGAGTTGATCTACCTCGAGATCGTATGATCTAGATCTAAGGCTAGGTGAATGAGATTGCGTTGAGGTCCCCTCTACGGGCTAAACCCTTTGGCTTATATACACGCCGGATAGGGTACCTAGGGTGACAAGGTCGGTATCCAGGCGAGGAGGCAACAGAGGAAGTCTTGGAGTATACGTCAAGTCTTCGGTAGATGTAATCTGGTTCTTCCTTCTCTCATGCTTCTTTCGGGGTCCATCTTGATAAGAACGAGGGCCCACTGGCCCAGCCCGAAAAATATGGGCTGACTAGGTTGGTACCCCCTAGTCCAGGACACCGTCAGTAGCCCCCGAACTGGTCTTCTACGCCGAGGACGATCTCTTCAACGGTGGCAACTTCGGATCCGAAGTCCTTGGCTTGACAGACGAGTTCCCCTTCGAAATTCCGGATCTCTTAGCCACCCTTCTAAGGAGTGGTGTCTTGTAGACAAGATTCAGCCGGGTTCTCTCCCCATCCGGGGCCATGAGTTAACTTAGCCCCTAAGGCTAGCCACCCGGGTGTGAACAGTACCTCATAGCCTGACAACTTTATCGAAGCGGCGCTACCCACGACGGGTCAGGCAGTTACTGCTTATCCCATATCATGGTTCAAGGCTGCCTTTCTACTGGCACGTCCCGTCAAGGTGGGGATCGTGCCCGTATTTTCAGGGATATCATCAAGATTTTGTTTCCCCCTATGCGTGTAATGACATCTTCGGAGGAGCAGAGTAGCATTTTTATCGGCGCAGCAAGGGGGACTCTTAGCCTTTCAACATCCTATAAGAGTAAAAAGTGAATAGAGCCTGTAGCCACGCTCCCATTTCCCCCGTCTTCTGCTTCCTCGAGCTCCAGTGCCCAGATCTAATCTTGCCTCCTCTCTCCTCTACACCTCCGTGCTCCCCCGCTTAGCCATGGCCGATACCCTCAAAGGGCGCTGGGGGGGCTCCATCGTGATAGAGGGCATGCTCCAGGAGCTGCGGGATGCGGGGTACATCTCCGCCAACGTCGCCGCCCGCGCTCCAGGCGCCGACCAGCAGGTGCCTACCCCCAACCTAGGGGAACGGGTAGTCTTCATCCCCCACCTCATCAGAGGCCTGGGGTTCCCGCTGCACCCATTCGTGCACGGGGTGATGTTCTACTACGGCCTCGACTTCCACCACATGGCGCCGAATTCCATCCTCCACTTCGCCTCCTTCATTATGGTGTGCGAGGCCTTCCTCCGCATCGAGCCGCACTTCGGCCTATGGCTGAAGACCTTCGGCGTTAAGCCGAAGTCCAGCGGCTCCGATCTGGCGGAGTGTGGAGGCGCCATGGTCAGCAAGAACCAGGGGGGCGCCTGGTTCGACGCATCGAGACGGTCAAGGAATGGCAGCGGGAGTGGTTCTATATCACTGAGCCGCTCGCCGCTGACCAGATCGAGGTCCCAGCCTTCTCGGCTAGGCCTCCAAAGAAGCTCAAGTCCTGGAAGGAGAAGGGCATCCTCTGGGGAAACCCAGAGGAGGTGGAGATGCTGATCAAGAGGATCCAATGGTGGTCCCTCAAGAAGAAACTCCGCCTGCCCGACGTGGTCAACGTCATGCTCCATCACCGCACCCTCCAGCTCCAACTCCGGGCCACCCCAATGTGGGAGCACAAGTCTGGGGATGCCGAACCCGTCCTCGGCTTCTTTCGCTCCTCCCTGGCCGGGATGTGGACGCGGCTCTTCAAGTTGTCCAAGGACAAGATTCCCGAGGAGGGGAAGGACCTCGGCTTCGAGGTTGGCTATGCCGCCAGCCCGGTAAGTGTTCAATATATACATTCATATTCCTTTCCTGTCAAGTGAGACAGTTTTTGATGAATCGATCCATTTCGTATTTGCAGAACTGAGTGGCCAAGGTGCAGCAGATGTCGTGCCCGGTGCCACTCCCGGAGGGGGAGAAGTCCCCTGTGCTCACCGCGCTCCTGACCGACGAGCCACACGTGGTGATCCCCAGGGCGGCAAAGCCCCAGAAGGGAAGGACGGGTCTTCGGGGGCGGGAGACCTCGGTCACCCGGTTCGAGGAGACCCACGCCTCCTCCACCCATGAAAGTGACGGGGAGGAGGACGAGGATAACCTTCCCCCAAAGGGGAAGAGGGTGGCGCCAGAAGACGCCGAGGCCGAGGCTTAGCCCTCAGGCCAAAAGAGGTTGAAAGAAACCTCGGCCGGGGCAGCTAATGAGCCCTAGCCGTCGGAGAAGAACATGTTCTCCGACGAGTCCGAAGACGACCCCCTCACGCTGGGGAGGAGGAAGCCGGCGCCTCGAAGGTATGCCTCTGTCTTTTGTACTTGTCTTCATAGTTAAATCCTTTGGCAAGGCTAATGCCATGTAAATGTTTTTCCACAGCCCGCCTAGGGCACGCCTAAGCGACTCCTCCAGTGGATTACCGCCCACCAGTGGGACGCCGGACCGCGCTGCCCCAGCTACAGAGGGGCTGGGCGAGGTGACGTCGACCCCAGCCCCTCAAGCTGACGCAGCGGGGGTCGAAGAGGTGGTCATGGCCGAGGTTGATACCTCGGCCCCGCAAGGCCAAGGGGACGAGGTCCCCGAGGTCGTACAGGAAGGGCTGGGCCAAGCAACGGCCCAGCCAGAGTTGACTCCGGCTCCACCACCACAGCCGGAGACCCACAAACCTAGCACCCAGGCGTTGGGGCCCAAGGTCATTCCTCCCTCACCTCCCGCTCCAAGGCGGGCTAGCACGGGGTGGACCGAAGAGATGGAGGCAGCCCTGGCGGGCTCCTCCCTCAAGGAAGAGCACCGCGCGCTAGTTGGCACGACGCTGCAAGGATTCCGGTCCGCAGGGGCCGGAATGCACGAGGTCTTCAAGGGTCTCATCATGAGCTTCGAGGTAATCCTCTGCCCTTTAAGAAAAAGGTTCTTCTCTATTTAGATTCTTCGATCTTTGTAATTGTTCGAAGGCATATGTTACCCATCGTGTAGATGGCTTGCCTAGTGAGTAGCCCCCGAGCCCAGGGCCAGTTCGAAAAAACTAGGGTTGGGGTCAAAACATAGGCTCAGAGGAAAAAGTAGCCCCCAGGACTTAATGAAACAGGATGTGAGTCCAAAGTGTCCTTAAATGGATTATGGGGCTCATCAGAAATTTGTGTTTGCAGGTGCAACCTCGGCTCCGGGCTCCGCCTCCGAAGAGATCGCGGAGATGAGCCGGAGGCTCGAGAGGTCCGAGAAGGACCTCGACCTGATGAACAAGTAGGTCGAGCAGTCTCAAGGTAAGCGACCGATGCGCCGAGCTTCTCTTCTTTTTTTGGAATTTTGATTTTTGAGCAAGGACTGATGTCGAACTGATTTGATAACAGCGGCGTTGGACGAGCTTGAGGGGCTCAAGGTCGGGTTCTTGACGGCTCGTCAAGAGGTCGAGCAGCAGAAGGCTGCTACGGCCAAGGCAGAAAAAGACCTAGCTGCCGTAAAGATGGCTAGGGAGAAGGACCAAGCGCGGGTCCTGGAGGTCGAGGAGACACTCAAGGGCGTGTATCTCGAACGCGATGCCCTTGAGAAGAAGCAGAAGGAGACGGGCGAGCAGCTATGAAAGCTCCGCATGTCGCATGCTGAGCTCCAAACCCGGGACCGGGCCGACCACCACGTGATCCAGGAAGTGGAGCGAATAGCGCCGGGTAAGCAATATTTACTGCAATGTGTATTTGGCACAAGGGGTGCGTCGAGCTCACCCAGCTGTGGTGATCCGCAGAGATCTTCGCCGATCTCCCGAAGAGTGCGGCGGATGCCGGCATCCATTTCGGCCAACTGGAGGGCCATGAGGTGGAGAAGGCGTTCTGGAATCAGTTCCAGGAGCCCTCGCAATCGTAGTTGCTCAATCATCGGATGAAGTAGCTGGTGGAGCTTCTTTGGATGGCGAGGCCGGCGCTCCAAGACCGCTACATCAATCTGTGGCCCACGGAGGCGTTGTCGGCCAGCTTCTTCGGGCTCCTGGTGCGGCTGCAAGAAGCTGTCCCACAAGTCAACCGCTGGAAGTGATCCACGTGTCTGGAAGGAGCGCGGCAGGCGTATGCCTGTGTGAAAACGCATTTCCGGAAGGTGGAGGCGGAGGTCGTTGCTGCAGGCCCCCCCGAAGGGAAGGCGCGCACCGCGGAGCAGTTCTTCGCCGACATGGAGGAGGGCGCCCGTCTTACCAAGGCCATGTGTCCTAAGGCCAATTTGTATTTCTAGGTAGCACTTCGGAATGCCTAAGTGCATGTGATGTATAAATATTTTTAAGTTATTTAATGAGTATGATTGAATTTCCTCTCATATATTCATGTTTTGTGTTAAATATTCCTCCTGTTTGACTATGTTGAACTGAAAGCGGCCAGTCGTCGGCTTTTAAGTGTTCATGACCCATAGCCGACATCTCGGTTCCCGGGGGAGGTCTGTACATGTAGGGACTAGGCAATCGGACTATAGTGGCTTTATGACTTTCACTTAGTCGTAGGAGTTTGAGGGTGGGGACCGATGACGAGCCCCCGGTGTGTGAGTGGTTGGCCTAATGAGCCGAGGTTTATACCCTGCCCACCTCGGTTAATTCGAGAAAGAGGCCCTTCATTTAACACGGGTGATCTCTAACGACACGTCGCTTGACGCGGTCTTCGGATGGCTGACCAGTTTTCGCTTACCTAGATAGTCAGTTATGGGCTTTCTCCACTGAGGCGCTCTGCCAGTTAAACTAGCGGCACTATCGCAGTGGTTCTCCCGTTACACCCTTAGCCAAATTTGTCGAGAACATAAGGGGTACACATAGGAGCCGGGCAACCCAACTATTGACCAAAATCTAGGTTCAAAACTGATGCATATAGTGCAACATCCGAGACGCCGAGTAGTTCGAACTTTTTGTTTCAGGGTGTAAAATCGAAACCCTTTAGCAGTTGTATCGTAAAGATGTCGGCAGCGCTTGGAAGAAAATGTGTTTGAAAACCTTTATGGGTACGATTTCTTTATTTCAAGTGTCCAAGCTTTATATGCCGAACATTCGAGGAAGGAAACTAAACAAGATACAATGCGTGTAAAGATAAGGAGGGAGAAACTAAAAGAAAACAGGGCGGATCATGTCATCGGGTCTATGAGCCCGGGCCGCTTCCTGCCGCACGTCTGCGTCTCCGTGCTGTTGACCAGCTCGTCCTCGTTGATAGCGGGGGTTGGTATGGTGCAGCTTCGGCCAAGCATGCGCTTGATGCGTCCATTGGTCGATCCCTTCAAAGAGGTCGGCCGCTATTAGTTGCGTGGTTGAAGCCACATGTATATGCTAATATGAGCTAGCTCTTTGACAGAACTGTGCCGATGTGCTAGCTCGAGGCACCGTCGCTGCTCGGTCTAGCCGAGTCGACGTCTCCATTGTAGTGACTCCTCGGTGACCCAGGGAATTTTCAGTGCGAAGTTGTGCACCCTGGGGACGTAGTGCCCCTTCCAAGGGAGGCGCACGAGGGGCCCATACCCCTACTTGGGGTGGGGAGGTGCTTGTCCGAGGTCAACTGGCGCAGTCCGCGTACGCTTTGATGAGCTGGGGGTGCGTTTACCGCCACGGGCGGCCTCCTCGGATGCCTGTACCTCGGCTACGAAAACCGCGGTCTACTCTTCCGTCCGGAGAGAGCGCTCAGTGTTACCATTTACTGTGAGAACGCCGTTGGGTCCCTGCATCTTGAGCTTAAGATAAGCATAATGCGGGATTGCATTAAAGCGGGCAAATGCGGTGCGTCCTAGGAGCGCATGGTATCCGCTGCGAAAAGGTACGATGTCGAAGATTAACTCTTCGCTCCTGAAGTTCTCGGGCGATCCGAATACTACCTCTAGAGACACGGTTCCTGTGCAGCATGCCTCGACCCCTGGTATTACACCTTTAAAGGTGGCGCTGCTAGGCTTGATCCGAGATGAGTCAATCCCCATCTTCCGTACTGTGTCCTCATAGATCAAGTTGAGGCTGCTTCATCCATCCATAAGGGCGCGCATCAGGTGAAAACCATCGACGATCAGGTCCAGGACGAGTTCGGCCAACCCGCCATGCCTGATGCTTGTCGAGTGGTCATGCTTGTCAAATGTGATCGGGTAAGCCGACCACGGATTGTACTTCGGGGCCACAGGCTCTATCGTGTAGATGTCCCGAAGTACGCGTTTCCTCTCCCTCTTGGAGATGTGGGTAACATAAATCATGTTTACTTCTGTCACCTCATTAGGAAACTTCTTTTGGCCTCCATTGTTTGGCCGTCGAGGTTCATTTTCGTCTTCGCTGTAATTTTGGGTTTTATGCTGACCCTCTGTCGCTATTTTGCCGGCCTGCTTGAAGACCTAGCAATTCCTGTTGGTATGGGTTGCTGGTTTGTCTTGGGTGCCATGAATTTGGCATGGTCGATCCAGGATCTTGTCAAGCTGGCTAGGTCCATCCTTGTTCCCTTTAAAGGGCTTTCTTTTCTGTCCGGATCGAGGTCTGGTGAAGCCTGCATTGACTACTGCGTCTTCTGTGTCGCTTCCGCCATTTCTATGCCTGCGCTTATTTTTATTGCGCTTAGGCTTACCATTGGCGTCGCGAGTCTCCGAGGTCCCCGCCTCACCGTCGTGTGTGCTGCGGGCCAACCAACTGTCCTCTCCCGCGCAAAAGCGGGTCATGGGCGAGGTTAGGGCTGCCATGGTCCTCGGTTTGTCCTGGCCGAGCTGGCGGGCGAGCCACTCATCTCGGATGTTGTTCTTGAATGCGGCGATGGCCTCGGCGTCTGAGTAGTCTATGATCTGGTTCTTTTTAGTAAGAAACCGGTTCCAGAATTTCCGAGCTGATTCGCCAGGCTGCTGAGTGACACGGCTAAGGTCATCGACATCCGGAGGTCGGACGTAGGTTCCTTGGAAATTTGCCCTAAAGGCGTCTTCAAGGGCTTCCCAACTTCCAATCGAGTGGGGCGGCAGGCTATTCAGCCAGTGCCTTGCCGGCCCCTTTAGTTTGAGCGGTAGGTACTTGATGGCATGGAGGTCATCTCCATTGGCCATGTGTATATGGAGAAGAAGGTCTTCATGTTGGGGAACGTCGCATGGGAAACAAAAAATTTCCTACGCACACGCAAGATCTATCCATGGTGATGAGCATCTATGAGAGGGAGAGTGAATCTACATACCCTTGTAGATCGCTAAGCGGAAGCGTTAAGAAACGCGGTTGATGTAGTCGAACGTCTTCGCGATCCAAATCGCAAGTCGTCCCTCGATCCAAACACGATCTAGCGCCGAACGGACGGCACCTCCGCGCGTTCAACACACGTACGGCTTGATGACGCCTTCACCTCCTCGATCCAGCGAGCGATGGTGAAGTAGTGGATGAGTTCCGGCAGCACGACGGTGTGGTGATGGTGGTGAGGAACAATCTCTGCAGGGCTTCGCCAAGCACTACGGAGATTATGACGGGAGGAACTAGAGGGTTAGGGTTGCCGACACACGGCTTGGGAAATCTTGATGTCTCCCGTGTGCTAGCCCTGCCCCTCTATTTATATGTTGAGCCCTGGGGTCTAAACTTGGAGAGAAAGCCTCCACAAGGTCGGTTTTGCCCGCACAGGATCGGTTTGGCCCGCATGGAAAGAGTCCCACTCGGATTCCAGCAGTACCGCGTACAAGCGGCAGTACCGCTCATGAGCGGTAGTACCGCTTGAGCGCTAGTACCGCTTCACACAAGCGGTAGTACCGCTTACGCAGTAGTACTGCCTTACCAGCGGTAGTACCGCTTAAGGCAGCAGCAAAACTTCCTTTTGCACTTTCCAATACCTCGTGGGCTTTAGCCCTTTGGCCCATATAAAGTGTTGCTGCACCCGAACACTTCGGTAAACATCCGGAACCCCTTCCAGTGAATTCCGGAACCCTTCCGGAGATCAAAACACTATTATCACATATATCAATCTTTACCTCCAGACTCTTCCGGAGATCCTCGTCATGTCCGGGATATTATCCGGGACTCCGAACAACCTTCGGTCACCAACACAATAACTCAACTGTACTAATCGTCACCAAACGTTAAGTGTGTAGACCCTGCGGGTTCGAGAACTATGTAGACATGACCGAGACACCTCTACGGTCAATAACCAATAGTGGGACCTGGATGCCCATATTGGTTCCTACATATTCTACGAAGATCTATATCGGTCGAACCTCTATGTCAAGGATTCAGTTAATCCCGTATGCTGTTCCCTTTGTTCTTCGGTATGTTACTTGCCCGAGATTCGATCGTCGGTATCTCTATACCTAGTTCAATCTCGTTATCGGCAAGTCTCTTTACTCGGTCCGTAATACAAGATCTCGTGGCTAACACTTTAGTCATATTGCTTGCAAGGCTCATTGTGATGTTGTATTACCGAGTGGGCCCTGAGATACCTCTCCGTTACATGGAGTAACAAATCCCAGTCTTGATCCATGCCAACCCAACAGACACCCTCGGAGATACCTGTAGAGTATCTTTATAGTCACCCAGTTACGTTGCGACGTTTGATACACACAAGGTATTCCTCCCGTGTCAGTGAGTTGCATGATCTCATGGTCATAGGAACAGATACTTGACATGCAGAAAACAATAGCAATAAACTGACACGATCATATGCTACGTTTATAGTTTGGGTCTTGTCCATCACATCATTCTCCTAATGATGTGATCCCGTTATCAAATGACATCTCATGTTCATGGCTAGGAAACCTTCACCATCTTTTGATCAACGAGCTAGTTAACTAGAGGCTTACTAGGGACACAGTGTTGTCTATGTACCCACACATGTATTTGAGTTTCCAATCAATACAATTATAGCATGGATAATAAACGATTATCATGAACAAGGAAATATAATAATAACCAATTTATTATTGCCTCTAGGGCATATTTTTAACAGTCTCCCACTTGCACTAGAGTCAATAATCTAGTTCACATCACTATGTGATTTACATTGTAATGAATCGAACACCCATGCAGTTCTGGTGTTGTTCATGTTTAGCCCTTGGAAGAGGTTTAGTCATCGGATCTGCAACATTCAGATCCGTGTGTACTTTGCAAATATTTATGTCGTCCTCCTTGATGTAATCGCGGATGGAATTGAAACGTCGCTTTATGTGTCTGGTCCTCTTGTGAAATCTTGGTTCCTTGGCTAGAGCAATGGCACCAGTATTATCACAAAACAGAGTCATTGGGTTAAGCGCACTAGGCACTACTCCAAGATCTGTCATGAACTCCTTCATCCAGACACCTTCCTTCGCCGCCTCCGAGGCAGCGATGTACTCCGCTTCGCATGTAGAATCAGCTACCACGCTTTGCTTGGAACTGCACCAGCTAACCGCACCCCCATTAAGAATAAATACGTATCCGGTTTGTGACTTAGAGTCATCCGGATCAGTGTCAAAGCTTGCATCCACGTAACCCTTTACGACGAGCTCTTGATCACCTCCATAAACGAGAAACATGTCCTTAGTCCTTTTCATGTACTTCAGGATATTCTTGACCGTCGTCCAGTGTTCCATTCCTGGATCACTTTGAAACCTTTCGACCATATTTATGGCAAGGCTGACATCGAGTCTTGTGCACAGCATTGCATACATGATAGAGCCTATGGCTGAAGCATAGGGGATGACACTCATCTTTTCTCTATCTTCTGCAGTCACTGGGCATTGAGTCTTACTCAACTTCACACCTTGCAAAACAGGCAAGAACCCCTTCTTGGATTGATCCATTTTGAACTTCTTCAAAATCTTATCAAGGTATGTGTTTTGTGAAAGTCCTATTAAACGTCTTGATCTATCTCTATAGATCTTGATGCCTAATATGAAAGCAGCTTCTCCTAGGTCCTTCATTGAAAAACTCTTGTTCAAATATTTCTTCACGCTTTCCAACATTTCTATATTGTTTCCAATCAGTAATATGTCATCCACATATAATATTAGAAACGCTATAGAGCTCCCACTCACTTTCTTGTAAATACAAGCTTCTCCGTAAACTTGTATAAACTCGAACGCTTTGATCACCTCATCAAAGCGAAGATTCCAACTCCGAGATGCTTGCACCAGTCCATAAATGGATCGCTGGAGTTTGCAAACTTTGTCAGCATTCTCTGGATCGACAAAACCTTCTGGTTGCATCATATACAACTCTTCCTTAAGGAAACCGTTAAGGAATGCTGTTTTGACATCCATCTGCCAAATTTCATAATCGAAAAAGGCAGCTATTGCTAACATGATTCTGACGGACTTGAGCATCGCTACGGGTGAGAAGGTCTCATCATAGTCAACTCCTTGAACTTGTGAAAAACCCTTTGCCACAAGTCGAGCTTTATAGACGGTGACATTACCGTCCGCGTCCGTCTTCCTCTTAAAGATCCATTTGTTCGGAATGGCCTTACGCCCTTCAGGTAATACTTCCAAAGTCCACACTTTGTTTTCATACATTGATCCCATCTCGGATTTCATGGCCTCTAACCACTTCTCGGAATCCGGGCCCATCATTGCTTCTCCATAGCTCGTAGGTTCATCGTTGTCCAACAACATGACCTCTAAGACAGGGTTGCCGTACCACTCAGGAGCAGTACGCGTCCTTGTTGACCTACGAGGTTCGATAGCAACTTGATCCGAAGCTTTATGATCATCATCAACTTCCTCTTCAGCTGATGTAGGCTCTACAGAAACATCTTTCTGCGCTGCGCTACTCTCAGGTTGAAGTAAAGGTTCAACAACCTCATCAAGTTCTATCTTCCTCCCACTCAATTCTTTCGAGAGAAACTTTTTCTCAAGAAATGTTCCGTTTTTAGTGACAAACACTTTGCTTTCGGATCTGAGGTAGAAGGTATACCCAACTGTCTCTTTTGGGTATCCTATGAAGACGCATTTCTCCGCTTTGGGTTCCAGCTTTTCAGGCTGAAGCTTTTTGACATAAGCATCACATCCCCAAACTTTAAGAAACGAAAGCTTTGGCTTCTTGCCAAACCAAAGTTCATATGGCGTCGTCTCAACGGATTTCGATGGTGCCCTATTTAAAGTGAATGCAGCTGTCTCTAATGCATAACCCCAAAACGATAGTGGCAAATCAGAAAGAGACATCATAGATTGCACCATATCTAATAAGGTTCGATTACGACATTCGGACACACCATTACGCTGTGGTGTTCCAGGCGATGTTAATTGTGAAACAATTCCACACTGTCTTAAGTGACTGCCAAACTCATAACTCAGATACTCTCCTCCTCGATCAGATCGTAGGAATTTAATCTTCTTGTTACGATGATTCTCAACTTCACTCTGAAATTGTTTGAACTTTTCAAACGTTTCAGACTTGTGTTTCATTAAGTAAATATATCCATATCTACTTAAGTCATCAGTGAAGGTGAGAAAGTAACGATAACCACCGCGCGCCTCAATGCTCATCGAACCGCACACATCAGTATGTATGATTTCCAACAAGTCACTTGCTCGTTCCATTGTTCCAGAGAACGGCGTTTTAGTCATCTTGCCCATGAGGCATGGCTCGCATGTGTCAAGTGATTCAAAATCAAGTGACTCCAAAAGTCCATCAGCATGGAGCTTCCTCATGCATTTTACGCCAATATGACCTAAACGGCAGTGCCACAAGAAAGTGGTATTATCATTATCAATTCTACATCTTTTGGCATCAATGTTATGAACATGTGTATCATTACTATCGAGATTAAATAAGAATAAACCCCTCACTTCGGGTGCATGACCATAAAAGATATTACTCATATAAATAGAACAACCATTATTCTCTGATTTAAATGAGTAACCGTCTCGCAATAAACAAGATCCAGATATAATGTTCATGCTTAACGCAGGCACTAAATAACAATTATTCAGGTTCATCACTAATCCCGATGGTAATCGAAGAGCGAGCGTGCCGACGGCGATCACATCAACCTTGGAACCATTTCCCACGCGCATCGTCACTTCATCCTTTGCCAGCCTCCGTCTATTCCGCAGTTCCTGTTTAGAGTTGCAAATGTGAGCAACCGCCCCGGTATCAAATACCCAGGCACTACAACGAGAGTTGGTAAGGTACACATCAATAACATGTATATCATATATACCTTGTTTGTTGTTGGCCGCCTTCTTGTCAGCCAAATACTTGGGGCAGTTCCGCTTCCAGTGTCCAGTTCCCTTGCAATGAAAGCACACAGTTTCTGGTTTGGGTCCAGCCTTGGGTTTCTTCACGGGAGGAGCAACTGCTTTGCCACTCTTCTTGGAGTTACCCTTCTTACCCTTGCCATTTTTCTTGAAACTAGTGGTTGTATTGACCATCAACACTTGATGCTCCTTCTGAATTTCAGACTCAGCGACTTTCAGCATCGCAAACAGCTCGGCGACTGACTTGTTCATCCCGTGCATGTTATAGTTCAACACGAAGCTCTTGTAGCTAGGAGGCAATGATTGAAGAACTCTGTCAGTGATAGCCTCTGGCGGAAGGGGCATCCCTAATTCAGCCAGACGGGTGGAGTACCC
Source organism: Elymus sibiricus (assembly GCA_039707655.1). NCBI lineage: Eukaryota > Viridiplantae > Streptophyta > Magnoliopsida > Poales > Poaceae > Elymus > Elymus sibiricus. The sequence continues at coordinate 287,327,175 of CM077676.1, forward strand.
AGACATTCTGAGTATGTGATCACTAACAGACCCGTTCTCCTCCATCTTGCAAGTATAGAACTTATCGGAGGTCTCATACCTCTCGATCCGGGCATTCTTCTGAAAGATAAACCTCAACTCCTGGAACATCTCATATGCTCCATGACTTTCAAAACGTTTTTGAAGTCCCGGTTCTAAGCCATACAAAATTGCACATTGAACTATTGAGTAATCATCAGAGCGAGCCTGCCAGGCGTTCACAACATCTAGAGACCCAACTGGAGCGGGTGGATCACCAAGCGGTGCATCAAGGACATAAGCCTTCTGGGAAGCCATAAGGATAATCCTTAGATTACGGGCCCAGTCCACAAAGTTACTTCCATCATCTTTCAACTTAGCTTTCTCTAGGAACGCATTAAAATTCAGGGGTGCTACTGCGCGAGCCATGATCTACAACATAAATATAGCAAAGACAACTTAGACTATTGTTTAAGATAATGAGTTTACTTAATCATATTACTTAAAAAAAACTCCCACTCAAATTGACATCCCTCCGGTCATTCGAGTGTCACATGATCCAAATCCACCAACTCAAGTCCGATCATCACCTGAGTTGAGGTGGTTTCAATGGTGAACATCTTCATGTTGATCATATCTACTATATGACTCATGTTTGACCTTTCGGTCTCTTGTGTTCCGAGGCCATGTCAGTACATGCTAGGCTCGTCAAGTTTAACCCGAGTGTTCCGCACGTGCAACACTGGCTTGCACTCGTTGTATGCGAACGTAGAGTCTATCACACCCGATCATCACGTGGTGTCTCGAAACGACGAACTTTCGCAACGGTGCACACTCGGGGAGAACACAATTTTATCTTGAAATTTAAGTGAGGGATCACCTTATAATGCTACCGTCGTCCTAAGCAAAATAAGATGCATAAAAGGATTAACATCACATGCAAATCATAAGTGACGTGATATGGCCATGAACTTGTGCTTTTGATCTCCATCTCCAAAGCATCGGCATGATCTCCATCGTCACCGGCATGACACCATGATCTCCATCATCTTGATCTCCATCAACGTGTCGCCATGAGGTTGTCGCGCCGACTGTTGCTTCCACAACTATTGCTAACTCAAAGCGATAAAGTAAAGCAAAACGGCGAAAATAATTAAAGACAACTCTATGGCTCCTGCCAGTTGCCGTACTCATCGACATGCAAGTCGTGATATTCTATACAACACATGATCATCTCATACATCACATATATCTCATCATGAAATTGGCCATATCACATCACAACATACCCTGCAAAAACAAGTTAGACGTCCTCTAATTGTTGTTGCAAGTTTTACGTGGCTGCTACGGGTATCTAGCAAGAACAATTCTTACCTACGCAAAAACCACAACGGTGATACAAAAATTGCTTTTCAACCTTCTCAAGGACCGTCTTTGTCAAATCCGATCCGACTAAAGTAGGAGAGACAGACACCCGCCAGCCATCTTTATGCAACGAAGTTACATGTCAGTTGATGGAACAGGTCTCTCGTAAGCGTACGAGTAATGTTGGTCCGAGCCGCTTCATCCCACAATACCGCCGAAACAAGAAAAGACCAAGGGAGGAAGCAATCTGAATATCAACGCCCACAAACTCCTTTGTGTTCTACTCGAGATCTCATCTACACATAGACCTAGCTCTGATACCACTGTTGGGGAACGTCGCATGGGAAACAAAAAATTTCCTACGCACACGCAAGATCTATCCATGGTGATGAGCATCTACGAGAAGGAGAGTGAATCTACATACCCTTGTAGATCGCTAAGCGGAAGCGTTAAGAAACGCGGTTGATGTAGTCGAACGTCTTCGCGATCCAAATCGCAAGTCGTCCCTCGATCCAAACACGATCTAGCGCCGAACGGACGGCACCTCCGCGTTCAACACACGTACGGCTTGATGACGCCTTCACCTCCTCGATCCAGCGAGCGATGGTGAAGTAGTGGATGAGTTCCGGCAGCACGACGGCGTGGTGATGGTGGTGAGGAACAATCTCTGTAGGGCTTCGCCAAGCACTACGGAGATTATGACGGGAGGAACTAGAGGTTAGGGTTGCCGACACACGGCTTGGGAAATCTTGATGTCTCCCGTGTGCTAGCCCTGCCCCTCTATTTATATGTTGAGCCCTGGGGTCTAAACTTGGAGAGAAAGCCTCCACAAGGTCGGTTTTGCCCGCACAAGGTTGGTTTGGCCCGCATGGAAAGAGTCCCACTCGGATTCCAGTAGTACCGCGTACAAGCGGCAGTACCGCTCATGAGCGGTAGTACCGCTTGAGCGGTAGTACCGCTTCACACAAGCGGTAGTACCGCTTACGCGGTAGTACTGCCTTAACAGCGGTAGTACCGCTTAAGGCAGCAGCAAAACTTCCTTTTGCACTTTCCAATACCTCATGGGCTTTACCCCTTTGGCCCATATAAAGTGTTGCTGCACCCGAACACTTCGGTAAACATCCGGAACCCCTTCCGGTGAATTCCGGAACCCTTCCGGAGATCAAAACACTATTATCACATATATCAATTTTACCCCCGGACTCTTCCGGAGATCCTCGTCATGTCCGGGATATTATCCGGGACTCCGAACAACCTTCGGTCACCAACACAATAACTCAACTATACTAATCGTCACCAAACGTTAAGTGTGTAGACCCTGCGGGTTCGAGAACTATGTAGACATGACCGAGACACCTCTACGGTCAATAACCAATAGCGGGACCTGGATGCCCATATTGGTTCCTACATATTCTACGAAGATCTATATCGGTCGAACCTCTATGTCAAGGATTCAGTTAATCCCGTATGCTGTTCCCTTTGTTCTTCGGTATGTTACTTGCCCGAGATTCGATCGTCGGTATCTCTATACCTAGTTCAATCTCGTTATCGGCAAGTCTCTTTACTCGGTCCGTAATACAAGATCTCGTGGCTAACACTTTAGTCATATTGCTTGCAAGGCTCATTGTGATGTTGTATTACCGAGTGGGCCCTGAGATACCTCTCCGTTACATGGAGTAACAAATCCCAGTCTTGATCCATGCCAACCCAACAGACACCTTCGGAGATACCTGTAGAGCATCTTTATAGTCACCCAGTTACGTTGCGACGTTTGATACACACAAGGTATTCCTCCGGTGTCAGTGAGTTGCATGATCTCATGGTCATAGGAACAGATACTTGACATGCAGAAAACAATAGCAATAAACTGACACGATCATATGCTACGTTTATAGTTTGGGTCTTGTCCATCACATCATTCTCCTAATGATGTGATCCCGTTATCAAATGACATCTCATGTTCATGGCTAGGAAACCTTCACCATCTTTTGATCAACGAGCTAGTTAACTAGAGGCTTACTAGGGACACAGTGTTGTCTATGTACCCACACATGTATTTGAGTTTCCAATCAATACAATTATAGCATGGATAATAAACGATTATTATGAACAAGGAAATATAATAATAACCAATTTATTATTGCCTCTAGGGCATATTTCCAACACTTCAATCCATACGGCTGGGTCCGTGGTGCCATCGTACGATTCTATGTTGATGGGTATAAACCCATCAGGGAACTGGTGTTCCATTACCCTGTCTGTAAAACAGATTGGGTGGGCTGGTCCTCGGAACCGAGCGGTGTCGTACCGGGCTTCGGGAGAGAACCTTCTTTGTGTTTGATCTCAGGTGCGGACGTTCCTGTCCAACCAGGCGTCGTAGCCGTCGTGCCCAGCCGAAGCGCGTCCTCTTGATCCGTAAATGGACCGGGATGGCGCCCGATTTGCCTCTATCCGACGTCGAACGTCCTGAGGCTCAAGATAGTCCACACGGTCCTTGTCATAACGGCGTGGAGCTGGTTGAGTGTGGAGATCCTCCCGCGCGGGCCTGTCACGTCCTCGAGGGGGGCGGTCAGGTGCCTCGGCGGTTAGTTTGTCATCGAATTCAGGCAGTAGACGCCTGCGTGGATAAGATTTGGGCGCACTGCGGCGCCGTTCTTCGAGGTCCTGCTCGGTCGAAAGTATTTCGACCCACTTGTTGTTGAGCGCGTCCTCGTTGGCCTGCAGCTGCTGCTGCTTGCGCTTCATGCTTAGGACGGTGGCGACTAGGCGCCGCCGAAAGCGTTCCTGCTCGAGAGGGTCTTCGGGGACTATGAAGTCCTCGGTGCCGAGGCTTACGTCCTCCTCGGATCCGGCATGTAGTTTTCATCGGCCCCTTCGAAGAGGTCGTCGGGATCCGAGTCCCTGGGGGTGCCTTCGTGGTCGACGTGATGTTCTGGGGAGTTTTGAATGTTCTCCCCTTGGTCCTCAGCGTCGTTGGCCGCCATATCGACGGTAGGGTTGTTCCCGCTAGGCTCCCCATTAGTGCCCCTTCTGCGTCTTCGCCTACACCTTGGAGGGGAGTTGGGAGTGTCAACCATGTACACATCGTATGTAGATGTTGCTTTCCACCTGCCAGTGTTAGTAGGCGGCGAGGTGTTGTCCATAGGGCTGCCGACATCTTCGTCCATGTCGGTTGCATCGTCGTAGTCTAGCACGTCGGTTAAATCGTCGACAGTGGTGACTAGATGGGTGGTGGGTGGGATGTAAATTTCCCGATCGTCGCTTTAAGTCCGATCTTGTCATAAACCGAGGAGTTCGAGATTGACAAACTTTGGATCCGGTCAAGCATCTCATTAAGGTGAGATAGCTCCTCAGGGTTCATGGTATGGCCATAAGCCGGATTGACTCGCAGCGGCACGCCTGACGCGTTTTCTGCCGTACGAGGAAGTGGGGTGGATTCAAGATCCGCCGCCGGGATCGGTTCTAAGCCCTATTTGGCGCTCCCGGCCGAACTCTGATCCACGTCGGAGTCAGGTACCGTGACAAGGTTATCCGAGAAGGGGGAGGGAAGTTCCTCCATAGCCCCCGGCTGGACTTCGGCGGAGATCCGTTCCGGGGTCGAACCTCTGGAGATTGTCAAATCCGGAATTCAGCCGGGGGTCTAGCCTGATAAGATGAGCTCGCCGCGAGAGTCCGTGGTGTACCCCAGACCTCCGAAGGATATGATCTGATCGGGAGCGTAGTTCTCGACGGTGGCCAGGCGGCCTGTCGAGTCGGCGCAGAAGGTCATGCTGTCGAACACGAAAAGTTGGCCGGGGACGTAGGTGCTCCCACAGCCATTGTCGCAGTTGATCTGCAGATGAGCCATCAGTCCTTTGTGATCACACAGCGGAACTCTCAATGAAAGCACCAGTGTCGGTGTAAAAGCCGGCAGACCTCGGGGTAGGGGGTCCCGAGCTGTGGATCTCGGACAGATGGTAACAGGAACAGGGAGACGATGTTTTATCCAGGTTCGGGCCCTCTTGATGGAGGTAAAATCCTATGTCCTGCTCTTGTTTATATTGATGGGAAAGTATCTAGTACAGAGTTGATCTACCTCGAGATCATATGATCTAGTTCTAAGGCTAGGTGAATGAGATTGCGTTGAGGTCCCCTCTACGGGCTAAACCCTTCAGCTTATATACACGCCGGATAGGGTATCTAGGGTTACAAGGTCGGTATCCAGGCGAGGAGGCGGCAGAGGAAGTCTTGGAGTATACGTCAAGTCTTCGGTAGATGTAATCTGGTTCTTCCTTCTCGCATGCTTCTTCCGGGGTCCATCTTGATAAGAACGAGGGCCCACTGGCCCAGCCCGAGGAATATGGGCCGACTAGGTTGGTACCCCCTAGTCCAGGACACCGTCACTCGGTGTCCATGGCCTAACTGCAAGCCGGATTGATATGAAATATGCTCCGTGGTTTGCTTGACGCAGCTTCGGAGTCTTGGCTGGCCAGGGTTGACCCCTGGTCCACAGGTGAAATGGTCGGATCCAAGCTTAACGTTGGTTCCAAGCTCAGACTTGACTCAAGGTTTAGATCCGATAAAGTAGTAGTCGGACCCGTGCTTGGGGTTGGGTCCGACGTGACGACGATCAGGTCCATACTCAAGGTTGGCTCCGATGCTGGATCTGATCTGATGCCTAGATAAGAGGTCGGATCCGGGATCAAGGCCACGGTGTCCGAAGGGTTCTCAAGCCAGTCTGGCGTCCAGCCAGAGAGGGCGAGATCACCGCAAGAGTCAGTGGTGTATTCCAAACTCCCGAACGTAACGACCTGGTTCGGGGCAAAGCTTTCGACGCGGTCCAGGCGGCCGGTCGAGTTGGCATGCAGAACAACGCTGCCGAAAGCAAAAGGCTGACCGGGGACAAAGATGTCAACGTAGCCGATGTCGCAGTTGATCTGCAGTCGAGCCATTGATCCTTGTTGACCACACAGTGAGACCTGCATGGGCCACCAATGTCGGTACTGAAACCGGTGATCTAGGGTAGAGGGTCCCGAACTGTGGATCTGGGATCGATGGTGAACAGGAGACAATGTCACGGTGTTTTACCCAGGTTCGGACCCTCTTGAAGAGGTAAAACCCTACGTCCTGCTTGATTATATTGATGATAAAGTATCGAGTACAGGTTGATCTACCTCGAGATCGTATGTTGTGTACTAAACCCTAATGGAGGTGATTGTACCTGTGTCTCTAAGGACTAACCCCCTGGTTTATATAGGCACCCGGGGTATCTAGGGTTACACATGGTCGGTTACCATCTAAGAAGATACACGCCAACGGCAGGAGTAGTCCTTGAAGTGCACGCTAAGTCTTCGGCCGTCTTGATCACATTTGAGCATGAGGCTTTCAGAGACCCTTCTTGTGAAACCGGCTGGCCATAAGCTCGGCCCATGGACCAACTAGGTTGGTACCTCTCAGTCCAGGACACCGTACGAACACGAGCGGTTATATGTTGTGGGCGAACCCTATTTGGCGCTGCAGGCGCCAGTTATAGGGCATTTTCGCTAACGGGCGCCTGCAGCGCACTCCCCCTCCCGCGAGCTGGGCCGGCCCACATATCATTTTTTTTCTGACCTTAAATCGCAAAAACAAAATTGTGGGTGATGGGATTCGAACCGCAAACCTCTTTGTTCTCTGTTAGCTGCATTAACCACCCGAGACAGCGCACATTACGTGATTACTATCTCGGTTTTTTGCTTTTTGTTCTACCTTCCGTTTCCGTTTCCATTTTCTTTTTCTCTTTTCTTTTCCTTTTTGTTTTTCTTTTTCTTTTTGTTTTCTTTTCTTTTTCCTTTTCTTTTCTTTTTTTCCTTTTCTTTTCTTTTTTCCTTTTCTTTTCTTTTTTCTTTTTCTTTTTTCCTATTCTTAAATTCGTGAACAATTTTCAAAATCCGTGAACTTTTCTCAAATCGATGAATTTTTTTTTCAAAATCAATGAACTTTTTCCAAATTCGATGAACTTTTTTCATACTCGATGAACTTTTTTCAATTTCGATGAACTTATTTTCAAATTCGATGAACTTTTTTTTCTAATTGGAGAACTTTTTATCATATTCGATGAACTTTTTTCAAATTCGATGAACTTTTTTCGTAGTCGATGAACTTTTTTCAAATTCGATGAACTTTTTTTTCAAATTCGATGATCTTTTTTTCAACTCAATGAACTATTTTCAAATTCGATGAACTTTTTTCAAACTCGATGAACTTTTTTCAAACTCGATGAACTTTTTTTCAAACTCGACGAACTTTTTTCAAATTCGATGAACTTTTTTTTGAATTCGTGAACTTTTTTTGAATTTGCATGAATTCTCTTTGAATCCGTGAACTTTTTCCTTTTTTTCAAATTTGTGAACTTTTTTCAAAATCAAATACATTTTTCAGATCCATTTTTGAAAAATAGTCAAACGGTCAACAGTTTCCGGTCAACGGCTGACTAGCCAAAGGTTGACCGGTCGACCATCGAGCGATCGATCGAAGGGAATGGCTCAGGTCGCCAACAACCGTGCGACCCAAGGACGACGCGAGCTACCCTTATCCTTTCTGTTGGGCCAGCCCAGTTGGCTCCAATTCCGGTTGTGGGCGCTTAAGGCGCCAAAAAGGAGCTCCCTATGTTGTGACCCTCGCTTGCCTGCTGAGCGAGACACCTCCGATCGGCTGCAGGTCATGGTTCATGGGAACATGAATAGAATCCGACCACAGGCACTCCTAGACCGCCGGCGTCCTCACCGGCGGACGCCGTCCACGGGCGCCACCACAAGGCAGCCTTTAGAATTGGACCACCTGACCTCCACGACGAGCAGGAGAAGCTCGACTCCATCATCGGCCGCAACGAGGAGAAGTTGTAGGCCTGCAGCAGCACGTCGCCTCCATCCTATCGAGCAGTCGGGCTTGGCTTCCGAGACTTGACCCAACGGTGGTGTTGCTCCCTCGGGCAGCAGTGGTGGAAGAACTCCACTATCTGGCAGGGCGCAAGCGTGCAGGGGGCCAATGTTGGCCACGATGGGGGAGGCGACGTGGTGGTCCTGTGGTGCTGGTCGAGGACGCGGGCAGGAGGTGCCCGACGGCCATGGCAGATGAGGCTCAGGGTGGTGCAGAGAGGTTAGCTCGAGGGGTCGGCCGGAGCAGAGGAGGAGGCGAGGCGTGCGGACGTGGAAGCAGAGGAGCGGCACGGTTGGAGGTGCCGACGAGCTGCTCGTGGGTCGTGGCCAAGGCGGGCCGATGGAGGTGCGGAAGAGGACGCGCGCGGGCGGCGCGCTTGAGGAGGTGGCCGACGGGGAAGTGAACAAGGGCGGCGGAGGTGCGGCCCAATGACCTCGCTCGACGGGGACAAAGCAGCGGCGGAGGTGCGGCCCAATGGTCTCGCCCGGCGAGGACAAAGCAGCAGCGGCCATGGGAATCGGGCGTGAGGAGCTCCTCTCTCTGGCGCGATGCGTGCGTGTGTGTGTGTGTCTGGCGGCGGTGAACAGTGCGAGGGAGAGAGGTGAGATTGGGGGAAGCTGGCTAGGGTTATGGACTTATGGAGGGTTTAGGTGGGCCTTGGGCCGCGGTGGTGAGCTGGTGACTGGGCTGTGCGGCGCTGCTTGCTGCCCATCTTTCTCTCTTTACAGGAAAAAAATAGGTAGAAGGCCTTGGATGAGGTATATAGTAGTTGATGGAGCTTATTATTTTATTCCCCTAAAGAAACTCATTGTTTTATTTCATAGTAATTTTGTGTTGTACTATTTAAGGTATTTTCTTTTCAAAGATTTGCCCTTTCAGATTTTGTTCTGATAGCTAATTGTCCTTCTGTGGATCTTTTAGTGGATATGATCAGCGGTCAAATTGTTTGAATTTCAAAATCGTTTGAATATTCCAATCATTGGGTTGTATGTAGACAACTAGATATATGATGTGTATCATAGTTGTCTTCTTAGTTCTGTTAGCAGTGATTAATGTCTACTTCTTTTCTATAGACTGTTGATTATATTTGATATATACTTCTTCGGACGGTGAGCAAATAAAGAATCAACCTTATGATTTAGAACAACCTGGTAGTTTTTTAGCAAGGCAATTCTCCTCTTGGATAGTGATTTTGTAGGCGGCATGTAAACTGAAAAGAAGTTGATGATGATGTTGCATAGTACCTCTTAGAGTACTAGATTATTATTGGGGTCATTATATGCTTCCCTTTTTTTATCATTTAATGCATGGCACATCTATTACGGTTATAGGAACTATATATTGTTGACAATAATTTTTTGACCTACTAGAAAAGTATGGCACCCTTAAATAAATGGTACATTGTTGGATGTTGAAGATGTCATCTAAGAGGAGTTTCAATACCTTTATGCTCATTCCAAATGTATGGAGGCTATACTCGAGAAACTCGATAATAAAACTGCTTTGAAGCTCAAGTCTTGGTAGTGAGCCGGATACAAGATAATATCTAAGAATAAATAAATACAAAAACTGCAAGTAGTCTATAATGACTGGCAGGTGATTTTTTTATTGCAATATTACTCTTTAGGAATTCATTTTTTGCGAGGGACGACGCATTTACCAGATGCAGGTGAGATGATGGTGATGCCTGTCATTATTACAAATAATTATGAGCACATGTAGAGAGAGCTTGTTACCCCTAAGGAGGAGCAACGACACGGATGAGTCATGGACTAGAGGGCAAGAGTGTGGGGATGGTGCATGCACCAAGTGTAGATGAGACAGGGATGGTGCCCACCATTATTACAAGTACTATGAATTACATGTTGGTGGAGGGAGGGGCTTGCGAAAGTGACGTGTTATATGATGACAAAGATCATCACCTTGAGATTGATCACATTCATGTTAAATAGGTGGAGAACTTGACTACCATCAACGATGGTGACGAAGAGAGTGAAAATACGGATGGGTCATTTGTAGCGTGCAAAGATTTGTTTTTTCCGTTGCAACGCACGGGCATATTTGCTAGTCATACTCATGAGTCCATTCCATTGAAAACAAAACCACGACAGCATCTGGTGCCCCAGGCTCGGTTCCACCGGCAAAAAAAACTTGTAAAATTCTGTAGGTTCTCCAAAACTGCCATGTTGTCACACATGTCAATCGATGAAGCAAAGTATGGATAAGAAGTTGTATGGTAGCCCAACAGTACACCCGTAGCAGCAACGGCCTGAGAAAAGCATGTGAAGGGGTCATTGGGCAATGGGTTCGGTGCAGGGCGGGCGGCCAAACATGTCGTACCTATGGAGCACAGTCGAGTGTGCTCGGCGCGCGTTCTTGAAAAGTAGGTGGGACAGTAAAAAAATTGTTCACCAGGCTGCTCGGTTGCCCTTGTTACAGTAGTTGGCCTCTTAGGTTAACATGTTGTAACATGATATCTCGTCATAAGTTAACATTGGTAATAGTCCCGTTTAACTTCTCGGTTTTCTTCATGATTCCGAAGTGTGAATTTAAAGGTCCCATGCGAAGTGTGTCTTTGCAGGTTGCCATTCCATAAATCAATGGAACGCTTTCCATGCATCCTGCTTTGCCTCTCCATTGCATTTGGCTATGTTTTTTCCCAAGACAAACGAGAGCACCTGAGCCGAGATAAACTAGCATCATATTGCATGTTGTCATGTTAAAGGTGTGACAAACCCATAGGGTATGTTGTACGCTGCCAGGCAAGCTGGTTGGTGGAGTCTGCCTTTGCTGGCCCATCCTTTTGTTGTTACGACCCCTGGACGGATGGCCCTCATGGCCGGCTTGCGTGAGTTAATCCTTGTGTGGAGGATGTGTGGAGGTGCTTTGGCTACTCGGCATGTTCCCGTCGCGTCCCTTGGACGGATGGCGTGTTTTCAAACGCCTGCCTGGTTTTTGGACGCCGCGGTCTGCCCAGAAATCATGTTCGGTGTGCGCGTTGCTGCATGTGCCTTTTGGCCGTGCTCTTCCCCTGGATTGGATGATCGTTTCTCTCGGCACGAAAAACTCACCAGGGAACCCCCATGATGGCGATCATCGGAGGCGGCGGCGGATGTTGACATTGGTTTGCCCTAGGCACAGAGCAACAACTAGGAAGCGATGATAGGAGGAGCCAAAGGAAGAAGAACCACCCGCGGAAGCGCCGTTGTCGGCCCAGTGGGAACCAGGGTACCCTGGGCCGTCTGCCTGCAGCCCAGGAAGCAACACCTGGTGAAGGCCCAAGAAGCGGCCTAGCTATGGGCGGCGTGAAGCAAGACACCTCATGAGGCGCCGGCCTCACGAGGACCCCATTCACCAGGAGCGGACCCACCGAAGACTCAGCAGCAGCAGGAAGCCTCGCGAGGCGGCCTCCCGAGGCAGCCTCCCGAAGCCACCCAAGTAGGGCGCCGTCTGGCGCCAGCCTCGTGGTCACATGCCCGCCACATGGGTGACGCACCCTCGCAAGACGACGATAGCAGTAGAGCCTTGCCAGCAGGTGTGGTCAGGGGGGATTTCCTCTTTGGTGATAAAGGGGCAGTACCAGCTACCCTCCTCCAAAGCAAGTCCCAAAGCTTTCCCATTTGGTGAAAGAAGACCAGGACGATGGGGCACGCAGGGCAGATGTCATCACTGATCCTACCAGCGCGTCATGGATAGCGTCTTTGCTGGCGAAGACCGCCTTTTTCAGGATAAGCCTGAGCACCTGTCCCCTTTCAAACCGCCGTTGTGTGGCTACCCTTCCCGCCAATATTTTTGGGGGAAGAGGACCAAGGCGGCTATAAAAGGTGCAGTGCTGCCACCGTAGAGGAGGATCGATCCCACCATCTTCAACCTTGTACGTGAGAACTCTCTTGCCCACGATAATCCAAACACAAGCAGGAGTAGGGTTTTACACCACACGGTGGCCCGAACCTGGGTAGCTCTCGTGCCCCTGCTGTGCCTTGCGTGGGTGTGCGCTCTCACCGTGCTACGCTCGTCGTAGTCTCGATGTGGTCACCGTCGGGGTGTTAGGCAGCAAGCGGCCCCCAGAGTTCGAACCAGGGTCCCCGGAGCCCGAGTTCTGACATTTGGCGCGCCAGGTAGGGGGCTTGCTTCGGCTCCATCCTCTCCGACACCGCCATGGCCAACGCCCGGCGCGAGCGCGCTCTACGCAGGGCTGCCAGGGTGGCTCAGATGGAGCCCGTCGCCAACGACAACCGCCATCCTTGCGCCCGCGCTGCCACCAACCCTGCAGCTGGTGAGGAGGAGGCTTCTTTCCTGCACCCGTCGATGCGGCCGCCTGGCCGCACCGCCACCGCGTCCTCGCTCGCGTGCCGGATCCACAGGCCGCGCTGCTCATGGCACAGGAGCTGCTGCACTACCGCCCCACTGAGGCCGGCTACGACGCCTGGCTTGCACGCATCACCGAGCTCGTCAACACCGTTTGGGCCGCTCCAGCGCCCTCCCGCTCTCTTCCACCTCCGCCGCCGCATGGCACGGAGGCAGAGCACGATGCGCCCCATGTGCCTCTTCCGAGCAATGACGGTGCGGGCCATCGCCGCAGTGTGCGTGTGCGGGAGCCATCCCGCAATGCGTCCTCACCAGACCTCGACGATGTGAGTTGCCAAATCGTCTGGCGCGTGCCGCCCGACGCGCGTGTGCTCCCCGAACAGCAGAGCCAGTGCCAAGACCGCACCATCCAGGAGGTCGCGGCAGCCGGGCGCCAGAACCGTGCCGCCCTCGCCGGCGGTGTTGCCTCCAGCAGTGGGGCCTGTCGCGCCTTCACCCGTGAGCTGCGCTGCGTGCTGTGGCCTACGAAGTTCAAGCCGGATCTGCCTTCTTGCTACGACGGCATCCCCAAACCTGCAGAGTTCCTGCAGCTCTACACCCTGAGCATCGAGGCTGCGGCCGGAGATGACAAGGTCATGGCGAACTGGTTTCCCATGGCCCTCAAGGACGCCCTGCGCTCATGGCTCATGAACCTCCCTGAAGCGTCCATCTCTTTGTGGGCCGAGCTTTTCCTGCAGTTCATCGACAACTTCAAGGGCACTCACGAGCACCCCCTCACGGTCAACGACTTGCGCGCCATGCGCCAAGGGCCTGACGAGACCCTCTGCAAGTACATCCAGCACTTCAGCCAAGTGCGCAACAAGATCCCATGCGCCTCTGACACTGCCATCATCTCCGCGTTCTCCTCCGGCTTTACGGACGTCCGGATGCGCGAGAAGCTCGCCATCAACGATGAGCTTGACATTGCGGTTGAGCTGTTCGACCTCGCCGACAGGTGCGCCAAAGCCGAAGAGGGCTGCCTCTTCATCCACAACGACCCAGACGCGGCGCCCGACGCTGCCAAGGCCAAGAGCAAGGACGCCAAGCGCAAGGGCCCTGCCGTGCTTGCGGCGGAGCCTGAGCAGAAGCGCGGACGCAACCGCGACTAACCCAAGAAGAATGGCCGCCCATATTGTGCCTACCACAACATGTTCTCCCACAACACCGAAGACTGCCACGAGCTCAAGCTGCTTCGCGAGAACTGCCAGGACTGGCGAGGCGGCCGCAATGATCGCGGCACCTGCCGCAGAGGCAGCTGCAACAACAACCGCTGGGGCCATCGTGGCAACAACGATAACAACAACTTCCAGCAAGGATGGCAGAACCAGCCGTGGCAAGCCAACCCTCAGGCTAACGCCGCCCTGCCACCGATGCCGCAGCCACCGGGCAGGAATAACGGCAACCAGCTTGACGAGAACGCTGGGGGCTACCAGGAGCCTCGCGGAGTGGCGTGCATCCTCGGCGGAGCCCAGGCTCCCTCATCCAACCGCCACTTCAGGCAGTTTTCTCGCGAGGTGAATGCGATCCTCCCGAGGCCTGAGGCCTCTAAGCCCCTCAAGTGGTCATAATATGCAATCTCCTTCGACTCCACGGACCACCCCAAGTCCACGATGGTGGTGGGCACCGTCCCCATGTTGTGCACGCCCACGATCAACAACGTCGCTGTCACCAAGACGCTTGTCGACGGCGGCGCAGGCCTCAACATGATCTCCATCGAGACTTTTGAGAAGCTCCAAGTACCCTACGAGCGCCTGATGCCAACGAGGCCCTTCTCAGGTGTGACTGATGGCTCCACCTTGCCTCTGGGGCAAGTGCACCTCCCCATCACCTTCGGCACCCGCAAGAACTACCACACAGAGCTCATCGACTTCGACATGGCGCACATCGACCTACCCTACAACGCCATCTTGGGCTACCCCGCGCTCGCCAAGTTCATGGCAGTGACTCATCATGCCTACAACGTCCTCAAGATGTCGGGCTGCAGCAGCATCATCCCCGTCCGCTGCGATGAGAAGAATACAGTACGCTCCCTCGAGCGTGCCTACAAGGCCGCCGCTATCGCGTACCCTGCCGACGAGGATGCCGTCGAGCCTCCCGAGGCCGCACCCACGAAGAAGAAGTAGCTGTTCACTCAGGCACGCGACGAGACGAAGAACGTGTCGGTGGATGGCAGTGGCTCCGGGCGCGCCTTCACCATCGGCAACGGCCTCGATCCTAAATAGGAAGACGCGCTTGTCACCTTCCTCCGGGCACGCCCCGTGAAGCAAAAGGCACTCCGCCAAGCGCTCGAGAAGCAAGAATTCATCGTTCAAGAAGTTCAGAAACTGCAAGAGGCAGGAGTCATCCCCGAGGTGCGCCACTCCAAGTGGCTCGCCAACCCTGTCATCGTCCCCAAGAAAGGCGGCAAAAGCCGCATGTGCGTCGACTTCACCAGCCTCAACAAGGCCTGCCCCCAAGATCCCTTCCCGCTGTCGTGGATCGACCAGATCGTGGACTCCACCGCTGGGTGCGAGCTGCTCTGCTTCCTGGACGCCTTCTCAGGCTACCACTGGATCAAGATGGCGATAGAGGATGAAGAGAGAACGGCTTTCATCACCCGCGTGGGACGTACAGCTACATCTGGATGCCCTTCGGCTTGAGGAGCGCGGGGGCTACCTTCCAGAGGCTGATGCGTACCCCCCTGGGGCCCCAGATGGGAAGAAATGCGGAGGCCTATGTCGATGACATCATCGTAAAGAGCTGTAAGTCCTGCTCCCTCATCGCGGACCTCGAAGAAACCTTCGCCAACCTCCGCAAGGTCAACCTCAAGCTTAACCCAGCCAAGTGCGTCTTCGGAGTTCCTTCCGGCAAGCTGCTTGGCTTCCTGTTCTCCCACCGCGGCACCGAAGCCAACCCCGAGAAGATCAAGGCCATCGAGCGGATGAGGCCTCCCCGGAACCTCAGGGAAATGCAGCGCCTCACGGGATGTATGGCCTCGCTTGTGCGCTTCATCTCCAAGTCCGAAGAGTGAGCTTTGCCATTCTTCAAGCTCATGAAGGGATTGCGCCCCTTCAAGTGGACTCCTGAAGTTGATGCAGCCTTCGAGGACCTCAAGAAATATCTAACAAGCCCTCCTGTCATGGTCGCCCCGCGCCCACATGAACCCGTACTCTTATACTTGGCGGCCACCCCCCAGACAGTTAGCGTGGCCCTCGTGGCGGAACGAGAAGAGCCAACCATCGCCAAGAAGAAGTCTGCTGCACCAGTGCCTCCCGAAGCCACGCCAGCGCCTGCCAGAGATCCTCTTCAAGAGGCCCGCAATGGGCCACCTCCCGAGCTTCTCGAGCTCCCCGAAGAATAAGCTCCCACACCTATGGGCACGCGCCTCTTCAGGCACCCCGTCGACTTCGTCAGCTCGGTGCTGCGGGATGCGCGCGAGCGGTACCCCATGCAGCAGAAGCTCCTCCTCGCGCTTCTGATCGCCTCCAGGAAGCTGCGCCACTAATTCCAGGGCCACCCCATCAAGGTGATCACATCTTATCCATTGGAGCAGGTTCTGCATAGTCCCAACGCCACGGGCCACGTCGCAAGTGGAGCATCGAGCTGCAAACCTTCGCGCTGGAATTTGTCACCACAAGGACGATCAGGGGCGCAATTTTGGCGGACTTCACGGCAGAATGGACGGACCCACATCAAGAGGAGCCTCGCGAGGACGAGTCCCTCCTGCCTGGAGAGGAAGCCCCTGGCGGCTGGACCATGCACTTCGACGACGCGTTCTCCCGGCAAGGTGCAGGGGCTGGCGTCATACTCACTTCACCGACAGGAGACAAGCTCTACTACGCCGTATAGCTCTGCTTCAAGCATGCCGACAAGGTCTCCAACAACATCGCGGAGTATGAGGGCCTCATCACCGGGCTTAAGGCTGCCGCTGCTCTTGGCATCAAGAGCATCATCATCAAGGGCCACTCACAGCTCTTCGTCAGCTTCTCCAACAAAAGCTACAAGCCCAAGGATGAGCACATGGCCGCCTATCTAGAAGAGGTGCGTGTCGAGGGGATGACCCCCGGGTAGGCAAACGGACCCGGAGCCCCTTTTCAAAACTTCGGTGCAGCCCGTGCCCCTCCCCGCCAGCTGGCCGTCCGGCCGGCTTCTCAACACGAGCCGGCTAGGCCCGGTCCCGGGCCGGGTCCGGCTGTCCGCTAGCCGGCTGGCAATGGGTCAGCGGCCGTCCCATTGCTCCCAACGACAAGACAGCCCTCCACGACGGGAGAGCGTGGCTACAGTGCAATCTGTCTCGGGAAGGCGCGGCGACAGAGCTGCCAACCCCGTTGACCGGAGTGACCGACGTCAGCACCGGCACGCCGCTGTAGCCCCATGACGCCAACCACTCCGTGAGGCATGAGGTGACAGACCACAGTGCCAAGCAGTCGGCGGGCCCCGCAGCCTGCGGGCCCCACAGCCGGCTCCAGACACCGATGTCCGGGTCCCGCTGTGTGTAGTTTTACCTATGTAACCCTGGGGAGTCGAGCTATAAGACCCCCCAGGAGGCCTCCATGCAGGGGGGTTCGCATTAGAGTCGACGCTCAGTAGCAATCCTCACACACGCACACACTCACAGGAGAGGCTGAATGGAGAGCTAGCTCCTTCTTCCTCCTCCACCCAAGTAGCTCCAGGAGCACCATTGTAGCCCTTGAGCCTATCATCCCATTTCGGCAGGACTAGGGGTGTTACCTCCCCGGAGGGCCCCGAACCTGGGTACGCCTTGTGTCACCCGCACGCGCGTGCCAACCTCGCTTTCGGAACCCACCGGCGTCCTCACGCGGCCCCCCACTTTTAGCCATCTCATGGCATCTGCCGTGATTTCACCACGACAGTTGGCGCCCACCGTGGGGCTGCTCACGGCGTCGGTCGAAGTCAAGTTCTGGACGAGGCCCTTCACCAGCTCCAGCGAGCGCATTGCGCACGGTTTGGTCTGCGCGCCTTGCGCGGCCAACCCGGCCGGCTGCGATGCGGAGCCAGGCGCAGACACCGCCTACCCCGCAGGCTGCCTCATCGTCCCTTTCGGCGCGCTGCGTGTCTTCGTCGCGCTCATCCCCGACAAGTACCCTGGCGAGGTACACAGCTTCACCGACTCGTCCGTCCCCGTTGGCTGCGCCGTCTCCGACGATGTCGCGGACCTCTGCGTCCGTGCGGAGGTGCTTACCATCGGCGCCAGCTCCGGCTCCTCGCGCAGCAAGGAGAAGGCCACCCCGGCTGCGGCCCCATCCTGCCGGGTCAACCCGCTTCGCGAGACAATCCGGAGCCTACAAGCCCCCATCACGCCCGACGCCGACACGACAGCCGCGGCGGCTCAGCTCAACGAGGACCGTTAGCAACTGCTGGCCGAGGCCACGGCGCTCGCGGCAACGCGGCGCCGACTGGAGTCCACCCAGCGGGAGTATGACAGCGTTCACGGCTTCACGCCGGCTGCCGCTGAGCCCAACTGGGCTGCGGAGGTGCGCTTCAGTGGGGGTGCCATCGGCCGTGTGCTGGGCGCAGGCCGGCCCGTCTACAACACTCCTGTCAAGAACATGCGTGTGGCGCATGCGGCCATGGCGGATCTCGAGTTCCTGGAGGGCGAGGAGCTGCTGTAGCAGCAGCAGCGCATCCGCGACCTCATCACCGCGGCGAACGAGCAGCAGAAGCGTTTCGACCCAGCCCAGCCATCCGCCTCCGCTTCAGGAAACACCGCGAACCCGTAGAGGGCCCTTCGGGACACGCAACAGGCGTCCTCCACTGCCGGCAGCGCCAGCCATTCTGGCCGGCACCGGGCAAGCCGGAGCCAGCACAACCGGGGCGCGACTGCCGGAGCCGGCACAACCGGGGCGCGACTGCCGGCGACGGCATTGCTGACGAGACCGCCGGTAACGACCGGGTCCAGCAACCGGAACTTCCTCCCCCGCCGCCTCGGCGGCCCCGGCCGGCTTCCGCTGGCGCGGTACCACGCGGCCCCGTCATGAGCCGGCTGGGTCCCCGTGAGCCCTACGACGAAACCGATGCTCGCCACCACATCGATCGGCTGGCACGGTCCACGCTCCTCGAGGAGGAGAGTTCTGTTGGCCCCGCCTGTTTCGGACCCCGCATCCGCGGGGAGCCCTTCCCCAAAGGGTTCATGTTGGCCCGTGACACCCCCAAGTACAGCGGTGCCTCCAAGCCGGAAGACTGGCTAACTGACTACACCATGGCTCTCGGCATAGCCGGTGGCAACCGGCACGTGGCGGACCGCTACGTCCCCCTCATGCTGCTCGGCTCGGCCCAGACGTGGCTTAACAGCCTGAGGGCCAGCAGCGTCAATTCCTGGTTGGACTTCGAGGATGCATGCGTACGCAACTTCACCAGCACCTACAAGCGACCGGGTCGGCCTCGCCAGCTCTCCATGTGCATTTAGGGTCCGGGCGAGCCTCTCCGCGACTTCCTCACGCGGTGGACCGAGCTACACAACTCCTGCGAAGGGGTCCACGAAGTGCAAGCCGTCCAGTACTTCGTCGACGGGTGCCGAGACGGCACCCTGCTCAAGCACCGGCTGATGTGTGATGAGCCGGACACGTTGGCGGAGCTCATGGCGGTGGCGGACAAGTATGCCACAGCCGACTCTGCGATGCGCGTGAAGATCACGGTCGACGCGGACGGCAAGCCGGTCCCAGTCCAGCCGGTCACCCCAAAACCGGCTGGTGAAGCCAACCAGCGCCGGCAAGACAACAACAACAACAACAAGTGGAAGGCTGAGTAGCCGGCTCCTCGCTACAACAACCAGCAAGTGGCCGCCGTGGCGGAGGAATAGCCGGCCGAGCAAGGCGGCGTCAAACGCCAGCGCACCGGCAAGATGGCTTGGCAGCCCAAGTTCTCCTTTGAGCAGATGTTGGACGCCCCCTGCAAGCACCACAGCGGCGCGAAGCCATCCATGCTTCGGAACTGTAGCATCACCCAGCGCCTGATGCGCGGCGACTTTCCGCCTCCTCCACCTGGTCCCAACCAGCAGCTCCCGACGCCTCCGGTAGCCGGCACCCTTGCCAACAATGCCTACCCTTAGCAGGACGCGACCTATGTCGTCTTCACCAGTGAGGGCGACGACAAGCACGGCAAGCGCAAGTACCAGCACGAGGTGAACGCCGTCGTCCCCCCGGTCCCCTAGTACATGCACTGGTCCGACCATCCCGTCAGCTGGACCCGGGAGGACCACCCGACCGTGATGCCCACGCCGGGTGGCTACGCGCTCGTCCTCGACCCCACCTTCATCGCTGAGAAGCGCACCTGCCACTTTTCGCGGGTGCTGATCGATGGCGGTAGCAGCATCAACATCCTCTACCGCGACACCATGATCAAGCTCGGCATCGAGGAAAGCCAGCTGCAGCCTACCCAGACGGTGTTCCACGGCATCGTGCCGGGCGCCTCGTGCTCCCCCATCGGCAAGGTTCGGCTGGACGTGCTATTCGGCACCAGCGCCCACTTCTGCCGTGAGCCGATCTGGTTCGAGGTGGTCAACCTCGCCAGTCCCTACCACATGCTTTTGGGCCGGCCCGCCCTGGCGAAGTTCATGGCAGTCCCCCACTACACCTACCTCAAGATGAAGCTGCCGGGTCCCAAGGGCATCATCACCATCACCGGCGACTACAAGAAGTCCCTGGAATGCGCCAAAGCCGGCTCTAAGCTGGCCGAGTCGCTGGTCATCGCCGAGGAGAGGCGCCAGCTCGACCGTCTTGTCGCGCTGGCGGGCGAGCAGCCGGTCATGCCGGCTCAGCTCAAGCAGCCGGCCGATGAGGGGTCCTTCAAGCCGGCCAAGGGCACGAGGAAGGTTTCGCTCGACCCGTCCAACCCCAACTCCAGCGAGTATGTTGTCGGGGGGCCCGGCCTCGACAGCAAATAGGAAGGCGAGCTCGTCGACTTCCTCTGTGAGAATCGGGATATCTTCGCGTGGTCCCCTAAAGACATGCCGGGTGTTCCGATGAAGTTCACCGAGCACAAACTCCATGTCCGGCCGGATGCCAAGCCGGTCCGGCAGCCGCTACGCCGCTTCACCGAGGAGAAGCGAAGAACCATTGCCGAAGAGATCACCCGGCTACTCAAAGCCGGGTTCATCATGGAAGTGTTCCACCCCGAGTGGCTAGCCAACCCAGTCCTCGTCCTGAAGAAGAACGGCACTTGGCGCATGTGTATCGACTACACCAGCCTGGACAAGGCCTGCCCAAAGACCCGTTTGCCCTACCCCGGCTCGACCAAGTCATTGAATCCACCGCCGACTGCGAGCTTCTGTCCTTCCTGGACGCCTACTCCGGCTACCACCAGATCAAGCTGGACCCGGCGGATGCCCTCAAGACGTCCTTCATCACCCCCTTTGGGGCGTATTGCTACATCACGATGTCGTTCGGCTTGAAGAACGCCGGCGCCACCTTCCAACGCTGCATGCAAAACTGCCTCCTGCCACAGATTGGCCGGAACATGCACGTCTACGTCGACGACATCATGGTGAAGACCAAGCAGCACCTCACCCTCCTTGAGGATCTCAGGGAGATGTTTGCCAATCTGCGCCAGTTCCAGATCAAGCGCAACCCAGAGAAATGTGTTTTCAGTGTGTCGGCTGGCCAATTCCTTGGTTTCCTCGTCTCGGACCGCGGCGTTGAGACCAATCCGAAGAAGATCAAGGCCATCGAGCGCATGCGCAAGCCAGCTCGGCTGCGCGATGTCCAGAAGTTCACCGGCTGTTTGGCCTCTCTCAGCCAGTTCATTAGTCGGCTGGGGGAGAGGGCCCTGCCCCTGTATCAGCTGATGAAGAAGACGACGCCGTTCGAGTGGTCCGACCAGGCGGACGAAGCTTTCCGCGACCTCAAGCGCATGCTCTCCACCACACCCGTCTTGGCCACGCCGGCTGAGAAGGAGCCGCTCCTGATGTACATCGCGGCAACCATCCGCGTGGTCAGCGTGGTGTTGGTGGTAGAGCGCCCCGAGGAAGGCAAGGCACAGCCGGTCCAGCGCCCTGTGTACTACCTGAGCGAGGTCCTTTCCACCTCCAAGCAGAACTACCCCCACTACCAGAAGATGTGCTACGGCATGTACTTGGCCGCCAAGAAGCTGAAGCAGTATTTCCAGGAGCACGTCATCACCGTGGTGAGCACGGCCCCCATCGGCGAGATCATGGGATGCCAGGACGCCTCTGGCCGGATCGCCAAATGGGCCATCGAGCTAGCCGGCCACACCATCCTCTACGAGCCTCGCACCGCCATCAAGTCGCAGGCGTTGGCCGACTTCCTCGTCAATTGGGCGGAGACCCAGTACTTGCCACCGGCTCCCGACGCAACGCACTAGGCATGCACTTCGCTGGCTCGAAGATGGCCTCCGACTTGGGAGCCGGCATCATGCTCTCCTCCCCCAAGGGCGACCGGCTGCGCTACGCGCTCCAGATCCACTTCGCCGCTCCAACAACGTCGCCGAGTACGAAGCCCTCGTCCACGGCCTCCGAATGGCCAAGGAAATCGGCATCCGGCGTATCCTCTGCTACGGCGACTCCGACCTGGTGGTCCAGCAGGCCTCTGGCGAGTGGGACGCCAGGGACTCCAACATGGCCAGCTACCGCAACCTGGTCTAACAGATGACCGGCAGCTTTGACGGCTGCGAGTTCCTCCACGTCCCCCGAAGCGAGAACGAAGCGGTGGACACTCTAGCCAAGCTTGGCTCCAGCCGGCAAGCAATCCCAACCGGCGTCTCCCTCGAGCACTTGCGCAAGCCCTCCATCAAGCCGTCTCCGGATTCGGAGTCCATCTTTGTCCCAGCCGACCCGACGGTCCCTGTTTCTGGTTCCAGGGCTGCCGACTCCGGCTCGGGGACCGCCGCCTCGACCCCAGAGGCTGCCACCTCCGACCCAGCCCAGCGGCTGCCGGCTCCGACTCGGGGACTGCTAGCGCCAACCCGGGGACTACCATCCCGGCTCCGGGGGCTGCCGTCGCCAACCCAGCCCCGTGGGCTGCTGGCTCGGTCCCGCCACCTCCCGACCCGGCCGAACCTGCGCAAGTGGCTGTACTCACAGTGCTGGAGGCGCCGTCTTGGGCCCAACCAATCCTCACTTTCTTGGTGAGCGGCGAGCTCCCGGCGAACGAGGTCGAGGCTTGGCAGGTGCAGCGCCAGGCCTCCGCCTACAGCATCATCAACCACGAGCTCGTCAAGCGCAGCACAACCGGCGTCTTCCAGCGCTGCGTTGAGACGGCCAGGGGCCTCAAGATCTTGCTCGACATCCACCAGGGTGAGTGCGGGCATCACGCTGCCTCCCGGTCCCTGGTGGCCAAAGCATTCCGCCACGGTTTCTACTGGCCGACTGCGCTGAAGGATGCCGAGGAGCTGGTCCTCAAATGCAAGGGTTGCCAACACTTCAAGGCTCAGAGCCACCAGCCGGCTATGGCTCTTCAGACCAGCCCCATCACATGGCCCTTTGCTATCTGGGGCCTCGACATGGTGGGAGCCTTCAAAACCGCTCGAGGCGGCATGACGCACCTTTTGGTGGCTGTCGACAAGTTCACCAAGTGGATCAAGGCAAGGCCAATCAAGAAACTCGATGGCCCCACAGCCGTCAAGTTCATCAAAGACATCGACGTCCGCTACGGCGTCCCCAACAGCATCATCACCGATAACGGCACCAACTTCGCCAAAGGCGCGCTGGTGCGCTACTGCTCCGTCTCCGGCATCCGGCTTGACCTGGCCTCCATCGCACATCCCCAGTCCAACGGCCAGGCGGAGCGGGCAAACGGCCTCATCTTGGCCAGCATCAAGCCGCGACTCATCGAGCCGCTTGTGCGATCACCCGGCAGCTAGATCGATGAGCTGCCGGCCGTCCTATGGAGTCTCCGGACCACCCCCAACCGCTCAACTGGCTTCACCCCATTCTTCCTCGTCTACGGGGCCGAGGCGGTCATCCCCATAGATCTCGAGTTTGACTCGCCTAGGGTCACCCTATACACGGAAGTGGAAGCCAAAGCAGCACGCGAAGACGTCGTCGACCTGCTGGAGAAGGCGCGCCTGCTGGCCCTCAACCGGTCGGCCATCTACCAACAGAACCTACACCACTACCACAGCAAGAAGATCAAGCCCCTCGCTTTTCGCGAGGGCGACCTCATACTCCGGCTGATCCAGTGAACAGCCGGCCAGCACAAGCTATCCTCCCCATGGAAGGGCCCCTTCATCATCAGCAAGGCCCTGCGCAACAACGAGTACTACCTCATCGATGCACAAACG
Organism: Elymus sibiricus; assembly: GCA_039707655.1. Classification (NCBI taxonomy): domain Eukaryota; kingdom Viridiplantae; phylum Streptophyta; class Magnoliopsida; order Poales; family Poaceae; genus Elymus; species Elymus sibiricus. Next base: position 287,351,016 of record CM077676.1, read on the forward strand.
CAAAACAAGCGCAAAAGAGACGCCTTTGACGAACAGACAGAACGCCCCTGGAACGCGGAGCTCCTCCGTCTGTTTTATAGTTGAATCACGTATGTATGTATCACTACCCCTTTTGGAAGTTAACAAAAATAGCAGGTCCCCCAAACGACACTCGGGGGCAACGTTTTCATCTCTATCGAGTTCTTGCGCACTTTACCGCATTCGCCTCCCTCCCGCCGGGTCGGCATGACCGGCTCGGGGGCTCGCCTGCTAGCCCATGCCCCGCTCTTCTGAACCCGGCCAGTTGCGTGCGCCCCACTAAAAGGCCTCTCTCTGCCATAAGCCACAGACCGGCTCCCGGCTGTTCAGGCTGGCAAGAGCTAAAGGCTGCAAGCATCCTCACACGAAAAACGGTTAAGTACGAACGCCCGGCTCGGCAAACTTGGCTCTCTCCCTCTCTCTTTTACACTCTGCCGCACAGACCGGCAGCGCTCCAGCCGGCTTCGCCGCCTGCAGCCAGCCGGCCCAGTGGGTGTTTTGCTTGTGCTCAAACCCTAAGGCCAAAGTACTGATCGCTCTCTTCCGAGTCCGGCTCCCCGTCCTAGCTACAGACCGGCTCCCGGCTGTCCGGCTAGCGGGGAGGAGGACGAGAAGGGAAGGGAACAAAAAGACGGCTAAAGGAAACGAGCAAGAGCGAACGGCCAGACGGCAGACACAAGCATACAGAAATCAAATGTGCATTTATACACAATCAAGGCCCACGGCCAGGAATTCATTACATTTCATACACCCCCAGTGGGTGGATCTGACGGCTAACAAAAGTTTCAAGTTTAAAAGAAACAAAGATACATGACAGCTAAAACACCGTAGGCGGCGGCCTCGTCGGCATCGCTCTGCGCCGGATCCTCCGTAGCAGCGGTGTCGTCCAAGTCGGCGGCGGCGTCATCCGTGCGGGCTCCCGTCTCGGCCGAGCTACCCTCTGGGTCCTCGAGCGCCAAACCAAAGTCGTCGGCAGGAAGCTCCGCGCCGTCTGGCGACTGCTCCGGCACGAACTTGCCGTGCGGGGTGAACGGCGCGATGTCGCTGGCCCGCACGGCAATCGATGTCGCTCTCTTCGCCAGGTCTGCGTCCGCCCTAGCCCTCCACGCTTGCAGCCGGTCCAAGCGGATGGCTGGGTGCCAGGACACCACGAGCCCAAGTGCCATCTTCATGCCGGTTCGGGCCGCGAAAGCCCTCCACGCGCCAAGATGCGCCACGCCGACTTCCAGCCAACGCGCCAGTCGGCTCACGGTGATTGGCACCACAGCACCCGGCCAGAGGGCGGCCACCATCGACAAACCGGCTTTGATAAGCCGGTTCATGTCGCGCTCCACTGTGTCCAAGCGGGCCTTGGCAGCCACGGTGATCACCGCCACTGACCAGGCGGCGTACTCCTCGACGGCGGCCCCCGCTACCATCTGCTCCTGCCGGTGGGCGTTCACCGCATCCTCGGCCGACTCTTGGGTCTCGGGGAAGACCCCTGGAAAAGAAGGGGAAGAAGAACAATCAAAAGGCCGAAGGGTGGAAAATAGAAAGAAACAAAGACACAAGCAAGTAGAAACACTTACACGTGAGAAGCTCGTTGATGTACAGCGCCTCCTGCAGCGCCTCCCGCTCCCTCGCGGCCAGCGCGTTGGCATTGCGGTCACGGTCCCCCTTGAGCTGGGCGACCTGCTCGGCGGCCTTCTTCGCCTCCTCCTTCTGCTGCACCGCCGCCTGGCGGCACTCCTCGGCGAGCCGGTCCAGCTCGGCCTTGTGGGCAGCAGTGGCCTCATCCCTCTCCCGGACCGCCCGCGCCACCTCCTCCTGCAGCCGGTTGCGCTCCGTGACCACCTGGTCACGAAGCTGGCCGGCTTCCACCAGCTGGCGCCGGAGCCCCTCCATCTCCGCCAGGTCGACGGCGGCGACTGCGCATCCGGATCCAGATTCCGGTCAGAAGCCGGACGAGAAAGCGAAATACGAAGAAAGAAGATCCAACCCGGCTGCTACGCAACCGGCCTGGATCTCGGGGGCTACACCCAGTGGGAGCGCTGGCGCACCCCCACTGGAGGAATGCAAGAAAAAGTTTGAAGAAATACCTCTGGCCTGGCGAAGCTCCTCCCCCTTGGCCGCTAGCTGGTCCCTGGCCATGCGGTACCGGCCCAGGAGACGGTTGTACGCCACCACCCGCTGGTCGTAGATGGACTGCAAGGAAAGAAAGGTTAGCACACAAACACCGGAGAAGGCCCGACCCGCCTGCTGCGCAGTCGGCCCGGGCCTCGGGGGCTACACCCAGTGGGTGCGCTGACGCGCCCCCACTGGAAAGTGACCAAGCTGGTCAAGAAAAGGAAACAAGAAACGAGACGCAAGAAAGCATGAAGGACAAGCGAACTTACCGCGAAGGTCTGCTCCAGCTGCTGCAGCCGGCCGCTCTCCGCCTGGGCAAAGCTCTGCCACTGGCCGCGGTGGTTGGCGATCTGCAGCCGCAGGGAGTCCATCGCCGCGTCCAGTTCGCTCCGGGGGGCACCGCTCGTCGCCTCGCTGGAGCTCGCCGCCCAGGCCCGCTGTGGCTGAACCGCGGACCCGGCGCTGGTTCCGATGCTGGCCAGCCTCAGCTCGAGGCTGCGCCCCGTAGCCCGCGGCTCCGCGGTCACCAGGGCGCGAGAGCTCCCTGGCGTGGCCTCTGTCCTCGGGGGCGGCGCTCCTCCTCCGCCTAGCACAACCTCTGGCTCGCGGCTCCCTCCATCTCCGCCTCCGGCCCCATCGGACGGGTCGACAGCCGGTGGCACCTCCGGGTCGGCCGTCGGGTCGGCCTCCGGCTCATGGTCGCCGGATTCACTATGACCGGGTGCTTCCTCGGCGGCTGCACGGGCATCCGCCTCCGCCCGGCGGGCCGGGTCATGCACCGACTTGGAGTAATGCTCCGCGACCGGCGACGGTGGTGGCGATGACGCCGTCCATTCCGGCCACGCGGAGTCCTCCGCGACCCTCCGCCGCCTCGCCGTGACCTCGGCCACGGCGTCGCCCCGCGCCTTGGCCGATGCCTCGGCCATCTCCTTCTCGGCCTCGGCCCGCGCCCTCCAGACGTCCCTCTCGGAGTCTTCCAGGGTGGTGCCAGACTGGCGGGCCACGAGCACCTCCTCGGCAGTCTCCGCCGCCTCGCGCCCCTCCGCGCCGCCCTGGCCCCTCCGACGGTCGGCCTCCTCCGCGGCTGCCGCTGCTGCGGCCACCTTCGCCAGCTCGAGCGTGCTCCTGGACGGTGCGCAAGGAAGATAAGAAAGAACAAAAGAGAAGAAACAAACGGCAGCAGTGGCAAAAAAGGCAATAACAGCAACGAAGGAAAACTCACCCTATGACCACAGGAACCGCCCGCGCCGGGCCCGCCGGTGGCGCCATCCGGCGCGCCTTCTTGACCGACCTCTTCATGGCGCCCGGCTGCGCCGTAGCTGGGCGCTTTGCAACCGGCCACGCCTCGACCGGCTGCTTCCCGTGCGGCCGGCTTGGGCCTGCCGGCTCCCCGGTTGTCCTCCGCTGCCACCCCCTGGGGGCATACCCGTCGCCCGCCTCTGCGTCCTGTAGAGCTGCATCGCCTGCCCTGTCCTCGTCATCTTCGTCATCATCCGGCCACTCGCGCAAAACATCTGGGATTAAAGACTTACCGGCTTGATCGGAGCCGCCGGCTTCCGCGTCCGCGAGGCGCTCCTCACCGCCTTTGGCTCCCGCGTCGCCGTCTCCCTCGTCCTCCGGGTCCTAGTCATCCCGATCCGGCTGCAGGACCATGGGATTTGGGCCATCGTACACCAGCTGGCTTGGGAAGTGCTGCAGCCAGCCCAGGGCATCAGGGCGCATGAAGAGGGTGGACGCTGCGAACAACGAGGACCAGAGACTCACCGCTAGCACCGGGGCATCCCGGCCGTACGGCACCTTGCCGAAACGCCACTCCTTCACCTTGAGCCTAGCGGTGGAGACGTCGTTGACGCGCTGGGCGATCTCGGCCAGCGTCAGCTCCTTCGTCGACAGCCGGCAGGGGTCGCGCCGGTCGCTCATATCACAGATCCGGTGCGGCCGCCGCTGCAGCGGCAGCACCCGGCGGCCGATGAAGGCAGCGATGAGGTCCATGGCGGTGAGCCCCTCGCGGTCCGTCATCTCCTTGACCCGGCGGCAGATGCCCAAAATCACCGCGGACGGGTTCTTCGAGTTGTGCCCCCAGTTCAGCTTCTCAGCCGGGGGTACGTCGATGAAGGGGGGGAGGTTGATGCGGTTGTTGGCCGGGTCGACGTCCTTCACGTAGAAGAAGGATTTCTGCCACTTCTTGGCGGAGTCCTCCAGCGGCAGCTTCGGGAAGGGGCCCGCCGTCCGGGTAACCGGCACGGCCGCCCCGCACTAGGACATGACGCCGGCTGCTACTCCTTGCTGCTTTAGATAAAACATATGGCACCACAACTCCACGTACGGGAGGAGGCCGACGTAGCCCTCGCACAGCGTCATGAGGCCGGCGAGCTGCAAGATGGCGTTCGGCCCCAGGTGATGCGGTTGGAGGCCGAAATAGGTGAGGAAGCGCCTGAAGAAGATGCTTGCGGGAAGCCCAAGCCCGCGGAGGAAGTGGGTGTAGAACACCACCACCTCGCCGTTCCGTGGCGCCGGCAACATCTCCTCGTCGGGCGCGCGTGCCTCCACCTGCTCCGTCGGCGGCAGCCGCCGCGTGCGGCGAAGGTACTCCATGTCGTCGGCGGTCACCACTGAACCCTCACAAGAACCCTTCGGTGGCGCCATCGTCGAGAGCAGGAGGGGCGCGGTCGAGTAGAGAGAACGGCGGTGTTGAAGCTGGGAGAGAATGGCTGCTGGAGGGTCCCAGCACGGCGCGGTGGCAGCTCGAGTGGACGATGGCGTGCGGCGATGGTGTGTGCGAGAAGGAAGCTGCAGAGGTGGAGACGAAGCAACGGGCGGGGGGGAAAGAGAGTGAATGTCTCGGCCTCTCCCCCTCCCTTCCCATTTAAAGGCCACGACGGAACATGGGGGAGTGGGATCGTCTACGCCCATGACCCTCACTCCCCCGCAATGCACGGGCGCATTAACACGTGCATTAACTGCCTCGAGAACTCCAACAGGCGCGCGCGGCCGCAGTAAATCCCGCGCATGGGCCGAGGCCGCGGCCTTGTAGGACCCAGCCCATCGTGACGTCCCGTCGCGCGCGTGGCCTGGCAGGCCTCATCTGCCACTGGTTTGCACGTGGCGGGGTTTCGTCAGGTGGCTGGCGCGATCCCCCATATCGGCTGGACTGGCCGGCCGAACTGTTCGAACTCCGCTGCGGCTAAGTGCCTCGACCCGGCTCCCGGCAGCCGACGAACGGCGGCCTCAAGCCGACACTTCTTCGTCAAACAACCACACTCCTTCGGGGGGGGGGGATAAGCTGCAAAGCCTCCCCCGCTTGGAGCCGGCGAGCCTTTACAGTTTCGGGGACTACTGTCGATGGGATGACCCCTGGGTAGGCAAACGAACCCGGAGCCCCTTTTCAAAACTTCGGGGCAGCCCGTGCCCCTCCCCGTCGGCTGGCCGTCCGGCCGGCTTCTCAACACGAGCCGGCTAGGCTCGGCCTCGGGCCGGGTCCGGCTGTCCGCTAGCCGGCAGGCGACGGGTCAGCGGCTGTCCCATCGCTCCCAACGACAAGACAACCCTCCATGACGGGAGAGCGTGGCTACAGTACAATCCGTCTCGGGAAGGCGCGGCAACAGAGCTGCCAACCCCGCTGACCGGAGTGGCCGACGTCAGCACCGGCGCACCGCTGTAGCCCCATGACGCCAACCACTCCATGACGCATGAGGCGACGGACCACAGTGCCAAGCAGCCGACGGGACCCAGCAGCCGGCGGGCCCCATAGCCGGTTCCAGACACCGATGTCCGGGTCCCGCTGTGTGTAGTTTTACCTATGTAACCCTGGGGGTCGGGCTATAAGACCCCCAGGAGGCCTCGATGCAGGGGGGTCGCATTAGAGTCGACGCTCAGTAGCAATCCTCACACGCGCACACACTCGTAGGAGAGGACGAATGGAGAGCTAGCTCCTTCTTCCTCCTCCACCCAAGCAGCTCCAGGAGCACCATTGTAGCCCTTGAGCCTATCATCCCATTTCGGCAGGACTAGGGGTGTTACCTCCCCGGAGGGCCCCGAACCTGGGTACGCCTTGTGTCTCCCGCACGCGCGTGCCAACCTCGCTTCCGGAACCCACCGGCGTCCTCACGCAGCCCCCCACTTTTAGCCATCTCATGGCATCTGCCGTGATTTCACCATGACAGTGCGCAAGCTCGAGAAGCGCTTCCTTGGCATGGAGCTCCAGCACGTTCCCCGCAGCAGCAACAAGGAAGCAGATGACATCGCCAAGCGGGCGTCTCGCTGCAAGCCTCAAAAGCCCACCGTCTTTGAGGAAAGGCTCTTGAAGCCATCAGCTACGCCTCCTGCCGCTAGCGCCATGGTGCGTCATGAGGAGCTCCCTCCCGCGCCACCCACAGGTGAACCTGACTGCGGCCCATCTTCAGGCGCTCGCCTGCTGCTGGCGCTGGAGCCACAAGCTAACAGCTGGGCCAACGAATTCAAGGCCTATCTGGAGGACGGCACCCTCCCCAGAGAAGGACTCAGAGGCCGAGCGCGTGGCCCGCCAGACCATAGCCTACTGCTTGAGGGATGGCAATCTGTACCGCAGGCGCCTCAATGGCGTCGCACTGCGATGCATCTCCGAGGAGCAAGGGCGTGAGCTGCTTGGCGACATGCATGGTGGAGACTGCGGCCACCACTCCTCATCGCGCATTCTCGCCGGCAAGGTGTTCCGCAGCGGCTTCTATTGGCCCACCGCGCTTCAAGACGCCACTGAGCTGGTCCAAGCTTGCGAAGCCTGCCAATTCCACGCCAAGCAAATCCACCATTTTATATGGAGACATACCAATAGGATTTTTATAAGCAGTTCTATATGCCCACAATGCGTCATCAAGTTTCTTTGACCAATTCTTACGAGATCGGTTAACGGTCATTTGCAAAATTAACTTTATTTATCTATTACTCAATTCAACTTGACCACTAGACTGAGGGTGATAAGGTGATGCAATTCTATGGTTGACATCATATTTAGCTAGAAGTTTACGGAATACACCATGAATAAAATGTGAACCACCATCAGTCATTAAATATCTAGGGACTCCAATCCGTGGAAAACTAACTTCTTTAAGAATTTTAATAGAGGTGTTATGATGAGCACTACTAGTTGGAATAGCTTCTACCCATTTAGTAACGTAATCAACAGCAACCAGAATGTGAGTGTATCCATTAGAGGAAGGAAAAGGTCCCATATAATCAAAGCCCCAAACATCAAATGGTTCAATAACAAGTGAATAGTTCATAGGCATTTCCTGACGTTTAGCAATATTACCAATTCTTTGACATTCATCACAAGTAAGGACAAACTTACGTGCATCCTTGAAGAGAGTAGGCCAATAAAAACCAGATTGCAATACCTTGTGTGTGGTTCTGTCTCCCGCATGGTGTCCTCCGTATGCTTCGGAATGACACTTCCTTAGGATTTGTTCCTGCTCATGCTCAGGTACACAACGTCTAATAACACCATCTATTCCTTCTTTATATAAATGCGGATCATCCCAAAAGTAATGTTTTAAATCTAAAGAAGAACTTTTTCTTTTGTTGGTATGTGTAACTAGGTGGTATATATTTAGAAACAATGTAATCAGCATAGTCTACATACAAGGGATTATTATGAGATGTAGAAGCATTTACGACAACCAATTGCTCATCAGGAAAACTATCATCAATAGGGAGTGGGTCATCAAGAACGTTTTCCATCCTAGACAAATTATCTGCTACAGGATTTTCAGCTCCTTTTCTATCAACAATATGCAAATCAAACTCTTGTAATAAAAGAACCCACCTAATCAGTCTAAGTTTAGCATCTTTCTTTTCCATAAGATATTTAATAGCAGCATGATCAGTGTAAATAGTAACTTTAGAATCAACAATGTAAGGTCTGAATTTATCACAAGTAAACACAACTGCCTAAAATTCCTTCTCAGTAGTAGCATAATTCCTTTGAGAACTATCCAAGGTCTTACTAGCATAATTCCTTCTCAGTAGTAGCATAATTCCTTTGAGAACTATCCACTCTTTGACCTAAAACAGCACCAATGGCATAGTCACTAGCATCACCCATAATTTCAAAAGGTAGGTTCCAATCAGGTGGCTGAACAACAGGTGCAGTTATTAAGCTTTCTTAAGTATTTCAAAGGCTTCTACACAATCATCATCAAAAACAAATGGAACATCTTTTCGTAGGAGATTAGTGAGAGGCCTAGAAATTTTAGAGAAGTCTTTAATAAACCTTCTATAAAAACGAGCATGACCAAGGAAACTTCTTATACCTCTAATATCTTTAGGACATGGAATTTTCTCAATTGCATCAACTTTAGCATTATCTACCTCAATACCTCTTTCAGAAATTTTATGACCAAGGACTATACCTTCATTTACCATAATGTGACACTTCTCCCAGTTCAAGACGAGGTTAGTCTCTTCAAATCTCTGCAAAACTCGGTCAAGGTTGCTTAAGCAATCGTCAAAAGAAGTCCCATAAACGGAGAAATCATCCATGAAACCTCAACAATCTTTTCACAAAAATCAGAGAATATAGCAGTCATGCATCTTTGAAAAGTAGCGGGTGCATTACATAAACCAAAAGGCGTACGTCTATAAGCATAAGTTTCAAAAGGACAAGTAAAGGTGGTTTTCTCTTGATCTTCTTGTGATATAGGTATTTGAGAAAAACCAGAATAACCATCTAGAAAATAGAAGTGTGTATGCTTAGATAATCTTTCTAACATTTGATAAATGAAAGGCAAAGGATAATGACCTTTTCTATTAGCCTTATTTAATTTCCTGAAATCAATTACCATCCTATAACCAGTTACGATTCTTTGTGGGATAACTTCATTTTTATCATTAGGAACAACGGTAATGCCTCCTTTCTTAGGAACACAATGAACATGACTTACCCATCTACTATCAGCTATGGGATAAATGATACCTCCTTCCAGAAGCTTTAATATTTCATTTCTTACCACATTCTTCATTTTGGGATTCAAGCGGCATTGATTATCAATGACTGGTTTAGCATCAGGCTCCATATTAATCTTATGTTGACACAAAGTGGGACTAGTGCCCTTAAGATCATCAAGAGTATATCCAATTGCAGAACGATGTCTCCTCAAAGTTTTAAGTAATCTCGTTTCTTTGTGCACTGAAAGGTTAGCATTGATAATAACAGGATATATCTTCTTTTCATCGAGATAAGCATATTTAAGTGTATCAGGCAAATTTCTTTAATTAAAACACATGATCACTCTTAGGTGGGAGAGGATCTCCTAAAGTGTCAACAGGCAAATTATGCTTAAGGATAGGTGCTTGTTTAAAGAATATCTCAACTATTTCATTTCTTTCATTCATGTGCATATCATTTTCATGGTCTAGCAGATATTGTTCCAATGGATTAGTAGGAGGCACATCAATAGAAGCAAGACCAATGACTTCATCTTTACTAGGCAATTCTTTATCATATGGTTGATTACTAGACTTGGAGAAGTTAAATTCATGAGATACATCACAAAACTTAACTCTAACCTTTTCTTTAGCACAATCTATTTTAGCATTAACAGTATTAAGGAAGCGTCTACCAAATATAATGGGATAGAAATTATCTTGTAGTGATCCAAGTACCAAGAAATCAGTAGGGTATTTGACCTTACCACACAAGACTTCAACATCTCTAACAATCCCATGTGGTGAAATAGTATCTCTATTTGCAAGCTTAATAGTAACATCAATGTCTTCTATCTCGACAGGAGCAATATCATTCATAACTTCTTGATATAAAGAGAATGGAATAGCACTTACACTAGCACCCATATCACATAAACCATGATAACAATGATCTCCAATCTTAATAGAAACAATAGGCATGCCCACTACAGGTTTATTCTTATCTAACATATCTTGTTCATTTCTGACAGTTTAGCAATTCTAGCAGCCTCGGAACAAAGGTAAATAACATGCCCATCGATATTATTAGCCAATAGATCTTTAGTCATTGCAATATTAGATTCCACTTTAATTTGTTCATAGAGTTTAGGTGATCTAATATTACTTTTATGAACCACAGTTGTAGCCTTAGCATGTTCCTTAATCCTAAGGGGAAAAGGGGTTTCTCAATGTAAGCAGTAGGTACAACTGGATCAACATTATAAATAATTGTTTTAGCTTTAGCTATGACAGGTTCTTTACAAATTTCTTCAATAGGTGGGTGAAATTAAACCACTTCTCCTTAGGAAGATCAACATGAGCAGCAAAAGATTCACAGAAAGTAGCTACTATCTCAGAGTCAAGTCCATATTTTGCACTAAACTTATGAAAAGCATATGTTTCCATAAAAGATTTAACACAATCGAATTCAAGATTTATACCTATCCCATTACCTTTGTTGATTTCCCAATCTTCAGAGTAACTTTTAATCCTTTCCAGAAGATCCCATTTGAATTCAATAGTTTTCTTCATAAAGGAACCAGTAGAAGAAGTATTAAGCATTGATCGATCATTATGAGAAAGCCGAGCATAAAAGTTTTGTATAATCATCTCTCTGGAGAGCTCAAGATTAGGGCATGTTTGCATCATATATTTAAGCCTCCCCCAAGCTTGAGCGATACTTTCTCTTTCACAAGGCCAAAAATTATATATATAATTCCAATTACGATGAACTAGATGCATAGGATAAAATTTCTGGTGGAATTCCAGCTTCAATCGGTTCCTGTCCCATGATCCAACATCATCCAGTAGCCTATACCAAGATAATGCCTTTTCCCTCAAAGATAAGGGAAATACCTTCTTCTTAACACCAGCCTCTGATAAACCTGCAAGCTTAAACAATCCACAAATTTCATCTATATAGATTAAGTGCATATCAGGATGTATTGTTCCATCTCCAAGGTAGGGATTAGCAAGCAGTACTTCCATAATACCTGAAGGAATTTCATAGTAAATATTTTTAGTAGTTTCAGTAGGTTGAGGAGCGGCTCTTACCACTTCCTGTCGAGGTGAAGATACCCCGAACAAGCCCCTCAAAGGATTATTTTCCATAGTGACAAGTAACAGCAAATTTCAGCACGTAATAAAAATGTTTCCTTACCAAAATTACACTTACCAAAGGCGCTTCACTACCCGGCAACGGCGCCAGAAAAGAGTCTTGATGACCCACAAGTATAGGGAATCAATCCTAGTCCATTCGATAAGTAAGGGTGTCGAACCCAACGAGGAGCAGAAGGAAATGACAAGGGGTTTTCAGCAAGGTATTCTCTGCAAGTGCTGTCAAAAGTAGTAACATATAGTTTTGTAGCAAGGTGATTCATAGAAAGTAACAAGTAACAATAGTAGCAAAGGTGCAGCAAGGTGGCCCAATCCTTTTTGTAGCAAAAGACAAGGCGGAAGTTTCTCTTATATAAAGCAAAGTGCTCTCGAGGACACATGGGAATTCTCGTCTAGTCACGTTCATCATGTTTAGTTGATTCGTGTTCACTACTTTGATAATTTGATATGTGGGTGGACCGGTGCTAGGGTGTTGTTCTTACTTGAACAAATAACCCTCTTATGATTACCCCATCTAGCAAGCATCCGCAACTATGAAAGAAGAATTAAGATAAATCTAACCATAGCATGCAACATATGGATCCAAATCAGCCCTTATAGAATAGCGCATAAACTAGGGTTTAAGCTTATGTCCCTCTCGCAACCCATCATCTACTTATTACTCCCCAATGCCTTCCCCTAGGCCCAAATATGGTGAAGTGTCATGTAGTCGATATTCACATGACACCACTAGAGGAATAACAACATACACATCATTAAAATATTGAGCGAATGCCAACTTAACATGATTAGTTATAACAAGACTTCTCCCATGTCCTCAAGAACAAAAGTAACTACTCACAAATCATATTCATGTTCAAGATCAGAGGTATATTGAATATGCTTAAGGATCTGAACATATAATCTTCCACCAAATAAACCAACTAGCATCAACTACAAGATGTAATCAACAGTACTAGCAACCCACAGGTACAAATCTGAGGTTTTGGGACAAAGATTGAATACAAGAGATGAACTAGGGTTTGAGATGAGATGGTGCTGGTGAAGGTGTTGATGAAGATTGGTCCTCCCACAATGAGAGGGACGTTGCTACTGTCGATGGCTTAGATTTCCCCCTCCCGGAGGGAAGTGTCCCCGGCAGAATCGCTCCGCCGAAGAGCAAAAGTGCTCCTGCCCAGGTTCCGCCTCGAGATGGCGGCGCTTTGTCCTGAATGTCTTCTTTCGATTTTTTTCTAGGGCAAATACCATCTTATAGGACAAGGGGGCCATGGAGGCCTACTGGTGGAGCCAAGAGCTCACCTGGCGCGCCCTAGGGGGGCGCGCCACCTGAGCTCATGACTCACTGGTGGGGCCCCTCCCGATGATTCTTCTTCCAGTATTTTTTATTAATTCCAAAATAATTCTCCGTAAATATTCAGGTCATTTGGAGCTCCGGAGAATATCTATCTCTGTTGTAGCTTTTTCAGGTCCAGAATTCCAGCTGCCGGCAATCTCCCTCTTCATGTGAAACTTGCAAAATAAGAGAGAAAAGGCATTAGGATTGCCTCATAAAGTGAAACAAAAACCAAAAACATTATAAATATCAGTAGGAAAACATGATGCAAAATGGATGTATCTGTTCTCAACCGACGTATGAACGTCCTCTTCAAAGGCTACCCCTAGTGTGTAGTCTCGCGCCATAAAAGTAAAGGCCAAGGCAATTAAAACTTTGAATATGCTTAGCTCGAAATCTTTGGCAAGGTCAAGAAAGATATCCAACATCCCAGCCTTAGCGGACTGGAATTGTGTAAAAGATGCTCCGAGTATGGCCCGGTGTTCGGGTGGGATGGTCGAGCTGTTTAAAGCCACCTCTACCTTCTGTCCCCGCCTTGGTAGCAAGACCTCTTCAAGGCCAAACACAGGTGAAGGCTCCACTTCAGCCGTTGGGACCTCGGTCCCGCTCCCGGTGTTGGGCGCCATAGGGGCGCAAGGAGATGTGCCTTCCCCCATCCCGTCTTGGTCAGGGCACTACTGCAGGCGACCGCTAAAGCGACACATGAATCAGAGACCCCGCGACTAAACTGTGTGCGATGCATGAATCACAAACAATGTCGTAATAAAATCGTCACCAATAAGACGAACTATGAGCGATGGTGGAGACATCAAGCACGATTCAGATTAGAGACGCTTGTGCGATACGTGGCATATAGTTGATCCATATGAACTGTTTGCGATGAGCCAGAACAACAGAAATGGGCAGCCAGTTCGAGGTGTTGCGATACACGGCATACAGTTCACTCGGATGAACTATTTGTGATTACCCAACACAACAGAAATGGTCAGACAGATCAAGGTGTGTGAGATACACGGCATGTAGTTCACTCGGATGAACTATTTGCAATTACCCAACACAACAGACACGGTTCAACTTAACAAGATGTGTGTGATACGCGGCAAACAGGTCAGTAATCCGAAATGTGTGAGAAGACGGATAACAACACGGATGATTCCTGCTAATAACCCGTGTGTGTTGTTGGCAAACGCTTGCTGTATACAATTGTCAGCGATTGATGAAATCATCACCGACGAGTTCCCTAGTTTAGCTCATGGGCGATGTGATTTGCTCTGTCGGCACAACATCTATGCTCTGTCTACAAAACAACAACATATATACTTATAAGGACATGATTGCATAACCAAATTAAACATCCAGTTACATAACTGACTACACACATAACATTTGCACACACCAAAGTAAACAATTACATGCATAATAAACTAGGATAAACGATCTTATCTAATCATCATCTACTTCTTGTGACACCTGCCGCCGCTGGTCTGCTGGTGGCTCAATCCCTCGTCGTCTACAGGAAGGAGGCACTCCCTCATGTCAACGATCTGCATGTGCATCTCGTAGCATGTGTACACGTTCTTGGCCGCGAACTTGAGGTGAGCTTCATCCAGTCTCCGCACCCAGGCACCGTGCCAGGATACAGGATTTTTCTTGGCACCTTCCTTCATGTTTTCGTAGTAGGGGTCGATGATGGCCGAGGCAAGGTCAACAAGGGAGTCCTTCTCCTTCTTGCTGCCCCAGACCCTGTAGTGGCCACGGATGTTGACAAGCTTCTTGCAGGCCAAGCCCGTAACCTTGAGCGCTTTTACATCATTGATGGTGTCCACCGTAGCGAACTTGTAGTCGGGGCTGTTGACAAACCTGGCGAAACGCTCACAAGGCCTTGTGGACGTGATGGCACACGCATAACTGGGCCACGGCAACCTTCTGATCATACCCGACACGACCATCGGTGTACTGGAGGTCGATACCGACCACTTTGTACTTGTCATCCTGAGCAAGCAACTGCTCCATGGTGTTGATGGAGTCCTCCACCACGGCCGGGACATTGGTGTACACCACCGAGAGGTCCTTCACCCTTACGTGGGACTCCACTTGATGCACGCCGAACTCCATTGGAGCGGCGCTAGATATATATCCTCTCTGTATGTGTCATCGTGGGTGTGCTTGTTTGTGTTGTGGGGCGTGATCGAAAGGTTGAAGAGACTAAGGTTATAATGGCCGCGGGAATAAATGGGGAGGCCGGATGGGCTGGAATATCGGCAGATCCGGATGGTAGTTTTTGCAGCGTAACTCCATTGTGCCACACGTAACTGCGTCGTGGCGACGCGCGCGGTGCAACCGCGTGCATATGGGGCCCCCAACATGATCGTGCGCTAGCCCAAACCGTAGGCAGAGTGCGCGTGGAGGGACGCGACCCGAGCGAGCCGCGGCACGTCAACGGCGAGCAGAGCGCGCGGATGGACGCGAGAGCAGAGCGCGCGGAGGGACGCGAGCAGAGCGCGCAGTGGCCGCCTCAATGGCGAGCAAGCACATGCATAATTATTGCATATAGCAGTTGAACATAGCAGGGAATAGCCGTCCACAAGCCGGCGGATGCATCGGTGGAGAGAGGAGGAAAACCATGAGATCGACATCGGTGGTGAGGGCATAGATACAATGGTTGGTGGTTAGCTATTTTCGTAGTAATGGTAGAACTCAAGCTGCTGGAGTTTTTCGAATTCACGGGATGTCAGCCAGGCGTCCACCGTGCAGGGTATGTGCAGCAGGCAGCATGCCGGGATGCAAAGGCATTGAACTGAGCCCTGGTGGGAGGAGATGATGGCTCCGTGGAGTTCCAAATAATGAATGATAGATAGCTGACGACAGTCAAGATTAAGAGGTGCGGTGCGCCATAGAGGGCGCCACCAAGATGTGAGGACCTGTGTGCGGCAGCCATCCTTGGTGGGGAGAAGGGAGATGATTTCCCCAAGGATGGCGTTCGGGAGATCGCTGATGCTGTCCGCCCGAGATTCTACGGGTTCCTCAGATCCAGGGGGGTCGTGGCCGCTTCTGCCCGTGCTGCCGGGTGCAGGATCTACAACCGGCGGCGGCGCTGGCCGGAGCCTCATCAGTGTACATACCAATCTGGGAAAAAATTGGCACAAACATATATGTAGGACATTCAAAATAAATTCTCAAGATCTGGAAGAAAAAAATGGCACAAACATATATGTAGGACATTCAAAATCAATTCTCAAGATCTGGCTACGAATTATTAGCATGAACGCTAACCCTAGTCGGATTATTAGCAAAAATCATTTGTACAGAACAAACAATTAATCACTAACCCTAGACGGCTACCATTCAAACAATCAAGACACTACACGGATCTAATGAATCTTACTCTGATTTCATGGACTGAGAGAACATAACAATAGGATTTCTATTCCAAAAAATGAAGGGGGGAGGGGGGCAGGAGTAACCAGAGAAAACACATGATATATTTGCCGCAAAAAAGGGTATAGATGACTAACCGGTTTTCCGTCGGAGTCGGAGTCGGAGTCGTTGCCGGAGTTGCTGTGGACCTCCAGCTCCGGCTAGGGAGGCACGATGGCGGCGACGACGTCAAGGTCGCGCTGCTACTCGCGCGAGACCTCGGCGGCGGTGACGGCAACCTCTGTGCCCAGCTTCATGCGTTGCGTAGGTGCTTCACCAACCCCGGCGTCGCCACTGTGGACGGGGGGTGCGGACGCCTATTATGACCAGCGGCTTAGGCACGCCATTAATATGGAGCACTGGGAGTGAGGCGGGCGGCGGTCAAAGGGCTGGCTCGCCTCCTGGTGAGCCTACGCAGCGGACTGCTGGCATGCCTACAGTCATTTCACACAGCTACTAGCATGCCTCCCGGTGACACCGCGCAGCAAACATGCACACGCCTCCCGGTCTGCCTGCACGGCGAACTGCTCGCATGCGTCCCGTCAACTCACGCCTGCTCGCACGGCACACGGGACGCGTGGCGGCACGTATATTTTTTTCTTTATTGATGATTAATTATGCTGCTTTATTGCTTAACCGAAGCATGGCACGTACATTGTTGGTCTAACACCCACGGTTTGAATAAATAATTCATTTGGGATATTGGTTGCCAAATATTAATAATCTCCCGTTTGTAAGAAGATTATATCAAAACTTGTCTCAAATTTGACAAAAAAATACAATATCACAGTCTATTGGTGTCCATATGACACCACGGTATGTTTCATGAATTTCAACTAAGTTTTGGATTTACTGGATTTTAAAATCAAGATTCTCAATGTTTGAAATTTCTTTCATGGGGACTAAACATTTTGGTGCACTATCACGTGTGCATGTAGCTCAAATTTGATTTTTGCACATTAAATCCCTAGGAAATCAATCAATGTATACAAACGGCCGAATGATCTCTGATTTTTTTTCGAATTTTAACACGACACTCCTTTGGTCACATGTTCACTACAGAAAAAGTTTGACATGCCTCGAAGTGGCGGTGGTGGTGTGGTGTGTGTGTTGGGGGGGGGGGGGTGTCCGGCAGTACACTACGAGTCGTGAGCTTCCGTGTGGGACTGACTATTTTCTGAGGCAGGTGCCACATCAAAGTCATGAATTGGTTATTTAAAACATTACACAACCCTTTCATACATACGTATTCGGGCCATATGCATGCATTGGTGGTCCTCGGACACTCCCTCCTGCAGTTATCAGCGATGTGCCCATTCGTTAGCCCGCGAAGGTTATCAGTTTTCACTGACAGCGAGAGGCATTTGACCAAAGGTGGATTCATCTTGGACTGTGTTGCGGTGTGGATCATGGTGAGATTCCAGATCAAAGTTCGAGCGTGTGCATACACATGAGTCCCTCCCACCGGTTCGAAGTGAGGGGGACTACGCGTCGTGAACCTCTGTGTAGTGCGTTTCCGGTTTGCGAAGCATGTGCCACATAAAAGTTGTGCATTGGGTATTCAAACATCACACAACACCTCTTTGGGCCACATGCACACGGTGGTTGTCCTAGGACACTCACTCGCGTGTGACGCTCTTCGTGGGCCCGTGAGGTCGTCGTCCATCACTTTGACCTACAGCGAGAGAGAGGTTAATTTGACCAACAAGGATGATTCTTTTTTGGTTTGTGTTACGTACGGTAGGAGTATATATATAGTACGCGTCGAAAAGGGGGGCAACATATACTACGCGTCATGAACCTCGCTCCGTGTGGGGACTTTCCGATTTCCGAGGCAGGTGCCACATCAAATTTGTGCATTGGTTATTCAAACATCACACAACACCTCTTTGGGCCACATGCAGGCGGTGGTTGCCCTATAGGACACTCACTCGCGTGCGACACTTCCATCCATGGGCCCGCGAGGTCATCCTCCATCACTTTGACCCAACGAGAGAGGTTAATTTGACCAACAAGGAGGATTCATTTTGGTTTGTGTTACGGTAGGAGTATATAGTACGCATCGAAGAGGGGGGAGGGGACCAGCACTTACTACGCGTCATGAACCTCGCTCCGTGTGGGGACTTTTTGGTTTCCGAAGTAGGTGCCACATCAAAGTTGTGCATTAGGTATTCAAACATCCCACAAACCCATCTTTGGGCCACATGCAGACGGTGGTTGTCCTATAGGACACTCACTCGCGTGCAACGCTTCCCTCCATGGGCCCGCGAGGTCGTCATACATCACTTTGACCCAACGAGAGAGGTTAATTAGATGAACAAGGAGGATTCTTTTCAGGTTATGTTACGGCAGGAGTATATTGTACGCGTCAAAGAGGGGGGGACCAGCATATATACTACACGTCATGAACCTCTCGCTCCGTGTTGGGACTTTATGGTTTCCGAGGCAGGTGCCACATCAAAGTTGTGCATTAGGTATTCAAACATCCCAACCACACACCTCCATACATATGTTTGGGCCACATGAAAGCGATGGCGGTGTCCTCTGGCACTCACTCACGTGGTTATCGGCGAAGCTTCCATCTGTGGGCCGGCTTGGTCCATCACTTTCACCGACAGCGAGAGAGGTTAATTTGACTTAGGAGGGGATTAATTTTTGGTTTGTCTTACGGTATAGGTCATGCTGTGAGATTACATAATATACTTTGAGCGCATGTGTATGCATGAATCCCTTCCTCTGGATTGAAGTGGGGGGGGGGGGACGAGCATACACGACGCGTCATGAACCTCGCTCTGTGTGGGGACTGTGCAATTTTCGACGCATGCGCCACGTCAATGTTGTGCATTGGGTATTCAAACATATGCATGCATCACGAACCTCCATACATATGTTTGGGACACATGCATGAAGTGGTTGTCTTCAGACACTATCCCTCGCT
Organism: Elymus sibiricus; assembly: GCA_039707655.1. Classification (NCBI taxonomy): domain Eukaryota; kingdom Viridiplantae; phylum Streptophyta; class Magnoliopsida; order Poales; family Poaceae; genus Elymus; species Elymus sibiricus. The sequence goes on from CM077676.1 coordinate 287,369,885, forward strand.
TGGTTATCGACGGCAAGCCTATATATTCGTGGGCCCGTGTAGACGTCCATCACTTCGACCGACAATGAGAGAGGTTACCAGGGTGGATTCTTCTTCTTTGGTTCGTGTTACCATTTAGTAGGTCGATCATGGTGAGATTCCAGACCTAAGTTTGAGCGCATGCGTACGCATGAATCCCTCTCACCGGCTCAAAGTGGGGTGACATATGTACATATATACTACGCGTCGTGAACCCTCGCTCCGTGTGGAGACTTTCCGGTTTGAAAGCATGGTGCCACATCAAAGTTGTGCATTCGGTATTCAAACACCACACAACACTTCCATACATATGTTTGGGCCACATGCACGTAGTGGTTGTCTTCGGGCACTTCTTCGCATGGTTATCGTCGACAAGCTAGCCCATTTGTGGGGCCGCGTGGACGTCCATCATTTTGACCAACAACGAGAGAGGTTATACGGCCAAGGTGGATTCTTCTTGGTCTGTGTTACAGTACGTCTTGGTGAGATGCCCTCTCCCACCGACTCAAAGTGTGTGTGTGTGGGGAGGGGCACTACTTCGCACTTCCTGAAACTCTGTGGGGTCGAGGATGTCCGGTCAATTTGCGAGACACATGTGCCACATCAAAATTATGAATTGGGTATTTGAATATCAACCCACACCCTTTTTATACATATAGTTGGGCCACCCGCAGGCGTATGTGGTCTCACCCATCTCGCACCACAAGCACACATTTGTGGGCCCGCACACGGTCCACCTTTGACCGGAAGTGAAAGGGGGGTTTGACCATGATGGACTCCTATAGGTTTTGTGTTATGGTAGGGTGAGATGTCAGAGCTATAGCTATTTGGGGGCATGCGTTCATAGCTAGGATTCCCCTCCCGCCGAAACGAAGTGGGGGGTGGCGGACTAGCAATAATGTTACTCCTGCTCTGCTTCAATCCCTTGATCCAAATTTCCAGTAGCCCCGGCATTTTACTCCTGCCTAGTAAAATTTTCAGTAGCCGCTGCATTTCCTCAAACACCACCTTGGCCCCCCTCCACACACACACCCCAAAACCTCCGCTCACACACACACACCACCCCTCCCTCGCTCAAAACCTAGCTAGGTCGCCGCCGCCGCCGCTGCCTGCTACTTGTGAGCTGCGTTGGGATTTCCCCGAAGAGGAGGGGATGATGCAGTACAGTAGAGATAAGTATTTCCCTCAGTTATGAAACCAAGGTTATCAATCTAGTAGGAGAATCACGCAACAACTCGTTAGCAGCACCTGCACACAAAACAACAAATCCTCGCACCCAACGCGAACAAGGGGTTGTCAATCCCTTGGCGGTTAATTGCAAGATTAAATTGTATGGTGATAGATAGATAGATCGAACAAAATACAAAATAAAATAAATAAAGTAAAATTGCAGCAAGGTATTTTTGGGATTTTCAATATATGATAAAAGTAGACCTGGGGGCCAAAGTTTTCACTAGAGGCTTCTCTCTTGAAAATAGCATACGGTGGGTAAACAAATTACTGTTGGGCAATTGATAGAAAAGCAAATATTCATGACGATATCCAAGGCAATGATCATGTATATAGGCATCATGTCCAAGACAAGTAGACCGAAATGATTCTGCATCTACTATTATTACTCCACACATCGACCGCTATCCAGCATGCATCTAGAGTATTAAGTTCATAAAGAACGGAGTAACGCCTTAAGCAAGATGACATGATGTAGATAAAGTAAACTCATGCATGAATAAACGCCATCTTTTTACCCTTAATAGCAATGATACATACGTGTCATGTCCCTTTCTGTCACTGGGATTGAGCACCGCAAGATGAAAAAGAGAGAAGAAGCCATCTAGCTACTAACTATGTACCCGAAGGTCTATGGTAAACTACTCACGCATCATCGGAAGTGCAGAAAGGTTGATGTAGAGCCCCTCCGTGATCGAATCCCCCTCCGGCATAGTGCCGGAAAAGGCCTCCAGATGGGATCTCTCAAGAACAGGAACTTGCGGTGGCGGAAAAAGTATTTCGTGGACTCCTCTGTTGGTTTCCCGATTTTAGAGTATTTATAGAGGTGGAATTAGGTCAAACGGAGCAGAGGTGGGCCCACGAGGCACCAGGGTGCGCGACCCCCCTGGGGCGCACCCTGGTGGCTCGTGGCCACCTCCTCTGTCTTCTAGCCCTCTCCCGAAGCTTCTAGTGTCTCTTATGTCCAGAAAAAAATCTCCAAAAAGTTTGGTGGCATTTGGACTTCGTTTGGAACTGATATTCTGAAAAACCAAAAACAGGCAAAAAACAACGACTGGCACTGGGCACTAAGTTAATAGGTTAGTCCCAAAAAATAATATATAATTGCTTGTAAGTGTATACAAAACATCCAAGATTGATACTATAATAGCATGGAACAATAAAAAATTATAGATACGTTGGAGACGTATCACCGCTGCGCCGCCTCCATCGTCAACCTCTGTCGGTCTACCCATGCAGGTTACCCACCGATCTACATACCCTCACCGCCCTGAGTTTCTTAGATAACACCTGCGAAATGCCCCCTTTCCCACAGATCCCCATCCCCATCCCCCTCCCCCACTCCACAGCATTGCAACCTAAGCCCGGCTACGCTTCCCGGGGAGCTCGAGGAGCGAATGGCCCAAAAGAGGTTTATCGCGGCCTCTTCGCCCGACGTCGGCAAGGTGGCCGCCAAGGAAGCTGATAACGATGACTGGCCACAGGCTTTCAATCAGCGGGCTAGAGTATTCTGGTATGTCGCGGACGTCGGCTACGACATCAAGGTCGTCGACAGCGACGGCTTGACGCGGCTATGTCACAGGTTAAGTTGCCCACCCCCAACCCCTCGGGTTCAACTGCCATCGATCTCATCGATGGCCCTGCCGCTGATCTCCTCTAGCTCATTGTCAACAATTTGCCATCCTTCATCTCCATGGAGCCCCTTTTGTCATTTCTGAAGGACACGTTCTGCGACGCTAGCTTGGGATCCTCAGGTGCCAAGTTAGACCTCATCGACAGCGACCACGAGGAGGTCACCCTCTCCAGCTCTTCCAAGGGAAAAGAGCCCATCTGCGACATCAGGGAGGGCACCCTACAGCCGTGCTCTTCCAAGGGGAAGGAGCCCATCTGTGACAACATGGAGCACACCTAGAGTCTGTGCTCTTCCAATGGGAAGGAGCCCATCTGTGTCAAGTGAGGAAACCCATGATTTGTTTTGCCATGCCTCTTCATAGGGGGAATCCCATGATTTGTTTTGTCGAACCCCTTTTGTAGTGATAATATGTCCAGTTTTAATTGCTATATTTGGTTGTTTGTAGTATGCCTTGTTTATTTCAGTTATTCACAATGTGATGCTCTATATGTGCAACTATTTACTGTGCAGTACAATTTCATCAATACCAGTTCAACGACCATATTTGTTTCCTGTTAAGCCTGGTGTAGGTAATACGCCCCCTCTTTTTTCACATTGTGATGTTCAATTATACAATTTGATGTTTAAGCACAAGCTACGTTCTATGCAATTTCAATAGTACCACTATGAATGACTATATTTGGTTGCTATTAAGCCTGTTGTAGCTAGCATATGCCTCTTTTAACGGTTTTTGGTTGTTTGGTTGTTTGTAGTTAGCATATGTCCAGTTTCAATTGCTATCTTTGGTTGTTCGTAGTATGCCTTGTTTATTTTAGTTATTCACAATGTGATGTTCTATATGTGCAAGTACGAACTGTGCAGTTAACACACCTTTCCACTTCTTGTTTTGCTTAACTAGCGTGCTTAAACCTGCACACTGAAGCTGTCATTTGGAGATTATGTTGTCTACCATGTATATATTTGGTTGATGTTTAGCCTGTTGTGCTTAACATGCCTTTCGATGTACTTACACAGGACAATATTGGGAACGACTGCTGTTTTCCATCGAGGTTAGTTTCATCCCATGGCTTATATATACTCATTGTTCAGGATATCGGTAGGTGGTACCATATAGGTCGGGGGCTGATAAGGGATTAATCGGCTAATCGGGCATTTAACTGAATATATCTGTAACCCATTTATCGGTAGGTTAACTAGGGCCATATCTAATATATCTGAGGCTACATAGCAACATGCATTGTACTGAATGTCTAAATATGCAATCCTAGGCTACATAGCAACAACGAAGAGTGTTACCTTAATGTTCTGATGATGTCTAGATATACATAGAAGAGCGGCAACAACAACAACACAGCAGCAGTTAACTGCAGTTAATCGACCGATATTTGTAACAATGTAATAAACTCCCTCCGCCCCATAATATAAGATTTTAATTCATCCAATATGTGAGTATATTTGATGTAATAAGATCTTATATAATGGGACGGAGGGAGTGTTGTACTACATCATTGTGCAATTGTTGTTTAGCTTCTAATATTAACTTGGTGCTTTTAGGTACATATGTCATTGGTAAAGATCCGCGCTTCGACCCTTTTTGTGTATGGGGCAATGAGATATTCATGAACCAGCATCAAGTGAGGAAACTGATAAAGATTGTTAGTAAAATAGGTCAAAAGATGGCAACTAAACTATTTGTTTACACTTTATCCAAGACAACAGTGAACTGCAGGATGGTAAGTAAGAACTCTGCAGCCTTCTTTTTACTGCCCATAATGAGTTGTGTTAGATGACAATGTCTGAATCTTTTTTCCTTTGCAGTGGTTCCCAAAGTAGTTTACTCAAGATTACCTCTCAAACTACATGATTGGTGGGCATGCAAAGGTTAAAGTATTTCTACCAGAACACAATGACTATCTAGATGTCCTCATGAAGATAGTGAAGGATGGGCGGTCGTCCATCACAAGGGGTTGGACTAGAGTCGTGCGTGCCTTCTGCATGGAGGAGGGCACAATATGGGCATTCCGCTTCACCTTGTTCAGCAACCAGAATGTCTTTCGCCTCTTTCTTTACCGTCTTTAATAGTACAAGTATACAACCCTGGTTCATCAATCTTTATTTGGTGCATATGTAATTCTTTTTTTTGATGTAACTCTTGAACATATGTACTTGTGAATCGAATAATGCATTGGTTGTTGAACCTGATGGATATGAATAAAGTTATAGCCTACTTTCAAATTCTGTATAATTTTAAATAGCAGCGATTAAATTAGGGTGAAAATACGCTCTGCATGTCATTACGGCGCACACGGTCTATAAAGCACAACGTGTGTGATATACATCATAATCCGACACGGTTCACAGAGAGGAAACGTGTGCGACCACGCACACAGTTGCCATTTGCAAAGCGTGTGTGATGTCAGACAATATCACAAACGATGCGAGCAAACTAAATGTTTGTGATAGTCACCATATCGTACACGCTTTACAATCATGAACTGTTTCTAATGTCGTACGCATCGTAAACGTTTGCACCACAGAATAGCTTGTGCGATAGTTATCCTGTACGACACTGGTATGACAGTCGGATGTTTCGTAATCCTATCCGACACTCGTACAATGATTAACTAATCTTCTTAATTATATATCGCATACGGTTCGGGAGAAGTGAATGTGTGTGATAGTCTCCTTATCATACACGCTTTACAATCATGAACTGTTTGTGATGGGGTGCGCATCGTAAACGTTGCACCACAAAATAGTGTGTGCAATGGTAATGCCAGCACACACGAGTAGCAAGGATGGAGCGTTTGGGATATTCGATATATCACAAACAGTTGTGTGACGAGTCACGTTTGGGATAGATGCGGGCATCGCATACGCTTAGTTCTGGAAAACGTATGCATTCCTACTCCCTATCCCCGACGGTTTCTGGGTCGTGTGGGAAGGACCCCCTATTGCACACACAGGCAAGGCAACGGTTTAAAACTCTATCGCGGAAAGGGGGTAAAAACCGTTTGTATAGCAGGTCGCTGCACCAGTGGGGGGAGGGTCTGTGGCCGGCCCCGAAGAACTCCAACCTAGTGACGCTAGCGGGACTCTGTTGTCGGCGTCATCCTCGGCAGGTCGATTACTGCACGTAAAGCAGAGACAGAATGAATATCGAACTTCCGAATACCTTTTAGAAAGGATATGATATCCAAGATAGGTGAGAATTTAATTCTTAATGCCCGGGTGTAGGATCGAAAGTATGTCTAGAGGGGGGTGATTAGACTACTTGACCAAATAAAAACTTATCCTTTTCCCAATTTTAGTTGTAGGAAAGTTTTAGCAATTCTACCAAGTCAAGCAACACCCTACACGTGCAATTCTAATAGTTGAGCAGCAGAAAGTAAAGACTTTGCACATGAAAGTAAAGGAGGGATCAGAGAAATCAAACGCAATAAAGACACGGTGATTTTTGGCGTGGTTCTGATAGGTGGTGCTATCGTACGTCCATGTTGATGGAGACTTCAACCCACGGAGGGTAACGGATGCGCGAGTCCACGGAGGGCTCCACCCACGAAGGGTCCATGAAGAAGCAACCTTGTCTATTCCACCATGGCTTACGTCCATGAAGTACTAGCCTCACTCGGGGTAGATATTCATGAAGTAGGCGATCTCCTTGCCCTTACAAACTCCTTGGTTCAACTCCACAAGATCTTGGAGGCTCCCAAGTGACACCTAACCAATCTAAGAGACACCACTCTCCAAAAGGTAATAGATGTTGTTGTTGATGATGAACTCCTTGCTCTTGTGATTCAAAAGATAGTCTCCTCAACACTCAATCATCCTCTCACAGATTTGGCTTGGGTACGAGAAGGATTGGAGTGGAAAGCAACTTGGGGAGGCTAGAAATAAAGGTTCAAATGGTTGGATTGGAATGCCTTGATCTCAACACATGAGTAGGTAGTTCTCTCTCAGAAAATGAATGGTGGAAGTGTAGTTTCGTTCTGATGGCTCTTTCGTAGAGTAGGTGGGGGTGGAGGGGTATATAGAGCCTTCACCCAAAATCCAACCGTTACAACCTTTTGACTCAACTCGGTGACACCGAACCAAAAACTCGGTGAGACCGACCTGTGTAAAAGATTTCAACGTTGGGCTTTTCGGTGAGACTGAACGGGAAATCTCGGACGGACCGAAATGCGATGACCTAGGCGGGACTATGTGATATAGGTTGGAACCCTAATGTGGTGATCTTTTCACACTTGGAGGGGGAAAAGGGAAAATTGAGAAAAGAACACAAAGCAAACACTCAATTGACACAATTCTAATCACACATGTGCTAAATCAACATACACAAAGAGGGAGATACAAGATCCAAAGTCAACACAAGAGGATGCAAAGAGTAACTAGTTCATCCCAATCCTAGGAGGAAAGAGGTCTTGAATCCTTAGGAGGATCTTCCCACAAGGGGTCCTGAATCCTTAGGAGGATATTCTCACATGCTTATATGGAGGCCTTGATCTCCATGGGAGAGGTAGGTGGATGAGCAAAACTCAATCTCTAATGTGAGCTATCACTTTGCTAACCCTAAAACATGGGCGGAGGAGGAGTATATAGTCTCGGGGTAGAGAGAGGTACATGGGCCTCGGCCCAAGTCACGCACGCATGCATGGTCTGGATGATCTGGGAGGTGGTCCGGATGATCCGGGCGTCGGGGGTTCGGATGGTCCGGGCGTCCGTATGGATCGTCTGGCTGTGTCGTCGCAGCCGTTGATGGTGTCCTAGACTAGGGGGTACTAACCTTGTCGGCCCATATTCCTCGGGCTGGGCCAGTGGGCCCTCATTCTTATCAAGATGGACTCCAGAAGATATACGTGGGAGGAAAGATCAAGACTACATCTGCCAAAGACTTGGCGTATACTCCAAGATTTCTCCTGCCGCCTCCAGGCCAAGATACCGACCTTGTAACCCTAGATACCCTACCTGGCGTGTATATAAGCCAAAGGGTTTAGCCCTTAGAAGGGACTTCAATGCAATATCATTCACCTAGACTTAGAACTAGAACACATCTTACGATCTCGAGGTAGATCAACTCTGTACTTGATACATCTCCATTGATATAAACAAGAGCAGGACGTAGGGTTTTACCTCCATCGAGAGGGCCTGAACCTGGGTAAACATCGTCTCCTTGTTCCTGTTACCATCTGTCCGAGATCCACAGCTTGGGATCCCCTACCCCGAGGTCTACCAGTTTTCACACCGACGCCGGTGCTTTCATTGAGAGTTCCGCTGTGAGATCAAAAAAGGGTCGATGGGATCATCGGCTTACGACTCCAATCTGACAGGCACGATTCCCGCACCCGAAGCTTCTGTTGGAAAAGCGCCCTTCCTTCTCCCAGAATCAGAAGTGATCCATGACTCCTCCCCAGCTCCGGCCAAACCCCCTTTCAAGGGCGAAGGGCCGAAGTACTTCTTGGAAAGCGATTCAGACAGCGACCGGCTAGACGCGGCCGATGAACCTGATCTTTGAATCAGTCCAGCTGGTCCGACGGCCGTAGGCCTGCCACGGGATAAAGATACCAGGGCTTCAAACCCACGATCCATAGAGATCGAAGACCACTCACCCACTTCCCACATCGAGTATTGCCCCGACTATTCGGGGCCACCAGATGTCTGGGATCTAGCCTACGTGCAACAATTCCCCGACGAATCAATCAGACAGTTCTGGGCCAGGTTCTTGTCAGTCAAGAACAAGATACCAAACTACCAGGACTCAGATATAATAACAGCTTTTCAGCACGGATGCAAGGATAAAGGCAGCTCAAACGCCCTCGCCCGCCGCTGTATACAAACCCTCCCGGAGTTGTCCGACTTGGTGTCCAGGTTCTGCACCATCGAAGATGCTTGGATTACCAGGAAAAGCACAGATTCGATCTGTGAACACAAGTTAAAACATGAGAGGCCCACACCTCGACGTGCACCCCGCATGGGGACCGTACCAACCGAGCGACCTCGGAAAAAGAAGAAGACCTCTGGCCTCCCCGGGACCACCCTTGATGGTCTCCTGAATAAACCATGTCCGATAGATGCTATTTTGATTAATTCCTGCCCGACACACAGCCTTCGCGACTGTTGGGTAGTGAGGCAAGTGGCGACAAGAGGACCTGCCCTCCTTGTTGGCACCCCCTGTCAAGCAGAAGAATCCTCAGACAAGGACGAGGTCATGATGATCTATGAGACCTTTACATCCAACAACCAGCGCAAGCGGGCCCTGCAAGAAATCAATTCTATCCGCCAGGTACCAACTCGGGGCGCGTGGATAGACACGTCCATCACCTTCGATCATAAAGATCAGCCAAGGTCGACCCCGAACAGGTGTGCCACCGCCCTGGTCCTCGACCCAATTGTGGGCCGCTGCCGTCTCCAAAAAGTATTAATGGACAGGGGCAGCAGCTTAAACCTAATATATGCAGACACTCTGGACAGGATGCAAATCGATAAATCGCACATCGAACAGAGTAGCACCACTTTTAAAGGCATCATACCTGGGCGAGAAGCATGCTGCAGTGGAAAGATAACCTTGGATGTAGTCTTCGGAACCCCGGATAATTACCGATCTGAAGAAATCACGTTCCACATCGCCCCTTTTAGGAGCGGATATCACGCCCTCCTGGGACGGGACGCCTTCTCCAAATTTCAAGCAGTACCACACTACGGCTACATGAAGCTCAAAATGTCGGGCCCAAACGGGATAATTACCGCTTCGAGCGACCCTGACAGAGCACTCAAAGTCGAGAACAAAACGGCGTCATTTGCCCTTGAATCTTTGTCCGAAGCCCTCGCGGCCGAGGAACTGAGCATTACAAGCCCAAGTCAACTGAGATGATGTCATCCTCGGCAAACGGCCGAAGTCCACCTCGTTCAATCCGACCGATGAAATAGTCAAATTCCAAGTACACCCCACGAACCCAGCTAAAATGGCATCCATAGGGGCAAACCTCGATCCAGAGATTGACAAGGCTCTACGTAGTTTCCTTAAGGTAAATTGGGATATATTCGCCTGGCACCCTTCGGACATGCCGGGGATACCCCGCAAGCTTGAGGAACACAGCCTAAACATATTGAAAGGCTACAAACCCGTCAAACAAACACTTCGGCGCTTGTCTGAACCCAAGCGTCAAGCAATGGGCGAGGAACTGGCCAAATTATTGGAAGCCGGATTCATCCGAGACATAAAACACACCGATTGGCTTGCCAATTTGGTCATGGTACCAAAGAAAGATAAGTCCTGGCGCCTGTGTGTTGATTTTAACGACCTCAATAAAGCATGCCCCAAGGACCACAGCCAGGCACGATTCGCTCTGCTTCTTGGATGCCTACTCAGGATATCATCAAATTAAGATGAAAGAATCTGACTAGGCAGTAACAGCATTCATCACACCTTACAGGCCGTTTTGCTTCAATATGATGCCCTTTGGACTAAAGAACGCCGGCGGCACATACCAGCGCATGATTCAATCATGCTTGGAGAAACACATCGGGAAGACCATCGAGGCCTACGTAGATGATGTGGTGGTCAAAACCAAACACGTCGGACAATTGGTAGACAATCTCTGCGACACATTCGCCAGTTTACGGGAGTATCAAATTAAGCTCAACACGGAGAAATGTGTCTTCGGAGTACCAGCCGGCAAACTCCTCGGCTTCATCGTATCTAGATGAGGAATTGAAGCCAATCCAGCAAAAATAAGAGCCCTGGACCGCTTAGAAGTACCAACAGAGCTCAAACATGTACAAAAGCTGGCAGGATGTGTGGCGGCACTGAGTCGCTTCATATCAAGACTCGGGGAGAAAGCCTTACCTTTGTATAGACTCTTAAAATAGACAAAGACCTTCAAATGGACCGAGGAGGCCGTGGTGGCTCTGGAAGGCATTAAAGCTCTCCTTGCAACCAATCCTATCTTAGCGGCGCCAGGCATATGCGAGCCGATGATATTATACATCTCGGCCACAAACCAGGTGGTCAGCGCAGTACTCGTGGTCGAACGAGACATGGAAGGTCACAAGTTCCGGGTACAAAAGCCCGTTTACTAGGTCTCCGAGGTCCTAACCCCGTGCAAAACACGCTACCCCCACTATCAACAGATAGCCTATGCCGTCTTCATGGCATCCCGAAAACTTCGGCACTACTTTCAAGATTGCTCGGTAACCGTGGCATCCGATGTCCCATTAAGTGACATAATCAACAACAGGGATGCAATGGGGCGCATAGCCAAATGGGCCATAGAGCTCCTACCCTTTGAAATAACTTACCGACCACGCCGAGCTATTAAATCTCAAGTGTTGGCCCACTTCGTGGCCGAATGGACGGAGGCCGAGCTCCCTTGAGAATATAGCACTTATTCGCATTGGACCATGTATTTCGACGGTTCCAAAATGCTTGCTAGCCTAGGGGCTGGCGTAGTGCTTACCTCACCCACAGGGGACAGTATTCGGTATGTGTTGCAAATTATGTATACCGAATCCAATAATGCGGCAGAATATGAAGCCCTGTTACACGGACTCTGGATAGCGGTCTCCATGGGTGTCCAACGTCTTGAGGTCCGAGGTGATTCCAACCTCGCCATCTCACAAGTTAACGGCGAATTCGACGCAAAGGACCCAAAGATGACGGCCTACCAGAATGGCATCGTACAAATCTTGGCCAGGTTCGAGGGTCTTGAATTTCATCACATACCCCGATATAGTAACCAAGCCGCAGATATACTCGCCTGAATGGGCGCTAAGCGGGAAAAAGTCCTGGACAACACCTTCCTTGAATGGGTCTTTAAGCCGTCCTCGCCCAAAGACGACGAAGGGCCAGATATAGTGGGCGGCTCGGTTGTCCAGAAACCAGCTTCCGCACACAAAATTATGACAGTCATTACACCATGGACAGAGCCGTTCCTCACATACCTGCTCCATAAAGAGCTCCCCGAAGACCAAACCGATGCACGTCGGATCATAAGGCAATCTAAAGCCTATAAGGTTCATGAGGGAGAACTCTATAAGATAAGCACCACGGGCGTCTTCCAGTGATGTATTTCTGAAGAGGAAGGACGATTATTACTCCAGGATGTTCACTCTAGCATGAGCGGACATCACGCCGCTTCTCGGACCTTGGTCAGCAAGGCCTTCCGAGCTGGTTTTTACTGGCCAACCGCGGGCGACGCCGCCTCTGTGTTAGTACAGCGCTGCCCCGGCTGCTAGGTATTCGCCAAACAAAGCCACATGCCCCCTGCGGCTCTCCGCACAATCCCTATCACTTGGCCTTTCGCGGTGTGGGTGCTAGATATGGTCGGCCCACTCAAGGGCGGGTCAAGAAAAAATAAATACCTACTTGTCATTGTGGACAAGTTTACTAAGTGGATCGAAGCAAAACCAGTAACTTCGGCCGGTGCAGTCCACGTACTCGAATTCATCTCGGGGGTAGTACACCGTTATGGTATCCCCCATAGTCTCATAACAGACAATGAGACAAACTTCATGGCAAAAGAAGTGAAAACATGGTGCGCAAAAATGGGCATCAAGCTTGACTACGCATCCGTATATCACCCGTAGTCAAACGGGCAAGTAGAACGCGCTAATGGACTAATCCTTAGTGGAATCAAGCCTAGGCTAGTTCGCTCCCTCAAGGAGGCTGACTGCAAATGGGTAGAGGAACTTGATTCCATTATATGGGGTCTGCGCACCACACCAAACAAATCCACTGGGTATACTCCATTTTTCATGGTGTACGGCACTGAGGCAGTGCTCCCCTGCGACATCATACACGCTGCACCTCGGGTACACATGTACGAAGAGCTGGAGGCTGAGTTAGATCGATAGGATGCGTTGGACGCCTTAGAAGAGGAACGCAATGTCGCTCGGGCACGATCTGCCATTTACCAGCAACAAGCTTGCCGCTACCACAATAGATAGGTTCGCGCAAAGGACTTCAACAAAGGAGACCTCGTCATGCGGCTTCATCCAGAGAAGCAGACGCACAAGCTCTCCCCTAAGTGGGATGGGTCATTTATCATCGACCAGGTCCTCACCGGAGGCGCTTACCGAATTCGAGACCCAGAGGACGGGCGTTTAGAACCCAACCCTTGGAACGCGGCGCTACTACGACGTTTCTATGGTTGAAACTCCGAAAACTACTCACCTCTGTACATACACCACCCTACTTTCCCTTTTTGTTTTTTTCTTTCTCTCTTTTCTCTCTCTCAAGAGATTCCGGGGGTATCCTCTTAAGGACCTCGAGAAACAAAATCAATACGGCATGTTCTTTTCAAAACACACATTATTCCACCTCTTACATACTATTGTCTTTCAAGCCATAATATGCATCGATTTGACTTAAGATTTGGCCAAGATGGGTTTCCCGGCTCCTGCGCTTGCCCCTTACATTCCCGATCATTCGGCTAAGAGGTAAAGAGAGCACCGCTGTGATTGTTACTCCCGGGTCATCCGGTGCAGTACCTCAGATGGACAACGCCCAAAGCTAGTACTCTTAAATGTACAAATCGGTCAGCCATGACATAGAAATAAAGTGGAGGAGGTCTCTCAAACCCCGACCAGGGGCTTTACCTCCGAGGTCACCCGTCTTTGGACTTATGTGTTCGACACAGCCACCCGAGGAAAGGAACTATTGGAAGAACTATTTTCCTCGAAAGATGTTTCTTACATTAAAAAGTAATATAACATAACTCTCTGCCTCACTCTTGTCGTTCGCACCACATAGCCGGATTGCCTCGTCTCCTGAAGCATCTGTTCCGATCACTTCAGGCAGTAGTAAGCGGACACTCCTTGGTCACTGATCGAGGAGGTAGAAGCCGATGGCTGGTTGACAGAGTTTGGATGCACGGATTGAATAATGACGTAAAGTACATAGAGTCACACATTATAATTTCATTGCACACGGTCTAACCCATCTATTAAGACGTCTAGGGCGCAGTCCTTCTGCGAAGACCGAGCAGCAGGCATGACATTCTCGTATACGAGACTAGTGGGTATTTCTTCCTCGTCCGGCCCCAATGGCCCTACCTCGGCCAGGTGTGCCGTATCAACATCTGTATACCGGGTCTTGACCATGGCCCAGGCCTCCTTCGCCACTTCCCGGTAGGCGGACACCTTCCACGCCTCGATCCGACGCTGAGCTCTTTGCAAATGTTCGGCTAGGATGGCAATGTCCTTGGGGACGTGCTCCACTTCGGGCCACAACGCCTTGAAGACTACCTACATTGATTTCCACGCACTTTCGTGCACCTCGGATAGATGAGCCGCCATGTCTTCGGGTACCGGACCTCGGCCATCAAGGGGTTGGCCGGACAGCGAAGCTGGCAAAAAACATGTGTTAGCCCGCTAATCATCTCGGATAAACCCCCAAACTCAAGTAATGATTCTTAAAAATCAAAACTTACCAAAAATCGTCTCATCTGTTCGACGATTCTTGGCCTCAGCAGCAGCCAGTTGAGCTTTTAAGCTCCTAATCTCATCAGCCTGTCGGGCATTTTTGGCCCTTAGCGCATTAACGCCATCTACCCTTTGGGTCACCACATGTTGGTTTGCCTAGCGCTGCGACTCCGTATAAAGCAAATCCTTGCAAGCCTGCTTGAGATCTCTTTCAAAATGACCTAGGGCTTCTGCTGCTACATTGGATTACGCTATCAGGAGATCTTAATAACTAAGATTATTATATACAATACAAAGCACTTACTATGCGCCTCATGAGTGAACTTCTTCACCTGTTCCACCTCGACCAAGGCAGCCTCCAACCTCCCCTTTGTCTGAGAAAGGGCCTCGGATAGCTGATCATTCCTTGCCCGAGCACTCTACCAAAAAATAACATCTTCTGGTTAATATCAAGCCTCGCTACGGGCATTCTTGCCCATATCAAGCCTTAGGGGCTACTACCATGGTTGGCAGTATTATTTGTCTTTTAAACAAACGGCAAGATATAAGAAATCTTCAAGATAAAATGAGCTCGGGCTGGACCTTACCCGTAACCCTTGCGACAAAACATCTAATGATTGATCAAATACTACACGGGTCGCCCCGAGGTACGCGTCCACCGAGCTGAGAGCATTGAACTCCCGATCCGAGAAGGCCAGACTCCTTAGGGAGGTCTTTCGCCGCCGGTAATTCATGGCACATTGGATCTCGGAAGGAGTAGCCGAGCTGGT
Source organism: Elymus sibiricus (assembly GCA_039707655.1). Classification (NCBI taxonomy): domain Eukaryota; kingdom Viridiplantae; phylum Streptophyta; class Magnoliopsida; order Poales; family Poaceae; genus Elymus; species Elymus sibiricus. Next base: position 287,384,954 of record CM077676.1, read on the forward strand.
CTCTGAGTCCTCGGGCTGGGGAACTTTGGTAGTGGCTCCCGAAGAAGGGTGTGCTTCTGCTTCCTTGTTGGAAGCCGTCGTCCCCTCGGCCCTTGTGCTAGCCGCCATGGAAGAAGAAGGCCGCCTACGAATGATCAAAGGGGTCAGGGCCTGAGATGGCGTTTCTACAAAATATCGTAATCACGGTCACCTGGTAATTGAGGGGGCACTTTGGCCTGCCTCCATGTCCTCGGCCTCTGCTCCTTCCGCTTCTTGCGAGCGGCTCCCTCGAGGGGCCGTATCTTCGCGCGGGTGTTTCAAACGTCGTCCCTTTGGAGGAGAACTCAGGCGACTAGGGGCTTGGGGACGAGGGGCTTGCTTTCGAGTAGAAGGAGAGGGCGTTACCGATGAAGCCGGCCTCATCCCCGGCACGTCAGGGGTGACAACTACCTTTGAGCCATCAAGGCACTCCATAAAATTTCCTCCCTTTGTAGATAAGGGCCAGGTCCTCATCCTCGCGAAAAAGGGGATCTTCTGCTCGGTGGTGCGTTTCTGGCTCAGGCGCTGGGCTGTTCAGAGCCTCCACCCGATGCCTCCATCTCTGTTCGAAACCAGTAAAAGATCGGTCAAATGGATTGGCTATTGAAAAACAAGTCGGGTAGGCAAAATAAAATGGGAAGACTTACTATATCGGCTGAATTGTAGTAGGACATCCCGTCCCGGAATTGTTGTCAGGAAAAGTCCTCCGCCATTCCCTGGTAAATGTCGGCCATCACTGTCCCAAAAGCCACTTGGTCGAAGAAGCTCTGCCAAATTGATCGAGAACAGTCTTTGGTTCCGTTGTATGCACATAACGGATGAGGGCGTAGCCGGAGTGGTTGGACTCTTTGGTCTATCGCCGTGGCCATTACATCTATTATGGCCAGGCCAGTCCTTACCAATTGCTTCACCTTGGCGGCTAGCTCGGTCACCTCGGCACTGTCTTCCTGGGCCATACCCTGTGGCCTCCAGTTGTATCGTCTCTTCGGGGGCTCTGAAGTGAAAGGGGGGAGCCCGGGCCGAACTAGGTCTGGGAGGGGGACATCATACATATAGAACCACTCTGTTGGCCAGACGTCGGTATCCTCCCGAGGTGGGCCCAATCGGTATTCTGCCCCCTCGATTCAACAGACTTCGGCTGCTCCAACCTCGTAAAGCTTTTCGGCGAGAGAACAAGGCACTACACAAAAATACCTCCTTCATAGTCTGAAGTGCGCTTCGCACCCAAGATGCATCTCGCATAGGGTGACATACCCCGCGATGTGCAAAATTGAGTTGGGGGTAAGGTGGTGGAGGTGCAACCCGTAGAACTCTAGCAGGCCTCGGAGGAAGGGGTGAATTGGAAATCCTAAACCGCGCAGCAGGAAGGAAACGAAGCACACCCTTTCATCCTTTTGAGGGTAGGGGTAATTCTCTGCGTGTACCTGCTTGTTGATGGATGTTAAGCCTGGGCGGGTCACTATCAGATCTGAATCTGGTAGGTATCCCTGTCAGGCCAAGCGCTCTAGTTGAAGGTGCGAGACGGCGCAACTGCCCCAATCACCTCTGACAGGGCCGTGAGGGCGCCGCGAAGAACCTGCATCGCTCGCAATGGGAAGCCCTCAAGGTTGGACTTGGGAGGAAGGGGAGCGCTTGCGCAGGTTGCTTGGAAAGAGGAGTTGAGATTTGTGATAAATCCACACGCCTGACTCGTGGATAAAAAGGGGGAGAGACCGACGCTTCGACGTTTCACAATAAACTAACTTGCTTCCCCGTAAGACACAGCTCCCAAGGTCAGAAAGCAGAGGCCATGTGTGGCGTGGCTGGGCCCACCCGGTGGGACTACCAATCTTTCCGAAGACTGCTTGAGGATATGATGGAAAGATCTTGCATGGAACTTACCTGCCGAGCCGAAGACCCCGGAACCGAAGCTCAAGAATGTCGTCCTCAGCGTCGGAGACCAGTTCAGGGGCTACTAACAGTGTCCTAGACTAGGAGGTACTAACCTTGTCGGCCCATATTCCTCGGGCTGGGCTAGTGGGCCCTCATTCTTATCAAGATGGACTCCAGAAGATATACGCGGGAGGAAGGATCAAGACTACATCTGCCGAAGACTTGCCGTATACTCCAAGATTTCTCCTGCCGCCTCCAGGCCAAGATACCGACCTTGTAACCCTAGATACCCTACCTGGCGTGTATATAAGCCAAAGGGTTTAGCCCTTAGAAGGGACTTCAATGCAATATCATTCATCTAGCCCTAGAACTAGAACACATCTTACGATCTCGAGGTAGATCAACTCTGTACTTGATACATCTCCATTGATATAAACAAGAGCAGGATGTAGGGTTTTACCTCCATTGAGAGGGCCCAAACCTGGGTAAACATCGTCTCCTTGTTCCTATTACCATCTGTCCGAGATCCCTAACTCGGGACCCCCTACCCTTAGGTCTGCCAGTTTTCACACCGCGGCCGTAGTTGGCCCGGATGTCCGGGTCATCGTCCGGATGTCCGGGTGGGTCCGGATGATCCAGCTTCATCTGGAGGCTTGATGTACTCTTGGTGTGCATCATCCGGATCATCCAGCTGGGGGTCCGGATCATCCGGGCTTGCTCCAGATCGTCCGGGCAGGGTTCCGGATGATCCGGGCAAGTCCTGTCTTGGTCTGTTTCTTCTCCGTCTTCTCGTTCTTCTGCTTCCATCGTTCAGTCTTGCTCCTTAGCTTCTCCATGGATGGTTCCTTGGTACCTGAGTATGCAAAGGGTCTCCACTTGAGGTGGTAGCCATGTCTCATGTGATTCGAAAGGGAGTTGAGTGAGGAGGGAGTTCACCTCGGTTTCAATAGCTCTGGTACGTGTCGGAACTCGGGCTCCGGGGACCCGGGTTTGAACTCTGGGGGGCGCTTGCTGCCTAACAACTCGACGGTGACCATAGCGAGGCTACGGTAAGAGCACAGTCACACACAAGGCATGACAGGGGACACAACAGCTACCCAGGTTCGGGCCACCCTGCGGTGTAAAACCCTACTCCTGCTTGTGGTTGGGATTATTGTGGGCAAGAGAGTTCTCGCATGCAAGGTTGAAGAACGAGGAGTCGATCTCCCTCTACGGTGGCAGCACTGCCCCTTTTATAGTCGCCTTGGTCCTCTTCCCCCAAAAATATTGGCGGGAAGGGTAGCCACACAACGGCGGTTCAAAGGGGGACAGGCGCCCAGGCTTATCCTAAAAAAAGGCGGTATTCGCCTGCAAAGGTGCTATCCATGATGCGCAGGTGGGCTCGGTGATGACCTCCACCCGACACGCCTTATCGTCTTGGTCTTCATACACCAAACGGGCAAGCTTTGGGACTTGCTTTGCAGGAGGGGAGCTGGTGCTGCTCCTTTATCACCAAAGAGGAAACCCTCTCTGACCGCGCCTGCTGGCACGGCCCTGCCGCTGTCATCATCTTGCGGGGGTGTGTCACCCACGTGAAGGGCATGAGACCGCTAGGCTAGCACCAGGCGGCGCCCTGCTTGAGTGGCTTCGGGAGGCTGCCTCGCGAGGGCACCTCGTGAGGCCTCCTGCTGATGTCGAGTCTTCGGTGAGTCCACTCCTTGCAGAGGGGGTCCTCATGAGGCTGGAGCCTCGCAAGGTGTCTTGCTTCGCAGCGCCCGTGGTTGGGCCGCCTCTTGGGCCTTCGCTAGGCATTGCTTCCTGGGTTGTAGGTAGACGGCCCGTGGTACCCTGGTTCCCACTGGGACGACACTATCCCCCGGGCCCGTGACGCACACAATCTGCCCGTTGGGAACGAAATGGCACGGGGCCTAAGACTGTCGGGCCCAGGCAGGGATGCGTGGCACACGACCGGACGTGGGACGCCCCCTCTTCCCCCACTACACTAGGGAACGCGCCTGTGCTGCCATGAAGCAGACCCGCACGGGGCGCAAGGCCTTCATTGCCTTCCTTCGCGCTCTGCTCCTCGCCTCCCTTTGTCTTCCTCGCACACTGCTCTTCGCAACTTCCTCCTCTCCTCGATCCGAAGCTTCATCATGCATCCATGGTGCCTCCCAAGAAGGGAAGGGCGAAGGTGGCGGCCGTGGTGGAGGTGGAGCTGTAGCCCGCCCTGGCCAGATCCACAATCGTCAATGCCGAAGGGCTCGATAAGGTGCGCCCGATGATCGCTGCCGCCACCAATGAGTGCAAGGCCACCCAGATTTGGCCAGGGTCGTGCCCCATTGCCGACCTCGACGCCACCACCATTCCCCTCTATCTCCATACTATCTTCACCGGCCTGCTGCCGCTCTTCTCCGACTTCTTCAACGCCATCCTCTCGCATTACCAAATCCACGCGCTCCACCTCCAGCCCAAGTCCGTCCTTCTCCTATCCATCTTCGCCTACTTTTGCGAAGCCTTCATGGGAGTGATGCCCTCGGCAATGCTCTTCTGCCACTTCTACAGCTTGCGGCTGTCAGCGGCAGACCAGCACTCTGGTTGCGCTTCGTTCCGCAGCGTCGAAGGGACAGCGGACAACACCAATTACATGAAGATCTCCAAGAAGGTGGAGGGCTACAGGAAGCACTAGGTCTATGTGGACGCGGGCCAGTACAGCCCCCTGCTGCAGCTGTCGGCAGCCCCTACCATGAAGAGGTCCGGATGGGAGCACGCCAAGCTCACCGACCCCAAGCTAGCACCGCTGTGGGGGAGGATGGACAAGCTGAAGGCCGCGAAGGTGACGGGAGCCATGGTCGTCAAGGAGTTCTTGCACCGGCGCATCGCCCCCCTCCAAAGGCGCTCCCACCCGGTGTGGGCCATTACCGGTGCCAAGGACCCAATGCGGTTGAGCGTTGGCAATTTGGTGCCAGAGGTGGTGGAGGAGGTGCTGCATCTCCTGATGGGTGAGGAGGCAGAGGAACCGCTCAGAGATGGGCTCCCCCTATACCACTACTCAAACAAGGATGAGCTGGTCAAGGAGATGCCGCGCTTCGACCAGTGGGGCCTGATCCTGGAGGGTCACAAAGGGCCTCGCGACAACCCTCTCTTGGTGCTGCCCAGCTCAGGAGGCCATGACGAGGCCGGGGCCTCGGCAAGCGCTGCAGGGGAGAGCGACGCTGGGCGGGCCTACGAACCCGCCGCCAGCAGCTGGACGGGCTCGGTGACAATGATGACGATGACGATGAGCGATTTGTGATCACGCCCTCCCGGCCCTCGCGCACGGGAGGTGAAGGAAGCAGCAGGGTGGGGGCTGATGCGCCCCTCGTGGAGAGGACCGGGACCAGTGACGAGGTCGTCGGGCCCCCTATAAAGGAGACCGGCGCCAACCCAGCGGGGGAAGACCTCGGCAAGTCCCATGCCGAGCCCCCTAGGGCGCGCACAGGCGAGCCACGTGAGGGCGGCGGCGGCAGCAGCCCGCTACCAAAATTGAAGAAGAGGAAGTGGGTTCCTAACAACGAGTAAGTCACCGCACCTCGCTTTCTCTTTCTTTTCAGTCTTGTTTTCTTCCTCCCGAAGCCTGGGGCTGAGCCCTTGGCTCACGCAGGGAGCCCACGATGAAGAAGAAGAAGACCCCCAGCTCAAAGGGGGCCCCGGCGTCCTCTGCAGGCGCCGAGGAACGTGAAGAGGCCTCCCGCCGCCCCGAAACCGAAACGGGGCGCGTGGAGGCAGAGGAGGAGAAAGTGACTCCTCCCGAGCCACGGGTGGACGCATCTCCTGAGGCTGAAGGAGATGAGCCTAGAGAGCCAGCCTCCGGAAGAGGGGCCGTGCCTCCCGAGGCGCCCGCTGCAGGAGGAGACGCAGAGATGGAGGAGGCTGAGGCGCCAACTCCCCCGCCGAACTCCGCCCCTGCCATGGAGGCCGCAGCCGCCGAAGGCGCCTCGGCAAACTCCAGCGCTCGCCGGCGCGGGAGGCTCCCAACGCGGGCACGACGAGCCCGTAGAGTGCGCCGCCACGGCAACAGGAGGAGGAGACTCCGACGAGCCCCCCCGCTGCTGACAACCGACGCAGCTCCCGAGGGGAGCGAAAACGCGGAGGCCCAGCGGGGGTCCGGTGCCGACCACAGCGGTTGGCCCCTGCAACTGGTGAGCAGCAGTGCCGTGCTCAAGCTCGGGGCACTGCAGGGTGCCAGGGCAGCCCTTGACCAGTTGGAGGCAGACCTCTAGGCGGAGGAGGCAGGCATCGCCGACGAGCGGTTGCGCCTCGTGGAGGGGTGGCGGCAAGTAGATGTCGCAATCAAGTTGGGCCGCCGCCAAGATGAAGCCGCATGGGAGAAGCGCGAGAAGGCCGCCTTCGACGCCAAGGAGATCTTTGAAAATGTTGTCCGTGAGGCCAACGCGGCCGACAAGCGTCGTGCAGATGCGAAGGCCCAGGCGAAGGTGATGCGAGAGCAGTTTGCCGCCCAGTCGGTTTTAACGCAGACGCGGGAGAATGCCGCCACCGCTCGCGAGGAGGAGCTCGACTCCCATGAGGGCGAGCTCGACAAGCGTGCCTAGGCCCTTGCTGGTCATGAGGCGGACGCTGCGATCCACGAGCGAGAGCTTGCGAGGATGGCAACCGAGCAGGCCATGGAGCACGCACGCCTAGAGACGCTGGATCGCCAGGTGGCCGCCGCCCAGGCCTCCTATGAGGAGCGCATGGAGAGGGCCAACGCCCAGCTGGAGGCCAAGGAGAAGAAGATCCAGGCGGACACCGACGTGAAGGCTGAGAGGAGTTGCCAGGCTCTTGCCGCAGATTATAGCAAGAATTTGAAGGTCTGGGAGGACCGCTTCAAGAAGAAGCGCGAGGTGCTCCAAGCAGAGATCTCCGGCCTCAAGGAGCTGCTGACGGAGGCGGAAGGCAGCCGGAAGCTCGCGCTGAAGGCCAAGGCTGACGCGGAGGCAGAGCTGGCCTTCCTCCAGCAGCAGGTGGGCAGCGTCTCCAATGTTGTCGACCAGGCCAGGGATGAGGCGGCTCTGGCACGGGGGCATCAGCATGAGCGCACCAAGATGTTCCACGCCCTCTCCATCCGAGCCCGCGGCACACTGACCACCATCTGCCAGGTGAGGCTCGGCGGCCCCCTCGAGGACAACAACGCCAGCTACCTCGACTTCTTCACCAAGCTTGTGGAGAGGCTTGAGGACGGGGCCAAGCGGGTGAACGGCATTATCGAAGATGAGTGCCGCGATCTCCTCGGCCAGGCAGCGATGCGCATCTTCAGCAGCCTTCTTCACGCCAACGCCAACTTCAACTTTGACAGGGTCATGGCCCCTATCCCTCCGGAGCTCCGTGAGGGCCTTGGGAAGGCGGTGGAGGACCACGTGGACTCCCTGCTCGAGAAGTTCTCCCATGGCAGCGAGAGCTCCAGCGAGGTTGAAGATGACGAAGGCGACGGCGATGGCGGCGACGACGGCTCGTCCTCCTAGGCTTTTCCTTTCTCCTTTTACTCTGTATCCAATATGTGTAGCCCCGTGGGGGCGTGAGGACATGATTGTGGGGTTAAGTAAAGTACTTAATGCATTGCCTTAATTTGTGTTTCTCGCGAGGCATCCTCGTCAGGCTTATTTTTCCCTTCTTGCTTGCCTTGATGCTCTACGTCGTCGGGACCCAGCCCCCGAGCGAGCTACGACCGTCGCTGGTATGTTAGGACACATGCCTAGACAAGGCCAGAGGGTGTAGGGCTCTGTGAGGTGGTAAGGGCTCCCGAGACGCGATGCTCAGGAAGCCCCCCTTTGATGTGCAAGCGGCTCACGCAGGGGAGAAAACATCAGCACTCAGCGAGGTTGCAGGGAGAGAAGAGCGTGAAAGGCACTGAGAACAGCTCGCGAGGCATTTTTAGACTTAGCTTTTTCACGGAGTGTGGCGCTTGGCGAGTCATAGCTTGCGGAGTACGCCTTGTGAGGCTCTCGCTCATGAGGCCTCCCGCTGGTACTTGGCGAAGATGGCCACCGCAGGCTACCTCATGAGGCAGCGCTCGCGAGGCTTCCTGTGGGCCTCTTGAGGAGGCATCTTGCTGTGGATCACCTCATGAGGCAGCACTCGCAAGGCCTTCTGTGTGCCTTATTCCCATGACAACTGTATGTCGACAAGTTTTGCAAGTATTGTGGCGGCACGCGCTCGCTAGCTTGCTCGTGGGTATCATGTGAGGAGAGAAGTACCAAGGACCTTGGTCAGGTGGCGTGCACGGGAGCAGGCCCGCGAGCCAGAGCTCAGTCGCTTGGGTTTGATGGCGCTGTTGGGCCTGGCCCGAGCGCAGGTATCGTGTCCAGCCCCTGCTCGCGTGATACGCAGGAGGGAGTTTGCGAGCGCGCACGGCCTCCTGGAGTAAATTGCTTACCAAACCCACATAATACTTAGGAAATAAAACTTTACTTCTGCATAAAATAGGTTTCATGTCACAACCCTAGAATAACTGCCTGCAAATAGTTGCATCTGCATCCATGCATCATGTTCAAATGCAAATGAAACTTCAAATGGGGATGATAAACCCTAGCACCCAAAATAATTCAAATAGGTTCAACCTAAAAATATTTCCAATGAACCCAAACAATTGAGGGCTGTTGGAAATAATTCTAAATGTGCCCACAAATAATTTCAGGAGTTTTGGAAATGGTTTAGTATTTTTACTAAATCAAAAACAGAAAAGGGAAATAGAAAACAGAAAAGAAATAGAGAAGAGAGAGAGAGAGAGAGAGAGAGAGAGAGAGAGAGAGAGAAAATCACCTGGGCACTCACCTGGCCGGCCCAGCCCACTGGCCCCTGCCAGTCATCCCTTTCCTCCCGCCAGGAGAACAGCGTGCGTGTGGCCAACGTGCGCGAGCACGCGCCCCATGCCACCTCCTGCTTCCGTCAACCTCTGGACGAGGGGATAGGCTCCCTGTTGCCGTCCAGATCGAGCCCACCTCTCTCCCCTCACTTTCCCCCTCTCCCTCGCCTGTTCTTCGCCATGGCCGAGGGCCACGCAAGCTCGCCACCGTGAACCCGCGACCACTGCCTCCCCCTCGTCCCCTCGAGCCGTCCAGAAGCTCCGCCTCGACATCCTCGTCCTCTCCACCGAGCCACGTAACGCGGGATGCCCTACATCGCCGTCTCCATCGCCGTCTTCCTCCTCGTCCGCCAGAGATCGCCGTCGCCATTCTGACTGCTCCAGCCCTCCCCCGAGCTCGCGGACCACCTCCTCGTCTTCGTTGTGAGCCCCTAAGCCTTTCCCCCTAGCCCCGTCGTCTCTCGCACCCTCTAACCATGGGTTTCGTCGAGCCCGAGAACCCACCGCCGCCGGCCATGTCGCCGCGGTGGCTACAGACACCGTAGCTTGCGCATGAGCATGTCATCTTGCTCGGGTTGCTCCCAGGAGACGAACGCACCCCCTAGCTCGCCTTGTCGTGCACCGTAGCGCCGCAGCCATCGTTGCCCGAGCTCCAGCCGCCGCCATTGTGGTCGCTGCCGTCGATTGAAGCCGCCTCCGGCGATGCCGTTTGCACCATCGGATGTGCGCGAGCCCCAGCTCCACGTAGAGCCCCTCCGCCGCTTGTTTGGTCGCCGGAGGGTAAAACCCGAGCCACTCCGCCGTGTCTGTCGTCGCCGGCGGGCTTAACTCCGGCCTAACCACCGTTTAGGACTAACCCTAATGACCCCCTGGGTCACCGACAGGTGGGCCCTTGCCCTGCTAACTTTTGGTTAAGTTTTTAATTAAACTTAATTAACCCGCTGACTCACTGACATGTGGGCCCAGCCCTGCTCACAGCTTTAGGTAGGATTAACTTAACGCTAATTAACCCTGTTAATTAGCTGAGCCACTAACCAGTGGGTCCCACGCGTCTGGTTTGACCTGGACCGCCCCTGTCGACTGCTGACGTCACCCTGACGTAATGCTGACGCAATAAATCATTTTTTTGGATTTAGATTAATTTTAAATAACCAGGAAATTCTATAAAATGTTATAAACTTCAAAAAATCATATAAAATCAACCGTAGCTCAGATGAAAAAGATTTATATATGAAAAATGATCAGAAAAATATGAAGAATCTATTTTGTGGAATTTGCATGCATGTTAGGACAATTTTTGGCTACTGTTTAGGACATATCAAATAAAGGACATTTAAATAACCACGTGTGGAGTTTGAATTTGAACCTTTGGTTCAAACCAACTCCAACCAATCTGTTGTTAGTTGCATTAGCTCAATCAACAACATATTTCCATGTCATGATCATGCATCATATTGTTGCATTGCATTGATTGTGTTCTTTCTCTGTGTGTTGGTGTTTGTTCCTTCTCGGTAGATGACGGTTCCGATGTCATGATCGTTAACACCGATGAAGAGCTAATAGCTATACTATCTTCAGAAGTGCCAGGCAAGCAAACCCCCCTTGAGCATTCCGATACAACCCCATTCTCTCGCTCCTGCTCTCTTTTATTGCATTAGGACAACAACGATTCAACTATTACTTATTGCGGTAGTTGAACCCATTCCTCTGCATGACCTGTCTTTACCATAATAAATAGTAAAACCCACTAGCATGAGTAGGAATTGCTTGAGCCATGTTGTGCCTACTCATCCATGCTTGCTTGTTATGCTTGCTATTGCTTAGAGTTGTGTCAGGACTGATCCATCTGGGCGCTGAATTGGAATGGATGTGAACATGTCCTACTGATGAGAGGTAAGTGTGTGAACACGTTTTGGTAAAGGTAGCGATGAGAGGCCATGTAGGAGTACATGTTGGGTTGTCTCATTGAGACCATCCTTAAGAACTGAGTTCAGTGTTTGTGATCCAAGAACAGTTACTACCACACATTGGGCTCCGGGCGCTCCAAGCTCTCTCGACTTATTAATCGCCTTGATCTATGTCCAGGAGTCGCAACTAGTTTCTGGTGTTTGTAGGATATGTGTTGGCGGCCGTGCATAGCGCTGACCTTAGGGGTGGGCTATGATGCGGTAGAGACACCGAGGCATGGTGTACCAAGTGACACCCGAATGGTGCTCTTGGGAACCCTGCAATCATCGTTTGGGGCCGTGATAGAAACTTCGGCCGGACTTCCTTTGCGGATACAACCTCAAATAGGCGATAAACCTGGACTAGAGTCTTGTGTGGTTAGTCAGGTCGTGGCCGACACCCTCGCCAGGCTTCCGCTTGAAGGTTGCCGAGATACAGGACGCGTATATGGTGGTAAGTGGTGAGAGCGTGTGTGAAGAAGTACACCCCTGCAGGGTTAATTATCTATTCGAAGAGCCGCGTCCGCGGATATGGACTACTTGGAAGCTTACATTGTTCATAGACAAGTTGAAATGGATACTCTAAAATGCGCAAGATAAGTGTGAGTGTTATGGATGGCCTTCTCGTAGGGCGACGGGAGCGGATCCATAGTGATGTATTGTGGTGGTGACTATGTGGACTCGTGTGCGCTCTCTCACTCCAAAGAAGTTACTGGTAGTCGTAGTTCAGGTTAGCCACTAAGTCAAAGCTGGCTTGCTGCAGTTAAACTCCACAACCCCATTCTTGATAATGATGCATATGTAGATAGTTCTGATGTAAGTCTTGCTGAGTACCTTTGTACTCACGGTTGCTTAATTTATGTTTTTGCAGAGGAGACGTTAGTTTCACTAGTGCTTTCAACGACGAGTTCAATGTTGATCGATTAGCTTGGAATCCTAGACAGAGGTCTAGCTCCTATGGAGGGTCTTGTAGATAGACAGGCTTTCTAGCCTTATTTTTTTCCAGCTGTCTGTAGTCAGACAGGTTATGCTTCCGCTTGTTGCTTGTATGACTCTGTATGTTGGGTCATGAGACCCATGTTTGTAATATCATGTTATGTATGGCTCTTCAGAGCCTCTTAAATAAATACTTTGAGTCGTAGAGTTATGTTGTGATGCCATGTTGTATCTACACATATCATGCATACTGTGTGTATGTTTTGAAATGCATTGGTATGTGTGGGATTCGACACCTAGTTATCTTCTTTGGTAGCCTTCCATACAGGGAAATGCATCCTAGTGCTGCCACTGAGCCTTGGTAGTTCGCGACTGCTCTGGAACACATGGATTGACCGACATGTATCCTTCTTTGCTCCTGTGTCTATCCCTATGGGGAAATGTCACGCGGTGTTACTGGAGTCCTGATAGCTTGCTACGGCCCAGTACACACGCTGATGACCGACACGTTCATTGTTGGGTTACCTATGTCTGTCCCTGTACGTTCGTGACACCTTGGTTTCTGACTAGTCATGTCGACCCGGGTTCTCTGTCATATGGATGCTAGCATCACAATCATAAACGTGATCCAAAAGACGCAAACGGTCCCAGCCAAGGTAAAGGCGGCAGCCGTGGGTTACCGTGCGTGAGGCCGCAAAGTGATATGATGTGTCTTATGCTAGATCGGTGTGACTTAGGATCGGGGTCCTGACATTTCATTACACAACCAAAAAGTTGAGGCTGCCGTGATGGACATGAGACAGCTTGAGGATGGTGCAGCCACGTGGCGCCCTCAGTTTCACAACCAAAAAAGACAAGGCTGCCATGACGGACACGGGACAGCTTGAGGATGGTGCAGCCAGGCGGTGCCCTCAGATCGACTGTTCCGCTAGCACTGAGCATGGGGCTTCCACTGGGTTGTGGGAGGGAGCTCTCGCGGGCCCATCAGGCAGCACAAAGAGAGGCTCCGGAGCGTGTACAGCTCCATTTCATTCGTACGCGTGAGGTCACGGGTAGAACTTGCGGAGGTGTTGGATGTTCCATGTGTTAGGCACCGGAACGCCCTCCTCCATTTCCAGGCGTGCAGCGCCAGGCCGGGAGACATGAGTGACCCTGAACGGGCCTTCCCACATGGGTGAGAGCTTGTGGAGTCCTTCTCTGGAGAGGATCCTTCGCAGGACAAGAACGCCAGCTTCAAGGGTGCGGGGGCGTATGTTGCAGTTGTGATAGCGACGCAAGGCTTGTTGGTACCGGGCGGCGCGTAGAGCAGCCTGGCGACTGGCTTCCTCGAGGAGCAACAGATCAGCTTCTCGCGAGCCGTCCTGATGATCCTCGTTAAAGGCGAGGACTCGTAGGGACCCATGCTTGAGCTCATGAGGGAGGACCGCTTCCGCCCCGTAGACGAGGAAGAAAGGTGTTTCGCCGGTAGGCTTGGTGGCCGTCGTGCGGATTGACCACAACACGGACTGGAGCTCGTCGAGCCAGCCTTTGCCATAGGCGTCGAGATTTTTCTTGAAGCTTCTTGTCTTGAGGCCCTTGAGGACTTCAGTGTTGGCGTGTTTGGCCTGGCCGTTGCTTCGCCGGTGTGCCACGGAGGCGTAGCAGATCTGCGTGCCGAGGTTGGCGTAGTACGACTTGAAGAGGCTGCTCGTGAACTGCGAGCCGTTGTCAGTGATGATGCTGTTGGGGATGCCGAAGCGGCTCACGAGGTTCTTGATGAACTTGACGGCTGAGGCTACCGAGATGGTGCGGACGGGCTCCACCTCCGTCCATTTGGTGAACTTGTCGATGGCGACGTAGAGGTAGTGGTAGCCGCCAGCTGCGCGAGGGAAGGGACCCAGGATGTCCAGCCCCCAGACCGCTAAGGTCCATGAGAGGGGGACGGTCTGGAGGCCTTGCGCCGGCTGGTGGACTTGCTTGGCGTGGAATTGGTAAGCTTCGCTGGATTTGACCAGCTCAGTGGCGTCTTGAAGCACGGTAGGCCAGCAGAGGCTACTGCGGAACACCTTGCCGGCCTCTAGATAGGTTCTGAATTCATTGGCCCAGCTGTCAGCTTGCAGCTCCAGTGCCAGCAGCAGGCGAGCGCCTGAAGATGGGCCGCAGTCGGGTGCGCCTGAGGGTGGTGCGGGAGGGAGCTCCTCATGAGGCGCCGTGGCGCTGGCGGCAGGTGGCATAGCTGATGGCTTCAAGAGCCTTTCCTTGAAGACGCCGGGCTTTTGAGGCTCGCGGCGAGACGCCCGCTTGGCGATGTCATCTGCTTCCTTGTTGCTGCCGCGAGGGACATGTTGGAGCTCCATGCCGAGGAAACGCTTCTCAAGCTTGTGCACCTCTTCGAGATAGGCCGCCATGTGCTCATCCTTGGGCTTGTAACTTTTGTTGGAGAAGCTGACGAGGAGCTGAGAGTCGCCCTTGATGATGATGCGCTTGATGCCAAGGGCAGAAGCAGCCTTAAGCCCGGCGATAAGGCCCTCATACTCCGCGATGTTGTTGGAGACCTTATTGGCATGCTTGAAGCAGAGATGTATAGTGCAGTAGAGCTTGTCTCCTGTCGGTGAAGTGAGCACGACTCCAGCACCTGCGCCTTGCCGGGAGAATGCGCCGTCAGAATGCATGGCCCAGCCTCCCGGGGCCTCCTCTCCAGGAAGCAGGGATTCGTCCTCGCGAGGCTCCTCTTGATGCGGGTCTGTCCATTCTGCCGTGAAGTCCGCCAAAGCGGCGCCCTTAATCGTCCTTGTGGTGAGGAATTCTAGCGCAAAAGTTTGCAGCTCGATATTCCACTCGGCGACACGGCCAGTGGCGTTGGGGCTATGCAGGACCTGCTCCAGGGGATAAGAGGTGATCACCTTGATGGGATGGCCCTGAAAATAGTGGCGGAGCTTCCTGGAAGCGATGAGGAGCGTGAGGAGGAGCTTCTGGTGCATGGGGTACCGCTCGTGCGCATCCCGTAGTACTGAGCTGACGAAGTAGACGGTGTGCTCGACGAGGCGCGTGGCCGCAGGCGTAGCAGCTTGATCTTCGGGGAGCTCAGGAGGCGGCTCGCTAGGGGCCTCTCGAGGAAGACCCTTCGCCAGAGAAGGTGCAACCTCGGGAGGCACTGGTGCGGCCTTGGCGGGCGCAGGTGCAGCTGATTTTGCTTGGCGATGATGGGCTCTTCTCGTTCCGCCACAAGGGCTGCACTAACCGTCTGGGGGGTGGCCGCCAGGTATAGGAGCAGAGGCTCACGTTGGCGCGGGGTGACCATGACAGGAGGGCTTGTTAGATACCTCTTGAGGTCCTCGAAGGCTGCGTCGGCTTCAGGAGTCAACTTGAAGGGGCCCGATCTCTTCATGAGCTTGAAGAACGGCAAGGCACGTTTGCCGAACTTGGAGATGAAGCGCCCAAGCGAGGTCATGCATCCCGCGAGGCACTGCATTTCCCTGAGGTTTCGAGAAGGCTTCATCCGCTCCATGGCCTTGATCTTCTCGGGGTTGACTTCGATGCCGCGGTGGGAGACTAGGAAGCCAAGCAGCTTGCTGGAAGGAACTCCGAAGACGCACTTGGAGGGGTTGAGCTTGAGGTTGACCTTGCGGAGGTTGGCGATGGTTTCTTCGAGGTCTATGATGAGGGAGCAGGACTTGCAGCTTCTCAAGATGATGTCGTCGACGTAGGCTTTGGCATTTCTTCCCACCTGGGATTGTCGGGCCATTGGGAACCAGGGTACCTCGGCCCGTCTGCCTGCAGCCCAGGAAGCGACGCTTGGCGAAGGCCCAAGACGTGGCCCACCCATGGGCGCCGCGAAGCGAAGAAAACTCGCGCGGCGCTAGCCTCACGAGGACCCCTCCTCAAGGAGCAAACTACCAAGACTTAGCCGTAGCAGCGGCAGGAGCCCTCGCGAGGCCCCCTCGTGAGGCGGACTCCCGAGGCGGCCCCCCGAGACCATCCGAGCCTGACGTCAGCCGCGCGGTCCTGTGCCCATCACGTGGTGACGCGCTTTGCGACGAATGGCGGCAGAAGCCGCGCGAGCGGGCACAGACAGAGAGGGTTTCCTGTTTGGTGCTAAAGGGGCAGCACCAGCCGCCCTCCTCCAAAGCAAGTCCCAAGGACTGCCCATTTGGTGAAAGAAGACCAAGACAGCGAGGCACGCAGGGCGGAGGCCACCACCGAGCCCACCGGTGCGTCATGGATAGCAACTTTGCAGGCGAAGACCATCTTTTGTCAGGATAGCCTGGGCACCTGTCCCCTTTTAAAACCTGCCAATTGTGGCTACCCTTCCTGCCGAGATTTTCAGGGGAAGAGGACTAAGGCGGCTAAAAAAGGGGCAGCACTGCCATTGTCGAGAGGATGGATCCCTTTGTCTCCTACCTTGTACGCGAGAACTCTCTCTTGCCCACAGCAATCCCAAACACAAGCAGGAGTAGGGTTTTACACCGCAAGGTGGCCTGAACCTGGGTAACCGCTATGTCCCCTGTCATGCTCTGTGCTCGTGTGCTCTCGTTGTAGCCTCACCGTGGTCACCCTTGGATCGGTAGGAACGAGCTTGCCCCCAGTGTTTGAACCTTTGGGTCCCTGGAGCCCCGATTCCGACATTTGGCGCACCAGGTAGGGGGGCGGCTTTGGTTCTTCTCACTTCCTCACCGTCATGGCCGACGCCCGTCGCGAGTGCTACGCTCGCAGAGCTGCCAGGGTGGCCCAGACAGAGTTGGTTACCCGTGACGACCGTCAGCGCCGCGCCCTGGCTGCCACCACCGACCCCGCTGCAAGGGAGCAGCAGGCTTCCTCCCTCCACCCGTCCGTGCAGCCGGATGGCCACACCGCCACGGCCTCCTCGCTCGCCCGCCGCAACGCGCCGGCCACGCTGCTCATGGAGCGCGAGCTCCTGCGCTACCTCCCCATCGACGCCGGCTATGACGCCTGGCTCGCCCGCATCACCGAGCTTGTCAACGCCGTTGGAGAAGCCCCGGCGTCCTCTCACTCGCTCCACCCACCGCCGTCTCGCGCCGGGGACGTGGCGCATGGTGCGCCGCCACCACCTCCTCCACCCAGCGAGGGTGCCAGGCGCCACCGCGACGCGCGGGCGCGTGAGCCGTCCCACGGCGCGTCTTCGCCGGACCATGGCGAGCCTAGCTGCCAGATCGTCCGGCGCGCGCCGCCCGACACGCGCGTGCTCCTTGAGCGACAGCGCCAGCGCCAAGACAGGACCATCTAGGAGGTCGCAGCGGCTGGCCACCAGAACCGTGCCGACCTCGCTGGTGGCGTTCCCTCCAGCTGCGGGGGCTGCCGCATCTTCACCTGCGAGTTGCGCCGCGTGGTGTGGCCCACCAAGTTCACGCCGGACCTGCCTCCGCGCTACGTCGGCAACCCCAACCCCGTAGAGTTCTTGCAGCTCTATGCCCTGAGCATCGAGGCAGGAAACGGCGACGACAAGGTCATGGTGAACTGGTTTCCCATGGCCCTCAAGGACAGCCCGTGCTCATGGCTCATGAACCTCCCCGAGGCGTCCATCTCCTCGTGGGACGAGCTCTGCCGGTAGTTTGTCGCCAACTTCAAGGGCATGCATGAGCGCTCCATCACGCTCAACGACTTGCGCGCCGTGCGCCAGCGCCCTGACAAGACTCTCTGCAAGTACATCTAGCGCTTCAGTCAGGTGCGCAACCAGATCCCGTGTGCCTCTGAGGCCGCCATCATCTCTGCGTTCTCCAACGGCATCACAGACGTCCGAATGCGCGAGAAGCTCGCCATCAACGATGAGCTTGACTCCGTGCTCGAGTTGTTCGACCTCGTCGACAGATGCGCCAAGGCTGAAGAAGGTCGCCTCTTCTCCCACAACGACCCCGACGCGACGCCAGACGCCGCCAAGGCCAAGAACAAGGACTCCAAGCTCAAGGGCCCTGCAGTGCTCTGGGCGGAGCCTGAGCAGAAGTGCGCCTGTGAGTGCGACGAGCCCAAGAAGGACAACCGCCCTCTTTGCGCCTACCACAACTCGTACTCCCACAACACTGAGGACTGCCATGAGCTCAAGCTGCTTCGCGACGAGCGCCTGGGCCGCCGCGCTGACCGCAACGATCGCGGCGCTGGCCGCGGAGGCGGCCGCAACGGCAACCGCTGGGGAGACCGCAACAGCAACGGCAACTTCCGGCAGAGCTGGCATGACCAACCTCGCGAGACCAACCCTCAGGCCAATGCCGCTCTTCCGCCGCTGCCGCCGCCACCTCGACGGAACGACGGCAACCAGCCTGACGAAGGCGTTGGGGGCTACCAGGAGCCTCGCGGGGTGGCTTGCATCCTCGGTGGGGCCCAGGCTCCCGCGTCCAACCGCCACTTCAAGCTGTTCTCTCGCGAGGTGAATGTTGCCCTCCCGAGGCCAGAGGCCCCTCGGCCCCTCAAGTGGTCGCAGTACGCAATCACTTTCGACTCCAAGGATCACCCCAAGTCTTCAAGCGCTGCGGGAACAATCCCCATGCTGTGCACCCCCACCATCAGCAATGTCGCCGTCGCCAAGACGCTCATCGACGGAGGTGCCGGCCTCAACGTGATCTCCATCGAGACCTTCGAGCAGCTCCAAGTGCCCTACAAGCAGCTGATGCTGACTAGGCCCTTCTCCCGAGTGACTGATGGCTCCACCATTCCTCTGGGGCAAGTGCGTCTTCCCATCACCTTTGGCACCCGCAAGAACTACCACACTGAGCTCATTGACTTCGACATGGCGCACATCGGCCTTCCATACAACGTCATCCTGGGCAACCTAGCACTCACCAAGTTCATGGCGGTGACCCATCACGCCTACAATGTCCTCAAGATGCCGGGCTGCAGCGGCATCATCACCGTCTGCTGTGACCAGAACGACGTGGTTCCCTCCCTCAAGAGCGCCTACAGGGTTGCCGCCACCGCCTACCCAGCTGACGAGGACGACGCCGCGCCTCAAGAGGCCGCACCCGCGAAGAAGAAGCAGCTGTTCTCTCAGGACCGTGCCGAGACGAAGAAAGTGTCGGTGGATGGCAGCGGCTCAGGCCCTGCCTTCACCATCGACACCGGCCTCTTTCCTGCATAGGAAGGCGCGCTCGTCACCTTCCTTCGGGCAAATTCAGATGTGTTCGCCTGGACAGCATCTGATTTGTTCGGTGTGCCGAGGGAGGTGATCGAGCACCACTTAGCGGTGTGCCCCAATGCACGCCCCGTGAAACAGAAGGCACGGCGCCAGGCACCGGAGAAGCAAGAGTTCATCGTCAAAGAAGTTCAGAAGCTACAAGAAGCTGGAGTAATCCGTGAAGTGCCCCATCCCGAATGGCTCGCCAACCCAGTCGTGGTGCCCAAGAAGTGCGGCAAGGAGCGAATGTGCGTTGACTTCATGAGCCTCAACAAGTTCTGCCCGCAAGATCCCTTCCCACTGCCTCACATCGACCAGATCGTGGACTCCACCGCCGGGTGTGAGATGCTATGCTTCCTAGACGCCTTCTCGGGCTACCACCAGATCAAGATGGCAACTGAAGACATGGAGAAAACGGCCTTCATCACCCCCTGCGGCATATACTGCTACATCTGCATGCCCTTCGGCCTCAGGAGCGCCGGAGCCACCTTCTAGAGGCTGATGCACATTGCCTTGGGGCCCCAGATGGGGAGAATCGCTAAGGCCTATGTCGATGACATCGTGGTCAAGACTCGCGAAGCCTGGTCCCTCATCGTGGATCTCGAGGAAACGTTCAACAACCTACGCAAGGTCAACCTCAAGCTCAACCCATACAAGTGCGTCTTCGGAGTTCCTTCCGGCAAGCTGCTTGGCTTCCTGGTCTGCCACCACGGCATCGAGGCCAATCCCGAGAAGATCAAGGCCATCGAGAAGATGCGTCCTCCTGTAGGATCGAAAGTATGTCTAGGGGGGGTGATTAGACTACTTGACCAAATAAAACTTAACCTTTTCCCAGATTTTAGTTGTAGGCAGATTTTAGCAATAGTACATGTCAAGCATCACCCTACACATGCAATCCTAAGAGTATAGCAGCGGAATGTAAGCAATTGCATATGTATGTAAAGGAGGGATAGGAGATTTCAAACGCAATGAAGACACGGTGGTTTTTGGTGTGGTTCCGATAGCTGGTGCTATCGTACGTCCACGTTGATGGAGACTTCAACCCACGAAGGGTAACGGCTGCGCGAGTCCATGGAGGGCTCCACCCACGAAGGGTCCACGAAGAAGCAACCTTGTCTATTCCACCATGGCTTACGTCCACGAAGGACTAGCCTCACTCGGGGTAGATCTTCACGAAGTAGGCGATCTCCTTGCCCTTACAAACTTCTTGGTTCAACTCCACATCTGGTTGGAGGCTCCCAAGTGACACCTAACCAATCTAGGAGACACCACTCTCCAAAAGGTAATAGATGGTGTGTTGTTGATGAACTCCTTGCTCTTATGCTTCAAATGATAGTCTTCCCAGCACTCAAACACTCCTCACAGATTTGGCTATGGTGGATGAAGGATTTGAGTGGAAAGCAACTTGGGAGAGGCTAGAGATCAAGGTTCAAATGGTAGGAATGGAATATCTTGATCTCAACACATGAGTAGGTGGTTCTCTCTCAGAAAATGAATGGTGGAAGTGTAGGCACGTTCTGATGGCTCTCCTTACTGAGAAGGAGGGGGTGGAGGGGTATATATAGCCTCCACACAAAATCCAACCGTTACACACTTTTGACCCAACTCGGTGGCACCGAAACGATCATCTCGGTAGCACCGAACTGTGTAAAAGATATGAACGTTAGGAATCTTGGTGGGACCGATACGAACAACTCGGATGGACCGAAGTGCAATGGCTAGGGCAATCCTCATCTCGGTGGCACCGATTGCATCAACTCGGTAGGACCGAAGTGAAGCAATAAGGCAACAGAGAGTTGGCAAGCCATCTCGGTGAGACCGATTTGCAAACTCGGTGAGACCGAAGTAAGTGCAAACGATTACAGATAGTTGGCAAGGCCATCTCGGTGGGACCGAGATCCGTTTCGGTGGATCCGATTTGTTAGGGTTTGGCAGTTGCTAAGTCTTGGTTGAACTCGGTGGGGCCGGATTGGAAATTTTGGTGGGGCCGAGTTGGACTTTAGGTTTAGGACATATTTGGGTAGAGATAGTGGTTGAGGGTTTAGGAATACTGTCACTAAGCACTTGAGCAAAAGGACCATTAAGCAACGCCTCATCCCCTTTTAATAGTATTGGCTTTCCTATGGACTCAATGTGATCTTGGATCACTAAACCAAAAATGTAGAGTCTTGAGCTTTTGCCAATCCTTGTCTTTAGCATTTTGAGGGGTCCACATCTCTAGTCCATGCCATGCCAATCATTGAACATCCTGAAATCTTAATCTTGAATGGACATTAGTTCAATGAGATATATGTTGTTATGAATTACCAAAACCACCAAGGGAGCAAATGTGCTTTCAATCTCCCCCTTTTTGGTAATTGATGACAACATATACATCAAAGCTTCGACAGATGATTAAGTAAATGAAAAACATCGTCGCTTTGAGAAGTATGTGATAAGCGAGAGCTCCCCCTAAATTTGTGCATTATTAAAAAAATTGCGTTTGAATGCAAATGCACAATTGATTAGGCTCATGGGTTACTCTCCCATGTCACATACATCTTGGTGGAGAGCGCAAAATGATAAGATTGGAATAATAGGCATGCATCACCAACATAAGTAATTGATCATACAAGATAATGAAAAGGATAAATATGGAACATCACAATAAGCATAATATGATCAATCAACATAGTATCTCACAAGCATAAACGACAGAATACTGTAGCAAGCGCACATAAAACAGAGTATCAACGAACAAGCAAACAAGTAGCAAATGAAACTCTCGAAGCAAAGCAAAAACAAGAAACTCTCTCTCTCGAGGCCTATGATCTATACAAATTCTCCCCCTTTGGCAACAAGTACCAAAAAGTTCGAATCGTATAGCACTAATCGGCTCTCTAGGCACGGTCCTCCGAAGCTCCTGAAGGCGACCTTCTGCTGGCTGCTCCGGTGTGCGTAGACGGCGTTGAGATGAGAGCGTCCGCGAATGCTTCTGCTGAAGACTGCTGGACTGGAGGAGTGGAGACCTGCTGTGGCACTGTGGCTATGGCGGCTGGTGCAGATACAGTGGTCTGTGGATCCACAACTGGTATCGCAGCTGACCTGGCAGCCCTAGGCACTTTCTGAAACTGTTCTGTGGTCGGTCTCTCATCTTCACTATCATCTAATCTGGCTTGCTTGACAGCATCTACATCTCCTTGCAGCTGTTCCACTGTGGTCTGAATCTCAGTCACCTTGACATCCAAATCATGAAATTTGGTCTTAATGATCCGCTCAAAACTAGCCTGGGTCTGGGTGAGGTTGGCCAGACTTCGCTCAATCCTCAGAGTGGCTTCAAGCAGATATTGCATTTGATCCTTTGGTGTCTTGAGATTTGCAATTGGTGCATTGGGAGCTGCTGCTTCCTGAGCTGCTTTAGCTTCTTGGGCTTTGCGGATTTCCTCTTGAGCTTGTGCAGACGTGGGATGCGAAGAATCCATCACTATGACATTGTCCTCAAACTCTGGACGGAGTGGCAAATGCTCTCGATCAAGAAGATACGCGCTGGTTCCAACCTTGGAATTTATCAACAACTGAATATGTGGAGCATAACCACACGATCTCTTCTGATCTGCTGTTGTCCTCTTGATAGTCTCTACTATCAGGCTCATCACCTTGAATTTCTGAGGAGTATCAAATAAGTGCAGCAAGTTGATGGAGTGGCCACGAATCATCTTATCATCGACTGACTTGGGTAACAAGGTGTACCGCAAGATTGTGTTTGAGGTGGCCAGACCTAGTAGCAAGTGCTTCACTGATCCAAGCTTATGTGTTTCAAGATCCTTGTGAGGAATTGCAGTGTACATGTTGGCCATAGAGTTGTGATCCATCTTGAGCTTGGCATATATGTCAATGTCATCCTCCTCTTCCTTGGGTGCACCAAGAAGATTTGCCCACTCAGAGATGGTAGACTGGTATCTTATACCCTCAGTCATCCACATAATGCGGCCATCTGGATAGAAGTGTGCAGTAGAGTAAAATTGCATGATCATCTCGTCATTCCACTTGGTCAACTTCTTTCCAACAAATTCATCAACACCTGTAATCCTGAACTTTCATGGACGTGGGGGAAATAATCCTCGTTCTCATCGATGTATTCCCAATCCACCCACTTCATGTCACTGACTATGGGCTTCTTGTCAAGCAATATTGTCTCATAAAAGTCCTGTTGTTCACGGGTGTGAAAACGATAATCACAAGCAGTCCTTCTTCTGATAGCATAAGGATCTGACAATCTCCATTGACGCAGTCCTTTGTCCTTTCTCAACATCATGTTCTCAGCTACTGGGTGTGCGTTGTCATGGTCTGGTATCTTTGGCTTTAACTTTCTGAGCACTAGAGGCTCTTCATCAACATTTGATTCAGGCACTGGGGCCTTGTTCTTCTCTGCAGCTGATATGTTCCTGGTTGACCTCTTGGGTGCTGGTGCCTTAGGCTTTGACTTGGGAGGTGCAGCAGTCTTGATTGCATCAGACATGAGCTTCTGTGCTTTTGCAGGGGGTGCAGCAGCTGGCTCATCCTCCTCCTCTTCTTCCTCTTCAATCATCATAGTAAGTCTACCAATCACACGGGCAAAAGATTTCCTTATCCTCTTCTTCTTAGTTCCTGCAGCTGTCTCTGTGTCACTGGGCTTCTGCATTGTCTGCTGAGACACTTTCCTCACAGCAGTTCTTTCTTTGATAGAAGTAGGCTTTGTGCTGTACTCCTTAGCAAGCACTACTCGCTTTTTCTTGGTTGCAGCTTCATTTGCAACAAAGTCCTCATCCTCACTGTCTGAGGTTTTCTTCTTCCTTGTTCTGGTTGCAGCTTTAGGAAGATCTGGAGAGCTCCTCTCTCCCTCATAGAAACTTTCAGCTGGGCTTGACCCTTCACTCATTTCTGCCTGTTGTTCAGATCTGTTCTGACTGTCACTGCCACTGGACATATCGCTGAGCTGACCCTGTGAATAGATAGGTATGGGCAGAGTAGATGAGTCATCACAAAACGCAGATTGTTTTTCATAAAAATGAGTTCAAACTTTAGTTCTAGGTTTTCACAGAATGCATATCGGATGGACCGAGTTGATAATCTCGGTGACACCGAAGCACACTACACAGACATGGCACGCCATTTCGGTCAGACCGAGATGGGTTTCGGTGGCTCCGAGATGCTAGGGTTTCACTGAGATTCACTTTCGGTCTTACCGATTCGCATAACTCGGTGGCACCGAGATGTACTAGTGCTATGGCCAGAGGCCAAATCGGTAGGACCGAAAATGTTGAATCGGTCGGTCCGAGATGCATTCGGCGGAAACCTAACCCTAAAATTTTTGCTCGAATTTCGTTCAAACGAACTAATCTGGTGGAAAGAGGATTGCATTCGTGGCAAGATTACAGGCAATCCAATCGTGCATTGAATTGGAAAAGGGAAGCACGAAAGGGATCGAAACTCACCCTAACTCGGTGGAGTTTCTCTACGGCGGCAACGGCAGTGGAGATTTCCGTTGACGGCGACGGAATCCTGCGGTGAGGCCGTGCTGGAGATGACGGCGATGATCCGAAGACCAAAGGGGCGGCAGCAATGGGGCGCGGGCGCGTGACGTTTGAAGAAATTTTCAACCGCACGGTTCGCTGGGAATATATACCCATTCGCTGTCGGTGGCACCGAGTGGAACAAATCGGTAGCACCGAGACGTGCAACTGCTTGCAATTACAGCAACTCGGTCCGACCGAGTTGGTCTAATCGGTAGCACCGAGATGAAAACCTAGATCAGTCTAAGTGATTTCGGTTCGACCGAGTTTGAGTGAGTTGGTTCGGCCGAAATCAATTAGAAGGTTTTGGAGGTTCAGCCCTTTCAGATCGGTGGCTCCGAGTGCTCCTCACCCGGAGGGTCCGAAAGTGACTTGTTCAATTTTTGTGATGCAGCAAGAATAGAATTTGAGGCAAGGAAGCATAGATAGCTAGAGAAGGTTCTTAGGCATTCTTGTACATCCACTTGGCCAGAAAAACCGAGACAATCAAAACAACAAATGGATGTCCTCGAATGATGAAAACATGCAAATCAACATGCTCACACAATAATATAGCAAAAGAAATATGTGTCAAACATGCACAACCAATTCTAGCATCTATCAAGCAATGGCGATGACTAGGTCATCTATATATGAGTATATTGACTTAGGAGCCAAATGAGAACATTTGATCATGGGTCATACTCATCGTTTAAGCACAAGTGGGGTTACCACTTTTACATAAAGCATTAATGTGTTCACACCATTAGAGTTGCTTTAGCTCAATTTTTAGAGCAAAGCTCCCCCTAGATGCGATATCCCCCATAAGAGGGTTGAACTAACCTTGGGTTTTGTCGATGATGACTTCATGTAGATGTTGAAGCTGTGGATGCTCAATGTTGATGTAGACCATCAAAAGTTGGGAGCAATCCTTTGGAGTTTTGTGCTTTCAATACCTACATGGGTTAGTCCCACACAAGGAACATACAAGGATATCCATAGACATAGAGTGAAATACACATGTGATGATGTCCATGAATGCATTGATTACCTTGTCCCTTGCCTTACCAATAAGAGGGTTTGTGACTCCATGAACTAGTGCAAAATGTGGAAGTTGGTTGCACAAGTCCTTGCCATAAAGAATATGAGTGAAGTTTGTTGGCGGAGTCACCCTCAAGAACTCTCTAGTTCTTCTTCTTTTAGATCCACATCACCTTGATGGGAATCCTTGGAGTTGTAGTAGCACTTGATGAAGTCTTGGGAACCCACTTCACCATGGCTTGAGGAGCTTCTTCAAATGAATCAATCTCTTCTTGAAGCTTGTCCTTGCCTTTTAGCTTGTGGTCTTGTGGTGGAAGGTCTTCTTGAGCTTGTGTTCCCTTGAAGGAAGTAGGATCATACTTCTCTTGTTGAGGAACAAACTTCATCTTGGGGTATTGACCTTCTTCCCACTCAACACCATCGGCATTGAACTTTCGTTCAAAACCAACACCTTGGTTCTTCCGGTGCCTTCCTTGCTTGCGTATAATTTCCTCAAATTGTTTACTCCCGGCAAGACTCTTGTAGACACCTTTTTCTATAATTCCTTTCAATAGCATATTTTCTTGCTCAAGTGTAACTTGGCTAAGAGAATCATTAGTGGAATCAATAGAACTACTAGAAGCAACAACATTGGATTTAGCATTGTTATTGTTACTACTAGAGGTAGAACCATTTTTACCCTTGTTGCTAGTTTGCTTAGGTTTAACTTGTGGCATAAAGGTAGACAAGAGTAAACGTTTGGCAAGATATGAAGAACTCTTCTTTCGAAGATCGTCATTGATAGCTTTAAGAAACTCATGCTCTTGCTCTAAATTTAGCTTCTCGAAGCGTAGCTTCTCATGAGTTCTTAGAAGTTCTCTATGATCCTCTTGAGTTGTTTCATGAGCTAACTTAAGAGCATTTAGTTCTTTAGTTAGGCGCTCAATCTCCTTCATAGCATTGTCACTCGTTTCCTCTTGACTATCATGATTACTAGCATTTTCATCATAGCTCACATTACTAGCCCTATCAATAAGTAAATCATCATCACCAAGCAAATCATCTTCATCACTATTAAAATCAAGATACTCGGGGTGTGATACCTTGGGGCCTTTTGCCATGAAGCATCTTCCAATTCCTTCATTTGGTGAGTCAAATAGATCGTAGGAGTTGGATGACACAAGTGCAAGTCCGGCAACACCTTCATCTTGACTATAGTCGGAGTTGGAGTGATAACTTCTCTCGGATTGGTTGTCGGAGTCGGAGTCGGAGCCGGAAACCCATTCACCAACATGAGCTTGATGTCTTCTTCTTGTGTAGCTCCTTGATGACTTGTCCTTCCTCTCCGAATCCTTACTTCTTCGGGAGTGTCTTCGTTCATAATAATCATCTCTACTCCTTCTCTCCTTACGAGGTGATTCATCTCTTCTATGTCTTCCTCTTGGTGATTCGTCTCTTCTCTTGTAGGGAGCCGTACACTCATTTGAGTAGTGTCCGGGCTTTCCAAAATTGTAGCAATTACGGTCACGACTTGATGATCTTCTCTCATAGTGTCTTGAGCTAGAGTTTCTTTCTTTTCCTTTGTTCTTGTAGAACTTGTTGAACCTTTTCACCATTAGGCTAATCTCTTCATTGGATACTAGCTGGTCACTTGAAGTTGTTGGAGCATCGGTTGAGGCTTTGTAAGCACCACTTGACTTGTTGTGCAGCTCCTCTTTGTCCTTGAGTGATATTTCATGAGCGACAATCCTTCCAATGACTTCCGTGGGCTTGAGATCTTTGTAATTTGGCATCATTTGGATCAATGTGCAGACGGTATCATATTTTCCATCCAAAGCTCTAAGTATCTTTTTGATGATGAATTTGTCGGTCATCTCTTCACTTCCTAAGCCGGCAATCTCATTTCTGATGAGAGCAAGCCTAGAGTACATCTCTGCGACTCCTTCACCATCCTTCATCTTGAACTTATCAAGTTGACATTGGAGCACATCCAACTTAGATTCCTTGACGGATTCGGTACCCTCATGCATATCAACCAAAGTATCCCAAATTTCCTTTGCATTCTCAAGGCGGCTGATTTTGTTGAATTCTTCGGGACATAGACCGTTGAATACAATGTCACAAGCTTGAGCATTGTATTGCAACATCTTCAATTCTTCCGGGGTTGCTTCACGATCCGGTTCCTTGCCATCCTCAAAGAAGTCACCTTGCAAGCCAACACGAACAACAGCCCAAATGGCAGGGTTATGACCAAGAATATGCATTTTCATCTTATGTTTCCAACTAGCAAAGTTTGTACCATCAAAATATGGACCTCTACGGTGATAGTTACCCTCACTAGACGCCATACTCTCCTAGGTTGTGAAACCAAGGCTATGATCACCAAAGCTATGGAAATCAAGGCTTACGGAGACCAAAGCTCTGATACCACTTGTAGGATCGAAAGTATGTCTAGAGGGGGGGTGATTAGACTACTTGACCAAATAAAACTTAACCTTTTCCCAGATTTTAGTTGTAGGCAGATTTTAGCAATAGTACATGTCAAGCATCACCCTACACATGCAATCCTAAGAGTATAGCAGCGGAATGTAAGCAATTGCATATGTATGTAAAGGAGGGATAGGAGATTTCAAACGCAATGAAGACACGGTGGTTTTTGGCGTGGTTCTGATAGGTGGTGCTATCATACGTCCACGTTGATGGAGACTTCAACCCACGAAGGGTAACGGCTGCGCGAGTCCACGGAGGGCTCCACCCACGAAGGGTCCACGAAGAAGCAACCTTGTCTATTCCACCATGGCTTACGTCCACGAAGGACTAGCCTCACTCAGGGTAGATCTTCACGAAGTAGGCGATCTCCTTGCCCTTACAAACTTCTTGGTTCAACTCCACATCTGGTTGGAGGCTCCCAAGTGACACCTAACCAATCTAGGAGACACCACTCTCCAAAAGGTAATAGATGGTGTGTTGTTGATGAACTCCTTGCTCTTGTGCTTCAAATGATAGTCTTCCCAGCACTCAAACACTCCTCACAGATTTGGCTATGGTGGATGAAGGATTTGAGTGGAAAGCAACTTGGGAGAGGCTAGAGATCAAGGTTCAAATGGTAGGAATGGAATATCTTGATCTCAACACATGAGTAGGTGGTTCTCTCTCAGAAAATGAATGGTGGAAGTGTAGGCACGTTCTGATGGCTCTCCTTACTGAGAAGGAGGGGGTGGAGGGGTATATATAGCCTCCACACAAAATCCAACCGTTACACACTTTTGACCCAACTCGGTGGCACCGAAACGATCATCTCGGTAGCACCGAACTGTGTAAAAGATATGAACGTTAGGAATCTTGGTGGGACCGATACGAACAACTCGGATGGACCGAAGTGCAATGGCTAGGGCAATCCTCATCTCGTTGGCACCGATTGCATCAACTCGGTAGGACCGAAGTGAAGCAATAAGGCAACAGAGAGTTGGCAAGCCATCTCGGTGAGACCGATTTGCAAACTCGGTGAGACCGAAGTAAGTGCAAACGATTACAGAGAGTTGGCAAGGCCATCTCGGTGGGACCGAGATCCGTTTCGGTGGATCCGATTTGTTAGGGTTTGGCAGAGGCTAAGTCTTGGATGAACTCGGTGGGGCCGGATTGGAAATTTCGGTGGGGCCGAGTTGGACTTTAGGTTTAGGACATATTTGGGTAGAGATAGTGGTTGAGGGTTTAGGAATACTGTCACTAAGCACTTGAGCAAAAGGACCATTAAGCAACGCCTCATCCCCTTTTAATAGTATTGCCTTTCCTATGGACTCAATGTGATCTTGGATCACTAAACCAAAAATGTAGAGTCTTGAGCTTTTGCCAATCCTTGTCTTTAGCATTTTGAGGGGTCCACATCTCTAGTCCATGCCATGCCAATCATTGAACATCCTGAAATCTTAATCTTGAATGGACATTAGTTCAATGAGATATATGTTGTTATGAATTACCAAAACCACCAAGGGAGCAAATGTGCTTTCACCTCCCCAGAACCTCAAGGAAATACAACGCTTGGCGGGATTCATGGCCTCGCTTGGGCGATTCATCTCCAAGTTCGGCGAGCGAGCCCTGCCATTCTTCAAGCTCATGAAGAGATCCGGCCCCTTCAAGTGGACTCCCGAGGCCGACGCGGCCTTCGAAGACCTCAAGAGGTACCTCACGAGCCCGCCCATCATGGTCGCGCCACGCTCTCGTGAGCCCTTGCTCCTATACTTGGCAGCCACTCCCCAGACGACCAGCGTGGCCCTGGTGCCAGTTCGAGAAGAGCGCATCTGCGCACAGAAGAAGCCTACCGCACCGGCGCCACCCGAGGTCGCGTCGTCACCTGCTGAGATCCCGCCTCAGGAGGCCCTTGGAGCGTCGCCTCCTAAGGCCGTGCCTCCAGCTGCCGAGGGTCCTCCGCTGGAGGCCTCCGATGAGCCGCCTCGCGAGCCGCCTCCCGAGCCCTCCGAGGCTCACGAGCCTCTCGGGCCCTCCGGAGAGCAATCTGCCATGACAACTACACGCCTCGTCGAGCATCCTGTGTGCTTCATCAGCACGGTGCTGCGGGATGCACGCGAGCGCTACCCCATGCAGCAGAAGCTCCTCCTCGCGCTCCTCGCCGCCTCTAGGAAGTTGCGCCACTACTTCCAGGCCATCCCATCAAGGTGATCTCGTCGTACCCCCTGGAGCAAGTCCTGCGCAGCCCCAACGCTGCTGGCCGCGTCGCCGAGTGGAACATTGAGCTGCAGGCCTTCGAGCTAGAATTCTGCACCACAAGGGTGATCAAGGGCACTGCCCTGGCGGACTTCGTAGCGGAATGGACGGATCCTCCCCAGGAGGAGCCTCGCGAGGACGAATCCCTCTTGCCTGGGGACGAGGCGCCTGGTGGCTGGACCATGCACTTCGATGGCGCCTTCTCCCGGCAAGGCGCGGCGGCTAACGTCATGCTCACTTCGCCGACAGGAGACAAGCTCTATTACGTTGTCCAACTCTGCTTCAAGCGCAACGACAAGGTCTCCAACAAAATCACGGAGCACGAAGGACTCATCGCCGGCCTCAAGGCTGCTTTCGCTCTCGGCATCAAGTGCCTCACCATCAAGGGTGATTTGCAGCTCCTCGTCAACTTCTCCAACAAAAGCTACAAGCCCAAGGACGAGCACATGGCCGCCTATATGGAAGAGGTACGGAAGCTCGAGAAGCATTTCCTTGGCCTAGAACTCCAGCATGTCCCCCGCGGAAGCAACAAGGAAGCCGATGACATCGCCAAGTGAGCATCTCGCCGCAAGCCTCAAAACCCCGGCGTCTTCGAGGAAAGGCTCCTGAAGCCATCAGCTACACCACCTGCCGTGAGCGCCATGCTGCTTCACGAAGAGCTCCCACCGCACCACCCATGGGTGCACCAGACTGCGGCCCAGCCTTAGTCGCCCACTTGCTGCTGGCGCTGGTGCCTCAAGTGGATAGCTGGGCCGCTGAGTTCAAGGCCTACTTGCTCCACGGCACCATCCCGGAGAAGGACTCAGAGGCAGAGCGTGTGGCTCGCCAGGCCACCGCGTACTGCTTGAAGGATGGTGAGCTGTATCGCAGGCGCCCCAATGGCGTCTCGCTGCGGTGCATCTCTGAAGAACAAGGCCGCGAACTGCTTGCCGACATCCATGGAGGAGACTGTGGCCACCACTCTTCATCACGCACCCTCACCGGCATGGTGTTCCGCAGCAGCTTCTATTGGCCCACCACGCTTCATGACGCCACCGAGCTGGTCCAATCCTGTGAAGCTTGTCAATTCCACGCCAAGCAGATCCATCAGCCGGTGCAAGACCTCCAGACGATTCCTCTCTCATGGCCCTTCGCGGTCTGGGGGTTGGATATCTTGGGACCCTTCCCTCGCGCAGCTGGCGGCTACCGCTACTTCTACGTCGCCATTGACAAGTTCACCAAGTGGGCGGAGGTCGAGCCTGTGCGCACCATCCCGGCAGGATCTGCCATCAAGTTCATCAAGGGCCTCGTGACCCGCTTTGGCGTCCCCAGCCGCATCATCACTGAGAATGGCTCTCAATTCACAAGCGGCCTCTTCAAGTCATATTGTGCCAGCCTCGGCAGGCAGATCTGCTATGCCTCTGTGGCGCACCCGCGAAGCAACGGCCAGGCCGGGCGTGCCAACGTCGAGGTCCTCAAGGGCCTCAAGACAAGAAGCTTCAAGAAAAAGCTTGAAGCCTGCGGCAAGGGCTGGCTTGACGAGCTATAGTTTGTGCTATGGTCGATCCACACGACAGCAACTAAGCCTAGTGGCGAGACTCCCTTCTTCCTCGTCTATGGAGCCGAAGCAGTCCTCCCTTCTAAGCTCAAGCATGGCTCTCCGCGAGTCCTCGCCTTCGATGAGTCTCGTCAGGACGGCTCGCGAGAGGTTGACCTACTGCTCCTGGAGGAAGCCAGTCGCCAGGCCGCCCTGCGAGCCGCAAGATACCAGCAGGCTTTGCGTCGCTATCATAGCCGCAACATACGCCCGCGCACCCTTGAAGTTGGCGATCTCGTCCTGAGATGGATCCTCTCCAGAGAGGGACTCCACAAACTCTCACCCATGTGGGAAGGCCCTTTCAGGGTTGCTCATGTCTCACGGCCCGACGCCGCCCGGCTGGAGACGGAGGATGGAGTTCCTGTGCCCAACACATGGAACATCCAACACCTCCACAAGTTCTACCCGTGACCCTCACACGTACGAACGAAATGGAGCTGTACACGCTTCGGAGCCTCTCATTGCATTCGCCTGATGGGCCTGCAAGAGCTCCCGCCCACGCCCCAGTGGAAGCCCCATGCTCAGCGCCGGCGAAATGATCGAACTAAGGGCGCCCCTAGGGCTGCACCAACCTCAAGCTGACCCGTGCCGGACACGGCAGCCTCATCTTTTTTGGTTGTGTAATGAACCTTATCATTATGCTGTAGTAAAGCCTTATTTCCTAAGATATTTTATGTGCTTGGTAAGTTGCCTGCCTCAGGAGCCGTGCGTGCTCGTGACCTTCCTCCTGCGCATCTCACGAGCGGGGGCTAGACACGGTGCATGTGCTCGGGTCAGTCCCAGCAGCGCCGCAAAACCCAAGTGATCGAGCTCTGGCTCGCGGGCCTGCTCTCGTGCACGCCACCTCACCAAGGTCCTTGGTGTCTCATCTCCTCGCATCACGCCCATGAGCAAGCTAGCAAGCGTGCACTGCTCCCCCCTTTTTTGTGAGACCTATTGATATGAAGTTGTCACAGGAACAAGGCACGTAGAAGGCCTCGCGAGCATTGCCTCGCGAGGTAGATCACGACAAGACGCCTCCGTAAGCCCTCAGGAAGCCTCGCAAGCCAACCTACGGCGTCCATCTCCACCAACTGTTAGCGGGAGACCTCACGGGCGAGAGCCTCGCGAGGCACACTCCGCGGCCACGACATGCCAAGCGACACTCGCGAAAAAGCTAAGTACAAAAACACCTCACGAGCCGCTCTCGGCACCTCTCAAGCTCTCCTCTCCCCGCAAACTCGCTGAGTGCTGATGTTTCTTCCTCCGTGCAAGCCGCTTGCACATCAAAGGGGGGCTTCCTAAGCATCGTGCCTCAGGAGCCCTTACCACCTCTCAGTGCCCTACACCTCCTGGCCTTGTCCAGGCAACGCGACCTGACATACCAGCGATGGTTGTAGCCCGCTCAGGGGCTGGGTCTTGATGACGTAGAGCACCAAGGAAAGCAAAGAAAGGAAAATAGGCCTCATGAGAGGGCCTCATGAGGAAACATACGTTGTAGCAAATCAAAGTACTTAAACGCGAAAAAACATCGTTTTTATGCCCCCACGGGGCTACGTCGATCCATTACAGGAGCAAAAGAGAGGGGCCAAGATGGAGCGCGGCACGTCTTCAAGATCCGACTCAGGCGCTACCTACGCCTAGTCGGAATCTTCGTCTTCGCTCTTGATGCGCGGGGAGCTTTCGTCACTTCCGCCCCCGCTGGAGGAGTCGGAGTCCACTACAAAAAAAACACTTCCGTGATGATACGTCTTTGTCACAGTAGGTCAAGTTTTCTGTCATGCATGTACATCCGTGACAAATTTATGACAGAATCAAGATAGTCATACATGTGCTATCGTAGAAGTGTTCCATGACAATACTGAAATTATCATCACGGAAGTGTCCACTTCCATGACGATAAATGTCGCGTCATGGAAGTGTTTTCATCAAGGGTAACCGACACGTGGCATTCACCGTAACGGGTCGCCGTTAAGCTATCGGGTTCCGGTTTGGATCCGATAACCTGCTAGCAGCCCTAACGAATGACGATTTTTCATGTGTAAATTTCTCATTCGCCGGCGGAACCACGTGTCAGCTCGGCGTTGGGACAGATGTCATCCATTCATTAGACGCGGGACACCTATGATACGTCGACACGTGGCACGGCCCAATAGTGGCCCATTTACATTAAAAAGGCTGGCCCATTTGACTTGGTCAAAAGTAAGCGGGCCGGCCCAAGGAAAGACTATTAATGGTCTATTCGCATACAACCCATTTACGGCCCGGGTACTCACGGCTCGTTATGGCCTTCCAAAATTCGGCCCACTAGCGTGATGTGGGTCGTGCCTTATGATTTCAGCCCGTTGTCACTTTCGGCTCATCTATGGCCCGTGACGTCTTTCAGCCCATATTAGGCCTTTTGTTTCTCTGGGCCCATTGACGGTCCGTGGTGATTCTGGCCCATCATGAAAAGTAAACGGCTTTGAGCCCATTAAAGGCCCATGATTCAGTTGGGCCATTTCCAGCCCGTGTTTTCTTTTGGCCTTCTAAAGGCCCATAAAATCTTGGGCTCATTTCTGGCCCTCAATTACTTACAGTCCATTACTGGCCCGTTATGCTAATGAGCCAGATTCAGCCCGTGGTTACAATCGGCCCGTTTGTGGTCTGTTAACCCATTGGGCCATTTTCAGCCCGTCATGTATTCCGGCCCATTAACGACCCATTATGACTGTCAATAGAATTAAGCCTGTGATGACTTTCGGCCTGTTAATGGCCGTTATGCTACAGGCCCTTAAACAGACCATTCCCACTATGGCGCGTTTACGGCCCATAATGCGGTCCGCTTTTGGCCCATGGATCCTACGGCCCGTAGATGGCCCATGGGCACTACAGCAGGTAGCAGGCCCATGGTTACCATAGGACGTATGTGGCCCATGGTTATTGCGGCCACTAACAAACCGAGGAAAAAGATGACTACGAGGAAATAAATAAGCAAGCAACTAATGCTAGGCTATTATGGCAATTGCGCACATTACATCCACTGGGCATCAAAGTTCGCCACTCGTCCAAATATAGGGAACACCCTACACTATACAAAAATTGCTTGCTATTTTCTTCAGCCGGTCGCTGCCCGTTAAGAACAAATTTTGTAACGCAACAAAACAAATTACAGCCATATAACAAAAGGAGGTTTGGCATAAAAGTAAATGCACCATCAAAAGTTCAGAAGCTCGGATGATTTGACCTGACTGGTACGTTTTCATGCTGTAGTGTCTGATGGAGCACCACATACTTCGCTGTCATTTCTCCTAGGCTCCTGAACAACATAGCAAATGTCTGATAGTCTGGTTTCAAAACCATGCATATCTTGACGACATCGAACAATGGCTATTCTTGTTTCACAAAGGGTCTCTGTTAGGGATTGGACTTGTGTCTGGAGCGCAGATATATCATTCTGTCGAGCTTGCAGATCTTGTTCATGAGGCAGCTTGGACGAAGTTGCCATAACAACCAACCCAGTATTACGCAGGAAGGTGCTTTTGGCACTGTTAGTGGAGAGATACTGACCCACTACAGCAAGAGGTGACATTGTGGTTATGGTTGCATGCCTCATCACCTTCAGGAGGTTGTTGTGGTTCCACCATTTGTTCCATAGCTTGCTGAAAAGTTGAGTTTGTACATTAGTAGTACCAGAACAGAAGTTATTAATGAGGTAGCAAAACCAAACATAATAGCTTTGGTTTATATACAGAACTTATTTTGGCGAACCCGTGTAAAACATTAGTTGTATTTTACTGCAAAGTACATAATAAAACCAGGTTCCAAACATATGACCATATACCATGGCTAATGTATTGTCTATTTCTTCACATTGTATTGACAGCTAAGATAAAGAGACAAAGTTTATAATACAGTGAGCATAGTATGACATCATTCATATCACAAAACTACTGAGATCAGACAAACAGGCAATTTGTAACATTGTGTGCAGCACGGAACTAGATTTGTAACACCCTGGATTTTGCCATTTTCTTTTATTGGGATTTATTGAATATTTTAATTTGCATTTGGGGTTTCCAGTCAATTCTTTTGGACTTACCACTTGGAATTATTTTTGATTTTCTTCCAAGTGGATTCTATCATCCATAAACCTTTTCTAGACCTCATCCCTCTCACCATAATGCCATTGGATATTTTTATTTAATGGCATCATATTCTTTTTCTTCCTGAAAATGCTTATTTTCTCAATAAGCTATGAAGCAACCCTCATTTTTATTGCTCCAAAAATTCCAAGAAAATTCCCAAATATTCTTTGGATCATGCCTCACCTCCCTATGCAAAAATATCCCATGGTCATTTGGAAATTTTCAGCTAAGGAAAATGTTTTTGCTTCTGGACAGAATGGGCACTTTGTGAAGCGAGTATATTTTTCCTTGATCTGTTGGAGCTGAAAATTTTACCACATGACTACCCTCCTAAGAGATGCTTAACCCCAGAATTTCAGACTTAAACTGCCAGCCATTTGTTCCTAGCACTTGGCACAAGTTTCTGTCCAGAAACTTTGCATCAAGCTCAAGTCATATCCAGTGCGCCAGATGGCAAGCCAAGCGCAGCTCTAGGCACTGCGTTGAAAGGACTTCTCAATTGACACGGTTTGGCAGCGCTGAAAGCACCGCGTGTGCCAGTGCATGCGGTGACCGCGTGAGTGCACGGTGCATTGCATGCGCTCGCCGCGCTCTGTGCATCGGGCCCCTCTGTCGTCCATTCCCTCTCCACTCGCCCCCGCAGCATGTCCCAGCTCCCCAGCAGCCTCCAGCGCGCCCCCTAGCCTCGCCCTGCTCCTCCCCGACGCCGGCAAGCCGCTCGCCGGAAGCGGACGAACGCTACCAGGCGGAACAGTGGGCGCGCATGCTACGTTTTCTCCGCGTAGTGCGCCGCACTATGCTTGCACGAGTGCACCGCGTAGCTGTGCACCTCTACACCTCCCCCACGTCGCGCTCGAGCTCATCTCCCCCTCTCTTCTTCTGCAGTTCATAGCCGGTGGAGTCCCGAGCACGACCACCCTTCATCTATAAATAGAGGCATCCCCGATTCCTTCTAGCCATCGCTCTCACTTCACCTGGCCACAAATCACTCTCCCACAAGCGTGGCAAGGCCGGGAGGGCCTCCTACCGCCGTTCATCGCCGGAATCATCCACGGATCCCCCTTGAACATCCACTCATCTCAGCCACCCCAAGCTTCGCTCTCTGCTTCCCTCGAGATCGTGGTGATCTCCTGAGCACGACGGTACCACTTGCTCGCCGAATCATCGCCGGAATCGCCGAATCCGACGAGCTCCGCCGCCGCCGTCTCTGGAGAAGAACCTCCCGACGCCATCCGTCCACCCCAGCTATCGCCTCGGGTACGTGCGTGCTCGCCGTGCTGCGCTGAGTCCATCCCACCCCTCTCCGGCGACCGCCGTGGCCTCCTCACCGGAGAACCACCAGCGACAGTGCCGCCTCTCCTGTTCCCTCTCTCTCTCTCTCTCTCTCTTTTAATCCTGACAGTGGGACCCCACTGTCAGCCTCTCACTTCTCCCCCGAAGCGGTATAAGTGGAGGCGTAATCTAGAAATACGCCTTCGACGTGGCCTGTTCTGGAAATTCGTTTAAAATCATTTAAATAAATAGTTTGACCAGCTTCTGACCCCAACTTTGACCAGCTATAACTTTTATTCTATAAGTCCAATTGAGTTGATTCTTTTTGCTACTGGTTTGTATTGAGCCATAGTTTATGCATGCCAAATTTCAGAATTTTTCTTGCTGTTGAGAAATTCTGGTGAAATAAAATGCCTTATGTGACATTTTCTTTTTGCATTTAAAATATTTTCAGAAGCTCCTAATTGTGTTGGAGAAGACCAGGAGTATTGTGACACTCCTCTGAACCAAGGCAAGCCACAACATTCATATGCAAGGATGGCATTGCAATGGCAATGGTTTATTTGAATTAAATTCCTATATAATTCACTATTAAAATGATTTGCTACATAGAACTTATTGCATAGAATTTGTTCCATGTCATTTTGATAGCATGCAGTAGGGTACATGCTTTCTTGCTAAAGTGTGCAGTAGAGATCATGTCATATACTCTTATGGTAGCACGATGCATTCATTATTCATGATCGTGACCCATGCATCCATTCACACTATGGTTCGAATCATTTTATTTCAAGTTAAACTTGATGTTAATTCAACTTGAACATGTTGTTGATCGAGTCATGGTGCCACCGAATCGAGCTCACCGGTGCAACCACACTTGCCTGGATGGGGAGGCCCTAATGCGTTCTATTGTCATGCCTCTCGCCAGTGCCTCCTACAAGGGAAGGTTGTGCACTGGCGCTACCCTGGCCCGGTAGGCAGTCATAACCTTGTGTGCCCGAGTTTTACGGTACTGAGGTCCCCGTTTGGGACGATGTTTTTGTTTGGCCACGACGGTGGCAGCCACAGAGGTGGCGGATGTCCTGAGTTGACATCGGGGCCACCCATGACTTAGCCCAAAGGGGAGTTTGTCGGAGTGGCCGGGGGAGTGTCATGAAATAGATTGGTTTTGTCAGAATATCGTTGGTCCACCCGAATGGGAGCACGAGGCCATGAGTTCTGTACTGTGGGTACAGAGTACTAACCTCTGCAGAGTGTATAAACTATCGATAGCCGCGTCCTCAGATATGGACACAGTTCGTAGTTGGTCACACCGTGGGTCAACAGATATAATTAACTTGCATACTAAGATTCACAACATGGCACATGCAGAATTGGTGATCAAGTGAGGATCACTATGAAAGGTATGGATGTGATCAAGTGAGGATCACGTTGGTAAGTTATGAACGGTGGTTACGTGGTAACCCCAAAATGGTAAGTTGGTCCCAGGGACCACGGCAACATTTCACGCACACCTCATGTTGGGTAGTATCATGCTCATGCATTAAACTTGTTAAATGCCTTGTTGTTTGTCGCACTTGTTTTGTTTGTTGTGAGCTTGCGAGTACATTCAAAGTACTCACCTGGCTTATCATGCCAGATGCAGGAGAAGCCGTGCATGGTGTGGATGTCGAGCAGTATGTCGTGCTCTAGGCCGTGTCCCAGCAGTGTCCCTGTGGAGTGGAGTTCCGCTACCTCGTCACCGGTTGCTCTGAGCCGGGGTGCCACAACGCATGGTGTCAGAGCCGCGCTGACTGTAGGACGCCCTAGACAGTCAACGCATTAGAAAACGGTAGTTTTAGACTTTGTAGCAATTTGGGGTTTGACTCTGCACTTGGGTGTTGCATTGCATGCATATAGTTTACTATTAATACTGATCAGCTAATATTGTGAGTGTAGATGGCACCAGTCCCTTATCCGTATCAGCCTGAACCGGCACCTTCCACCTTTCCGCATCTGCTTAGCAACGTGTGGCGCCGACTCTACCCCGACAGCGATGACCCTGTGTACCAGGTGTATCGAGAGCAGCTTGCTGATGGTGTTTACGAATATCACGCGGAGGTCGTCATGCACAACAGTACCGTGGTGGGCACTTACACTCGCTCCACCAAGGGCGGGACTGCTTCTACACCCGATCAGGCAGTCCAATTTACAGCATTCGAGGCTCTCGCTGACTTGCGCTATAACGAGATTCAGATGCAGACTCACCCAGGTTTCTACTTCTATCCGTCCCTGTTTGAGTCAGGACAGATCAGTTTCCCTTACATTGATCCGGAGTGTGACCGGTCAGCCAGCCACCTGTCTCGTTACATAACGGCTGGATACTTTCTGATCGTCAGCCTAGCCCAAGAGCTGAACTGCCTTCGAGACAAGCTAGCTGCCGCTCGATCTGCCTTCGCTCCACCTTTACTTATCCATACATCGCTTTTTCCTCCAGTTACCTTACCTCCACCCGCACTAGTGACTCCCACACCTTCTCAGAGTAACTCAGGTACTTCGGCAGTGACTCCCCATGAGTCCCCAGCCCAGTGGGCTATGCTCCTCGCTACCCCAGTCGCTCCGATGATGTGGAGCCACCCTACTCCAGACCCTGAGGGAGAGTCATCCCGTCAGCGTCGTCGTGTTTTCTTTGCTCCGGAGGTGTCCCTTATCAGTTCTGATTCGGAGTCCGACACCGAGGAGGCACCAGCAGGACCATCAGAGTGCCAGTGCGATCACTGCCGTCACGAGTAGAAGAGGATGATGTGGTGTTTGGTTGTATGCCTGTAGTAGTACTATCCATGTTGTTGTCCTGTTATGTATGTTGGATGATGTATTGTATAATTATGTTGTTTGCTGTTATTCGCCTTGGATTTTCCTCGCATTTCTCTTCCGGGTTTGTTGCTTCACCTTCCTATTTTTTTCCCTAATGGATGTTGCTCATCTCGATGCTTCGTATTGGGAAACATATATAGGATGACAAGGTGTGGCAGTAACTGTCATGGTGGCGACGATACTCTAGTTCGTCGATCCGCCAGGCAAGCAGGACATTCTCTAGAACCATATCAGCCACCCCCTCCGCCACCACAAGCACCCACAATAGAGCAGATTATGCGAATGTTTGAGGAGAAGAGAAACCAAGACCTGATGGAATTCCTGAGAAGCATGCGGACTATGGTCAGGCAGAATAATCACAATGGTAATCACTCCAAGCTGTCAGACTTCCAAAGGACCAAACCGCCAAGTTTTAGTCAAGCAGTGGACCCAATGGAAGCCGATGACTGGTTGAGGACCATTGAGAAGAAGCTAGAAATTGCTCGCACTGAAGATGACGATAAGGTACCCTTCGCCACTCATTATCTAGAAGGACCAGCTGCTATATGGTGGGACAATGCTAAAGTTATGTGGCCTACTGAAGACGAGATTACTTGGGATAAATTCAAAGATAAATTCCGCAAGTATCACATTCCCGTCGGCATCTTGAAGGTCAAACAGTGAGAATTCCTCACCCTTACACAAGGGAACTCGACTGTAAGTGAGTATTTAAACAAGTTCAATCATTTGGCTCGTTACTCCACACATGATGTGGCCACCGAAGAACGGAAGATAGATCGGTTCCTCGGAGGACTCAACCTTACCCTCCGATGTGCACTCAGCATGCTGGATTTCCCTGACTTCCAAACTCCGGTGAACAAGGCACTCATTGCCGAAAGGGAACACAAACTTGCTAATGATCACAAGACTGCATATGAAGACCACAAACGCAAGTTTGAACCCATGAAGGAAGGGCAAATTTTTCAGAAGGTTCGTACTTGGCAGCAACCCCAGTTCGAGTTCAAGCCAACCTGGCAGCAGGGGAACATCAAGAATGAAAGTCATATTAAGACTGTGGTCGCCAAGCCAAACAAGGAAGACTGTCAGCGTAACAATGCATGTTACTCATGTGGACAAACTGATCATTACGCTAGACAGTGTCCCAAGAACGGAAAGTCGCCAATCAACCTGAAGCCTCAAGTCAATTATGTGGGGCAATTCCCCAACCGGAAGTATATTCAAGGGCAAGTTCATCATATCTCCGCCGAAGAAGCTTCCAAAGTTCCCGATGTGGTCATTGGTATGTTTCCTGTTAATGACATACCTGCAACAATTTTATTCGATTCCAGGGCTTCCCATTCTTTTATTTCGCGGGGTTTTGTTGGCCAGCATCGACTTTCCTATACTCTTTTGGACAAAGTTATGGTGGTACAATTCCCCGGATCCAGACTCAGGACAAATATTGTATGCTGAGGATTGAAAATATCAATCAATGGAGTTATCTTCCCCGCATCCCTAGTATCCATTGAATCTCCAACATTGGATATTATTTTGGGGATGGATTGGTTGACAAGACACTAGGTCTACATCAACTGCGCAACAAGAGAAGTCACGCTAATAAATCCCTCGGGCCAGTCTGCTCGGTTCTTTGCCGGTCGAGCCATGCCAAAGAAAGGGATGGTTTATGCAGCAATTGCTACAGAGATGAATCTAGTCCCAATGGTCTGTGAATTCCCAGATGTGTTTCCAGATGAACTGCCAGGCATGCCACCTGATTGAGAGCTTGAATTTTCAATCGAGCTTGTGCCCGGGACAACACCAATTTACAAGAAATATTATCGAATGCCTTCATCCGAATTAGTGGAGTTGAAGAAGCAATTGGATGAGATGCTCCAAAAAGGATTTATTCGCCCCAGTTCATCTCCTTGGGGTGCACCTGCAATATTTGTGGGCAAGAAGGATGGCAGTCTTCGGATGTGTGTTGACTACCACGCTCTCAATGATGTCACCATCAAGAATAAATACCCATTGCCCCGGATTGATGATTTGTTCGATCAACTCAGTGGAGCTCAAGTGTTCTCCAAGATTGATTTGCGCACCGGGTATCACCAGCTGAAAATCAGAAAAGAAGATATCCCCAAGACAGCATTCACTACACGATATGGGCTGTATGAATATACGGTCATGTCATTTGGACTGACCAATGCTCCTGCATTCTTCATGCACATGATGAACAAGGTGTTCATGGACTTCCTGGACAAGTTTGTGGTGGTGTTCATTGATGACATCCTCATATACTCCAAAAGTGAAGAAGAGCACAAGCAGCATCTCCGAGCAGTGTTGGAGCGACTACGCGCTCATCAACTCTACGCTAAGTTCAGCAAATGTGAATTTTGGCTCAAGGAAGTGGGATTCCTTGGGCATACTCTTTCTGCTCAAGGAGTGGCCATGGACCAAAGCAAAGTCACAAAAGTCTTGAATTGGAAGACACCTGTTTCAGTGACAGAAATCAGGAGTTTCTTGGGTCTGGCAGGTTATTACCGTCGCATCATTGAAGGCTTCTCAAAGATTGCCAAGCCAATGACTGAACTACTCAAGAAGAATCAGAAGTTCATATGGACGGAAGCATGTGAAAACAGTTTCAATGAGCTAAAGACCCATTTGACCACCGCTCCAGTGTTGACTCTACCAGATATCTATCGGAGTTTTGACATCTATT
Organism: Elymus sibiricus; assembly: GCA_039707655.1. Classification (NCBI taxonomy): domain Eukaryota; kingdom Viridiplantae; phylum Streptophyta; class Magnoliopsida; order Poales; family Poaceae; genus Elymus; species Elymus sibiricus. The sequence goes on from CM077676.1 coordinate 287,427,402, forward strand.
GCGACGCATCCAGGCGTGGCATTGGGTGTGTACTTATGGAAGATGGAAAGGTCGTGGCCTATGCATCAAGACAGCTCCGACCGCATGAGGAGAATTATCCTACCCATGACCTGGAGATGGCAGCTATGGTCCATGCCTTAAAAATTTGGAGGCATTACATCATTGGAAAACGATGCCAAATCTACACCGACCACAAGAGTCTCAAGTATATATTCACGCAACCGGACCTGAACCTCCGACAAAGAAGATGGCTTGAGTTGGTCAAAGACTATGACCTTGGTATCAACTACCACCCAGGGAAAGCAAATGTGGTCGCCGATGTGCTTAGTCGCAAACCGGCCACCGCGAACTCATTAAACGAGCGTCTGCACCCAGCACTTCAAGAAGAAATAGCTCAGCTCAATATGATCCTGTGTGATGCAACTTGCTCGGTTACCTTGGAAGTAACCCCTACTCTGGAAGACAAAATCCGAAAGGCTCAATCTGGTGACTCAATGTTACTCAAGGTAATGGCCCATGTACGAGAAGGGAAGACACCAGATTTCAACATTGATGATAAAGGTACACTCCGATTTCGGAATCGAGTCTGTGTACCGGACCTCGGGGAATTAAAGCAGCAGATTCTGAAGGAAGCTCACGAGTCTGCATACTCCATTCACCCCGGAGGCACTAAAATGTATCAAGATTTGAAGCAAACATTCTAGTGGGAAGGTATGAAGAAAGATATCACCTATTACGTCGCCTGTTGCGATATATGCAACAAGGTGAAGGTTGAACATCAGAAACCCGCCAGTCTACTTCAACCCTTACCCGTTCCGCAATGGAAATGGGATGATATCTGCATGGACTTCATCGTGGGGTTACCGAAGACACCTCGAGGAAATAACGCCATATGGGTCATGGTCGACATGCTCACCAAGGTGGCCCACTTTATTCCAATAAGGACAACCTACCGTGTAGACCAACTCGCTCAACTTTACATATCCAGGATTGTCAGTCTGCATGGGATACCCAGGACTATCACTTCAGACCGAGGATCTTTGTTTACCTCGGCATTCTGGCTACGTCTACATCAAGCCTTGGGAACCGCTTTGAAACATAGCACTGCTTATCACCCTCAGACAGATGGGCAGACAGAACGGGTAAACCAAATCGTGGAAGACATGCTTCGGGCATGCACTCTTGTTCATGGACCCAAATGGGAGGACAGCCTGCCGTACGCTGAGTTTTCCTACAACAACAGCTATCAAACTAGTCTCAAGATGCCCCCCTTTGAGGCTCTATACGGACGTAAGTGTCGCACCCCGCTGAACTGGTCTCAGACAGGAGACAGCTGAATCTTCAAGACTGATTTGATGATGGAAGCAGAAAAGCAAGTTAAAGAAATTCGGGACAGACTGCAAGTAGCAAAATCTCGTCAGAAGAGCTACTATGACTCAAAACATAGACAAATCAATTTCGAACCAGGTGAATATGCATATCTCCGAGTTACCCCCATGAAAGGAGTTAAAAGGTTTCAAACTCGGGGAAAGCTCGCACCAAGATACATCGGTCCGTTTCCAGTTATGACCAGAGTGGGCAAAGTGGCTTATCAGTTAGAATTGCCTCCCGAGTTATCCGAGGTTCATGATGTGTTCCGCGTGTCTCAGCTACGGAAATGCATCGCACCACCCGCAAAACAGATGGATATGACAGAACTAGAGCCTGCCAATGATTTAACATATGAGGAGAAACCCTTGAGATTCTTGGAAGAGATAGATAGAGTCACCTGCAGCAAAACTATAAAGTTTTACAAGGTCCAATGGGAGCACCACACTAAGGATGAGGCCACCTGGGAAAGAGAGGATTTCTTAAGGACTGCATACCCATATTTGTTTCCTGAGCAACCGAATCTCAAGGACGAGATTCATCCTAAGGGGGGGAGGTTTGTAACACCCTGGATTTTGCCATTTTCTTTTATTGGGATTTATTGAATATTTTAATTTGCATTTGGGTTTTCCAGTCAATTCTTTTGGACTTACCACTTGGAATTATTTTTGATTTTCTTCCAAGTGGATTCTATCATCCATAAACCTTTCCTAGACCTCATCCCTCTCACCATAATGCCATTGGATATTTTTATTTAATGGCATTATATTCTTTTTCTTCCTGAAAATGCCTATTTTCTCAATAAGCTATGAAGCAACCCTCATTTTTTTGCTCCAAAAATTCCAAGAAAATTCCCAAATATTCTTTGGATCATGCCTCACCTCCCTATGCAAAAATATCCCATGGTCATTTGGAATTTTTTAGCTAAGGAAAATGTTTTTGCTTCTGGACAGAATGGGCACTTTGTGAAGCAAGTATATTTTTCCTTGATCTGTTGGAGCTGAAATTTTTACCACATGACTACCCTCCTAAGAGATGCTTAACCCCAAAATTTCAGACTTAAACTCCCAGCCATTTGTCCCCCGCACTTGGCACAAGTTTCTGTCCAGAAACTTTGCATCAAGCTCAAGTCATATCCAGTGCGCCAGATGGCAAGCCAAGCGCAGCTCTAGGCACTGCGTCGAAAGGGCTTCTCGATTGAGATGGTTTGGCAGCGCCGAAAGCACCGCGTGTGCCAATGCACGTGGTGACCGCATGAGTGCATGGTGCATTGCATGCGCTCGCCGCGCTCTGTGCATCGGGCCCCTCTGCCGCCGTCCATTCCCTCTCCACTCGCCACCGCAGCATGTCCCACCTCCCCAGCAGCCTCCAACGCGCCACCTAGCCTCGCCCTGCTCCTCCCCGATGCCGGCAAGCCGCTCGCCAGAAGCGGCCGAATGCTACCAGGCGGAACAGTGGGCATGCATGCTCCATTTTCTCCACGTAGTGCACCGTACTATGCTTGCACGCGTGCATCGCGTAGCTGTGCACCTCTACTCCTCCCCCACGTCGCGCTGGAGCTCATCTCCCCTCTCTTCTTCTGCAGTTCGTCACCGGCGGAGTCCCGAGCACGGCCACCCTCCATCTATAAATAGAGGCATCCCCGACTCCTTCTAGCCATCGCTCTCACTTCACATGGCCACAAATCACTCTCCCACAAGCGCAGCAAGGCTGGGAGGGCCTCCTGCCGCCGTTCATCGCTGGAATCCGCCGCGGATCCCCCTTGAACGTGCACTCATCTCAGCCACCCCCAGCTTCGCTCTCTGCTTCCCTCGAGATCGTGTTGATCTCCTGAGCATGACGGTACCACTTGCTCGCTGACTCATCGCCGGAATGGCCGAATCCGGCGAGCTCCGCCGCCGCCGTCTCTGGAGAAGAACCTCCCGATGCCATCCTCCACCCCAACCGTCGCCTCGGGTACGTGCGTGCTCGCCATGCTGCGCTGAGTCCATCCCGCCCCTCTCCGGCGACCGCCGTGGCCTCCTCACCGGAGAACCACCGGCGACAGCGCCACCTCTCCTGTTCCCTCTCTCGCTCTCTCTCTTTTAATCCTGACAGTGGGACCCCACTGTCAGCCTCTCACTCTCTCCCCCGAAGCGGTATAAGTGGAGGCGTAATCTAGAAATACGCCTTCGACGTGGCCTGTTCTGGAAATTCGTTTAAAATCATTTAAATAAATAGTTTGACCAGCTTCTGACCCCAACTTTGACCAGCTATAACTTTTATTCTATAAGTCCAATTGAGTTGATTCTTTTTGCTACTGGTTTGTATTGAGCCAAAGTTTATGTAAGCCAAATTTCAGAATTTTTATTGCTGTTGAGAATTTTTGGTGAAATAAAATGCCTTATGTGACATTTTCTTTTTGCATTTAAAATATTTTCAGAAGCTCCTAATTGTGTTGGAGAAGACCAGGAGTATTATGACACTCCTCTGAACCAAGGCAAGCCACAACATTCATATGCAAGGATGGCATTGCAATGGCAATGGTTTATTTGAATTAAATTCCTATATAATTCACTATTAAAATGATTTGCTACATAGAACTTATTGAATAGAATTTGTTCCATGTCATTTTGATAGTATGCAGTAGGGTACATGCTTTCTTGCTAAAGTGTGCAGTAGAGATCATGTCATATACTCTTATGGTAGCACAATGCATTCGTTATTCATGATCGTGACCCATGCATCCATTCACACTATGCCACAAATCATTTTATTTCATGTTAAACTTGATGTTAATTCAACTTGAACATGCTGTTGATCGAGTCATGGTGCCACCGAATCGAGCTCACCAGTGCAACCACACTTGCCTGGATGGGGAGGCCCTAATGCGGTCTATTGTCATGCCTCTTGCCGGTGCCTCCTACGAGGGAAGGTTGTGCACTGGCGCCAACCTGGCCCGGTAGGTAGTCATAACCTTGTGTGCCCGAGTTTTACGGTACCGAGGTCCCCGTTTGGGACGATGTTTTTGTTTGGCCACGACGGTGGCAGCCACAGAGGTGGCGGATGTCATGAGTTGACATCGGGGCCACCCATGACATAGCCCAAAGGGGATTTTGTCGGAGTGGCCGGGGGAGTGTCATGCAATAGATTGGTTTTGTCGGAATATCATTGGCCCACCCGAATGGGAGCACGAGGCCATGAGTTCCGTAGTGTGGGTACAGAGTACTAACCTCTGCAGAGTGTATAAACTATCGATAGCCGCGTCCTCGGATATGGACACAGTTCATAGTAGGTCACACCGTGGGTCAACAGATATAATTAACTTGCACACTAAGATTCACAACATGGCACATGCAGAATTGGTGATCAAGTGAGGATCACTATGAAAGGTATGGATGTGATCAAGTGAGGATCATGTTGGTAAGTTATGAACGGTGGTTACGTGGTAACCCCAAAATGGTAAGTTGGTCCCAGGGACCAGGGCAATATTTCACGCACACCTCATGTTGGGTAGTATCATGCTCATGCATTAAACTTGTTAAATGCCTTGTTGTTGTTTGTCGCACTTGTTTTGTTTGCTTTGAGCTTGCGAGTACATTCAAAGTACTCACCTGGCTTATCATGCCAGATGCAGGAAAAGCCGTGCGTGGTGTGGATGTCAAGCAGTATGTCGCGCTCTAGACCGTGTCCCAGCAGTGTCCCTGTGGAGTGGAGTTCTGCTACCTCATCGTTCCCCTGCTGCGTAGTAGTCTCTTTATCATCGAGGCCCCTGAGATGTCTACTAAATAATGTACATAAGTGCAGCCGCACCGTGAGTGCCGCTTGGCCTCGTTTATCATGTAATATTTGAACCTATGTATCCGCTAGAGATCAATAAAGCGGTTGTTTTCTGTACCAAGTTGTTGTGTATTGCCAGAAGACTTGATCTCTGGGCTGGCAATGAAAGGTAAACCGGTTGCTCTGAGCCGGGGTGCCACAAGATTACAGATCAAGAGCAAAGGAACATCGTTCCTCTCTTTTAAACCTTGTAAAGTGCAATGATACGTTCAGACAACTATGTATAAAATTGAAAAGACTAATAGACATTGGTTGCAAACCATGCAGTTCAATGCACCACAAGTCAGAGTAACTAGTAGTTCAAAGGGCTTGAGGATTAAGGACTTACTACAGCGGCTTTGACTGGTGTAGTCATGCCCTTCGTCTTGCTGGTGTGACAGTCCTTGAAGATTTCCACCGCATTTGGTTCAGGTTCTTTTTGGTCCTTGCGGGCTTTCCTCTGCATTTGGAACAAGTCAATATAGATCTGATAATATGGCATAGCCAAAAGAGTGAAACAGCAGCTAATTACCAGAGCCTCGCGGTGTGCAATGTAGCTACGAGATCCTGTCATCTGTTGGAATTCAACTTTCATACGGTTGGCCTTGTTCTTTGAACAGTTCACCTAGAAGAAGATAGATTTGTGAGGGACATGCGTAAATAGGAGTTCAACATGTGATCTGATCACATCTATATAACATACTTGATACTTTGGATCAGACCAGTGTTTAACAAGGGCTGTCCAGTCTTCTTTCGTTATATTTTCCACTGGAGATGTTTGGGCAAGTTCATTATTAGCCTTGCCTTCAAAGTGAGTTTTCCTCAGATTATACCGATACTGTCGCAGAGCAGACTTGAAAACATGAGTGCGTGCTTGTCTGGTTGCATCATCTTGCCGATCCAACTTGAACCTCATCTGTTCAAATTATAGGAGTCTCATTACCAACAACCTAGAAAGTATGGGACAGAGCAAGACGATATTACTAAGTTCCATAAATAACCATACTTACAGATAAATGGTCGAAGAAGGTGTTAAACTAGATTTCGTCTTTGTCATTCTTGTACTGAATCCATGTTGGGAGGATACGTGCATGACACCTAACAGCAACGGCTGCCTCTGATACTAACTTGGCTGACTCTGTAGCATCACGTGGCCTTTTTAAACCTAACTCAAAATGGATCTCCATTCTTCCTCCTTTAGATTTAGTTAACCTATTGAGCATTATCCCTGATGTCTGTTTCCTCTTGCGCCTAGGTGCTATTTCAACAACTAACATGGGAAGTGTTAGTGTACATCAAACTGTGAGACAACATATAAAGAGTTAGTCAAAGACTACATATAAAGAAGCATGCAACTGTAACTTGACTCGATCAACTACCATCTTGGTGTTGAAGCTCACAAGGTTCATTTGATCTTGCCAAGTCCTCTTGTGCCAAGAGTGCTTCGGAAGTAGTGTCAGGTGGCAAAGGAGCTTGGGAACTTGCCGCTAGCAGAGTGGACACACGAGTAAGTCGTGCACATGTTGGTACTGTGGAAGAAGGTGCTGCAACCACTAGGGCTGTCGTTGCTTGTTTGGTTCGTTTGTGTTTGGTACGTTTTGCAGGTGGTGTAGCAGGGGATACTGTGTTTGTACATTTATCCGGTGGACTTCGACCTTCTCTTGCACTATCAATACCAGCAGAATCTGCAGAGCTGTTCCTCTTCCGTTTCCGTGCTTCCCGAGTAGTAACACCATCCCCTACCATTCTGTGTGCCATCCTCTCTTTTTTCCATGTCAAGTCAAACCCACGAGAAAAAGGAATAAAAATTTAGTTCTTCAGAACTAATTGATGTGTGATTCAGACGAACTAAACTTTGATGTTAGACAACCGCATGATAGGAGGATGTAATATGTACGAAAAATAGGACGGCATGAGATAATCAGACCTATGATGCTTAAACTAAGTAGAAGGCTTTTCAATAAATTAGAAGCAATGCAAAGGATGCTAGACACCATATGAAAGATGCTACAAATATCACTCTGCCAAGTTAATAGTGTCTCGTCATAAGTGGCATTTAAACAAATGTCAAGCAGTACAAGCAATAAATCATATGCAAGATCCAAACAATATCACACTATCAAGTTAAAGTTGTTTCATCATTTGTGATTGATGCAGGATAGACACAAACAGTACTTCGATGTTAGAACATGTAATAGACAGATGTAGTATATGCAAAAAAAGGAAGACATGGCAAGTTAACATGTATAATGTGTAAACTAAGCAGATGCAATTTAATCAAATTAGAAGCAATACAAGCTAGACACCATATGCAACATGCAAGCAAATATCACACTGCCAAGCTAGATAAAGCACCTGGGATGCTGGAGTAGGGTTGTTGGGCACATCATATTTACTTGAAACTTCTACTGCACTAGCAGTAGTAGCAAAATCTCTAGAGCGCCTCCTTACCGGTGGCGCCAGATGACCGCCATCAGCCCCTGCCTTACTTTTTTCCTTCCTCTCTCATATTTTTTTGCCTTGTCAAGTCAAACCCACAAGAAAAATGAATAAAATTTGCTTTTCAGAACTCATTGATGCATGATGCTGACGAACACTACTTTCATGTAAGGCGACCGCATGATAGGAGGATCGAATATGTAAGAAAAAAGGACAGCATTGCATATTCACACCTATGATGTGTAAACTAAGCAGCAGGCATTTCAACAAATTACAAGCAATGAAAGCTAGACATCGTATGAAAGATGCAACGAATGTCACTCTACCGAGTTAAAATTATCTTGTCATAAGTGCCATTTCAACAAATTAGAAGCAGTACAAGATAGAAAACAATGCAAGATGCAACCTATATCACACTCCCAAGTTAAATGTGGCTTATGATAAGTGATTGTTGCAGGTTACACAACAGTAGTACTTTGATGTAAGAACATGGCGTGATAGACAGATATTCTATGTTCTAGAAACAGGAACATGTGTCTTATTCATAAGTATAATGTGTAAACTAAGCAGATGCAATTCAACAAAATTAGACTCAATACAAGCTAGACATCATACGTAACATACAACCACATATAACAGTGCCAAGTTAGAGTGAGCACCTGTGATGGTTGGGTAGGGGAGGTGTGCTATCATCAACACAACTACGTTGACTGTCTATGCATGTGTTGTCTTGCAAATCTGGTCTGGAGGATAGCGGAGTAGAATCTATAGAGACCCTCCGTTTCAATTGGTCGGAAGGAGCACCATCATCCACTGCCTTGCTAATTTCCTTCCGCTTTATTGATTTTGCATTGTCAAGTCAAATGACAAGAAAAAGGAATAAAAATCACTCTTCAGAACTCATTCATGCATGATACTGACGAACACTACTTGGATGTAAGGCAAACACATGATACAAGGATGGAATATGTACGAAAAACAGGACGGCATGGCATATTCACACCTATTTGTGTAAACTAAGCAGAAGCCATTTCAACAAATTAGAAGCAATGCAAGGTAGACACCACATGAAAGATGCAACCAATATGACTCTGCCAAGTTAAAATCATCTCATAATAAATGGCGTTTCAACAAATTAGACGCGGTACATGCTATAAATCATATGCAAGATGCAACAAATATCAAGCGGCATATACTAAAGGTGTCTCGTCATAAGTGATTGATGCGGGATACACAAGAACGGTAGTTCTATGTAAGGACATGGTTAATAGACACATGTAGTATGTACCAAAAACAGGAAGGCATGTCACATTAACAGGTATAATGTGTAAACTAAGCAGAATAGCAGATGCAATTTAACCAAATTAGAAGAATTACAAGCTAGACACCATATGCAACATGCAACCACATATCACACTGCCAAGTTAGAGCAAGCACCTGTGATGGTGGTGTAGGGGAAATGCGGTCACCAACTACAGAGCTACGTTGACTATCTTCATCTAGCCATGCTGTTTGTTGAGAATCATGTAGGGAGGATGACACTGCACTCTTTAAAAGAGTAGCGCGTCTCACACTAACCCACATGTCTGAGTGTCTCATCATAAGTGATTGATGAGGGATACACAAGAACATTAGTTTGATGTAAGAACATGGTTAATAGACATATGCAGTATCTACCAAAAATAGGAAGGCATGTCATATTCACAATATATGGCTAAGCAGATGCAATTTAACCAATTTAGAAGCAATATACAAGGTAGACACCATATGCAACATGCAACCACATATGACACCATGAAGTTAAAGCAAGCACCTTGTGATAGCCCAAGACCGATTCTTTCCCTAATTATTATTTATATTGGTTGCTCTAATTTATTTTTGCATTGCATCATCTCATCATGCCATCATCTCATTAAATTTTGCAAACTCAACTAAATAAATTGCATAGATCTTTTGATCTATTTAAATTGAGGGAATTCACATGGTGATTTCTCTTTAAAACAATATACAATATCCTCCCAATATTTTAGGGAGCTACTATAAAATATTCCAATAATTTGGAATTAGTCATAACACACTTGCAATTTAAATTCCATTTGACCCCTAATATTTTAAATCCATGTCCTTCTCCTTTGTGTAGTTTTCGAGTTGTGGATCTTTGATATATGTCAGAGTAGCCACATGCAAATTATCCAGCTCAATTAGAAAGTATTTGAGAGTTCAAATATTTTCTTTTCTCTTCCTTTCTATTTTTCTTCCTCCCTCTTTGCTGAGAAGTGGCAGATGTTCAGCAGTAAGCAGCTGGGCCGGCCCCAAGTCTCCTCTCTCTTTCCCTAGCCTCTAAACCGGCCTAGTTGGCCCAGCCGCCGCCCCACCTAAGCTAACCCTAGCCCAGCCTCGCACAACCAGCCTGCCCGATCCCCACTCTCATCTCTCCCGATCCCCTCGTCCTCCTCTGTCTCCCTCGTTCCTCTTGCGCGCCGCCACACACAACGCACACACGTCGCGACCAGGAGAGGAGCTCCCGATCCCCTTCTCAGCGCCATCGGGAGGCCCCCGCCTCGTGCATGACGCTCGCGCTGGCGACCCCTCCGGCCGCCGCGCTGCCATTCTCCGACGACCAGCGCCACCCCTTCCGGCCTCCTTCCTCTTCTCCACGCCCGGCGAGCCCTTGCGCCGCCGCCCCAGCGAGGCTTCGCCTCCGCGCCGCCGACATCGACGACCTCCCTCGACCCGCAGCCCTCCGCCTCGATCCTCCTGCGCCCGACCGTTCCGTCGCCTGCGGGGACCTTCCCCGGCCTCCTCCCGTCCCAGTCCGGTGAGCTCCCCGTCGCACACCTCTCCTTCCTTCTCTCCCTGCGGCCTCCTCTCGATCTCATCTCATTGCCCTCTGTCTCGCTTTCTCTGGTCAGGAAGAGCAGTGGCCATGGAGCTTCGCCGCCTGATCCGCTCCTTTGCTCGTCGCCGGAGCTCCCTCGCGCCCGGTCATCTTCCTCCACGCCGGCGAGTTGCCCCCGCACCGTCGTCTTCCCTGCATCGAGCAGCAGCTCGAGAACGAGCACGCGCCGCGCGTCATCCATCCCCTGGACCGGCTGTTCACCGTCCTGCACCAGTGCGTCGGCCCGCTCTGCATCGCCGGCCCGAGCCGCCTCACCGCCCCAGCACCGCCCACCAGATCCGGCCTGCCCGGCCTCCTCCACCCTCCTCGTTCGCTGCTGGCCTCTGTAGCCGCCACTGCCATGGTCGCCAAAAAACCTTCGCCCGATCCCTGTTGCACGTATTTGAGCAGAGTCTCGTTGACGCACTCCTCGACAAGCAGGAAGTACCATGGCCAGCCGGGCACCAAGTGTGTGTTCATCTGCATCTCCTCGGGAGCCCCTGCACGACCATTGGCCCTCTGCGTTGAACGACCGAGACGTCCCCGAACATCATCACTTTGTATCGCCAAGACCGGGAACGCCAAGTACCACTACCGTCAAGTACCTCTTCGCAAGACCAAGTTCCACTACCGTTGTCCTGGACGTCTACGAAACATGTACCACTACCACCGCCGTGCATTTCGCCAAGTCCGACTACGCCGTGCATTTCGTCAAGTCCGACTACAACATGAACGACCACACGATGACATGCCAAGTACCTGGACGCCCGACGCCTAGTACAACTACCAATGATAGTACCACTACTTCCATGACGTCCATGATGACCCGTGAACAACTACACCGCACCGAACTCGAACCGCCCCGATTGCCCGCTAAACCGCTGAGACGACGCCCATGGACGAATGCATATGTTGTATGTGATGCCCGTGTTTGCGCCGTGTTCGAATTATTTCGTGCACGTTCCTCACTTGCCATGCCATCGGTATGTGGGACACCCGGTATCCAGGATCACTCCCCGTTGCTTTTGCTCATTCCGCACACCGCCACTTCTTTTGCACCGGTATCTCAACGAGTTACCGGAACCGGAATGTTGCCGTGGCACCATTTCCGTTTTCGCCGCCGTGGCACCCATTTCTTTTCACCATGGTGGCCACATGCTCCATATCATGCTTAATGCCAACATCTTCATAAAATTTTGCATCAACTTGAATGTCATCCTCATGCATATAATAACTCATAACCGTAGCTCTGATTTAAATAAACTTTATATGTAAATGGGGTGGAAAAATGTGTAGATTAATATGGTGCACTTACTTTTGCTTTTTAACAACATTAAAATTGTGTTTAGGGCAGAACAGTACCAAATTCGAAATTTGCATATGGGAATTTTCCGGAATTGTTATGTGTTGTTTCTGGCCTCATTTAAATTGCCTAGCTAGGTAGATTAATTGTGATTCATCTCTTGCCATGTTTAACAACATTTAATATTGATGAGTAGCATAAACGGGATTGAACTAAATAATTGTTGTGGAGTTTCGTCAATATGCAACTCGTTGCATATTGAGCTTCACTTAACGTGTAGTATTTGTGTGTTGCACTCTTGCCATGCCATGCCTATTTAAACCGGACACGCATCATATTTAGTTGTGTATCATGCCATGATTATGCTTGTGTGTTTACCATGTGTTTGTTTCTTTCCGGTTGTGCTTCTTCTCGATAGTTCCGGTTGCGTTGCGGATGTGAGGATTCATTCGAGTACGATTGCTCGTCTACTTCATGGATTCGATCTTTTTCCAAGCGGGATTTCAGGCAAGATGATCATGCCCTTGGATATCTTTACTATCTTTGCTTGCTAGTTGTCTCGTTGCTATCGCTATGCCGCGCTTCCTACCACATATATGTCAGCCTCCCATATGCCATCATACAGCCTCTAACCACCCCTACCCAGCAAACCGTTGTTTGGCCATGTTATTGCTTTGCTCAACCCCTTTCTTATAGCGTTGCTAGTTGCAGGTTGTTTCATGTTGGGACATGGATATGTTGGGATAGCACAATATCTCTTATTTAATTAATGCATCTATATACTTGGTTGTGGGTAGAAGGCTCGACCTTTTGCCAAGTGTTTTGTTCCACTCATGCCGCCCTAGTTTCCGTAATACCGGTGTTATGTTCCTTGATTAGCGTTCCTAACATGCTCAGGGGTTATGGGACCCTCTTGACAGTTCGCTTTGAATAAACGCTTCCAGCAAGGCCCAACTTTGGTTTTAACATTTTGCCGATATAATAATACTGAATTAATTAATTAATTTTGCATAGGGGGTCGCGTCCCCGGGGATTCTTAATTCAACATAATACAGGTGGGCTAGTGCCGATGGTGTTGGTCCGAAACGGGTAGACTGCGGGGCCACCACGAGGAAACTCGAGGATCTGGTTTTACTCGTAGGATGTCCCATCCGGTCGTGGCCTGAGACGAGATACGCGCGGCTACTATCAGGGTGTCAGCACGCCGGGAGGTCTTGCTGGACTTGTTTACCATTGTCGAAATGTCTTGTGCACCGGAATTCCGAGGATACTTCGGGATGACTCGAGGTTGATCGGGTTTTCTTGAGGTTGAGGTCTTTCCGCCGCAGCTTGTGTTGGTTTGTGATGGACCAGGTTGGAACACCCCTGCAGGGTTAAATCTTACGCAAAGCCGTGCCCGCGGTTATGTGGCGACTTGGAAATTTATAACCTCCGGTTGTAGAGAACTTGACACTAATTCTAATTAAAATACACCAACCGCGTGCGTAACCGTGATCGTCTCTTTTCGAGGAAGTTCGAGAAGAGAACACGGTGGGGTTATGTTTGACTCGTAAGTAGGTGTTCAGGATCACGTCTTGATCATTATTAGTTTGCGACCGTTATGCGTAGTTTACTCTTCTTATTCTTGTACTCGTAAGTTAGCCACCATACAATGCTTAGTGCTTGCTGCAACCTCACCACTTTACCCTTCCATACCCATTAAGCTTTGATAGTCTTGCTACCCATGGTTATGGGATTCTGAGTCCTCGTGGCTTACAGATTACTACAACATCAGGTGCAGGTACAGCTAAAGCGATGATTTGACGTGAGAGCGATGCATGTTTGCTTTTGGAGTTCTTCTTCTGCTTCTTCTTCTTCGTCGATCAAGGGATAGGTTCCCGGTTGGCAGCCTGGGACTAGCAAGGTGGATGTCGTTCTTCTTTTTTGTTTGATTTCATCCGTAGTCGGATCCTGCTCTTCTGTATGATGATTGCTATGTATTGATGTATTCATGTATTCATGCTGTAGCTTGTGGCGAGTGTAAGCCTTTATCTGGTATTCTCATCTATTCAGTACATGGTATATTGTAATGATATCCACCTTGCGAAGCGTCTCCGATATGCGCTTCTATCCTTAGTGGGATTTTTGAGTCCCTTGAGGATAGGACCGCATATTGGGCGTGACAAGTTGGTATCAGAGCCTCTACCGACCACAGGAGCCCCCTTGATTGATCGAACCGTTGGCGAGTCTAGAAAGAAAAATTATTTTGAGTCTAGTTATATATCGGAGAGTAGGAATTCTTTTTACTCCTTATCCCCTTCGTCGCTCTGGTGAGGAATTGTGACGTAGGTGTTTTGATTCTACTACTCTTCTCACTCAATTTTTTTTTACGATCACGCGGGTATTTTCGGAATCGTTGTGATATCGGTGTGATAGAATTTTGTTCTTGGTGCCTCCTGACCGTATGGATTGGACCCGGGGAGTTGAGCTCCAAGGGGTTCTTGTCACATTCGCGATCGTTCCAGTTCCTGAATACCAGAGGACGCCGACATCGAAACGCTTCTATACTTTTTGTGGTGGCAAATAGTACCGTGACTTTTCCCCAGTACTGGAGGAGATAGCTCGGATGATCCACTATGACTAGTATCACTGTGTTTTCGAAGGTCTGAGGTAGACGAATTTGCGAAGTTTCTCGGTCGTGTGTTGAGGGTTGCGGATGCGGTTGCAGCTGATTAGGTTGTTGTTTGCTGAGTAGGTTCCAGGACCCACAACCTGATCGCATAACCAAGAAGTTTCGGGAGTTCTTAGGTGGGAATTCAAGTAGTTACCTAGGATATCTTTCCGACAGATGCATGATATGGGATTGGGGTTCGACGTCTAGTGGTCCGCTTGTCCACGGTCGTTTTTACAGTGGTGCTCGTTGTGTCTTAAAGAATCCTTGTAGCTTCGCTACGATTCGGGGACGCTTCATAGTCTCGTACACTACCTTGTACGGATGGCCATTGTAAGATCGAGCCCGTGTGGGCCCCACCACGAAAATTTCGGATGAAGTCTCTATCATATGTTTGTTCCGGCTTATTCTGCAAGCCAAATCCTTTGTTTTGTTTTGAGTTGCGGTATTTGAGTTGCTTCGAAGTCAAGTGTTGATTCCATACCTTTTCCTAAGCGGTGTTCTCATATTTCTATGGGGGTGCTAATCCTTCTTGATCATCAAGATTGTCATGGAAAATTCTTTGCACCCGGTGTGCTTCTCTTCAAGTTGATCCGATCCTTTCAACATTTGCAAGATCAATTCTCAGTTTTCTCAATGGTGTTCGTTTCACCCGTTCCAAGTTATCTTTATTTTTTTCCCACCCTCCCACCCTTTTCTTTACGGAGTCAAAATTCTCAAATCAAGTATCCAATTTATTCGTGTGAAGTCTCTTCATTCTTTTCCTTCATGTTCTTAGCCGGTGATTTCTCATGAAGATGCCCAGGAGCTACAAGTCCATCATTCTTCGTTTTTGTTTTCTTCTCCGGTGTTCTAAATTCAAACTCTCGGTGTTCATCACATCCTTTTCTTTTGTTCAAATGCCTTCTCATGTTGGAAATTCTTACCCAAACCTATCTTGTTCATTCACCTCTCTCTATTCTTTTCCGGTGCGAAGAAATTATCTCAGAAGATTCGTGTTTCCATTCAAGACCCGTTTGTTCTATTTGGAGGTTTTTATTTCATTCAAGCCATTTAAATCTAACCGATGCAATATCTCTTTCAAGCAATCATTTCCAACGGTGTTTCTTTTGAGTGGGCCCATAACCCACAGGTCTTTTCCCAGGATATTACCTGGCTCTTCTAATTTTCCCGGAGTTATTCTCAAATTCTTTCAAGTGTGACGTAAGAATGAATTTTCATCAGTCAATTGTCTTCTTCGAGATTTCCTTCAAATCATTTCATTTTGATCCCAATCTTACTCTTTTCATTGTTCCGGAGTGTCTCAATAATGTTGGAGGTTTTCATCATAATTCTCAGCATTTGAAGACCGAAGAAGAGTTCCTCTTAAATCATATCCGTTCTCTTGAAAGATTCATGGTTCAAGCTTCATGCTATCCTCTCAAATTTTTCCGATCGTGAGAAATTATTTTCACACCCATCCGAGGCATTTCAGGAGTGTTTTCGTTTTGATTCTCCGGAGGCCATCATTTCAGAAGATTTATTCGTTCTCAACGTCCAGCTCTCTTTCCCAAATGCTTCCGGTGCATCGTTCAAGTATTCTATAATAAGCTCGTGATCTCTTCATTCTCTTGTATCTAAATTCCCTCAAGTATCTTTGTTCGTATTCTAATTCTTCCCGGTGATTCGTTCTTTTTCTTCGTTCATTTTCAATTCTTACGGTGGTTCGTTCAACATTCCCCTTCCTTTGTTACCGTATCAATCAATTCGTTCTTTCCACAAATCCTACCGGTGGTTCGTTGAAGACTTCTTCAAGTTTGTGCTATATCTCTCTTCAATCTTTTCAAGAAGAATAAGTGACATGCCAATCCGTTGCTTGTCATCAATTTAGGTTGATGAAGGGTAAGCATGACATAATTCTTATTCTTGTTTCATCGAGGAGATTTAATTCCTTCTTCGGAGTTTATCCATGTTGAATAAATCCTCGGTTCTAAGTTGTTCATATTTCCTTTTCCGGAGTTCAAAGTTTTCTCATTATCTCGTCACGAAGCTCCATCTAAATCATTGCAAGGCTTCATCTTGTTCTTTTCAACCTTCGTTTCTATAATCCTTTTATTCAGCGGAGCTCTTCATGGTGGTTCATCAAGGATTTAATTCATTCTCGAAGTGTTTCGCCAAGATTATTGTTGGAGCTCAACCATTGTCCATCTTCCATTTCGAAGTGCAAATTCTTTCTACCTTGTCTTTTGAGGTGGTGTATGTCGTTTTTGACAATTTCCCTTCGTGGTTTATGATTCACAAGTTATCAGGAATGAGATATGTTAAACCCATCATTTTCTCTTCGCCCAGGAGATCTTCATCAACTACAGAGATGCTGGTGTATGGCGAATGGGGTCGTCAACTACAGAGCTACGTTGACAGTCTTCATCGAATGACACTACACTCTTCTTTAGAGCGTCAAACCGCGCCTTTCCAATCCTCGATGCAGACTGGAGCGACAGCTGTGTTTTCTTTTTAGAATACTGTGGTTGAGATTCTGAAATACCCATGCGTAATAAAACAAAAGTGAGAGTGTATGGGTGTATTTTGTGCATAAGTAGTGCAGTGTAAAAGTATTAGATAGCTGGTGGGTCAAAAATAAATGACGGCAGACATATGGTAGCTCTACAACATGCATGGCACACGAAATTAGATTCTAGGCTTTTGAAATATGAGCACATGGATGGCTGGGAACTGCAGGTAATCCTCCAGCAAACCACCACATGTGGTCCTATGAAAATAACAATTGACTGAAAACAAATAGGTCAGTCAATTTTTTCTGCACCGTCCGATCTACAAGGAACGGGCAGATGGCCTTCATCTACCTCCCGTCAGTCACTGTTGATGATCTTCCTCGAACCGCCAGCGACCACCGGCCTAGACCCCTGCCTCCGCTGCCCCGCCCTCCCCTCGACCTCACCCCACCGCCGTACTTGGCAGCGCCCCCCGGCCATCCCTTTAAGCCCGGCGGACCTCCAGATCAGGCGCTAGCAGCTCCTGCGCCACATACACCTCTAAGATAGACACTGAGGCGCTGATTCCCCGGCGAACAGGCGGACTAGTTGCTCCGCGCGCCTCCGCGGGTGGTGCTTCCTTTAATTGGGAATCAACTGACACTGAATTGAAATCCAGGCAGGCGACGGACCTCTAGCTAAAGTGAAATAGTAAATGGGGGGAAACCTTGTGCTTCGCGAGTTACTTGGAACATCTAGTATCAGGAAGAATGTGCAGTAAGAAGTGGTCAACTAGTTTCCTTTGTGGGATGAATACCATGCGAGCAGACATGTAAGATTTGCAAGAATAAGCGAAGAGGAGTACCAGTATCGGCTTGCCATGCTGTGTCCTTCTTATGCTTTTTCGACGATCCTCTTGCGGTTCGCTGGCAACCAGATGTTATGGAGGACGGCGGAGCCTTTGACGCACCCATGGCCAAGTAGTTGAGTGTGGTGCGGTGGCCCTCTGTCGGCGGCGGAGAAGCAGATCCGAGGCGGCGAACGACGGCGTAGCGGGAACAGCTCCGGTGCGGTGGACGGTTGCGACGTTGGAGCGGTAGCAGTGAGGTGCAGGACGGAGGGGTTGACGTGGCTCCGGTACGGCGCATGTCCGCGTCGTGGAGGTAGCTCTACCTCGGCTTCAACTGCTAAGTCATGGAGGGCGCTGCGGTTGAGGTTGCGGTGGTCAACGACGTCGGGGTATCGGCTCCGGCGTGATGGAGGAGGGCGGCGGTGGATCGGTGCGATGGGGTGGCGGATGGAGGAGGCTGGGGTTTCGCGGCTGGTGGAGAGGGAGTTTTGGCGCCCACGGAGTATGAATGGGGAATCGGACGGGGGAGGGGGGAAGCTATGGGGGAACCATGTTTCCGGGACGAGCTTGTTTGAAATTTGGGGAAAGTTACAAACTTTGCCCCCATCTTAAATTTCAGACATGCTGCGAGTCGGGGGTAGGACGGTAATCTCACGTGTCCAAAATAGTGGGCGGGAGTGATTTCGTCCGAGCGCATCGGCGTTTAGGCGCCCGCGGTATATGAATGTTTTTTGGAGGCGGTTGTGTGGCGTCTCGATGAAGTTACAAACCTACCCCGGTTTAGACTTCTAGACGTCGGGCAGTAGGCTTCACGGGTCAGAGTTAGGACGGTAATTTCCTTTTACGAAACATTGGTCTCGCGCGGTTTCGGGCGAGGAGAGACTCTTTTGGCGCTTCGTACAAAATTTTGAACTAGAAGCATTCACGTTTACAGTACTCTTGAACTATTAGGATTGACCTTAATAGACCTCGTTAAATTTGACCTTGTATGATTGAAAACCTCATTAAATTATGCGCTTCTTTTGAAATTTTGACTCTTGAAAATCCTATAACTACTATTATTTTGGAATGGAGGTGGTAAATTTGAATGTATTATGTACACGACTGTATGTTATTATGTACAAAAGCAAAGCAAAGATTGATGCACCCTTAATTTAGGTATGATTTACAAATGCCATGATCTCGAATTCAAATAATTGAATGCACTTCATGTTGAATTCGAATATATGAAACCACCTTAAGTTGAATTCAAACGTATGCTAGTTCCTAGCTAGCTATTTAGAATGTTCACTATGTATCTTTTGTATGTATAATGTGCTTTACACACAGCATAAACTATAATCTCGTTTATATTGGAATTGCTAAAGCCATGCATTGTCTAGATTTCAAAATACTGAGTCTATGAATCAATTATGTCGAATAATACCATACACATGCTCAAATTCGACAGAATATGGATGTTTGATACACCAATGATCGTTCCATACGCGAATCGCAAATATCATGATCCCATCCAAACATTGGGATACAATTTATATTTTAAATTGATGTGTACAATAGTCTTTTACCCGTAGATTCACTCTCCCTCGGCCCCTCCTCACACACGTGTTATCTTTCTCTCTCACACATACGCGCACACGCTGTATATCCATCGGCCTTCTCTCTCGCACATCCTCACACTCTCTCCTAAGGTGTCTCTTGCACACACGTTGTCTATATATATCACCCTCCCTCCCTCTATCTCACAACTATCTACGACTTCTTTAACTAATCTCTGTCACAAGAACTCTTTCACATGCATAGGCACGCACGATCTCCATCGACCCTTTTCTCTGTACAGATACCTGCCTACGTGTCTCCCGGACTCTTAGGCCTATCTCGCACGCATTGTCTCCACCTCTCTTACTAGTTGACGAATATGATTCCAGCAGAGCATTCAGTAGGATATCCCTTACAGCTAGGTTGGATGCATGGTAATAAGAGACAAGGATTTACCTTAGTTCGGGCCCTTGCGATCCAGGAAATACCCTACCACCGGTCATGTATAGTTGTGAGTAGGGTGTGTACAGAGTACACTATGTGAATACCAAGGGATTCTGTGTATTGTATCGATGACCTAGGCCCCGGGCTTGTATAAACATACCCGGGGCCTAGGGTTACAATTCCTAGCCAGCTTTGTCAGTGGACACAAAGTCCTTCGCGGCTCTGGTTTCTTTGTCTTGTGCGACTAGTCCTCCAGGGGTCTCCGTATAATGTGTCACGGGCGGACCAATGTGGCGCAGGACGGAACCGACCGGGGCCTCACCTCGGCCCACCAGACCTCACACACCACTACCCCTAGGTCTCGGTATCTTATCACACCCACACATGCATACCAGACACAAACACCCCACACACTATTTCTGCTCATGTGTCTCTCCCCTTCTCCCTTGCATACACACACTCAAGACCATCTGTCATCGAGACATCCTATTCGTCTCTATCTCCCTAGACCTCTCTCATTTCTCATGCTATCTATCTCTCATCGCACACACACCCCCTCTATCCGCGCCTCTCTCGAATACGTACACATACCCTCTCCAGGCCCTGCCAAATACGTAAACTACACATTCACACATGTTGCATCTTATCATGTGCTCCATTGATCTAAAAAGCCCTATGTTCACTTTTACTTCACATACAAGATTCCTTTTGAATTAAAACTACCCAAAGTGTGGCCAAAATTTATTTTATAAAATCTACATCTATACAATATTGCAAAGTTATATGGAGTACGAAAGTTAATTGCACGATGCATCCAATGATATTTATTCCGCATTGTGAATGTTTATATTTTTATACTATGAAGTTAGTCATAATAAAGAGAAATGAAGAGCATCTCTCTCTCTCCCCATCGCCCCCCTCTCTACGCCTCTTTCACGTACGCACACAAACTATCTCTAGGCCCTCTAAAAGTACGCCCGTCACATTCATGCATGTTCCATCTTTCTCTCGCGAGATATACACCGACGATCACTGTATTTGAAGTGAAAGCACGATACGATCACTGGACTTCACAATACACTCATTACGTTCACCATATACGTTTTGTGGTTGTTATACAGTCACAGGCTCACCGTAGAGCTCTGTATTTGTTGAAGACATGATTAGCTGACCAGTTAAACAGTCCACATGGCGCATCTAGTGTTGCATCATTAGCGCACATTATCTCACTACCATAGGGCTCACCTGTCAGCGGGTATAAGAATGTAAACAAACGAAAATAAAATATTGGACGGTCGGTATCACTAGTAGAAGGGATTCGAAGTGGCGCGGAAAAGGTGGCCTTGTATTGGTAGGCTTTGCTGGTTGACTGGTTCTTTTAATACACAGGATCTAGTGTGGTGATTATACACACACGCACGCATGCACACGAACTGCATGCATGCAACACTCACACGCACACACGCACGCACGCATGCACACACACAGACACGCACGCATGCATGCACTCACCACACGACCAACACACACGCTCACGCTCAAGTGCTCAACCTATACGTGCATGCACACACATCAGGCCCTGACACACACATACACAGCCAGGTGGTTCGCGCGCAAGGGTTCGAGTCTTGTCGCGCCTGCGTAAATTTGTGTTTATCTTATCTCTTTCCTCTGCCAACTGACATGTGGGACCCACAAGGAACGTGGCAAATTTAACCAGTCAACATAGACTATTTGGCCGGTCAACAGAGTGCAATACGATGCTGAACGGTGAGCGAGTGACCATATAATCACCGTTAAACATATATAGTGACCCAAATGAGCGTATTCTGAAGTCCGGTGACCGTATTATGCTTTCGCTTCAAATACAGTGACCGCCAGTGTATTTATCTCTTCTCTCGCTCTCTCCGTGGAGCCGAATAGGCCAACCTCCCACACCTAATTTGGCGCACGCCACACCAATATTGTTGTACTAGTTTCGTAAGAGCGAACAAGCATTCACGTCTACCGTATAAATTCTAGATATGAGTTACAAATGCTATGATGACGAATACAAATATTTGAATCCACTTTATGCCGAATTTCTCTCTATAGGCCCTCCAAAAGTATGTCCCCACACGTTCTCGCATGTTATATCTAACAACTATCCAATACAGTACTACTATACTCTAACATAATAAATCATTAGATCTCATATTGTTACTTCAATTATTCATGTTGCATACATTAAAATTGCGTTGAAATGTATGGCTAGTATCATCTAGTGATCTGAAAGGTCCGACTACACACACACATGACACACACAAAAAAAGGGCCCACTACACATTCAAGCATTTCACATCTTTCTCTCGATCTCTCTGTCAAACCGACTATGCCAAACTACCCTGCCTACGTGCGGGAAAAGACCCGCCCTCGCCTGTTTAATCGGGTTTGTATCGATGAATCGCGCGAAACAGCAAAACCAAGTGGTACAAGAGTAGTACTACAAGGCTACCACATAGTACTACAATAGTACAGTACAAGTTATAGTTCACTGGGCCGCCGTGTCTTGTACTCCTCCATCGCAAGAGTGGAGCAATCGCTTTCATAAATGTTCTACTCCCTTTTGCCAACATGTGGGACATCCAGCATCCGGGTCCATGTGCCATGCACCAAATAACAGTGTAGAGCATTAGGGGGGACGCACCCCGGTCGTGGCGCTGCAGTAGTAATGAGCAATGAGGCGTCAAATCACAAAGCTGCAGCTTTCCCGCAGTATAAGTTGGAGGGACGAAGCAACCATCATTTCACTCTTCGCTGAAGTTGCTTCTGCCGTTGTTCTGTCTCATGTAGTCATGTGAGACGTGGATCGGCTTGGTACATCACTGACACGTGGGACCGCATGTTAGCAAACCGTGAGGCCAACCTCCCCCGCCTTCCACGCGACAAAAGCACCTCCTCTTTAACCAAGTGGTACGCTTAAGGGCATCCACAATGTGTAGCCAAATGGTAAAATATCTTTTAGCATCGATGGGAACCATTGTGGAAGGTGCTGCGAAAGCCAAAAAAACAGGGAACCGAAACTCGGTGGTGCGCCGATGCCAAATTGATTGAAGGAATAAAAAATGCAACCTCTCTCCTCTTTCTCCCTTGCATGGACACATGCATAGAGCACAGAGTCTACTCCCTAGTACTATCACAAATCACAAAGCAATGCGGCGTCCAATCACAAAGTCACGGGCGAAGCAACCATCATTTCACTCTTCGCTGAATCCGCTTCTCCATTGTCTTCTTCCAAAAACGACCTTTCCCGCAGTAAGTTGGACGGACGAAGCTGTTGTGCTACATTTAATAATATAGGAAATCCTGCATCTACTCCAACCTAGGAGTATTTTAAAAATTCATCTGTCTTTCCTATGACATCAAACACACAATCCTAATCCTATACTCCAATCCAAGCCATTCCTATCCAAAGAGAACAATCCTATATTTTTGCGATTCCTGCATTTTGAGGATCCTGCAAATCAAATAGGACAAGGTGATTCTGGCTGGTGGAGTGGTGGAGCCCAATGGTAACATCTCGTTTGATCGTGACTGTGTTTCAAATTTAGCTCGGACATCCACGGCTACGCAACATTCACCAAGTAGTACCAGTTACTCTATGGTTACAAATATAGTAGTACTAGTAGTACTTATTAGTGACAAGACCAAACGTACATAGAGCATTATATGATTTAAAAATTCTCGTATGTTCATCAATAGGTGGCGAAAGCCTAGATAAGCGGTACTACTGTACTACTCCCTCCGTAAAGAAATATAAGAGCATTTAGAATACTAAAGTAGTGATCTAAACGCTCTTATATTTCTTTACAGAGGGAGTAGTTGTTTGATGGTGTGTGCGAGACATGCCGGGCATGTCCCAGCACCTTCCTCGCCAAGAAGCTTCTCCACGAATGTAGCGCCGGTAGAGTAATGACATGACGCCGGTCCACATTCGTGTCGAAGCTGAAGTCACACCCTCCTCGTTGATGCAACCGCTGGTGATTCGCCTCCTGGACTATCTTTCTCACAACACCGTCGGGGACGACCGTCTCCCACTCTGTTTCATTGGGACGTAGATCGATGAGCGGAGCCGGCCCCAAACTGCACACCGGCATTTCCGTTGGTTGCACAGGCTGGACAAGTCCCCGACGTGGAAGAGCCTTTCCGACAGTAAACCGGTGCCCGTGTAAGGGTACACGGTCATGTTTGAGTCCCATTGCGGCAGCTCGAGGTCGAACGACGTGGTCATGTCGCATCCAACGGTCACGATGACACAGTACTAAAATCAAAGTCGCTCACTCACAAACCAAATGTTACGATTTACAAGTTCAAAATGAAAAGGCAGTACACTTACGCACGCCTGTCGCGGTCGCACCGCACCCTCACACAGTCGGTCCGGCACGCCGCAAACCCAAGGGAACGCGCCTCGGCTTGCCTTTATCATTGACATGTGGTACTCCCTCCGTCCAGGTGCATTTAAGTCACCTAAGGTGGAACAGCGCGACCCGGTGGCTGCGGATTGGAGGAGGCGAAAGAGTCGGACCGGGAATGTGGCACCCCGGCTCAGAGGACCGGTTTACCCAGTGTTTCCAACCCAGAGATCATGTCTTCTGGAAACACACAACAACTTGGAACAGAACAAAACTGAACTTTATTGATATATCTCGAGTACATGCTCATAATTTACATCGATAGCGAGGCCAGAAGCACCACAGGTGCTTATGACAGTATCTACATTATTTATGGAACATAGCAGGGCCTCGATACTACTGGGTAGAACTACAGCATAGCGGAACATAGCGCGGACAACTCCATCCACAAGGACACTGCTGTGGACACGGCCTAGTTAGCGTAGCACGAACCATCGGGAACTTCGTCCTCGGCTTCTCTTGCATCTGGCATGATACGCCAGGTGAGTACCTGGAATGTACTCGCAAGCTCATGGCAACCAAAACAATCCAGCAAACAATAGCATGGCAATTAACATGTTAAAATACTTAAGTGGCTAACTCACTGATACCGAATATCAACTTACTCTCTTCTGGGCTGTCCCACAACCCTCGGAACGCTCATAACTCACTGAGCACTCCCGAACATAAGACAAGTACTTCCATCATTATTATCATTATTACGGTTGACCTTTCAGTGGCCTAGTACGGACTGTCCAATACCGTGGACGCTGCTATTCGAATAGATTCTTACACTCTGCAGAGGTTGCGCACCTTACCCACACTATGAAGCTCCCGGCCTCGTACTCCCATTCGGGTGGATCGGTGCTGCTCCAACAAAACCTGCCTGACCCGTGACCCCTCTATCGTACCACCGACAATCATACCCTCCCAGGGGTCATGTCCTAGGTCGCCCCTGTGTCACCTCGTGACACCTGCCACCGTCGTGGCCAAATAACTATCCCAAACGGGGACGCCAGCAAAATAACTCAACTGGGCTCACAGGATTATCGTTGTCTACCTGATCAGGGCAGCACGCACGCATAACCCTCCCTAGTGTGGTGGTACCGATACAAGAGCACAAAGCCAGACCAAGTCAAGGCTGTCCCATACCGGCAAATGTGGCTGCACGGGAAAGTCCGGATAGGTGACACTAGATCAACCAGTTAGGTTTAGTGTTGTCCAGCATTTATCAAGCATGGATTTTTATCATGAGTAACTTAGCATGGCAGTAGCTAGGCATCAAAATAAAATTACTCTAAATTATCACATATCAAAATAATGCATATGATTCAATTAAATAACCAACACTATTGAGATGCTCATGCAATGGATGACATGGCTTGCCTTGCTCTGTTGGGTTGTCCACAAACTCCTGGCCTTCAAATCCAAAAGTATTTCCTTCTGAAAATATTTTTAAAATGAAAAGGAAAATGTCACATACTACTGTTCTGTGCACCAGAAATTCTGGGAGTATGGGAAAAATACCAAAATTTTCCAGCAAATAAAGGGGCTCAAGAAAAACCCATAGCAAAAAGAATCAATTGATTTGGACTTATGGTTAAAAAGTTATGGATGGTCAAAGTTTCCTGTCAAAATTTGAAATTAAACAGAAAATAGAAAATCCAGCGAAGGGCCACGTCGAAGGCGTATTTCGCCAGGGCGCCTCCACTTACCGCTTCGGCGTGCCACTGACGAGCGGGCCCCAGCGATCAGATTTAAACGGGGGAGAGAGAACAGAGAGATGCGGGATTCCGGCGATGGTCGCCGGCGACACAGACGGCGGCGAGGTCCGGCGACTACGGGAATCGAATGAGCTCATCGAGACGAACACGCACGTACCCGTGGCTTGGCGGGAGATGGCCGGACGGCGTCATCCCCTTCCTCTCCGGCGGCGGCGGGTTTCGGGTGTCGTCAGAGACGGTGATTCCGGCGAGGTTCCGGCCGGCCAAGAGCTCGAACGTGGTCAGGGGAGTGAGGTGAGCTCGTGTGTGCAGTCGATTGAGGCTGGGAGGAAGCGAATCGGTGAGGTGGTGGAGCTCGGGTGGCGGCGGTTCTCTGGCGAGATGCGAGGCCAGAGGGCCTCTCGGCCTTGGCTCGGTGCTCGGGGGGCCGATTCGGGGATGGAGGAGTGGGGTGAGGAGCTCGGGAGGCTGGCCGTGGCCTATTTATAGGAGGAGGCGAGCTCTCTGGAACAGCGGAGCTCGGGACACGTCGCCGGCGCGAGGACGATGCGCTGGCTGGCTGGGAGCGGCGACGGGACGTAGGAGGGCAGGGAGAGTAATGGCGTGCAGTGGCGGCATGCGGAGGAAGGCGACGAGCGACAGGGCCACTGTGGACGCACGGGTGCCATAGTGCCCGCGCGCGTGGCGGCCGCCGGGGACGATTCCGGCGAGGGGAGGGCTCCAGAACGGCCAGGTGGATGAAGGAGAAGACGCCGGCGAGCTGGGACAAGGAAGGATCACGCGAGGCAGTCGGAAGCGACTCAACAGACACGGGCGCGGTGCAGAGCGCGTGGTTTGGCATGCCACTACCGTGCTCACCACGGGCATTGGTGTCTAGAGGCCACGCGAGCCTGGCGTTTCTTGTCCAGCACGTCGACCCTTGATCACTTAGTCCCCTTGTGCCTCTGGTTCGACTAGATTCACTGTGATGTGAAGTGTAGCTTCAGCTACAGTTTCTGACAGAAAACTTGAGAGGGATCTAGAGGAGAGGTGAGCTGGAGATGGAGCCAGAGGAGATGTCTGGGATGGTCTACTATGGAAGGACTACAAGCTGGCAAAGTTTGAGAAACTTTCACCAAAGTTTGAATGGAGTCCATGTACAACTGCTGTTACTGGAACAGAAACAAGATGAGCTTGATGCACTCATATGGTTGATCTGCTAGAGCTGAAAATTGGTGTGGGAGGGTTATTTGGTGGATAGAAGATGGCACAAAAATTTCAGCTCAATTGGATACCTCTAGATGGTACTTCCTTCACAGAGGTTCAAAATGTGCAGAAACTTGGCAGAATATTGGGGCTGAAAATTTGTACTGGACCAGATGATATTTTTGGATATTGTGGCAAGATAGGTTCCCTAGTATCTCAAGGAATTATCTGAGAGTTTTCTGAGTTGGGAAAATATGAGTTGCTTCACAAATGGCTAGTACTGTCCAGAGAGCAAATAGAGTTTTCTGGACAAACTTTTGTACTGGACCATGAGATGTTTTTGAAGATTGTGGGAGTGGATGACGACAAGAAGGTGTGGTATTAATTTGGGATTTTTCTGATCATCAGAACTATAGGTTGCTTCAAACCCATAGTGGTGACAGATTTTCCCCAAAGGAAGAAAATGAATATTTGGGAAAGATAAAGAATTAGAATTGATCCAGAAGGTGAGTGACAAGGTTTTGGCAAGATGGTGAGGGCTTTGGATCACTGAGAGAAATTCATAAGTCCAAAGTCAACTGAAAAGATTCAAAAACCATCCAAATTGCAAATAAAGCCAGAAAGATTTTGAAAAGAAAAGTTGCCAAAAACCAGGGTGTCAGAGGGAATTCTTCCAATCACCGCGCCAGTTTTTTCCTCATAAACCAAATGAAAATTAGCAATGAATCCCTAATTAATAGGGCTACCGTTTCAGCCATTCCGTGCATGCGAACTGGGGTCAATCTCTCCCCTAATCAACGTGTTCCTTCTCTGCATGCATAGGTCACCATTTCCTCCACGCGCGTGGTTCGGCCTAAATTTTTGCTCGCTGATGAACGAGCCAGTGAGGGGTTCGTAAGTTGACTTATACACCTAGACGGGGGGAGAAACCACATGAGATCAAACCAAACTCAGCCATCCAACCGCTGACACCTAATTTTCATTGATACAGTATGTTTATAAGGCCGATTTATTAAATATAAATATGTTTTTACATAGCAAATGATCCCTCAAAACAACAACATAAAGAAAAACTATCACTGCTCACGGAACGAGCCGGCCT
Source organism: Elymus sibiricus (assembly GCA_039707655.1). Classification (NCBI taxonomy): domain Eukaryota; kingdom Viridiplantae; phylum Streptophyta; class Magnoliopsida; order Poales; family Poaceae; genus Elymus; species Elymus sibiricus. The sequence continues at coordinate 287,455,583 of CM077676.1, forward strand.
CGTCGTCTTTGGCTGCCGACGCGAACCAGCCGGAGCTGCCGACATGTGTCTCCATGGCGTGGTTGTCCTTGGCCTCCAGCTACTCGTTCATGCGGAGCATGATGGCGCTTTGCACGGACACGAGCACCGCCTGGTTCACATCCACGACGTTCGGTTCCGCCTGCAGGAGGGCCTCAATGGCAGCGGCAACCGCGCGCTCCACGTCGATCTAACACCCCGATTTTTTTGGCCCTTTCTTTTTCTTTTGAATTTCTTCGATTTTTTTTTATGTTTGGAGTTCCTTTTGGTGGCTATGTGGTCTCAAAACCTAGGGAGATCATCTCTTCTTCCTCTCCCTAGTGGCTTGTCATTCACAAATCTATCCTAAGACCATGTCATTTCCGTCTTAGCCCAACTCCAATTTTTTTTTATTCCTTGGGAATATTCCTTTTTTTTCTATTAAAGGAATAACCTTGTTTGCCCTGGGTTGTGAAGCAACCTACATTTCTGTCTTCCACAAAATTCCGACAAAATTCTCATAAAATCTTTGGACCATATAGTCCACAAATATGTCAAAACCCATGCTTGCCTAGTTCAAAAATAATTCAGGAATATTCATTTCCTATTCTGTCCAGTATGGCACTTTGTGAATGAAGTGCTATTTATCTTTTCTTGATTTCCCTCAAACTTTTTGAGCATTCTTTCCTATTCAAATAATTGCCACATGCCAAAATTCAGCTTCATTTGCCTGGTAAATATTCCTCAGCAAATTTCCAAAGTTTCTATCCAGAGAGAGGCTTTGTGAAGGAAGTGCTAGCTAGGCTAATCTAAATGAGTTGAAATTTTGGCAGATCATCTATATGATCAAATCATTACTCTCCACCATATTTAATCTCCATCCATCAATCTATGTGAGCACACTGTCAAATTCTTGCTTCTAGTCACAATTTCAGTTTGTGAAGAAACTATATTTTATATTGCTTCAAAAATTCTGAAAATAATCCAGGCCCAATCCTCACTATATCCTTTGAGCATGCCAAAATTCACATCATTTTGCCAAGCCATTTTATCCACAAAATTCCCCCAAGTTTCTGTCCAGTGTGGATCATTGTGAAGGAAGTACCACTTTTATTTATCCAAATGGTATGAAATTTTTATAGTACCTTCATATGCCTAAATGATCACCCTCTACCAAATTTTAGCTCAATCCAACACTCCATGTGAGTGCAACTTCAAGATCTAATTTCTGGACCAAATATGTGGTTGTGAAGCAACTATGATAAATTTTGTCCAAATCCTTTCATATTTCACAGGATTGTAGTCCTTCCTACCCTAAACCTCTGTGACATTCTGGTTAGCCCTTATCTCATCCCATTTGACCACAACTTCATGACCAAGTTTGCTATAGCAAACTTTTGATGATCCCTCCCATCAGCACACAGTTGCTTTCTTCGATCCATCACCTCAGGGAGGTCCAACTTAGGAAGGACTACGCGGCACACACGTTGTTGCTGGCCAGAACGCACCACGTGCGCCTGTGCACGCGGTGACCACGCGGTCTGGTAGGCCAAACGCGTGCTCTGGACGCCGGGACCCCTCTGCCATAGCCCAAACGTCGTCCTTGCGCCAACGCGTCATGTCCACAGCGTTGCTCTTCCTCTCCTGCATCCACGCGTCCCCTCTGGACCCCTCTCCCCCTCCTCTTTCCTCTCCGGCAAGCCACGCAGCACAGCGTGCTCATGGCCGTCGTCGTTTTGCCGCTGTCCTCTTCCTCCTCGCCGATTCCCTGGCACTCCACTACCTCTCTCCCATCGCCATCCCCGCCTGCCCGTGTGCGCATGGGTATGCGGTCGCGCCAGAGCATCATTCTCGCGTCCGTGGCGGCATCCGGCGAGGGCATCCTCGCCGCGGCTTTATAAGCCGTTCCCGAGCCCGCTCGACCTCACCAACCTCTTCTCCTCCCTCCTAGCATCCTCCCCAGCCACTCATTTGAGCTCGAGCAGCTCTCCTCGCTCTCCATTGCCGCCATGGCCACCCCTGCCCTCCGCCTAAATTCTTGTGAACCGGAGCTCCTCTCGCCCTCCTTCCCCCTCCAGTGTGCTCACCCAGCCCCTCGTAGCTCTCCCGCACCGCAGAGCCTTCCTCCGCGGCTGAAGCTCTGCTCTATCCCGTGCTCCCCGACGCCCATGGAGCATGTAAGCGGGTGCGGCTCGGTCCCACGAGCTCGCCGGTAGGCCGAGCGACGCGGGAGACGGCCGGAGCCGCCGGCGGCCATCGCCGGAACCCGCCGCTGTCTCGGCCACGCACGGGCGAGAGGGAGGTAGACGGCGACCTCGTCTCCAGATGGCCAGTGAGCCCGGCGGCCCTACCTGTCGGGATAACAGGAGTTGACCCGGCTGCTGACGTGGAGTAAGTGAAGACGTCTTTCCGAAAGTACGTCTTCGTTTGATGAAAGCGTAATCTGATCCGGCTTCGGAGGGAAATACGTTTTCATTACTGGGAAGGCGTATTCTTCAAAAGACGTTTTCTGTTTAACCCCGCCGGCCGAAACCCTTATATTGTGAACGTTCACCCGTTAGCAGCAGAAATGGACAGATTTTATTTGTTTTTTTGCCTAACGAACGAACGGCCACAAACTTTTTAACCGTGACTCCGAATCAGGTGATTCCAAAGCCCACGTTCTCTATTCGTCGAGCCCATTCTGTTGGCATCATTTTCACCATGTTGTAAGCTTATGAAAATGACCATTTTGCCCCTGCCCTTATTCAGCCCCCTTCGAGAGGGAAACTTTTCCGACGATTCTTTCTGCGAGTTCATCGCACCTCTTCCCGATGAATCCTTTGTCGCCAGGCAAGCCACAACAGTCACTTGCATGACGACATTGCAATAGCCATGGTTTTCACTTGAATATGCGAATAATTACTTGTTCATGCAATTAGTTTGAATGCTATGTATATGCTTGTGAATCCATGCTCATTTCTTATGCCATGTTCATTTTCATCTAGTGAGTGAAATGATTAATTGCTAATGTTATTCTTATCATGTTTTATTCTTGTAATCATTTCAGATGCTAGTGATAATGACATGCTCATATGGATGGTTTGATATGAAAATACTTGTGATATGCATGATCATCACTATGCCATGCTCGTTTGCATCTCGTAGACTAAATGATTTATCATTGTTGAGGTTATGATGTTTAATGGTTCTGTTGCCCATCCATGGTTACACTGATATCATGCTCAGATGCATTGTTATTTCATTATGTTATTATGACTTAGCTCATCACCATTCAAGTTGAACCTGACATTAATCGAACTTGAACAAATCTGTTCGTTGAGTCATGGTGCCACCGAATCGAGTTCACCAGTGCAACCACACTTGCCTGGATGGGGAGGCCCTAATTCGGTCTATTGTCATGCCTCTCGCCGGTGCCTCCAACTAGGGAAGGTTATGTGCGCGCGCTACCCTGATCAGGTAGGCAGTCATACCCTTGTGTGCCCGAGTTGTGTTGTACCCGGGTGTCCCCGTTTGGGACGATTTTGTTTTGGCCACGACGGTGGCAGCCACAAAGGTGGCGTATGTCACGAGTTGACATCGGGGCCACCCATGACATAGATTGGTTTTGTCGGAATGTCATTGGTGCACCCGAATGGGAGCACGAGGCCATGAGTTCCGTAGTGTGGGTACTGTGTACTAACCTCTGCAGAGTGTATAATCTATCGATAGCCGCATCCTCGGTCATGGACACAGTTCGTAGTAGGTCACACTATGGGCAACAGTAATAATAATCTGAATAATAACAACCCCAGTTCGATGAGGAAAGAAGTTGGTTGATCTTTATGTGGTCACGAGATGATCACGATGGTATTCTTGATGATGGTTGATCGTGAGGTGATCGTGTGATGATCACGACGGTAAGAAAGATTGATACCTATGGTGGTTACGAGTTAACCTCCGAGCAGAGTAAGTTGGTCCATGAGACCTTAAACGTTGACCCCCTTGCATGCTAGTGCTAGTATCATCATGTTCATATCATGAATTATATGTACATGCCATGCTCATGTTGTTCGAGTAGTATCGTGTTCATCATTAATGATTAACCTATAAATGCCATGCTGTTGTTTGTCTTGATTGCTTTGGTTGCTGTGATCTTGCAAGTACATTCAAAGTACTCACCTGGCGTGTCATGCCAGATTGCAGGTGATGCCGTGATTGAATGTTTGTTGAGGATCCCGAGGTTGCGCCCTAGGATACGTCCCAGCCAGAGTCCCTACAGAGTGGAGTCCATCACCGTTGTCGCTGTTCCACTGCTAGAAGTTATTCTGCTACGAGAGGTTCCGTTGCTAGCATAGAGCTATCGGAGCAGGCGTAGTATCGCCATGCCCCTGTAACTTTTGTAATATCAGACCCTTGTACCCGTATTATTTGCAATAAAGAGCTGATTTGTTCTATGCCATGCAGTGCCGTATTCCAAAAGACTTGATCTCTTGGCTGGAATATGGGGTGTTCCGGTCTCTCTGAGCCGGGGTGCCACAACGCTTGGTATCAGAGCAGGTCTAGCTGTAGGATGCCCTAGTCCGCGCGAGCGTTAGAAACCGTTAGTATAGAGTCTAGTCGGTTTGCTACAGTTGGTTGTTGCATTTGTTTGCTGCATAGCATGCATATAGACTTATTATCTTGTCACTAACGGTTGATCTTGTGAGTGTAGGTGGCATCGGTTTCGATCCACTACCTGCACCCTCCAGTTTTGCATACTTGCTTTTCGGTGTCATCTCTGTCCCAGCGAAGTGATGCCGAGGTACCTAGTGGTGTCGATCACTTGCGGGATTGATGCACATGTATCGCACCAATATATATTCTCTTCAGCCACACCTATCGTTTCAGTGGTAGACATGTTTCTACCCCAGATCTGGCCATCCAGCTCGCCGCTGTGGCAACCCTTACTGGTCTTTGTTACCAGGAAAGGGCAATGCCAGCAGTCCCTGCTTTCCACTGCTACCCTGCCCTATCACCCATTTCCTGGATGAGTACGGTTCCCTTCCGTACCCTTGATGATGATGTGGCCATGACATCCGTGTCTCGCTACATGATCACCAAGTCCGTCCTCACCTCCGAGCCTGTTTAGGTGCAATCTGGGTTGAGCCGGTGCTTGGTGTAGCTCTGTTTACACCAATCTCTCCACATGCTAATCCACTTTCGTGCACACCGCCACAACATGTTAGATCATAGTACCGGAGTTTCTGCGAGATTTGTGTGCTTAAGTAGGCAGGCATACTGTGGTGAATAGTAGTAACATGTGATGTTGCTTGTATGAAATCTTGTTGCATTGTGTGCTTTTGTTTAAGTCATTTCTTTTGCTTCTTTCTTTGGGCCTTCGGTGTTACCTTATTTCCCCTTATGAAAGTTGCTCATCAACCACCACCGGACTCGGAGAATCAATGAGGATTTCAAATACTTGGAAGCCCAACTACACATTATGGAATTCTCAGCCGACTGCATTATATTGGGAATATCTGGTTTGAATACAAATGATATTCTGGATTGACTACCAGCATCAAGTCTACCTTAGTGTGCAACCATTACAACCACAATGAACCAGCAGGAATATAAAGGGTATATATATAGATATAGCATTCAGTCCGCATATCACAGGGAGAAGCTTCTGGTGTAAGCAATCCAGTCCTCCTCCGCATGCTACTAGGGAAAGCTTACGACGCAAGGTTCCGCAGTCTTCCTCAGTATGATATGTGGATAGCTTCCAGTGTAAGATACTCAGTCTTCTTTGGTAAGCCACCGTAGAAAGCTTCCATCATAAGTCGCCAAATCTTCCTCAGCAAGCAACCCGGAGGAGAAGTTTCTGAAGTATGGTAATTAGTCTTCTTCAGCACGCTACCTCAGCAAAAGCTTCGAGCATAAGCTATTCAGTCTTCCTCAGCACAATACTCTCAGATAGCTTCCAACACAAGCTATCCAGTCTTCGTCAGTACGGCACTACCAACAGTCATCGTCATTGGTACAAGATATTACACAGTGAGTTGGCAGCATATGGCAGTGCATCCCAAGAATCAGATCCATAACAGTTTGTCAGAAGCAAGAATCAGTCAAGACACAAGTGTCTGCCTTGGGAATCAAATGCTCAGCTGCACATACTGCCATATATATTGTGAGCATGGTCACACCAGTCACTCATACGATGATGCAAGCACGGCACGAATCCGACAACCACATGAGTTATGCAGGAGGAAGAAAAGCCAGTTGTACACCTCAGTGTGATGCAAGGACCGACAAGCTATGAAGCAAGACAACATTGGGACAACAAAACTTCACAGTGGATATCAAGGCCAGTTTCCTCACGCCTGATAAAGTGATATCATTAACCTTTGTCACTGTCTTGTATGATTGACGACAACAATGAGCTTTATACAAGTGCCTGTGAACCTGGCATATTTTCTATGACACAAGTCATGAACAAGGCTATGGTATGATTGCCGAAATATTGCACCTGATAGCACCTATGGCCACACGAAGAATTAAGGGTATACATGGCCTAGATTTTTCGGCAAAGGATTCGGAAAGAGAGAACAATAATGAAGGAGCAAGACCAGCAATACAGGTATGATAATCCTTGCATGAACAACATGGTACGGATACCCCCATACAGTCTGATTCCGTATCGATCAACATGAATATACACCCTAGGGGTCTACTCTGTTTGTAAGGACCTCATATCAAGGTAACCCGCTTGTCCAACTGTATATGCTCAGAATTAACAGTATGGAATATCCAAGTCTATCATGGCAGATCAAAGATTTCTTAGCCAGCTCAGCAGTTTGACTTCAGCGATCGTGTTAAAGCATCGCACGGCCTATGGATACACCAACAAAATGAGAAATCAAAATGCTGAGCAACAAGCTTGGATAATGTGTCCTCACATGTGGTACCCAGTGAAATGATAGCCTGTCATGAACAAGATTCTTCCGCCAGAACCACCGTCAGTCAAGTCTCTGGACGCTATTGTTACCAGGCTGTACTCCTTGATACTGGTCATGACAGGTGACTGTCGAATCATCGGTACTGTGGGATCGAGGAGATAGGTCTAGAGGGGGGGTGAATAGACTCCTAACCAACCAAATTAGCAGTTTTTAATTTCTCTTGAAACGTAGGCAGATTTTGGCACAAGTTAAGATCACTCAATTACTTTCTACACATGCATATCTAGAGATTGAGCAGCGGAAATGATGAAACATGCAAGAGTACGGAAAGTAAAGGGGTAGAGTATGAAATATCAAACGCAATGAAGACATGGTGGTTTTTGGCGTGGTTCCGATAGGTGGTGCTATCGTACGTCCACGTTGATGGAGACTTCAACCCACGAAGGGTAACGGCTGCGCGAGTCCACGGAGGGCTCCACCCACGAAGGGTCCACGAAGAAGCAACCTTGTCTATTCCACCATGGCTTACGTCCACGAAGGACTAGCCTCACTCGGGGTAGATCTTCACGAAGTAGGCGATCTCCTTGCCCTTACAAACTCCTTGGTTCAACTCCACATCAGGTTGGGGGCTCCCAAGTGACACCTAACCAATCTAGGAGACACCACTCTCCAAAAGGTAATAGACGGTGTGTTGTTGATGAACTCCTTGATCTTGTGCTTCAAATGATAGTCTTCCCATCACTCAAACAACTCCTCACAGATTTGGCTTTGGTGGAAGAGGGATTTGAGTGGAAAGCAACTTGGGATAGGCTAGAAATCAAGTTTCAAATGGTAGGACTGGAATAGCTTGATCTGAACACATGAGTAGGTGGTTCTCTCTCAAAATATGTATGGTGGAAGTGTAGGCATGTTCTGATGGCTCTCCTTTCTGAGAAGGAGGTGGTGGAGGGGTATATATAGCCTCCACACAAAATCCAACCGTTACACACTTTTGACTCAACTCGGTGGCACCGAAACGATCATCTCGGTAGCACCGAACTGTGTAAAAGATATGAACTTTAGGAATCTCGGTGGGACCGATACGAACAACTCGGATGGACCGAAGTGCAATGGCTTAGGGCAAACCTCATCTCGGTGGCACCGATTGCATCAACTCAGTAGGACCGAAGTGAAGCAATATGGCAACAGAGAGTTGGCAAGCCATCTCGGTGAGACCGATTTGCAAACTCGGTGAGACCGAAGTAAGTGCAAACAATTACAGAGAGTTGGCAAGGCCATCTCGGTGAGACCGAGATCCATTTCGGTGGATCCGATTTGTTAGGGTTTTGGCTGTGGCTAAGTCTTGGATGAACTCGGTGGGGCCGGATAGGAAATTTCGGTGGGGCCGAGTTGGAATGTAGGTTTTGGACATATTTGGGATTGAGAGAGTGGTTGAGGGTTTAGGAGTACTGTCACTAAGCACTTGAGCAAAAACACCATTAAGCAACACCTCATCCCCTTTTAATAGTATTGGCTTTCCTATGGACTCAATGTGATCTTGGATCACTAAACCAAAAATGTAGAGTCTTGATCTTTTGCCAATCCTTGTCCTTAGCATTTTGAAGGGGTTCCACGTCCTCTTGTCCCTGCCACGCCATTGTTGAACTTGTCTGAAATTCACTAGATAAAAGCATTAGTCCAACAACATGTATGTTGGCATAAATTACCAAAACCACCAAGGGAGCAAATGTGCTTTCAATCTCCCCCTTTTTGGTAATTGATGACAACATACATCAAAGCTTCAAATACAGATATAGCAGAGGTATGTATGAAAGCTTTGAAGAAAACATGTAACATATATGAACTCCCTGGGGCTCCCCCTGAAGAGGTGCATATAACGTGATGATACCATATGGGAGATATACATGCTACATGTATCTTGGCTATATGTATCAGAGCAAACATATATATCATATAGAGTCCACATGTCCATGATTGTCTCCTTGCAAACATTGTATACTAGCAAGAGGTCAATCATGTACATGAGTGTGATGCATATACTTACCTTGAAGTTCTTGACCAAGTACCTGAAGAAATACACTTGAGAAAACAGGGTTAGATAACACAAGATAATTTCTTCAAGAAAAGACATAAGATCAACAAGAAACCAAGATTGGGATGACATGTAGAATGGAGTATCACTAGGTGAATACTTCTTTGAAGCAGACATGTCCCCAAAAGAAATAGTTGTCTCCCCTTAAAGAACTTCCTCTCCCCCTGAATCTGACATTGGATATTGGGAGCAGGTAGGGTGAGAAAACTCGAACAACCAAAGAACAAACTGATCATGTTTCTTCCCTCTTAGAAACATGTAACATTCTCTCCTCTTGTAAGGTGCATCTCTTTTATAGTGATAAGCTTTGATGTGTATTCCTCTCTCCCCCTTTGACATCAATTTCCAAGAAGGGACTTCAAGGTTATTGATCAACTGGGTTTGGTCCTCGAGAAACACACTTAGCCTTTGAAGGGCTCTAGATGCAAGTAGACGATAAGAATCATTGAGTGGAGCTGGAGCAGAAATACTCAGGAAAAATTTGACAGAAAATTCCTTAGAGCAGCAAAATCGGTGACACCGAGTTGTTATGAATCGGTGGAACCGAGGTTGATACAATGGAATTATTTGTCAACTCAGCTCACTAGACAAAGAATTCTCCCAAAGATTTGCAAGGAATTAGCTGCGAAACTAACTAAAAGAAAAGAAACACAGAAAAGAAGCAAGGTCTAGATGGAGTTTTTTTTTGAAAAAGAAACACTCTAGCAAGAAGAGAACAAACAGAAGAAGACACTGGAGAACTTCATCTAGATGGGTCGGCGACTAGGTCACCTATGTTAGAGTATATTGACTTAGGAGTCAAGTGAAAGCACTTGATCATAGGTCATACTCTTCGTTTAAGCTCAAAATGGGGTTGCCATTTTTCCTTTAAGCATTTCAATGTATTCACATCTTGTTGAGTTGCTTTAGCTCATGTCTTTGAGTAAAGCTCCTCTAAGATGTGAGAACTTACATTGGGATTTTGGTGATGTCCATCATGTAGTTGAACTTGAAGTGGATGCTCATGAGTTGACGTTTGGAGCTATCCTATCATGTGTAGTTCATCTTCCTACATGGGTTAGTTTTGCAAGGAACAACATGTATGTCCAATATGACAAGAATGAAGCATCTCTCAAGAATTTGTCAAAGGATATGTTTAGGTTGTCTTGTTCCTTGTTCCACCATCAATTGTTGATACTTGGGTTATGCAAGATTTCTCAAGATAAGAGTGAGATGCAATCTTGTGGCATGAAGCTTGTCCAAGTACCTACAAAAGGTTAGATACCATACGAGGGAGCAAAATGTCCAAGATATAAGATGATCATGAAAGATATCATGGATTAGTCAAGAATGCTCAAGCCCTTGTATGCATCCACATGAACCTCTAGTTCACGTTTGAAGCATCAATGATGTTCAACTCACTTCTCAAGTGACAAAACACTTTCTCATCAAGGGGGTTGGTAAAGATTTCCGCTAATTGCTTGTCGGTATGAACATGTTTAAGGTCAATATCACCTTTCTCAACATGATCTCGAATAAAATGGTGACGAACCTCAATATGCTTAGTTCGAGAATGTTGCACGGGATTGTGCGCAATCTTAATAGCACTCTCATTGTCACATAGTAATGGTACATGTTTCACATGCACACCATAGTCTTTAAGAGTTTGTGTCATCCATAGTAATTGAGCACAACATGATCCCGCGACAATGTATTCCGCTTCGGCAGTAGATAGAGATACGGAATTTTGTTTCTTGGATGACCAAGACACAAGAGATCTACCAAGAAATTGACATGTACCCGAAGTGGATTTTCTGTCAACCTTGTCTCCGGCATAGTCCTAATCGGAGTAGCCAACAAGATTGAAGGAAGATCCTTTGGGATACCATATGCCAAAGTTTGGTGTATGTATCAAGTATCTCACAATTCTTTTCACCGCCTTAAGGTGACACTCTTTTGGTGCCGCTTGGTATCGTGCACACATGCACACACTTAGCATAATGTCGGGACGGGAGGCACATAGATATAGTAATGAACCAATCATAGATCGATAAACCTTTTGGTCAACCGGTTTGCCATCCTTGGCCAAGTCAAGATGTCCACTTGTGGGCATGGGGGTTTTCATACCTTTACTCTCTTGCATGTTGAACTTCTTGAATTAGTCCTTGGTATACTTTGTTTGAGAAACAAAGGTACCCTCCCTAGTTTGCTTTATTTGCAAACCAAGAAAGAATTTGAGTTCACACATCATAGACATCTCGAACTTTTCCGACATCAACCTTCCAAACTTTTCACTAAAAGAGGGGTTAGTAGATCCAAAGATAATATCATCAACATAAATTTGGCATACAAACAATTCTCCATTAACCCTCTTAGTGAACAATGTTGAATCAATCTTCCCAATTTCAAAGCCTTTTTCAAGAAGAAACTTTGTCAAACATTTGTACCACGCTCTAGGGGCTTGTTTAAGACCATAGAGAGCTTTACGGAGTTTGTAGACATGATTGGGTTTCTTGGGATTCTCAAAGCCGGGAGGTTGTTTAACATACACTTCCTCCTCAATTTCTCCATTCAAGAAAGCACTTTTAATATCCATTTGGTAAAGAGTGATATCATGGTGATTGTCATAAGCAAGTAAAATACGAATGGACTCAAGTCTTGCAACAGGGGCATAGGTCTCACCATAGTCCATACCTTCGACTTGTGTGTACCCTTGTGCTACGAGACGAGCTTTGTTACGTACAACTTGTCCATCTTCATCTTGCTTATTCCGAAACACCCATTTGGTTCCAATGATGTTTTGCTCTTCCTTAGGCTTCTCAACCAATGTCCACACTTGGTTCCTCTCAAAGTTGTGTAGCTCTTCGTGCATTGCATTCACCCAATCGGGGTCCTTGAGAGCATCTTCTACCTTCAAGGGTTCAACACTAGAGATAAATGAGTAATGCTCACAAAAGTTAGCTGAACGAGTTTTAGGGCGAGTGATTCTCCCGGTTTGGATATCTCCAAGTATTTGTTCAATGGGATGATCCTTGTCGATTCTCGCTCTAACTCGAGGTAGCTTTTTCTTGGGTTGTGGTGAGGCTTCCTCCTCATCATCATCTTCTTCTTCTTCTTCGTTGATGTTGTCGTTGTTTGCTTGTGGAGGTGGAGAAGGAGGTTGAGGTGGATCATGTTGTTGCACTTCCTCATTCCCATCGTCTTGGCGTGTTCCACTTGTGGATGCCTCCGTATCAACTCGTCGTTCACCTTGATGCGAAGTTGGGGCTTCCACTTGAATAGACGAGGTACTCTCCTTCACTTCTACGGGGTGAATCTTACCAATGGGCAAGTCTTGGATTGCTTCCGATGGTTCTTTATCTCCTACATCAAGTGGCAATTGCTCAAGAAGCTTGTGAAGGTAGAGTCGGTTTGTTGCATGACAAGCTGTTTCAACCGCTTCTGCCCAAAAATGTCTTGGCGTCTTGTATTCATCAAGCATCGTTCTTGCCATCTCAATAAGTGTCCGGTTCTTCCTCTCAACAACTCCATTTTGTTGAGGTGTGTACGTAGCTGAGAACTCATGTGAAATACCCTCCTCATCAAGAAAGGTGTCCACATTTGTGTTCTTGAACTCCGTTTTGTTGTCACTCCGAACCTTCTTGATCTTCACTTCAAATTGATTTTGAGCCTTTCTTGCGAAGTTCTTGAAGATCCTTTGTACCTGCGATTTGTCCTCAAGAAAGAACACCCACGTAAATCTGGAAAAATCATCGACAATGACCAAACCGAAAGAGTTACCACCAAGACTCTTATAGGAGTTGGGACCAAAGAGATCCATATGAAGTAGCTCGAGTGGTCTCCTCGTGGTCATAATGTTCTTTACGGGATGGCTTCCTCCAACTTGTTTTCCTGCTTGGCAAGCACTACAAAGTCGATCTTTGTCAAATATAACATCTTTTACTCCAAGAATGTGATCTCCTTTAACAAGTTTATCAAGGTTACGCATACCAACATGTCCAAGTCTTCTATGCCATAACCAACCTTTAGAAGATTTTGCAATTAAACATGTATGAGGTTGGGCTCTTTTAGTGAAATCAACAATGTATAGATCACCTCTACGAATGCCAGTAAACACCATATTATGATTATCTTGGCGAAACACTTGGCAATCTACTTTGGTAAATAGAACATTAAAACCAAAATCGGCTAGTCTAGATACGGAAAGAAGATTGTAACCAAGAGATTCAACAACATAACATTTTGTATGGAGATATCATTGGATATGGCCACCTTACCAAGGCCAAGTACCTTACCCTTGGAGTTGTCTCCAAAAGTTACATACTTGCGTGGACCATCATTTTTAGCAAGCTCACGAAACATGTCTCTATCTCCGGTCATGTGATCGGTACATCCACTATCAAGAATCCATTCTTTTCCTCCGGCCATGTCATCTCGAAGATTTGCCATAAGACTGAGATTCCTCATGGTCTTCTCGAATTCAATATCAAATTCTTCGTCTTCATCATAATAGCCATGCTCAACATCATCATGCGAGTGATCATTTCCTAGGGTAATAGACTCATTAGTTTCATGATCATGACAATATTCAAGTTTATGACTTCTAATGGTTTCCATGATAATGTTGCTAATAGTTCTAACATCTCCTTTGGCACGCATAAGATCACGAAGCTCAAACAAGCAATCATCAAACTTAGGATCACTAGGACTCATCTTGTGAAAAGCAAATGCCTTATGAAGAATCTTATCGAGACTCTTTAAGGAGTAATCAGGATATCGCTTTTCTAAATCATGCCATAGAGTATAAGCACATGCAAAGTTTTGCATACAACCAAGTACAATTTTAGGTAATCCTCTAATGATAAGATTGACGGTTCTAAGATTACGAAGCATGTCAATTTCCTCTTCATGAGTAGGATGCAAGGGATCAATAGGGGGCACATAAGGATTATGAATATACTTGCTCAACTTAAATTCATCAAAGGTATCAAGCATTTCATCCTTCCAAAAGTTGTAATACTCCTCATCGAGAATAGGCACTCTACGTCTAAGACTCCCCAACGTAGACACATCCATCTCCCTCCAATGGTGATAAAACCAAATCAGTGGAGACCAATGCTCTGATACCAATTGTGGGATCGAGGAGATAGGTCTAGAGGGGGGGTGAATAGACTCCTAACCAACCAAATTAGCAGTTTTTAATTTCTCCTGAAACTTAGGCAGATTTTGGCACAAGTTAAGATCACTCCAATACTTTCTACACATGCATATCTAGAGATTGAGCAGCGGAAATGATGAAACATGCAAGAGTACGGAAAGTAAAGGGGTAGAGTATGGAAGATCAAACGCAATGAAGACACGGTGGTTTTTGGCGTGGTTCCGATAGGTGGTGCTATCGTACGTCCACGTTGATGGAGACTTCAACCCACGAAGGGTAACGGCTGCGCGAGTCCACGGAGGGCTCCACCCACGAAGGGTCCACGAAGAAGCAACCTTGTCTATTCCACCATGGCTTATGTCCACGAAGGACTAGCCTCACTCGGGGTAGATCTTCACGAAGTAGGCGATCTCCTTGCCCTTACAAACTCCTTGGTTCAACTGCACATCAGGTTGGAGGCTCCCAAGTGACACCTAACCAATCTAGGAGACACCACTCTCCAAAAGGTAATAGACGGTGTGTTGTTGATGAACTCCTTGCTCTTGTGCTTCAAATGATAGTCTTCCCAGCACTCAAACAACTCCTCATAGATTTGGCTATGGTGGAAGAGGGATTTGAGTGGAAAGCAACTTGGGATAGACTAGAAATCAAGTTTCAAATGGTAGGAATGGAATAGCTTGATCTCAACACATGAGTAGGTGGTTCTCTCTCAGAAAATGTATGGTGGAAGTGTAGGCACGTTCTGATGGCTCTCCTTTCTGAGAAGGAGGTGGTGGAGGGGTATATATAGCCTTCACACAAAATCCAACCGTTACACACTTTTGACTCAACTCGGTGGCACCGAAACGATCATCTCGGTAGCACCGAACTGTGTAAAAGATATGAACTTTAGGAATCTCGGTGGGACCGATACGAACAACTCGGATGGACCGAAGTGCAATGGCTTAGGGCAAACCTCATCTCGGTGGCACCGATTGCATCAACTCGGTAGGACCGAAGTGAAGCAATAAGGCAACAGAGAGTTGGCAAGCCATCTCGGTGAGACCGATTTGCAAACTCGGTGAGACCAAAGTAAGTGCAAACGATTACAGAGAGTTGGCAAGGCCATCTCAGTGAGACCGAGATCCATTTCGGTGGATCCGATTTGTTAGGGTTTTGGCTGTGGCTAAGTCCTGGATGAACTCGGTGGGGCCGGATAGGAAATTTCGGTGGGGCCGAGTTGGAATGTAGGTTTTGGACATATTTGGGATTGAGAGAATGGTTGAGGGTTTAGGAGTACTCTCACTAAGCACTTGAGCAAAAAGACCATTAAGCAACACCTCATCCCCTTTTAATAGTATTGGCTTTCCTATGGACTCAATGTGATCTTGGATCACTAAACCAAAAATGTAGAGTCTTGATCTTTTGCCAATCCTTGTCCTTAGCATTTTGAAGGGGTTCCACGTCCTCTTGTCCCTGGCATGCCATTGTTGAACTTGTCTAAAATTCACTAGATAAAAGCATTAGTCCAAGAACATGTATGTTGGCATAAATTACCAAAACCACCAAGGGAGCAAATGTGCTTTCAGGTACGGATTTGAGACAAAGAAGTCAGCCAAGATGGTTCAGAAATCCCTACTAGCAGTAAGATCCCGCCAAGAGAACGGTTATGGTTCCCAGTACTGTTTTGAACCCGGAAGATGTGCATTTATTTGAATAACCCGATGTGAGGATTGAAAGGTTCTGTGCCCACCGAGGGAATCTGTTCACAACTCCATTGAATACCATCGGAGCTGGATAAAAGAATGTCACGTCAAATGGAAATCACTCCCGGACTTATGGAAATTCCAGTCATAATAATATCAGACAAGCCAGCAAGCATAAAAGAATTGAAGTCAGAGTAAGAATGAACATATGAAGGAAGACTTGTCAGAATGTGGGATATGGTAAAGCAAACCACCCCAGAGCAAGGTAATCAGGTTATATGAAATTCAGTTTGAACAATATATAAAGAAAAAGGATACCCGAGTTGGAAACGGTTTCCTTAAGTCAGAATATTCATAGTTGTTCCCTGAGCAACCAAATCTTGAGGACGAGATTTTTTGTAAGGGGGGTAGGTTTGTAACATCCCGATTTTTTTGGCCCTTTCTTTTTCTTTTGGATTTCTTCGATTTTTTTTATTTGGAGTTCCTTTTGGTGGCTATGTGGTCTCAAAACCTAGGGAGATAATCTCTTCTTCCTCTCCCTAGTTGCTTGTCATTCACAAATCTATCCTAAGACCATGTCATTTCCATCTTAGCCCAACTCCATTTTTTTTATTCCTTGGGAATATTCCTTTTTTTCTATTAAAGGAATAACCTTGTTTGCCCTGGGTTGTGAAGCAACCTACATTTTTGTCTTCCACAAAATTCCTACAAAATTCTCATAAATTCTTTGGACCATATATTACACAAATATGTAAAAACCCATCCTTGCCTAGTTCAAAAATAATTCAGGAATATTCATTTCCTATTCTGTCCAGTATGGCACTTTGTGAATGAAGTGCTATTTATCTTTTCTTGATTGCCCTCAAACTTTTTGAGAATTCTTTCCTATCCAAATAATTGCCACATGCCAAAATTCAGCTTGATTTGCCTGGTAAATATTCCTTAGCAAATTTCCAAAGTTTCTATCCAGAGAGAGGCTTTGTGAAGGAAGTACTAGCTAGGCTAATCTAAATGAGTTGAAATTTTGGCAGCTCATCTATATGATCGAATAATTACTCTCCACCATATTTCATATCCATCCGACAATCTATGTGAGCACACCTTCAAACTCTTGTTTCTGGTGACAATTTCAGTTTGTGAAGCAACTATATTTTATATTGCTTCAAAAATTATGAAAATAATCCAGGGCCCAATCCTCACTATATCCTTTGAGAATGCCAAAATTCACATCATTTTGCCAAGCCATTTTGTCCACAAAATTCCCCCAAGTTTATGTCCAGTGTGGATCATTGTGAAGAAAGTACCACTTTTATCTATCCAAATGGTATGAAATTTTTATAGTACCTTAATATGCCTAAATGATCACCCTCTACCAAATTTTAGCTCAATCCAACTCCCCATATGAGTGCAACTTCAAGATCTAATTTCTGGACCAAATATGGGGTTGTGAAGCAACTATGATAAATTTTGGTCCAAATCCTTTTATATTTCATAATCCTTTTATATTTCATAGGATTGTAGTCCTTCCTACCCTAAACCTTTGTGACATTCTGGTTAGCCCTTATCTCATCCCATTTGACCACAACTTCATGACCAAGTTTGCTACAGCAAACTTTCGATGATACCTCCCATCAGCACACAGTTGCTTTCTTCGATCCATCACCTCAGGGAGGTCCCACTTAGGAAGGACTACGCGGTAGACACGTTGTTGCTGGCCAAAACGCACCGCGTGCGCTTGTGTACGCGGTGACCATGCGGTCTGGCAGGCCAAACGCGTGCTCTGGACGCCGGGACCCCTCTGCCGCCGCCCAAACGTCGTCCTCGCGCCACCGCGGCATGTCCACAGCGTTGCTCTTCCTCTCCTACATCCACGCGTCCCCTCTGGACCCCTCTCCCCCTCCTCTTTCCTCTCCGGCGAGCCACGCCGCACCACGTGCCCGTGGCCATCGTCATTTTGCCGCTGTCCTCTTCCTCCTCGCCGATTCCCTGGCACTCCACTACCTCTCTCCCATCGCCATCCCCACCTGCCTGCGTGCGCACGTGTATGCGGTCGCGCCAGAGCATCGTTCTCACGTCCGTGGCGGCATCCGGCGAGGGCATCCTCGCCGCAGCTATATAAGCTGTTCCCGTGCCCGCTCGACCTCACCAACCTCTTCTCCTCCCTCCTAGCATCCTCCCCAGCCACTCATTTGAGCTCGAGCAGCTCTCCTCGCTCTCCATTGCCGCCATGGCCGCCCCTGCCCTCCACCTAAATTCTTGTGAACCGGAGCTCTTCTCGCCCTCCTTCCCCCTCCAGTGCGCTCACCCAGCCACATCGTAGCTCTCCCGCACCGCAGAGCCCTCCTCCGCGGCTGAGCCATGTGCTCCGATGGAGGCCGACGCTGCCGTCCGCTGCGGCTGAAGCTCTGTTCTATTCCGTGCTCCCCGACACCCATGGAGCATGTAGGAGGGTGCGGCTCGGTCCCACGAGCTCGCCGGTAGGCCGAGCGCCGCGGGAGACGGCCGGAGCCGCCGGCGGCCGTCATCGGAACCCGCCCCTGCCTCGGCTTCGCGCGGGCGAGAGGGAGGTAGACTACGACCTCGTCTCCAGATGGCCAGTGGGCCCGGTGGCCCCACCTGTCGGCCTAACAGGAGTTGACCCGGCCGCTGACGTGGAGTAAGTGAAGACGTCTTTCCGAAAGTATGTCTTCATTTGATGAAAGCGTAATCTGATCCGGCTTTGGACGGAAATACGTTTTCATTACTGGGAAGGCATATTCTTCAAAAGACGTTTTCTGTTTAACCTCGCCGGCCGAAACCCTTATATTGTGAACGTTCACCCGTTAGCAGCAGAAATGGACAGATTTTATTTGTTTTTCTGCCTAACGAACGAACAGCCACAACTTTTTAACCGTGACTCCGAATCATGTGATTCCAAAGCCCACGTTCTCTATTCATAGAGCCCGTTCTGTTGGCATCATTTTCACCATGTTGTAACCTTATGAAAATGACCATTTTGCCCCTGCCCTTATTCAACCCCCTTCGAGAGGGAAACTTTTCCGGTGATTCTTTCTGCGAGTTCATCGCACCTCTTCCCGATGAATCCTTTGTCCCCTGGCAAGCCACAACAGCCACTTGCATGATG
The DNA here is from genome assembly GCA_039707655.1 of Elymus sibiricus. Lineage (NCBI taxonomy): Eukaryota > Viridiplantae > Streptophyta > Magnoliopsida > Poales > Poaceae > Elymus > Elymus sibiricus. Next base: position 287,474,535 of record CM077676.1, read on the forward strand.
ACATTGCAATAGCCATGGTTTTCACTTGAATATGCGAATAATTACTTGTTCATGCAATTAGTTTGAATGCTATGTATATGCTTGTGAATCCATGCTCATTTCTTATGCCATGTTCATTTTCATCTAGTGAGTGAAATGATTAATTGCTAATGTTATTCTTATCATGTTTTAATCTTGTAATCATTTCAGATGCTAGTGATAATGACATGCTCATATGGATGGTTTGATATGAAAATACTTGCGATATGCATGATCATCACTATGCCATGCTCGTTTGCATCCCGTAGACTAAATGATTTATCATTGTTGAGGTTATGATGTTTAATGGTTATGTTGCCCATCCATGGTTACACTGATATCATGCTCATATGCATTGTTATTTCATTATGTTATTATGACTCAGCTCATCACCATTCATGTTGAATCTGACATTAATCGAACTTGAACAAATCTGTTGGCTGAGTCATGGTGCCAGCGAATCGAGCTCAGCAGTGCAACCACACTTGCCTGGATGGGGAGGCCCTAATTCGGTCTATTGTCATGCCTCTCACCGGTGCCTCCAACTAGGGAAGGTTATGTGAGCGCGCTACCCTGATCAGGTAGGCGGTCATACCCGTGTGTGCCAGAGTTGTGTTGTACCCGGGTGTCCCCGTTTGGGACGATTTTGTTTTGGCCATGACGATGGCAGCCACAAAGGTGGCAGATGTCACGAGTTGACATCAGGGCCACCCATGACATAGCCCAAAGGGGTGTTTATCGGAGTGGCCGGGAGCGTGTCATGCAATAGATTGGTTTTGTCGAAATGTCATTGGTCCACCCGAATGGGAGCACGAGGCCATGAGTTCCGTAGTGTGGGTATAGTGTACTAACCTCTGTAGAGTGTATAATCTATCGATAGCCACGTCCTCGGTCATGGACACAGTTCGTAGTAGGTCACACTATGGGTCAACAGTAATAATAATCTAAATAATAACAACCCTGGTTCAATGAGGAAAGAAGTTGGTTGATCTTTATGTGGTCACGAGATGATCACGATGGTATTCTTGATGATGGTTGATCATGAGGTGATCGTGTGATGATCACGACGGTAAGAAAGATTGATACCTATGGTGGTTACGAGTTAACCTCCGAGCAGAGTAAGTTGGTCCATGAGACCTTAAACGTCGACCCCCTTGCATGCTAGTGCTAGTATCATCATGTTCATATCATGAATTATATGTACATGCCATGCTCATGTTGTTCTAGTAGTATCGTGTTCATCATTGATGATTACCCTGTAAATGCCATGCTGTTGTTTGTCTTGATTGCTTTGGTTGCTGTTAGCTTGCGAGTACATTCAAAGTACTCACATGGCGTGTCATGCCAGATTGCAGGTGATGCCGTGATTGAATGTTTGTCGAGGATCCCGAGGTTGCGCCCTAGGATACGTCCTAGCCAAAGTCCCTGCGGAGTGGAGTCCATCACCGTTGTCGCTGTTCCACTGCTAGAAGTTATTCTGCTACGAGAGGTTCCGTTGCTCGCATAGAGCTATCGGAGCAGGCCTAGTATCGCCGTGCCCCTGTAACTTTTGTGATATCGGACCCTTGTACCCGTATTATTTGTAATAAAGAGCTAATTTGTTCTATGCCAAGCAGTGCCGTATTCCAGAAGACTTAATCTTTGGGCTGGAATACGGGGTGTTCCGGTCTCTCTGAGCCGGGTTGCCACAGTCGAGTTGAGACTCTGCCGCCCGATTAAAGTCCACGACGTCCGGTTCCGCCTGCAAGAGGGCCTCGATGGCAGCGGCATCCACGCGCTCCACGTCGAGTTGAGCCTCCGCCGCCTGGTTCACGACCACGACATCCGGTTCCGCCTGTAGGAGGGCCTCAATGGCAGCGGCATCCGCACGCTTCACGTAGATTTGAGCCTCCGCCGCCCGGTTCACGACCACGACATCCGGTTCCGCCTGCAGGACAGCCTCGATGGCAGCGGCATCCGCACGCTCCGCATCGAGTTGAGCCTCCGCCGCCCAATTCATGACCACGACATCCGGTTCCGCCAGTAGGGCCTCGATGGCAGCGGCATCCGCGCGCTCCACTTCGAGTTGACCCTCCACCGCCCGGTTCACGACACACGACATCCGGTTCCGCCAGGAGGGCCTCGATGGCAGCGGCATCTGCGCGCTCCCCGTCGTGTTGAGCCTCCGCCGCCCGGCGCTTCTTTAGGATCGCCAGGTTGAACCGCTGGTCCACCTGCACCATGGGGGACCCGGACACCGGCACGAAGTCGACGTCCATAGTCTCCTTCGCCACGGGGGCCTTCTGCGCCGCGACCTCCGCCATGAACATTGGCTCCAGAGGACTCGGGGATTGACCCGCCGCAAAGCAAGCTTGGGAACGGAGGTCTGTGGCACCTACCGCCAGCACGATTTCTGCGCTACGCTCCAGTTTCAACATCTTGTAGTACGTGATCTTGCTGTGCACCATGGCTATCCAGCGAACTAGGGGATGGCTGATGCGGGCTAGGGGATCGAAAGGTGGGAGAATGGGCTGGGAGGTGTGGTTTTGTGGCAGTGGTGACCGGCCGTCAAGTAGTTGGCGTTGGCCGAGCAGTGAAGGTTTCGGTGTGAATAGTGGTACCGGTGACGACCGGTCAATCGGTTTTGACTGTGCGTACTTTGCAAAGCCGGACGGCTGGAGCCTGGATAGTTGTGGGGTGGGATGGGACCAAAGTTTCGGAGTTTGACGTCGCAGACATCCGGACCTCCCCACCGGTCGGTCTGTGGGATTTTTTTTGAGATACTGTGGGTGGGATTTGTATCATTGGATTGTTCGAAGCAGCAAAACCAAGTGTTACGTATGCAATAGGAGTACTTGAAGTATAGAAGTTCATTCCCTCCAAAAAAAAGAAGTATGGAAGTTCAAAAGGAACTGACGGTGTACATCACACTTGTCGCGTTCGCGTTGCACCCCAACACGGTCAGTCCGGCACATCGCTCACCGAATGGAATGTGCTTCGTCTTGCGTTTTCGCTCGCTTGCGGGACCGCAGTTGAGAGCAAACCGATGGTAGGCAAACTTTCCCCCTCCATCTCCCCCTCCCCCGCCCGTGTCGGCTAAATTTAGAAGAGAGAGACGACTGATGTAAAAAAACACGAAGAGAGAGACGAGGAGGGAGATATTGTAGCATGAATTCCAAGAAATTTGTTGAGAGTGTGAGGTGGGCCATATGTTAATAAGCACTCCATACTCTAGTGTGGATGCCTCCGTCCTGGTTTATTGGTCTCCTTCGTATTTTGTGTCAAATTTTGACCTTAGATTTATCTAAAATAATATTAATACATGTCACCAAAAGTAATATCATTGGAAACTATGTTCAAATACAAATCGAACGATATAATTTTTGATGACATGCATTAAAAAAAATTGAGTTGAAATTATGGTCAAAATTTGGCATGAAAAACAAAGGTAGTACTAGTACTAGTACTCCTACTGCTATTGGACTGGCTAGACGTGGCGAAATCCTAGTAGCAAGCGCATGCGCGAGAACAAACATTCACGTGTTTGAATACAAATTGGAAACCAGTTTCTGTTTGAATACAAATTTATGTACGTGCTTGTACTCCCTCCGTTTCTTTCTAGTCTGCATATAAAGTTTGGTGAAAGTCAAGCTTGGTAAAGTTTGACTAATTTTATATTAAAAATATCAACATTCACAATATGAAATCAATATTATCAGATGCACCATGAAATGTATTTTCATACTATATAGTTTTAGTATTGTAGATGTTCATATATTTTGATACAAATTTGGTCAAACTTTGTGTAGTTTGACTTTGACCAAATTTTATATGCGGAGTAAAAAGAAACGGAGGAAGTACATGGTATATTGTAGTAAGTTGAAAAGCGAAACGAAGATTGAATGCCCTTTACATATGATTTGCAAATGCTATGATCATCGGTTCAAATATTTGAATCCACTTTAGGTTGAATTCTAATATTTGAAACTTTTTTTAGGTTGGATTCAAGTACCAAGTGTCTTCTTATGCATAATGTGTCTAACACACCCAACATAGAGTGTTGTCACGTTTTTTTTTCTTTGACGCACGCTCTCTCTGTATTGCACACCCACTCGATATCTCTCGGTTTCATCTCAGGGTCTCTCTCTCTCTCTCTCGCACACACAGGCATGGCACCTCTCTTCCTCTTTGTGCATGTCACACATGATCGACCTCTTCAGGTATCGGGATTGTATCTCGCTCATCAGGTCGCTCTTCAACACACGCCTGGATCACTCTACCATGCATTAATTGTAACCAAGCCTTTCATCTATCTTTTTTAAGCATCCATTCATCTTTATCAACACCCTTATGTCCATCGGTCGATCGATCGATCTCCGGACCCACCCTAGTCCTCTTTCAATCGATCTATGGCTAGATGGTACATGACCGACTAGCGTACACACAACCCGCCCCCCTTCTCCACCTCACACGATCATTTCTATCATAGACACACACCAAAACCTTGATTTGCACGACACACACTCGATCTCTCCACATCTATCGATCTCGTCAAGGTGTTTCGGGTCATGAACCGAAGGGGTTTGTGACTACTAAGATGGGGAGTGACACGTAGTGGACGGCTCACAAAACCGACCTAGGTAACTATTTTTCCAAGCAACTTACATAGTATAGTTACTACAACCGGAACATGGTAAGTTGGACACCTAAATGCGGGCACGGACCGGGCACACCTCAATTATTCCTTCAAACAGCCAGACACCTCAATCAGCACAGCTCAAATACATACAAAGACAGGCAACACACATTGTCCGGCTACTTAATCAAGCGTTACGCTTCACGAGTTGAAAAGGAAAGGGCGGTACACTAAGTATACTAGTACATATGCTAGTATGAATAACTATTGTACATGTGGGCTACTAGGCTGGATATAGGTGAGGTGCCAACTTCATAGTACTATATGCTTTCGGTCTTACGATCTACAAGTGTTATGGTTTACAAGTTCGAAATGAAAGGCGGTGCACTGACAACACCCCTGTCGCGTTCACGTCGCACCCCCAGATGGTCGGTCCGGCATGCTTCTGACCCAAGGGAACGCGGGTCGTCTTGCTTTGTCACTGACATGTGGGATCGCATGTGAGCAAAGGGCATCTACGACGTTGCCACGCCCGCAGCTGAGTAAGTTGGCCCACAAAAAACCCTCATCCCTCGCCCGCGTGCGTTCCCCCCGGCGCCAGCTGCCCGCATTCATGCCGTCCGTCCGCATGCCGCCATTAAGAAGGCTCGCCGCCCGAGGTACGAACTCCGGTGACTCATTGACGCACCCGAATGCTTGGCCTCACCGGTATGCGCTACTTAAAGGCGGCAACACCCAGCTAAAGTCCACACCAGAGCACATCCTCCTCCCTGGCACCACATCCACCATGACCGCGGGTGGGAACGCTCTGCGGGAGAGCTTGTCTTCGGAGATGAAGCTCGAGGTCGCCGCCCATGCTCAACCCGCCGCTCGCAACGCAATGCCGGCGTAGCCGGACGCGGATGCGGCCGGACAAGCACCAGCCGCGCCAGCGGCCGAGGACAAGAGCACTACCAGCCGCGCGTTCTACGCGCCGCCGTCCAATGTTTGGGGGCGCATATGGCTCGTGGGCAGCGATGGACCGTCCACGTCCATCATCGACCTCACGTCCACTGGCACCGCCGAGGTCGCAGACTCCTCCGAGGATGAGTAGGGCATGGGAGGCGGCAAGCATGGTGTCCTAAGTGGGCCGGTCCGTCCCACGTGTTCTACTCTTCCTCGCCAGAGATCGCACCTTTACTTCACTGGTCTTGAACCCCGCCGCCGTTCATGGAGACGACAGATGGAGGACGTGGTCGCTGATGCGGAATACAAAGGAAAGTGGACGTACGCCATCGCCGTAGGATAGGTTTAGGGTCGTATTTCTTTTCTTTTCTTGTCCTAAAAGTTAGAAATGTAATCAAAATCTGCCGTGTTTGCATGAATCTCGTCCGGTTATATGAACTTTCATAATAAAAACATATGCTGTATGAAAATATATTGAATAATGATTCTAATCATATTTACTTGGTATTGTGGTTGTCATTGTTTTTGTATGTATGAACTTGGTCAAAGTTTAGAAAGTTTGACCCGAGACAAAGCTAATATGCAAAGTAAATAAATACAGAGGGTTTACATACACAATTTCTCTTAGGCCCTCCAAAAGCACGTCCACTACACATTCACGCATTTCATTTCTTTCTCTCGCTCTGTCTGTCAAACCAACTAAGCCAAACTCCCAGCATATCGCGTGGGAAAAGACCCGCCCGCGCCGTTTAAGTCAAGATTTGTATCGATGGATCGCGCCAAGCACCAAAACCAAGTGTTACGCTCTACAAGTTCAAAAGGAAAAGGAGGTACACTTACAACACGCCTATCGCGGTCGCATTGCACCCCTCACACGGTCAGTCCTGCACACCGCTCACCCAAAGGGAACGCGCTTCGGCTTGCCTCTTCACTGAAACATGGGACCACAATTGGAGAAACCGACCATTCGCCAAACTCCCCCGCCCACCGTGCGAAAATTTCCCCCAAATCCCAAATTCAACTCCCCTTCGGCCAACTAGCCAATAATATTCCCGAAACCCCCCTCCCCCCGCCCCCTCCACTCCATTCGCTCCGCCAAACTAGCCCTCCCCTCCGCGCCGATACGTCGGCGCCGCGGTTCTTCGAGGGGACGCACGGCGATCCTTTCGATCCCATAGTACGCTCTCGTAAACTGCCGTCTTCCAGCCGCGCCGCCACCGCTGGCAACGTTCTTGTGGAGACGCACGGTGGTCAGCTTCTCCCACGGTATGCGCATTCTTGACTGAGACCCCGTGCATCTCGGAGTAGCGCTGGATGTTAGCTGATAGATGCTGTTAATCTCACTACTTGCCGAAATAGTTTACACTCAATATGCTCTGCTTAAAAAGCTACCTTGCCCTGTTTTGTACTCAATCTGCTTTGCTGAGATGGCATGCCACGCCTGATTAGTTGCTAAAATATCCTGCCATATTTTAGGACCATGTATGTATTGTGAAGTAGATTGCCATGGTCTAGTAGCCAATCTGTTAGGTGAAATAGCTCGACACCGTTTTACACTCAATCTTTGTTGCTGAGATGGCCTTCGATGGCTGTGTGCTCGGCCTCATTGATTGCTGAAATAGCCTGCCATAATTTAGAACTCAATCTATTTGCTGAATCAGCTTTACATATATTTCGTTACTTAGATCTGCTTGTCCAAATATCTTGTCATAGGTTTAGACATCGACCTAGGTATTTTTTCTGGACTTTATAATGAAACATATATGTTTTTCCTGTAATATCTAGTAGAAGAACTAATTTGTATGTCTGACAGATGGACATGACTTGGATAACATCTGCTCGACGATTCTCCCCTGCATATGTCGAGGGGGTTCAAAACTTCATGAACTTTATCATAGCTGAGTACGGTGGTCCGAAAGTAGATGTGCGCTGTCCGTGTAGCAGTTGTATGAATTCAGTTTCAAGACCCCAGTCAAGTGTGCAAAAGCATCTACACTTGTATGGGATGTCAGTCACATATACTAGGTGGGTTCATCATGGTGAAGCTGTGAACGTCAATGTCACTGACTATGTGGAAGCAGCAGATCACCATCTTGATCTGCCTAATGCTCAGGAGGAAGAGGAGGAAGTGGAGGTGGTGGCGGAGCCAGTGACTTTGACCAAGATTGAAACAATGCTACGAAATGCTCGCACATTTCGAGAACTTACACCTGTACAAGAAAAACGGTGGGCCCGCATGTTCGACCAATGCAACGTGGCAGTCACCGCAGGTTGTAAGCTGTCAGTATTCTCAGCTATGGTCACCTTTTTTCAGGTGAAGACATCTCAGCGGATGACCAACAAATCATTCGATGCGATGATGGCTGCTTTCCGTGATTCTTACCCAGCTGTGTCGGAGCTGCTACACACCTACAGTAAAATGAAGAATTTCCTCCGTGCGGTTGGAATTGGATATGATATGATCCATGTTTGCGAGAATAATTATGTTCTGTTCCGGAAGGATTATGCCAACTTAAGTGAATGCCCAAAATGCAAATCATCAAGATGGAAAGATGGCGATGCTGTGAAGAGGATTCCTCATAAGGTTCTGAGACATTTTCCAATTATACCAAGATTGTAGAGGTTGTTTCATGATGCTCAAACAAGAGAGGATGTACTGTGGCATTCTAGGAACCAGGAGCACAGAGATCGGAATGTAATGAGCCATCCATCTCGTGGTAGTGACTGGACAAGCTTCAATCTGAAACACGAAAAGTTTGCTGCTGAGCCGACAAACATTAGACTTGGCTTAGCTATAGATGGATTCAATCCATTTTGTCACCAGAGCGTGACATATAGCATGTGGCCAGTGCTTGTTATCCCTTACAACATGCCGCCAAATGTCTGCAACAAAGAATCAAACTACATCATGGCCTTGCTCATCCCAGGTCCAAAAGGTCCTGGAAAGGATTTTGATTTATTCATGGAGCCTGTTGTGGAGGAACTTCAAAGGCTATGGAGGGGTGTTCTCACTCGAGACCTATATAGCAGCCCACCAGCTGATTTCATTCCGCGTGCTGTTATAATTTGGTGCATCCATGATTATCCGGCTTTGGGCACTATGTCAGGGCGAACGACACATGGTTACAATTCATGTGTTCGCTGTGACAAGAATCCGCTGTCATACCCAATACTTAGCAAGGTCTGTTACATTAGACACCGCCGTTTCCTTGACAAGGAAAAGCTGCGTCTTAGAAAATACTGAAAAGCTGTGTTCAATGCAACTCATGAAAACCGTGATGCACCAGAGAGGCTCACCGGCGATGAGTTGCAGGAGGAATTAGAGAAGGTCAGGCATATTACACCAGGAAACCATCCCGATAATGGTAGCGGGAAAAGGAAGCGTGGCAACACAAAAGAGAGATTATTGTTTACCTGCAGGTCCACTTTGTGGGACTTGGAGTATTGGAAGGATTTGGATCTGAGGCATGATCTTGATGTGATGCACATCGAGAAAAATATATGTGACAGCATTATTGGCACACTTCTTAATATTGAAGGCAAGACAAAAGATACCTTAAAATCTAGGATCGATTTGACACACCTGGCTATCAGATCTGATTTGCAGGTGAAAGAGAAAGGTGAAAGATGGGATATGGCACCAGCTGTGTACGTCTTGGACAAGCAAAAGAGAAAAGAATTCTACAAGATCCTGTCACGTGTGAGATTCCCACATGGATTTGTTTCCAACCTTGAAAGGAGAATCAGTGCAGATGGAACCAAGTTACAAGGGTTGAAAACTCATGACTGCCACGTCCTACTTCAAAGGGTTTTACCTGTTCTCCTTAGAGGATTGGGCCGCCCTGACTTATACAGAGCAGTTGCAGAGTTGGGACAATTCTTCAGAGGACTCTGCAGTAGAAATATCTGGATAGATGATGTGATGCATCTTAAAGAGAGGATACCAACCATCCTATGTGACCTTGATAAGATATATCCTCCAGCCTTCTTTGATGTGATGGTGCATTTTGCTGTTCATCTACCTGATGAGGCACTACTTAGAGGTCCAGTACAATATGGATGGATGTACCCTACTGAAAGGCGGCTAGGCACTTTCAAGGGCTATGTTAGGAACAGAGCTAGACCTGAGGGTTCCATTGCAGAGGCCTACATTGCTATAGAAGCGTTGACATTCTACTCAAGATATATTGAAACAGCTGATCAGCCTAGCAAAAAGGTGGGCGAAAAAAATCCTGAGCTCAATGTTTTTGATCCTACTATTCGAGTAACAGGGAAGAGTTGACAAGATGACAAACCTAAATATTTGGACAAAATGGTTTGGTATGTGTTGAATAACTGTCCTGAGATTCTACCTTATATCGAGTAAGTGCTAACTACTGCAACTTATACATCGTAATCTACTAAACTTGCATCACATTCTTATATATTTAGATGTTTGGCACGATCACTATGTTCTGCAGCGTGTACGAAAAGGAATTACTGGTGCAAAATCCAAGAAACATAGACAAACGGGTTAGGGAAGGATTTGTGAAATGGTTGAAGAGCCGTGTAAGCTTTTGAATTGCACTGTCAGTTTTTTTAATATATAGAGTACATAAGATGATCAGCTTGTCTATTTTCTAACCATAGGTTAAGGAGATGCGGGAGGAGGGGCAGGCAGTTCGTGATACCCTTTATGCACTAGCAATGGGTCTTGATACTCGGGTAAGACATTATGCATCTTGCGTTGTTGGAGATGTGTGCTACAACACCCTTGCACGCGACGAAGGCAGGAAGACACAAAACAGTGCCGTCATGAGCACGGATATGCATAAGAAAGTGACAACTGAAATGTATGCTAACATAATAGACATTGTTCAGTTGCGGTATATCTCCAGTTTTGAGGTTCATCGGTGCATGGTTCTGTTTTGCTGTCGTTGGTATAACCAGTTTACCAGGACCTCAAAACCCAAAGCTGATGATTATTTCGAATCCATCAATGTCAAGGCGGCGTACCACACCGACGAGCCTTATATTTTGGCAAATCAAGCAACACAGATATTTTTCTTGGAAGAGACATATGCACGTAGCCAAGACTGGAGAATATTGCAAAAGTTTGAGCACAGGAATCCCGTTAAATGAAGTTGCACAACAAGATGATGCTTACACTGCTGCTGATGTAGAGGATTCCATAGTTGTTTATGATATGTTTGTGGACCATGACATCAATAAGGCTGGAGAAAAGATTGCGTGTCAGGCTGCGGAAGTAGATGAGTTGATCAATAAGAAGCCAACGTTCGAGGACCTTGATGCTGAAGAAGAAGATGACACTGGGGGGAATTACGATTCAGACTGACACACATGGTGAAGATGTTGACGCTGCTGCTACGGATGATGATTAGATTGCTTTTGTCGCATTTGCCTGTGATAAGACGACTTATTATCTACTATGTTAAATTGTGTTTGCTATGACAACTGAAACCTGATGAAGTAGTTGTTCAGTGAGAACATCACTTATTATGTATGTTGATTTGTGTTTGGTGATTGTAGCATGCTCGTGGCAGCAGCGGATGCGCATGCTCGCCCTCTACCCCTCGCCATCGTAGCGGCGGTCCTAGAAGAGAGCAAGGAAGGATGAAAGTTTGGAGAAGGGGAGAGGCAGAGGTAGAAGATGAGTGGGGGAGGTCTCTCCCCCCCCGCTCCTTTTATAACACCCAACGGGGATGCTCTATCCACCGCTCTGCCTTCTTCGACACCGGGAATCGAGGAAGCAGGAGCAAAGCAATGATAGCCCCACGCCCCGCGCGGGCAGGCTTTATGCAAGGCGCATGTGGTTACCAAGGTGGAGTGGAGGAAGTGGGGGCATCCCACGTCCCGTTGTGCGCCACGCATTGAACCTGGGCCCCGCAGTCTGTCAGGGCCCACGTCGTTTCGCTCCCAACGGGCGGGAACGTGCGCGCCACGGGCCCGGGGGCTACTGTCGGGCCATTGGGAACCAGGGTACCTCGGCCCATCTGCCTGCGGCCCAGGAAGTGACACTTGGCGAAGGCCCAAGACGCGGCCCACCCATGGGCGCCGCGAAGCGAAGAGACCTCGCGAGGCGCCGGCCTCACGAGGACCCCTCCTCAAGGAGAAAACCACCAAGACTTAGCCGCAGTAGTGGCAGGAGGCGTCGCGAGGCCCCCTCGTGAGGCGCCCCCCCCCGATGCGGCCATTCGAGCCTGACGTTAGCCGCGCGGTCCTGTGCCCATCACGTGGGTGACGCGCTTGGTGACGAATGGCGGCAGAAGCCACGCCAGCGGGCACGGACAGAGAGGGTTTCCTCTTTGGTGCTAAAGGGGCAGCACCAGCTGCCTTCCTCCAAAGCAAGTCCCAAGGACTGCCCGTTTGGTGAAAGATGACCAAGACAGCGAGGCGCGCAAGGTAGAGGTCACCACCGAGCCCACCGGCACGTCATGGATAGCAACTTTGCAGGCGAAGACCATCTTTTGTCAGGATAGCCTGGGCGCCTATCCCCTTCCAAAACCCGCCAATTGTGGCTACCCTTCCCGCCGAGATTTTCAGGGGAAGAGGACCAAGGCGGATATAAAAGGGGCAACGCTGCCATTGTAGAGAGGATGGATCCCTTTGTCTCCTATCTTGTACGCGAGAACTCTCTCTTGCCCACAGCAATCCCAAACACAAGGAGGAGTAGGGTTTTACACCGCAAGGTGGCCCGAACCTGGGTAACCGCTGTGTCCCCTGTCGTGCTCTACGCTCGTGTGCTCTCACTGTAGCCTCACCGTGTTCACCCTTGGATAGGTAGGAACGAGCTTGCCCCCCAGTGTTTGAACCTTTGGGTCCCTGGAGCCCCGATTCCGACAGGGGTCCCAGGGCGATACACATCAGCCTCTGGAAGGTAGCCCCTGCGCTCCTCAAGCTGAAGGGCATGTAGATGTAGCAATATGTCCCGCAAGGGGTGATGAAGGCCGTCCTCTCTTCATCTTCTATCGCCATCTTGATCTGGTGGTAGCCTGAGAAGGCGTCCAAGAAGCAGAGCAGCTCGCACCCAGCGGTGGAGTCTACGATCTGGTCGATTCGTGGCAGTGGGAAGGGGTCTTGGGGGCAGCCTTGTTGAGGCTGGTGAAGTCGACGCACATGTGGCTCTTGCCGCCCTTCTTGGAGACGATGACAGGGTTGGCGAGCCACTCGGGGTGGCGCACCTCGCGGATGACCCCTGCCTCGTGCAGTTTCTGAACTTCTTGAACAATGAACTCTTGCTTCTCGGGCGCTTGGCACCGTGCCCTTTGCTTGACGGGGCACGTGTTAGGGCACACCACTAAGTGGTGCTCGATCACCTCCCTCGGCACACCGGACAATTCTGATGTTGTCCATGCGAACACATCAACATTTGCCCGGACGAAGGAGACGAGCGCATTTCCTATATAGGATCGAGGCCATTGCCGATGGTGAAGGCGGGCCCGGAGCCGCTGCCATCCACCGACACCTTCTTCGTCTCAGCGCGTGCCTGGGAGAACAGCTGCTTCTTCTTCGCGGGTGCGGCCTCAGGAGGCTCGACGTCGTCCTCATCGGCAGGGTATGCGGTAGTGGTAGCCTTGTAGGCGCGCTCGAGGGAGCGGACCGTATCCTTCTCGTCACAGTGGACGGTGATGATGCCGCTGCAGCCCGACATCTTGAGGGCATTGTAGGCATGATGGGTCACCGCCATGAACTTGGAGAGTGCGGGGTAGCCTAAGATGGCGTTGTAGGGTAGGCCGCTGTGCGCCACGTCGAAGTCGATGAGCTCAGTATGGTAGTTCTTGCGGGTGCCGAAGGTGACAGGCAGGCGCACTTGCCCCAAAGGCAGGGTGAAGCCGTCAGTCACGCCTGAGAAGGGCCTCGTCGGCATCAGGCGCTCGTAGGGCACTTGGAGCTTCTCGGAGGTCTCGATGGAGATCATGTTGAGGCCTGCGCCACCGTCGACAAGCATCTTGGTGACGACGACGTTGTTGATGGTGGGGGTGCACAGCATGGGGATGGTGCCTACCGCCGTCATGGACTTGGGGTGGTCCGCGGAGTCAAAGGAGATCGTGTACTGTGACCACTTGAGGGGTTGAGAAGCCTCAGGCCTCGGGAGGACCGCGTTCACCTCGCGAGAGAACTTCTTGAAGTGGCGGCTAGATGGGGGGAGCCTGGGCTCCGCCAAGGATGCATGCCACGCCGCGAGGCTCTTGGTAGCCCCCAGCATTTTCTTCAAGCTGATGGCCGCTGTTCCTACCAGGCAGCGGTGGCGGCAGCGGTGGCAGGGTGGCATTGGCCTAAGGGTTGGCTTGTCGCGGCTGGTCACGCCAGCCTTGCCGGAAGTTGTTGTTGCGGTCGCCCCACCGGTTGCCACTGCGGCCACCTCCGCGGTCGGCGCCACGGTCGTTGCGGCTACTGCGCCCATCTTGGCGGCTCTCGCGAAGCAGCTTGAGCTCATGGCACTCTTCGGTGCTGTGGGAGAACATGTTGTGGTAGGCGCAGTACGGGCGGCCATCCTTCTTGGGCTCGTCGCGGGCGCGTCCGCGCTTCTGCTCAGGCTCCGCCGCAAGCACGGCAGGGCCCTTGCACTTGGAGTCCTTGCTCTTGGCCTTGACTGCGTCAGGCGCCGCGTTTGGGTCGTTGTGGATGAAGAGGCGGCCCTCTTTGGCCTTGGCGCACCTATCGGCGAGGTCAAACAGCTCAACCGTGGTGTCAAGCTCGTCATTGATGGCGAGCTTCTCCCGCATCCGGACGTCCGGGACGCCGAAAGAGAACGCCGAGATGATGGCGGCGTCGGAGGCGCACGGGATCTTGTTGCGCACTTGGTTGAAGCGCTGGATGTACATGCGAAGAGTCTCGTCAGGGCGCTGGCGCACGGCACGCAAGTCGTTGAGCGTGAGGGGGCGCTCGTGCGTGCCCTTGAAGTTGGCGATGAACTGCCGGCACAGCTCGGCCCATGAGGAGATGGACGCTTCTGGAAGGTTCATGAGTCACAAGAGCGGGGCGTCCTTGAGGGCCATGGGAAACCAGCTCGCCATGACCTTGTCATCACCATTCGCAGCTTCGATGCTCAGAGTGTAGAGCTACAGGAACTCCGTGGGGTTGGGGGTGCCATCGTAGTGAGGAGGCAGGTCCGGCTTGAACTTCGTTGGCCACACCATGCGGCGCAGCTCACGGGTGAAGGCGCGGCAGCCCCCGCTGCTGGTGGCGACGCCGCCGGCGAGGGCGGCACGGTTCTGGCGACCGGCCGCCGCGACCTCCTGGAACGTGCGGTCTTGCCGCTGGCGCTGCCGCTCGAGGAGCACGCGTGCATCGGGCGGTGCGCGCCGGACGATCTGGCAGCTCTCGTCGTCGTGGTCTGGTGAAGACGCGTTGTGGGATGGCTCCCCCGCATGTGCGCCGCATTGATGGCCTGCGCTATCAAGCGGAGGAGGCAGAGGAAGGGGCGCGTCGTGCTCTGCCTCCGCGCAACGCGGTGGCGGAGGTGGAAGAGAGCGGGAGGGCGCCGGAGCGGCCCCAGCGGTGTTGACGAGCTCGGTGATGCGCGCGAGCCAGGCGTCGTAGCCGGCCTCGGTGGGGCGGTAGCGCAGCAACTCCTGCGCCATGAGCAGCGCAGCCTGTGGATCCAGGCACGCGAGCGAGGACACGGTGGCGGTGCGAACAAGAACAGAATGCTGCACGTACGGATGGAGGGAAGAGGCCTGCTCCTCTCCCCCTACAGGCTCGGTGGCGGCGTCGGCACGCCTGCGGCGGTTGTCGTTGATAACGGGCTCCGTCTGAGCCACCCTGGCCGCCCTGCACAGAGCGCGCTCACGTCGAGCGTCGTCCATGGCGAGGTCAAAGCGGAAGGAGCGGAAGCAGCCCCCTACCTGGTGCGCCAATTGTCGGAACTCGGGCTCCGAGGACCCTGGTTCAAACTCTGGGGGCCGCTTGCTGCCTAACAACTCGATGGTGACCACGGCGAGGCTACAACGAGAGCACACTCACACACAAGGCACGATAGGGGACACAACAGCTACCCAGTTTCGGGCCACCGTGCAGTCTAAAACCCTACTCCTGCTTGTGGTTGGGATTATGTGGGCAAGAGAGTTCTCGCGTACAAGGTTGAAGAACGAGGAGTCGATCTCCCACTACGGTGGTAGCATTACCCCTTTTATAGTCGCCTTGGTCCTCTTCCCCCGAAAATATTGGCGGGAAGGGTAGCCACACAATGGCGGTTCAAAGGGGGACAGGCGCCCAGGCTTATCCTGACAAAAGGCGGTCTTCGCCTGCAAAGGTGCTATCCATGACAGGTTGGTGGGCTCGGTGATGACCTCCGCCCTGCGTGCCTTCTCGTCCTGGTCTTCATACACCAAACGGGCAAGCTTTGGGACTTGCTTTGCAAGAGGGGAGCTGGTGCTGCTCCTTTATCACCAAAGAGGAAACCCTCTCTGACCACGCCTGCTGGCACGGCCCTGCCGCTGTCGTCATCTTGTGGGGGTGTGTCACCCACGTGAAGGGCATGAGACCGCCTAGCTTGCACCAGGCGACGCCCTACATGAGTGGCTTCGGGAGGCCGCCTCGCGGGGGCACCTCGCGTGGCCTCCTGCTGATGTCGAGTCTTCGGTGAGTCCACTCCTTGCGGAGGGGGTCCTCGTAAGGCCGGAGCCTCGCGAGGTGTCTTGCTTCGTGACGCCCGTGGTTGGGCCGCCTCTTGGGCCTTCGCCAGGCATTGCTTCCTGGGCCGTAGGCAGACGGCCCGTGGTACCCTGGTTACCACTGGGCCGATAGTACGGGCCCTTGTCATCGGTCCACTTGGTGCTATAGATGGTGATGACGTGTCCATGGGGATGACCGAAGGATGCTCCGCATCATATCCCCTCCGTTGGGAAAGATCCGTCCTCGGATCAAAATCCACATCACCATGGAAGGGAGATAGGTCTTTGACGTTGAAGTTGTCACTCATGTTGTACTTGTCACTTGGGATGTCGATCTTGTATGCATTGTTGTTGTAGCGTGCTAACACCTTGAAGGGTCCATCGGCTCGAGGTAGGAGTTTGGACTTGCGCTCGTTGGGGAAGCGGTCTTTGCGTATGTGTAGCCACACAAGATCTCCGGGGTTGAACACCATGGGGCGTTTGTTAAAGTTGAGCTTTGTCGCGAGGCATTGTACTTGGCGCTCGATCGTGTGCCGTGTATCTTCATGCACCTTCTTGAGGTATATTGCTCATGCACTCGCATCCATGTTGATGCGCTCTTGTAGAGGTTGCGGTAGAATGTCCAATGGGGACAGACTTGCTGGTGGTCGAATGTCTTGCTCGATTGTAGGCGTACTCGGCGATAGGCAAACATTCCTCCCACTCCTTGATGTTCCTCTCGATCAACACGTGGAGGAGTGATGATAGCGTCCGGTTGGTGACATCCGTTTGGCCGACGGTTTGTGGATGATATGCCGAAGAGAATAGTAGCTTGATTCTGAGCTTGGCGCATAGTGTCTTCCAAAAGTAGCTAAGGAACTTGGCGTCGTGATCCGATACAATCGTCTTGGGCTCTCCATGCAATCGCAGGATTTCCCTACAAAAGAGATTTGCAACATGTGAAACATCGTCAATCTTGTTACATGGGATAAAATGTGCCATCTTAGAGAAACGGTCCACAACAACAAATACCGAATCTTTGCCGTTTTGAGTTCGAGGCAAACCAAGCACAAAATCCATACTAATATCTTCCCATGGTTGATATGGAATGGGGAGTGGCATATATAGACCATGATATTGAGCTTTAGACTTAGCTTTGCGGCATGTAGATCATCGATTGGTGTAGCGTGAGACGCCCCGAAACATCTTAGGCCAAAAATAGTTCTTGAAGAGCGTGGTGAATGTCTTGTCGCGTCCAAAATGTCTCATGAGTCCTCCACCGTGAGCCTCTTGCAAAATCAACAAACGAAGAGAAGACTCGGGGATACTAAGTTTGTTAGCTCGCATAAGATAACCATCTTTAAAATAGTATCGCTCCCAAGAAGTGTGAGTTAGTCATTTGGCATAAGGAATGGCAAATGAAACATCATGCTCATACAAGTCTTTAATGTGCTCAAATCCTATAACATTCAACTCAAGTTGAGTAACCAACATGCACTTGCGGGAAAGAGCGTCCGCCACAATGTTTTCCTTACCTTTGATGTACTTGATAACATAAGGAAAAGACTCAATGAACTCACTCCATTTGGCATGTTTGGTTTGACCCTTAAGGTATTTAAGCGTCTCATGATCCGTATGGATGTCAAATTCATGAGGGCGAAGATAATGTTCCCACACATGCAAGACTCTCACTAAAGCATATAACTCTTTGTCATAGATGGGATAGTTAAGTTGTGTGCCGGAGAGTTTCTTGCTAAAGTATGCAATTGGGCACTTCTCTTACATTAACACATGCCACCTATGCCATTACCACTAGCGTCACAATGCACTTCAAAGATTTTCTCAAAATTGGGTAAGGCAAGTAATGGAGCACGTGTAAGCAAGTTCTTAAGCTCATGAAATGTGGCATCTTGGGAAGGACCCCAAATAAATGGTGCATTCTTCTTACTCAATACGTGCAATGGTGCTAAAATCCTTCACAAAACGTCGCTAAAAACCGGCTAAGCCAAGGAAGCTATGCACTTGAAGCAAATTGGTTGGCTGTGGCCAAGTTTAATAGCATCAATTTTAGCTTCATCAACTTGAACACCCTTAGAGGAGACTACAAATCCCAAGAAAACAAGTTTATCAACACCGAAAGTGCATTTTTCCATGTTTGCATAAAGTCGCTCATTTCGACGAACTTGCAAGACGTCCCTAAGATGTATGACATGATCTTCAAGAGATTGGCTAAACACAAGTATATCATCAAAGTAGACCACAACACAAATACCAATATATTTGCGAAGAACATAGTGCATCACATGCATAAAAGTGTTAGGTGCTTGAGTTAAGCCCATAGGCATGACCAACCATTCATATAAGCCAAATTTGGTTTTGAAAGCTGTTTTCCATTCATCACCCTCTTGCATGCGAATTTGATAGTAGGCACTTTTAAGATCATTTTTTGAGAAAATGGTGGCTCGCTAAGTTCATCTAGCATGTCATCAAGGCATGGAATGGGATGGCGATATCTAATGATGATAGCATTAATGGGACGACAATCAGAACACATGCGATAACTACCATCTTTCATTGGCACAAGAATAACCGGAATGGCACATGGACTCAAGCTCTCGGGTACATACCCGTTTTCCTTGAGATGTGCCTTTGGATCTCTTTGGTCTCGTCGGGGTTGACGCGGTAAGGTGCCTTGTTCGGTATGGTGCGTCGGGGATGAGGTCGATGCGGTGTTCGATTCCACGAAGTGGAGGAAGTCCGGGAGGTAGCTCATCGGGAAAAACATCCGCGAACTCCTGCAATAAATGAGACAACACCAAAGGTACATGTTGTGAAGTATTAGTCCTCACCGCTTCATCTTTTCACACAAGTACAAAGTGAAGAACACTCGATGGGCTCTCACTCACATCCCTCATGTCTCTTTTGGTGGCTAAAAGCACTAAACCTTTCTTGTCACTCATCGTGGAGCCGCTCATTTTTGGCTTGTGGCGCTCACTCTCTTTATGGTGGTTCGGTCTCTTACTAGTATCTCCATGATGGGTTGAAGCTTGCTTGTCGGCGATGACTTGACTTGGCGACATGGGTCGAAGCACATACTCCTTGCCCTTCATCTTGAAGCTATATTGATTGGTTCGTCCATTGTGTATGACGCCGCGGAGGTGGCATACGGACATGGGAACCACATCACACTCCAAGGTGTCTTCATATGCGGCAATCTTGAAGGACACTACAACGGTGTGCTCCACTTGGATGGTGCCGGAGTCGCTTAACCATTGGACCTTGTAGGGGCGAGGGTGCTTCTTCTTAATCAATTGTAGCTTGGAACATAACTCGTCGCTTGCCAAGTTGTGGCAACTTCCGCCGTCGATGATGACCATGACGAAACGCCCTTGGATGCCCGCTTTCGTATGGAAGATGTGGCAATGTTGATCATCATCTTGTTGTTGTTGAAGTGTCAAGATCTTGGAGACAACAAGAGCGGGGCTCGAATCATTGTCGCAAAAGACTTGAGCGTCTTCATCTTCATTCACTTGCCGGTGCATGGCCACATGCTCAAGTGCTTCCATTTCATCTTCGCTCATGGAGTCGTAGGTGCCGTCATCATTGGCAATCATGGTGCGTCGTGTGGGGCACTCAAATGACTTGTGGCCTCGGCCCTTGCAAGTGAAACATTGTATTGCACTTGTCTTGGCGGTAGCATCCGTTGTAGGAGTCGATGATGAAGTTCTTGGCATGGATGTACTTGAAGTAGGATGACTCGAAGATGACAAAGGTTGTTTGGAGCTTGACTTGTCACCGGTACTTGGTGTAGCTCGAGTTGTTGGAGGAGGCGTCGTAGTCGTTGAAGCTTGAGTGTATGAACCATAGGTCTTGGAAGAGTACTTGGAGTACTTGTAGTCCTCTTGCACTTGTCGCTCCACTTTGGTTGCTTGGTGCACTAGCTCGAGGAGGTTGGAGTACGGTTGGAAGTCCGCAATTTTCTTGATTGGACGGCTGAGACCATTCAAGAAACACGCCATAGTTTGTTCATCATCTTCCTTGACGTTGGCTCGTATCATGGCAATTTCCATCTCTTGGTAGTATTCTTCAACCGACTTTGTGCCTTGCTTGAGGAGTTGTAGTTTCTTGAGGAGATGGCGACTATAGTGTGTAGGCACAAAACGAGCTCTCATGACATCCTTCATTTGATTCCAAGTCACGATGGGTGGCTCGCCTTTCTCTTGGCGTCGCTGGATCACTTGCTCCCACGAAATGAGAACATAGTCTTGGAACTCTAGAGATGCCATGACAATCTTCTTTTCCTCTTCGTAATTGTGAAGACGGAATATCTTGTCGACCTTCAATGCCCATGAAAGGTAGTCTTCGGGATCGTTGCTTCCGGAGAACTTAGGCATGTTGAACTTGAGCTTGCTGTAGCATTGCTCCTCATTTTGTTGGGGACGATGGCGATGTCGCTCTTGTCTTGGGGGCAGATTTTTTAGCTCTTGCTCCTCGTACACTACTTGATTGACTTGACGTGGAGGGCGTGGTATACGTGCCCGGTTCCTCATTTCTTGGCGCTCCTCAAGATGTGTGGATTGTTCTTGTTGCTCTCGTCGGAGGGCTTCTTCTTGTTCACGCACTCGGCGGTTGCGCTCGTTGACGGTGCGAGTTGCTTCTCGTAGCGCACATTGAGCTTCAAGTGCTTGTTCCTCACGACGTTATTGTTCTTGTTGTAGAGCGTCACTATCTTGGTTTTCTTGAGATTGGCGGTGTGGAGCTTGCTCTTGGTCCATGGCGCCTTGTGCTTGACGATGTTGTCGTTCGCACTCTCGAAGGCGGTCTTGCGAACCATTGCCATGGAATGGATTTTGTGAGGCTTGATGATCTTCATGGTCTTGATGATGATGCGAGCGAGCTCGTGGATGACTTGCATCCGAAGACGTGTCCAAAGAGTGTCGGCTCGAGTGGTGTCTTCTTGATGATGACGAAGTGGAAGAAGTGTGGTTGATCATCAATGCACGGAACTCTTCCATTTGAGATGAGAGCTTGTCGTCGAGGTAGTCCCTTGTTCTTGCTTCGGATTGTCGCAAGTCGGTGGCGAGTTGTTCGATGCGGTCGCCCAAAGCTTCATTCACTTGATTCAAAGCTCTTTGAGTGCCGAAGAGTTGAGTCTTGGTGACGTAGATGTTTTGTTCTTCTTGCTCATTGAAGAGTGGGTTGGAAGAAGTGCTTGGTCTATCCATCATTCTCAAGCAAGTGTTAGTGGAAGAAAGGAGCGAACTAGACCAATGTACCTTATCCGATGTTCAAGATGGATCGATGATCACCCACTATGGTATTATGGAAGTAGCACAATTGGTACCGGATCGTGTCAATCTCACACCTACACAAGTAAAGCTTTTGGAGTAGCTTGGTGAGGATAGTGGCACAAAATTTATGCAATTGTTAGAAAGATATCAATAATGTTGAAAAGGATTCACAAATTCGGAAGTGAAACAAGTATACCAATAGCAATGAGTGGCACATGGAAACACACACATAGATAGGTAAGTGAGGTCGTGCAACCAAGGAATGAGCACAAAATGTGGAATCCATGGAAAAACGCTCATGTTGCACAACACTAGAGAGATGCTAGCACGATTGCTCAATAGGCGAATACGAACTTGTGCACAACCTATGAGAGACAAAACATATCGACTTTATATCTCAAGTATGCAATGTATGTATGATTCCCGGTGAACTCGGTCACGATGATCCAAGATGATCAATATGCTATGCTGAAAGTGCTAGTTATCGACTAGAGGGGGGTGAATAGGAGCTTTTTATGAAAGGCTTCGAAAACAGGCAATGTCTTCGAAGCAAGTGGAAGCACGACCAGATCTAGCAACAATTGTGAATAAGATGAACAGATATGGCAGGCATAGACATCATACATATATGCATGCGTTGAACATAAACACAAGAAGCATGAATATAAATGGACAAACAGATGAATGGCTTCAGGGAATATCTTCAAACATAGACAAGCATGCAAAGGCTTCACAGTATGAAACAGGAAGTAAGGAAGTGAAAGGATGAAACCAGTAGCTCGGGGAAGACAATGATTTGTTTGACCAGTTCCAACTGCTGTGACAGTTGTACGTCTGGTTAGGGAGGCTGAGATTGAACTGAGAAGACCAAGTCTTCACCTTATTCCCCTTGAGCTAAGACCTGCAGATCTCGCCCAATCACTTTGGTAAGTCTTCAAGGTAGACTTCCAAACATTCACAGACTTCATTCACCGGCAATCCACAATGACTCTTGGATGCTCAGAACGTGACACCACCAGCTGGAAGATCATAGTTTTCAAGTGTAATAAGTCTTCGGTTTACTCAGAACAGAATGTCTTCAGTGATGCTCAATCACTTTGGGTTCTGGGTGTTTTGGGTTTATCCTTGTAGGATTTCTCTCACAAAGGCTTCAGAGGTGGGTTTCTCTCAAACAACAAAAGCCATGTGAATAACTCGGAGCAGCCGCCAAATTATGGTGGAGGGGGTGGCTATTTATTGCCAGGGGCAACCCAACATGATTTTTCTGAAATGACCCTGGGTCATTGGGGAACTGACACGTGTCCAATGGTCGGATTCCAAACACACGCGGCAACGTTACTTGGGCTCCAAGCAAAGCTGACTCAACCAACTCTGCAAGAGGTTTTCTCTCATTTGTCTTCGCTCGAAGACATAAGATTTTAGGTTGAGCATCACGCCAGTTTCTGACTTTGTTTACCTCGACCCTACTTAACAGTACGGTGGTTCCTATGACTCAAGAAAGAAGAAAATGAAACTACCAAAAGACTAAGTCTTCGTGTTCCATTGGCTTCAAGTGAATGTCTTCGTGAACTATTATCTTCAACACGAATGTCATCATGAACCACCATTGTCTTCAATGTCTTCATACATTTTTAGGGGGCATCTTTGATGGGTAAACCGAATCAATAGGGACTTCTACCTATGTTATCCTGTGAATCTCACAAACACATTAGTCCCTCAACCAAGTTTGTCGTCACTACTCCAAAACCAACAAGGGGTGGCACTAGATGCACTTACATATGCAATGTGGTCATGCTATGGCTAGTGCTGACAAGCTTGTTGTTTTTCTTTTTCTCTTTGCTTAAAAGCTTTTCTATCTTTGATATTTTCCTTTGGCCACTTATGCGAAATGCTCTCACCAAGATAGCAATTATGTGTCTGCGGGAACAATTGATGACACAAGAGATGATACGATGATATATGCACGCTATGATAGCTATGCGGAACGGGTATCACTAACGTGCACAAGTAGCGTTGCCCGGCAATACTCAAATGGCTAATCTTGTAGGCAAGTGACGCAAAAGAGAGCCTCAGGGTTAACAATGCAATGGCAAGGGAGATGTACAAAGATGTCGTCGAGGTTACCGTCCTTGCTTATGGTGGTGTGTCAATGGGGGAGCGGTTGTTGTCGATGTTGAGTTCGTGGCGAAGTTGAGAGGCGGTGCTGTCGATGATGAACCATCCCTAAGTAGCCGAAACGTGTTAGGAAACGGAAACCGCAACTAAAAATCTCAATGGAAAATGTCAAATGGTGGTAGTGGAATGTGGTGGTATGGCTATGGTTGTCAAAGGGTTTGCGGAAGTGCTATTGTGGTGCTCGGAATTGGCGATGCGAAAGTGGAGGCGGTGGCTGCAATTTTCTATGAAAAATGCAGTTTGGACAGTGGAAGCCGGATGATCCGGGTCGGGGTCCGGGCGATCCGGGCGATGTCCGGATAATCTAGGTGTGCGTCCGGATGATCCAGGCAGGTCATCTGCGCGGCTATGAGCTTGGGAAGAACTCCCAATCGAGAATGAAAAGAAAAATTGGGGCGATTTCGGGGTGGGTTTCGTGGTGGAGATGGTGGGGAATGCTAGATCCACTTGCAACACAACGAATCCACGGATCAAAATCAACAAAACATCATCAAACCAACAAATCACAGATTTTTTGGTATGGCTATTTTTGTGGAGGAGTATATATAGTCTAGGTGTAGAGAGAGGTACATGGGCCTCGACCCAAGTCACACACGTAGGCATGGTCCGGATGATCCGGGAGGTGGTCCGGATGATCCGGGCGTCGGGGGTCCGGATGGTCCGGGCGTCCGTCCGGATCGTCCGGCAGTGTCGTCGTAGCCGTAGTTGGCCCGGATGTCCGGGTCGTCGTCCGGATGTCCGGGTGGGTCCGGATGATCCTGCTTCGTCCGAAGGCTTGCTGTACTCTTCATGCGCATCATCTGGATCGTCTAGCTGGGGGTCCGGATCGTCCGGGCATGGTCCAGATCGTCCAGGCAGGGGTCCGGATGATCCGGGCAAGTCCTGTCTTGCTCCGTTTCTTCTCCGTCTTCACGTTCTTCTCCTTCCATCATTCGGTCTTGCTCCTTAGCTTCTCCATGGCTGGTTCCTTGGTATCTGAGTATGCCAAGGGTCTCCGCTAGAAGTAGTAGCCATGTCTCATGTGATTCGAAAGGGAGTTGAGTGAGGAGGGAGTTCACCTCGGTTTCAATAGCTCTTGTACGGGTCCTTGTCATCGGTCCACTTGGTGCCTTGGGTGGTGACCACGTGTCCATGGGGATGACCGAAGGATGCTCCGCATCATCTCCCCCCCCCTCTTGGGAAAGATCCGCCCACGGATCGAAATCCACATCACCATGGAAGGGAGATAGGTCTTTCACGTTGAAGATGACACTCACGTTGTACTAGTCACTCGGGATGTCGATCTTGTATGCATTGTTGTTGTAGTGTGCTAGCACCTTGAAGGGTCCATCGGCTCAAGGTAGGAGTGTGGACTTGTGCTCGTTGGGGAAGCGGTCTTTGCGTATGTGTAGCCACACAAGATCTCCGGGGTTGAACACCATGGGGCATTTGTTGAAGTTGAGCTTGGTCATAAGGCGTTGTACTTGGCGCTCGATCGTGTGCCGTGTATATTCATGCACCTTCTTGAGGTATGTTGCTCGTGCACTCGCGTCCATATTGATGCGCTCTTGTAGAGGTAGCGGTAGAATGTCCAATGGGGACAGACTTGCCGGTGTTCGAATGTATTGCTCAATGGTAGGCATACTCGGCGATAGGCAAACATTCCTCCCACTCCTTGATGTTCCTCTTGATCAACATGTAGAGGAGTGTGGATAGCGTCCGGTTGGTGACCTCTGTTTGGCCGACGGTTTGTGGATGATATGCCAAAGGGAATAGTAGCTTGATTCCGAGCTTGGCGCATAGTGTCTTCGAAAAGTAGCTAAGGAACTTGGCGTCGCGATCCGATACAATCGTCTTGGGCACTCCATGCAATCGCAAGATTTCCCTACAAAAGAGATTTGCAACATGTGAAACATCGTCGATCTTGTTACATGGGATAAAATGTGCCATCTTAGAGAAACGGTCCACAATAACAAATATCGAATCTTTACCGTTTTGAGTTCGAGGCAAACCAAGCACAAAATCCATACTAATATCTTCCCATGGTTGATATGGAATGGGGAGTGGCATATATAGACCATGAGATTGAGCTTTAGACTTAGCTTTGTGTCATGTAGAGCATCGATTGGTGTAGCGTGAGATGTCCCAAAATATCGTTGGCCAAACATAGTTCTTGGGGAGCGAGGCGAATGTCTTGTCGCGTCCAAAATGTCTCATGAGTCCTCCACCGTGAGCCTCTTGCAAAAGCAACAAACGAAGAGAAGACTCGGGGATACAAAGTTTGTTAGCTCGCATAAGATAACCATCTTTAAAGTAGTATCGCTCCAAAGAAGTGTGAGTTAGTCATTTGGCATAAGGAATGGCAAATGAAACTTCATGCTCATACAAGTCTTCAATGTGCTCAAATCCTATAACATTCAACTCAAGTTGAGTAACCAACATGCACTTGCGGGAAAGGGCGTCGTCCACCACAATGTTTTCCTTACCTTTGATGTACTTGATAACATAAGGAAAAGACTCAATGAACTCACTCCATTTGGCATGATGCTTATTCAATTTGGTTTCACCCTTAAGGTATTTAAGCGTCTCATGATCTGTATGGATGAAAAATTCACGAGGGAGAAGATAATGTTCCCACACATGCAAGACTCTGATATGTCTCCAACGTATCTATAATTTTTGATTGGTCCATGCTATTATAGTATCAATCTTGGATGTTTTATATGCAATTATACGCCATTATATATCATTTTTGGGACTAACCTATTAACCCAGTGCCCAGTGCCAGTTGCTGTTTTTTGCATGTTTTTGCCTTTTCAAAAAATCATTATCAAACGGATTCCAAACGAAGAAAAAACTTTGGATTAATTTTTTCTGGACCAGAAGGGACCCTCGAAGCTTCGGGAGAAGACCATACGAGCCATGAGGGAGCGACAAGCTCGGGAGGCATGCCCTGGGGGGTAGGGCGCGCCCCCCAAGGCTTGTGGGCCCCTCGTGGCACCTCTTGACTTAATTCCAGCGTTATAAATTCCCAAATATTCCCAATATACCAGATAGACAGAAGAGAAAACCTTTCCTCCGCTACAAGCCTCTGTTCTTCAGCGATCCCATCTAGAGGCCTTTTCCGGTACTCTGCTGAAGGGGGAATCGATCACGGAGGGCTTCTTCATCAACCTTGCAGCCCTTCCAATGATGTGTGAGTAGTTTACCATAGACCTACGGGTCCATAGCTAGTGTCCAGATGGCTTCTTCTCTCTCTTTGATCTTCAATACCATGTTCTCCTCGATGTTCTTGTAGTTCTATCCGATGTAATCTTCTTTTGCGGTGTGTTTGTTGGGATCCGATGAATTGTGAGTTTATGATTAGATTATTCATGAGAAATATTTGAGTGTTCTCTGAACTCTTTTATGCATGATTGTTATAGCTTTGTATTTCTCTCTGATCTATCGATTTGGTTTGGCCAACTAGATTGGTTTATCTTGCAATGGGAGAGGTGCTTTGTGATGGGTTCAATCTTGCGATGCTCAATCCCAGTGACAGAAAGGGACACGACACGTATTTGTATTGTTGCCATTAAGGATAAAAAGATGGGGTTTAATCATATTTCTTGAGTTTACTTTGTCTACATCATGTCATCTTACTTAAAGCGTTACTCTGTTTCATACTTAATACCCTAGATGCATGCTGGATAGCGGTCGATGGGTGGAGTAATAGTAGTAGATGCAGGCAGGAGTCGGTCTACTTGTCTCAGACGTGATGCCTATATACATGATCATTGCCATGAATCCATCATAATTATTTGCTTTTCTATCAATTGCCCAACAGTAATTTGTTTTCCCACCGTATGCTATGTGTTCGAGAGAGAAGCCTCTACTGAAAACTATGCCCCCCGGGTCTACTTTTATCATATATTAAAAACCAAAAATACCTTGCTGCAATTTATTTACTTTTATTTTATTTAGTATTTTACTTTATCTATCTATCACTATCAGAATTAATCCTTGCAAATAACCACTAAGAGGATTGACAACCCTCTTATTTGCGTTGGGTGCAAGTGTTTGCTTTTGTGTGTGCAGATGCTGCTAAAGGGATTTTGCGTGGTTCTCCTACTGGATTTATAACCTTGGTTCTTAACTGAGGGAAATACTTATCTCTACTATACTGCATCATCCTCTCCTCTTCGGGGAAATACCAACGCAGTCTACAAGTAGTAGGAAGAATTTCTTACACCGTTGCCGGGGAGACATCACCAAAATTTATCAAGTCCCTTCGCACAAACTATCATCCACTTGCATTTATTTCATTTGCCTTTTTATTTGCATTTGCCTCTCATTTTCATCTCCCCCACTTCTATTTTTTTTTACAAAAACACAAAATATTTTGTTTACTTGCTTTGCTTCAAGTCGTTATCATGTCTGAACTTGAGAAAGTTGTGGTCAAAAGTGCTAGAAAGGATAGTTCTAGTGAATCTCTTGGGGAGAAAATTCATCCTTTTGATCTTAATCATGACCCTCCTGAGATTGATCCCCCTACTAATTTTAAGACTAAAGTCTATCATGTGGGAAGTGGTAATATTATCGGGAAGAACATTATTCAGGAATTGTTTAATTGTGCGGGAGTTATACCAATAATTAAGGGATCTATTCTTGATAAAACAAATTGCTATGTGGATGCTATTGCTATGCTGGTGGTTAAATTAGAAAGAATTTTTTTACATATTCACCCCGCCTTACAAAAGATATTTTATGAGCTTCCCAACATCCATGATCCTAGGGCTAAGAAAATTGCCACTATAATATTTAGGGCCAATTCCATTTTTCCCCCTAATTTCGTTCCGACCACATCTTTACCCCTAAATAAAAATAGTGCTCAACTATGTCCCTCTTCCATTTGGTGCCCTTATGGAAATACCCCTCCGTGCCATTTTCGTCCGATCAAAGGGGTTTGACCATCAAATGGACGTTTTCTGGACATTTTTACTCACGCACCATCGCTGCAGCCTGTGCTTGTCATCGATGAAAGCTTCAATGCATTCCTGGCATCTCCAGGAAGCTAATCAGCCCCTCAGCTGGCTTGCCCGTACGTTGTAGCCTCGCCGCCGTCGCATCTGAGCTTCTGCTGCCGCATAGGTCCGCCAGCAGCTCGCCTTCAGCCACCCCGCGCCCTCCTGTTGCATCCCCTGGTTGCGGACGAGCTCAGGGTACACCCTGGGAGCCTCACCCTCTGCTCCCATGGCCTGCCATGCGGTCTATGCCATGCGGTTTGGTCTCCGGCGATGACCTTGCCGGGATGTGCCACCGACATGTGGCTCCCACTAGTTTAGGTTAATGGGTAATTACCCATTTAGTTAAAACGTTAGTCTATGACGTGTGGGGCCCCCTAGTTTAATTAGGAAGCTAATAGAGTCTAATTAGGATTAACTTAAATGCCAATTGACTTTGACCATGAGTCCCGTGGCCCACATGTCAGGGAGAGAGAGAAGTCGTGTGTGAGAGAGAGTTTCCATGGTGGGGTCCACCTGTAAGAGAGAGGTTTTTTTTATCTTTTTTTCCCAAGGGTAGGTCCCACATGTCAGTGGCACATACACACAAGGGCAACTATGTCCAAAAAACGTCCATTTGACGGTCAAACCCCTTTGACTAGACGGAAACGGCATGGAGGGGTATTTCCATAAGGGCACCAGACGGAAGAGGGGTATAGTTGAGCACTGTTTTTATTTAGGGGTAAAGATGAGGTCGGGACGAAATTAGGGGGAAAAATGTAAATGTCCATAATACTTATGCATGAATTTTATTATATAATCCGAGAAGCTAGGGATATCTTTTCCTTTTATAAAATTGATTTCTATCATCCTCCTATAGAGGAAATTCTTCATGATAAAGATACTATCCGTAGGTTGAAATCTAAAGATTACTTTGCTTATGGTGAGAATATTTGAAGAAGAGTTCCATATGCCGAAATAATTAATTTGTATCACCATGCTTGTGATAAATTTGAGTGGATTACTAAAGGAATTGATGAGGGATTTAGTGAAGAATGGTTTGAGGGTACGGCTAGAGACCCTATTGATGATGAGATACATGTGTTGTATGAGGATGTTTATGGTGATGATTCTGAGTTCGAAGTTATGAATGTTAAAGTCACCAATCAAAGTCCCTTCAAGTATTTAAGCTCCCCTACTAGAAAATAAGAAAATGAAAGTAGATAATTAATGAGAAAAGTTTTGGAACATTTGATTAAGAAAGATTTGGAAACCAAGGATGACAACACTTGAAACTATGCATTATGCCTAGCTAGGGGCATAAAACAATAGCGCTTCTTGGGAGGCAACCCAATGAATAAAATACTTTTTTGTTTTACTTTCTATTTTTGTGTGTTTACACAATTATAGCCTCTGTTATGATCATGTTTTTTATCTTTTAATTAGTGTTTGTGCCAAGTAATGCCTTTGGGATGATTTGGAAGATAGTATAATTGATGCTGTTTGAAAACAGAAACTTTTGCATCCAGTGCTGGAATTTTGATATTCCGCTCATGCGTCAGAACCTTCTGAAGATTTTACAAAATATTTATATATGAATTTCCCACGTTTTCCTCATTTTTCAGAATTTTTGGAGTTACATAAGTATGATGTTAATTCAGATCTTTACAGACTGTTCTGTTTTAGACAGATTCTGTTTTTGTTGCATAGTTTGCTTATTTTGATGGATCTATGGATCGTATCGGGGGGTATGAGTCATGGAGAAGTTGTACTACAGTAGCATTATGCCAATATTAAATATGAATCAATTTACAATAGTACCTAAAGTTTAAGATTTATTTGTTATACTAACGGATCTCACGAGGTTTCTTTTGAGTTTTGTGTGCTGAAGTTTTCAAGTTTTGGGTGAGACTATGATGGATAAAGGAATAAGGAGCGGCAAGAGCCTAAGCTTGGGGATTCCCACGGCACCCCAAGGTAATATTCAAGGAAGACTCAAGCGTCTAAGCTTGGGGATGCCCCGGAAGGCATCCTCTCTTTCGTCTACAATCTATCGGTAACTCACTTGGAGCTATAGTTTTATTCATCACATGATATGTGTTTTACTTGGAGCGTCTTGTGATATAGTTTGTTTGCTTTTGTTTGCTTTTTAGTTTATCACAATCATCTTTGCTGAACACACCTTTTTGAGAGGGACACACATTATTCGTGATTTGTTAGAATACTCTATGTGCTTCACTTATATCTTTTGGGCTAGGCAGTTGCTCTAGTGCTTCACTTATATCTTTTAGAGCACGGCGGTGCTTATATTTTAAAGAAATAGTTGCACTCTCATGCTTCACTTATATCTTTTTGAGAGTCTAATGAATAACAATGGTAATATGCACGGGTTATGAATTTGGTCCTAATATGATAGGTATTCAAGAGGGATATAATAAAAACTTTCATGTAGATCACTGAATATGATAAGTTTGATTCCTTGCAATAGTTTTGCGATATAATAAGATGGTAATATGTGGGAGGTGCTAGTCGATAATTATGGTTTAGTAAGAATATTGGTGTTAAGGTTTGTGATTCCCGAAGCATGCACGTATGATATGTCGTTATGCTAAGAAGTTAGAGCATGATTTATTCTTGATTGTCTACCTTATGAGTGGCAGTCGGGGACGAGCGATGGTCTTTTCCAACCAATCTATCCCCCTAGGGGCATGCGTAGTAGTACTTTGCTTCGAGGGCTAATAAACTTTTGCAATAAGTATGTGAGTTCTTTATGACTAATGTGAGTCCATGGATTATACGCACTCTCACCTTTCCGCATTTTGCTAGCCTCTTCGGTACCATGCATTGCCCTTTCTCACATTGAGAGTTGGTGCAAACTTCGCCTGTGCATCCAAACCCCGTGATATGATAAACTCAATCACACATAAGCCACCTTATATCTTCCTCAAAATAGCCACCATACCGAGATATATTGCCATGCAACTTCCACCGTTCCGTTTTTTATGACACACATCGTCATTGTCATATTGCTTTGCATGATTATATAGCTGACATAGTATTTGTGGCTCAGCCACCGTTCATCATTTTTATACATGTTACGCTAGTATCATTGCACATCCTGGTACACTGCTAGAGGCATTCATATAGAGTCATATTTTTGTTCTAGTTTTGAGTTGTAATTTTCTTTTGAGTTGTAAGTAAATAGAAGTATGATGATCATCATTATTAGAGCATTGTCCCAGTGACGAAAAAAAAAAGAGGCCAAAAAGAGCCTATGAAAAAAAATGAGAGAAAAAGAGAGAAGGGGCAGTGTTACTATCCTTTTCCATACTTGTGCTTCAAAGTAGCACCATGTTTCTCATATAGAGAGTCTCCTATTTTGTCACTTTCATATACTAGTGGGAATTTTTCATTATAGAACTTGGCTTGTATATTCCGATGATGGGCTTCCTCAAATGCCTGAGGTCTTCATGAGCAAGCAAGTTGGATGCACACCCACTTAGTTTTCATGTTGAGCTTTCATACACTTATAGCTCTTAGTGCATCCGTTGCATGGCAATCCCTACTCCTCGCATTGACATCAATTGATGGGCATCTCCATAGCCCGTTGATTAGCCTCGTCGATGTGAGACTATCTTCTTATTTTTGACTTCCCCTTATTAATCTTTATCAGCCTATTCTATTCCACCCATAGTGCTATATCCATGGCTTGCGCTCATGTATTGTGTGGGGGTTGAAAAAGCTAAAGCGCGTTAAAAAGTATGAACCAATTGCTCGGCTTGTCATCAGGGTAGTGCATGATAAATATTTTGTGTTAAGAAAATGGAGCATGACAGGATTATATGATTTTGTAGGGATAACTTTCTTTAGCATTTTTATTTTGAAAGACATGATTGTTTATTAGTATGCCTGAGTATTGATGTCTTTATATCAAATTATAGACTATTGCTTTGAATCCCTCGGATCTTATTATTCATACCGCAAGAGAGATTACATGATGAAACATGTTAGGTAGCATTCCACATCAACAATTCTATTTTTTTTTTCATTTACCTACTCAAGGACGAGCAGGAATTAAGCTTGGGGATGCTCGATACGTCTCCAACGTATCTATAATTTTTGATTGTTCCATGCTATTATAGTATCAATCTTGGATGTTTTATATGCAATTATATGCCATTATATATCATTTTTTGGGACTAACCTATTAACCCAGTGCCCAATGCCAGTTGCTGTTTTTTGCCTGTTTTTGCCTTTTCAGAAAATCGTTATCAAATTGAGTCCAAACGAAGAAAAAACTTTGGATTAATTTTTTCTGGACTAGAAGGGACCCTCGAAGCTTCGTGAGAAGACTAGACGAGCCACGAGGGAGCGACAAGCTCGGGAGGCGCGCCATGGGGGGTAGGGCGCGCCCCTCAGGCTTGTGGGCCCCTCGTGGCACCTCTTGACCTAACTCCAGCACTATAAATTCCCAATATACCAAAAATACAGAAGAGAAAACCTTTCCGCTGCCGCAAGCCTCTGTTCTTCCGCGATCCCATCTGGAGGCCTTTTCTGGTACTCTGCCAGAGGGGGAATCGATCACAGAGGGCTTCTTCATCAACCTTGCTGCCCTTCCGATGATGTGTGAGTAGTTTACCACAGACCTACGGGTCCATAGCTAGTAGCTAGATGGCTTCTTCTCTCTCTCTTTGATCTTCAATACCATGTTCTCCTCAATGTTCTTGGAGTTCTATCCGATGTAATCTTCTTTTGCGATGTGTTTGTTGGGATCCAATGAATTGTGAGTTTATGATCAGATTATTCATGAGAAATATTTGAGTCTTCTCTGAACTCTTTTATGCATGATTGTTATAGCTTTGTATTTCTCTCCGATCTATCGATTTGGTTTGGCCAACTAGATTGGTTTATCTTGCAATGGGAGAGGTGCTTTGTGATGGGTTCAATATTGCGGTGCTCAATCCCAGTGACAGAAAGGGACATGACACGTATTTGTATTGTTGCCATTAAGGATAAAAAGATGGGGTTTAATCATATTGCTTGAGTTTACTTTGTCTACATCATGTCATCTTGCTTAAGGCGTTACTTTGTTTCATACTTAATGCCCTAGATGCATGCTGGATAGCGGTCGATGGGTGGAGTAATAGTAGTAGATGCAGGCAGGAGTCGGTCTACTTGTCTTAGACATGATGCCTATATACATGATCATTGCCATGAATCAGTCATAATTATTTGCTTTTCTATCAATTGCCCAACAATAATTTGTTTACCCATCGTATGCTATGTGTTCGAGAGAGAAGCCTCTAGTGAAAACTATGGCCCCCGGGTCTACTTTTATCATATATTAAAAACCAAAAATACCTTGCTGCAATTTATTTACTTTTATTTTATTTAGCATTTTACTTTATCTATCTATCACTATCAGAATTAATCCTTGCAAATAACTGCTAAGAGGATTGACAACCCACTTATTTGCGTTGGGTGCAAGTGTTTGCTTTTGTGTGTGCAGGTGCTGCTAAAGGGATTTTGCGTGGTTCTCCTACTGGATTGATAACCTTGGTTCTTAACTGAGGAAAATACTTATCTCTACTATACTGCATCATCCTCTCCTCTTCGGGGAAATACCAACGCAGTCTACATGTAGCAGACTCTCACTAAAGCATATAACTCTTTGTCATATATGGGATAGTTAAGTTGCGCGCTTGAGAGTTTCTCGCTAAAGTATGCAATTGGGCGCTTCTCCTACATTAACACACCACCTATGCCATTACCACTAGCGTCACAATGCACTTCAAAGGTTTTCTCAAAATTGAGTAAGGCAAGTAATGGAGCACGTGTAAGCAAGTTCTTAAGCTCATGAAATGCGGCATCTTGGGAAGGACCCCAAATAAATGGTGCCTTCTTCTTACTCAATGCATGCAATGGTGCTAAAATCCTTCACAAAACATCGATAAAAACCGGCTAAGCCAAGGATGCCGGATGATCCGGGTCGGGGTCCGGGCGATCCGGGTGATGTCCGAATAATTCGGGTGTGCGTCCGGATGATCCGGGCAGGTCGTCTGTGCGGCTATGAGCTCGGGAAGAACTCCAAATCGAGAAAATAAGAAAAATTGGGGCGATTTCGGGGTGGGTTTCGTGGTAGAGATGGTGGGGAATGCTAGATCCTCTTGCAACACAACGAATCCACCGATCAAAATCAACAAAACATCATCAAACCAACAAATCACAAAATTTTTGGTATGGCTATTTTTGTGGGGAATTTTTGAAATTGGGCAAAAACAACAAAATTGGGGCTAGAAAGTGGAGGGGAAGAACTCCAAAGTGTGAATCAACGTGGCTCTGATCCAAGATGATGTAGGGTGGTACCCTAATGTGGTGATCTTTTCACACTTGGAGGGGGGAAGGGCAAATTGAGAGAAGAACACAAAGCAAACACTCAATTGACACAATTCCAAGCACACATGTGCTAAATCCACATACACAAAGAGGGAGATACAAGATCCAAAGTCAACACAAGAGGATACAAAGAGTAACTAGTTCATCCCAATCCTAGGAGGAAAGAGGTCTTGAATCCTTAGGATGATCTTCACACAAGGGGGTCTTGAATCCTTAGGACGA
This sequence comes from Elymus sibiricus, assembly GCA_039707655.1. Lineage (NCBI taxonomy): Eukaryota > Viridiplantae > Streptophyta > Magnoliopsida > Poales > Poaceae > Elymus > Elymus sibiricus. The sequence goes on from CM077676.1 coordinate 287,509,753, forward strand.
TCTTCTTAAATGCTCACATGGAGGTCTTGATCTCCATGGGAGAGGTAGATGGATGAGCAAAACTCAATCTCTAATCTGAGCTATCACTTTGCTAACCCTAAAACATGGGCGGAGGAAGAGTATATATAGGCTAGGTGTAGAGAGAGGTACATGTGCCTCGACCCAAGTCACGCATGCAGGCATGGTCCGGATGATCTGGGAGGTGGTCTGGATGATCCAGGCATCGGGGGTCCGGATGGTCCGGGCGTCCGTCCGGATCGTCCGGCTGTGTCGTCGCAGCCATAGTTGGCCTGGATGTCCAGGTCGTCGTCCGGATGTTCGGGTGGGTCCGGATGATCTGGGCGGGGGTCCGGATGATGCGGCTTCATCCGGAGGCTTGCTGTACTCTTCATGCGCATCGTCTGGATTGTCCGGATCATCCGGGCTTGGTCTAGATCGTCCGGGCGAGGGTCTAGATGATCAGGGCAAGTTCTGTCTTGCTCCGTTTCTTCTCCGTCTTCGCATTCTTCTCCTTCCATCATTCGGCCTTGCTCCTTAGCTTCTCCATGGCTGGTTCCTTGGTACCTGAGTATGCAAAGGGTCTCCGCTTGAGGTAGTAGCCATGTCTCATGTAATTCGAAAGGGAGTTGACCGAGGAGGGAGTTCACCTCAATTTCGATAGCTCTTGTACGGGCCCTTGTCATCAATCCACTTGATGCCTTGGGTGGTGATGATGTGTCCATGGGGACGACCGAAGGATGCTCCACATCACTGGGTTTCAGTAATTCCGATCGGTTCAACTCGGTGATTCCTAAATGAACAAATTGGGTTATAGAAACTTGGTCAGTGCAACTCGGTGAAACCGATCGTCATCTCGGTACAACCGAGAAATTCTAGGGTTTGGCTCTGGCAGTGTATAGCATCAACTCGGTGAGTCCGGATTGGGTGATTTCGGTGGGACCAAGTTGGCTATTTAGGGTTTGGACAGATATGATACTGAGAAGGTGGTTGAGGGTTTTTGGAGCAATATCTTCAAGCACTTGAGCAATTGAGTCATGATCAAAACCTCATGCCTTTTTAATAGTATTGGCTTTCCTATGGACTCAATGTGATCTTGGATCACTTAACCAAAAATGTAGAGTCTTGAAACTTTGCCAATCCATGTCCTTAGCATTTTGAGAGGTCCACATTCTCATGTCCTTGCCATGCCAATCATTGAACTTTTCTAAAATCTATTTTGAATAGGCATTAGTTCAATGACATATATGTTGTTTAGAATTACCAAAACCACCCGGGGATTAGTAGCACTTTCACCGGGTGTTCCGGACAAGCGCAGGGGCCCCCAGACGGATCCGAGCTGATCACCTCAACTAGCATTGTTGCCTTGCTGGTCCAAGCAGTATAGGCCTTCTTGAGATGCTTGAACTTCCGAGGAGGCTCGACCTCCCCGGTATCCTCGGATGCCGGTTTTTTCCAGCTTTTCGAAGAATGTGCCTAGCTCTCTTCGCCTCCGCCCTCCTAGTCGACATCATTACAGGGGCTTCGATGACTCTCTGATGTTGTGTCCAAGGTCCCTTGGAGGGAAGCTAGGCTGTTTGTCCTGTTCTTCCTCTCCCTTCCTCAAAAGACACCTGGCTCGAAAAGGGAGCTCGGATAAGTCTCTAATATTGCATTCGAGGTGCCTTGCAGGAAAGCCGAGTTCTTCGTCCTGTTTTTCCCTTCCTTGATCTGCGTGGCACCTAGGGTATCTTCTCGAACAAACGGACTCTTCGTCCTATTCTTCCTTTCCTCCTCCTTCATCTTGGTCGGGACCCTGTAGGGGTCTTCGGCTACAATCCTCTCAAACTCGAGAGTCTTGGGGTCCCCTGGGAGCGGCGCCGGAGACTTCATCTTCTCGGCCCACACATGCCAAACTTGTGTAAAAAATATGCAGATCGGCCGCTGTTCAAAAAGAGGGAATGGCAAGGTATGTATGTGGCACCCCGACTCAGAGGAACCGGAACACCCTGTATTCCAGCCCAGAGATCAAGTCTTCTGGAATACGGCACTGCTTAGCATAGAACAGAACAACTCTTTATTACAAATAACAAGGGTACAAGGGTTCGATATTACAAAGGATTACTTCAGCACGGCGACACTACGCCTGCTAAGGTAGCTCTATGCTAGCAGCAGAACAACTCGTAGCAGAATAACTTCTAGCAGCAGAACAGCGACAACGGTGATGGACTCCACTCTGTAGGGACTCTGGCTGGGTGCATCCTAGAGTGCAAACTCGGGATCCTCGACAAGCAATCAATCATAGCATCACCTGCAATCTGGCATGACACGCCAGGTGAGTACTTTGAAAGTACTCGCAAGCTCACAGCAACCAAAGCAATCAAGACAAACAACAGCATGGGAATTACAGGTTAATTATCAATGATGAGCACGATACTACTAGAACAACATGAGCATGGCATGTACATATAATTCATGATATGAACATGATGATACTAGCACTAGCATGCAAAGGGGTCGACGTTTAAGGTCTCATGGACCAACTTACTCTGCTCGGGGGTTATCTCGTAACCACCATAGGTATCAATCTTTCTTACCGTCGTGGTCATCACATGATCACCTCATGATCAACCATCATCAAGAATACCATCATGATCATCTCGTGACCACATAAAGATCAACCAACTTCTGTCCTCATCGAACCGGGGTTGTTATTATTCAGATTATTATTACTGTTGACCCATAGTGTGACCTACTACGAACTGGGCCCATAACCAAGGGCGCGGCTATCGATAGATTATACACTCTACAGAGGTTAGTACACTGTACCCACACCATGGAATTCATGGCCTCGTGCTCCCATTCGGGTGGACCAGCAACTTTCCGACAAAACCAATCTATTGCATGACACTCTCCCGGCCACTCCGACAAACTCCCCTTTGGGCTGTGTCATGGGTGACCCGATGTCAACTCGTGACATCCGCCACCTTCGTGGCTGCCACTGTCGTGGCAAAACAAAACAAGTCGTCACAAACGGGGACATCGGTATACCATACAACTCGGGCACACAAGGCTTATGGCCGCCTACCTGATCAGGGTAGCGCACGCACATAATCTTCCCTAGTTGGGGGCACCGGCGAGAGGCATGACAATAGACCAAATTAGGGCCTCCCATAAGGCAAGTGTGGTTGCACTAGTCAGCTCGATTCGGTGGCACCATGACTCAGCCAACAGATTTGTTCAAGTTCGATTAATGTCAGGTTTAACTTGAATGGTGATGAGCTGAGTCATAATAGCATAGCATAATGAAATAACAATGCATATGAGCATGATATCAGTGTAACCATGGATGGGCAACATAACCATTTAACATCAACGATGATAAAACATTTTTGATTGAGCATGCAATAATGACGATCATGAATATCACAAGTATTTTCATATCACACCATAACCATTCAAATGAGCATATCATTGACACTAGCATCTGAAATGATTACAAGAATAAAACATGATAAGAATAACATTAGCAATTAATCATTTCCCTTACTAGATGAAAATGATCATAGCATAAGAAATAAGCATGGATTCACAAGCATATAAGTAACATTCAAAATAATTATATGAATAAATGATTATTCGAGCATTCAAGTTGAAAACATGGCTACTGCATTGGCATCATGCAAGTGGCTGTCGTGGATTGCCTGGGGATGAAGGATCCACCGGGGAGAAGTGCGAGGCACTCGCGGAAAAATTTGCCGGAAACGGTTACCACTCGAAGGGGGCTGAATAAGGGCCGGGGCAAAATGGTCATTTTCAGAATGTTACAACATGGTGAAAATGAAACCAACAGAACGGGCTCGATGAATAGAGAATGTGGGCTTTGGAATCACCTGATTCGGAGTCACGGTTAAAAAATTGTGGCCGTTCGTTCGTTAGGCAGAAAACAAATAAAATCTGTCCATTTCTGCTGCTAACGGGTGAACGTTCACAATATAAGAGTTTCGGGCGGCGGAGTAAAACAGAAAGCGCCTTCCGCTGGAATACGCCTTCTGCATATAGAAAAGGTATTCTCAGACGAAGTAAAAGCAAAGTACGCCTTCCCAAAGGGAAAACGTATTCTAGTGAATACGCTTCCACTTACTCTGCGCGGGCCCGGGTACTGACTCACTTATGAGCGGGCCCCGCCGGATTTCCCTCTCTCTCTCCCCGATGTCTGCAACCTCCCGATTGGGGAGGGGCAGCAGAGGGCGGCCAGGCCTCGGGCCAGCGAGTCCGGCCACCGTTCTCGCCGGCCGGCATACCGGCGTGCTCGTCTCGCCGAGGCGCACCCGCCCAGGGGTAGCACGGACCCTGGAGAGGGCGGATGCGAGCGTACCACCGGCCACGGCGGAAGGCAGTGTCGGCCGCTGCCGAGGCACTCAACACGTCGCATGGGAGGAATGGATGGGCTGTGGGTCGAGCTCAAGGGTGGATGTGGGGGTCTCTGCGGCGGCTAGAGGAAGAGGGAGGGGCCATGGAGCTCCAATTTAAGAGGGCAGAGTGAGGGTGTCCCGGACTAGGGGGTACTCGGGACGCTAGCCTATCTCTCATAGGCCGGGCTGGTGGGCCGCTCTCTACTCGTCGATGGAAGGCCGGATTGTGGTGACCCCATGTATCAAAAGGAAACCTCCGAAGACTTGGCGTCTCCTCCAAGGAATAACTGGCGTAGCCGGCATGTTTATCCCCTGATGGTACCCGACCATATGTAACCCTAGGACCTTCTGGTGTCTATATAAACCAGAAGGCTTAGTCCGTAGAGGATCATCATATCCGTAGCCTAGGGTTTAGTCCATCCGATCTCGAGGTAGATCAACTCTGTAACCTTCATACAATCACATCAATACAATCTAGCAGGACGTAGGGTATTACCTCTTCGAGAGGGCCCGAACCTGGGTAAATCGCCATCTCTACATTCTCTGTTACCCATTGATTCCTAGACCCACAGTTCGGATCCCCTACCCGAGATTTGCCGGTTTCGGTACTGACATTGGTGCTTTCATTGAGAGTTCCGCCGTGGGTCATCAAGGATCAATGGCTCGTCTAATCATCAGCAACAACGCTAGCCGCAGGGACACTTTCATTCCCGGCCAGCTCTTCGCATTCGGCAGCGTCATGCTACACGCTGATCCGGCCGGTCGCCTCGGCCGGGTCGATAGCTTCACCCCTGACCAGGAGATCAGGTTCGGAAACTTAGAGTTCGTCGCCGACTCCCGGGGAGATCTTATCCTCACGGGGTCCTCAGCTTTGCCTGAAGGACCCACAAATCCTGAAGCACCGACTTCGGGTACGGCCAACCCCACTACTGAGACGGCCGCCACCGCGGATCCAGCCTTGAGCCCGGACCTAACCCCCGTGCTAGGCTGCCGAAGATCATCCTCGGCCGAACATGACTGCGGGGCGAATTCAGATGCCCCCATCATGGCCATACTGCGGGTTGACCCCGTAAACTGCCAGAACTTGGAGCCGACGGATCTCTCATTATTAAACGGGATACTAGATCGGATCCAGGCCCTGGGAATCACCGATGGCCAGTCCTCGATTTATGATCAGATCGGGCTTAAAACCGACGACAGGGAAATTCATGCCCCGGCCACCGCCCACTTGGTCGCCACTATCAAAGGCCCCACGGAGGGCTCACCCCTCCCCCCAGAACCGAAAGCGCATGGGGTGCAAGTTTCTGACCAGCAGGCCTCATCCTCCAGCTCGGCAGCTGAACTCCGCTCCGAAGAAGGTTTAGAGCCGAAGTCTGGTTCAGCACGCAATTCCGGGTCCACGCACCCACGCCCGGCCAACTATCCAGAGCTTGGCGCATCGGATTCCATGTCAATCTAGGACGCGGCCGCCAAAACCCCTGACTCACACTCCGTTGGGATCAATTTTTTTATCCCGCCCACCCCCCACATTGAGTACTGTCCAAATAACTCAGGACGGCCCCACATATGGGACCTAATGCACGTAAAGTAGCAGCCCGGAGAGACAGTTCGGCATTTCTGGGCCAGATTCCTTATCGTCAAAAACAAGATGATGGACGGCTGCAACAAGGAAATTCTGGAGATCTTCCGACAGAACTGTCGAGACGAGGGCGTCTTAAACGCCCTCGCCCGCCGCCACATCCAAAATTTCTCTAATTTATCGGATCTGGTGTCCAAATATTGTGCCATGGAGTATGCTTGGCAGGCTCAGCTCGAGCAAACGGAGTCAATCCGTACAGAGGAACCAAACCGAGCTCGGGCAAAACACGCACACCCTCGCCGGACACCCCAATACGAGCCATCCGAGAAAAGGATGAAACCCCTGACAAGATCCAGAACGGTCCTTGATGAACTACTAGATAAACCATGCCCCATACACTCCGTCCTCCTCAACACGAACCCAACCCACAGCCTTTGACCTTGCTGGGTGGTCAGGCAAGTCGCCAAGAGCGGCGGAGTCATCCTCGGAGGCCCGTACTCAAATAAATGTCCAGCAATGCCCTTTAATGACGACGCCGAGATCTGAACAATCTACGAGACGTACTCCTCAAAGAATCAGAGGAAGAGAGCCCTTCGAGAGCTCTCTCAAATTCACTATGTGGCAGCGACAGACTCATGGACAGACACACCCATCACTTTCAGTGAACAAGACCAGCCGATGTCCCGCCCTACTCGAGCTGCTACTGCCCTTGTCCTTGATCACATAGTGGATGGATTCCGACTCCAAAAGGTGTTAATGGACGGCGGTAGCGGGCTGAACCTCATCTACGAGGACACCTTGGACAAAATGCAGTTTGACAGATCCCGCATCGAGCAAAGTCACACCGACTTTCGAGGGATCATCCCCGGAAAGGAGGCACGTTGTAGTGGCCGAGTTGCTCTTGATGTGGTCTTCGGAACTCCCGAGAACTACCGATCCGAAGAACTACTTTTCCACATCGTGGCCTTTTGCAGTGGCTACCATGCCTTGTTAGGGTGCAATGCCTTCGCACGATTCCATGCCGTCCCACACTACGGGTACATGAAGCTCAAAATGCCAGGGCCAAACGGCGTGATCACAGTAATAAGTGATACGGATAGAGCTCTTCAGGCCGAGAACAAAACAGCATCCCTCGCCCTCAAAGCATTGTCCGAAGCCCTCACAGCTGAAGAACTAACCGCGCTCCGCTCAACGGTGGATAAGGACAACGTAATCCTCGACAAAAGGCCCAAATCCACGTCCATCAAACCAGCGGATGAAATCGTCAAATTCCAAGTGCACCCAACAGATCCCAGCAAGACGGCGTCCATTGGAGCTCAGCTGGACCCCGCGGTCGATGAAGAGCTGCGCAATTTTTTGTGGGCAAACTGGGATATCTTCGCCTGGCACCCGTCAGACATGCCAGGGATCCCGCGTAGATTAGCCGAGCACAGCTTGAACATCATTAAGGGTTTCAAGCCAGTCAAACAGACTCTACGTCAGTTTTCCGAACCCAAGCGTCAGGCTATGGGCGAGGAACTGGCAAAGTTGCTCGAAGCCGGATTCATCCGAGACATCAAACATCCCGAGTGGTTGACCAATCTGGTCATGGTACCAAAAAAGGATAAGTCCTGGCGGTTGTGTGTCGATTTCAATGATTTAAACAAGGCCTGCCCCAAGGATCCTTTCCCCTTGCCCCGCATAGACCAGATCATCAACGCCACTGCCGGGCATGACTCACTGTGTTTCCTCAACGCTTACTCCGGATACCATCAAATTAAAATGAAGGAGTCCGACCAAGAGGCCACTGCATTCATCACTCCTTATGGACCATTCTGTTTCAACACAATGCCCTTTGGATTAAAGAACGCAGGGGCTACATACCAGTGCATGATTCAAACATGTTTGGAGAAACAAATCGGCAAAATAGTCGAAGCGTATGTGGACGACGTGGTTATCAAAACCAAACACGTCAGCCAGCTGGTGGACGATCTCCGACAAACCTTTGATAGTCTTTGGACTTTCGATATACGGGTCAATCCAGAAAAGTGCGTCTTTGGAGTGCCGGCCGGTAAGCTGCTCGGATTCATCGTTTCCCATAGAGGAATAGAAGCCAACCCAGCAAAAATACGGGCACTGTCCGAGCTGGTGATCCCCACTGAGCTCAAACACGTCCAGAAACTGGCTGGCACTGTCGCAGCCCTAAGCCGCTTCATCTCACGCCTCGGAGAAAAGGCCTTACCACTATATAAATTGCTCAAGCGGACGAAGAACTTCGAATGGACCAGTGAAGCGGCGGAAGCACTCGAAGAAATAAAAACTCTACTGGCCAGCAACCCGATCCTGACATCACCCAGTCCGGGTAAGCCAATGCTGCTATATATCTCGGCCACGAATCAGGTGGTCAGCGCGGTTCTCGTCATCGAATGAGAGACAGAGGGTCACAAGCTCCAGGTGCAGAAACCTGTGTACTACGTATCCGAAGTGCTCACCTAGTGTAAAACGAGGTACCCGCATTATCAGAAGATCGCCTACGCAGTTTTCATGGCATCTCAAAAGCTCCGCCATTATTTCCAGGAGTGCTCGGTTACGGTGGCATCCGAAGTACCACTGAATGACATAATCAACAATCGAGATGCCACCTGCCGTATAGCCAAATGGGCTATAGAACTCCTCCCCTTCGAAATCATATATCGACCACGCCGAGCTATTAAATCTCAGGTTTTGGCTGATTTCGTTGCGGAATGGACTGAAGCCGAACTCCCTAGGGAGTACAGTACATATTCGCATTGGACGATGTACTTCGACGGCTCCAAAATGCTCGCCGGGCTGGGGGCTGGAGTGGTCCTCACATCCCCCACTGGCGATAATATTCGGTACATACTCCCGATCATGTACACCGACTCCAACAATGCAGCCGAATATGAAGCCTTGTTGCATGGACTTCTGATTGCGGTGTCAATGGGGATACAACGGCTTGAGGTACGGGGAGATTCTAATCTCGCCATCTCTCAAGTCAATGGCGAATTCGACGCAAAAGACCCAAAAATGACAGCATACCGCAATGCCGTCCTAAAAATCTCCGCCTATTTCGAAGGACTGGAGTTTCACCATATACCTAGAGACAGCAATCAAGCTGCCGACATTCTTGCTCGAATGGGCGCCAAGCGCGACCGTGTCCCTGAGAACACCTTTTTGGAACGACTCTTCAAGCCGTCCGTGGTATGGCAGGAGGATGCCCAGGGCTCGGAAACCAATACCTTAGGAGAACTCGTCCCTCCGCCTATCAACCCAGACGAAGGAATTATCGGGGGCTCAGCCGTCGAATTTACGTCTTCGGCTCACGAAGTCATGGCGCTAATTGCGTCATGGACCGAGCCTTTCCTCGCCTACCTCCTCCGTCAAGAACTACCGGACGACCAGACTGAGGCAAGGCGTATCATTCGACGATCTAAAGCCTATAAAGTCCACGAGGGAGAACTATATAAAAAAAGCACTACTGGCGTCCTCCAAAGATGTATATCCGAAGAGGAGGGAAGGCAGCTCCTGGCCGAGATTCATGCTGGCATGGGCGGTCACCACGCGGCAGCTCGGGCCCTGGTCAGCAAGGCTTTCCGAGCAGGGTTCTTCTGGCCCACTGCCCGAACAGAGGCCCAAACATTGGTCCAACATTGTGTTGGATGCCAGCTCTTTGCAAATCAGAGCCATATGCCCCCTACGCCCTTCAAACGATACCGATCACTTGGCCTTTCGCGGTCTGGGGGCTAGACATGGCTGGACCACTTAAATGGGGGACCAAGAAAAAGAAATATCTACTCGTCATGGTAGACAAATTTACTAAATGGATTGAGGCAAAACCGGTAACTTCCGCCAAGTCTAAACCGGTCATCGACTTTATATCCGGCGTCGTGCACCGTTATGGCGTCCCCCATAGCATAATAACGGACAATGGACCCAATTTTACCGCCCAGGAAGTTAAAGACTGGTGAGCTAATCTGGGCATTAAGCTCGACCATGCCTCAGTATATCACCCACAGTCTAATGGACAGGTCGAGAGAGCTAATGGACTGATTTTGAGCGGCATCAAGCCCCGTTTGGTCCGATCTCTAAAAGAATCTGACTGCCATTGGGTCGAGGAGCTCGACTCCGTGTTGTGGAGCCTGCGCACTACTCCTAATCGATCCACGGGCTACACACCGTTCTTCATCGTGTATGGGGCCGAAGCCGTCCTCTCAAGCGATCTTATTCACGACGCACCTCGGGTACGTATGTATGAAGAAAAGGAGGCCGAGCTGGATCGACAAGATGACCTGGACGCCTTGGAGGGCGAGCGCGACATAGCTCGGGCTCGTTCCGCTTTTTATCAGCAGCAGGCCAGACGTTATCAGAGCTGGGAAGTACGGGAAAAAGCCTACAACGTCGGCGATCTAGTCCTGCACCTCCTGGAGAAGCAGAAGCATAAGCTGTCGCCCAAATGGGAGGGGCCCTTCATAATCGATCAAGTACTCGCGGGCGGAGCATATCGTCTCCGCGACCCAAAGGATGACCGCCTCGAACCAAACCCATGGAACACAGCTCGGCTACGACATTTCTACGGCTAACTCCGCGACTTTACCTTGTTCGGTTTATCCTTCTAGGATTTATATTTTTCTAGTCAATAGTCTCTCCCGGGTTGTGTTCGGATATGCCAAACTACGTTAAGTTTTTCTTCGGCAAACATCTTTGAATGTACCACACGCTGTTACCTGGGGGCTTCTTTTACGGAGCCAATCAAATTTTATTTATGCAACCATCCGTCTTTTACGAGTTTGCAACCTTCCTGCATCGTTTTCAAGCCACTATATGCATCAATTTGACTTAAGATTTGGCCAAGCTGGGTTGCCTTGCTCCTGTGTTTACCCCCTACGTTCCCGATTGTTCGGCTAGGGAGTAAAGGGAGCACCTCTATGATTGTTACGTCCGGATTTCTCGGGTACGTACCTCAGACGGGTGAAGCCAAAAGCTAGCGTTCTTAAGAACACAGTTGGTCGGCCAAGGGGGAAGTGAAAATAATTGGTAACTATCACCAAGTTTTCGGGGTATTTTCCCAAAGTAACCATCCCCGTTTACTTCGGGTATTCGGTTATCCATCCATGGTTAACGTGGTAACCCGAAGAAAGGGACCCATAGAGGAACTATTTTCGTCGGAAGAAGTTTCTTACATTAAACAGTAATATAACATAACTCCTCGAGCACGTTTTTGTCTGTTTGCACCAAATGGCCGGATTGCCTAGTTCTCCGAAGAGTTTTGCGATGTTTTCGGATCACATAGTAGGAAACACTCCTCGGCTCCTGGTCGAGGAGGCGGAAGCCGATGGCTGGTAAAGACAACGTTTTACGCACGGTTTGGAGACAACCTGATGTAAAGTACATAGATACATAGAATCAAACTGTTAATCTTGATCAAGACCATCTATTATGGTCTCCAGAGCACAATCTGCTTGGGACAGCCGAGCTGCGGGCATAACCTGGTCATATACCAGATGCGCGGGCACTTCCTGCCCATCTGGCCCTACCGGCCCAACCCTAGCTAAATGCTCCGGTTCTAGCTTGGTGAGACGGGTCTTGATCATCGCCCAAGCCTCCCGTGCTCCCTCATGACAAGATGACATCTTCCATATCTCCAAGCGGCGCCGAGCTCCCTTGAAACGATTCGTGAGTTCGGCCATCCCTTCCGGAGCCACTTCGCCAGGCCACAGTGCTTTGAAAATGCTCTTCATGGCTTTCCGGGCCCGCTCATGTACGGTGGATAGCTCCTTCAGAAGGTCCCGCCCGAATGAACCGGCCTCCTCTTCGAGACGTCCGGTCAGAAGAACTACAACGAGACGCAGCGTTGTTCATATTGCTGCCCAATATGTGCAGTTTATGAACTGAAAAAATAGATTGCACTTACCGAACATGCCCGCTTTCAATCTCTGGTTCTCCTCTTGGGATAGGGTCAGTTGAGCTTTTAAGCTTTTGATTTCTTGAGCCCGTTGTTCGCCTTCCGCCTTAAGCTTATCCCTCTCCTCATAGCTTCGGGAAAGCACCCGGTAGCCAGCCTCTTACTGTGACTCCGCATACCTTTGTGCTTCCCTGGCAATATCCAGATCCTTCTGCAGCTGATTTATCGACTCGGATGCTAAGGAATCATCTTTCATTAGCAGAGGTGTTCCATCAAATTTTTCTTACACAACTTTAAGTTTGGCGCTTACCATGTGCCTCTCTGGTGAATTTCTTCACACCCTCTAGCTCGGCTTTCACAGACTCTAACTCTGTTTGCGCCAGCTTGAGGTCCTCGGACAGCTTTTTGTTTTGCTCCCGCACAGTCTGCACAATGGCATGGCATTATAACTATCAGACCCTTAACTCGGCCGTCCCGCCCAAATTAAGGCTCGGGTGCTACTGGGTTAGATACTAGTTGTCAAAACCAACACCATACATGCACATTAGTAGACATGAGCTTCACGGCCCCTTCAAGTCCCGTTCGGGCAGCGCCGAGGTACGCGTGTACCGAACTAAGGGCATTAAACTCCTAGTCGGAAAACGCGGAGTGCCGAAGTGATGCCTTACGCCGCCGATGATTCATCACACTTTCAACCTTGGAGTTAGTGACCGAGACGCGTCCTGAGTCCTCGGGATGTTGGTCCTCGGTAGGGACCCCCGGAGTAACTCCGGTTATAGCTGGCAATCTCGGGTTCGAGTCACCCCTCGGCGCCTCTTCAACATCCTCAGTTGAGGGCGGTTCTACATATCGTCTACAGGACACCATGGAGAAAATTATTGGCATATTCGGTGGATGTCGAAGATAGAGGCTATGACGGTACGGCGGATGCGTTACCTCTTTGGGTGGGACGCAGAGGATGTAGCTCCCATTGGGGCCGCGTGCCTGGTTAACCCACGGCCTCTTGTCGCTGGGGCCACTGGTGCCGCTCTGGCAGTTGTCCGGCGCATCGTACGGCGGCCCTTGGGAGTAGGTGTCAGTGTATTCGGAGCACCAGCGACTGAGTGTTTCTTTCGAGAGGAAGCCCGTTGGCCACTTTCAGCGGAGGCGGGAAGCGCCCCGGGATGATCGGCCAAAAGGGCTACCTTAGAACCATCAAGGCTCTCCTGGTAGAAGACCCCCTCCTCGAAATTAATTGATGTTTCAGGGTCAGCATGGAACCCAGGATCATCGTCACGAGAGTAATCCTCCGGTTGGGGAGCAGGGCAGCTCACTGTCTCGATCCAGCGCCTCTAGTTCTGTTCGGACAGAATCGAAATCTGGTTAAGAAAAATTTGGGGTGCCTTCCGAACTATAAAACGTGATCGGACTCACCATTTCAATGGGCTTGTAGGTCAAGAAGCCTTCCTTGCGCCTTAACCGAGAAAATTCTTGCTCTTCTCCCTTGAAGAGATCGGCCAGTATGGCTGCTATCGCCGCCTGGTCAGCAGGTCCCGTCCGTGTGTATCGGGTTGCATCATCTTCCCTGTTGTAGCACCAAAGCGGGTGCATTCTCTATTGGAGAGGTTGGACGCACCGAGCAATGGCTGCGGCCATCACGTTGATAATGGTTAGCCCGTTGTGAGCTAGCCACCTCACTTGAGCGGCCAGCCGAGTTACTTCGGCACTTTCCTCTTGGGAAGGACTCTTCGGGCAGCCCCCTCCGAACTGGATCAAATAGGGGGACGTCTTTGATATAAAACCATTCCAAAGTCCACTCTTCGGCATCTTTCTTCGGAGTCCCTACGGGGTATCCGGTTCCAGCGATGCGCCATACTTCGGCCCCGCCGACCTCGTAGATTGTCCCTCCTCGGGTACGGGGGACAAGGCAGAAGAACTTCCTCCACAACTCGAAGTGGGCCTCGCAGCCCAGGAACATCTCGCAAAGAGCGACGAAGCCCAATATATGAAGAATCGATCCTGGGGTATGGTGGTGGAGTTGGATCCCGTAAAACTCTAGTAGACCCCTCAAGAAAGGATGAATGGGGAAACCCAGCCCTCGCAAGAGGAAGGGCACGAAGCACACCCTTTCCTCACCGTGGGGTGAAGGAAAGTTCTCTGCGAGGGCCTCCCCGTCTGCAGAAATTAATCCGGGACGAGTGGATGTGAGATCTGAGGCAGGGAGATATCCCTGTGTCTCGAGCCTGCGTAATCGCATGCGGGATACGGAGCAGCTCGCCCAATCACCCTGACGGGGGCCGTGAGGGCGTGAGGAAGAACCTGGGGCGCTCGCCATTGTTTGCTGGACGCGACCTCGCAGGGATGTGAGGAAGAATGGCTGGGGGTGGGGAATCGAGGGTCGTCATTTAATTCTTGGCGGAGAGAAGCGGTATGGCGGGCCCCACGAAGCCCCGCCCATCGGAGGATTCTTCGGCAACCGAGCTATCGGTGGCCGAACTGTTGTTAAATCAAACACAGGTAAAGGGAGGAACTCGCCACCCAAGCCGAAGACCTTTGAAGCATGAAGTTGCCAAAGACTGTCAACTTCGGCATTGGAGGCTAGTTCGGGGGCTATTGAGGGTGTCCCAGACTAGGGGGTACTCGGGCCGCCGGCCTATCTCTCGTAGGCCGGGCTGGTGGGCCGCTCTCTACTCGTCGATGGAAGGACGGATTATGGCGACCCCCTGTATCAAAAGGAAACCTCTGAAGACTTGGCGTCTCCTCCAAGGAATAACTGGCATAGCCGGCATGTTTATCCCCTGATGGTACCCGACCATATGTAACCCTAGGACCTTCTGGTGTCTATATAAACCAGAAGGCTTAGTCCGTAGAGGATCATCATATCCGTAGCCTAGGGTTTAGTCCATCCGATCTCGAGGTAGATCAACTCTGTAACCTTCATACAATCACATCAATACAATCTAGCAGGACGTAGGGCATTACCTCTTCGAGACGGCCCGAACCTGGGTAACTCACCGTCTCTACGTTCTCTGTTACCCATTGATTCCTAGACCCATAGTTCGGATCCCCTACCCGAGATCTGCCGGTTTTAGTACTGACACAGAGGTGGCGGCCATGGCGGCATTGGCGGGCGAGGAGAGCTTCTCGAGCTCAATGGAGAGGGTGGGGACGTTGCTAGATGAGAGGTGAGGGGGATGGACTGCTCGGAGGGGCTCGGGAACGGCTTAAATAGCCGCAGCGAAGATGCCGTGCCGGGATGCCGCCGCGGACGGGTGGACGCCGCTCTGACGCGACCGCGTACGCGTGCGCATGCGGAGGGGTTGATGGCGACAAGAGAGAGGTAGTGGAGCGCCAGAGGAGGGCAGACGCGGGAGGGGCGAAGTCCGGTCGGCCACCACGTCCGAACAGTGCCGCGGTCAGGGTCGCCGTGGCGCGAGGAGGGTGAACGAGGAGGGGGCCAGGGCTGGGGAGCGAACGCGTGGCTACGGCGGAGCTCTAGGACATGCTGGGACGCGCGAAAGCGGCTGGGAAAGAGGTGCCCGAAGCTAAACGACGCAGAGCGCGCGGCCAAGGCATGCCAGTCACGCGGTCACCGCATGGCATGGCGCTCTGAGGGCACGCGGGACTGGCAAAAGGTGTCTACCGCGTAGTCCTCCCTAAGTGGGACCTCCCTGAAGTGATAGATCAAACAAAGCAACTGTGTGCTGATGGGAGGGATCATCTACAATTTGTTGTAGCAAACTTGGTCGTGAAATTATGGTCAAATGGGGTGGGATAAGGGGTAACCAGGATGTCACAGTGGTTTAGGGTAGGAAGGACTACAGTCCTGTGAAATATGAAAGAATTTGGACCAATATTTATCATAGTTGCTTTACAACTACAAAATCTGGTCCAGAAACTATATCATGAAGCTGCACTCACATGGAGTGTTGGATTGAGCTGAAATTAGGTAGAGGTTGATGATTTAGTCATATTAAGGCACTATAAAAATTTCATACCATTTGGATAAATAAAAAGGTACTTCCTTCACAATGCTTCCTACTGTATAGAAACTTGGGGGAATTTTGTGGAGAAAATAGCTTGGCAAAATGATGTGAATTTTGTCATGCTCAAAGGATATAGGGATGCCTGGGTCCTGGATTAATTTCAGATTTTATGAAGAGATATAAAATATAGTTGCTTCACAAACTGAAATTGTGACCGGAAGCAAGAATTTGAAGATGTGCTCACATAGATTGTTGGATGGAGATGACATTTGGTGGAAAGTAATGATTTTATCATATGAATGATCTTCCAAAATTTAAACTCATTTGGATAATCCTAGCTAGTACCTCCTTCTCAAAGCTTCTCTCTGGTCAGAAACTTTGGAAATTTGCTGAGGAAGATTTACTAGGCAAATGGAGTTGAATTTTGGCATGTGGCAAATATTTGGATATGAAAGAGTGCCCAAAAATATTGAGGGCAATCAAGAAAAGATAAATAGCACTTCCTTCACAAAGTACCATACTGGACAGAATAGGAAATGAATATTCCTGAATTATTTTTGAACTAGGCAAGGATGGGTTTTGACATATTAGTGGAATATATGATCCAGAGAATTTATGAGAATTTTGGGAATGATAGAAATATAGGTTGCTTCACAACCTAGAGTTAACAGGGTTATTCCTTTAATAGAAAAAGGAATATTCCCAAGAAATAAATATTAGAGTTGGGCTAATATGGAAATGACATGGCCTTGAAAAAGATTTGGGAGTGACAAGCCACTTGGGAGAGGAAGAATAGAAGATCTTCCCAGGTTTCAAGACCACAGAACCACCGAAAAGGAAATCCAAATGAAAATTTGAAGAAATCCAAAAGAAAAAAGAAAGGGCCAAAAATCGGGGTGTTACAAACCTACCCCCCTTACAAAAATCTCGTACTCGAGATTTGGTTGCTCAGGGAACAAGTATGAATATTCTGACTTAAGGAGACCGTTTCCAACTCGGGTATCCTTATCTTTTATAAATTGTTCCCACTGAATTTCATATGAACTGATTACCTTGCTCTGGGGTGGTTTGCTTCACCATATTCCACATCCTGACAAGTCTTCCTTCATATGTTCATCCTTACTCTGTCTTCAATTCTTTTATGTCTGCTGGCTTATCTGATATTATCATGACTGGAATTTCCATAAGTCCGGGAGTGATTTCCAATTGACGTGACATTCTTCTATCCAGCACCGATAGGACTCAATGGAGTTGCGAACAAATTCCCTCGGTGGGCATGAAACATTTAGTCATTGCATCGGGTTACTCAAATAGATGCATGTCTTCCGGGTTCAAAATAGTGCTGGGAACCATAACCGTTCTCTTGGCGGGATCTGACTACTAGCAGGGATCTCTGAATCGTCTTGGCTGACTTCTTTGTCTCAAATTCGTACCAATGATTCGACTATCACCTGTCATGTCCAGTATAAAGGAGTACGGCCTTATAACAATAGCACCCAGAGACTTAACTGCCGATGGTTCTGGTGGAAGAATTTTGTTCATGGCAGGTTATCATTTCACTGGGTACCATATGTGAGAGCACATGATCCGAGATTGTTGTTCAGCATTCTGATTACTCATTTTTTCAGTATAGCCACATGTGGGTAGTAGGCCGTGCGATGCATTAACATGGTTGCTGGAGTCAAACTACGGAGCTGGCCTTTGCTCTGACGTGGCAGCCTTGGATATTTGATACTGACAATGCTGAGCATATGCAGTTGGACAAGAGGGTTACATTGATATGATATCCCTGTATTGTCAGTCTTGCGCCTTCACTATTTTTGCCTGAATCCTTTGCCGAAAGAGCTCGGCCATATATATCCTTAATTCTTCGTGTGACCATAAGTGCTGTCCGGTGCAATATTCCGGCAAGCATACCTTATCCTTATCCTTATCCTATGACCGTGCAACAACGCTTAACTGGCAAGTTCATCATCTCCCGAGCTTTAACCGTAGGGCAATGATCATCCGAACCTTTGCAAGAAATCGGCAAATAAATCAGTAGCCACCAGAACGGTCTTTACAACTCAGATCTGGGACATTACTGAAATAACTCAACCATGGCTCACGACAGCTGAAAAACAGCTCAGAGCATGAGGCAGTGTTGATATGAAGAAGGTAGCAGTTCCCTAAGATGGCCGAAGAACAGCTCAGAGCATAGGGTCACTGCCATAAAAAGAAACTCAACAGCTGCCTAAGAGGGCCGAAAAGCAGCTCAGAACATGGGGCAGTTGTTGAAAAGAGAAATATAAAGTCGGCATCCACCCCGGCCGGCCGAAAGCGGCTCAGAACATAGGCGTGGTGCTATTACCAGGGAAAGGTAAGCAAGGGTTCATCATGATCATATACCAGGTTCACGGTTACTTGTATAGAGCTCACTGTTGTGTTCAATCATACATGGCAGTGACAATGGTTAACGATATTGCCTTGTCGGGCGTGAGGAAGCTGGCCTTGATAACCACGTGCTTGCATCATCGTACGAGGGACTTGCATGACCTTGGCAGCATGTTCACAATATATATGGAAGCATGTGTATCTGAGCATTTGATTCCCGAGGCAGACTTGTGTCCTGACTAGCTCGTGTTTCTGACTCAACTGTCGTGGGCCTGGCCCTTGAGTTGCACTGCCAACTCACTGTGTAATTTTACCAACTGTTTGTAGTATCGAAGATTGGATAGCTTGTGTTGGAAGCTATCTGAGAGTAGCGTGCTGAGAACGACAGAATAGCTTATGCTCGAAGCTTTTTGTCATTCCCAATATGCGGTCCTATCCTCAAGGGACTCAAAAATCCCACTAAGGATAGAAGGGCATATCGGAGCAAGGTGGATATCATTACAGCATACCATGTACTGAATAGATGAGAATACCAGATAAAGGCTTACACTCAACAGAAGCTACAACATGAATACAACAATACATCAATACATAGCAATCATCATACAGAAGAGTAGGATCCGACTACGGATGAAATCAAACAAAAAAGAAGAAAGACATCCACCCTGCTAATCCCAGGCTGCCAACCGGGAACCCATCCTATGATCGACGAAGAAGAAGAAGCAGAAGAAGAACTCCAAAAGCAAACATGAATCGCTCTCACGTCAAATCATCGCTTTACCTGTACCTGCACCTGTTGTTGTAGTAATATGTGAGGCACGAAGACTCAGCAATCCCATAACCATGGGTAGCAAGACTATCAAAGCTTAAATGGGTATGGAAGGGGTAAAGTCGTGAGGTTGCAGCAAGCACTAAGCATTGTATGGTGGCTAACTTACGAGTACAAGAATAAGAAGAGTAAACTATGCATAACGGTCGCAATCTATTAATGATCAACAAGTGATCCTGAACACCTACTTACGAGTCAAACATAACCCCACTGTGTTCTCTTCCTGAACTCCCTCGAAAAGAGACGATCACGGTTACGCACGTGATTGGTGTATTTTAATTAGAATTAGTGTCAAGTTCTCTACAACCGGAGGTTATAAAAATCCAAGTCGCCACATAACCACGGGCACGGCTTCGCGTAAGATTTAACCCTGCAGGGGTGTTCCAACCTGGTCCATCACAAACCAACACAAGTTACGGTGGAAGACCTCAACCTCAAGAAAACCCGATCAACCTTGAGTCAGCCCGAAGTATCCTCGGAATCCCGGTGCACAAGACATTTCGACAATGGTAACACAAGTCCAGCAAGACCTCCCGCTATACCGACAATCCTGATAGGAGTCGCACGTATCTCGTTCTCAGGGCACACCGGATGGGCAAGACATCGGGTTAGCTGAGACCCTGGTTGCCCAGGGGGCGCCGGACATCGCCCAGTTTGGACCAGCACCATCAGCACTGGCCCCCCTGTATTATGTTGAATTAAGAATCCCCGGGTAGCGCTAACTCCCTATGCAAATTAATTATTTAATTCAGTATTATTATGTTGGCAAATGTTAAAACCAAAGTTGGGCCTTGCCGGAAGCGGTTATTCAAAGCGAACTGTCAAGAGGGTCCCATTCCCCTAAGCATGTTAGGAATGCTAATCAAGGATCATAACACCGGTATTACGGAAACTAGGGCGGCATGAGTGGAACAAAACACTAGGCAAAAGGCTGAGCCTTCCACACACAACCAAGTATATAGATGCATTAATTAAATAATAGATATTGTGATATCCCACGATATCCATGTCCCAACATGGAACAACTTGCAACTGCACCTGCAACTAGCAACGCTATAAGAAAGGGGCTGAGCAAAGCGGTAACATAGCCAAACAACGGTTTGCTGGGTAAGCGTGGTTAGAGGCTGTATCATGGCATATGGGAGGCTAACATATATGTGGTAGGATGCGCGACATAGCGATAGCAATGAGACAACTAGCAAGCAAAGATAGTAGAGATATCCAAGGTCATGATCATCTTGCCTGAAATCCCGCTCGGAAGAAGATCGAGTCCATGTAGTAGTCGAACAATCATAGACGAACGAATCCTCACAACTCCGGAATGAAACCGGACTATCGAGAAGAAGCACAACCGGAAAGAAGCAAACAACATGGTAAACAAACAAGCATAACCATGGCATGATGCACAACCAAGTATGATGCATGTCCGGTTTAATGAGGCATGGCATGGCAACAACCAAATACTACAAATTAAATGACGCTCAATATGCAATGAGTTGCATATTGACGGAACTTCACAACAATTCTTTAGTTCACTCCCATTTATGCAACTCATCAATATTACATGTTGGTTAACATGGAAAGAGGTGAAGCATAATTAAACTATCTTTCTAGGCAATTTAAATGAGGCCGGAAACACAAATAACAATTCCGGAAAATCCCCATATGCAACTTTCGAATTTGGTACTGTTCTTCCTAAAACATAATTTTAATGTTGGTAAACAGGAAAAATAATGTCACCATGTTAGTCTACACATTTTTCTACCCCATTTACATATAAAGTTCATTAAATTCGGAGCTACGGTTAGTTAGTTATGAAATAAACCATTTTAGCATGTTATTATGCAATTTTAATGCAAACAGAAATTTTAAACATTTTTAACCTGGATGAAAGTTGCATATTATGAAACTACACAAAATTCTAAGAATTTTACATATAAAGTTTGTTAAATTCTGATGCATTAATTATTATATGCATGAACATGAGGGTGTAATCTGTAAGACATCAATTTCCCTGGATAAATCCTAAATCGCTGACAGCAGGAAAAAACATGGCACGGGCCGAAACTGAAGGGCGCTGGACAATACAGAGCGCACTGGGTGCTGGAAAATAGGCAGAAGAGGTGGGCTGGGCTGGATGCGGTGCTCACCATGGGCTACGCAAGGCAGGCCGAGGGTCACGAGGCTGGGCTGGCGTGCTGGAGCTGGGCCTTGGAGAGGCGCCGGCCCACGCGACGTGACGAAGGGGTCAACGCACCCGCTGGATGCGTTTGCTGCTGAGACCGGGCGATGCAGAGGACGAACGCGGCAGTGCTAGAACTCGGGCACAATGCATGGCTCGAGGGCAATAGCGAGGAGCGGGACGGCCGGGGACGGGACTGGGACGGCGGAGGGGCCGGATCTGGGGCGCGGAGGCGAGGATCCATGGCGGCGGAGCTCCATCCGGCGACCATGGTGAGGCTCCTATGGGAGAGACAGAGAAAGAGATGATAGAGAGAGAGGTGAGGCATGAGAAGAAGAAGGAAAGAAGGAAGAGAAAAGGGGTAGGGGCGGTGAGGTCTTCGGCGACCGCCGGTGGTCGTCGATGGGAGGCGCGAGGGAGGCGGTGGAGCTCTGGATCGGGAGCTCCTCTCCCGATCTGGAGCTCGGGTGCGAGGGGCATCGAGACGGTGGCGTACGGGTTCGGGCGGGCCTCGCATGGGCTCCGCAGGCCGCGGTGATGGAGGCTGGCTGGGGAGCTGGGAGGCGGCTGGCTGGCTGGCTCTCTGGTCGTCCGATCTGGCTGCGGACGGCCGGGATCGAGGCTCGCGAGCCGATCTGGTGGCTCGGCTGAGAGCTGGCTGCGCAGGGGTGGCTCAGGTGGCGGCGGCTCGACAAGTGGCGGCAGAGGATGGCTGGCGCGGAACCTGAGGGAGGTGGCGGCGGCTAGGGATAGGAGAAGGGTTAGGAGCTAGGGTTTCCAAAACAGGCAGGGTAGGCTGTCCCTTCATAGGCAGAAGAGGGTCTAGGGAGAGTTTCGGAGCCCTCCGATCTAGATCGGATGGTTCCGGATAGAGGGAAAGGTGTAGGAGGGCTAGGTGGGCTGAAGTGGGCTTTGTAGAGGGGGTTGGGCTGAGGAGAGAGAGAGAGGATGGCAGCCCGGCATGGTTTTCGGAACACCGAAAACGTCCGAAGTTTTGTCCGGCTATAGTGCCGCTATAAGTTATCCGTTGGGGCATCAAACGACCTCCGAATGGGATGAAATTTGGCAGGCGGTCTACCTACAATATAATAAGACCGCTCGCCAACTTTCAACTCATTCCAAGAACGTTTTATTCCCACTTATAAAATAATAATTCGGAGGTGCCGCGGGCGCGTGCGAGTGTGTCGGGTCTCGGAACGGACAACAGAAGGAACGGAGAGAAAGACAACTACGAACGGATGCAAGTTTTATGAAAACATGCGGATGAAATGCACATGATGACATGACGAAGTGCAACAAGTAAACGAATCACATGGCAATGACGGAAAGAAATGGAAGGCATCTGGAGCATCGGTCTCGGGGCATCACAACACTCCCCCACTTACAAGAGATCTCGTCCCGAGATCTTAGAATGAGAAGAGGAAGAGAAAGTGGAAGAGGTAAAACTAAGTTGCTTCTTGACAAAAGAATGAAACCAACGAACCTTGAGAGGTTGAAAAACTTGAAAGAAAAGACAACGGAGATGAACGATGTCTAAAACACTCCATCAGAAAAGAGGAACAAAGTACACAACGAGAACCTTGAAGGTTGCACAGTCATGAAACAAAGGAAGAGAAAGGATTTAGACAGCACTGCAGTTGAAAATGAAAGGAATTAACATGATTTAGACAAGATGGGATGATACTTGACGAGAGCAACAACGCAATGCCTCCGGAACAAATGAAACAATGGAATGAAAAGAATGTAGAAGAGAAACCAACATCTCCTACCACAAAGAGCTTGAAAGAACAACCTTACAAAGAAGGATTGAACAGAGTTGTTGGAAAATCAACAACGAAAAGAATAAGCTTGTTGTGGGCTTATGAAAACGTCTCAAAATTATGAGGTGACAACCGGCCACTAACGGAAACAATTGATTGCTTGAGATCTTGAAGAGATGAAAACCTCTTTCACCGAGAAGCGAAGAAGAAGCTTGGATCATTGATAAGCACCACAATAGCAACATTCCTTAGGGAAGACTTTAGGTGAAATCTAATCCAAGATAACTCCAGTGAAGAGATTGATGGTTTTAAAATATCTCATTCTTGACAACTTGTGAATCATGAAACACGAAGGAAATTCTCAAGAATGACATAACACCACCTCAAAAGATAAGGTAAAACGGATTGCACTTCGAAATGCAAGATGAAGAATACTTGAACTTCAACAAGAATCTTGAAGAACGCTTCCAGAATGAATTAAATCCTTAGCGAACCACCATGAAGAAACTCTTGAAGGAGTCCGAATAGATAACAAGGTTATCGAAACTAATGGAAAGTTGAAAAGAACAAGATGAAGCCTTCCAATGATTTAGATGGAGCTTCGTGACGAGATCACCGAGAAAATTTTGAACTCCGAAAAAAGAAAGGTGAAAGCACTTGGAATCGAGAATTGATATCATGAACGAACTACAGAAAAAGGAATTAAATTATCTTGATGAAATAAGAATAAGAATTATGTCATGCTTACCCTTCATCAACTTAAATTTATGACATGCAATGGATTTGCATACTACTTATTCTTTTTGAAGAAGAGAGATATAGCACAAAATTGGGAAGGTCTTCAACGAACCACCGGTAGGATTTTGGAAATAAACAAATGAATTGATACAATAACAAGGAAGAGGAATGTTGAATGAAACCACTATAAGAATTGAAAAGAACGAATAAAAAGAGAATGAATCGCCGGGAAGAATTAGAAAACGAACGAAGATACTTGAGGGAATTTAGATACAAGAGAACGAAGAGATCACGAGCTTATTAGAGAATACTTGAACGACACACCGGAAGAATTTGAGAACGAGAGATGAACGTTGAGAATGAATAATTCTTCTGAAATGATGGCCTTCGGAGAATCGAAAATGGAAAGAACTCATGAAATGCTCCGGGTGGGTACGAAAAGAATTTCTCACGAATGAAAACAATTGAGAGGATGGCAACAAGCTTGCACCACGAATCTTCAAGAGAATGGACCAGATTTAAGATAATCTCTTCTTCGGTCTTCAAATGCTGAGAATTACGATGAGAACCTCCAAAATGTTGTGACGCCCCGAGACCGATGCTCTAGATGCCTTCCATTTATTTCCGTCATTGCCGTGTGATTCATTTACTTGTTGCACTTCGTCATGTCATCGTGTGCATTTCATCCGCATGTTTTCATAAAACTTGCATCCATTCGTAGTTGTCTTTCTCTCCGTTCCTTCCATTGTCCGTTTCGAGACCCGACACACTCGCACGCGCCCGCGGCACCAACGAATTATTATTTTATAAGTAGGAATAAAACGTTCTTGGAATGAGTTGAAAGTTGGCGTGCGGTCTTATTATATTGTAGGTAGACCGCCTGCCAAATTTCGTCCCATTCAGAGGTCGTTTGATGCCACAACGGATAACTTATAGCGGCACTATAGCCGGACAAAACGTCGGACGTTTTCGGTGTTCCGAAAACCATGCCGGGCTGCCATCCTCTCTTCCTCCTCAGCCCAACCCCCTCTACACAGCCCACTTCAGCCCACCTAGCCCTCCTACACCTTTCCCACTGTCCGGAACCGTCCGATCTAGATCGGAGGGCTCCGAAACTATCCCTAGACCCTCTTCTGCTTATAAATGGACAACCTACCCTGCCTGTTTTGGAAACCCTAGCTCCTAACCCTTCTCCTATCCCCAGCCGCCGCCACCTCCCTCAGATTCTGCGCCAGCCATCCTCTGCCTGCCACTTGTCGAGCCGCCGCCACCTGAGCCACCCCTGCGCCGCCAGCTCCCAGCCGAGCCACCAGATCGGCTCGCGAGCCTCGATCCCGGCCGTCTGCAGCCAGATCGGACGACCAGAGAGCCAGCCAGCCAGCCGCCTCCCAGCTCCCCAGCCAGCCTCCACCACCGCGGCCCACAGAGCCCACGCGAGGCCCGCCCGAACCCGTGCACCACCGTCTCCGTGCCCCTCGCACCCAAGCTCCAGATCGGGAGAGCAGCTCAAGATCCAGAGCTCCGCCGCCTCCCTCGCGCCTCTTGTCGACGACCACCGGTGGTCGCCGAAGACCTCACCACCGCTGCCCCTTTTCTCTTCCTTCTTTCCTTCTTCTTCCCGTGCCTCACCTCTCTCTCTGTCATCTCTTTCCCTCTCTCCCGCAGGAGCCTCGCCATGGTCGCCGGATGGAGCTCCGCCGCCATGGATCCTCGCCTTCGCGCCCCAGATCCGGCCCCTCCGCCGTGCTCCGCCGTCCCAGTCTCGTCCCTGGCCGTCCTGCTCCTCGCTATCGCCCTCGAGCCATGCATCGTGCCCGAGTTCCAATGCCGCCGCGTTCGTCCTCTGCATCGCCCGGTCTCAGCAGCGAACGCATCCAGCGGGTGCGTTGACCCCTTCGTCAAGTCGCGTGGGCCGGCGCCTCTCCAAGGCCCAGCTCTAGCGCGCCAGCCCAGCCCACCCCTTCTGCCTGTTATCCAGTGCCCAGTGCGCTCTGTATTATCCAGCGCCCACCAGTTTTGGCCCATGCCATGTTTTTTCCTGCTGTCTGCGATTTTAGCATTTATCCAGGGAAATTGCTGTCTTACAGATTACACCCTCATGTTCATGCATATTATAATTAATGCATCAGAATTTAACAAACTTTATATGTAAAATGCTTAGAATTTTGTGTAGTTTCATAATATGCAACTTTCAGCCAGGTTAAAAATGTTTAAAAATTTTGTTTGCATTAAAATTGCATAATAACATGCTAAAATGGTTTATTTCATAACTAACCAACCGTAGCTCCGAATTTAATGAACTTTATATGTAAATGGGGTATAAAAATGTGTAGATTAACATGGTGACATTATTTTTCCTGTTTAACAACATTAAAATTATGTTTTAGGCAGAACAGTACCAAATTTGAAAGTTGCATATGGGGATTTTCCGAAATTGTTATTTGTGCTTCCGGCCTCATTTAAATTGCCTAGAAAGATAATTTAATTATGCTTCACCTCTTGCCATGTTAACCAACATGTAATATTGATGAGTAGCATAAACGGGAGTGAACTAAAGAATTGTTGTGAAGTTCCGTCAATATGCAACGCATTGCATATTGAGCTTCATTTAATTTGTAGTATTTGGTTGTTGCCATGCCATGCCTCATTAAACCGGACATGCATCATACTTGGTTGTGCATCATGACATGGTTATGCTTGTTTGTTTACCATGTTATTTCCTTCTTTCCAGTTGTGCTTCTTCTCAATAGTCCGGTTTCGTTCCGGAGTTGTGAGTATTCGTTCGTCTACGATTGTTCGACTACTTCATGGACTCGATCTTCCTTGGATATCTCTACTATCTTTGCTTGCTAGTTGTCTCATTGCTATCGCTATGTCGCACTTCCTACCACATATATGTCAGCCTCCCATATGCCATGATACAGCCTCTAACCACCTTTACCCAACAAACCGTTGTTTGGCTATGTTACCGCTTTGCTTAGCCCCTTTCTTATAGCGTTGCTAGTTGCAGGTGTAGTTGCAAGTTGTTCCATGTTGGGACATGGATATCATGGGATATCACAATATCTATTATTTAATTAATGCATCTATATACTTGGTTGTGTGTGGAAGGCTCGGCCTTTTGCCTAGTGTTTTGTTCCACTCATGCCGCCCTAGTTTCCGTAATACCAGTGTTATGATCCTTGATTAGCGTTCCTAACATGCTCAGGGGAATGGGACCATCTTGACAGTTCGCTTTGAATAACCGCTTCCAGCAAGGCCCAACTTTGGTTTTAACATTTGCCAACATAATAATACTGAATTAAATAATTAATTTGCATAGGGAGTTAGCGCTACCCGGGGATTCTTAATTCAACATAATACAGGGGGGCCAGTGCTGATGGTGCTGGTCCAAACTGGGCGATGTCCGGCGCCCCCTGGGCAACTAGGGTCTCAGCTAACCCGACGTCTTGCCCATCCGGTGTGCCCTGAGCACGAGATACGTGCGACTCCTATCAGGATTGTCGGTATACCGGGAGGTCTTGCTGGACTTGTGTTACCATTGTCGAAATGTCTTGTGCACCGGGATTCCGAGGATACTTCGGGCTGACTCGAGGTTGATCGGGTTTTCTTGAGGTTGAGGTCTTCCACCGCAGCTTGTGTTGGTTTGTGATGGACCAGGTTGGAAACCCCATGCAGGGTTAAATCTTACGCGAAGCCGTGTCCGCGGTTATGTGGTGACTTGGATTTTTATAACCTCCGGTTGTAGGGAACTTGACACTAATTCTAATTAAAATACACCAATCGCGTGCGTAACCATGATTGTCTCTTTTTGAGGGAGTTCGGGAAGAGAACACGGTGGGGTTATGTTTGACTCGTAAGTAGGTGTTCAGGATCACTTCTTGATCATTAATAGATTGCGACCGTTATGCGTAGTTTAGTCTTCTTATTCTTGTACTCGTAAGTTAGCCACCATACAATGCTTAGTGCTTGCTACAACCTCACCACTTTACCCCTTCCATACCCATTTAAGCTTTGATGGGTTTCTAATATTTGGAAGCTCAACTAAACATCTGGGTTTGTACCTGCACCTGTTGTTGTAGTAATCTGTGAGCCACGAGGACTCAGCAATCCCATAACCATTAGAAACCCTCACTGATGCTTCGAGTCCGGTGTCGGTTGATGAGCAACTTTCATAAGGGGAAATAAGGTAACACCAAAGGCCCAAAGAAGGAAGCAACAGAAATGATTCAAATAAAAGCGCCCATCAAAATTACAAGCAACATCACATTTTACTGCTATCCACAACAAAATGCATGCCTACTTAAGCACACAAATCTCGCGGAAACTCCAGTACTACGATCTAACATGCTGTGACGGGGTGCACGAAAGTGAATCAACGTGTGGAGCGGTTGGTTTAAACAGAGCTACACCAAGAGCTGGCTCAGCACCGGTTGCATCTGGACGGGCTTAGAGGTGAGGACGTACTCGGTGATCATGTAGCGGAACACGGATGTCACGGCCACATCATCATCAGGTGGACGGAAGGGAACTGTACTCGTCCAGGGAATGGGTGATAGGGTAGGATAGCGGTGGAAAGCAGGGTTTGCTGGCATTGCTCTTTTCTGGTAACAAAGACCATTAAGGGTTGCCAAAGCGGTAGGTTGGAAGGCAAGATTCGGGGTAGAAACATGTCTACCACCAAAACGATAGGGGTGGCTGAAGAAAAGATATTGGTGTGATACCTGTGCATCAATCCTGCAAGTGATCGACACCACTAGATACCTTGGCATCACTCCGCTGGGACGGAGATGACGTCAAACACAGAAAAGGAGGTATGCAAAGCTGGAGGGTGAAGGTAGTGGATCGAAACCGATGCCACCTACATTCACAAGATAAGATCGTTAGCGACAAGATAATGAATCTATATGCATGTTATGCAGCAAACAAATGCAGCAACCAAATGCAACAAGCAAGCTAGACTCTGAACTACTGGTTTCTAACGCTCGCGCTGACTAGGGCGTCCTACAGCCAGACCTGCTCTGATACCAAGTGTTGTGGCACCCCGGCTCAGAGGAACCGGAACACCCCGTATTCCAACCCAGAGATCAAGTCTTCTGGAATACGGCACTGCTTAGCATAGAACAGAACAACACTTTATTACAAATAACACGGGTACAAGGGTTCGATATTACAAAGGATTACTTTGGCACGGCGACACTATGCCTGCTAAGGTAGCTCTATGCTAGCAGCGGAACAACTCGTAGCAGAATAACTTCTAGCAGCAGAACAGCCACAACGGTGATGGACTTCACTCCGCAGGGACTCTGGCTGGGACACATCCTAGAGTGCAAACTCGGGATCCTCGACAAGCAATCGATCACGGCATCACCTGCAATCTGGCATGACACGCCAGGTAAGTACTTTGAATGTACTCGCAAGCTCACAGCAACCAAAGCAATCAAGACAAACAACAGCATGGCAATGACATGTTAATTATCAATGATGAACACGATACTAATAGAACAACATGAGCAAGGCATGTACATATAATTCATGATATGAACATGATGATACTAGCACTAGCATGCAAAGGGGTCGACGTTTAAGGTCTCATGGACCAACTTACTCTGCTCGGGGGTTATCTCGTAACCACCATAGGTATCAATCTTTCTTACCATCGTGATCATCACACAATCACCTCTTGATCAACCATCATCAAGAATACCATCGTGATCATCTCGTGACCACATAAAGATCAACCAACTTCTTTCCTCATCGAACCGGGGTTGTTATTATTCAGATTATTATTACTGTTGACCCATAGTGTGACCGACTACGAACTGGGCCCATAACCGAGGGCGCGGCTATCGATAGATTATACACTCTGCAGAGGTTAGTACATTGTACCCACACCACGGAATTCATGGCCTCGTGCTCCCATTCGGGTGGACCAGCGACATTCCGACAAAACCAATCTATTGCATGACACTCTCCCGGCCAGTCCGACAAACTCCCCTTTGGGCTATGTCATGGGTGGCCTTGATGTCAACTCGTGACATCCGCCACCTTCGTGGCTGCCACCGTCGTGGCCAAAACAAAACAAGTTGTCCCAAACGTGGACATCGGTATACCATACAACTCGGGCACACAAGGCTTATGGCCGCCTACCTGATCAGGGTAGCGCGCGCACATAACCTTCCCTAGTTGGAGGCACCAGCAAGAGGCATGACAATAGACCAAATTAGGGCCTCCCATAAGGCAAGTGTGTCTGCACTGGTCAACTCGATTCGGTGGCACCATGACTCAGCCAACAGATTTGTTCAAGTTCGATTAATGTCAGGTTTAACTTGAATGGTGATGAGCTGAGTCATAATAGCATAGCATAATGAAATAACAATGCATATGAGCATGATATCAGTGTAACCATGGATGGGCAACATAACCATTTAACATCAACGATGATAAATCATTTAGTCTACGGGATGCAAATGAGCACGGCATAATGACGATCATGAATATCACAAGTATTTTCATATCACACCATAACCATTCAAATGAGCATATCATTGTCACTAGCATCTAAAATGATTACAAGAATAAAACATGATAAGAATAACATTAGTAATTAATCATTTCCCGTACTAGATGAAAATGATCATAGCATAAGAAATGAGCATGGATTCACAAGCATATAAGTAACATTCAAAATAATTATATGAATAAATGATAATTCAAGCATTCAAATTGAAAACATGGCTATTGCATTGCCATCATGCAAGTGGTTGTCGTGGCTTGCCTGGGGATGAAGGATCCACCGGGGAGAAGTGCGAGGCACTCGTGGAAAAATTTGCCGGAAACGGTTCCCTCTCGAAGGGGGCTGAATAAGGGCAGGGGCAAAATGGTCATTTTCAGAATGTTACAACATGGTGAAAATGACACCAACAGAACGGGCTCGATGAATAGAGAACGTGGGCTTTGGAATCACCTGATTCGGAGTCACGGTTAAAAAGTTGTGGCCGTTCGTTCGTTAGGCAGAAAACAAATAAAATCTGTCCATTTCTGCATCTAATGGGTGAACGTTCACAATATAAGAGTTTCGGTCGGCGGAGTAAAACAGAAAGCGCCTTCCGGTGGAATACGCCTTCTACATATAGAAAACGTATTCTCAGACAAAGGAAAAGCAAAGTACGCCTTCCCAAAGGGAAAACGTATTCTAGTGAATACGCTTCCACTTACTCTGCGCGGGCCCGGGTGCTGACTCACTTACGAGCGGGCCCCACCGGATTTCCCTCTCTCTCTCCCCTACGTCTTCAACCTCCCGATCAGGGAGGGGCAGTAGAGGGCAGCCGGGCCTTGGGCCGGCGTCTCCGGCCACCGTTCTTGCCGGCTGGCATACCGGCGTGCTCGTCTCGCCGAGGCGCACCCGCCCAGGGGTAGCATGGACCCCGGAGAGGGCGGAGGTGAGTGTACCACCGGCCGCGGTGGAAGGCAGTGTCGGCCGCTGCCGAGGCACTCGACACGTCGCACGGGAGGAATGGATGGGCTGCGGGTCAAGCTCAAGGGTGGATGTGGGGGTCTCTGGCGTCGGCTAGAGGATGAGGGAGGGGCCATGGAGCTCCAATTTAAGAGGGCAGAGGCGGCATCCATGGCGGCAATGACGGTCGAGGAGAGCTTCTCGAGCTCGATGGAGAGGGTGGGGAGGTTGCTAGACAAGAGGTGAGGGGGATGGACTGCTCGGAGGGGCTCGGGAACGGCTTAAATGGCCACGGCGAAGATGTCGTGCCCGGATGCCGCCGTGGACGGGTAGGCACCGCTCTGACGCGACCGCGTACATGTGCGCACGCATGGAGGGGTTGATGGCGATGAGAGAGAGGTAGTGGAGCGCCAGAGGAGGGCAGACGCGGGAGGGGCATAGTCCGGTCGGCCACCACGGCCGAACAGTGCCGCGGGCAGGGTCGCCGTGGCGCGAGGAGGGCAAAGGAGGACGGGGCCAGGGCTGGGGAGCGAACGCGTGGCTACGGCGGAGCTCTAGGACATGCTGGGACGCGCGGAAGCGGCTGGGAGAGAGGTGCCCGAAGCTAAACAATGCAGAGCACGCGGCCAAGGCATGCCAGTCACGCGGTCACCACGTGGCATGGTGCTCTGAGGGCACGCGGGACTGGCAAAAGGTGTCTATCGCGTAGTCCTCCCTAAGTGGGACCTCCCTGAAGTGATCAATCAAAGAAAGCACCAGTGTGCTGATGGGAGGGATCATCTACAGTTTGCTGTAGCAAACTTGGTCATGAAATTGTGGTCAAATGGGGTGGGATAAGGGCTAACCAAGATGTCACGGTGGTTTAGGGTAGGAAGGACTACAGTCTTGTGAAATATGAAAGAATTTGGACCAATATTTATCATAGTTGCTTTACAACTACAAAATCTGGTCCAGAAACTATATCATGAAGCTGCACTCACATGGAGTGTTGGATTGAGCTGAAATTAGGTAGAGGTTGATGATTTGGTCATATGAAGGCACTATAAAAATTTCATACCATTTGGATAAATAAAAATGGTACTTCCTTCACAATGCTTCCTACTGGATAGAAACTTGGGGGAATTTTGTGCAGAAAATGGCTTGGCAAAATGATGTGAATTTTGTCATGCTCAAAGGATATAGGGATGCCTGGGTCCTGGATTAATTTCAGATTTTATGAAGCAATATAAAATATAGTTGCTTGACAAACTGAAATTGTGACCAGAAGCAAGAATTTGAAGATGTGCTCACATAGATTGTTGGATGGAGATGAAATTTGGTGGAGAGTAATGATTTGATCATATGAATGATCTTCCAAAATTTCAACTCATTTGGATAAGCCTAGCTAGTACCTCCTCAAAGCTTCTCTCTGGTCAGAAACTTTGGAAATTTGCTGAGGAAGATTTACTAGGCAAATGGAGTTGAATTTTGGCATGTGGCAACTATTTGGATATGAAAGAGTGCCCAAAAATTTTGAGGGCAATCAAGAAAAGATAAATAGCACTTTCCTCACAAAGTGCCATACTGGATAGAATAGGAAATGAATATTCCTGAATTATTTTTGAACTAGGCAAGGATGGGTTTTGACATATTAGTGGAATATATGATCCAGAGAATTTATGAGAATTTTGTGGGAATGACAGAAATATAGGTTGCTTCACAACCTAGAGTTAACAGGGTTATTCCTTTAATAGAAAAAGGAATATTCCCAAGAAATAAATATTAGGGTTGGGCTAAGATGGAAATGACATGGCCTTGAAAAAGATTTGGGAGTGACAAGCCACTTGGGAGAGGAAGAAGAGAAGATCTTCCCAGGTTTCAAGACCACAGAACCACCGAAATGGAAATCCAAATGAAAATTCAAAGAAATCCAAAAGAAAAAAGAAAGGGCTAAAATTCGGGGTGTTACAATGTAAAGCCTAGTAAACTGAGGAGGAAAATTTACCTCGGCAACAGGAAGGGCTTGGCTGAAGCCAATGTCCTTGTCCCGGGAAGGGAAGAAGTTATTCTTGGGCTTGAACAAGAGCTTCCACGTTCCATAGAGGTCCTCTCCTTGGAAGAACTCCCGAACCACCGCATCGTCCTCGGGCTTGAACTCCCACATTGGGAGGGCTCGGACTTGAAGTGGGAGAATCCGATGATTGAGCATCACGTGGACTACGTCCACTAGGCTGATGCCCTCACCTACCACAGCCTTGAGCTTTCGTTGAAGCACCTTCACCTCCTTTGGGCCCCTAGTTGAGGTTCTGGTCTGACCAAGATACCAGCCTCCTCGGTGGTACCACCGAAAAATGAGGAGACCCTTCCTAGCCCCTTGCCAAGGGGTCTGCCACGTAAAGCCACTCTTGGTGCCAAAGCTTCGCTGTTTCGGCAAAAGAGTCCTCGGGCCAAATCACGTTCGTGAGTCGGCTAATCACGGCCCCGCCGCACTTCACGAGTTGGGGGCCGTTGGTGCACGGCTTAATGCTGAACACCTTCAGCCAAAGTCCGAAGTGGGGCTGAATTTGAAGGAAGGCCTCAGAAAAGATTATGAAGCTGGCCATGTGGAAGATGGGGTTTGGGGGGTAAATGATGGAACTCGAGCCCATAGTAAAACAAGAGCCCCTGAACGAAGGGATGGAGGGGAAAACCCAGACCTCGGACGAGGTGGGGAACGAAAACCACCCGCTCTCCTTTGCGGGGAGTGGGGATGGTAGAAGACGAGCGATTCATGCCCGCCACCATAGGAGACCGGCACACAACCTCACGGGAGAGGTACCCATCAGCCTGGAGCTTCGTGATGGTGCCAGCGGTGACAGTAGAGCACAGCCACTCACCCACTCTACTGGTGGCCTCGGCCCCGGAATCTCTCCCTTTACCAGTCATGGTGATAGGGGAGGAGAATAGGATGGAGGCTAGAAGTGGATCTCGAAACATTGGGGCTTGCGGTGGATTTTTGGCACTGGAGCAAGGGCTGAGAGCGTGGGTAATATTGATTTAGCGGTTCCTCTTTTTATAGGGCGTTCAAAGACCAGGGGTCGCCTCGCTGTTAGGAGCGGACCGCCACTTCCCAAAGTGTCGTGCAGTCTGTCACTGGTGCAACAACGTGCTATACAAACGGTTTTTAACCCCTTTCCACGACAGAGTTTTAAATCGTCGCCTTGCCTATGTGTGATAAGGGGGGTCCATCCCACACGACCCAAAAATCGTCTGTGATAGGGAGCATGCAAGCAAACGTTTTGTAGAACTAAGCATATGTGATGCCCGCATCTATCCCAAACGTGGGCCGTCAGCCAACCGTTTCCAATATATCCAATTTCCCAAACGCGTCGTCCTTGCTACTCATGTGGGATGGCATTACCATATCACGCGCTATTTTGTGGTGCAACGTTTGCGATGCACTCCCCATCACAAACAGTTCACGATTGTAAAGCGTGTATGATAAGGAGACTATCACACACATTCACTTTTCCTGAACCGTGTGCAATATATATATAATTAAGAAGATAACTTAACCATCGTACATGTGTCGTATGAGTTTACGAAATGTCCGACTGTCGTACTCGTGTCGGATGGGATAACAATCGCACACGCTATTCTGCGGTGCAACGTTTACGATGCGTACGACATCACAAACAGTTCAAGATTATAAAGTATGTACGATAGGGCGACTATCACAAACATTTAGTTCGGTCGCACCATTTGTGATATTGTCTGACATCACACACGCTTTGCAAACTGGAATTGTGTGCCTGGTCGCACACGTTTTCTCTCTGTGAAACGTGTCAGATTATGAGGTATATCACACACATTGTGCTTTATAGACCGCGTGCGGCGTAATGACCCGCTGAGCGTATTTTCTCCCTAATTTAATTGCTGCAATTTAAAATTGTACAGAATTTGAATTTGAATGTAGGCACTAACTTTATTCATGTCCATCAGGTTCAACAACCAATGCATTATTCGATTCACAGGTACATATGTTCAAGAATTACATCAAAAAAAGAATTACATAAGCACCAAATAAAGAATGATGAACCAGGGTTGTATACTTGTATTAAAGATGGTAAAGAAAGAGGCAAAAGACATTCTGGTTGCTGAACAAGGTGAAGCGGAATGCCCATATCGTGCCCTCCTCCATGCCGAATGCACGCACGACTCTAGTCCAACCCCTTGTGATGGCCGACCGCCATCCTTCACTGTCTTCCTGAGAACTTCTAGATAGTCATTGTAGTATGGTAGAAATACTTTAACCTTTGCATGTCCACCAACCATGTAGTTTAATAGGTAATCTTGAGTAAAGTGCTTTGGGAACAACTGCAAAGGAAAAAGATTCAGACATTGTCATGTAACAACTCATTATGGGTAGTAAAAAGAAGCCTACAGAGTTCTTACTTACCATCCTACAGTTCACTGTTGTCTTCGATAAAATGTAAACAAATAATTTAATTGCCATCTTTTGACCCATTTTACTAACAATCTTTATCAGTTTCCTCACTTGATGCTGGTTCATGAATATCTCATTGCCCCATATGCAAAAAGGGTCGAAGCGCGGATCTTTATCAATGACATATGTACCTACAAGCACCAAGTTAATATTAGAAGCTAAACTACAATTGCACAATGATGTAGTACAATTCTCCCTCCGTCCCATT
Organism: Elymus sibiricus; assembly: GCA_039707655.1. NCBI lineage: Eukaryota > Viridiplantae > Streptophyta > Magnoliopsida > Poales > Poaceae > Elymus > Elymus sibiricus. The sequence continues at coordinate 287,545,601 of CM077676.1, forward strand.
ATATAAGATCTTATTACATCCAATATACTCACATATTGGATGAATTAACATCTTATATTATGGGGGAGTACATATAAGCCATGGGATGAAACTAACCTCGATGGAAAACAACAATCGTTCCCAATATTGTCCTGTGTAAGTACATCTAAAGGCATGTTAAGCACAACAGGCTAGACATCAACCAAATAGATCCATGGTAGACAACATAATCTCCAAATGATAGCTTCAGTGTGCAGGTTTAAGCATGCTAGTTAAGCAAACAAGAAGTGGAAAGGTGTGTTAACTGCAAGAGGCCTAACATTTCAAAACGGCCAAATATAGTCATTCAAACTGGTATTGTGCAAGTTTAAGTACACTAGTTATTGTTAAATAAAAATGGAAAGGCGTGTTAACTACAACAGGCTTAACAACAACCAAATATAGTCATTCATAGTGGTATTGTTGAAGTTGCATAGATAGTAGCTTATGCTTAAACATCAAATTGTATAATTGAACAACACGTTGAGAAAAGACTGAAATAAACAGCGGGCGTGTTAACTACACCGGGCTAAACAGGAACCAAATATGGTCGTTGAAACTAGTAATGATGAAATTGAACTGCACAGTTCATACTTGCACATATAGAACATCACATTGTGAATAACTGAAATAAACAACGCATACTATGAACAACCAAATATAGCAATTGAAACTGGACATATGCTAACTACAAACAACCCAACAACCAAAACCGTTAAAAGAGGCATATGCTCGCTAAAACAGGCTTAACAGCAACCAAATATAGTGATTCATAGTGGTATTGTTGAAATTGCATAGAACGTAACTTGTGCTTAAACATCAAATTGTATAATTGAACATCACAATGTGAAAAAAACAAGGGGCGTACTACCTACACCAGGCTTAACAGGAAACAAATATGGTCGTTGAAGTGGTATTGATGAAATTGTACTGCACAGTCAATACTTGCACATATAGAGCATCACATTGTGAATAACTGAAAGAAACAAGGCATACTACAAAAACCAAATATAGCAATTGAAACTGGACATATGCTCACTACAAACAACCTAACAACCAAAAACCGTTAAACAAGGCATATGCTCACTATAACAGGCTTAATAGCAACCAAATATAGTCCCTCATAGTGGTATTGTTGAAATTGCATAGAACTAAGCTTGTGCTTAAACATCAAATTGTATGATTGCACATCACATTGTGAGAAAACTAAAATAAACAGGGGGCGTGTTAACTACACCAGCTTTAACAGGAACCAATTTTGGCCTTTGAAACTGGTATTGATTAAATTGAACTGCACAGTACATTCTTGCACATATAGAACATCACATTGTGAATAACTTAAATAAACAAGGCACACTACAAACAACCAAAGATAGCAATTGAAACACGGCATGGTTAAAACATAGCATGGCAAAAGCTACTAGCACGATCATATGATCTTTCCCCCTTAGAAGAGGCATGGCAAAACAAATCATGGGTTTCCTCACTTGTCACAGATGGGCTCCTTCCCATTGGAAGAGCACGAACTCTGGGTGCGCTCCCTATTGTCGCAGATGGGCTCCTTCCCCTTGGAAGAGCACGGCTGCAGGGTGTCGTGGGAAACAACGATCTTTGGGACCGAACGGGCCCCTTTGCGATTCGCCTCAGGGGACATGCATGGGACAAAGAGCAGGTTTTCAGTAGGTGCAAGAACACGCGGGGGGGTTATCCAGGTTCGGGCCGCTATGAGCGTAAAACCCTACTCCTGTTCTGTGTTTGATCGTGTATGAACCCAAGTTACAAGGAGCGCAGTTTTCCGGCAAGGTGCGCGGGGAATGCAGCTATCGCGTGTAATTGAGCTGGGTATCGACCGTTCTACCTGTAGCCGTGGGCCTCCTTTTATAGCCCAAGGGGTTACCACAATGGCTAATACGGTCATTACAGAGCATGAATACTGACTTGCACCGTCACCATGTCTATCTTCCAATGGGGTAAGACAAACGCATTTAATGCACCGTTAGGTGCTACGTTGGGGAGGCGAGGCCTTGGGCAAAAGATCTGTACCACCAGTCCTGGCGCCCTCCTGTAATCTTGACACGTCCCAGGGATGGGTGTCATTAAAGTTAATCTTGGCGTGGCGTGCTGACACGTGCCTTGGCCGGCTATGTTGACTGCATGCCCGCTCGACACCTAGCATACGAGCCTATCTGGTCGATGGTGAGGTGGAGCGGTAATGGCACAGAACAAGCCTGCTAGCACGGAGCTTTCCGGGCCTTGCTTGCCGGCAAGGGGGTTTGCCGGCAACCATAGTCTTGGCCTTCACCTTGCCGGGGCGGAGCTTGCCGGCAAGGGCAGCGTCGATCTTCAGTATGAGAATAGTACTTCTCGATGACCTGCCTTGAGGTCTTCTTCACGGTCTTGGTGTTGAGTCTTGAGTCATAGTTATCCTCTGTCAAGCCCTTGCCGGAAGGGAGGATACAACTGCCTATGCACAAGTCTAGGTACGAGGGCACCCATGTCTTAGTACACCGACAGGAGCCCCTGGGCCTGGGCCACACGCGCAAGCGAGGCGTCGTTGGGCTAGGCCCAAACAGTGCACAGGTGGCGCGTGGCAGAAGATAACTGTCATAATCTTCTCTTTTACCGCACCCGCCCACGATGCGCATTAAATGCGAGCATGGGAGAGGTGGAGCGAAGCGGCGGTGGGAGGTGGTGCGACTGAAAAGCACATCCACGTAGGACGAAAAAGAGCCAGCCCTCGCGTCTTCCCCATAAAAAAGGAAACCGCGAGGGGCGCTGCTCATTTACCCCCTCTTCCCAATCTAGCCAGTTCGTCGTCGTCTTCAACCTTGCGCAGAAGCAGAGCGCGCCCCCTGCTTCCGCCACCGCACAAGAGCAGAGCACGCCCTTTGCTTCCGCCGGTGCGCAACGCAGCTTTCCCCCTCCCCCCCCCCACACACATTTTGCTATGGCGCCGAAGAGAGGCGAAAAGGCCCCATGTTCGGCAGCGGGTGAGAAGAAAGCCGCCAAGGCTGCACAATGGTGGGACCACGCAGTTTTCCTGCCGACGCTTACAGCAGACGATCTGGCGAAGGACTATGCATACGTGTACGCGAGCGAAACGCGAGATCATGAAGCCACAGTAGTGCTTCCTGGATCTCTCCCTCCTGCCGACTACTAATTCCACTTCTTCGCCGGGTACTTCTACTACGCTATGTGTTCGCCTTTCTCTGCTTTCTTTGTTGAGGTGATGAACGCCTTCGGGCTCAGACTGCTTGATTTCACGCCCAATGCGGTCACCTGCCTGGCAACCTTCGCACATTTGTGCGAGAATTTTGTGGGAATAGCCCCAAATGTAGCTCCGTTCCGGCATTTCTTCATCCCTCGGGTCGAAAAGGGCGCTCTTTCTGGTAGCGTCACCTGGGTCCCAAGGGAAAATTTGAAGAAGTACTACTTGGACAGCAAGCTTCACTCCAGGTGGGATGAGTGACGGGCTGACTGGTGCTGGGTCAAGCAGCAAGATTTCCCAGCTTTTGCCACCTCAGGACCAAGATGGTTGCGAAGCCTGATAGTTGGAACCACGTCAACCCCAGTGATGCCAAACTGGGAGTGGCGCTACGCCGAATCCTCGCTCTGAAAGAGGCTGGCTTGACGATTGAGAAGGTGGGAGCAGACAAAGGTAACTCGTCCTCAGCTAGGCAAGGACCAGTCCAAAAAGTGGGCCGCAGCTCCAGAGACCAGTGGAGGAAACCGCTCCTAAGGGCATGATTAAGAGCATGTGGAAGAGTATGTTGGCAAGGAGGAGCGGGTTGAGGAATCCGGGGAGGGGGAGGAAGAAGAGGAGCAACCCGAGGGGTCTTCGGGCGAGGAGGAGACTGAAGAGGAAGAAGAACCACCTTGCCCTCCTCCCACCAAGGGAAAGATGACTGTTGCCAAGAAAACTGCCCGCAAGAGGGAAGCGCACACCAAGTCGGCAAGCTAAGATCTCGTCGGCGTCAAGGTGGCAGCCGCAACCCTCCGGGCGCAGCCTTCCCGGCAACTACCTTCCCGCGTTGCTGCCATGCCCCCCGTCGACCCATCCTGCCCATCGTGGAGGAGGCGGGCACTTCGCAGCCCCCAGCCCCCCTGAAGTGTCCCAGGAGTCCACTGCCATCATCCACAGCTGCGGGGACTGAGGAGACAGTTCTTTACGACCTGTCAGTCCTAAGTGACCCCGACGAGGATGAAGAGTAAGCATCTCCATCCCTGTGTGTTTTTTTTTTGCAATTGTCCAGACTCTGTTGCTTGAGCTGATCTTTTGACTTGTCCTGATCTTGTAGGGACGAAGTGCCACTGGCGAAGAGGCCCGGGACTACTGGGGAAGGCGAGACGGCATTTGGCACCGATCAAGGCGCAATTTCTCATGAGGTTGCCGGCTCGAGCCCCCCATGCAAGGTACATGCGCAGTTTCTGCTGGCGGGCACCACCATCGGGTCTTCCGCAATGGAGACCGACAAGGGGATGGAAAGTAGCCAGCCGGAAGGGGGCACCAAGGGATAGACCTCTTGACGGCACCCTCGACTCCCAGGTCGTCGCCAAGACCTTCACCGGCAAGGGGCGGCCCTCCTCCAGAGGAGCCCCAAGAACGGCTCATCCACGCGGAGGTCCCTCCGGCAAGAATGGCATCCCCCCATATGTTCGTCAAGGTAACCTTCTTTCCGAATGTACTTGATCCTTTCCAATGCTTCTCTCTTTTTTTTTGAACTTGATCAGAACCTCAAATTTTTCTTCCCTCTGCTCCTTCTTCACCCTACAGAGCCAACTCCTTCGGAGGGGGGGGGGGGCATCCGCGGAGAAAAACGCTAAGAGCTCCGCTGATGAGGCCGCCAGGATTTTCGGCACGGAGGCCGCCGCGTTTGTCGCCGAGGAGGCCAGGAAATCTCCCGAAGAAACTGTCCAGCCCCTTGGTGGCACATCTGGGCTTGCCATTAAAGATGCTGATATGGGAGAGGCTGGCATCAACAAGTCAAGTGCCGTCTCTCATCCCAGTGCATCCGAGGCGCAGACCCTGATCAGCCTTCCGGCGTCTATTCGTCAGCAGCAGGAGTCTGAAGCCCCCAACTCATCTGGTGCTGGGGAGCCTACTTTTGTTGAAGCCATTGCGGAGATCTTGGCGCCCTTCTCCAGCAGCATCATAGCATTAGATGGCTCTGATGACAATGCCGCGAATCTTGCCTTCCTGATGGCGATGGCTAGTGGCCTCAAGGATGTCCAAGACCACTACGGCAGACGCTGGAACAGACTGCACACACAATAGCAAACCGTAGGGCTGGCCGAGCAGAAGCTGATGGAAAAGGCGGAAGAACTCCGCGCCTGGCACAACAGCAAATTCCATAGCCTCAGGAGGCAAGAAGAGAAGCATGACGCTGCCAAGGAAAAGGCAGCGGCTCTGGACTGCAAGTTGACGGAGTGCGAAGCGCAGCTTGCCGCTAAAGAAAAAGACCTTGCCGCCCAAGAAGAAGCTCTTGCTACCAAGCAATGCGGCAAGGATGAGGATATCCAAACTGTGCTTGTGCAGCGAACCCAAGAGCTAGAGGAGGGCCACAAACGGGCCATCGAGACTCAAGCCCAGGCTCACGCCACCAAGCTCTCGGAGGCCGTCAAGGTCGCGAAGGGCACTGAGGCCTCCAAGGCAGAGTTGGAGTCCAAGGTATCGAAGCTTGAAGAAGAGCTCGTCACCAAAGCCCAAGAACTATCGACCATCAACAACTCCTTGGCAGACCTCAAATCAAAGCTCGCGACTCAGGAGAAGGATCTGGAGGCTGGCAGGGAGAAAGAGAAAAAGCTACTGGAGGGCTGGGAAAAAGATAAGGCTGAGCATGCCAATGCTGGAAACTCTTTCGAGGAGCACAAGAAAGCTGTGGATCTGTGGACTGGTGGCCTTGTCGACGTTGCCGAGCGTCTCGCTGCTCAGGTGAGCGTCATGGACAAAGAGGAACATCGCTTCACTGTTGGCGAGCATGACTCCAGAAGCGCCAGCCTCTCCCTCTTCTTCGACGGACTCCTCGAGATATTGAAGAAACATCATGAGAAGAGATCCGCTAGCTTTGCCACCGAGTCTCGGAAGTTTTGCATTGAGGTTGTCTCCAAGATTCTCGTCAAGATTATCTGCCGGAATCCTGACATCGACGTCTCCAAGGCCTTCAAGACCTTGCCGCCGGGGACGGCCACCAGAGCTGCTGAAGAAGCCATCGCTTCCCTTATCAGCAAGATCAATCAGATCCCGAGGACTGAGGGTGATCACAGGGATTAGACTCCTTTGTCTTTCTTTGTTGCAAATGTAGTTCATGCACAAGACAAATTTATCTTAAGTCAGACTGCACTTGGCTTTGATGTATTATAACTTGTGTTTAAGATGGATGTATGTGCGCTGTTCTCCTTATTCCATTCTTTCTTTGCATAATTTTTGTACCCTACGCTTGCCGGAAACTTGCCGGTGCGCACACCCTTGCCGCAAGCGCTTGAGGAACAGGTCCTTAGCAGCTTGCCGGAAGTGCCGCTGCCGGCAAGGTCATGCTTGACGGTCACAACGCGGCTGCTTAGGTTGCTGAGCGGACTCGAAGCAAAGTAAGAGCGCAGTTGATCACGACAAGGTTCCTTAGCATGCAGGTTTCTCATACAAAGGCCAAAGTCGTTCAAGGAGAATCGCAACTACAACAAAGAATTTATTTCAAAGTTTTGCAACTTACCTGATTCCTTGCTGTACTTCTTGCCGTAGGGTGATATCTTGAACGCGTCCTTTTGTCTCCATACCGTCACTCCCCCTGGGAAACTTGTATGCGAGGAATCCTTCCTTCCTTTAAGAAAAAGAAAGAAGAGAAAAGAGGAGGCTGGAACCTTAACGGTTCGTTAATCACCTTATGCAAGGCAAAATGTAACACAAGACTGCCTGCAACACATAAATAAATATGTACTTTGACAAAGAATTGTGAAACATAACTTTTATTTATTATGCACGGGATCTGCGCCCGGCTTTGTACAAAGGATTACATGCCTTGATGGAAAACTTGTACAAAAGAGGTTGCCGGGCAGCCCGGCAACCGTGCCTTACGGGTAAAACTTACGAAGATGCTCAATATTTCATGAGTTTAGCACTGGAGTGCCATCTTCGGTCTCTAGGTGGACTGTGCCGGGCCTAGTGACTCGTATTACCCGGTAAGGGCCCTCCCACTTCGGCGTCAACTTGTTTTTTACCCTTCGTGGATCGAATCTGACGAGGAACAAGGTCGCCTTCCTCAAGGTCTCTGGCATTCACTTTGCGGCTAAGGTAGCGGCGCAAAGCTTGCTGGTACCATGCAGCACGGGCAGCAGCCTGGAAACGATCTTCCTCAAGTAGCGTGGCATCGTCATGCCGCAGCTCATCTTGGTCCTCCTCGTCGAAGGCCAAGACTCGAGGTGACCCGTATTTGAGTTCCGTGGGGAGTATCACTTCTGCACCAAGGCTTGCTTCCTGACCTTCTGCTTGACGGGTCTCACATGAGGGCAGACAGCAAGGTGGTGCTCAATTGCCTTCCTAAGAACTTTGGGGATGTCAGATGCTTGCCGGGCAAGCGTACCGACATTCACCCGTAGGAAGGCAACGAGCTCGACTTCCTATTTGTCGCCGAGAGTGGCACTTTCAGAAAAAGTGCCACTCATCCCATCCCCCTTCGCAAAAACTTGTTTGGTCGTGGACGCGAAAGCCTTGGCACTCTTGCTCTTGCCGGTAGAGCTCTCTGGTGTGTCCTCGACAGACACGCTGCACTCTGAAGTGTGCTTTCCGGAGTCCTTCACAGAGGTGTTGCCGGTCTTCTTCTTCTTCTTCTCTCCCTCGGGAGCTTTGACGGCAGGGGCAAGTGCCTCGATGGCAGCTGCTGCCGCTGCCTGCCGGTAGAGCTTGTCAGCATAGATGATTGCGTCCTTGTAGTTTGTCTTGATGGTGAGGACTCCCATTGGCCCCGGCATCTTGATGACGTTGTACGCATAGTGCGATGCGGCCATAAACTTTGCCAGGGCTAGGCGGCCCAGAATCCCATTGTACGGCAGTGGCATCTTGACGACATCGAAGGTAATCTTCTTCGTCCGATGGTTGAGTTCGTTGCCGAACGTGACTGGCAATGTGACTTGGCCCTTCGGCTTGTTCCTCCCCGGGCTGATCCCTTGGAAACTGCCTGTCTCCTAGAGATCCTTGTCGGGCATCTGTAGCCTCTTGATCACATCTAGAGAGATCAAGTTCAAGCCAGCCCCACTGTCAACGAGCATCTTTGTCACCTTGAGGTTGCAAATTGTATGTGAGACCAATAATGGCAAACACCCGACCGCAGCGGTGCGATCAGGGTGGTCCTCGGCGTCAAAGACGATGGGCAAGTGCGACCACTTGAGTGGCTTCTGTGCCTCCATCACCGGCTCCGCTGCATTGACATCGCGGATCCACTTCTTTAGTTGCCAGTGCGAGGAGTGCAAAGATGCACCTCCGTCAACATACATGGCATCCACTGCATTTTGGAACTCCTTGTCGGACCCACCTCCGTCCTCATCACTATCATCCTCTTCTTGCTGGCCCTGAGCAGCCTTCTCTTTTGGCTGCTTGGACTTGCCGCGGCGGCCTCCGCAGCCACCATGGTCTTGTTTGCCGGACCCACCAGCACCATCTTGGCCCTTCTCTTTGTCACGCTTCTTGTACTCTTGCTTCTGCTTTTCGGAAAGTTGCTCTACTTGCCTGCATTGCTGGAGGTCGTGGCCCTTGGTGCGGTGGATCTTGCAGTACGGACCGCCAGTCTTACCAGCCTTCTCGCCTGCCGCAGCTTCCCGACAGCCATCGCACCCGGCAACCTCCTTGCCGGGGATGTCTGCCTTCAGCTTCTTGGTGGCGTTCGTGTCACCGGAGCTCTCGACGGCCAGTATAGTCTTGTTCTTGCACTTTCTGTTGCGCTTTCTGTTCTTCTTCTGCGGGGTTGATGCATCGTCATCCTCGGAATCGACATTTGCACCAACATCTTCTCCGGGGAGTCGCCTCCCTTCCTCAGCTCATGCACACCTATCTGCCAAAGTGTACAGATCATTGATGGTCTTGAACTGCTCGACATTCATCTCTGACCGCATCCTGCAGTTGTGCACATTCGTGTGGAACGCGGCAACAACAGAGGCGGGATGGATGTCGGGGATGTTGTGGTGCACACGGCTGAACCGTTGTATGTACTTGCGGAGGTTCTCTCCATCCCTTTGGGGGATCACGTGCAAATCGCTGGGCTGGCCCGGGAGCTTGTGGCCACCCTGGTAAGCGCCAACGAAATGGTGGCATAGATCCGCCCAAGAAGAAATGGAGACCTCAGGCAGGTTCATCAACCACGACCTAACGTTGGGCCGAAGCGCCAATGGGAAGTAGTTGGCGAGCACTTTCTCGCCCCGTCCCCCGGCAGCTTCCACCGCAATGGTGTAGATGCCAAGGAACTCAGCTGGGTTGAGAATTCCGTCGTACTTGTCGGGCAGCTCCGGCTTGAAGGCATGGGCGGACGGCCAGCGAACTTGCCGCAGCTCACGAGTAAACGCTGGGCACCCCACTTCGTAGGGCAAGTACCCAGTGGCTACTGGCGCGAGCATGTTCACTGTCGGCTTGGCACGGTTGTCAGATTGACGGCGTGCTTCCCGGTGCCTCAATCTTCGTGCGGGCATCTTCGTCGCACCGCTCGCGGAGGACTTGGCGCTGATCTTGGCGGCACCGCGGATCCAATGAAGCCATAGACAGCACGTCATGGTCGTCCGATCGACGGGCCGGTCGCTATGACGGTGGGGGGTGCTGAGGCGACTGCACCATTGGCGTGGTGTCTCTGGCAAGGTAGCCGGATGGTCCCGCCAGCATGGTGGGTAGTCGCCGCGAGGGCCCCACGTCTTGTGTTTTGCCGGGATCGGCAAAACTAATGAGACTCTAAATGGTGGCTCTCCATTCGTCCATCTTGTCCGGGCTTGGCGAGAAGTTCAAAAGTATTTGAACCCGCGCCGTGGCCTCTGTCACCGTGGTTGGCATGGCTGGGAGCACAGAACGAGGTATCGCTCGACTCCTGGCAGAGCCAGAAGGAGCTTCGTTACGTCCATGCCACCGCGGCTCATGCTCACCAACAGGCGGACATGGTGGTGGTAGCGGCGCTCTGTGAGCAATCAGCAGTTGCTGCACAAGGACCATGCCTTGCGGTCGTCTGGAACCGCCAGCAACGTGGGGGAGCGTATCGTGCCCATCTTGCGATGGTCACGGCGTACGCCTCCCCACGCCGTTGTTGGACGCCGCTGTAACATCCTTGGATGTTGCGGCAGCTGGGTCCTGGGTCGCAGCAGTATGAACTATATTATAATGATGACTGTGCTCACCAGTCTTGGAAGTTGACCGGCTGCGACGTCGCCGGTCCTGTGGCTAGGCTCAGCAACGTGGCGGGGGTGCTGAGTACCCGCACCACTTGCGCCTCCTGCTCCGCCCATCCCAACCGTAGCACCCGCGCTGGCTGCGCAACCTGCGGTCGCCTGGGAAGGTGGCTTGGACGCCGTAGGAGCCGTCGTGGCTCCACCCTTCTTCTTCGGCGCCATCGACGAAGATGAAGAAGTTGGTACTCACACTACGAAAAAGCTGATTTGTGACACACAATCCCCTTGCCTGGCGTGCCAAAGATGTCGTGGGGAACGACGATCTATGGGACCGAACGGGCCCCTTTGCGATTCGGCTCAGGGGACATGCATGGGACAAAGAGCAGGTTTTCAGTAGGTGCAAGAACACGCGGGGGGTTTATCTAGGTTCGGGCCACTATGAGCGTAAAACCATACTCATGTTCTGTGTTTGATAGTGTATGAACGCAAGTTACAAGGAGCGCAGTTTTCTGGCAGGGTGCGTGGGAAATGCAGCTATCACGTGTAATTGAGCTGGGTGTCGACCGTTCTACCTGTAGCCTTGGGCCTCCTTTTATAGGCCAAGGGGTTACCACAATGGCTAATACGATCATTACAGAGTATGAATAGTGACTTGCACCATCACCACGTCTATCTTCCAACGGGGTAAGACAAACGCATTTAATGCACCATTAGGTGCTACGTTGGGGAGGCGAGGCCTTGGGCAAAAGATTTGTACCACCGGTCCTGGTACCCTCCTGTAATATTGACACGTCCCAGGGATGGGTGTCATTAAAGTTAATCTTGGCGTGGCGTACTGACACGTGCCTTGGCCGGCTATGTTGACTGCCTGCCCACTCGACACCTAGCATACGAGCCTATCTGGTCGATGGTGAGGTGGAGCGGTAACGGGACAGAACAAGCCTGCTGGCACGGAGCTTGCCGGGGCTTGCTTGCCGGCAAGGGGGTTTGCCGGCAACCATAGTCTTGGTCTGCACCTTGCCGGGGAAGAGCTTGCCGGCAAGGGCAGTGTCGATCTTCAATATGAGAATAGTACTTCTCGATGACCTGCCTTGAGGTCCTCTTCACGGTCTTTGTGTTGAGTCTTGTGTCGTAGTTATCCTCTGCCAAGCCCTTGCTGGAAGGGAGGCTACAACTGCCTGTGCACAAGTCTGTGTACGAGGGCACCCATGTCTTAGTACACCGACACAGGGTGCCCTCCTTGATGTCGCAGATGGGCTCTTTCCCCTTGGAAGAGCCGGAGAGGGTGCCCTCCTTGTGGTCGCCATCGATGAGGTCTGACTTGGCAGCTGAGGATCCCAAGCCAGCGACGCAGAACGTGTCCTTCAGAAATGACAAAAGGGGCTTGATGGTGATGAAGGATGGCAAATTGTTGACAGCGAGGCAGAGGAGATCAGTGGCGGGCCAGGGATGAGATCGACGGCGTTCGAACCCGAGTGGTTGGGGTGGGCCTGTTAACCTGTGACATAGCCCGCGTCAAGCCGTCACTGTCGACGACCTAGATGTCGTAGCCGACATCCATGAGATACCAACATATGCGAGACCGCTGATGGAAAGCCTCCGGCCAGTCATCATCGTCAGCCTCCTCGGCGGCCTCGATGGACATCTCGCCATTGTCGGGCGAAGAGGCCGCGATAAACCTCTTTTTGGCCATTCGCACCTTGAGCTCCCCGGGAAGCGTGGCCAGGCTTAGGTTGTGATGCTCTAGAGTGGGGGAGGAGGATGGGGATCTGTAGGAAATGCGGTGTTTCGTAGGCGTCATCTAAGAAACTCAGGGAAGCAAGGGCATGGAGATCGGTGGGTAACCTGCACGGGCAGACCGGCAGAGGTTGACGGTCGAGGCGGCGCGGCGGTGGTGGTGGGCTAGCTAGGGTTTCGAGCGAGGGATGAGGGGTGTGTGTGTGAGCGGAGGTTTTGGGGGGTGTGTGTGTGTGGAGGGGGCCAAGGTGGTGTTTGAGGAAATGCCGCGACTAGTGAAAATTTTACTAGGAGGGAATAAAATGCCGAGGCTACTAAAAATTTGGATGAAGGGATTGAAGCGGTGCGGGAGCAACAAACATCGCACACGGCCAAACATAATAATTGTGTGCTATCAAATAGAAAAAACCCGCGGAACCACCATTTCTGAAATCGCTCAAGGAGGGTAGATATTTTTGAGATTGCGAGGGAAGCCTCGTGGAGCCCAATCGTGGCCAGCGGCCACCAGTGGACTGTGCTGATGTGACAGGGGCACGTGCGTGGCACACGGGTAGTCTGAGGGAACCGTGTCTATTGCGCCTACAATCGCAGACATTTGTTTCATCCGACTCGTCTGCTATTTATAAATTTGGCAAAAAAAATGCGGGAAAGGGTCAGAACACAAACACACCTGCATGTGGACCAAATATATGTATGAAAATAGTGGTTTGATGTTCAAATACCAGATGCACAACTTTGATGTGGCACCTGTCTCACAAAGTGCAAAGTATTCCTCGTCCGCCCCCCACTTCGTGTCGGCGGGAGGGGAATCCTAACTATGAACGCATGCCCCCAAATAGCTAGGTCTGGTATCTCACCCTACCGTAACACAAAACCTATAGGAATCCATCATGGTCAAACCCCCTCTTGCTTCCGGTCAAAGGTGGACCGTGCAGGCCCACAAATGTGCTTGTGCGCGTGAGATGGGTGAGACCACGAACCACCTGCAGGTGGCCCAACTATATGTATGAAAATGGTGGTGTGATATTTAAATACCCAATTCATAACTTTGATGTGGCACATGCGCCTCGCAACCCGGACATCCCAGACCCCACGGAGGTTTAGGACGTACGAAGTAGTGCCCCCCCCCCCCACACACACACTTCAAGTCGGTGGGAGGGCATCTCACCAAGACCTACTGTAACACGGACCAAGAAGAATCCACCTTGGTAACCTCTCTCGTTGTCGGTCGAAGTGATGGACGTCCACGTGGCCCCACAGATGGGCTTGCCGCCGATAACCACGCGAGGGAGTGCCTGAAGACAACCACAGCATGCATGTGGCCCAAACATATGTATGGATAATACCCAATGCACAACTTTGATGTGGCACCGTGCTTTCGAACCGCAAAGTCCCCACACGGAGTGAGGGTTCACGACGCCTAGTATGTCGGTCCCCTCACATCGAGCCGGTGAGAGGGATTCATGTGTACGCATGCGCTCAAACTTTGGTCTGGAATCTCACTATGACCTACCGTAACACGAACCAAGAAGAATCCACCTTGGTAACCTCTCTCGTTGTCGGTCGAAGTGATGGACGTCCACGCGGGCCCACGAAAGGGCTTGCCGCCGATAACCACGCGAGGGAGTGTCCGAAGACAACCACCACATGCATGTCACCCAAACATATGTATGCAAGTGTTGTCTCATGTTTGAATACCCAATGCACAAATTTTATGTGGCAACTGCTAATTTGGAACCGAAAAGTCCCCACACGGATAGAGGGTTCATGACGTGTAGTATGCCGGCCCCCCCACTTTGAGCCGGTGAGAGGGATTCATGCATGTGTACACGTGTGCTCAAATTTTGGTCTGGAATCTCACCATGACCTACGGTAAAATGAACCAAGAAGAATCCACCTTGGTAACCTCTCTCGTCGTCGGTCGAAGTGATGGATGTCCATGCGGCCCACAAATGGGCTTGCTGCCGATAACCACGCGAGGGTGAGTGTCCGAAGACAATCACCGCCTACCTGCATGTGTCCCAAACATATGTATGGAGGTGTTGGGTGATGTCAAATTGATTAATGTCATCTTTGACCTCACCATGTCATACATAGCTTGATTACATCTACTCAAAACACTCTACTCTTAGTAGTGTTTCTAGGAGTTGCAAGCTATAAAATACTTTTTACAGCTCATCAGACATTCGCTAAATTTGTAACTCAAATATTCTTTTCTGCAATCCAATTGTAGAAACATAATTTTCTTGTTACAATAATTTCTACTTCATTCTGAAAAACTTTTGAAACATTTCAAAAGATCTAGATTTATGTCTCAATTAGTAAATATAAATATTTACTTGAGTCATCTTTGAAGATAGATAAGTCCATTGCTTGCAACAATACTTATTGGACTACATACATCAATATGCATATTTCCAATTATTTTGTTGCTCGTTCTTTATGGCCTATGAACGGTATTTTAGTTTACTTCACTATTTGGATGCAAGTTGCAAGTGTTAGATGATTCGTAATCAGATGACTTCAAAATCCATCACTATGGAATTTCTCCATGAGGGTTTCTCCAATGTGACTAAATGCAGTGCCACACATATGTGGTATTCTTTTAGTCTCGCGACATTTAGCGTCAGTGTTATGGATGTTCAATTTCATCATCAATATTCATAACTTACATCCTATTCACAATAGGAGTATGGCCTTTTGTTCATTACATCGAACCACTATTGTTCTCTTATGAACAACCTCCTTGCAACTTCTATGCAATGGGATAGAGTGTACAAAACTCTAAAAATGAATTATGATAATAAATGCAGAGGTAATATGCTGATGAAAAGTATCATAACTTTTACAAAGTTTTCAACACATATTTTAACCTCATTAAATTGTTGGTCATTAGGCCATAGTAATTCTTGCATCGATTCGCAATAACATGCAATCGAGTCGGTATCCTCGTGATCAACTTTTAACCACAATTCCCGAAGAATTTAGTGTTTAACAATTTAATCACAATTCTCAAGAATCACACTTTACTTGACCGACTTTTTTCTACATCTTATAACTTACATCATCAATATTCATAACTTACATGGATGTTCAATTTCATCATCAATATTCATAACTTACATCCTATTCACAATAGGAGTATGGCCTTTTGTTCATTACATCGAACCACTATTGTTCTCTTATGAACAACCTCCTTGCAACTTCTATGCAATGGGATAGAGTGTACAAAACTCTAAAAATGAATTATGACAATAAATGCAGAGGTAATATGCTGATGAAAAGTATCATAACTTTTACAAAGTTTTCAACACATATTTTAACCTCATTAAATTGTTGGTCATTAGGCCATAGTAATTCTTGCATCGATTCGCAACAACATGCAATCGAGTTGGTATCCTCGTGATCAACTTTTAACCACAATTCCCGAAGAATTTAGTGTTTAACAATTTAATCACAATTCTCAAGAATCACACTTTACTTGACCGACTTTTTTCTACATCTTATAACTTGTATGTCATTCATACCTGAGTTGGACATTCCAGTCTTCTTTTCTTTTTGCCTCGAAACTTCTTATAGTTTTACTTTCAATATTTCTCCCACTTAACAGAAGAATCATCTAACTTTTAAGAGTAGCGTGAGCCCCGAACTTCCCTAGGCATGTAATTCTCATTACATCCTTTGGTTTGGTTCTTTCTCTTTAAGTTCTCACCATCAACTCATGACTGGTGTTCTTCCGGATCTTACACATTTCAGTCTCAAACATAGTTGAACACTTCACTAGAACTTGCAAGCAAAACATTTCTTTAGATATCACACATCTTTCAACGTTTGTTTCTGAAAACAATTTTCAGTTCCAAGTATATCACATAACTATCCCAAACAATTTTGAACTTCGGGTTTCTCGGAAGCAAGCAGAGCGTACTATAATTCTAGCCTTTTGGATCGATAGACGTAAGTCTCATCATCCATAGCATTAGCAGGAGAGCATTGCAAGCATGCAATAGGACAAAATCCTTCTTGGCACTCTTAGAGGAAAATCCTCTCAATCGTAAAAGATTCAACCAGATAAATAACAGTCAATCAATTTCAACAACAAAGGTGGAACTGTGAGCCATAATTATAAAACTATAATGCAAACTACACATAAACATAGTTCATAATTAATTTGCACTAGTGATTAAACTAAATTAATACATAATTGTGCTCCCACTCAAATCAATATCTCTCATAATTGATTTTAAGTGATTCAAGATCCCGATCTAATTCACAGCCATTGATGTGGACGTCACTGATGACGTGAACTTCAACCGGTGGGCAATCTTTTGCCGATCATATCTCCATATGACTCTTGTACATCTTTCGATGCTTCATGCTCCGAGCTCAGAATGATTTTGCCATAACTTCAAGACAACCGAGTGTTATCTGCTTGCTCGGTCTGACCTCACCCGCCTTACACTTCACGATCCATTTGTACTCATGTGGATATGACGCACTCTGGAAAGCCACATGTTATAGACGGTTACAACACTGGGAAGAGCACCTTTTAACTTGATATTTTTAATGAGAGATCACCATAATAATTGACTACTGCACAATGAAAGGGTGCAAACAACAAAGGGATAAACATCTCAGGTAATTCATAAAAGCATGATATGGTATAGCCCTGGGCATTGGGAAGTCTTCATGACCATCTTCAATCTTTAGTTGAAGCATCGTGACGGCCAATATTTCATTGCTGTGGCAGCCGTTTCAAAAACGCTGCCATGGTGGCAATTTAAGAAAACGTTGCCATGACGACCATTTCAGAAAACGTTGCCGTGGCACCAAATTAGGAAATTCTGTCGTGGCACGAAATTATAGCTTCTCGTCCCGTGCCTACTACACCTTCTCCACGTCGGGGTCCTCCATGTACGCTTGCCATCGTCACCTGTAACCTGTAGGCTATCTCTACGATATTTACATTAATGAGGCAATCTCGTGGCTCCAACCATCATGCCGTGACACGCAGGCCACTTAACATTACAACATATAACCATCTCATACATAAACTCATTATCATGACGAAGGCTATACCAAATCATATGCATACTTTGCAAAACCAAGTTAGACGTCCTCTAATCAATTTTGGCAAATTTTAGTTACGTGGTTAACCAGTTTTAACAAATAATACTAGCTACCTACGTCCGCAACATAGGCGATGATTCTTGATGCTAGATTAAGTTTCGGGGTGTGTGAAACAAGAGACTTAATTAAAAATCTCTAGCCCCACACTAAACTTCATCAAATACGTGTGACCCGCTAGAAAATCATCCATCTTTGGCACCCTCTTGTGTACGCGATGGTTCACTATTCTCAACTATGGTGAAGCCCAAGGAATGTTAGCAGATCGTCGACAGCCAGCGCCGATCGATTGTCAGAACCTTGTGAAAAGCGACACCATGCCGTCGATGAATTGAACCGAAGCAATACTCTAGGGAAGCATAGCAAGAACATCAACCCTCACAATCACATGTGATCTAGATCGCAACTTGCACCTACTCATATAACTGCTCATGATGCCACTGTTGGGAAACATAGTAGAAAACAAAAAAAATCGCACCTACGCACAACCAGGATCAATATGAAGATGCATGACGGGTTGTGATCACGATCCTTACCGTCATCGAGTCATTTCGGTGTAGATCGTACTTGGAGTACCTCGAACCATTGATGACGATCCCATGAACCAACCTTCAATGATCCATCGAAAGGAAGACCAAAAACACGACCTCTCTACTAGGTTGCAAGCATACAGCATTCACGATCCGACAGCACTTTGCCGTCCAGAGCTAATCGTTGCAGGAGAATTAGAGGGAGGAGATTAGAACCACACAGGGCTTCTAATTATGAGGATTAGAGGAACTAGACCAAGCTCTAATTAGTCAACTAGGACCAACTAGAACTAGGGCTAGATGAACTAGAGGAGTGATACGTCTCCAACGTATCTATAATTTATGAAGTATTCATGCCATCTTTATTATAGTTATGTATGATTTTGGTGCACTTTTATATGGATTTTATATGATTTTTATGGACTAACATATTGACCTAGTGCCCAGTGCCAGTTGTTGTTTTCTGCTTGTTTTTGGTTTTCTAGAAAATCCATATCAAATGAAGTCCAAATGCAGCGAAACTTTTTGATGATTTTTTCTGGAAGGAAACAGACCCAGGAAGCTTCGAGGGAGCAGCAGAAGACCCACAGGGGTCCCACAAGCCACCTGGGCACGCCACCCCCCGGGGCGTGCCCTGGTGCCTCGTGGGCCCCCTGTGGCACATCTTCGCGTGATTCCAACGCCAAAAATTCTTATAAATACCAAAACCCCCAGAAATAACCCTAGAACTTCGCCGCCGCCGCCGCAAGCCTCTGCACCGAAGAAATACCATCTGGAGCCCTGTTTCGGCACCCTGCCGGAGGGGGAAATCATCACCGGAGGCCATCTTCATCATCCCGGCGGTCTCCGTGACGAGGAGGGAGTAGTTCACCCTTGGGGCTGAGGGTATGTACTAGTAGCTATGTGTTTGATCTCTCTCTCTCTCATGTTCTTGATTTGGCATGATCTTGATGTACTGCGAGCTTTGTTAATATAGTTGGATCATATGGTGTTTCTCCCTCTCTATCTTGTTGTGATGAATTGAGTTTTTACCTTTGAGGTTTCACTATTATTGGATTGAATACTTTTATGGATTTGAGAACACTTGATATATGTCTTGCAGATGAATACCCGTGGTGACAATGGGGTATTATATTGATTCACTTGATGTATGTTTTGGCACTCTACTCGCGGATTCTTGAGGTGACATTGGGGTAATCTATGCATAGGGGTTGATGCACGTTTTCGTCCAACTTTCTCCGGTAGAAATCTTGGGGCACTTTTGAAGTTCTTTGTGTGGATTGAATATTATGAATCTGAAGTTGTTTGATGCATATTGAATAATCAACTCACGGATACTTGTGGTGACATTGGAGTATCTAGGTGACATTAGAGTTGGTTGATGCGTATCATATGGTGTTATTTTAGTACGAACTCTAGGGTTGTTTGTGACACTTATAGGAATAGCTCAATAGATTGATCGGAAAGAATAACTTCGAGGTGGTTTCGTACCCTACAACAATTTCTATCTTATGTTCTCCGCTAATAGGAACTTTGGAGTAA
This sequence comes from Elymus sibiricus, assembly GCA_039707655.1. NCBI lineage: Eukaryota > Viridiplantae > Streptophyta > Magnoliopsida > Poales > Poaceae > Elymus > Elymus sibiricus. The sequence goes on from CM077676.1 coordinate 287,564,902, forward strand.
TTCTTTATCGCACGTTGAGGGATTGTTATATGATCCAATTATGTTAGCACTGTTGAGAGATTGCACTAGTGAAAGTATGAACCCTAGGCCTTGTTTTTAAGCATTGCAATACCGTTTGTGCTCACTTTTATCACTTGCTACCTTGCTGTTTTTAATTTATTCCGATTATAAAAATATATTTCTACTATCCATACTACACTTGTATCACAATCTCTTCGCCGAACTAGTGCACCTATACAATTTACCATTGTATTGGGTGTGTTGGGGACACAAGAGATTTCTTGAATTTGATTGCAGGGTTGTTTGAGAGAGACCATGTTCATCCTACGCCTCCCACGGATTGATAAACCTTAGGTCATCCAGTTAAGGGAAATTTGCTACTGTCCTACAAGCTCTGCGCTTGGAGGCCCAACACGAGTCTACAAGAATAAAGTTGCGTAGTAGACATCAAGCTCTTTTCTGGCGCCGTTGCCGGGGAGGTGAGTGCTTGAAGGTATATCTTTAGATCTTGCAATTAAATCTTTTAGTTTCTTTTTTATCACTAGTTTGGTTTTATAAAAAGAAAACTACAAAAAAATGGAATTGAGGTTGCCTCATATTATTCGTCTTTATAATGTTTTTCTCGAAAATGATGGATCGGAAAATTGTGCTCAATTGCTAGAGGAAGAATTTAATAAAATGTTTAATGTGAGTTCCTTGAATGATGAGCATGATTGCAATGTTGTTAGTATGAATTCTATGAATATCCAAAATACTAAAGATGATTGCACTAGTCATGACAAAAATGTTTCTTATAAGCATGTCAATTTTTGTGGAGTGCATAAAGTTTGTTAAGACATGCCTTATAGGGATGATAGATTTTGTAAGAATCATAAACATGATAGAACCAATTTTTTGCTCAAAGTGATAGATGAATTTGCTATGAAATTATGCTCTCTTCATCACATTACTTGTGAACTTTTCAATAAGGTTGGCCATCTTAATTTTCAATGCATACTTTTTCATGATCGAATCATGGCCAAATACTGTAATGACTTGACCGCCCTTGAACTTTATAATGAGTTTTATATATTTTTGGGGTGTGAAGAATTGACACATAAAAATAGTTGGTTTGAAGTATTCATTCTCACAAAAGACATTGAAAATAATTTAGAGGAAATTTATATGTTTTGTATGGTAAATTGCAATGAGAATGCTTATATTGCCAACTATAGAAAGACGGGAAAATCAATTGAATATAAAAGGAACACTAATGAAAGGGTAAAGATTTCCACTTTCCCTTCTATTGTCTATCATGATGAAATAGGTGACGAGGAGGAGTTTCCTATTCAACCAATCTCATCAATAAGAAGCTCAGAAAAATTGATTAAACCCACACATGTTGTGGTAAAGAAGAAGAAAAGAAGAAAGAGTAGTAGAGGTAAAAAGGTATCCCTCCTAAATGATGTTGCTCCTATTATTGTTGCGCCTCATGAGAATGAATCAAAAATAATTGTGGAAGATGATATACTTGATGATGATATTGCTTCTTTGTCTTATGGTACAATGTCCGAAGGAACTATTGAGGATGATTTTATTATGCCTATTACTCATTATGATGATTATGATTGGGAAAATAATGATACTTCTTATAATCTTGAAAAAAAAATTGGCACCAACTTAGAAAATTGTGCTGATAATAATTGTTATACTATTGGTGCTATTCATACTATTAATGATGAGAGTGATTATGCTTATGATATGCCAAGTCCCAAGCTTGGGGATGCTATGCTTAATGAAGATGATCTTTTTAGTCCCCCTACTTTGAATGATCAAATTTATTATGATGATTGCATGCCTCCTATTTATGATGATTGCAATATTGATAAAAGTGGATTTGGAGAGGTCATGACTTTATTTAGTAATGATTCCACTATCCCGGAAGAGGTTTCAATCGACTATGATGAGAACAAAGTTGCTACTTATGATGACTATTGTGATGATACTTATGTCATAAAAAGTAGTGATGATTATTATTATAAAACATGTCATAATTATGAATACCCTTTTACTGAACGTTACTCTTTTAATGTGGAAACAATTTTTAGTATTCAAGTTTCATATGTTACTCCCACTATTATGAATGAGAATAAATTTGCTTAAGTGGAGAGTAATAAATTTTCTATGCTTGTGGATCATGAAAAGAATACCATATGTGATAGCTATATTGTTGAATTCATTCATGATGCTACTAAAAATTATTATGAGAGAGGATCCTATGCTTGTAGGTGTTGCAATAATATCAAGTTTCCTCTCTATGTGTTGAAAGTTTTGAAATTATACTTGTTTTGCCTTCGTATGCTAGTTGATTCTTGCTCCTATAAAATATTTTCTCACAAAATCCCTATGCATAGGAAGTTGTTTAGGCTTAAATGTGCTTGTCATATGCTTCATGATACTACCATTGTGTTTCAATTCTTTACTTTTATGCGAGCATCATTGAAATCATCATGCCTAGCTAAAAGGCATTAAAGAAAAGCACTTGTTGGGAGACAACCCAATACTTATACCTTAGGTTTTTTTGTGTTCACATGATTAAGATACTGTAGTAATCATGTTTTGTATGTTTTCTTTCAATAATGTGCCAAGTAAAGCCTTTGGGATAGTGTGGATGCTTGTTGATTTGATTCTGTGCAAAAACAGAAACTTTTGGGTCAAGTGCTGGAAATTCGTTTCTGTACTGGAGCGTGATAAAATTCTGAAAATTTTACACAGTATTGGGTTACAAATTTTGTACGTTGTCCTAATTTTTCAGAATTTTTGGAGGTACAGAAGTATGCCTTTTAATTCGGCCCCTACATGTTGTTCGGTTTTTGACAGATTCTGTTTTTATTGCATAGTTTGCTTGTTTTAGTGTTTCCTTAGCTTATATTGAGTGATATAAATTGCGGAAATGATAGACTACAGTAAGTATTATGTGAGAACAATTATGAATCTTGTCTTGACAGTACCTAAGTGGATGATTTATTTTTATCATACTAACCTATCTCACGAAGTTCCGTTAAGTTTTGTGTGATTGAAGTTTTCAAGTTTTGGGTGAGATATCGATATGAGGAGAATAAGGAGTGGCAAGACCCTAAGCTTGGGTATGCCCAAGGCACTACAAGTTAATATCCAAGGAAGACTCAAGCGTCTGAGCTTGGGGATGCCCCGGATGGCATCCCCTCTTTCGTCTTCAACATTATCGGTATACCTCACTTGGAGCTATATTTTTATTCGTCACATAATATGAGTTTTGCTTGGAGCGACATTTTATTTTGTTTGGGTTTGCTTGCTGTTATCAATAACCATGTTTTGTATCTTTTAGTTCAATAAAATGCCAAGTATAGCCTTTACCATGCTCAGTTTGCAAGTTCATATGTTGCTGTTTGAAAACAGAAAGTTTTCTGTAATGTCTAGAATATTCCTGAATAGTCAGAACATGATAAAAAGCTACACTCCGAACTACCGGTTTCTAACACTCGCGCTGATTAGGGTGAACTACAGCCAGACCTGCTCTGATACCAAGCGACGTGGCACCCCGGCTCAGAGGAACCGGAACACCCCGTATTCCAGCCCAGAGATCAAGTCTTCTGGAATACGGCACTGCTTGGCATAGAACAAATCAGCTCTTATTACAAATAATCGGGGTACAAGGGTCTGATATTACAAAGGATTACATCGGCACGGCGACACTACGCCTGCTAAGGTAGTTCTATGCTAGCAGCGGAACATCTCGAAGTAGAATAACTTCTAGCAGCGGAACAGCGACAATGGTGATGGACTCCATTCCGCAGGGACTCTGGCTGGGACACGTCCTAGAGCGCAACCTCGGGATCCTCGGCAAACAATCAATCATGGCATCACCTGCAATCTGGCATGACACGCCAGGTGAGTACTTTGAATGTACTCACAAGCTCACAACAACCAAAGCAATCAAGACAAACAACAGCATGGCATTTACACGTTAATTATAAATGATGAACACAATACTACTAGAACAACATGAGCATGGCTTGTACATAATTCATGATATGAGCATGAACATGATGCTACTAGCACTAGAATGAGAGGGGGGGTCGATGTTTAAGGTCCCTTGGACCAACTTACTCTTCTCGGAGGTTATCTCGTAACCACCATATGCATCAAGCTTACCGTCGTGAACATCACACGACCACCTCAGGATCGACCAAGCTCGGTATCAACTATACCATCGTGATCATCACATGACCACATGAAGCTTGATCTCTACCTGTGATCATCGCATGACCACATAAAGATCAACCAACTTCTTTTCTCATGGAACCGGGGTTGTTTATTATCCAGTTATTATTACTGTTGACCCATGGTGTGACCTACTACAAACTGTGTCCATGACCGAGGACGCGTCTATCGATAGATTATACACTCTGCAGAGGTTAGTACACTGTAGGCACACCATGGAACTCATGGCCTCGTGCTCCCATTCGGGTGGACCAACGACATTCCGACAAAACCAATCTATTGCATGATACTCTCCCGGCCACTCCGACAAACTCCCCTTTGGGCTATGTCATGGGTGGCCCCGATGTCAACTCGTGACATCCGCCACCTTTGTGGCTGCCACCGTCGTGGCCAAAACAAAACATCGTCCCAAACGAGGACCTCGGTACCGTAAAACTCGGGCACACAAGGCTATGGCCGCCTACCTGATCAGGGTAGCGCGCACCCATAACCTTCCCTAGTAGGAGGCACCGGCAAGAGGGATGACAATAGACCGCATTAGGGCCTCCCCATCCAGGCAAGTGTGGCTGCACTGGTGGGCTCGATTCGGTGGCACCATGACTCAGCCAACAGATTTGTTCAAGTACGATTAATGTCATGTTCAACTTGAATGGTGATGAGCTGAGTCATAATAACATAATGAAATAATAATGCATATGAGCCTGATATCAGTGTAACCATGGATGGGCAACATAACCATTTAACATCATTACATCAACAATGATAAATCATTTAGTGTACGAGATGCACATGAGCATGGCATAAAGGTGATCATGAATATCACCAGTATTTTCATAACCAACCGTAACTACTCATGTGAGCATATCATTATCAGTAGCATCGGAAATGATAAAGCATGATAATAACATTAGCAATTAATCATTTCACTTACGAGATGAAAATGACCATGGCATAAGCATAGACATGGATTCACAAGCATATTCGAAGCATTAAAATCATTAAATTCGCAAACAATTATTTAAATATTCAAGTGGAAACCATGGCTACTGCAATGCCATCATGCAATTGGCTATTGTGGCTTTCCTGGGGCTGAAGGATTCACCGGGGAGAAGTGCGAGGCACTCGCGGAAAAGTTTGCCGGAAACGTTTCCCTCTCGAAGGGGGCTGAATAAGGGCAGGTGGAAAATGGTCATTTTTAGAATGTTACAACATGGTGAAAGTGATACCAACAGAACGGGCTCGACGAACTGAGATCGTGGGCTTTGGAATCATCTGAGTCGGAGTCACGGTTGAAAAATTATGGCCGTTCGTTCGTTAGGCAGAAAACAAATAAAAATTTGTTCATTTCTGCTCTTAACGAGTGAACGGCCGCAAAATAACTGTTTCGGCGCCGGTTGCTGAAAAAGGGAAGGCACATTCCAGAAAATACGTCTTCGCAGCAGGGAAGCGTATTTCTGGCCGAAGCTGTTCCAAAGTACGCTTTCTCACACGGAAAACGTATTTTAGAAAATACGCGTCCACTTAAACAGTGTGGGCCCGGGCTTTGGGTCGCTTACAGGCGGGGTCCACCGGGTCTCTCTCTCTCCTCCCGCCTCCTTCTTCCTCCTCTCGACGCAGCACAGGAAGGAGAGGCCGGGCGCGACCGGCGATGGCCCCGGCGGCTCCGGCCACCTCCGGCGCTGCTCTGCACACCGACGGGGTCAGGGAGAGGCGCCGCACCCATCCAGGCAGGGCACGTGTCTCGAGGAGGGCTGGTGCGAGTGCACCTCTGGTCATGGCGGACGGCGGCGTTGGGCGGCTTTGGGGCGCGCGACTAGGCAGCGGAGAGGAGGGGCTGGGGATCGGGGAAGCTTCGGGGAGGCTAGGGAAGAACCCTGGTGGGTTCAGGAGGGAGAGGAGAGGCTAGCATTGCGCGAATTTAAGAGGGCAGGGGCGGCGGCCATGGTGGCCATTGGAGGGCAGGAGGAGCTCTCGAGCTCAGCGGAGTGGCTAGGCGGGGCTTTGGGAGTGTGGTGAGGAGGTTTGTGAGGTCGGGAGGTCTCGGGGAGGGCTTATATAGCCGGAGCGAGCTCGTGGCCGTGGCGATGCGTGCGCCGCGCGGCGGGCTTGGGGAGATGCGGAGGAGAGGGAGAGAGGGGCCAGGGGGGTTCACGCGGTGCGGAGAGAACTCGGGCGTGCTCGAGAAGACTCGGGGCGGCGTGGCTGACCGGCCGTGGTGGAACAGACACGGTCTACTCCCGGACGCGGTCGGCGCGACGCGTCAGGCGAAAGAGAGGAGGGGAGAGGGGCCAGAGTGCTACGTGGGGGAAGGCGGGAGCTAGACGGCATGAGGGGCACGCAAGAACGGGCAGGAGGAAGACGTCCGAAGCAAAACGACGGCCAGAGCGTGACAATGGCCTCCCAGCCTCATGGTCACCACCTGCACAGGCGCACGCGGTGCGTCCTGGCCAGCAACAGGATGTCTAGCGTGTGGACCCTACTTGCTGGAGAAGCACTATGGTCTTGGTTAAGCTAAATCACCTCCGTGTTGATGGGTAGCATCAATTGAAGTTTATTGTAGCCAACTTGATCATGAAGTTGTGGTCAAATGGGATGGGGTAAGGGCTAACCAGGATGTCACAGAGGTTTAGGGTAGGAAGGACTATGATACTGTGAAATATAAAAGGAATTGGACCAATATTTATCATAGTTTCTTCACAACTGCCCATCTGGTCCATAAAACTAGATCATGAAGTAGCACTCACATGGTTGATTGGATTGAGCTGAAATATGGTGTAGTATGATCATTTGATCATATGAAGGCACTATAAAAATGTCATACCATTTGGATAAATAAAAATGGTACTTCCTTCACAATGATCCACACTGGACAGAAACTTGGGGGAATTTTGTCGAGAAAATGGCTTGGCAAAATGATGTGAATTTTGGCATGCTTAAAGGATATAGTGTTGTTTGAGTCCTAGATTAATTTAAGAATTTTTGAAGCAATATAAAATATAGTAGCTTCACAGACTGAAATTATGACCAGAAACAAAGATTTGAAGGCGTGCTCACATATTTTGTTGGATGGAGATAAAATTTCGTACAGAGTAATGATTTGATCATATGAATGATCTGACAAAATTTCAACCCATTTGGATAAGCCTAGCTAGTACTTCCTTCACAAAGCTTCTCTCTGGTCAGAAACTTTGGAAATTTGCTGAGGAAGATTTACTAGGCAAATGATGCTAAATTTTGGCATGAGGAAATTATTTGGATAAGAAAGAGTTCTCAAAAAGTTTGAGGTCAAACAATAAAATATAAATAGCACTTCCTTCACAAAGTGCTATACTGGACAGAATAGGAAAATGAATATTCCTGAATTATTTTTGAACTAGGCAAGGATGGGTCTTGACATATTTGTGGAAGATATGATCCAAATAATTTATGAGAATTTTTTGGGAATTTTGGGAATGACAGAAATATAGGTTGCTTCACAACCTAGAACAAACAGGGTTATTCCTTTAATAGAAAAAGGAATTTTCCCAAGAAATAAATATTAGGGCTGGGCTAAGATGGAAATGACATAGCCCTGAAAAATATTTGGGAGTGAAAAGTCACTTGGAAGAGGAAGAAGAGAAGATCTTCCCAGGTTTCAAGACCACAGAGCCACCGAAAAAGGAACTCCAAATAAAAATTTGAAGAAATCCAAAAGAAAAAGAAAGGGCCAAAATCGGGGTGTTACAAACCTACCCCCCTTACAAAAATCTTGTGATCAAGATTTGGTTGCTCAGGGAACAAGCATGAATATTCTGACTTAAGGAAACCGTTTCCAACTTGGGTATCCTTTTCCTTTATGTTCCCTCTGAATTTCATAGGACTTGACTGCCGTGCTCTAGGGGTGGTTTGCTTCACTGTATCCCACATTCTGACAGGTCCTCTTTCATATGTTCATCCTTGCTCTGACTTCAATTCTTTTATGTCTGCTGGCTTGTCTGATATTATCATGACTAGAATTTCCATAAGTCCGGGGATGATTTCCAATTGTCGTGACATTCATCTATCCAGTACTCATAGTATCGAATGGAGTTGTGAACATTTTTTCTTGGTGGACATGAAACTTTTAATCATTGCATCGGGTTCTCAAATAGATGCATGTCCTTCGGGTTCAAAACCATACTGGAAATCATAACCCTCTTGGATGTATATCCCTGGTGACCGATACGGAATCATACTATCTTGGGTATCCGTACCATGTTGTTCGGGCAACGATTATCACACCTATATTGCCGGTCTTGCTCCTTCACTATTGTTTTCTTTTTCTGAAACTGTTGCCGAAAGAACTTGGCCTTATATACCCTTAATTCTTCATGTGACCATAGGTGCTGTCAGGTGCAATATTCCAGCAAGCATACCTTATCCTTATCCTTATCCTCTGACCATGCAACAACGCTTCACTGGTAAGTTCATCATCTCCCGAGCTTTAACTGTAGGGCAATGATCATCCGAACCTTTGCATGAAATTGGCAAATAAATCAGTAGCCACCAGAACGGTCATTACAACTCAGATCTGGGACATTACTGATATAACTCAACCATGGCTCACGATGACTGAAAAGCAGCTCAGAGCATGAGACAGTGTTGATAAGAGGAATGTAGCAGTTCCCTAAGACGGCCGAAGAACTGCTCAGAGCACAGGGGCACTGCTACAAAAAGAAACTCAACAGCTGCCCGAGACAGCCGAAAAGCAGCTTAGAACACAGGCCAGTTGTTGAAAAGAGAAATATAAAGGCCGCATCCACCCTGGAGGGCCGAAAGCAGCTCAGAACCCAGGCGTGGTGCCGTTACCAGGAAGAGGTAAGCTAGGGTTCATCAGAATCATATACTAGGTTCATAGTTACTTGTATAGAGCTCACTGTTGTGGTCAATCATACATGAAAGTGATAGTGGTTAATGATACCACTTTGTCGGGTGTGAGGAAACTGGCCTTGATATCCACTGTCCCGATTGTTGTTCCAAATTGTCTTACTTCATAGCTTGTCAGTCCTTGCAACACACTGAGGTGTATACTGGCTTTCTTCCTCTTTCATAATTCATGTGGTTGTAGGATTCTCACCATGCTGGCATCTTCGTTCGAGTGACTTGCATGACCTTGGCAGCGTGTTCACAATATATATGGGAGCATGTGTAACTGGGCATTTGATTCCCAAGGCAGACTTGTGTCCAGACTAGCTCGTGTTTCTGACCAAACTGTTGCGGATCTGATTCTTGAGATGCACTGCCATATACTACCAACTCATTGGGTAACATATTGTACCAATGTCAATGGCTGTTTGTAGTGCCATACTGATGAGGACTGGATAGCTTGTGTTGGAAGCCATTGAAAGTAGCGTGCTGAGGAAGGCTGAATAGCTTATGCTCGAATCTTTTGCCGGGATAGCGTGCTGAAGTAGACTGGGTATCGTACCTCAGAAGCTTCTCCTCCTAGTTGCTTACTGGGGAAGATTTTGGTGCCTTATGCCAGAAGTTTCCTGTGATGGCTTACCGAACAAGACAGAGTATCTTATGCTGGAAGCTATCCACATATCATACTGAAGAAGACTGCGGAACCTTGCGTTGTAAGCTTCTCTAGTTGCATGCGGGGAAAGACTGGGGTTACTTACTCCAGAAGTTTTTCTCTCTAATATGCGGACTGAATGAAATTATCTTCCCGTTGGTTTAATCATTACTGCTGTGATGATTGCCCGCTGATATGGACTTGATGCTGGTAGTCAATCCAGAATATCATTTGTATTCCACCAGATATTCCCAATATAATGCAGTCGACTTAGACTTCCATAATGTTTAGCTGAGCTTCCAAAATATTTGAATTCCTCACTGATTCTTCGAATCCGGTGGTGGTTCATGAGCAACTTTCATAAGGGGAAATAAGGTAACACAGAAGGCCCAAAGAAAGAAGCAAAAGAAACGACTCAAACAAAAGCTTACTAGGCATCAAGATTTCAAGCAACATCACATTTTATGGCCAGTCACAACAATATGCATGCCTACTTAAGCACACAAATCTCACGGAAACTCCGGTACTACATCCTAACATGCTCTGACGGTGTGCATGAAAGTGAATCAACGTGTGGAGGGGTTGGTGTAAAGAGAGCTATACCTAGCGCTAGCTCAACACTGGTTGCATTTGGACGGGCTTAGAAGTGAGGTCATACTTGGTGATCATATAGCGGAACACGGATGTCATGGCCACATCATCATCAAGCATACGGATGGAAACCGTACTCGTCCAGGGAATAGGTGGCAAGGTAGGATATCGGTGGAAAGAAGGGTCTGCTGGCATTGCCCTTTTCTGGTAACAAAGACCAGTAAGGGTTGCTAAAGCGGCGGGTGGGATGGCAAGATCCGGGGTAGAGACATGTCTACCACCGAAACGATAGGTGTGGATGGCGGAAAGATATTTGCGCGATACCTGCAAGTGGTGTCTGGAACACTGGGTACCTCGGCATCATTCCACTGGGACGGAGATGACGTCGAACACCGAAAAGCAGGTATGCAAAGCAGGAGGGTGCAGGTAGTGGATCGAAACTGATGCCACCTACACTCACAAGATAAGATCGTTAGCGACAATATAGTGAGCCTATATGCATGCTATGCAGCAAACAAATGCAACAAGCAAGCTACGCTCCGAACTACCGGTTTCTAACACTCGCGCTGATTAGGGTGAACTACAGCCAGACCTGCTCTGATACCAAGCGACGTGGCACCCCGGCTCAGAGGAACCGGAACACCCCGTATTCCAGCCCAGAGATCAAGTCTTCTGGAATACGGCACTGCTTGGCATAGAACAAATCAGCTCTTATTACAAATAATCGGGGTACAAGGGTCTGATATTACAAAGGATTACATCGGCACGGCGACACTACGCCTGCTAAGGTAGTTCTATGCTAGCAGCGGAACATCTCGAAGTAGAATAACTTCTAGCAGCAGAACAGCGACAATGGTGATGGACTCCATTCCGCAGGGACTCTGGCTGGGACACGTCCTAGAGCGCAACCTCGGGATCCTCGGCAAACAATCAATCATGGCATCACCTGCAATCTGGCATGACACGCCAGGTGAGTACTTTGAATGTACTCACAAGCTCACAACAACCAAAGCAATCAAGACAAACAACAGCATGGCATTTACACGTTAATTATAAATGATGAACACAATACTACTAGAACAACATGAGCATGGCTTGTACATAATTCATGATATGAGCATGAACATGATGCTACTAGCACTAGAATGAGAGGGGGGTCGATGTTTAAGGTCCCTTGGACCAACTTACTCTTCTCGGAGGTTATCTCGTAACCACCATATGCATCAAGCTTACCGTCGTGAACATCACACGACCACCTCAGGATCGACCAAGCTCGGTATCAACTATATCATCATGATCATCACATGACCACACGAAGCTTGACCTCTACCTGTGATCATCGCATGACCACATAAAGATCAACCAACTTCTTTTCTCATGGAACCGGGGTTGTTTATTATCTAGTTATTATTACTGTTAACCCATAGTGTGACCTACTACGAACTGTGTCCATGACCGAGGATGCGGCTATCGATAGATTATACACTCTGCAGAGGTTAGTACACTGTACCCACACCACGGAACTCATGGCCTCGTGCTCCCATTCGGGTAGACCAATGACATTCCGACAAAACCAATCTATTGCATGACACTCTCCCGGCCACTCCGAAAAACTCCCCTTTGGGCTATGTCATGGGTGGCCCACCTTTGTGGCTGCCACCGTCGTGGCCAAAACAAAACGTCGTCCCAAACGAGGACCTCGGTACCATAAAACTCGGGCACACAAGGCTATGGCTGCCTACCTGATCAGGGTAGCGCGCACCCATAACCTTCCCTAGTAGGAGGCACCGGCGAGAGGCATGATAATAGACCGCATTAGGGCCTCCCCATCCAGGCAAGTGTGATTACACTGGTGAGCTCGATTCGGAGGAACCATGACTCAGCCAATAGATTTGTTCAAGTTCGATTAATGTCAGGTTCAACTTGAATGGTGATGAGCTGAGTCATAATAACATAATGAAATAACAATGCATCTGAGCATGATATCAGTGTAACCATGGATGGGCAACATAACCATTTAACATCATTACATCAACAATGATAAATCATTTAGTCTACGAGATGCACATGAGCATGGCATAAAGGTGATCATGAATATCACCAGTATTTGCATAACCAACCGTAACTACTCATGTGAGCATATCATTATCACTAGCATCGAAAATGATAAAGCATGATAATAACATTAGCAATTAATCATTTCACTTACGAGATGAAAATGACCATGGCATAAGCATAGATATGGATTCACAAGCATATTCGAAGCATTAAAATCATTAAATGAGCAAACAATTATTTAAATATTCAAGTGGAAACCATGGCTACTGCAATGCCATCATGTAAGTGGCTGTTGTGGCTTGCCTGGGGATCAAGGATTCACCGGGGAGAAGTGCGAGGCACTCACGGAAAAATTTGTCAGAAATGTTTCCCTCTTAAAGGGGGCTGAATAAGGGCAGGGGCAAAATGGTCATGTTCAGAATGTTACAACATGGTGAAAGTGATACCAACAGAACGGGCTCGATGAACTGAGATCATGGGCTTTGGAATCACCTGATTCGGAGTCACAGTTGAAATATTACGGCCGTTCGTTCGTTAGGCAGAAAACAAATAAAAATCTGTTCATTTCTGCTCTTAACCAGTGAACGTCCACAAAATAACTGTTTCGGAACCGGTAGCAGAAAAGAGAAGGCACATTCCAGAAAATACGTCTTCGCAGCAGGGAAGCGTATTTCTGGCCGAAGCTGTTCCAAAGTACGCTTGCTCACACGGAAAACGTATTTTAGAAAATACGCGTCCACTTAAACAGTGCGGGCCCGGGCTTTGGGTCGCTTACACGCGGGTCCACCGGGTCTTTCTCTCTCCTCCCGCATCCTTCTTCCTCCTCTCGACGCAGCACAGGAAGGAGAGGCCGGGCGCGGCCGGCGATGGCCCCGGCGGCTCCGGCCACCTCCGGCGCTGCTCTACACACCGACGGGATGAGGGAGAGGCGCCGCACCCATCCAGGCAGGGCACAGGCCTCGAGGAGGGCTGGTGCGAGTGCACCTCTGCTCATGGCGGACGGCGGCATCAGGCGGCTTTGGGGCACGCGACTCGGCGACGGCGAGGAGGGGCTGGGGATCAGGGAAGCTTCGAGGAGGCAAGGGAAAAACCCCTGTGGGTTCAGGAGGGAGAGGGGAGGCTAGCATTGCGCGAATTTAAGAGGGCAGGGGCGGCGGCCATGGTGACCATTGGAGGGCAGGAGGAGCTCTCGAGCTCAGCGGAGTGGCTAGGCGGGGCTTTGGGAGTGTGGTGAGGAGGTTTGTGAGGTCGGGAGGTCTCGGGGAGGGCTTATATAGCCGGGGCGAGCTCATGGCCGTGGCGACGCGTGCGCCGTGCGCCGGGATCGGGGACACGCGGAGGAGAGGCAGAGAGGGGCCAGGGGGTTCACACGGTGTGGAGAGAGCTCGGGCATGCTCGAGATGACTCGGGGCGGCATGGCCGACCGGCCGTGGTGGAGCAGACGCGGTCTGATCCCAAACACGGTCGCCGCTACGCGTCAGGCGAGAGAGAGGAGGGGAGAGGGGCCAGAGTGCTAGGTGGGGGAAGGCAGGAGCTGGACGGCATAAGGGACACGCGAGAACGGGCAGGAGGAAGACGTCCGGAGCAAAACGATGGCCAGAGCGCGAGAATGGCCTCCTAGCCGCATGGTCACCGCGTGCACAAGCGTACGTGGTGCGTCCTGGCCAGCAACAGAATGTCCAGCGTGTGAATCCTAAATGCTGGAGAAGCACTAACGTCTTGGTTAAGCTAAATCACCTCTGTGTTGATGGGTAGCATCAACTGAAGTTTGCTGTAGCCAACTTGATCATGAAGTTGTGGTCAAATGGGATGGGGTAAGGGCTAACCAGGATGTCACAGAGGTTTAGGGTAGGAAGGACTATGATACTGTGAAATATAAAAGGAATTGGACCAATATTTATCATAGTTGCTTCACAACTGCCCATCTGGTCCAGAAAACTAGATCATGAAGTAGCACTCACATGGTTGATTGGATTGAGCTGGAATTTGGTGTAGTATGATCATTTGATCATATGAAGACACTATAAAAATTTCATACCATTTGGATAAATAAAAATGGTACTTCCTTCACCATGATCCACACTGGACAGAAACTTGGGGGAATTTTGTGGAGAAAATGGCTTGGCAAAATGATGTGAATTTTGGCATGCTTAAAGGATATAGGGTTGTTGGGTCCTGGATTAATTTCAGAATTTTTGAACCAATTTAAAATATAGTTTGCTTCACAGACTGAAATTTTGACCAGAAACAAAGATTTGAAGGTGTGCTCACATAGATTGTTGGATGGAGATGAAATTTGGTGGAGAGTAATGATTTGATCATATGAATGATCTTCCAAAATTTCAACCCATTTGGATAAGCCTAGCTAGTACTTCCTTCACAAAGCTTCTCTCTGGTCAGAAATTTGGAAATTTGCTGAGGAAGATTTACTAGGCAAATGAAGCTGAATTTTGGCATGAGGCAATTATTTGGATAATAAAGAGTTCTCAAAAAGTTTGAGGTCAAACAAGAAAATATAAATAGCACTTCCTTCACAAAGTGCCATACTGGACAGAATAAGAAAATGAATATTCCTGAATTATTTTTGAACTAGGCAAGGATGGGTCTGGACATATTTGTGGAAGATATGATCCAAAGAATTTATGAGAATTTTGTGGGAATTTTGGGAATGACAGAAATATAGGTTGCTTCACAACCTAGAACAAGCAGGGTTATTCCTTTAATAGAAAAAGGAATATTCCCAAGAAATAAATATTAGGGTTGGTCTAAGATGGAAATGACATGGCCCTAAAAAAGATTTGGGAGTGAGAAGCCACTTGGGAGAGGAAGAAGAGAAGATCTTCCCAGGTTTCAATACCACAGAGCCACCGAAAAAGGAACTCCAAATAAAAATTTGAAGAAATCCAAAAGAAAAAGAAAGGGCCAAAAATCGGGGTGTTACATAAGGTTTTGAGTTGATTTATACTAACTTATGTCAGGAGTTCTTGTTGAGTTTTGTGTGGATGAAGTATTTAAGATTTAGGGAAACCGTGATATGAGAGGAATTAAGGAGACACAAAAGCTGAAGCTTGTGGATGCCCAAGGCATCCCAATATAATATTTCAAGAAGTCTCAAGCATCTAAGCTTGGGGATGCCCCGGTAGGCATCCCACCTTTCTTCTTCAACAATTATCGGTTAGTATCGGTTGAGCATAAGTTTTTGCTTCTTCACATGATATATGCTATTCTTGGAATGTCATTTTATTTTGTTTTGTTTGCTGTTTAATAAAATACTTAAGATCTGATTTTTTTTGAGAGAGAGTCCTCACATAGCTACTTAATTGTTTGACTACTCATTGATCTTCACTTATATCTTTTTGGAGTAGTTTGTCATTTACTCTTGTGCTTCACTTATATCCTAAGAGTAAATTATTGAATGAATTGAATATCATAAAGTTGAAATTATATGTGCTTCATATGCTTGTATCATGTCTAGTAGTAGTTTCACATTTGGGTTAGAAAGTGAAATCTATTGAAGCTTGACAATCACAATATTGGTCATACAAGCAATTCATGAATGATTAGTATAAGGAAGAGAACTTTCACATATAAATATATCATCTTGGACATCTTTTATGATTGCGAATACCCATTAATTATTTTCAAACTTGAGCAAATTAGTTGAAGTTGGACAAGGAAGACAACGTAATGAGTTATGTCTGGGTATATTTGCATAGAAGTTATATTGTTATGGATCCTTTAACATGTGGTGCTTTCTTAGTATCTTTTGCTAGCCAAAAATTCGTACTAAGTAGAGATACTACTTGTGCATCCAAAAACCCTTAAACCCAGTTTCTTGCCATGAGTGTCCACCACATCTACCTATGGATTGAATAAGATCCTTCAAGTAAGTTGTCATCGGTGCAAAAAGCAATAAAAATTTCTCCTAAAATATGTATGATCTTTTATTGTAAGGGAAAATAAGCATTGTACGAACTTGTGATGGTAAAGAAATGAAAGCGATGGACTGCATAATAAAGGTTGCTATCACAAGGGGCAATATAACGTGACGTTCCTTTGCATTAAGGGCTTGCACATCCAAAAATCAAAAGCGCATGACAACCTCTGCTTCCCTCTGCGAAGGGCCTATCTTTTACTTTATGTATTTACTTTTATGCAAGTGTCAATAGTATTCCTTCTCATTTCAACCTCAATTATTCTCTACTTGGCAAGTATCATGTGGTGGGGAAAGATCCAGGCATATATGGCCAGTCAAATATATTTGATCATGGTTTATTATTGTTGACAATTATCTCTATGATAAATAAGTTGGGAGGCGAAACACTAAGCCCCTATCTTTCTCTGTGTTCTATGGATGCCATTTGTTCTAAAAATATGCTTTGAGTACTAGCAAGCATAGAAGACTATATGATAATTGAGTATGTGGAGCTCTTACTTAGACTTTGTTGAAATTAAGTTGAATTGCAATTGTTTGGTGACTAAGAACATAGGTTGTCATGTCTCAAGAGAATGCATTGTCTGAACCATAACATGTGAATTGATTGCTACTTTATCATGATGAGTTTTATGAGAAAGAGTTGCTGTTATGATGCTAGGAAAAGTGATTGAAATTATCATTGATCAAACTTATGCACTATCCTAGCATTCACACTTCATAAATTATTTCTTTTATCATTTACCTACTCGAGGACGAGCAGGAATTAAGCTTGGGGATGCTGATACATCTCCAACGTATCTATAATTTATGAAGTATTCATGCCATGTTTATTATAGTTTTGTACGATTTTGGTGCACTTTTATATGGATTTTATATGATTTTTATGGACTAACATATTGACCTAGTGCCCAGTGCCAGTTGCTGTTTTCTGCTTGTTTTTGGTTTTCTAGAAAATCCATATCAAATGAAGTCCAAATGCAGTGAAACCTTTTGACGATTTTTTCTGGAAGGAAACAGACCCAGGAAGCTTCGGGGGAGCAGCACAAGACCCACAGGGGTCCCACAAGCCACCTGGGCGCGCCACCCTCCCGGGGCGCGCCCTGGTGCCTCGTGGGCCCCCTGTGGCACATCTTCGCGTGATTCCAACGCCAAAAATTCTTATAAATACCAAAACCCCCAAAAATAACCCTAGAACTACGACGCCACCACGGCAAGCCTCTGTACGGAAGAAATACCATCTGGAGCCCTGTTCCGGCACCCTGCCGGAGGGGGAAATCATCACCGGAGGCAATCTTCATCATCCCGGCGGTCTCCATGACGAGGAGGGAGTAGTTCACCCTCGGGGCTGAGGGTATGTACTAGTAGCTATGTGTTTGATCTCTCTCTTGTGTTCTTGATTTGGCATGATCTTGATGTACCGCGAGCTTTGTTAATATAGTTGGATCATATGGTGTTTCTCCCTCTCTATCTTGTTGTGATGAATTGAGTTTTTACCTTTGAGGTTTCACTATTATCGGCTTGAATACTTTTATGGATTTAAGAATACTTGATATATGTCTTGCATATGAATACCCATGGTGACAACGGGGTATTATATTGATTCACTTGATGTATGTTTTGGCACTCAACTCGCGGATTCCCGAGGTGACATTGGGGTAATCTATGCATAGGGGTTGATGCACGTTTTCGTCCTACTTTCTTCGGTAGAAATCTTGGGGCACTTTTGAAGTTCTTTGTGTGGATTGAATATTATGAATCTGAAGTTGTTTGATGCATATCGAATAATCAACTCACGGATACTTGTGGTGACATTGGAGTATCTAGGTGACATTAGAGTTGGCTGATGCGTATCATATGGTGTTATTTTAGTACGAACTCTAGGGCTGTTTGTGACACTTATAGGAATAGCTCAATAGATTGATCGGAAAGAATAACTTTGAGGTGGTTTCGTACCCTACAACAATTTCTATCTTATGTTCTCCGCTAATAGGAACTTTGGAGTGATTCTTTATCGCACGTTGAGGGATTGTTATATGATCCAATTATGTTAGCACTGTTGAGAGATTGCACTAGTGAAAGTATGAACCCTAGGCCTTGTTTTTAAGCATTGCAATACCATTTGTGCTCACTTTTATCACTTGCTACCTTGCTATTTTTATTTATTCAGATTATAAAAATATATTTCTACTATCCATACTACACTTGTATCACCACCTCTTCGCCGAACTAGTGCACCTATACAATTTACCATTGTATTGGGTGTGTTGGGGACACAAGAGATTTCTTGTATTTGATTGCAGGGTTGTTTGAGAGAGACCATCTTCATCCTACGCCTCCCACGGATTGATAAACCTTAGGTTATCCACTTGAGGGAAATTTGCTACTGTCCTACAAAACTCTGCGCTTGGAGGCCCAACACGAGTCTACAAGAATAAAATTGCGTAGTAGACATCAAGGAGGCTCCAAAACTTGTGTATTCAAAAGGTCCAAATCCTCCAGTGTATATAGGTTGGAGAGGGCAAAGGAGGCGCCACACAAGGGGGGAAATTGCCCCCCCCCCTTTGGCAGGCCAAGAGGTGGGGGAATCCCCCTCCAATTCGGCCTCCTTCCCTCCTTACCATTAGGAGAAGGGGGCTCCTCCCTATTGGGCCCTTGTGGCCCAATACTCCTTCCACCGTTAGGCCTTTTAAGGTCCGTTGATATTAAATTAAATATAAAATTGTTCTAAATACTTTTAGACCATTTTATAGATAATTTAACATCCCCAGAAAAATTTTCCACCTATATATATATATTTATTGGTAATACCCGGTATTACCCGATATTCACCGAAACCCTTCCGGTGACCCCGAAACGCTTCCGGATCCTCTCGGAACTATTCCGAATAGTAATGAAACAATTCCACACATATATTCTCATCACTCCCGTCCTACTAACACTCAGCAAATCATGATTTCCGTAAGCTTGTGACCCCGTAGGTTCAGTAACTCACAGGCATGAACGAAACCCCTTCATTCAATGACCGACATCGGAACCGCGGACATCGATATCGGTCCCTGTGAGCACATGAATGATATTCGAGTGAACCTATGGTTATCATGTGATGTTCCCTTTGCTTCCTGATACTTCACAAAATCGGGATGTGCCGATATCCTCCTAAGTCATCACATGCTCACTATACCGTTATCCTCGTTACAGGTTTTGTTCTTCTTTCTCATTATTGTGTTCCGGCATCCCCGTGACGAAGTCACCTGTGTCTGGATAGACGATGAATGATGCCGTCACACTGAGAGGGCCCTAAGAATATCTCTCCATCATCGGAGGAGCAAGTCCCACTCTCGAGCTATCTAGTCCCTTGTCAAACTTTCTGATGAATGTGTAAGTTGTCGTTATGATCACTGTGTTACAGGTGACGTTTGAGCAACCCCAAAGCCCACCGTACGGTAAGAAGTGACTACGATACTCTCATGGTCTAGCGAGCAAAATCACACGTTAACACTCTGTGTTATTACAATTGATTACAGATGATATTAACTCAATTCATAACAGACAAGATTGGGTCGATTCAATATGATCATTCTTCCGACGTCATAATCTCAATGTTGTTTTAGTACTACCGTTACACTTAACGATATCCTAAGATCCAGAAAACGTGATCATCAACAACTCTTGAGCTAGTCTTAGAGGCGAGACTAGGAACCTTTATTTTATCCGTTTATCATTTCACACGTGCATATGAGTTTTCCACTGAATCGTATATTCCAGGATCATAGCAGTTATAGCTTGAAATATGAACACTTAATTATGAATATGGAAATATAATAATACAATATTATTGCCTCTTGGGCATATTTCCAAAAGTTTATCCCTAGATTGTAACCGACCATGTGTAAACCCTAGATACCCCCTATGCCTATATAAGCCGTGGGTTTTAGTCTGTAAAGGCATGATTGCAAGGTTTTAGAGCTTAGAACTCCTTCATACGATCTCAAGGTATATCACATTGTACTTTGTAGCCCATCACAATCAATATATCAGAAGCAGGACATAGGGTTTGACCTCATCAAGAGGGCCCAAACCTGGGTAAGCATCATGTCCTAACTTTCTCCTGTTACCATCTAGCTCAGATCACCAAGCTTGGGACCCACACTACTAGGGCAAATCCTATCAGTAGCGTGGGTTAAACGACTAGCAGTAGCACGGGTAGCCGCACTACTGGTATGGTGCTACAGCTAACTTTTAGCAGTAGCACGGGTACCCCCCGCTACTGCTATCCATATGTATCAGTAGCGCGTTTTACGTAACCGCGCTGCTGCTAATAGCTACAGCGCTGCTATTTAGAGCGCGCTACTGCTAAAGCCTCGCTGCTGCAACACGCATACCCCGCGCTACTGTTATTATTTTCTGAATTATTTTTTCTTCAGCATATTTCCTCTGTATTTGTACAGGTTTTATACAATAGTCTCTATCAAAAATCATACACACAATAGTCTCATCATATCATACACATACAAATCTAATCATCGCATACACATACAAATAGTCTCATCAAATCATGTCATCATCATAATCATCATCCAACACAAATGATGTCTCTCGTCATCATCTTGAAATAGCGATACAAGTTATGACATGTCTCGAATACATGCAACTACATCCTCATCCATCTAAACGATGATATAGAAGAGAATAGCTATCACTATGAGTAAGAGCGGAATTATGCAGTACATGAGGCGCCGATTCTGATTCCTCTCTCGTGCTAACATGAACCTCAAGTAACTAGCTTCTACTTCTTGTCTTCTATCAAACCCTTTATGGCTGGCGCCCGAGAACCGTGACACTTGGGCCTAACACTCGGGCCACTCGTCGTACACTCCCGGAACCCTCCCTATGTACACGGCATAGCACTTCTTCGCCATCAAGGACCTATGTACCTGTTAGAGATGCATCTTCATCAAGCGAATTCAACAATAATATGCAACATAATATACTTGACAAACACAAAAAGAAAGAGTTAGCTAATAGATGCAACATATAGTAAACATAATTAATCAACGCAGGTTCATCGTACCCAAACTAATTAACTAGATGTACGCCAGGTCATCGTACCGAAACTAACAAACTAGCGTTACGCAAGTTCAGCAGGACCATCAACATCACAAAGTTTCATCGCTATAGAAAGTACAGGTTCAACCGACACATCATCATCGGCATCGTCAATCACTTGAAGTTCCATCCATCCATATCCGGGAGGATGCACCCTAGCTTCGTGAACGGCGTCAGGTCCAAACATTGTAGGCCTATGCGAGTTCGGACATCAGGTCACAATATAGGGCCGTGGTGGAACATCCCCTTCTCTTCGATGACTTCTTTCATGATGATTGTTGCAATGTCCTCTGGATGGGAATGAAGTCATCTCTGAGTTTATAATCCGGTTCGTCTCCTAAGGATTCTGCCCATTTGCGGATATGTTCATCGTTTCTTGTTGTCATGCGAAGCTGTTGGTGATCCCTTCTGAACTCCATCATGAGATGGAAGAGGTAGAATCCATCGTTCTTGCTTGCTGTCGGTTGATGGATGCAGCAGAAGGTAGTTTTATGCGAGAAAGCCGGCTTGCTCTTCCTTTGTTTCCTGATCTCGATGTGGCCACCCCTCATGCTGAAGCCGTGGAGAGCATCATCCAGAATATTCATTATGTGGGTGTAGTCCTTCTTCTCGTAGTTTCTGGATGAGTCGAAATACACAACGTGGGAGACTCGCGGGAAAAGAACGATAAGGACGGCGCGCCCGTTGCTGCGGGAAAAAAACACCTCAAATTAGTCTCCATATGAGCGAAGGAATGATTGAAATGTATGAAAGGGTTGTCCGGCAATGACTTACATTGGTTGATAAGGCAGGAGAACTGTTTCCTTGTCCTTATTCATTATCATGAAGTATTCGATGTACTCCCTAGTAGCTTTACATTCAAAGTCGCCGAGACTCAAGAAGGAGTCATGCATGTAGTATGGATCCGCCACCGAGATTTGCGAGATTTGTTCTCTCTTGATGACGAAGTTCATATGTAGCGCAAAAAGGCGGACGATCATAAAATCGAGCCACCTCGTGAGAAACATCTCAAAGATGTGATCAAACCGCGGGAAGAACACTTCCGCGGGCAATGTGTCGACGTAGCACTTGCCCTCAGGCACACGAACCACGTAAAGCGGATATCCTGGATCCTCCGGGGCGAGAAGGCTTTTCTCAGTCGACAGCACATGGTCGTGCAGTCTCCTGAGATCCCCTGATATGCCCTCTAGCAGTTTTGGCGGTAGGGTCGGCTCGCCCGCGACATGGAACATCGCCGCACCTTTGACCGGTACACGGTCTGCAAAATCGGTCGACGGAGCCGACTGGCTGCTAGAAGCTTTGGCAGCTTTGGTGGCAGCAGAGCCTCTCTTCGGCGGTCTCTTCCTCTCCTTTTTCTTGGGTTGACCGTCCAGACCCTTCCTTACCCCCGCCACCAGTGTTGTCGGGCTAAGCACTTTACGACCTTCGGCTAGTTGACCCTGCGTTGAGGCGGCATCTGGAGGCATGTCCTATGAGGATTGCATGAAGAGAGACTTCTTCCAATCAACCCTAGGACGTTCTTGCCTGGGCACATCATCCATATCCTCATCCGCATGCTCATAGCCCGAGTCATATGGCTGACTCATCATTTGTCCATCGTCATAGGCGCCGGTACTGAGGAACCGAAGAGGTTCCTCCTCCATCTCATCATCCATTTCTTGTTCCACGGGGCCGACTACATCATCCACTATTGGACCGTCTTCCTCGTGCCGTCCGCCGCTCTCACCCGGCATGAGATCAGGCGCTGGTAATTGCATAGGTGGTGTGGTGTTCATACCTTGCTGATGTGATGTTGTCGTTGGTGTGCTCTCGGCCGCCTCCACACGAAGAAGATTCTTCGGCCACAGCAACATCCAACCCTTGCATTGTCCAAGCCGCATCAGGGTCTCGTCCTCCTCTCCCCCGAGCTGTACTGGAGGAGCCAAATCCTCGTGGACCGCTTTGACACTCACCAAGGAAACCCTTAAGGTGACAACGGGGATCGGCTGGCCGTGGAACAAGCGTTCCTTGGGCTTCAGTATCGTCGTGGTTCCCACGTCCACCTTCTGCCCGTTGATCATGTAAAGTATGGTGCACGGGGTTTCGTTGGCCTACAAAGACATGTCTGCGGCGTCAGACATCCGAAAGGCAACGGAAGCAGAAGATTATAGATATGTTGGTGCGATGCGTAATTACCGTGAGGGTGTCGAGCTCAGCCAAAGTCAAAGCCCCGCCAAGCACACCAGAGAAGGAGGATGGACTGCTATGAGCGGGTGTGGGACCTTGTGCGGTA
The DNA here is from genome assembly GCA_039707655.1 of Elymus sibiricus. NCBI lineage: Eukaryota > Viridiplantae > Streptophyta > Magnoliopsida > Poales > Poaceae > Elymus > Elymus sibiricus. The sequence continues at coordinate 287,588,644 of CM077676.1, forward strand.
GCGGTAGTAGGTGCTGGTGGTGCGATGGTCACCGAGTTGCTCCCGACGAAGCTGGGCATGGGAAAGTCTTCTGGCCCTTTGTTTGGGTTTTTCTTCGTCCAGTCAACAACAGCCGGAACCAAGGCATTAGCCAAAGATACGAGGTCCACTCTGCAGGCAGCTACTGTTGCCTCGACTACCGCTCTGAGGATCTTAGATTTCAGGACTTCTTGGGTCTCAGCTGATTTTTTGTCGACCGCAAGTGCCACCTTCTCATCGATGTTCACCTAACTAAACTTCCATCTTTGCCTTTTGGCCTCCGGGTCCTCATGGTAGTAGTACTTCCATGTGGCGCCGTCTTCGATACCGTGCACACGTCCATACTGCGGCCGCTTGCCCAAAGGGAGTCCCTTCAGTATGTTCAAGGACCGGTAGAGAGGGGTGTCCCACATGGGCCTCGCCGATGACTGAGACGACGAGTCGCTTTCAGCCGCAAGCTTGTGTTGATCTTTCTGCAAAAGGATGTTGACCGTTTACAAATGTTATTACAATGTGTAGTCGAATTGATCAAAAGCTAATATAAGGTGGTAATTACCAGTATTCTCATCAACTTCCTCGTGGGCTCGTCCGTGTAGAAAACTTTTTTTTCTTTGTCCCACTTGTACCGAGCCCTGATGAAGTCATGCTCCTGCAGGTCGGTGAACTCCGCCAAGGGGCCTGGGATCCCCGCGGCTTCATGTTCCGCGTCCTCCTTATCCCATATGGGTTTCTTGCCAATGTAACCACAGCTTCCGAGGCAGTGGTTCCCAGTGTTCCTTTGGTGAAGCCCCTTGAATTTCTCGGACTTACGCTTGGCATCTTCTGTAGCGTAAGTTTCCTTGAATTTTTTGTAGTCCTCTTCCGAAAGTGTGGGATTTTCTGCAAAAATCTTGGAGTAGGGTTCTTTCTTGTCAATCAATCGTTTCACCCTGACTTTCCAGGCGGACAATGTACTGCTGAACTTCCCCATGGCGGCGTTGTTTATCTGCTTCATGGCATCATCTTCCCACGGAAGTTTGATGTCATCCCGGCCGGGGAAATGGTATCTCTGGTGCAACTTCATTAGGAGGAGGTGCTCCATATTTTTTTGGTTTACTCCTTAAGTCTATGGCGTTGATGCTCGCAATGTCCCGTAGGATGCATCCGAGTTGGTTGCCATAGTTCTTGCGAGCTTCCGCGGGCGCTAGTGGCTCAAATTGCCGGGGTGCACCTCTGTGACCACCAGTCTGCCAGTGCCGAGCTTGTTAGAATGTCGTACCCTCGTACTCTTCTGCTTCGGCCCCGGTCTCGGCGCCAGTGTCGGTGCCATCGGTCCCGGTGGTGGTGTCGGTGTCGGGGTCGGCGGCAGTGGCACCATCGTCTATGACAAGGGGCCCTCCAAACCTTTGTCTGCCTGACTACACAAAAAGTCGAGGTAATCGTGTTCGTGCTGTAAGGGATCGTCGACCTCATGATGATCAGAAGCCCCGGCTTCGTCGTTGTTTGACATGTTCCCTACGTACAGTTAAGTTTGCAATTTAATTCTCAAACTATAATAAAATGAATAATGACATTAAAAAAAGGGCCTATGTTTGGCCGGAATGTTGATTCATTCCCGTTCCGGCAAATCCCGGGCAGTCGATATGTCCTAGTTTGTACCACAAGTCATGCCGAAATTCACGGAAAATTTCGGCATGACCTTTGCTAAAAACTGGACATATCGAGCGCCTGAAATTCGCCGGAATGGAAATGAATCAACATTCTGGCAAAACATAGGCCACTCGGAATGAGATTCCCTGCAAAGATGTACTAAAGTACAAAGAAATGCTCATCATCTCCATCATGCCCATCATTTGGCACATCATCTATGGCAAATACAAGAGCCAACATCATATTGCAGAAATAAACAACCAACTATATTCAGGTAGAAAATCACAATCATGTTGTTTGTATACAATATTCTTTACACCAACAAGTTTTTTTTAAATAGCAACAATTGAAGATAATGTTTACAACAACAATTCTGTTTTTCAAACAAATTATTCAAGATGAACAGTACTAGAAATCACTATGAACAAATTATTCAAGAGAAAATTTGTAGAAAAAATTTGCTACTAGTTATCCCTAAATGACTATGAACAGTAAAAGAAATCCTAGGGTTCATACACTCCAAATTTGAATTCTAGGACATTTTTTTGAATTTGATCCTAGGGTTCATACACTCCAAATTTTAGTACTAGGAAATTTTAATTTTAGGGTTCAAAATAGCTACTGTCCTAATTTGATTCCTTGGTAAATTATGAACCCTAGTGTAGTGGAATGCGACAGAAAACAAAAAAATTCGGTACAGCGAGCACGCCCAGGACCACTATGGAGATGTCATACAAGGTTTGATCTGATCCGTACCGACTCGTAGCACAGCGGAAGAAGAGCCGGTGTAGATCGTCGGTGCAGATCCCCGCAGCTAGGATTTACAACCTCCCAACTGTGAGGATGTACTCCCTCGTCGGACAGCCTTTCGGGTGGCGGTCGGACAGTCCCTCGGACGATGTCACAGACAGCCCTCCGGGAGGACCCTCGAAACTCGAACGGTAACTCGGACAGCCCTTCGGGAAGACATTCGAACAGCCCCTCGGGCAAAAAGATCGAAACTACAAACTCTCTACGGGGTTGCACACATATGGTGTCGGCTATCCGACAGGGCTTCGCCGTCCAGAACTAGTTCCTACCGGAACCCAGACAGCCTTTCGGCTCTACGAAACTATTTCGTGGGAGGGAGAGAGAAATAGCCACGATGAGTGTGGACAGCACACCCCTCCACCTCTATTTATAGGAAAGCCAAGGGGTAAATTTGGCATACAAAAATACCAAAAGTACCCCCACTTTATGTCTCATATAAAAGAATAAAAGGCAAAAAGGGGTGTCATGTGGAGCTCCATGGAGAAGCCCTACCTTGGCCGGCCACCTCAAGGGGGCCCCCCACATGGGGGTTCCTTGCTCCCCAATCCCTTCTAGAAGCCTTTTGGGAAATATCCCAAAAGGTGGCTTTCCAAAAATATCCATAAAGTGATTTTCACTATTCACGGAATCAATTTTCCGCGACCGTTAAATCCGAAAATATTTCTGTGGGTCTTAGAATAATTCCAGTACCCACACAAATGATTTTGGACGCGTTCCAAAATAATTTCGGATTAGTGATTTTCATCTGCGAAAAGCAACCAAATCGGTTCCGGCAGCTCCGGAACATTTCCGGTTTTTATCCCGGAAAATTCCCAGAAGTTTCCAGAACACTTCTGGCATCCTCCAAGAATTTCCAGGCGTGTGCCAAGACCAATTTGACTTAATGGTATCCCCTGAAACAACTTTTTTGTTTTACCGGAACTATTCCGGTGTCCTCTCCGAAACGTTTCCGTTGCGTCCGAAACTTTTCCGGTGATTTTCTCTCAGACTCCCTGTCTAGTATTCAGCAGAAAGATGACCCTTAAGCGTGTGACCCTATAGGTTCGGTGAAGTATAGACATGACCCAGAACACTTTCCGATCAACGATCAACATCGGAGCCGTGGACACCCATATTGACCCCTATGCCCACACGAATGAATATTCGAGTGAACCTCCAGTTGCCGTGTGCTATTAATGTTGCTTCACGATATATTACAAACACCCGAGGTGAGATTTATTGGCATCCCCGCGGATCAACAACTTGTCCACTATGCCAGTTACCTCGTTACCGGTTTTGTTCTCTTTTCTCGTTTCCGCGTTCCGGCATCCCAGTGATCAAATCACAATGTGTCTGGCCAGACGATGATGGATACCATAACACCGAGAGGGCCCGAGAATATCTCTCCATCGTCGGAGGAGCAAATCCCAATTTTGAGCTATCTCGTTTCTTGTCATACCTTTCCGTGAACCCGTAAGCCGCCGTAATAGCCACCCAGTTATGGATGACATTTAACAAACCCCAAAGTTCATGAAGCAAGTACGAAGGAACTCGATACTCTCATGGTCTAAGGAATTATGCAAACATTAACTATCTCTGTGTTATTAACCATTAACTTGTGACGAATGTATCTCATAGCATAACATCAATTCGGGTCGATTCAACACAAGTGTTCTACTAATTGTGCCGTCAAAATTGTCGGCATAGACATGCCCATGATCAGGAAAACAGGATCATCATGCAATACTTGAGCCAGTCTTAGAGGCATGACCAGGAATACATTTTACCGTTTATTATACCACACGTGCACATTAGTTTCCCTCCGAGCCTCGTGGATATTGCAGACTCGAGAATCATTGCAGTTATAGCATGGAACATAAACATTCATTACAAACTCGGAGATACAAAATAACTGTTATTACTCCCTCTAGGACATATCTCCTACAGACTCCCACTTGCACTAGTGTCATAATCTAGTTACATGGCTTCCCTAACACCAATGGCTATCCGGTGCTGCTCATGCTTTACTCGTGGTAGAGGCTTTGTCATCGGGTCTGACACGTTCAGATCCGTGTGAACTTTGCGTACTTTCACTAAACCCGCTTCGACATGATGTCGAATGAGTTTATATTTGTGTTCAATATGTCTTGTCTTATGGTGTGAACTTGGCTCCCTTGCCTGAGCCATGGCGCCACTATTATCACAATAGATCTCCACCGGGTCCAGAGCACTTGGAACCACACCAAGGTCTTCAAGAAATTGCTTGATCCATACCGCCTCCTTGGAGGCTTCTGAAGCTGCAACATATTCCACCTCCGTCGTAGAATCCGCTACAGTCTTTTGTTTGGAACTTTTCCAATCAACTGCGCCACCGTTCAATATGAAAACATAGCCTGATTGAGATTTGAAGTCATCAGGGTCAGTCATGAAGCCTGCATCAGTGTAACCACTTACAATGAGCTCTTCATTACCTCTGTACACAAGGAGTAAATCCTTGGTCCTTCTGAGGTACTTAAGAATACCCTTGACTGCTTCCCAGTGTTCCAATCCTGGATCACTTTGGTACCGGCTGCTAACACTTAGCGCATAGGAAACGTCCAGTCTTGTACATAGCATGGCATACATAATAGAACCAACTGCCGAGGAATATGGAACATCATTCATTTGTACTCGCTCATCGAGAGTCCGAGGACACTGATTCTTGCAAAGCACTATGCCAGGTGACATGGGGAGTAGGCCTTTCTTGGAGTTCTCCATGTTGAACCTTTTCAACACCTTGTCAATGTACATGCTATCAGGCGTTTTGATCTATCTCTATAGATTCCGATGCCCAATACATATGCCGCTTCGCCTAAGTCTTTCATTGAAAAACTTTTCTTCAATGAGTCTTTTATTTCGCTAAGAAAACTCACGTCATTTCCAATCAACAATATGTCATCCACATACAAGATTAGAAATGCTTTTGCGCTCCCACTAAACTTTTTGTAAACACAAGATTCTTCGTCATTCCTGATGAAGCCAAACTGTTTGACCACTTCATCAAAACAAATGTTCCAGCTCCTTGACGCTTGCTTCAGACCATAAATGGCTTTCTGAAGTTTGCATACCTTTCCAGCATCCTTATGAACGACAAAACCTTCTGGCTGTATCATGTATACATCCTCTTTGAGGTTTCCATTTAGGAAAGCCGTTTTGACGTCCATCTGCCATATTTCATAATCGAAATAAGCAGCAATTGCTAGTAATATCCGAACAGACCTAAGCAAAGCTACGGGCGAGAAAGTCTCGTTGTAGTACACTCCTGGAACTTGCGTGAACCCTTTTGCGACAAGTCTAGCTTTGTGGATAGTAATGTTACCATCCGCGTTCGGATTGCATGGCCTTGTGCCATTCCCTTGAGCTGGGCCCCACCATCGCTTCCTTGTAATGCGCAGGTTCATCGTCTTCGAGAATCAAGATTTCGTTATGAAACCACTCAGGTGGCTGGATAGCCCTACCTGATCTGCGCGGTTCAGTTACAACATTGTCTGAAGTTTCCGCATCACATGCGACAACTTCCGGCTCGGTTGTAGGGATAATTAGCGGAATTTCTTCCTGTTCCTTAGCCATATCAACGTTTGCCGAAGATTCACTAATCTCATCAAGTTGTACTATCCTCCCACTTACTTCTTTAGCGAGAAACTCTTTCTCAAGAAAGACTCCACTTTTAGCGACAAACACTTTGTGCTCGGAGGGTAGGTAGAAGGAATACCCAACTGTTTCTTTTGGATAACCTACAAAGTTACATTTGTCTGATCTGGGATTGAGTTTGGTTGGTTGTAAATGTTTTACATGTACCTCACATCCCCAAATTTTAAGATGCGACAAACTGGGTTTCTTCCCATTCCACATCTCATGTGGTGTCATCTTAACAGACTTAAACGGTGCTCTGTTTAGTGTGTGAGCGGCAGTTTCTAGTGCGTGACCCCAAAAAGATATCGGCAGATCCATAAGAGACATCATCGACCTTACCATGTCTAACAGGGTTCGGTTACGTCTTTCCGACACTCCGTTTCGCTGCGGAGTTCCGGGAGGCGTAAGCTATGAAACGATTCCACGGTCACTCAGATGTTGGCTAAACTCATGACTAAGGTATTCGCCTCCGCGATCAGACCGCAGAAACTTAATCCTTTTGTTACGATGATTTTCTACCTCATTCTGAAATTCTTTGAACTTTTCAAAGGGTTCCGACTTATGCTTCATCAAGTAGATATATCCATACCTACTCAAATCATCCGTAAAAGTCACGAAGTAGAAATACCAACCCCGTGCGGCTGTACTCATTGGACCACATACATCACTATGTATTATTTCCAATAATTCACCCGCCCGTTCAGGATGACCCGTGAACGGCGTCTTGGCCATTTTCCCCATTAGACAAGCTTCACATGTGTCAAATGATTCAAAATCAAAGGACGGTAAAACTCCATCTCTCTAGAGTCTTTGCATGCGTTTCTTTCCGATGTGGCCAAGCCGACAGTGCCACAAGTAAGTGGTGGTGGTATCGGCCTTCTTAAGGTGTTTAGCATTCACATTAAAGACATCATTTCCACATTCAAGATGTAGTATGAAAAGGCCCCCAACAATGGGTGCAAATCCATAAAACATATCCTTACAATAAAGTGAACAACCATTGTTCTGAGACTTGTATGAATACCCATCGTGTACTAAACATAATCCAGAGATAATGTTTCTACACAATGGTGGAACAAAATAACAGTTATTTAGTTCTAAGACAAATCCTGAAGGGAGACGTAGAGGCATAATGCCGACGGCTTGAGCGGCGATCCCAGCGCCATTCCCGACGCGCATCATGACTTCATTCTTTGCTAGCTTGCGCACGTTCTGAAGTCCCTGTATCGAGTTGCAAATGTGAACAACCGATCCGGTATCAAATACCCAAGACTTAGAATTTTCGCTAGCAAGCAAAACGTCAATGACATTAACTTGTATAACAATTATACCTTTTCCGGTTTTCCCGGACTTCTTATCTTCCAGATACTTCTTGCAGTTTCTCTTCCAGTGTCATGTGCCTTTGCAGTAGAAGCACTCAGATTCATTCTTGGCTCCGCCCTTAGAGTTGTTTTGGGAGCCGGTCTTACCGGCGCCCTTGCCCTTCTTTGGCTTGCCTTTCTTTTTGAAACTTGCGGTTTTATAACAAGCAACACTTGCTTGCGATTTTTCCGCAGTCCTCCTTCCGCAGTTTTCAGCATGGCGAGCACCTCTTCCGGTGTCTTCTCCATCCCACTCATGTTGTAGTTCATGAAAAAACCGTCGTAAGATGGGGGGAGTGAAGAAAGCATCATGTCCATCATATGGCCAGGCGGAATTGGAAATTCCAGGGTTTTAAGCCTTTCAGCATAGCCAATCATTTTGACTACGTGTTCGCCAACTGAACTACCCTCAGCCATCTTGCATTCCATCAAGGTCTTCATGATATCAAATTGTTCAGACCTTGCGGTTTCCCTGTACAGAGCATCCAATTCCCGGATCATATCACGGGGTTTATGGAGTTCAAAACGTTTTTGAAGCCCTGCACTCATGCAAGCTAGCATGAGACACTGCACTAAGTTATGATCATCATCCTTAGTGGCCTAGACATTTTGTTCATCTTCCGGGGCATCGGCCGCCGGTTTAGCTGGAAGAGCATTTTCAAGCACATACATTTTCTTAGCGCTCCTGAGGACAATCCTCAGGTTACGGACCCAGTCCGCACAGTTGTTTCCAGTCGTAGCTAACTTCTCTTTCTCTAACATCGGGCCTAAGTTGAACGCGGTGTTGCGAGCCATTTGATCTACAACGGTAGACACAAGTTCCACTTAGACTTTGTTCATAATGATTTTGGCACTAGTGAATAAACAATTTTATTCTAAAGTGCGCTCCCACTTAAATCAATATCTCTCATAATTGATTTTGAGTGATTCAAGATCCGAATACCAATTCGATGTCATAGAATCATCATCTCATGACGAGGATTTCAATTGGTAGGCCAACTTGCCGATCACATCTCTATGTGACTCTTGTTCATCTTTCGATGCGTGTGTTCCGAGCTCAGGACGATCCTGCCATGAACGTCAAGACAACCAAGTGATCTCGCTGCGAGGTCTGACCTCACCCGCCTTACATTTCTCCAATCGTTCGTACCCATGCATCCATGGCGCACCCCGAAAGATAGATGCTGTGATGGTGCTACACTTGGGAGAACACTAACTACTTGATATTTTTAGTGAGAGATCACCCTAATAAAAAGCGACTACCGCGCAATCAAAAGGGTGCATCATAAGGGATAAACATCTCAGGCAATTCATAATAGCACGATATGGTATAGCCCTTTCTGACGGAGAAGTCTTTAATTTTTTCGTCTTCGGCATTTGCGTCGGTGTTCACCTTCGCGAAGATTGCCACCACCTTGTCGATGCACCAGATAATATTGCTATCTCTATAGCTAATAAAATAAGTGCATTACTTAAGGTTGACACGCAAGTCATAAAAGTGACAATCATATGGCTCCAGCCACCATGCCGAATCATGACACGCAGGTCATGTTAATAAATTTACATCATATAGTCATCTCATACATAATCGAATTAATATGAGCATTGCTATACCACATCACATGCACATCCTGCAAAACCAAGTTAGACGCCTCTAATCGGTTTATGCAAAATTTTATTTTACGTGGCTTATAAGGTTTTGACTTAAACCGCAGCTACCAACGTTTTATCAAGTATGATTATTCAAGTCACTAGATTAACATCGCGGGGTGTATGAAACACGAGATAATAAAATCTCGAACCCCATACTAAACTTCGTCATACGCATGACCCCCGTGCAGATCATATCTGCATTGCCCTTTCATCTGCGAATTTCATCTTTCTTTTGACTATGGCGGAACCCAAAGAACTGATAGCACTTCGTTGATCAATCAGGATCTTGGATTGCCAGAACTTTGTGAAATTCCACCATGCTGTCTCGAGATCAGAAATACGTAAATTCTAGGGAAGCAACAAGAACATCGGGTAACAGATTTCATCTGCCACCCGCATAAATAATTTTCAGCAATAGATCTCATCTACTCCAAAATTATATTATGCAATACCCATACATCTCCATGTATTCTGGATCGTAACCTGCATCTATGCATAGCACGGCTCATGATGCCACTGTAGGGGAACGCGACAGAAAACAAAAAAAATCAGTACAGCGAGCACGCCCAGGACCACTATGGAGATGTCATACAAGGTTTGATCTGATCCGTACCGACTCGTAGCGCAGCGGAAGAAGAGTTGGTGTAGATCGTCGGTGCAGATCCCCGCAGCTAGGATTTACAACCTCCCAACCGCGAGGATGTACTCCCTCGTCGGACAGCCCTTTGGGAGGTGGTCGGACAGTCCCTCGGACGATGTCACGGACAGCCCTCCGGGAGGACCCTTGAAACTCGAACGGTAACTCGGACAGCCCTTCGGGAGGACACTCGAACAGCCCCTCGGGCAAAAAGATCGAAACTACGAACTCTCTACGGGGTTGCACACATACGGTGTTAGCTATCCGGCAGGGCTTCGCCGTCCAGAACTAGTTCCTACCGGAACCCAGACAGCCTTTCGGCTCTACGAAACTATTTTGTGGGAGGGAGAGAGAGAGAGAGAGCCAGACGAGCATGGCATGTGTATGAGAGCAAGGATGAGTGTGGAGAGCACCCCCTCCACCTCTATTTATAGGAAAGCCAAGGGGTAAAGTTGGCATACAAAAATACCAAAAGTACCCCCACTTTATGTCTTACATAAAAGAATAAAAGGCAAAAAGGGGTGGCATGTGGAGCTCCATGGAGAAGCCCCACCTTGGCCGGCCACCTCTAGGGGCCCCCCACATGGGGGTTCCTTGCTCCCCAATCCCTTCTAGAAGCCTTTTGGGAAATATCCCAAAAGGTGGCTTTCCAAAAATATCCATAAAGTGATTTTCACTATTCACGAAACCAATTTTCCGCGACCGTTAAATCCGAAAATATTTTTGTGGGTCTTAGAATAATTCCAGTACCTACACAAATGATTTTGGATGCGTTCCTAAACAATTTCGGATTAGTGATTTTCATCTGCGAAAAGCAACCAAATCGGTTCCGGCAGCTCCGGAACATTTCCGGTTTTTATCCCGGAAAATTCCCAGAAGTTTCCAGAACACTTCTGGCATCCTCCAAGAATTTCCAGGCGTGTGCCAAGACCAATTTGACTTAATGGTATCCCCTGAAACAACTTTTCTGTTTTACCGGAACTATTCCGGTGTCCTCTCCGGAACGTTTCCGTTGCGTCCGAAACTTTTCCGGTGATTTTCTCTCAGACTCCCTGTCTAGTGTTCAGCTGATAGATGACCCTTAAATGTGTGACCCTATAGGTTCGGTGAAGTATAGACATGACCCGGAACACTTTCTGATCAATGATCAACATCGGAGCCGTGGACACCCATATTGACCCCTATACCCACACGAATGAATATTCGAGTGAACCACCAGTTGCCGTGTGCTATTCCTGTTGCTTCACGATATATTACAAACACCCGAGGTGAGATTTATTGGCATCCCTGCGGATCAACAACTTGTCCACTATGCCAGTTACCTCGTTACCGGTTTTGTTCTCTTTTCTCGTTTCCGCGTTCCGGCATCCCAGTGATCAAATCACAATGTGTCTGGCCAGACGATGATGGATATCGTAACACCGAGAGGGCCCAAGAATATCTCTCCATCGTCGGAGGAGCAAATCCCAATCTTGAGCTATCTCATTTCTTGTCATACCTTTCCGTGAACCTGTAAGCCGCCGTAATAGCCACCCAGTTACGGATGACGTTTAACAAACTCCAAAGTTCATGAAGCAAGTACTAAGGAACTCGATACTCTCATGGTCTAAGGAATTATGCAAACACTAACTATCTCTGTGTTATTAACCATGAACTTGTGACGAATGTATCTCATAGCATAACATCAATTCGGGTCGATTCAACACAAGTGTTCTACTAACATTGTGTCCTCAAAATTGCCGGCATAGACATGCCCATGATCAGGAAAACAGGATCATCATGCAATACCTGAGCCAGTCTTAGAGGCATGACCAGGAATACATTTTACCGTTTATTATACCACACGTGCACATGAGTTTCCCTCCGTGCCTCGTGGATATTGCAGACTCGAGAATCATTGCAGTTATAGCATGGAACATAAACATTCATTACAAACTCGGAGATACAAAATAAGTATTATTACTGCCTCTAGGGCATATCTCCTACACCTAGAATAGTGATACTATCGAAACCCTAAATCCCCAATTACCGAAACCCGAAATTCCTAGGTAATTTTCTGTCCTAATTTGATTCCTAGCTAAATTCCTAGAAAAATAATCCTATTGCTTATCCCTAAATCACTATGAATAGTACTAGAAATCCTAGGGTTCATACACAAAAATTTCCTACTACTTATCCCTAAATCCCCAATTACCGAACCCTAGAACTAAGGCAGAGAGGGAGAGGAAATAAGAGAGGAGGGGCGCGCGGGGGACTTACAGATGGGGGGTCGGGGGAGACGGCAGCGTTGACGAGGAGGCAGAGGCGACGGCGAGGAGGCAGACGTCGACGATGAGGAGGCGGGCGTCGAGGAGGAGGCAGAGGCGACGGCAAGGAGCAGACATGGAGAGGGACGACGGCGAGGCAGTGCAAGCGGCGGTCGGCGTCGGCGTCGGCGGCGGTGGGGGACGGCGAGAGAGGAGAGTGGTCGAGGGAGAGAATGGAGAGAGAGGGGAATAGGAATTGGGGTAGAGCCAACGCGGGGGTTAAGTCAAATTAGCAGTAACGCGTGTTTCCCATACCCGCGCTACTGCTATAAAATTAGTTGTAGCGCCGGTTTCCCATACCCGCGCTACTGCTATTTTGCCTTAGAGGAAGCCGCGGTTTCCTCTTCCTTTTTCTTTTTCTTTTCATTTTCTTTTCTATTCCTTTCCTTTTTCTTTTTCTTTTCACTTTCTTTTCTATTCCTTACTTTTCTATTATGCACTAAGGTAGCTATAGCTATTTTAGTTACTTTTTCTTTTTCTTAGCTATTCCTTTCCTTGTTCTTTTCTTTTTCTTTTCTCCTCCAAAAAGACCGAGCCAGCATACCAGTCGACGGGAACGTTCCCCTCCCACATTGTATATAACTCAGTTTGATGCACAATATTAACTAGTGATAATAATTAGTGCATAATATAAATGTTATTTTCTCAGCGTCGACGTTTTCATTTCTGAGTGAGCTTCTTTCCTTTCTTGTTCACTGTCGAATAATTGAGCCCCTCGTTGTGACTTTTTCTTTTCCATGGAGTACGATCTTTCTTCGGTAATGTAGTCTTGATTCTTCTTTTGATGTACGCTTCATCATCATCGTCATCTTCCCTCATCGGGTTGTCGTACTGGTCGTAGTCTTCCTCGTTGGCGACTCCATCCATTCCGACGATACTCCTTTTGCCTCTCCTCACGACAACATGGCTCAGATTGCTCGGGTCGGTTAGGAAGAAGCATTGTGTCACATGCTTAGCGTGTACCCATGGCTCATTTTTGGCGATGATGTTCACGGTAGCGCTCTTGGCGTCGTGTATGGACATGGTAGTGAAAAACCGGTTTTCTCTATGGACAGACTTAGCCCATCTGACATGGAACATCGTCGCACTGTGCAGTCCAGAGTAGTCAAGCTCCCAGATCTCTTCGACCCTTCCATAGAATCTTTCAGTTGCGCTGTTGTCGCCGGACATGCATTCCATCCTCATCCCTGAGTTCTGGTAATCACTGGTTATATCTTTGGCCTTCGTGTAGAACGTGTATCTGTTGATATCGTATGCCTGATAGGTCGCGAGGTTGGGCGCGGGGCCATGTGCTAAGGCGTATATCAGCAATCCGTCAGTACAGCCCTCTTTCGGGGGATTAGCAAGAACATGCTGTTTGAACCAAGTCAAGAAAGTGAGGTTGTGCTCTCTAATAACTTCGGCGTCCGTCTTGCGCAGCCCCCGGTCACGGTATTTCTTTGAGATGGTTTCTTTGTGCAGTGTCACGAAAGGATCTACCACGTCTAGGTGATGTAGCACTACTAAGTTTGCTATGTCAAAGTCGTTGCGTCGACCCGAGTGGTCCACATGCAGTTCCCTCCGGCCGTTGGTATGACCTTCACCTCCGAGCCTCCCAAGGTGCTTGTTGACGAGCAAACCAACAACAAGGTCTCTGACGCCTAGATAATTCTCGCAGAAGGAGATGCACTCTTGGGTCAGAAAGCCCTGGACGATGCTTCCATCCGGACGGGACATGTTACGAACGAATCCTTTGATGACCCCATTCATCCTCTCGAACGACATCATGCTATGCAGGAATGTCGGCCCGAGGTCGATGATGTCATCCACAATGTGGACACACAGATGCACCATGACGTCAAAGAACGCGGGCAGGAAGTACATCTCAAGCTCATTTAGTATGACAACGATCTCTTCCTGTAGCCTTTGGAGTTGCTTCACACTGATCGACTTTCGAGAGATAACGTCAAAAAAGTTGCAAAGACCAGTAAGCGTGTCACGGACGTGCTGGTCCATTATCCCTCTAATGGCAACAGGGAGTATCTGCGTCATCATCACGTGACAGTCATGAGACTTCATCCCGCTGAACCTTTTCTTTGTCGTGTCTAGAAATCTGCTTATGTTCCCACAGTAACCAAAACTAACTTTGATTCCAGTAAGGAACTTGAAGAATTGATCCACCTCCTTCAGACTTAAGGTGAAGCAAGAAGGGGGGCAATATTGGTCTTCCTTCTGGTTGACTTTTTTGCCCCTGTCCCCCACCTCCGTCTCCGTCTTCGTGTCCTCCGATGACTTTTTACGGGGCATGTGGAGATCTGCCCTGATTTCCAAATCTTCCAAGTCTTTTCTTGCCTTTGGCCCATCCTTGGTCTTGTCTGGCATGTTCATCAGTGTCCCAAGCAAACTCTTGAGGACATTCTTCGTGATATGCATTTGATCAAGGCAATGAGGCGTGTCGAGTTTGGGCCAGTACTCCAAGTCCCAGAAAACTGACCTTGTTTTCCATATCTTCAGCAACGGCTCCGGTGCTTTTTTCATCTTTCCTGGTGCGGGGCACTCTTCCCAGTTTTTCAACAACTCATAGATTTCGGCGCCGTTCCTCTTACGTGGAGGTCCTCGATGCTCAGCCTCACCATTGAATAGATCTCCACGGTTTCTCCACGGGTCATCCTTCTCGAGCCATCTTCGATGCCCCATGTACACGATTTTCCTAGACCCGCCATCTTTCGTTAGCTACTGAGACGTTGTATCATCCATGCACCGGGTGCATCCACAATATCCGTGGCACACCTGTCCTGCGACATATCCATAACCGAGATAGTCGTGCACCGTCGTCATCAGAGCGGCTCTCATATAGAAATACTCTCCTTTGCTGGCGTCCCATGTCTTGACCGGTGTTTTCAATAACATGTCTAACTCCTCTTTCAGTAGCCCCAGATACAGATTAATATTATTTCCTGGTTGTTTCGGGCCTTGAATCAGCATGCTCATGTGTATGTACTTTGTCTTCATGCACTTCCAGGAGGAAGGTTGTACATCCATACAAACACGGGCCATGTGCTATGGTTGGTCTTCATGCACTTCACCTGCAAAAATCGATATTTGGTGTTGAACGCTCTCCACTCGCTTACATCCACGAGGTGTCTCAGCTTCAGATCATCTCCATCATCGGGCTTCACCCTCTCCGCTTTGCTTCCTTAGGATCTACGAAATAACACTGTAGACGGGGAGTGATCGGTAAGTACCATACAACTTTCTGGGGAGATTTCTTTCCGGCCTTCTTGTATCGAGAAGCATTGCACACCGGACAGCTGGTTTTTTCCGTGTGCTCATTCCGATAAATGATGCAATCGTTGATGCATGCATGGTATCTAATGTGCAGCAGATCAAGAGGGCACACGATCTTCTTGGCCTCATCGACACTAGTAGGACACATGTTCCCCGTGGGAAGAACTTTTTGTAGGTACCTCAAATGCTCATTGAGGCTTCTGTCGGTCCATTTGTTTTTCGCCTTTGTCTTTAGAAGTTCGAGCGTGAAACTCAAGCGGGTCACCTCGGGATCGCAACCATCATACAATGGAGTATGAGAGTCTACCTCCAGTTGCTCCAGCTTGGCCTCCTCTCTACAAACAACTCTGTCGTTACTCGTCTTCTTGCGAAGTAGGTCTCGATCATGAGGGTCCCGCATGACTGAACTTAGTAGCGATGAATGCTCCGGCATGTCCGCGTCTTCTCTATCATGTCTGGCCTCTTCTCTGCCCCCATGTCCGGCCTCTTCTCCGCCCCCATGTCTGGCCTCTTCTCCGCCGCCATGTCCGGCCTCTTCTCCGCCACCATTATCGGTCATCTCTTCGTCTGGTCCAATGTCATCATTGGCTGCCCCATCGACGTCATCATCTTCACTTATCCACCGAGTATAGCCATCCATGAAACCAGTCATGAGCAGGTGCGCTTTCAAACGGCCTTCCTTAAAGGGGTCGAGCAAGACTTCTCCTTTGCATCTTCGACACGGACATAAAATCTCCTTCCGGTTATTTTCATATATGTCGTGCACCGCGGATCGCAACCATCTTTCCACCATCATTCCACTGACCTTCATGATCGCCTGCGCGGTATAATTAATAAGCAAAAGGATTATAAACGCATCCATGCATGCATGCATCAAAGTCATACAAAAATTCGGCATGACCTTCCCTAAAAAAAGGACATATAGAGTTTTCCCGAAATTCGCCAAAACGGAAATAAATTGACATTTCGGCAAAACATAAGCAACTCTCATGTCACACACAATTCGGCAAATAAACATATAGGCGGCAACTCATGCCACACGCACAATTTCCATCATATCACCCAATTCGGTCATATCGCACACATATTTTCCATTAATTCTTCCAAGTACAATTTTTTACTCACCTAGCTATCTCGAGAGAGAAGCACGGTGACTAGATGGCTTTACTTCATTAAAGAATAGATCTATTTGGGGAGTTGATAGGTTCCACTTACTAAATGGATAGATCTAACTAGTAGGGGAAGGAGATGGCTCTAACTAGTGGAGGGAGGAGAGAAAAGTGAGCTAAGAGAGAAAAGGAGTGCATTAATGGAGATGGTGGAGGGGGCATTAAAGTAGAGAGAAGAGAGGTAGGAGAAGGAAGAGAGAAGAAAGCTAGCTAATGGGGAAAGCAAGTGAGGGAGAAGAAGTGAAGCAGAGAGGAGGGGGAGGGGGGTTGGAAAAGGTGGCAGCTGCGGCTTAGCAGTAGCGCGGGTTGGCGCCGGCGCTACAGCCAAGAGCAATATCAGTAGCGCCGATCTGCGCAACGCTCTACTGCTAAGTGGGGTCCACCACGTGGGTCGATGCAGCCGTAGTTGCTGTGTGTGGTACGCGACCCCCGCTACTGCTAATAGCAATAGCAGTAGCGCTTGTTACTTTGCCCGCGCTGCTACTATTCGTTGCCTGGTGAGTAAGGTGGGGCCCACTTAGCAGCAGCGATGTCAAGTACACCCGAGCTACTGCTAAGTTGATACTAGTAGCGCCTGTCCGTGGCCCGCGCTACTGCTAATTACCAGTAGCGCGTCCCTTTGACCCGCGCTACTGTTAAGACTCCACCTATAAGGTTTTCCCTAGTAGTGCCCCTACCTGAGATCTATTGGTTTTAGCACCGACACGTACATCGGCATTATGAGGAAGGTTGAACCCAGGTACTCCCCTCAGAATTCTCTCCGAACTCCGACTTGACGAGCCCCTCGTGAATATGCTTCTGAACATTTTTCTTCCTCTGAAAAATTTCTGAAATTTTTGGGCCACAAATAAGAGGCAAACAAAACTCAATAAAATTGATAGCAACAACTCCTACAAGTGTCTAGGGGCTATATCAAGCATTCAAACTACTTAGAACCAAGTGGACTCAACATGCAATCTCATTTTCATGGTCACCAACAGCGGCAAAATAAGCGAAGTATAAACCACTAGAAAAAAAACTAATTGGATCAATGAAGGAGTCACATACCAAGGAACAATTTCTTCGAAAATTTTCGGAAAAGGAATTCCGAGCAAAGAGATCGAAAATTTGTGTGCATGAGCAAGAACACGGGCTAAGAACTAGACATGAATTTTTCTGGAGGTGGAAGAAGGCAATGGGCATGGGAGCTAAGTGAGAGAGGTCCCGTGGGCCCCACACGGCACCTGGGCGCGCCCAGGGGGTAGACGCGCCCTGCTACCTTGTGTTCAGCAGGTGCACTCCCTGGGGTGTGTCAAGTGCCAAAAATTATCTTTTATACAATAAAAAATCATGTTAAATTTTTATGACATTCTGAGCACTTTTATTTCTGGGTCATTTTTATTGCATAGATAATTTAGAAAACAGGAAAAATGGGATATTCTATTGCATTAAACTTTATTCAAAACTAAAATAACAGAGGACAAACTAGAGTTATTACAGAAAATTGTGCTTACGGAATTCATCGATCATATACTCCTCAAAAAGAATCCATTAACAAGGTTGATCAAGTCTTATTAACAAACTATTTCTATGTGGCATAAAACCGAAGAACTTTTGTATAGCACGAAGTTACCTCAACCGGGATATGCATGGTCCCAGTTATAAGAGTTTGATATTTCTTTTCTGAAACCGGAAGAGGAAATTCAAAGCCTCCAATAGTGATAGTCATAACTTTTTCAACATAATTGAGACTATTTATTTTATTTGTAGTGTTTGGGAAATAAACCGTATGCTCATTGCCATTAACATGAAAAGTGACCTTGCTTTTATTACAATCAATAACAGCCGCTGCAGTATTAAGAAAAGGTCTCCCAAGGATAACCGACTTGTTGTCGTCCTCGGGGATATCAAGAATAACAAAGTCTGTTAAGATAGTAACATTAGCAACCACAACCGGGACATCCTCACAAACACCAACATGTATAGCAGTGAATTTGTCAGCCATTTGCAAGGAAATTTATGTAGGAGTCAACTTACTCAAGTCAAGTCTTTTATAGAGAGAGAAGGGCATAACACTAACACCAACCCCTAAATCACAGAGAGCAGTTTAAACATAATTGTTCTTTATAGAGCATGATATAGTGGGTATCCCTGGATCTCTGATACGTCACCAATGTATCTTTAATTTTCGATTGTTTTATGCTATTATATTATCAATCTTGTATGCTTTATATGCCATTTTATATCATTTTTGGGAACTAACCTATTAACTCAGTGCCCAGTGTCATTTCCTGTTTTCTGCTTGTTTTTGGTTTTCCAGAAAATCCATACCAAACGAAGTCCAAACACGATGAAACTTTTGGACGATTTTTTCTGGACAAAAGGAGACCCTAGAAGCTTTGAGAGGAGGCTAGAAGACGTATGAGGGAGCGACAAGGCAGGGGCGCGCCCTGGTGCCTTGTGCCCCTGTTTCTCCAATTGACCTAATTCCAGCGCTATAAATTCCCATATTTCCGGAAACCCTCAGGAGAGGTCCCAAAACAATTTTATCGCTGCCGCAAGCCTCTGTTCTTCCGCGATCCAATCTGGAGGCCTTTTCCGGTACTCTGTCGGAGGGGGAATCCATCACGGAGGCCATCTTCATCAACCTTGTTGCCTCCCGGATGATGTGTGTGTAGTTCCCACAGGACCTACGGGTCCATAGCAGTGGCTAGATGGCTTTCTCTCTCTCTCTTGATCTTCAATACATTGATCGCATCTGAGATCAATCCGATGTAAACTTTTGCAGTGTGTTTGTTGGGATCCGATGAATTATGGGTTTATGATCAGATTATTCATTGAAATTATTTGAGTCTTTTCTAAGATTTATCTATGTGTGATTTATAGCCTTGTATTTCTCTCTGATCTATCTATCTCTTTTGGCCAATTAGATTGATTTATCTTCAGTGGGAGAGGTACTTGGTAGTAGGTTCAATCTTGTGGTGTCCTTACTCTGAGACAGGAGGAGTTGCAAGGCACGTATTTGTATTGTTGCTACCAAGTAAAACGATGGGCTAGAACATATTATTTGATCTTGCTTTGTCTACATTATGTCATCATGCTTCAAGCATTACTCTGTTTGTTATGAACTTAATACCTTGCGATGCATGCTGGATAGCGCTCAAGGGGTGGAGTAATAGTAGTAGGCGTCAGTAAGCTTAACAGTCTACTTGCCACGGACGTAATGCCTATATATTGATCATGCCATGAA
Source organism: Elymus sibiricus (assembly GCA_039707655.1). NCBI lineage: Eukaryota > Viridiplantae > Streptophyta > Magnoliopsida > Poales > Poaceae > Elymus > Elymus sibiricus. The sequence goes on from CM077676.1 coordinate 287,608,374, forward strand.
TATCATCATAACAATGCGCTATTCTATCAATTACCCAACAGTAATTTGGTTACCCACCATTGCTATGCTCATGAGAGAGATGCCTCTAGTGAACGCTATGGCCCTGGGTCCATTCACTTTATATTACTAAAACCCTAAAAATACTTGCTGCAATTTATTTTCTTCTATTTTCCTTTTTATTTTATCTATCTACCACTATCAGATTTAATCCTTGCAATTAACGAGTACAAGGGGATTGACAACCCTCTTGCCCGCGTTGGGTGCAAGTATTTGCTTTGTGTGTGTGCAAGTACCATCTATCTTGTTTGTGTGGTGTCTCGTACTGGTTCGATAACCTTGGTTCTTAACTGAGGGAAATACTATCTGCTACTATACTACATCACCCTTCCTCTTCGGGGAAATCCCAACGCCTATCACAAGCAGCAATCTCCTAGTTTTCCAGGTATCTTTCCCTTGAAGGAATAATTTGCAAGCATAGTAGAGATTTCAGCCTCAGGTATTTTCCTTTTATTAGTGACAATATTTTTCATATATTTAGCATAAGGAGGCATTTTCATAGCATCAGTCAAAGGTACTGCTACTTGTAAACTGCGTTGGGATTTTCCCCGAAGAGGAGGGGTGATGCAGCACAGTAGAGACAAGTATTTCCCTCAGTGAGAACCATGGTATCAATCCAGTAGGAGAACCACGCAAAACTTCGTGAGCAGCACGTACACACACAAAAGCAAATACTTGCACCCAACGCGGGCAAGAGGGTTGTCAATCCCCTTGAACTCATTATTTGCAAGGATTAAATCTTGTAATGGTAGATGGATAAATTGCAAAATAAAATAAAAGTAAATAAATTACAGCAGGGTATTTTTAGGTTTCTTTTTATATGATTTAAGTAGACCTGGGGGCCATAGTTTTCACTAGAGGCTTCTCTCTCGAACGAATATTATATGGTGGGTAAACAAATTACTGTTGAGCAATTGATAGAAAAGCGCATAGTTATGACGGATTCATGGCAATGATCATGTATATAGGCATCATGTCCGAGACAAGTAGACCGACTCCTGCCTGCATCTACTACTATTACTCCACCCATCGACTGCTATCCAACATGCATCTAGGGTATTAAGTTAATAAAAACATAGTAACGCCTTAAGCAAGATGACATGATGTAGACAAAGTAAAACCCAATCAATATGAATAAACCCCGTCATTTTACCCTTAATGGCAACAATACAAATACGTGTCTTGTCCCTTTCTATCACTGGGATATAGAACACCGCAAGATTGAACCCATTACAAAGCACCTCTCCCGCTGAAGATAAATCAATCTAGTTAGCCAAACCAAACGGATAGATCGAAGAGAAATACAAAGCTATAATAATCATGCATAAAAGAATTTAGAAAATACTCTAATATTTCTCGTGAATAATCTAATCATAAACCCACAATTCATCGGATCCCAACAAACACACCGCAAAAGAAGATTACATCGGATAGAACTCCAGGAAGACCGAGGAGAACATTGTATTGAAGATCAAAGAGAGAAAAGAAGCCATCTAGATATGGACCCGTAGGTCTGTGGTAAACTACTCACACATCGCCGGAGGGGCAGCAAGGTTGATGTAGAAGCTCTCCGTGATCGATTCCCCCTCCGACAGAGTACCGGAAAAGGCCTCTAGATGGGATCACGGAAGAACAGAAGCTTGCGGTGGCGGAAAAGTTATTTCATGGGGCTCTCTCTTGGTTTCCCAATATTTAAGAATTTATAGAAGTGGAATTAGGTCAAAAGGAGCCACAAGGGGCCCACAAGGCATCTTGGCGCTCCCCCCTAGGGGCGTGTGGGGTTGCCTTGTGGCTTCCTCGTGAGGCTTCTGGCCTCTTCCCGAAGCTTCTAGGGTCTCTTTTGTCCAGAAAAAAATCGTCAAAAAGTTTCGCAGCATTTTGATTTCGTTTGGTACTGATTTCCTAAAAAACCAAAAACAAGCAGAAAACAGCAACTGGCACTGGGCACTAGGTTAATAAGTTAGTCCCAAAAAATGATATGAAATAGCATATAATTGCATATAAAACATCCAAGATTGATACTATAATAGCATGGAACAATCAAAAATTATAGATACGTTGGAGACGTATTAGCATCCCCAAGCTTAATTCCTGCTCGTCCTCGAGTAGGTAAATGATAAAAACAGAATTTTTGATGTGGAATGCTACCTAACATGTAATATCTTTTGCGGTATGAATATTAAGAAACAAGTGATTCAAGGCAATAGTCTATCATTTGATATAAAGACATCAATACTCAGGCATACCAACAAACAATCATGCCTTTCAAAATAAAAATGCTAAAGAACGCTATCCCTACAAAATCATATAGCCTGTCATGCTTAGTCTTCCTAACACAAAGTATTAATCATGAACTACCCCGATGACAAGCCGAGCAATTGGTTCATACTTTTTAACGCGCTTCAGCTTCTTCAACTCTCACGCAATACATGAGCGCGAGCCGTGGACATAGCACTATGGGTGGAATAGAATGTGGTGATAGAGATTTTTAAGGGGAAGTCAAAAAGGAAGATAGTCTCGCATCGACGCGGCTAGTCAATGGGCTATGGAGATGCCCATCAATTGATATCAATGCGAGGAGTAGGGATTGCCATGCAACGGATGCACTAGGAGCTATAAGTGTATGAAAGCTCAAACTGAAACTAAGTGGGTGTGCATCCAACTTGCTTGCTCATGAAGACCTAGGCCATTTGAGGAAGCCCATCATAGGAATATACAAGCCAAGTTCTATAATGAAAAACTCCCACAAGTATATGAAAGTGACAACACAGGAGACTCTCTATATGATAAACATGGTGCTACTCTGAAGCACAAGTGTGGAAAATGATAGTTTCCCTTTCTCTCTTTTTCTCTCATTTTTTTTGTTGGGCTCTTTTTGACCTCTTTTTTTTCGTCAGGAACCTCATCCCGACTTATGGGGGAATCACAGTCTCCATCATCCTTTCCTCACTGGGACAATGCTCTAATAATGATGATCATCACACTTTTATTTACTTACAACTCAATATTACAACTCGATACTAGAACAATATGACTCTATATGAATGCCTCTGGCAGTTTAACAGGATGTGCAATGATCCAGGATGTGCCACAAATACTATGTCAGCTATATGATCATGCAAAGCAATATGACAATGAAGATGTGTGTCATATAAACGGAATGGTGGAAGTTGCATGGCAATATATTTTGGAATGGCTATAGAAATGCCATAATAGGTAGATATGGTGGCTGTTTTGAGGAAGATATAAAGAGGCTTATGTGTGATAGAGCGTATCATATCACGGAGTTTGGATGCACCGGCGAAGTTTGCACCGACTCTCGAGGTGAGAAAGGGCTATGCACGGTACCGAAGAGGCTAGCAAATTGCGGAAAGGTAAGAGTGCGTATAATCCACAGACTCACATTAGTTATAAAGAACTCACATACTTATTGCAAAAGTCTATTAACCCTCGAAGCAAAGTACTACTACACATGCCCCTAGGGGGATAGATTGGTAGGAAAAGACCATCGCTCATCCCCGACCGCCACTCATAAGGTAGACACTCAATAATAAATCATGCTCCAACTTCATCACACAACTAAGGACTATACGTGCATGCTTCGGGAATCACAAACCTTAACACCAATATTTTTACAAAACCACAATTATTCACTAGTACATCCACATATTACCATCTTAATATCACAAAACTATTGCAAGGAATCAAACTTATCATATTCAGTGATCTACATGAAAGTTTTTATTATATCCCTCTTGAATACCTATCCTTTATGGACCAATCTTATAACCCATGCAAATTGCCATTACTATTTATTAGACTCTCAAAAAGATTTAAGTGAAGCATGAGAGTGCAACTATTTCTTTAAAATATAATCACCACCATGCTCTAAAAGATATAAGTGAAGCACTAGAGCAACTGCCTAGCTCAAAAGATATAAGTGAAGCACATAGAGTATTCTAACAAATCACGATAAATGTGTGTCCCTCTCAAAAAGGTGTGTTTCAAAAGATTATTGTGGCAAACTAAAAAGCAAACAACGAAAAGAAAACTATGGCACAAGACGCTCCAAGTAAAACACATATCATGTGATGAATAAAAATATAGCTCGAAGTGATATACCGATAGATTGTAGATGAAAGAGGGGATGCCATCCGGGGCATCCCCAAGCTTAGAAACTTGGTTCTTCCTTGAATATTACCTTGGGATGCCTTGGGCATCCCAAAGCTTAGGGTCTTGCCGCTCCTTATTCCTTCATCCATCGTGATCTCACCCAAAAGTTGAAAACTTCAGCACACAAAACTCAACAGAAACCTCGTGAGATCTGTTAGTATAACAAACAAATCTTAAACTTTAGGTACTGTTATAAATTGATTCATATTTAATTCTTGCATAATGCTACTGTACTCTAACTTCTCCATGACTTATACCCCCCGATATAATCCGTAGCATCACTAAAATAAGCAAACTATGCAATAGAAAACAGAATCTGTGCAAAACAGAACAGTCTGTAAAGATCTATTTAAAAGCTATACTTTTGTAATGCCAACAATTCTAAAACATTAGGAAAACATAAAAAATTCATATACCAATACTGTGTAAAAATTTCATATTTTTCTGATGTTCCAGTACAGAACCAAAAATCCAGAACTGGGCGCAAAACTTTCTGTTTTCCAAACAGCATCAATTATACTATCATCCAAATCATCCTAAAGGCATTACTTGGCACAAACACTAATTAAAAGATAAAAAACACAATAATAACAGATGCTACAATTGTGTAACAAAATAAAAATAAAAATTGCGATAAAAATGAATGTTGGGTTGCCTCCCAACAAGCGCTATTGTTTTATGCCCCTAGCTAGGCATAATGCATAGTTTCAAGTATTATCATCCTTAGTTTTGCCAATTTAGATGGGTTACTCTCAAATCCCGGAGTGTGACGCCCCAGTTTATAATCGTGCACTAACCATACATGCATCATGCACGACCACGAATGGTAACTCACGTCAATATCACAACACAACTCTACGACACAAATTTAAACAAAGAAACATAATAATACAAACAGGGGTCGCAAGACCCGATATTACATCAAGAGTTAGGTCTGACTACAGAAATTTACAAGGGTGCCTTAAGAAGACTAAGTAGAACAATGACACTAGATCGAAAGGCAAGGCCTCCTGCCTGGGACCTCCGGACTACTCCTGGTCATCGGTCTCCACGTAGTACGTGTCATCGGGGTAACCTGCACCCGCGGTACTACCAGTTGGTGTAGCAACCGGGTCGAATGAAAAGAGTAGCAAAGCAATGGTGAGTACTCATCCAAAGTACTCGCAAGACTTACATCAGAACTATACTAGTTATGCATCGGTATCAAAGGAATGGGGTAGTATATGTGGACTATACTGCAGAAATGCCAGAATAAGGGGGAGAAGCTCATCCTATCGAAGACTACATCTTCTTGCAGCCATCATCTTGCAGCAGTAGAAGAGAGGAGCTTATATGGTATCAACTTGTACATACATATAGCAATAAACCTGCTCGAAGATCCTCTCCTCATCCCTAAGAGAAAGCGATCATTGGGGGTATCTGTCTGTTATCTGGGTGTGTTTTAACAAGTATCCGGTTTTAGTTGTACGAGGTCGGGATACAACTCCAAGTCGTCCTGTTACCGTGGACACGGCTATTCGAATAGATTACTTCCCTGCAGGGGTGCACCACATTACCCGATACGCTCAATTACCTCTGGCCAGACTCACTTTTCTGGGTAATGCCCGGCCTCGGATAATCGACACGTTGTAGTCCTATCTAGGTTCTCCAGAGAGGTCAGCACGCCGGTCTACATCCTAAGTGCGAAGGGGTTATGGGCCAATCGCCCTAAGCACTCCTGCGCGTTGCGCGACTGGTTGGGGACCAATCATGGCTACCTCTTTATAGAAAGCAGGCGCTTACAGATCACCCCAACAATCAGCCGACTCAAGTGTGATGTCTGACAGAGCTTTCGGGAGAATCGTATGACGACGAGGGTCCCATATACCATTATCCCATGCGACGGTTAGTGCGTATATGCCAATGGCAGTCTCAGATCAAATACACCGAACTCGTTAAGCATGTTATTTTTAAGTAATTGTGGACAACGACCAGGGTCCAGTCCCACCTCTCTCCTAAGTGGTCTCTACCTGCCCTGTCGTTCCGCCACAAAGAATCTCTCGTGGGTGCCCTCTAAGCCACCCCGAGTTTAATCATATCATGTAACATTGTATAGTGTATATAATATAAAGCAGTAATAGTCTTCCTCTTCGTCGGCATCTCGTTGCAGTCCATCTCGCTCCATGTCGCAGGCCACCGAAGTCCGGTGTCCACCGAAGTAACATATATAACATGCAATATAAGGCATATCCGTGATCATCGCCCGAAGGGATCATGGCCCGATAGGATAACATGGCAGACGGACAAGGATGTAGGGCCACTGATGGGACTCTAGCATACCTAGACTAAGCATGGTAGGATTGCAGGTATGGTATCAACAGTAGCAGCAAAGACAGGCTATGCAATAGTATAGGATCTACCGACAAAGTTGTAACAGTAACACTACTCTAATGCAAGCAGTAGAGGGGAAAGAATAGGCGATGTCGGAATGATCAAGGGGGGTTTGCTTGCCTGTAAGCTCTGCTGAGAAGGACGGGTCGTCGTCGACGTAGTCGTACTCGAGGTCAGCGGCAGTCTCGAAGTCTACCGAAAGAATAGAGGAGACGGGGGGAAACAGATAAATAACATGCATACAAATGCAACACAAATGCATGTCATGGCAATGTGTGTTGATGATATGCTCTAATGCATCCTAAACAATTAAAAAGAAGAGGGAAAACATTTGGCAATGTTTTCCCGGCTCCAGGAATTATTCGGTCAGATGAACCTGATGCAAAATGTCCAGGTTCATTATGTTAGAGGGGTCTGGCAGGTATGTGGATGGCATATTCGGATTCTTCATATTTTTTCGATCAACTTTCATATATAAATTATTTTCATCCGAGTTACGGATTATTTAATATGAATTTCCAAAGTTTAAATGATTTTATGGGATTTCTGGATTCAATTTAATTCAAAATTATATTAAATATTAAATGCTATGGGTACATAGAAGTGTACCCAGCAAAGTGCTCTGTGAGGCTGACAGTGGGCCCAGTGGGCTGAGTCAGCATGCACAGTCAGCAGGTCAAAGGTCAAAGTTGACCACTCAACAGGGCAGGAGGGATCCACATGTCATTGGCTGGGTCAATCCCAGTCAGCAGTTTGACTGGTCAACTGGGTCCAGCGGGGCCCATACGTCAGTGGATGTTAGTATTAAAAGTGTTTATTTATTCCAATTAAGTTAATTATGGTTGTGTGGCCCGGTGGTCAGTGAGGGTTGGTGGGAGTAATTAGATTAGCATCTAATCTAAACCGGCAGGGGCCCAGGTGGCGGTGGCACTAGCCGGCCACTAGTGCGGCCAACGTGCGCGCACCAGGGGGCAAGCCATGGCCGGAGTGTGGCCGGCAGGCGGCGGGCGCGGCGAGCGAACAGCGGCAGGCGGCAGCAGGCGGTGACGGCGGCGGCAACAGTAGCAGCAGGCCGCAGCGCAGCAAGCAGCAGCAGGCGGCAGCCACAGTAGTAAGCAGCAGCGGCAGCAGCAGGGGGCGGCGAGGGCAAGCAGCGGGCGAGGCCATGCACAGGCGGGCACGCGCGAAGGCGCGGCCGTGGGCGCAAGGGCGCACGGGCAGGGACGCAGTGACCGCGAGCTCGACGGGAGCTCAGGCAGCAGCAAATCGAGCAGCGAATCGAGCACGGGGAAGAGGGGTTTGGACACGGTGCTCACTTAGAGGCGCAAGAAAGGCCGTTTGGGGGCTTAGGAGCAGCAGAACAAAGTGAATCATAGCGGTGGAGAGGCGGTGTCCCGAGGTTGAAGACGACTCGATCCGGTCGATGCGGGGCGCCCTGGCTCGATCTGGTCCTCACAGGTGATGTAAATGACGACGGGGAAGCCGGGGGACGCGCTAACTTGGCGCGGGGACGATGGTGGCCACGCGGACGGAGAAGGCCATGGTGATGCTGTGTTTGAGCGAGCTCGGGATCGAGCAGAAACTGCGCGAGAGGGAGAAATGGGGGCTAGGGTTCGACGAGGGGGGAGGGGGCTCGGGGCGACCTTATCCACCAGGGGAACCGCGGGATGGCCGGTACGTGGCCATCCTGGCCACGGACGCGCGCGCGGTGTCCACATCACCCACGGTGAACAGGAGGTTGAAGAAGGGTGTGGTGGTGGGCTAGGCCGGCTGTGCACTGTGCACACTTAAGCCCAGATGCACATTAGTTTTTAGGTCTTTTTCTTTTTCTTTTTCTGTCTTTCAATTGAGTTGTTGTTTTCTATTATAATTTCGTACCAAATGATTTTTGTTGTATATGAAATTTGTCACATAAATATTAGGCAAGGTGTAGAACAGGCACAACAAGTTTCAATTTATTTCGAACAATTTAAATATTTTTATATTTTAAAATGGCCAAATTTAGTGCTGCTGGATTAGTTTTAAAATGGTTAGGAGGATTTAAATATTCCAAATGATGTTTGTTCCTACATAACAACTACTTAATGATTATTTGCCACTCAACCAACAATTTCATTTTACTATTTGAAGAAATAATAATTTGACTTGCATTTGAATTTGAATTTGACTTGATTTGGATCAAAGTGAGGTTTAGCAAAATTAATCATGATGACATGGCACCATTAACAAGATGTCATTGTAGCTTAATTATAGGGGCGTTACAACTCTCCTCCACTCAAAGAAAATCTCGTCTCGAGATTTAAGAGGTCGAGTAAGGGGGAAAAGGTCTGGCTACGAATCTAACGAATCTTCTTGGTCTTGGTTGCTCTCCCCGAAGAGGTCAATCTATTACATTGATGTCTTCATTCCTCTGCATTAGGGCATCATGATGAAGTCTTCACCCTTCCTTCATGATCTCCATCGTAATTACGAAAAAGATAAGAGGAAAAACTCTATAAAATTGGATTGAACCAAGTCGAGCATCGGTCGGTTAACACAGGGCATGAGGCATAAGGCATCCCTCGAGTTGAAATTCAGGAATAACATCGAAAGTCATATAAGAAGGTACAAGAAGTTCTGAACGTGTAGGCAATCATTCGATGCCTAAAATGGATTGTGAAGGGAGTTCAGAGTAATGAGGAATAATCATGATGTCTGATACGAGGGGGAAACCATTTCAAGGAAGGTGGCTCGTGGAAATACATACGAAGCCAAGTACAAAAGGTGAATTCGGAATCAAGGATCACATACTCATTTACGTGAAAGTTCATAATTAATGAGGGAGTTTCCGTAAGGAATTCTAAAGAATGGCAGGCTCGAGGTAGAATGATAATCGATCACATGGGCAACTGGAGTATATAGTCGCAAGTGCTACAGAAAGGCAAAGCGCACCAGTATGTATTTGAGGACTCGAGCATTTCTGAATCATTAGGATGATCAAAATCGAAATGATCAACATACATACCACCATGATGAATAAGAAGGGTGGTGGCATCTTGTGTGATCATGATACAAGGTTTGTCAGAGGAGCATTATGTCGGCTATGTTGGCAACATCGTCGGTACCAAGGGCGGGGGACGAAGAGAACCATTTTCCTGCTCCTTAAAACGAGGCGGACCAATAGGCAAAGTTCTTGTCCACCAGTGGTTACCGGAATGTCATCAACAATAGTAACAGGGTCTTACTAACAGAGTTGTACACTGAGGTGTTTACATAAGCAGGGAATTATTACTGCTTAGATCATATAAGTTACAAGAAAAGTTAAACAGACCAACAGAAAGGAAAATATGGTTATTCGATTAATCGCACCAATGGAAAGGAAAATGTGTTTATACACAAGTATTAGGAGTATATCTTTCCCAAGGACAAGCAGAGCATGATATACATGGCAAGACAGAAGTACGCAACCCTTTAAATAAACGGGGCAAGGAAGGTAGATTGACATCTTGGAAGAAGTCAAAAGGTTGACGAAGATCATGGCACATTATGTCGAGAGGTTTCATGAAGATGTAATCAATCAGTGACGACATCAAGCAAAAGGAATGGTGAAGCGAAAAGTTACCGAAATCATTGATAAGATGCACTCTCAGAATCAGAGTTGCCTTTCAAGACAAATAATATGATGTCGAAAGCTAGACTAAATCATAGTGCACTATCGGAATTGTGTTCCGGGGGTGAAGGACAAGGTAGCACAGTCAAGCTTTAGCATGACGATTATGATGTAGCCAATCGGCTAAGAATGACATGATTGAGTACAAGCTCATAAGTAATGAAGATTATCAAGAGTAATTGAATCACAGTGCGGACTCGATTCACTTGCCGGTGTTCTCGAGTGACAAACAGCTCAGAACCCAGGGAAAACTGAAATTGGCGAGAAATAATACTTGATAAAGAACTCATAAGAAGTATGCAGTTCTGTGATATTCTCGAGATACCAGAGGGTAGTACTCGAAGGTAGATCAATTTAGAGGTTGTAGTGGTGTACTGATCTATACAAGACAAGTGTTTTAACTTGTCCGAGAAATGGAATCAAAGGAGAACAATATGGTCAGAACCATGATTGCAAATTACCAAACCATAGATACAAGATGAACTTATATCAAGGGGATAATTATTTTTACAAGAAGCTTCAATCATAAGATCTACATCGTTTCCATGTGCATGAACATAAAGTTCAAGGTCGACTCCCACTTCTTCAATGCACAACTTCTCATTCACTGCTCCGTTAAAAATGTTTTGAGTCTAAAAATTTACCTGGTGAAAAACCTTCCGGTTCACACAGATGGAAAAAGCTTGGATCCAACCCATCGGGGCATTTTAGGAACCTATACAACACACTTATAGAAGCAACGGATACAAGCTCGAAAGCAGAGGGCTAACGACGCGGAGTAGAAGATAAAATTCGCCAAAGGCATTTTGTATTAGGGGAAATTGGTCAATGATTTCAAACACGAAGGAACTGTCAGGTAGTAATCCACCAAAAGATCAGGTGGTCGTCAAAGGATCTGAGGGGAGTATCGGTACTCAACTAGAAGAAGAAAGAATGCAAATGCATCAGGTTATGGAATCATCTAATCAACTCAAAGTATAAAATACAAAGAGTTTGCGATTTCTAAATCAAGGGATCAGAAGCAGACGCTCTGATCAAGGATGGATAAGTTGAATAGACTTAGGGGCACAATCGATGGCAAATTGATTGGCCGAGAACCAGCTCATGTTCAAAATGACGTCTGAGCTGGAAGGATGAATTCTAGGATTTGACTGATGATTGTGAGCATTCGCAACATATTGAATCAAGGGACTCAAAATGATAGCGACAAAGGATGCCAATAAGATTACTAGACATATGGATTTACCATAATGCAAGCAGGCAAGAATTTCAAGAGCAATAGGCTGCAGAGAATTTTCGGAAGATCGAATAGCATTATGAAGTATTTTGCAAAACACATGAACAACTCGGGATGAACGAATCCCTGGTAAGTGTGAGGAATTATTCGTAGGTGTATTGATGCGGAACAAGGAGCTACAAGGCAGTAGTCACAATGGATTCTCGGAATATAGGAAAATGTTTCTGGGTATCTTGTAATAACAAGAGCAACTGGGAATGAATATATGAACGACAAGTGTATGTAGATATCCATAAGGATTTATCAGTGGTAGGGAATTGCGAAAGCGATGGGCACAAAGGTCTCGGGAATACTTCGAAGAGTGCTTCGGAATGTCTTGATATATCAAGGAATGATCGGCGATGAGTGGCTCTCCGGAATGAATCGTTCCAAGAACCTATAGTTAGAGTTAGCAAAATCTTTAACCCGAAGAGAAGAGAAATCAAAACCCAGAGTAAAGGAGCGGAATAAAATATCCTAATCCCACACATAGGTGACGTGGGCCCGTAAGCCACACACCACAGTTAGTAGATTCGAAAATAGTTTTTCAAGTCTAGACTCAACTTCGACCAAGGAGTTTGGGGGGTTCCTACAGGCAGTCGGCTCTGATGCCAACTTGTGACGCCCCCGTTTATAATCGTGCACTAACCATACACGCATCATGCACGACCACGAACAGTGACTCACATCAATATCACAACACAACTCTACGACACAAATTTAAACAAAGAAACAAAATAATACAAATAGGTGTCGCAAGACCCGATATTACATCAAGAGTTAGGTCTGACTACAGACATTTACAAGGGTGCCTTAAGAAGGCTGAGCAGAACAATGACACTAGATCAAAAGGCAAGGCCTCCTGCCTGGGACCTCCGGACTACTCCTGGTCATCGGTCTCCACGTAGTACGCACCATCAGGGTAACCTGCACCCGCGGTACTACCAGCTGTTGTAGCAACCAGGTCAAATGAAAAGAGTAGCAAAGCAATGGTGAGTACTCATCCAAAGTACTCGCAAGACTTACATCAAAACTATACTAGTTATGCATCGGTATCAAAGGAATGGGGTAGTATATGTGGACTATACTACAGAAATGCCAGAATAAGGGGGAGAAGCTCATCCTATCGAAGACTACATCTTCTTGCAGCCATCATCTTGCAGCAGTAGAAGAGAGGAGCCTATATGGTATCAACTTGTACATACGTATAGCAATAAACCTGCCTGAGATCCTCTCCTCGTCTCCCTGAGAGAAAGCCATCACCGGGGGTATCTGTCTATTATCTAGGTGTGTTTTAACAAGTATCCGGTTTTAGTTGTAAGAGGTCGGGATACAACTCCAAGTCGTCCTGTTACCGTGGACACGGCTATTTGAATAGATTACTTCCCTGCAGGGGTGCACCACATTACCCGATATGCTCAATTACCTCTGGCCAGACTCACTTTTCTGGGTGATGCCCGGCCTCGGATAGTCGACACGGCGTAGTCCTACCTAGGCTCTCCAGAGAAGTCAGCACGCCGGTCTACATCCTAAGCGCGAAGGGGTCATGGGCCAATCGCCCTAAGCACTCCTGCGCGTTGCGTGACTGGTCGGGGACCAATCCTGGCTACCTCTTTATACAAAGCAGGCGCTTACAGATCACCCCAACAATCAGCCCACTCAAGTGTGACGTCTGACAGAGGCTTCAGGAGAATCGTACGACGCCGAGGGTCCCATATACCATTATCCCGCGCGGCGGTTAGTGCGTATATGCCAATGGCAGTCTCAGATCAAATATACCGAACTCGTTAAGCATGTTATTTTTAAGTAACCGCGGACAACGACCAGGGTCCAGGCCCACCTCTCTCCTAGGTGGTCTCTACCTGCCTTGTCGTTCCGCCACAAAGAATCTCTCGCGGGTGCCCAGCAGAAGTGAACCCAGCAGAGTGCTCTGTGAGGTTGACAGTGGGCCCAGTGGGCTGAGTCAGCATGCACAGTCAGCAGGTCAAAGGTCAAAGTTGACCAGTCAACAGGGCAAGAGGGGTCCACATGTCATTGACTGGGTCAATCCCAGTCAGCAGTTTGACTGGTCAACTGGGTCCAGTGGGGCCCATACGTCAGTGGCTGCTAGTATTAAAAGTGTTTATTTATTCTAATTATGTTAATTATGGTTGTGGGGCCCGATGGTCAGTGAGGGTTGGTGGGAGTAATTAGATTAGCATCTAATCTAAACCGGCAGGGGCCCAGGTGGCGGTGGCACTAGCCGGCCACAAGTGCGGCCAACGCGCGCGCACCAGGGGGCAAGGCCATGGCCAGAGCGTTGCCGGCAGGCGGCGGGCGCGGCGAGCGAGCAGCAGCAGGCCTCAGCAGGCGGCGACGGAGACAAGCAGTGGCGGTAGCAGCAGCAGGCCACAACATAGCAAGCAGCAGGGGGCGGCAGCCGTAGCAGTAAGCAGCAACGGCAGCAGCACTGGAGGCAACGACAGCAGCAGGGGGCGGCGAGGGCGACCAGCAGGCGAGTCCACGCGCAGGCGGGCGCGCGCGGAGGCGCGGCCGTGGGCACGAGGGCGCACGGGCAAGGACATAGCGATCGCGAGCTCGACGGGAGCTCGGGCAGCAGCAAATCGAGCACCAATTTGAGCAGCGAATCGAGCATGGGGGAGAGGGGTTTGGACACGGTGCTCACCGAGAGGCGCAAGAAAGGCAATTTGGGGGCTTAGGAGCAGCAGACCGAAGCGAATCGACGCGGCCGAGCGACGGTGTCCCGAGGTTGAAAACGACTCGATCCGGTCGATGCGGGGTGCCCTGGCTCGATCTGGTCCTCGCAGGTGATGTACACAACGACGGGGAAGCCAGGGGACGTGCTAACTTGGCGCGGGGACGACGGTGGCCACGCGGACGGAGGAGGCCATGGTGACGCTAGGTTCGGGCGAGCTCGGGATCGAGTAGAAACTGCGCGAGGGGGAGAAATGGGGGCTAGGGTTCAATGAGGGGGGCTCGGGGCGACCTTATCCACCAGGGGAACCGTGGGATGGCCGGCGCGTGGCCATCCTGGCCAAAAACGCGCGCGTGGCGTCCACATCACCCGCGGTGAACAGGAGGTTGAAGAAGGGTGTGGTGGTGGGCTGGGCCAGCTATGCACTGTGGACACTTAAGCCTAGCTGCAGATTAGTTTTTAGGTCTTTTGTTTTTCTTTTTCTGTCTATCAATTTAGCTATTGTTTTCTAGTATAATTTTGTACCAAATGATTTTTGTTGTATATAAAATTTGTCACATAAATATTAGGCAAGGTGTTGAGCAGGCACAACAAGTTTCAATTTATTTCGAACAGTTTAAATATTTCTTTATTTTAAAGTGGCCAAATTTAGTGCTGCTGGATTAGTTTTAAAATGGTTAGGGGGATTTAATTATTCCAAATGATGTTTGTTCCTACATGATAATTACTTAGTGATTATTTGCCACCCAACCAACAATTTCATTTTACTGTTTGAAGAAATAATATTTTGACTTGCATTTGAATTTGAATTTGACTGGATTTGGATCAAAGTGAAGTTTAGCAAAATTAATCGTGATGACATGGCACCATTAACAAGATATCACTGTAGCTTAATTATAGGGGCGTTACGCGGAGGCTCCTTACGTTTACCATTATTCTCAGAAAAAGAAGCAATTTTATTATCCAAGTTATCTAGCCTTTTGTCGCAAACAGTAAGAAGGGAATTCATATGGTAAAGATTCCCTCTAAGGGCTTTGAGAGGTTCATTAGACTTTTGTAAATCAACTAAATTTTTCTGCAAATCCCCTAATTTTTCTAGCATTTGGATTCCCTCTTGAGTGAAACTGAAACCCTTTTGTGGGGGTGGAGTTCCCACTATCCCCTCTATTATCTCATAGGCCGTATTAGCATCACTTTCAATAAAAATTCCCTTTACCGGCAAAATCCAAAAGTTGTATATTAGGCATAGTGAGTCCTATGTAAAAATTTCTAAGCAAAATTTTTGTATCACCTTTTATGGTGCAAACACGATAAGATTCTATCATCCTATACCATGCATCTTTAAGATTCTCTCGTTTTTGTTTGAAGTAAAGACCTTCAAAATCTGGAGAGAGGGAAGGAAAAGTAACACTAGTCATAGTGACAAAGCAAGCAAACGAGCAAACAAGCAAATAAAATATTTTTGTGTTTTTGTAATTTTTATGAGAAGTGGGGGAGATGAAAACGTGAGGCAAATGCAAATAAAAAGCAAATAAAAGTAGAGCAAGTAGATGATAGTTTGTGCGAAGGTACTTGGTAGATTTTGGTGATGTCTCCCCGGCAACGGTGCCAGAAATTCTTCCTGCTACTTGTAAACTGCGTTGGGATTTTCCTCGAAGAGGAGGGGTGATGCAGCACAGTAGAGATAAGTATTTCCCTTAGTGAGAACCAAGGTATCAATCCAGTAGGAGAACCACACAAAACCTCGTGAGCCGCACATGCACACACAAAAGCAAATACTTGCGCCCAACGCGGGCAAGAGGGTTGTCAATCCCCTTGAACTCGTTATTTGCAAGGATTAAATCTTGTAATGGTAGATGGATAAATTGCAAAAGAAAATAAAAGTAAATAAATTATAGCAAGGTATTTTTATGTTTCTTTTTATATGATTTAAGTAGACCCGGGGGCCATAGTTTTCACTAGAGGCTTCTCTCTCGAATGAATAGCATACGGTGGTTAAACAAATTACTGTTGGGCAATTGATAGAACATCACATAGTTATGATGGATTCATGGGAATGATCATGTATATAGGCATCACGTCTGAGACAAGTAGACTGACTCCTGCCTGCATCTACTACTATTACTCCACCCATCGACCGCTATCCAGCATGCATCTAGGGTATTAAGTTAATAAAAACAGAGTAATGCCTTACGCAAGATGACATGATGTAGACAAAGTAAACCCAATCAATATGAATAAAACCCATCGTTTTACCCTTAATGGCAACAATACAAATACGTGTCTTGTCCCTTTCTGTCACTGGGATATAGAACACCGTAAGATTGAACCCATTACAATGCACCTATCCCGCTGAAGATAAATCAATCTAGTTGGCCAAACCAAACGGATAGATCATAGAGAAATACAAAGCTATAATAATCATGCATAAAAGAATTCAGAAAAGACTCAAATATTTCTCGTGAATAATCTGATCATAAATCCACTATTCATCGGATCCCAACAAATACACCACAAAAGAAGATTACATCGGATAGAACTCCAAGAATATCGAGGAGAACATTGTATTGAAGATCAAAGAGAGAGAAGAAGCCATCTAGCTACTAGCTATGGACCCGTAGGTCTATGGTAAACTACTCACACATCATCGGAGGGGCAGCAAGGTTGATGTAGAAGCCCTCCGTGATCGATTCCCCCTCCGACAAAGTACCAGAAAAGGCCTCGAGATGGGATCGTAGAAGAACAGAAGCTTGCGGCGGCGGAAAATTTATTTTGTGGGGCTCTCTATTTGTTTCCCAATATTTGAGAATTTATAGAAGTGGAATTAGGTCTAAAGGAGCCACGAGGGGCCCATAAGGCATCTTGGCACCCCCTCCCCTGGGGGCGCGTGGGGTTGCCTTGTGGCTTCCTCGTGAGGCTTCTAGCCTCCTCCCGAAGTTTCTAGGGTCTCTTTTGTCCAGAAAAAAATCGTCAAAAAGTTTTGTAGCGTTTGGACTTCGTTTGGTACTGATTTCCTAAAAAACCAAAAACAAGCAGAAAACAGCAACTGGCACTGGGCAATAGATAAATAGGTTAGTCCCAAAGAATTATATAAAATAGCATATAATTGCATATAAAACATCCAAGATTGATACTATAATAGAATGGAACAATAAAAAATTATAGATATATTGGAGACGTATTAGGTACTTGCAAGAATATAGGTCTAAGCAATTCAACAAAGTGATTGAAAGCATCTTCATCTTTAGATTTTAAAGCTTTACTAGGAAAAGGCATAGGTTTTTGAACCCATGGTTCTCTTTCTCTACCATGCTTCCTAGCAACAAAGTCTCGATTATTATAATATTTATTCTTAGGAGGTGGGTTATCAAGCTCAACTTCAGGTTCAATTTCTAATTCATTATCAGATTCATTATTATCTTTAGGTGGAGCATCAATATGATCATGTAACACCCCAAAAATATTTTCTTTTGATTATCAAAAATCTTTTCTTTAAAAGAAAATACTTTGGATTACTATGGCTCTATTTTTCTCTTTCTTTTGTTTTGAAAGCCATTTTTAAGTTTTCTATTGGGTTTCTAAAATTTTAAAATGGTTTCTGATTTAATGGTTTCTTACTTGAGTAAATATTTTGTAGGACCAAAAATATTTTCTTTTAGAAAACTTTTTGAATAATTAATTATTTCAAAGAAATGGTGCATTTCATCTTTTTCAAACACTTAGAAAATTCTCAAAAAAATTCTTCTGTCATTTTCAAATTATCATCCAAGCTATCCTCTCATCCTAGGACAGTACCCAATACTTCCTCTCTCCACAAAAATATTATTTATCATAGTTAGCAAATTCCAAAACTAGAATTCCATTTATTCCTAGTTCCTTTGATTTACAAAGGAACTATAAATTCCTTAGCTCTTCTACACCACCCACAAAAATTATCCCAGTTACATGACAATACCCACACTCCATTTCACCAAAAACCTTCTGATCCATAGTTCAAAATTTTCAAATTTCACTCAAATGAAATTTGGACCAGATTCAAATTCTTTGCTCAAAACCTAATCAAGACTAATCCAAAAATTCTGAAACTTTGCCAGCACCTTTGTTATGCATCAGTACCTCACCACAAAAAAATTCAGAAATTCCAAAAATGCCCAAGGCCATCTAGCATTTCATCAAACACCTTCTATGCACTGTTCACCACTGTCCAAAATTCAGAAAATTCAGAAAAAAATTCAGAGAGGAAGATCGATGCCGTGCACTCCACTCCTTCCCCTCACCTTCACGGTGTTGCTGCTGCTCTTCATTGCATCGCCCTCGGGGCCCTCTCGCTAGCCACTCATCGCCGGCAGGCCGGTGGAACAGCCGCCGCTCTCGGCCACGGCGGGCCGAGCGGATCAGCTCGACCACCAGCCACCATCACTCTCCCTCTATGCTCCCTCCTACCTCCCCTCCACGCGGCATCTTCTCCACGATGCTTGACCACCGTCCAAAACCAACTGAGCCCGCCTGTCAGTCGCCGGAGCTGCTCGTCACCCGCCATGGCCGTACGGGAGCCCAGCGTCGGGAGAGTGGATAGAGCTCGAGGACCGTCATGCTGGCGCTTTGAGAAGACTCCACTGACCTCACTGATAACCACCGTCCGAGCCAACCACCCCAACCAACCTCACTGGCTGGAATCACTCCGCCGTGATCTGTTCTGCTCCGGTTATCTCCACCTCGCCTATAAAAGGAGCCCCCGAGCTCCGTTCTGCACACACATCACCTCCACCCATCCCCAATCGCCACCCAGAGGGGTCGGAGGACCTCGGGGAAGCCTCCTTTCTCCGCTCCAGCCACCAATCTGCCGCTGCTTCCGAGAACGCTGCGTCGCCGTTCGTCCACCCCCACCTCCCAAAACTCGCCAGTCACCTCCTACCACTTCACCTCATCCATCCCGCACGTCAATTCGATGTCCGGAGCTCTCTCCGACGAGATCCACCACCACCCGATGCCGCCGTACACCGGAGTTGACACCGCCGTCACCACGGTGCTCGCCGGCGGCCACCACCACCACCAACCGACGCGGAACACTCCCCCGAGCACACCCATACCATCGCCGCCTCCTGAAACCCCGGCGATCGCCGCTGGTGACCGCCTCCCCATCTCTGTACATGCGCGCGAGCGTGTTCAAATTTGAACCTGACGGGTGGGGCCCACCCATCAGTGTTTTATTATTTTCTGTTTATTTCGAAAAGCGTTTTTGCCTCAGTACATTTTCTAAACTGGAAAGCGTATGCCTGCCCGAGGCGTTTTCTATTATAACTACAGGGACCCGAAAGTAGCTATTTTATTTGTAGAAAGGTCCCTGGACTTAAAACTCTCATTACTTTTTAACCATAACTCCTTTTCAATTGATTTTTTTCTGAAAATCTTATTTTTTTTCACTCTAGTTTTTTTAGTATTTATTTACAAATATTTTGACTCAACTTTTTGTGTTGTCACAAAAAATTTGACCGAATTTTGAATTCTTATTTTATTGAAAACGAGGAGGGAAACTTTGCCGAAATTTTTGAGGGATCACCTTCTGCCTACTTTGATCAAGGCAAGCATTTTGAACTTGGGATATGGTGTTTGCATACATGGTTGCATAAGTGATCACCGATATGTGGTGGGCAGTAGGTGCCTGCACGGTCATATTTCATTGGTGCATTTCCTGCATGCATTTAAAAATCATTAACTTGGATAAAGTTGGTTATATACCAGGGGTATACCCCCCCTGTCCATGTCGTGCCAGTTAGCACGAATCACGTCGTGACACGATGGTGTCACTGTGGCATCTGAAGCGTGCCAGTCATGAAAATAAAACCTCCTGAGTCGTCCTAGATCGAGTCTTGTTTCATCATGCCTAGCTAAAAATAGTGCTACCACTTGTCTTCCAGCGAGGGGAGTACGGTTTAGTAAGTCTCTAACCCCTTTCCAAGTAGACACCACATAGAGGGGCCGTGATGAGGGTTCCATGGCCATGGACTAATGTCAGTCATCGGGTCAGGGGGCATGGGTGTATCCCGCTGGGCCGAGAGGGGGGCACCCCTTGTATTTGCGCACATTATAAATTATGATCCCATGCTATTCGAGACGGCAGTCTCCCCGTCTTAGAGTTTTTCTTGAACGATGCTTTGGGTGATTCCTGGCATCAGGAAAGTTAATCTGGTGTGTGCTGGTCAGGTGTGTTTTCAACCCAAAGACCGTAATTGAAATTAGTCAACGTCTCAGGGTTGACTAAAGAAATCCTATACCTGTGGGTAAAGAGTACAACCTTTGTAGAGTTAGACCTGTTCGAATAGCCGTGTCCACGGTCAAGGACGTTAGCTGGGAAGGGTCAAGTGTCGGTCCCGGTATCGGTCTTCGGAGGAAATAATTAAAATTGAGCATGATTCACTTTTGCAGGATGATTATTATCGCTACGGATACTATCATGAATATTATTTTTAACATGAATATTACTGTGGACTAACCTTTTTCTCTTATTTGTATCCTTGAGTATCTCTTGGGATGGTTGTGCCACCTGGATACTCATTTCTTTTCAAGACCTCTCGAGGCGTCGCATTCAGACACCCGTTTGGCATTTCTTTTCAAGACCTCTCGAGGCGTCGCATTCAGACACCCGTTTGGCATTTCTTTTCAAGACCTCTCGAGGCGTCACATTCAGACACCCGTTTGGCATTTATCTTGGAAATCCTCGGGCGGTCTAACGCCCGATGTTCCATTTTATTTTTCTTGGAATCCTCGGGCGGTCCAACGCCCGATGTTCCATTTTATTTTCTTGGAATCCTCGGGCAGTCTAATGCCCGATGTTCCATATTAGATTTCTTGGTTTATTACTGAAATGATATATTTAGCCATCCACACGGTATTGTTATTTATCATGTCATGCTTTAATTTCGGTCAGCATATGCATATAAATTAGTCCATCATGATCATATGAACTCTATTGCATTCGGTATATCTTTCGTTGATAATGTTTGTGAGTACATTCAAATGTACTCACTGACTTGTCCCTGGCTTGTTAATTTGGCCAGACCTGGATGAAGACGATCTTATGGAGGAAGAGTGCGCTAGCGAGCCCGACACTTAGAGGTGTTCCCAGTCAGTCACCTTGTGGTCTTGGAGGCTATTTTGAGATTTATTCCGGAAACAGGACCGACAAACCTTGGTACCAGAGCCAGGCTGACTGTAGGAAGCCCTAGGTGCGATCGTTAGTAGCAGAGTTAATTCTAACAAATTTTAGCAGCATCTCATGTATCGTAACAATTTTCCTTGGTCATCATATATTTATGATATGACTATTTGGATTTTTTGTCTACTGTTGTAGATGTCTAGCGGCAACTGCTCGACCCAGATTTTCGCCAACGAGCCTGCGGGGTTTCCCCGCCTTCTCGTCTACATCGCCAGGGTCGCGATGGGATCTCTGAGCCATCCGGAGTACACAGTCTATCCCGACAGGATCTCAGACACCCTGGCTATGTACCAGGCCTCGGTATATATTCGGGGTGGACATGCCGAGCCTCATCGCAACTATCGGTTTGTGGGGAAAGTCATGCCTACTGAGAGGCATGCTATCCAGATGGCTGCCCGAGAGGCCATCGCTCGTCTTAGGGACATTCTTCCAGTCATGCAGACACGTCCCTATCATTATCTCCCATGCCATGTTCCATACACTAGTCACTATGCTTTCTCTTGCACCGCGGGAGAAAGGGACGAGGCGATTGCGCCCCTTGTCCAGTACATCATTGCTCTAGAGTCGGTCTTTACCTCACTGGTGGACGACTATCTCGCCGCACGGATGGACTTGGCTCGTGCGAGGGTTCCTCGCAGGAGTGAGTTCCGTTCTCCTTCACCACGCGCTTCTCACATTCCGACTCCACCATACGATCCTCCTACCCTTTCCATGATTCGACACACATCCCCGAGCGATGATTTTAGTCGCTTGGTGATACGTCTCCAACGTATCTATAATTTTTTATTGTTCCATGCTATTATATTATCAATCTTGGATGTTTTTATATACATTTACAGCAATTATATATCATTTTTTGGGACTAACCTATTAACTTAGTGCCCAGTGCCAGTTGCTGTTTTTTGCCTGTTTTTGGTTTTCCAGAATATCAGTACCAAACGAAGTCCAAATGCCACGAAACTTTTCGGAGATTTTTTTCTGGACATAACAAGTACTGGAAGCTTCGGGAGAGGGCCAGAAGATGGAGCAATGGCCCACGAGGCACCAGGGCGCCCCCCACGGGGTGGCGTGCCCTGGTGGCTTGTGGGGCCCACACAGCTCCGTTTGACCTAATTCCACCACTATAAATTCTCTAAAATCGGGAAACCAACAGAGGAGTCCACGAAATACTTTTTCCGCTGCCGCAAGCTTCTGTTCTTGAGAGATCCCATCTGGAAGCCTTTTCCGGTACTCCGCCGGAGGGGGAATCGATCACGGAGGGGCTCTACATCAACCTTGCTGCCCTTCCGATGATGTGTGAGTAGTTTACCACAGACCTTCGGGTCCATAGTTAGTAGCTAGATGGCTTCTTCTCTCTTTTTGATCTTCAATACAATGTTCTCCTCGATGTTCTTGGAGTTCTATCCGATGTAATCACTTTTTGCGGTGTGTTTGTTGGGATCCGATGAATTGTGAGTTTATGATCAGATTATCCATGAATATTATTTGAGTCTTCTCTGAACTCTTTTATGCATGATTATTATAGCTTTGTATTTCTTCTCCGATCTATTGATTTGGTTTGGCCGACTAGATTGATTTATCTTGCCATGGGAAGAGGTGCTTTATAATGGGTTCGATCTTGCGGTGCTCAATCCCAGTGACAGAAAGGGACATGACACGTATGTATCGTTGCTATTAAGGGTAAAAAGATGGGATTTATTCATGCGTGAGTTTACTTTGTCTACATCATGTCATCTTGCTTAAGGCGTTACTCTGTTCTTTATGGACTTAATACACTAGATGCATGCTGGATAGCGGTCGATGTGTGGAGTAATAGTAGTAGATGCAGGCAGGAGTCGGTCTACTTGTCTCAGACGTGATGCCTATATACATGATCATTGCCTTGGATATCGTCATGATTATTTGCTTTTCAATCAGTTGCCCAACAGTAATTCGTTTACCCACCGTACGCTATTTTCTTGAGAGAAGCCTCTAGCGAAAACTATGGCCCCCGGGTCTATCTAAATCATATATTAAAAAACCTAAAAATACCTTGCTGCACATTCTCTTTATTTATTTTATTTTATATTTTAGTTCAATCTATCTATCTATCACATACAATTTAATCTTGCAATTAACCGCTAAGGGATTGACAACCCCTTGTTTGCGTTGGGTGCAAGGATTTGTTGTTTTGTGTGCAGATGCTGCTAACGAGGTGTTGCGTGATTCTCCCACTGGATTGATAACCTTGGTTTCATAACTGAGGGAAATACTTATCTCTACTGTACTGCATCTCCCTTCCTCTTCAGGGAATTACCAACGCAGCTCACAAGTAGCAGGAAGAATTTTTGCCGCCGTTGCCGGGGAGACATCATCAACATCTATCAAGTATCTACGCATAAAACTTACACCTCCTTGCATTTATTTTATTTGCCTTTGCCTCTCGTTTTCATCTCCCCCACTTCTATTTTTTTTTTACAAAAATACAAAAATATTTTCCGTTTGCCTTTTTCTTGTTTGCTTGTTTGCTTGCTTGTTATCTTGTTTGCGTAGCCACGATGTCTCAAGAAAATACAAAATTGTGTGATTTTTCTAATACTAATAATAATGATTTTATTAGTACTCAGATTGCTCCTGCCGCCGCTAGTGCGGAGACTTGTGATATTAATGCCGCTTTGCTAAATCTTTTTATGAAAGAATAATTTTCTGGTAGTCCTAATGAAGATGCTGCATCCCATCTTAACACTTTCGTAGAATTGTGTGATATGCAAAAGAAAAAAGATGTGGATAATGATATTGAGAAATTAAAATTATTTCCATTCTCATTACGGGATCGTGCAAAAATTTGGTTTTCATCTTTACCACGAAACAGTATCGATTCTTGGGATAGGTGTAAAGATGCTTTTATTACCAAGTATTTTCCTCCCGCAAAAATTATTTCTCTTAGAAATCAGATTATGAATTTTAAGCAACTTGATCATGAACATGTTTCCCAATCTTGGGAGAGGATGAAATTAATGATAAGAAATTGCTCTACTCATGGTTTAAATTTATGGATGATCATACAAAAAAATTATGCGGGATTGAATTTTGTTTCTAGAAATCTTTTAGATTCCGCCTCGGGTGGTACTTTTATGGAAATTACTTTGGGAGAAGCTACTAAATTGCTTGATAATATTATGGAAAATCATTCACAATGGCATACTGAAAGAGTTCCTACTAGTAAAAAAGTGAATTCTGTTGAAGAAATTAGTACTTTGAGTGATAAAGTTGATGCGCTTATGAAATTGCTTGCCAGCAAAAATACTCCTATTGATCCTAATGATGTGCCTTTATCCACCCTGATTGAGCAAAATAATGATCCCGTAGATGTGAATTTTGTCTCGCGAAACAATTTTAATAGTAATGCTTATAGAGGTAATTTCAATGCTAGACCGTTTCCTGGAAATTCCTCTAATAATTATGGCAATCCCTATGGTATTTCTTATAATAATAATAATTGGATGCCCTCTGATCTTGAAAGTAATATTAAAGAATTTATTAATGCTCAAAAAGTTTTCAACACTACGATAGAAGAAAAATTGAGTAAACTTGATGATATGTCTAGGAGCATCGATAGAATTATTCATGATGTGGAAAATCTTAAGAATAAAATTTTGCCACCCAAAATTGATATTAATTAATCAATTAAAGCTTTATATGTCTCCATAGATGAGAGTAAGAAAAGAACCGCCATGCTAAAAGCTAAACGAGAATTTTTAGAAAAAGATATTCCTCCCGGTTTCTATCGTAGTAATAATGAGGATATTAAAATGATTGGTGTTTCATCTATTGATTCCTTGTTTAGCAATATAAAACTTGATGAAAAGGGGACTGAAGAAGAGTCAACTTTAGCTAGTAGGCGTCCCCATAATTCGGAGGGTGAAAATCTTGATAAAATTTTTGATAAAAGTGGGTTCAGAGAGGTAAAAACTTTAACTAGCGATGTGCCCACTCTCTTGGATTACAAAGATTTTAATTATGATAGTTGTTCTTTGATTGAGTGCATTTCTTTGTTACAATCCATGCTAAATTCACCCAACACTTATGAGCAAAATAAGGCTTTTACTAAACACATCGTAGAAGCAATGATGAAAGCGTTAGAAGAAAAGCTAGAACTAGAAATTTCAATTCCTAGAAAATTATATGATGAATGGGAACCCACCATTAAAGTTAAAATTAAAAATTATGAGTGCAATGCTTTATGTGATTTGGGTGCTAGCGTTTCCACAATTCCAAAATCTCTATGTGATGTGCTAGGCTTTACCAGTATAGATGAATGTTCTCTTAATTTGCATCTTGCGGATTCTACTATTAAAAAGCCTTTGGGTAGAAATAATGATGTTCTTATTCTTGCAAATAGGAACTATGTGCTCGTTGATTTTATTGTACTTGACATTGAATGCAATCCTTCTTGCCCCATAATACTTGGTAGACCGTTCTTACGAACTATAGGTGCCGTTATTGACATGAAAGAAGGGAATATAAAATTTCAGTTTCCATTAAAGAAGGGTATGGAACATTTCCCTAGGAAGAAAATTAAAGCACCATATGAATCCATTATTAGGGCCACTTATGGAATCAACTTGAAGGATGACAATACTTGAAACTATGCATTTTGCCTAGCTAGGGGCATAAAACAATAGCGCTTGTTGGGAGCCAACCCAATGAATAAAATAAATTTTTACTTTTTGTTTCTGTTATTGTGTGTTTTCATATTTATGCTACTGTTATGATTGTGTTTTTGTGTTTTTAATTAGTGTTTGTGCCAAGTAAAACCTTTGGGATGATTTGGAAGATAGTATAATTGATGCTGTTTGGAAAACAGAAAGTTTTGCGTCCAGTGCTGGAATTTTGGTTTTGTACTGGAGCATCAGAAAAATCTGAAATTTTTACACAGGATTGGTATATGAATTTTCCACGTTTTTCTAATTTTTCAGAATATTTGAAGTTACAGAAGTATAGCTTTTAAATAGATCTCTACAGACTGTTCTGTTTTTGACAGATTCTGTTTTTGATGCACTGCTTGCTTGTTTTGATGAAACTATGGATTGTATCGGGGGGTATAAGCCATGGAGAAGTTAGAATACAGTAGGTATAATGAAAAAATAAAATATGAATGGGTTTGCAACAGTACTTAAAGTAGTGATTTGTTTTGTTATACTAACGGATCTCACGAAGGTTTTGTTGAGTTTTGTGTGATTGAAGTTTTCAAGTTTTGGGTGAGATCACGATGGATGAAGGAATAAGGAGTGGCAAGAGCCTAAGCTTGGGGATGCCTGAGGCACCCCAAAGTAATATTCAAGGAAGACTCAAGCGTCTAAGCTTGGGGATGCCCCGGAAGGCATCCCCTCTTTCTTCTACCAACCATCGGTAATTTTACTTGGGGCTATATTTTTATTCGTCACATGATATGTGTTTTGCTTGGAGCGTCGTGTATTATATGATTCTTTGCTTTGTTTGCTTTTTAGTTTGTCACAATCATCTTTGCTGGACACACCAATTTGAGAGAGCCACACGTTCATCATAATTTGTTAGAATACTCTATGTGCTTCACTTAAATTTTTTGAGCTAGGCAGTTGCTCTAGTGCTTCACTTAAATCTTTTTGAGCACGGCGGTGGCTATATTTTGAAGAAATATTTGAACTCTCATGCTTCACTTATATTATTTTGAGAGTTGATAAGATTAAAATTTTGAATAAATATTTGCACTCTCATGCTTCACTTATATCTTTTTGAGAGTTGATAATAGTAATGGTAATTTACACAAGATATGAATTTGGTCCCAAAGTGATGAATATTCAAGAGGGATATAATAAAAACTTTCATATAGATCATTGGATATGATAAGTGTGATTCCTTGCAATAGTTTTATGATATGGAGATGCTAATATGTGAGTCATGTTAGTGAGTAATTGTGATTTAGTAAGAATATTAGTGTTAAGGTTTGTGATTCCCTATGCATGCACATTAAGTCAATAGTTATGCAAAGAAATTATATCCTACTTATGGTGCATTATTCGGTGTTAGTTATGTTCAATGCATGTTTATGACCATTTTCGCTTTTTGGTTGGTTGCTTCTCAATCTATTTGCTAGCCTTCATTTGTACTGCTTGTGCATCCAAACTCCTTAAACCCAAGTTGTGCCAAATGAGTCCACCATACCTACCAATATGCGGTGTTTCCATGCCGTTCCAAGTAAATTTGCGTGTGCCAACTCTAATTTTCAAAATATTTTTTCCGTTTTGTGTGCCCGTACCGCTCATGAAGTGGCAGGGGGTGGCCAATATTTTCCATGCTAGGTGTGTTATTCTCACGATGAGTGTTTATTCACTTGTCATTGCATGAGAGAGTGGCTGGTAATAGGGATGCCCAGTCCCACAATGAAATCAAAATTAATAACAACAAAATTCCTTGGAAAGTGTTGGTATGGAGGGCACCCATGGATACGGCTAGCCATGGATTGTAAAGGAATGGTGGAAAGGAAATAAACTTTACTTTCTGTTTGGGAACCGCCTATGATGTGTCTAGCATGGAAGATATTGGGAATTCTCGGTCGTTTTCGTTGACAGGAAAAGCATGCTTCTCAAAATAATTTTATCTCTCTAATTTAAGCTTTGAGCTCTGGCACATTTGGAAATCTCTGCTTCCCTCTGCGAAGGGCCTATCTATTTACTTTTATGCAATTTTTATTTTTATTTTGAGTCTCCATCTTCTCTTATAAAGCACCAACTAGAGAGCACTATTGTCATACTTGTGCATTGTGTGTAGCTAATATTGAGTGTGTTTCATGAATGGATCAATGATTGAGCATAATGGGCTAGGGATAACTTTCTTCAGCATTGATATATTTTTTTCGAGAGTACGCCAAAGGCATACCTTATCTTTATTGAAGGGAGAAAAAGTTTTTACAACAGCCCAACACCACGATGCGAACATCAGATGCTGGTCACCCACACCGAAACACCCACACACTAAGCTAACCTCTCACAAATCTATCTAACGCACCAGCACCCGCACAAGCAAGTTTCCAATCCTCCAGTTCTTCTAAAATTTGACTGGCGAGGTCGAGTGGTCCCTTCGTCTGCTCCGGTCTGTCAAACACTCTGGCGTTTCTCTGCTTCCATAGAGCCCACGCTATCCCAATCACCAAGGTGTCAAAACCACGTTTATGTTGCCTAGCGAAAAGCCTTCTAGTGCGAGTCCACCAGCTGATGAAGGTGTCAGCGTGATCGGGTCCTTGTGTTTGCAGTTGCAGTAGGTCAAAACACCTCCACCACACCTCCCTGGCATACGGGCACTGCGCGATGATGTGATCCACGTTATCTTCTTCCTGTAGGCAAGTGTAACAGGCAAAAGGGTGTTCTTGGAGGCCATGGCGTGCTCGTCTATCGAAGGTTGACAGCCTGTACTGGACCATGAGCCATGCGAAAATTTTGCACTTTAGAGGTGCCCCACTACGCCAGATGTCGCTCACGAATGGTGACCTAGTCAGTCCATTGCACAAGCGCTGATAGGTAGACTTGGTTGTGTAGACTCCGCTGACTGAGGCTGGCCAGGTGAACACATCATGAGCGTCGACGTCCCTGTGCACAGTGGCGATAGCATGCCTAAGATGCATGATCTGGAGGAGAGCTATGAAAGAATCACCCACGGCCACATCCTGAATCCAATCTTCCGCGGTCGTAGCTTGCTGCACGGTTCTGGTGTTCAGTATCCGCGTGTGCATCGAAGCCACCAACAAAGGGGCAAAATCCTTCGCAGCGAAACCATGTATCCATCTGTCCCTCCAAAAGAGTACCTTGTCCCCTACGCCTACAGAGATGTCAACCAAACTGTCAAAGACTTCTCGCGCGTCTTTGTCCACAAGCATCGACAAACCTTGCCACGGCCTGAGCGGGTCAGTTCTCTGGAGCCACTCCCATCTAACTCTGAAGGCAAGTGACTGTAATCTCAGATCCATCACACCGAGTCCTCCATAGCAAATTGGGCGACAGATTTTGCCCCAAGCGACCAAACATTAACCGCCATTAGCCCGATCCTTGCCGGCCCAGAAAAAGCTCCTCATCCACCCATTGATATCATCAAAAAGCCATGCAGGAGCGTCCATGGTGTGTAGATGATGCACCGGTCTGGCAGCAATGACCGATTTAACCAAGACCAATCTGCCCGGCCACTGGATGAGACCACGCGGCCATGCTGGGATGAAGTGCCGGACTTGATCAAGCATGGGCTGCCATTCGGCCTTGGTCAACTTCTTAATAGCTAGTTGTAGCCCTAAGTATTTGCAGGGGAAGTCTTTTATCGTGCAGTGCAGCAGGCTCTCCACGCGAGCACGATCCTGCTCGTCACCCCTAATCAGGATCGCACAAGACTTGGTGTAGTTAACCCTCAAGCCCGAGGCTTCCTCCAAACACTCTCAGGGCGGTGGTGACACAGGTGAGATCCGACACAGATGGCCACACAAAAAGCGCGACGTCATCCGCGTAGATGGAGAGGCATTGTTTTGCCGTAATGCCTCGGTAAGAGCTAAGCACTCCTTCCTCCATAGCCTTGCTGATCATGGCCGTCAGCACATCCATGGCAATGATGAACATCATCAGTGACACAGGATCTCCCTGTCTGAGGCCGCATGCATGCCCAATCCGGCGACTTGGGACACCATTGACAAGAATCTTCGTCGTGGTTGACTGCAAAAGGGTTGCCATCCATTTCAACCAGGTATTGCCGAAGCCTTTGGCCCTCAGGACGTCAAAGAGGAAAGGCCAAGATAAGGAATCGAAAGCCCGCGCAATGTCAAGTTTCAGAAAAACTCCGGGGCTCTTCCTGTCATTGATCTTCCTTGCGACTTGCCTCACCAGCAGAAAGTTATCATGCAAAGTGCGTCCTCGGATGAAAGCTAACAGATTCGTCTCCACGATCTCTCTCATCTTTGGCCGCACCCTATTTGCCAGAAGTTTGGTGAAGAGCTTGGAGAAGCTATGAGGTAGACTTATCAGGCGGTAGTCACCAACCCGCTCCGCATCGGGCTTCTTTGGGATGAGCACTATGAGGGCTTGGTTTAGTCTAGCAAACCACGACCATCGCCCACATACAACTTCAGTAGGGCTGCCATAATGTCTCCCTTGATAATGGGCCAGGCCTTTTGATAGAAAGCACCGGTGAAGCCGTCCGGGCCCGGTGCTTTGTCGGGGTGCATTTCCTTGACTACGCCCCACACTTCCTCTTCTGTGAAAATACTATCAAGATCATGCAGGTCATGCACCTCCATCTGAAGATACTCAAGATCAATGGTATGGGGCCTGGCATGATCGACACCAATCAGATTTTGGAAGGACTCCGCGAAGATCTCCTCTTTCCTATCTTGATCGGTTACAATCTCGTCCCCAACTTTGATGTGGGGTATGAAATTTTTTGCTTTCCTTCCATTTGCCACCGCTTGGAAAAACTTGGTGTTGGCGTCGCCCTCTTTTAGCCATCGGAATCGCGATCTTTGCCTCTCGATCATCCTCTCCAAGGAAGCAAGCCCTAGAAGAGTTAGCTTAAGCGTGCGCCGCAGCCAAGTTTCCAGCTCCGTGAGTCCCCTCTCCTCCTGAGCTTTGTCAAATCTGAAAATGACCAGGGTAGCTACTGCCATTTGGAGCTTGATGTTCCCCATCTTACGTTGCCCACAAGCTTGGAGAGCCGCACCTGTGTTCCCGAATAAGGCGTCTAGTCGTTTGAAATGATCCGTGATCGCATCATCACAAGCCCAAGCATCTCCCACCGCTTCCTCGAAGCCTTCCAATTTCACCCAGAAATTTTTGAAGTGAAACCACTTCTTGACCTCAATCGTAGTACTGGTGGTCAGGTGCAAAGGGGCATGATCGGATATGCTGGTAGACAGCGCTTGGAGCAAGCAATCCGTGTGGGCCATGTCCCAATCAACTGAGACAAGCACCCTATCGATCTTGGTCAGGGTCGGCGCATCTCGCTCGTTTGACCAAGTGAAGCGACGTCCATGCATATAAAGCTCCTTGAGCTCGTTATTGTCCACAAAGGATCGGAACTTGTTCATCATGCTGCGGTTTAGGTTCGTGTTGTTCTTCTCCGAGGCCCTAAGTATCATGTTAAAGTCCCCTAGGACCACCCATAGACCAGGGCAAGCCGCCCTTCTCACGCAAAGATCCTCCAGAAATTTAGTTTTGGCCTCATCTCCCTGAGGACCATACACCACAGTCATCCACCATTCCATGCCCATTTTAGGGCGCACCATCCCTGTTATGAAGTTATCGTCCATTTGAATGTGGTCTACATGAAGCACCGCCGTGTCCCAAGCTATGAGTATGCCACCTCTCGTTTCGACCACAGGCAAGTAGGCAAAGCCGTCAAACGACGGACCCAAACACTGCATAACCATAAATCTGTCTAGTACATCAAGTTTCGTCTCCAGAAGGCAGACCAGGTTAGCTCTAAGCGTTAACAAAAAGTCTTTCACCGCTTGTCTCTTGGACGGGTTGTTGAGACCGCGGACGTTCCAGCACATAACCGTAGGGCTTAGATCCATAGACAGGAGTAAGCGCCATCACCAATCTGCCCGAGAACCAGCTACTCAGCTGGCCCCGATGCCCACCGACCGTGGGTTCTCCATCATGCTAGGCAATGACTTCCCGAAGAGCGCCGCGATAACCCTCACATGCTGCTCACGAAGAGGGGAGTCGAACATGTTCTGCAGCTCTTCCACCGCTGCATCATCCACGGCAAGGTCACCGGGGACAATGCCCAAGGTCCACAGGAGGACGCTCTCAGCCGGTGTGGCCTTGGTCGCGCCATTGGGGATGGCCTTCTTGGCGGCACGCGTATTTCTTCGAGGCGTGTAGGGCTCTGCCTCCGGCCTGAGCGATGTGGCCTGTACTTCTTTGAGCAGTGGCGGCGCCAGCTTCTTGATGATGTTGTAGCAAAAGCTCTTCAATTTGTGATAGGCTACGGCTTCCTGGGGTGTCATCCCATGGTTGCAATGATCCACGGCATCTTCATCAGTAGACACAAGGCGCAGAAGCTATCCAGGTGCCGCCTGCTCCACGGCGCATGGCAGAGTACGTACCACCAGCGCGCTGCTCGTGCATGCCTCCGCTGCATGGTTCTCATCAGTGGGGCCGACCACCATGAATTGCTCCATCTTGCCCATGTGATCTCCGCGTGGCACATCCGGAATGGGCCGGTCCGCATGCAGGGGTGCAGTCAAACACTGAGCGCCCACTTGAATTGGAGCGCTAGTCATTACCAGCATCGTCTCCCCGTGCGATTCATCCACAGCCTGTGGGTCCGCAGGCAAGGACTGATTTTCTGCCTCTCGGGGTGCGCCAGTCGGTTCACTGGACGGCTCCAGCGTTGGGATCCTGGGAGCGAAGCACTCCTCAGCCTCCATGTCCTGGATCGCGGGCCCCCCAGGCTTGTTACCACCAAGTGGATCAACCAGCAACTCCAGGGGGTGGCCAGCCGGGCGCGCCTTTGGATCCGGCAAGCCCAACTCCAGGACCGCTGTCTGAGGGCCTGCCTCGGTCTGCCCAGTAGCGATTGGTGCGGCCACGATCACACTTTGCACCACCGGATCCTCGCCGGCCGCGATAGGGGGCCTGCTAGCTTGCCATGCACCTTTCCTCCTTATCAGATCCGAGTAGTCTCTTGTGGAGCCAGTTGGGCGCTCCAACTGTCCACTCCTCTCCGCGCCAAACTGGTTCGAATTTGGCACCTGGGCGGCTCCTCTCGAAGCCGCGCTACTATTCTGGCCAGTCAAACGCAGGAAAGCCAAGGTCCGCCTGGCGAGTCTGTCACGCACCATCACGGCGGGCCCCCTGGGTGGATAGAGGCAGTGGGGCCGATTGGGGGGAGATGCCAATCTGCTCCTGCGGGCCTGCTCCAAGCACCGCCGCCTGACGTCGCGCCACCGCCGGTGGCATTTCCATGCCCGCCACCGCGCGCGTCCCTGACTCCGAACTGCCAGACCATCCTACGCGTCCGGGGCCCCGAACCACCAAGATCACCACCGGAGTCTGGAAGGCCACTCTGGCCGCTGTCGGACGAACCTCCCATGAACCACGGCTCACCGGCCTCTCTGAGATCCATCACCGAATCAACATGAATCAGCACCTTATACTGGAGCAGAGCTGGCGGCATCTCCTCGCCTGGCTCTGGCACGGCCAGCCAGCGAAGCGTCGGGATATCTTGCGGGTTGACAGTGTTAGCAGCACTCTAGTACATAGGTCAATTGCTCAACGATTTGAACTACAAGCCATGGATTCACCAAGGTTTAGCCACTACAGAGGAGGAGAGGAACACGAGAGGAAGAAGATGGAGAAGCAGAGGAGGCCGAAGCCGTCTAATTCCTAGCCAACTTGTTCGTAGCCCCATTCCCTTGTATTTGTAGTCGCTACCTCCCATGGCTTCTGATCAGCCCAAGCCCAAAAGGCACAGCCCATGGTCCAACCCATAACAAGAGTAAGAAGGTCGCTAACATTCCCCACTCCTTAAATTTCGGATTGAGCTCAAGCCGATGCCATGTGGGACCGCCTGGATCCCACGGTACTTGATGCTTCATGACTTTGCCGAGGTCACGGCGGTTGTTGTAGTCGAAGCAGACCTGGATGAGGTTGAGGTAGCAGACGACGCGGGCTTGCTCGAGGAAGATGTCAAGGTCGTAGTCGTGACCAATGCGGACATGAACGAGGCCGATGTAGTAGTCGTGGTCGGTGCAGACTTTGTCGAAGAAGAACGTGAGGCCGGGGTAGTAGCCATGGCTGACGGGGACCTAGTCGAGGAAGACGCCTCGGGCGGTGACATTTCGCCCAAGACCTGGATCCCATGGCATTGCGAGTCTCAGCTTGCTGTCAACAATAAGGTAGTCCATGTCAATCGACAAAGCAATCTCCCATTGAAATTTCTCCGAGCCAAAGCCATATAAGAAACCATTTCCAGTGGGGAGAGATTGAAACCAACTCCCAAGTAGTGAATATAACCATGGAACCTTCCATTGCAAAAGTTCAGAATCCCATTGAATATGCCCCCCCGTGAGACAATAGCTAACTAGGGAGGAACAATCAGCTGTCGTTGGTTGAATGAACACTGCACCTTTTGTTGGTTCAAATGCTATGCTGCAGAAGAAGAATGAGAATGGAAGCAATTCCTCCCAATAGCCGAAATACTTCCTCATAGTGCTGAGAGTTCCACTTGCATCAAAATCTGAACCTTCACAAGAGCTCACTTGCAACCATGCAATGTACCATGGAAAGGATTCAGACAGGGATTCCTTGTAGCTAGTATACTGCCAAGGCAACCAACATAATTGCTTCTCATGCAACCTTCCACAATACGGACAGATGGAAGCTCCTTCTCCAATTACGCTCCCAAGCATCACTATGCCATGACTATGATTGGATGTAGTTCTCGCCACGATAGGAACAAAGAAAAATATCTCCCAGGAAGGCGAATATATTAGCTCAAAAGGACACTGAATATTATGTCCAGTAAAGCCAGAGTGAAGCCAATATTGCAAGAGAGTGGTATGTAGCAACCCCAGTCCAAAAGTATTCCAAGCAGAAAAGGGTTTGTACCTCTTCAGCATAACTTGGTACGCACTTGGCATTGGATAGTCCCAAGAGTTCAATCCCCTATAATGCCATTGAGTAATCCTACCCAGTGTAAGATGTGTCCATACTACCAGAACTCCAAGTAGTACAAGACCCAGCCTACTATGCAGATCCATGAGAATTCCACAAGTATTTGCCATGAGCTTGCGATCTCCAATTGCGAGCACCTCATAGGAAAAGGAAGCGGAAACACCAAAGCATACATGTCCAGCATCGCAAGATTGCAACAAGCAATCCAATTGTGACGGACTAGTTCTGTCCATAACTGAACCTACTGCCTGGAGAAAGTATAAGGGCCAGACAACCTGCCATTGCATAAGCACATAATACTTGGACTCGTTGCCTCCAACAAGAAGAGCATGGTTCATGGTGGAGAACTGAAATCCATGCTGAAGTAATGTGTTGTACGCTCTCACTGTTGTAACTGTAGTAGATATAAGGTGATAGGATACAAGGCAATGCTGACTGCAGATATGAAAGTACTTTGCAATGCCTGGATCCCATTGCTCCATCAGGCCCTTCAAGGTTGTGTTTCTACAGGCCAGACGAAGTGACGCCGCAGTCTGTGACCAGAAGACGCATGACCAAAACTCATAGCTGCTCCAAATTGCACTCAAAATGTCAAACAAGCTGGACAACTCGGAAGGAAGAATCAGTCCAGTAGTGACATGTGCACAGTGGTAATGTACTGAACTTGCTGCCAGTGACAAGTACGCCGACGCTTCAAGATACAGAGGGTGAAAATTGCTCAGAACAGCACAGAAAGATCCTAGCAGGAAGTCGTCAAAGGGCACTTGTGCAGCACACACGGCAAGATATGCAGGAGCACAAGCAGTAATACGTTCCACGTACAGCTTACTGATTGTGTCGGCACAATCAAATTGATACTGGAGCAATTCCATAGAGATGCCCTGACAGCAACACTCGCCTATCACATTCTCACTTGAGCAAAACACTTGAGTAGGCCAATGAAAATTTGTCTGGATATTTGCATACCTTGACTTCTGATGATGGTCATGACTGCCTGATAAATCTGCATCCAATTGCTCAACACATGCACCGCAAGCAATATCTCTGCTACAGACAGAATCTCTCCATACCCCTGTTTTCTCTCCCAGATCCCATGGCAACAAGGAAAATGAATGACTTGTGGTACAGCCAAGATCGGAACACATACCACTGCATTTTGCTCGAAGTTGATTCACAGATGTGTCCCATGCGACAATGGCCTGGGTGACTTGTGGTAGCAGAGATGTCACGTTCGGTTCCTTGCTCTCTGACAATGAAAAATCCAGCAACTTGAGCGGCAGAAGGATGTCCTGCTTGTTGGCGATGCGGTCGTCGTCGACAGCGAGTGCAGCCAGAGTGAGTGGCATCGTAGACGTGCAGGTGACGAAGCTACGATCACCCGCCTCATACCTCGCAACAACGAACGCAAGTGGCCGTTCCACGGTCGAACAAGCCAGCTACTGCTCATCCTCATGCATCACAGCAGTGTCAGCGCCCTCAGGTTTGTGAAGCAGCGCCGACATGGACATCCATGCACCGGAGCCGCTGGAGTCCGCGATATCGAGCGTGGCCTGCGTGAGCACGACCACTGGCGCATCAGGGACAGGCTCGTGGCGCACCGCAAATCTGATCGTTGGCGGCGCCATGATGAGGTCGGACCCGAGCGCCGCTGATGCCGACGGTTTGGTAGTCGCTGAAGTCGGCGCTCTAGGATCGAGCGTGATGTCCGCGCTTGGACTCGTCATGGCTACTGTATACTCGGCCAGAGCAATAGAGAGGGGCACGGGCAAGGTCGTCAGCGTGGCCGTAGACGGTGGTAGGGCGCAGGCGAGCATGTCCCTGGGCTGGAGGCAGGACGCTGCGAGATGGACGCCGCCCTCGTGCACCCCACACACAGAAGGAACGACGCTGGTTGCGGATGCCGATGGCGCTGCCGTGGCCCTTGTTGCACCATTGCCTCTTCCTGGGCACTCCGTCGAGCAGGTGGTGGGCGCCACGAGAGCAACGTCAGAGTCGTGCGAGGCGGACGCTGCTCCCGCTGATGTGGGGATGGAAGGAGCAGCCACCAACATCTGGATGGACGTTGCCCTCTCGGAGATGACGCTCGCAGTCGTGGTCGTCGGCGCAAGGTCGAGGTCCTCGTGGTGCCCTGCGCGCGCGACCCATAGCGCTGCTGTGATGGCCGCCGACACCTCAGATGCCACCTGCGCCGCGATGGCCGGAATACGGGCGGCGAACTCGGCGCGATGCCGTGCCCTCTTGTCCTCCCACTCGGCACGACGCTTGTTGCTCTGGTTCGCCCACTCGGTGTGGTATCGCTGCTGGGGGTCCTCCGCCAACGCGAAAATGCGATCTCGGCTGGCCGCCGAAGCTGATCCACGTACCATGGTTGAATAGGCTGGATCGAAGCCCTCTGATGTGGGAAATTTGTTTGGCTCGAATTTGGAGGAGTTGGGGAAAATTTTGAGTGGATTTTGCGTGGAGGAATCGATTGGCTCTGAATACCAATTGTTAGCAGCACTCTAGTACATAGGTCAATTGCTCAACGATTTGAACTACAAGCCATGGATTCACCAAGGTTTAGCCACTACAGAGGAGGAGAGGAACACGAGAGGAAGAAGATGGACAAGCAGAGGAGGCCGAAGCCGTCCAATTCCTAGCCAACTTGTTTGTAGCCCCCTTCCCTTGTATTTGTAGTCGCTACTTCCCGTGGCTTCTGATCAGCCCAAGCCCAAAAGGCACAGCCCATGGTCCAGCCCATAGCAAGAGTAAGAAGGTCGCTAACAGGCAGTCCATGCAGTAACTCTGAACAACGACAGGTCGGCCCGGGAGGCAGTTTCCGGCGCCACTGCATCCACCTTGCAGGAGGTACCCAGCAGCTACTCGATGACCGAGAGATCCCAAGCGTGAGGAGGGATGCCTTCAAGCTCCAACCACACCTTGAAGCCGAACAGAGAATGCACTGCCTGCGACTGACGATTCCACGGCCGGAAGAAGAGCCAATCACCTTGAAACTCCACCGACGGGCAGGCCGCCACTCTGTTCTTGATGTCAGCTGAGGTGAAGACGACCAAGAAATCCTCAGGTCGGTGCCGATGCACCGAAACCAGCTCCGGCGAGATGTCCAGCTTGCCAGCCAGAATCTCCAACACCCGCGCCGGGGCCAACTCGCGCCTCGCCCCACCAACGTAAGCCACCATCGCAAACTGCAGCCTAAGCTCAAGATCCACCATGGTCTGCGACCTTCTGACAACGAAGAGCTCTGCTGGGTCCTCGTCCACCGTTAACGCCACCTGGAGCCGCGGCGGCGCGAGCGGAGGCCACACCGGGTCGGCGTCCTGGCGCAACAACTGTTGGGGGGGGGGGCGGCGGGGGGGACGCACGGCGCGCCAGGCCGGACGGCGTCGAGCGCTCCAGGCTTGCCCTTGGGGACGAACGACGGGCCACCTTGGCCACCGCGTCGTGCCTAAGCTCGTCAGCCGACGAAGGACTCCTGGGCCGCTTGCAGTCTTTGGCGACATGCCCGGGGAGGCTGCACCGGATGCAGACGACGTCGTTGGTGCAATCATTCTTGTAGTGGCCCTTCTCTAAGCAGCGGAAGCACTTGTCCCGCATCTCCTGGGCGACAGCTGGACCCGCCGGCGCACGGCCCTGCCCACCGCTGCCCACGCCATGCCCATCCAGACCACGACGTTTCCTCCAAAGCTCTCTCTTTGAGGGGGGTGGCTGCACCCAGGGTGCCGGCTCCAGGACAGTGTTCGGGCGCGGGTTCGACGCCACCACCGGGCTGCAAACCTCGGATCCATCAGACTCGGAGGAGATGCCAAGCCCCGAGACCACCGGCCGCTCGCCCGAGGGTCGAAATGTGGACGTCACAGATCTGGGGCTGCCGGCCATGGCGCGCAGGGGAGGGGGAGGCGGCCGGACTGGGGGCGGGAAGGAGGGAGGGGGTGGCCGCCGCGGTCGGAGTGACCCACGGCGTGGGCGCGGAGCACGGTGGACGCCGGCGCCGGAGTAGCGCACGGCAGGGGGGGCTCGCTCTCTCTACGTATGGAGGTTGGAGGAAGTGCTTTTTTATAACGTATTAGACCTTATATATGTGGATGGAGGGAGTAGTGCATGAGATGAGATAAGGACGGAATTAATTAACCCTGCGAACAACTAACTGCTAGCGTTGATATTTTGAAAGACATGGTTACTTGTTAGTATGCTTGAGTATTTATATCTTCATGTCAAATTATAGACTATTGCTTTGAATCATTCAAGTCCAAATGTCGATGCTATAAAAGAAAAGAATATATGATGAATATGATAGGTAGCATTCCACATCAAAAAATTTGTTTTTATCATTTACCTACTCGAGGATGAGCAGGAATTAAGCTTGGGGATGCTGAAACGTCTCCAACGCATCTATATTTTTTGATTGTTACATGCTATTATATTATCAATCTTGGATGTTTTTATATACATTTACAGCAATTATATATCATTTTTTGGGACAAACCTATTAACTTAGTGCCCAGTGCCAGTTGCTATTTTTTGCCTATTTTTGGTTTTCCAGAATATCAGTACCAAACGAAGTCCAAATGCCACGAAACTTTTTGGAGATTTTTTTCTGGACATAAGAAGTACTGGAAGCTTCGGGAGAGGGCCAGAAGATGGAGCAGTGGCCCACGAGGCACCAGGGCGCGCCCCAGGGGGGTGGCATGCCCTGGTGGCTTGTGGGGCCCACACAACTCTGTTTGACCTAATTCCACCACTATAAATTCTCTAAAATCGGGAAAACAACAGAGGAGTCAACGAAATACTTTTTCCGCCGCCGCAAGCTTCTGTTCTTGAGAGATCCCATCTGGAGGCCTTTTCCGGTACTCCGTCGGAGGGGGAATCGATCACGGAGGGGCCCTACATCAACCTTGCTACCCTTCCGATGATACGTGAGTAGTTTACCACAGACCTTCGGGTCCATAGTTAGTAGCTAGATGGCTTCTTCTCTCTTTTTGATCTTCAATACAATGTTCTCCTCGATGTTCTTGGAGTTCTATCCGATGTAATCACTTTTTGCGGTGTGTTTGTTGGGATCCGATGAATTGTGAGTTTATGATCAGATTATCCATGAATATTATTTGACTCTTCTCTGAACTCTTTTATGCATGATTATTATAGCTTCGTATTTCTTCTCCGGTCTATTGATTTGGTTTGGCCAACTAGATTGATTTATCTTGTCATGGGAAGAGGGGCTTTGTAATGGGTTCGATCTTGCGGTGCTCAATCCCAGTGACAGAAAGGGACATGACACGTATGTATCGTTGCTATTAAGGGTAAAAAGATGGGGTTTATTCATGCGTGAGTTTACTTTGTCTACATCATGTCATCTTGCTTAAGGCATTACTCTGTTCTTTATGGACTTAATACACTAGATGCATGCTGGATAGCGGTCAATGTGTGGAGTAATAGTAGTAGATGCAGGCAGAAGTCGGTCTACTTGTCTCAGACGTGATGCCTATATACATGATCATTGCCTTGGATATCGTCACGATTATTTGCTTTTCTATCAATTTCCCAACAGTAATTCGTTTACCCACCGTACGCTATTTTCTTGAGAGAAGCCTCTAGTGAAAACTATGGTCCCCGGGTCTATCTAAATCATATATTAAAAACCCTAAAAATACCTTGCTGCACTTTCTCTTTATTTATTTTATTTTATATTTTAGTTCAATCTATCTATCTATCACATACAATTTAATCTTGCAATTAACCGCAGAGGGATTGACAACCCCTTGTTTGCGTTGGGTGCAAGGATTTGTTGTTTTGTGTGCAGGTGCTGCTAACGAGGTGTTGCGTGATTCTCCTACTGGAATGATAACCTTGGTTCCATAACTGAGGGAAATACTTATCTCTACTGTACTGCATCTCCCTTCCTCTTCAGTGAATTACCAACGCAGCTCACAAGTAGCACTTATCTGCCCCCACTCCGGTTAGAGCTTCACCGCCTACGACTACAGTACCACCACAAACAGGCCTGACATCGACAGCTGCCCGACTGGAGACCATACCCGAGGAGGAGGAGGTCGAGTCTTTAGTACCCCGTCTGGGACTTACCCTCAGCAGGGCCTGCGACGTTCCAGACACTCCGTGAGAGCAGACTAGGCATCAGCACCGCAGTCACCTTTTATGAGAGTGTAGCTGTAAAATATTTATTTTCTGTTTCTTTTCTTCTTGTTAAGATGGGGAGTAGTAGACCTTGGATCGCAGCATGCTAAGAGGATGGAGAAGTGCACTAGTCTAAATAATCTGTCATGTAAGCATCACGACTATGATGAGAGTAATGTATAATTAAGTCTTGCATGTATAATATAACTCGCTACTTATATGTACCTACGCTTTTGGGGGGGGAATCATTTTCAGTCTCTTAAAAATTTTCCTTTATAAAATCTTTCCTCATCGGTCTTTACACCAATACCCTAGAAAGAAAATGCATCGTACCTGGACTCGTTCTATGCCCAATCCACCAGAGGACAACTTTACACAAATGGGAAATAACTTCACACCAGGACAGACGAGTCAGCAAAGCAATGATTCTGCATTCTCACAAGTATGCCGTCTTTATGAACAAAGTCAGCAGCAGCATCAGGAAATGATGCAGCATTTGATAAATATGGGAAATCACCAAGGACAGCATCAACCCAGATCAAAGCTATCTGAACTTCTGAGAACCAATCGGACTGTCTTTTCTCACACAGACAAACCTTTGGGGGCAGACGACTGGCTGCGTGATATTGAGAGAAAATTGGTCATAGCTCAGTGTACGGGCCAGGAAAAAGTACTATACGCTCTGCATTATTTTTCTGGAACAGTAGCATCATGGTGGGAAAATCTACGCCACATGCATCCCAATGGAGAAGACATCACCTGGGAGCAATTCAAGGAAAGCTTCCGAGGAGCACATATTCCAAACAACATCATGAAATTGAAGAAAAGAGAATTTGAGGATCTCAAGCAACGAGGCACAATGGTAACCCAGTATCTCGACCAGTTTACTCAGCTAGCCCGGTATGCCAATGATGAATATATGACAGAAAGCAAAAAAATGGAGAAATTCCTCGACCGGCTTGTTCCATCTTTAAAGTGTCAATTGGTAGTTCATACCTTTCCAGATTTTAAGACACTGGTAGACAAGGCCATCATTTTGGAGAATGAGCAACGCAACCTGAATGAGATTCGCAAGCGCCGCATGAACCAGTCAGTACAGGTTCATAACAACAGGCCCCGAAATGAATCTCAGAGGCCTGTGGCACCCCGACCAGCAATTCCAACACCACGACCGCAACAAAACCGCAGTTCCTACAACACCAGGACCAAGGAAGCAATATACCATCCTGGCATCACCTGTTATGCCTGTGGAGCAGAGGGGCATTATGCTAGGCAATGCCCAAAACAGGGGAATAATGCCCCCAAACCCAACAACAATGGCCGCAGTACTAGTGCAGCTCCGTGACACAACAACCTCAACACCAACAACAATCAAAGAAAGGGGCAAGTTAACCATGTGACATTTGAGGAAGCACAGAATGCACCGGACATCGTGTTTGGTACGTTTCCTGTCAACACCATTAATGCTACAGTTTTATTTGATTCTGGACCTTCCCATTCGTGCATCTCTAAAAGATTTGCCTCAAAGAATCAATTTTCTTTTTCGCCTTTGAAAAATTTGATGATTATTCAGTCCCCGGGATCAAAGCAAAGCACACAATGGTACTGCCAGGATGTGAACATTGAAATAAAAGGAATGAAGTTTTTAGCAAATCTTATTGTATTGGAAGCAGTCGATTTGGATGTTATTTTGGGAATGGACTGGTTGACCACAAATAAAGGCTTTATAGACTGCTACAATCGTACAGTGACTCTCACCAATTGTCAAGGGAGGACAGTACAGTTTGGAACAAGGGGGATTTCTACCTCGCAAGGAAAGCTAAATCAAGTGGACATGACAGAATTAAGCAAGGATCCTGTGGTATGCGAATACCCCGATGTATTCCCTGAGGAGCTACCACGCATGCCACCAGATAGTGAAATTGAATTTGTTATTGAACTAGCACCTGGAACAGCACCCATATACAAGAAGCCTTATCAAATGGCTCTGACAGAATTGGTTGAGCTGAAGAAACAAATTAAGGAATTACTAGAAAAGGGTTATGTCCGACCCAGCTCATCACCATGGGGATCACCGGTTTTATTTGCCAAGAAAAAGGATGGTACCCTAAGGTTATGTATTGATTACAGGGCACTCAATATGGTTACTATCAAAAATAAATACCCACTACCAAGGATCAACGACTTGTTCGACCAACTGGTAGAAGCCAAGGTTTTCTCAAAAATAGACTTGAGATCAGGCTACCATC
Source organism: Elymus sibiricus (assembly GCA_039707655.1). Taxonomy (NCBI): domain Eukaryota; kingdom Viridiplantae; phylum Streptophyta; class Magnoliopsida; order Poales; family Poaceae; genus Elymus; species Elymus sibiricus. Next base: position 287,651,861 of record CM077676.1, read on the forward strand.
AGTTAAGAATCCAATCATCAGACATACCCAAGACCACTTTTACCACCAGATACGGATTATATGAGTTCACTGTGATGCCTTTCGGATTAACCAACGCTCCTGCTTATTTTGTACATCTCATGAACAAGGTTTTCATGAAATATTTGGACAAGTTCGTGGTGGTGTTCATTGATGATATACTTATCTATTCTAAGACAGTAGAAGAACATGAGCAACATCTTCGAATAGTCCTGGAAGAATTACGGAAAAATCAACTATATGCCAAATTCAGTAAATGTGAATTTTGGTTACGAGAAGTTGGTTTTCTGGGACATGTGCTGACGAAGGATGGAATAGCAGTGGACCCAAGTAAAGTAAAGGATGTCCTAGGATGGAAGCAACCCACCAACATGACTGAGATTAGGAGTTTTCTTGGTTTGGCTGGCTACTATCGATGATTTATTGAAGGATTCTCCACCATAGCCAAATCCATGACTCAATTACTCAAGAAGGATAAAAATTTTGAATGGATTGAAGCATGTGAGAAAAGTTTCCAAGAATTAAAAAAGAGGTGAACAACGCCACCTGTTCTGACCGTGCCATATGTGCACAAGAATTTTGAAATATACTGTGACGCTTCCAGAAAAGGCCTTGGATGCGTGTTAATGTAGGAAGGAAAGGTCGTAGCTTATGCTTCAAGACAGCTACGACGACACGAAGAAAATTATCCTACCCACGACTTGGAACTAGCAGCCGTAGTACATGCACTCAAGGAATGGCGACATTACCTTCTTGGTAATCGATGTGAGATATACACGGATCATAAAAGTCTTAAGTATATCTTCACCCAGCCTACGACAACATCGCTGGCTTGAGCTAATTAAGGATTATGATGTGGGAATTCATTACCACCCTGGTAAAGCAAATGTTGTGGCAGATGCCCTCAACCAAAATCCATGCACCGACAATGACAGTGTGCAATTCTCACAACATGAGTTCAACCGAGAATTTGCCAAACGTAACATGGTTCTAGTCAAGGTAGGAACCATTGCTCGCCTAGAAATAAAACCAACATTGGAGGATTAGATCAAACAAACCCAGAAAGGACACCCTAGTATCGAGGGAATTAAAAGGAAAGTAAGTTCGGGCAGGGCGTCCGAATTTACCATTGATAATCAGGGAATCCTATGGTACGGGAAAAGATTATGCGTACCCAATAAGGAAGAGCTAAAGCAACAGATTTTGGCAGAAGCCCATACCACCCCATACGCTATTCACCCAGGGGGAACCAAGATGTACAAAGATCTTCAAGACAAATTTTGGTGGCACGGGATGAAAAGGGTTATAGCTGTATATGTCGCACGTTGTGACTCTTGTCAGCGCATAAAAGTAGAACACCAAAGGCCAGTAGGATTGTTACAGCCACTCAGAGTGCCTGAGTGGAAATGGGATGAGATAGGTATGGATTTTATTGTCAGATTACCAAGGTCACGACATGGGAATAATGCTATCTGGGTTATCACAGATTTATTAACCAAGGTGGCACACTTCATTCCGGTAAAGACAACATATTCGACATAGAAGCTTTCTAAGCTATACCTCTCCCGAATTGTTTGCTTACACGGAGTACCCAAGACCATAGTCTCTGATAGAGGCACTCAGTTTGTCTCTAGGTTTCGGGACCACTTGCAGCAAGCCTTAGGAACTCAACTGGTATTCAGTACAGCGTACCACCCACAAACAGGAGGGCAGACTGAATGGATAAATCAGATATTGGAAGACTTGCTGAGAGCTTGTGTCCTTACCTATGGGGTCAGTTGGGAGGACGGTTAGCCATATGCGGAATTTTCATATAACAACAGTTATCAAGCCAGTCTAAAGATGTCACCTTTCGAAGCCCTATACGGATGAAGGTGCCGTACCCCACTCAATTGGTCTAAAACCGGAGATAGCTGAATCTTCGGCTTGGAAGTTCTCAAACAAGCAGAAACAAAAGTAAAACTTATCCGAGACAGACTGAAAGCAGCTCAGAGCCGTCGGAAGAGGTATTATGACCAGAAACACCGTCAAATCAGCTTTGAACCCGGCGAATATGTGTATCTCAGGGTATCCCCAATGAGGGGACTACAAAGATTCAAGGTCAAAGGGAAACTGGCACCGTGATTTATCGGACCATTTAGAATATTTGCAAGGAGAGGCAAGGTTGCCTACCAATTGGAGCTACCAGCAGAATTGTCAGAAGTTCATGATGTGTTTCACGTGTCACAACTGAGGTTGTAACACCCCAAAAATATTTTCTTTTGATTATCAAAAATCTTTTCTTTAAAAGAAAATACTTTGGTGAAAGAACATGTGCTGCCCCCATGTTTGGTTTTGGTAATTGATGACAATCTCTATGGACTAATGGTTGCCTTAAGTTATATTTGAAGGGTTTGTCCATAGGCATTGCTTGAAGACCATTTGTTGGTTTCAAGGTTATTAGAAGAAGAATATGTGTTGACCAAGGTACTATTCAAGGATTTATCCAAAGATTGGTCATGTAAGAGATGAGCCTATTGCAAGCATGTCTTGAAGAAGAAGATTGTGTGAACATTCGTGTTTACCTTCAAGACATCATCCTAATGAAGAGAGTTGGAAAGATTCAAGGTTGATCAAGACTAAATATGAAGAGTGATTCAAGTTGATCAACACACAAAGCGTAGAAGATGTACCGAGTGGGATCAAGTGATCTCACGGTATGGTAAGCATTGTCCATTACGCTTTGTGTACTAACCCATGTTCTATGCGAGAGTTCTATGTGGGGTTAGGTATGTTTCCATGGGCTTGCGTCAAGAGGAAGATCTCATTCAACCCATGGAGGATGACATCAAGTGGTGATCGTCATCAAGATTGCGGTGTGCAAGTTCAAGTGGAGCATCACGAAGAGATCACATGCTTGAAGCTTGCCGTCCATTGTGGTGACAATGGACTTGTGAAGATGTGTCGAAGAGTGGCTCACCCATAGTGGAGTATGGGGGAGCAATCTACTAGTCTTCATCGAGCCGGCGCAATCAAGAAAGGTGGTCCAACTTGAGGAGGTCAAGATCGTCATCATCTAGCTCAAGTGGACTATGCGCAAGGCAAAGGTTTGCCCTTGATAGCTTTTCTATTTTACCGGTCTCATGATAGTATTTGGGAGACCGGGTTATAGGATCGATAGCCGTACTAACAAGGGGGGCTCTCAAGTGAGTAGCTTTATCGTATCTTCGTAGAGAGCTCAAACCTTTGCATCCTTGCATCATCTTTCTTGGTTCGTGTTTGGTGTTTCTCTTTGTGAGTCTTTGAGCTTTTGGTCATCTTCATGACAAGCTCGAGTTCATCGAAAACGGAGTTCACATATGCATCTTCTATGATGTTTTCGATGTTGGAGTTTATGCCGGTTCTTCATTCATAGAGGTTTCTCTTCTCTATATCTTAGGCATTTCTCCCCTGCCACTTCTTATTATAACCAGTCGCTGTTTGGATAGTACTCGTTGTCTTCTATCCAACAAGCTTGAGTTTGCTCAATTCGGAGCTCATATGTAGAAGTTGTGGCAGTTCTGGTTTTCCTGTATCTGTCTGTTCTGCTTGGGCACTTTTGCAGCACCCAAGCGGTAGTACCGCTCGGTACCACGGTAGTACCGCTTATGCGGTAGTACCGCTGTGGTCTACCGCAGCGAGTACCGCTTGTGGGTATTTCTTCTGGTATCGTTTTCTGTTAAACGGTAGTAGAGCGGTAGTAGAGCGGTAGTACCGCTTGGTGCGGTACTACCGGCCCCTACTACCGTTGCCACTACCGCTTGGAGAAACCTCTCTGGTATTGTTTTCAGCTAAGCGGTAGTAAAGCGGTAGTAGAGCGGTAGTACCGCTTGACACGGTACTACCGCCCCCTACTACCGCTGCACTACCGTGTTTTCTTCTGGTGTTATTTTTCCCTAAGCGGTAGTGGGGCGGTAGTGGAGCGGTAGTACCGCTTGTTGCGGTACTGTCGTTCCAGTGCTACCCCACTACCTCTGTTTCCTCTGTCCTGCGCAATCCTTAGCGGTTGTACCGCTGAAGTTGAGCGGTAGTACCGCTTGTTGCGGCACTACCGCTCCTGTGCTTCTATGCCTGCGTGTGACAGTAGGGAACTACTGCCCGAGCGGTAGTACCGCTCTGAGGAGCGGTAGTACCGCTCTGTGCGGGCTGAGAGAGGTAACGGTTGGATTTGGGGGCTCCTTTAAAAGGGGGTCTTCTTCCCCCTTGCCCCCAACGGTTCTTTATCCCCTTGCAGCTCTCTCTCTCCTCCATTGTTGACCTTCTAGAGCTTTGCTATCTCTCCATCCCTCCAATGATTCTTGCTCCTTCTTGAGGGAATAGAGAGAGGAGATCTAGATCCATCTTTCCACCAATCACTTTCTCCTCTATGTGAGGGAAACCTTGTGGATCTAGATCTTGGAGTTCTTGGTGTTCTCCTTGTTCTTCCTCTCACTTTCCTCCATAGCTTTTGTTGCTTTGGTGGGATTTGAGAGAGAGGGACTTGAGCACTTCGTGTGTTCTTGCCATTGCATTAGTTGCATCGGTTTGAGTTCTCCACGGTGATACGTGGAAGTTAGTAGTTGAGAAGCTTATTACTCTTGGGTGTTTGAGCACCCTAGAGCTTGTTCCTCTTGGGTGCCTTGGCGCCCTAGACGGCTTGGTGGTGCCTCGAAGCTCAATCATTGTGGTGTAAAGCTCCGGGCAAGCGTCGGGGTCTCCAATTAGGTTGTGGAGATCGCCCCGAGCAATTTGACGGGTACCGGTGACCGCCCCCAAGGGTTGCCAAAGTGTACGGGTTCGGTGACCGCCCTCAAGGGTTGCCATTTGTACGGGTTCGGTGACCGCCCTCAAGGGTCCCTTAGTGGAATCACGGCACCTTGCATTGTGCGAGGGCGTGAGGAGAATACGGTGGCCCTAGTGGCATTGTTGGGGAGCATTGTGCCTCCACACCGCTCTAATGGAGATTAGCATCCGCAAGGGTGTGAACTTCGGGATACATCGTCGTCTCCGCGTGCCTCGGTTATCTCTTACCCGAGCCCTTTACTTATGCACCTTACTTTGTGATAGCCATATTGTTTCTTGTTATATATCTTGCTATCACTTAGTTGTTTATCTTGCTTAGCATAAGTTGTTGGTGCACATAGGTGAGCCTAGTCGATTTAGGTTTTGTGCTTGACAAATTAAACACTAGTTTTATTCCGCATTTGTTCAAGCCTAAACCGTAATTATTTTAAAGCGCCTATTCACCCCCCCCCTACTAGGCGACATCCACGATCTTTCATTTGGATTACTATGGCTCTATTTTTCTCTTTATTTTGTTTTGAAAGCCATTCTTAAGTTTTCTATTAGGTTTCTAAAATTTTAAAATGGCTTCTGATTTAATGGTTTCTTACTTGAGTAAATATTTTGTAGGACCAAAAATCTTTTCTTTTAGAAAACTTTTTGAATAATTAATTATTTCAAAGAAATGGTCCATTTCATCTTTTTCAAACACTTAGAAAATTCTCAAAAAAATTCTTCTGTCATTTTCAAATTATCATCCAAGCTATCCTCTCATCCTAGGACAGTACCCAATACTTCCTCTCTCCACAAAAATATTATTTATCATAGTTAGCAAATTCCAAAACTAGAATTCCATTTATTCCTAGTTAATTTGATTTACAAAGGAACTATAAATTCCTTAGCTCTTCTACACCCACAAAATTTATTCCAACTACATGACAGTACCCACACTCCAAAAACCTTCTGATCCATAGTTCAAAAGTTTCAAATTTCACTCAAATGAAATTTGGACCAGATTCAAATTCTTTGCTCAAAACCTAACAAAGACTACTCAAAAAATTCTGAAACTTTGGTAGCACCTTTGTTATGCATCAGTACCTCACCACAAAAAAATTCAGAAATTCCAAAAATGCCCACGGCCATCTAGCATTTCATCAAACACCTTCTGTGCATTGTTCACCACTGTAAAAAATTCAGAAAAAAATTCAGAGAGGGAGATCGATGCCGTGCACTCCACTCCTTCCCCTTTCCTTCACAGCGTTGCTACTGCTCTTCATTGCATCGCCCTCGGGGCCCTCTCGCCAGCCACTCATCGCCAGCTGGTCAGTGGCAGGACGGTGGAACAGCCGCCGCTCTCGGCCACGGCGGGCCGAGCGGATCTGCTCGACCACCTACCACCATCACTCTCCCTCAACGCTCCCTCCTACCTCCCCTCCACGCGGCATCTTCTCCGCGACGCTTGACCACCGTCCAAAACCAACCAAGCCCGCCTGTCAGTCGCCGGACCTGCTCGTCGCCCGCCATGGCCGTACGGGAGCCTAGCGTCGGGAGAGTGGATAGAGCTCGAGGACCGTCGCACTGGCGCTTCGAGAAGACTCCACCGACCTCACTGATAACCACCGTCCAAGCCAACCACCCCAGCCAACCTCACCGGCCGGAATCACTCCGTTGTGATCTGTTCTGCTCCGGTCATCTCCACCTCGCCAATAAAAGGAGCCCCCGAGCTCCGTTCTGCACACACATCACCTCCACCCATCCCCAATCGCCACCTAGAGGGGTCGGACGACCTCGGGGAAGCCTCCTTTCTCTGCTCCGGCCACCCGATCCGCCGCTGCTTCCGAGAACGCCACGTCGCCGTTCATCCACCCCCACCTCCCAAAACTCACCAGTCACCTTCTACCACTTCACCTCATCCATTCCGCGCGTCAATTTGACATCCGAAGCTCTCTCCGACGAGATCCACCACCACCGGACACCGCCGTCCGCCGGAGTTGACACCGCCGTCACCACGGTGCTCGCCGGCGGCCACCACCACCACCCACCGACGCGGAACACTCCCCCGAGCACACCCATACCATCGCCGCCTCCTGAAACCCCGGCGATCGCCGCCGGTGACCGCCTCCCCCTCTCTGTACATGTGCGTGAGCGCGTTCAAATTTGAACCTGACGGGTGGGGCCCACCCGTCAGTGTTTTATTCTTTTCTGTTTATTTCGAAAAGCGTTTTTGCCTCAGTACATTTTCTAAACTGGAAAGCGTATTCCTGCCCAAGGCATTTTCTATTATAACTACAAGGACCCGAAAGTAGCTATTTTATTTGCAGAAAGGTCCCTAGACTTAAAACTCTCATTACTTTTTAACCATAACTCCTTTTCAATTGATTCTTTTTCTGAAAATCTGATTTTTTCACTCTAGTTTTTTTAGTATTTATTTAAAAATATTTTGACTCAACTTTTTGTGCTGTCACAAAAATTTTGATCGAATTTTGAATTCTTATTTTATAGAAAACGAGGAGGGAAACTTTGCCAAAAATTTCGAGGGATCACCTTCTGCCTACTTTGATCAAGGCTAGCATTTTGAACTTGGGATATGGTGTTTGCATACATGGTTGCATAAGTGATCACCGATATGTGGTGGGCAGTAGGTGCATGCACGGTCATATTTCATTGCTGCATTTCCTGCATGTATTTAAAAATCATTAACTTGGATAAAGTTGGTTATATACCAGGGGTATACCCCCTTGTCCATGTCGTACCAGTTAGCACGAATCACGTCGTGACACGATGGTGTCACTGTGGCCTGTGAAGCGTGCCAGTCATGAAAATAAAACCTCCTGAGTCGACCTAGATCGAGTCTTGTTCTGTCATGCCTAGCTAAAAATAGTGCTGCCACTTGTCTTCCCGCGAGGGGAGTACGGTTTAGTAAGTCGTTAACCCCTTTCCAAGTACACACCACATAGAGGGGCCGTGATGAGGGTTCCATGGCCATGGACGAATGCCAGTCATCGGGTCAGGGGGCATGGGTGTATCCCGCTGGGCCGAGAGGGGGGCACCCCTTGTATTTGTGCGCGTTATAAATTATGATCCCATGCTATTCGAGACGGCGGTCTCCCCGTCTTAGAGTTTTTCTTGAACGATGCTTTGGGTGATTCCTGGCATCAGGAAAGTTAATCTGGTGTGTGCTGGTCAGGTGTGTTTTCAACCCAAAGACCATAATCAAAATTAGTTAACGTCTCGGGGTTGACTAAAGAAATCCTATACCTGTGGGTAAAGAGTACAACCTCTGCAGAGTTAGACCTATTCGAATAGCCGTGTCCACGGTCAAGGACGTTAGCTGGGAAGGGTCAAGTGTCGGTCCCGGTATCGGTCTTCGAAGGAAATAATTAAAATTGAGCACGATTCACTTTTGCAGGATGATTATTATCGCTACGGATACTATCATGAATATTATTGTTAACATGAATATTACTGTGGACTAACCTTTTTCTCTTATTTGTAACCTTGAGTATCTTTTGGGATGGTTGTGCCACCTGGATACTCATTTCTTTTCAAGACCTCTCGAGGCATCGCATTCAGACACCCGTTTGGCATTTCTTTTCAAGACCTCTTGAGGAGTCGCATTCATACACCCATTTGGCATTTCTTTTCAAGACCTCTCGAGGCGTAGCATTCAGACACCCGTTTGGCATTTCTTTTCAAGACCTCTCGAGGCGTCGCATTCAGACACCCGGTTGGCATTTATCTTGGAAATCCTCGGGCGGTCTAACGCCCGATGTTCCATTTTATTTTCTTGGAATCCTCGGGCGGTCCAACGCCCGATGTTCCATTTTATTTTCTTGGAATCCTCAGGCGGTCTAACGCCCGATGTTCCATATTAGATTTCTTGGTTTATTACTGAAATGATATATTTAGCCATCCACACCGTATTGATATTTATCATGCCATGCTTTAATTTTGGTCAGCATATGCATATAAATTAGTCCATCATGATCATATGCACTCTATTGCATTCGGTATATCTCTCGTTCATAATGTTTGCGAGTACATTCAAACGTAATCACTGGCTTGTCCCTGGCTTGTTAATTTGGCCAGACCTGGATGAAGACGATCTTATGGAGGAAGAGTGCGCTAGCGATCCCGACACTTAGAGGTGTTCCCAGTCAGTCACCTAGTGGTCTTGGAGTCTACCACGTGTATCATCCGCAGTGCTTCCGCCCCACTAATAAAATAGTCAAGCCTCACACCGAGGCTTGGCTTTACTTTATTGTACCAGTGTTGTAATATCACCACACCACTGTCTTGTACCGCCACCGTCATATAATGACAAGTCTGTAATAAATGTTGAGCACTCTGGCTCAACCTTGTGTAATATTATGTATGTACTGGATATCTATATCAAGGGAGTCCACCAGTTGTTCTGATCTTGGGGCTGGTGTGACTTGAGGCTATTCCGAGATTTATTCCATAAACAGGCCCGACAGATCATCATTAGTATCATCATTATGATTATCACTAGGTACATGCTCATCACCAGATTGTGTCTCAGCATTAGAAATAGAAACATTATTAGGATTCTCAACAGGTTTTTCCATAACAGGTTCACTAGAAGTACGCAAAGTTTTATTCTTACTTTTTTTTCTTTTTCTTCTTAGATGAACTAGGTGCACTATCATTAACCCTTTAAGAATCTTGTTCAGTTCTTTTAGGATGACCTTCAGGATATAGAGGTTCCTGAGTCATTTTACGACCTCTGGTCATTACTCTAATAGCATGGTCATTAAGTTTATCAGACATTTCCTTAAGCAAACCATTTTGTGATCTAGAAACTTGTTCAAGTTGAGTGTGAACCATAGAATAATGTTTATAGAAGCCCTTAATATCATTGGAAATTCTAAACATCACATCACTCAACCGTTCAATCATAATAGCATCACGTTTCAATTGATCACTTATTTGTATATTAAAGTTTTCGTGCTTAACGATAAAATTATCAAATTCATCTAAGCACTGACTTGGCGATTTATTATAAGGAATATCACCCTTATCAAACCTATAAAGAGAGTTTACCTCTACTACCTATGTCGGGATATCGAGTCCATGTATTTCTTCAATAGGTGGTAGATTCTTAACATCTTCAGATTTAATACCTTTCTCTTTCATAGATTTCTTGGCTTCTTGCATATCTTCTGGACTGAGGAATAGAATACCCCTTTTCTCCAGAGTTGGATTAAGTGGTGGTTCAGGAAGTGTCCAATCATTGGCATTTCTCAATAAATTATTCAATAATTCCTGAGCTTGTTCAACTGTTCTTTCCCTGAAAACATAACCAGCACAACTATCTAGGTAGTCCCTAGAAGCATCGGTTAGTCCATTATAAAAGATATCAAGTATTTCATTTTCTTAAGAGGATGATCAGGCAAATCATTTAATAATTGGAGAAGCTTCCCATAAGCTTGAGGGAGATGCTCTTCCTCAAGTTGCACAAAGTTATATATTTCCTGTAAGGCAGCTTGTTTCTTATGAGCAGGATTTTTTTTAATGAAGTAATAAATCATATCCTGGGGACTACGCACACAACCAGGAGCAAGATCATTAAACCATATTTTAGCATCACCCTCTAATGAGAAAGGAGACAACTTAAGAATATAAAAATAACGAATCTTTTCCTCTTGACCAAACAGGGTGGCAATTTCATTCAGTTTAGTAAGATGTGCAACAACTGTTTCAGATTCATAACCATGAAAAGGATTGGATTCTACCAAAGTAATAAGTCCAGGATCAACAGAGAATTCCTAATCCTTATCCGTACCAAAAATAGGAGAAGTTGCAAACTTAGGGTCATATTTCATCATTTGGTTCATAGCCTTTTCTTTCATTATAGCCATAAAACCTTCTATGCCATTATGAGTATCATAAGCCATAAGTTCTCTAGTTAACTCCTCAGGAAAAGTATAACCTTCAGGTACACCTTCTAATAATTTACTTCTAACAGGAGTACTAGGTGTAGCAGGTGATTCATAGTTTTCATCAATTTCAGATTCTTTAGCTTTAGCAATATGAGCATTAAGAAATTCACCAAGTCGCACAGTTTCATCAAGTAAAGTAGAAGCATCATCATGAGTATCATAAATAGCAGAAGCAGTGTCTACTACTTGTGACATATCAGATTGAATAGCAGGTGGCGGTGTCACAAGTTGACTTAAAACAGTAAGTGAATCAAGTGTAGACCAAGTTGGCAGTTCCTTACCTCCCCTCGTCTTAGAGGGCATGATCTTGGTCTTATAGTCTCTCAGATTCTTCATAGTGAATATAAATTGTAGCAGATATTTAACTCCTAAGTGAACTTAATAAATAGAGTTATGCTCCCTGACAACGGTGCCAGAAAATAGTCTTGACGACCCACAGGTATAGGGGATCGCGGAAGTCTTCGAGGGTAGTCTTTCACCCAAATTTATTGACTCGACACAAGGGGAGCTAGAGAATATTTATAAGCCTTAGCAGTTGAGTTGTCAATTCAACCACACCTGAGAAGTAATTTCCTTGCGGCAAAATATTAGTAGCATTGTAATATGATAGTTTTGATAGCAGTGGTAATAGTAGCAATAGTAACCGTAACGGTAACAGTAGCAGTTTTGTAGCAATAGCAACAGCAGTAGCAATAGTGATTCAAGCAAGAGAATATTATGAGAAGTGTAGGCATGGAGTACCGATGGATATTTGGATGACATTTATCATATAACAATCATAACCTAGAGCGATACACAATAGCTCCAATTCATCAATCATATGTAGGCATGTATTCCGTATATAGTCACACGTGCTTGCGGTAAGAACTTGCATGACATCTTTTTTCCTACCCTTCCGTGGCAACGGGGTCCTAATGGAAACTAAGGGTAATTAAGGCGCTCCTTTTAATAGAAAACTGAAAAAAAGCATTAACACATAGTGAATACATGAACTTCTCAACTTACAGTCATCCCCGGAGAGTATCCCAATTATTATCACTTTGGGGTCTACAGTTCAGAACATAACAGGTGCATATAACTTGCAGATAGGATCAAGAACTCAAATATATTCATGAAAACATAATAGGTTCGGATCTGAAATCATGGCACTCGGGCCCTAGTGACAAGCATTAAGCATAACAAAGTCATAGCAACGTCAATCTCAAAACATAGTGGATACTAGGGATCAAGCCCTAACAAATTGACTCGAATACATGACGAATCTCATCCATCTCCATCTACCTCCAGTATGCCTACGATGAAATACTCACTCCCGGTGGTGAGCATCATGAGGTTGTTGATGAAGAAGGGTTATTGATGACGACGACGACGATGATTTGCCCTCTCCGAAGCCCCGAACGGACTCCAGATCAGGCCTCTCGATGAAGAACAGGAGGTGGCAGCGGCTCCGTATCGTAAAATGCAATGAAACTTTCTCTCTGATTTTTTTCTCGGGAATACGGAATATATGGAGTTGGAATTAGGTCAGACGGAGGCCGGAGGGCCCCACAAGGCACCTGGGCATGCCCTGGGGGGTAGGTGAGCCCCTGCCTTGCGGGCAGGTGGTGGCCCCCCACCACTAGATGTTTGCACCAGTATTTTTTATATATTCAATAAAAAATCTCCGCCAAGTTTCGTCCAATTCCGAGAACTTTTATTTCTATAGTAAAAACAACACCAAGGTAGTTCTGCTGAAAACAACGTTAATCTGGGTTATGTCCATTCAAATCATGCAAATTAGAGTCCAAAACATGAGCAAAAGTGTTTGGAAAAGTAGATACGTTGGAGACATATCAGCTCCTCTCATGGTTGTTCTGTTGACATTTCGGCCTCAACCCCTTTATAAAGTTTGTTCAGGTGGATAAGAGGCATAGGTTTCCATGCCATACGACCGCTCATACAAGCGTTCGTGGTCGCATGAAACACTATATTTTACTCTGTTTCTTCTGGTTGCGCCTCCACTTGATTTCTTCTATCCCCTCCTTTACTCCTTTCCATGTTTTGACTTGACTTCGTACATAAATAGTCCATTTCCTGTGGAAACACAATAAAGATAGGATTTTGGAATCCTATGCATTCATTACTCATTAGTGGCAATATCAGAGCGAATATCTCGGTTTTAATGAAATATATCGATTTAAACTAAGGGTAGAGGAGTATAAAAATATCACTCATCACGAATGCTGCTAATATCCATTCTAGCAGCGCTTCATTCGTATAGGAAACACAACTAGTATAGTTTTAGGGTTTTTTCTTCTGGAAAGCACAATATATTTGTGTGTGTTTGGGTTCCCCATCTCATGCTACCAAATTATGTTGTTGTCCATTTTGATTTTGTTTAATGAACATAACTCATAAATCCAAACATTCGTGTGCGATAATTGGAAACGTGTATGTAATTATTCTAGAAACTAAATTTGTTGGAATTTAAAAAAAATTGAAACACTGTCAAAAGAAAATGAAACCATGCATGGTGTGAATATCTAACCAGTTCAACGTGTCATAAAATTTCCAAAGTGTCAAACATAAGTTTTGATACACACTTGCTTTCAACCTGACAGGAGATATAATCAGTTGAATATATTAAGAAATAGTATAACGCGGCTAGCTAAACCCTCTCAGAGCAATTTGACGCTCTCCTCCATCTGATTGTGTTGTTCAACGCTCGGGATCTCTCCCTGTCGCCCCTCAGCATCGACACTCCATGAGTCCGACTCGGGCCAACGTCAATGGGTCGCTACTCTAGAAACCGATCTAGGTGGCTTGTGGTTCCATGGCAACGTGAGATGCACGGGCCATTCTTTTCTTTGCAGCTCGTCGAGTCTGCGCTGCTTCTGCAGTAGATGGTTCATTCGTCTGGCACAAGATCTAAATGAAAGAGGGAAGATGCATCGCATCCCCTGCACCGCCGCTCATACCTCTGTCGCCTCCATGCAACAAGAGGAGCAACACTCACCTCCATGGTGGCCTTGCCTACGCTGGGATGTGGCGCTCCGCGCGCATTCCCCTCATCATCATGTTCTACGGCGGCACAGATGGGCAGCGGCGGGATGCTTTCTCACCTTCTGGACGTTCCCGAGCGTACCAGTCTTCCTGGCAGGATGATACGGATGATGCATGAGGTGATGGGGTGACAACGCTGCTCTTATCCATTGAGATCTAAGGGCATCTCCAACAGCAACCCGCAAATTTCCTGCCGCGTCCATCCGCGGACAGGGGGGACCAGTCCGCGGACACGGATGCGAGAGGCCGCCATCCATACATCCGGCCTACCTCATTCTTTTAAGTCCGCACGATCAAATAGCTGCATACATAGAGTGCAGACGTTCAAATAGCCGCATGCAGCACTAGTTCAAATTTAAAAAAAAGTTCAAATATTACATCCCAACATTGTTGTCCCCTTTAACTGCCCACTAATGCTCAATCAGATCTTCCTTCAGCTGCTCGTGAGTTGGTCGATGCCGAATTTGTTGATGCATTGGAATAAACTCTTCAAATGTGGCCGGATTCTGTTCTGGAAGTTCGATAGGATCACCCATGTTCTCAAATTCTAGAGTTGCGGCAACATCGTCACTCTCATCCTCGACGATCATGCTGTGCATGATCACACAACATGTCATCACCTCCCACAAGGTCTCCGGATCCCATTGTTTAGCAGGTCCATGAACAACTGCAAAACGGGCCTGCAGAACTCCAAATGCCCTCTCAACATCCTTTCTAGCTGCTTCTTGTCTTTGGGCAAAGAGAGCCTTTTTTTGGCTAACTGGGTTAGAGATGGTTCTGACAAAGGTAGCCCACGGAGGATAGATACCGTCAACCAGATAGTAGCCCATGTTGTACTCATGTCCATTGACTGTATAGTGGCAAGGAGGATGATGCAGAGCATCCAAAGGTCATCCCCATGGACCCACCTTCGTCTCCCCAAGTGCCAAGCGGACCGATGACACGAGCACGTGCAAGAGCTATCGAGACCAAGGTGACATCTCTCCTCTCGCAACTTCCTTTCGAATCACATGAGACATGGCCACTACCTCAAGTGGAGATACTTTGCATACTCAGGTACCAAGGAACCAGCCATGGAGAAGCTAAGGAGCAAGGACGAGTGGCGGAAGGAGGAGAACGCGAAGACAAAGAAGAGAAGGAGCAAGATAGGACTTGCCCGGATCATCCGGACCCCCACCCGGACGATCTGGACCAAGCCCGGACGATCTGAACCCCCAGCCGGATGATCCGGGCAATGCGCCCTCGGAGTACAGCAAGCTTCTGGACAAAGCCGGATCATCTGGACCCGCGCGGATGTCCGGACGACGCCCCGGACATCCCGGCCAACGACGGCTGTGACGACATGGCCGGACGATCCGGATGGACGTCTGGACCAACCGGACATCCGAAGCCCGGATCATCCAGACCGTGCCTGCGTGCATAAGTTGGGTCGAGGCCCATGTACCCCTCACCACCTCCTAGACTATATATACTCGTTCCTCTCCTCCATTTTAGGGTTAGCAAAGTATTTTGAGACATTAGAGAGAGCTTTTCTCCTTGTACCTTCCCTCTTGGGGATCAAGACCTCATGTTAGAGAAGGATCCCCATCATAGGATCATTAAGACCTCCTAAGGGAGAAGGATCTCTCTAGATCATCAAGACCTCATCTCCTATGGAGTGGGAAGAACTCTACCTTTGTGCTTATTTCCTTTGATTGTTCATGTATTACTTGTGGATCTCATGTGTGCTACTCTAGTGGGTGTGTGATTTGGATTTGTTTGAGTGATTCCTCTTGTTGTTCTTGTTTGTTCTTCCCTTTTCCCCCTCCAAGTGTGAAAAGATCATCACCATAGGGTCTCACCCTACATCATCTTGGTATCATGAGCAAGGTTGATTCACATCTTGGAGTCCCTACCCCCACTTTCTAGCCTAATTTTTTTTGTCTTTGCCCAATTTCAAAAATTCCCCACAAAAAGAGGCATATCAAAAAATTTGTGATTTGTTGGTTTGATGATGTTTTGTTGATTTTGATCCGTGGATTCGTTGTGTTGCAAGTGGATCTAGCATTCCCCACCATCTCCACCACGAAACCCACCTAGAAATCGCCCCAATTTTTCTTTTTCTTCTCGATTTGGAGTTCTTCCTGAGCCCCAATTCGGCCAGGTTGACCTGTCCGGACGATCCAGACGACCGCCCGAACGATCTGGACCCCCACCCGGATCATCCGGCTTCAGCTGGCGAAACTGCTGTAAAAAAACAGACAGACAACTCCCTTCCGCATACCCAGCCACATTGCCCCACTTATAGCCTTCCGCCAATACCCCGATACAACCTTAGCCATATCATCGCATTCTGCTACACCATTTGGCATTTCCCTTTGAGATTTTGAGTTGTAGTTTTCCGTTTCCTAACGTGTTTTGGGTACTTAGGGATGGTTTGTCTTCGACGACACCACCGCTCAACTTCGTCACGGACTCGACATCGACAACAACCACTTCATCATTTGACACCATGACCGTAAGCAAGGACAGTAACTTCGATGACATCTTAACATTCTCCCTTGCCATTGCTTTGTTTACCCCGAGGCCCTCTTTTGCGTCACTTTTCCTACGAGACTAGCTATTTGAGTATTGTCGAGCAACGCTACTTGTGCAGTTTAGTGATACATGTTTCGCATAGCTATCATAGCATGCAATATTATCGTATCATCTCTTGTGTCATCAATTGTTCCCGCATATACATAATTGCTATCTTGGTAAGAGCATTTCGCATAAGTGGCCGAAGGACAATATCAAAAGAACGAAAAGCTTTTAAGCAAAGAGAAAAGAGAGCCAACAAGCTTGTAAGCAATAGCCATAGCATCACCACATTGCATATCATATTTGATCATCTTGGATCATTGTGACCGAGTTCACGAGAATCATACATACATAGCATACTTGATATAGAAAGTCGATAAGTTTTGTCTCTAATAGGTTGTGCACAAGTTCGTATTCCGCCTATTGAGCAATCGTGCTAGCGTCTGTCTAGTGTTGTGCAACACGAGCATTTTCCATGGATTCCACATTTTGTGCTCATTCCTTGGTTGCACGACCTCACTTATCTATCCGTGTGTGTGTTTCCGTGTGCCACTTATTGCTATTGGTTTACTTGTTTCACTTGCAAATTTGTGAATCTTTTTCAACATTATTGATATCATCCTAATGATTGCATCCATTTTGTGCCACCTATCCTCACCAAGCTCCTCGATAAGCCTTTACTTTTGTAGGTGTGAGAAATGAACTTGGTACCAATTCTACTATTGTAGCATCACATTGAGTGATACTCGATACATCCTCAATCTTCGGAAAAGGTAACATTGGTATTGTTCTCTCATTTTCCTACTCACCACCACTTGACTATGGCCAAGCACTTCAGCAAACCCACTCTTCGAGGAGCAAGACATAACAAGCGACTTCATCACCAAAGATCATCTCTTCGGCGTTCAACGAGCTCTACATGAAGAAAGTGAATCTTTGGGTGATCGCATCAAGAAACTCACCACCGACTTACGTCAAACGGAAGAAAGAACCCGGGATTACCTTGACGCCAAGTTGTCATCTCAAATGGAAGAGTTTCATGAATTGATGGTCAACCGCACTTCTTCCACGGCTTCATCTTCAAGCTGACGCCATTCAAGTCGACATTCTTTGGATTCTTCTTCCCACACAAGTCTTTCGCGCTCATGTTCTCATCGTCGCGACGATCATGTCGATCATCAATCTCCACAAAATCCATTCCATGGCAATGGGTTACAAGTCCGCCTTCGGGAACACGAATGACATCTGCGCCACAATCAAGATGCCGCGGACCAAGGCCAAGCTCGACAACGCCAACATCAAGATGACCAAGATGGCGACGCACTACGGCAAGAAAGACAACGTTGTGAAGAACAAGCACTAGAAGCACAACGCGCTCTACAACAAGCAAACCGCGCCGTCAAAGTCAACAACTGGCGAGTACGTGAGCAAGAAGAAGCGCTCTGGCAAGTGCAACAAGATGATGCCGCTCACCTCGAGGAGTGCCAAGAAAGGAGGAACCGAGCAAGAATTCCGCCACCAAGACCCCCGCGCCAAGCCAATGGAGAAGAACACGAGGATGAGAATCCACCGCCAAGACAAGACCGACATCACCATCGATGCTATGATGAAGAACAATGTTTCGGCAAGCTCAAGTTCACCATGCCCAAGTTCTCCGGAGGCAACGATCCCGAAGAATATCTCTCATGGGCATTGAAAGTCGACAAGATATTCCATCTTCACAACTACGACGAGGAGAAGAAGATCAGCATGGACTCTCTCGAGTTTCAAGATTATGTACTCATTTGGTGGGAGCAAGTAATCGAGCGACGAAGAGATAATGGTGAACCACCAATCACGACATGGAACCAAATGAAAGATGTCATGAGAGCTCATTTTGTGCCCACACACTGTAGTCGTGACCTCTTCAAAAAGCTACAACTCCTCAAGTAAGGCACCAAGTTGGTTGAAGAATACTATGAACAAATGGAATTTGCCATGATATGAGCCAATGTCAAGGAAGATGATGAACAAACTATGGCATGTTTCTTGAATGGTCTCAACCATCCAATCAAGAAAATTGTGGATTTCCAACCGTACTCTAACCTCCTCGATCTAGTGCACCAAGTGACGGTGTCCTGGACTAGGGGTCTCAGCCTAGTCCGTCTAGTCCATGGGCCAGACTTAAGGCCCGTTGAAGAATAAGGACTTTGGAGGCCTCCAGCCTGTAGAACCAGCATATCGGACCTCACCGAAGACTTGGCGTGTACCCCAAGAATGTTAGATTCGGCATGTAATCCATGGATGGTAACCGACCATGTGTAACCCTAGATACCCATGGTGCCTATATAAGCCGGAGGGTTTAGTCTATAGAGGCATATACGCATTCATCATCACCCCTAGGATTTAGACCACAACTCACGATCTCGAGGTAGATCAACTCTGTACTTTGATATATCCATCATATAAGCAAGAGCAGGACGTAGGGTATTACCTCCATAAAGAGGGCCCGAACCTGGATAAAACCTCGTGTCCCTTGTCTCTTGTTACCCATCGATCCGATCTCACAGCTCGCCCCCCCCCCCACCCGAGATCCGCCGGTTTTGACACCGACATTGGTGCTTTCATTGAGAGCTCGTTGTTTGATCGCATTGGAACAATGGTTTCACAGACGGAGAATTTGAGTCCCCTCAGCACCGCAGGTGCATCGACAATCTTCACCAACGGGCCATCTGAGGGCCCGACAGATCCCAAATCGCACTCCCCCCTCAAGGTGGCAGGGCGCGATCGGGAAGCCTGTCCCAAGCTTTATGCTCCTTCGATTAGCTCGGTCGATGGAATTCAATTGGAGGAAACCTCGGATCCGAGCTCCCTCCTAAGGAATGAGCACGAGTCTGATCAGCCAGAAGAGACAGGTGCTTCGGATGTTAAACCTAGCCTAGACACCTCCTCCATGCACCTTCCCCATGAGGAACGCGGGGGCACCACCGAGCCCCCGATCGGGTTAAAATTCTTAATCGCACGCACCCCCCACGTCGAGTATTGCCCAAGTAATTCAGGGCCACCCGATGTCTGGGGCCTGGTTTATATAGAACAACGAGCCGAGGAGACAGTTCGGCAATTCTGGTCGCGATTCTTGTTCGTCAAGAACAGGATAACTGACTTCCCGGACGTCGAAGCACTCGCTGCCTTCCGTCGCAACTGTCACGACGAGGGTATGCTAAACGGCCTTGCTCGGCGCCGGGTTCAGACTTTCTCCGAGCTCTCAGAGTTGGTGTCAAAATTTTGCACCATTGAAGACACCTGGTTGACTCGGGAATTGGCCCACCTAGGCAAATCAAAAGAATACGACCTCGCACAGGGGCAGCCACAAAAGCACCCCATGCTAGCAGAGTCATTGCGGAAAAGAAGGAAAACAGGACCTCCGACCGTCCTGGACGGACTGCTGGATCAACCATGCCCTATACACTCCGTCTCATTAAACACCAATCCAACACACAGCCTTCGAGCTTGTTGCGTCGTGAAATAGGTGGCCAAGTGTGGCGAGGCTCTCCTGGAAAATAGGCCCACCACCAATCATGCCACAAACTCCTCGGACGAAGCCGAGGTCTTGACGATCTACCAAACATATGTATCAAAAAATCAAAGGAAAAGGGCTCTGCACGAGTTCGGCCCCGCCCAGATATGCACACCTCCGGCTGCGTGGCTAGACACGCCGATCACATTCAAGGATCAGGATCAACCGGCAGTTGATCTAAGCCAGTGCCCAGCCGCCCTGGTCCTCGACCCCATAGTGGACGGATGCCGGCTGCATAAGGTGCTGATGGACGGTTGCAGCAGTTTGAATCTCATCTATAGAGACACTCTAGAAAACATGCAATTAGATACAACCCGCATCCAACATAGCTTCATCACTTTCAAGGGAATCATCCCCGGAAGAGAGGCATGATGTGAGGGAAAGATTACTCTCGACATAGTCTTCGGCACTCCCAAGAACTATCGGTCCGAGGAGTTAACATTCCATGTCGTACCCTTCGGAAGTGGTTATCATGCCCTTCTAGGGCGGGAGGCATTCATTAAATTCCACGCCATACCTCATTACGGGTATATGAAATTAAAAATGCCAGGCCCCAGTGGAGTGATAACCGTCACAAGCAACCCAGAGAGGGCACTTAGGGCCGAAAATAAAAAAGCCTCACTCGCCCACAAATTGCTGGCAGAAGCCTTTGCAGCCGAGGAGTTGATGGCACTCCGGGCCACGGTTAACTCGGACGACGTCATTCTGGATAAGAGATCTAAATCAACATTGTTTAAACCGCCAGATGAAATTGTCAAATTTCAAGTGCACCCAACGGACCCAAATAAAACGGCGTCCATTGGTGCCCAGCTGGATCCAGAAATCGACGAAGCCCTAAGTTTCCTTCGGGAAAATTGGGACATCTTCGCCTGGCATCCCTCAGACATGTCAGGCATCCCAAGAAAATTAGCCGAACACAGCTTGAACATCATAAAAGGATCCAAACTAGTCAAACAAGCACTTCGGCGATTCTCCGAGCCCAAGTGTCAAGCTATGGGGGAAGAACTGGCTAAACTGTTAGAAGCCGGGTTCATTCGCGAGATCAAGCACCCTGAATGGCTGGCTAACTTGGTCATGGGGCCCAAAAAGGATAAATCCTGGCGGCTTTGCATTGATTTCAAAGACGTTAACAAGGCCTGCCCCAAAGATCCCTTCCCACTACCTCGCATCAACCAGATGATCGACGCCACGGCAGGACACGACTCTCTATGCTTCCTAGATGCATATTCAGGGTACCATCAAATCAAAATGAAGGAATTCGACCAGGAAGCAACATCATTCATAACACCCTATGGGTCGTTCTACTTCAACACAATGCCGTTCGGGTTAAAGAATGCTGGCACAATGTATCAACGCATGATTCAGACATTCCTGGAAAAACATATCGGCAAAACAGCCGAGGCTTACATCGACGACGTGGTTGTCAAAACCAAAGATGTCAGGCAACTAGTCAAGGATCTCGGCGAGATATTCACCAGCCTCTGGGTCTACCATATTAAGCTCTATCCGGAGAAGTGCGTCTTCGGGGTACCAGTGGGCAAGTTGCTCAGATTCATCGTCTCCCATAGAGGAATCGAGGCCAATCCGGCTAAAATCCGAGACTTAGCCGCGCTAGAAATTCCCACCGAACTCAAGCACGTTCAGAAACTTACTAGCTGTGTAGCCACCCTCAGCCGATTCATCTCTCGGCTCGGGGAAAAAGCTTTCCGCTGTATCGACTACTAAAGCAAACAAAGAACTTTAAATGGACAAGTTAGGCAGGTGACGCTCTAGAAGAAATTAAAAAGCTCCTCGCCACCAACCCTATACTGGCGGCACCAGGACAAGGTGAGCCGATGTTGCTGTATATCTCGGCCACAAATCAAGTCATCAGCATGGTCCTCGTGGTCGAACGCGACGACGAAGGCCACAAATTCCAGGTGCAGCAGCCCATATACTACGTTTCCAAGGAATTGACCCCGTGTAAAACAAGGTATCCTCACTACCAGAAAATCGCCTATGCAGTCCTCATGGCATCTCGGAAGCTGCGACACTGCTTCTAGGAGTGTTCCATCACCATGGCATCCGAGGTCCCTTTGGGCGACATCATCAACAATAGGGACGCAACTGGTCATATCGCCAAGTGGGTAATTGAACTCCTCCCTTTCGAAATCACATTTCACCCGCGCCGAGCTATTAAATTTCAGGTGCTGCTAGATTTCATGGCCGATTGGACGGAGGCCAAACTCCCTAGGGAGTACAATACATATTCACATTGGACAATGTACTTCGACGGCTCCAAGATGCTGGCCAGACTGGGGGCTGGAGTAGTTCGCACCTCCCCCACCGGTGATAACATACGGTACGTACTGCAAATCATGTATGCGGACGCAAATAACGCGGCCGAATACGAGGCCTTGCTACATGGCCTGCGGATTGCAGCGTCTATGGGAATCCAGCATCTGGATGTCCGAGGTGACTCTAACCTAGCGATATCACAAGTTAATGTTGAGTTCGACGCGAAGGACCCAAAAATGACGGCATACCGAAACGCCGTTCTAGCCATATCAGCCCACTTCGAAGGTTTGGAATTCCATCATATCCCATGAGACAACAGTCAAGCCGCCAATGTTCTCGCCAGAATGGGCGCTAAACACGACCATGTTCCTGAAAACACGTTTTTAGAACGGCTCTTTAAGCCGTCCGTGATCTGACAAGATGGGAACACCACGCTGGCTCCCTCGGACTCCGGAAAGGTCAACTCCTCGGTAGCCGAGAAAGACAAGGGAATAGTTGGGGGTTCGGCTGTCGAAGAGACATCCTCGGCTCATGAAGTCATGGCAGTTATCGCTCCATGGACCGAGCCCTTCCTCGGATATCTGCTCCGTAACGAGTTACCCGAGGACCAAACCAAAGCACGAAGAATAATTCGCCGATCAAAGGCCTATCTGGTCCATGAAGGGGAGCTATATAAAAGAAGCATCACCGGTGTCCTCCAGAGGTGTATAACCGAAGAGGAAGGGCGCAAGCTCCTTGCTGAAATTCATTCCGGCACACTACTGCAGGCGACCGCTAACGCGACACATGAATCAGAGACCCCGCAACCAAACTGTGTGCGATGCATGAATCTTAAACGGTGTCATAATAAAACCGTCACCAATAAGACAAACTGTGTGTGATGGCGGAGACATCAAGCATGATTCAGATTAGAGATGCATGTGCGATATGTGGCATACAGTTGATCCATACAAACTGTTTGCGATGAGCCAGAACAACAGAAACGGGCAGCCAGTTTGAGGTGTGTGCGATACACGGCATACAGTTCACTCGGATGAACTATTTGCGATTACCCAACACAACAGAAATGGTCAGACAGATCAAGGTGTGTACGATACACGGCATACAGTTCACTCGGATGAACTGTTTGTGATTACCCAACACAACAGAAATGATTCAACTTAACAAGATGTGTGTGATACGCGGCAAACAGGTCAGTAATTAGAAATGTGTGGGAAGATCGATAAGAACACAGACGGTTCCTGCTAATAACCCGTGTGTGTTGTGGACAAATGCTTGCTGGTAAACAAGTGTCAGCGATTGATGAAATCATCACCGACGGGTTCCGTAGTTTAATCTGTGTGCGATGTGATTTGCTCAGTCTGCACAACATCTACGCTCTCTGTCTACAGAACAACAGCATATATACTTATAAGGAGATGATTGCATAACCAAATTAAACATCCAATTACATAACTGACTACACACATAACATTTGCACACACCAAAGTAAACAATTACATGCATAATAAACTAGGATAAATGATCATATCTAATCATCATCTACTTCTTCTTGTGATGCTTGCTGCTACTGCTCTACTGGTGGCTCGATCCCTCATCGTCTACAGGAAGGAGGCACTCCCTCATGTCGATGATCCGCTTGTGCATCTCGTAGCATGTGTACACGTTCTTGGCTACAAACTTGAGGTGAGGTTCATCTAGTCTCCGCACCCAGGCACCGTGCCAGCATACAGGATTTTTCTTGGCACCTTCCTTCATGTTTTCGTAGTAGGGGTCGATGATGGCCGCGGCGAGTTCAACTAGGGAGTCCTTCTTCGTGCTGCCCCAGACCGTGTAGTGGCCACAGATGTCGACAAGCTTTGGGCAGGCCAAGCCCAAAATCTGGAGCGCTTTTACATCGTCGGCGGTGTCCACCGTAGCGAACTTGTAGTTGGGGCTCTTGACAAACCTGGCAAAACGCTCGCAAGGCCTTGTGGCCAGGAAGTAGTGGTAGACGAGGACGTGATGGCCCACGCACAACTGGGGAACGGCAACCGCCTGATCAACCCCGGGACGACCGGCGGTGTACTGGAGGTCGAAGCCGACCACTTTGTACTTGTCGTCCTTAGCAAG
Source organism: Elymus sibiricus (assembly GCA_039707655.1). Classification (NCBI taxonomy): domain Eukaryota; kingdom Viridiplantae; phylum Streptophyta; class Magnoliopsida; order Poales; family Poaceae; genus Elymus; species Elymus sibiricus. Next base: position 287,676,167 of record CM077676.1, read on the forward strand.
CAACTGCTCCATGGTGTTGATGGAGTTCTCCACCACGGCCAGGTCGATGGTGTACACCAACGAGAGGTCCTTCCCCATCACATGGGTGTCCACACGATGCACGCCGAACTCCATTGGAGCGCCACTGGATATCCTCTCTCTATGTGTCGTCGTGGGTGTGCTTGTTGTGTTGTGGGGCGCGATCGAAAGGTTGAAGAGACTAAGGTTATAATGGCCGTGGGAATAAATGGGGAGGCCGAATGGCCTGGAGTATCGGCGCGCGCGGATGGCAGTTGTTGCAGCGCATAACTGCATCATGCCGCACGTATTAATTGCATCATGGCGACGCGCGCGGACGCAACCGCATGCATATGGCGCCCAAAACATGATCGTGCGCCGGCCCCAACCGCTGAAAGAGCGCGCGCGGAGGGACACGGGCAGAGCGCGCTGCGGCCACCTCAACGTCGAGCAGAGCACGCGAAGGGACGCGAGCAGAGCGCGCTGCGGCCGCCTCAACAACGAGCAACCACCTGTGTATAGCAGTTCTGGTCAACCGTCTGGCACGCGTGGGAGGCGAGACGGCCCATCCATCGGACACGCTGACGATATCTGGACTGTTTGTGATACTGGACAAACACGTACACATCCGAGAACGCAGGCCCACATCATATTCCAAATTACCACGCAATAAGTAATTGCAAATCTATTCACACCGATCAAACCTAAATGTGTTCCCACTTAACACTGGGCTATAAAAAACTACCCACTCGAAAATTACTGCACATTCCTCTCCTCATCACCAAAAAATAGGTCTTTCCTCTTAAGTCATTTCTTGTGTCTGCCATGGCCGGTAGGAGGACTTTTGGGTCGACATATAACCAGGGAGCAAAGACCAAGGCTGCGGAAGCACTAGAGAGGTACCGCCGCAACGCGGCAGCCACAACAGAGATGTCATGCCGCATCGTGGAGCCCTCAAACAAGCTCTCACGGGCAGACGAGGGCTCTCACAAGTGCACTTGCCGCGTCGGCGAACTCAACGAGCTGGCGGAGCTGAAGTCCTTAGCCAGCGACAACGACATTCTCGCTGGCCTAATTAACCAACAGGAGCTGGTCGCCGGCTTGGAGAAGCTGCTCGAGATTAGCGATGCCTCGGTTGATAAGGCGACCAGCCTCGTCGTGCAACTCATGGGTGACAATGCGAAGCTCCACAAGGAGCTCAACAAGCAGAAGGAGGAGGCCGCCGGCTGGAAGAAGCTGTATGAGAAGAGCATTGCCTCGCGGATGACGCTGACAGCCGTCGTCCATGAACTTAGGGATGACTTGAAGAAGCTCCACATCAAGCGCGAGCTGCATGTGGAGGAATCTGTGGCTGCTGTCAAGCAAAGTCATGAGGATGTGAAAAAGGAGCTGGAAGAACTCCTCGCCCAGCGATCCATCGAGAAGTAGAGAGCAACGACTTCCTTCTTCTCTTGCCCCTGTGTCTTTGGGGCGTTGCTGCATGTGGCATTTTAAATTATCCAGGATAAGTAAGACAATTATTATCCATTGCCATTGTCAATTTGTCGTCGTATTATTTCATTTGTAACCTCATAGGTACATGTATACGAGTCGAAAATAGGCTAAAAGTCATGTTCTCAGCGAGGCATGAACAAAACAATGCTAGCGTTGAATGGGGCCATGGAATCACAAGCTAACACCCTCCGTCCAGGTGCATTAACCGCATGTTAAACAGCGGCTCGGCCGCCATTAATGGAGAAGTTGGGAGCGAGGCGGCGGGTGGAGGTCAAAGAGCTCGCTTCCCGGTGAGCCTGCTCGGCCGCCATTAATGGAGAAGTTGGGAGCGAGGCGGCGGGTCGAGGTCAAAGAGCTCGCTTCCCGGTGAGCCTGCATGGCAGACTGCTTGCACGTGTCCCATCGAGCCTACGCGGCGGACTGCTCACATGCGTCCTGCCAAGCCTGCGCGGCGGACTTCTCACACTCGTCCCGTCTAATCAAATAGCTGCACGCACGCCACCTAGTATGGTCAAATTTTGGCATGAAATACAAAGAGGACCAATAAACCAGGACTGAGGTAGTACTCTCCAATAAAAAGAGGGACGTGTGGCCGCACATAAATGGTTAGTGGAACGCCCACGGTTCAAACAATACAACCGTTTGCGATATTAACGTGTCATCTATTTGTTCCAAAATGCCCACGTTGGCTATTAATGTTTGCGCCTTGTCTCAAATTGCACAAACAATTTACCATAGCATATATGTGCCATATAATGACACTATGCCAAGTTTCATGAATTTCGGGTGAGTTTTGGATTTACGGGGATTTAAAAACCGAGATTCTCAATGTTTGAAGCCGAACCAGGACGCCGAGATGTTTGTAATTCATTCCCATTTCTTGCATGGGACCTAAACATGCACCCAAGGACACATGTATGGTAATTGAAGCCATTTTGGTGCATTGGAGCATGTGCTTGTAATTCAAATTTTAATTATGGACATTAAATGCCTAGAAAACTCAATTAATGTATAAAAAGGCCAAACGAACCCTGAATAATTCCATATTTCAGCGCAAATCTCTTGTTGGTCTATGTTGCCTGTAGAAAAAAATACAAGGCAAGAAGAGGTAGCGACGATTGTCGTTTCGCCCACAAGGGTGACACGTTCCCTATCGGAACCACGAGGCTTCTTGCTAGAAGCTCCGTTTTGTGAGAGGCTTGTACCAAAACTTGCCCCAAATTGGACAAATTTTTTACCACAGCATATATGTGACCTGTCATGACACAATGCCAAGTTTCACGATTTTCGGGTGAGTTTTAGATTTACAGGGATTTAAAACCCGAGATTCTCAATGTTTGAGGCCGAGCCAGTACACTGAGATGTTTGTAATTCATCCCCATTTCTTGCATGGGACCTAAGCATGCACTCAAGGACACGTGTATGGTTTTTGAAGCCATTTTGGTGAACTGGAGAATGTGCTTGTAGTTCAAATTTGAATTATGTGCCTAGAAAACTCAATTAATATGTATAAAAAGGCCAAACGAACCTTGAATAATTCAATATTTCAGCACGAATCTCCAGTTGGTCTATGTTGCCTGTAGAAGAAAAATACAAGGCGAGAAGAGGCAGCGATTGTCGTTTCGCTCACAAGGGTGACACGTTCCCTTTCGGAACCACGAGGCTTCTTGCTAGAAGCTCCGGTTTGTAAGAGGCTTGTACCAAAACTTGCACCAAATTGGACAAATTTTTTACCACGGCATATATGTGCCATGTCATGACACGATGCCAAGTTTCATGAATTTCGGGTGAGTTTTGGATTTACGGGAATTTAAAAACCGATATTCTCTATGTTTGAGGCCGAGCCGATATGCCGAGATGTTTGTAATTCATCCCCATTTCTTGCATGGGACCCAAACATGCACCCAAGGACACATGTATGGTTTTTGAAGCCATTTTGGTGCACTTGATCATGTGCTTGTAGTTCAAATTTGAATTATGGACATTAAATGCCTAGAAAACTCAATTAATGTATAAAAAAGGCCAAACGAACCCTAAATAAATCCATATTTCAGTACGAATCTCCTGTTGGTCTATGTTGCCCATAGAAAAAAAATACAAGGCGAGAAGAGGCAGTGATTGTTGTTTCGCCCATAAGGGTGACACGTTCCCTATCGGAACCACGAGGCTTCTTGCGAGAAGCTCCGATTTGTAAGAGGCTTATACCAAAACTTGCCCCAAATTGGTCAGTTTTTTTACCATGGCATATATGTGCCATGTCATGACACCATGTAAAGTTTCATGAATTTCAGGTGAGTTTTGGATTTATGGGGATTTAAAAACCAAGATTCTCAATGTTTGAGGCTGAGCCAGGACATCGAGGTGTTTGTAATTCATCCCCATTCCTTGCATGGGACCTAATCATGCACCCAAGGAAACATCTATGATTTTTCAACCCATTGTGGTGCACTGGAGCATGTATTTGTAGTTCAAATTTGAAATATGCACATTAAATGCCTAGAAAACTCTATTATAATGTATAAAAAATGCCAAACAAACCCTGAATAATTTAAAGCAGTTATGTTCAACCGTCTGGCACCCGTGGGCAAGCACTGTGCGCACGCGTCGTGCTAGCTCGCGCTTCCTTCTTTCCCAAGTTTTCCATATTAATGGTGTTATATATCCAAACACGCTACTGTTTCCCGCCACTCCCCCAATCGGTTTCCCGCCACTCCCCCAATCGGTTTCCCGCCACTCCCCCCCCCATCGGTTTCCCGCTGCTAGTGTCAGTGGGCATCAAAGGCTAGGCGGCGACACACCGGCCATATCACAGTATACCATTCAAGCATGCCAATCTGGCGAAGCACCGCCACCGTCATCAACCTCCCAGACGAGGAGAATGAGCCGGAGCAGGCCGGAGAGCCAGAATGGCCGTGCGCCACCGAGCAAGAGAGGCAGCACGCCGCCGAGCAAGAGCGGCAGTGCGCCATCGAGCATGAGCGGTATCATTGCGCCCCAGTGCTTGAGCGGTCCAAAGTCTACACATGTGTTCATAGCCGCCCATGGAGTGGAGCGGAGCAAGAGTGGGAAAGCGCTGCCGCGCAAGAGCGGGAGAACGCCACCGCGCATCAGGTGCGATGCGCCGCACTATCTGAGCGGAGCCATGTCAGCATCCTATTGACTCAACAACTCAAGAGGCCGTTTCCAGGGCCGGTAAGCATCCTGATTCCCCGCCAGGAATGGGCAGCCGTCGTCAGTGCCATAATTGCACCGGACGACGTACGCACTACCAGAATCCGCCGCCACGACGCCAATGGGCTGGTCGATTGGCTCTTCGACCTCCTCGGCCCCCCAGGTGCCGCCAACGATGAAGCAGAGCAAAATGCTCATCGCGGCTTGGAATCGATCATCGCTGATGAAATATGCTGGGTGGAGATCGATATTGCGGTACAGCAGTTCCGCAAGCGTATCAGACACGTGGACGAAGTCCTGTACCAGTTCATGCTCAGCCAAGAGTTCCTGTAGGTTTAGGCCCTGTTTGTATCGGTTTTCGCCCGGTTTTCCACAAATAACTGGGCAACTATCTTGTTCTTAATTAATGAAAAGGCAAAGCTTTTGCTTCTTCCGGCTAGTTTTAAGTAGTAAAAAATAATGTAAGTTTGAATGGAAGTGGTCCGGTATGTAAAGATTGCACACAGTTTCTAAAAGCACAAACGCGTGTGATAGTAAGGAGTAGGTCCCACACGGTGACCATCGGTAAATGCCTTAAACGCGAGGAGGCAACTCTTATCAGCAAGGGGCAGCTTCCCATCCACTAGCCTAGTCGAATAGAACGCATGAGTTAAGCGTGCTCGGGCTAGAGCAGTCTAAGGATGGGTGATCGGGTGGGAAGTTGCTATATCTCAAGCTTCATTTAAGCGCCATGATCCGGTCATTACAGACATATAGCATCTAAATGTGTCTGTAGTGACCAGTCATGTCGATTAAAAAAACCTTGAGATCCTTGTTTTGAAAATTTGGAGAATGATTTTTTTTTGTTATTTGTTGTTTTGAAAAATTGTAGAATGATCGAGATCGATCTGTGGGCCCGCCATGTTCTATCCTTTGACCCACAATGTTCGAGATCTATGGGCCCGCATGTACATGGACTCCAATAACGCGGCTGAATACGAAGCCCTCCTAGACGGACTCCGGATATCAGTCTCCATGGGTGTTAAACGCCTGGAGGTCCGAGGTGATTCTAACCTCGCTATCTCTCAAGTCAACGACGAGTTCGACGCCAATGACCCGAAGATGACAGCCTACCAGAATGCCGTCCTAAAGATCTCGGCCAGGTTCAAGGGGTTGGAATTTCACCACATACCCCGAGATAGCAACCAGGCCATGGATGTACTCGCCCGATTGGGCGCAAAACGGGATAAAGTCCCAGAAAACACCTTCCTCGAATGACTCTTTAAACCATCCGTCATCTGGCAAGATAACGAAGGAACGTCGGAGTTAAGCGACGTCGGGCAACAAGCCCCGCCCGAAGACGATGAGGGTGTCATAGGCGGTTCAATGGTTCAAATGGCCGCCTCCGCGCATGAGGTCATGGCAGTCATTGCACCTTGGACCGAGCCTCTCCTCACGTACTTGCTCCGAAAGGAGCTCCCCAACAACCAAACTGACGCACGTCGGATCGTAAGGCAATCTAAAGCCTACAAGGTTCACGAGGGGGAACTTTATAAAATGAGCACCACGGGCGTCCTCCAGCGATGCATATCCGAGGAAGAAGGAAGACTCCTACTTCAGGAGATACACTCCGGCATGCGCGGACGTCATGCGGCTGCCCGGACCCTGGTAAGCAAGGCTTTCCGCGCCAGCTTCTATTGGCCGACTGCGGGCGCCGACGCCTCGACGTTGGTTCAACACTGCCCAGGTTGTCAGGTGTTTGCCAAGCAAAGTCACATGCCTCCCACGGCCCTTCGTACCATCCCCATCATCTGGCCTTTTGCAGTCTGGGGGCTAGATATGGTCAGGCCACTCAAGGGTGGAGCAAACAAAAACAAATACCTACTTGTCATGCTTGACAAATTCACCAAGTGGATCAAAGCAAAGCTGGTTACCTCGGCCAAAGCCGTCCAAGTTATCAGATTCATCTCTGGGGTGGTGCGTCATTACAGCGTCCCCCACAGTCTGATCACGGACAACGGAACAAATTTCACGGCTAACGAGGTCAAAGCATGGTCTAAGAAAATGGGCATTAAGCTCAACTACGCAGCAGTCTACCACCCGCAGTCTAACGGGCAAGTGGAGCGTGCTAATGGATTAATTCTCAGCGGCATCAAACCAAGGCTCGTGCGCTCCCTTAAAAAAGCTGACTGCAAATGGGTCGAGGAACTCGATTCCATCCTATGGGGCCTGCGTACTACACCGAACAGATCAACTGGGTATACGCCGTTTTTTATGGTATACGGCTCCGAGGCAGTCCTCCCCTGCGACATCATACATGACGAACCTCGGGTACGCATGTATGAGGAGCTTGAAGCCGAGCTCGATCGGCAAGATGCCCTAGACGCCCTTGAGGAAGAATGCAATGTCGCACGGGCACGGTCTGCTATATATCAGCAGCAGGCCCGGCGTTACCATGGCAGAGAGGTCTGTGCTAAAGAATTCAATGTCGGGGATCTTGTAATGAGGCTACACCCTAAAAAGCAAAAGCACAAACTTTCCCCTCGATGGGACGGGCCGTTCATCATTGACCAATTACTCATTGGAGGAGCCTATCGAATCCGAGATTTGGAGGACGGCCGATTAGAGCCCAACCCCTGGAATGTAGCGCTACTCTGACGTTTCTACGCCTGATATACTATCCACGGTCCATGTACATAACTTAGACCTTGTCTTTGCCTTTTGCTAATTATTTATTATTTCCACCTTGGAACATTGTTAAAAGATCCCAGGAACAATATAGCATGTTCTTTTCAAAACATGAGTTATTCCACCTGTTATACACTACCGTCTTTCGAGCCACTATATGCATCGATTTGCTTTAAGATTTGGCCAAGCTGGGTTGCCCGGCTCCTGTGCTTGCCCCTTACATTCCCAACATTTTGGCTAGGGGGCAACGGGAGCACCTCTGTGATTGTTACTCCCGGGTCATCCGGTGTAGTACCTCAGACGGACAAAGCCGAAAGCTAGCGGTCTTACAACGCAAATCGGTCGGCCAGGACATAGGAATAACGTGGATGGGGCTTTTTTAAACCCCGACCAAGGGCATTACCCCGAGGTCATCCGTCTTCGGACAGATGTGTTCGACACAATAACCCGAAGAAAGGAACTGTTGGAAGAACTATTTTCCTCGGAAGATGTTTCTTACGTTAAACAGTAATATAACATAACTTTCTGTTACCCTCTTGTCTTTCGAGCCGCTTAGCCTGATTGCCTAGTCACCCGAAGCATCTGGTCCGATAACCTCGGCCAGTAGTACGGGACACTCCTTGGCTTTTATCCGAGGAGGCGGAAGCCGACGGCTGGCTGACAGAGTTTGGATGAACGGACTGCCAACTGACATAAAGTACTTCGGTACATAAAGTCATACAAAAATTTTAAGCGCGGTCTAGCCCGTCTATTAGGGTGTCCAAAGCGCAATCCTTCTGCGATAATCACACCGCAGGCATTACGCTATCATATACATGGCTAGCGGGGATTTCCTTCCTGTCAGACCCCATGGGACCCACCTCTGCTAATTCTGTCATCTTTAGACCGGTGTAGTGGTTCTTCACCATGGCCCAGGCCTCCCTCGCACCTTCTCGGCAGGCTGATACTTTCCAAACCTGGATCCGGCATCGAGCTTTTTTAAGCTGCTCGGCTAGAATAGCCATGTCTTCGAGGACCGGCGTCACCTCAGGCCATAAAGCCTGGTGCACATCCTTCATTGCTTTCCGTGCACTTTCATGCACCACGGATAGACGAACTGCCATGTCTTCAGACATCGGACCCCGGGAGTTAGGTGGAAGGCCGGATAAAGAAGCTGCCAACAAAACAACATTCACATGATGAATCACCTTGGACAATTTACATGACAAAGCATTCCTTGAGAATTACAATTTACCATAAATCATGTCGTCTGTGCGCCGATTTTTTGATTCTGCAGCAGAAAGACGAGCCTTCAGGCTCTCAATCTCCTGGGCCTGGCGGGCGTTCTCAAACCTAAGTGCATTCACGATGTCCACTCTTTGAGTAACCACGTGTTGATTTGCTTGATGCTGCGATTCCACATACGCCAAATCTTCGCGAGCCTGCTTCAAATCTCTTTCAAGATGGCCTAGGGCTTCCGCTGCTACAAGGGATTACAGCGTCAATTCTATTTCCATTGGCATTGACCAACTCAAACACAAAGCACTTACCGTGCGCCTCTCTGGTGAATTTCATCACCTCCTCAATCTCAGACAAGGCCACGTCCAGCTGCACCTTTGTTTGAGATAGCGCCGAGGTCAATTGCTCGTTCTTCAAGAGAGCTTCATGTTCATGAAGATAGTTGCTGGTCAGTATTAAAGCCTTGATTCGACCCCAGGGGCTCGTATCAAGCCTTAGGGGCTACTACCATACCTGGTAGTTATATTTGTCTTTAAACACATACGCAAAAAAAAACCTTACCCGCAACCCCAGTGACAAGACATCCAGCGATTCATCAAAGGCACCTCGGGTTGCCCCGAGGTCGGCGTCTACCGCACTGAGGGCATTGAACTCCCTGTCCGAGAAAGCTGGATTATTCAGAGAAGCTTTTCGCCGATGATAATTTGCGGCACATCGAATCTCGGACGGAGTACCCGAGGTCGCCGAGTCCTCGGGCTGAGGGGCTCCAGGGCAATTCCCGTGGAATTACATGCATCTGTCTCCCAGAGCAGGGCCGTAGCTCCCTCGGCCCCCACATTCACTGTGGTCGATAAAGGCCGCCTGCAAACGGTCGGGAAGGTTAAAATCCGAAGTATCTTTACAACAGCATCATTCAAGGTATTACCTGGTGATTGAGGGGGCGCCTTCACCTACCCCCTTGACCTCGGCTTGAGCTTCTTGTACTTCGGGCGGGGTCCTTCCTAGCGAAGCCGTTTCTCTACGTAGGCATTGGGAACGCCGCCCCTTTGGAGGAGAGGTCAGATGACTGGGGGCTGGAGGACAAGGGGCTCACTTTCGATTAGAGGAAAGGAGCATTACCGATGAGGCTGGCCTCGTCCCCGGCGTCTCAGGGACAATAGCTACCTTCGAGCCGTCGAGGCCCTCCAGAAAAAACTTTATCCCTTCGTAAATAAGGGCCAGGTTTTCATCCTCGTTGAAAAGGGGGTCCTCTGCACGGCAGTGCCGCTCTGGCTCAGGGGCCGGACTGCTCATGCCCTCAAGCCAATGCCTCCACCTCTGTTTAAGGACCAACGTGCGACGGATTAAGTATTAAAGATCCTGAGGTTAGCAGGAGAGCCCGGAAGGAAAACTTACTATGTCAGTGGGGTTGTTGTATGACAGCCCGTCTTGGAACCGGCGCTTGGCGAATTCCTCTGCAGACCCTTGGAATATGTTGGCCAGCACGGCTTCGAGGGTCATCTGGTCCATAAAGGCTCCCCTAATGGATTAGGAGGCGTCGTTGGACCCATTATACTTGCATAATAAGTGCTGGCGCTGCCGAAGAGGTTGGACTCTTAGGTCTAGGGCGACTGCCATCACATCAATGATGGTGAGGCCAGCGCTTGAAAGTAGCTTCACCTTGGCCGCTAGACTGGTCACAGCTTCGTCCTCCTCTTGTGCCAAGCTCTGTGGCCTCTAGCTGTAACGTTTCCTCGACGGATCCAAGAAGAAGGATAGGAGCCCGGGCCGAGCTGGCTCGTACAGCGGGACATCATTAATGTAGAACCACTCAGAAGGCCAGTAATCGTCGTCCTCCCGAGGTGTGCCCGCTGGATAACCAGTCTTGTCGATTCGGCAGACTTCGGCTCCTCCGACCTCGAATAGCTTGTTGGCCGAGGACCGGGGCACGATATAGAAATACTTCCGCCATAATCCGAAGTGCGCCTGACAGCCGAGGTGTAGCTCGCAGAGCGCGACAAACCCCGTGATGTGCAATATTGAATTCGGGGAAAGATGGTGTAACTGTAGCCCGTAAAACTCCAGCAATCCTCGGAGAAAAGGATGAATTGGAAACCCGAGGCCGCGGAGGAGGAAGGGCACAAAGCATACCCGCTCATCTTCTCGTGGCGAAGGATGACTCTCGGTGTGGGCTTGACCGTCGATGGATGTTAATCCGGGAGGGGTGGAAGCCAGATCTGCGTCTGGCAAATAACCTTGTGTGGCCAGGCGCTCTAATTGAAAACGCGCAACAGAGCAGCTTCCCCACTCACGTCTCTCAGGGCCATGAGGGCGCTTTGACGATCCTCCACCGCTCGCCATTGTTCGGGCTCTTGAGCTTGGGCTTGAGATGGGAAGGGATTTTTTGCTGTGGTTGCGATCACGATGCATATTGCCGCTATAGCTAGGGCCGTGCGTCTATTAAATAAGACGGAAGGGGCTGACGCTTCGGCATTTTTTTCCATAAAGTGGCCCGATTCCCTAGAGGACATGACTTTCAAAGTCTGAAACTGGGCCCCAATAGAATCTCAAAGGTTGGCCGAGAACTTTAAAGTCGGGCTGAAGAATAGACCACGGGAACTCGTCTGTCGAGCCAAGACTCCGGAATTGAAGGGCGTCGACTTCGGCATCGAAGACTAGTTTAGGGGCTATTGACGGTGTCCTGGATTAGGGGGTGCTAACCTAGCCAGTCCATCTCTTCGGTTGGGCTGATGGGCCCTCATGCGTGATCAAGGTGGACTCCGGAGGCCGTGTACAGGAGGCGTGATCAAGACTGTCTCCACCGAAGACTTGACGTATACTCCAAGATCTCTTCTGCCGCCTAACTCCTAGATACCGACCTTGTAACCCTAGATTCCCTCCCTGGCGTTTATATAAGCCAAAGGGTTTAGTCCGTAGAGGGGACATCAATGCAACATTATTCACCTAGCCCTAGAGTTAGGCATACATTACGATCTTGAGGTAGATCAACTCTGTATTCGGTACATCTCCATCAATATAAACAAGAGCATGACATAGGGTTTTACCTCCTTAGAGAGGGCCCGAACCTGGGTAAATCATCATCTCCTTCGTTCCTGTTACCACCGATCCGAGATCCATAGCTCGGGACCGCCTACCCCGAGGACTGCCGGTTTTTACACCGACACCGCACGTTCTATCCTTTGACCCACACCGTACGAGAAGGGTTTGACCATGACGGGTTCCTCTTGGTATAGGTCATGGCGGCATGTCAGAGCAAATTTAGTTTGGGAACATTTGTTGGATTCCCTCCCGCCGGCTCGAAGTTGGGGAACCGGCATCATACGTAACCTGGCTTCCTGGGGGTACGGTGTTCAGTTTGTAATGCAGCCGGTGCCCCATCGAAGTTGTGCATTGGGGATTTGAACACATCACATGCCACCCATACATATATTTGGGCCGCATGCAGGGTATAGGGTCTTCTGATCGACCCCGTCTCCCTTGTGCGGTTTTCAACGACACGCCTATCCGTGGGCCTGGTCTATATATATCATCCCATTGGCCGACAACGAGGGGGTTTGGCCATGAATGGATTCCTCCTGGTTCGTGTTACCGCGGGTCATGGTGACATGTCCGAGCAAAGTTTGAGCTCATGCATTCTCAGGATTCCCTCCCATGCGCTTGAATTGGTGGGTTGGATCGACACCCTATGTACGTCGACATCGTCCTTAATTACTACCTAGCTTTCATGGGGGTTGTCCATTTCGTGAGGTAGGCGCCACATCAAAATTGTTCATTATTGGGTATTTAAAACACATCACCCTTCTAATGTACATCAATTTGGGCCCCATGCAGGTGGTGCTGGTTTTGTGGCCCCTCTCATGCGGTTTACGGTGATGGTCCAATCTATGGGCCCGAGCGGTCTATTATATCCCTTTTTGACCGACAACAACAGTGGTCATTTGGCCAAGATAGATTCACTTGGTCCGTCTTATGGTAGGTCATGCTGACATGCATGCATGTCCGACCAAACTATGAGTTCGCGCATGCGTCCCGCCGACACGAAGTGGGGGTGGGGCAGGCACCCTAGCTACGACCTTAACCTGTCATTATAGATATCCAAGGGGGCTTTCCGGTTTGCGAGGGAGGTGCCACATCAAAGTTGTGCATTATGTATTTAAACATCACACCCTTTATTCCTACATATATTTGGTCACTTCCAGGTGGTTGTTGTCTTCTGGCCCCTCTCACCCGATCTTCGACGACGCGCCCACCCGTGGGCCCGCACGTTAAAGCTGTACATTGGGAATTTGAACATCACACACCACCCTTTTCATACATATATATTTGGGCCACATGCTGGTGTGGTTGTGTTCTTACCCTCTCACATTTTTTGTTGCCAAATGGTGCTATATAAAATAGCAGATGACTCAGATGAAAAACTGCCTATGAACATACGCGCAACGGACACGGGTGCACTGGCTTAACCATGTGCGAAGCTCGTGCCCTGTAAAATCGCCACGACTTTGCAAGCGCCAGCAAGGGTGAAGGGGTAATGTGTGCGATATTTAGGATGAATTCCACGTATGCATCTAAAAATTAGGACGAACCGTGTGCGATAAATCAGCTAGCTAGAAATCTAAAAAAAAGCTACCCGCCTTGAGCGATGCAAAAATTGGTGGTTCCATGGCTTTTCCTTATTATCGTACAGAATTATTATGTTTGGACTGTGTGCGATCTTGGTTGCTCCCGCCCCGCTTCATTTCTTTTACCCAAATTTTAGTTTCCACGGTATTTCAAACGTCGCCCTCACTCCTCCACCACCGACCTCATAGTAAAATTCTAGTAGCCGAGGCATTTGAACCGTCGCCCTGCCTCGTCCACCACCATCTCCACCCACCATCACTAAAAAATTACGGTAGCCGCGACATATCCTCAAACACCACCCGCCCTAACCCCGTCCCCCCTCCACAGTCTACACCCCCCCCCCGCTCGAACCCTAGCTCGCCGCTGCCGCCGCCACCAACCCCTGCTGGTCTGCCAGTGCCTCCTAGGTTAGATAAGTTCAGGTTACCCACCAATTCCCATACCCTCGCCGCCCTGAGTTTTTAGATGAAGCCTGCGGTGTCCCTCCCCCACAGATCCCCATCCCCTACTCCAGAGAGTTGTAGCCCAAGCCCGACCACATATCCCGGGGAGCCCGAGGAGGGTACGGCCAAAAGGAGGTCTATCATGGCCTCTCCGCCGGACGATGTCGACGTGGCCGCCGTTCGTGCCGACCTGTCGATCCCGGAGGAACACTTCGCCGTGGAAGCCGGCGAGGACGTTGACAACGTCGCCATGCCAAAGGCTTCACGTCAGCGGGCTCGCGTATTACTGAATCTCAGGACAGCCGGCTACGACATCAAGCTCGTTAACAGTGAAGGCTTCACACGGGCCATGTCACAGGTTAAGTGGTCCATCCCCAACGCCTCTGGTTCAACCGCCGTCAATCTCTTCGAAGGCCCGCCGCTGATCTCCTCCACCTCCCAGTCAAGGATTTGCGATTCTTGTACGCCATCGAGCCCATTATGTCATTTCTGAAGGACACGTTCTACGGCAGTGGCTTGGGATTCTCAGCTGCCAAGTCAGATCTCATCGACCACGAGCACGCGAAGGGCACCCACTACAGCTCTTCCAAGGTGAGACATCCCATATGTGACATCAGGGATCGCACCCTGGGTCTGTGCTCTTCCAAGTGGAAGGATCCCGTCCATGACAAGTGAGGCAATATCCTATAAGCAAATCTTACTTTTTCTAGCTAGCCAACTCGTACCCATTGTTGTAGTAGCTTTGGCCATGCGATGGTTTAACTGTGCCGTGTTTAATTATTTCAGTTATGCAAAAACGTAATGTTCAATAGGGCTATCTAATGTTTAAGTATGAATTGTCCACTTTGTCGGGCCATTGGGAACCAGGGTACCCCGTCCCGTCTGCCTGCGGCCCAGGAAACTGTTGGGGAACGTTGCATGGGAAACAAAAATTTTCCTACGCACACACAAGATCTATCCATGGTGATGAGCATCTACGAGAGGGAGAGTGAATCTACATACCCTTGTAGATCGCTAAGCGGAAGCGTTTAAGAAACGCGGTTGATGTAGTCGAACGTCTTCGTGATCCAAATCGCCGAGCGTCCCGCGATCCAATCACGATCCTTCCGATCTAGTGCCGAACGGACGGCACCTCCGCGTTCAACACACGTACGGCTTGATGACACCTTCACCTCCTCGATCCAGCGAGCGATGGTGAAGTAGTGGTTGAGTTCCAGCAGCACGACGGCGTGGTGATGGTGGTGAGGAACAATCTCTGCAGGGCTTCGCCAAGCGCTACGGAGATTATGACGGAGGAACTAGAGGGCTAGGGTTGCCGGCACACGGCTTGGGAAATCCTGATGTGTCCCGTGTGCTAGCCCTGCCCCTCTATTTATATGTTGAGCCTTGGGGTCTAAACTTGGAGTAAAAGCCTCCTCTAGGTCGGTTTTGCCCGCACAAGGTCGGTTTGGTCCGCAGGAAAAGAGTCCAACTCGGATCCCTGCCGAACCGTGCACAGCCGCGCACAAGCGGTAGTACCGCTTCACACAAGCGGTAGTACCGCTTGGGCGGTAGTACCGCTTCACACAAGCGGTAGTACCGCTCGGGCGGTAGTACCGCTTCACCAAGCGGTAGTACCGCTTACGCGGCAGCAAAACTACTTTTGCACTTTCCAATACCTTGTGGGCTTTATCCCTTTGGCTCATATAAAGTGTTGCTGCACCCGAACACTTCGGTAAACATCCGGAACCCATTCCGGTGAACTCCGGAACCCTTCCAGAGATCAAAACACTATTATCACATATATCAATCTTTACCTCCGGACTATTCCGGAGATCCCCGTCATGTCCGGGATCTTATCCGGGACTCCGAACAACTTTCGGTCACCAACATAATAACTCAATTATACTAATCGTCACCAAACGTTAAGTGTGTAGACCCTGCGGGTTCGAGAACTATGTAGACATGACCGAGACACCTCTACGGCCAATAACCAATAGCGGGACCTGGATGCCCATATTGGCTCCTACATATTCTACGAAGATCTTTATCGGTCGAACCTCTATGTCAAGGATTCAGTTAATCCCGTATGCTGTTCCCTTTGTTCTTCGGTATGTTACTTGCCCGAGATTCGATCGTCGGTATCACTATACCTAGTTCAATCTCGTTACCGGCAAGTCTCTTTACTCGTTCCGTAATACAAGATCCTGTGGCTAACTCTTTAGTCACTTTGCTTGCAAGGCTCAATGTGATGTTGTATTACCGAGTGGGCCCTGAGATACCTCTCCGTCATACGGAGTAACAAATCCCAGTCTTGATCCATGCCAACCCAACAGACACCCTCGGAGATACCTGTAGAGCACCTTTATAGTCACCCAGTTACGTTGCGACGTTTGATACACACAAGGTATTCCTCCGGTGTCAGTGAGTTGCATGATCTCATGGTCAAAGGAACAGATACTTGACATGCAGAAAACAATAGCAATAAAGTGACACGATCAAATGCTACGTTTACAGTTTGGGTCTTGTCCATCACATCATTCTCCTAATGATGTGATCCCGTTATCAAATGACATCTCATGTCAATGGCTAGGAAACCTTAACCATCTTTGATCAACGAGCTAGTCAACTAGAGGCTTACTAGGGACACAGTGTTGTCTATGTACCCACACATGTATTTGAGTTTCCAATCAATACAATTATAGCATGGATAATAAACGATTATCATTAACAAGGAAATATAATAATAACCAATTTATTATTGCCTCTAGGGCATATTTCCAACAGTCTCCCACTTGCACTAGAGTCAATAATCTAGTTCACATCACTATGTGATTTACATTGTAATGAATCGAACACCCATGCAGTTCTGGTGTTGTTCATGTTTAGCCCTTGGAAGAGGTTTAGTCATCGGATCTGCAACATTTAGATCCGTGTGTACTTTGCAAATATTTATGTCGTCCTCCTTGATGTAATCGCGGATGGAATTGAAACGTCGCTTTATGTGTCTGGTCCTCTTGTGAAATCTTGGTTCCTTGGCTAGAGCAATGGCACCAGTATTATCACAAAACAGAGTCATTGGGTTAAGTGCACTAGGCACTACTCCAAGATCTGTCATGAACTCCTTCATCCAGACACCTTCCTTCGCCGCCTCCGAGGCAGCGATGTACTCCGCTTCGCATGTAGAATCTGCTACCACGCTTTGCTTGGAACTGCACCAGCTAACCGCACCCCCATTAAGAATAAATACGTATCCGGTTTGCGACTTAGAGTCATCCGGATCAGTGTCAAAGCTTGCATCGACGTAACCCTTTACGACGAGCTCTTGATCACCTCCATAAACGAGAAACATGTCCTTAGTCCTTTTCAGGTACTTCAGGATATTCTTGACCGCCGTCCAGTGTTCCATTCCTGGATCACTTTGAAACCTTCCGACCATACTTATGGCAAGGCTGACATCGGGTCTTGTGCACAGCATTGCATACATGATAGAGCCTATGGCTGAAGCATAGGGGATGACACTCATCTTTTCTCTATCTTCTGCAGTCACTGGGCATTGAGTCTTACTCAACTTCACACCTTGCAAAACAGGCAAGAACCCCTTCTTGGACTGATCCATTTTGAACTTCTTCAAAATCTTATCAAGGTATGTGCTTTGTGAAAGTCCTATTAAGCGTCTTGATCTATCTCTATAGATCTTGATGCCTAATATGAAAGCAGCTTCTCCTAGGTCCTTCATTGAAAAACTCTTGTTCAAATATTCCTTTACGCTTTCCAGCATTTCTATATTGTTTCCAATCAGCAATATGTCATCCACATATAATATTAGAAACGCTATAGAGCTCCCACTCACTTTCTTGTAAATACAAGCTTCTCCGTAAACTTGTATAAACTCGAACGCTTTGATCACTTTATCAAAACGAAGATTCCAACTCGGAATCCGGGCCCATCATCGCTTCTCCATAGCTCGTAGGTTCATCGTTGTTTAACAACATGACCTCTAAGACAGGGTTGCCGTACCACTCAGGAGCAGTACGCGTCCTTGTCGACCTACGAGGTTCGATAGCAACTTGATCCAAAGCTTCATGATCATCATCATTAACTTCCTCTTCAGCTAATGTAGGCTCCACAGAAACAATTTTCTGCGCTGCGCTACTCTCAGGTTGAAGTAAAGGTTCAACAACCTCATCAAGTTCTATCTTCCTCCCACTCAATTCTTTCGAGAGAAACTCTTTCTCAAGAAATGTTCCGTTTTTAGCGACAAACACTTTGCCTTCGGATCTGAGGTAGAAGGTATACCCAACTGTCTCTTTTGGGTATCCTATGAAGACGCATTTCTCCGCTTTGGGTTCCAGCTTTTCAGGCTGAAGCTTTTTGACATAAGCATCACATCCCCAAACTTTAAGAAACGACAGCTTTGGCTTCTTGCCAAACCAAAGTTCATATGGCGTCGTCTCAACGGATTTCGATGGTGCCCTATTTAAAGTGAATGCAGCTGTCTCTAATGCATAACCCCAAAACGATAGTGGCAAATCGGCAAGAGACATCATAGATCGCACCATATCCAATAAAGTTCGATTACGACGTTCGGACACACCATTACGCTGTGGTGTTCCAGGCGGTGTCAATTGTGAAACAATTCCACACTGTCTTAAGTGACTGCCAAACTCATAACTCAGATATTCTCCTCCTCGATCAGATCGTAGGAATTTAATCTTCTTGTTACGATGATTCTCAACTTCACTCTGAAATTGTTTGAACTTTTCAAATGTTTCAGACTTGTGTTTCATTAAGTAAATATACCCATATCTACTTAAGTCATCAGTGAAGGTGAGAAAGTAACGATAACCACCGCGCGCCTCAATGCTCATCGGACCGCACACATCAGTATGTATGATTTCCAATAAGTCACTTGCCCGTTCCATTGTTCCAGAGAACGGAGTTTTAGTCATCTTGCCCATGAGGCATGGCTCACATGTGTCAAGTGATTCAAAATCAAGTGACTCCAAAAGTCCATCAGCATGGAGCTTCCTCATGCGTTTTACGCCAATATGACCTAAACGGCAGTGCCACAAGAAAGTGGTATTATCATTATCAATTCTACATCTTTTGGCATCAATGTTATGAACATGTGTATCATTACTATCGAGATTCAACAAGAATAAACCCCTCACATTGGGTGCATGACCATAAAAGATATTACTCATATAAATAGAACAACCATTATTCTCTGATTTAAATGAGTAACCGTCTCGCAATAAACAAGATCCAGATATAATGTTCATGCTTAACGCAGGCACCAAATAACACTTATTTAGGTTCATCACTAATCCCGACGGTAATCGAAGAGCGAGCGTGCCAACGGCGATCACATCAACCTTGGAACCATTTCCCACGCGCATCGTCACTTCGTCCTTTGCCAGCCTCCGTCTATTCCGCAGTTCCTGTTTTGAGTTGCAAATATGAGCAACCGCACCGGTATCAAATACCCAGGCACTACAACGAGAGTTGGTAAGGTACACATCAATAACATGTATATCATATATACCTTGTTTGTTGTTGGCCGCCTTCTTGTCAGCCAAATACTTGGGGCAATTCCGCTTCCAGTGTCCAGTTCCCTTGCAATGAAAACACACAGTTTCTGGTTTGGGTCCAGCCTTGGGTTTCTTCACGAGAGGAGCAACTGCTTTGCCACTCTGCTTGGAGTTACCCTTCTTACCCTTGCCATTTTTCTTGAAACTAGTGGTTTTATTGACCATCAACACTTGATGCTCCTTCTGAATTTCAGACTCAGCGGCTTTCAGCATCGCAAACAGCTCGGCGACTGACTTGTTCATCCCGTGCATGTTATAGTTCAACACGAAGCTCTTGTAGCTAGGCGGCAATGATTGAAGAACTCTGTCAGTGATAGCCTCTGGCGGAAGGGGCATCCCTAACTCAGCCAGACGGGTGGAGTACCCAGACATTCTGAGCACGTGATCACTGATAGACCCGTTCTCCTCCATCTTGCAAGCATAGAACTTATCGGAGATCTCATATCTCTCGATCCGGGCATTCTTCTGAAAGATAAACTTCAACTCCTGGAACATCTCATATGCTCTATGACGTTCAAAACGTCTTTGAAGTCCCGGTTCTAAGCCATACAACATTGCACATTGAACTATTGAGTAATCATCAGAACGAGCCTGCCAGGCGTTCACAACGTCTAGAGACTCAACTGGAGCGGGTGGATCACCAAGCGGTGCATCAAGGACATAAGCCTTCTGGGAAGCCGTAAGGATAATCCTTAGATTACGGGCCCAGTCCACAAAGTTACTTCCATCATCTTTCAACTTAGCTTTCTCTAGGAACGCATTAAAATTCAGGGGTGCTACTGCGCGAGCCATGATCTACAACATAAATACTGCAAAGACAACTTAGACTATTGTTCTTAGATAATGAGTTTAGTTAATCATATTACTTAAAAACTCCCACTCAAATTGACATCCCTCCGGTCATTCGAGTGTAACATGATCCAAATCCACCAACTCAAGTCCGATCATCACGTGAGTTGAGGTGGTTTCAATGGTGAACATCTTCATGTTGATCATATCTACTATATGACTCATGTTCGACCTTTCGGTCTCTTGTGTTCCGAGGCCATGTCTGTACATGCTAGGCTCGTCAAGTTTAACCCGAGTGTTCCGCACGTGCAACATGGCTTGCACCCGTTGTATGCGAACGTAGAGTCTATCACACCCGATCATCACGGCGTGTCTCGAAACGACGAACTTTCGCAACGGTGCACACTTGGGGAGAACACAATTTATCTTGAAATTTAAGTGAGGGATCACCTTATAATGCTACCGTCGTCCTAAGCAAAATAAGATGCATAAAAGGATTAACATCACATGCAAATCATAAGTGACATGATATGGCCATGAACTTGTGCTTTTGATCTCCATCTCCAAAGCACCGGCATGATCTCCATCGTCACCGGCATGACACCATGATCTCCATCATCTTGATCTCCATCAACGTGTCGCCATAAGGTTGTCGCGCCGACTGTTGCTTCCACGACTATTGCTAACGTTTAGCGATAAAGTAAAGCATTACATAGCGCTTAATGATTGACACGCAGGTCATACAATAATTAAAGACAACTCTATGGCTCCTGCCAGTTGCCATATTCATCGACATGCAAGTCGTGATATTCTATACAACACATGATCATCTCATACATCACATATATCTCATCATGTAATTGGCCATATCACATCACAACATACCCTGCAAAAACAAGTTAGACGTCCTCTAATTGTTGTTGCAAATTTTACGTGGCTGCTATGGGTTTGCAAGAACCGTTCTTACCTACGCAAAACCACAACGTGGTGTAGTGATTGCTTTTTGATCTTCTAAAAGAACCCTCTTCATTGAAATCGATTCAACTAAAGTGAGAGAGACAGACACCCGCTAGCCATCTTTATGCAACGAAGTTACATGTTAGTTGAAGGAACCTGTCTCGCGTAAGTGTACGCGTAATGTCGGTCCGGGCCGCTTCATCTCACAGTACCGCCGAATCAAATATCAACTAGTAACGGCAAGCAATATGTATACACCCACGCCCACAACTCGTTTGTGTTCTACTCGAGATCTCATCTACGCATAGACCTAGCTCATGATGCCACTGTTGGGGAACGTTGCATGGGAAACAAAAATTTTCCTACGCACACACAAGATCTATCCATGGTGATGAGCATCTACGAGAGGGAGAGTGAATCTACATACCCTTGTAGATCGCTAAGCGGAAGCGTTTAAGAAACGCGGTTGATGTAGTCGAACGTCTTCGCGATCCAAATCGCCGAGCGTCCCGCGATCCAATCACGATCCTTCCGATCTAGTGCCGAACGGACGGCACCTCCGCGTTCAACACACGTACGGCTTGATGACGCCTTCACCTCCTCGATCCAGCGAGCGATGGTGAAGTAGTGGTTGAGTTCCAGCAGCACGACGGCGTGGTGATGGTGGTGAGGAACAATCTCTGCAGGGCTTCGCCAAGCGCTACGGAGATTATGACGGAGGAACTAGAGGGCTAGGGTTGCCGGCACACGGCTTGGGAAATCCTGATGTGTCCCGTGTGCTAGCCCTGCCCCTCTATTTATATGTTGAGCCTTGGGGTCTAAACTTGGAGTAAAAGCCTCCTCTAGGTCGGTTTTGCCCGCACAAGGTCGGTTTGGTCCGCAGGAAAAGAGTCCAACTCGGATCCCTGCCGAACCGTGCACAGCCGCGCACAAGCGGTAGTACCGCTTCACACAAGCGGTAGTACCGCTTGGGCGGTAGTACCGCTTCACACAAGCGGTAGTACCGCTCGGGCGGTAGTACCGCTTCACCAAGCGGTAGTACCGCTTACGCGGCAGCAAAACTACTTTTGCACTTTCCAATACCTTGTGGGCTTTATCCCTTTGGCTCATATAAAGTGTTGCTGCACCCGAACACTTCGGTAAACATCCGGAACCCATTCCGGTGAACTCCGGAACCCTTCCAGAGATCAAAACACTATTATCACATATATCAATCTTTACCTCCGGACTATTCCGGAGATCCCCGTCATGTCCGGGATCTTATCCGGGACTCCGAACAACTTTCGGTCACCAACATAATAACTCAATTATACTAATCGTCACCAAACGTTAAGTGTGTAGACCCTGCGGGTTCGAGAACTATGTAGACATGACCGAGACACCTCTACGGCCAATAACCAATAGCGGGACCTGGATGCCCATATTGGCTCCTACATATTCTACGAAGATCTTTATCGGTCGAACCTCTATGTCAAGGATTCAGTTAATCCCGTATGCTGTTCCCTTTGTTCTTCGGTATGTTACTTGCCCGAGATTCGATCGTCGGTATCACTATACCTAGTTCAATCTCGTTACCGGCAAGTCTCTTTACTCGTTCCGTAATACAAGATCCTGTGGCTAACTCTTTAGTCACTTTGCTTGCAAGGCTCAATGTGATGTTGTATTACCGAGTGGGCCCTGAGATACCTCTCCGTCATACGGAGTAACAAATCCCAGTCTTGATCCATGCCAACCCAACAGACACCCTCGGAGATACCTGTAGAGCACCTTTATAGTCACCCAGTTACGTTGCGACGTTTGATACACACAAGGTATTCCTCCGGTGTCAGTGAGTTGCATGATCTCATGGTCAAAGGAACAGATACTTGACATGCAGAAAACAATAGCAATAAACTGACACGATCAAATGCTACGTTTACAGTTTGGGTCTTGTCCATCACATCATTCTCCTAATGATGTGATCCCGTTATCAAATGACATCTCATGTCAATGGCTAGGAAACCTTAACCATCTTTGATCAACGAGCTAGTCAACTAGAGGCTTACTAGGGACACAGTGTTGTCTATGTACCCACACATGTATTTGAGTTTCCAATCAATACAATTATAGCATGGATAATAAACGATTATCATTAACAAGGAAATATAATAATAACCAATTTATTATTGCCTCTAGGGCATATTTCCAACAGAAACGACGCTTGACGAAGGCCCAAGACGCGGCCCATCTGAGGGCGCCGCGAACCGAAGACATCTCCCGGCGCGCCGGCCTCCTGAGGACCCCTCCTGAAGACACGACCTGCCGGCACTTAGCCACGGCAGTAGCAGGGGCCTCGCGAGGCTGCCTCCCGAGGCGGCCGCCCGAGGCCACCCGAGCCTGACATCGGCTGCGCGGTCCTGTGCCCATCATGTGGGTGACGCACGTAGCGACGAAGGACGGCAGAGGCCGCGCCAGCGGGCGCGGATAGAGAAGCTTTCCTCTTTGGTGCTAAGGGGGCAGCCCCAGCTGCCCATCCCCAAAGCAAGTCCCAAGGACTGCCCGTTTGGTGAAAGAAGACTGAGACAGCGAGGCGCGCAGAGCGGAGGTCACCACCGAGCCCACCGGCGCATCATAGATCATGCTTTTGCAAGCGAAGACTGCCTTTAGTCAGGATAGACTGAGCGCGTGTCCCCTTTCAAAACCCGCCACGTGTGGCAACCCTTCCCGCCTAGGTTTTGGGGGAAGAGGACCAGGGAGGCTATAAAAGGGGCAGAGCTGCCATTGTAGAGGGGATCGGATCCTCTGCTCTCTACCTTGTACGCGAGAGCATCTTCTTGCCCAGAGCACTCCCAACCACAAGCAGGAGTAGGGTTTTACACCGCAAGATGGCCCGAACCTGGGTAACCGTCGTGTCCCCTGTTGTGCTCCCGTGTAGCGCTCTCGCAGTAGCCTCGTCGTGGTCACCTTTGGTCGGAAAGAACTAGCTCGCCCCCAGTGTTCGAACCTCTAGATCCCCGAAGTCTCGGCTCCGACATTTGGCGCGCTAGGTAGGGGGCCGCTTTGGTTCTTTCCACCTCCTCGCCGCCATGGCCGACGCTCGCCGTGAGCGTTACACGCGCCGAGCTGCCAGGGTGGCCCAGACGGAGCCCGTCGCCCACGACGACCGTCGACGCCGCGCCGCCGGCGCTGCTACCGACCCCGCTGTGAGGGAACAGCAGGCCTCTTCCCTTCACCCATCCGTGCAGGTGGATGGCCACACCGCAACGGCCTCGTCGCTCGCTCGCCGCGACGCGCCGGCCCCGCAGGCCGCGCTGCTCATGGCGCGCGATCTCCTGCGCTACCGCCCCACCGACGCCGGCTATGACGCCAGGCTCGGCCGCATCACCGAGCTCGTCAATGCCACAGGCAACGCCCCGGTGCCCTCTCGCTCACTCCGTCCTCCGCCATCTTGTGCCGGGGACGTGGCACACGATGCGCCCCCTCCGCCTCCTCTGCACGGCGAAGACGCCCGGTGCCATCGCGGCGCGCGGGCACGCGAGCCATCCCACGGCGCGTCCTCTCCGGACCACGACGAGCCCAGCTGCCAGATCGTCTGGTGCACGCCTCCTGACGCGCACGTGCTCCTCGAGCAATAGCGCCAGCGCCAAGACAGGACTATCCAGGAAGTCGAGGCGGCCGGTCGCCAGAACCACGCCGCCCTCGCCAGAGGCGTCCCCTCCAGCTGCGTGGGCTACCGCGCCTTCACCCGCGACCTGCGCCGTGTGGTTTGGCCCACCAAGTTCAAGTCGGACCTGCCACCGCGCTATGACGGCACCACCAACCCCGCAGAGTTCCTGCAGCTCTATGCCCTATGCATCGAGGCAGCGAACGGCGACGACAAGGTCATGGCAAACTGGTTCCCCATGGCCCTCAAGGACGGCCCGCGCTCCTGGCTCATGAATCTCCCCGAGGCATCCATCTCTTCGTGGGGCGAGCTCTGCCAACAATTCGTTGCCAACTTCAAGGGCACGCACGAGCGCTCCCTCACACTCAATGACCTGCACGCTGTGTGCCAGCGCCCTGACGAGACCCTTTGCAAGTACATCCAGTGCTTCAGCCAAGTGCGCAACAAGATCCCGCGTGCCTCTGAGGCCACCATCGTCTCTGTGTTCTCCAACGGCGTCACGGACGTCCGGATGCGCGAGAAGCTCGCCATCAACAACGAGCTCGATTCCGTGCTCAAGCTATTCGACCTCGTTGACAAGTGCGCCAAGGCCGAGGAAGGCCGCCTCTTCGTCCACAACGACCCTGACGCGACGCCAGACGCCGCCAAGGCCAAGAACAAGGACGCCAAGCGCAAGGGCCCTGCCGTGCTTGCGGCGGAGCCCGAGCAGAAGCACGGCCGTGAGCGCGATGAGCCCAAGAGGGACAGCCGCCTTCTCTGCGCCTACCACAACTCGCACTCCCACAGCATTGAGGACTATCACGAGCTCAAGCTGCTTCGCGACGAGCGCCTTGGCCGCCGCAGCGACCACAATGACCGTGGCACCGGCCGTGGAGGTGGCCGCAATGGCGGCCGCTGGGGAGACCACAACGGCAACGACAACTTCCGCAAGGCCTGGCGCGACCAGCCTCGTGAGGCCAACCCTCAGGCCAATGATGCCCTTCCACCACTGCCGCCGCCACCACAACGGAATGATGGCAACCAGCCCGACCAAGACGCCGGGGGCTACCAAGAGCCTCATGGAGTGGCCTGCATCCTAGGTGGAGATCAGGCTCCCATATCCAACCACCACTTCAAGCTGTTCTCTCGTGAGGTGAACGCTGCCCTCCCGAGGCCTGAAGCTTCTCGCCCCCTCAAGTGGTCCCAATACGCCATCACCTTCGACTCCAACGACCACCCCAAGTCTTCAAGCGCTGCGGGCACGGTCCCCATGCTATGCACCCCCACCATCAGCAACGTCGCCATCACCAAGACACTCATCGACGGAGGTGCTGGCCTCAATGTGATCTCCATCGAGACCTTCGAGCAGCTCCAAGTACCTTATGACCAGCTGATGCCGACCAGGCCCTTCTCTGGAGTGACCGATGGCTCCACCATTCCTCTGGGTCAAGTGTGCCTCCCCGTCACCTTCGGCACCCGCAGGAACTACCATACTGAGCTCATCGACTTTGACATGGCACACATCGGCCTGCCGTACAACGTCATCTTGGGCTACCCAGCTCTCGCCAACTTCATGGCGGCGACCCACCATGCCTACAACGTCCTCAAGATGCCGGGCTGCAATGGCATCATCACTGTCTGCTACGACGAGAAGTACATAGTCCGCTCCCTCGAGAGCACCTACAAGGCCGCAGCCACCACCTACCCTGCCGACGAGGATGCCGCCGAGCCTCATGAGGCCACACCCGCGAAGAGGAAGCAGCTATTCTCTCAAGACCGCACCGAGACGAAGAAGGTGTCGGTGGACGGCAGCGGCTCAGGCCCTGCCTTCACCATCGGCACTGGCCTCTCTCCTGCATAGGAAGACGCGCTCGTCACCTTCCTTCGGGCAAATTCGGATGTGTTCGCCTGGACGGATCTGATTTGTCCGGTGTGCCGAGGGAGGTGATTGAGCACCACTTAGCGGTGTGCCGCAACGCACGCCCCGTGAAACAGAAGGCACGGCGCCAGGCGCCAGAGAAGCAAGATTTCATCGTCAAGGAAGTTCAGAAGCTCCAAGAAGCTGGAGTCATCCGTGAGGTGCGCCACCCTGAATGGCTCGCCAACCCTGTCGTGGTGCCCAAGAAGTGTGGCAAGGAGCGCATGTGCGTCGACTTCACGAGCCTCAACAAGTTCTGTCCTCAAGATCCATTTCCACTGCCCCGCATCGACCAGATCGTGGATTCCACCGTCGGGTGCGAGTTGCTATGCTTCCTAGATTCCTTCTCATGCTATCACCAGATCAAGATGGCGACTGAAGATGTGGAGAAAACGGCCTTCATCACCCCATGCGGCATATTCTGCTAAATCTGCATTCCCTTCGGCCTCAAGAGCACCGGGGCCACCTTCCAGAGGCTGATGCGCATCGCCTTGGGGCCCCAGATGGGAAGAAACGCCGAGGCCTACGTCGATGACATCATCGTCAAGACCTATGAGGCCTGGTCCCTCCTCGCGGACATCCAAGAGACATTCAACAACCTGTGCAAGGTCAACCTCAAGCTCAACCCAGACAAATGCGTCTTCAGAGTCCCCTCTGGCAAGCTACTAGGCTTCCTGGTCTCCCATCATGGCATCGAGGCCAACCCCGAGAAGATCAAGGCCATCGAGAAGATGCGTCCTCCCCAGAGCCTCAAGGAGATGCAGCGCCTGGTGGGATGCATGGCCTCCCTTGGGCGATTCATCTCCAAGTTTGGCGAGCAAGCCCTACCGTTCTTCAAGCTCATGAAGATATCCGGCCCCTTCAAGTGGACTCTCGAGGCCGACGCTGCATTTGAAGACCTCAAGAGGTACCTCACGAGCCCGCCCATCATGGTCGCACCACGCTCTCGCGAGCCCTTGGTCCTATACTTGGCGGCTACTCTCCAGACGGCCAGCACGGCCCTGGTGGCAGTTCAAGAAGAGCGCGTCTGTGCACAGAAGAAGCCCGCCGTGCCGGCGCCTCGCGAGGTCACGCCGTCACCTGCTGAGATCCCGCCTCAAGAGGCCCATGGCGCATCGCCTCCCGAGGCCGCGCTGTCGCCTGCCGAGGCCTTGCCTCGGGAGGCCACCAGTGAGCCACCTCACGAGCTGCCTCCCGAGCCTCCTGAGCCTCATGAGCCCCTCGGCCCCCCTGAGGACTAAGATGCTACAACAACTACCCGCCTCGTCGAGCACCCCGTGTACTTTGTCAGCACGGTGCTGCGAGATGCACACGAGCGCTACCCCATGCAGCAGAAGCTCCTTCTTGCACTCCTCGTCACCTCCAGGAAGCTGCGCCACTACTTCCAGGGCCATTCCATCAAGGTGATCTCGTCTTACCCCTTGGAGCAGGTCCTGTGTAGCCCCAACTCCGCCGGCCGTGTCGCCGAGTGGAACATCGAGCTGCAGGCCTTCGAGATGGAGTTCTGCACCACAAGGGTGATCAAGGGCGCATCCCTGGCCAACTTCATAGCAGAATGGACGGACGCACCCCAGGAGGAGCCTCGCGAGGCTGAGTCCCTCTTGCCCGGGAACGAGACGCCTGGTGGATGGACTATGCACTTCGATGGCGCCTTCTCCCGGCAAGGCGCAGGAGTTGGCGTCATGCTCACCTCACCAATGGGAGACAAGCTCTACTACGCCATCCAGCTCTGCTTCAAGCGTGACGACAAGGTCTCCAACAACATCGCAGAGTACGAGGGCCTCATCGCCGGCCTCAAGGCTGCCTCTGCACTGGGCATCAAGAGCCTCACCATCAAGGGTGATTCACAGCTCCTCGTCAACTTCCACAACAAAATCTACAAGCCCAAGGACGAGCATGTGGCCGCCCACCTGGAAGAGGTACGTAAACTCAAGAAGCGTTTCCTTGGCATGGAGTTGTAGCACGTTCCTTGCGGTGGCAACAAGGAGGCCGACACATCGCCAAGTGAGCATCTCGCCGCGAGCCCGAGGGCCCTGGCATCTTCGAGGAAAGGCTCCTCAAGCCATCAGCTACTCTGCCAGATGCGAGAACCATGCTGCTTCACGAGGAACTCACGCCTGCACCACCCATGGGCGCACCAGACTGCGGCCCAGCCTCAGGAGCCCGCCTGCTACTGGTGCTCGAACCCCAAGCGGACAACTGGGCCACGGAGTTCAAGGCCTACTTGCTTCACGGCACCCTTCCAGAGAAGGACTCAGAAGCAGAGCGCGTGGCTCGCCAGGCCACCGCTTACTGCTTGCAAGACGGCGAGCTGTACCGCAGGCGTCCCAATGGTGTCTCGCTGCGATGCATCTCTAAAGAGCAAGGGTGCGAGCTGCTCGCCGACATCCATGGAGGAGACTGCGGCCACCACTCCTCGTCGTGCACCCTTGCCGGCAAGGTGTTCCGCAGCAGCTTCTACTGGCCCACCGCGCTCCACGATGCCACCGAGCTGGTCCAATCCTGCGAAGCTTGTCAATTCCATGCCAAGCAAATCCACCAGCCGGTGCAAGGCCTTCAGACGATTCCCCTCTCGTTGCCCTTCGCGGTCTGGGGGCTGGATATCTTGGGACCCTTCCCTCGTGCAGCTGGCGGTTACCGCTACCTCTACGTCGCCATCGACAAGTTCACCAAATGGGCGGAGGTCGAGCCCGTGCGCACCATCCCAGCAGGCTCTGCCGTCAAGTTCATCAAGGGCCTCATGAGCCGCTTCGGCGTCCCCAACCGCATCATCACTGACAACGGCTCCCAGTTCACAAGAGGCCTCTTCAAGTCATACTACACCAGCCTCGGCACACAGATCTGCTACGCCTCTGTGGCGCACCCACGAAGCAACGGCCAGGACGAGCGTGCGAACACTGAGGTCCTCAAGGGCCTCAAGACAACAAGCTTCCAGAAGAAGCTTGAAGCCTGCGGCAAGGGCTGGCTTGATGAGCTGCAGTCTGTGATGTGGTCCATCCGCACAATGGCAACCAAGCGTACAGGCGAGACTCCCTTCTTCCTCGTCTACGGAGCTGAAGCAGTCCTCCCCTCCGAGCTCAAGCTCGGCTCTCCGCGCGTCCTTGCCTTCGACGAGACTCATCGGGATGGCTCGCGAGAGGCCGACCTGCTGCTCCTCGTGGAAACACGTCGCCAGGCCGCCCTCCGCACCGCCAGATACCAGCAGGCTTTGCGTCGCTATCATAGCCGCAACATACGCCCATGCACCCTCGAAGTCGGCGATCTCGTCCTGAGAAGGATCCTCTCCAGAGAGGGACTCCACAAGCTCTCACCCATGTGGGAAGGCCCTTTCAGAGTTGCTCATGTCTCCAGGCCCGGCACCGCCCGGCTGGAGACGGAGGATGGAGTTCCTGTGCCTAACGCCTGGAACATCCAACACCTCCGCAAGTTCTACCCGTGACCCTCATGCGTACGAACGAAGTGGGGTTGTACATGCCCCGAAGCCTCTCATTGCGTTCGCCTGATGGGCCCGCGAGAGCTTCCGCCCACGTCTCAGTGGAAGCCCCATGCTCTGCGCTGGCGGAACGATCGAACCGTGATCATGCCCATGCCTAGTGGAAGCCCCATGCTCCGCGCTGGCGGAACAATCACCTGAGGGTGCCCCATGGGTTGCACCAACCTCACGCTGATCCATGCCGAACATGGCAGTCACATCTCTTTTTGGTTGTGTAATGAACTTATTACTATGTTTCAGTAAAGCTCTATTTCCTAAGATATCTTATGTGTTGCTAAGTTGCTTGCTTCAGGAGCTGTGCACGCTCGCGACCTTCCTCTTGTGCATCTCGCGAGCAGGAGCTGGACACGGTGCATGTGGTCGGGTCAGTCCCAGCAGTGCTGCAAAAACCCAAGTGATCGAGCTCTGGCTCGTGGGCCTGCTCCCGTGCACGCCACCTCGCCAAGGTCCTTGGTGTCTCATCTCCTCGCTTGATACCCATAAGCAAGCTAGGAAGCACACACCTCTCCCCCCATTTTATTAAATTGATGTAAAGTTATCACAGGAACAAGGCACTCAGAGGCCTCGCGAGCGCTACCTCGCGAGGTGACTCATGACAAGACGCCTCCGCATGCCTCAGGGAGCCTCGCAAGCCAACCTGCGGTGACCGTCTCCACCAAGTGCTAGCAGGAGGCCTCATGAGCAGGAGCCTCACGAGGCGCACCCCGCAGCCACGACATGGCAAGCGACAATCGCAAAAGAGCTAAGTACAAAAACACCTCACGAGCTGCTCTCGGCGCCTCTCAAGTTTCCTCTCCCCGCGACCCCGCTGAGTGATGATGTTCTCTCCTCCGCGCAAGCCGCTTGCATGTCAAAGGGGGACTTCCTGAGCATCGCGCCTCAGGAGTCCTTACCGCCTCTCGGTGCCCTACACCTCCGGGCCTTGTCCAGGCAACGTGACCTGACATACCAGCGACGGTTGTAACCCGCTTGGGGACTGGGTCCTGACGACGTAGAGCACTAAGGTGAACAAGGAAAGGGAAATAGGCCTCACGGGAGAGCCTCTAGAGGAAACATGCATTACAACGAGTCATAAAGTACTTAAGACAAAAGGCATTGTTTTTACGCCCCCACGGGGCCACGTCAATCTACTACAGGTAAACCAAGGAAGAGGACCTAGGAAGCCGCAACGTCATCATCATCGCCGTCGTCGCCTTCATCGTCGTCTCCCCCAACCCCGCTGGAGCTCTCGCTGCTGTCGTGTGAGAACTCCGCGATCAGAGCGTCCACGTGGTCCTCCACCACCTTTCCAAGGCCATCACAAAGCTCCTCTGGCACAGGGGCTATCAACCTGTCGAAGTCAAAGTTGGAGTCGGTGTGAAGAAGGTGGCTGAAGATGCGCGTCGCCGCCTGGAAGAGGAGGTCGCGGCATTCGTCCTCGATGATGCCGCTCACCCACTTCGCCCCAGCCTCGAGCCGCTCCACGAGCTTGGTGAAGAAGTCGAGGTAGCTGGCGTCGTGGGTTTCGCAGGGGCCCTTGAGCCTCTCCTTGCAGATGGTGGCCAGGGCCCCGCTGGCCCGGAGCTTGAGGGATCGGAACATCTTGGTGCGCTCATGCTGCCGCCCCCGCGCCCGGTCCGCTACCAACCTCGCCTGCTCGACGACATTGGAGACGTCGCCCACCTACTGCTGGAGGGAGGCTAGCTCCGCCTCGGCGGTGTCCTTGGCCTGCAACACTGTCTTCCACTGGTTCTCCGCCTCCGTCAGGAGCTCCTTGAGGGCTTCGATCTCCTTCCGAAATTCTTCGCGCTTCTCCGTGAAGCGGTCCTCCCTGAACTTCAACTTCTTGCCGTGATCCGCAACAAGCGCCAGGCGGTTCCTCTCTATCCTCGCATCGGCGTCCTCCTGGAGCTTCTTCTCCTTGGCCTCCAACTTGGCGTTGGTGGCCTCCATGCGCTTGGTGTAGGCATCCTGGGCGGCGGTTACCTGGCGATCCAGCTTGTCCAGGCGTTCGTGCTTCGTGGACTGCTCGATCGCCGTCCGCGCGAGCTCCCACTCGCGGATCACGAGGTCGGCCTCCCGAGCCATGAGTTCTTCCTCACGGGAGGCGACGGCCTTCTCCCGCATCTGGAACTGCTGCTCCTCCGCAGCGTGCCGCTCCTCGAGCACCCTCGTACGGGCCTCAACCTCCTCGCGACGCTTCTCGGCCGCGTCTGCCTCCCGAAGGGCACTCTCAAAGACCTCCTTCGCCTCGGCGGCCGAATTTTCATGCTTCTCCTGCGCGACCTTGTCCTGGTGATGGCCCAGCTTGATGGCGACGTCGTGCCGGCGCCACCCCTCGGCAAGGCGTAGGCGCTCCTCAGCGAGGCGCCCCTCGGCCTCCTGGAACTCCGCCTCGAGCTGGCCTAGAGCTCCCCTGATGGTCCGCAGGACCCTGCGCCAGAGCAGCGTGTGGTTGCGCATGAGTGTCAGGGCCCAGGTAGGGTCTGACTCCTCGCCGACCTCTGCTGACATGGCCTGGGAAGGCCCGGTGTCGTTCATCAGCAGCGAAGGATTCACCGGGGCCTCCTCCTCGTCTTGCCGCGGTGGAACACCCCGCGGGCTTGCCGCGCCTGCGGTGGGAACCTCGCGCGTGGGTGAGTGCTGGGGGCTGCCTGAAGCGCCTCCGGCGTCCGCAGCGCTCGGCGGAGGAGTTGGCACCTCCACCTCCCTCATCTCCAGGTCCGCCCTCGCGGTGGGCACCTTGGGAGCCGCGGCACCGCCTCCGGAGGCCGTCTCCTGAGACTCGGCGTCCCCAGCTTCAGGAGCCATGTCCATCTGCGGCTCTGGAGGGGCCGCTTGCTCCTTCTCCACCTCCTCAAGCTCCGTTCTGGCCTCAGAGCAGCGGGTGGCCCCTTCACGCCCCTCGGCGCCCGCGGCAGGCATCGGGGCCCCCTCCGAGACAGGGGTCCTCTTCGTCATCTTCTTCTTCTTCTTTTCCTTCTTCGTGGATACCCTGCGCGAGGCAGAGGCTCAGACCCAGGCTACGGGGCCAACGCAAAATGGAATAGGTAAGAGAGGCACTTACTCGTCATTGGCAACCCACTTCCTTTTCTTCAGGGCCGATGGTGGGTGGTTCTCACTGCCGCCCTCGTGAGGCCTCCTCCTGAGACCTGCTCCTGAGGTGCCCTTCTGAGGCCCGCCGGCTTCGTCCTCGGCGACGTCCTTCTCGGCGGGGGGCTCAGTTGTCCCTCCGCCCGCACCAGCGTCCTCCGCTAGGGGGCACGGTGCCCCCGCCGCCGGCGTCCATCTCCTCCACGCGCGGCTCACCTGCCATCATGCTGGAGCTTCCTTCACCACCCGCCTCGGCAGGACGGGAGGCCTCGACCCTGAACCGGGCATCGTCGTCGTTGTCGTCGTCCTTGAGGTCGCGGATGAGTTGGCGGCGGGTCCGCGTGGCGGGGCCGCCGTCGCTCTCCTCCGCGTTGCCGCTCGAGGCCTCGGAATCGTCCAGGCCCCCCGAGCCAAGGACCACCACAATCGAGTTCTCGCGAGGCCTCTCATGGCCTTCTGGCACGAGGCCCCACTCGTCGAAGACCGGCATCTCCGCGACCAGCTCCTTGGTCCCCTTGTAGCGGTACAGTGGGAGCGTGTCTTCGGGCGGGTCCCCCGCGGTGCTGCCGAGCATCTGCATGATGCCGTCCACCACCTCTGACTTCAGGCTGGTGACGCTCAGCCGCATGGGGTCCTTCGAGCCGATGATTTTCCACACCGGGCGCGAGCGCAGCAAGAGTGGCGCTATTGTCACAGCCCTAGATTAATTGCTTGTAATTAGTTGCATCAGAAGCATTCATGCATCATATTTAAATTCAAAGAAAATTTGAATTGAGGGAATTGTCAAAGCCTCAGAAATCATTTTGATCAAAATTGAAATTTCTTCAATGAGCGCAAGAAAATATTCTTGTGAAACCTTGAATTTATTGGCAGGAGTAAAACTCAAACCAATATTTTTGGAGGCTTAAAAATATTTCTTTTGGGCCTTTGAATTAATTCACTAGATATTTGAATTGGATTTATATCTACTATAAAATAAATATAAGTCCAACAATTGTGAAAGTTTGTATGTGGCTCTGGACTAGTTCCCTAAGTCCATATATTAAGTTTCAGAAGTTTATAAATTGATTTGGTATTTAAATCAAATCAAAACAGAGGCAGAAATAAAGAAACAGTAATAAATAGAAAGACACGGAGAGAGAGAACTAACCTGCTGTGGCCCAGCATTGTGCGGCCCACTGGCCCAGTGCCAGTCGTCTTCCTCGGCGCGCCAGAAGGACAGAGGGCGCGTGGTCACCGCGCGCTGGCCACCTCCTGCTTGCCTGGTTGTCCTCTCGTCGCCCACGACATCCCTGGACACGCCACGCCACCCCCCGACGCTCTCTCACTCTTCCCCATGCTCTCCCTCTTCTCTGGCTCCCTCTCTCTCGCATCTCTGAACGCGCCGGTCGCCGCTCAGCGTAGCCACCGAGCTCCCCTCGCCTAGCCAGCTAGCCCACGGGAACCTTCTCCACGCCTCACGTCGACCAGACAACGTATGCGAGCCGAGGAGCACCATGTCGTCGCCATCGAGCTCATCATCGTCCTCTGCCCCGACGATCGCTGTCCGTCGATTCTCGGCAACCAGAACCTCCCCGAGCCCGGCGAGCCATTCTTCGAGACCGTTGTGAGCCCCGCGTTGTTTCCCCCCTTCTCCCCCTAGTCGTTCCTCCTTCTAGCTATTGCCCCCGCGAGCACCGAGTTTCGGCCATCGCCATGGCCGGCGAGCCTCGTGCTCCCGAGCTCTTCCACTCGCTCCAGTAGCACCCTCATGCTCGCTGCATCCCCACGAAGCGAACGCGCCGCGCTGTTTGGCATCTTCCGCGCCAAAACCTCGCTGTCACTTGAGGCCGAGCTTCGGCCACCACCATAGCTCGCCGCCGTTGCTGTTTCTGACGGCCCCAGATCCAACCACCATCACCGTTTGACGCACGCCACTGCCTGCATTCGAATGCAACCACCCGCGCGACAAACAACTGCCGGAGCAGTGTTTCCGATGAACTTCCGCCGCGGTTTGGTCGTCGCCGGCCTAACTCCGGCGACTGCCGACGTGGCATTGTCATTAGTTGCTAATGACGCCCTAATTAACACCCTAGAGCCACTGACATCTGGGGCCAGACCCTGACTAATTAGTGTTTAGGATTAATTTGTGTTAGTTGAAACTGTTAACTCACTGTGTCACTGACCAGTGGGCTCCACTGGTCAGGTTTGACCACGGTTGACATGCTGACCTAGTGCTGATGCAAGGCTGATGCAATAAATGCTTTTCTGGATTTTAAGTAAATCTAAAAGATTTATTTATTTTTAGAAAATGTTTAAAACTTCTAAAAATCATAGAAAATAATCTATAACTCAGATGATAATAATTTATATATGAAAAAAGATCAGAAAAATATGAAGAATCTGTTTATGCCATGTTCATGCATGTTTGAACAGCTTAACTCCACTGTTTAGGACAACTCATGTTTAGGGTAATTTTGATAACTAGTTTTGGAGTTGTAATTTGCTATATGTTTGAATTCCACTTCAACTAACTTGACTTACTGTTGCATTAGGTCAATTTAGTACATTAACATGTCATACCATTCATTTAATTGTGCATTGCATTGAATGTTGTTTCCTTTGTTTGTCGGTGTTTGTTCCTTCTCGGTAGAAGACTTTCTGACGCAGTGATCGTTGACACCGATGAAGAGCATTACTATCTTCAGAAGTGCCAGGCAAGCAAACAACCCTTGAGCATTCCGATACAATCCCACTCTCTCGCTCTTGCTGTCTTTTACTGCATTACGACAACAATGATTCAACTGTTACATGTTGCGGTAGTTGAACCCATTCCTCTGCATGACCTGTCTTTGCCATAGTAAATACTTAAAACCTTCTAGCATGAGTAGGAATTGCTTGAGCCATGTTGTGAACTACTCATCCATGCTTGCTTGTTATGCCTGCTAGGCTTAGAGTTGTGTCGGGTCTGATCCATCTAGGTGATGAATTGGAATGGTTGTGTTCATGTCCTACTGTGTGAGAGCTAAGTGTGTGAACACGATTTGGTAAAGGTAGCGATGAGAGGCCATGTAGGAGTACATGGTGGGTTGTCTCATTGAGACCGTCCTTAAGAACTGAGTTCTGTGTATGTTATCCAAGACCAGATACTACCACACATTGGGATACTTAATTGACCCTCTCGCTTATTAATCGCCTTGATCTCTGTCCAGGTGTTGCAACTAGTTTCTGGTGTTTGTAGGTCGTGCTAGTAGTCTACCAAGTGGCACCCGGTACAAGTGGGCTTGGGACAGACTAGGCACCGTGGCCCGGTGTACCAAGCGCAGTACCATCCATCGAGGTGGACTTGGGAACCCTGCACACATCGTTTGGGGCCGTAATGGAAACTTCGGCCGGACTTCCCTTGCGGGTTCAGCCTCAGATAGGCGATAAACCTGGACTAGAGTCTTGCATGGTTAGTTAGGTTGTGGCCGACACCCTCACCAGGCTTCCGCTTGAAGGTTGCCGTGATACATGATGTGTATATGGTGGTAAGTGGTGAGAGCGTGTGTGAAGAAGTAAACCCCTGCAGGGTAAAATGATCTATTCGAATAACTGCGTCCTCGGATATGGACTACTTGGAGACTTATATGGTCCATAGACAACTTAAAGGGATACTCTAAAATGCGCAAGATAAGTGTGAGTGCTATGGATGGCCTTCTCGTAGGGAGACGGGAGAGGATCCATAGTGGAGTATTGATATGGTGAATATGTGGACTCGTGTGCGCTTTCTCACCCCAAAGAAATTACAGGTAGTCGTAGTACAGGATAGCCACAGAGTCAAAGCTGGCTTGGTGCAGTTAAACCCCACAACCCCTTCATTGATACTGATGCATAAGTAGATAGTTCTGATGTAATCTTGCTGAGTACCTTTGTACTCACGGTTGCTTATTTATGTTTTTGCAGAGGAGACCTTAGTGTCACTAGTGGTTTCAACGACGTGTTCGATGTTGACCGAGTAGCTTGGGAATCCTAGACAGAGGTCTAGTTCCTATGGAGGGTCTTGTAGATAGTCAGGCTTCTCAGTCTTTTTCTTTTGTAGTTGTTTCTACTCAGACATGTTATGCTTCCGTTGCTTGTATGACTTTGTATGTTGGGTCATGAGACCCATGTTTGTAATACCATGCTATGTATGGCTCTTCGGAGCCTCTTAAATAAATACTTGAGTCGTAGAGTTATGTTGTGATGCCATGTTGTATCTACACATATCGTGCATATTGTGTGTATGTTTGAAATGCATTGGTATGTGTGGGATTCGACACCTAGTTATCTGCCTTGGTAGCCTTTCCTACAGGGAAATGCCTCCTAGTAATTTCACCGAGCCCTGGTAGTTCGCTACTACTCCGGAACACATGGATTGACCGACATGTATCCTTCTTTGCTCCTGTGTCTGTCCCTATGGGGAAATGTCACGTGGTGTTACCGGAGTCCTGATAGCTTGCTACAGCCCAGTTACACACGCTGATGATCGACACGTGCATTGATGGGTTACCTATGTCTGTCCCTGTACGTTTGTGCCACCTTGGTTTATGACTAGTCATGTTGACCCGGGTTCTCTGTCATATGGATGCTATCATCACAATCATATACGTGAGCCAAAAGACGCAAATGGTCCCGGCCAAGGTAATGGCGGCAGCCATGGGTTGCCGTGCGTGAGGCCGCAAAGTGATATGATGTGTCTTATGCTAGATCGGTGTGACTTAGGATTGGGGTCCCGACAGCTTTGGTATCAGAGCCTGACTGCCTGCAGGATTGCCAAGCCAAACTAGTCAAAGTCGAATCTAGAAATGCTTTAGTTATATAGGGGAATTGATTGTGGAAGGGAACGTAAGGCTCTTTTTACTCCTCATCTTGTGTCCTTCTGATTCTGAGTCACCCTCTTCTTTTCTACGGGGTTAAGAAACTAGGCTTCTCATCTATCTATCAGGATGACGAGTTACTATGCTGGAGACTTATGGGAAAGGTGTTATCTTCTTGGATCGGTGTTTCCGCAAGAATTCAGTTGTTATGTTGTC
Source organism: Elymus sibiricus (assembly GCA_039707655.1). Classification (NCBI taxonomy): domain Eukaryota; kingdom Viridiplantae; phylum Streptophyta; class Magnoliopsida; order Poales; family Poaceae; genus Elymus; species Elymus sibiricus. Next base: position 287,714,237 of record CM077676.1, read on the forward strand.
AGTTGTCTTGCAGGTTGTCTCATATTCCATGCCGTACAGCCGTTATGCTGTCCAAGTTATCCAAGGCTTCTAAATAATCTGATGCATTTGCAAATTCTTCTTCCTGTCTCGATGTCCTTTTTGGCCAGAGTAGCCACACTAATTGTTGTGTTGAGGTATTCAATTACCTTAACATATCTATTGAAGTTAATAGGAAACCATGTTATCTCAGAGAACCACCTAGAGGTTCAGCCTTTGTGTTGTATCCCAGTGTGATAATTCTGGCCATCATTTTCGAAAGCATCTCATGATGTTATTTAGTTAGTAGGTATTCTATTTCTGGGTTATTGGACCCAAGATAAGCACTACCTATTCCTTTGTTGATAGAGATTGTAGCTCCTTTAGGTTGATTAGTAACATTATTCAAATCTTCGAGGTTCGTGGTATATCATTCTTCCAATACCAAGAACCAACCATGGCAGGCATTCTCCTTGAACCGATAGATCACAACAAGAGTGCTCCTGGTGAGTTCTCCATTCTATAGTGTGACTCTGCCAATCCTATCTTTCTGCATGGGTTATCTGGAAGAAAAAAATGTTGAGCCTTGTTCGACATGCTAATCCATGCATCCACAACTCAGAAAATTATATGTTCCTTGAGTTGTCCCTCTTTAATTGTATTCCAACCTTCGTCTATTAATTGATAGTCAAGAGTACGTCATGCATTCGTGTCATCAATGCCTTGTATTCTTGTGGTCTGTCAGGCCATTCTATTTCAGAGTGACTAGGAGAAACAAACTCCAGTACTTTGTCCATCTCGAGGATTGGGTCAAAGCAGTTGTATTCCGCAGATCAAAATGCCAATCTAGCTTTTGTTCTGTTCTACCTTGGAGTATTACCCTCTTTCATGTGAAGAACATCACGGGAATTGCACAACCTCTTATGAATTCTTGATGTAGTGATACTTCTTGCCATCATAATTCATTCCTCGGTCTCCGTGTTGGTTGTAACCGGAATGCCGACAAGTGAACCGTGATGTGTGAAATCAATACTCTTAGCAACCCTGTTGCTTGGAAGTTAATGGATGATAATTTCATTCTTAGCATGCTGGTTACTGAATCACCATTCTAAGATTGATCGTGCTACCTAGTCCATTTTTCCTAGTGCACTCTTTGATCAATGAGTTAGGATTGTGTCAATCCCAAGCTCTTTTGATCATTTTGACTTGCCCTGAAAAAGCAAGATTGATCTCAATTTTAGTAACATACCGGTGGTTCGTGATTTTCTGAATATCTTCTCGAAAGTATTACCAGGTTATTCCCTGGCCGTTATGTTGAGTTTGTGATCAAGTTGGTTTTTCCAAATAAACCACCCCTTCTCCAAGAATCTGTGTTGGATACCCCTGAGCTAGTTGGTTAAGCAAAACAACAACTTGGAGAGTTGGAAGATAAAAGCTTTGCCTGACTTAGTTCATTCCAAGGGGATATATTGTGTGTGTGTGTGTGTGTTGAAGAAAGATGATATCTTCACCAATTGACCTTCGTGTTCAGTTGTTGGATCTATTGTCTTATCCAAACTTTTGATTTGAGGGTGGGCTATCGTCAAAATCAAAATCAGAACCAACGATTTTCGTAATGTTGTTTTACTCATGGTTGTTCCTCGAGCATGCACCATTATATCTTTTGGTCTGACCAATGCTATCACTTTGTTCACATAATCGTGGAACTCCATCTTCATGGAAATCTTGATGTATTGTTTTCGAGCCCATCCGCAACATTTTTTATCTTCTCCATGATTCATGTTGAACACTTAAGCTAGTGTTGGAAACTTGTGTGAGCATTTTCTTCGTGCCCCGTTCATGAAGCATATGTTTGGATGAGAGAAGTGACTTCCTCTAATTCACATGCTTTTGATGCAAGTGGCCGCCGTGAATTCGAGAAAGCTTGTTTTTGCTTCCTCTGGAATCATCCCAATTCAATCATGCATGTGCGAAGTATTCTATGGTTTGATAGACTGATCATCTCCATTCCATATGTAACTCCTAGCACACCAAGCCACTAATTGGTTTGTTCAAGGAAAAGAAGTTCCTTCTTAAGAGCTAATCCAGACTTATGTAAGGACTTCGATATCCTCGATGATGATTTCCAATCAGAACTCGGTAGTAGTTTGTTGTAAGATTCCTATGTGGACACGATTGTCCTGAACATTCTGTTCACATGTGTCTTGGGAACCAGCTCATGTTCTAGAGCTTGCTGCCGTAGTTCATTTCCCGAGAATCTCATCGATTTGTGTTGCAAACTTTCTTTTTCAGACATGCTGAGTCTGCAGCATCCTGTGACCAATCAGATCTGAATCTCAGGTAGATATGATGGTTGGAACATTCCCCAACAATTATAATATTGGTCTTTGTCACCGGTAAAGTGGATGTCATGGCTACACACTTATCCGGAAGACCTATTGTTGTAGTATCTTGTTCAGCAAGATTAACCATCTTCCAGGAGGATTTCATACGGCTTATTCTAGAAGTTGTTCCTTATGGATCCTTTGTGTTTCCGAAGTCCAATATTTACTTGATGTTCTAAATACCAAACTACCTATAATTGGGTTACGCTAGTAAATTGAGGAGAACATTAGAAGCGGAGTGCTAAATGTCTCTCGGTCGATCATCCAGATTTCATTCCCATGGCATAACTAAGGTGAAATCTGAGAAAGTGTTGTCTTCCTTTTCATCTGCATTCCCCATCGTTATTCATCATGGTAGTATGTAGTTGTATCAACATCCTTGGCATAGATGTTGGCAAACCCTGATGAATATGGAAATGCTTAAGTTCTTGAAAGCACGCTCACAAACTGGGTTGTATCTTCGGTATAAACTGGAATGTGCCTTCTGTTTGCCGAATTGTTCTATAACCATAGTTTCCATTCCAAGCTGAGTATGCCATTCAGTCAGATTCCTTCAAACGATCATTTGTGAATTTACCTCGGTCTGGTATAAGGGTTTCAATGATCCCTGTATCAAAAGTAATTCTTTTTGCCCGACTTAGGAAATAATTCAACGAGTCACCTTCCCTAAGGTGCCCCATTATGGAATCATGGCAATTAACTCCTTGCTACTTTGACACGCATCCACCATCTTCTTAAGCGTGGAATTGTTGCCTACCAAATTGAACCTTCGTCATCTGTTTCTTTCCATCCCTCTCGATGTGTGTTTTGTGTCTCAGCTCAAGAAATGTTCTCACATCTCATTCCATGAGATGATCTTGAGTTGCTCGGTCTTCGAGAAGATCGATTCCTGTAGAGTTTCTCTGTCGTCATCGTGTTGGGTGAAGATCTCAAAAGCAAAGACATCAAGATCAACATGATGCAGTGAATCAACGGTCTTAAGAAGTGCAATCCGGGTCATGAAGATTGTGTTAGTTCGGTGTCCCCTCTTTCCTCTTACCCTATGTCCTGAATCTCGGGACAAGATTCTTGTTTAGTGGGGGAGAGTTGTCACAACCCTAGATTAATTGCTTGTAATTAGTTTCATCAGAAGCATTCATGCATCATATTTAAATTCAAAGAAAATTTGAATTGAGGGAATTGTCAAAGCCTCAGAAATCATTTTGATCACAATTGAAATTTCTTCAATGAGCCCAAGAAAATGTTCTTGTGAAACCATGAATTTATTGGCAGGAGTAAAACTCAAACCAATATTTTTGGAGGCTTAAACATATTTATTTTGGGCCTTTGAATTAATTCCCTAGATATTTGAATTGGATTTATATCTACTATAAAATAAATATAAGTCCAATAAATGTGAAAGTTTGTATGTGGCTCTGGACTAGTTCCCTAAGTCCATATATTAAGTTTCAGAAGTTTATAAATTGATTTGGTATTTAAATCAACTCAAAACAGAGGCAGAAATAAAGAAACAATAATAAATAGAAAAACACAGAGAGAGAGAGAGAGAACTAACCTGCTGTGGCCCAGCACTGTGTGGCCCACTGGCCCAGTGCCAGTCGTCTTCCTCGGCGCGCCAGAAGGACAGAGGGCGCGTGGCTGTCCTCTCATCGCCCACGACATCCCTGGACACACCACGCCACCCCCCGGCCCGCTCTCACTCTTCCCCGAGCTCTCCCTCTTCTCTGGCTCCCTCTCTCTCGCATCCCCGAACACGACGGTCGCCACCGTCGCAGCTCAACACAGCCACCGAGCTCCCCTCGCCCAGCCAGCTAGTCCACGGGAACATTCTCCATGCCGCACGTCGACCAGACAATGTACGCGAGCCGAGGAGCACCACGTCGAAACCATCGAGCTCATCATCGTGCTCTGCCCCGACGATCACCGTCCGTCGATTCGCGGCAAGCCATTCTTCAAGACAGTTGTGAGCCCCGCGTTGTTTCCCCCCTTCTCCCCCTGGTCGTTCCTCCTTCTAGCTATCGCCCCCGCGAGCACCGAGCTCCGGCCATCGCCATGGCCGGCGAGCCTCGCGCTCCCGAGCTCGTCCGCTCGCTCCAGTAGCACCCTCGTGCTCGCTGCGTCCCCAGGAAGCGAATGTGCCGCGTTGTTTGGCCTCTTCCGCGCCAAAACCCCGCTGCCGCTCGAGGCCGAGCTTCGGCCGCCGCCATAGCTCGCCGCCATTGCTGTTTCCGACCGCCCCAGATCCAACCACCGTTCGACGCGCGCCACTACCTGCATTCGAACGCAACCACCTGCGCAACAAACCGCTGCCGAAGCAGTGTTTCCGATGAACTTCCGCCGCGGTTTGGTCGTCGCCAGCCTAACTCCGGCGACTGCCGACATGGCACTGTCATTAGTTGCTAATGACGCCCTAATTAACACCCTAGAGCCACTGACATGTGGGGCCAGCCCCTGACTAATTAGTGTTTAGGATTAATTTGTGTTAGTTGACACTGTTAACTCACTGTGTCACTGACCAGTGGGCCCCACGGTCAGGTTTGACCACGGTTGACCTGCTGACCTAGTTCTGATGCAAGCTGACGCAATAAATGCTTTTCTGGATTCTAAGTAAATCTAAAAGATTTATTTATTTTTAGAAAATGTTTAAAACTTCTAAAAATCATAGAAAATAATCTATAACACAGATGATAATAATTTATATATGAAAAATGATCAGAAAAATATGAAGAATCTGTTTATGCCATGTTCATGCATGTTTGAACAACTTAACTCCACTGTTTAGGACAACTCATGTTTAGGGCAATTTTGATAATTAGTCTTGGAGTTGGAATTTGCTATATGTTTGAATTCCACTTCAACTAACTTGGCTTACTGTTGCATTAGGTCAATTTAGTACCTTAACATGTCATACCATTCATTTGGTTGTGCATTGCATTGAATGTTGTTTCCTTTGTTTGTCGGTGTTTGTTCCTTCTCGGTAGAAGACTTTTCGACGCAGTGATCGTTGACACCGATGAAGAGCATTACTATCTTCAGAAGTGCCAGGCAAGCAAACCACCCTTGAGCATTCCGATACAATCCCACTCTCTCACTCTTGCTCTCTTTTACTGCATTAGGACAACAACGATTCAACTGTTACATGTTGCGGTAGTTGAACCCATTCCTCTGCATGACCTGTCTTTGCCACAGTAAATAGTTAAAACCTTCTAGCATGAGTAGGAATTGCTTGAGCCATGTTGTGAACTACTCATCCATGCTTGCTTGTTATGGCTGCTATGCTTAGAGTTGTGTCGGGTCTGATCCATCTGGGAGATGAATTGGAATAGTTATGTTCATGTCCTACTGTGTGGGAGCTAAGTGTGTGAACACGATTTGGTAAAGGTAGCGATGAGAGGTCATGTAGGAGTACATGGTGGGTTGTCTCATTGAGACCGTCCTTAAGAACTGAGTTCTATGTATTCTATGTATGTTATACAAGACCAGATACTACCACACATTGGGATACTTAATTGACCCTCTCGCTTATTAATCGCCTTGATCTCTATCCAGGTGTTGCAACTAGTTTCTGGTATTTGTAGGTCGTGCTAGTAGTCTACCAAGTGGCACCCGGTACAAGTGGGCTTGGGACAGAGTAGGCACCGTGGCCCGGTGTACCAAGCGTAGTACCATCCGTCGAGGTGGACTTGGGAACCCTGCACACATCGTTTGGGGCCGTAATGGAAACTTCGGCCGGACTTCCCTTGCGGGTTCAGCCTCAGATAGGCGATAAACCTGGACTAGAGTCTTGCATGGTTAGTCAGGTTGTGGTCGACACCCTCGCCAGGCTTCCGCTTGAAGGTTGCCGCGATACATGATGTGTATATGGTGGTAAGTGGTGAGAGCATGTGTGAAGAAGTACACCCCTGCAGGGTAAAATGATCTATTCGAATAGTTGCGTCCTCGGATATGGACTACTTGGAGACTTATATGGTTCATAGACAACTTAAAGGGATACTCTAAAATGCGCAAGATAAGGGTGAGTGCTATGGATGGCCTTCTCGTAGGGAGACGGGAGAGGATCCATAGTGGAGTATTGATATGGTGAGTATGTGGACTCGTGTGCGCTTTCTCGCCCCAAAGAAATTACTGGTAGTCGAGTACAGGATAGCCACAGAGTCAAAGCTGGCTTGCTGCAGTTAAACCCCACAACCCCCTTCATTGATACTAATGCATAAGTAGATAGTTCTGATGTAATCTTGCTGAGTACCTTTGTACTCCCGGTTGCTTATTTATGTTTTTCAGAGGAGACGTTAGTCTCACTAGTGGTTTCAACGATGTGTTCGATGTTGACCGAGTTGCTTGAGAATCCCGGATAGAGGTCTGGTTCCTATGGAGGGTCTTGTAGATAGTCAAGCTTCTCAGCCTTTTTCTTTTGTAGTTGTTTCTACTCAGACATGTTATGCTTCCGTTGCTTGTATGACTTTGTATGTTGGGTCATGAGACCCATGTTTGTAATATCATGCTATGTATGGCTCTTCGGAGCATCTTAAATAAATACTTTGTGTCATAGAGTTATGTTGTGATGCCATGTTGTATCTACACATATCATGCATATTGTGTGTATGTTTGAAATGCATTGGTATGTGTGGGATTCGACACCTAGTTATCTGCCTTGGTAGCCTTTCCTACAGGGAAATGCCTCCTAGTGCTTCCACCGAGCCCTGGTAGTTCGCTACTGCTCCGGAACACATGGATTGACTGACATGTATCCTTCTTTGCTCCTGTGTCTGTCCCTACGGGGAAATGTCACGCGGTGTTACCGGAGTCCTGACAGCTTGCTACATCCCGGTTACACACGCTGATGACCGACACGTGCATTGCTGGGTTACCTATGTCTGTCCCTGTATGTTTGTGCCACCTTAGTTTATGACTAGTCATGTTGACCCGGGTTCTCTGTCATATGGATGCTATCATCACAATCATATACGTGAGCCAAAAGACGCAAACGGTCCCGGCCAAGGTAAAGGCGGCAGCCGTGGGTTGCCGTGCGTGAGGCCGCAAAGTGATATGATGTGTCTTATGCTAAATAGGTGTGACTTAGGATCGGGGTCCCAACAGCTATGCGCCGCTGCAGGAACTCCTTGACGATCATTGCCCCCGTGAGGCGCGCCGCCTTGTGGTCCGCCAGCCGCTCCCAGACGGGCGCCAGCCTCAGGTCAGTGAGCTTCTCGTGCTCCCACCCCGATCTCTTCACGACAGGGGCTGTGGGCTCCATCAGCAGCTGGTTGCGATGGCGCGTAATACGTCTCTGTCGTATCTATAATTTTTGATTGTTTCATGCCAATATCCTACAACATTCACATATTTTTGGCAACATCTTATATTATTTTTGGGACTAACATATTGATCCAGTGCCCATTGCCAGTTCCTGTTTTCTGCTTGTATTTTGTTTCATAGAAAATCCATATCAAATGAACTCCAAATGCAATAAAATTTTACGGAGAATGATTTTGGAATATATGTGATTTTTGGGAGGTGGAATCAACACAAACGGAGGCCCACAGCCTCCACAAGCCACCTTGGCGCGCCACCCCCCTGGCGCGCGGTGGTGCCTCATGGGCACACCGTAAGTCGGTTGGGGCTCTTCTTCGGCTGCAAGGAAGCTTATATCGAGAGAGAAAAATGTGTTAAGATTTCAGCGCAATCGGAATTATGGATCTCCAGATATTTAAGAAATGGTGAAAGGCCAGAAAAGGGGGACGTGAAACAAAAGAGAAACACACAGAGAGATCAAATCTCGGAGGGGCTCTCGCCCCTCCGGGTGCCATGGAGGCCAAGAACCAGAGGGGAAACTCTCCTCCCATCTAGGGGGAGACCAAGGAAGAAGAAGAAGGAGGGGGCTCTCTCCCCCTCTCACCCGGTGGCGCCGGAACGCCGCCGGGACAATCATCGTTACGGCGATCTACACCAACAACTTCGCCGCCGTCAACACCAACTCTCTCCCCCTCTATGCAGCGGTGTAACCTCTCTTTTCCCGCTGTAATTCTCTACTTAAACATGGTGCTTAATGCTACATATTATTATCCAATAATTTGTGGCCATCCTATGATGTTTGAGTAGATTCATTTTGTCCTATGGGTTGATTGATTATGGTGATTGGTTTGAGTTTTATGTTTTATTTTGGTGCTATCCTATGGTGCCCTCCGTGTCACGCAAGCGTGAGGGATTCCCGCTGTAGGGTTTGCAATACGTTCTTAATTCTCTTATAGTGGGCGGCTAGAGTGACAGAAGCTTACACCCGAGTAAGGGGGTTGTTGCATATGGGAGTAAAGAGGACTTGTTACTTAATGCTATGGTTGGGTTTTACCTTAATGATCTTTGGCAGTTGCGGATGCTTGCTAGAGTTCCAATCATAAGTGCATATGATCCAAGTACGAAAAGTATGTTAGCTCATGCCTCTCCCTCATATAAAATTGCAATAATGATTACCGATCTAGTTATCGATTGCCTAGGGACAAATCCTTCTCTTGTGTTACAAAAGCTTTCTACTAAACAACTAACTTTTATTGTCTTGCAAAGTACTCCTAGTTTTATTCTTGCAAAGTAGTTCTAGCATTACACCTACACAGTACTTCTAGTTTTATTCTTGTTCTAGGTAAAGCGAACATTAAGTGTGCGTAGAGTTGTATCGGTGGTCGGTAGAACTTGAAGGGAATATTAATTCTACCTTTAGCTCCTCGTTGGGTTCGACACTCTTATTTATCGAAAAAGCTACAATTGATCCCCTATACCTGTGGGTTATCAAGACCTTTGTCGGGACCCCGATCCTAAGTCACACCGATCTAGCACGTAACACATCATATCACTTTGCGGCCACACGCACGGTAACCCATGGCTACCGCCTTTACCTGGGCCGGGACTGTTTGTGCCTTTTGGCTCACGTATATGATTGTGTTGCTAGCATCCATATGACAGAGAACCCGGGCCAACATGACTAGTCGTAAACCAAGGTGGCACAAACTTACAGGGACAAGCATACATGACCCAACAATGCACCTGTCGGTCAACAGCGAGTGTAACCGAGTCGTACCAAGCTACAAGGACTCCAGTAAAACACCGCGTGACATTTCCCCGTAGGGACGGACACAGGAGCAAAGAAGGACACATGCCGGTCAATCCATGTGTTCCGGATGGAAGCACTAGGAGGCATTTTCCCATAAGGAAGGCTACCAAGAATAAACAACTAGGTGTTGGATCCCACACATACCAGTGCATTTTAAACATACACACAATATGCACGATATGTGTAAATACAACATGGCATCACAACATAACTCTATGACTCAAAGTATTTATTTAAAGGGGCTCCAAGGAGCCTTCATAGCATGATATTACAAACATGGGTCTCATGACCCAACATTCAAGTCATACAAGCAACAAGTGGAAGTATAACCTGTCTGAATACAGACAGCTAAAAGAAAGAAGGCTAGGAAGCATGTCTATCTACAAGACCCTCCATAGGAACCAGACCTCTGTCTGGGATTCCCAAACTAATCGGTCAACGTCGCACTCATCGCAGAAAACACTAGCGAGACTGAAGTCTCCTCTGCAAAAACATAAATTAAGCAACCGTGAGTACAAAGGTACTCAGCAAGACTTACATCAGAACTAACTACATATGCATCCGTATCAACAATAGGGTTGTGTAGTTTAACTGTAGCAAGCCAGCTTTGCCCCAGTGGCTATCCTGAACTACGACTACAAGTACTTCCTTTTGAGGTGAGAAAGCGCACACGAGTCCACATATTCACCAAATCAATACACCACTATCGATCCGCTCCCGTCTCCCTATGAGAAGGCCATCCATAGCACTCACGCTTATCTTGCGCATTTTAGAGTATCCATTCCAACTTGTCTATGAACAATGTAAGCTTCCAATTAGTCCATATCCGCGAATGCGGCTATTCGAATAGATCATTAACCCTGCACGGGTGTACTTCTTCACACACGCTGTCACCACTTATCACCATATACACGTCATGTATCTCGGCAACTTTCAAGCGAAGCCTGGCGAGGGTGTAGGCCACGACCTGACTAACCACACAAGACTCTAGTCCAGGTTTATCACCTATTTGAGTCCACTCCGCAAGGAAGTCCGGCCGAAGTTTCCAGTACGGCCCCAAACGATGAGTGCAGGGTTCCCAAGAGCACCATTCGGGTGTCACCTGGTACACCGTGCCTCGGTGTCTCTACCGCATCATAGCCCACCAATAAGATCAGCGCTATGCACGGCCACCAACACATATCCTACAAACACCAGAAACTAGTTGCGACTCCTGGACAGAGATCAAGGCGGTTAATAAGTTGAGAGGGTCCATGGGTTTCGGGCCCAATGTATGGTAGTAGCTGTTCTTGGATCGCAAACACAGAACTCAGTTCCTGAGGACGGTCTCAATGAGACAACCCACCATGTACTCCTACATGGGCTCTTATCGCTACCTTTACCAAATCGTGTCCACACACTTAGCTCTCAACAGTAGGACATGTTCACCACCATTCCAATCCATCCCAAATGAATCAGACCTGACACAACTTTAAGCATAGCAGGCATGACAAGCAAGCATGAATGAGTAGGCACATCATGGCTCATACAACTCCTACTCATGCTAGTGGGTTTCAACTATTTACTGTGGCAAAGATAGGTCATGCAGAGGAATGGGTTCATTTAACACAACATGCAACAGTTGAATCGTTGTTGTCCTAATGCAATAAAAGAGAGCAAGAGCGAGAGAGTGGGATTGTATCGGAATGTTCAATGGGGGTTTCTTGCCTGGCACTTCTGAAGATAGTATAGCTATTAGCTCTTCATCGGTGTCAACAATCACGACGTCGGGACCGTCATCTACCGAGAAAGAACAACACCGGCAACAGGAAAGGAGTACAATCAATGCAATGCAACAATATGATGCATGATCACGACATGTCAATATGCTGTGGATTGTGCTAATGCAACTAGCAACAATTTAAATGAAGTTGGTTTGAACCCAAGGTTCAAATTCAAACCCCCTATAAGACATTTCAAATGCCATTTATACAAATTGTCATATACAGTAGCTTTAAGTTGTTCAAACATGCATGGAAATGCCATAAACAGATTCTTCATATTTTTCTGATAATTTTTCATATATAAATTATTTCATTTGGAGTTACGGTTGATTTTCTATGATTTTCTGAAGTTTTAAACATTTTCTGGAATTTTCTGGTTATTTGAATTAAGTTAATTCCAGAAAATGATTAACCGCGTCAGCCTAGCGTCACTGTGATGTCAGCAGGTCAACATGGTGGTCCAGGTCAAACTCACCAGTGGGACCCGCATGTCAATGTCTAATCTAGTTAACAGAGTTAATTAACACTAATTTAATCCTAATCCTAAATTAATTAAGGGCCTGGGCCCACATGTCAGTGACCCAGGGGAGGTCAAACCCGGTCAACCAAGTCAAACCCGCCGGTCAACTGGGGTCAAACCCACCGGCGGCTTGACGCCGGCGACAGCAGACGCGGCGGAGGGCTCGGGTTTCGCCCTCCGGCGACCAAACAAGCGGCGGAGGGGCTCTACGTGAAGCGTAGGCTCGCGCGCATCCAACGCAGCACGCGGCGACAGCTGGGGTGGCCGGAGCTCACCGGAAACGAGCTTGCGGCGGCTGCCGAAGCTCGGGCTTGAGCGGGCGCAGTGCTGCGATGCGCTAGGGAGCTAGCTAGGGTGCGGGTTAGGTTGCTAGTGGCGCTTACCTGGCGGCCCAGTCCACGTGCTCGTATGCGATGTTTGTCCAGTGTAACAACGGCGACGACATGGACGTCGGAGGTGAGCTCACGGATGCAGCGGCTAGCACGGTTAGAGCAGGCGCCCGAGCGAGAGGACGGGGAGGCAAGGAAGAGGAGCTCACGGGGGGGCGGAGCAGCTAGTCAGCGGCTTCGGGGACGGCCTGGTTTCACCGGATCGACGCCGGTGAGCTGCGGTTAGAGGCGGCAGAAACGAGCTCGATGGTGATGGTGTGCTGCTCCTGCGCTCGTGATCTTCGGTGTGGAGAAGCTCTGGTCTATGGCGGTGCTACTGGACACGGCGGTGGAGCGAGGGAGGCTCGGTGGGCACGGAGAACGGTGACGGTAGCGCTCGGTGCGCTCGGGTGGTGGCGTCCAGAGACGAGGGAGAGAGTGAGGGGGAGAGTGAGCGGGTCAGAGCAATCGGGACGGCTCCCGCGAAGCCATCCGCGGTGCCACGCGGGCTAGCAGGCAGGAGGTGGCATGGGCGCGTGTGCACGCGCGGCGAGCACGCGCTCGGCGTCCTTCTGGCGAGAGGAGGAGGTTGACTGGCAACGAGTCAGGTGGACTGGGCCGCCAGGTAAGCGCCAGGCAACTCTTCTCTCTCTCTCTCTTTTCTATTTTGTTTTCTGTTTCCTATTTTTTTCTTTTCTGTTTTGATTTAGTAAAAATACTAAACCATTTTGTAAAATCCTGAAATAATTTGTGGACACTTTCTGAGTTATTCCAGTGGCCCACATTTAGTTTCAGAATTATTTGAGCATTTGAAATAATTATACCAAGTAAATGCCCAAATCCAAATACACTATGATTTAATTCAAAAATCCAGAGATGACCTAAAAAAATGTGCACCATTTTTGGCAGAGGTTTTCACCCATTTCAAAAATGATGAACTTTTCTGAAGGGCATTTTGGATTCATTGAAGATATTTTTTTATTCTGGTCCTAGTTGAAATTCATTTGGTGCTAGGGTTTATCAGTCCCCATTTCAAATTCATTTTAATTTTAACATGATGCTTGGATGATGATGCAACTATTTACAAAAAAAATCTAGGGCTGTGACAACTCACCCCCACTAAACAAGAATCTCGTCCCGAGATTCAAGACGTGAGGTGAGAGGAAGGGAGGTCACGGAACTGACACAGCCTTCATGATCCATTTGCCCTCCTCGAAGATACGGATTCACTGCATCATGTTGATCTTGACATCTTTGCCTTCGAGAGCTTCACCCAACACGATGACGACAGAAGGAACTCTACAGGATTCGATCTTCTCGAAGATCAAACAACTCATGATCAACTCATGGAATGAGACGTAAGAACGTCTCCTGAGCTGAGACACAAAACACACATCAGGAACGAGGGAAGGAAGCAGATGACGATGGTTCAATTTGGTAGGCAACAATTCCACGCTTGGGTAAGATGGTGCACGGTTTCAACGTAGCGAGGAGTTAACTACCATGATTCCATGACGGGGCACCCTAGGGAAGGTGACTCGTAGAATTATTCCCTTAAGTGGCAAAAGAATTACTTTTGATACATAGATCATTGAAACTCTCTATACCAGCCTAAGGAAAATCACAAACGATCGTTTGAAGGAGTTCGAAAGAATGGCATACTCAGACTAGAATGGATGAGGTGGGCTACCTTGTTGAAGACAACGCAATGGATGATTTTTGCTTATCATCGGAAATAGATGGGACCCATGGTAAGCCCACTTTTGAGGATGATCCTGAATAGCAATTACTAAGAAGGGCAGCCCATGGGAAAATGACACAATGGCGGGTGCAAGCTGGGAACAAAATGCAAATGCTGGGAATGATTCTAGTAACTGGGGAGAAGACTCAACAGTAGAGAGTGATTCCATTGTTTGAACGGCTATAGAATAATCGGAAAAACAACTGAGGGCACATTCCAATTACTGCCGACAAAAAAACCTAGTGCCTAAGCGTGCTTTCAAGAACTTGAGCATTACCATATTCATCAGGGTTTATCAACAACTAAGCTAAGAATGCTGGTAACACCTCATACTACCACGATGGATATAGATGGAGGGTGCAGATGGAAAGGAAGACAACACTTTCTCAGATTTCACTTTGGCTAAGCCTAGAGAACGAAATCTGGATGATTGACCGAGAGACATTTAGCACTCCACTTCTAATGTTCTCCTTGATGTACTAACGTAGCCGAATTATATGTACTGTTTGGTATCTTGAACATCGAGTAAAGGTCGGACTTCGGGAACACAAAGAGTCCATAAGGATCAACTTCTAGAATAAGTCATACGAAATCCTCATGGGGAAGTGGCTAATGTTGATGATACAAGATATTGTAATAACAGGTCTTCCGGCTAGGTGTGTTAGCCACAACATCCATTTTACCGGGTTACAGAGAGGCCAGTATTATAATTCTTGGGAGAAATCTCAACCATCATATCTGCCTGAGATTCAGGTCTGGTTGGTGATAGAACACTTTAGATTTAGCATGTTTGAAAAAGAAAGCTTGCAACACAAATCGACGAGATGACGTTGCGAGATTCTCGGGAAATGAACCACGGAAGCAAGCTCCAAAACATGAGCTGGGTTGCAAGATTCACGTGAACTCACTGTCCAAGACAAGCATGACCACATAACAGGTCTTACAGCAAAACACTACCGAGTTCTGGTTGGGAACCATCTTTGAAGATAACAAAGTGTTGTGCATGTCCGTCTGGGCCCTTCAGGATTAGCACTTGAACTTCTTATCCTTTCACAAATCAATCAGTGGCTTGGTGTGCTAGGGAATACACATGGAATGGAGGTTGCAAATCTACCAGACCATAGTATACCTCGCACGTGCATGACTGACTTGGGATGATTCCAGAGGAAGCAAAAATAGCTTTCTCGAATTCACGGCGGCAACTTACACCAAATGCACGTGAATTAGAGGAGGTCACTTCTTTCATCCAAACATATACTTCATGAACAGAACACGAAGAGAATGCTTACACAAGTTTCCAACACTAGCTTGATGTTCAACACAAATCATGGAGAAGATAAAATGTTGTTGATGGGCTCAAGAACAAATCATCGATATTCCCATGAAGATGGAATTCCACAACTATGTGAACAAAGTGATAGTATTGGTCAGACCAAAAGACATAATTGTGTATGCTCGAGGAGAACCCACAAGTAAAACAACATTACAAAAATCATTGGTTTTGATTTGATTTGACGATAGCCCATACTCAAATCAAAGATTGGATAAGACAATAGATCCAACAATTGATCACGAGGGTCAATTGATGAAGATATCATCTTTCTTCAACACACACACACACACACACACACACACACAAGATACCCCTTCGGAATGAACTAAGTCAGATAAAGGTTTTATCTTCCAACTCTCCAAGTTGTTGTTTAGCTTAACCAATTAGTTCAGGGTATCTAACACAGATTCTTGGAGAAGGGGTGATTTATGGGGAAACCAACTTGATCACAAACTCAACATAGCAGTCAGGGGACAACCTGGTGAAACTTCTGAGAGGATATTTGGAAAATCACAAACCACCAATATGTTATTAAGCTCGAGAACAATCTTGATTTTCAGGGCAACACGATGTGATCAAAAGAGCAAGGGATTGACACAATCCTAACTCATTGATCGAAGAGTGCACCAGGAAAAATAGACTAGGTACCACGATCAATCCTAGAATGATGACTGATAACCAACACGCTAAGAATGAAATTATTGTCCATTAACTACCAAGCAACAGGGTTCCTAGGAGTATTGATTTCACACATCACAGTTCACTTGTCGGCATTCCGGTTAGAACAACACGGAGACCAAGAATAAATGATGATGGTGAGAAGTATCACTGAATCAAGAATCCATAGGATGATGTGCAATTCCCATGACATTCTTGATATAAAGATGATAATACTTCAAGGTAGAACAGATTTAGAAGCTGGATTCGCATTCTTGATCTGCGGAATACAACTGCTTTGACCCAATCGTAGAAATGGATGAGGTGCTGGAGTTTGTTTCTCCTAGACATTCCGAAATAGAATGGCTTGACGGACCACAAGAATAATAAGCAACCACAACACGAATGCAAGACATACTCTTGACTATCAATTAATAGACGAAGATCGAAACACAGTGAAGAGGGACAACTCAAAGACACACATGATTTTCTGAGTTGTGGATGCATAGGTTAGCATGTCGAACAAGGCTCAACATATTTCTTCCGGATAACCCATGCAGGAAGGTAGGATTGGCAGAGTCATGAATATGGAATGGAGAACTCATTAGAAGCACTCTTATTGTGATCTTTTGGTTCAAAAGAACTTCTGTCGAGGATGGTTCATGGTATTGGAAGAATGATATACCACGAACTTCGGAGGCTAGCACAAGGCTACTAATCATCCTAAAGGAGCAACAATCACTACCAACAGAATGAGAAGGATGAATCATGGGTTCAAGAACCCATAAATAGAATACCTAACTAAATGGCATCACGAGATGCTTTCGAGAATGATGGCCAGTATTATCACACTGGGAATACAACACAAATGCTGAATCTCTGGGTGGTTCACTTAAGATAACATGGTTCCCTAATAACTTCAACAGATATGTTAAGGTAATGGAATACCTCAGCACAACAATTTGTGTGTCTAGTCTAGCCAAAAGACATCGGGAACGGGGAGAAAATAGGTTGCAAATGCATCAGATTATTTAGAAACCTGGGACAACTCGGACAGCATAACGGCTGTACGGTCATGAAAAATGGGACAACCTGCATGACAACTCACAACAAAACAACTGAATTATTATGGAAACACCGAACCGGAAAGGCTACAACTTTCCTATAAGTCTCCAGCATAGTAACTCGTCATCCTGATAGATAGATGAGAAAGCCTAGTTTCTTAAACCCCGTAGAAAAGAAGAAGATGACTCAGAATCAGAAGGACACAGGATAAGGAGTAAAAAGAGCCTTACGTTCCCTTCCACAATCAATTCCCTTATATAACTAAAGCATTTCTAGACTCAACTTCGACCAGTTTGTCTTGGTAATCCTACAGGCAGTCAGGCTCTCATACCAATGCTGTCGGGACCCCGATCCTAAGTCACACCAATCTAGCACATAACACATCATATCACTATGCGGCCTCACGCACGGTAACCCACGGCTGCCGCCTTTTCCTGGGCTGGGACCATTTGCGCCTTTTGGCTCATGTATATGATTGTGTCGCTAGCATCCATATGACAGAGAACCCGGGCTGACATGACTGGTCGTAAACCAAGGTGGCACAAACTTACAGGGATAGGCATACATGACCCAACAATGCACGTGTCGGTCAGCAGCGAGTGTAACCAAGTCGTAGCAAGCTACAAGGACTCCAGTATTACACCGCGTGTCATTTCCCTGTAGGGACAGACACGGGAGCAAAGAAGGACACATGCCGGTCAATCCATGTGTTCCGGATGGAAGCACTAGGAGGCATTTCCCCATAAGGAAGGCTACCAAGAATAAACAACTAGGTGTCGGATCCCACACATACCAGTGCATTTCAAACATACACACAATATGCACGATATGTGTAAATACAACATGGCATCACAACATAACTCTATGACTCAAAGTATTTATTTAAAGGGGCTCCGAGGAGCCTTACATAGCATGATATTACAAACATGGGTGTCATGACCCAACATTCAAGTCATACAAGCAACAAGCGGAAGCATAACCTATCTGAGTACAGACAGCTAAAAGAAAGAAGGCTAGGAAGCCTGTCTATCTACAAGACCCTCCATAGGAACCAGACCTCTGTCTGGGATTCCCAAACTAATCGGTCAATGTCGAACTCATCGCAGAAAACACTAGCGAGACTGAAGTCTCCTCTGTAAAAACATAAATTAAGCAAACGTGAGTACAATGGTACTCAGCAAGACTTACATCAGAACTAACTACATATGCATCAGTATCAACAATGGGGTTGTGGAGTTTAACTGCAGCAAGCCAGCTTTGACGCAGTGGCTATCCTGAACTACGACTACAAGTACTTCCTTTTGAGGTGAGAAAGCGCACACGAGTCCACATATTCACCTAATCAATACACCACTATGGATACGCTCCCGTCTCCCTACGAGAAGGCCATCCATAGCACTCACGCTTATCTTGCGCATTTTAGAGTATCCATTCCAACTTGTCTATGAACAATGTAAGCTTCCAAGTAGTCCATATCCGCGGACGCGGCTATTCGAATAGATCATTAACCCTGTAGGGGTGTACTTATTCACACACGCTCTCACCACTTATCACCATATACACGTCATGTATCTTGGCATCCTTCAAGCGGAAGCCTGGCGAGGGTGTCGGCCATGACCTAACTAACCACACAAGACTCTAGTCCAGGTTTATCACCTATTTGAGTCCACTCCGTAAGGAAGTCCGGCTGAAGTTTCCAGTACGGCCCCAAACGATGAGTGCAGGGTTCCCAAGAGCACCATTCGGGTGTCACCTGGTACACCGTGCCTCGGTGTCTTTACCGCATCATAGCCCACACCTAAGGTTAGCGCTATGCACGGCCGCCAACACATATCCTACAAACACCAGAAACTAGTTGCGACTCCTGGACAGAGATCAAGGCGGTAAATAAGTCGAGAGGGTCCATGGGTTTCGGGACCAATGTATGGTAGTAGCTGTTCTTGGATCGCAAACACAGAACTCAGTTCCTGAGGACGGTCTCAATGAGACAACCCACCATGTACTCCTACATAGCCAAATCGTGTTCACACACTTAGCTCTCAACAGTAGGACATGTTCACCACCATTCCAATCCATCCCAGATGAATCAGACCTAACACAACTTTAAGCATAGCGGGCTTGACAAGCAAGCATGAATGAGTAGGCACATCATGACTCATACAACTCCTACTGATGCTAGTGGGTTTCAACTATTTACTGTGGCAAAGACAGGTCATGCAGAGGAATGGGTTCAACTACCGCAACATGTAACAGTTGAATCATTGTTGTCCTAATGCAATAAAAGAGAGCAAGAGCGAGAGAGTGGGATTGTATCGGAATGTTCAATGGGGGTTGCTTGCCTGACACTTCTGAAGATAGTATAGCTATTAGCTCTTCATCGGTGTCAATGATCACGACGTCGGGACCGTCATCTACCGAGAAAGAACAACACCGGCAACAGGAAAGGAGTACAATCAATGCAATGCAACAATATGATGCATGATCATGACGTGGCAATATGCTATGGATTGTGCTAATGCAACTAGCAACAATTTAAATGAAGTTGGTTTGAACCCAAGGTTCAAATTCAAACCCCCTATAAGACATTTCAAATGCCATTTATACAAATTGTCATATACAGTAGCTTTAAGTTGATCAAACATGCATGGAAATACCATAAACAGATTTTTCATTTTTTTTTTGATAATTTTTCATATATAAATTATTTCATTTGGAGTTACGGTTGATTTTATATGATTTTTGGAAGTTTTAAACATTTTCTGGAATTTTTTGGTTATTTTAATTAAGTTAATTCCAGAAAATGATTAACCGCATCAGCCTAGCGTCACTGTGACGTCAGCAGGTCAACAGGGCGGTCCAGGTCGAACTGACCAGTGGGACCCGCATGTCAGTGTCTCATCTAGTTAACAGAGTTAATTAACACTAATTTTCTAATCCTAAATTAATTAAGGGCCTGGGCCCACATGTCAGTGACCCAGGGGAGGTCAAACCTGGTTAATCGGGTCAAACCCACCGGTCAACTGGGGTCAAACCCACTGGCGGCTTGACGCCGGCGACAGCAGATGCGGCGGAGGGCTCGGGTTTCGCCCTCCGGCGACCAAACGAGCGGCGGAGGGGCTCTACGTGAAGCGCAGGCTCACGCGCATCCAACGCGGCACGTGGCGGTAGCTGGGGTGGCCGGAGCTCACCGGAAACGAGCTCGTGGCGGCTGCCGGAGCTCGGGCTTGAGCGGACGCAGCACTGCGGTGCGCTAGGGAGCTAGCTAGGGTGCAGGTTAGGTTGCTAGTGACGCCAGGAGCATGGCCACGTGCTTGTACGCGATGCCTATCCACTGTAACGACGGCGACGACATGGACGCCGGCAGTGAGCTCACGGATGCAGCGGCTAGCACGGTTAGAGCAGGCGTGCGAGCGAGAGGACGGGGAGGTAAGGAAGAGGAGCTCACGGGGGGGCGGAGCAGCTAGTCAGCGGCTTCAGGGATGGCCTGGTTTCACCGGATCGACGCCGGCGAGCTGCGGACAGAGGCGGCGGAAACGAGCTCGATGGCGATGGTGTGCTGCTCCCGCGCTCGCGATCTTCGGCGTGGAGAAGCTCTGGTCCATGGCGGTGTTACTGGACACGGCGGTGGAGCGAGGGAGGCTCGGTGGGCACGGTGAACGGCGACGGTAGCGCTCGGTGCGCTCGGGTGGTGGCGTCCAGAGGCGAGGGAGAGACCGAGGGGGAGAGTGAGTGGGTCAGAGCGATCGGGACGTCTCCCGCGAAGCCATCCGCGGAGCCACGCGGGCTAGCAGGCAGGAGGTGGCACGGGCGCGTGTGTGCGTGCGGTGAGCACGCGGTCGGCGTCCTTCTGGCGAGAGGAGGAGGATGACTGGCAACGGGTGTCGGTACCAAAACCGGCAGATCTCGGGTAGGGGGTCCGAACTATGGGTCAAGGAGTCGATGGTAACAGAGAGCGTAGAGACCAAGATTTACCCAGGTTCGGGCCCTCTCGAGGAGGTAAAACCCTACGTCCTGCTTGATTGTATTGATGTGATTGTATGAAGGTTACAGAGTTGATCTACCTCGAGATCAGATGGGCTAAACCCTAGATTATGAGTCTCCTCCCAACGGACTAAACCTCCTGGTTTATATAGACACTAGGGAGGGCCTAGGGTTACATATGGTCGGTTATCATCAGGGATAAACATGCCGGTTACGCCATCTATTCCTTGGAAGAGACGCCAAGACTTCAGAGATTTCCTTCTATCATACGGGGTCGTCCACAATCCAGCCTTCCATCGACGTGTAGAGAGCGGCCCACCAATCCGGCCCATGAGAGATAGGCCGGAAGCCCAAGTACCCCCTAGTCCGGGACACCCTCAGTAGCCCCCAAACTAGACTTCGAAGCCGAGGTAGATGTCGAACACCATCGGCTTTGTGGACCAGTTCACTTTCCTCGGTGACACCGGTAACAGGCCTGTATTACTCCGAGTTGTATTTTCAAGCATTATCCGGTCATGTATGCGCCGAACTGTATCTTGGTAATGAAGTATAATAATAACTTAGCCCCGAAGGCTAGCCGCTTCGGCGTGAACAGTGTTCTCATCTGACAACTTTTACCGAAGGGTCACACCTTGCCACGACCACAAGTTGGTTTATGACAAACTCGATTCGCGGTTCGAGGTGGTTCTCATTGGCACGTTCCATCGATATGGAGATCGTGTCCTGTTTTCAAGGGATATAATCAATAATCCGCCTCACCCCACGCGCGCATAATGGCACGGTTATACGGGGAAGCGGCGAGGACTGCGGCGCAGTAAAGGGACCGTGGGTTTTACAGCCCATAAAAGGGGCACAGTCCTTGTTTCGGTCGCACGCTCTCACTCCCCTCTTTCGCCATTGCCTTCCCCATCTCTTGAGCTCCAACACCCAGATCTGCTCTCCCTCCCAAGAACCTTTCCATCCACCCACCTAATCCAGCAATGGCGGGTTCCGGGTCCAAGGGCAAATGGGAGGCGTCTGTCGTCACCGAAAGCGCCATCATGGAGTTGAAGGGCGCGGGATATCTCCCTGCCGACGTAGCCCACCGTGCTCCAGAGGCCGGCCAGGCCGGCCCCACGCCGCGACCGGGCGAAAGGGTGGTGTTCGTCCCCCACTTCCTCCGAGGATTAGGATTTCCCCTTCACCCCTTCGTCAGGGGTCTTATGTTCTTTTACGGGCTTGACTTCCACGATCTCGCGCCGAATTCCTTTCTACATATCTCGGCCTTCATCATCATCTGTGAAGCCTTTCTCCGGATCCGGCCACACTTCGGCTGTGGCTGAAGGTCTTCAACATCAAGCCGAGGAGCGCGGGTCGGGGGGCGACTTCGGCCTTCCGATCCGGACCCCCTAAGAGGTTGGTCTCATGGACCAAGAAAGGCCTCGACTGGGGGGGTAAACAAGGAGGTGGAGCAGCTACAGCAACGAATTGCCAAGATGATAGGGAAAGGCGTCGAGCTACCCAACGTGGTCCAGATCATGCTCGGCCGTCGAATACTCCCATGCCAGGATAGGGGCTCCCCCATGTGGGCCTACAAGCCCGAAGACCCGGTCACCGTGCGCAACTTCTTCCGCACCACCCACGCCCAGCTATGGAGAGCGTTGTTCAAGCCGCAGAAGGACTGGCCGGCCGAGGGAGAGGACATCGGACTTGACGCCGCAAACCCCCCACGGGAGGTATGACTAAGTTTGTTCTTGTATCCGAACTATTTCCCTTTAATAAGATACTCAGCTTCTTGACCTCTCATCCACAGAAATGGCTGAAGAAGGCCCAGCGGATTGACAGTCCGGCGCCGCTGCCAGAAGGACCCAGGACCCCCCTCCTGACGGCCATGTTGGCCATGGAGCCGTACGAGGTGCCGAAAAGGAAGGAGAAGAAGAAGCAACAGGGGGAGGCCAGAGAGAGCCTCCGCTCCCGAAGACCCCCGGGTGCTAGATCCGGGGACACCAATGCTCCCTCCGCGCAAGAGGAGGAGAAGGAGCAAGGAGAGGACGGGGAGGAGGACGATTCCTCCCGAACAGGGAAGAGGGTGGCGTCCGAGGATGCCGAGGAGGAGCCTCCTCGACCCGCTCCCAAAAGACCGTGCAAGGCCAAGGTAGCCTTGTCCGGCGATAGCTCGGCTTCTGTCGAGGATGCTGAGGCCTCAGAAGAGGTTCCTCGGAAAATTCCCAGGGTCAAACCGCAGGCCCAAAGGTATGCGCTCTAGCGACTACCTGAGCGTCTTTAGCCGAACTGGGCTGATACTGATCAAGTTTCCATGTGCAACTTTGCAGTCCGCTGCGCGATCTCCCCGCCGACCGAGTTTCGGAGGGGGATTCTCCACCGGCGGCGCTAGCGGAGAGTGGCACTGGATCCCGCGCCTCGCCTTCCCCAATCGTGAAAGAAACCGAGGAGGTCCTGTCGAGGAGGACTCTTCCCATGCCACACACAGGGGAAGGAGGCGATACTATCATGGCCGAGGTGAATGCCTCGGTCACCGAAGACCGGGTGGGGAGGGCCCCTCTGATGAACGAGAGGGAGGAGCTCGGACGAACCGAGCTCTCTCCGAGGACCACTCCAGAGACGTCAAGGCGTCTCGAGTCCGGTGCTCCGGACTTGGAGAAGGAAGGAGCCGGAGTACCACCGCCACCCCTGCCTGCCCAAGAGCAGGCATCGACCAGGTGGCCGGACGAGATGGAGGACGCTGTAACCAGCTCCTCCATCGCCGAAGAGCACCGTGCACTTATGGGCACGGTGCTACAGAGTATTCGGTCCGTGGATAACGGACTGAAGGAGGCTTTTAGTGGCCTTCTGACCGGCTTCAAGGTGAGCGAAGTAATGCTTTTTCCTTAGGAAAATTCATTTGTGCAAATATATAGCCTCATACATAGTAGCCCCCGAGACTCTGACCGGCTGAGCAAAGACGGTCGGAGGATCAAAAATCGACATCTCGGATATTAACGGGTGCAGAATAATGCGCAGGCATCATCCTCGGCCGCAGCTGCCAACGCCGAAGAGTTGGCCGAGCTGAATTGGAAGCTAAAGAGCTCCGAGGACGATCTGAGCCTGGTGAACAAGAGGTTCGACGAGGCACAAGGTAAGGCCGAGTTGTGATAGTGAATACAGCCGTAGATTTGAAGCAGTGTTCGATGCATCCTAACGGAGATAACCGATTGAACCGCAGCTGCCGTCGCGGAGGTCGAAAGCCTCAAGGCCGCACTGAGGACAGCTCAGGCGGACGCGGCGACGCAAAAGTCGGCAGCCGAACAGGCAGCTGCCGAGCTGGCGGTGCTGAGAACCACAAGTGAAAAGCACGAGGCCAGGGTGCTGGAAGTGCAGCAGGAGCTCGGGGATGCCGTCACAAGATGTGAGGCCCTCGAGCAAAAGAATAAGGAGCAGGCCGCCGAGCTGACCTCGTTAGCAGCGGCGGCTAAGGAAGCGCGGACAGAGGCGCGCGGTTACCAAGAAGAGCTCCGCCAAGTCAGGCTGATCGCGGACGGTAAGCCGTACTTGTTACAATGTGTCTTTGGAGGTAACAGGTTCGCGTTGCTCACGCGGGTATGGCGTTCCGCAGGCGCCTTTGCGGACCTCCCGAAGAGTGCGGCGGATGCGGCGAGGTTCTTCGCCGGCCAGGAGGGTTGGGTCGAGCAGAGGCTTTTCTGGGCGCAATTTCAAGCGCCCGAACACCCTCCCCTCCTCAACAACCAGATGAAACAGCTAATGGAGCTGCATCGGATGGCGGAGCCGGTGATGAAGGACCTCTGCGTCAAACTATGGCTGTCGGAGCCGCTGCCGAGCAGCTACTTCGGTCTGGTGCAGAGGCTGTTCGGCGCTCCTGCTCAGGTCGATGCCTGGAAGCGCTCCACATGTATCGAGGGTGCTCGGATGGCCTTCGGCAAGACAATGGTACATTGGCCGAAGCTAAAACCCGTTGAGATAGCCACCGGACCTCCGCCGCCAGGGAAAGAGCATAGGCGTCCCGAGCAGTACTTTCCAGCCGTGATGGACGGTGCTCGGGCAGTAGATGCCCAATGCCCAAAAGATGTAATTTATGAGTAGATGTAGTTTCCTTGTAACCAAGGAGTTGAAACTTTTGCATTATTGTAGTGCAAGTGATCGGCTATGGATATAGTGCCGGATTAATTTTGACTCCTGTGCGGCCGATTTGAAACTGAAAGTTACCAGTCATCGGCTTCAGCCCCCGGGCAGATACTGCATGGGGTGTTTTCTCGTAATACGTGAACCCTTAGCCGACGTCTCAGTGCCCGGGGGCGGTTGTATGTATGGAAAACCAGGCAATCAGACTATGTGGTTTTAGTGCTTTCACTTAGCCAAAGGAGCTTGACGGTGGGGGCCGGTGACGAGCCCCCGGTGTTTGTGATATTCGGACGAGCCGCGGTTGATACCATCATCACATGGTTTCTGTGACAGAGAACCCTTCGTATGACACGGACTAACCTCCAACGATTTTAGGCTAACGCCAGTCATCGGATCGCCGACCAGTTCTCGCTTATTGGGACAGTCAATTTTCGGCTTTCTCCACTGAGGTACTTGACCAGGCGAGCTAGAAGTACAATCGCAGTGGTTCTCCCTTTACCCTCTTAGCCAAACAGTGCGGAACGTAAGAGGGTAAACACAGGAGCCGGGCAACCCAACTATTGACCAAAGACGCAATTCGGAACTGATTCATATAATGCAATATCCGTGACACCGAGCACATGAAAAGAGAAGTGTCGGTATAAAGTTTTAAGGCAAGATCCATGGTCGAGCCCCCGGTCTATTAGCCGGTTTAAAACAAATGTATCATGATAGTGTACTTCGGCGGAAAAAGGCAGAAAGGAATATGCAACGTGAATGACTGCACGAGTATACCATAATAAAGTGGTCTTTACTTCCTTTGAATGTGTGATGTCCAACCGTACAATCCGTATTGCCGAAGTAGCTTAAATAGATACTTTAAAGGAATGTATATATTGAGAGTAAAGGTTTACACAGGGCTTCCATGAGTGGTTTGACGTCCCTACTACGCCCTGTTGCACGTCTGCACCTTTGCTCGTCAAGAAGCTGTCGTGGAAGCGAAGCTGTCCGCCGTGTATTCGGCGAAAGAAGTAATCTTTGGCGGGCGTGCCCTTGAAAAAGGGTTTTGAGAAGTCGCCGTGGTATATCAGCTGGACGCTGATCGGGCCCTAGATGGTGCCCATTGTTGATGCCGATTTGAAGACATTTGGTGGCCATTGGTCGGTCAAACCGAGCCCTGGACCTTTTGTTTGATGTGTCCCCACAACTGCCCATGGAATTTTGAGCGCGAAATTGTGCACGCGAGGTACGTATTTCGCGACTAGGTGGGCCGTGCTGTGGGGCGCGTATCCCTATTTGGGTGGAGAATGGGAGCGCGCCGGGACCGAGGCTGCAGCTCGGGAGCGCTTGCAAGTGTCCAGTGTCTTGACAGTGGACTGGGATTGCGACGCCTCTTCGGCAGCTTGGACTTCGGCGGCGAGAGCCGCAGTGTGTTCCTCTGTTCGGAGCGAGCGCTCGGTATTACCGTTAATGGTAATAACGCCCCTTGGTCCTGGCATCTTCAGCTTCAGGTACGCATAGTGTGGGACGGCGTTAAAGCGAGCGAAGGCGGTCCGTCCGAGGAGTGCGTGATAACCACTGCGGAAAGGAACGATATCGAAGATCAAGTCCTCGGCGCGGAAGTTGTCGGGCGAGCCGAAGACTACTTCCAAAGTCATGGATCCCGAGCAGCGTGCCTCGACGCCAGGTATTACTCCTTTAAAGGTGGTGTTGCTGAGTTTGATCCTTGACGGGTCGATCCCCATCTTCCTCAATGTATCTGCGAAAAGCAGGTTAAGACTGCTACCTCCGTCCATCAGGACTCTAGTGAGGTGAAATCCGTCCACGATGGGGTCGAGTACCAGAGCCGCCGTTCCTCCATGGCGTATACTGGTCGGATGATCCCGACGGTGGAAAGTGATCGGGCAAGCCGACCAAGGGTTGAATTTCGGGGCTACCGGCTCTAAGGCGTAAACATCCTGAAGCGCGCGTTTCCGCTCCTTCTTTGGTATATGCGTGATGTAGATCATGTTCATGGTTTTGACCTCCTGAGGGAACTGTTTTTGGCCTCCATTGTTCGGCCCGCGAGGTTCGTCGTCGTCCTCACTGCGGGGGCCCTTGCCCTGTTCTTCGGCTGTGGCCTTGCCGGCCTGCTTGATTACCCAACAGTGACGGTTGGTGTGATTAGCTGGCTTGTCGGGGGTGCCGTGAATCTGGCAGGGCCTATCCAATATTCTGTCCAGCGCAGAAGGGTCATCTTGGTTCCCTTTAGAGGGTTTTCTCCGCTGTCCCGATTTCGAGCCGCTGAATCCGGCGTTCACCGCTGCGTCATCGGCTTCACCGCCGTTGTTTGAGTGTCGGCGCTTGTTGTTCCTATTGCGCCGGGGTTTGCCATTCCCGTCCCGGGTCTCTGAAGTACCGGGGTCTTCGGGGTGGTTGCTTCGACGAGCTAACCAGCTATCCTCACCCGCGCAAAAGCGGGTCATGAGAGAAGTAAGGGCCGACATTGTTCTTGGCTTGTCTTGGCCGAGCTGGCGAGCGAGCCACTCGTCCCTGATACTGTGTTTGAATGCCGCAATTGCTTTGGCGTCTGGACAGTCGACGATCTGGTTCTTCTTGGTCAAGAACCGGTTCCAGAATTGTCGGGCTGACTCTCCGGGCTGTTGGATAACATGGCTCAGGTCATCGGCGTCCGGTGGTCGAACGTAGGTGCCCTGAAAGTTAGCTCGGAATGCATCTTCGAGTTCTTCCCAGCTCCCGATGGAGTTTTCGGGTAGGCTGTTCAGCCAATGCCTGGCCGGTCCCCTAAGTTTCAGTGGTAAGTACTTGATAGCATGGAGATCATCTCCTCGAGCCATATGAATGTGGAGAAGAAAATCCGCAATCCACACAGCTGGGTCAGTTGTCCCATCGTAGGATTCTATATTAACGGGTTTAAACCCCTCGGGGAACTGATGCTGCATCACCTCGTCAGTAAAACACATTGGGTGTGCGGCGCCCCTGGCCCGGGCCGCGTCGCGCCGAAGATCAGTTGTCATCCGGGCACGGTGCTAATCCCGAGCCCTGTCGTTTCTATCGCGCCAGGCCTGGTATCCGTCCCGTCCAGCGGGTGCGTATCCTGTGGGTCCATAGATTGACCTCGACTGAATCGCTCGTGTGTTCAGGTCGTGGCGCAGATCGTATTGGTCATCCGGTTGAACCGGGTCTTTGCCTGCTCGGCGAGAAGGCACGAGTGGGCATTCGGCTTCCCTGGCCGTCCTATCCCGTCCTCGAGGGGGCACGGGTGGGAGTTTGGCTTCTCCGGCCGCTCTATTTCGTCCTCGAGGGGGCGCGGATGGGTATTCAGCTTCTCCAGACGTTCTATCTCGTCCTCGAGGGGGCGCGGGTGGGAGCTCGGCTTCCACAGCCGGCCTATCTCGTCCTCGAGGGGGCCGGTCGGGCTGGTCTGCGTAAGTTCGTCTGGGAGGTACGGGCTCGAAGGCCTCATCCTCGAAGTCTGGAAGGAGGCGCCGCCGCGGATAACTCCTATATTGGCCCTGACATTGATCGTCGAGGCCTTCTTCGGCGGCTAGGACCATCGTCCATCTATCGTTGAGTGTATCCTGCTCGGCCCTGAGCTGTTGTTGTTTCATTTTTAAGCTTCGGGCAGTGGCAATGAGTTGCCGTTTGAATGTTTCTTGTGCCAGGGGATCCTCTGGGACGATAAAGTCCTCGGGTCCGAGGCTATCTTCCTCTTCGGATGGGGGGAGGTAATTACTGTCCTCGGAATCATCGAGGTCTTCGGGGTCACCCTGGTCCTCATGCCCTTCAGGGGA
Organism: Elymus sibiricus; assembly: GCA_039707655.1. Classification (NCBI taxonomy): domain Eukaryota; kingdom Viridiplantae; phylum Streptophyta; class Magnoliopsida; order Poales; family Poaceae; genus Elymus; species Elymus sibiricus. Next base: position 287,743,037 of record CM077676.1, read on the forward strand.
GTCAGGTCGTTGATCGGGCATGTTGTCGCCGAGCTCCCCCAAATTATCCGGAGTCTCATTAGGTCCGGTGTCGTTTGTGTCTGTGTGATTTTCCTTGCCCTTCCCCCGCCCTCTGGCTCGCCATCGTCGGCGTCTGGGCGGGTCTTCGGTGGTGTCGTCGCCGCCTTTGTTGGTTGTGTCACCGTCCTTCACGGGGGTGTCAACCATGTAGACGTCATAAGTGGAGGTGGCGGTCCACTTTCCGATATTTGTAGTGCCAAGGAAGGTGTCCGTGGAGGGCGGGACGTCCATGTCCTCGTCCATGTAGTCAGCCTACTCGGAGGCATAGTCCAGCATGTCGGTTAAATCTTCGACAGTGGCTACCAAGTGGGTGGTGGGTGGGACGCAAAATTCCCCGCGGCCGGCATCCTGTCCGACCTGCTCCTGCTCCGAGGACGGGCCGTCTGCGATATTTATCATCTGGATCCGGTCCAGCATCTCGCTTAAAATCGAGGATCCACCGGATCTATGTTCGGACGGTCCCTGGAGTTGAGCTCCGGCGCGTCGTTAACGGGAGTGTGCTCGGCCAAGGGTGACCCCTGGTTCTCCGGCACCGGGGTTGGAGCCAAACTCAAGGTCAGGTCCGATCCGAGGCCCGCCCCGAGGACTGGTGCGGGGAAGGGATCCGAAGTCAAGGCCTCGGGGTTGGTGGGTTCCTCGGGTGAGGCCGAGAACCCAGTAAAGATCAAATTGCCTCGAGCGTCGGCGACGAACTGAAGGCCGCCGAACCTGATTTCCTGCTCGGGGGCGAAGTTGCCGACCTGGTCGAGGTGACCGGTCGGATCGGCGTATAACATGATGCTGCCGAACGCGAAGAGCTGGCCGGGGATGAAGATGTCCCTGCTACGAACTCCGTCGCTAAAGATAAGAGTTCTCCGAGGACGATGATATCCCCGCTGCAGATTCCATTGCTGAAGAACTGTCCGGGGACGGCGAGCCATTGATCCTTGGCGACCCACGACGGGACTCTCAATGAAAGCACCAATGTCGGTACCAAAACCGGCAGATCTCGGGTAGGTGGTCCGAACTATGGGTCAAGGAGTCGATGGTAACAGAGAGCGTAGAGACAGCGATTTACCCAGGTTCGGGCCCTCTCGAGGAGGTAAAACCCTACGTCCTGCTTGATTGTATTGATGTGATTGTATGAAGGTTACAGAGTTGATCTACCTCGAGATCAGATGGGCTAAACCCTAGATTATGAGTCTCCTCCCTACGGACTAAACCTCCTGGTTTATATAGACACCAGGGGGGCCCTAGGGTTACATATGGTCGGTTATCATCAGGGATAAACATGCCGGTTACGCCATATATTCCTTGGAAGAGACGCCAAGACTTCAGAGATTTCCTTCTATCATACGGGGTCGTCCACAATCCAGCCTTCCATCGACGTGTAGAGAGCGGCCCACCAATCCGGCCCATGAGAGATAGGCCGGCAGCCCAAGTACCCCCTAGTCCGGGACACCCTCAACGGGCCAGGTGGACTGGGCCGCCAGGTGGGCACCAGGCAACTCTTCTCTCTCTCTCTTTTCTATTTTGTTTTCTGTTTCCTATTTTTTCTTTTCTGTTTTGATTTAGTAAAAATACTAAACCATTTTGTAAAATCCTGAAATAATTTGTGGACACTTTCTGAGTTATTCCAGTGGCCCACATTTAGTTTCAGAATTATTTGAGCATTTAAAATAATTATACCAAGTAAATGCCCAAATCCAAATACACTATGATTTAATTCAAAAATCTAGAGATGACCTAAAAAAATGTGCACCATTTTTGGCAGAGGTTTTCACCCATTTCAAAAATGATGAACTTTTCTGAAGGGCATTTTGGATTCATTGAAGATATTTTTTTATTCTGGTCCTAGATGAAATTCATTTGGTGCTAGGGTTTATCAGTCCCCATTTCAAATTCATTTTAATTTTAACATGATGCTTGGATGCTGATGCAACTATTTACAAACAAATTCTAGGGCTGTGACAACCTTTTTCTGGTGCCGTTGCCGGGGAGCAATAGCGTGGGGTTGATATTCTCGTGTGTGCTTGTTTTCTTTACCACTAAGTAGTTTTTATTTTCTGTTCCACTAAGTACTTTTTATTTTGTGCTCTTGTTTTCTATCTTTAGTTATGGGTAGGAAACGTAAAATACCAAAAAAAATAGTTGTACTTGCTAAACCAATGGTTGAAGAACCACCCAAAATCTATCATACTGCTGAAGCTTTCTACTTGGATCATCTTCGATCCCTTTGTGCTCGTGCTAAAAACCCAACTAGCTTAGTTGAGGGAAAATCATTAGATGAGCATGCTTATTTTGTGCGACACCGCTTATCTCAAAAAGGGAAACTCTTATGGCATCATATTAATACTTTGAATTGCTATGCTTGGAATTTATGTGAAATACATGATTTTACTTGTTGTTCTGAAAACCCTAAAAAACACCTTCAGTACCAATGTGAGTTTGAGGATAATGGAATCTTATCTTCTTATGCCAGAGGTGTTTATAGTTACTATGATATTGAACAAATAGAAGAATTTGTTGCCTTTAAGGGTGCATATGAAATTGCTTCTTTGATTGAAAAGTGTGATGCTACTCTTTACAAATCTGAAAATTTTGCCATACTTAAATATTGCTATGAAAACTATGCTTCTAATGCTTATGTTAAAGAATATATTGAGGACACCTTCGCTTTCCAAGAAGAGACTAATATTTTGCAGGCTCGTATGGAAGAAGAAATTGCTGAAACTGTGAGCTCATTAGATGAAAAAGATGATGAGGAGAGCGAAGAACAAAGGGAGGAAGAGCGGATTAGCTACCCGTGCCCACCTTCTAATGAGAGTAACTCCTCAACTCATACATTGTTTAATTTCCCTTCCTACTTACCGAAGGATGAATGCTATGATGATTGCTATGATCCCTTTAATTCGTTTGAAATATCCCTTTTTGATGAAATTGATGCTTGCTATGATTGTGGCCATGATGCCGATATGAATGATGCTTGTGGATATGAACTTGCTATAGTTCCTTACGTTAAACATGAAATTGTTGCTATTGCACCCACACATGATAGTCCTATTATCTTTTTGAATTCTCCCAACTACACTATATCGGAGAAGTTTGCACTTATTAAGGATTATATTGATGGGTTGCGTTTTACCGTTGCACGTGATGATTTTGATGAATATAATATGCATGTGCTTGCTGCTCCTACTTGCAATTATTATGAGAGAGGAACTACATCTCCGCCTCTCTATGTTTCCAATACGATAAAATTGCAAGAAACTGTTTGTACTATGCATTGGCCTTACTTGATGTGCATGAATTGTTCTTTTATGACATGCCGATGCATGGGAAGAGAGTTAGACTTCGTCATTGCATGATATATGTTGCTTTGTGCTCACTACTAAATTATAAATCATTGTTAATTAAAATTGGCTTTGATATACCTTGGGATCCGGGTGGATCGATTACTTGAGCACTTTATGCCTAGCTTAATGGCTTTAAAGAAAGCGCTGCCTGGGAGAACCCGGAAGTTTAGAGAGTCATTTTCTTCTGTTGAGTGCTTTTAAAAAGTTTAAAAACAAAAAAAATAGAGGGGAACCTAAAACTTTTCAAAAAGAAAAGTGAAAGTCAGAAAGATGAACACCGTTGAAGTGGGGGACGTCCTTGAACTTTGTTCATGCCCATGGAAACTTTGTGAATCTTGAATTACAGAAAATTTTCAACAAAAATAATTATCCCCTTGTACAAATCCATTGTATTATAAAAATAATGTGCCAAGATTTACCTTTAGGATGTCTAAATTGCTTGTTTGGTGTGTGCGGTGCAAAAACAGAAACTTTTGCTGTAGTGCATGAATTTACATTATTTATTGGAACATGCAAAAATTCTGAAATTTTTAAAAAGTACTTCTATGCAAAAATTTTATTTTTTCCTAATTTTTCAGAATTTTTTGAGTTACACAATTATATGTACCATCTGCATCTTTACAGACTGTCCTGTTTTCACAGATTGCTGTTATAGTTTTGTTATTTGCGTATGTTTGAAATCTTGTTGAGCCCCGTTGACTTGGGAGCCATAGAATTGTGATAGCATACAGTGGGTAATGTTTGATTATAATTATACAATAATGTTACGGCAGGACATGATGGGATTTGAGGTTATATGTACTAACCCCGCTAATAAAAAGTTCGGTTAAGTTTTGTGTGGATGAAGTGTTCGAAGATCGAGGTGGTATCGATATGAGGAGAATAAGGAGAGGCAAGAGTTCAAGCTTGGGGATTCCCAAGGCACCCCAAGTAAATATTCAAGGAGACTCAATCATCTAAGCTTGGGGATGCCCCGGAAGGCATCCCATCTTTCTTCAATGAGTATCGGTATGTTTCGGTTTTTGTTTTGTTCACATGATATGCGTAAATTCTTGGAGTGTCGTGTGCTTTTTATTTTTCTTTTAATAAATGCACCATGCTGGTATGAGATAATCCTTGGTTGATTTATAGAATGCTCTTTGCACTTCACTTATATCTTTTGAGTATGGCTTTATAGAATGCTTCATGTGCTTCACTTATATCATTTGAAGTTTGGATGCCAGTTTCTCTTCATATAGAAAACCGTTATTTGTAGAATGCTCTTTTGCTTCACTTATATTTATTAGAGTGTGGTCTTTTGTATAAATAATTAAACTCTCTTGCTTCACTTATATTTATTTAGAGAGTCAACAGGAATTGGTCATTCACATGGTTAGTCATAAAATCCTACATAAAACTGGTAGATCACTGAATATGATATGTTTGATTCCTTGCAATAGTTGTGCGATATAGAGATGGTAATATGTGGGAGGTACTAGTGAATGATTGTGGTTTAGTAAGAATATTGGTGTTAAGGTTTGTGATTCCCTATGCATGGACGTAAAGTCAATAGTTATGCAACGAAGTTACATCCTACTTACGGTGCATTATTCAATGTTAGTTATGTTCAATGCATGTTTATGACTGTTTTCATTTTTTAGTTGGTCGCTTCTCAATCTATTTGCTAGCTTTCACTTGTACTAAGCGGGAATGCTGCTTGTGCATCCAACTCCTTAAACCTAAAGCTGTGCCAAATGAGTCCACCATACCTACCTATATGCGGTATTTCCATGCCGTTCCAAGTAAATATGCATGTGCCAACTCTAATTATTCAAAGTAAATTTCTGTTTTGTGTGCCCGTACTGCTCATGTGGCGGTAGGGTGTGGCCAATATCTTTCATGCTAGGCGGGTTATTCTCACGATGAGTGTTTATTCACTTATCATTGCACGAGAAAGTGGCAGGTAATAGGGATGCCCAGTCCCACAATGAATCAATAATAATAATAACAAAATTCCTTGGAAAGTGAAAAGTTGGAAGGCACCCGTGGATACAGCTAGCCATGGATTGTGAAAGAATGGTGGAAAGGAAATGAATTTTATTTTCTGTTTGGGAACCGCCTATAATGTGTCTAGCATGGAAGATATTGGGAACTTTCAGTCGTAGCATTGACAGGAAAAGCATGCCTCTCAAAATAATTTTATCTCTCTAATTTAAGCTCTAAGCTCTGGCACCTCTGCAAATCTCTGCTTCCCTCTGCGAAGGGCCTATCTATTTTACTTTTATGCAATTTTTATTTTTATTTTGAGTCTCCATCTTCTCTTATAAAGCACCAACTGGAGAGCACTATTGTCATACTTGTGCATTGGGTGTAGCTAATATTGAGTGTGTTTCATGAATGGATCAATGATTGAGCATAATGGGCTAGGGATAACGTTCTTTAGCATTGATATTTTGAAAGACATGATTATTTGTTGGTATGCCTGAGTATTGATGTCTTTATATCAAATTATAGACTATTGCTTTGAATCACTCGTGTCTTAATATTCATGCCATGACTAGATTATATGATCAAGATTATGCTAGGTAGCATTCCACATCAAAAATTATCATTTTTATCATTTACCTACTCGAGGACGAGCAGGAATTAAGCTTGGGGATGCTGATACATCTCCGTCGTATCTATAATTTTTGATTGTTTCATGCCAATATCCTACAACTTTCACATATTTTTGGCAACATTTTATATTATTTTTGGGACTAACATACTGATCCAGTGCCCAGTGCCAGTTCCTATTTTCTGCTTGTTTTTTGTTTCACAGAAAATCCATATCAAACGAAGTCCAAATGCAATAAAAATTTACGGAGAATTATTTTGGAATATATGTGATTTTTGGGAGGTGGAATCAACGCAAACGGAGGCCCACAGCCTCCACAAGCCACCATGGCGCGCCACCCCCCTGGCACGCGGTGGTGCCTCGTGGGCACACCGTAAGTCGGTTGGGGCTCTTCTTCGGCCGCAAGGAAGCTTATATCGAGAAAAAATTTGTGTTAAAATTTCAGCGCAATCGGAGTTACGGATCTCCGGATATTTAAGAAACGGTGAAAGGCCAGAAAAGGGGGACGCGAAACAGAAGAGAAACAGAGAGAGAGATCCAATCTCGGAGGGGCTCTCGCCCCTCCGGGTGCCATGAAGGCCAAGAACTAGAGGGGAAACTCTCCTCCCATCTAGGGGGGGAGACCAAGGAAGAAGAAGAAGGAGGGGGGCTCTCTCCCCCTCTCACCCGATGGCGCCGGAACGCCGCCAGGGCAATCATCGTGACGGCGATCTACACCAACAACTTTGCCGCCGTCAACACCAACTCTCTCCCCCTCTATGCAGCAGTGTAACCTCTCTTTTCCAGCTGTAATTCTCTACTTAAACATGGTGCTTAATGCTACATATTATTATCCAATGATTTGTGGCCATCCTATGATGTTTGAGTAGATTCGTTTTGTCCTATGGGTTGATTGATGATCGTGATTGGTTTGAGTTGTATGTTTTATTTTGGTGCTATCCTATGGTGCCCTCCGTGTCGCGCAAGCGTGAGGGATTCCCGCTGTAGGGTTTGCAATATGTTCATAATTCTCTTATAGTGGGCGGCTAGAGTGACAGAAGCTTACACCCGAGTAAGGGGGTTGTTGCATATGGGAGTAAAGAGGACTTGTTACTTAATGCTATTGTTGGGTTTTACCTTAATGATCTTTGGTAGTTGCGGATGCTTGCTAGAGTTCCAATCATAAGTGCATATGATCCAAGTACGAAAAGTATGTTAGCTCATGCCTCTCCCTCATATAAAATTGCAATAATGATTACCGGTCTAGTTATCGATTGCCTAGGGACAAATCATTCTCTTGTGTTACAAAAGTTTTCTACTAAACAACTAACTTTTATTATCTTGCAAAGTACTCCTACTTTTATTCTTGCAAAGTAGTTCTTGCATTACACCTACAAAGTACTTCTAGTTTTATTCTTGTTCTAGGTAAAGCGAACGTTAAGTGTGCGTAGAGTTGTATCGGTGGTCGGTAGTACTTGAAGGGAATATTAATTCTACCTTTAGCTCCTCGTTGGGTTCGACACTCTTATTTATCAAAAAAGCTACAATTGATCCCCTATACTTGTGGGTTATCAGCGCGTGTCCATGTAGATCCAGCGCTGCCGGTAGCCTTCCACCTTCTTCGGGATCTTCAGGCTGATGATGTCGTTCTCCGTCGCCTTGACGGCGAGGAACGAGGCGCACGCGGAGCGGTGGTTCACCGCGGAAATCCGCAGGCCGAAGAAGTGGCGGAAGAGTGCCACCGAGGGCATCACGCCAACGAAGGCCTCGTAGTAGAAGGCAAAGATGGCGAGGAGGAAGATGGAGTTGGGTTGAAGATGCAGAGCTTGGATCTGGTAGTGGGTGAGGATGGCGTTGAAGAAGTCCAAGAACGGTGGCACCAGGCCGGCGTAGACGCTGTGAATGAAGAAGGGGAACATCGTCGCCTCCAGATCGGGCCGCGGGCGCGCCCGGCCAAATCTTCGTTGCCCCGTTCTCATTCTGCTCACCGGCGACCATCGAGAGCACCTTGTCCAGGCCCTCTCGGTTCACGATGATGGAGGGCTGCAGAGCCGGCTCCATGGCCAGCGCGCTTGGCGCCGCGGCCGCCGCCTTGCCTTTCTTGCCGGCGGGCGCCATTGCTACGCGATGAAGCTTGGGAAGCGAAAGAGGAAGGAGCAGCGCTCGGAGAAGGAGGCGCGAGAGATCAGGCACTGGAGGAGAAAGCACAAGGGAAGCAATGATGGCCTGCACCCCGCGCGGTTAGGCTTTATGGCAGGCGCGGGCGGTTACCGATGCGGAGTGGGGAAGTGGGGGCGTCCCATGTCCCGTCGTGCGCCACGCATCGAGCCTGGGCCCCGCAGTCTGTCAGGGCCCGCGCCGTTTCACTCCCAACGGGCGGGAACGTGCGCGCCACGGGCCCGGGTGCTACTATCGGGCCATTGGGAACCAGGGTACCCCGGCCCGTCTACCTGTGGCCCAGGAAACGACGCCTGGCGAAGGCCCAAGACGCGGCTCATCTGAGGGCGCCGCGAAGCGAAGACATCTCCCAAGGCGCCGGCCTCATGAGGACCCCTCTTCAAGACACGACCTGCCAGCGCTTAGCTGCGGTAGCAGCAATGGCCTCGCGAGGCTGCCTCCCGAGGCGCCCCCCGAGGCGGCCGCCCGAGGTCACCCGAGCCTGACGTCGGCTGCGCAGTCTTGTGCCCATCACGTGGGTGACGCGCATAGTGACGAAGGGCGGCAGAGGCCGCGCCAGCGGGCGCGGATAGAGAAGCTTTACTCTTTGGTGCTAAGGGGGCAGCCCCAGCTGCCCATCCCCAAAGCAAGTCCCAAGGACTGCCCGTTTGGTGAAAGAAGACCGAGACAGCGAGGCGCGCAGGGCGGAGGTCACCATCGAGCCCACTGGCACGTCATAGATCATGCTTTTGCAGGCGAAGACCGCCTTTAGTCAGGATAGACTGAGCGCCTGTCCCCTTTCAAAACCCGCCAAGTGTGGCAACCCTTCCCGCCTAGGTTTTGGGGGAAGAGGACCTGGGCGGCTATAAAAGGGGCAGAGCTGCCATTGTAGAGGGGATCTGATCCTCTGCTCCCTACCTTGTACGCGAGAGCATCTTCTTGCCCAGAGCAATCCCAACCACAAGCAGGAGTAGGGTTTTACACCGCAAGGCGGCCCGAACCTGGGTAATCGTCGTGTCCCCTGTCGTGCTCCCGCGTAGCGCTCTCGTCGTAGCCTCGCCGTGGTCACCTTTGGTCAGAAAGAACTAGCTCGCCCCCAGTGTTCGAACCTCTAGATCCCCGGAGTCTCGGCTCCAACACACTTCAGTTTCACGAATGGCTACATTTGGTTGTTTATAGTGAGTAGATGCCTTGTTTATCTGTGTTTGGTTGTTAGGTTGGTTGCAGTGAGCATTTGCCCAGTTTTCAAGTAGATGCCCTGTTTATCTATATTTGGTTGTTAGGTTGGTTGCAGTGAGCATTTGTCCAGTTTTCAAGCAGATGCCTTGTTTATCTGTATTTGCTTGTTAGGTTGGTTGTAGTGAGCCTTTGTCCAGTTTTCAAGTAGATGCCTTCTTTATCTATATTTGCTTGTTAGGTTGGTTGCAGTGAGCCTCTGTCCAGTTTTCAATGCCTATATTAGGTTGTTATAGTGAGCATGTATGCCTTGTTTATTTCAGTTATTCACAATGTGATGTTCATTATGTGCAAGTATGAACTATGCAGTTCGATTTCATCAATACCAGTTTGAACGGCTATATTTGGTTCCTGTTATGCCTGGTGAAGTTAACACATGCCCTTTATTTCTGTTTTACACATTTATGCAGTGTGATGTTTAAGCATGAGCTACGTTCTATTCATTTTCAATAGTACCAGTTTGAATTACAATATTTGGTCCCTGTTAAGCCGTTTGTAGTTAACATTCCCTTCCATTTTTTATCTGCTTTAACAGCATGCTGAAACCAACACATTCAAGCTGTCATTTTGAGATGTTGCTTACCATGGCTATATTTGGTTGATGTTAAGCCTGTAGTACTTATCACGCCTTTCCATGTACTTACGCAGGACAACAACGGGAGTGGCCAGCATTTTCCACCGAGGTTAGTTTCATCCCTCGGCTTATACTGCCTCCGTTCCATAATGTAGTGCATACAGATCCACGGCTGGACACTTTTTAGCTTCTAATATTGACTTGTTGCTTGTAGGTACATATGTCCTAGGCAAAGATCCACGCCTCGACCCTTTTTGAGTATGGGGCAATGAGATATTCATGAACCAGCATCAAGTGAGGAAACTGATAAGAATTATTAGCAAAAAGATACGACCGATGGCAATTAAATTATTTGTCTACGCTCTATCCAACACAACAGTGAGCTGTAGGATGGTAACTACGAACTCTGTAGCCTTCTCTTTTTACTACCCATAATGAGTTGTTAGACGACAATGCATTTCTAAATCTTTTTCGTTTGCAGTGCTTCCCAAAGTAGTTTACTCAAGATTACCTCGCAAAGTACATGATTGGTAGACATGCAATGAAGGTTAAAGTATTTCATCGAGACTACAGTGAGCATCTAGAAGTCCTAATGAAGACAGTGAAGGATGGGCGGGCGGCCATCACAAGGGGTTGGCCTAGAGTCGTGCGCGCATTAGGCATGGAGGAGGGCACAATATGGGCATTCCGCTTCACCTTCTCCAGCAACCAGAATGTCTTCCACCTCTCTCTTTATAGTTTTTAGTACAACTGTGGTTTATCATTCTTTACTTACTGCTTCTGTAGTTCTTCAGTATGTGTACCTGTGCATCGAATTATGCATTCATCCTTGAACTTGTATTTGTAATAAACATGGTTCGATATGAAATAAGTGATTGCCTACTTTCATATTGAAAATCTGTTTCAATTTCAAATTCTGTGAATTTTAAATGCAGGGATTAAATTAGGGATAAATTATGATCTACAGGCCATTACACTGCACACGGTTTGCGAAAGCAAAACATATGTGATAAACATCAAGATCAGACACGTTTCTTAGATCAGTACGTGTGCGATGAAACTCTACTGCACACACGATCAGACAAGAAAAAACATGTGAGATTAACAACAACAGCGCACACAGTTCCTTCTTAATAAATGTTTGTGAAAGTCACCTTATGACACACGCTAGGCAATTATGAATTGTTTATGATATCGTGTGCATCGTAAACGTTTGCTCATAGAAGAACGCATGCGATAGGCCTTCATCCGACACGGGTAATACGGATGAATCGTTTGGGACATTTTATACATCTCAAACATTTATGTGCATACAAATGTGTGGGATATATTCAAGCTTCGCATATGGTGTACAATCATGAACTGTTTGTGATGGGGTGAGCATCGTAAACGTTGCACCACAGAATACCGAGTGCGATGGTCATGCGAGCACACACGAGTAGCAAGGACGGAGCGTTTGGGAAAGATGCGGGCATCGCATATGCTTAGTTCTACGAAACGTATGCTTGCGTGCTCCCTATCGCCGACGGTTTCTGGATCGTGTGGGAAGACCCCCCCCCCCTATCGCACACACAGGCAAGGCGACGGTTTAAAACTCTGTCACGGAAAGGCGGTAAAAACCATTTGTATAGCAGGTCGCTGCAACAGTGGCATGAGCGGCCATCATGTCGCAGCTCGGGCCTTGGTCATCAAGGCCTTCCGAGCTGGATTCTATTGGCCTACCGCCAAGGAAGACGCAAAAACTTTGGTTCAGCGGTGTCCCGGCTGCCAGGTTTTCGCCAACCAAAGTCACATGCCCCCCACGGCTCTTTGGACCATTCCGATCACCTGGCCTTTTGCGGTCTGGGGGCTTGACATGGTCGGCCCTCTTAAAGGGAGATCGCACAAAAAGAAATACTTACTCGTCATCATAGATAAATTCACAAAATGGATCGAGGCAAAGCCGGTGACTACAGCCGAGGCGGCGCCGGTCGTGGAATTTATCTCTAGCGTAGTACACCGTTATGGTGTCCCTCATAGCATAATCACAGACAATGGCACTAATTTTACCGCCAAAGAGGTCAAGGCGTGGTGCGCCAAAATGGGAATTCATCTTGATTATGCCTCCGTTTACCATCCCCAGACCAATGGACAGGTTGAACATGCCAATGGACTTGTTTTAAGTGGCATCAAGCCACATCTAGTTCGCTCCTTAAAGGAGGCCGACTGTCATTGGGTAGAGGAGCTCGACTCCGTATTATGGGCTTACGCACCACGCCCAACCGATCCACAGGCTACACACCTTTTTTTATGGTGTGCGGAGCCGAGGCCATCTTACCATGTGATCTCATTCACGACGCGCCTAGAGTGCGTATGTATGAGGAGAGAGAAGTCGAGCTAGATTGGCAGGACGACCTCGATGCCCTCGAAGAGGAAAGGGATGTGGCTCAGGCATGTTCCACCTTCTACCAACAATAGGCACGGCGCTACCAGAGCAGGGAGGTCCGGACGAAGGCATTCAATAAAGGTGACTTGGTCATGAGGTTTAATCCGGAGAAGCAGAAGCACAAGCTGTCCCCAAAGTGGGACAGACCGTTCATTATCGACCAAGTGCTCACCGGAGGTGCATATCGTATCCGAGATCATGAGGATAATAAGCTGGTGCCAAACCCTTGGAACGCTGCCCTGCTACGGCGCTTTTACGGTTAACCGCGGCCACCCCTACTTTCCCTTTTCGATCATTTTCTAGTTAGCATTTAATAGCTGCATGTTTTCCTTTTTTATTAAGTTGTCAAGACTTCCTGCTAGTCGTGATCAGTCAAGACGAGGTGATATAACTCCTTCGGAGTCATATCATATGTACGGCATACACTATGCTGGGAGCTTTTTCGAAGCCGCATAAATTTCCACAGCACTCTCGGTGCCTCCTTCCAATAAAATCGTTGTGTGCCTTTTATATGCATCAACTTGACTTAAGTTTTGGCCAAGCTGGGTTGCCTGGCTCCTGTCCTTACTCCCTATGTTCCCAATTGTTTGACTAGGGGGAAAGGGAACACCTCTACGATTGTTGCTGCGGGTTTAACCGGATTTGCACCTCAGATGGGTGAAGCCAAAAGCTAGCATTCTGAAGAATATAGTTGGTCGGCGATGATGGAAGTGAAATTAATTGGTTTCACATTAGAAATCACTGGGGGCTTCACGCTCTCCTCGGACTTAGGCTCCGACCTATTTCAAACAGGCAAACAGAACCACCCGAGAAAAGGAACCGATAGCGGGACTATTTTTTCTTGGAATATGTTTCTTATGCATAGACGTAATATAACATACGCTCTGGTTCACTTTGTTTTTCGAGCCCCATAGCCGGATTGCCTTGTTCTCCGAAGTATCGGACATGTTTTTTCTTATCCAAAGTAGGAAACACTCCTCGGCCAATGGTCGAGGAGGGAGAAGCCGAAGGCTGGCTAACAAAGTATGTATAACAGATGCGGTCGTAATAACGTAAAAGTACATAGATACATAGTCATTACAAGTATTTTACATCTGATCAAGCCCATCTATTAACGACTTAAGGTAACAGTCCCGCTGAGAGAAGCGCGTGGCGGGCATGACGTCATCATAGACCAGGGAGGTCGGCACCTCTTTCCTATCAGCACCGACTGGGCCAACTTCGGCAAGCCGCTCCTTCTTTATGCCAGTCTAGCGGGTCTTGACCATCGCCCACGCCTCCCTCGCGCCCTCCCGACATGCCGATATCTTCCAGGCCTATATTCGGCGCTGAGCCCCTTTGAGACGATAGGCGAGCTGGGACAAATCCTCGAGCACATTCTCTTCGGGCCATAGAGCCTTAAACACGGCTTTCATAGGCTTTCGAGCTTGCTCACGCACCTCGGCTAGTTCCGTCAGGGCATCCTCAGATGGAGGGCTATTGGCTTCTTTCAGCCGGCCTATCAGTAACACTGCATGACGCAACAATTATGCCCCGGATAGGCATACGCTCTTTTTAAAAAGAAAAGGGGCAGGAAGTACTCACCGGATATTTCTTCATCTGCTTTCTTATCCTTCACCTCAGAAGCAGCCAGCTAAGCTTTAAGCCGGTTAATCTCCTTGGCTTGCTGAGCATTCTTTGCTTTCAGCTCGTTTGTTTCCTCCTTGCTCTGGGACAAAACATGATGCTCGGCCTGCCGCTATGACTCGGAATACACCAGGTCCTCACGGGCCTGTTTCAGATCTTTTTCCATCTGGCCGATGACTGCTGCTGCTATGAATTATAAGGCGATTAGGCATGGACCTAGTATACTTTACAATAGAACACCATAAACCAGATGCACTTACCGTGCACTTCTCTGGTGAAAGTTTTGACATTCGCAACTTCGGCCTGCGCAGTGCCTAGCTGTATTTTGGCTTGGGTCAGCTCCTCGGAGAGGCTCGCATTCTTCTCCCGAGATGACTGCAATTTTAACAACAAGGTTTATCAAGCCTCCACATGGTCACTCGTACCCATATCACGGCTCGGGGGCTACAGGCTCTTGAGCTCATACTCTACGGCTAAGCAAATCCACCTGTCGGATGTACCATTTGACAAGTGTCTTAGGGGCTGCTGCCTAGTGCGGCGGTCGGATTATCGCAAGCTAAAAAAGAGAACACAAAAAAAATTATCTGCAGGCCTTTGGACAAGACGTCCACCGCCTTCTCTAAGACATTACGGGTCGCGCTGAGGTAGGCATCGACCAAACTTAGGGTGTTGAACTCTTGGCTGGAAAAGAAGGGACTCCTTAGAGAAGCTCTTCGGCGCCTATGGTTCATTGCGCTTCAACCTCAGAGATGGTCGCTGAGCAGGTCCCCGAAGTGGCTGGTTGTGGTGCTTCAGGAATACCCTCTGTGGTTGAGATCGGCTCTCCATTGGTCCTCGAGGCCAAGGTATTTCCCCCTTCAGCTAACGGCACCTCGGCGGAAGGCCTGCGCAGGAAAGTAAATTGTCAGCTTAATGACCCTCGATCCCTGAAAAATAGCGTGATGCGGATAAGAATTACCTGCTTTGGGGAGGAGCGTCACGTTCCGCCTCCATGACCACTTCCATTTCAAGGGCACCCTGTGCGGCAATTGAAGGGCCCCCTTGGGGGGCGCACTGCTACGCGTGCGCTCTGAGCGTCGGCCCTTAGGAAGAGGAGTCAGGGTGCTTGGGGTTCCGCAAGTTGAAGCTCTCTTTCGAGAGGAAGTAGGGGGAGGTTTTACCGATGAGGACGGTTGTGTCCCCGGCAGGTCCGGGATGATGGCCACTCTGGAGCCATCAAGGCTCTCTTGGAAAAAGGTACCCTCTTCATACAGGGTGGATATTTCTTCATCTTCATGGAAGGCGGGATCGTCGTCTCGACGATACTTCTCCGGTTCAAGTGCCGGACAGTCCAGGATCTCGATCCAGCGCCTCCACTTCTGTGCGGATACAACAAACAACCATCACAACAGAACAAAAGTAAACTGCTCGGGTAGACAAGAAAGTTTTAGAGTGAACTCACTGTTTCGGCAGGGTTATAACAGACAAGCCATCTATGAACTTCCGCTTAGCGACGTCCGTGGCTTCTCCCTTGTATATGCCGGCCAGGGCTGCGCCAAAGGCCGTGTCATTTCGGAAGCTCTCCCAAATTGATCGGGTGTCGTTGTCGCCATTATACATGCACAACAGGTGCTGACGTTGTCGAAGAGGTTGGACTTTTCGGCTGATGGCCGTAGCCATCACATCTATGATGGTAAGGCCGGTGTTTGTCAGACACTTTACCTTAGCAGCCAGAGCGGCTACTTCTGTGTCATCTTTTTGGGCAGGGCTCCGTGGCCTCCAACTAAACCGCTTCTTCGAAGGATCCGAGGTAAAGGTCGGGAGCCCGGGCCAAACTGGTTCATGCAAAGGGACGTCGTCCATATAGAACCATTCGGACGCCCACGTATCGGCATCTTCTAGAGGGATGCATGTGGGGTAGCCGGTCCCAGCTATGCGGTAGACCTCGGCTGCCCCTACTTCGTGTAACCTCCCATCCCGGGAACAGGGCATGACGCAGAAGTACTTCCTCCACAGCCCGAAATGGGCCGCACACCCAAGGTACATTTCGCAAAGGGCGACGTACCCCGCGATATGTAGGATAGAATTGGGAGTCAGGTGGTGGAGTTGGATCCCGTAAAACTTAAGCAGGCCTCGGAGAAAGGGATGGATAGGAAACCCCAGGCCGCGCAGAAGAAAAGGAACAAAGCACACCCGCTCGTCCCCGTGAGGGATGGGGTGGCTATCAGCGTGTGCCTACCCGTCCACGGATATTAAGCCTGGGCGGGTGGAGGTTAGATTAGAATCAGGCAAATAGCCTTGGGTGGAGAGTCGATTCAACTGGAGACGCGTGATGGAGCAGCTGCCCCAGTCGCCCTTGAGGGGACCATGGGGGCGCTTGGAAGAGCCTGCGCCGCTCGCCATTGCCGGAACTCTCAAAGTTAGACTTTGGGAGAGGAGATTCGCGTTGAGAGGCGAAAGGGGAAGTCCAAGATGTGCTTTGGGCGTAACTTTGGGCTAGGAGCCCGTTAATAAAGGCAAGGCAGAATGACGCTTCGACATTTGCCCATAAAGTGGCTCAATTTCCAATACAGCACGGCGCTCAAGACAACGAGTGGTGGGGCCGAAGCCAAAGAGTGCTTATGGCCGAATTCAAATCTCAAAGGGGAACTCGCCTGTCAAGCCGAAGTAATATGCCCGAAGATGATTGTCGTCCTCGGCATTGAAGACCAGTTCGGGGGCTACTGACGGTGTTCTGGACTAGGGGGTCCCGGCCTAGTTCGTCTTGTCCATGGACCGGACTCAAGGCCCGTTGAATAATAAGGACTTTGGAGGCCTCCAGCCTATAGAACCAGCATATCGGACCTCACCGAAGACTTGGCGTGTACCCCAAGAATGTTAGATTCGGCATGTAATCCCTGGATGGTAACTGACCATGTGTAACCCTAGATACCCCTGGTGCCCATATAAGCCGGAGGGTTTAGTCCGTAGAGGCATATACGCATTCATCACCACCCCTAGGGTTTAGACCACAACTCACGATCTCGAGGTAGATCAACTCTGTACTTTGATACATCCATCATATAAGCAAGAGCAGGACGTAGGGTATTACCTCCTTAAAGAGGGCCCGAACCTGGATAAAACATCGTGTCTCTTGTCTCTTGTTACCCATCAATCCGATCTCACAGCTCGGGCCCCCCTACCCGAGATCCGCCGGTTTTGACACCGACACCAAGCAACCAAAGCGGAGCGACAAGTCCAAGATGACTGCAAGTACTCCAAGTACTCTTCCAAGACATACAGTTCATACACTCAAGCTTCAACAACTACAACACCTCCTACAACAACTCGAGCTACACCAAGTACCAACGACAAGTCAAGCTCCAAGCAACCCATTACATCTTCGAGTCGTCCTACTTCAAGTACATCCAAGCCAAGAACTTCGTCATCGACACCTCCAACGGATGCTACCACCAAGACAAGTGCAATTCAATGTTTGACTTGCAAGGGCCGAGGCCACGAGTCATTTGAGTGCCCAACACGATGCACCATGATCGCCAATGATGACGCCACCTACGACTCCATGAGCGAAGACGAAATGGAAGCACTTGAGCATGTGGCCATCCACTGACAAGTGAATGAAGATGAAGACGCTCAAGTCTTTTGCGACAATGATTCGAGCCCCGCTCTCGTTGTCTCTAAGGTCTTGACACTTCAACAACATCAAGAGGAGGATCAACGTTGCCACATCTTCCACACCAAAGCGGGCATTCAAGGATGTTCCGTCAAGGTGATCATCGACGGCGGAAGTTGCCACAACTTGGCAAGTGAAGAATTATGCTCCAAGCTACAATTGGTCAAGAAGAAGCACCCCCGCCCATACAAGGTCCAATGGCTAAGCGACTCCGGCATCATTCAAGTGGAGCACACCGTCCAAGTATCATTCAAGATCAGCGCATATGAAGACACTTTGGAGTGCGATGTGGTTCCTATGTCCGTGTGCCATCTCCTCCTAGGACGACCTTGGCAATTTGACCGCGGTGTCATCCACAACGGATGCACCAATCACTATAGCTTCAAGATGAAGGGCAAGGAATACTTGCTTTGACCCATGTCACCAAGTCAAGTCATCACCGACAAACAAGCATCAAGTCATCGTGGAGAGAATAGTGAGCGAGTGAATCACCACAAAGAGAGTGAGCGCCAAAAGCCAAAATTGAGTGACTCCACGCAGAGCGACAAGAAAAACTTAGTTCTCCTAGCCACCAAAAGAGATTTGAGGGATGTGAGTGAGAGCCCATCGAGTGTTCTTCACTTTGTCCTTGTGTGCAAAGATGAAGCGGTGAGGATTAATACTTCACAACATCTACCTCTAGTGTTGTCTCATTTATTGCAGGAATTCACGGACGTTTTTTCCTGATGAGCTACCTCCAGGACTTCCTCCACTTCGCGGAATCGAACACCACATCGACCTCATACCCGACGCACCTTTACCAAACAAGGCACCTTACCGCGTCAACCCCGACGAGACCAAAGAGATCCAACGGCAAGTCCAGCATCTCATGGAGAACGGGTATGTACGCGAGAGCTTGAGTCCATGTGCCGTTCCGGTTATTCTTGTGCCTAAGAAAGATGGTAGTTATCACATGTGTTCCGATTGCCGTCCCATTAATGCTATCACCGTTCGATATCGCCATCCCATTCCACGCCTTGATGACATGCTAGACGAACTTAGCGGAGCCACTATTTTCTCAAAAATTGATCTTAAAAGTGGTTACGATCAAATTCGCATGCAATAGGGTGATGAATGGAAAACAACTTTCAAAACCAAATTTGGCTTATATGAATGGTTGGTCATGCCTATGGGCTTATCTCAAGCACCTAGCACTTTCATGCGTGTGATGCATTATGTTCTTCACAAATATATTGGCATTTGTGTTGTGGTCTACTTTGATGATATACATGTGTTTAGTCAATCTCTTGATGATCATGTCATACATCTTAGGGATGTCTTGCAAGTTCTTCGAAACGAGCGACTTTATGCTAACATGGAAAAATGCACTTTTGGTGTTGACAAGCCTGTTTTCTGGGCTTTGTAGTCTCCTCTAAGGGCGTTCAAGTAGATGAAACAAGAATTGACGCAACTAAAACTTGGCCACAACCAACCAATTTGCAACAAGTGCGTTGTTTCCTTGGACTAGCGGGTTGCTATCGCCTATTTGTTAAGGATTTTAGCACTATTGCATCACCATTGCACGCATTGAGTAAGAAGAATGCACCATTTCTTTGGGGTCCTTCCCAAGATGCCGCATTTCATGAGCTTAAGAACTTCCTTACACATGCTCCTTTACTTGCCTTACCCAATTTTGAGAAAACCTTTGAAGTGCATTGTGACACTAGTGGTAATGGCATAGGTGGCGTGTTAATGCGAGAGAAGTGCCCAATTGCATACTTTAGCGAGAAACTTTCCGACGTGCAACATAATTATCCCATCTATGACAAAGAGTTATATGCTTTAGTGAGAGTCTTGCATGTGTGGGAACATTATCTTCGCCCTCGTGAATTTGTCATCCATACGGATCATGAAACGCTTAAATACCTTAAGGGTCAAACCAAATTGAATAAGCGTCATGCCAAATGAAGAGAGTTCATTGAGTCTTTTCCTTATGTTATCAAGTACATCAAAGGTAAGGAAAACGTTGTTGCGGACGCTCTTTCCCGCAAGTGCATGTTGGTTACTCAACTTGAGTTGAATGTTATAGGATTTGAGCACATTAAAGACTTGTATGAGCATGATGTTTCATTTTCCATTCCTTATGCCAAATGCCTAACTCTCACTTCTTGGGAGCGATACTACTTTAAGGATGGTTATCTTATGCGAGCTAACAAACTTTGTATCCCGGAGTCTTCTCTTCATTTGTTGCTTTTGCAAGAGGCTCACGGTGGAGGACTCATGGGACATTTTGGACGCGATAAGACATTCGCCACGCTCTCCAAGAACTATTTTTGGCCAAAGATGTTTCGGGACGTCTCACGCTACACCAATCGATGCTCTGCATGCCACAAAGCTAAGTCTAAAGCTCAATCTCATGGTCTATATATGCCACTTCTCATTCCATATCAACCATGGGAAGATATTAGTATGGATTTTGTGCTTGGTTTGCCTCAAACTCAAAACGGTAAAGATTCGGTATTTGTTGTTGTGGACCATCTCTCTAAGATGGCACATTTTATACCATGCAACAAGATCGACGATGCTTCACATGTTCCAAATCTCTTTTGTAGGGAAATCGTGCGATTGCATGGAGTGCCCAAGACGATTGTATCGGACCACGACGCCAAGTTCCTTCGCTACTTTTGGAAGAGACTATGCGCCAAGCTCAGAATCTAGCTACTATTCTCTTCGGCATATCATCCGCAAACCGACGGCCAAACGGAGGTCACCAACCGAACGCTATCCACACTCCTCTGCATGTTGATCAAGAGGAACATCAAGGAGTGGGAGGAATGTTTGCCTATCGCCGAGTACGCCTACAATCGTGCAAGACATTCGACCACCAGCAAGTCCCCCTTCGAGGTCGTCTACGGCTTCAACCTTTTGTCCCCATTGGACATTCTACCACTACCTCTACAAGAGCGCATCAACATGGACGCGAGTGCACGAGCAACATACCTCAAGAAGGTGCATGAAGATACAAGGCACATGATCGAGCGCCAAGTACAATGCCTCGCGACCAAGCTCAACCTCAACAAACACCCCATGGTGTTCAACCCCGAAGATCTTGTGTGGCTACACCAACGCAAAGACCGCTTCCCCAACGAGCACAAGTCCAAACTCCTACCTCAATCCGATGGACCCTTCAAGGTCCTAGCACGCTACAACAACAATGCATACAAGATCGACATCCCAAGTGACAAGTACAACATGAGTGGCATCTTCAACGTCAAAGACCTATCTCCCTTACATGGTGATGTGGATTTCAATCCGAGGACGGATCTTTCCCAAGGGGGGGAGATGATGCAGAGCATCCCAAGGTCATCCCCATGGACCCACCTTCGTCTCCCCAAGTGCCAAGTGGACCGATGACACGAGCACGTGCAAGAGCTATCGAGACCGAGATGACATCTCTCCTCTCGCAACTTCCTTTCGAATCACATGAGACATGGCTACTACCTCAAGCGAAGACACTTGGCATACTCAGGTACCAAGGAGCCAGCCATGGAGAAGCTAAGGAGCAAGGCCGAGCGATGGAAGGAGGAGAACACGAAGACGGAGAAGAGAAGGAGCAAGACAGGACTTGCTCGGATCATCCGGACCCCCACCCGGACGATCCGGACCGCCAGCTGGACGATCCAGGCAATGCGCCCTCGGAGTACAGCAAGCTCCTGGACGAAGCCGGATCATCCGGACCACCGCCCGGATCATCCGGACCCACACGGACGTCCGGACGACGCCCCGGACATCCGAGCCAACGACGGCTGTGACAACACGGCCGGACGATCCAGACGGACGTCCGGACCATCCGGACACGCGAAGCCCGGATCATCCGGACCAACTTCCGGATCATCCGGACCATGCCTGTGTGCATAAGTTGGGCCGAGGCCCATGTACCCCTCACCACCTCCTAGACTATATATACTCGTTCCTCTCCTCCATTTTAGTGTTAACAAAGTATTTTGAGACATTAGAGAGAGCTTTGCTCCTTGTACCTTCCCTCTTGGGGATCAAGACCTCCTCTTGGAGAAGGATCCCCATCATAGGATCATCAAGACCTCCTAAGGGAGAAGGATCTCTCTAGATCATCAAGACCTCATCTCCTATGGAGTGGGAAGAACCCTACCTTTGTGCTTATTTCCTTTGAATGTTCATGTATTACTTGTGGATCTCATGTGTGCTATTATAGTGGATGTGTGATTTGGGTTTGTTTGAGTGATTCCTCTTGTTGTTCTGGTTTGTTCTTCCCTTTTCCCCCTCCAAGTGTGAAAAGATCGCCACCATAGGGTCTCACCCTACATCAGAGGAGCTTTTCCTTCATTCAGCCTCGCAAGGAACGGTGATCGCTGCAGCACATTGATGTCATTGTGAGACCCGGGCATGCCAAAGAAAGCGTGCCAAATCCAAAGATCATGTGATGGAACTGCTTCAAGAATGATGGTGGGCTTCTTAACATGACCCTGATATTGCCCTTGTAAAGCCTTCGGGCAGTTTTTCCATTTCCAATGCATGCAGTCAAGAGATCCAAGCAAACCTGGCCACCCTCTTGCTTCTGAGATTGCCAAGAGCCTCTTGGTGTCTGCCACAGTTGGTTCTCTCAGGTACTGAGGTCCGAACACCTCGACCACGGCAGTTGCAAACCTGACCATGGCATCTCCGCATGTGCTCTTAGACATCTGTAGGTACTCGTCCCATGAATGAGCGGTCATGCCATATGCAAGCATCCGTAGTGCGGCCGTGCACTTCTGGTAACCAGAGAAGACAATCATTCCCACTGCGTCCTTCTTCAAGATGAAATAGTCATCACAGGACCGGACGCCATGGTACAAACGATCGAAGACAGTCTTGCGCATCCGAAAATGTCGGCGAAAATGGTCAGCGAAGAGTGCATCCGGGGGCAAAGTAGTCGGCCAACAGTGTAAAATGGCTGCGCGCCCTATTGCGGTTGAGCACTCGATGACCCTTGATCGAGCCCTAGAAATTGAGAACATGCTCCTCCACACGCTCCGCATCTCCAAGGACCGCCTGCATCACAACTTTCTCTCCATCAACTTGTGTTCTGGTCACCCATCACAACTTTCTCTCCATCAAATTGAGAACTATAAAGTTATCCATTCATTATTTCTTGATGGGAAATATAGTTCAAAGTTTTGATTGAGAAAAGAGATGGAGTAAGGTCTTTATCTCATTTTTTAAGCAACCTGCAAAAACTAAGATCTGCTATTGCATTTTTCTTTTATGTGGTATAGTAGTAACAAACAAAAATAAATATACATTCTTGATTTTGCTTACGTGATAAACTTAGTGTGCAAGTGATAGTGGTAGTAATAATAATAAATATCATATGCTATTGATTAATATAATTCTCGATGATAATTATTTATTCAAGATTTCCGTCTATTATTTATTCAACCAATAGTCTGACATTCACTCAACTGACAGATTTTTTGGCAAGGAGGGCAATTTTCACTTTGTTTCGGCTACGAGACTTCATATGGAAGAAATGACACAAATTTCCAACCAAGATTTTGGGAAAACTAATGGCAGGTATTGCCCTACCGTG
This sequence comes from Elymus sibiricus, assembly GCA_039707655.1. NCBI lineage: Eukaryota > Viridiplantae > Streptophyta > Magnoliopsida > Poales > Poaceae > Elymus > Elymus sibiricus. The sequence goes on from CM077676.1 coordinate 287,766,261, forward strand.
AGGTATGAAGTATGAACCCTCCCATGTTTTTCCCACAATGGATAATTTATATTTCTTCTGTTTCAAGTGTGTGTTTCCCTCCCCTTGCCACGGACAGGAAGATATGGTGTGTGAATTCACTAATACGCCCGGCAAACTGTGTAACTAGATCGGGATCGCGCCTTGGCGCGAAGGTCCCGGTCCCAACGTTTTGGTCAAGCAGGTAATGCTAAGTCAGTAGTAATCCAGGTTTAGCATATGCTATTAAATTATGATCACTGAAAAGTTTGTTAATAAAAATAAATAATTTTAAGATGGACCTGTCCATGATCAAACTTTAGTTTCTTTGCGCGTTCCTATAACAAAATGCAATCTACATGAAAATAATTTTAAACTGACTGAATATTATTTCATAAAAACAAATGGTTAAAGTTGTGAAGCTTCAAAATAGGCACTTCTCCAACACATGTTCTGCATATTCTAAATTTGATAAAGCCAAGTGTAAAATTGAACTTGAAAATAATATTAGTTTGAAAACATCCAGGAATGTAAATTGACTAAAAACGAATGTCAGTTTAGCTCAAAGCTACAAATTGTAGAATTCACAAAAAATTAAGCACAAAAAGATATCTAATGCAGGAAATTGCTGAGCCAAAATATTTTGAGCCAGATAAATTAACTCTAAATTTTGTTTCTGTGACCTAGAACCCGAATATGTCAATGACCTGGACTGCAAGTTATGTGGCGAACTAGCCGGAGACCTCGTCAAGCTCCATGATGCCGGCGACCTGCAAGCCAAAATGATGGATGTAACAGCGGTCAGAGAGAGAGAGAGAGAGAGGGGGGAACCTGGATGGAGTGGAGCAGCGTGGATCGCACGGCAAAGAGAACAGGCAACAGCGACGGCCGGCCATCGGATCCAGCGTTGCCACGAACCCCTTCTCCATGTGTGCGGGGTGCCTGTCCCATCGATGTGGTAAAATAGGTAATGATCAAGTTAGTAGGGAGCACCTTTAAAAAAAGTAGTAGGGACCATAGTTTAGCGCAAGTATCCAACAGGACAATGAATTTTCCGGTTCAAGAGAAAGAAGAAACATTCATTTGTATGAGAAGCAAGACATCATCAAGTTCAACATGGTCATGGGATTATAAGACCGCATCAAGTTCAGTGTGTTCATGAGACCACAAAAGCTAATCACTTGACACTAAATTCAGTACTAAGAGCATAAACATGAGAGAGCAAGTACTAAGAGTAGGAGCATTATAAGCTGCACTTGAGACATACACCAAGTACTACATACAAAACTTGGAAGTGTCTTTTCTTTTCATAGGTACACATCCTTTAGTATATCTCAACCAGAAAAAATAAAACAATCTCCTAAGAGAATGTTCTACTGACAGAATGGGTAGAGTAAAGTCTCACTGTCACATTGATACATAATCATCTTATTACAACAGAGAAAGGCACAATCACCACCTGACTAATGGCCACGATTTTGTCTGTTAATCAATCACACCTGCAATGGAGGTATAGTAGATCTATAAGACACCAAGTGTCTATTTACATGAATCTGGGTAAAATTATGTATTTGACCTGTCAAGAGGGAAAAAATGAATCATATATTCTTACTGTTTCAAAAATTAACTTTGCATTGTGTGACGATACTTGCCCTCGGACTCAATTCCAAGCACTTACTGCCAATTTGAAGACCAAAACTAAATGAAACCATTAAGTTTAGACTTTTGTGCTTTCTCTGTGACAATGTTACTATAGTTGTGCAAATATAAGAACCATTAAATTCCTCTTATGCATTTTCCTGGAACAGAACAAATATATATAGTTAATTTAGTAGTCATAATGGGTTTTGTTTGTTTCTAAAAGCAGTGGAACCCAACAAACAGGAAGGATGAAATGAACAATGAAATTAGCCTTTGCTTCAGCCTGTTGGTAGGCTATGCTCTTATAAGACAAATGTTCATTTGTAAAACAAATCAAACTATCATTGCACACACAATTGAATGAAGTAATGGTATCAGTTCTCCCATGGGACAACCTAGTGAACAATTAACCATGGAGGAAGGGGTAGGGAGAACAGTAGAAGCATCTGGTATACCTCGAGGTGATACGAAGATGACTCGGGAGCGATGTCTTCTTGATGACGAGGAGCGCGGCGACGCAGCCGCCAATGGTGTTGCTTCAACCTATCCTCCTTCTCATAGCCGCGGTTGTGTCCTGCGAGGCACATTGAGTTATCAATTCCTATTTTCACGACATTACCAGATAGAAGGAAGAGAGCACCAAGATTTGATCAACAATTTTATACAACATATGAGAATCTAGTTAAACCCTAAATACTCCCATGAATCCTAAGAAACTACACATAGATTCTAGCATGACATATTAGTTTTATTTTGAAGAGGCAAGGCATCAGACATCTAGCACCAAGAGAGATTTAGTACAATTCCTGCCTAACCAGTAGGCAAATACCAAGCTAGTGTGCAAGTGTACAAATAATAACGCATGACAGAACTGTAGAAACATAAAGAATGAGCCCCAGACCTTTTTCAGATATAGAAATGTGATATATGAAGCACCATTTTACAATAGCCATGAAGGGGACCAACAATGGTCATCATCAAGTAGTCACCCAGGAGCTTGCTGCCAGCACCATCGATGGTAGCCACCCAGGGTTCTATCCTCAGATCTACCTTGATTGTGGCATCACTCTTTTCTAATGGCTGTAGCACCCAACAACAATCAACATAGGATGACCCCTAAAAACATGTATGCGAGAAGTTAAACACAATAATAAGAACTTTTAGCAAGATAAAAGTATCAATTTATGTTATTTGGATAGATAGACTGTAATACTTTTCCCTTTTCTCTCTTCGCTCTCTTAAAAAGCTCGTGCATTCATATGACTTTAAGCCCAGCTGAATTAATATGCTATCTAGAAGTTAGATCAACGCCACACTTATATATAATAGTTGAAATAATAAGTCAAAGCTTGACATAAAAAATGAAGTGGCCTTGTATACAAAAACGGAGGGAATACTTCTAAATCACTGATGCAAAGTATCAGCAGTTAGTAATATTTATACACACGGCTTCTTTATTGTAGTTATATGATGATGAATTCAGTACGTAAATTAGCACCAAGGATAGCCAATGAGACAAACAAAATTCTGCATCCCACTGAACAACATTATTAAGGAACATATTTTCAGAGAACAAATATATATCAATCTCCTTAATACATGTAATAGCAATTCCTTGTGTACACAACGAGGGAGGAATGCATTCCAGTCACTTTCAATATAAGGAAACAAAAAGTAGCAGCTATGATACTTGACAGGAACATGTAACCATCATAAGTTAGCTCATCACAAATGAAAGAGCTGATTGGAGCTCTAAGAACCAAAATGTAGCTTTGTTGTCCTAGTTATAAATAAAATATAATAATATCAGCTTCACGGGTACATGAATAATTTCTCTTATAGTATGAAATAAACCTCAACATGTTTAGTATGCTATGAATCCCTCTGTGGACATACTACTGTGGGAACTCTAAAAAAGGATAAATCACCTCTTACAATCCTTACATGCTTTCAAACAATATGTACTTATCTGTTGAAGGCCTTCATAATACAGTCAAGTTCGTGTTCAGCTCTTGCTTTCCCCGAATCAGAAACAACAGTCACAACAGTCGGGCAGGACCACCGCATGCACCAAAAAAAGGTTAAACACATGCACAAAGGAATAAAGATGGCACATGGACCAGCCAAACCCCTAAACTTGTAAACTGAAAATATCTATGTTCTCAACTGATGGTTGAGAATCAACCATCAGTCCTTATCCAACAGATATAAGATACAACAGATTTACAGGCAAGCACAAAGAGACCATCTTGATCAACAACTTGTCGATTTAGATGCAATAGCACTATCCTCGTGAGCACATATAAAAATTACAGAGATCTTTATCAAGGATATACATGTGCATTTCATCTCCTTTACAATTTGAACATATAAAGAGAAGAAACAATGAATATTTGTAAGAAAGGACAACAAAATTAAGTGTTAAAAGAATGAGGTGGAAAACTAAAGAGAAGATGAGCGTCTGTCAAACTATTGCATACAGGAAACACAAGCATTCTCATTTACAGTGGATATACTTGGAAGGAATAGTGTGACCTTTTCAGAAGGAAAATGCGTCTGAAACATGCTTCAGAACCCACAGGTATTGGCATAGACACTAAACATACGTATCAAGCAAAGTTTTTAAATAGCGCGCTAAGCCTCTTAGCGGTGGCTCAGCCAAAAGCTATGAAACGCTATAGCACAACTATAGCGTGCTAAGCCCCATTTAGCGTTTCATCATAAATCCATAAAAAATATAAAAAATAAACATACAATTAGGCATCGAATATCACATATACATGCATATAACCAAATAACACTACAAAAAAAGACACATCTGTGACATTATGGCATGAACGAAAACTTTTTCTGTCATGGTTGTGACACTTCTATGACAATAATTGTGACAAAAACACGTATCATCATAGATCTGGTGGGCTCCTACTTCTATGACAAAAAATTATGACAGAAAATGGGCTTTTCGTCCTGGGCGGGCCAGAGACGCACCCGCATGACATTCTTTGGGCCGTCTATGACGTAAAAAATCGTGGTAGAAGTGAGGCCGAGGAAATTTTCGGGGAATTCCCGGTTACGGTGGGTGGTCGGGGCCGAGCGATGCAGTGTGGTTTGCGCGTTTCTCTCGTACGTGCATGTGTGTGCGAGGTGTTCGCTAACTGAAGCTGAGCGAGGCATTCGCTTACTGAACCCGAGCGATCGCACTAGCTACGTACTGAAGCCGATTGATCCCTTCGCTGCTAACTAAACCCGAGCGATTCCTTCACTGCTAACTGAACTCGAGTGATTCCTTTGCTGCTAACTGAAGCCGGTCGAGCCCCCGTACGTGCGAGACTTAGCCGGTTGGGTTGCCTCACGATGAACAGTGCCCGTTGCTGCCACGTGCGCGATACGTAGAACGAGTCGAGACGCATCAATCGAGCCCCTTGCGCGTGGTGAGTTGACCTAGCCGGTTGGTCGGCTGTGGATGAACAGTTCATGTTGCTGCCGCCCACTCGTATGCCCCACCCCAGCCGGTGGGTTGGTTGTGAATGAACAGTACCCTGGTCGTGTGAAGGTGGTTGGCGCTTGGATGAACAGGACCCCGAGGAGGCTGCCACACCCCAGCCGGTTGGGGGTGGATGAACAGGACCCTGTGGAGGTTGGATGAACAGTAGTCAGTGGAGGCTAGAGGAAGTCAACGATAGATGAACAGTAGTTGGTGGAGGCTAGAGGAGGTCGACCATGGATGGATAGTATCCCGTGGAGTCCCGTTTTGCGGTACGCCACACCCCTCTCGATGAACAAGACCCCGGTTTTGACCGTAGGCAGTTGGGGAGAAGTCTGTTTCCTCCGTTTTGCGGTACGCCAGAGCCCTCCCGATCAACAGGACCCCGTTTCGACCGTAGGCGCTCGAACAGAAGTTTGTTTCCTCCGTTTTGCGGTATGCCAGACCCCCAGCCGATGAACAGGGCCCGTTTCGACTGTAGGCAGTCGAACAAAAGGCCGTTTCCACCGTTTTGCAGTACGCCAGACCCCGAGTCGATGAACAGGACCCCATTTCCACTGTTCCGTCCAAGCCGGTTGGCTCCCGATGAACAGGACGCGTTCTGACCCAGTCGCTTGGCTCCCGATGAACACGACATTGTTTCCTCCGTTCCGACCCAGCCGGTTGGCTGCCGATGAACACAACGCTGTTGCTGCCGTCTGTTGCCTCTCTCCATGTACACGAGCCCTGGCCATACATATGCGCGAGTACATGTTCGAGACCCCACCCGTATATTTACGTACGTGCCCGTATTTTTTGCCGTGTGGTTGTACGTACGTGTACACGATTTAGATGGGGCTGCCTGAACTGCTACGTCGGGGGCTCTACTACGACACGTGCCGCTCCTTACACGCCCACGGTTCATCATTGCCGAGAGACCGATTGACAAGTATGTATGTACACGCTCGCGACTAAACAGACAACGGTACGTACGCTTCGACCGGGTGGGTCCCAGCTGTCAGGGAGGATAAGGAGGCACTTCCTTGCGTGCGAAGATATAGCTGCTGGGTCCTAGCTGTCAGGGGGGAGGAATCATTTTTTTGCACGTAATAAGGAGGCATTTCCTTGCGTGCGAAGATGTAGCTGGTGGGTCCAGCTGTCAGCCTCACCGCGTACAGTCCTCTTCCAATGGCTGTCGTTCATTGACCATGTTGACCACGCCGCGCCGAGAGCACCAAGGCAGTGGACGACGGCGAGTCCTAGAAGGGAGCTATGCGGAGCCGGGGAAGACACGACAGTGGATGCCCACGCGGAGGGGTACGAGGGTTGACTGGTTCGGATGCGGTGTGAGGCTGCCGTCGCCGAAGAATAACAGGGGATGTGGGTGAGTAGAGGGAAGGCCTGGCCAGCGGTGGGAGTAGGGTGGGGCGGGGAGGTCAGCGCGGTCGCACAGCCGGCCACGGGAGGCAGGAGCAGGCGGTCTCGCCGGAGCTGGTTTGGGCGGCTGGAGCAAGAAGATCAGAGATTGGAGAAGCAGCACGACTGTTGGATTAACATCAAATGGTCGCTGCTGCTAGAATCGTTTGTTGACTAAGTTGACAAAGCCCTGCGTACGCGTCAACTTAGTAGGCCCACAAGTCAGCCTCCAAATATGGTGGGTTCCAGTTGTCATGGGGAGGAATTGTTTTTTCGCGTAATAAGGAGGCACTTCCTTCCGTGCGAAGATATAGCTGGTGGGTCCCAGCTGACAGGGGAGGAATCATTTTTTCGCGTAATAAGGAGGCACTGGCTTGCGTGCGGCCATGGACCATGTGGGTCCCTACTGTCAGCCTCTCCACATACATCCCTCTTCCGATGGCTGTCGTTTGTTGACCATGCTGACCACGCCGCGCCAAGAGCACCAACGCGGTGGACGACGGCGAGGCCCAGGAAGGGAATGACCCGAAGCCACAGCAGTGTATGCCCACGCTGAGGGGTGTACGAGGGTTGACTAGTTCGGCTGCGGTGTGAGGCATGTGTCGCCGGTGAATAACAGGAGGTGTGGGTGAGTAGAGGGATGGCCTGGCCAGCAGTGGGAGTAGGAGGGGGCGGTGAGGTTTGCGCAGCAACACAGCCGGCCATGGGAGGCGGGAGCGGGCGGTCCCGCCGGTGCTGGTTTGGGCGGCTGGAGCAAGAAGATCAGAGATTGAAGAAGCAGCACGGCCGTTGGATGTTATCCAACGGTCACTGCCGCTAGAATCGTTTGTTGACTAAGTTCACAAAGCTCTGCGTACGTGTCAACATAGTAAGCCCACAAGTCAGCCTCCAAATCTGTGGCAAATAGCATACAGCCCATTTGCCATTATTTTTAATAATTTACAGCCCATTTGCTAATTCTTACGGATTTTTTTGAAGCCCATATTCTTTTTGCTAGTATTACAGCCCATATTCTGGCCACGGTTAAAAAATTCAATGAAATTTTGCATATTTCGGTGGGGTCCGAACTATTTTTAATCCCAAAATTTCGAGTCAGATTCAAACTAATTTGAAAAATAAATATATATTAATTTAAAATCCAACAAAATTTTCCCGCAAAAAAATCAATGAAATTTAAAATCTGGAAATCATAAAAGAACCGTAATTTGAAACTAATTGTCGGTTTGCTGTATTGTTTTTAAAATTTACAGACCATTTTTGGGCAAGCCCCGAATACATCCCTCCTCGTCTTGAAAGATTTGCAGCCCAGCAGGGATGGTTTAAGCAAGTAGGCCTCGGTTGGGTATTCTGCAAAAAAATAGAAGTGGGCTAGCCATTTTCAGAAAGAAAAAAACAACTGAGCTGGTCATGTGGTAAACAGAAAATAAAAGCCTGGGCTAGACGGGTTACAGCCCCCGCACAGTCCAGTTGATACCCTGCTCCGTCCGTCTCAAAAACAGAAAACAACTGGGCGAGCTACTGGGTCCCTGGTGTCTGCCGGTCGTTGTGCAATTCTCTCTTTATTGACTATACGTTGACAATGGTGTGGGACCTAGATGTTAGGAAACCATTAGGAGGAAGCATTTATTTTTGCTTGTAACAAGGAGGCACTTGCTTGCGTACTGCCATGACCCTGGTGGGTCCCTACTGTAATCCTCTCCACGTACAATCATCTCTTGATTCCTCTTGGTTCTTGACCATGTTGACAACGCCAGAGGGTGGTGCCGCGGCGAGCGAACCAAGGCGGAGAACGACGGGGAGGCCTCGGATGGGAACGAACAGGAGCCGGGGAAGATGCGGCAGTGTAGTCGCAGGCGGAGGGGAGTACGAGGGTTGACTGGTTTGAGTGTGGGGTGGGGCTGACTTCGCCGGAGAATAACAAGAGGTGTGTGGGCTAGAGGGATGGCCGAGCAAAGTTTTAGGGTGCGATGGGGCGGCGATGCGTGCGCGGCAGCGCAACCAGCCATGGGGGGCAGGAGCGGGCAATCCCGCCGGCGTTGGTTTGGTTTTGGCGGCTGGAGAAAGAAGAGACTGAAGAACGTTGGATGTCAATCCAACGGTCTACGTTGGCAGAATCGTTTGTTGACTAAGCCGACGCCATGTTGCATACGTTTTTTGCAAGAAAAGAAAAATTGGGCTCGTTCGCCAGATAACATTCCCGAAACTGCCACCGTTTGATCTTGCGTCGCAACTAAAACTGCCAGGAAAATGCGTTCGTTTGCCATGCTCCTCCCAGGGAACGTTCACCAGATAACATTCCCGAAAATCAAAGACATGAGAAGGCGTACGGAACAAGCTAGTCTGGCAGTAAAGAGACGTTCCTGACTGTTAGAAAAAAGAGAGACGTGCTGCTGTAACTGGTTCGAATCCAAACCTAGACTATATATAGTGTTATACTACTCTGCAAGTAATGAAACTGACATATCCAATGTTCGCTTCTCCTCTTCTCTAGTTACTCTGCCTAGCTTCAAAAGCTCTGGCCGCAGCAACCATGTCCGCTGGCTCGTCCACCTGCTCTTTAGCAGGGAATCGAGCCAACAACCAGATGTGCGCAAAGTCGCCACCCATACCACCGCCTGTGGGTCTCATCATACCCCCGCCGGCACACTCACCGCAGCCGGTTGCTCATCACACCCCGCTGCCGTTGGTGTGGTGCCACTGCTGCAAATCACGCAGAGTCATTCATCGCGTCTCAACTACAACCCTCAACCCTGGCCGAGTCTTCTACAAATGTCCAAATCATGGGGTAATATGGTCAAGTTGTTCACCTGCTTTTAGTTGCTGAATTTTATTTTTTTAAGAGTTCGGTTGATGATCTTTGAATTTGATTCATGCAGAAAAGGGAGGATTCTTGTGATTTGTATTTCTGGGAAGTTGCAGCTGTGGGGGAATGGAACTACGTGGATTATTTGGTTAGCCGACGAATCCCAATACCAGCAGGCTGGGGTGTTGGACAAGTAACTGAAGGAACGGCAGAAGAGGAAGATGCAGAGAAGAAGGCTAAAGATGATATAGTTCATCAGATCATGGCCAAGCAACAGCTGGTGAACAGCCTTGGCAGCAATGACGAGATGAAAGAGCTTGTGAAGATAATGGGCTAGATCATTGTGCTCTGTAGGATGATTGTCTCTTTATTTGCAGTGTATGTAGCACTCGTGATGTATTCAGTAGCTCTGACATGAGCACTTTGCTGAAACTAGTAATGAATGAAACCTATTTAGCAGGCTGGGCGTCTAGTGTTGTGAACATCTAATGATTTCTATATTAACGGAAATCGGGGGGTATCCCCTTTTGCTAATAAATAAATAAATAAGCAGAGGACATGTCGGGTCAGCTTTGTTCTCATTGCAAGACGTTCAGCAAATTGCAGTCCAACAGCAAACTGCCATCAGCTACATTTGCGGTTGTACAATCATCAAATACAAGTTTCACAGCAAAATATGAGTACTACTAAACAACAATGTCATCATGTTTCAGTCGTCATACAATCACCAAACACAAATCAACATACATAATAAGTGATGTTCTCACTGAACAACTACTTCATCAGGTTTCCATTGTCATAGCAAACACAATTTAACATAGTAGATAATAAGTCGTCTTCTCATAGGCAAATACGACAAAACCAATCTAATCATCATCCACAGCAGCAGCGTCAACATCTTCACCATGTGTGTCAGTCTGAATCGTAATTCCCCCCAGTGTCATCTTCTTCAGCATCAATGTCCTCGAACGTTGGCTTCTTATTGATCAACTCATCTACTTCCAAAGCCGGACAGGCAATCTTTTCTCCAGCCTTATTGATGTGATGGTCCGCAAACATATCATAAACATCTGCGGAATCCTCTACGTCAGTAGCAGTGTAAGCATCATCTTGTTGTGCAACTTCATTAAACGAATTCCTCTGCTCAAACTTTTGCAATACTCTCCAGTCTTGGTTACGTGCACATGTGTCTTCCAAGAAAAATATCTGTGTTGCTTGATTTGCCAAAATATAAGGCTCGTCGGTGTGGTACGCCGCCTTGACATTGATGGATTTGAAATAATCATCATCTTTGGGTTTTGAGATCCTGGTAAACTGGTTATACCAATGACAGCAAAACAGAACCACGCACCGATGAACCTCGAAACTGGAGATATACTGCAACTGAACAATGTCTGTTATGTTAGCATACATTTCAGTTGTCACTTTCTTGTGCATATCCGTGCTCATGATGGCACTGTTTTGTGTCTTCCTGCCTTCGTCGCGTGCAAGGGTGTTGTAGCGCACATCTCCAACAACGCAAGATGCATAATGTCTTACCCAAGTATCAGGACCCATTGCTAGTGCGTAAAGGGTATCACTAACTGCCTGCCCCTCCTCCCGCATCTCCTTAACCTATGGTTAGATAATACACAAGCTGATCATCTTATGTACTCTATATATTAAAAAAAACTGACAGTGCAATTCAAAAGTTTACACGGCTCTTCAACCATTTCGCAAATCCTTCCCTAACACGTTTGTCAATGTTTCTTGGATTTTGCGCCAGTAACTCCTCTTCGTACATGCTGCAGAACATATATAGTGATCGCGTCAAACATCTAAATATATAAGAATGTGCTGCAAGTTTAGTAGATTACGATGTATAAGCTATAGTACTTAGCACTTACCTGATATAAGATATAATCTCAGGACAGTTATTCAACACATACCAAACCATTTTGTCCAAATCTTTAGGTTTGTCATCTTGTCGACTCTTCCCGGTTACTCGAACAGCAGGATCAAAAACATTGAGCTCGGGATTTTCTTCGCCCACCTTTTTGCTAGGCTGATCAGCTATTTCAATGTATCTTGAGCAGAATGTCAATGCTTCTGTAGCAATGTAGGCATCTGCAATGGAACCCTTAGGTCTAGCTCTGTTCCTAACATAGCCCTTGAAAGTGCCTAGCCGCCTTTCAATAGGGTACATCCATCCATACTGTACTGGACCTCTAAGTAGTGCCTCATTAGGTAGATGAACAGCCAAATGCACCATCACATCAAAGAAGGCTGGAGGATATATCTTCTCAAGGTCGTATAGGATAGTTGGTATCTTCTCTTTAAGACACTTCACAGCATCTATCCTGATATTTCTACTGCAGAGTTCCCTCAAGAATTGTCCCAGCTCTGCAACTGCTCTGTATAAGTCAGGGCGGCCCAATCCTCTAAGGAGAACAGGTAAAACCCTTTGAAGTAGGACGTGGCAGTCACGAGTTTTCAACACTTGTACCTTGGTTCCATCTGCACTGATTCTCCTTTCAGGGTTGGAAGCAAATCCATGTGGGAATCTCACACGTGACAGGACCTTGCAGAATTCTTTTCTTTTTTGCTTGTCCAAGACGTACACAGCTGGTGCCATATCCCGTGATTCACCAGTGCTATCCACCTGCAAATCTGATCTGATACCCAGGTGTGTCAAATCAATCCTAGCTTTTAAGGTATCTTTTGTCTTGCCTTCAATATTAAGAAGTGTGCCAATAATGCTGTCACATATATTTTTCTCGATGTGCATCACATCAAGATTATGCCTCAGATCCAAATCTTTCCAATACTCCAAGTCCCACAAAGTGGACCTGCGGGTAAACAATAATCTCTCTTCTGCCTTGCCACGCTTCCTTTTCCCGCTACCATTCTCGGGAAGGTTTCCTGGTGTAATATGCCCTACCTTCTGTAATTCCTCCTACAACTCATCGCTAGTGAGCCTCTCTGGTGCATCACGGTTTTCATGACTTGCTATGAACACAGGTTTTCGGTATTTTCTAAGATGCAACTTGTCCTTGTCAAGGAAACGGTGGTGTCCAATGTAACAGATCTTGCTAAGTATTGGGTATGACAGCGGATTCTTGTCACAGCTAACACATGCATTGTAACCATGTGTCGTTCGCCCTGACAAAGTGCCCAAAGCCGGATAATCATGGATGCACCAAATTATAACAGCATGCAGAATGAAATCAGCTGGTGGGTTGCTATGTAGGTCTCGAGTGAGAACACCCCTCCATAGTTTTTGAAGTTCCTCCACAATAGGCTCCATGAATAAATCAAAATCCTTTCCAGGACTTTTTGGACCTGGGATGAGCAAGGCCATGATGTAGTTTGATTCTTTGGTGCAGACATTTGGCGGCATGTTGTAAGGGATAACAGGCACTGGCCACATGCTATATGTCACGCTCTGGTGGCCAAATGGGTTGAATCCATCTGTAGCTAAGCCAAGTCTAATGTTTCTCGGCTCAGCAGCAAACTCTGTGTGTTTCAGATTGAAGCTTGTCCAGTCACTACCATGAGATGGATGGCTCATTACATTCTGATCTCTGTGCTCCTGGTTCCTAGAATGCCACAGTACATCTTCTCTTGTTTGAGCATCATGAAACAACCTCTGCAATCTTGGTATAATTGGAAAATGTCTCAGAACCTCATGAGGAATCATCTTCACAGCATCACCATCTTTCCATCTTGATGATTTGCATTTTGGGCATTCACTTAAGTTGGCATAATCCTTCTGAAACAGAACACAATTATTCTCGCAAACATGGATCATATCATATCCAATTCCAACCGCACAGAGGAAATTCTTCATTTTACTGTAGGTGTGTGGCAGCTCTGACACAGCTGGGTAACAATCGCGGAAAGCAGCCATCATCGCATCGAATGATTTGTTGGTCATCCGCTGAGATGTCTTCACCTGAAGAAAGCTGACCATAGCTGAGAATACTGACAGCTTACAACCTGCGGTGACTGCCATGTTGCATTGCTCCAACATGTGGTCCCACCGTTTTTCTTGTACAGGTGTAAGTTCTCGAAATGCGCGAGCATTTCATAGCATTGTTTCAATCTTGGTCAAAATCACTGGCTCCGCCGCCACCTCCTCCTCTTCCTCCTGAGCATCAGGCAGATCAAGATGGTGATCTGCTGCTTCCACATAGTCAGTGACATTGACATTCACAGCTTCACCATGATGAACCCACCTAGTATATGTGACTGACATCCCATACAACTATAGATGATTTTGCACAGTTGACTGGGGTCTTGAAACTGAATTCATACAACTGCTACACGGGCAGCGCACATCTTCCTTCGGACCACCGTACTCAGCTCTGATAAAGTTCATGAAGTTTTGAACCCCCTCGACATATGCAGGGGAGAATCCTCGAGCAGAAGTTATCCAAGTCCTGTCCATCTGTCAGACATACAAATTAGTTCTTCTACTAGATATTACAGAAAAACATATATGTTTCATTATAAAGTCCAGAAAAAATACCTAGGTCGATGTCTAAAGCTATGGCAAGATATTTGGACAAGCAGATCTAAGTAACGAAATATATGTAAAGCTAATTCAGCAAACAGATTGAGTGCTAAATTATGGCAGGCTATTTCAGCAATCAATGAGGCCGAGCACACAGCCATCGAAGGCCATCTCAGCAACAAAGATTGAGTGTAAAACGGTGTCGAGCTATTTCACCTAACAGATTGGCTACTAGACCATGGCAATCTACTTCACAATACATACATGGTCCTAAAATATGGCAGGATATTTTAGCAACTAATCAGGCGTGGCATGCCATCTCAGCAAAGCAGATTGAGTGCAGAACAGGACAAGGTAGCTTTTTAAGCAGAGCATATTGAGTGTAAACTATTTCGGCAAGCAGTGAGATTAACAGTGTCTATCAGCTAACATCCAGCGCTACTCCGACATGCACGGGGTCTCAGTCTAGAATGTGGTTACCGTGGGAGAAGCTGATCGCCGTGTGTCTCCACAAGAACGTCGCCAGCGGTGGCGGTGTAGCTGGAGGACAGCAGTTTACGAGAGCGTACTGTGGGATCGAGAGGATCGCCGTGCGTCCCCTCGAAGAACCGCGGTGCTGACATATCGGCACTGCGGGGAGGGCTAGTTTGGCAGAGCAAATGGGGTGGAGGGGGCGGGGGGAGGGGTGTGGGGAATATTATTGGCTAGTTGGCCGAAGGGGAGTTGAATTTGGGATTTGGGGGGAATTTTCGCGCGGTGGGCGGGGGAGTTTGGCGAATGGTCGGTTTCTCCAATTGCGGTCCCATCTGTCAGTGAAGAGGCAAGCCGAAGCGCGTTCCCTTTGGGTGAGCGGAGTGCAGGACCGACCGTGTGAGGGGTGCAATGCGACCGCGACAGGCGTGCTATAAGTGTACCGCCTTTTCCTTTTGAACTTGTTGAGCGTAACACTTGGTTTTGGTGCTTCACGCGATCCATCGATACATATCCCGACTAAAACAGCGCGGGCGGGTCTTTTCCCGCGCAATATGCTGGGAGTTTGGCTTAGTTGGTTTGACAGACAGAGCGAGAGAAAGACATGAAATGCGTGAATGTGTAGTGGACGTAGTAGTACTTTTGGAGGGCCTAAGAGAAATTGTGTATGTAAACCCTCTATATTTATTTACTTCGCATATTAGCTTTATGTCGGGTCAAACTTTCTAAACTTTGACCAAGTTTATACATACAAAAATAATGACAACCACAATACCAAGTAAATGCGATTAGAATCATCATTCAATATATTTTCATACAACATATCTTTTTATTGTGAAAGTTCATATAACCGGATGAGATTCGTGCAAACACGGCAGATTTTCATTACATTTCGAACTTTTAGGATAAAAAAGAAAAGAAACCTGACCCTAAACCTATCCTACGGCGACAGCGTACGTCCACTTTCCTTTGTATTCCGCATTAGCGACCACGTCCTCCATCTGACATCTCCATGAACGGCGGCGGGGTTCAAGACCCGTGAAGTGAAGGTGCGGTCTCCAGCGAGGAAGAGTAGAACACGGGAGACGGACCGGCCCACTTGGGACACCATGCCCTGCCGCCTCCCATGCCCTCCTCATCCTCGGAGGAGTCCGCGACCTCGGCGGTGCCGGTGGATGTGAGGTCGATGATGGACATGGAGGGTCCGTCGTTGTTCACGTGCCATATGCGCCCCCAAACGTTGGACAGCAGCGCGTAGAACGCGCGGCTGGCGGTGCTCTTGTCCTCGGCCGCCGGCGCGGCCGGCGCTTGTGCGGCCGCGTTCGCGTCCGGCTACGCCGGCATTGCATTACGAGCGGCGGGTTGAGCAAGGGCGGCGACCTCGAGCTTCATCTCCGAAGACAAGCTCTCCCGCAGAGCATTCCCGCCCGCGATCATGGTGGATGTGGTGCTTGGGAGGAGGATGTGCTCTGGTGTGGAGTTTAGCTAGGTGTTGCTGCCTTTAAGTAGAACATACCGGTGAGGCCAAGCGTCCAGGTGCGTCAATGAGTCGCCGGAGTTCGTACCTCGGGCGGCGAGCCTGCTTAATGGCAGCATGCGGATGGACGGCATGAATGCGCGCAGCCGGCGCCGGGGGGAACGCACGCGGGCGAGGGACGAGGGTTTTTTGTGGGCCAGGGTAGTCAGTTGCGGGCGTGGCAACGTCGCAGATGCCCTTTGCTCACATGCGATCCCACATGTCAGTGACAAAGCAAGACGACCCGCGTTCCCTTGGGTCAGAAGCATGCCGGACCGACCGTCTGGGGGTGCAACCTGAACACGACAGGGGTGCTATCAGTGCACCGCCTTTTCATTTCGAACTTGTAAACCGTAACACTTGTAGAGCGTAAGACCGAAAGCATATATGAAGTTGGCACCTCACCTATATCCAACCTAGTAGCCCACATGTACAATAGTTATTCATACTAGCATATGTACCAGTATAATTAGTGTACCGCCTTTCCTTTTCAACTCATGAAGTAACGCTTGATTAAGTAGCCGGACAATGTGTGTTGCCTGTCTTTGTATGTATTTGAGGTGTGCTGATTGAGGTGTCCAGCTGTTTGAAGGAATAATTGAGGTGTGCCCGGTCCGTGCCCGTATTTAGGTGTCCAACTTACCATGTTCCGGCTGTAGTAACTATACTATGTAAGTTGCTTGGAAATATAGTTACCTAGGTCGGTTTTGTGAGCCGTCCACTACGTGTCGCTCCCCATCTTAGTAGTGACAAACCCCTTCGGTTCATGACCCGACACATCTTGACGAGATAGATAGATGTGGAGAGATCGAGTGTGTGTCGGGCAAATCAAGGTTTTGGTGTGTGTGTATGATAGAAATGATCATGTGAGGTGGAGAGAGGGGGGGTGTTTGTGTGTACGCTAGTCAGTCATGTACCATCTAGCTGTAGATCGATTGAAAGCGGACTAGGGTGGGTCCGGAGATCGATCGATCAACTGATGTACATAGGGGTGTAGAGAAAGATGAATGTATGCTTAAAAAAGATAGATGAAAGGCTTGGTTACAATTAATGCATGGTAGAGTGACCTAGGCGTGTGTCGAAGAGGGACCTGATGAGCGAGATACAATCCCGATACCTCAAGAGGTCGATCATGTGTGACATGCACAAAGAGGAAGAGAGGTGCTATGCGTGTGTGTGCGAGAGAGAGAGAGACCCTGAGATGAAACCGAGAGAGATCGAGCAGGTGTGCAATGCAGAGAGAGCATGCGTCAAAGAAAAAAAATGTGGCAACACTCTATGTTGGGTGTGTGAGACACATTATGCATAAGAAGACACTTGGTACTAGAATCCAACCTAAAAAAAGTTTCAAATATTAGAATTCAACCTAAAGTGGATTCAAATATTTGAACCGGTGATCATAGCATTTGCAAATCATATGTAAAGGGCATTCAATCTTCGTTTCGCTTTTCAACTTACAATATACGTACATAAATTTGTATTCAGCAGAAAATGGTTTCCAATTTGTATTCAAACACGTGAATGTTTGTTCTCGCGCATGCGCTTGCTACTAGGATTTCGGCACGTCTAGTCAGACCAATAGCAGTACAAGTACTAGTACTACTAGTACTACCTTTGTTTTTCATGCCAAATTTTGACCATAATTTCAACTAAAAAAATATTAATGCATGTCATCAAAAATTATATCGTTCGATTCGTATTTGAACATAGTTTCTAGTGATATTATTTTCGGTGACATGCATTAATATTATTTTAGTTAAATCTAAGGTCAAAATTTGACACAAAATATGAAGGGGACCAATAAACCAGGACGGAGGCATCTGCAGTAGAGTATGGAGTGCTTATTAACACATGGCCCACCTCACACTCTCAACAAATTTCTTGGAATCCGTGCTACAATCTCTCCCTCCTCGTCTCTCTCTTCTAGTGTGTTTTTTACATCAGTCGTCTCTCTCTTCTAAATTCAACCGACACGGGCGGGGGAGGGGGAGATGGAGGGGAAAGTTTGCCTACCGTCGGTTTGCTCTCAACTGCGGTCCCGCAAGCGAGCGAAAACACAAGACGAAGCACGTTCCATTCGGTGAGCGATGTGCCGGACCGACCGTGTCGGGGTGCAACGCGAACGCGACAAGTGTGATGTACACCGTCAGTTCTTTTTGAACTTCCGTACTTCTTTTTTTGAGGGAATGAACTTCTATACTTCAAGTACTCCTATTGCGTACGTAACACTTGGTTTTGCTGCTTCGAGCAATCCATTGATACAAATCCCACCTACAGCATCTCAAAAAAACAAATCCCACAGACCGAACGGTGGGGAGGTCCGGACGTCTGCGACGTCAAACTTCGAAACTTTGGTCCCATCCCACCCCACAACTCTCCAGGCTCCAGCCGTCTGGCTTTCCAAACTCCGCACAGTCAAAACCGATTGGCCGGTCGTCACCGGTACCACTATTCACACCGGAACCTTCGCTGCTCAGCCTACACCAGCTACTTGCCGGCCGATCACCACTGCCCCAAAACCACACCTCCCAGCCCATTCTCCCACCTTTCAATCCCCTAGCCCGCATCAGCCATCCCCTAGTTCGCCAGATAGCCATGGTGCACAGCAAGATCATGTACTACAAGATGTTGATGCCGGAGCGCCGCGCAAAAATCGCTGCGGCGGTAGGCGCCACAGACCTCCGTTCCCAAGCTCGCTTTGCGGCGGGCCAATCCCCGAGTCCTCTGGAGTTGAGCTCCGAGGAGGAAGGCAATCCAATGTTCATGGCGGAGGTCGCGGCGCAGAAGGCCCCCGCGGCGAAGGAGACGGTGGACGTCGACTTCGTGCCGGCGTCCGGGCCCCCCATGGTGCAGGCAGACCAGCGGTTCAACCTGGAGATCCTAAAGAAGCACCGGGCGGCGGAGGCTCAACTCGACAGGGAGCGCGCGGATGCCGCTGCCATCGAGGCCCTCCTGCAGGCAGAACCGGATGTCGTGGTCGTGAACCGGGCGGCGGAGGCTCAACTCGACGTGGAGCGCGTGGATGCCGCTGCCATCGAGGCCCTCCTGCAGGCGGAACCGGATGTCATGGTCATGAACCGGCCGGCGGAGGCTCAACTTGACGCGAAGAGTGCGGAAGCCGCTGCCATCGAGGCCCTCCTACAGGCGGAACCGGATTTTGTGGTCGTGAACCGGGCGGCGGAGGCTCAACTCGACACAGAGCACGCGGATGCCGCTGCCATCGAGGCCCTCCTGCAGGCGGAAACGGACGTCGTGGACTTGAACCGGGCGGTGGAGTCTCAACTCGACGCGGAGCGCGCGGATGCCGCTGCCATTGAGGCCCTCCTACAGGCGGAACCGAACATCGTGGATGTGAACCGGGCGGTGCTCGCGTCCGTGTAGAGCGCCATCACGCTCTGCGTGAATGAGTAGCTGGAGGCCAAGGACAACCACGCCGCGGAGACACACGTCGGCTGCTCCGGCTGGTTCGCGCCGGCAACCAAAGACGACAAGGACGGCTTGTTCCGTGAGCAGTGATAGTTTTTCTTTATGTTGTTATTTTTAGGGATCATTTGCTATGTAAAAACATATTTATATTTAATAAATCGGCCTTATAAACTTATTGTATCGACGAAAATTAGGTGTCAGCGATTGGATGGCTGAGTTTGGTTTGATCACATGCGGTTTCTCCCTCCGTCCAGGTGTATAAGTCACCTTACGAAAATCAGATATTCCCAAAATGCTTAGGTGCAATGCATTAAATTCCGTCCTCGTTCCCCTCACTGCCTTGTTCATCAGCGAGCGAAAATTTTGGCCGAACCACGCGCGTGGAGGAAATGGAGACCTATGCATGCAGAGAAGGAACACGTTGATTAGGGGAGGGATTGACCCCAGTTTGCATGCACGGGTTGGCTAAAATGGCAGCCCTATTAATTAGGGATTCATTGCTAATTTTCGTTTGGTTTATGAGGAAAAAACTGGCATGGTGATTGGAAGAATTCCCGGTCCGACTCTTTCGCCTCCTCAAATCGGCAGCCCCCAGGTCGCGCTACTCCACCTTAGGTGACTTAAATACACCTGGACAGAGGGAGTACCACATGTCAATGATAAAGGCAAGCCGAGGCGTGTTCCCTTGGGTTTGCGGCGTGCCGGACCGACTGTGTGAGGGTGTGGTGCGACCGCGACAGACGTGTGTAAGTGTACCGCCTTTTCATTTTGAACTTGTAAATCGTAACATTTGGTTTGCGAGTGAGCGACTTTGATTTTAGTACTGTGTTAAAAAGAAGGGCGGGGTTTTTCCTTTGCGCGATCGATCGATACAAATCTTGATTAGAAATGCGACGGCGAGGCAGGCTAGTTTGGCCCATGGTCGGATTGTTGACATGCGTTCCCACATGCCAGTGAAATGCCAAGCCGGTTGGCGTTGAGCGGCGGGGTAGATCGATCGTGTGCTGGTCTGATGCGAACGCGATAGGCGTGCTGTGAGTGTTCCTTTTCCTCATTTTAAACTTGTGAAGATAACCCCCTCAAAAAATTGTGAAGATAACACTTGGTTCTTTGCCTTCGCGCGATACATTGACGGAAATCCTGATTATAATGACGCGGAATTTTCTACTAAATCCCGTAAAAAGGCGTCCTCTGCGCCCCTCCGGCCGCAATCATCGCGCTAATCATACTTTCTATTTGAATTCCTTCCCCATTATGGTGACATCGATGATGTCGCGATCGTTGTGGCTTTGGTGAAGTGCGTTCGACGGAGCGCACCATTGAGGCAGACGACGGTCATGTCGTTCGGAAGTGCCGCCTGGAAGCCAAGACAACCGCCTTCTTTGCATCCAGGAAGTCTGTAGGAGACAGCAACTATCGTGTCACCGTGACCGTTGGATGCGACGTGACCACGTTGTTCGAGCTCGAGCTGCCGCAAGGGGACTCGAACGTGACCGTGTACCCTTACATGGGCACCGGTTTACTGTCGGAAAGGCTCTTCCGTGTTGGGGACCCGTCTAGCCTATGCAAACAACGAAAATGCCAGCGATTTTGAGGAGAGATTGCACCGGTAGAATTTAAATGGCTTGAGTGAAATAACAACCTTGAAATAGAATGAACAGATCTTGAATGTAAACATGAAACTTCTGAGATAATTTGGGCACTCAGGGTAAGAATAGAGAGAGGTGGATGATTAAGAGTTGCACCGGCATGGGAAAACATTCGAAACGATGAAAGGATATGATCAACACCGAAAGCTTGAATTGAATCCACCGAAAGAAAATGAGAATGGCAAATGACAAACTAGCAACTCCTGAGCACCTTCCCGAGGAATTCGCTGGATGAAACTTGAAGAAAAGAATGAAGAGATATTTCACGTGAATAAAATGAATGCTTGAATCGAGACTTTAGACTCCGTGAAGAAAAATGGTGGGTGGGTGGGAAAAAAGAAAAACAACTTGGGATGAGTGAAGCGAACAAATCCTCAGGTTCTCAACGATGCTCATATGGAATAACTTGAAGAGAAGTGCACCGGTTGAAAAAGGATTGGCAACAATCGAAAAATACCCGTGTGATCCTAAAAAAAATTGAAGGGGAAGAGTAGAAGAATCAAAACACCTACGTCACAATTCCTCACCAGAGCAACGAAGGGGATAAGGAGTAAAAAGAATTCCTACTCTCCGATATATAACTAGACTCCGAAAATAGTTTTTCTTCTAGACTCGACAACGGCCAAGCTACGATCAATCAAAGGGGCTCCTATGGTCGGTCGAGGCTCTGATACCAACTTGTCACGCCCAATATGCGATCCTATCCTCGAGGAACTCGGAGGTCCCACCATGTATAGAAGCGCATATTGAAGACGCTTGCAAGGTGGATATCATTATATCATACCATATACATAATAGATGGGGATACAGTCAAATATATACACTCATCACAAGAATACATCAATACATAACAAACACCATACAGAAGAGCAGAATCGGACTACGGATGAAATCAAACAAAAAGAAGAACGACATCCACCCTGCTATCCCAGGCTGCCGACCAGGAACCTATCCCAAGATCGACGAAGAAGAAGAACTCCAAAAGCAAACGCGCATCGCTCTCTTGTCAAATCATCGCATTGCCTGTACCTGCATCTGTTGTTGTAGTAACCTGTGAGCCACGAGGACTCAGCAATCCCATAACCATGGGTATCAAGACTAGCAAAGCTTAATGGGTATGGAAGGGGTAAGGTGGTGAGGTTGCAGCAAGCACTAAGCATTATATGGTGGCTAACTTACAAGTACCAGAATAAGAAGAGTAAACTACGCGTAACGGTCGCAAACTAATAATGATCAAGAAGTGATCCTAAACACCTACTTACGAGTCAAACATAACCCCACCGTGTTCTCTTCCCGAACTCCCTCGAAAAGAGACGATCACGGTTACGCACGCGGTTGGTGTATTTTATTTAGCTTTAGTGTCAAGTTCTCTACAACCGGAGGTTATAAATATTCAAGTTGCCACATAACCGCGGGCATGGCTTCGCGTAAGATTTAACCCTGCAGGGGTGTTCCAACCTGGTCCATCACAAACCAACACAAGCTGCGGTGGAAAGACCTCAACCTCAAGAAAACCGATCAACCTCGAGTCAGCCCGAAGTATCCTCGGAATCCCGGTGCACAAGACATTTTGACAATCGTAACGCAAGTCCAGCAAGACCTCCCGGCGTGTCGACACCCTGATAGTAGCCGCGCGTATCTCGTCTCAGGCCACGACCGGATGGGACATCCTACGAGTAAAACCAATACCTTGAGTTTCCCCGTGGTGGACCCGCAGTCTACCTGTTTCGGACCAACACCATCGGCACTGGCCCACCGGTATTATGTTGAATTAAGAATCCCCGGGTAGCGCTAACTCCCTATGCATATTAATTATTTAATTCAATATTATTATGTTAGCAAATGTTAAAACCAAAGTTGGGCCTGGCTGGAAGCGGTTATTCAAAGCAAACTGTCAAGAGGGTCCCATACCCCTGAGCATGTTAGGAACGCTAATCAAGGATCATAACACCAGTATTACGGAAACTAAGGCGGCATGAGTGGAACAAAACACTAGGCAAAAGGCCGAGCCTTCCACCCAAAACCAAGTATATAGATGCATTAATTAAATAAGAGATATTGTGATATCCCATGATATCCATGTCCCAACATGGTACAACCTGCAACTGCACCTGCAACTAGCAATGCTATAAGAAAGGTGCTGAGCAAAGCAGTAACATAGCCAAACAACGGTTCGCTGGGTAAGGGTGGTTAGAGGCTGTATCATGGCATATGGGAGGCTGGCATATATGTGGTAAGAAGCGCGACATAGCGATAGCATCGAGACAACTAGCAAGCAAAGATAGTAGAGATATCCAAGGTCATGATCATCTTGCCTGAAATCCTGCTCGGAAGAAGATCGAGTCCATGAAGAAGATGAACCAACGTAGTCGAATGAATCCTCACAATCGCAACGAAAGCAGAACTATCGAGAAGAAGCACAACCGGAAAGAAGCAAACAACATGGTAAACACACAAGCATAAACATGGCATGATGCACAACCAAATATGATGCATGACAAGATTAAACATTGTTAAACATGGCAAGAGATGAAGCATAAGCAATCCATGCATCTAGGCAAGTTTAAATGAGGCCGGAAACACAAATAACAATTCCGGAACATCCTCATATGCAAATTTCGAAATTGGTACTGATCTGAATTAAACACAATGTTAAAGTGGTTAAACAGCAAATTAACATGCATCATGATGATCTACATTTTTTTCTAGTCAAGTTACATATGTAGAACATTTAATTCGGAGCTACGGTTTAGAAGATATGATCTAAACAAGTTTAACATGGCAATAATGCAAAATGCATGCAAACATCAACCACAAACACTCAAATCAAGAATGAAACATGACATTATGAAACTACACACAAATCTAAGCAAGATTCATATAGGACATGATCAAAACAGAGCAACGGTTCAACCAATACAATCAACACAAGTTATAACAACAATCTGCCCAAAACAGCAACATAGCACTTTGCAAGCATCAAAACAGCAAGCTACAGGATCACAACATGCACAAACTTGATATGCACTTAAAGTAGACATAACATACTTTAATTTGTCTTTAAGGTTCAGGTTCATAGGCATCAAGGTTAAGTCAATATGGTCCATGCAAAATGCAATGTTCTGCTACAGATTAGGACTTGGTGGAAAACATGGCATATATATGAGCAGAGTTAAAATGATGCCATGTTGGAGACAAGAAGCAAATATGCTACATTGCTAGAACATGGCATCAAATGGTACATCATGGTAGTACATAACATGGAGCTCAAGTCATACAACATGGGCATAATCATAGGAGCAATAGATTCATGGCATTCATCAAAACAATATGCAACCGTGAACTAAGTTGATTCTCGGACAGTGAAAAATTAGGAATGCAACAGTAACATTATGATGCCGACTTGGGATGCACATAATAGCAAGCAAAGCAATTTTACTATCTATGAAATTGACATGAGCATACAGTAGACATGGCAATCTTCAAATTACTCCATTGGCACAAATTCATAGGATGCACAGATTAATTACTATGATTTTTACAAAATGGAACATCCTGTTAACAGGTTGACAGTTTTATCATGATGGCAACTTGAGAGCAACAAGAGACATGCTACAGCAAGATTACATAGAAACCAAGGGCATGGCATCAAAGTAGACATCACATAGACCAAAACTCATGAAGGAACCATATGCATATGAGCTCTAGATTAGTCGCAACCATCAAGCAAAGTTGACAAGTTTTATCACAGACAGTTTTTTAACTTAGAACAGCAACATTGACTAGGCATGTTTACAAGCTCATGGCAGTCACATCATGGCATATCATGGCATGAAATAAATACTAACAGCAAGAAGACATGAAAATGCTCCAAAGACATGTTGACAAGATGCTCATATGACATTTGCATTGAATCACACAAAAAATGACAATGTGACAAATATTAACAGTTTTCTGCAGTTAACATCATGAGGCACATTTGCAACAGAGATTATGACATGAAGATGAAGCCTAACATGAATGCAACAGTGACCATCATGTAGAGCACGAAGAGTAGGTCAATTTACATATACGAATCATTTACATAGGATGAACATGCACAAAGTTACAAGCACCCAAACATGCATGCATGATGTTGAAATCTGAGGACTGCCGTTTTATACCTAGCGAGAAATGGGACGGCGAGGTACCGAGGATCTGGGGATCCCGTTTGGATGGCGGGACGAATCGGTCCAGGGCCGGAGCTGGACGACGCGATGCCGGGACGACGGTGTACCGGGACGGTGCGGACGCGAGGCGTGTTTGGTTCGCCGGACGGACGGATCCGCGCTGGATCGGGACGGAGCCGTCCAGTCGCGGTGATGGCTCCTAGAGCCATGGCCGAAGCTGCACGCCGGCGAGCTCGGCGGGGCGCGGCGAGGCTTGGCCGGGGACGACGTGGGGACGGCCGGATCCGAGGCGGAGAGCGGGAAACGGGCGAATCCGGGGCGAGACAGCCGGATCTGCGTGGCGGCGGGCTGAGCTCCGAGCTCGGGTGGTGGCAGGCATGGCGGAGCTCCTGCGGGAGAGAGAGATCGAGGGTGAGAGAGAGGAAGGAGATAGGAACAAGACAGGGAGGAGAAGGGCTCGGGGTCCGGCCTGGCATGGGCGGCGACGTGGCTCGGGTCGCCGGTGGCGGCGCTGGTCGCCGGACGGTGGCGAGGCCGCGGCGGCGGCGGCGAGGCGCGCGAGGGTCGGAGGCGCTCGGGTGAGCGGCTCGGAGGGGCAGAGTGCGGGCGCGGGGCGCGGCCCGGTTCGAGCCCAGGGCGGGCCTGCTATGGGCCTCGCGGGCCGCGGTGGCTGGTGGTGGTGGAGGGCGATGTGGCTGGCTTGGATTGGCCGAGGGCGCGGCGAAGGCGGCGCCAAGTGGTGGAGGGCGGCTGGAGCAGCGCGGATTCTGAGGAGGGAGGTAGGGGAAGACTAGGGGGCTAGGGTTTCCAGAATTGGAAGGGAGAACCTTCCTTTTATAGGCAGGAGGGGCTAGGAGAGTGGTTTTGGGGTGGTTTTGGAGCCCTCCGATCGTGATCCGACGGCTCCGGTCGGAGGGGGGCTAGGCTAGGCTAGGTGGGCTATGTAGGAGGGGTTTGGGCTGAGGAGAGAGGGAGGATGGAAGCCCGGCATGGTTTCGGAACACCGAAACGTCCGACGTTTATCCGGCTATAGTGTCGTTATAGTTATCCGTTGGGGCATCAAACGACCTCCGAATGGAACAAAATTTGGCAGGCGGTCTACCTGCAATATAATAAGACCGCACGCCAACTTTCAACCCATTCTGAGAACATTTTATCCCACTTATAAAATAATATTCGGAGGTGCCGCGGGCGCGTGCGAGTGTGTCGGGACTCAGAACGGTCAACGGAAGGGACGGGGAGAATGAAAACTACGAACGGGTGCAAGTCTTATGAAAACATGCGAATGAAATGCACATGATGACATGGCGAAGTGCAACAAGCAAACGAATCACATGGCAATGATGGAAAAAAATGGAAGGCATCTGGAGCATCGGTCTCGGGGCGTCACATTACCCTCCCGGCACTACGTTCGTGGAGAAGCTTCTTGGCGAGGAAGGTGCTGGGATGTGTCCGGCATGTCTCGCATACACCATCAAACAAGTACAATAGTACCGCTTATCTAGGCTTTCGCCATCCTATTGATGCACATACGAGAATTTTTAAATCATATAATGCTCTATGTACGTTTGGTCTTGTCACTAATAAGTACTACTATATTTGTACCCATTGAGTAACTGGTACTACTTGGTGAATGTTGCGTAGCCGTGGATGTCCGAGCTAAATTAGAAACACAGTCATGATCAAACGAGATGTTACCATTGGGCTCCACCACTCCACCAGCCGGAATCACCTTGGCCTATTTGATTTGCAGGATCCTCAAAACGAAAGAATCGCAAAAATATAGGATTGTTCTCTTTGGATAGGAATGGCCTGGATTTGAGTATAGGATTAGGATTGTGTGTTTGATGTCATAGAAAAGACAGATGAATTTTTAAAATACTCCTAGGTTGGAGTAGATGCAGGATTTCGAGTGCAGCGATTCGGTGCCCAGGCTCATCTGCACCTGGTCAGAAAAAAAAATCACAAAAAAATAAAAAAATTCCAATTTTTCTTGCATGGTAGAAAATTTGATGCATGAGGTCCGCTCCAATTTTCAAATCATTTGGACATCTGAGTAGCTCTCGGCAAAAAAGACAAATCAGGTCAGAATAGTGCATGAACAGTGAACTTTTTTACAGACCCCAAATTTGTCTTTTTTGCCGAGAGCTGCTTAGATGTACCAATGATTTGAAAATTGGAGCGGACCTCGCGCATCAAATTATCTACCATGGAAAAAATTGGAATTTTTTGAATTTTTCTAGTATTTCTTTTGATTTTTTTCGTCAGCGCAGGTGCAGATAAGCCTGGGCTCAGAAGACGATTATCGCAAGATTTCCTATTATTAAATGTAGCACAATAGCTTCGTTCGTCCAGCTTACTGCAGGAAAGGTCGTTTCTAGAAGAAGACGATGGAGAAGTGTGTCGGGACCCCGATCCTAAGTCACACCGATCTAGCATAAGACACATCATATCACTTTGTGGCCTCACGCACGGTAACCCACGGCTGCCGCCATTACCTTGGCTGGGACCGTTTGCGTCTTTTGGCTCACGTATATGATTGTGATGCTAGCATCCATATGACAGAGAACCCGGGTCGACATGACTAGTCATAAACCAAGGTGGCACAAACGTACAGGGACAGGCATACGTAACCCAGCAATGCACGTGTCGGTCATCAGCGTGTGCAACCGAGTCGTAGCAAGCTACAAGGACTCCAGTAAAACACCGCGTGACATTTCCCCGTAGGGACAGACACAGGAGCAAAGAAGGATACATGCCGGTCAATCCATGTGTTCCGGAGTAGTAGCAAACTACCATGGCTCAGTGGAAGCACTAGGAGGCATTTCCCTATAGGAAAGGCTACCAAAGGCAGATAACTAGGTGTCGAATCCCACACAAACCAATGCATTTCAAACATACGCACAATATGCACGATATGTGTAGATACAACATGGCATCACAACATAACTCTACGACTCGAAGTATTTATTTAAGAGTCTCCGAAGAGCCTTACATAGCATGATATTACAAACATGGGTCTCATGACCCAACATACAAAGTCATACAAGCAACGGAAGCACAAACATGTCTGAGTACAGACAACTACAAAAGAAAAAGGCTGTAACATCCCAAATTTTCAATTTGGAATGTTTTACAATTATAGTTAAGCATCTACTGCATTTTGATTGAAATTGAGTGGCATTTGAGTTCGGATTGAATTTGAATTTATTTCGAACTGGCATTTGAATTTCATTTCAAAATTCCTGACAAAATACTTTGATCAAAAAGTAAGAGAGGAGGTAACATGACACCCCAAAAGTCAGAAGAGAATAATGCCAAAAGTATTTGAATTCAAATTTGAGTTTATTTGGAATTTTCAAAAAAATGTTTTTTATAAAGTTTTTGTTTTGCCTCTGAAAAATAGTTCATCTTGTAGGATTTATTTTTCGGATATTTTTGATATATAATATGTATATATAATATTTTTCTTCTTTTCTAGTAATTTCTTTTTCTCCCTCTGTTAAAAAAACTTTTAGCCAACGCCAGGCCGGCGCTAAACGCCAGGCCAGCCGGCCCACTGGCCGCAGCCCACCACCGCCCACGGCTTGCCACACCCGAACCGCCTCCACATCGGCCGCCAGCCACACTCTCTCTCTCTCACACTCACATGCGGGCCCCACCTTCCCTAACCCCTCGCCCACGACACGCCGAACCAGAGCACACCCGGAGCGCCGCCGCCACTCTGATTCTCTCAGGATCGCGTCCCGCATTTTCCCCTCGCCCAAGGACTGTGTCCTATATAAAGCTAGTCTCGGCCTCCCTCGACCCCCCCTAAAACCTCTCGCAAAAAACCCCCGTAGCTCACGCCCTCGCCGTCCCGATCTCGTCAACCGCCGCAACTTCTGCCATCGATATTCCCCGCCGGTGAGCACCCCCAGCCTCTCTAGTTCCGGCCATCGGCCTAGCCCAACTCCACGCACTTCTTTGACATATTTTTGCTCGACGATTTCCATCTACAGAGAGCACCCCGAGCTCGCACGCCCTCGCCGGAGCGCCCGGAGCCCCGAAGCTCCGCCACACCACCTAGCTGCCGTCTGTCGTCGTACAGCTTCGCCGAGACCATCCCCGAGCTCCTCTCGACGCGCCGCACCCGCCTGACCCATCCGTCGCCGCCGAAGATCCCCGGAGGAGCCCCGCCACCGACGCCCGAGCCGCGCCACCGTCGACCTCCTCGCTGTAAGCCGCCGCTGCCTCCCCCTGTTGGATCTGTAATCTACGCCTTAGATTAGATCAGCGAACAGTTATGTTTTTTTATTTTAGATCGGTTTTTATTACAGCTTATTTTGGTTAGATCGAACCGGCCCGACCGGTTTTCTTTTTATTTAAACACGCGCGTGCGGTTCTGCTAGATCTCGGCCAACCGCCTGATAGCTCCTGTCAAACAGCCCTCCTAGCCACTCGCAGCATGCCACGTGTCCATTGCCCGATCAATAGTTTTTTTTTATTTTGTTTTTTGTTTTAAAAACAGAATAGTTCCTGTCTTAAAATTTTAATATCTCCTAGGATAATTAGTATTTTTAGATGATTCTTTTTGCACTAGATTAGAAATTTTATGAAGTTTCTGTAGATATCAAGTTTGACCAGTTTTGAAAGTCTGAATTTGAATTTGCATGAAATGTGCTCAAATCACTAGATTGGCTATAACTTGAGCTAGGAGTATTATTCTTGAGTGATTCTTTTTGCTACAGGTTCTATGTGACTTTGTTTATCAGTAGTAATTAATTGGCGAATTTTAGAATTATTTAAAATTAGGTTTTAACGAAAACAGTACTATTTTAGTGTTTTATAGGTTTTGTGCTATTTCTTTTAATCTTAATTGCTTTAAACTGTTTTCTTTAGTTCTTTTTGACATATTCTTTTTAGTTTCTGTTAAGTTATCAGTAGCTATCTCATTTGTAGTAAAAAAAATATTTTTTGTATTTTATTTCTTTTATCCTACTAGAAAACTTGTTTTGAGCATTATAGGAGTTTTACAAATGATTTTAATATGATTCTTTTTGCATAAAACTTTCTATGTGTTTTTCTTTCTCTTAATTATTAAAAACTTTATTTTTGATCTATTAAAAAATTTATTAGTGGCAGAAAACTTATTTGTAGCTTGTTTTACTTGTAGCAGGACTTTGCCTTGAGTCCTAGTGTTTTCTTTGATTTTGTTTTTGGTTTCTTTGTGTGTTTCAATGATTGTGTTATTATTAGTTTTACTTGATGTTTTAGTGTTAAGTTGTATGATGGTATGCTTATGTTATGAATGTTTGTTCTCGATAGATTATCCTGAGTGCGAGGCTTGCTATTACGAGTCGTTAGAGTTTGAAGATCATCACCAAGGCAAGTCATTTGATCATGTATTTCATTACCTATGATTATTATTGCATTAGTTGTTATCCTCCCCACCATGCATGCAAGTAGGTGAATTTGAGTTATGTTCTTGAGTAGTATCATGTGGTAGGTTGAACCCAAATCCCCATGTTACCAATGCCCGGGAACGTTGTAGTTATTTTTGCTATGCTTCATAGACGGGGTTGGTTGAGTGAATTACATGGGAGTTGTGAGAGTTAAGTTGATGACTACAACCCAAGACTTCAAGATCTCAAGACAGACTTCAATTCACTACTGGGTGGAGGAAGGATGGAAGGGCACCCTGGTGTACCCAGTGGTTGACCCAGGGATGCATGGAGAAGCGCCATGACATCTTGCAGAAAGCTTCACCCAGCCACGAAGAGACGGATGGATATACCTTGACCGGAAGCTTACCTGTGCAGCCGCAAGTCACTATGGGCTCTGGCTTGGTCGACCCTAGGCGTTACTCTGGACGGACGGTGCCAGCAGATGTAGAAGAACGATAGGAAATGGATGGGCACCGACAGTGGCCAGAGGAACTCTATGGAAGATCATGTTTTGTTCGTCCCGTCTTCAAACACCATGCAGTAAGAGGACATAAAGGAGGGAATGATTCTTGCTGGTAAAGTGCACAAGACTCTGCAGAGTGGAAACCTAATCGATTAGCCGTGTCCCCGGTTACGGACATCTGAGCCTCTGGAATTGGATTTATCTGGAACTCTCAACACCAAAATAATTAATTGATGGGTTAATAATGATTGGGTATGAGACATTGGTTGGCAGAACCATCTCATTAACAACAATAATTTTGTAGTAATTGCAAGCAAGCTTTTTTGTTGTAGGGAAAATTTTGTTTTTTGCAAAAACTTAAACTTAGAGCCCCACAGCCAAAATTGCATATAGTGATAGCATTTTATTATCATTTTCTCTCTATGACTTGCCGGCATATTCAAAATGCTGACCTACATGGCTGCAACGTCTCATGTTGCAGAGGTTTATTCCGACCAGGAGTGAGGCTACGATCTACGCTCGATGATTGCCCTTTGGAGTCGGATGGACTCGCTACCTTCTACATTTCCGCAGTAGTTTATCTCATGAGTTGGCCTTCGGCCGAATTTATTCTGATGTAATAAAGACTCTATATGAGATTCGATGTAATAAATCAGGTGTGATTGAACTTTGATATTTTCATCAATGTACTGTGTGTGCCAGCATGATCTTGAGATGGTACAGTTACACAGAGACTTGACCGTTTTCGGGTCGGGTCGTTACAGAGATGGTATTCAGAGCACACGCTGACCGTAGGACGTAACCCCTAGGATCGGAAGGCCATAGGAAGAAATTACTTTATTTTATGTTTTTATTTTTCCTTAATTCTCCCTTGTTCATTTCTGACTTCTCCCCGATTTCAACATTTTAGATGGCCGCCGAGTTCCCCCCAGTCCTGCTGCCGGAGTTTTGCCAGCCGGATGAGACGATGCCTTTCGGCAAGCAACTAGTTCAGATCATCAGGGAGTTGAAGATTGCTCTGCCTTCCATCACCGGGACTCCTACCATGGCACTTCCGACAGACACTCGTTATAGGATTGTGGTGCACATACCATGGAGGACCTTCGGAAGATTCTCGGTGCCCATTGACTTCCAGTTTACTTCCCCCACTTGGATCCTCGGGAGGAACATGGCTATTCATCATGCACCTGGACACATCCGGGAGGAGTGCAGGGCCGAGCTCATCAAATCAGACCTCACCATGATCTCCTGCAGAACTGCAGATGGAAAGATCATCCGCACCGTGAATGACGACTCCATCCTCTCATTTGTCCAAGACTTGGAGGCTCACATCAGGACTCTGGAGGTTCAGACGCGCAGAAGCACGAAGATGTTCAGGAAGCTGCTGTTCCGTGAACTGGATTTGGAGGACAAAGTGTGCGAAGACCACGATGAGGATGAAGAGGAAGTCAAGGACCTTCTGGAGAGGATCCAGAACTTGAAGACTTATATTGCCACGATGGAAGAGAAGATGGACCTGGGAGAAGACCTTTATCCAAATGGTGATGATGGACCCTTAGTGAGCAATGATGAGGACTGCGAGGAGAGCACCACTGAAGGACGCACCAAGAGAAGACGCACCATCGGAAGATGCACCACTGGAGGACGCACCACCGGAAGATGCACTGCTGGAGGACACACCACAAGAGGCGACAACATGGATATCTGAGGAGGACACTTAGTCATGACCGCCATGTTATTTTTATTTTTCTTGTTGATCGATTAGGCCGATGTTTTTGATTTGTCGTAAGACTTGTATTCCGAGTTTGAACTATGATTGAGTTGAATAAATGAATGATTGGTGTGATAATGATTGTTGCATGCATATGGGTAGTGTTGTTTTCTCTTTAGACCCTTGTTCTATTCTAATTCTCATCCACTCTAAAACATCAGATGCCTCTGAGACGTGACCCCGGATTCAACTTCCCACTGGAGCTCACTCTGCTGATCCAACAGCAGAATGCCTTGATGCAGATGTTGATCTAGAACCAAGGCAGCAACAACAACAACAACAACAACAACAACAACAACAACAACAACAACAACAACAACAACAACAACAACAACAACAACAACAACAATCCACCGCCACCACCCCTTGTCGACAACCTGACCCGTTTCTTAAGGTTGAATTCGCCGGTGTTCTCTAGCAGCACCAAGTCGATTGTTGCTGATGATTGGCTCCGCAAGATCGGAAGGGAGCTAGTAACTACTGGATGCACAGATACGGAGAAGGTGCGCTTTGCCGCACATCAGCTTGATGGACCCACAGCCTCCTGGTGGGAGAACTACACCACCACTTTCCCCATTGCCACAGTTACATGGGATCAATTTCACCAGGCCTTCCGCACCGCTCATGTCTCAGCTAGTGCCATGAGTTTGAAGAAGCGTGAGTTCCGCAACTTATGCCAGGGGAATCATACTGTGGCGCAGTACGTGGACGAGTTCAGTCAGTTAGCTCGCTATGCCCCAGATGATGTGGCCACAGATGCCGCAAAGGAGGAGAAATTCCTAGAAGGACTCAATGATGAACTGGGAATGCAGCTGATGGTGGCTACCTTCAACAACTACCAGGAGTTGGTAGACAGGCCATCATCCTTGAAGGCAAGCAGCAGCAGATAGAGAACCGCAAGCGGAAGTATGGCCAGGGAAAGTACAGCTCTAGAGCTCAGCAAAAGCCCCATTACACCACTTACAACGGGAATACCGGATCAGGATCTGGTAAGTTTGGAGGACACACTCACCACACCCATGGAGGGCATACTCATGGAGGAAATGGGAACAATCGTCCCAACAACAACAACTTCAAGAATGGAAATGGAGGCAATGGCAACCAGCACCGTCCTGCTCTGGCTCAGAAGGATCTGAGTCATATCACTTGCTTCAAGTGCAAGAAGACGGGACATTATGCCACCGAATGTCCCGAGGCCAAGCAGGGAAATGGAAACGGCAATGGCAATGGAAGCTCAGGAACCAAGAAGCCCAATCCTTTTCCCCGTGCTCATGTGAACCACATTGATGTGGAGGAGGTTTACGATCAGCTAGAGACTGTGGTTGGTAAGTTCTTGTTAAATTCACGTCCAGTATTGGTACTTTTTGATTCTGGTGCATCGCATTCATTCATATCAAGGGTAGTTGTGGAAAAGTGTGGTTTGCCCACTAGAACCCTTAGGAGCCCTCTTTAGGTCAGTTCCCCAGGAGGTGAGATGACGGCAGGCTTAGGTTGTCACTCGAACCTCAGCATCGGAAATCATGAGTTTCCCATAGACTTCATTGTATTGGAGTCACAGGGATTGGACGTAATCCTAGGCATGGATTGGTTGATGAAGTATGAAGGGAACATTAACTGTGCCCGCAAGACGATTTTGCTCACCACCCCGGAGCAGAAGAGGATCAAGTATGTATCCAGGCACACACCGAAGAATACTTGGGTAAATTCCCTCACGGGAGTTGTCCAGGAGGAAGTGCCGGTTGTACAAGACTTCCCCGATGTATTTCCGGAGGAATTGCCAGGCATGCCACCGGACAGGGAGATTGAGTTCCTGATTGAATTGTTGCCAGGGACAGCCCCAATATCCAAGAGACCCTATCGGATGCCCGCTAATGATTTGGAAGAAATCAAGAAGCAGATCAAGGAGTTATTGGAGAAAGGATATATTCGCCCAAGCTTGTCACCTTGGGGAGCCCTAGTTCTTTTGGTAGAGAAGAAAGATAAAACCTTGAGAATGGTTGTAGATTATCGTGCGCTGAATGAGGTGACGATCAAGAACAAGTACCCTCTGCCAATGATTAATGATTTGTTTGATCAGCTGGTTGGAGCCAGAGTATTCTCCAAGATCGATCTCTGATCAGGGTATCATCAGTTGAAGATTCGTGAACAGGATATACCCAAAACAGCCTTCCCCACAAGGTATGGTCTATATGAGTATACCGTCATGTCATTTGGATTGACTAATGCCCCTACATATTTTATGAGTATGATGAACAAGGTATTTATGGAATATCTGGACAAGTTTGTCATGTTGTTCATCGATGATATATTGATATTCTCCAAGAGCGAGGAAGAACACAAGGAACACTTGCGTTTAGTTCTGGAGAAACTCCGAGAACATCAGTTATATGCCAAGTTCAGCAAATGTGAATTTTGGTTGAAGGAAGTCGGATTCGTCGGACATGTTATTTCAGGAGAAGGAATAGTAGTCGACCCCACAAAGGTTGAAGCAGTCACCAAATGGAAGTCACCCACCTTAGTCAAGGAGATCCACAGTTTTCTCGGACTTGCAGGATACTACTGGAGGTTTTTTGAGAATTTCTCCAAGATTGCTAAGCCCATGACTGAGCTGTTGAAGAAGGAAACAAAGTACAATTGGACCGAGGATTGTGAAGCCAGTTTTCAGGAGCTGAAGAAATGTTTGGTTACAGCCCCAGTGCTAATTTTGCCGAACGTGCGCAAGGATTACCAGGTGTATTGCGACGCTTCTCGTCAAGGACTCGGAGGAGTGCTCATGCAGGAAGGAAAGGATGTAGCTTATACCTCCAGACAGCTACGGCCTCATGAGATGAACTATGCCTCACATGATTTGGAATTAGCAACTGTAGTGCACACACTCAAGACCTGGAGACATTTCCTTGTCGGAAACAGTTGCGATGTTTACACGGATCATAAGAGCTTGAAGTACATTTTCACGCAGAAGGAGTTGAACCTCAGACAGAGGAGATGGCTAGAATTGATCAAGGACTATGACATGAGATTGCACTACCACCCAAGGAAAGCAAATGTTGTAGCAGATGCCTTGAGCCGTAATAGTTATGTGAACACCCTCATAGCAGGAGGATTACCCCAGGAGTTAGCCGACGATCTCAAAGATCTCCGATTGGAGATAGTTCTGAGAGGATATGTTGCCACACTGGAGATTCAGTCCACTCTAACAGAAAGAATCCAAGAAGCCCAGAAGTCAGACAAGGAAATTGCAGAGATAAAGGAAAGGATGAGTAAAGGAAAAGCTAAAGGTTTTCGTGAGGATGAACACGGAACTATATGGTTTGAGGATCGTATCTATGTGCCCAACAATCCAGAACTCAGGAAGTTGATACTTCAGGAGGCCCATGATTCACCATACTCGATACACCCAGACAACACCAAGATGTATCTAGACTTGAAGGAAAGTTTCTGGTGGACAGGCATGAAGAAGGATATTGCCGAGCATGTAGCAATATGCGATGTTTGTCAGCGCATAAAGGCAGAACATCAAAAGCCAGCAGGGTTACTTCAACCTTTGCCGATACCCGAGTGGAAATGGGAAAAACTTGGGATGGATTTTATCACAGGATTACCCAGGACTCGCTCAGGTTATGATTCTATCTGGGTAGTGGTTGATCGCTTGACTAAGGTAGCTCATTTCATTCCTGTGAAGACCACACATACAAGTGCTAAGTTAGCCAAGATATACATGACTAGGATCGTATGTCTGCATGGAGTTCTGAGGAGTATCGTGTCAGATAGAGGAACACAATTTACCTCAAAGTTTTGGAATCAGTTACACGAAACTTTGGGTACGAGGCTGGAGTTCAGTACAGCTTTTCATCCGCAGACAGATGGACAGACCGAGAGAGTCAACAAAATTCTGGAGGACATGTTGAGAGCTTGTGCGCTAGACTATGGAGCTAGCTGGGATGATAATTTGCTCTACGCAGAGTTCTCATACAACAACAGTTATCAGACTAGTTTGAAGATGGCCCCTTTCGAATATCCATACGGAAGGAGGTGTAGGACACCATTGTTGTGGGATGGTGTTGGAGACCGAAAACTCTTTGGTCCCAATCTTATCAGAGACTCTGAAGAGAATGTCAAATTGATCCACGACAGACTCAGGATAGCTCAGTCGAGATAGAAGAGCTACGCTGACAGTAAATGCAAGGAAGTAACGTATGAAGTGGGAGACCGACCATATCTCCGTGTGTCTCCACTTCGAGGAGTCAAAAGGTTCGGTGTTAAAGGAAAGTTAGCACCAAGATTCATAGGCCCATACAAAATCCTTGAACGCAGGGGAGAAGTTGCTAACAAACTGGAATTGCCGGAAGGATTGTCAGGAGTTCACGATGTCTTCCACGTTTCCCAGCTGAAGAAATGCCATGCCGAGATGGCTGATATTCCTTTGAGAGACACCGTACCCCTAGAGGGCATACAGCTTGACAGTGATCTGACTTATGAGGAGAAACCCGTCAGGATTCTCGAGACTGCCAACATAATTACCCACAGCAAGATCATCAAGTTTTGCAAAGTTATGTGGAGTCACCACTCAGAGGAGGAAGCCACCTGGGAGCGAGAAGAAGACCTCCGTCGAGACCACCCGCACCTATTTGCTAGCCAATGATGTCTACTACACAACTTGTTCTTGAGTTGGGCCTCCAAGCGCAGAGGTTTGTAGGACAGTAGCAATTTTCCCTCAAGTGGATGACCTAAGGTTTATCAATCCGTGGGAGGCGTAGGATGAAGATGGTCTCTCTCAAACAACCCTGCAACCAAATAACAAAGAGTCTCTTGTGTCCCCAACACACCCAATACAATGGTAAATTGTATAGGTGCACTAGTTCGGTGAAGATATGGTGATACACGTGTAGTATGGATAGTAGATATAGGTTTTTGTAGTGCGAACAATAAAAAACAGCAAGGTAGCAAGTAACAAAAGTGAGCATAAATGGTATTGCAATGCTTAGAAACAAGGCCTAGAGTTCATACTTTCTCTAGTGCAATCTCTTAACAATGCTAACATAATTGGATCATATAACCATCCCTCAACGTGCGATAAAGAATCATTCCCAAGTTCCTATTAGCGGAGAACATAAGATAGAAATTGTTTGTAGGGTACGAAACCACCTCAAAGTTATCCTTTCCGATCGATCTATTGAGCTATTCCTATAAGTGTCACAAACAGCCCTAGAGTTCGTACTAAAATAACACCATATGATACACATCAACCAACTCTAATGTCACCTAGATACTCCAATGTCACCACAAGTATCCGTGAGTTGATTATACGATATGCATCAAACAACTTCATAATCATAATATTCAATCCACACAAAGAACTCCAAGGAGCACCCCAAAGTTTCTATCGGAGAAAAGATAATGAGAACGTGCATCAACCCCTATGCATAGATTACCCCAATGTCACCTCGGGAATCCGCGAGTTGAGTGCCAAAACATGCATCAAGTGAATCAATATAATACCCCATTGTCACCACGGGTATTCATATGCAAGACATACATCAAGTGTTCTCAAATCTGAATATTCAATCCGACAATAACGAAACCTCAAAGGGAAAAGATTCGATTCATCACAACAAGGATAGAGAGGGAAGAAACACCATATGATCCAACTATATTAACAAAGCTCTTGATACATCAAAATCGTGCCATATCAAGAACACAAGAGAGAGAGATCAAACACATAGCTACTAGTACATACCCTCAGCCCCGAGGGTGAACTATTCCCTCCTCGTCATCGAGACCGCCGGGATGATGAAGATGACCTCTGGTGATGCTTTCCCCCCTCCTGCAGGGTGCCGGAAAAGGGTTGTAGATGAGATCGTGGAGGTACAGAGGCTTGCGGCGGCGTAAAAACTCATCTAGGTTAACTTTCGGGGGTTTCTGAATATATATGATTTTTTGGCGTTGGAATCACGCGAAGAAGGGCCACAGGGGGCCCACGAGGCACCAGGGCGCGCCTGGGGGGTGGCGCGCCCTGGTGGCTCGTGGGGCCCCTGTGGGTCTTCTGGCCACCTCCCGAAGCTTCTAGTGTCTCTTATGTTCCAGAAAAAATCGTCAAAAAGTTTCGCTGCATTTGGACTTCATTTGATATGGATTTTCTGGAAAGCCAAAAACAAGCAGAAAACAACAACCTGCACTGGGCACTAGGTCAATATGTTAGTCCATGAAAATCATATAAAATCCATATAAAAGTGCACCAAAATCATACAAAACTACAATAAACATGGCATGAATACTTCATAAATTATAGATACGTTGGAGACGTATCAGCATCCCCAAGCTTAATTCCTGCTCATCCTCGAGTAGGTAAATGATAAAATAAATAATTTATGAAGTGTGAATGCTAGCATAGTGCATAAGTTTGATCAATGATAATTTCAATCACTTTTTCTAGCATCAATATATATCATAATCAGTAGCTCATCTCATAAAACTTCTCATGATCAAGTAGCAAGCTATTCACATGTTTAAAGTATAGGCCATAAACTTTCTTGAAAACTAACAAACTATGTTCTCAGTCATCAAACAATTGCAATTCATCTTATTTTCAGGAAGGGTCTATGTAAGAGCTTTGATCTAGCAAATTCCACATACTCAACCATCTTTTAGTCTTCCATGATTGCTGACACTCAAAGCATATTTTTAGAACAAACCGTTTCAGTCAAACACATAGGAAGATAGGGGCTTAATGTTTCACCTCCCAACTTATTTATCTCAGGGATAATGTCAACAATAATAACTCATGATCACCTATATTCAACTGGATATATGTGCCTGGATCTTTCCCTACCACATGATGCTTGCCAACTAAAGAATAAGTAGAGCGAAATAGGGATGAACATTAATGACTCTTGCATAAAAGTAAATACAGAAAAGTAAAAGATAGGCCCTTCGCAGAGGGAAGCAGAGGTTGTCATGCGCTTTTTGTTATTGGATGCACAAGCCCTTAATGCAAAGGAACGTCACATTATATTGCCCCTTGTGATAGCAACCTTTATTATGCAGTCCGTCGCTTTTATTTCTTTACCATCACAAGTTCGTACAACGCTTATTTTCCCTTACAATAAAAGATCATACATATTTTAGGAGCAATTTTTATAGCTTTTTGCACCGATGACAACTTACTTGAAGGATCTTATTCAATCCATAGGTAGGTATGGTGGACACTCATGGCAAGAAACTGGGTTTAAGGGTTTTTGGATGCACAAGTAGTATCTCTACTTAGTACGAATTTTTGGCTAGCAAAAGATCCTAAGCAAGCACCACATGTTGGAGGATCCATAACAATATAACTTCTATGCAAATATACCCAAACATAACTCATTACGTTGTCTTCCTTGTCCAACTTCAACTAATTTGCTCAAGTTTGAAAATAATTAATGGGTATTCACAATCATAAAAGATGTCCAATATAATATATTTATATGTGAAAGTTCTCTTCCTTATACTAATCATTCATGAATTGCTTGTATGACCAATATTGTGATTGTCAAGCTTCAATAGAATTCACTTTCTAACCCAATGTGAAACTACTACTAAACATGAGACAAGCATATGAAGCACATATAATTTCAAATTTATGATATTCAATTTATTCAACAATTTACTCATAGGATATAAGTGAAGCACAAGAGTAAATGACAAACTACTCCAAAAAGATATAAGTGAAGATCAAATGAGTAGTTAAGTAAATAGGTAGATATGTGAGGACTCTCTCTCATTTAAAAATTTCAGATATTAAGTATTTTATTCAAACATCAAGAAAAACAAAATGAAATGACATTCCAAGAATAGCACATATCATGTGAAAAAGCAAAAACTTAGGCTCAACCAAAACTAACCGATAATTGTTGATGAAGAAAGGTGGGATGCCTACCGGGGCATCCCCAAGCTTAGATGCTTGAGACTTATTGAAATATTAATTTGGGATGCCTTGGGCATCCCCAAGCTTGAGCTCTTGTGTCTCCTTAATTCCTCTCATATCACGGTTTCTCCTAAATCTTAAAAACTTCATCCACACAAAACTCAACAAGAACTCGTGAGATAAGTTAGTATAAATCAACTCAAAACCTTAACATTCTCTACTGTAGAAAATCACAAAAATTATAATTAAACATTGCATACTAAATGCCTCTTCATATTTAATACTCCTATCCACAAATAGAAACCTTAAACAAGCAAACATATGCAAACAATGTAACCATAACAGCAATCTGCCAAAACAGAACAGTCTGTAAAGGGTGAATAAGAATTAATACTTCACTAACTCTAAAAATTCTGAAAAATTACCAAGTGACAGAAAACTCATGCATGCTTACTGTGTAAAAATTTCAGATTTTTATTATGTTCTGACTATTCAGGAATATTCTGGACATAACAGAAAACTTTCTGTTTTCAAACAGCAACACATGAACTTGCAAACTGAGCATGGTAAAGGCTATAATTGGCATTTTATTGAACTAAAAGATACAAAACATGATTATTGATAACAGCAAGCAAATATCAACAAAAGAAAATGACTCTCCAAGCAAAACTCATATTATGTGACGAATAAAAATATAGCTCCGAGTGAGGTTACCGATAGTGTTGAAGACGAAAGAGGGGATGCCTTCCGGGGCATCCCCAAGCTTAGGTGCTTGGGTGTTCCTTGAATATTACCTTGGGGTGCCTTGGTCATCCCCAAGCATAGGGTCTTGCCGCTCCTTATTCTCCTCATATTGATTTCTCACCCAAAACTTGAAAACTTCAATCACACAAAACTTAACGGAACTTCGTGAGATAGGTTAGTATGATAAAAATAAATCATCCACTTAGGTACTGTCAAGACAAGATTCATAGTTGTTCTCACATAATTCCTACTGTATTCTATCATTTCCAAAATTTATATTACTCAATATAAGTTATGGAAACAC
Source organism: Elymus sibiricus (assembly GCA_039707655.1). Taxonomy (NCBI): domain Eukaryota; kingdom Viridiplantae; phylum Streptophyta; class Magnoliopsida; order Poales; family Poaceae; genus Elymus; species Elymus sibiricus. The sequence goes on from CM077676.1 coordinate 287,807,918, forward strand.
TAAAACAAGCAAACTATGCACCGAAAACAGAATCTGTCAAAAACAGAACAGCATGTAGTGAGTGATTTAAAAACCATATTTCTGTACCTCCAAAAATTCTGAAAAATTAGGACAACGTAAAAAATTTGTAACCCAATACTGTGTAAAAATTGCAGAATTTTCTCACGCTCCAGTACAGAATAGAAATTCCAGCACTGGACGCAAAAGTTTCTGTTTTTGCACAGAATCAAACCAACAAGCATCCACACTATCCCAAAGGCTTTACTTGGCACATTATTGAAAGAAAACATATAAAACATGATTACCATAGTAGCTTAATCATGTTTACACACAAAAACAGTAGTTAGAAATATTGGGTTGTCTCCCAACAAGCGCTTTTCTTTAATGCCTTTTAGCTAGGCATGATGATTTCAATGATACTCGCATAAAAGTAAAGAATTGAAACACAAAGAGAGCATCATGAACGATATGACTAGCACATTTAAGCCTAACCCAATTCCTATGCATAGGTATTTTGTGAGCAAACAATTTATGGGAGCAAGAATCAACTAGCATAGGAAGGCAAAACAAGCATGACTTCAAAACTTTCAACATAAAGAGAGGAAACTTGATGTTGTTGAAATATGTAGAAGCATATATTCCTCTCTCAAAATAATTTTCAGTAGCATCATGAAGAAATTCAACAATATAGCTATCACATAAAGCATTATTTTCATGATCCACAAGCATAGAAATTTTACTACTCTCCACATAAGCAATTTTCTTCTCATTCATAATAGTGGGAGCAAACTCAACAAAATAACTATCATGAGATGCTTGATTGGCATAATCCAATTGAAAATTAAAATCATGATGACAAGTTTCATATTTACCATTATTCATTATAGCATACATGTCATCACAATAATCATCATAGATAGCAACTTTGTTATCATAGTCAATTGAAACCTCTTTCAAAATAGTGGCATCATCATTAAATAAAGTCATGACCTCTCCAAATCCACTTTCATAAATATAATCATCATAAATAGGAGGCATGCCGTCATCATAACAAATTTGCACATCAAAACTTGGGGGACTAAAAATATCATCTTCATAAAACATAGCATCCCCAAGCTTGTAGTTTTGCATATCATTAGCATCATGGACATTCAAATAATTCATACTAGCAACATTGCAATCATGCTCATCATTCAAATATTTTATGCCAAACATTTTATTGAATTCTTCTTCTATCAATTGAGCACAATTTTCCGATCCATCATTTTCAAGAAAGACATGATAAAGACGAATAATATGAGGCAACCTCAATTCCATTTTTTTGTAGTTTTCTTTTATAAACCAAACTAGTGATAAAATAAGAAACTAAAAGATTCGATTGCAAGATCTAAAGATATACCTTCACGCACTCACCTCCCCGGCAACGGCGCCAGAAAAGAGCTTGATGTCTACTACACAACTTGTTCTTGTAGACTCGTGTTGGGCCTCCAAGTGCAGAGCTTTGTAGGACAGTAGCAATTTTCCCTCAAGTGGATGACCTAAGGTTTATCAATCCATGGGAGGCGTAGGATGAAGATGGTCTCTCTCAAACAACCCTGCAACCAAATAACAAAGAGTCTCTTGTGTCCCCAACACACCCAATACAATGGTAAATTGTATAGGTGCACTAGTTCGGCGAAGAGATGGTGATACAAGTGTAGTATGGATAGTAGATATAGGTTTTTGAAGTGCGGACAATAAAAAACAGCAAGGTAGCAAGTAACAAAAGTGAGCATAAACGGTATTGCAATGCTTAGAAACAAGGCCTAGGGTTCATACTTTCGCTAGTGCAATCTCTTAACAATGCTAACATAATTGGATCATATAACCATCCCTCAACGTGCGATAAAGAATCACTCCCAAGTTCCTATTAGCGGAGAATATAAGATAGAAATTGTTTGTAGGGTACGAAACCACCTCAAAGTTATCCTTTTCGATCGATCTATTGAGCTATTCCTATAAGTGTCACAAACAGCCCTAGAGTTCGTACTAAAATAACACCATATGATACACATCAACCAACTCTAATGTCACCTAGATACTCCAATGTCACCACAAGTATCCGTGAGTTGATTATACGATATGCATCAAACAACTTCATAATCATAATATTCAATCCATACAAAGAACTCCAAGGAGCACCCCAAAGTTTCTATCGGAGAAAAGATAATGAGAACGTGCATCAACCCATATGCATAGATTACCCCAATGTCACCTCGGGAATCCGCGAGTTGAGTGCCAAAACATACATCAAGTGAATCAATATAATACCCCATTGTCACCACGGGTATTCATATGCAAGACATACATCAAGTGTTCTCAAATCTGAATATTCAATCCGACAATAACGAAACCTCAAAGGGAAAAGATTCGATTCATCACAACAAGGATAGAGAGGGAAGAAACACCATATGATCCAACTATATTAACAAAGCTCGCGATACATCAAAATTGTGCCATATCAAGAACACAAGAGAGAGAGATAGCAAACACATAGCTACTAGTACATACCCTCAGCCCCGAGGGTGAACTACTCCCTCCTCGTCATGGAGACCGCCGGGATGATGAAGATGGCCTCCGGTGATGCTTTCCCCCCTCCGGCAGGGTGCCAGAAAAGGGCTGTAGATGAGATCGTGGAGGTACAGAGGCTTGCGGCGGCGTAAAAACTCATCTAGGTTAACTTTTGGGGGTTTCTGAATATATATGATTTTTTGGCGTTGGAATCATGCGAAGAAGGGCCACAGGGGGCCCACGAGGAACCAGAGCACGCCTGGGGGGGGTGGCACGCCCTGGTGGCTTGTGGGGCCCCTGTGGGTCTTCTGGCCACCTCCCGAAGCTTCTAGTGTCTCTTATGTTCCAGAAAAAATCGTCAAAAAGTTTCGCTGCATTTGGACTTCATATGATATGGATTTTCTGGAAAGCCAAAAACAAGCAGAAAACAGCAACTGGCACTGGGCACTAGGTCAATATGTTAGTCCATGAAAATCATATGAAATCCTTATAAAAGTGCACCAAAATCATACAAAACTATAATAAACATGGCATGAATACTTCATAAATTATAGATACGTTGGAGACATATCAGCCAACCCGAATCTCGAGGGCGAGATTCATCTTAAGGTGGGTAGGTTTGTAACATCCCAAATTTTCAATTTGGAATGTTTCACAATTATAGCTAAGCATGTACTGCATTTTGATTGAAATTGAGTGGCATTTGAAAATTCAGAGGCATTTGAGTTCGGTTTGAATTTGAATTTATTTAAACTGGCATTTGCATTTCATTTCAAAATTCCTCACAAAAAACTTTGATCAAAAAGTATGAGAGGAGGTAACATGACACCCCAAAAGTCAGAAGAGAATAATGCCAAAAGTATTTGAATTTAAATTTGAGTTTATTTGGAATTTTCAAAAAAATGATTTTTATAAAGTTTTTGTTTTGCCTCTGAAAAATAATTCATCTTGTAGGATTTATTTTTTGGATATTTTTGACATATAATATGTATATATAATATTTTTCTTCTTTTCTAGTAATTTCTTTTTCTTCCTCTGTTAAAAAAAACTTTTAGCCAGCGCCAGGCCAGCGCTAAACGCCAGGCCAGCCGGCCCACTACCGCCCGCGGCCTGCCACGCCCGAACCGCCTCCGCATCGGCCGCCCGCCACATCTCTCTCACACACACATTGACACGCGGGCCCCACCTTTCCTAACCCCTCGCCCACGACACGCCGAACCAAAGCGCGCCCGGAGCGTCGCCGCCACTCTGATTCTCTCGGGATCACGCCCCACGTTTTCCCCTCGCCCAAGGACTGTGTCCTATATAAAGCTAGCCCCGGCCTCCCTCGACCCCCCTAAAACCCTTCGCCAAAAACCCCCGTAGCTCAAGCCCTCGCTGTCCCGATCTCGTCAACCGCCGCCACTTCCGCCGTCGATTTCCCCCGCCGGTGAGCACCCCTAGCCTCTCTAGTTCCGGCCATCGGCCTAGCCCAACTCCACGCACTTCTTTGACATATTTTTGCTCGCCGATTTCCATCTACAGAGAGCACCCCGAGCTCACACGCCCTCGCCGGAGCGCCCGGAGCCCCGAAGCTCCGCCACGCCACCTAGCCGCCGTCCGTCGTCGTCCAGCTTCGCCGAGACCATCCCAGAGCTCCTCTCGACGCGCCGCACCCGCCTGACCCATCCATTGCCGCCGAAGATTCCCGGAGGAGCCCCGCCACCGACGCCTGAGCCGCGCCACCATCGACCTCCTCGCTGTAAGCCGCCGCCGCCTCCCACCGTTGGATCTGTAATCTACGCCTTATATTAGATCAGTGAACAGTTATGTTTTTGTATTTTAGATCGGGTTTTATTACGGCTTATTTCGGTTAGATCGAACCGGCCCGACCGGTTTTCTTTTTATTTAAACACGCGTGCGCGGTTCTGCTAGATCTCGGCCAACCGCCCGATAGCTCCTATCAAACAGCCCTCCTAGCCACTCGCGGCATGCCACGTGTCCATCGCCCGATCGATAGTTTTTTTATTTTGTTTGTTGTTTTAAAAACAGAATAGTTCCTGTCTTAAAATTTTAATATCTCCTAGGATAATTAGTATTTTTAGATGATTCTTTTTGCACTAGATTAGAAATTTTATGAAGTTTCTGTAGATATCAAGTTTGACCAGTTTTGAAAGTTTGAATTCGAATTTGCATGAAATCTGCTCAAATCACTAGATTGGCTATAACTTGAGCTAGGAGTATTATTCTTGAGTGATTCTTTTTGCTACTGGTTCTTTGTGACTTTGTTTATCAGTAGTAATTAATTGGAGAATTTTAGAATTATTTAAAATTAGGTTTTGACAAAAACAGTACTATTTTAGTGTTTTATAGGTTTTTTGCTATTTCTTTTAATCTTAATTGCTTTAAATTGTTTTCTTTAGTTCTTTTTGACATATTGTTTTTAGTTTCTGTTAAGTTATCAGTAGCTATCTCATTTGTAGTAAAAAAATATTTTTTGTATTTTATTTCTTTTATCCTACTAGAAAACTTGTTTTGAGCATTATAAGAGTTTTACAAATGATTTTCATATGATTCTTTTTGCATAAAATTTTCTATGTGTTTTTTTTCTGTTAATTACTAAAAACTTTATTTTTCATCTGTTAAGATTTTATTAGTGGCAGAAAACTTTTTTGTAGCTTGTTTTACTTGTAGCAGGACTTTGCCTTGAGTCCTAGTGTTTTCTTTGGTTTTGTTTTTGGTTTCTTTGTGTGTTACAATGATTGTGTTATTATTAGTTTTACTTGATGTTGTAGTGTTAAGTTGTATGATGGTATGCTTATGTTATGAATGTTTGTTCTCGATAGATTATCCGGAGTGTGAGGCTTGCTATTACGAGTCGTTAGAGTTTGAAGATCGTCACCAAGGCAAGTCATTTGATCATGTATTCATTACCTATGATTTTTATTGCAGTAGTTGTTATCCTCCCCACCATGCATGCAAGTAGGTGAATTTGAGTTATGTTCTTGAGTAGTATCATGTGGTAGGTTGAACCCAAATCCCCATGTTACCAATGCCCGGGAACATTGTAGTTATCTTTGCTATGCTTCGTAGACGGGGTTGGTTGTGTGAACTACATGGGAGTTGTGAGAGTTAAGTTGATGACTACAACCCAAGACTTCAAGATCTCAAGACGGACTTCAATTCACTACTGGGTGGAGGAAGGATGGAAGGGCACCCTGGAGTACCCAGTGGTCGACCCAGGGATGCATGGAGAAGCGCCATGACATCATGCAGAAAGCTTCACCCAGCCACGAAGAGACGGATGGATATACCTTGACCGGAAGCTTACCTGTGCAGCTGCAAGTCACTATGGGCTCTGGCTTGGTCGACCCTAGGCGTGACTCTGGACGGACGGTGCCAGCAGATGTAGAAGAACGGTAGGAAATGGATGGGCACCGGAAGTGGCCCAGAGGAACTCTACGGAAGACCATGTTTCGTTCGTCCCGTCTTCAAACACCATGCAGTGCGAGGACATAAAGGAGGGAACGATTCTTGCGGGTAAAGTGCACAAGACTCTGCAGAGTGGAAACCTAATCGATTAGCCGTGTCCCCGGTTACGGACATCTGAGCCTCTGGAATTGGATTTATCTGGAACTCTCAACACCAAAATAATTAATTGATGGGTTAATAATGATTGGGTATGAGACATTGGTTGGCGGAACCATCTCATTAACAACAATAATTTTGTAGTAATTGCAAGCAAGCCTGTTTGTTGTAGGGAAAAAATTGTTTTTCGCAAAAACTTAAACTTAGAGCCCCACAGCCAAATTGCATATAGTGATAGCATTTTATTATTGTCTTCTCTCTATGACTTGTAGGCATATTCAAAATTCTGACCTACACGGCTGCAACGTCTCATGTTGCAGAGGTTTATTGCGACCAGGAGTGAGGCTACGATCTACGCTCAGTGATTGCCCTTTGGAGTCGAATGGACTCGCTACCTTCTACGTTTCCGCAGTAGTCTATCTCATGAGTTGGCCTTCGACCGAATTTATTCTGATGTAATAAAGACTCTATATGAGATTCGATGTAATAAATCAGGTGTGATTGAACTTTGATATTTTCATCAATGTACTGTGTGTGCCAGCATGATCTTGGGATGGTATAGTTACACAGAGACTTGACCGTTTTCGGGTTGGGTCGTTACAAAGGTTGAGAAGCCTGACTATCTACAAGACCCTCCATAGGAACTAGACCTCTGTCTGGGATTTCCGAGCTACTCATCGAGGTCCACGTGAAACTACTAGAGAGACTGAAGTCTCCTCTGCAAAAACATAAATTAAGCAACCATGAGTACAAAGGTACTCAACAAGACTTACATCAGAACTATCTTCTTATGCATCTGTATCAATAAAGGGGGTTTTGGAGTTTAACTGCAGCAAGCCAGCTTTGACTCAGTGGCTATCCTGTACTACGACTACCAGTAATTCCTTTGAGGTGAGAAAGCGCACACGAGTCCACATATTCACCATATCAATACTCCACTATGGATCCTCTCCCGTCTCCCTACGAGAAGGCCATCCATAGCACTCACACTTATCTTGCGCATTTTAGGGTATCCACTTCCAGTTATCTATGAACCATATAAGTCTCCAAGTAGTCCATATCCGAGGACGCGGCTATTTGAATAGTTTTGTAACCCTGCAGGGGTGTACTTCTTAACACACGCTCTCACCACTTACCACCATATAAACATCATGTATCTCGGCAACCTTCAAGTGGAAGCCTGGCGAGGGTGTCGGCCACAACCTGATTAACCACACAAGACTCTAGTCTAGGTTTATCGCCTATCCGACGCTGAACCCGCAAGGGAAGTCCGGGCGAAGTTTCCATCACGGTCCCAAATGATGTGAGCAGGGTTCCCAAGCCCACCATCCGGGTGCCACTTGGTACACCTTGCCACTGTGCCTAGTCTGTCCCAAGCCCACCTGTACCGGGTGCCACTTGGTAGACAATTAGCACCACCTATAAACACCAGAAACTAGTTACAACTCCTGGACAAAGATCAAGGTGATTAATAAGTTGAGAGGGGTCATTGGTTTCGAGCCCAATGCGTGGTAGTAACTGTTCTTGGATAACATACACAGAGCTTAGTTCTTAAGGACGGTCTCAATGAGATAACCCACCATGTACTCCTACATGGCCTCTCATCACTACCTTTACCAAATCGTGTTCACACACTTAGCTCTCACACAGTAGGACATGAACACAACCATTCCAATTCATCGCCTAGATGGATCAGACCTGACACGACTCTAAGCATAGCTAGCATAGCAAGCAAGCATGAATGAGTAGTCACAACATGGCTCAAACAGTTCCTACTCATGCTAAGAGGTTTCAACTATTTACTGTGGCAAAGACAGGTCATGCAGAGGAATGGGTTCAACTACCGCAACATACAATAGTTGAATCGTTGTTGTCCTAATGCAGTAAAAGAGAGCAAGAGCGAGAGAGTGGGATTGTATCAGAATGCTCAGTGGGGGTTTGCTTGCCAGGCACTTCTGAAGATAGTACTTCTCTTCATCGGTGTCAACGATCATAATGTCGGAACCATCTTCTACCGAGAAGGAACAAACACCGGCAAACAGAGAGAAGGAACAACATTCAATACAATGCACAACCAAATGCATGATATGTCATTTTAAGGTACTGAATTCACCTAATGCAATGTTTAGTCATATTAATTGAAGTGGAATTCAAACCTATAGCAAATTCCAACTCCAAATCTATTTACCAAATATTCCATAATCATGAATTGTCCTAGTTGGTGATGTTAACTTGTTCAAATATGCATGAACATGGCATAAACAGATTCTTCATATTTTTCTGATAATTTTTCATATATAAATTATTTCATTTGGAGTTACGGTTGAATTTCTATGAATTTTTGAAGTTTGTGAAATTTTCTGGAATAAACAAATCATTTAGACTTATTTAAATTCCAGAAAAACTATTATGATGTTAGCACAGCGTAAGCAATACGTCACAGGGTCAAACCTGACCAGTGGGTCCCACTAGTCAGTGACACAGTGACAAAATCCGGTTTAAACCCACGTTGACTCAGCTTTGACCTGCTGTGGGGCCCGCTGTCAGTGTCTGGGGGGTTTAATTAATGGGTGATTAGCCCCTAATGACGATGCCATGTCATCATCGCCAGACTTAGGCCGGCGACGACCAACCCGACGGTGGAGGTTCATCGTGCTCTCGCTACAGGGCACCATTTCACACGTGGTTTGCGGCTACGGGTTGTTGTGGTTCTCGCACATCTGATGGAGCAAGCGGTGCGAGCTGATGTTGCCGAAAACACTACCGGCGGCGAGTTTTTGCGATGGCCAGAGCTCGGCTAGCACGGGCTAGGCGCTAGGGTGCGGGAACGATAGCGGAAAGGTAGGGAGAAGAAGCGGAAGCTCACGATTTGCTCGGAGGACGGCTCAGCTCGCTCGGGGTGGCCCTGACAAAAGCCGGAACAGTGACGGCGATCTCGGGCATCCAAGGATGAAGACAACAGCGATAGCGGCTTCATAGGGTGTCTGAGCTCGTGCGACTCGGTGGGGAGATGTGGCAGAGGATGGCGGAGATGCTGGACATGACGGCGAGGCAAAACGATGGCGGTGGGCGCGCGGGCAGCGAGCGGCAGCGATGACGGCTCTCGGTCTCACTTGGGGACGAGAGAAAGAGAAGGGGAGGAGGTCCAGGGAGAGAGGGGAATGGTCGAGGAGGTGTTGGGCGTCTCCGTGGCACGAGGAGGAGGCTTGGGGATGCCTCAGTGGCTAGCAGGAGGTGGCCAGGGGTGGCTGTGCGCGCTGCACGCAGCTGCTTCTCCTCCTGGCAGACGGAAGAAGACAGTGCTGCCCCTGGTGGGCTGGGTCTGCAGTTGGGCTGCTGCTACAGGTAAGCTATAGGTAGGCATTCCTTTTATTTATTCCTGTTCTGTTTTGTTTTTATTTAATCTTTGCCACTGTTTAAAATTCAAAACAGTGCCAAATATCCTCTGAATACTTTAATGTTGAAAAATGGACTTTTCCAAATGCACATAAAATGTTTCAGAGATATTTGAAATTATATTCTAATTATATGAATATAACTCAAATTCAAATAGCTATAGATTTAAATTCAAAGTCCCAAAAATAAATCCTTAAAAATGTTCCTAAATTTTGGTTTGATATATAGCTCTTCTCAAAATTCTCAAACATTGCATAAGGATATCTTGGAAACAAAGAATGAAATTTCCAGGGTTCTTTACCCTTCTTTTATTTAAAGTTTTGAGGCTTCAATTTCCTCAATTCAGATTTCTTGAATTTAAATATGATGCATGATGCTCACTGATGCAACTAATTACAACAAATATTCTAGGGCTGTGACAACTCACCCCCACTAAACAAGAATCTCATCCCGAGATTCAAGACGTAGGGTAGGAGGAAGGGGGCACAAAACTGACACAGTCTTCATGATCCAAGTTGCATTTCTCGAGGGCATTGAATCATCACATCGTATTGATCTTGACGCCTTTGCTTTGAGAACTTCATCCAACACGATGACGACAGAAAGAAACACTACAGGAATCAATCTTCTCGAAGATCGAGCAACTCACGATCAACTCATGGAGTGAAACACAGGAACATCTCTTGAGCTGAGACACAAAACACATCAAGTTAAATGGAACGAGGTAAATGACAAACGTTCAATTAGGTAGGCAACAATTCCACGCTTAAGAAGATGGTGAATGATTGTCAAGTAGCGAGGAGATATATTGCCCTCAGTACCATAACGGGACACCTTAGGAGAGGTGACTCGTAGAGTTATTCCCTTAAGTGGCAAAAAGAATTACTTTGATACAGGGATCATCGAAACTCTTTGTACCAGACTGAGGCAAATTCAAAAATGATCTTGAAGGAGTTCAAAAGAAATGGCATACTCAGATTAGAAAGGGTACTAGGGTTATAGGACAACTCGGCAAACGGAAGGCACATTCCAGTTGATACCGAGGATATAACCTAGTGTCTGAGTGTGCTTTCAAGAACTTGAGCATTTCCACATTCATCAGGGTTTTACCAACATCTATGACAAAGATCTTGGTGACACCTCGTACTACCATGATGAATAATGGTGGAGGATGCAGATACAAAGGAAGACAAACACTTTCTCAGATTTTACCTTGATGATGCCAAGGACACAAAATCTGGATGTTTGACCAAGAGGCATTTAGCACTCCGCTTCTAATGTTATCCTCGATGTTCTAGCGTAACCCTACTATAGTACTGTTTGGTATCTAGAACATCAAGTAAAGGCCAGACTTTGGAAACACATAATCCATAAGGAATAACTTCAGAAATAAGTCTTACGAAATCATGGGGAAGTGGCTAAATTGCTCAATCAAGATACCACAAGAATAGATCTTCCGGCTAGGTGTGTCGGCCAAAACATCAACCTTGTCGGAACCTACATCATAGATCTTGGAAAAGTTCCAACCATCATATCTGCCTGAGATTCAGATCTGGTAGGTAACATGATACTTTAGACTCAGCATGTCTAAAAAAGAAAGTTTGCAACACAAATCGATGAGATGACGTTGCGATATTCTCGGGAAATGAACTACGACAGCAAGCCCCAAAACATGAACTGGATTGCAAGATACATGTGAACACATTGTCCAAGACAGACGTGATCACATAGAAGTCTTACAATAAAACACTACCGAGTTCTGGTTGGGAACCATCATGGAGGATATCGAAGTCCTTGTATAAGCCCGGGTCTTAAGAAGGAACTTCTTTTCCTTGAACAAGTCAATCAGTGGCTTGGTGTCCTAGGAGATACATATGGAATGGAGGTAGCGAGCCTGACAAACCATAGAATACTTCGCACATGCATGACTGACTTCGGATGATTCCAGAGGTAGCAAAAACAAGCTTTCTCGAATTCACGGCGGCAACTTGCATCAAATGCGCGTGAACTTAGAGGAAGTCACTTCTTTCATCCAACATATGCTTCATGAACGGGACACGAAGAAAATGCTTACAAAAGTTTCCAACGCTAGCTTAAATGTTCAACATGAGTCATGGAGGAGATAAAATGTTGCTGATGGGCTCAACAACAATTCTTCTAGGTTTCCATATAGATGGAATTCCATAATCATGTGAAGAAGGTGATAGCATTGGTCAGACCAAAAGAATATAATGATGCGTGCCCGAGGAAACAACCACGAGTAAGACAACATTAAGAAAATCGTTGGTTCTAATTTTGATTTGATGATAGCCCACACTCAAATCAAAAGATTGGATAAGACAATAGATCCAACAATTGATCACAAGGATCAACCGACGAAGATATCATCTTTCACACACACAAAAGATATCCCTCGGAATGAACTAAGTTAGGTGAAGTTGTTATCTTCCAACTCTCCAAGTTGTTGTTTAGCTTAACCAACAAGCTCAGGGGTATCCAACACAGATTCTTGGAGAAGGGGCGGTTTAGAGGAAAACCAAGTTGATCACGAACTCGACATAACGGCCAGGAGACAACCTGGTGATACTTCCGAGAAGATATCCGGAAAATTACGACCCACCGATATGTTACTAAGCTCGAGAACAATCTTGCTTTTTAGGGCAAGATGATATGATCATAAGAGCGAGGGATTGACACAATCCTAACTCATTGATCAAAAAGTGCACCAAGAAAAATTGACTAGGTAGCACAATCAATCTTAGAATGATGATTCAATAACCATCACGCTAAGAATGAGATTGTTGTCCATTAACTACCAAGCAACAGGGTTGCTAGGAGTATCGAATTCACACATCATGGTTCGCTTGTCAGCTTCCGGTTACGAACAACACGGAGACCAAGAAATGAATGATGATGGCGAGAAGTATCACTACATCAAGAATTCATAAGAGGTAGTGCAATTCCCATGACACTCTTGACATAAAAGAAGGTAATACTCCAAGGTAGAACAGAAAGAAGCTGGATTGGCTTTCTTGATCTGCGGAATACAACTACTTCGACCCAATCCTAGATATGGATGAGGTACTGGAGTTTGTTTCTCCTAGTCATTCTGAAATAGAGTGGCTTGACGGGCCACAAGAATAATGGCATTGATGAACACGAATGCACAGTTACTCTTGACTATCAAATGATAGATGAAGTTCGAAATATAACTGAAGAGGGACAACTCAAAGGAACACATGATTTTCTGAGTTGTGGATGCACAGATTAGCATGTCGAGCTAGGCTCAACATATTTCTTCCGGATTACCCATGCAGAAAGGTAGGATTGGCAGAGTCACAATTATAGAATGGACAACTCATCAAAAGCACTCTTATTGTGATCTTTTGGTTCGGAAGAGCTTCTGCCATGATGGTTCATGGTATTGGAAGAATGATATACCACGAACCTCGAGGACTAAGCAAGGTTGCTAATCAACCTAAAGGAGCAACAATCACTATCAACAGAGATAAGCAGAATGAATCATCGGTTCAGGAACCCAGACTTAGAATACCTACCAACTACATGACTTCACAAACACTTCCGAGAATGGTGGCCAGAATTATCACACTGGAGACATAAAACATGGCTAGATTACTGGGTGGTTCTCTGAGGTAACATGGTTTCCTATTAACTTCAACATATATGTCAAGGTGACGGAGTACCTCAACACAGTGATTAGTATGGTTAATCTAACCCTAAAGGACATCGGGAACAGGGAGGAAAGATTTGCAAATGCATCAGATTATTTAGAAACCTTGGATAACTCGGACAGCATAACGGCTGTACAGGCATGAAAAATGAGACAACCTGCAAGACAACTGACAACTCAACAACTGAATCCTATGGAAAACACCGATCCAAGAAGACGACAACTTTCTTATAAGTCTGCAGAATAGTAACTCGTCATCCTGATAGATAGATGAGAAAGCCTAGTTTCTTAATCCCCGTAGAAAAGGAGAGGGTGACACAGAATTAGAAGGATACAAGGATAAGGAGTAAAAAGAATCTTACGTTCCCTTCCACAATCAATTCCCCTATATAACTAAAGCATTTCTAGACTCGGCTTCGACCAGTTTGGCTTGGTAATCCTACAGGCAGTTAGGCTCTGATACCAAAGCTGTCGGGACCCCGATCCTAAGTTACACCGATCTAGCATAAGACACATCATATCACTTTGCGGCCTCACGCACGGTAACCCATGGCTGCCGCCATTACCTTGGCCAGGACCGTTTGCGTCTTTTGGCTCACGTATATGATTGTGATGCTAGCATCCATATGACAGAGAACCCGGGTCGACATGACTAGTCATAAACCAAGGTGGCACAAAGGTACAGGGACAGGCATACGTAACCCAGCAATGCACGTGTCGATCATCAGCGTGTGCAACCAAGTCGTAGCAAGCTACAAGGACTCCAGTAAAACACCACGTGACATTTCCCCGTAGGGACAGACACATGAGCAAAGAAGGATACATGCCAGTCAATCCATGTGTTCCGGAGCAGTAGCGAACTACCATGGCTCAGTGGAAGCACTAGGAGGCATTTCCCTATAGGAAAGGCTACCAAAGGCAGATAACTAGGTGTCGAATCCCACACATACCAATGCATTTCAAACATACACACAATATGCACGATATGTGTAGATACAACATGGCATCACAACATAACTCTACGACTCAAAGTATTTATTTAAGAGGCTCCAAAGAGCCTTACATAGCATGATATTACAAACATGGGTCTCCTGACCCAACATACAAAGTCATACAAGCAACGGAAGCACAAACATGTCTGAGTACAGACAACTACAAAAGAAAAATGCTGAGAAGCCTGACTATCTACAAGACCCTCCATAGGAACCAGACCTCTGTCTAGGATTTCCAAGCTACTCATCGAGGTCCACGTGAAACTACTAGAGAGACTGAATTCTCCTCTGCAAAAACATAAATTAAGCAACCGTGAGTACAAAGGTACTCAGCAAGACTTACATCAGAACTATCTACTTATGCATCTGTATCAATAAAGGGGGTTTTGGAGTTTAACTGCAGCAAGCCAGCTTTGACTCAGTGGCTATCCTGTACTACGACTACCAGTAATTCCTTTGAGGTGAGAAAGCGCACACGAGTCCACATATTCACCATATCAATACTCCACTATGGATCCTCTCCCGTCTCCCTACGAGAAGGCCATCCATAGCACTCACACTTATCTTGCGCATTTTAGGGTATCCACTTCCAGTTATCTATGAACCATATAAGTCTCCAAGTAGTGCATATCCGAGGACGCGGCTATTCGAATAGCTTTGTAACCCTACAGGGGTGTACTTCTTCACACACGCTCTCACCACTTACCACCATATACACGTCATGTATCTCGGCAACCTTCAAGCGGAAGCCTGGCGAGGGTGTCAGCCACAACCTGACAAACCACGCAAGACACTAGTCCAGGTTTATCGCCTATCCGAGGCTGAACCCGCAAGGGAAGTCCGGCCGAAGTTTCCATCACGGCCCCAAACGATGTGAGCAGGGTTCCCAAGCCCACCATCCGGGTGCCACTTGGTACACCGTGCCACTGTGCCTAGTCTATCCCAAGCCCACCTGTACCGGGTGCCACTTGGTAGACAATTAGCACCACCTATAAACACCAGAAACTAGTTGCAACTCCTAGATAGAGATCAAGGCGATTAATAAGTTGAGAGGGGTCATTGGTTTCGAGCCCAATGCGTGGTAGTAACTGTTCTTGGATAACATACACAAAACTCAGTTCTTAAGGACGGTCTCAATGATACAACCCACCATGTACTCCTACATGGCCTCTCATCGCTATCTTTACCAAATCATGTTCACACACATAGCTCTCACACAGTAGGACATGAACACAACCATTCCAATTCATCGCCCAGACGGATCAGACCCGACATGACTCTAAGCATAGCTAGCATAGCAAGCAAGCATGGATGAGTAGTCACAACATGGCTCAAACAGTTCCTACTCATGCTAAGAGGTTTCAACTATTTACTGTGGCAAAGACAGGTCATGCAGAGGAATGGGTTCAACTACCGCAACATGTAATAGTTGAATCGTTGTTGTCCTAATGCAGTAAAAGAGAGCAAGAGCGAGAGAGTGGGATTGTATCGAAATGCTCAATGGGGGTTTGCTTGCCTGGCACTTCTGAAGATAGTACTTCTCTTCATCGGTGTCAACGATCACAACGTCGGAACCATCTTCTATCGAGAAGGAACAAACACCGGCAAACAGAGAGAATGAACAACATTCAATACAATGCACAACCAAATGCATGATATGTCATTTTAAGGTACTGAATTCACCTAATGAAATGTTTAGTCATATTAATTGAAGTGGAATTCAAACCTATAGCAAATTCCAACTCCAAATCTATTTACCAAATATTCCATAATCATGAATTGTCCTAGTTGGTGATGTTAACTTGTTCAAATATGCATGAACATGGCATAAACAGATTCTTCATATTTTTCTGATAATTTTTCATATATAAATTATTTCATTTGGAGTTACGGTTGAATTTCTATGAATTTTTGAAGTTTGTGAAATTTTCTGGAATAAACAAATCATTTAGACTTATTTAAATTCCAGAAAAACTATTATGATGTCAGCACAGCGTAAGCAATACGTCACAGGGTCAAACCTGACCAGTGGGTCCCACTGGTCAGTGACACGGTGAGAAAATCCGGTTTAAACCCGCGTTAACTCAGCTTTGACCCGTTGTGGGGCTCGCTGTCAGTGACTGGGGGGTTTAATTAATGGGTGATTAGCCCCTGATGACGGTGCCACGTCATCATCGCCGGACTTAGGCCGGCGACGACCAACCCGACGGCGGAGGTTCACCGTGCTCTCGCTACATGGTTTGCGGCTATGGGTTGCTGTGGTTCTCGCGCCTCCGATGGAGCAAGCGGTGCGAGTTGATGTGGCCGGAAACACTGCCGGCGGTGAGTTTTTGCGATGGCCGGAGCTAGGCTAGCACGGGCTAGGCGCTAGGGTGCGGGAACGACAGCGTAAAGGGAGGGGGAAGAAGCGGAAGCTCACGAGGCGCTCGGAGGATGGCTCAGCTCGCTCGGGGTGGCCCTGACGACGCCGGAACAGCGACGGCGATCTCAGGCATCCGAGGATAAAGACGACGGTGATGGCGGCTTCACAGGGTGTCCGAGCTCGTGGGACTCGACGAGGAGATGTGGCGGAGGATGGCGGAGATGCTGGACATGACGGCGAGGCAAAACGATGGCGATGGGCGTGCGGGCAGCGAGCGGCGGCGACGACGGCTCTCGGTCTCGCTTGGGGACGAGAGAAAGAGAAGGGGAGGAGGTCCAGGGAGAGAGGGGAATGGTCGAGGAGGTGTTGGGCATCTTTGTGGCGCGAGGAGGAGGCTTGGGGACGCCTCGGTGGCTAGCAGGAGGTGGCCAGGGGTGGCTGTGCGCGTTGCACGCAGCTGCTTCTCCTCCTGGCAGAAGGAAGAAGACAGTGCTGCCCCTGGTGGGCTGGGCCTGCAGTTGGGCTACTGCTACAGGTAAGCTACAGGTAGGCATTCCTTTTATTTATTCCTGTTCTGTTTTGTTTTTATTTAATCTTTGCCACTGTTTAAAATTCAAAACAGTGCCAAATATCCTCTGAATAATTTTATGTTGAAAAATGGACTTTTGTTGAAAAATGGACTTTTTGAAATGCACATAAAATGTTTCAAAGATATTTTAAATTATATTCTAATTATATGAAATTTAACTCAAATTCAAATAGCTATAGATTTAAATTCAAAGTCCCAAAAATAAATCCTTAAAAATGTTCCTAAATTTTGGTTTGATATATAGCTCTTTCCAAAATTCTCAAACATTGCATAAGGATATCTTGGAAACAAAGAATGAAATTTCCAGGGTTCTTTACCCTTCTTTTATTTAAAGTTTTGAGGCTTCAATTTCCTCAATTCAGATTTCTTGAATTTAAATATGATGCATGATGCTCACTGATGCAACTAATTACAACAAATATTCTAGGGCTGTGACAAAGTGGATTCAGCGAAGAGTGAAATGATGGTTGCTTCGTCCGTGACTTTGTGATTTGACGCCTCATTGCTTTGAAATTTGTGATAGTAGAAGGGAGTAGACTCTGTGCTCTATGCATTCGTCCATGCAAGGGAGAAAGAGGAGAGAGGTTCCATTTTTTTATTCCTTCAATCAATTTGGCATTGGCGCACCACCGAGTTTCGGTTCCCTCTTTTTTGGCTTTCACAGCACCCTCCACAATGGTTCCCATCGATGCCAAAAGATATTTTACCATTTGGCTACACATTGTGGATGCCCTTAAGCGTACCACTTGGTTTTGATTAGTAAAGAGGAGGTGCTTTTGCCGCGCGGAAGGCGAGGGAGGTTGGCCTCACGGTTTGCTAACATGCGGTCCCACGTGTCAGTGATGTACCAAGCCAATCCGCGTCCCACATGACTACTACACGAGGCAGAACAACGGCAGAAGCAACTTCAGCGAAGAGTGAAATGATGGTTGCTTTGTCCCTCCAACTTATATTGCGGGAAAGCTGCAACTTTGTGATTTGACGCCTCATTGCTCATTACTACTGCGGCGCCACGACCGGGGTGCGTCCCCCCTGCTGCTCTGCACTATTATTTGGTGCATGGCACGTGGACCCGGATGTTGGATGTCCCACATGTCGGCGAAAGGGAGTAGAACATTTATGAAAGCGAGCTCTCCACTCTTACGACGGAGGAGTACAAGACACCGCGGCCCAGTGAACTGTTACTTGTACTGTACTACTGTAGTACTATATGGTAGTCTTGTACTACTCTTGTACCACTTGGTTTTGCTATTTCGCATGATCCATCGATACAAACCCGATTAAATAGGTGAGGTCGGGTCTTTTCCCGCGCGCTAGGCAGGGTAGTTTGGCATAGTCAGTTTGATAGAGAGACCTAGAGAAAGATGTGAAATGCTTGAATGTGTAGTGGGCCCTTTTTTGTGTCATGTGTGTGTGTAGTCAGACCTTTCAGATAACTAGATGATACTAGCCATACATTTCAACGCAATTTTAATGTATGCAACATGAATAATTGAAGTAACAATATGAGATCTAAAACTAAAAATATATATGATTTATTGTGTTCGAGTATAGTAGTACTATATTGCATAGTTGTTAGATGTAACATGCGAGAACGTGTAGGGACGTACTTTTGGAGGGCCTACAGAGAGAAAATCGGCATAAAGTGGATTCAAATATTTGTATTCGTCATCATAGCATTTGTAACTCATATCTAGAGTTTATACGGTAGACATGAATGCTTGTTCGTTCTTACGAAACCAGTACAACAATATTGGGGTGGCCTGCGCCAATTTAGGCATGGGAGGTTGGCCTAGTCGGCTCCACGGAGAGAGCGAGAGAAGAGATAAATATACTGGCGGTCACTGTATTTGAAGCGAAAGCATAATACGGTCACCGGACTTCAAAATACGCTCATTAGGGTCACTATATATGTTTTACGGTGATTATACGGTCACTCGCTCACCGTTCAGCATTGTATTGCACTCTGTTGACCGGCCAAATAGTCTACGTGGCACTATGTTGACTGGTTAAATTTGCCACGTTCCTTGTGGGTCCCACCTGTCAGTTGGCAGAGGAAAGAGATAAGATAAACAAAAATTTACGCAGGCGCGACAAGACTCGAACCCTTGCGCGCGAACCACCTGGCTGTGTATGTGTGTGTCAGGGCCTGATGTGTGTGCATGCATGTGTAGGTTGAGCACTTGAGTGTGAGCATGTGTGTTGGTCGTGTGGTGAGCGCATGCATGCGTGCGTGCGTGCATGTCTGCGTGTGTGTACATGCATGCGTGCGTGTGTGCGTGTGAGTGTTGCATGCATGCAGTTTGTGTGCATGCGTGCGTGTGTGTATAATCACCACACTAGATCCTGTGTATTAAAAGAACCAGTCAACCAGCACAGCATACCAATACAAGGCCACCTTGTCCGCGCCACTTCGAATCCCTTCTACTAGTAATACCCACCGTGCAATATTTTATTTTTGTTTGTTTACATTCTTATACCCGCTGATAGGTGGGCCCTATGGTAGTGAGATAATGTGCGCTGATGATGCAACACTAGATGCACCACGTGGACTGTTTAACTGGTCAACTAATCGTGTCTTCAACAAATACAGAGCTCTACGGTGAGCCTGTGTATAACAACCACAAAACGTATATGGTGACCGTAATGAGTGTATTGTGAAGTTCAGTGATCGTATCATGCTTTCGCTTCAAATACAGTAATCGTCGGTGTATATCTCGCGAGAGAAAGATGGAACATGCATGAATGTGATGGGGCGTACTTTTAGAGGGCCTAGAGATAGTTTGTGCGCGTACGTGAAAGAGGCGTAGAGAGAGGGGGTGATGGGGAGAGAGAGAGATGCTCTTCGTTTCTCTTTATTATGACTAACTTCATAGTATAAAAATATAAACATTCACAATGCGGAATAAATATCATTGGATGCACCATGCAATTAACTTTCGTACTCCATATAACTTTGTAATATTGTATAGATGTAGATTTTATAAAATAAATTTTGGCCACACTTTTGCGTAGTTTTAATTCAAAAGGAATCTTGTATGTGAAGTAAAAATGAACAGAGGGCTTTTTAGATCAATGGAGCACATGATAAGATGCAACATGTGTGAATGTGTAGTTGACGTATTTGGTAGGGCCTGGAGAGGGTATGTGTACGTATTCGAGAGAGGCGTGGATAGAGGGGGTGTGTGTGCGATGAGAGATAGATAGCACGGGAAATGAGAGAGGTCTAGAGAGATAGAGACGAATAGGATGTCTCGACAAGAGATGGTCTTGAGTGTGTGTATGCAAGGGAGTAGGGGAGAGAGACATGAGCAGAAATAGTGTGTGGGGTGTGTGTGTCTGGTATGCATGTGTGGGTGTGAGAAGATACCGAGACCTAGGGGTAGGGGTGTGTGAGGTCTGGTGGGCTGAGGTGAGGCCCCCGGTCGGTTCCGTCCTGCGCCACATTAGTCCTCCCGTGACGCATTATACGGAGACCCCTGGAGGACTAGGCGCACAAGACAAAGAAACCAGAGCCGTGAAGGACTTTGTGTCCACTGACAAAGCCAGCTAGGATTTATAACCCTAGGCCCCAGGTATGTTATACAAGCCCGGGGCCTAGTTCATCGATAGCATACACATAATCCCTTGGTATTCACGTAGTGTACTCTGTACACACCCTACTCACAAATATACATGACCGGGGGTAGGGTATTTCCTGGATCGCAAGGGTCCGAACTAAGGTAAATCCTTGTCTCTTATTACCATGCATCCAACCTAGCTGTAAGGGATATCCTACTGAATGCTTTGCTGGAATCATATTCGTCAACTAGTAAGAGAGGTGGAGACAATGCATGCGAGATAGGCCTAAGCGTCCGGGAGACACGTAGGTAGGTATATGTATAGAGAAAAAGGGTCGATGGAGATCGTGCATGCCTATGCGTGTGAAAGAGTTCTTGTGACAGAGATTAGTGAAAGGAGTCGTAGATAGTTGTGAGAGAGGGAGGGAGGGTGATATATATAGACAGCGTGTGTGGGAGAGACACCTTAGGAGAGAGTGTGAGCATGTGTGAGAGAGAAGGTCGATGGATATACAGTGTGTGCGCGTATGTGTGAGAGAGAAATATAACACGTGTCTGAGGAGGGGCCGAGGGAGAGTGAGTCTACGTGTAAAAGACTGATGTACACATTAATTTAAAATATAAATTGTATCCAAATATTTGGATGGGATCATGATATTTGCGATTCGCGTATGGAACGATCATTGGTGTATCAAACATCCATATTCTGTCGAATTTGAGCATGTGTATGGTATTATTCGACATAATTGATCCATAGAGTCAGTATTTTGAAATCCAGACAATGCATGGCTTTAGCAATTCAAATATAAACATGATTATAGTTTATGTTGTGTGTGTAAAGCACATTATACATACAAAAGATACATAGTGAACATTCTAAATAGCTAGCTAGGAACTAGCATACGTTTGAATTCAACTTAAGGTGGTTTCAAATATTCGAATTCAACATGAAGTGCATTCACATTTGAATTCGAGATCATGGCATTTGTAAATCATACCTAAATTAAGGGTGCATCAATCTTTGCTTTGCTTTTGTACATAATAACATATAGTCGTGTACAAAATACATTCAAATTTACCACCTACATTCCAAAATAATAGTAGTTATAGGATTTTCAAGAGTCAAAATTTCAAAAGAAACGCATAATTTAATGAGGTTTTCAATCATACAAGGTCAAATTTAACGACGTCTATTACGGTCAATCCTAATAGTTCAAGAGTACGGTAAACGTGAATGCTTCTGGTTCAAAATTTTGAACGAAGTGCCAAAAGAGCCTCTCCTTGCCCGAAACCACGCGAGACCAATGTTTGGTAGAAGGAAATTACCGTCCTAACTCTGACCTATGAAGCCTACCGGCCCGACGTCCACAAGTCTAAACTGGGGTAGGTTTGTAACTTCACCGAGACGCCACACAACTGTTGGAAATATGCCCTAGAGGCAATAATAAATTGGTTATTATTATATTTCCTTGTTCATGATAATCGTTTATTATCCATGCTATAATTGTATTGATTGGAAACTCAAATACATGTGTGGGTACATAGACAACACTGTGTCCCTAGTAAGCCTCTAGTTGACTAGCTTGTTGATCAAAGATGGTTAAGGTTTCCTAGCCATGGACATGAGATGTCATTTGATAACGGGATCACGTCATTAGGAGAATGATGTGATGGACAAGACCCAAACTGTAAACGTAGCATATGATCGTGTCAGTTTATTGCTATTGTTTTCTGCATGTCAAGTATCTGTTCCTTTGACCATGAGATCATGCAACTCACTGACACCGGAGGAATACCTTGTGTGTATCAAACGTCGCAACGTAACTGGGTGACTATAAAGGTGCTCTACAGGTATCTCCGAGGGTGTCTGTTGGGTTGGCATGGATCAAGACTGGGATTTGTTACTCCGTATGACGGAGAGGTATCTCAGGGCCCACTCGGTAATACAACATCACATTGAGCCTTGCAAGCAAAGTGACTAAAGAGTTAGCCACAGGATCTTGTATTACGGAACGAGTAAAGAGACTTGCCGGTAACGAGATTGAACTAGGTATAGTGATACCGACGATCGAATCTCGGGCAAGTAACATACCGAAGAACAAAGGGAACAGCATACGGGATTAACTGAATCCTTGACATAGAGGTTCGACCGATAAAGATCTTCGTAGAATATGTAGGAGCCAATATGGGCATCCAGGTCCCGCTATTGGTTATTGGCCGTAGAGGTGTCTCGGTCATGTCTACATAGTTCTCGAACCCGCAGGGTCTACACACTTAACGTTTGGTGACGATTAGTATAATTGAGTTATTATGTTGGTGACCGAAAGTTGTTCGGAGTCCCGGATAAGATCCCGGACATGACGAGGATCTCCGGAATAGTCCGGAGGTAAAGATTGATATATGTGATAATAGTGTTTTGATCTCTGGAAGGGTTCCGGAGTTCACCGGAAGGGATTCCGGATGTTTACCGAAGTGTTCGGGTGCAGCAACACTTTATATGAGCCAAAGGGATAAAGCCCACGAGGTATTGGAAAGTGCAAAAGTAGTTTTGCTGCCGCGTAAGCGGTACTACCGCTTGGTGAAGCGGTACTACCGCCCGAGCGGTACTACCGCTTGTGTGAAGCGGTACTACCGCCCAAGCGGTACTACCGCTTGTGTGAAGCGGTACTACCGCTTGTGCGCGGCTGTGCACGGTTCGGCAGGGATCCGAGTTGGACTCTTTCCCTGCGGGCCAAACCGACCTTGTGCGGGCAAAACCGACCCGGAGGAGGCTTTTACTCCAAGTTTAGACCCCAAGGCTCAACATATAAATAGAGGGGCAGGGCTAGCACACGGGACACATCAGGATTTCCCAAGCCGTGTGCCGGCAACCCTAGCCCTCTAGTTCCTCCGTCATAATCTCCGTAGTGCTTGGCGAAGCCCTGCAGAGATTGTTCCTCACCACCATCACCACGCCGTCGTGCTGCTGGAACTCAACCACTACTTCACCATCGCTCGCTGGATCGAGGAGGTGAAGGCGTCATCAAGCCGTACGTGTGTTGAACGCGGAGGTGCCGTCCGTTCGGCACTAGATCGGAAGGATCGTGATTGGATCGCGGGACGCTCGGCGATTTGGATCGCGAAGACGTTCGACTACATCAACCGCGTTTATTAACGCTTCCGCTTAGCGATCTACAAGGGTATGTAGATTCACTCTCCCTCTCGTAGATGCTCATCACCATGGATAGATCTTATGTGTGCGTAGGAAAATTTTTGTTTCCCATGCAACGTTCCCCAACAACAACCGCCTCCGAAAAACATTCATATACCACGGGCGCCTAAACGCCGATGCGCTCGGCCGAAATCACTCCCGCCCACTATTTTGGACATGTGAGATTACCGTCCTACCCCGACCCGCAGCATGTCCGAAATTTAAGATGGGGCAAAGTTTGTAGCTTTCCCCAAATTTTAGACAAGCGCGTCCCGGAAACATGGTTCCCCCTTAGCTTCCCCCCTCCCCCGTCCGATTCCCCATTCATACTCCGTGGGCGCCAAAACTCCCTCTCCACCAGCCGTGAAACCCCAGCCTCCTCCATCCACCACCCCATCGCACTGACCCACCGCCGCCTTCCTCCATCACGCCGGAGCCGATACCCCGACGTCGTCGTCCACCACAACCTCAACCGTAGTGCCCTCCAGGACTTAGCAGTTGAAGCCGAGGCAGAGCTGCCTCCATGACGCGGACGTGCATCATACCTGAGCCACTTCAACCCCTCCGTCATGCGCCTCACCGCTGCTGCTCCAACATCGCAACCGTCCACCGCACCGGAGCTGTTCCTGCTACGCCGTCGTTCGCCGCCTCGGATCTGCTTCTCCGCCGCCGACAGAGGGCCACCGCACCACACTCAACAACTTGGCCATGGGTGCGTCCAAGGCTCCACCGTCCTCCACAACATCTAGTTTCCGGCGAAACACAAGAAGATCGTCAAAAAATCATAAGGAGGACACAGCATGGCAAGTCGATATTGGTACTCCTCTTCCCTTATTCTTGCAAATCTTACATGTCTGCTCGCACGGTATTCATCCCACGAAGAAAACTAGTTGACCACTTCTTACTGCACATTCTTCCTGATACTAGATGGTCCAAGTAACTCGCGCTGCACAAGGTTTCCCCCCATTTACTATTTCACTTTAGCTAGAGGCCCGTCGCCTGCCTGGATTTCAATTCAGTGTCAGTTGATTCCCAATTAAAGGAAGCACGACCCGCGGAGGCACGCGGAGCACCTAGTCCGCTTGTTCGCCGGGGAAGCAGCACCTCGGTGTCTATGTTAGACGTGTGTGTGGCGCAGGAGCTGCTGGCGCCCGATCTGGAGGCCCGCCGGGCTTAAAGGGATGGCCGGGGGGCGCTGCCAAGCACGGCGGTGGGGTGAGGTCGAGTGGAGGGCGGGGCGGCGGAGGCAGGGGTCTGGGCCGGTGGTCGCTGGTGGTTCGAGGAAGATCGTCAACAGTGACTGGCGGGAGGTAGATGACGGCCATCTGCCCATTCCTTGTAGATCGAACGGTGCAGAAAAAATCAACTGACCTATTTGTTTTTAGTCGATTGTTATTTTCATAGGACCACATGTGGTGGTTTGCTGGAGGATTACCTGCACTTCCCAGCCATCCCTGTGCTCATATTTCAAAAGCCTAGAATCTAATTTCGTGTGGCATGCATGTTGTAGAGCTATCATATGTCTGTCGTCATTTATTTTTGACCCACCTGCTATCTGATACTTTTACACTGCACTACTTGTGCACAAACTACACCCATACTCTCTCACTATTGTTTTATTACGCATGGGTATTTCAGAATCTCAACCACAGCATTCTAAAAAGAAAACAGGGCAGTTGCTCCAGTCTGCATCGAGGATTGGAAAGACGCGGTTTGACGCTCTAAAGAAGAGTGTAGTGTCATTCGATGAAGACTGTCAACGTAGCTCTGTAGTTGATGACCCCATTCGCCATACACCGGTATCGTAGGTGCTTGCTTTAACTTCATGGTGTCATATGTGGTTGCATGTTGCATATGGTGTCTACCTTGTATATTGCTTCTAAATTGGTTAAATTGCATCTGCTTAGCCATATACTGTGAATATGACATGCCTTCCTGTTTTTGGTACATACTGCATCTGTCTATTAACCATGTTCTTACATCAAACTAATGTTCTTGTGTATCCCTCATCAATCACTTATGATGAGACAGTCAGACCTATGGGTTAGTGTGAGACGCGCTACTCTTTTAAAGAGTGCAGTGTCATCCTCCCCACATGATTCTCAACAAACAGCAAGACTAGATGAAGATAGTCAATGTAGCTCTGTAGTTGGTGACCGCATTTCCCCTACACCACCATCGCGGGTGCTTGCTCTAACTTGGCAGTGTGATATGTGATTGCATGTTGCATATGGTGTCTAGCTTGTAATTCTTCTAATTTGGTTAAATTGCATCTGCTATTCTGCTTAGTTTACACATTATACTTGTTAATGTGACATGCCTTCCTGTTTTTGGTACATACTACATCTGTCTATTAACCATGTCCTTACATAAAACTATTGTTCTTGTGTATCCCGCATCAATCACTTATGACGAGACACCTTTAGTATATGCAGCGTGATATTTGTTGCATCTTGCATATGATTTATAGCATGTACTGCGTCTAATTTGTTGAAACGCCATTTATGATGAGACGCTTTTAACTTGGCAGAGTCATATTGGTTGCATCTTTCATGTGGTGTCTACCTTGCATTGCTTCTAATTTGTTGAAATGGCTTCTGCTTAGTTTACACAAATAGGTGTGAATATGCCATGCCGTCCTGTTTTTTGTACATATTCCATCCTCGTATCATGTGTTTGCCTTACATCCAAGTAGTGTTTGTCAGTATCATGCATGAATGAGTTCTGAAGAGCGATTTTTATTCCTTTTTCTTATCGTTTGACTTGACAATGCAAAATCAATAAAGCGGAAGGAAATTAGCAAGGCAGTGGATGATGGTGCTCCTTCCGACCAACTGAAACGGAGGGTCTCTACAGATTCTACTCCGCCATCCTCCAAACAAGTTTTGCAAGACAACACATGCATAGACAGTCAACGTAGTTGTGTTGATGATGAGCACATCTCCCCTACCCAACCATCACAGGTGCTCGCTCTAACTTGGCACTGTTATATGTGGTTGCATGTTATGTATGATGTCTAGCTTGTATTGCTTCTAATTTTGTTGAATTGCATCTGCTTAGTTTACACATTATACTTGTGAATAAGACACGTGTTCCTGTTTCTAGAACATACAATATCTGTCTATCACGCCATGTTCTTACATCAAAGCACTACCGTTGTGTAACCTGCAACAATCACTTATCATAAGACACATTTAACTTGGGAGTGTGATATAGGTTGCATCTTGCATTATTTTCTAGTTTGTACTGCTTCTAATTTGTTGAAATGGCACTTATGACGAGACAGTTTTAACTCAGTAGAGTGACATTCGTTGCATCTTTCATACGGTGTCTAGCTTTCATTGCTTCTAATTTGTTGAAATGCCTGCTACTTAGTTTACACATCATAGGTGTGAATATGCAATGCTGTCCTTTTTTCTTACATATTCAATCCTCCTATCATGCGGTCGCCTTACATGAAAGTAGTGTTCGTCAGCATCATGCATCAATGAGTTCTGAAAAGCGAATTTTATTCATTTTTCTTGTGGGTTTGACTTTACAAGGCAAAAAAATAAGAGAAAGGAAAAAAGTAAGGCAGGGGCTGATGGCGGTCATCTGGCGCCACCGGTAAGGAGGCGCTCTAGAGATTCTGCCACTACTGCTAGTGCAGTAGAAGTTCCAAGTAAATATGATGTGCCCAACAACCCTACTCCAGCATCCTAGGTGATTTCTCTAGCTTGGCAGTGTGATATTTGCTTGCATTGCATACGGTGTCTAGCTTGTATTGCTTCTAATTTGATTAAATTGCATCTGCTTAGTTTACACATTAAACATGTTAACATGGCATGTCTTCCTTTTTTTGCATATACTACATCTATCTATTACATGTTCTAACATCGAAGTATTGTTCGTGTCTATCCTGCATCAATCACTTATGATGAGACACCTTTAACTTGGTAGTGGGATATTGTTTGGATCTTGCATATGATTTATTGCTTGTACTGCTTGACATTTGTTTAAATGCCACTTATGACGAGACACTATTAACTTGGCAGAGTGATATTTATAGCATCTTTCATATGGTGTCTAGCTTCCATTGCATTGCTTCTAATTTATTGAAATGCCTTCTGGTTAGTTTACACATCATAGGTCTGATTATCTCATGTCGTCCTGTTTTTCGTACATATTACATCCTCCTATCATGCGGTTGTCTAACATCAAAGTTTAGTTCATCTATATCACACATCAATTAGTTCTGAAGAACTAAATTTTTATTCCTTTCTCTCGTGGGTTTGACTTGACATGGAAAAAAGAGGAAGGTACACAGAATGGTAGGGGATGGTGTTACTACTCGGGAGGCACGGAAACGGAAGCGGAACAGCTCTGCAGATTCTGCTGGTACTGATAGTGCAAGAGAAGGTCAAAGTCCACCGGATAAATGTACAAACACAGTATCCCCTGCTACACCACCTGCAAAACGTACCAAAGACAAATGAACCAAACAAGCAATGGTAGCCCTAGTGGTTGCAGCACATTCTTCCACAGTACCAACATGTACGCGACTTACTCGTTCGTCAACTCTGCTAGCGGCAAGTTCCCAAGCTCCCTTGCCACATGACACTACTTCCGAAGCACTCTTGGCACAAGAGGACTTGGCAAGATCAGATGAACCTTGTGAGCTTCAACACCAAGACGGTAGTTGATCGAGTCAAGTTACAGTAGCATGCTTCTTTATATGTAGTCTCGTAGTTTGATGTACACTAACACTTCCCATGTTCGTTGTTGAACTAGCACCTAGGCGCAAGAGGAAACAGACATCGGGGATAATGCTTGATAGGTTAACTAAATCTAAAGGAGGAAGAATGGAGACCCATTTTGAGTCAGGTTTAAAAAGGCCACGTGATGCTACAGAGTCAGCCAAGTTAGTATCAGAGGCAGCCGTTGCCATTAGGTGTCATGCACGTATCCTCCCAACATGGATTCAGTACAGGAATGACAAAGACGAAATCCAGTTTAACACCTTCCTCGACCATTTATCTGTAAGTATGGTTATTTATGGAACTTAGTAATATCGTTGTCACATCCCTAGTTCTGGTATGCACTAGGCTAGCTAATCATGTTTGCATCATGTTTAAATTTCAAATGAACTTGAAAAGGGGGATGATCAAACCCTAGCATCAAATGGAATTCAAATAGATTCAACTAAAATAAATTTCAATGAACCCAAAATGGTCTTAAAAAATGTTCATGATTTTTGGAAAATGCTGGTAACAGCAACCAGACGTGATGCACATTTTTCCTAGCCATCTTGGATTTTATTTCAACACATATTGTATTTGATTTGGGGCTTCTAAAATGATATAAATATTTTGACAGCTCCAAATATTCTGGAAATTATTGAGGGCCACTGTAATAATTCAGAGAGTGTCCATGAATATTTTCAGAATTATATAAAATGATTTGGTTTGAAAACCAAATTAAAACAAACTACAGAAAATAGAAAACGGAAAAAAGGGGAAAGGACTCACCTTGCCCAACTTACCTAGCCGGCCCACTGGCCCAACTGCCAGTCATCCCCAACCTCCCGCCAGGAGGACTGGGGCGCGTGCTCGCCACGCGCTGGCACACGCTCGGCCACGTCCTGCTTCCACCGCGACGCCCCGGGCCTTCTAACCGCGCCACGGAAACGGCCACGGCCCCTCGACCCTACCCCCCTCTCTCCCGTGCCTCTCCTCTCCTCTGGCCTCCTCTCCACCTCGCGCTGCCGGGCACCACCATAGCCACTGCCTCCCTCTCGACCTCTCGAGCTGTCCACGAGCTTCTCCGCTTCGTCCTCGACCTCCTCACCGAGCCACGGGACGCCGGAAGCCCCCGAACGTCGTCCCTGACCTCCTCTCCAAGCTCTGGCCGCCGAGATCGCTACCGCTGTTCTGCCCGCACCGGACCTCCCCAAGCTTGCTGACGACGCCATCGGATCCGCTATGAGCCACCACGTCGATTCCCCCATCTTTCCTGCTCTCCCGTGCCCTCTAGCTCCCCTGCCCGCACGAGCCAAAGCTCGGCTCAGCCATTGCCGCAGCACGCGTGCTCACCGCCGTTGCCGCTACACGTCGTCCTAGGCATCCCCGCGACCACCAATGGATGCGCCGCACTGCGGGCGTTCCAACGCACCCAGCCGCGCAAGCTACCGTGGCCGGAAACGTCCGGTTGGCGAGCACCGCCGTGTCGGGTCATCGCCGGCGAAACCCTGCCGATGTGGCACGGTCATTAGGGGCTAACCCCACTAATTAGCCACCCAATAGCCACTGACAGCGGGCCCTACCGCGGGTCAAACCCAGTCAGTGCTGGATTTGACCGGGATTTATTCACTGGGTCACTGACCAGTGGGACCCACTGGTCAGGGTTGACTCTGGGCGACCCAGTTGACCGCTGAAGTCACACTGACACCAGGCTGATGCAGTAAATCCTTTTCTGGATTTATTTTATTTCAAAACAGAAAGGAAATTCCAGAATTTTGCCTAAACTTCAAAAAATCATAGAAATTCAATCGTAGCTCAGATTGAAATAATTTATATATGAAAAATTATTAGAAAAATTATTAGAAAAATTCAATCTATCCATATGTACCATTTTCATGCATGTTTAAGCAACTTATGCCTGCTGATCTGGTCAAATTCAAATAAAGGCATTTAAAGTGCTTAAGTTTGAAGTTGCATTTGAATCTTTGATTCAAATGAGCTTCATTTAAATTGTTGCTAGTTGCATTAGTAAAAGAACCATCATATTGCCATGTCATGAACATGCATCATATTGTTACATATGCCGTGACTTGATTTGTCCCTCTTCGGTGTTTGTTCTTCGTGTTAGGTCCTGTTACGGAGGGTATGTTCGAGTATCTGTCTGAAGAGCTGTAACCTGTTGATGATTTGTCAGGCAAGCAAACCCCCTTGTTCATTTCAATACAATCCCACTCTCTCGCTTCTGCTCTCTTTTATTGCATTAGGACAACAACGATTCAACTGTTACTTGTTGCGGTAGTTGAACACATTCCTCTGCATGACCTGTCATTGTCACAGTAAATAGCTAAACCTTCCTAGCATGATTAGGAGTTGCTTGAGCCATGTTGTGACCTCATCCATGCCATGCTTGCTATTGCTTAGAGTTGTGTCAGGTCTGGTTCATCTGGGTCGAATTGGAGTGTTATGATCATGTTCTGATGTTGAGAGCTAAGTGTGTGAACACGATTTGGTAAAGGTAGCGATGAGAGGCCATGTAGGAGTACATGGTGGGTTGTCTCATTGAGACCGTTCTTAGGAACTGAGTTCTTTGTATGTTATCCAAGAACAGCTACTACCATACATTGGGATACTTAATTGACCCTCTCGACTTATTAATCGCCTTGATCTATGTCCAGGAGTTGCAACTAGTTTTTGGCGTTTGTAGGTCGTGCTATTGGTCTACCAAGTGGCTCCCGGCAGGGTGGGCTTGGGACAGACTAGGCACAGTGGCCCGGTGTACCGAGTGGCACCCGGATGGTGGGCTCGGGAACCCTGCACACATCGTTTGGGGCCGTGATAGAAACTTCGGCCGGACTTCCTTTGCGGATGCAACCTCAAATAGGCGATAAACCTGGACTAGAGTCTTGCGTGGTTAGTCTGGTTGTGGCCGACACCCTCGCCAGGCTTCCGCTTGAAGGTTGCCGAGATACATGACGTGTATATGGTGGTAAGTGGTGAGAGCATGTGTGAAGAAGTACACCCCTGCAGGGTTATAAAACTATTCGAATAGCCGCGTCCTCGGATATGGACTACTTGGAGACTTATATGGTTCATAGAC
Source organism: Elymus sibiricus (assembly GCA_039707655.1). Classification (NCBI taxonomy): domain Eukaryota; kingdom Viridiplantae; phylum Streptophyta; class Magnoliopsida; order Poales; family Poaceae; genus Elymus; species Elymus sibiricus. Next base: position 287,839,630 of record CM077676.1, read on the forward strand.
AACTTTAAGTGAATACTCTAACATGCGCAAGATAAGCGTGAGTGCTATGGATGGCCTTCTCATAGGGAGACGGGAGGGAATTCATAGTGGTTTATTGTTGTGGTGATTAGTGGACTCGTGTGCGTTTTCTCACCTCAAAGAAAATGCTGGTAGTCGTAGTACAGGATAGCCACTGAGTCAAAGCTGGCTTGCTACAGCTAAACCCCACAACCCCCCTTTATTGATACCTGTTGCATAAGTAGATAGTTCTGATGTAAGTCTTGCTGAGTACCTTTGTACTCACGGTTGCTTAATTTATGTTTTGCAGAGGAGACTTCAGTCTCATTAGTAGTTCTACTTGGGCTTCGACGATTAGCTTGGGAATCCCAGACAGAGGTCTGGTTCCTATGGAGGGTCTTGTAGATAGTCAGGCTTCCCAGTCTTTTTATTTTTTAGTTGTCTGTACTCACACATGTTTATGCTTCTGTTGCTTGTATGACTTGTGTGTTGGGTCATGAGACCCATGTTTGTAATATTATGTTATGTATGGCTCTTCGGAGCCTCTTTAATAAATACTTTGAGTCATAGAGTTATGTTGTGATGCCTTGTTGTATCTACACATATCGTGCATATTGTGTGTATGTTTGAAATGCATTGGTATGTGTGGGATTCGACACCTAGTTATCTGCTTCAGTAGCCTTTCATACGGGGAAATGCCTCCTAGTGCTTCCACTGAGCCCTGGTAGCTCGCTACTGCTCCGGAACATATGGATTGACCGGCATGTATCCTTCTTTGCTCCTGTGTCTGTCCCTACGGGGAAATGTCACGCGTTGTTCCTTTAAGTCCTTGTAGCTTGCTACGACTTGGGTTCATACGTTGATGACCAACACGTGCATTGCTGGGTTACCTATGCCTGTCCCTGTACGTTTGTGCCACCTTGGTTTATGACTAGTCATGTCGACCCAGGTTCTCTGTCATATGGATGCTAGCATCACAATCATATACGTGAGCCAAAAGACGCAAACGGTCCCGGCCAAGGTAAAGGCGGCAGCCATGGGATACCGTGCATGAGGCCGCAAAGTGATATGATGTGTCTTATGCTAGATTGGTGTGACGTAGGATCGGGGTCTATCGTCTTGCTCTGTCCCATACTTTCTAGGTTGCTAGTAATGAGACTCCTATAATTTTGAATATATGAGGTTCAAGTTGTATCAGCAAGATGATGCAACCAGACAAGCATGCACTCATGTTTTCAAGTCTGCTCTGTGACAGTATCGGTATAATCTGAGGGAAACTCACTTTGAAGGCAAGGCTAACAATGAACTTGCCCAAACATCTCCAGTGGAAAATATAACGGATGAAGACTGGACAGCCCTTGTTAAACACTGGTCTGATCCAAAGTATCAAGTATGTTATATAGATGTGATCAGATCACATGTTTAACTCCTATTTACGCATGTCCCTCACAAATCTATCTTCTTTTAGGTGAACTGTTCAAAGAACAAGGCCAACTGTACGAAAGTGAAATTCCAACAGACGACAGGATCTAGCTATATTGCACACTGCGAGGCTCTGGTAACTAGCTGTTATTTCACTCTTTTGGCTGTGCCATATTATCAGATATATATTGACTTGTTCCAAATGCAGAGGAAAGCCCGCAAGGACCAAAAAGAACCTGAACCAAATGCGGTGGAAATCTTCAAGGACTGTCACACCAGCAAGACGAAGGGCATGACTACACCAGTCAAAGCCGCTGTAGTAAGTCCTTAATCCTCAGGCCCTTTGAACTACTGGTTACTCTGACTTGTGGTGCATTGAACGGCATGGTTTGCAGCCAATGTCTATTACTCTTTTCAATTTTATACACAGTTGCCTGAACGCATCATTGCACTTTACAAGGTTTAAAACAGAGGAACGATGTTCCTTTGCTCTTGATCTGTAATCTAGTTCCGTGCTGCACACAATGTTAAAATTGCCTATTTGTCTGATCTCAGTTGTTTTGTGATATGAATGATGTCATACTATGCTCACCGTATTATAAACTTTGTCTTTTTATCTTAGTTGTCAATACAATGTGAAGAAATAGACAATACATTAGCCATGGTATATGGTCATATGTTTGGAACCTGGTTTTATTATGTACTTTGCAGTAAAATACAACTAATATTTTACACGGGTTCACCAAAATAAGTTCTGTATATAAACCAAAACTATTCTGTTTGGTTTTGCTGCCTCATTAATAACTTCTGTTCTGGTACTACTAATGTACAAACTCAACTTTTCAGCAAGCTATGGAACAAATGGTGGAACCGCCACAACCTCCTGAAGGTGATGAGGCAACCATAACCACAATGTCACCTCTTGCTGCAGTGGGTCAGTATCTCTCCACTAACAGTGCCAAAAGCACCTTCCTGCGTAATACTGGGTTGGTTGTTAAGGCAACCTCGTCCAAACTGCCTCATGAACAAGATCTGCAAGCTCGACAGAATGATATATCTGCGCTCCAGGCACAAGTCCAATCCCTAACAAAGACCCTTTGTGAAACAAGAACAACCATTGTTCGATGTCGTCAAGATATGCATGGTTTTGAAGCCAGACTATCAGACATTTGCTATGTTGTTCAGGAGCCTAGGAGAAATGACATCGAAGTTTATGGTGCTCCATCAGACACTACAGCATGAAAACATGCCAGTCAGGTCAAATCATTCGAGCTTATGAACTTTTGATGGTGCATTTACTTTTATGCCAACCCTCCTTTTGTTATATGGTTGTAATTTGTTTTGTTGCGATACAAAATTTGTTACGGGCAGTGACCGGCTGAAGAAAACAGCAAGCTATTTTTGTATAGTGTAGGGTGTTCCCTATAATTGCACGGGTGGCGAACTTTGATGCCCAGTGGATGTAATCTGTGCAATCGCCGTAATAGCCTAGCGTTAGTTGCTTGCTTATTTATTTCCTTGTAGTCATCTTTTTCCTCGGTTTGTTCGTGGCCGCAATAACCATGGGCCACATACGGCCCGTTGTAACCATGGGCCTGCTACCTGCTGTAGTGCCCAAGGGCCATCTACGGGCCGTAGGATCCGTGGGCCAAAAGCGGACCACATTATGGGCCGTAAACGGGCCATAGTGGGAATGGTCTATTTAAGGGCCCGTAGCATAACGGGTCATTAACATCCTGAAAGTCATCACAGGCTTAATTCTATCGACAGGCATAACGGGTCGTTAATGGGCCGGAATACATGACGGGCCAAAAATGGCCCAATGGGTTAACATACCACAAACGGGCCAATTGTAACCATGGGCTGAATCTGGCTCATTAGCATAACACGCCAGTAACGGATCGTAAGTAATCGAGGGCCGCAAATGAGCCCAAGATTTTATGGGCCCTTAGAAGGCCGAAAGAAAACACGGGCTGGAAACGACCCAACTGAATCATGGGCCGTTAATGGGCTCAAAGTTGTTTACTTTTCATGATGGGCCAGAATCACCACGGGCTGTCAATGGGCCCAGAGAAACAAAAGGCCTAATATGGGCCGAAAGACGTCACGGGCCATAGATGGGCCGAAAGTGATAACGGGCTGAAATCATAAGGCACGACCCACATGGCGCTACTGGGCCGAATTTTGAAAGGCCATAACGGGCCGTGAGTACCCGGGCCATAAATGGGATGTATGCAAACAGGCCATTAACAGGCTTTCCATGGGCCGACCCGCTTACTTTTGACCAAGTCAAATGGGCCGGCCTATTTAACGTAAATGGGCCACTATTGGGCCGTCCCACGTGTCGACTTATCATAGGTGTCTCGCGTCCAATGAATGGATGACATCTGTCCCAACGCCGAGCTGACACGTGGTTCCGCCGGCGAATGATAAATTTACATGTGGAAATCGCCATTGGTCAGGGCTGCTAACGGGTTATTAGATCCAAACCGGAACCCGATAGCTTAACGGCAACCCGTTACGGTGGATGCCACGTGTCGGTTACCCTTGACGAAAACACTTCCATGACGCGACATTTATCGTCATGGAAGTGGACACTTCCGTGATGATAATTTCAGTATTGTCATGGAACACTTCTACGACAGCACAGGTATGACTATCTTGATTTTGTCATAAAATTGTCACGGATGTACATGCATGATAGAAAACTTGACCTACCGTGACAAAGACGTATCATCACGGAAGTGTTTTTTTGTAATGTAATTACTAATCACGCATAATATAGATCATGTAACTCGCACAGAACCAGGTTTAGGACATAGTCCATCTCAAATATTCTAAACAGAACATATCCTAGTACTACTCCTAGACCAACTTCCATTAGCAATGGCATCATACAATTATATTCGTACACAAAATTCATAGGGAAAAAATATTATATTAGACAGAGGAGATAGGCTTGCCTTTCATGGAGCAACCGATGCATGGTGGCTCCCGCCGGGAGCAGTGGTTGCCGAGCAATTGAACAACTACACACCCTGACCCTGCGCTCCTACACAGAAAGCAAAGCAACAACCTCATCAACAAGCACCAGCAACCAGCACATCGAAACCTGAAAGACAAAATACCGTTAAAATTCATGGTAGATCTGTAACATATCTACATGTAACTTTTCTCTCATGCAGTTGTCTAAAAAATGTGTGTCCATGCACAACATAAAGATGCAAAAATAACATTATTGAAAACAAAAAAAAGAGAAGCAATTAACAGTCATTCTTAAGGTATGAGGTACAATTTTCTGCTGTAAAATTTAACCATCTCCGATCAACGTTACCAACTTTAGTATTGGACCCAAGCAAAAACATGATCCTCTGTCTCTCTCTTTCTTTCAGAACCAAAAACATGATCCTCTGTTTTTTTGCATATATAAACAATAAGCAGGTGGCCTATTGGACTATCTAACCCATAGATTAATTATGTAGGTGGCTCCTAAGGGCGTCCAGAGCCAGCGCAAAAGCCAATGGAAAAGGGGTAAAGTGGAGAGGGCGCTCACCACGGCCTTGTGGGCATCGTCGCCGATACCTTCCCTGCTCCCGAGGCGTCGGCAGCAGTGTTGAGGCTTGAGGACGAGGGAGAAGGGGCGGCCGATGGTTCCTGCGCTCCTCCCATCGAGCAACCTGAGAGAGGGAGGGAGGAACCTGAGTGTTGAGAAGAAGAGGCACCCACGGCGCAGCAGGGCAAATCACACGACGAAATAGAGCTAAAATCATAGTAGAAGCGTTACTTTCAAATCCATGCATAACCAATCTGTCATAGAAAATGCAGCCTGCTCCAAATCCTTCAATATCCAATAGCATATGTAGCCTCATTCTCGCCTTGCATTCTGTTTTACATGAGACAGAATTCTCCTTGGTTTACCCTGCAAGACCGGATTTGATATGATTAGTGTGACATACACATTATATATACCACACAAAGCAACATGATTAAGATTTATCAACAACCACAAGTCATATAATATGACTAATCGAATCGATATTCAACTACTAAATCTCCAACTGTGACTATGTGGAACTAACCTGACACTGACAGGCGATTTCGTGCATCAACTGGTATCGTCCTTCGCCCCATCTAGATTTTCCATGACGAATACCAAAACCATTTTCCCAAGCAAACAGCTTGTACTGCTCATACGCTTCTTGGCAAGAGTCAAACGACATGCCTACATGCATACCACATGAGCAAAAGTGTCAGGGTCGTGCTTGCCTTCAGAGCTCAACATACACCTTTCAATATAGCTCATCTTGCTTGGTGTTGCCCTCTCTGTAAGTGTAGGAGATATGCCCTAGAGGCAGTAATAACAGTTATTTTGTATCTCCGAGTTTGTAATGAATGTTTATGTTCCATGCTACAACTGCAATGATTCTCGAGTCTACAATAACCACGAGGCTCGGAGGGAAACTCATGTGCACGTGTGGTATAATAAACGGAAAATGTATTCCTAGTCATGCCTCTATGACTGGCGCAAGTATTGCATGATGATCCTGTTTTCCTGATCATGGGCATGTCTATGCCGGCAATTTTGAGGGCACAATGTTAGTAGAACACTTGTGTTGAATCGACCCGAATTGATGTTATGCTATGAGATACATTCGTCACAAGTTAATGGTAAATAACATAGAGATAGTTAATGTTTGCATAATTCCTTAGACCATGAGAGTATCGAGTTCCTTCATACTTGCTTCGTGAACTTTGGGGTTTGTTAAACGTCATCCGTAACTGGGTGGCTATTACGGCGGCTTACGGGTTCACGGAAAAGTATGACAAGAAACGAGATAGCTCAAGATTGGGATTTGCTCCTCCGACGATGGAGAGATATTCTCGGGCCCTCTCGGTGTTACGGTATCCATCATCGTCTGGCCAGACACATTGTGATTTGATCACTGGGATGCCGGAACATGGAAACGAGAAAAGAGAACAAAACCGGTAACGAGGTAACTTACATAGTGGACGAGTTGTTGATCCACGGGGATGCAGAAAATCTCACCTCGGGTGTTTGTAATATATCGTGAAGCAGAAGGAATAGCACACGGCAACTGGAGGTTCACTCGAATATTCATTCGTGTGGGTATAGGGGTCAATATGGGTGTCCACGGCTCCGATGTTGATCATTGATCGAAAAGTGTTCCGGGTCATGTCTATACTTCACCGAACCTATAGGGTCACACGCTTAAGGGTCATCTATCTGCTGAATACTAGACGGGGAGTCTGAGAGAAAATCACCAAAAAAGTTTCGGACGAAACGGAAACGTTCCGGAGGGAACACCGGAATAGTTTCGGTGAAACTGAAAAGTTGTTTCAGGGTATTCCATTACGTCAAATTGGTTTCGGCACACGCCTAGAAATTCTTGGAGGATGCCAGAAGTGTTCTGGAAACTTCTGGGAATTTTCCGGGATAAAAACCGAAAATGTTCCGGAGCTGCCGGAACCGCTTTGGTTGCTTTTCGCTGAAGAAAAACATTGTTCCGGAATTGTTTTTGAATGCGTTCAAAATTGTTTTAGTGGGTACTGGAATTATTCTAGGCACACAAAAATAATTTGGGATTTAACGGACGCAGAAAAATGTCTTCGTGAATAGTAAAAGTGCTTTATGGATATTTTTTGGAAAGCACCTTTTGGGATATTTTCCAAAAGGCTTCTAGAAGAACTTGGGAGCCAAGGAAGCCCCCTCATGGGGGGGCCCCCAAGAGTGGCCGGCCAAGGGAGGTGGGGCTCCTTGGAGCTCCACTTGCCATCCTTTGCTTTATTCTTTTATGAAAAGGCATAATGTGGGGGTACTTTTGGTATTTTTGAATGCCAACTTTACCCCTTGGCTATCCTATAAATAGAGGTGGAGGGGTGCTCTCCAAAGATCATCCTTGCTCTCATGCACATGCCATGCTCGTCTGGCTCTCTCTCTCTCCCTCCCAGCGAAATAGTTTCGTAGAGCCGAAAGGCTGTCTGGGTTCCGGCAAGAACTAGTTCTGGACGGGGAAGCCCTGCCGGATAGCTGACACCGTATGTGTGCAACCCCGTAGAGAGATTGTAGTTTTGATCTTTTGCCCAAGGGGCTGTTCGAGTGTCCTCCTGAAGGGCTGTCCGAGTTACCGTTCGGGTTTCGAGGGTCCTCCCGAAGGGCTGTCCGCGACATCGTCCGAGGGACTGTCCGACCGCCTCCCGAAGGGCTGTCCGATGAGGGAGTACATCCTCGCGGTTGGGAGGTTGTAAATCCTAGCTGCGGGGATCTGCACCGACGATCTACACCGACTCTTCTTCCGCTGCGTTTCGAGTCAGTACGGATCAGATCAAACCCTGTATGACATCTCCATAGTGGTCCTGGGCGTGCTCGCTGTACCGAATTTTTTTGTTTTCTGTCGCGTTACCCTATAGTGGCATCATGAGCCGTGCTATGCGTAGATGCAGGTTACGATCTAGAATACATGGAGATGTATGGGTATTGCATAATATAATTTTGGAGTAGATAAGATCTATTGCTGAAAATTATTTATGCGGGCAGCAGATGAAATCTGTTACCCGATGTTCTTGTTGCTTCCCTAGAATTTGCGTATTTCTGATCTCGAGACAGCATGGTGGAATTTCACAAAGTTCTGGCAATCCGCGATCCTGATTGATCAACGAAGTGCTATCAGTTCTTTGGGTTCCGCCATAGTCAAAAGAAAGATGAAATTCGCAGATGAAAGGGCAATGCAGATATGATCTGCACGGGGGTCATGCGTATGACGAAGTTTAGTATGGGATCAAGATTTAATTATCTCGTGTTTCATACACCCCGAGATGTTAATCTAGCGACTTGAATAATCATACTTGATGAGAAAACGTTGGTAGCTGCGGTTTAAGTCAAAACCTTAGAAGCCACGTAAAATAAATTTTTGCATAAACCGATTAGAGGCGTCTAACTTGGTTTTGCAGGATGTGCATGTGATGTGGTATAGCAGTGCTCATATTAATTCGATTATGTATGAGATGACTATATGATGTAAATTTATTAACATGACCTACGTGTCATGATTCGCCATGATGGCTGGAGCCATATGATTGTCACTTTAATGACCTGCGTGTCAACCTTAAGTAATGCACTTATTTTTATTAGCTATAGAGATAGCAATATTATCTGGTGCATCGACAAGGTGGTGGCAATCTTCGCGAAGGTGAATACCGACGCAAATGCCGAAGACGAAGAAATACTTGACTTCTCCGTCAGAAAGGGCTATACCATATCATGCTGTTATGAATTGCCTGAGATGTTTATCCCTTATGATGCACCCTTCTTGATTGCGCGGTAGTCGCTTTTTATTAGGGTGATCTCTCACTTAAAATTATCAAAGTAGTTAGTGTTCACCCAAGTGTAGCACCGTCTGAAATTCGTATCTTTTCGGGGTGCGCCATGTCCACATGGGTACGAACGAATTGAGAGGAATGAGGCGGGTGAGGTCAGACCTCGCAGCAAGATCACTTGGTTGTCTTTGACGTTCAGGCAGGATAGTCCTGAGCTCGGAACACACCCATCGAAAGATGAGCAAAAGTCACATAGAGATGTGATCGGCAAGTTTGCCTACCGATTGAAATTCTCGTCATCAGTGATGTCCACATCAATGGCGTTGAATTAAAATGTGGATTTTGAATCACTCATAATCAATTTTGAGAGATATTGATTTGAGTGGGAGCACACTTCAGAATAAAATTGTTTATTCACTAGTGCCAAAATCATTATAAACAAGGTCTAAGTGAAACTTGTGTTTTCCGTTGTAGATCAAATGGCTCGCAACACCGCGTTCAACTTAGGCCCGATGTTAGAGAAAGAGAAGTTAGCTGCGACTGGAAACAACTATGCGGACTGGGTCCGTAACCTGAGGATTGTCCTCAGGAGCGCTAAGAAAATGTATGTGCTTGAAAATGCTCTTCTAGCTAAACTGGCGGCCGATGCCCCGGAAGATGATCAAAATGTCTGGGCCACTAAGGATGATGATCATAACTTAGTGCAGTGCCTCATGTTAGCTTGCATGAGTGCAGAGCTTCAAAAACGTTTTGAATTCCATAAACCCTGCGATATGATCTGGGAATTGGATGCTCTGTACAAGGAAACCGCAAGGTCTGAACGATTTGATATCATGAAGACCTTGATGGAATGCAAGATGGATGAGGGCAGTTCAGTTGGCGAACATGTAGTCAAAATGATTGGCTATGCTGAAAGGCTTAAAACCCTGGAATTTCCAATTCCGCCTGGCCATATGATGGACATGATGCTTTCTTCACTCCCCCCATCTTACGATGGTTTTGTCATGAACTACAACATGAGTGGGATGGAGAAAACACCGGAAGAGGTGCTCGCCATGCTGAAAACTACAGAAGGAGGACTGCGGAAAAATCGCAAGCAAGTGTTGCTTGTGAATAAAATCGCCAGTTTCAAAAAGAAAGGCAAGCCAAAGAAGGGCAAGGGCGCCGGTAAGACCGGCTCCCAAAGCAACTCTAAGGGCGGAGCCAAGAATGAAACTAAGTGCTTCTACTGCAAGGGCACAGGACACTGGAAGAGAAACTGCAAGAAGTATCTGGAAGATAAGAAGTTCGAGAAAACCCGAAAAGGTATAATTGTTATACAAGTTAATGTCATTGACGTTTTGCTTGCTAGCGAAAATTCTAAGTCTTGGGTATTTGATACCGGATCGGTTGCTCACATTTGTAACTCGATACAGGGACTTCAGAAGGTGCGCAAGTTAGCAAAGAATGAAGTCGTGATGCGCGTCGGGAACGGCGCTGGGATCGCCGCTCAAGCCGTCGGCATTATGCCTCTACGTCTCCCTTCAGGATTTATCTTAGAACTGAATAACTGTTATTTTGTTCCACTGTTGTGTAGAAACATTATCTCCGGATCATGTTTAGTACACGATGGGTATTCGTACAAGTCTGAGAACAATGGTTGTTCACTTTATTGTAAGGATATGTTTTATGGATTTGCACCCATTGTTGGGGGCCTTTTCATACTAAATCTTGAATGTGGAAATGATGTCTTTAACGTAAATGCTAAACGCCTTAAGAAGGTTGATACCACCACCACTTTCATGTGGCACTGTCGCCTTGGCCACATCGGAAAGAAACGCATGCAAAGACTCCATAAAGATGGAGTTTTACCGTCCTTTGATTTTGAATCATTTGACACATGTGAAGCTTGCTTGATGGGAAAAATGACCAAGACGCCGTTCACGGGTCATCCTGAACGGGCGAGTGAATTGTTGGAAATAATACATAGTGATGTATGTTGTCCAATGAGCACAGTCGCACGGGGTGGGTATTTCTACTTCGTGACTTTTACAGATGATTTGAGTAGGTATGGATATATCTACTTGATGAAGCATAAGTCGAAAACCTTTGAAAAGTTCAAAGAATTTCAGAATGAGGTAGAAAATCATCATAACAAAAGGATTAAGTTTCTGCGGTCTGATCGCGGGGGCGAATACCTTAGTCATGAGTTTGGCCAACATCTGAGTAACCGTGGAATCGTTTCACACCTTACGCCTCCCGGAACTCCACAGCGAAACGGAGTGTCGGAACGACGTAACCGAACCTTGTTAGACATGGTAAGGTCGATGATGTCTCTTACAGATCTACCGATATCTTTTTGGGGTCACGCACTACTCACTGCAGCTTATACATTAAACAGAGCACCATCTAAGTCTGTTGAGACGACACCATACGAGTTATGGCATGGGAAGAAACCCAGTTTGTCACATCTCAAAATCTGGGGTTGTGAAACTTATGTAAAACGTTTACAACCAAGCAAACTCGATCCCAGATCAGACAAATGTTACTTTGTAGGTTATCCAAATGAAACAGTTGGGTATTCTTTCTACCAACCCTCTGAGTGCAAAGTGTTTGTCGCTAAAAACGGAGTCTTTCTCGAGAAAGAGTTTCTCGCAAAAGAAGTGAGTGGGAGGACAGTACAACTTGATGAGATTAGTGAATCTTCGGCAACCGTTGATATGGCTAAGGAACCGGAAGAAATTCCGCTAATTATCCCTACAACCAAGCGGAAGTTGTCGCATGTGATGCGGAAACTTCAGACAATGTTGTATCTGAACCGCGCAGATCAGGTAGGGCTATCCAGCCACCTGAGTGGTTTCATAACGAAATATTCATTCTTGAAGACGATGAACCTGCGCACTACAAGGAAGCGATGGCGGGGCCCAGCTCAAAGGAATGGCACAAAGCCATGAAATCCGAAATGGAATCCATGTACGAAAACCAAGTTTGGAACTTGGAAGAACTTCCAGAAGGCGTAAAGCCCATTGGTTGTAAATGGATTTTCAAAAGAAAGACGAACGCGGATGGTAACATTACTATCCACAAAGCTAGACTTGTCGCGAAAGGGTTCACGCAAGTTCCAGGAGTGGACTACGACGAGACTTTCTCTCCCGTAGCTATGCTTAGGTCTGTTCGGATATTACTAGCAATTGCTGCTTATTTCGATTATGAAATATGGCAGATGGACGTCAAAACGGCTTTCCTAAATGGAAACCTCAAAGAGGATGTATACATGATACAGCCAGAAGGTTTTGTCGTTCATAAGGATGCTGGAAAGGTATGCAAACTTCAGAAAGCCATTTATGGTCTGAAGCAAGCGTCAAGGAGCTGGAACATTCGTTTTGATGAAGTGGTCAAACAGTTTGGCTTCATCAGGAATAACGAAGAATCTTGTGTTTACAAGAAGTTTAGTGGGAGCGCAAAAGCATTTCTAATCTTGTATGTGGATGACATATTGTTGATTGGAAATGACGTGAATTTTCTTAACGAAATAAAAGACTCATTGAAGAAAAGTTTTTCAATGAAAGACTTAGGCGAAGCGGCATATGTATTGGGCATTAGAATCTATAGAGATAGATCAAAACGCCTGATAGCGCTTAGCCAAAGCACGTACATTGACAAGGTGTTGAAAAGGTTCAACATGGAGAACTCCAAGAAAGGCCTACTCCCCATGTCACCTGGCACAGTGCTTTGCAAGAATCAGTGTCCTCGGACTCTCGATGAGCGAGTACAAATGAATGATGTTCCATATGCCTTGGCAGTTGGTTCTATTATGTATGCCATGCTATGTACAAGACCGGACGTTTCCTATGCGCTAAGTGTTAGCAGCCGGTACCAAAGTGATCCAGGATTGGAACACTGGGCCGCAGTCAAGGGTATTCTTAAGTACCTCAGAAGGACCAAGGATTTACTCCTTGTGTACGGAGGTGATGAAGAGCTCATCGTAAGTGGTTACACTGATGCAGGCTTCATGACTGACCCAGATGACTTCAAATCTCAATTGGGCTATGTTTTCATATTGAACGGCGGGGCAGTTGATTAGAAAAGTTCCAAACAAAAGACTGCAATGGATTCTACGACGGAGGCGGAATATGTTGCAGCTTCAGAAGCCTCCAAGGAGGTGGTATGGATCAAGCAATTTCTTGAAGACCTTGGTGTGGTTCCAAGTGCTCGGGACCCGGTGGAGATCTATTATGATAATAGTGGCGCCGTGGCTCAGGAAAGGGAGCCAAGTTCGCACCATAAGACAAGACATATTGAACGCAAATATAAACTCATTCGACATCATGTCGAAGAGGGTTTAGTGAAAGTACGCAAAGTTCACACGGATCTGAACGTGTCAGACCCGATGACAAAGCCTCTACCACGAGCAAAGCATGAGCAGCACCGGATTGCCATTGGTGTTAGGGAAGCCATGTAACTGGATTATGACTCTAGTGCAAGTGGGAGTCTATAGGAGATATGCCCTAGAGGCAGTAATAACAGTTATTTTGTATCTCCGAGTTTGTAATGAATGTTTATGTTCCATGCTACAACTGCAATGATTCTCGAGTCTACAATAACCACGAGGCTCAGAGGGAAACTCATGTGCACGTGTGGTATAATAAACGGAAAATGTATTCCTAGTCATGCCTCTATGACTGGCTCAAGTATTGCATGATGATCCTGTTTTCCTGATCATGGGCATGTCTATGCCGGCAATTTTGAGGGCACAATGTTAGTAGAACACTTGTGTTGAATCGACCCGAATTGATGTTATGCTATGAGATACATTCGTCACAAGTTAATGGTAAATAACATAGAGATAGTTAATGTTTGCATAATTCCTTAGACCATGAGAGTATCAAGTTCCTTCGTACTTGCTTCGTGAACTTTGGGGTTTGTTAAACGTCATCCGTAACTAGGTGGCTATTACGGCGGCTTACGGGTTCACGGAAAAGTATGACAAGAAACGAGATAGCTCAAGATTGGGATTTGCTCCTCCGACGATGGAGAGATATTCTCAGGCCCTCTCGGTGTTATGGTATCCATCATCGTCTGGCCAGACACATTGTGATTTGATCACTGGGATGCCGGAACACGGAAACGAGAAAAGAGAACAAAACCGGTAACGAGGTAACTTGCATAGTGGACAAGTTGTTGATCCACGGGGATGCAGAAAATCTCACCTCGGGTGTTTGTAATATATCGTGAAGTAACAGGAATAGCACACAGCAACTGGAGGTTCACTCGAATATTCATTCGTGTGGGTATAGGGGTCAATATGGGTGTCCACGGCTCCGATGTTGATCATTGATCGGAAAGTGTTCCGGGTCATGTCTATACTTCACCGAACCTATAGGGTCACACGCTTAAGGGTCATCTATCTGCTGAATACTAGACAGGGAGTCTGAGAGAAAATCACCGAAAAAGTTTCGGACGAAACGAAAACGTTCCGGAGAGAACACCGGAATAGTCTTGGTGAAACTGAAAAGTTGTTTCAGGGTATTCCATTAAGTCAAATTGGTTTCGGCACACGCCTAGAAATTCTTGGAGGATGCCAGAAGTGTTCTGGAAACTTCTGGGAATTTTCCGGGATAAAAACCGGAATGTTCCGGACAGCTTTGGTTGCTTTTCGCTGAAGAAAAATATTGTTCCGGGATTGTTTCGGAATGCGTTCAAAATTGTTTTAGTGGGTACTGGAATTATTCTAGGCACACAGAAATAATTTGGGATTTAACGGACGCAGAAAAATGTCTTCGTGAATAGTAAAAGTGCTTTATGGATATTTTTTGGAAAGCACCTTTTGGGATATTTTCCAAAAGGCTTCTAGAATGACTTGGGAGCCAAGGAAGCCCCCTCATGGGGGGGCTCCCAAGAGTGGCCGGCCAAGGGAGGTGGGGCTCCTTGGAGCTCCACTTGCCATCCTTCTTTACTTTATTCTTTTATGAAAAGGCATAAAGTGGGGGTACTTTTGGTATTTTTGAATGCCAACTTTACCCCTTGGCTATCCTATAAATAGAGGTGGAGGGGTGCTCTCCTAAGGTCATCCTTGCTCTCATACACATGCCATGCTCGTCTGGCTCTCTCTCTCCCTCCCAGCGAAATAGTTTCGTAGAGCCGAAAGGCTGTCTGGGTTCCGACAGGAACTAGTTCTGGACGGCGAAGCCCTGCCGGATAGCTGACACCGTATGTGTGCAACCCCGTAGAGAGATTGTAGTTTCGATCTTTTGCCCGAGGGACTGTTCGAGTGTCCTCCCGAAGGGCTGTCCGAGTTACCGCTCGGGTTTCGGGTGTCCTCCCGAAGGGCTGTCCGAGTTACCGTTCGGGTTTCGAGGGTCCTCCCGAAGGGCTGTCCGCGACATCGTCCGAGGGACTGTCCGACCGCCTCCCGAAGGGCTGTCCGACGAGGGAGTACATCCTCGCGGTTGGGAGGTTGTAAATCCTAGTTGCGGGAATCTGCACCGACGATCTACACCGACTCTTCTTTCGCTGCGTTTCGAGTCGGTACGGATCAGATCAAACCCTGTATGACATCTCCATAGTGGTCCTGGGCGTGCTCGCTGTACCAATTTTTTTTGTTTTCTGTCGCGTTCCCCTACTGTAAGCACATTACGATACTGCTTCCTGTAAATGCGAGAAGTAATAACATCAGTTTTCATCACATCACTTTCTTACATCACAGTCCAAAGGAAAACAACAATGCAAGTACGCATACAACAGATATAGCTGCTCTCAATAAGTTCTGAACCGTACACATCTCTGCACATGCCTAAATCTAGTTAATGTGATATTAGCAAATCTGAATCCAGAATTGCATTAATTATGGCTCCCCGGATGAATACCTGCGTTTCCATCCTCCGGCCGCTGCATTTGGATATGATTTTGAATCGTCATGGTCGATTTTGGGTGCATCGGCTGCTCGCACATCGAGCGAAAACAGATCGGATGAGCTCCCATCCGCCACTTCCGATCTGGAAAATGGGTTGCATAGAACATATCAGACGAAAATAGAGTTCTACAACCAGTATTTGAGATGGAGTATGCCGATGAACTAACCTGGAGCTTGATTCCAGATCTAGATCGGCGGCGGCAGATGCCAGAATGTCCTTGAGCGGCGGTCAGGTCTCTTAATCTTTCCATTACGGAATTAGCTCCCTCGGGTAGATCGATGGCTCCTCTAGCCGATGGCAACGCCTCTAGGCCAAGCTCCTGCTCCTCCCGGTGATGACCACGCGATGGAGAAGGAGGAGTGGCGGGGGGCTCCTGTCAGTGGGTGGTGATGGAGGCGACCAGAGCTGACCGGGGCGGTGACCTCTCTCGTCAGGGCCGGTGGCGAGCCGCGCTCCTCCCGCTGAGCACCGAGAAGGCAAGGAGGAGGAGACGACGCTACAGCACGAGGGCGAGCGGAAGCGACGACACGAGGGCGAGCGGAGGCGGCGGGAAGCGGAGCTGCGCGTGGGGGCAAGGGACGAGACGGAGAGGAGCCGCCAAGTCCACCGGCGACGAAGGCAATGCCCAACCCAAACCCCTAGCCACGACTGAGGGTCGCGAGCGAGAGCGAGAGGCCGTGCGCCGCGGATCTGGCCAGATGGGATGAAGAGGCGGAGCAAGGGGAGGTCCTCCGTGTGTTGCGCGCGACCGGGAGTGAGAGGGGAGGGGAGGAGGAGTGGGCAAAGGCGGCGGCCGATGGATGAAGGAGATGGCGGCGGCGTGTGGTCACGGGAGGGGTGGAGGAGGAGCAAGTGCGGGAGGAGGAGGCGGCTAGGTCTCCACTGGAGCCGCTGCAATTTATACCTATATGTGAAATGACGAAAATGCCCTTGGCGGGGCAGTTTAATTACACGCGGTGGCACGAACTCGAGCATACTATTCATTGCGACAGTGTCCATATCTGATCCGACGGACAAGGTCGTTCCATCTCGCGATCCAACGGACGAAAACGCATCAAGCAAACGCAACGGACGGCCGGATGTTGCTAAACTCTGAGCGCGCGGTGGTTGCTGCGGTTCTTGTTTCTGGATGAATGTATGTGCTTCAGTTTCTTTCTACTTCTATGATGTTTATCTTGGGTTTCCTTGCTTACTATTTGATTGGGAATTATTTGTAGCTACCATGCAGATTGTGAGAGGCAGCAATGTAGCGACATACAACATAGGTGCACGCGATGTTTTTTATCCTTAAGACATCAACCATTTAATTCATCTCAATATTCACCATGTGCTGGTATTTGCATTTTACTATTGTTCATTTTTGCGCAGCGAAATGGATCAGTGTCGTGATCCTTTCCTAGGGATCATAAACATCGGGATTGATTATTGTTCGGTATATGACATTGTGCATGATAGACTATATCTCCCTTTTTGACGTTTTGGTATATGGTTTTTTGTGTGGATGATTGGTATATGATTTTTGAACCACATGAATTTTATGATATGTTGTTACAGCTCAAAATTTTCTCAAAAATATATTTTTTGTGTGGAAAATCTCAAAAATATTTTCTATTGCTACTATTTTGAAGAAGGAAGGGCGCGGCAACGCGCGCATTTATGATCTAGTATGTTTAATAGGGGGGGGGGTGTGGGAGTGTATATGTGTCTGAGAATGACATGGTGTTTTTGTTTCTTTTGCGACATCATTTATTTTATGTATTTTTTAGATTTATGAAAGGTTGCTACGCTATTTCGTAGGGTATTTGCATAATTCAACTTAGCAGCGTTTACTGCACCGGAACGCTGTTAATACGAGCACTGGCAGCGTTCGCTAGGTCACAAGCACTGCTAGTATGTTTTAAGGGTTCATACGCTGTTAATACGAGCACTGGCAGCGTCCGCTAGGTCACAAGCGCTGCTAGTATGTTTTAAGGGTTCATAATCTCATGCTACCAAATTATTTTGCTGTCCATTTTGCTTCTGTCTCATGAACATGCGTGTGCAATATGTATATATACGAGGAGATAGAGATTGTAAATATTAGAAGCGTTCGGTACATTAGAACGCCGCTACTGGGTACATAATTTGCAGCATGCGGTATAGTGGAACACTGCTAAAGTTTTGGACCGACAACCTTTCCTTTAAGTGAAAAGTAGCGACGTTCGCAGAAGCGTCAGATGCTGCTGCTATATTGTATAGCTGCGACGTTTCCTCCTCGCGAACGCGACTACTACTTTGAGGCGTGGAATCTTCTGGGCACCAGACACTGGCAGCGTTTATGTCTCCCGGAACGCTGCAAGTGCAGAATAATTAGCCGCGTTCACTCGTGCAGTGAACACAGCTAGTATTTAGCCGAAATAGCCGCAGCGTCCTAATTTGCAGAAACGTTGCAGATAGGAAAATCCTATAGGGTTTTTTCTACTAGTAAAGTGATGAAGAAGGTTCTCTTTATTTTCTTTCCTTTTTGTTTGAATAATTTTAAGCTCAATCATTTTTTTCATGAATATGCAAAGCTTGCATATCTTTCATTGAAAGATGGAAAGTGTATGTAGATAGGATGTAGCACGCCATCTCATACACACAGGGAGTCACAATGTGCACATCTGAGCAGAACATGAAGAGGATTGCTCAGTGCCAAAAACAACACACTAGGCTAAATCACCGGGAAGATGTTATGTAACCTGGTGGCCTTAGCACGAGCCCAAAGTCGCGCCTCATCATGGTTGGCCTCGGCCCCATGGTTCACGGAGGGGTGCTGGCCATTGAAGATGCAATTGTTCCGGTGCTTCCCGAGCCACCAAGCTGTGAGGGAACGATGGAGGTAAAGCCCTTCCGCATGGACCTCAGGTCCAGTTGAAGGCTTTCCCACCACTTGAGGGACTGAATGTCAACGATTTATTAATTGGAAAGCTATATATTCTGCAAGAATGTTAGGCTCGTGGTGACACGAGCTGAGAAATAAAATCGGCTTAGGGAAGCCACACATCCGACCAGCCGCTGGATGTCCTTGAGCTTCTCCGGCTTCTTGAGCTTGGCTAGCGCCTTGCTCTTGTCGGGATTTGTTTCAACTCTGCGTTGTGGGAGACGATAAATCCCAGCAGCTTCCCGATGGCACGCCGAAAACGCACTTTGTCGGGTTGAGCTTTATATTGAACGCACGAATATTCTTGAAGGTCTCGCGCAGGTCGTCTATGGGGGTGTTGGCTTTCTTGGTCTTGACGACCACGTCATGGACATGCCATCTATGAAGATACTTGATACAGAAATTATGCATATGGAAACTTTCTGTATGTTATCAACTATCAACTAGTGACGAAAGGATCTCATACTATAACAATGAACTTGGGTCAAATTCAACACACGTGTTCTTCTAACATTCTCAAAGTTGTCCACATCATCTTTACACTTAACTATGCCCATGATTAGGAAAACAGAATCATCATGCTACACTTGAGTTGGTCATATGGTAGGACTAGGAATCTATTTTACCGTTTAGTATTCTACACATTCACATGAGTTTTCCTCTGAGCTCTTGGTTTTTGTAGGCTCGGGAACCATAACAGTTATAACATAAACATTAATTATGAATAAATAATAATATTTTATTATTGCCTCTAGGACATATTTCCAACAATTGTTGATCATGCAAGAAAGCTAAAATTCGTACTGGCAGTGCAATTTCTACAACCATACATGTTAATTACTATTCATACAATGTAAGGGATGTCCCTCTTTCTCATTGTCAAGTTAATTTATGCACATGATGTTATAATATGTAGCCTTGAAAGAAGATCGTTATGAATTTTATGCCAAGTGAGCCTCTTTTGATCTTTATGCTTGATTCCTAAGATTTTTTTTCCTCAAAGCTTTTGGACATATGTATCGACAAAACAATTTGATAATAATTTGCTTCTAAGCCAAGTGGTACTCAACTGCAGCCATCACTAATTCCATCATATTAAGTAGCAACTTTTGAATTTTGTTTTCCCGTGTTGTTGATTGGTCAATAACATCGAGAGGCGAGGTAAAAAAGACACACATGCATATGTGTCATGGTAACAATTGCAGAATATTACTCTGGATTGTACGAAAGGGTTGGAAACATTCAAGGAGCAAAATAACACACATTCAAGTAACTAGTTGGCGATTTGTGTTGTTTTCCTTATTTTTCTGACTTGAATTTCCGCAGCAACACGCGGGGTATCATTTAGTTTTTTTTAGGGATGGGTATCATTTAGTTTGGAAAAACAAAAGTTTTTTTGAGGGGTTCGGAAAAAACAAAAGTGAACGAGTTTTTTTAGCGATAAAACCAAGTTTATTGATCAACAACCACATATAATGGAATACATCTCGGATCATAGGGCTGCCCTAGCCACATATGGCGCCCTTGACCTAAAGAGTGTGCAAACTTGGCTAAACTATGAGCATCTCTATTTGACTCTTTACTTTCAAAAGTAAAATTACAATTAAACATGGAAGCTCTCTGATTAATCTCACTAATAATAGTGCCATATTTCCCTTGATTACCATTGTGCATATCTCTTACCACCTGCTTTGAATCTGACGCCACCAAAAAATTCTGGACAAGCAGGTCTTTTGCCAGTGACAGTGCCTCCCTACAAGCAATTGCCTCTAGAACTGCAGGGTCGCGGATACCGTGGATAACCAACACCGAGCTTCCCATGTAATTTCCGCTGGATGGCGATGACACCCCTGCATCCACATGGATTTTGGCGAAACCAGCTGGTGGAGCCCTCTGCCGCCGTTCAGTCCTTCGTACAGGTCTCGACCTTGTAACATGCACCGGCTTCGGGTCCTTCAAGATCTCCAATTCTTTCATGTATCTGTCTATGAAAATTTGGGTAGCCTGTGGGCTCCGAAAGACTCCTTCATGAATGGCTTTCCTCCTTGAAGACCAAATAGCCCATAACGTAATAGCTACTCTGGTGAACTGCATATGTGACAACGACTCCATCAACGAAAAAAGCCAGTGCCGAGCATTGGGTTCTGTCGTGGCAATAAGATGTTGCGCTACTTCATCCTCCACTAGAGCCCATGTGCATCTAGCCACTGTGCATTCCAACAACGAGTGTCTCCAAGAATCTGGTGCACCACACAAACCGCACGAGCTAGAGTTGGTCATATGTCGATGGGCTCTCACATCCTCAGTTGGAATAGAATGCTTAGATAGTCTCCAAAGGAACATTTGAATCTTTGCTGGAACTTTGAGTCTTTTTTTTTAGATAAACTTTGAGTCTTTCACAGAGGAGCAAAAGTTTTTTTTTTTTGAGGGGTACAGAGGAACAAAAGTGAACGGGTGCCTAGCGAGCCAGCCAGCCAGCCAGGCGTTAATGGGCCGCGGCCCGGCTACGTCCGCACGAGCGGTACACGTCTCCGAGATCGGTCCACCCGGCCTGCTATTTGCTCGTCTTTACCCTATTATTACCTTGCCGTACCCTATTTTCGTTTGCCTTCTCTTCTCACTTCGCACCCTGCCATTCCAAAACCTCTCAAAACCCTCGTTCTCCCCACTCCCCTCCGCCGCCGCCGCCGCCGCCGGTGCCTAGCAAGATGAGGTGAGCGGAACCTGAGCATCCCCATCCGATCTAGCGTTTCCCCTCTTCTCTTCTGTTCCAATTCGGCTTTAGATTCTGTGCAAAGTACGACTTTGTACCATCCAACTGCGCGATTGGATCTGGGGTATACCTCGTCTCGCGGTCCCGCGAGGATTTGTTGCTTCCCTCGGTTTAGCTGGTCCACTTAAGCAGTCAGATTTTTGTCTCAGATGGGGCTCGACCGGGTACCGTTGGGTTATTCGTCTCTAGGTTTCGGGATTTTCGGATTTGTCTGTCTCACTCGTTGTTTACACGTTGCGAAAAATTCGAGCTGTTTCGTTCTCCTTCGTATGCTTTGATTTACTACGTGGAGTCTAGATGATATCGTTGTTACGGCAGTTCAAGGTCCCATCGCGGCGAACTTGTTAATTGTTCTCTTCCGATTTTTTTGTTAATTTTTTTCCAGATTTCAATTGGTATTCTGCTGTCGTTTTGGGCGAACGTGCTGTTTGTATTGCTACTATTTTGTTTCTTAGGCTTTACTTGGTTCTGCTGCTGTCATTAATAGAGATAGAACTCGATCTCGTGGGATATGGGAAATTTTTCTTGTTCTGTTTGTTGTCTGTTCAGATCTCGTGGTATGTTTCTTCCAACATTCCAAGAATTCTGCTCTGGTTACATTTCGGTTTTACCTAGGGTTTCTGCAAGCACTTTCCGATTGAATTCGAGCTGGTTACCTCGTTGTCTGATCTGCAAGGAATGCTTAAAATTTAGTACCGACTGGCCACTGTGGATAAACATAATTAAGTAATGTGAAGCATGCAGCAGTGCGGTTCTATATGCCGGAGCTTAATGGCGTTTTGTCTCATCTATGGACATGCCATCCCTAGTAGTTTTGTCTAACCCGATGTTATGCAATTTTCGACCAATTATTTACCATCTATCAGGATTTCGTTTTAATCTGTTGTTTATTGTTAGTTGATTGTTCTGAATTTTTCGTTGTCATGCAAATATTGCTTTTATAGGTAAAAAGGTTTTCATAATTGAAGATCATATTATGCATGCAGGTGCCATTATGTTCTCTTTACATGGATTAATATGTAAACTTTATTTTTGGGATATGTAAACTGTTAAGGCCAGGTATTATTTGATAATCTTAGAAGTCTTGAATATATTAGATGATAGTTACATGCATTTTCAACATGATGGCAATGGGGTAATGAGTTATGATGACAAGTTCACTTTTTAAACTGTATCATTTTATGCTTTGGCATCTTGTAACCTTTTAATATAGTACAATAGAATGTCACTGCTAAGTATCTACCCCTCCGACTCCAAAAATAAGTCCTATAAATTTCTTGTCAAGTCAAACGATTCAATGTTTGACCAAGTTTGTAGAAAAAACTATGAACAAGCAGTCAAGCACACTATGAAATTAGTGTCACTACTCACTACAAAATAGAATATATTTTTATATTATATCCTTTTAGTATTATAGTTGCTTCTACTTTTTCCTACAAACTTGGTCAAACACTACACTGTTTGACTTGATAGAATGGTTATAGGCCTTCCTTTTGGAGTTGGAGGGGGTAATATATGCATTGCTTATTTAGCAATCCTTATATTCAATGCTGTACTAAAAAAGTATTGTGCATGCATTGAGCGGAGTATATTTTAATGCTCTCTGATTGAATGCATGGACCTGCTTTGCCATTGCCATCCATCATATTGTTATATTTTCATAGCTTAAGCTGCAAAAAATTGTTATACTATAAGGTTAGGAATGTATGTTGATGTCATCGGAGTGGGTTGTTGTGTTCTGTTTTTTATTTGTGTCTCGCTGAATTGCCCAATGCTGCACTTCGTACGTGTTCTGTTCATTTAGTTGTGATACTTCATCGCCAATATATGAAATATTCCTTGTATGTGTTGCAGTTGCAAATATTATTATAATTAGTTTTTTTGGAGAGATAGATTTCATTATTGATGTTCGTTTCTTAACAAGTGGCAATTTTTCTGTAGTCGGCACCCTGAAGTCAGGTGGGCTCAAAGGATTGACAAGGTGTATATCACAGTACAATTGCCTGACGCAAAGGATGCCAAGGTCAACCTGGAACCTGATGGTGTATTCTCTTTCTTTGCCACTGCTGGAACTGATGGGAACTCCTATGAATCGAAACTGGATTTGAATGACAAAGTGAATGTCGAGGTAATCAATGTCCATAGTTCCATACTATATATAGTACAATATTAGTAGCTATTGTGAGATATGTTGACTCCTCAATTGTCAAAAAAGGTTTGTTTTCTTATCCAGTATCACTTTGGTCTTTAACAGGCAAGCAAAGTAAGTGTTGGTGTCAGGTCCATATTCTGTATTTTGGAAAAAGCCGAGGCCAAATGGTGGAATAAGCTTGTTCGAGATGATCAGAAGGCACCACACTTCGTGAAAGTTGATTGGGACAAATGGGTCGATGAAGATGATGATGGTATGCTATCTACGAAAACGGGTTTATTTACAGAAGCAGTACATTCGCAATACTGTTTAAGTTATTGCTTATTAGTTCCAAGAGTGTAGTTTAAAACTTCTGGAAACAGGACAGTTTAGTGGTACAAAAGGAGTGCCCTAAATATAAGGGAAATGTGCACCATGGTCTGCGTAACATTGGATGGTGTTGTAGTTATCCCCTACTCTTGCTTTATGTAACTAAAAACACCATATCCAAATTTACTTGTACGACAAACCTATTTTGGTGCTTCTTCTCATCTTACTGTTTCACTCTCCTACTTCTAAGTAGGAAAGATATTTGTCGTTGTCTTCAGAAGTGAGAAAACCAGAAGACCTTGCTAGTAGACAACTAACTTACGCAACTTAAATTTTCTACATTTAAGCTAGAAACAAGGTTTAAAAAGGCGCTAGGTGTTAATTGTGTTTTGCCACTGCCTTTTGTTTTTCTGACCAAAGCACGCGGCTAAGAGCAATTATGCTCACGTTAAGAGCTAGGTTTTTGCTATAGCCTACCGCCTAGGCACACCTTTTTTTTTTATCATGGGCTAGAAAACAAACTATTGTATCTATTTACTGCTGAATTTGTTACGCATTATTACTTTGCCTTGTAAAGGTTTTGAAAATCATCATTCATTTTTTTAGGTGCTGATGTTAATGTTGATGGGATGGACTTTTCGGTAAGTATATCTATTCACATTTTCCCCTTTGATGGTTCATTTATATGCTTTGGTGTGTGATGCGGTTCTTCATGTACATTCTGTAGAATATGGGTGGCATGGGCGGTATGCCTGGCATGGAAGGTTTGGGCGGCATGGGTGGCATGGGTGGTATGCCCGGCATGGAAGGTTTGGGTGGCATGGGTGGTATGGGTGGTTTGGCTGGTATGATGGGCGGTATGGGCGGTATGGGTGGTATGGGCATGCCGCCTGGTATGGAAGGTTTGGGTGGTATGGGGATGGATGAGTTTGAGGATGAGAGTGACGACGAAGGTTAGTATTCCTGTGCCTGTTTTCATTTTCTCATTATAGTTGATGTGTTTTAGATACAGAATATCAGAAATATGTTCTGTCACCAAATCCAAATGATGGTTGTGTTGCTAAGGGCATTTTCGTTGGTATGGTTGTTATATTTAGTTGAACCTGCCTGACAAGTCAATTCATCATCCCCTTGTTTGCTCTTTTATGTGAAATTGCTTGGTACATTTCTTGGCACTAAATGAGCAACTGATCATTCAAATGGTACAGTTTTTTTTTTCTCTGACGGTAATCATGTTTCTGATTATAATATGTTAGATCTTAGATTTGTTATTGTCAAGGAAATATGTTATGCCTGATGTACTCATGAAATATTGATAGAATGCCCAACATAGTTTCATATCTTATCCACAACAGAAAGTGAAATGGCTTTAACCAGACAATTCAGATTTTGGGTTAAAGAATACTGTTTCAACTAAAATATGTACTCTATTTTTCTCCAGAACTACATATTTTGTGTGGATTTATATCATGGAAACCAAATAATTTATTTTGTTTGGCATCATGTACTCCCTCCGTTCCTAAATATAAGTCTTTGTAGAGAGACTTATATTTAGGAACGGAGGGAGTACTAGTTAAGAAATGCATTTCATGAATGTGTACTGTAATTATTACGATTAACCAATGGTGGGATCCTCAAATTGTCCATTGTTAGCAAACTCTTGCTGTCCTGCAGCTGTGTTAGTGAAAATATAAGGTGTATTAATTTTTTGAGAAGTTACATTTTATGTTTGATCAATTTCATAGAAAACTAGTAAATGTGCACGTGCAATGATTGCACGTTGATATTAGGCAGCGTATTTCTTGCATGTGAATATTTGGTAGGATATTATTTGTGTTAATTATGTGATCAACACTAACATTGATATTTGGTATGATCAAACATGTTGAGCGCTCACCATTGGAGCAATCTAGATCATTAGATTGACCTGGTTTGATGGCCGAGATTAGTTGGATCTGCCTGTTTGGGTATTTTTATATTGGTATAGATATAGATTATAAACAATACGTACCAAATAAATAAAATATTGTACCAAATAAATAAACTTTGAAAAAGTATTTCATGGTGAATCTAATGATACTGATTTGGTATTATGATTATTGATATGTTGCTTTCTGGTCAAACACAGTAGTTTGACTTCTCTAAAAACTAAAGACACCTTATATTTTTGAAACGGAGGGGGTAAATTGTATAATGACGATGATAATTCAATATCTGAACGATTTTCTTTGTCGAAAGAGGAAACGTGTCCTTTAGGTCAATGGATGTACTGTATTTATCCTTGTTACGATGTTGAATTAGTCCTGTAAAACATCCTCATACCCTTTATCTTCTGCTGTCCTTGATCAGGAGAAGTGTCGAAACCTCAAGACACAGGGAAGGCTGATGCTGTGGAAATCTCCGAGGAGGTGGAAGGCAAAGCTGGCACAGCAGCTCAGAGCAACTGAAGGCTTTCTACTCAATAATCCCTACTCGATTGTATCCTAGCGTTTTTTTATCAACGTGCTAAACTGAAGGACACATTCTGCTCGCTGGTTGGGATTGGTGTCTCATGTAAGATGATGACTTGATACTTGTGTCCAATTAAGCATCGTACCGTCTGTTGGCATATTACGAGTTCTGAGATTGTTTGCATTGTACTCTGATGATTCTGCACTCTGTTTGGCTTATAATGTGTTTACCCTAGTTTTTTTCTGTGCTGTTTTTACGGCTTTGTTTGGGTGCACATCTACTCAGCCCCTTTAAACACTGCAGTAGATTGTTGCCTGTGTGTTGCCAATATTGCACCTGATTGCTTAAGTCAAGCGTAACGCACGTACATTAGGCCATTCTCCCGTGCTCTCCCACACTTTAAATGTCCAATGTAA
This sequence comes from Elymus sibiricus, assembly GCA_039707655.1. NCBI lineage: Eukaryota > Viridiplantae > Streptophyta > Magnoliopsida > Poales > Poaceae > Elymus > Elymus sibiricus. Next base: position 287,866,280 of record CM077676.1, read on the forward strand.
TTTTTGTTCTCATACGGACCAACTCACAAAAAAGAGAGGGGGTGGGTGGGCGGCAAATACCACTACTTAGGGCATCAAGGCTGACCCCAAACCGGACACCACTCCCTCCGTTTTTATTTACTTCGCATATTAGTTTTGACTGGAGTCAAATTTTACAAAGTTTGACCAAGTTTGTAGAAAACAATATGAACATTTACAGTGACAAATTTATATGATGTGAAAATATATGCAATGATGAATCCGATGATATTGATTTGGTGGTGTATATGTTAATATATTTTTCTACAAACTTGTTGAAAGTACATAAAGTTTGACTTTAGACAAACCTAATATGCGGACTAAATAAAAATGGAGGGAGTACATTTTAAACCCGATTTTAACATACCGGACGAATTACATCCAAACTGGATGATTTTCATACAAACTGCAGCACATTCATTACATTTTAGCCAGTTTTCATTTTTTTAAAAGGGACCGGACCTAAACCTAGCCTTCGGCGGCGTCCAAGTCCTTTTTGTTTCCTTCTCACGATCACGTCCTCCATCTGCCGTCTCCATGAGCGGTGGGGATAAGACCCGTGAAGTGAAGGTGCGGCCACCGGCGAGGAAGAGTAGAACATGGGAGACAGACCGGCCCACTTGGGACTCGAGGCCCCGCCGCCTCCCATGCCCTACTCATCCTCGTTAGAGTCTGTGACCTGTCTGTCGCCGTGGACGTGAGGTCCAAGATGGAAGTGGAGGGGCCGACACCCTCGTCGTCCCACCGATGCGGCAAACAACGGTTGGCGGCGTTCTCGTCCGTGATCGCGTGCGCAACCAGCGCCACCTCCGCGTCTGGCTGCGGCTTGAGTGCGGGCGGCCTTGTAGAGCGTCTGCTGCTCGGCGACGAAGTTAGGGTTTGCCGCGGCCATGGCCGCCACGGCTTCCTCGCTCGCGCGCTCGCCGTAGATCTGGCCCTTCGCCAGTCAGTGCTGCTCGAGGAGGAACAGATTGTAGCGCTACTCCTCCTGCGCCTGCCGGAACATCGACATAGGCGGGGGCGCCGGCTGCTCCTCCGCCATGGCGGCGTTGAAGTGCTCCTGTGCCTGCTCCATCGTCAAGTCGGCATGCAGTAACGCAGGCTGCGGCACAGAGTTGTCGTCGAAGCTAGTCTCCATCGTGGGGTTGTCGTCGGAGACCTCCGGAGAGCTGGTCGGCATGTTGGCCTCTATCCGCCAGGCACCGCGGCTCTGCCACGGCCACCTCGTGCTTTTGCTTCGTCGAGAGGCTCTCCCACAAAGTGTTCCCGTTCGCGGTCATGGTGGATGTGATGCACGGGAGGAAGATGTGGAGCGGATGGGTTGTGGTGTTCTATGAGTCGGGTGTGCCCACCTTTAATAGTGGACGCCGGTGAGGCCAAGCGTCCGGGTGAGTCAATGCGCGGGCGTCGGAGCTGGTTTCTTGGTCGGTGAGCCTGTTTAATGGCGGCAGATGGAGGGACGGGCATTGAACGGGCGTGGTAGATATACGTCCCGTCCCGCCCAGTAAACGTCTCTCCGGTATTGAACAGGTGCGGACACCGGGGACGCGGGGTGGGCGGCGCCGTCAGCCGACGAGCGGCTTCAATGCCGGCGCCACCGAAAGGTCACGCCCGCTCTGGGCCGGCGTCAATGCGGAGCGGCCGCTCTAGAGTGGCATGAATGCACACAGCTGGCTACGGGCTGGAACGGGCACGGGCGAGGGAGAGGTTTTTGGGTGGGCCAGGGCAATCAGAAGCGGGCGTGGCAGCGGTCCGGAAGCCCGCATAGCCACCCTTGGTTTGCTTCCGGTTTGCGGGAAGAAGGACATCCGGTCCGCCGAGCGGACCGATACAGGACCGCATTGGATGGCAAAACACGTCCGGACCACACGGTCCGGACGGTTGTGGGCGGTTTGAGGGGCGGCGTTGGAGATGCCATGAGCACCTCCTTCATGTAACGACTAGGACTAACACTTTCCTTTGAATTTGATTGTGCATAATGTTCATCTTGTAAGCATTGCATTAGCATCATACTATTTCCATTCTCTAATTTGAAATGAGGATTTATTAGCCATCACATTTTTTAAAGGGCAAAAACCCTAAATTGTGCCTGTTGTCCAAAATACCTTTTGTAAACCCTAAAATATTTGGCAATGGACTCATAATTATTCTGTGGGCTCTTCCAAAAAATTAAGTTTTAAAAGGATTTAAATTGTATTTTTTTGAAACATTAAACATAATTACCCGGGATGGTTTTCTTAGAAAATGTAAAAATGACCCCAAACATTATGTTTACTTATGGAGGCATACTCCACGGAGGCTTCACCCAAATTACTCCTATAAAGGATGGTGGTGTACCCGCCTTCCTGGACTCTCCGAGTGCGAGCAGAGCCTCCTGGTCGTCCGTTGGCCGGTGGCTTGCGTTGGGAGCTACTCGGGCACGCTCCGAGTTGTCCGATTTGCCCAGACAGCTCAGACCCGAGCGACCCGTCAGGAGAGTCCATGACGGGTGGACCGAGGGCGTGCGTTCGCTACAGTCGGCATGTGCCCATGATGGGTGTACCGAGGGCACAATATTGCTACAGTCGGCGTGTGTCCATGACGGGTGGACCGAGACCGTCATGCTGCGAACTCGCCTTCCTGGGCACCTCGCGGACGAAGAGAGCCTCCTGGCCATCCGCCCCACAGGGCTACTCGGGGGCGATGCGAGCCGTCCGATCTGCCCGGATGGCTCGCACCCGGGTGACCCGGCTAGGCCGTCCATGATGGGTGGACCGCCCGACCATGCCCGGGGCCACCGTCATTGGGCAGCGTTGGGTCGGCGTGCCCATGTTGGCCCGGGTGCGATGATGTTGTCACGTCCATTCTCTCTTTCCATTGTTCCCTTGCTTGACAGTTGCATAAACCCGTTACAATGACTAGCTAGGATCAGTTCCGCGGTATTCGGATCTGTAGTCTGTCCGGACGTGACGCATCGCCTCGGTTGTTCCGAATAGGAGTACCCAGAACCATCGGTATCGTGGGTTGCTTGTCGGTTGATCTGGCGGCTGCGAGCCATTGCCGTCCTGTACCGTGCGGTGTGTGGTCGGCCTTTCTATCGATTCCGCTGTTGGGATGACCAGGCCGGCCACAGAAGGGCATGGGCAATCATCATCATTGCCTTCCAATAGTTAACCAAAAAGTATGTTTGTATTAGTTGCTTCTCTTCTTGGTTGCGGTTGGTCTTTGCGCAGTTGCTCTATTCAGATAGCTCACTTGACTTAATTTTCATGCGGCCATTGGACGTCGCCGTTCCAATCTGGTTGATGTAGTCAACTGTTAGGTCTGGATGGACGGGAAGAACTTGTGGATTTGTTGTTGAGAGTTTGTTAATTATTCGATTTGCTAGTTCCGAACAATGCCATCAAAATACTGCCCATCTTGCGATTATTATGAGAGACTCATAATAATGATCGGATGATTAACATTATGGCTATTACACATGTTGAACTGGTACTAAAGGAGTAGCCTTATACCGTACGAATAAGGAAGTACAGAAGGACCACAAACTGAGGTGACCAGACCAATTGGCCAAGCCCAACCACATGCGGTTTCAAATAGTTCACTTAAGTTCAAGAGGTCGGGTGACCAACTCTACGTTTCCTTGGTCGGCTGGCGTCAAATGGGTGGCCTGTCGGGCTATGGAGGGGCTTGGCCTACCCGGACCCTTGACCGTCGACAAATGATTATGTTCGTGTTGCGTCTATATTTGCCCTAACGATGATCAACTGCATATGGGAAACTAAGCAAGAATAAAGGCACGACCGCACGAGCATAATCATTTGCAGACAGTTAAGAAAAAAAATCCCTCAAATAGTTCGCACTTCTGGCCTGTAGTTGGTCTCTGAGCCAACTGGCGCAAACAATTCACTTAACTTCCATTTTATGTTTCAAATAGTTCATTTAACTTCCAAGTTGTAGTTGGTTAGTTTGTCTCTTCGAATAGTTCACTTGACTTCAATATTATGTTTCATATAGTTCGCTTAGCTTGTACTTTGCAGTTGGTCTCTGCGCCAATTGGCGCAACAGGTCGTCTAGTTAAACTAAACTAAAGAGGGCTTTTCACATCTACCAATCCATTGGAGATCAAGACCTCTCAGGAGAAGATCCTCCATTTGATTCAAGACCTCTTAGGAGAAGATCCATCCATGGATACAAGACCCCATCTCTCCTAGAGATTCGAGAAGACTATCTACCCCCAAGACCTCATCTCCTCCATGGATTTGGTAAGAACTACCTTTGTTTCTTGTTCCCTTGTTGATTGTGGATCTATGTGCTTCTATGGATTTGAGAAGAGAGTGGATGTGTGCTTGGTTCTTGTTTGATAGTTCCTTTGTGTTCTTGTGCTCTTCCTTCCCCACCTCCAAGTGTTAAAGATTGGGAACCCAAGGGCTTTGCCCTACATCATCTCCCCTTCTAGGGAAGGAGAGACTGCTTATTATATTGCATTATGAGGCGTCCGCCTCTGGGTCTGTACTTCCTAGCCTCATGTGGGACGGGCTGAGATGCGTCTCTTCTCATTGCCCCAGCCGAAGCCCCGGTGATCGTGCCAGATGCTTGCTGATGTGCTTTCGTTCTCTCAAAGCATCTCTTGCTCTTGTAATGGACTCTGTGGCAAGTGACTTGTTGGTCCTACGTCATCCGCTTGGCCGGAGGTTGTCAAGTTCGCACTGTGTTTTGTTGGTGGGAGGAATGATACGTATATGGTGTTTTATTGCGTACCAAAGCTGGATTGTCTATATTGGGTAGGCGATATTGCTGCGAGAAACCGTCATGACAATGGCAGAGGGCCAAAAACCAATAAGATCATTCCTTTGCCATCGTCGACGCTGAATGTAGAGCATTCGTAGTCAAGGCCAGGCCACCATGCCTCACAAGTTTTCAGCTGGCGAGATGCTTGATTGTCCAAGCTCAAGCAATGAACTGGCGGATAGGCAAGAACTAGAGGGAAACAACCGCACACGGGCCAAAGGAACAAACCCACCTTGTCCATGCAGCAAGACGTCGACTCCCGAAAAACTCCAAACGCGACGGTAAAAAAAAACTAGACGGGTGCTGGGCAGGATAACTGTGCGGGATCCAAGAAAGACATATGCCTTTGGCGGATGGCCCAAATAGCACATGAGGCGGCACGCGCATGCAGAACCGGGTATGATCCACGCAAGACGACCACCTCTACCCGGCGGCCCAAACATAAGACACCCCCACATAGGTCCACGAAACGACACATGTGCCACATTGCATGCTTTGCATGATAATTATAGCCAACATTGTGTTTTTTATGGCCTTGCAATTTTTCATTATAAACATTGCTATGCTAGATCATTGCTTTCCCGATACACCGCCAGAGGCATCGTATAGAGAGATCTTTTCATGTTCATAGCAAGAGCTATGCTTGCATTTAGCTAAAGTTGAGAAAAGTGTAATGGTTCTTATTGGAATGTGCTACTTCCACCTCAAGAGAAAATAAAAAAAGGAGATCCAAAAATAAGAAGAGGTAGGATCTAAATAAAAAATATGTATGAAGGAGACACCCAAAAAGTGAAACAGAAGGAGCAACTCCTCCCTCCTTCGCAAACAACTCGTATCGGCCGTGACGCCTGGCGATCCCAGGAGCCGGGCTGGACCAACCCTGAACATGCCTTTTTGATAGTGGCGAAGGTGTGCCGTCTTTCGATGAGATGGTAACTATCATTTTTGGTGGAGTAAACTTTGATGATCTGACTACGAACGTACGAAGATGTCGCGCCTTAGCAATCGCTAAACCAATTCTGAGAGGTTATTGACCACACCGGAGCACGATCAACCTGACCACGAGGGTCTATTTCCTGTAGGCAAACGAAGAACAAGCAAGAAACTGAGATTGCAATCTGGATATTGCAATCTGGAAAGCTTTATTAAAAGGGGGGTTCTAAAACGTCTTGGCCTGGTCGTTGGACACAAACAAAGTATGCGTGTTGCACTATGGCGAACTTTAATCTAAACAAAACCCAAGTCTAAAACGACGTCCTAAGGGCTGTATTTATAGGGAGACAGAGTGGAATTCCGTCCACCCTTGGCAAGGTGGAACTAAATTCTGCCCTAAGTCGTTTTCCCTATTAATACAGACTCTAAAAACAGCCTATTAAGGGTGTGTTTGTTTGGGTTCTTTTTAGTGGCTTCAATGGCTTCTGGTGCCTAGAAGCTAGAGCCCAAACAAAGGGCCATTTTTTGCGTCGGCTCCCCGAAGCCCAAACGCTGAGCGCTCCAGAAAAACGGTCCAAAAGCCGCAGCTCACAATTTGGGATTCTTCCGGTCGCAGCTGTCTCCAAATCGGCGAAAGACAGATTTACCCCCCCACCAAAGATCATTATACGCACGAATTGCCACTGCACGGTATGTATCTGTTTCTTCTCCCCTCTCCTTTCCCACGAACGCACCACCCCCACGTCCCTAGGGTTCGTCCTCCCCATCTCCGCCGCCACCCACCCCAACGTCGGCCACCGGTGGGTCGGCCCATCGGCGGCCGGCGAATTGGAGACACCGCCGCCGGAATCCCTCTTTCCTGGGGCGCAGGGACGCAACCACCGCGTCAACTGCCTCCACCAACGGCCGCTCCCCATCACCGGACCGCTTTCACCAGCCCCAATTCCGACCACCGGCCAGTCGGATAGTCGCCCGCCGCCACGGTAGCCTCTTTTGCCTCTCTCACTCTATTCTCTCTCTGCCCCCTTCCCCTCTGGCAGCATGCGCGTGCCTGTCCTGTGTGTGTGCTTGTGCTTCCTGTGTGCTCTGCGTCCGTGTGTGTGCGTGTGATGACCCACAAGTATAGGGGATCAATCGTAGTCCTTTCGATAAGTAAGAGTGTCGAACCCAACGAGGAGCAGAAGGAAATGACAAGCGGTTTTCAGCAAGGTATTTTCTGCAAGCACTGAAATTATCGGTAATGAGTAGTTTGATAGCAAGATAATTTGTAACAAGTGACAAATAGCAATAGTAATAAAGAGTGCAGCAAGGTGGCCCAATCCTTTTTATAGCAAAGGACAAGCCAGAACGATCTCTTATAATAAGTAAAGCGTTCTCGAGGACACATGGGAATTTTATCTAGTCACTTTCATCATGTTGGTTTGATTCGCGTTCGCTACTTTGATAATTTGATATGTGGGTGGACCGGTGCTTGGGTGCTGTTCTTACTTGAACAAGCCTCCCACTTATGATTACCCCCTCTCGCAAGCATCCACAACTACGAAAGAAGAATTAAGATAACTCTAACCATAGCATTAAACATATGGATCCAAATCAACGCCTTACGGAATAGCGCATAAACTAGGGTTTAAGCTTCTGTCACTCTAGAAACCCATCATCTAATTACTACTCCACAATGCATTCCCTTAGGCTCAAAGATGGTGAAGTGTCATGTAGTCGACATTCACATGACACCACTAAGAGAATCAACAACATACATATCATCAAAATATCGAACGAATACCAAATTCACATGATTACTTATGACAAGACTTCTCCCATGTCCTCAAGAACAAAAGTAACTACTCACAAATCATCTTCATGCCCAAGATTAGAGGGGTATTCATTAGCATAATAGATCTGAACATATAATCTTCCACCAAATAAACCAACTAGCATCAACTACAAGATGTAATCAACACTACTAGCAACCCACAGGTACCAATCTGAGGTTTTGAGACAAAGATTGAATACAAGAGATGAACTAGGGTTTGAGATGAGATTGTGCTGTTGAATATGTTGATGAAGATTGGTCCTCCCACGATGAGAGGGCTGTTGGTGATGTCGATGGCTCCAATTTCCCCCTCCCGGAGGGAAGTATCCCCGGCAGAATCGTTCCGCCGGAGAGCAAAAGTGCTCCTGCCCAAGTTCCGCCTCGAGACGGCGGCGCACCGTCCCGAAAGTCTTCTCTATATTTTTTCTAGGGCAAATGGACTTATATACCAGAAAATGGGGGCCAGAGGCTGGCTAGGGGCCCCACGAGCCACCAGGGCGCGCCTGGGGGGGGGGGGGGGGGGTGGCGCGCCCTGGTGCCTCGTGGGCACCTGGGTGGCCCCCTCTGGTACTTCTTACTTCCAGTATTTTTTATTTATTCCAAAATAAATCTCCGTGAAATTTCAGCTCATTTGGAGATGTGCAGAATAGGTATCTCTGACATAGCTTTTTCAGGTCCAGAATTCCAGCTGCCGGCAATCTCCCTCCTTGTGTAAATCTTGCATATTAAGAGAGAAAAGGCATTAGAATTGCTCCACAAAGTGTTATATTGATTAAAAACACTATAAATAACAGTAGTAAAACATGATGCAAAATGGACGTATCAACTCCCCCAAGCTTAGACCTCGCTTGTCCTCAAGCGAAAGCCGATATCGATAATCATGTCCACATGTTTAGAGAGAGAGGTGTCGATAAAAACAAAATATGGACATAGTAGCATCATGATCATTATTATAACAACAATATTTATTATCATAGAACTTCTCATGAGCAAGTAACAATTCATCACAACAACGAAGTATAAGGCATAAACTTTCTTGAAAACTAACAAACTATGTTCTCAGTCAACAATGCAATTGCAATTCATCATATTTTCAGGAAGGGTCTCATGTAGGAGCCTTTTAGCAAGTCCACATACTCAACCATCATATAGTCTTCCATGATTGCTAACACTCACAACATATATATGGAGCAAAAAGTTTCAGCCAGACACATATAAAGACAGGGGCTTATAATTTCGCCTCCCAACTTATTCACCTCAAGGGTGATGTCAACAATAATAATTCATGATCACTCATATCCAACTGGATATATATGCCTAGATCTTTCCCCACCACATGATGCTTGCAAAAGAGAAAAATAAAAAGGAATAGGGGAGAACACTATTGACTCTTGCATAAAAAGTAAATACATAAAAGTAAAAGATAGGCCCTTCGCAGAGGGAAGCAGAGGTTGTCATGCGCTTTTTGTTGTTGGATGCACAAGCTCTTAATGCAAAGGAACGTCACTTTATATTGCCCCTTGTGATAGCAACCTTTATTATGCAGTCCGTCGCTTTTATTTCTTTACCATCACAACTTCGTACAATGATTATTTTCCCTTACAATAAAAGTTCAGACATATTTAGAGGCAATTTTTATTGCTTTTTGCACCGATGACAGCTTACTTGAAGGATCTTATTCAATCCATAGGTAGATATAGTGGACTCTCATGACGTGAAACTGGGTTTAAGGGTTTTGGATGCACAAGTAGTATCTCTACTTGGTGCAGATTCTTGGCTAGCAAAGATATTGGGCAAGCACCACATGTTGGAGGATCTATAACAATATAACTTCTATGTTAATATAAGCAAACATAACTCATTACGTTGTCTTCCTTGTCCAACGTCAACAATTTGACATAAAATACTTAATGGGGGCTCACAATCATAAAAGATGTCCAAGATAGTATATTTGCATGTGAATCTTCTCTTCCCTTATTAATTCTTTCATGAATTGCATCATTGACTAATGCTATGTTTGTTAACTTCCAATAAATTTTACCACTTATACTTTTCTTTATGTAATGTCATCACTTTCCATAAGATTAGCATATGATCTTTTTCATTATTTTCATTGCTAGGATTGAAACATGAAAGCAAAGAGGCAGAAACTCAAACTACTCTTTATTATATAACTCTCAACTCGATTACATAGATAGATAGATCACGAAACTAGCGCTCAAAAATAGATCATACTAAACTTTTATTCAACTAAATCACACAATCACTAAGGATCGAACTAAAAATAGATAAAGATGATAAAGGTGATGGTGATACGATATCGGGGTGCCTCCCCCAAGCTTGGCACAAGCCAAGGGGAGTGCCCATACCCATGTACTCAAGTTTCCTTCTTCGGTGATGGTGGTGGTGATGAAGTGGTGAGCTTATCCTTCAGCTTCCGCTTGAGAACATAGTTTTCTTCCTTCAACTTGCTAATTTCTTGCTCAAGCTCCACTATCTTCTCACACAATACGTTCTTGTTTTCCTGTAGAAAACGGAAAGGGATAAATTGAATCTTAGATTTGTTTACTGTGTCGGGGAGGCTCGACTTCTTGAACTCCACATGCATATCTCCCGGTTGAGGTAGAGGGGCATCTTCTTCATCCGAGCTCATGTCTTCCGTTCCCTTCATGGTGGCGTCTCGCTCCTCCTCCACGGACCATCCATAGGGGTCTATATCCCCATAGATCCTTGGATTTCTAACATAGTGCGATACGAAGCTCTCCCCATCTGAGTCTTGAGACGACATACTTCCGGATCTGTCAGAAAAATAGCACAAAACAAGAACAGAGGAGATTTCTGCGATACGGTGGTCAAAACGTCCGGGAGTATATATAAAGAATTTTTATCTTGCAAAACAAGTAATCCAGAAGAAAAACGGAGTCGAGAAGGATCATGAGGGGCCCACGAGCCACCAGGGCGCGCCTGGGGGGGGGGGGGTGGCGCGCCCTGGTGCCTCGTGGGCACCAGGTGGGTCCCCTTGGCTGTTTCTTATTTTTGTATTTTTTATAATATTCCTAAACTGACAGAAAGTATTTTTATGGAATTTTTGGAGTCGGTTTACTTACCGTATCACGTACCTCTTCCTTTTCAGGGTTCTGGAGCGTTCCGGAAGGTCTCTCTTATGTATTCTTCCGGTGTAATTGTTTCAATGATATTAGTTTCAACATTAATGGGGGTACGTGAAATATAGTGCTTAATTCTTTGCCCGTTCACCACTCTCGGATTAGTGCCTTCAGAGTTGTTTATTTTGATGGCTCCGGAGCGGTAAACTTCTTCGATGATATACTGTCCTTCCCATTTAGAGAGGAGTTTTCCTGCAAAGAATCTCAAACGAGAATTGTACAATAGAACTTGCTCACCCACTTTAAATTCCCGTTTTTGAATTCTTCTATCATGCCATCTTTTAAATTTTTCCTTAAACAATTTGGCATTTTCATAAGCTTGGGTTCCCCATTCATCTAGTGAGCTAATATCAAATAACCTCTTTTCACCGGCAAGTTTAAAATCATAATTGAGTTCTTTAATTGCCCAATATGCTTTATGTTCTAACCCAAGAGGTAAATGACATGCTTTTCCATAAACCATTTTATAAGGAGACATACCCATAGGATTTTTATAAGCAGTTCTATAAGCCCATAATGCATCGTCAAGTTTCTTAGACCAATTCTTTCTAGATCTATTGACGGTTTTTTGCAAAATTAATTTTATTTCTCTATTGCTTAATTCTACTTGACCACTAGATTGAGGGTGATAGGGAGATGCAATTCTATGGTTGACATCATATTTAGCAGGCAATTTACGGAATGCACCATGAATAAAATGTGAACCACCATCAGTCATTAAATATCTAGGGACTCCAAACCTCGGGAAAATAACTTCTTTAAGCATTTTAATAGAAGTGTTATGATCTGCACTACTAGTTGGAATAGCTTCTACCCACTTAGTAACGCAATCAACAGCAACTAAAATATGAGTATACCCATTGGATTAGGAAAGGGTTCCATATAATCAAATCCCCAAACATCAAATGGTTCAATAGCAAGTGAATAATTCATAGGGATTTCCTGACGTCTACCAACATTACCAATTCTTTGACATTCATCACAAGATAAGACAAACTTACGAGCATCCTTGAAAAGAGTAGGCCAATAGAAACCAGATTGTAATACCTTATGTGCAGTTCTGTCTCCCGCATGGTGTCCTCCGTAAGCCTCGGAATGACACTTCCGTAGGATTTGTTCCTGTTCATGCTCAGGTATACAACGTCTAATAATACCATCTACTCCTTCTTTATAAATATGTGGGTCATCCCAAAAGTAATATCTTAAATCATAGAAGAACTTTTTCTTTTGTTGGTATGTGAAACTAGGTGGTATGTATTTAGCAACAATGTAATTAGCATAGTCTGCATACCAAGGAGTATTACGAGAAGCATTTATGACAGCTAATTGTTCATCAGGAAAATCATCATTAATAGGAAGTGGGTCATCAAGAACATTTTCCATTCTAGACAAATTATCTGCTACGGGATTCTCAGCTCCCTTTCTATCAATAATATGCAAGTCAAATTCTTGTAGCAATAAAACCCACCTAATGAGTCTAGGTTTAGCATCTTTCTTTTCCATAAGATATTTAATAGCAGCATGATCGGTGTGAACAGTTACTTTAGAATCAACTATATAAGATCTGAATTTATCACATGCAAACACAACTGCTAGAAATTCTTTCTCAGTAGTAGCATAATTTCTTTGGGCACTGTCTAGAGTTTTACTAGCATAATGGATAACATTTAATTTCTTATCAACTCTCTGTCCTAGAACAGCACCAACAGTATAATCACTAGCATCACACATAATTTCAAAAGGCAAGTTCCAATCAGGTGGTTGAACAATAGGTGTAGTGGTTAAGGCTTTCTTAAGTGTTTCAAAGGCTTCTAGACAATCATCATCAAAAACAAATGGAACATCTTTTTGCAAAAGATTGGTAAGAGGCCTAGAAATTTTGGAGAAGTCTTTAATAAATCTCCTATAGAAACCAGCATGACCAAGGAAACTTCTTATACCTTTAATATCTTTAGGACACGGCATTTTCTCAATAGCATCAACCTTAGCTTTATCAACTTCAATACTTCTTTCAGAAATTTTATGCCCCAAGACAATACCTTCATTCACCATAAAGTGGCACTTCTCCCAATTCAAGACAAGATTAGTTTCTTCACATCTCTGTAAAACTCGATCAAGGTTGCTTAAGCAATCATCAAAAGAAGTTCCGTAAACGGAGAAATCATCCATGAATACCTCAACAATCTTTTCACAAAAGTTAGAGAATATAGCAGTCATACATCTTTGAAAGGTAGCAGGTGCATTGCAAAAACCAAAAGGCATACGTCTATAAGCATAAGTTGCAAAAGGACAAGTAAAGGTGGTTTTCTCTTGATCGGGTTGTGATATAGGTATTTGAGAGAAACCAGAATAACCATCTAGGAAACAAAAATGTGTATGCTTAGACAATCTTTCTAACATTTTATCAATAAAAGGCAAGGGGTAATGATCTTTTCTAGTAGCTTTGTTTATTTTTCTAAAATCAATTACCATCCTATAACCAGTTACAATTCTTTGTGGAATGAGTTCATTTTTATCATTAGGAACAACGGTGATACCTCCTTTCTTAGGGACACAATGAACGGGACTTACCCATCTACTATCAGCTATGGGATAGATTATACCTGCTTCCAGAAGTTTTAATATTTCAGTTCTTACCACCTCTTTCATCTTAGGATTTAATCGTCGTTGGTGGTCGACAACTGGCTTAGCATCAGGCTCCATATTAATTTTGTGCTGACATAGAGTGGGACTAATGCCCTTAAGATCATCAAGAGTATATCCAATAGCAGCTCGGTGCTTCCTCAGAGTTTTAAGTAATCTCTTTTCTTCATGCTCTGAAAGGTTAGCACTAATAATAACAGGATATATCTTCTTTTCATCAAGATACGCATATTTCAATGTATCAGGCAATTGCTTCAATTCAAATACAGGATCACCTTTAGGTGGAGGAGGGCCTCCAAGAGTTTCAACAGGCAAATTGTGTTTAAGGATAGGTGGTTGATCAAAGAATATATTATCTATTTCATTTCTTTCATTCATATGCATATCGTTTTCATGGTCTAGCAAATATTGTTCTAACGGATCAGTAGGAGGTACGGCAATAGAAGCAAGATCAATAATTTCATCTTTACTAGGCAATTCTTTATCATGAGGTTGTCTACGAAACATGGAGAAATTAAACTCATGAGACATACCACCAAAATCAACACTAACAATTTCTTTAGCGCAATCAATCTTGGCATTAACAGTGTTCAAGAAAGGTCTACCAAATATAATGGGACAAAAATCATCTTATGGAGAACCGAGGACTAGAAAATCAGTAGGATATTTTATTTTTCCACACAAGACTTCAACATCTCTAACGATCCCAAGCGGTGTAATGGTATCTCTGTTTGCAAGCTTAATAGTAACATCAATGTCCTCTATTTCAACAGGTGCAATATCATTCATAATTTCTTGGTATAAGGTAAACGGAATAGCACTCACACTAGCACCCAAATCACATAAGCCATGATAACAATGATCTTCTATTTTAACAGAGACAACAGGCATGCCTACTATAGGTCTGTTTTTATCTTTAGGATCAGGTTTAGCAATTCTAGCTGCTTCATCATAGAAGTGAATAACATGCCCATCTATATTATCGACCAAAAGATCTTTGACCATAGCAATATTAGGTTCAACTTTAATTTGTTCGGAGGGTCTAGGTGCTCTAATATTACTTTTTTTAACCACAGTTGAAACTTTAGCATGTTCCTTAATCCTAACAGGAAAAGGTGGTTTCTCAATATAAGCAGTAGGCACAACTAGATCAACATGGTGAACAATTGTTTCTTCTTTAACACTAACGGGTTCCTCAATCTTTTCTTTAACAGGGGGATGATATTTAAACCACTTCTCCTTAGGGAGATCAACATGAGTAGCAAATGATTCACAAAAGGAAGCTACTATCTCAGAGTCAAGTCCATATTTAGTGCTAAACTTATGAAAAGCATCGGTATCCATAAAAGATTTAACACAATCGAACTCAAGTATTATACCTGACTCATTACCTTTGTCGAGTTCCCAATCTTCAGAGTTGCGTTTAATTCTTTCCAGAAGATCCCATCTGAATTCAATAGTTTTCTTCATAAAGGAGCCAGTCGAAGAAGAATCGAGCATGGTTTGATTATCATGAGAAAGCCGAGCATAGAAATTCTATAAGATAATTTCTCTTGAGAGCTCATGGTTGGGGCATGTGTACATAATGTACTTAAGCCTCCCCCAAGCATGAGCGATGCTTTCTCCTTCACGAGGCCAAAAATTATATATATAATTCCGATCACGATGAAGCAAATGCATAGGATAAAATTTCTGGTGAAATTCCAATTTTAATCGGTTCCAGTCCCATGTATCAATATCATCACATAGCCTATACCATGTCAATGCCTTTCCCTCCAAAGATAAAGGAAATACTTTCTTCTTAACTCCATCTCTGGATAAACCTGCAAGCTTAAACAATCAACAAATTTTATCCACATAGATCAAGTGCATATCAGGATGTACCGTTCCATCTCCTGCATAAGGATTAGCTAGCAGTTTCTCTATCATACCCGAAGGAATCTCATAATAAATATTTTCGATAGGTGCAGTAGGTTGAGGAGTAACACTTGGTGCTTCCGGTTGAGGTGAAGATACCCCGAACAAACCCCTCAAAGGATTACTTTCCATAGTGACAAGTGACAGTAAATTTCAGCACGTAATATAAATGTTTCCTTACCAAATTCCACTCACCAAAGGCGCTTCACTCCCCAGCAACGGCGCCAGAAAAGAATCTTGATGACCCACAAGTATAGGGGATCAATTGTAGTCCTTTCGATAAGTAAGAGTGTCGAACCCAACGAGGAGCAGAAGGAAATGACAAGCGGTTTTCAGCAAGGTATTTTCTGCAAGCACTGAAATTATCGGTAACGAGTAGTTTCATAGCAAGATTATTTGTAACAAGTGACAAATAGCAATAGTAATAAAGAGTGCAGCAAGGTGGCCCAATCCTTTTTATAGCAAAGGACAAGCCAGAACAATCTCTTATAATAAGTAAAGCGTTCTCGAGGACACATGGGAATTTCATCTAGTCACTTTCATCATGTTGGTTTGATTCGCGTTCGCTACTTTGATAATTTGATATGTGGGTGGACCGGTGCTTGGGTGCTTTTCTTAGTTGAACAAGCCTCCCACTTATGATTACCCCCTCTCGCAAGCATCCGCAACTATGAAAGAAGAATTAAGATAACTCTAACCATAGCATTAAACATATGGATCCAAATCAGCCCCTTACGGAATAGCGCATAAACTAGGGTTTAAGTTTCTGTCACTCTAGCAACCCATCATCTAATTACTAATCCACAATGCATTCCCTTAGGCCCAAAGATGGTGAAGTGTCATGTAGTCGACGTTCACATGACACCACTAAGAGAATCAACAACATACATATCATCAAAATATCGAACGAATACCAAATTCACATGATTACTTATGACAAGACTTCTCCCATGTCCTCAAGAACAAAAGTAACTACTCACAAATCATCTTCATGCCCAAGATCAGAGGGGTATTCAATAGCATAATAGATCTGAACATATAATCTTCCACCAAATAAACCAACTAGCATCAACTACAAGATGTAATCAACACTACTAGCAACCCACAGGTTCCAATCTGAGGTTTTGAGACAAAGATTGAATACAAGAGATGAACTAGGGTTTGAGATGAGATGGTGCTGTTGTAGATGTTGATGAAGATTGGTCCTCCCACGATGAGAGGGCTGTTGGTGATGTCGATGGCTCCGATTTCCCCCTCCCGGAGGGAAGTATCCCCGGCAGAATCGCTCCGCCGGAGAGCAAAAGTGCTCCTGCCGAAGTTCCGCCTCGAGACGGTGGCGCACCATCCCAAAAGTCTTCTCTATATTTTTTCTAGGTCAAATGGACTTATATACCAGAAAATGGGGGCCAGAGGCTGGCCAGGGGCCCCACGAGCCACCAGGGCGCGCCTGGGGGGGGGGGGGGGGGTGGCGCGCCCTGGTGCCTCGTGGGCACCTGGGTGGCCTCCTCTGGTAGTTCTTGCTTCTAGTATTTTTTATTTATTCCAAAATAAATCTCGGTGAAATTTCAGCTCATTTGGAGATGTGCAGAATAGGTATCTCTGACATAGCTTTTTCAGGTCCAGAATTCCAGCTGCCGGCAATCTCCCTCCTTTTGTAAATCTTGCATATTAAGAGAGAAAAGGCATTAGAATTGCTCCACAAAGTGTTATATTGATTAAAAACACTATAAATAACAGTAGTAAAGCATGATGCAAAATGGACGTATCAGCGTGCTCTGCGTGTGTACGAGCGTGATGGACGTTTTCTGTGTGTATGATGCATGCGTGATGGCTGTGCTCTTTGCGTGTGAGGTTGAAATCACTATCTCTGCATTTTTGTATGTATGCTATGCGTGCTTGATGGCCGTGCTCTGTGCATGTGCTGCTTGACTACCACTATTTCATCTAGTACTAGTGAATTGCTACTATTTTCTTTGATTTGCAAAATGATGCTGATTCTAGTGAGACATCTAGTACTAGTGAACAACTACTATTTTGTTGACTGCTCGATTTGGTACTAGCCAAGTGCTAGTGCGTGCTATTGCAAATTTGACTGCTCACATTTGGTACAAGCGAAGTGCTAGTGTGTGCTCTTTTTATATAAATTGCAAATTTGACTGCTCCATTTGGTAGTAGCGAACTGCTAGTGTCTTCTCTGTTTTTATAAATTACAAATTTGAATGCTTGATTTGGTACTTGGGCCTGGTACTGTTACTTTCATTTGCAAACTCATACTTGGCTGTAATGATGGTTTGTGGTACTGACTATTGGTTTTTTTACTTGTATTTGTATGTACAAAGATGAGCACAACCAGTAACAGCAGCAATGGTACAACTTGTTCAAGTGAGAGTGAAAGTGAAAGTGAGGTGACATAAAGAAGGTGGTGCTCAGGAAGAAAAAGCTTTAGCGATACATGTATGTTGCATTTGTTGTTGCCATACACAATGAGAAGTATCTTATGAAGAAAGAAAGGAGAGAGGTAAGATGCACATGACAACAGTGGGTCTATGATTGCTTGGGTTCTTCGAAAGATTGCTACAGGATGTTTTGTATGCATAGGCCATGTTTTGACTTATTACATGATACTTTGGTATGCAACTATGGTTTGCGAGCAACATGCAACATGTGTTCCGAGGAGGCTCTAGGGATGTTCTTGTGGACCGTTGGTAGCCCACAGTCAGTGAGCCAAGTTCAGAACCGATTCAAGAGGTCCACCGAAACAATCCATCAAAAATTCAACCATGTGTTGAGGTGTTTGATGTTATTAGCCGCGGATATCATTGCACCAATTGATCCAGAATTTAGAAATGTGCATGAGAGACTGCAAGACCCTAAGTTCTTTCCCCACTTCAATGGTTGCATTGGTGCTATCGATGGGACACACATACCTGTCACCGTGCCAGCTAAAGACATGATTAACCATTGCGGTCGACATGGTTATTCATCACAAAATGTGATGGCCGTATGTGACTTTGACATGAGATACACTTCAGTAGTGACTGGATGGCCTGGTTCGGCACATGACACAAGGATATTCAAGGAGACATTGGACAAGTACAAAGAAAAGTTTCCTCATCCTCCGGCAGGTATTTCCTTAAAGCAATCACATGACTGAACTTGACAATGTATTGTATTTATTGTTTGACATAAACATTCATTGTGTAGGAAAAAACTATCTTGTTGATGCTAGGTACCCCAACCAGGTTGGTTATCTAGCACCATTTAGAGGAACAAAATACCATCTGCCTGAGTTTCACATGGGCCCTGCTGCAATTGGTAGAGAAGAAGTATTCAATTGTCTTCATTCATCAATTAGAAATGTCATAGAGTGATCATTTGCTGTGTTGAAACAGAAATGGCGCATTCTAAAACATTTGCCCAGCTACCCACCTAGTAAGCAAGCAAGGATTATCATTGCTTGCATGGCACTGCACAACTTCATCAGAGATAGTGATTTGTATGATTACCACTTTGCTAGATGCGATGATGATGACAACTACTATCCTCCGGGCCACGTGGTCAACACAACTGGAGGGAACTATGCGGGAGGTGCAAATACTACCATGGACACAACTCGTAACATGATTGCTGATTCTGTGATGGCAGCGAGAGAGTAGGATTGTATTTCACCATAACCATGTATTTTGTGATGAAGGACGGTCTGATGTAATATATAATTAATACCATATGTTATGATGAGTTCAAAGATATTGTCATGTGCTAGAATATGTGAAAACTAGTATGATCCTAGTTCAAATATGTAAAAATTGGCCATGCATGACAAAACAGTTCAAATCGGGTCATTTACTGTTAAAATAGTATAGTCAGCACTTAAACCCAATCTACAAAAGAACAGAGGGCGTTCTGGTCATTTCAGCATGTTTCAGCAACAGCCGCAGCTGCTACAACACAACTACCAAATGACTGCACTTCAGCTCCAACCTTCCAGCCACAGCTAGCAGCTACAACCGCTCCTTCCAGCTGGAGCCGGTGCAGCTGCAGCCGAAGAAGCTGCAGCCCAAACAAATACACCCTAAGTGTATTTCGAAATTACATGGGCCTGGCCCAAAAATAAGGTGGCGCGGCACCTATAATAAGCTATGGACGAAATTTATGAAAGGCCATCTTGTATATTTCGTTCATATCCTTGTATGTCATCATGGTGGCTTCAAAGTGCTGAAAACTCCACTGGAAACTCCGTTCTTGTTCAGTTCGCGCGGGCCTTCATCTCCATGCTTGATCCTACTCCAATGTTCATCCTTCCTGTCCATGCTAGGCCCTTCATTCATAAACAAAACAAATGTATCCAATTTAGGTAACATCATATTCTCATGAACATTAGAATCATCACCAAGAAACGAAAGTACCTGGTAATTTAATTAGCGTGCGCGAGCTCTAGTAATTGGTCCAATATATGTAGCAGCAGGGGCTCTAGGTGTAACTGTGGTTGTGATGTCCTCATCATCCTCCCCTTCTTGAGTTGAAGTTGTCCTCGACGGAAGCTCATCTTCCTCACCCAAATAAGGCTTCAAATCCGCAATGTTAAAAGTGGGACTAACCCCAAAATCTGCAGGCAGATCGAGTTTATATGCATTATCATTTATATTCTGTAACACCTTAAATGGACCATCAACACATGCCATTAGCTTAGATTTACGCAAATCAGGAAACCTATCTTTGCGTAAATGTAACCAAACAAGATCTCCTGGTTTAAACACAGTATGTCTTCTACCCTTATCGCCAGCTAGTTTGTATTTAGCATTCATGCGCTCAATGTTTTTCTTAGTTAACTCATGCATTTTTAAGATCAATTCAGCACATTGTTTAGCATCAAAATTAACCTTCTCCGAAGATGGAAGAGGCAACAAATCAATGGGTGCATGAGGTAGGAAACCATACAAAATTTCAAAAGGGCACATCTTAGTAGTAGAATGCAGCGAATGATTATAAGCAAATTCAATATGAGGCAAGCATTCTTCCCACATTTTAAGGATATTCTTCAAAACAGGCCTAAGCATAGTAGACAATGTTCTATTGACTACTTCAGTTTGTCCATCAGTTTGGGGGTGACATGTAGTACTAAAAAGAAGTTTAGTCCCCAACTTAGCCAATAAACATCTCCAAAAGTGGCTAAGAAACTTAGTATCATGATCTAAAACAATAGTATTTGGCACACCATGCAAGCGAATAATTTCATGAAAGAACAAATCAACAACATTAGCAGCATCATCGCTTTTATGACATGGTATAAAGTGTGCCATTTTTGAAAATCTATCCACGACAACAAATATGCTACCCCTCCCCTTCTTTGTTCAAGGTAAACCTACAACAAAGCCCATAGATATGTCCTCCCATGGAACACTAGGTATAGGCAAAGGCATATATAAACCATGAGGATTGAGTCATGACTTAGCTTTTTGGCATGTAGTGCAGCGAGCAACATAGCGCTCAACATCCCGTCTCATCTTTGGCCAAAAGAAGTGTGTAGCAAGTACGTCCTCCGTCTTCTTCACACCAAAGTGTCCCATGAATCCTCCTCCATGCGCCTCCTGCAACAACAAAAGACGAACAGAGCTAGTTGGAATGCATAGCTTGTTAGCACAGAACACAAATCCATCATTAATGACGAACTTGTTCCATGTTCTTCCCTCTTTACAATTCTGCATCACATCTTTAAATTCAGCATCATGCACATATTGATCTTTGATGGTCTCCAAACCGAATATTTTAAAGTCAAGTTGTGAAAGCATAGTATAACGACGAGACAATGCATCAGCAATAACATTTTCTTTACCCTTCTTGTGTTTAATGACATAAGGGAAAGTCTCAATGAATTCAACCCATTTAGCATGTCTACCGTTCACTTTTGCTTGACTGTTAATATGTTTCAAAGATTCATGATCAGAATGTATAACAAATTCTTTGGGCCATAAATAAAGTTGCCATGTTTCCAAAGTCCGAACAAGAGCATATAATTCCTTATCATAAGTAGAATAGTTCAGACTAGGCCCACTCAATTTTTCAGAAAAGTATGCAACAGGTTTACCATCTTGTAATAACACACCTCCTAATCCAATTCCACTAGCATCACATTCAAGCTCAAAAGTCTTATTAAAATTAGGAAGTTGGAGTAGAGGAGCATGTGTCAACTTATCTTTCAATAATGTGAAGGCTTCTTCCTGTGTGGTACCCCAAACAAAAGGCACATCCTTCTTGGTAAGCTCATTGAGAGGTGCAACAATGGTGCTGAAATCGCTCACAAAATGCCTATAAAAACCAGCGAGGCCAAGAAAACTCCTCACTTGTGTGATTGTTTTGGGCTACGGCCAACTATCAATAGCTTCAATCTTGGCTTTATCAACTTCAATTCCCTGTGGAGTAACAACATAGCCAAGAAAAGATACTCGGTCGGTGCAAAAGGTGCACTTCCCAAGGTTACCAAACAAACGTGCATCACGTAAAGTAATAAAAACATCATGTAAATGTTCCAAATGTTCCTCCAAAGATCTGCTATAAATTAGTACATCATCAAAATAGACTACCACAAATTGTTCAATAAAAGCACGTAAAACTTCGTCCATTAATCTCATGAATGTACTAGGTGCATTAGTTAACCCAAAAGGCATCACTAACCACTCATATAGTCCAAACTTAGTTTTAAATGTTGTTTTCATTCATCTCCCAATTTCATACGAATTTGATGGTATCCACTACGCAAGTCAATTTTGGAGAATATGGTAGAGCCACTTAATTCATCAAGCATATCATCTAGCCTAGGAATAGGATGACAACAATGAATAGTAATATTATTAATGGCTCTACAATCAACACACATACACGATGTACCATCCTTTTTGGGCACTAGAATAATAGGAACAACACAAGGACTAAGGGATTCGCATACATAAACTTTGTCAAGCAGCTCCTGAACTTGACACATAATCTCCTTCGTCTCCTCTGGATTGGTACGGTATGGCGCATGGTTGGGCAGCGAGGCACTGGGAATTAAATCAATCTGATGCTCAATCCCTCGAATAGGTGGTAATCCCGGTGGCACATCTTGTGGAAAGACGTCAACGAACTCCTGCAAAATGTTAGTGACAGCAGGAGGCAAAGAGGGAGTCATGTGCTTGAATGAAAATAATGCCTGTTTGCACACAAAAGCATAACAAACAGATTTGCTAAATCCAGATCAGTAATATCAGATTTGTTGGCAAGTAAACATGCACTTTTCAATTTAATTTCAGAGGCAACACTAGGTGACGGTTTGTTTTTAGCCTTATGTTGTTGCTCAAATTCTTTTGCTACAATCTGATCTTCACTCTTGTTTTGCTCCTGTTTTGCTTGATTAGCTCTATTAGGATCATCTTTCAGAATGTGTTGAGGAGACATAGGAAGCAAAGTAATATGTTTATCCTTATGAACAAGAGTATACTGATTTTTCTTACCATGTTGTACAAAACTTTTATCGAATTGCCATGGTCTACCAAGTAATAGGGAGCATGCTTGCATGGGTACCACATCACAATCAACATAATCAGCATATGTAGCGATACTAAAATGCACATGAACAATACGTGTTACCTTAACCTTGCCGCTGTTGTTGAACCATTGTATGTAGTAAGGATGAGGATGTGGTCTGGTGGTGAGACCCAGCCTCTCCACCATATCCATGCTAGCCAAGTTGTTGCAACTCCCTCCATATATGATGACGCGGACACAACGTTCCTTCACAAATCCCTTTGTATGGAACAAATTGTGCCTCTGATTTTGCTCAGCCCATGTTACCTGCACACTCAAAACATGTTGAGCAACTAAACTTTCATACCTGTCAGCGTCTTCAGCAGCCATGTATTGTGTCTCTTGTTCAGAATGATTGCCACCATGTTCTTCACTTGCAATAAGAGCCAAAGTCTCCTCATTATAATCACTAGCGGACTCATACCCACCATCCTCAGTAGCAATCATCACAAGCTTGGATGGGCATTGGCTCGCATAGTGACCTCCACCCTTGCAATGACAACATATAATATCATGTGTTTGCCCTGTTGATGCCATGGATGAAGAAGAGCTCTGTGCGGGACCGGAAGGTGTGCTCCTGGCGGATGGTGGTGGTGGTGCCTGTTTTCTTGTATCTCGGTTGGAGTTGGCGGCTGAAGGAGGCGGCAGTGCAGCAGAACGTGTGGAAGTAGAGGATGCACGTGGTGTCCAGGATGAAGATCAACCTGCAGAAAAATTAGTCCGCGCAATGGCCTATCGATCCCGCACTTCACGTTCAGCTTTGCAAGCAAGATGGAATAAATGGGTGACATTGTCATAATCCTTAGACTCTAAGATCGTTTTAATTTCTGTGTTTAACCCACCCATAAAATGTGCAAGCATAGCTTCATTATCCTCAACAATACCACATCTAATCATTCCAGTTTGTAATTTCTGATAATACTCCTCTACATAATTTTTTCCTTCTCTTAAACGCTATAATTTTTGAAGTAATTCACGTTGATAATATGGTGGAACCCAACGAGTACGCATAGTAGTTTTCAAAGCAGCCCAAGTAGTTGGGATATTACCATGATACAATCTACAATGTCCAGAGCGCCAAACAGAAGCTCCTTGATGTACTAGCGTTACCCAATTATAGATACCGTTTGGTATCTAGAACATCAAGTAAAGGTCGGACGTCGGGAGCACAAAGAATCCATAAGGTACAACTCCTAGAATAAGTCATAAGAAATCCTCATGGGGAGGTGGCTAATATTGCTGATACAAGATATTACAATAATAGGTCTTCTAGCTAGGTGTGTTAGCCATAACATCACCCTACAAGGTTACAAAGAGACCAAGACTACAATTCTTGGGAAATGTTCCAAACATCATATCTACCTGAGATTCAGATCTGGTTGGTGACAGAATACTTCAGACTCAGCATGTCTGGAAAAAGAAAGCTTGCAACACAAATCGACGAGATGATGTAGCGAGATTCTCAGGAAATGAACTATGGCAGCAACTCCAAAACATGAGCTGTTTCGTAATACACACATGAACACACCGTCCAAGACAAGCATGACCACATAGAAGTCTTACAACAAAACACTGCCGAGTCCTGGTTGGGAACCATCATCGAGGATATCGAAGTCCTTGCATAAGTCATATGATTAGCTCTTATGAGCAACTTCTTCTCCTTCAACAAATCAATCAGTGGCTTGGTGTGCTAGGGATTACATATGGAATGAAGATGATCAGTCTATCAGACCATAGCATACTTCGCACATGCATGACTGACTTGGGATGATTCCAGAGGAGGCAAAAACAAGCTTTCTCGAATTCACGGCGACAACTTGCACCAAATGCACGTGAATTAGAGGAAGTCACTTCTTACATCAAAATATACTTCATGAATGGGACAGGAAGGTAATGCTTCCAAAGTTTCCAACACTAGCCAAAATGTTCATCAGAAATCATGGAGAAGATGAAGATGTTGCCGATGGGCTCAACGACAATTCATCTAGATTTTGATGGAGATGGAATTCCACAACTATGTGAACAAGGTGATAGCATTGGTCAGACCAAAGGATATAATGGTGTATGCTCGAGGAACATCCACAAGTAAGACAACATTACGGAAATCGTTGGTACTGATTTTGATTTGACGATAGCCCACACTCAAATCAAAGCTTGGATGAGACAATAGATCCAACAAATGATCACAAGGATCAATCGATGAAAATATCATCTTTCTGCAACAAACACACACACACAAAAGATATCCCTTTGAATGAACTGAGTTAGGCAAAGCTTTTATCTAATAACTCTCCAAGTTATTGTTTAGCTTAACCAACTAGTTCAGGGGTATCCAACACAGATTCTTGGAGAAGGGGTGGTTTAGAGAAAAACCAACTTGATCACGAACTCAACATAACAGTCAGGGAACAACCTGGTAATACTTCTGAGAAGATATCCGGAAAATCATGAGCCACCGATATGTTATGAAGCTCGAGAATAATCTTGCTTTTCAGGGCAAGATGATATGATGAAAAGAGCGAGAGATTGACACAATCTTAACTCGTTGATCGAATAGTGCACCAAGAAAAATGGACTAGGTAACACGATCAATCTTAGAGTGATGATTCAATAACCAACACACTAAGAATGAGATTATTGTCCATTAACTACCAAGCAATGGGGTTTCTTGGAGTATTGATTTCACACATCACAGTTCACTTGTCGGCATTTCGGTTACAACAACACGGGGACCGAGAAATGAATAATGATGGCGAGAAGTATCACTGTATCAAGAGTTCATAAGATGTGGTGTAATTCTCGTGACAATCCTGACATAAAGGGGGTGATACTCTAGGGTAGAACAGAAAAGAAGCTGGATTGGCTTTCTTGATCTGCGGAATACAACTGCTTTGACCCAATCCTAGAAAATGGATGAGGTACTGGAGTTTGTTTCTCCTAGGCATTCTGAAATAGAATGGCCTGACGGACCACAAGAATAATTGGCATCGATGAATGAATGTACACATACTCTTGACTATCAATTGATAGACGATGGTCGGAATACAACTGAAGAGGGACAACTCAAAGGAACACATCATTTTCTGAGTTGTGGATGCATGGATTAGCATGTCGAACAAGTCCAACATATTTCTTCCGGGTAACCCATGCAGAAGGAGAGGATTGGCAGATTCACAATGTAGAACGGAGAACTCATCAAAAGCACTCTTGTTGTGATCTTTTGGTTCAAAAGAACTTCTACCATACTGGTTCAAGTTATTGGAAGAATGATAAACCACGAACCTTGAAGACTATCACAAAGGTTACTAATATCCTAAAGGAACGAGCAAACACTATCAACAGGAATAAGCAGATCGAAGCTTGGGTCCAAGAACCCAGAAATACAATACCTACTAGTGAAATGGCATCACAAGATGCTTTCGAGAATGATGGCCAGAATTATCACACTGGGGGTACAACACAAAGGCTGATCTCTGGGTGGTTCACTTAAGATAACATAGTTCCGATTAACTTCAACAGATATGTTAAGGTAATGGAATACCTCAACACAACAATTAGTGTGTCTCATCTGGCCAAAAGACATCGAATTAGGATGATTTTTTTTGCAAATGCACCAAATTATTTAGAAACCTTCGGTAACTCGGGCAGCATAACGGCTGTACGAGCATGGAAATATGAAACAACCTACAAGACAACTGACAGCATAACAACTGAATCCTATGGAAAACACCGATACAAGAAGACATCACCTTTCCTATATGTCTCCAGCATAGTAACTCGTCATCCTGATAGACAGATGAGATGCCTAGTTCTGAATCCCCGTAGAATAGAAGAGGGTGACACAGAATTAGAATGACACAAGGAAAGGAGTAAAAAGAGCCTTACGTTCCCTTCTACAATCAGTTCCCTTATATAACTAAAGCATTTCTAGACCTGACCTCGACCATTTTGTCTTGGTAATCCTATAGGCAGTCAGGCTCTGATACCAAAACTGTCGGGACCCCGATCCTAAGTCACACCGATCTAGCATAAGACACATCATATCACTTTGCGGCCTCACGCAGGGTAACCCATGGCTGCCGCCTTTACCTTGGCCGGGACCGTTTGCGTCTTTTGGCTCACATATATGATTGTGATGCTAGCATCCATATGACAGAGAACCCGGGTCGACATGACTAGTCATAAACCAAGGTAGCACAAACATACAGGGACATGCATACGTAACCCAGCAATGCATGTGTCGGTCATCAGCATGTGCAACCGAGTCGTAGCAAGCTACAAGGACTCCAGTAAAACACTGCGTGACATTTCCCCATAGTGACAGACACAGGAGCAAAGAAGGATACATGCCGGTCAATCCATGTGTTCGGGAGTAGTAGCGAACTACCAGTGCTCAATGGAAGCACTAAGAGGCATTTCCCTGTAGGAAAGGCTACCAAAGGCAGATAACTAGGAGTCGAATCCCACACATACCAATGAATTTCAAACATACACACAATATGCACGATATGTGTAGATATAACATGGCATCACAACATAACTCTGTGACTCAAAGTATTTATTTAAGAGGCTCCGAGAAGCCATACATAGCATGATATTACAATCATGGGTCTCATGACCCAACATACAAAGTCATACAAGCAACAAGCGAAAGCATAACCATGTCTGAGTACAGACAACTACAAAAGAAAAAGGCTGAGAAGCCTGGCTATCTACAAGACCCTCCATTGGAACCAGACCTCTGTCTGGGATTCCCAAGCTACCCATCGAAGCCCACGTGGAACTACTAGTGAGACTGAAGTCTCCTCTACAAAAACATAATTAAGCAACCATGAGTACAAAGGTACTCAGCAAGACTTACATCAGATCTAGCTACTTAGGCATCGGGTATCAAGAAGGGGATTGTGGGGTTCAACTGCAGCAAGCCAGCTTTGACTCAGTGGCTATCCTGTACTACGACTACCAGTAACTTCTTTGAGGTGAGAAAGCACACACGAGTCCACATATTCTCCATATCAATACACCACTATGGATCCTCTTCCATCTCCCTACGAGAAGGCCATCCATAGCACTCACACTTATCTTGCGCATTTTAGGGTGTCCACTTCAAGTTATCTATGAACCATATAAGTCTCCAAGTAGTCCATATCCGAGGACGCGACTATTCGAATAGTTTGATAACCCTACAGGGGTGTACTTCTTCACACACGCTCTCACCACTTACCACCATGTCCACGTCATGTATCTCGACAACCTTCAAGCGGAAGCCTGGCGAGGATGTCGGCCACAACCTGACTAACCACATGAGACTCTAGTCCAGGTTTATCGCCTATCTGAGGCTGAATCCGCAAGGGAAGTCCGGCCGAAGTTTCCATTACGGCCTCAAACGATGTGCGTAGGGTTCCCAAGCCCACCTCGTCGGATGGAACTGCGCTTGGTACACCGTGCCATGGTGCCTAGTCTGTCCCAAGCCCACTTGTACCAGGTGCCACTTGGTAGACTACTAACACAACCTACAAACACCAGGAACTAGTTGCAACTCCTGGATAGAGATCAAGGAAATTAATAAGTCGAGAGAGCTTGATTACCGGAGCCCAATGTGTGGTAGTAACTGTCTTGGATAACATACACATAACTCAGTTCTTAAGGACGGTCTCAATGAGACAACCCACCATGTACTCCTACATGGCCTCTCATCGCTACCTTTACCAAATCGTGTTCACACACTTAGCTCTCAACATCAGAACATGATCACAACATTCCAATTCATTCCCGGATGAATCAGACCTGACACAACTCTAAGCAATAGCAATCATGGCATGGATGAAGTCACAACATGGCACAAGCAACTTCTAATCATGCTAGGAAGGTTTAGCTATTTACTGTGACAATGACAGGTCATGTAGAGGAATGGGTTCAACTACCGCAACAAGTAACCGTTGAATCGTTGTTGTGCTAATGCAATAAAAGAGAGCAGGAGCGAGAGAGTGGGATTGTATCGGAGTGATCAAGGGGGGTTCGCTTGCCTGGCACCTCTGAAGATAGTACTGCTCTTCATCAGTGACATCGATCTCATCGTCGAAACAACGCCTACCGAGAGGGAACAAACACCGACAAACAAAGAAGGAACAACATTCAATGCAATGCACATCCAAATGAATGACATGACATTTTAAGGTACTGAATTCACCTAATGCAATAGTTAGCCAAGTTAATTGAAGTGGAATTCAAACAAGATCAAATTCCAACTCCAAATGCTAATTCATAAATTGTCCTAATCATGAATTGTCCTAGTTGGTGATGTTAACTTGTTCAAACATGCATGAACATGGCATAAACAGATTCTTCATATTTTTCTGATCATTTTTCATATATAAAATATTTTCATGTGAGTTATAGATTGTTTTCTATGATTTTTAGAAGTTTTAAACAAATTCTAGAATTAATAAACCATTTCTGATTTATTCAAAATCCAGAAAATAGTTATTGCATCAGCATTACATCATCATTGCATCAGCAAAGCCAGCATAGTCACTGGCGTGTGGGTCTGGTCAACAGGTGACGTGGCCAGGTCAAACTAACCAGTGGGGCCGGTGGGGTTGGGTTAATTTTAAACAGGGGGTTAACCCTGTGGTTAGTTAAGGGGGTGGGGCCCACCTGTCAGTTGCATATGAGGGTAATTAGTGGGTGGATTAGGCCCTAATGGCCGGATTAGGCCGGCGGTTAGTAGCCGGCGTAAGCAGAGGTGGCGGCGTTCGCCGTTCCGGCGATTCCTGCGACGGGAGGAAGCGGGGCTGGTCTCGTTGGAATGGCTGCGACGCGGCGCGTCCAACGGTGGCTGTAGCTGGAGCTGGGGTGGCCGGTAGCACTGCCGGCGTCGAGCTTTGCGGCGGCTGGAGCTCGGCTAGGTGCGGGCACGGGGCTGCAGCTTGTGTCCGAGCGAACCGAGAGAACAGGCGGCAGCTACGGGGAAGTAGAAGCTCGACCACGTGCTCAGATGTGGCATTTGCCCACTGCAATGACGGAGGCAACAAGCGCGGTGGCGGAAGCTCTCCGGCACGGCGGCTAAGCTAGCTAGGGAAGTTAAACGAGCGCGGGGAGAGAGGGGAAAGTACCGGGGGCTCACAGCGCGTCGACGGGTAGGCTCAGCGGGCTTGGGGGAGGCCGGGAGAGGACGTGTGATTGCCGGCGATCTGGCAGCCGAAGGTTGAAGATGATGATGCAGACGGCATTCGAGGGCATCCCGGCTTGCGTGGCTCGGCGGAAAAGACGCAGGAGATGACGACGTTGGGGAGGCATGAGAACGGCGGTGGCTGCGGTTTCTACTGCGGCGCGGCCATGGAGGCTTCGGCCATGGCAGAAGGCGAGCGAGGGAGAGCGAGGGGGGAAGAACAGAGTCAGGTGGGATGGATCCGGACGGCTTCGGCCGTCCATAACCGTGCGGCGTTGAGGCAGGCAGGCAGCTGTGGACGTGGCGGCCTCGGCGCGGCAGTGCGTTGTCTCGCCTCTGCCTACTGGCAGAGGTTGAAGATGACTGACAGCCGAGGAGGTGGGCTGTAGGTAAGGCCAGGTGAGTCTCTCTGTCTCTCTTCTCTGTTTTTCCCATTTTCGTTTTTGTTTTCTATTTTACAAATTTGTTTTGAATTTAGTTTTGAAACCAATTCAGTTTTGTTGCTTCTGAAAATATTTGTGGATGCAATATGGATTAATCCAAAGCCCCACATTGATTTCCAGAATTATTGGAGCTATGAACATATTTTATATCATTTATTAGCCCCAATTCAAATACATTATGTGTTAATTCAGAGACCATAAATGTCCTGGAAAAATATTCATCATCTCTGGTAGAGGTTTCCACCTTTTCCCATAAATCATGAACATTTTTGAAGGGCATTTTGGGTTCATTGAAAATATTTTTAGTTGAACCTATTTGAATTCCATTTGGTGCTAGGGTTTATCAATCCCCATTTCAAGATTAAATGAAATTTACACATGATGCATGACTGCTAATGCAACTATTTACAATCAATCTAGGGCTGTGACAACTCACCTCCACTAAACAAGAATCTCGTCCCGCGATTCAAGACGTAGGGTAAGGGGAAGAGGGGGCATTAAACTAACACAATCTTCATGATCCAGATTGCACTTCTTAAGAATGTTGATTCATCACATCATATTGATCTTGACATCCTTGCTTTCGAGATCTTCACCTAACACGATGACGAAGAAAGAAACTCTACATGAATCGGTCTTCATGAAGATCGAGCAACTCATGATCAACTCATGGACTGAGACATAAGAACATCTCTCAAGCTGAGACACAAAACACACATCAGGAGTGATGGAAAGGAGCAGATGACAAAGGTTCAGTTTGGTAGGCAACAATTCCACGCTTAAGTAAGATGATGTGTGGGTTTCAAAGTAGCGGGGAGTTAATTGCCCTTAATACCATAACGGGGCACCTTAGAGTAGGTGACTCATAGAAATATTTCCCGAGTCAGGAAAAAAGAATTACTTTTGATACACAGATCATTGAAACTCTCTATACCAGGCTGAGGCAAATTCACAAATGATTGTTTGAAGGAATACGAAAGAATGACAACTCAGATTGGAATGTAAGCTAAGGTTATATAACAATTCGGTAAACCGATGGCACATTCCAGTTGATACCGAAGATATAACCCAGTGTCTGAGCGTGCTTTCATGAACTTGAGCATTTCCATATTCATCAGGGTTAACCAACATTTATGCCAAAGATCTTGGTGACACCTCATACTTCCACGATGAATAATGATGGAGGATGCAAACGCAAAGGAAGACAAACACTTTCTCAGATTTCTCCTTAGCGAGGCCAAGGGAACAAACTATGGATGATCGACTGAGAAACATTTAGCACTCTGCTTCTAATGTTCTCCTTGATGTACTAGCGTTACCCAATTATAGATACTGTTTGGTATCTAGAACATCAAGTAAAGGTCGGACGTCGGGAGCACAAAGAATCCATAAGGTACAACTCCTAGAATAAGTCATATGAAATCCTCATGGGGAGGTGGCTAATATTGCTGATACAAGATATTACAATAATAGGTCTTCTAGCTAGGTGTGTTAGCCACAACATCACCCTACCGGGTTACAAAGAGACCAAGACTACAATTCTTGGGAAACGTTCCAACCATCATATCTGCCTGAGATTCAAATCCGGTTGGTGACAGAATACTTCAGACTCAGCATGTCTGGAAAAAGAAAGCTTGCAACACAAATCAACGAGATGACATTGCGAGATTCTCAGGAAATGAACTACGACAGCAGCTCCAAAACATGAGCTGGTTCGCAAGGCACACATGAACACACCGTCCAAGACAAGCATGACCACATAGAAGTCTTACAACAAAACACTACCGAGTCCTGGTTGGGAACCATCATCGAGGATATCGAAGTCCTTGCATAAGTCATATGATTAGCTCTTATGAAGCAACTTCTTCTCCTTTAACAAATCAATCAGTGGCTTGGTGTGCTAGGGATTACATATGGAATGAAGATGATCAGTCTATCAGACCATAGCATACTTCGCACATGCATGACTGACTTGGGATGATTCCAGAGGAGGCAAAAACAAGCTTTCTCGAATTCACGACGGCAACTTGCACCAAATGCACGTGAATTAGAGGAAATCACTTCTTACATCAACATATAATTCATGAACGGGACACGAAGGTAATGCTTCCAAAGTTTCCAACACTAGCCTAAATGTTCATCACAAATCACGGAGAAGACGAAGATGTTGTCGATGGGCCCAACAACAATTCATCTAGATTTCCATGGAGATGGAATTCCACAACTATGTGAACAAGGTGATAGCATTGGTCAGACCAAAGGATATAATGGTGTATGCTTGAGGAACTTCCACGAGTAAGACAACATTACGGAAATCGTTGGTACTGATTTTGATTTGACGATAGCCCACACTCAAATCAAAGCTTGGATGAGACAATAGATCCAACAAATGATCACAAGGATCAGTCGATGAAAATATCATCTTTCTTCAACAAACACACACACACAAAAGATATCCCTTTGAATGAACTGAGTTAGGCAAAGCTTTTATCTAATAACTCTACAAGTTATTGTTTAGCTTAACCAACTAGTTCAGGGGTATCCAACACAGATTCTTGGAGAAGGGGTGGTTTGGAGGAAAACCAACTTGATCACTAACTCAACATAACGGTCAGGGGACAACCTGGTAATACTTCCGAGAAGATATCCGGAAAATCACGAACCACCGTTATGTTATGAAGCTCGAGAACAATCTTGCTTTTTATGGCAAGATGATATGATCAAAAGAGCGAGAGATTGACACAATCTTAACTCGTTGATCGAAGAGTGCACCAAGAAAAATGGACTAGGTAACACGATCAATCTTAGAGTGATGATTCAATAACCAACACGCTAAGAATGAGATTATTGTCCATTAACTACCAAGCAACGGGGTTGCTAGGACTATTGATTTCACACATCATGGTTCACTTGTCGGCATTTCGGTTACAACAACACGAGGACCGAGAAATGAATAATGATGGCAAGAAGTATCACTGTATCAAGAGTTCATAATATGTGGTGTAAATCTCATGACAATCCTGACATAAAGGGGGTGATACACCAGGGTAGAACAGAAAAGAAGCTGGATTGGCTTTCTTGATCTGCGGAATACAACTGCTTTGACCCAATCCTAGAAAATGGATGAGGTACTGGAGTTTGTTTCTCCTAGGCATTCTGAAATAGAATGGCCTAACGGACCACAAGAATAATAGGCATCGATGAACGAATGCACACATACTCTTGACTATCAATTGATAGACGATGGTCGGAATACAACTGAAGAGGGACAACTCAAAGGATCACATGATTTTCCGAGTTGTGGATGCATGGATTAGCATGTCGAACAAGTCCAACATATTTCTTTCGGGTAACCCATGCAGAAGGAGAGGATTGGCAGATTCACAATATAGAATGGAGAACTCATCAAAAGCACTCTTGTTGTGATCTTTTGGTTCAAAAGAACTTCTGCCATACTGGTTCATGTTATTGGAAGAATGATAAACCACGAACCTTGAAGACTATCACAAAGGTTACTAATATCCTAAAGGAACGAGCAAACACTATCAACAGGAATAAGCAGATCGAAGCTTGGGTCCAAGAACCCAGAAATACAATACCTACTAGCTAAATGGCATCACGGGATGCTTTCGAGAATGATGGCCAGAATTATCACACTGGGGGTACAACACAAAGGCTGAATCTCTGGGTGGTTCACTTAAGATAACATAGTTCCTATTAACTTCAACAGATATGTTAAGGTAATGGAATACCTCAACACAACAATTAGTGTGTCTCGTCTGGCCAAAAGACATCGAATTAGGATGAAATAATTTGCAAATGCACCAAATTATTTAGAAACCTTGGATAACTTGGGCAGCATAACGACTGTACGATCATGGAAATATGAAACAACCTGCAAGACAACTGATAGCATAACAACTGAATCCTATGGAAACCACCGATCCAAGAAGGCAACACCTTTCCTATAAGTCTCCAACATAGTAACCTGTCATCCTGATAGACAGATGAGAAGCCTAGTTCTTAATCCCCGTAGAAAAGAAGAGGGTGACGCAGAATTAGAATAACACAAGGAAAGGAGTAAAAAGAGCCTTACGTCCCCTTCCACAATCAATTCCCTTATATAACTAAAGCATTTCTAGACTCGACTTCGACCATTTTGGCTTGGTAATCCTATAGGCTGTCAGGCTCTGATACCAAAACTGTCGGGACCCCGATCCTAAGTCACACCGATCTAGCATAAGACACATCATATCACTTTGCGGCCTCATGCACGGTAACCCACGGCTGCCGCCTTTACCTTGGCCGGGACCGTTTGCGTCTTTTGGCTCACGTATATGATTGTGATGCTAGCATCCATATGACAGAGAACCCGGGTCGACATGACTAGTCATAAACCAAGGTGGCACAAACATACAGGGACATGCATACGTAACCCAGCAATGCACGTGTCGGTCATCAGCGTGTGCAACTGAGTCGTAGCAAGCTACAAGGACTCCAGTAAAACACCGCGTGACATTTCTCGTAGGGACAGACACAGGAGCAAAGAAGGATACATGCCGGTCAATCCATGTGTTTTGGAGCAGTGGCGAACTACCAGGGCTCAGTGGAAGCACTAGGAGGCATTTCCCTGCAGGAAAGGCTACCAAAGGCAGATAACTAGGTGTCGAATCCCACACATACCAATGCATTTCAAACATACACACAATATGCACGATATGTGTAGATACAACATGGCATCACAACATACCTCTATGACTCAAAGTATTTATTTAAGAGGCCCCGAGAAGCCATACATAGCATGATATTACAATCCCGGGTCTCATGACCCAACATACAAAGTCATACAAGCAACAAACAGAAGCATAACCATGTCTGAGTACAGACAACTACAAAAGAAAAAGGCTGAGAAGCCTGGCTATCTACAAGACCCTCCATAGGAACCAGACCTCTGTCTGGGATTCCCAAGCTACCCATCGACGCCCACGTGGAACTACTAGTGAGACTGAAGTCTCCTCTGCAAAAACATAATTAAGCAACCGTGAGTACAAAGGTACTCAGCAAGACTTACATCAGATCTAGCTACTTATGCATCAGGTATCAAGAAGGGGATTGTGGGGTTCAACTGTAGCAAGCCAGCTTTGACTCAGTGGCTATCATGTACTACGACTACCAGTAACTTCTTTGTGGTGAGAAAGCGCACACGAGTCCACGTATTCACCATATCAATACACCACTATGGATCCTCTTCCGTCTCCCTACGAGAAGGCCATCCATAACACTCACACTTATCTTGTGCATTTTAGGGTATCCACTTCAAGTTATCTATGAACCA
Source organism: Elymus sibiricus (assembly GCA_039707655.1). Classification (NCBI taxonomy): domain Eukaryota; kingdom Viridiplantae; phylum Streptophyta; class Magnoliopsida; order Poales; family Poaceae; genus Elymus; species Elymus sibiricus. Next base: position 287,902,047 of record CM077676.1, read on the forward strand.
TATAAGTCTCCAAGTAGTCCATATCCGAGGACGCGGCTATTCGAATAGTTTGATAACCCTGCAGGGGTGTACTTCTTCACACACGCTCTCACCACTTACCACCATGCACACATCATGTATCTCGGCAACCTTCAAGCAGAAGCCTGGCAAGGATGTCGGCCACAACGTCACTAAACACATGAGACTCTAGTCCAGGTTTATCGCCTATCTGAGGCTGAACCCGCAAGGGAAGTCCGGCCGAAGTTTCCATTATGGCCTCAAACGATGTGCGCAGGGTTCCCAAGCCCACCTCGCCGGATGGAACTGCGCTTGGTACACCGTGCCACGGTGCCTAGTCTGTCCCAAGTCCACTTGTACCGGGTGCCACTTGGTAGACTACTAACACAACCTACAAACACCAGGAACTTGATGCAACTCCTGGACAGAGATCAAGGTGATTAATAAGTCGAGAGAGCTTGATTAACGAAGCCCAATGTGTGGTAGTAACTGTCTTGGATAACATACACAGAACTCGGTTCTTAAGTACGGTCTCAATGAGACAACCCACCATGTACTCCTACATGGCCTCTCATCGCTACCTTTACCAAATCGTGTTCACACACTTAGCTCTCAACATCGGAACATGATCACAACATTCCAATTCATTCCCGAATCAGACCTGACACAACTCTAAGCAATAGCAAGCATGGCATGGATGAAGTCACAACATGGCTCAAGCAACTCCTAATCATGCTAGGAAGGTTTAGCTATTTACTGTGACAATGACAGGTCATGCAGAGGAATGGGTTCAACTACCGCAACAAGTAACAGTTGAATCATTGTTGTCCTAATGCAATAAAAGAGAGCAGGAGCAAGAGAGTGGGATTGTATCGGAGTGATCAAGGGGGGTTTGCTTGCCTGGCACCTCTGAAGATAGTACTACTCTTCATCAGTGACATCGACCTCATCGTCGAAACAACGTCTACCGAGAGGGAACAAACACCGACAAACAAAGAAGGAATAACATTCAATGCAATGCACATCCAAATGAATGACATGACATTTTAAGGTACTGAATTCACCTAATGCAATAGTTAGCCAAGTTAATTGAGGTGGAATTCAAACAAGATCAAATTCCAACTCCAAATGCTAATTCATAAATTGTCCTAATCATGAATTGTCCTAGTTGTTGATGTTAACTTGTTCAAACATGCATGAACATGGCCTAAACAGATTCTGCATATTTTTCTGATCATTTTTCATATATAAAATATTTTCATCTGAGTTATAGATTATTTTCTATGATTTTTAGAAGTTTTAAACAAATTTTGGAATTAATAAATCATTTCTGATTTATTCAAAATCCAGAAAATAGTTATTGCATCAGCATTACGTCATCATTGCGTCAGCAAAGCCAGCACAGTCACTGGCGTGTGGGTCCGGTCAACAGGTGACGTGGCCAGGTCAAACTGACCACTGGGGCCGGTGGGGTTTGGTTAATTTTAAACAGGGGGTTAACCCTGTGGTTAGTTAAGGGGGTGGGGCCCACCTGTCAGTTGCATATGGGGGTAATTAGTGGGTGGATTAGGCCCTAATGGCCGGATTAGGCCGGCGGTTAGTCGCCGGCGTAAGCAGAGGCGGCGGCGTTCGCCGTTTCGGCGATTCTTCGACGGGAGGAAGCGGGGCTGGTCTCGTTGGAACGACCGCGATGCGGCGCGTCCAACGGTGGCTGCGGCTGGAGCTGGGGTGGCCGGTATTGCTGCCGACGTCGAGCTTTGCAGCGGCCGGAGCTCGGCTAGGTGTGGGCACGGGGCTGCAGCTTGTGTCCGAGCGAACGGAGAGAATAGGCGACAGCTACGGGGAAGCAGAAGCTCGACCACGTGCTCAGACGCGGTGTTTGCCCACTGCAACAACGGAGGCAACAAGCGCGGCGGTGGAAGCTCTCCAGCGCGGCGGCTAAGCTAGCTAGGGAAGGCAAACGAGCGCGGGGAGAGAGGGGAAAGAACCGGGGGCTCACAGCGCGTCGACGGGTAGGCTCAGCGGGCTCAGGGGAGGCCGGGAGAGGACGTGCGGTCGTCGGCGATCTGGCGGCCGAAGGTTGAAGATGATGATGCAGACGGCGTTCGAGGGCGTCCCAGCTTGCAGGCAGCTGTTTACGTGGCGGCCTCGGCGCGGCAGTGCGTTGTCTCGCCTCTGCCTACTGGCAAAGGTTGAAAATGACTGGCAGCCGAGGAGGTGGGCTGGGCTGGCCAGGTGGGCTGCAGGTAAGTCCAGGTGAGTCTATCTGTCTCTCTTCTCTGTTTTTCACATTTTTGTTTTTGTTTTCTATTTTACAAATTTGTTTTGAATTTAGTTTTGAAACCAATTCAATTTTGTTTCTTCTGAAAATATTTGTGGATGCAATATGGACTAATCCAAAGCCCCACATTGATTTCCAGAATTATTGGAGCTATGAACATATTTTATATCATTTATTAGCCCCAATTCAAATACATTATGTGTTAATTCAGAGACCATAAATGTCCTGGAAAAATATTCATCATCTCTGGTAGAGGTTTCCACCTTTTCCCATAAATCATGAACATTTTTGAAGGGCATTTTGGGTTCATTGAAAATATTTTTAGTTGAACCTATTTGAATTCCATTTGGTGCTAGGGTTTATCAATCCCCATTTCAAGATTAAATGAAATTTACACATGATGCATGACTGCTAATGCAACTATTTACAATCAATCCAGGGTTGTGACATACATCAGGAATGTATCTACCCTCAAAAGGCGGAATATTCAATTTCAATTTAGGGATATGGTCATTATCTCGTACCTGAGGGGGTGGTGCAGCCCTAGCGTTGCGATTGTAGGCGTGTGGACGACCTGGTGCTGGTGGTGGTTGCATGTAGTTATGATTTGGATCAACCTAATCCTAGTAATCACCCACGTATTCATCGTACTCCTCGATAGTAGCAGCAGGAGCCACAGAAGCATCAACAGCAGTAGCAGTGGCACCAGAATGTTGGCCTTGGGCAATGGGAATACGCTTCGCTCATCCTACTTGATCGGGAAGGTGACGTTGTTCTTGTTGTTGCAGAGGTGCGACAGGTGCATCCGGTGGTTGTGGTAGACGCGCGAGCACTTCATTGAACTTGGCCTCCAACTTGGTGTCAATCGTCTTCTCAATGCCATCTATCCTCTCCATCACATGTCCAAAGCTGTTCAGCATGTCTTGCACCTGTTCACCCAACATTTGTTGAAATTTATCATGTAGCTCCTTCTTCGTCATGTTCTCCCAGTCCAGCTCATTCTCTTGTGATCCTGGCGTGGTTAGCAGCAATAGAAACACACAAGAATATGTCCTATAGACTACTAATAGGATGTGGTGTGGTGGACAATCACAAATCCGTCAAGCGAATCACAAATTCTTACCCGTTCTTACCAAGCAGCAGGTGGTGATCGGCAACCGTTTAGTCAAAATTCAAAGCTTGGATAGAGCGATTGCCAGGTGTTGTCAAACTCACGAAGTAGTTGTATGTGGAGCGGGGATGGCTTACAATATGGTAGCAAAAAATACAACAATAATCATTTCAGAGATGCAAAGTTGAATAAACGCTCAACGACGGTACTGTGCTGGTCCTAGGCTAGACCGTACCAGAGACGCGAGCCTAAAACACTAACAAAATCACGGCGTGAGCATAAACAAGGGAGAAGCACACTTTGAATCTCTCTCTTTTTTTTCACTTTTTTTCAACTTTTTTTTCACTTTTTTTTGGTCAGCAACAATTTTTTTCCGAAAAAGTCTACAAATGGTCTAAAAACTGCCTAGCCAGAATTTTCCATACTTAGTTTATTTTTTGAGTTTGGAACTATTTTTCTTCCACGGGCGGTACAAAAGTTGGGGAGTCCGACGTGATCATGGCATGTACTATGGCGTGATATGGAAATCAATAACAGAGAGGCGGATAATCAACTCGGACTAGTATTGGTGGCGGAGATGTTATTTGTTGGAAATCGGACTGGTGGCGGGGATGAATCTGGTGGAACTCGGACTAGGGTTGGATATGCGTTGGCGGTGGACTCGGATTGGCGTGATGGCAGCGGATATGATTTCGAGGTGGACTCGGATTGGCATGATGGCGGCGAATATGTGGTGGTGTATATGGACTTGGATTGGCGACGGATATGCGGTGGTGGTATATGGCAGCGACGATGAAGATGGTGCAGCGGTAGCGTGACAACCTATGAACAGAACTCGAAACTCCAAAGGAGTTGATGCTAAGACTAGCAACTCGACACGATGATGCAACCACAAATTTAACAAAGCAAAACATGAAAAAAGATTATGCAAAGGCTCAGATTGGTCTGGATATGATGAACTAACCCTAAATTTTTTTGTATGGCTTTTTCGTGGACTATAGGTATGAAAATAGATGCAATCTAGACTACGATAAACTGGAAAATCTCACCGAGCAATCTGGAAATCTGATACCATTTGATAGGGGCGAAGGTGTCCCGTCTTTTGATGAGATGGTAACTATCGTTTTTGGTGGAGTAAACTTTGATGATCCGACTACGAACGTACGAAGAAGTCGTGCCTTAGCAATCGCTAAACCAACTCCGACAGGTTATTAACCACGTCGGAGCACGATCAACCTGACCACGAGGGTCTATTTCCTGCAGGCAAACAAAGAACAAGCAAGAAACTGAGATTGCAATTTGGATATTGCGAATTGAAGAGGAAAGCTTTATTAAAAGTGGGGTTCTGAAACGTCTTGGCCTGGTCGTTGGACACAAAGTACGCGCATTGCACTATGGCAAACTTTAATCTAAACAAAATCCAAGTCTAAAACGACGCCCTAAGGGCTGTATTTATAGGGAGACAGAGGGGAATTTCGTCCACCCTTGGCAAGGTGGGACTAAATTCTGTCCAAAGTCATTTTCCCTATTAATATAGACTCTAAAAACAGCCTATTAAGTGTATTTCTAAATTACATGGGCCTGGCCCAAAAATAAGGTGGCGCAACACCTATAATAAGCCATGGACGAAATTTATGAAAGGTCGTCTTGTATATTTCTTCCATGTCCTTGAATGTCATCATGGTGGCTTCAAAGTGCTGAAAACTCCATTGGAAACTCCGTTTTTGTTTCGTTCGCGCGGGCCTTCATCTCCACGCTTGATCCTACTCCAATGTTCATCCTTCCTGTCCATGCTAGGCTCTTCATTCATAAGCAAAACAAATGTATCCAATTTAGGCAGCATCATTTTCTCATGAACATTAGAAACATTACCAAGAAACGAAAGTACCTGGTAATTTAATTAGCATGCGCGAGCTCTAGTAATTGGTCTAGTATATGTAGCAGCAGGGGCTGTGGGTGTAATTGTGATGGTAATGTCCTCATCACTTTTGGTGTTCCTCACAATGAACATAGTCGGCCCGAGCCGATCACCCATGAACTAACATCAAGGAGGAACCAAGGGGACCCATGTTCCCTCGAGCCGGCAGGACCATTGAATGCAAAAACACCCCCATATTCTTTAGTAAGGCTGCAGCCTGCAGATCCCATCCACCATCTTATGTGCTTCGGCGATGTCCACTGGAATTGCATGGTGAGGCTGAATGGCACGACCTACACGAGGTTAGAAACAGAAGGTCAGGCAGCGCCCACCGGTATATGTCGAGATAAAGGGCAGACATAACTTAACATAATTAGACTCGACAATACATCATAATCAAACCAAAAGAATGGCTATAGATCATAGAAAAGCAAAGCGTGGGAGAGCAGCTAAAGGTGTTTCATATATCACCAAGTTCAGCGGTGAAGCAACTGCAAAGTTTAAAAAACATAAATATTCAAACTTGCCAACAGTTTTTTCTACCTGGCACACATACAACATCAGATGGGGCATTTAATTTACACCATGTCTAACATCTCCTCATAGGTGCAATACTGCTCTGCTCTAAAGGCGACTACTCAAACTTCATCAAGAAAGTGATTGTCTGCATCGGATCCGCATCCAATATGATAGTTTGGAGTCTATGTTCTTGTAATGCACCTTGAAGAATGTTATAACCATCCCATCTCCCTCGCATGCAACCGATCATTGCTGCCGAGCCATTTCATTAGGGACCTGGTTGAACTTGATGGAAAGTTCAAAGATGCCTTCCTAGATGTCACCCCCTCCATGGTTAGAAGCCATTAACATTTCCATTTGTATCCGCGTCAGCATTGCCAGCCCTATCAATTGGAGAATGAGATCGAGTGGCTTGACGACGCGATCCACGACTCGACAATCTGCAAAGTAGCTCTTGAATTCATGGTACATTGTGCAATGAGCTGCTCAAAGTGTAGGGCCGCCCGTTCCACCCGATCCAAGGCTATGAAGTAAGCTGAAATCAAGTAACTCAAGCAGGTGCACTGAGGGGGAAAAGCAAGAAAGAGGAACGACGCACAATTTAACACGCACCTGATAGGTACTGCTCAACCATATGAAGTTGCTCCTTAGCGGCTTCCGCTCTGCTGCTGGCGTTACTGACGAACTCTTGTAGTTTCTGAACAACCGCCATTTTCCGCCTATTGCTTTGCATGTCATGTTCACGCTCCTCATAAGCCCACATGATTTCCTCGTTGTGCCTTGTGACCTCCTTCAGCTCTTGCACAGTTATCTCCAATGACTTCCTCACCTTCCTGGCTCTGCTAACAACCGTTGTAGCCAGGCACACACCAAACTGAGCTAGAGCAGAAGAATCGGTAATAAGGACGATAAGTAGATAGCTTTTTCATTGTGTGAATCATTAACCGGCTTCTGTATGGTTTCATTCCTCTTACGCTCCTCATAGAGTAAAAGCTGGAACTTACGAACCTCCATAGATAATGCTTCTCTGTCATTCTCGATGCACTGCAAGGGGCGAGGCCAATATCCAAAGAATGAGTGTAGAGAGCACAGAAAAAGCATTCGTCCGCTCAAATTTATGTTTACTGGAGTGTAAGTTCTTCACACATCAACTGTATGTCGCTCCAGGATTCACTGTCATGAGTCAGCGGCGTGGCAGGATGAAACGGAAGGGTAGACAGGGTGCCCCCGAATAACAAAACAGGTATCAGGTCACGCAAGGGCAGTGAATAAATGCCACGAAAAAAATGCACCGACCATGACCGTTCATAAGATTGAATGAAGGGGCTCCTCTATGAACATGTACAAAGACCCTCTATCGAACTCGATGTAGACGCACCAAAACCAGTCTATCTATACCTATAATAATAAAGGGGCTATTGCTTCTTACGGTACGTCATGGAAATTGCCCCCAAAGTTGCAAAATATTACCACCAATGCCACCTATAAGTGATAAAAACGTTTCACACAAGGGAATCCCCCACCTGGGCCGGCCCATGCAGCAGGGACCTCCTATACTGCGCTCTGCGCGCTGCGGGAAGACGCAGCGCGCCCGTTTGGGCCGACCCATGTCCGGGCGGCCTGTTTTTTAAATTTCTTATTTATTTCTTATTTTTCTTTTCCATTTTTGTTTTTTTCTACTTTAAATAATTTGGGACTTCAAAAAAGTTCCGAAAATTAAAAAAATGAAAATTTTGAAATAAAATGTTTAATAAATCATAAAATATTTGTGGATTCAAAAAATGTTTGCGATTTTCAAAAACAAATATTTGCTTATTCAAAAATGTTCAAAATTTTGACAACTAATGTTCGGGAAATAAAAAAATGTTCATGATTTTTTTAAAAGTTCGTGTATTAAAAATGTTAATGAAATTGAACAAAATTTCGTCAATTGAAAAAATGTTCATGAATGGAAAAATATCCTAAAAATTCAAAAACTTTTCGTGCCTTACAAAATAGTTTATTCATTCATAAAATGTTCGTTGATTCATAAAATGATCATGCATTTAAAAAATTGTTCGTTAAATCAAAAAAATGTGCGTGAATTTAAAAATTGTTCCACCAATTTCCAAAATAATGTTCGTCCATTCTAGAAATGTTTGCCGATTCAAGATTTTTTTTAAAATAATGTTCAAAAATTTTAAAAAATGTTTGCAAATAGTAGAAAATATTTATGAATTCAAAAAATGTTCTTGATTTTAGAAAATGTTTGAAAATTTGTAAAAGTATTCATGAATTTGAAAAATGTTCATGATTTCAAATATGTTCATGAGTTTAAAAAAATGTTCATGATTTCACGAAATTGAGAGTGATAGTGTATCTCGGTGATGCAGCAAAATGTGATCATGGCCATTGGAGATTATGATTTTTTTCCTTCCGTTGCAACGCACGGGCCCTTTTGCTAGTAACTCAAACATAAGCATATTGACGTCAACCACAGGCAGAACAAATGGCACGCAACCGCATAATTGTTTGGTGTGCAACGTCCTGCTGTTCCAAATAGTCACTTAGCTCCCTTGCTATGACAGGCCAATCATGAGCGACCACCGAGCTGGTCTCCCTTCCAAAAAGAGGCACCACCATATCCTGGCTCACTACCCTCTCATCACCACAAATTGGAGCGTTTTGGACCAGAAAGTAGACAAAGCAAGAAAAGAAGTAAGACCCGGACACTAAGAGCAACTCCAACGCGCCGATCCAAACATACACGCGCTTTGTCCGCATTTTGTCTGTTTGGTTCGGCTCGTCCGCCCCCTATTGCATTTGGGTCGGCCGTGCGCCCAACGCACGGATGCATTTTCGTCCTCGCGGCCGGCCTGCGTCCATTTTTTAGCTCTATACGTGCAAACATATGGAAAATATTGTCCCTAGTTCACATAATTCAAACAAAATTCAAATATCTCATAGTTTACAAGCCAAATAAAAATTAAATTGCCTCAAATACATTTTAAAGAAAAGATAACCGATACATCTATTGGTTGCCAACGTGAGCCCACATATGCTCAACCAACTCATCTTGCAGCAGAATGTGAGATTCCCAATCACGCATTTGATGATGAAATTCGGTGAACTGTGCAAACGTTGCTGCTCCTCCATGCTCAGGCACAACATTTTCACCCTGAAACTGAAACCCTTGGTCATAGATACGTTCCGGGCGGTCATCCTCTACGATCATGTTGTGCATGATCACGCAAGTAGTCATCACCTTCCACAACTTCTTGGTGCTCCAAGTTCTAGCAGGATACCGAATGATGCCCCATCGAGATTGAAGAACACCAAAGGCACACTCCACATCCTTCCTAGCACTCTCTTGCTCTTGGGCAAATCTCTTCCTCTTCTCTCCTACAGGGTTGGGGATTGTCTTCACAAGAGTAGTCCACTAAGGATAGATACCGTCAGCTAGGTAGTATCCTTTGTTGTAGTGGTGGTCATTGATCTCAACATTGACCTCCGGGTTGTTGCCTTCTGCAAGCCTTGCAAACACCGGAGAGCGTTGAAGCACGTTGATATCGTTGTGAGATCCGACCATGCCAAAAAAAGAGTGCCAAATCCAGAGATCTTGTGAAGCCACGGCATCGAGTATGACGGTGCAAGCTTTGACATGGCCCCTATACTGCCCCTGCCAAGCAAAAGGGCAGTTCTTCCACTCCCAGTGCATACAATCTATGCTACCAAGCATCCCCGGAAATCCCCTATTAGCATTCATCGCCAACAACCTGGCTGTATCTGCAACATTTGGCTCTCTCAAGTACCCAGGGCCAACCACTCCTATCACAGCCTTGCAGAACTATACATGGAGTCTAGGCACGTGGACTCTCTCATAAGGACATACTCATCAATGAGATCACCATGCACTCCGTATGCAAGCATCCGAATAGCTGCAGTGCATTTCTGATAAGAGGAGAAGCCAATCTTTCCCAGGGCATCCTCCTTGCACTCGAAATACTTATCGTATACCACCACCCCCTCCCGGATACGGTTGAACACATGTCTAGACATACGAAAACGGCGCTAGAATAGGCGATGTTTAAAGAGTGGGTTGGGGGTCTCGAAGTAGTCCTTCCAGAGTAGGAAATGGCCGCTCTCTCGGTTGCGATTCAATGCTGGAGTGTGCCCCGGAATCGAGCCCCGGAACATCGGCCGCTGCCTACTAAGGTGGTCATGGACGACCAACACAGTGGCCACAAGCTCCTCATCGTCGGATGTTGAATCATCCGAGTCGCAAATGAAATTGTGGAAAAAGAACTCGTCAGTGGAGTCCATTTGTACCTTGCGGGCAAACCGTCGAACAGCTTGCGGGGGCCATCGAAGAAGCTGGCCGGTGAAGAGCCTCGTGCCTTTCCTGGACCTGGCAGCAGGCCTGTCGGCGTCTGGTGAGCGTGGCGGCGTCTGGCGAGCAAGGTCGCCCCGCTTTGTCCGCTTCAGGCAGGGGCGCGCGCTGGGTGAGGTGGTGCTGGCAGCGACGTCGGGGGTGCTGCGGCGGCGGTGGGGTGAGGCGGTGGTGGCTACGACATTGGAAGGTGGCGTGCTGTGGGGGAAGGTATGTGGGTGCGGATGCCTGGCCTGGGCACCGAAACTGGGCGGCGGCGGCGACGGGTGGGGCGACTGGGTGTGCTGGCTGTCGATGGGAGGAAGATGGAATGGCCAATGTGCCACCGACTGGCGGGCCAGAGGGAAGACAAGGTGGGCGTCGCGCGCGTCCATTTTGTATCCGCGCCGACGCAAACGAGGCCCAAATTTGGGCCTGAAATGGGTCGCACGGCGGACAAAAGACGGACGCGCGTCCGTTTGGGTCGACGCGTTGGGCCGACTTTTGTGTCCGTTTCGACCCAAACAGACACGCGTGGATGAAATGGTTCGCCGTGTTGGAGTTGCTCTAACTTCCGTGGGCGCACATCTCAGTGAATATGGCTCGACGCGGGTACCTGACTCGTAATGTTCCACCTTACCCTTCACTAGGAAGGCCACCACCCCTTAAAATCTTCTGCTCTTAGTATCCTTCTCTCACCCTTCCAGTTGGATTGTTCCCGCTAGTGTGCTTGGGTGCGTGAGGAGCCGTTGCTAGGACCCCCGATGCCCTTGACGCAAAAACCCAATGCATCCAGAAAAGTTAGGTGAAATATTTTAGTTTCCTCTTTGCCATGCATAAATAGGACAAACTGAATACAATTGTATGGCGAAAGGGTAACTGCCTTGCCCGGTATCCTAAGAAGGCATGCCGAGCACACCTAATCGGGTTCGATTGACACGTCTGGACCACCTCGTTCGGCACCCACAACCCTCGCCCTATGTGTGCCGCCCCGTGCGTCACTGGTGGGGCACGATGCCTATTCCACCAGAGAGGCGTCTGATCTACATGCGATAGTTTCACACGGGTCAGCATGCAGGCTCTTTGGCTCACGTGCACTGGGTACGCTGATGGCTCGAGAAATTGCGATGTTTTTCATAGTGATTTCCATTTGGTTTCATTGGATTTTTGTTATTCTTCGGATAATTCTAATGCTAATCCAACAAAAGAGAAGACAATCTACTTTGTTCTTTGGATGGCAGGAAATATCATATATGGAAGGAAACTGAAGGAGATTGCTACAAATCAAGTCAACTGGAGCAACTTTCCTAAAGAGAGCATTGTCAACAGGCGCGTCAGAGTGAAAGACGACATTCCAAATGACCGCACGCGCTCGTTTGAGTGGTCGTTTGGAGTGCCCACAGCTCCTCCTCGTCTATACAAGCAACTTTCATGAAGGGACCAAAGGGAGAGAAGAACCCTAGCCGCCGCCACACCACCCAAAACAGAAGAAGAGAGGATCTGAAGAACTCACGAGGATCATCGTAGTTTTTCGTCCTTTCATCTCCATCATCATCATCATCTCATTCACTATTGTAAGAGGGATTGGAACTTGTAATCTCAACTCCATCTCATCTGAGATCAAGACTATTTGGACACCATTTCATCTCATTGTGGATCTCCTCAATATTATCGATATGGTTTTCAAGGTTTTTCTCTTCGATGTGATTGATTCCCCTCTTCTAATGTGTGAGTAACTCCCCTAGGTGTGGGAGATGTGGGTAAGTGGTAAGATTGATATGTGCCTATCCTATATGTCATCATTTGAATTCGTAGTAGAATGATCTATTTAGTATGTTGTTATACTGTGGTGAACTCTACGCATGTTGTCCAATTTAAGGGCCCAGGCAACATGATCTCAAGATCTACACAGGTAACATGTATTGTTTAGGAACTCTGTGACCTCTGATGTGACAGGTGGAGATATCTATGAGAACCGAAGACAATATGAGATAACGTTGATCCATCGAACTTAATGCTTGGTTCCGGTCTTATGACCTTAATTGTGGAAATGACCACTCTGTGGAAACGAAGAAGCAGGACCATAGAATGAAATGTAACCCCTAGTGGAGAAGTTTCATTACCCTAGGGAGAACCGCCTACAGAAAGTTTATATCAAATACTATGAGTACAATACAAGGTAATTGGTATTACCGTCGCATTGGCACAATTCATATATTCTTACCATGAACTGAAATCTCTCCGCACCTAATCTCTTCATTGCAGGCAACATCAATTATATTTCCGTTCTTGTTATTTACTTTTAGTAGTTACCTAGTAGACATCTTTAAAACCCTCTTTATATTAGCATATTTGTTTTATCGTTTACCCAAGACAGTAATAGTATTTGCAGAAGCTCAAGCAGTACTTCACACAAGAATTGTGACACCTTGTGTGTGTGACAGAAACACCTCCATAAATACTCTCCTCCGCTCTTTGTTGGGACGATTACTCATTGGGATACTTCCGCGAAAGTGCTACACTACCCTGTTTGGTCTGCAGGCACCAAGGCATTTTCTGGCGCCATTGCCGGGGAGCTAAGCGTAGAGTATTTGTTTTGTAACTCTTTTTGCAGGTATTGTTATCGTAGATGCTTCCTGTAACTCACAGGGGATCTACTCGTTCAGGGTGAACGTATTTACCAGATTACATTACTCTTTTTCCTCAGGAGCCGCAAGCTTCATTAATAGAAAATTACAAAAATAGTGAGACAGTTGAGCTTAACACTTTGTTCGCAGGAATGATGATCACTCAAAAGCCCAAGAAGACTATTAGGGATCACTGTGCTCCAGCACTTGTGTCTAGATCTCCTATAGTTTATCCAACTAATTATGCTCAAGAGTATTCGATTGACTGTGATCTTATCACAGAAGTAAGAATCCATGCTTTTGCAGGAACTGAAGAGGAAGATCCTCAAGCACATTTGATGATGTTTGATACATTATGTGGAACATTTAAGATAAAAGATGTTTCACAAGAATTTGTGCTACTGAGACTCTTCAGGTTTTCTTTAAAAGATGAAGCTGAGAAGTGGTATAATCGATTGCCTCAAGACAGTATAACCAGCTGGATTATGTGTGCTGAAAAGTTTATGGCTAAATTTCTTCCAGGCTCAAAGATTACTAAATTGATGAGAAACCTCACTTTATTTGTCCAAGAAGATGGTGAAACACTATATAAGGCTTGGGAGAGATACTCCAAATTTTGACATTATGCCCTAACCATGGTTATGCTAAATATGTTATACTACATATGTTTTAGCATGGAATTAATGATGAATCAAAATCCATTCTTGATCTAAGTGCAGGAGGATAATTCATGTCATTGACCCTAGAAGAAGGGAATAACATATTGAGAAGATTGTATCCGCACACGAGCAATGGAATATTGAAGAACCTAGCAAACCAACTGGAAAGGTATATCATATTGAAGACATGGAAGAATTCAAAAAGGTTACCCAAGAGAAAGGTAAGCTTGTTGAACAGGTTATCAATGAAAAAGTGGATATATTTAGTATCTATCGCCAGGAAGATGAGCTTCAAGATACAATGAACAAGTTTAAATTCCATCAAGATAACTTCAACAGAGACTTTCGAAGGTGTATCTATCATAATGAAAAGGTAATAGCATATCTCTCACGAGAGGTAGATGGGTCAAGCCAAGTGGTAAAGAATCTTGATAAACACTCTCGTATGATAGAAACTCAATGTATTCAAATCTCTGAGACTCAAGCTTTGATTCTTGCTCAATTAGATAGTCCTGTTTCTACTAATGAAATATCTACTCGTAGTGGTAAGAGAATGCAGGATCCCAAGGGCCCGAAATGGTACGAAAGAGAGCAAGAACAAATAAGAATAGAGAGCCAAAGCCAAACTCAAGAGAATAGAGAATTGCTCTTTGGTGAAGAAGAACCTGAAGAACGGGTCCATCAAGACACTCTGAGGGATGAAGCAGAAGTTGAAAAAGAAGTTGACTCTGATGCAGAAACAACTAACGGCAATAATAATGAGGAAGGAACTCCGGAAGTAGAAGAAGAGGAAGAACCTAGGGTGGAAAGAAGTAAACAACCACCTGATCCAACCAAGAAGGCTAGTGGTCAAGCATCGAAAAACAAAGAGAAAGGTAAGGAGAAGGAGAAAGATAAAGGTAAAACTAAGAAAACCCTTCCTTATCCTAAGGCTGTAAGACCACCCTCAAATGATGCATTATACTCTTCTTTTCTTCAAGCCATAGCTGATCTTAAAATGTCAATACATGTTACTGATATGTTGAAGATTCCTACTTTTGCTAAGTTCATGCGTGATGTAGTGAATAATAAAAGGAGTATGACTCTGAAGGAACACGTTGCCATGATAATGGAGTATCCATTTGATAACAAGATACCAGAAAAACTGGGAGACCCAGGTATACCCATGATATCTTGGTCTATTGGTAATCTTGATATAAATAACGCTCTTTTTGATGTAGGAGCAGGGGTGGGTGTAATGCCTCTAACTCTTTTTCACAAGTTAAATTTATCTGAATGCATACCCACATGCATAACTTTGCAGATGGCAGACAAGTCCACAAGGAAGCCAGTAGGGATGGCAGAAAACGTCCCGTTGAGATTGGACGGGCATGTTATACCTACTGATTTTATTATTCTTGACATGCCCGAAGAAGAAAAATTAACAATTATCCTTGATAGACCATTTTTGAATACTGCAGGTGCATCACTAGATTGCTCAGAAGGGAAGGTAACCTTTAGAATCAGTGAGGAGGAAATAGTCAAGTACTTCCTGAAGAAGCCAGGAGCAAGGGTTAAATATGTGCCACTGCCTAAACGATTATGTACGGTGAGCAGAGAAAATTCACGACCACCTGATACTTGATGAAATACCGAGGTAAGAGGTTGAGCTAAGCAACCTAAAAACCAGCACTTTATGGGAGGCAACCCATCATCTCTTTATTTTTCGATAAAATTTCATTTTTCTTTTAGTCAATATTTTGCTCTTATTAATGAACTGATGAAAATTCCTCGGAAAAGTTGTCTCTGACCTTTTTATTGAAGGAGAAATGTTGAAAAGAGGATTAGGGGAAGAAACAAGGAAGGAAATCAACAGAGAATGTTCGACAGCGTTTCATACGGGCACTGCCGCTCGTATACGCGGTCGCATGAAACTTCAGAAGAAACGCAGAAAAAATCAGAAGGTTCGACGGCGTTTCATACGACCGCCTGCGCTCGTTTGAGCGATCGTATGACACTCTCGCCAAAATCAGCCCAAATTTATAGATTCAAAGACGGTGTTCCAAACGGGGGCGAGGGCCCGTTTGCGCGGAAGTTTGACTCTTCGACCAGGAGCGTTCGCGGGGTCAGAAAAAAAGACGGCCTTTCGAACAAGCGTAAGCGCCTGTTCGAGCGATCATTTTGCCCCCCGCCTACCAGAGCTTTGGATAAACAGGTTTGACGACGGCATTTCCAACGAGCACGTGCGCCTGTTTGAGCGCTCGTTTCAGGTATGTAAACCCTAGATCGGCTGATTTTAACGTAAGACGGCGTTCCATACGGGCGCCCGTTTTGCCTGAATTCTCATAAATCTGAGCTGCCAGCGCTGGGAGGTTTTCTTCTTCTTCCTCCCAATGCCCAAATCTCTCACCCCTCTCTCTCTCAAACTCTAACAAAAATCCTCCAAAACCTTTGTTTCTTCGCGGATTTTGTTCATTTGATCCGTGCATCTTCATCCTCGGTGAGTTTCTCCTCCGATCCATGGTTTATTTGCAAGTTTTGGTGGTAGTTTTATCAATGTTCATAACATAGATGAGATGCATAATATTTTTGATTTCCGATCGATTTGCACGTTAGGATTCAAAGTAATAGGTTAGAATCGATCTTAGGTAGTATTAGAACTCGATCCCCATGTTAAACTTACATTTTTCCTTTGTTATTTTCGTTGTGTGTAGAAAATGATGAGATCGGCGATTGCCGTGGGGAAGAAGGCCATGGGCTCGCGCTCTAAGCGTGCCCGGAACGGGGAAGATGAACCCCATGCTGTGAACAAGGACCACCAATGCGTGAGCAACCGGGGGATGGCCCGCACGCAGTGGAAGTGTGATGCGTTCTTGGAGTCCCAAGGGCTTCATGGCGACTTCGCGTGGCTCGCGAACAATGTAGGGATGGGAGTTTTCAGCAACTTCCATTACCTCACATACCGCAACATCACCGTGGAGCTCCTTTCCACCTTCACCCACACTCTCGAGGACTCGAGGGTGGCACCGAGCTGTTCATTTATGCTCGGAAAAGTTCAGCGCACCATGACGCTGGAGCAATTCTGCAGTGCCTTCGGTTTCGAGAACGAAGGAGTTCTCGACACTAGGGGCACACTGATTGCTGACGCATTGGGTTCGTGGGAACTCATCTCCGTCAAGGATGAGCATGACCTCTCGGGGAAGAAGGTATCAAGTATCCAAAACCCTGCCATTCGCTACTTCATGATTTTCATTGCCAATACTATTTTTGGTAGGGATAACCTTGGGGGCATGTCGAGCTATGACATGTGTGTGCTCCACGCAGCACTCCACCCCGAATACACCCCCAAGCCTAACTTGGGAGCTTTTCTTATGCATCACCTCGGTAGGCAGCACAAGCAACCGAGGGGGACTATTGTTGTGGGAGGCATAGTACCTCGGTAGGCAACACAAGCAAATCGTGGAGCTCCAGCCCTAGGTTGGCTTTACGTCTCGTTGCTATATGTTGAGATAATTCGCGTAACGGCAACTCCGTCACGAACTTGGGGATTGTGTAGTAAACGATCGACCTTCCCCAAGGGAGTGTGCAAGTGGTAAATAAAAGCACTGATCGCTGAGCTTGAAAGAGACAACCACCCTTGATCCATAGTGCATGAAATTAAGCCACAACGGAACCCAATTGCATATAGTGAATTTAGGCATAACCCCGTCACCGAGAGTTGAAATTCCGAAGAACAATGACTGAGAGAAGTGTTTGAGAGCAATGACTAGGAGGCATTAGTGGGGTGTTAATGAAAAACTTGAGTACTTTGCTATCTTTGATCTCCAAACCTTCTAAATGCATTTCAATAATTGAGCTTAAGTTGAATATCCATCTAATAGATGAACACCTTCATTTGCCTAAACACTTGGTTAGCAAAGAAAATTTGTTTTGAGAAATTATAACTAATGGTATGAGACTATACATGGTTAGGCAACGAATCTAGGTGCAGTTATTCAATTGCGAATACTTTCTTGAATGATCTTGCAGGATGAGAGAAGATGGATATGATGTATTTTCTCGAGCCGGTAAAATTCTTTCCATTGAATCAAGCTCCTTTTCATTCTCTTGATTTCTTGTTTGCTCGAGCACGAGCAAATCTTAAGCTTGGGGGAGTTGATGGCTCGAGAATTTGCGATGTTTTTCATAGTGATTTCCATTTGGTTTCATTGGATTTTTGTTATTCTTCGGATAATTCTAATGCTAATCCAACAAAAGAGAAGAAAATCTACTTTGTTCTTTGGATGGCAGGAAATATCTTATATGGAAGGAAACCGAAGGAGATCGCTACAAATCAAGTCAATTGGAGCAACTTTCCTGAAGAGAGCATTGTCAACAGGCGCGTAAGAGTGAAAGACGGCGTTCCAAACGACCGCACGTGCTCATTTGAGCAGTCGTTTGGAGTGCCCACAGCTCCTCCTCGTCTATACAAGCAACTTTCATGAAGGGACCAAAGGGAGAGAAGAACCCTAGCCGCCGCCACACCACCCAGAAGAGAAGAAGAGAGGATCTGAAGAACTCACGAGGATCATCGTAGTTTTTCGTCCTTTCATCTCCATCATCATCATCTCATTCACTATTGTAAGAGGGATTGGAACTTGTAATCTCAACTCCATCTCATCTGAGATCAAGACTATTTGGACACCATTTCATCTCATTCTGGATCTCCTCAATACTATCGATTTGGTTTTCACGGTTTTTCTCTTCGATGTGATTGATTCCCCTCTTATGATGTGTGAGTAATTCCCCTAGGTGTGGGAGATGTAGGTAAGTGGTAAGATTGATATGTGCCTATCCTACATGTCATCATTTGAATTCGTAGTAGAATGATCTATTTAGTATGTTGTTATACTGTGGTGAACTCTATGCGTGCTGTCCAATTTAAGGGCCGAGGCAACATGATCTCAAGACCTACACAGGTAACACATATTGTTTAGGACCTCTGTGACCTCTGATGTGACAGCTAGAGATATCTATGAGAACCGAAGACAATATGAGATAACAGTGATCCATCGAACTTAATGCTTGGTTTCGGTCTTATGACCTTAATTGTGGAAACGACCACTCTGTGGCAACGAAGAAACAGGACCATAGAATGAAATGTAACCCCTAGTGGAGAAGTTTCATTACCCTGGGGAGAACCGCCTACAGAAATTTTATATCAAATACTATGAGTACAATACAAGGTAACTGGTATTACCGTCGCACTAGCACAATTCATATATTCTTACCATGAACTGAAATCTCTCCGCACCTAATCTCTTCATTGCAGGCAACATCAATTATATTTCCGTTCTTGTTATTTACTTTTAGTAGGTACCTAGTAGACACATTTAAAACCCTCTTTATATTAGCATATTTGTTTTATCATTTACCCAGGACAGTAATAGTATTTGCAGAAGCTCAAGCAGTACTTCACACAAGAACTGTGACACCTTGTGTGTGATAGAAACACCTCCATAAGTACTCTCCTCCTCTCTTTGTTGGGATGATTACTCATTGGGATACTTCCGCGAAAGTGCTACACTACCCTGTTTGGTCAGTAGGCACCATACGCCCATCCGGCCGAGCACGCATGGATATGTTTTTATTTTTATGGACCACCTCCAATATTATGTACAATAGATGACACGTTGCACCATTGGCGCAATGACCAACCGCAGCTAGGAAATTAAGCAAGGTATGGGCAACACATTTAATAAATGTTCATTTTATGAATTATTCCCACATTTCTACTATAAATCTGGCTAGACTACCCTTCAACCTGAGCCATTCGCATCACGAAATCAACTTGGTTCGCACGATCTCCCGTGGTAAGTCCTTTTTACATTGTTGTAAAAAATCTGGCCACCTGTTTCTCTGCACGCCATGGCTTTGGGTCTGAGTGGATAATGTCTGGGCCAGCCTTGCGAACGGGCCCAACCTTGCAGTGTGTGCGTCGCGTGTGTTCTTAGTGAAAAAAAGGGGTGGATTAGAGCGGTCGTGGGCGTCAGGCCATCGAACGTGGGGTGGATGGATTCACTCATGCTTTGGATGAGAGAGAGGGAGCAAACCCCACCATGCCCATGTCTCTCCTGTCTCCCCCGTTCCAAACCAAATCAGGGGTCGGCGGCGGCGGCAAACCCTAGCACCATGGACTGGTCGGCCGATGCAGTGGACAACGATCACATCCGGTCGATGATGGTGCCTCAGATCCATGAAGTGTTGACTCCTCTCCATCGCCATGACCAGCGCCAAAGGTGCATCTTCCCGTCCCCTGTCAACCTCCTATGTCGGTGACTCCTCTCCTCTCGTCATGACTGCTCATTTTGCTTGTTGTTTCCATTATTGTCATGGTTTTCGCTCCTTTGGTTGCTCCATACGTTTCAGCTTCTTCATGGATCCGTGTCTTTTTTCCTATCCCTTGATGTGCCTGGTTTCCCTCCTCCCCGACTCTTATTTTTCTTCCCCCCCCTCAGGATCTACGAGGTTGCTGCTGGTTCTTGGGTTCTCAGTACCCACCGAGGTGAGCTGCCACTTCATTCCCTTATGTCTCATGTTTGATAAAATTCCCTTCTGTCTCATGTTTGATAAAAAGTGGTTGGTTAGTGTAATAATCATTATTTACCTCCTCATTGTGAGCAGTGAAATAACCAGTAAATTTTATTTATTTGCACATGAAAATAAATTTGTTCTTATGCAGAGACATTTGTAAAAGAGAACAATCAGGTTGATGCTGCCGTTTCTCATATGTACAGGTCTGTCTTTGGGGTAAAAAACAATTTTATTATAATTCTTGCACGCGGTTGCACAATGGTCGCCGGATAGAAGTAGAAGTTCTTACTCTCAAAACTAAACACTACTAGGTGGGTACCGATTTTCCGCCATCGCTGTTACTCTTTGAGAAAGTTAATGCTTTACCAAAAAGTATGTTTTAATAGTAGTGTGAATGGTTTGCAGTTATATATAACTGAATAGTTAAAAGTATTCTCTATACACTAAAATTGAGCTCGTAAGATTTTCTTTATCATGTGCTTTTTCTGCTGCAGATCATTGCACTTCTCTTCAATACATCAATGTCACTTCCAAAGCAGAGTCCCTCGTAGAGGACAGTCTCAATTATCAGAAGGGTGAGTGCCCAGCTTGCTCTGCATAATACAATGATGCCTTTACTAGTATTGGTGTTGGAGGAGTAGTGATCATTATGATATTAGTTCTCATTTTTTATTGTGGTAGTTTCTTTTTTTCATACTTTTTCAGTTAATTACCTTTAGTCTAGGAATGCGTAATCACATCCACCCTCATACCTAGCTATGTTATTTCTCTCGTCAGGCTCTTTTAGATATAAAAGGAGGACTAGCAATCTAGCATTCTGCAGCATGATTAAGTTTTGATTAGTTCTTCACAGTTTCATGAAGACACACATTGAATGGAATACTGTGCTTTTCTATATTGTGCCCTGCAGGAAACTTGTGTGATTGGCAATTAGCATCAACACTTTGAAGAGCTCGGTGTAGTAGTTTGAATGTAAGTAGGCTCCCTCTTTGTGCATGTTTGCTTCTGTATCTTTCAAGCTGCTCTATTCCCAGTTTGTCAAATGATTATGTTAGCCCTGAGTTTACTTTAGTTCCAGTTTGTATATTTGATGCATAAAAAATAATATTACCTGGCTAATGAGCCTTCTTTCCATGATACATGATCATTATGTTATTATTGGTGTTCTTTCGGATTTACGTTGAGAATGGTTTAGCTTAGAGAGAATGAATTGCTTCATAATCACGTGTAACATTGTCAATAACCGACATAAACCGCCTCCTCTATTTGTCTACTTTTTGCCCAACTTTACAGACTTTACATGCTTTTCGAATCCTTTTATTTAAGAGCAAGGTAAAAAAAGACCCTCCCATGTATATTTGTCAACCCCGGGATCATTGTTGACAACACAGTGAAATGGTTTCATTACACAATACGTAAACGTATTACAGTTTAATAAATCTTGCCACAAGACATACATAGAGAAATGTCTCATGACATTTATTACATACGAAAAACAACGGAAAGTAAAAATGCGCGACTCCATCTCAGCCACAGGTAGTCGATGTAGTCCGCGTGAGCTCACTCCTAGGGATCGCCATAGTAGTCGTAGCCATCACCTTCGTCTTCATGAAACTCTGTTGTCAACAAAAGTATTGCCATGAGTACTGTCGTGGGAAACAACTATCTATGGGACCGAACGGGTCCCTTTGCGATTCGGCTCAGGGGACGTGCGTGGGACAAAGAGTAGGTTTTTAGTAAGTGCAAGAACACACGGGGGATTTATCCAGGTTCGGGCCGCTATGAGCGTAAAACCCTACTCCTGCTCTGTGGTTGATCGAATATGAACTCTGGTTACAGAGAGTGCAGTTTGCCGGCAAGGTGCTCGGGAAAATGCAGCTACAGCATGTAATTGAACTGGGTATCGACCGTTCTACCTGTAGCCGTGGGCCTCCTTTTATAGGCCAAGGGGTCACCACAATGGCTAATATGGTCATTACAGAGTGTGAACAGTGACTTGCATCATCATCACGTTTATCCTCCAACAGGGTAAGAGAAACGAATTTAATGCACCATTAGGTGCTACGTTGGGGAGGCGAGGCCTTGGGCAAAAGATCTGTACCACCGGTCCTGGCGCCCTCCTGTAATCTCGACATGTCCCGGGGATGGGTGTCATTAAAGTTAATCTTGGCGTGGCGTGTTGACACGTGCCTTGGCTGGCTATGTTGACTGCCTGCCCGCTCGACACCTAGCCCACGAGCCTATCTGGTCGATGGTGAGGTGGAGCGGTAACGGGACAAAACAAACCTGCTGGCATGGAGCTTGCCGGGCGTTGCTTGCCGGCAAGGGAGCTTGCCGGCAACCATAGCCTTGGTCTTCACCTTGCCGGGATGGAGCTTGCCGGCAAGGACAGCGTCGATCTTTTGTACGAGAACAACACTTCTCGATGACCTGCCTTGAGGTCTTCTTCACGGTCTTGGTGTTGAGTCTTGAGTCATAGTTATCCTCTGCCAAGCCCTTGCCGGAAGGGAGTCTACAACTGCCTGTGCACAAGTCTGGGTACGAGGGCACCCATGTCTTAGTACACCGATAGGAGCCCCTGGGCCTGGGCCATGCACGCATGCGAGGCGTCATTGGGCTAGGCCCAAACAGTGCTCAGGCGGCGCGTGACAGAGGATAACTGTCATAATCTTCTCTTTTACCGCACCCGCCCATGAAGCGCATTAAATGCGGGCGTGGGAGAGGTGGAGCGAAACGGCGGCAGGAGGTGGAGCGTCTGAAAAGTGTAGCCACATAGGACGAAAAAGAGCCAGCCCTCGCGCCTTCCCCATAAAAAGGAAAAACGTGGAGGGCGCTGCTCATTTCGCCTGACTTCTCACATCTCCTTCCTCGATTTCTGCCATTAAGGGAGGCGAGGTGGAAGGGAGAGTAATCCCCCTAGGGCGCTATAAGAGAGGGCGGGGGGAGTGGCAATCTTCCCCACCCATCTTCTGCCTTTGCCATTTTCCTCCTCCAACCTTTCATTCGTCCTTGCTTTCCTTGAGGTCTACCGCCGCGATGGCGAGGGGTGGAGGTCGAGCCCGCGCGTCTGCTTCCGCCTTGACGGTCCCTTCTCGGGGCCGGACGCATTCCTCGGTGGTCGTCGTGAGCGCCAGCACTAGCGCCCACAGCAGAGCCGCCTCCCGCGGCCGCGGAGGGCGTGGTTCCCATGGACGAGGCGGGCGTGGCGGACGTGGCGGAGCGGCTGCCCTTCTCCCTCAGGCGGAAGCCAGCACGGCGGTGGCCGCACACGAGTTCGTCGTGGGGTTATGCCACCAGCTTCGCAGTTGACTCCGGCTCCCGGATCCCTTCGCGAGGGTGATGGAGAGCAGCAGGCCCTCGGGCCTATGGCTACAGGCGGATGGCTGCTGCAACGGCCCCTCCTGGGTGGCGGCAGAGTTCTCCACCGCTGGCTCTCTGTTCTTGACGCGGGGGTGGAAGTCGTTCGTCCGCTCCCGTGGTCTAGGGCCGGGGCAGTGCTACTTGTGATCTACGTTGGTTTTCCCCCGAAGAGGAGGGGATGATGCAGTACAGTAGAGATAAGTATTTCCCTCAGTTATGAAACCAAGGATATCAATCCAGTAGGAGAATCACGCAACAACTCGTTAGCAGCATCTACACATAAAATAACAAATCCTTGCACCCAACGCGAACAAGGGGTTGTCAATCCCTTGGCAGTTAATTGCAAGATTAAATTGTATGGTGATAGATAGATAGATCGAACAAAAATACAAAATAAAATAAATAAAGTAAAATTGCAGCAAGGTATTTTTTGGATTTTCAATATATGATAAAAGTAGACCCGGGGGCCATAGGTTTCACTAGAGGCTTCTCTCTTGAAAATAGCATACCGTGGGTAAACAAATTGCTGTTGGGCAATTGATAGAAAAGCAAATAATCATGATGATATCCAAGGCAATGATCATGTATATAGGCATCACGTCCGAGACAAGTAGACCGACTCCTGCCTGCATCTACTACTATTACTCCACCCATCGACCGCTCTCCAGCATGCATCTAGAGTATTAAGTTCATAATGAACGGAGTAACGCCTTAAGCAAGATGACATGATGTAGAGAAGCAAATTCAAGCAATATGAATAAACCCCATCTTTTTATGCTTAATAGCAATGATACATACGTGTCATGTCCCTTTCTGTCACTGGGATTGAGCACCGCAAGATCGAACCCATTACGAAGCACCTCTCCCATTGCAAGATAAATCAATCTAGTTGGCCAAACCAAATCAATAGATCGGAGAGAAATACGAAGCTATAACAATCATGCATAAAAGAGTTCAGAGAAAACTCAAATAACATTCATGGATTATCTGATCATAAACTCACAATTCATCGGATCCCAACAAACACACCGCAAAAAGTGATTACATCGGACAGAACTCCAAGAACATCGAGGAGAACATTGTATTGAAGATCAAATAGAGAGAAGAAGCCATCCAGCTACTAACTATGGACCCGAAGGTCTATGGTAAAGTACTCACGCATCATCGGAAGGGCAGCAAGGTTGATGTAGAGCCCCTCCATGGTCGAATCCCCCTCCTGCAGAGTGCCGGAAAAGGCTTCCAGATGGGATCTCTCGAGAACAGGAACTTGCGGCGACAAAAAAAGTATTTCGTGGACTCTCTGTTGGTTTCCCGATTTTAGAGAATTTATAGAGGTGGAATTAGGTCAAACGGAGCAGAGGTGGGCCCACGAGGCACTAGGGCGCGCCACCACCCCTGGGGCACGCCCTGGTGGCTCGTGGCCACCTTCTCTGTCTTCTAGCCCTCTCCCGAAGCTTCTAGTGTCTCTTATGTCCAGAAAAAACTCTCCAAAACGTTTCGTGGCATTTGGACTTCGTTTGGTACTGATATCCTGAGAAACCAAAAATAGTCAAAAAATAGCAACTAGCACTGGGCACTAGGTTAATAGGTTATTTCCAAAATATGATATATAATTGCTTGTAAGTGCATATAAAACATCCAAATTGATACTATAGTAGCATGGAACAATCAAAAATTATAGATACGTTGGAGATGTATCAAGCATCCCCAACCTAATTCCTGCTCGTCCTCGAGTAGGTAAATGATAAAAACAGAATTTTTGATGTGGAATGCTACCTATCATTTTCATCATATAATCTTTTGTTTTGTAGTATGGACATTTGGACTTGAATGATTCAAAGCAGTAGTCTATAATTTGACATGAAGACATAAATACTCAAGCATACTAACAAGCAACCATGTCTTTCAAAATATCAACGCTAAAGAAAGTTATCCCTAGCCCATTATGCTCAATCATTGATCCATTCATGAAACACACTCAATATTAGCTACATACAATGCACAAGTATGACAATAGTGCTCTCTAGTTGGTGCTTTGTAAGAGAAGATGGACACTCAAAGTAAAAATAAAAATTGCATAAAAGTAAATAGATAGGCCCTTCATAGAGGGAAGCAGAGATTTGTAGAGGTGCCAGAGCTCAAGGTTTAAATTAGAGAGATAAAATTGTTTTGAGAGGCATGCTTTTCCTGTCAACGAAAACGACCGAGAATTCCCAATAAATTCCATGCTAGACACATTATAGGCGGTTCCCAAACAGAAAATAAAGTTTATTTCCTTTCCACCATTCTTTCACAATCCATGGCTAGCCGTATCCACGGGTGCCCTCCATACCAACACTTTCCAAGGAATTTATTAGTATCATAATTTTTTTTTTGCATTTCGGGACTGGGCATCCCTATTACCTGCCACTCTCTCGTGCAATGACAAGTGAATAAACACTCATCGTGAGAATAACACACCTAGCATGGAAAATATTGGCCACCCCCTGCCGTTTCATGAGCGGTACGGGCACATAAAATAGAAAATTATTTTGAAAAATTAGAGTTGGCACATGCAAATTTACTTGGAATGACATGGAAATACCGCATATAGGTAGGTATGGTGGACTCATTTGGCACAACTTGGGTTTAAGGAGTTGGATGCACAAATAGTATTCCCGCTTAGTACAAATGAAGGCTAGCAAATAGATTGAGAAGCGACCAACCAAAAAGCAAAAATGGTCATAAACATGCATTGAACATAACTAACACTGAATAATGCACCATAAGTAGGATATAATTTCGTTGCATAACTATTGACTTTATGTGCATGCATAGGGAATCACAAACCTTAACACCAATATTCTTACTAAATCACAATTACTCACTAACATGACTCACATATTATCATCTCCATATCGCAAAACTATTGCAAGGAATCAAACTCATCATATCCAATGATCTTTCATGAACGTTTTTATTATATCCCTCTTGAATATTCATCAGTTTGGGACCAAATTCATATCTTGTGCAAATTACCATTACTATTATCAACTCTCAAAAGGATATAAGTGAAGCATGAGAGTGCAAATATTTCCTCAAAATTTAATCTTATCAACTCTCAAAATAATATAAGTGAAGCATGAGACTTCAAATACTTCTTCAAAATATAGCCACAGCCGTGCTAAAAAAGATTTAAGTGAAGCACTAGAGCAACTGCCTAGCTCAAAAGATATAAGTGAAGCACATAGAGTATTCTAACAAATCATGATAAACATGTGGCTCTCTCAAATAGGTGTGTCCAGCAAAGATGATTGTGACAAAATAAAAAGCAAACAAAGCAAAGACTCAAATAATACAAGACGCTCCAAGCAAAACTCATGATATGTGACGAATAAAAATATAGTTCCAAGTAAAATTACCGATAGTTGGTAGAAGAAAGATGGGATGCCTTTCGGGGTATCCCCAAGCTTAGTTGCTTGAGTCTTCCTTGAATATTACCTTGGGGTGCCTTGGGCGTCCCCAAGCGTAGGCTCTTGCCACTCCTTATTCCTTCATCTATCGTGATCTCACCCAAAACTTGAAAACTTCAATCACACAAAACTCAACAAAACCTTCGTGAGATCCGTTAGTATAACAAACAAATCTTTAACTTTAAGTACTGTAATAAATTGATTCATATTTAATATTGGCATAATGCTACTGTACTCCAACTTCTCCATGACTCATACCCCCGATACGATCCATAGATTCATCAAAATAAGCAAACTATGCAACAAAAACAAAATTTGTCTAAAACAGAACAGTCTGTAAAATCTATTTAAAAGCCATACTTCTGTAACTCCAAAAATTCTGAAAAATCAGGACAACGTGGGAAATTCATATACCAATACTGTGTAAAAATTTCAGATTTTTCTGACACTCCAGTACAGAACTAAAATTCCAGCACTGGACGCAAAATTTTCTGTTTTCCAAACAACATCAATTATACTATCTTCCAAATCATCCCAAAGGCTTTACTTGGCACAAACACTAATTAAAACATAAAAAACATAATCATAACAGAGGCTATAATTATGTAAACACACAAGAACAGAATATTGAGTTGTCTCCCAACAAGCTCTTTCTTTATAGCCATTAAGATAGGCTTCGAAATTTTAATGATGCTCACATCAAAGACAAGAATTGAAGCACAAAGAGAGCATCATAAAACATGTGACAAACACATTTAAGTCTAACATACTTCCTATGCATAGGCATTTTATAAGCAAACAAATCATCAAGACAAGCAATATCTAGCATATGCAAATAGGAAGAATGAAGCATTAACATAATGAGAGGCAATTTAGTAACATGAAGATTTCTACAACCATATTTTCCCCTCTCATAATAATTACATGTAGGATCATAATCAAATTCAACAATATAGCTATCATATAAAATTTTATCTTCATGATCCACATGCATAAAAGTTTTATAATCTTCCAAGATAGTGGGATTAACATCAACTAAAGTCATGACCTCTCCAAACCCACTTTTATCAAAAATTTCATAAGATTGATAATTCTCCAAAGTAGTGGGATCATTATTACCTAAAGTTGATTCTCTTCCAAACCCACTTTTAATAGTATTGCAGACATTGTTATCAATAATGTATCCATCATGAGGCTTAAATAAATTTTCAAGATCATAAGAAGCATTATCACCCCAATCATGATCATTGCAATAAGTAGTGGACATAACAAAATTATCATCCCCAAGCTTGTAGTTTTGCATATTATTAGGACAATTCACATTAATAGAATTTATAGTAACATCATTGCAATCATGCTTTTCAATCAAGGAGCTATCACGAATCACTTTATAAATTTCTTCTTCTAACACTTCATCACAATTTTCAGATTCATGATTTTCAAGCAAAACTTCATAGAAAAATCAAGAGCACTCAAATCACTAGCAATTGGTTCATTATAATTGGATCTTTTGAAAAGATTAGCAAGTGGATGAGGATCCATAGTGATCTTAAATTTTTGCTTTCACTTTCTGTTTTTGAGTGTTGACATGAGGGCAATAAAAGCAAGCAAGCAAGCAAAATATTTTTGTGTTTTTGTAAAAAAAAATATTAGAAGTGGGGGAGACGAAAACGAGAGGCAAAGGCAAATAAAATAAATGCAAGGAGATGGAAGTTTTATGCGTAGGTACTTGATAGATGTTGATGATGTCTCCCCGGCAACGGCGCAAGAAATTCTTCCTGCTACTTGTGATCTGCGTTGGTTTTTCCCCGAAGAGGAGGGGATGATGCAGTACAGTAGAGATAAGTATTTCCCTCAGTTATGAAACCAAGGTTATCAATCCAGTAGGAGAATCACGCAACAACTTGTTAGCAGCATCTGCACACAAAATAACAAATCCTTGCACCCAACGCGAACAAGGGGCTGTCAATCCCTTGGTGGTGAATTGCAAGATTAAATTGTATGGTGATAGATAGATAGATCGAACAAAAATAAAAAATAAAATAAATAAAGTAAAATTGCAGCAAGGTATTTTTGGGATTTTCAATATATGATAAAAGTAGACCCGGGGGCCAGAGGTTTCACTAGAGGCTTCTCTCTTGAAAATAGCATACGGTGGGTAAACAAATTACTGTTGGGCAATTCATAGAAAAGCAAATAATCATGACAATATCCAAGGCAATGATCATGTATATAGGCATCACGTCCGAGACAAGTAGACCGACTCGTGCCTACATCTACTACTATTACTCCACCTATCGATCGCTATCCAGCATGCATCTAGAGTATTAAGTTCATAAAGAACGGAATAACGCCTTAAGCAAGATGACATGATGTAGAGAAGCAAATTCAAGCAATATGAATAAACCCCATCTTTTTATCCTTAATAGCAACGATACATACGTGTCATGTCCCTTTCTGTCACTGGGATTGAGCACCGCAAGATCGAACCCATTACAAAGCACCTCTCCCATTGCAAGATAAATCAATCTAGTTGACCAAACCAAATCAATAGATCGGAGAGAAATACGAAGCTATAACAATCATGCATAAAAGAGTTCAGAGAAAAGTCGAATAATATTCATGGATTATCTGATCATAAACTCACAATTCATCGGATCCCAACAAACACACCGTAAAAAGTGATTACATCGGATAGAACTCCAAGAACATCGAGGAGAACATTGTATTGAAGATCAAATAGAGAGAAGAAGCCATCTAGCTACTAGCTATGGACCCGAAGGTCTGTGGTAAAATACTCACGCATCATCGGAAGGGCAGCAAGGTTGATGTAGAGCCCCTCCGTGGTCGAATCCCCCTCCGACAGAGTGCCGGAAAAGGCTTCCAGATGGGATCTCTCGAGAACAGGAACTTGCGGCGGAGGAAAAAGTATTTCATGGACTCTCTGTTGGTTTCCTGATTTTAGAGAATTTATAGAGGTGGAATTAGGTCAAACGGAGCAGAGGTGGGTCCACGAGGCACCAGGGCGCACCACCCCCCCGGGGCGCACCCTGGTGGCTCGTGGCCACCTCCTCTGTCTTCTGGCCCTCTCCCGAAGCTTCTAGTGTCTCTTATGTCCAGAAAAAAATCTCCAAAAAGTTTCATGGCATTTGGACTTCGTTTGGTACTGATATCCTGAGAAACCAAAAACAGGCAAAAAACAACAACTGGCACTGGGCACAAGGTTAATAGGTTAGTTCCAAAAAATGATATATAATTGCTTGTAAGTGCATATAAAACATCCAAGATTGATACTATAGTAGCATGGAACAATCAAAAATTATAGATACGTTGGAGACGTATCAGGCAGCTTCTGTAGTTTAGGTACGATGGAGCTGCCACACTCTTTGTGAAGTTCTTCGGGGTCTCCGGCGGCCGCATCGAATGCTGCGCGGAAAGTGAGAGCAGCAGCGGCACCGACTCCAACAGCGAGAGCAAGAGCGAGAGCGACGAAAGCTCCTCGCGTAACAAGAGCGAAGGCGACTGCTACTTGTAGCTTGCTTTGGTATTTTCCCCGAAGAGGAAGGGATGATGCAGCATAGTAGAGGTAAGTATTTCCCTCAGTTATGAAACCAAGGTTATCAATCCAGTAGGAGAACCATGCAACACCTCGTTAGCAGTACCTGCACACAAACAACAAATCCTTGCACCCAACGCAAACGAGGGGTTGTCAATCCCTCGGCGGTCAATTGCAAGATTAAATTGTATGGTGATAGATAGATAGATTAAAAAAATACAAAATAAAATAAAGAAAGAAAAAGTGCAGCAAGGTTTTTTAGGGTTTTTAATATATGATTTAGATAGACCCGGGGGCCATAGTTTTCACTAGAGGCTTCTTTCAAGAAAATAGCATACGGTGGGTAGACAAATTACTGTTGAGCAATTGATAGAAAAGCAAATAATCATGACGATATCCAAGGCAATGATCATGTATATAGGCATCACGTCCGACACAAGTAGACCGACTCCTGCCTGCATCTACTACTATTACTCCATACATCGACCGCTATCCAGCATGCATCTAGTGTATTAAGTCCATAAAGAACGGAGTAACGCCTTAAGCAAAATGACATGATGTAGACAAAGTAAACTCACGCATGAATAAACCCCATCTTTTTACCCTTAATAGCAACGATACATACGTGTCATGTCCCTTTCTGTCACTGGGATTGAGCACCGCAAGATCGTACCCATTACAAAGCACCTCTTCCCATGGCAAGATATATCAATCTAGTTGGCCAAACCAAATCAATAGATCGGAGCAGAAATACAAAGCTATAATAATCATGCATAAAAGAAATCAGAGAAGACTCAAATAATATTCATGGATATTCTGATCATAAACTCACAATTCATCGGATCCCAACAAACACACCGCAAAAAGTGATTACATCGGATAGAACTCCAAGAACATCGAGGAGAACATTGTATTGAAGATAAAAAAGATAGAAGAAGCCATCTAGCTACTAACTATGGACCCGGAGGTCTGTGGTAAAGTACTCACGCGTCATCGGAAGGGCAGCAAGGTTGATGTAGAGCCCCTCCGTGATCGATCCCCCCTCCGGCGGAGTGCCGGAAAAGGCCCCCAGATGGAATCTCTCGAGAACAGAAACTTGCGGCGGCGGAAAAAGTATTTCGTGGACTCCCTTGTTGGTTTCCTGATTTTTGGGAATTTATAGTGGTGGAATTAGGTCAAAAGAGGCAGAGGTGGGCCCACGAGGCACCAGGGCGCGCCTGCCCCCCCAGGTGCGCCCTGGTGGCTCGTGGCCACCTCCTAGGGCTTCTGGCCTTCTCCCGAAGCTTCTAGTGTTGGTTATGTCCAAAAAAAGTCTCCAATAATTTTCGTGGCATTTGGACTTCGTTTGGTATTGATATTCTGTAAAACCAAAAACAGGCAGAAAACAGCAACTGGCACTGGGCACTAAATTAATAGGTTAGTCCCAAAAAATGATATATAATTGCTGTAAATGTATATAAAAACATCCAAGATTGATAATATAACAGCATGGAACAATAAAAAATTATAGATACGTTGGAGACGTATCAGCATCCCCAAGCTTAATTCCTGCTCGTCCTCGAGTAGGTAAATGATAAAAACAGAATTTTTGATGTGGAATGTTGCCTACCATATTCATCATATATTCTTTTCTTGTATAGCATGGACATATGGACTTGAATGATTCAAAGCAATAGTCTATAATTTGACATGAAGATATAAATACTCAAGCATACTAACAAGCAACCATGTCTTTCAAAATATCAACGCTAAAGAAAGTTATCCCTAGCCCATTATGCTCAATCATTGATCCATTCATGAAACACACTCCATATTAGCTACATCCAATGCACAAGTATGACAATAATGCTCTCTAGTTGGTGCTTTATAAGAGAAGATGGAGACTCAAATAAAAATAAAAATTGCATAAAAGTAAATAGATAGGCCCTTCGCAGAGGGAAGCGGAGATTTGCTAATGTGCGAGAGCTCAAGGCTAAAATTAGAGAGATAAAAAAATTTGAGAGGCATGCTTTTCCTGTCAATGAAAACGACCGAGAATTCCCAATATTTTCCATGCTAGACACATCATAGGCGGTTCCCAAACAGAAAGTAAAGTTTATTTCCTTTCCACCATTCTTTCACAATCCATGGCTAGCCGTATCCACGGGTGCCCTCCATACCAACACTTTCCAAGGAATTTTGTTGTTATTAATTTTTGATTCATTGTGGGACGGGGCATCCCTATTACCAGCCGCTCTCTCGTGCAATGACAAGTGAATAAACACTCATCATCAGAATAACACACCTAGCATGGAAAATAATGGCCACCCCCTGCCGCTTCATGAGTGGTACGGGCACACAAAACGGAATATTATTTTGAAAATTAGAGTTGGCACATGCAAATTTATTTTGAATGGCATTGAAATACTGCATATAGGTAGGTATGGTGGACTCAACTGGCACAACTTGGGTTTAAAGAGTTTGGATGCACAAACAATATTTCCGCTTAGTACAAATGAAGGCTAGCAAATAGATTGAGAAGCAACCAACCAAAAAGTGAAAACGGTCATAAACATGCATTGAACATAACTAACACCGAATAATGCACCATAAGTAGGATGTAATTTCATTGCATAACTATTGACTTGATGTGCATGCATAGGGAATCACAAACCTTAACACTAATATTCTTACTAAATCACAATTACTCACTAACATAACTCACATATCATCATCTCCATATCGCAAAACTATTGCAAGGAATCACACTTATCATATCCAATGATCTATATGAAAGTTTTTATTATATCCCTCTTGAATATTCATCACTTTGGGACCAAATTCATATCTTGTGCAAATTACCATTACTATCATCAACTCTCAAAAAGATTTAAGTGAAGCATGAGAGTGCAAATATTTCTTCAAAATTTTATCTTATCAACTCTCAAAATAATATAAGTGAAGCATGAGAGTTTATTTCTTCAAAATATAGCCACCGCCGTGCTCAAAAAGATTTAAGTGAAGCACTAGAGCAACTGCCTAGCTCAAAAAATTTAAGTGAAGCACATAGAGTATTCTAACAAATCATGATGATCGTGTGGCTCTCTCAAAATAGGTGTGTTCAGCAAGGATGATTGTGTCAAACTAAAAAACAAACAAAGCAAAGACTCATATAATACAAGATTCTCCAAGTAAAACACATATCATGTGACGAATAATAATATAGCTCCAAGTAAAATTACCGATGGTTGGTCGAAGAAAGAGGGGATGCCTTCCGGGGCATCCCCAAGCTTAGACGCTTGAGTCTTCCTTGAATATTACCTTGGGGTTCCTTGGGCATCTCCAAGCTTAGGCTCTTACCACTCCGTATTCTTTCATCCATCGTGATCTCACCCAAAACTTGAAAACTTCAATCACACAAAACTCAACAAAACCTTCGTGATATCCGTTAGTATAACAAATAAATCACTACTTTAAGTACTGTTGTAAACCCATTCATATTTTATTTTTGCATTATACCTACTGTATTCTAACTTCTCCATGGCTTATACCCCCCGATACAATCCATAGTTTCATCAAAACAAGCAAGTAGTGCATCAAAAACAGAATCTGTCAAAAACAGAACAGTCTGTAGCAATCTATTTAAAAGCCATACTTCTGTAACTCCAAAAATTCTGAAAAATTGGACAATGTGGAAAATTCATATAACAATACTGTGTAAAAAATTCAGATTTTTCTGATGCTCCAGTACAGAACCAAAATTCCAGTACTGGACGCAAAACTTTCTGTTTTCCAAACAGCATCAATTATACTATCTTCCAAATCATCTTAAAGGCTTTACTTTTCACAAACACTAAATAAAAACACAAAAACTCAATCTTAACAGTAGCATAAATATGAAATCACACAATAACAGAAGCAAAAGGTAAAAATTTATTTTATTCATTGGGTTGCCTCCCAACAAGCGCTATTGTTTTATGCCCCTAGCTAGGCATAATGCATAGTTTCAAGTGTTGTCATCTTTTAAGTTGATTCCATAAGTGGCCCTCATAATGGATTCATACGGTGCTTTAATTCTTTTCCTAGGGAAATGCTCCATACCCTTTTTGAATGGAAACTGAAATTTATATTCCCTTCTTTCATTTCAATAACGGCATATATGGTTCGTAAGAACGGTCTACCAAGTATTATGGGGCAAGATGAATTGCATTCAATGTCAAGTACAATAAAATCAACGGGCATATAGTTCCTATTTGCAAGAATAAGAACATCATTAATTCTACCCAAAGGCTTTTTAATAGTGGAATCCGCCAAGTGCAAATTAAGAGAACATTCATCTATATTGGTAAAACCTAGCCCATCACATAGAGATTTTGGAATTGTGGAAACGCTAGCACCTAAATCACATAAAGAATTGCACTCATAATTTTTAATTTTAACTTTAATGGTGGGTTCCCATTCATCATATAATTTTCTAGGAATTGAAACCTGTAATTCTAGCTTTTCTTCTAACGCTTTCATCATTGCTTCTACGATGTGTTTAGTAAAAGCCTTGTTTTGCTCATAAGCGTTGGGTGAATTTAACATGGATTGTAACAAAGAAATGCACTCAATCAAAGAACAATTATCATAATTAAAATCTTTATAATCCAAGAGAGTGGGCACATCGAGTTTTTACCTCTCCAAACCCACTTTTAGCAATTTTCTTATCAAGATTTTCACCCTCCGAATTATGGGGACGCTCTTTAGCTAAAGTTGACTCTTCTTCAGTCCCCTTTTTATCAAGTTTAATTTTGCTAAACAAAGAATCAATAGATGAAACACCAATCATTTTAATATCCTCATCATTACTACGATAGAAACCGAGAGGAATCGCTTTTTCTAAAAATTCTCGTTTAGCTTTTAGCATAGCGGTTCTTTTCTTACTCTCATCCATGGAGACATATAAAAATTTAATTGATTCCTTAATATCAATTTTAGGTGGCAAAATTTTAGTCTTAAGATTTTCCACATCATGAATAATTCTATCAATGCTCCTAGACATATCATCAAGTTTACTCAATTTTTCTTCTATCGTAGTGTTGAAAACTTTTTGAGCATTAATAAATTCTTTAACATTACTTTCAAGATCAGAGGGCATCCTATTATTATTATTATAAGGATTGCCATAATTATTAGAGGAATTTCCGGGAAACGGCCTAGCGTTGAAATTACCTCTATAAGCATTATTATTAAAATTGTTTCGCGAGACAAAATTCACATCTACGGGATCATTATTTTGCTCAATAAAAGTGGATAAAGGTACATAATTAGGATCAATAGGAGCATTTTTGCTAGCAACCAATTTCATAAGCGCATCAACTTTATCACTCAAAGTATTAATTTCTTCAACCGAATTCACCTTTTTACTAGTGGGAACTCTTTCAGTATGCCATTGTGAATAATTTGCCATAATATTATCAAGCAATTTGTTAGCTTCTCCTAATTTAATTTCCATAAAAGTACCACCCGCGGCGGAATCTAAAAGATTTCTAGAAACAAAATTTAATACCGCATAAATTTTTTGTATGATCATCCATAAATTTAAACCATGAGTAGGGCAATTTCGTATCATTAATTTCATCCTTTCCCAAGATTGGACAACATGTTCATGATCAAGTTGCTTAAAATTCATAATTTGATTTCTAAGTGAAATAATTTTCGCGGGAGGAAAATATTTAGTAATAAAAGCAACTTTACACCTATCCCAAGAATCGATACTATTTCGTGGTAAAGATGAAAACCAATTTTTTGCACGATCCCGCAATGAAAATGGGAATAATTTTAATTTCACAATATCATTATCCACATCTTTTTTCTTTTGCATATCACACAATTCTACGAAAGTGTTTAAATGGGATGCAACATCTTCATTAGGACTACCAGAAAATTGTTCCTTCATAACAAGATTTAGCAAAGCGGCATTAATATCACAAGTCTCCGCACTAGCGGCGAGAGGAGCAATCGGAGTACTAATAAAATCAGTATAATTAGTTTTGGAAAAATCACACAAATTTGTATTTTCTTGAGACATCGTGACTACGCAATCAAGAGAACAAGCAAGCAAAGAAGCAAACAAGAAAAAGGCAAACGAAAAATATTTTTGTATTTTTGTAAAAACTTTTTAGAAGTGGGTGAGATGAAAATGAGAGGCAAATAAAATAAATGCAAGGAGATGAGAGTTTATGCAAAGGTACTTGATAGATGTTGATGTCTCCCCGGCAACGGCGCCAGAAATTCTTCCTACTACTTGTAGCTTGCGTTGGTATTTTCCCCGAAGAGGAACGGATGATGCAGCACAGTAGAGGTAAGTATTTCCCTCAGTTATGAAACCAAGGTTATCAATCCAGTAGGAGAACCACGCAACACCACGTTAGCAGTACCTGCACACAAACAACAAATCCTTGCACCCAACGCAAACGAGGGGTTGTCAATCCCTCGGCGGTCAATTGCAAGATTAAATTGTATGGTGATAGATAGATAGATTAAACAAAAATATAAAATAAAATAAAGAAAGAAAAAGTGCAGCAAGATTTTTAGGGTTTTTAATATATGATTTAGATAGACCCGGGGGGCCATAGTTTTCACTAGAGGCTTCTCTCAAGAAATTAGCATACGGTGGGTACACAAATTACTGTTGGGCAATTGATAGAAAAGCCAATAATCATGACGATATCCAAGGCAATGATCATGTATATAGGCATCACATCTGAGACAAGTAGACCGACTCCTGCCTGCATCTACTACTATTACTCCGCACATCGACCGCTATCCAGCATGCATCTAGTGTATTAAGTCCATAAAGAACGGAGTAACGCCTTAAGCAAAATGACATGATGTAGACAAAGTAAACTCACGCATGAATAAACCCCATCTTTTTACCCTTAATAGCAACAATACATACGTATCATATCCCTTTCTGTCACTGGGATTGAGCACCGCAAGATCGAACCCATTACAAAGCACCTCTTCCCATGGCAAGATAAATCAATCTAGTTGGCCAAACCAAATCAATAGATCGGAGAAGAAATACGAAGCTATAATAATCATGCATAAAAGAGATCAGAGAAGACTCAAATAATATTCATGGATAATCTGATCATAAACTCACAATTCATCGGATCCCAACAAACACACCGCAAAAAGTGATTACATCGGATAGAACTCCAAGAACATTGAGGAGAACATTGTATTGAAGATCAAAAAGAGAGAAGAAGTCATCTAGCTACTAACTATGGACCCCGAAGGTCTGTGGTAAACTACTCACGCATCATTGGAAGGGTAGCAAAGTTGATGTAGAGCCCCTCCGTGATCGATCCCCCCTCCGACGGAGTGCCGGAAAAGGCCCCCAGATGGGATCTCTCGAGAACAGAAATTTGCGGTGGCGGAAAAAGTATTTCGTGGACTCCCCTGTTGGTTTCCCGATTTTTGGGAATTTATAGTGGTGGAATTAGGTCAAAAGAGGCAGAGGTGGCCCCACGAGGCACCAGGGCGCGCCTGCCCCCCCCCCCCCAGGCGCGCCCTGGTGGCTCGTGGCCACCTCCTAGGGCTTCTGGCCTTCTCCCAAAGCTTCTAGTGTTTGTTATGTTCAGAAAAAAATCTCCAAAAAGTTTCGTGGCATTTGGACTTCGTTTGGTATTGATATTCTGTAAAACCAAAAACAGGCAGAAAACAGCAACTGGCACTGGGCACTAAGTTAATAGGTTAGTCCCAAAAAATGATATATAATTGCTGTAAATGTATATAAAAATATCCAAGATTGATAACATAACAGCATGGAACAATCAAAAATTATAGATACGTTGGAGACGTATCAGCGACGACTCCGATTAGGCGCATAGTATTGCCCCAGTCGAGCCTTGAATATGAGCCGTGCTGCGCCTAGGCTCCTCCATTTGGCTCCTGTATCAAAAACAATGTAGCCCCGTGGGGGCATGGAAGATAACTTTTGTATCTAAATGTTTAGCAGTTGTTGTAGTTCGTACTTTAAATGGACGTATGCATGTTGTTCTCCTTATTTCATTCTGTCTTTGCATGATTTTCCGTACCCTACGCTTACCGGAGACTTGCCGGTGTGCACACCCTTACCGCAAGTACCCGAGGAGCAAGTCCTCTGCAGCTTGCCGGAGGTGCCTCTGCCGGCAAGATCACGCTTACTGGTCACAATGCAGCTACTTAGGTTGCCGAGCGGACTCAAAGCAAAGTAAGAGCGCAGTCGATTACGGCAAGGTTCCTTAGCGTGCAGGTTTCTCATACAAAGGCCAGAATCGGTCAAGGAGAGCCACAACTACAACAAAGAATTTATTTCAAAGTTTTGCAACTTAGCTCATTCCTTGCTGTACTTCTCGCCGTAGGGTGATATCTTGAACGCGTCCTTTGGTATCCATGACCGTCACTCTCCCCGGGAAGCTTGTATGCAAGGAATCCTTCCTTCCTTTAGGAAAAAGAAAGAAGAGAAAATAGGAGACTGGAACCTTGATGGTTCGTTAACCACCTTATGCAAGGCAAAGATTGTAACACAAGACTACATGCAACACATAAATAAATATGCATTTGGACAAATAATTGTGAAACACTTAGTTTTATTCACTACAGGAATCACGTCCTTTGCCGTCTGCCATAGCAGACGGCAAAGGACCAGACCACGGATAGCAAACATCTTTGCCGTCTGCTGGCTGACGGCACAACTTTCAGCACTGAAAGTCACGGTAATCAGCGTCTTTGTCGTCTGCAGAAGCGCCGCGGACGGCAAAGACTTTTACCGTCCGCCTTCCTGGCACAGCTGACGGCAAAGGTCCTGGACGGCAAAGTGTAGCTGTTAGCCCCGTCAGGTGGCTAACAGCAGACTTTGCCGTCTGCCTGCGGATGGCAAACGAACACTTGCCTTTGCCGTCTGCCGAGTGACGTCAGCAGGCCTGTGGCTGCACGTCAGTCCTGCTTTGTCTTTGCCGTCTGCCAGCTGACGGCAGAATGACCAAATGGGTCAGGCATGGTGCTCCCAGGTTGCACAGGTTGCTGCCACGTGGCACCTTTGCCGTCAGCCTACCGATGGCAAAGGGATTTGCCGTCCGTTGGCAGACGGCAAAGTGCCTGTATTACCACTTTTTTATCTGTTTTCTGTTATTTCCCTGCATTTTCACAACACATATATGATATATATAGTTTCAAGCTGAAGCATAGGCCATGTATTCCAACAAATAGTATGTACTATCCAACATCATCTTGAAATATTGAACAAGAGAACACATAGGCTATTAAAAGAACCAATACATACATAGTTTCACACTGTTCATCCATAAATACAAACATAGTTTCACATTGTTCATCAATACAAATCAAAACACAAACTAAACACTAGCAGTCCATCAATGCCAGCTTCCATGAAGTGAATCAAATCTGCAAAATGGGAATAAGAAAGTTAGAAGAAGAAGAAGAAGAAGAAGAAGAAGAAGAAGAAGAAGAAGAAGAAGAAGAAGAAGAAGAAGACTAGAAGAATAAGAAGAAGAAGAAGAAGAAGAAGAAAGAGAAGAAAAATAATAAGAAGAAAGAAAGAAGAAGAAGAAAGAAGAAGAAGAAAGAAGAAGAATAAGAATAAGAAGAAGGAGTAGAAGATGGAGAAAAAGAAAGAAGAGAAAAAGGAAGAATAAGAATATATTTTCTTCTTCTTCTCTCCTCTATCTTTTTATCCTTTTCCTTCTCATTCTTCTTCTTTTATTCTTTCTTTTTCTTCTCTTTCTTCTTCTATTCTTTATTTTTCTCCTCTTCCTTGTTTTTCTTCTTCTTATTCCTTATTTGTGTCATTTTAGAGCTAACTTAGGTAATTATGCCATTTTAGAGCTAACTAAGCATATTATGTCATTTTGGAGGAAAATAAGGTAAGTATAGGTCATTATTGAGCTAACTTAGGTAATTATGCCATTTTTGAGCTAACTAAGCTTATTATGTCAATTTGGAGGAAAATAAGGTAAGTATAGGTCATTTTTGTGCTAACTTAGGTAATTATGCCATTTTTGAGCTAACTAAGCTTATTATGACATTTTGGAGGAAAAGAAGGTAAGTATAGGTCATTATTGAGCTAACATAGGTAATTATGCCATTTTGGAGCTAACTAAGTTTAATATGTCAGTTTGGAGGAAAATAAGGTAAGTATATGTCATTATTGAGCTAACTTAGGTAATTATGCCATTTTTGAGCTAACTAAGCTTATTATGTCATTTTGGAGGAAAAGAAGTTAAGTATAGGTCATTATTGAGCTAACTTAGGTAATTATGTCATTTTGGAGCTAACTAAGCTTATTATGTCATTTTGGAGGAAAATAAGGTAAGTATAGGTCATTACTGAGCTAACCTAGGTAATTATGCCATTTTTGAGCTAACTAAGCTTATTATGTCATTTTGGAGGAAACGAAGCTAAGTATAGGTCATTATTGAGCTAACTTAGGTAAGTACAGGTCATTATTGAGCTAACTTAGCTTATTATGTCATTTTGGAGGAAAATAAGCTAAGTATATGACATTTATGAGCTAACCAAGGTTATTATGCCATTTTTGACCTAACTAAGCTAATTATGTCATAAATGAACTAAATAAGCTAATTATGTCATTTTGGAGGATAATTAGCTAAGTATGTCTTTTTGGGGAAAATAAGCTAAGTATGTGGCATATTAGGGCTAACTAGCATGTACGAAGCTAAGTATGCATTTGTTAAGCAAAACACTAGAGAAAACTTACCGTCGTCGTCATCACGGAGGTCAAGCACCGGGGTTTCTCGGGCCGGTTTCACCTGGAGAAGGTTGCCCTTCAGAAGGGTTGTGCGATGCGGCTCGAGAGTTATGCTGCACCAAAGATCATTTGCAATGTCTTGTTAGCATGATGACACTCAAATGTTAAGACTAGTAACTAATGACCATTCAAATGAAACTCACCGTTCCCACCGGAGTAATGACTGGCATCGGCGGAGGGGTCTGACCGGTCTTCTCGCACATAGACTGCACATTTGGTTTTGACGAGTCAGTCATATTAGTTAGTAATGAAACGAACATTACGTGCATGATTTGGCTAATATGCAGAAGAAACTTACCACGAGGAGCTCGTACATGGCCCGGTGAGCCGCCTCATTCCATGCCCTCTCCTCCTCCAACAACCTAGCCGTCTTCTCCTCCAAAAGCAGTTCCTTCTCCACCGCCACCCGGTCCCTCTCCTCCAGAAGCGCCTAGGTTGTCACTCTCTCTTTCTGAAGAGCAACCTGCAACACCACTCCTCGTTAGCATTGTAATCATCGATGGCCGCACACACAATGTGATGGAGGAAAGATATCTGAGTCCGTATAACTAACCTCGATGGCGAGATCGACTGGCCGTGGACGAGTCCTTATCTCAGGCGAGGAGCTCGTTTGGCGCGCCTTGATCTCCGGGAGAGTGAGAGGACAATGTATCAGTCCATCTCCAATGGCTATCGAGCCATGGGGCCTCCCGCGACCAGCTATCATCACCAGCTCTGGATCAATAGGATTCTGGCTCAGGTTATAGTCCTCCCCTTTCCTCGCCTTCGCCTCCTTGTTGTACATCACGAGCTTGTGGTGGGAGGAGATGTTGGTGAACTTTTCTGGATGATCGAGGTCAGACTCAAAGAATGCCTTGGCCTTCTTGTACGAGGCAGTATGGGCCATGGCATAGAGGTCGTACACCTCTGGCACCTTCGTCTTATTGTGTTGCGCCTAAAAGAGAGGAACAAAGTATTAGTAAAGGGCTCAAGCTAGCATGAAGAATGAATTGCATGAATCATGAAGCAAACCACATACCCAGTTCGCACGTACTGAAATAAGTTGGCGCTGCCTTGATGGTGTGGCACACCAGCCATTTGGGCACGCCAGTCCTTGGCATTGTTGTGGACGGCTCGCCAGTGGTCTGTGCACCACTCATCCACCAACGCCTCCCAACAATCCATCTTATCCGCACACCATCTTGGGGGCACCTAAGTTAGTAAAGAGAAAACTGAGCGCTACGCCTACGAATCAAATCAAGGAAACTAAGTACAAGGCCTTAAGAATAGGTAATTACCTTCATGTACTGATGCTTCTTCAGAAACTTTTCGCGGCACGACGGCTTGTCCTTCTTAATACCACGCGTGGCGTAGTAGTCTCGAACAGCCTGCGGTCGAGCCTCGTGCCGTAAGTTTTGTAATAGGCGCTTGCACTCGGTATCGATAACCTTTGCCGCGTCCTCCTCGTATCCCTCCTCACACCTGTAGAAGGTCTGCAATCAAATGAGACAACACTGATTAGTACAATAACTAGCTATTGTTAATTTTTAATTGTGTAAAGGAGAAATTACCCAAAAGCTTTTGATCACCATCTCGGCCCTCGTGTGGCACAAGACACCGTCGATCATCTCCTCCGGCGGAGCCAGGGCAGCCAAGTAGTGCTCCCAGCTTAATCCTAGCTGTGGAAGCTGACCCTCACCGGGCAACGTGACAAACCCCGGGAAATTTTGCCGGCAAAGCACACCAAGGACGTTGTTGGGCCTGCGGACTCCACTGGCGTGTACCCAACCCCTGTAGTATGACAAGGCCAACACATTAGATATTGGAAGAAACATGAAGGCAAAAGGTACAAAAAGAGTAAATGCACTTACTTCTCCCCATCAGGCCTAATCACCGCCCTCTGCTCGCAGGTCGCAGGCAGGGGCGGGAGCCGTGTACTACCACGCTGGTACACGGTGACCCCCCTCAACCACCTCGCCCTCACTATCAGTAAACTGATCCCCGCCGCAATCAGCATGGCCACTCGGCCCCTGAGACGGATCCGGCCAGGTACCCCATCCGGACGTCTCCTGGGACGTAGCCCGATCCCCGTCCTGGTCCAGAGTCTCGTGGGCCGAAGGCCCGTCGACCGGAGGCTCGTGGTCCGGAGTCCACGTAGCCTCCACCTCAGACGAATCCACCCTAGCAGTCCTATGCTCGGGTGAATGAGCTGGGGGTGGCGGCGAGGAAGGCGTAGCAGTCTGCCTACCTCTCCCGCGGCCACGTCCTCCACCTCTCTTCTTCCCTCCCCGACCTCCTCTCCCGGTGGGCAACGACGCCGACTTAGAAGCGCCCGCCGGTGTCCCCATACTCTCTATCAACGCTCTCCGGAGAGGTAGGGGTGGAATGGAAGTAGCCCTCCCGCGGGCCGCCGCCGAAGAAGTACCCGCGGATCGCTCTCGACCCGCGCCCACCATCTTTCAACACCTGCCATGACAAAGAGTAAACGAAATTAGTACAACATAAAACAATTGAATACCTGACATGAATAATAATATGTATATAATTTAAGTTGGGATGCATACAAACTAATAATAGTCTGGATCGTCTGGATCAATAAATGCATCATCATCATC
Source organism: Elymus sibiricus (assembly GCA_039707655.1). Lineage (NCBI taxonomy): Eukaryota > Viridiplantae > Streptophyta > Magnoliopsida > Poales > Poaceae > Elymus > Elymus sibiricus. Next base: position 287,945,819 of record CM077676.1, read on the forward strand.
ACTATCACGCGTGTCGTCATGAATGACGTGCTCATCGGATTTAGCGGCATCAACATGTGGAAGGCCTTTCTGTAATCGGTCCAGCATTGATAGGTCATCCACAGCAGTAACCTCTTCTTGTTCGGGCTCTTCTTGTTCCGGCTCAGGGGTGAAGTCGGATTCACTGTCGCTGTTTACTTCCATGTTCTGGGGTGAAGTAGAGCGGTTCTTGAAACGTTTTTTGGAAAGACGTGTTTCTTGGAAGAATTCTCCTTCATATGTGTCTAGGTTAATGTGAGGTTCATAATCCTCTTCATTGGGGGGAGGTGGTCTAGCACGTGGCGGCACTTCATAAACGACATCCCAACCATTCAGATTTGTATTAGTTTGGCAGGCCCACGGTAGATAGAAAACTTGGGTCGCCTGTTGAGCCGTAATATAGACATCGGGAACATCTAAATGGGTGCTTTGTTTGATTTCGACTAGCCCTATATGTTCATGAGTCCTTCTAGTCTCCTTCGGCTGGAACCAATAACATTTGAAGACTACGACGTTCGGTGGGTTTTCACCATAGAATAGAAGTTCATAAATTGCTTCAACTCTTCCATAATACTCGGTACCTCCTTCGCCGATAGCAAAGACGCCACAATTTGTAGATTTCGGTCGGCCATAGATAGCTCTTGGCCAAAGGTATGAAAGCGATACCCGTTGATGTCGTATTTCTCAAATGAACGGACCTTATAGTCAAAACCATTAGTGGCTTGTCTCAATTCGGCGTCCATAGACTCTGAATTAGCCTACAAGTTTAATACGAAAGGATTGTTGCATTAGCCGCAAATTAGACGAAGAAATGAAATGGTCTATTAATGGTAATTACTGTTTGTTTGAACCAAGAGATGAAACCGGGATAGCCGCCTCCATGCTTTGCCAGAAGCTCATGCTCTTCGATGGAATCCTTTTGGATCGCCGCTCCATCCGAGAATTTGGCGACGTATCGACTGTATCAAATATCCGGGAATAAGAGCAGTTCAAAGGAATTAGAAGTTGCGAAACAATGTACCAAGAACTTACTCGATGTACGGCCGCACTTCTGTTAGGTTGTTGAAGATATACAATGAAATGGTCCACCATTCTTTGACATCCAACGGTATTGGTTTCGAAGCACCGGCTGGTGCGAGCTTCCCTTTGAATAGGCTGAGGTTGGATCCACCTTTTTTAGGGTCGCTAGCATTGTACCGAGGCTTCGGATTATGCAAATGACTATTTTTGGCTTCGTAGTGTGCTGTCACGAAGTTTGCCGCCTCCTCAGTAATGAATGCCTCGGCCATCGATGCTTCAATTCTACGTTTATTTTTTCATTTTGCTCGAAGCGTCTTCTGCATCCTCTTAGTTGCATAGCACCAACGATTTTGCATGGGCCCCCCCAATCTTGCCTCGGTCGGGAGATGTAAAATCAAATGCTGCATTGGATTAAAGAAGCCCGGTGGAAAGATCTTCTCTAACTTGCAGAGCAACTCCGGCGCCAACTTTTCCATGTCATCTAGCACGCCAGGCGATAGTTCTTTCACACAAAGAACACGGAAGAAATAGCTCAGCTCTGCCAGTACTACCAATTCATCCTCAGGGATAAAGCCACGCAACATCACCGGCATTACCCGCTCAAGCCAAATGTGCCAATCATGACTCTTGAGACCACATATTTTCAATTTTTCAAGACTCGCTCCCCTCTTTAGATTCACTGCATACCCATCGGGGAACATCAACTGCATTTTCACCCACAAGATAATTTCCCTCATAGCTCCCTTTCCAAGATTGAACCAGGCCTTTGGCTTCGACCAGTTCTTCTTTCCTTTCAGTTGTCGCATGTTTTGTAACGGTCTATCACATAGAGACTGCTGATCGAATCTAGCCTTAGGATTATCCTTTGACTTCCCCTCTATGCCGAACAATGTACCAAAAGGGCCTCGCCGATATTCTTTTCAGTGTGCATCACGTCGATGTTGTGTGGAAGAAGGAGGTCTTTGAAGTAAGGCAGATCCCACAAGCATGTCTTGTGAGTCCAGGCGTGTTCCGAATTATACCCCTTGAAATACCCTGGACGCTCTGGATCAGGCTCGAGAGCGTTTAACTGATCCAGGGTCTGTTGGCCTGTCAACGCAGGTGGTGCAGAGTTTTTGACAACTCTACCTTTGATGAAGTTCTTCTTGTCTTTTCTGAACTTATGGCGAGGATCCAGGAACAGTCTATGCAAGTCGAAGCAAGAATACTTGCGACCCGCCTCCACCCAACGAAACTGAAGAGCTGCCTTGCATGTGGGGCACGGGAACCTTCCATGCACACACTTGCCAACGAATAGCGCATACGCCGGCAAGTCATGCATCGAGTACATGTACCAGACATGCATTGTGAAGTTTTGTTTTCTGGCGGCGTCGTATGTCTTGAACCCATTATCCCAAGCTTCTTGCAATTCATCCTTAAGCGGCTGCATGTACACATTCATATTCTTCCCCGGATAATTGGGCCATGGAATTATCAACGTCAGGAAAATGTTCTTTCTTTGCATAATCTGTCCGGGGGGGAGATTGAGTGGAATGACAAATACAAGCCAACAACTGTATTGGGTTGCCGTCATACCAAACGGATTGAACCCATCCGTGCCGATGCAGACTCGAGGATGCCTTGGATCTGCCGCTTTACCCTTATGTAATGCATCGAAGTGCTTCCACGCAAAAGCATCCGATGTGTGTACCAACATTTGATTCCCATCTGCATCTAGTTTGATTCTTTTGCCCAATTTGTGCCATGCCATCTGTCTGGCCGTCTCTTCGACCATGAAAAGACGTTGAAGTCTTGGTACGATTGGCAGATACCGAAGAACATTAACGGGGATTTTGGTCTGCCTCTTCTCACCCATACCGTTGTCTACCACAACATATCTGGAAGACTTGCAAATGGGACAATAGTTCAAGCCCGCATACTCAAGCCTAAATAAGGCACATCCTTTCTCACAGGCATATATCTTCTCATAGGGCATCTTAAGTACACGGAGAATTTTGTCCGACTGGTATAGGTTTGCAGGCATTACATGGCCTTTGGGTAGAAAGCGTCCAAATAGTGTCATCATCGCATCGTAGCATTCTCTGCCCAAGTTGAATTGAGCCTTCAGAGCCATTACTTGTGTGATGGCATCCAGCTGACAAAGCTCAGTGTGCTCGTGGAGAGGACGTTTTGAAGACTCCAACATTTCATTGAAGGCCTTTGCAGATTCCTCCATCTCATCGTCCGAATCCCGAGCATCATCAAAGTCTTGCACCATGTCTTCGATCCCGGTACCATGCTCGTCGGTGCGACAACGAACCACCTCAGCTCTGGTACGTTGGGCAGACTCACCATGAAATGTCCACACCGTATAATCAGGCGTAAAACCCCACTTATGCAGGTGTTTACCCATTTCACCCTCTGTCCTCTGTGAAAAGTTGTCGCACCTAACATAGGGGCACCAGGTTTTTCTCTGGCCATTTGCAAATGCGGCTTTCACAAACCCCTTGGTTTTTGTTAACCATTCATTGGTCGTGTCTTTCTGACTAGTGTGACCGGTGTACATCCACGCACGATCACTCATCTTGCCTACCTACTAAACACACAAGAAATATATATATAATTCAGCATACATCTTCATCAGTTAATCAAGTTTGTCAATTTTATTACGTCCATGCAACCTACACGCTAATAGGTAAAGATAGGTCCTAATCCCACCCGAGTATGTGTAGATTGGGTTCATTTTCCCATGCTCTACTCTGGATCCGACGCAAAATTTCGGCAGCATCTCCCCGTTGTTCTCCTGATACACGTCTCGGCAATAAACAGAGAGGATGTGTACCCGGAGAACAACAGGGAGGCACTGACGAAATTCTGCATCGGATCCTGAGCAGAGCATGGGAAAACGAACCCAATCTACACATACCCGGGCTGTCCATGGATAACGTTGGACAATTCGAAAGAATCACGGTTATAAATATGCAAATGCATGCATATTTATAACTGTAACCCTTTCGAACGGGAGACGCATACTGGTCACGCATACTGATGATTGAATCTACCTATAGCTAGCAAGTATCATCGGCACGAAGACCGGAACAGAGCAAATGAAGGGGGGAGGAGGAGATGTCATTTGTCTCCTTCTCCTTCTCCTTCTTCTTCTTCTTCTTCTTCTCCTTCTTCTCCTTCTTCTCCTTCTTCTCCTTCTTCTTCTTCTTCTTCTTCTTCTTCTCCTTCTTCTCCTTCTTCTCCTTCTTCTTCTTCTTCAGTCTGAACGGAGAACCCGACAGAGCGTGATAAAATTTTACAAAGTTCAGTGGAGTAATCACACCGAGGAAGAAGCAACATGGGAAAGAGAGGATCACCTGAGGACTGAATATCCGTACCTGTTTGAGGGACAGCTGAAATCTCGGGGATGAGATTTTTCTTAAGGGGGGTAGGTGTTGTAACACCCCAAAATATTTTCTTTGAATTTTCAAATCTTTTCTTTAAAATAAAATGCTTTGAATTATTCTGGCCCTATTTTTCTTCTGCTTCTTCTGTTCTGAAAATCATTTTAATTTTTATTGGGTTTCAAAAATCTTTAATGATTTCTGATTTAATGGTTTATTATTTGAGTAAATATTTTATAGGTCCAAAAATATTTTTCTCTTGAAAAACTTTTGAGTAATTCCATTATTCCAATGAAATGATCCAATTCATTTCTCTCTCTAGCACATAGGAATTCTTCCAAATAATTTTTCGGTCACCCTTAATTATTCCTCAAGTCATTCTCACATTCTAGGATAGTGTCCAATACTTTCCCACTTCACAAAAATATTTCTTCCATTTTAAATAAATTCCAAAGTTGGAATTTCTAATTATCCTAGTTTCTTTGGTTTACAAAGGAACCCTATTTTCTATGATTCTTCTGCAACCACAAAAATTATCCTAGCAACTAGATAGTACCCACACTCCATTTCACCAAAAACTTTGGGTTCCACAGTTAAAATTTTCAAATTCCATCCATTTCAAATTTGGTCCAGATTCAAACTCCATGGCCAAAACCTATTTTTAATTGCTCCATAAATTCTGAAACTTTGCCAAACTCTCTTATTTGCATCAACACCTCACCACAAAAATCCCTACAAATTCCTAAAATGCCTAGACCTCTCTGGCATTTCAACATACACTTGGTATGCGCACTGTTCATCGCTCACAGAGATTCTATTAACTGAATTTTCTTCAGAGGCAGTGGCGATCGATGCCGTGCACTCCTCTCCTTCCTTCTCCTCCACGGCGCCGCCGTTGCTCATCAATACCTCGACCCCTGGCCCACCTCCCAGCCTCTACTCGTCGATGAGCTGTCGGTAAGCCGGTGCAACGGCCACCGTGCTCATCCACGACGACCGAAGCGGATCGCCACGGCCACCGACCACCTTCACTGCTGCTGCTGCTGCTCTCCTCCACCTACTTCCTCCACGCGTCGATCCTCTTCGCGGCTCCGCGCGCTGACCCCGCCGCCCAAGTCCTCTGGAGCCCGCCTGGCAGTCGCCGGAGACGGGCACGATCGCCACACACGCACGGGCACCTCACCGTGGATGAGGCCGAGGAGCTCGAGCTCGTCCACGCCGACTCTTCCAGAGCACTCCACCGTCCTCAGAAACTCCACGCCGCCCATGACCACCACCCCCAACTCACCTCGCCGGCCGGATTAACTCCGGCGTCAGCCGCAAGCCACTGACCCCTCGGCAGCCTATAAATAGAGCTCCCTGAGCTCCGTTCTGAGCATGCGCCACACCTACACCATCCTAATCGAGCTTCCTCCTCTCCGATCACCGACCCGCCGCCATCCTCCCCGATCAGTACATCACCACCACTCCATCTCCACCGCTCAAAACTTGCCCGTAGTCATATTGTGCACCCAATCATCGATCCCGCACCTCAATTCCACCATAGAAGCTCTCTCCGGCGAGAGCCAACTCCACCCGAACCACCGTCCGCCGGCGTCGACCTCGCCGTCATTCTGGTGATCGCCGGCGACCACCACCGCCACCCACCGACGCGGACGGACTCATTGATCACGTTCCGATCATCGCCACCCACTGGAACCCCGGCGATCGTCGCCGGTGATCGCCGCACTCCTCTGTACATGCGCGCGAGCGCGTTCAAATTTGAACTTGACGGGTGGACCCCACCCGTCAGCGTTTTATTCTTTTCTCTGTTAAAATCGAAAGCGTACTCTAGCGCATTACGCTTTCTGCTCTGGGAAGCGCATTTGCGCCCGAAGCGTTTTCCTTTTTCTGATTTTAAACCGAAGACGTATTCTTCTATTTATGCCTTCTGTGCTGGAAAACGTATTCTGGCCGAACCGTTTTCTGTTTAAACAGCACAGGGATCTGGATTTTTGCAGAAAGGCCCCGGTTTAAAAAGTTTAATAACTTTTAAACCACAACTCTGATTGAGTTGATTCTTTTTTTGAAATTCTTATTTTTCTCTCTAGTTTTTTTAGTATTTATTTAAAAATATTTTGAGAGAATTATTGGTACTGTTGCAAATTTTTAATTTGAAATTTGAATTTGATTTTTCTAGAAAACGAAGAGGGAAACTTTGTCGGGAATTTCGAGGGTTCACTTTCTGACTACTTTGATCACGGCAAGCATTTTTGAACTTGGGATATGGTGAATTGCATGCATGGTTGCATCGGTTTGATATTGCACTGCATATGTAGTAATAGTGTATGCATTCATGGTCATATCATTTTTTTGCACTTGCTTGCACTTCACTCAAGTGACTTCCTACCGTGAATAAAATTTGTGAGACAACCAGGAGTATATCTCCTGCCTTGGACGTGCCAGTGGGCACGGGCTGTGCTATGACACGACGGTGTCACCGTGGCATGTGGGACATGCCAGTCATAATAACAACACCTCCTGAGTCGACCTAGATCGAGTCTTGTTCCGTCACACCTAGCTAAACACCGTGCTGCCACGGGTCTTCCCACGAGGGAAGTACGGTTTAGTAAGTTGCTAACCCCACTACTAGGAGAAAGCTTATAGATAGAATTTTAGTAGTAGGGCTGGTTATGGGGACAGCGCTACTGCTACTTAGTAGTAGCGCTGGGTTCCAACAAGCGCTACAGGTACCAAAGTAGCAGTAGCGTGGGGTGGCCGGACAGCGCTACTGCTAAGTCGTGCCACCGACACCGGCCGGGGCTACCCTTAGTAGTAGCGGTGGCCCGAAGCCAGCGCTACTACTAAGATCCATAGCAGTAGCGCTTGTCGGTGGCCCACCGCTACCGCTATCTGTGCACGGGGCCAGAAGGTGGGCCCAGATTATCAGTAGCGCTGGGCCAGAGACACGCGCTACTGCTACGAATCTGAGCAGTAGCACGGGTGAGGTACCAGCGCTACTGCTACACGTAGCAGCCACCTTTTTCTGCCACCCTCCCCTCCCCCCCCTCTCCCTCCTCTACCTCCCTCACTTACTTCTTCCTTCTCCTATCTCTTCTCTCCCCATTAATGCCCCCATCCACCATCTCCTCCATTAATGGCTTCTTCTCTTCCTCACTTGAATTTATTTGTCTTTCCCTCCTTTCTCTCTTTCCCCACTCTTGCCTTTGTCTCACTAGCTAGCTTTCCCTCCCTCTCCACTAGTTAGGTAGAGTATCTCCTTCCAACTAGATCTACCATGCTAGCTAGCTAGCTTTCCCTCCCTCCTTCCACTACTTTCGATCCCTAGCTAGCTAGATAGCGGCAACGGCCATCTACCGTACTTGTGTGCTCGATCCCTCTCTCGGGACGATAGGTGAGTAAAAAGTTGTGCTTTGCAAGAATGAAAATATTTGTGTTTGTGCTATGATGGTGAGAATGTGCGTGTGGCATGAGTTGCCGCCTATGTGTATTTGTCGGATCGTGCATGACATGAGTTGCTTATGTTTTGCCGAAATGTCGATTTATTTCCGTTTCGGCGAATTTCGGGCAAATTCTATATGTCCTATTTTTAGGGAAGGTCATGCCGAATTTTTGTATGACTTTGATGCATGCATGCATGGATGCGTTTATAATCCTTTTGCTTATTAATTATACCACGCAGGCGATCATGAAGGTCAGTGGAACGATGGTGGAAAGATGGTTGCGATCCGCGGTGCACGACATGTATGAAAATAACCGGAAGAAGATTTTCTGTCCGTGTCGAAGATGCAAAGGAGGAGTCTCGCTCGACCCCTTTAAGGAAGGCCGTTTGAAAGCGCACCTGCTCATGACTGGTTTCATGGATGGCTATACTCGGTGGATAAGTGAAGATGATGACGTCGATGGGGCAGCCAATGACGACATTGGACCAGAAGAAGAGATGACCGATAATGGTGGCGGAGAAGAGGCCGGACATGGCGGCGGAGAAGAGGCCGGACATGGGGGCGGAGAAGAGGCCGGACATGGGGGCGGAGAAGTGGCCGGACATGACCGAGAAGACGCGGACACGCCGGAGCATTCGTCGCTACTAAGTTCAGTCGTGCGGGACCCTCATGTTCGAGACCTGCTTCGCAAGAAGACGACTAACGACAGAGCTGCTTGTAGAGAGGAGGCCAAGCTGGAGGAACTGGAAGTAGACTCTCATACTCCATTGTATGATGGTTGCGATCCCGAGGTGACCCACTTGAGTTTCACGCTCGAACTTCTAAAGACAAAGGCTAAAAACAAATGGACCGACAGAAGCCTCGATGAGCTTCTCAAGTATCTAAAGAAGGTTCTTCCCGCGGGGAACCTGTGTCCTACTAGTGTCGATGAGGCCAAGAAGATTGTGTGCCCTCTTGATCTACCGCACATTAGATACCATGCATGCATCAACGATTGCATCATTTATCGGAAGGAGCACGCGGAAAAAAACAACTGTCCGGTGTGCAATGCTTCTCGATACAAGAAGGCCGGAAAGAAATCTCCCCAGAAAGTTGTATGGTACCTACCGATCACTCCCCGTCTGCAGCGTTATTTCGTAGATCCTAAGGATGCAAAGCTCATGCGCTGGCACGCGGAGAGGGTGAAGCCCGACGATGGAGATGATCCGAAGCTGAGACACCTCGCGGATGCAAGCCAGTGGAGAGCGTTCAACGCCGAATATCGATTTTTCGCAGGTGATCCAAGGAACATCGTGCTTGGCGCGAGTATCGATGGCATGAATCCGTTTGGCAACCGGAACACCAACCATAGCACATGGCCCGTGTTTGTATGGATGTACAACCTTCCCCCCTGGAAGTGCATGAAGACAAAGTACATACACATGAGCATGCTGATTCAAGGGCCGAAACAACCGGGAAATAATATTAATCTGTATCTGGGGCTACTTCAAGAGGAGTTAGACACGTTACGGAAAACACCGGCCAAGACATGGGACGCCAGCAAAGGCGAGTATTTCTATATGAGAGCCGTGCTAATGACGACGGTGCATGACTATCTCGGTTACGGATATGTCGCAGGCCAGGTGTGCCACGGATATTGCGGATGCACGCGGTGCATGGATGATACAACATCTCAGCAGCTAACGAAAGATGGCGGGTCTGGGAAAATCGTGTACATGGGGCATCGAAGATGGCTCGCGAAGGACGACCCGTGGAGATCTATTCAATGGTGAGGCTGAGCATCGAGGACCTCCACGTAAGAGGAGCGGCGCCGAAATCGATGAGCTGTTGAAAAACTGGGAACAGTTCCCCGTGCCGTTAAAGATGAAAAAGGTGTCGTAGCCGCTGCTGAAGGTATGGAAAACGCGGTCTGTTTTCTGGGACTTGGAGTACTGGCCCAAACTCGACACGCCTCATTGCCTTGATCAAATGCATATCACGAAGAATGTCCTTGAGAGCTTGCTTGCAACACTGATGAACATGCCGGATAAGACCAAGGATGGGCCGAAGGCAAGAAGAGACTTGGAAGATTTGAACATCAGGGCAGATCTCCACATGCCGCCCCGTAAAAAGTTGGAGGAGACGGAGACGGAGGCGCGGGACCAGGGCAAAAAAGTCAACAAGAAGGAAGAGAATTATTGCCCCCCTTCTTGCTTTACCTTAAGTCCGAAGGAGATCGATCAATTCTTCAACTGCCTTACCGGAATCAAAGTTAGTTCCGGTTATTGTGGGAAGATAAGCAGATTTCTAGACACCAAGAAGAAAAGGTTCAGCGGGATGAAGTCTCATGACTGTCATGTGATGATGACGCAGATACTTCCTGTTGCCCTTAGAGGGATAATGGACAAGCACGTCCGTGACACGCTTATTAGTCTCTGCAACTTTTTCGACGTTATCTCTCGAAAGTCGATCAGTGTGAAGCAGCTCCGAAGGCTACAGGAAGAGATCGTTGTGATACTAAATGAGCTTGAGATGTACTTCCCGCCCGCGTTCTTTGACGTCATGGTGCATCTGTGTGTCCACATTGTGGACGACATCATAGACCTCGGGCCGACATTCCTGCACAACATGATGCCGTTCGAGAGGATGAATGGGGTCATCAAAGGATTCGTTCGTAACATGTCCCGTCCGGATGGAAGCATCATCCAGGGCTATCTGACCCAAGAGTGCACCTCTTTCTGCGAGAATTATCTATATGGCGGAGACCCTGTTGTTGGTTTGCCTGTTAACAAGCACCTTGGGAGGCTCGGAGGAGAAGGTCACACCAACGGCCGGAGGGAACTGCATGTGGACCACTCGGGTCGACGCAATGACTTTGACAGAGCAAACTTAGTAGTGCTACAGCACCTAGATGTGGTAGATCCTTTCGCGACACTGCACAAAGAAACCATCGCAAAGAAGTACCGTGACCGGGGGCTATGCAAGACGAACGCCGAAGTTATTAGAGAGCACAACTCCACTTTCCTGCATTGGTTCAAAGAGCATGTTCTTGCTAATCCCCCGGAAGAGGGCTCTACGGACGGATTGCTCATATACGCCTTAGCACATGGCCCCGCGGCCAACCTCGCGACCTATCAGGCATACGATATCAATGGATACACGTTCTACACGGAGGCCAAAGATATAAACAATGATTTTCAGAACTCAGGGGTGATGATGGAATGCATGACCGGCGACAACGCCGCAACTCAAAGATTCTACGGAAGGGTCGAAGAGATCTGGGAGCTTGACTACTTAGGACTGCACGATGCGACGATGTTCCGTGTCAGATGGGCTAAGAACGTCGAAAGAGAAAACCGGTATTTCACTACCATGTCTATACCCGACGCCAAGAACGCTACCGTGAACGCCATCGCAAAAAACGAGCCATGGGTACACGCTAAGCACGTGACACAATGCTTCTTCATAACCGACCCGAGCAATCCCAGCCGTGTTGTCGTGAGGAGAGGCAAAAGGAACATCATCGGAATGGATGGAGTCGCCAACGAGGAAGACTACGACCAGTATGGCAACCCGATGAGGGAAGATGACGATGACGATGAAGCATACGTCAAAAGAAGAATCAATACTACATTACCTAAGAAAGATCGTACTCCATGGAAAAGGAAAAGTCACAACGAGGGGCTAAATTATTCGACAGCGAACAAGAAGGGAAAGAAGCTCACTCAAAAATGAAAACGTCGACGCTGAGAAACCATCATTTATATATATGTATTTATTTTGTGTACGCACTTAATCGTTATCTGTCAAATGATATGTAATATATATCGTCGCCTGAGTTATATACATTGTATCCGATCCCCTTCTTCCCGGCTCGGTCGTCTTTCGAAAAAGAAAATAAAATGAAAAGAAATAGAAAAATGAGAAAGGAAAGAAGAAAATGAAAGGATTACAAAAGGAAATGAAAAGAAAAAGAAAAAGGAGAAAGGAAATAAGAAAAATAAAATGAAAAGAAAAAGCAAAAGGAGAAAATGAAAATAAAAATCAAAGGAATAGCAGTAGCGCGTTTATGGACCCGCGCTATAGCTAACTTAGCTGTAGCGCGGGCTACCCAAACAGGCGCTACTGCTATGTTTGAGTTAACCGCACCGCGCGGGCCTTTCTTCCCCAATTCCCCCCATTCCCCCCCATTCCATCCCCTTGCCCTCCTCCACGCCGTCGCCGGAGCCCTCATCGCCCTTGCCTCCTCGCGCCGTCGCCGGAGCCCGTCCTCGCCACGCCTGCCTCCTCCTGAACGTCGCCGCGCGCCTGCCTCCTCCTCCTCGACCTCGCCGCGCCTGCCTCCTCCTCGACGTCGACGTCGCCGCCAACCTCCTCCTCCTCCATCGACCTCGCCGCCCTGTAAGGCCCTCCTCTCCCCTCCCCTCTTGTCTCTCTCTGCTCTCTCTCTCTCTCTGCCATATGTATGAACCCTAGTAAAAAAAATTGTTGCTATTTACATTTTTTTAGTTCAAACAGAATTGTTGCTATTTAAAAGAATTTAGTTAAAGCAACTGTGCTAGATTATGAACCCTAGCTAGTTAAAACAGAATTATTGCTAGGTTAGTGCTAGATTATGAACCCTAGTTAAAACAGAATTGTTGCTGTTTAAAAAATCTTAGTTCAATCAATTGTTGCTATTTAAAGAAAAAACAGAAGTTCCTTGTTTGCATCAATCAATTGTTAGCTAGCGTTTTTTGAGAAGTAGCTATTGTTTTGTTTAGTTAACCCTAGTAGATAGGAATTTAACTAGGGTTCTTTATGGTGAATTTCTTTGACTAATTAAAGTGCATGAATTTCTTTGATATACATGATGTTGGCTGTTGATGGTGAACATATTTTGAATAATTGAAGTGCCAAATGATGTTGGCTGCTGTTGTTGCCATATGATGTGCCAAATGATGGAGATGATGTGCTATTGTTGCCTATGTTGGCTTTTCTTGTTTGCAGGGAAATGATCCGAGTGGCCTATGTTTTGCCGGAATGTTGATTCATTTCCGTTCCGGCGAATTTCAGGCGCTCGATATGTCCACTTTTTAGCAAAGGTCATGCCGAAATTTCCCGTGAATTTCGGCATGACTTGTACTAGAAAGTAGGCATATCGAGTGCCCGGCATTTGCTTGGACATGAATGAAACGGCATTCCGGCAAACCATAGGCCTTTTTTTATGTCATTACTCATTTTATTATAGTTTAAGAATTAAACGAGCAGACTTAATCGTAGGAAACATGTCGAACAACGACGAGACCGGGCCTTCTGACCATGCTGCCGACGACATACAATATGACCGTGAACATGATTACCTCGACTTTTTGTCTAGTCAGCAAACAGAAGGTTTGCAGGGCGACCTGGTCATAGCGGACGATGGTACTGCCGCCGACATCGACACCGATGGCACCGATGGCACCGGCACCGAAGGCACCGGCACCGATGGCGGCGCCGAAGGTACCGGCGCCGAAGGCGGTAACAAAAAGAAGCAGAAGAAGCAGAGGACACGACACCCTAACAAACTCGGCATCGGAAGAATCCTGGTCACAGAGATGCACCCCGGCAAATTCGAGCCAATAGCGCCGGATGAAGCTCGCAAGTGCTACGGCAACCAAGTCGGATGCATCCTACGGGAAACCACGAGCATCAACGACAATGACTTAAGGAAGAAACCACATCTGGAGCACTTGCTCCTAACGAAGCTGCACAAGAGATTCCAGTTCCCCGGCCGGGATGACCGCATAGAAAACCCGTGGGATGATGCTGCCATGAAAGGTATCAATAACCACGCCATGGGCATGTTCAGCAACGATTTGGCCGCCTGGAAAGGGAGGGTGAAACGAGCGATTGCTGCTAACGAACCCCTGTCCAAGATTTTGGCGGACAATCCGACACTGACGGCAGAGGAGTTCGAAAAGTTCAAGGACACTTCCGCTACCGAGGCAGCCAAGATTAAGTCTGAGAAATACAAGTCAATGCAGCAAAGGAACACGGGGAACCAACGCTTCGGAAGCCGTGGCTACATTGGCAAGAGGCCCATATGGGATAAGGAGAACGCAGAACGTGAAGCCGCGGGGATCCCAGACCCCTACGCGCAGTTCACCGACCCGCAGGAGCGTGACTTCATCAGGGCCCGGTACAAATGGGACAAGGAAAAGAAGGTTTGGTACACGGACCCGATCATGAGGAAATTGATTAGATTACTGGTAATTATTCTTTTACCACCTTACATTTAGCTTCTGATCAAGTGGACTACACGTTGTAGTAACATTCGTAAACGGTTCACATTCCTTTTGCAGAAGGAGCAACACAGGCTTGCGGCCCAAAGCGACTCGTCGTCTCAGTCGTCGATGAGGCCCAAGTGGGACACCCCTCTCAACCGGGCCTTGAACCAACTGAAGGGACTCCCTTTGGACCAGCGGCCGCAATATGGACGTGTGCACGGCGTCGGAGACGGCGCCACGTGGAAGTACTACTACAACGAGGGCCCGGAGGCCAAAAGGCAGAAAAAGAAGTTCAGTCAGTTGAACCTCGACGAGAAGGTGAAGCTTGCGGTCGAGAAAAATGCAGCTGAGGCCGAGAAAAAAGCAGCTGAGGCCGCAGAAGCGAACAAAAATGAGTTGGTCCAGCAGGCAGTCAATGCAGCTGTAGCTGCCTGTAGAAATGATTTCGCTACTAACTTGATTCCGGCTATTATCGACTGGACGAAGCAAAATCCAGACAAGACGGCATAGGATTTTCCCATGCCCAGCTTCGTCGGGAGCAACTCGGTGAACATCGCACCACCACCACCTGCTGCCGCTACCGCACAAGGTCCTGCTCCCGCACCTGCTCATAGCAGCCCGTCCTCTGTCTCTGGCGTGCTAGGCGGGCCTTCGTCTTTGGCTGACCTCGACACCCTCACGGTAATTACACGTCGCACCAACATATATATAATCTTCCATTTTTCGTTGCCTTTCGGATGTCTTACGCCGCAGACATGTCTTCGTAGGCCGACGAAACCCCGTGCACCGTACTCTACATGATCAACGGCCAGAAGGTGGACGTGGGAAAGGCAGTGATAACGAAGCCCTTGGAACTCACGTTCCACGGCCAGCCGATCCCCGTTGGCACCTTCAGGGTTACCTTGTCGAGTGTGAAAGCGGGCCACGAGGATTTGACTCCTCCAGTACAGCTCGGGGGAGAGGAGGACGAGACCCCGATGCGGCTTGGAGAATGCAAGGGTTGGATGCTGCTGTGGCCGAAGAATCTTCTTCGTCTGGAGGCGGCCGAGAGCACACCAATGCAAGGATTGGAGAACCAGCAAGGTATGAACACCACCACCCCGCCTACGCAATTACCAGCGCCTCTCGTGCCGGGTGAGAGCGACGGACGACACGAGGAAGGGGGTCCAATAGTGGATGATGTAGTCGGCCCCGTGGAACAAGGAATGGATGATGAGATGGAGGAGGAGGACCCTCTCCGGTTCCTCAATACCGGTGCCGCCTATGACGACGGACAAATGATGAGTCAGCCATATGACTCGGGCTATGAGCATGCAGATGAGGAGATGGATGATGTGCCCAGGCAGGAACGTCCTAGAGTTGATTGCAAGAAGTCTCTCTTCATGCAATCCTCATAGGACACGCCTCCAGATGCCACCTCAACGCAGGGTCATCTAGCCGAGGGTCGTAAAGTACTTAGCCCGACGACACTGGTGGTGGGGGTAAGGAAGGGTCTGGACGGTGAAACCAAGAAAAAGGAGAGGAAGAGACCGCCGAAGAGAGGCACTGCTGCCGCCAAAGCTTCTAGCAGCCAGCCGACCGATTTTGCAGACCGTGTACCGGTCAAAGGTGCGGCGATGTACCATGTCGCGGGCGAGCCGATCCTACCGCCGAAACCGCTAGAGGCCATATCAGGGGATCTCAGGAGACTGCACGACCATGTGCTGTCGACTGAGAAAAGCCTTCTCGCCTCGGAGGATCCAGGATATCCGCTTTACGCGGTTCGTGTGCCTCAGGCCAAGTGCTATGTCAACACACTGCCCGCGGAGGTGTTCTTCCTGCGGTTTGATCACATCTTTGAGATGTTTCTCATGAGCCGGCTCGATTTTACGATCGTCCGCCTTTTTGCGCTACATATGAACTTTGTCATCAGGAGAGAACAAATCTCGGAAATCGCGGTGGTGGATCCATACTACATGCATGAGTCCTTCTTGAGTCTCGGCGAGTTTGAACGTAAAGCTGCTAGGGGCTACATCGAATACTTCATGGTAACGAATAAGGACAAGGAAACAATTCTCCTGCCTTATCATCCAATGTAAGTCATTGCCGGACAACCCTTTCGTACGTTTCAATCATTCCTTCGCTCATATGGAGACTAATTTGAGGTGTCGTGGTTTTCCGCAGCAACGGGTGCGCCGTCCTTATCGTTCTTTTCCCGCGAGTCTCCCACGCCGTGTATTTCGACTCGTCCAGATACTTTGAGAAGAGAGACTACACCCACATAATGGATATTCTAGATGATGCTCTCCACGGCTTCAGCATGAGGGGTGGCAACATGCTGATCAGGAAACAAAGGAAGAACAAGCCGGGTTTCTCGCATAAAACTACCTTCTGCTCCATCCATCAACCGACGGCAAGCAAGAACGACGGATTCTACCTCCTCCATCTCATGATGGAGTACAGAAGGGATCACCAACATCTTCGCATGACAACAAGAAACGATGAACATATCCGCAAATGGGCAGAATCCTTAAGACACGAACTGGATTATAGAATCAGAGATGACTTCTTTCGCATCCAGAAGGACATTGCAACGATCATCATGAAAGAAGTTGTCGAAGAGAAGGGGATGCTCCACCACGGCCCTATATCACGAGCTGACGTCAGAACTCACATAGGCATGCAACGTCAAGACCTGACGCCGTTCACGAAGCTAGGGTGCATCCTCCCGGATATGGATGGGTGGAACTTCCAGTGATTGACGATGCCGATGATGATGTGTCGGTTGAACTTGTAGTTTCTGTAGCGATGAAACTTTGTGATGTCAACGGTCCTGCTGAACTTGCGTAACGCTAGTTTGTTAGTTTGGGTACGATGACCTGCGTACATCTAGTTAATTAGTTTGGGTACGGTGAACCTTCGTTGATTAATTATGTTTACTATATGTTGCATCTCTTAGCTAACTCTTTCTTTTCGTGTTGCTCAAATATATTATGTTGCATATTATTGTTGAATTCGCTTGATGAACATGCATCTCTAACAGGTACATAGGTCTTTGATGGCGAAGAAGTGCTATGCCGTGTACATAGGGAGGGTTCCGGGAGTGTACGATGAGTGGCCCGAGTGTCAGGCCCAAGTGTCACGGTTCTCGGGCGGCAGCCATAAAGGGTTTGATAGCAGACAAGAAGCAGAAGCTAGTTACTTGAGGTTCACGCTAGCGCGAGAGAGGAATCACAACCGGCGCCTCATGTACTGCATAATTCCGCTCTTACTCATAGTGATAGCTCTTCTCTTCTATATCATCGTTTTAGATGGATGATGAAACATGTGTATGGGATGACGATGTAGTTGCATGTATTCGAGACATATCATAACTTGTATCGCTATTTCGAGATCGATGATGATGATAGACATCATTTGTGTTGGATGATGATGGCATGATTTGATGAGAATATTTGCATGTGTATGATATGATGAGACTATTGTGTGTGATATGACAGGCTATTGTATAAACCTATTAAAAAACAGAGAAAAAACGTTGCAGAAAAAAATTACAGACAATAGTAACAATAGTGCGGGGTATGTGTATCAGTAGCGCTGCTTTATCAGTAGCGCGTGTTAAATAGGCGCGCTGCAGTTTTTATCAGTAGCGAGATCCACCTAAACGCGCTACTGCTAAACTCTGTTAGCAGTAGCGCGGGTGTAACAGCGCTACTGCTAATAGTTAGCTGTAGCACCGTAGCAGTAGCGCGCTCACCCGCGCTACTGATATTACAAAACCCTGCGCTACTGCTAGGGTTTTCCCTAGTAGTGCCCCTGTCTGTGTACACACCACATAGAGGGCCATGATGAGGGTTTCCACGGCCATGGACTAATGCCCGTCATCAGGTCAGGGGGCATGGGTGTATCCGGCTGGGCCGAGAGGGGGGCACCCCTTGTAATCCGTGCGTATGAATAGTGATCCCATGCTATTCGAGATTGTAGTCTCCCCGACTTAGAGTTTTTCTTGAACGATGCTTTGGGTGATTCCTGGCATCCGGAAAGTTAATCTGGTGTGTGCTTGTCAGGCGTGTTTTCAACCCAAAGACCGTAATGGGAATTAGTCAGCGTCACGGTGCTGACTAAAGAAATCTCATACACGTGGGTAAAGAGTACACCCTCTGCAGAGTTATAACTATTCGAATAGCCGTGTCCACGGTCAAGGACGTTAGCTGGGAAGGGTCAAGTGTCGGTCCCGGTGTCGATCTCCAGAGAAAATAATTAAATTGAGCATGAATTATTTTGCAGGATAATTTTTGTCACCCTAATGCCATCATGGATATTTTTGTTATCATTAATGCTATTGTTATAAGTATTATTATTGCTATGCATATTATTGTGGACTAACCCGTTTCTCTTATTTTATTTCCTGAGTGCCTCAGGGGCTGGCTGGACTACCCCGGACACTCGATTTTATTTTCAAGACCTCTCGTGGCGTCGCTTGAGTCTCGGGCGGTCCTGTCTCGCCCGATTCTCTTTTAGACACCCGTTTGGCATTTCTTTTCAAGACCTCTCGTGGGTTCGCTTGAGTTCTCGGGCGGTCCTGTCTCGCCCGATTCTCTTTTAGACACCCGTTTGGCATTTCTTTTCAAGACCTCTCGTGGCGTCGCTTGAGTCTCGGGCGGTCCTGTCTCGCCCGATTCTCTTTTAGACACCCGTTTGGCATTTCTTTTCAAGACCTCTCGTGGCGTCGCTTGAGTTCTCGGGCGGTCCTGTCTCGCCCGATTCTCTTTTAGACACCCGTTTGGCATTTCTTTTCAAGACCTCTCGGGGTGTCGCTTGAGTTCTCGGGCGGTCCTGTCTCGCCCGATTCTCTTTTAGACACCCGTTTGGCATTTCTTTTGGATACTCGGGCGGTCTTGTCTCGCCCGATTCTCCACTTTATATTTTCTTTTGGATTCTCGGGCGGTCCTGTCTCGCCCGATTATCCACTTTTAACTTTTTTGGTTTGTCACTAACATTTTATTTACTCATACTTCTGCACATGCTAATATTTATCATGCCATAATTTAATTTCAGCCAACATATGCATCGCATTTAATCCACCATGAGCATATGCATTCGGTATATCTTTTGTTCATAATGTTTGCGAGTACATTCAAACGTACTCACTGGCTTGTCCCTGGCTATTTCATTGGCCAGACCTGGAGGAGGACGAGCTTGTGGACGGAGATTGAGCTAGCGAGCCCGACGGTTAGAAGTGTTCCCAGTCAGTCAACCTGTGATCTTGGAGTCGACCACATGTATCATCCGCTGTGTTTCCGCTACACCAATAAAATAGCCAAGCCTCACACTGACGCTTGCCTTTATTTTATTGTATCAGTGTTGTTCTACCACCACACCACTGTGTTATTCCACCACCGTAGTATATTGGCAAGTTTGTAATAATTGTTGAGCCCTCTGACTCAACCCTGTGTAATATTATATTTGTACTGGTTATCTATATCAAGGAAGTCTACCAGTTGTTCTTGGGGCTGGTATGACTTGAGGCTCTTCTGTGATTTATCCCAGAAATGGGCCTGACAAACCTTGGTATCAGAGCCAGGCTGACTGTAGGAAGCCCTAGGCGCGAACGCTAGTAATAGAGTCGGTACTAATATTCTTTTTGCATGCATCTCATGCATTTATATTTAAAGCTGCATGTTGATGTAGGTTGGAACCCTAATGGTGTCGATCTTTCACGTTTGGAGGGGATCCCGCGAAGAACACGAAGAACACGAGAGGGAAACACGAGAGAAAACACTCAAATCAACAAGATCCAATCACACATATGTTAGATCCACATACACATAACGAGGTACATGATCCAAAGTCAACACAAGAGGATACAAAGGGTAGTTCTTCCCAATCCGTGAGGAGTTGAGGTCTTGAATCCGAGATGGATCTTCCCACGATGGGGGTCTTGAATCCCGTGGGATCTTCTCCAATGGAGGTCTTAAACTCCAATGGAGTGGTCTCTCTCTCTCTCTCAAGAGGAGGAGTGGTAAAGGAGCAAAGCTCACCTAGAAATGAGCTATCCTATTTGCTACCCTAGATGGAGGAGGAAGAGGTGCTTATATAGTGCTAGTACAAGTTGGGACGAAACGAGAGAGGTACATGGGCCTGTGGGCCGGATACAAGTGGGCGTCGAGCCGGATGTCCGGGCTAAGGCCGGATGTCCGGCGGCTCGTCTGGGTGCTGGATGTCCGGGCTTGAGGGCCGGATGTCCGGCCGAAACTGGCCAACCTACGGTATAGGTGCGCCGGATTTCCGGCAGGGGGGCCGGATGTCCGGGCTGGACGGGCCGGATGTCCGGGCCTCCGGCCGGATGTTCGGCGCCTGTAGCTTCTCGGCTGTAGGGCTAGGGCTGCTGCTGTTGGTCCCAGGGGCCGGATGTCCGGGCTTGGGGCCGGATGTCCGGGCCCTGTGGACTTTCGGTGACCTTCTTCGTTGGTCCTCTCCATCCGTGAACTTGCCGACTTGTCCATTGTTCCGGGCTTCTCCGAGAGGGTCCTCTCAGTACCTAAGCATGTGTAGTGTCTTTGCATTAGGTAGCGACCATGTCTTGCATAAATGGAGAAGGGGAGCATTACGGAGCGAGTTCACCTTGTGTCCAACGGCGTATGCTCGGTGTCTCGTCGTATGTCCACTTGGGGCTTGGGGAGTTGTCGTAGTGTACATGGGGATGACCATAGGATGCTCCGCATCATCTCCCCTCCATTGGGAAAGATCCGTCCTCGGATCAAAAACCTCATCACCATGGAAGCGGTCGTCATTGACGGACTTGTAGTTGGACGGAGTGGAAGTCATGGCGCAATCCAAATACTCCACGGTGTCTCCGGAAAGGTATACATGCAAAAGGAGCAAACACAAGGTACACTTGGAAATACAATGGTTAGCGCACACAAGGTGTCCGTCAAGTAAGCATGAGGTCGTCCGACAAGTCACATGATGCTTCACAAAATGATATAGAATGAGATGTAAAGCATTCATTGGAGCAAATTCATTTGGTGTGCACACAAAAGTGGTGTGAAAGTGATTAATGCAACCATTGCGCAAAATGATGTCATAAAGTGATGGTTTATCAAGAGCATGAACATGGCAAGGGGTGTTCAAAATGATGATGATGTCATGCAATTGATGGTGGGCAATATGATCAGTATATATGAATATGCCATCAAGGGAGATCACAACAAATTTGCCAAGAAAGTTCACAAGCTCATATATCATGGATGACATGGGAATACAAGATGCAACAAGGCAATCATAATGTAAGTCAATCCATGCAAAAGGTGCAAATTTGTCATGGGTGTGATGTGTCCAATTAGCATGCTCATCAACAAATATGGAAGTGTCGGTGCAATATGGCAAAAGTTTCATGGCATACCATTGCCCGATGTCGTGGCATGAGTCGTGGTCCGGTGGTGCATCCGCTACTTCCGAGCGCTCCTCAACTTGAAGGTCCATAGGGCCCATCTCCAATGTCGGTCCTCCATCCAATAGATGTATCATAGACAACAAGGAGCAAACACGAATGAAAGTGTGGCCCATTCGATATGTATATGTGAGGGTGGCTCAAAGGGAAGGAGTTCACATTTACGAGTTTCCCGAAAATGTTGGTGTCGCGCATCGTGTACGCCTTCGCATGACCAATATGTCTCATGACGGCACCGCCTTGTGAATCCTTCAAAATGAAAGAACATGACAAACACTCGGAAAAACAAATGAGGTTAGCATGAATGCAAAACCAATCATTCGTGTGGTAAGATACCCAACAAGAGTCATCATCATTCGTATGATAAGAAGGGACAAGAGAATGTGGCATGGTATGGAAGCATATGATGCGAGTACAACCAAAGACATTAAGCTCATTCAAACAAGCATGCATCATAAGTAAGATGTCCAAGTCTCCAAGATCAATAAGCATAGCATGTTTGCACTCACTACAAGTGGATATGACAGATGCAACTAACGGAGACAATTGACAATGAGCAAAATAAATCATGTGAGAGGCATGAATATGAATTCCATCAACCCAATGAAATGAGCAAGTATGAATCATGGGTGATGCAACAAAGCAAGCAATCATACTGATCAAGTCATGCAAGCTAGTAGTGCGAAGATGCAACATACTAGAGGTCATCATAGAAATCATGTCATGTGTGCAAATAGTGGGCATACATAATGCACATGACATATCACAAGCATGAGAACACGATATGAGTAAAGTATCATCATTGTATTGGCAAGACGTCCTATGTAAATAGCAATTGAACAACACGACTCTCCCAACACAAGAAGCAATAATTGCATAGGGCACGCATAGAGCATGGCAATAGCAACAAGTATCTCCACCAAGCATGCAAATACACATAGAAATAGTAGAATGGTGAATCATGAGTAATTGCAAGCAAGGGTCACAATTGCATGGCAAAGGCATAGAAGGAGACATAACATGCAAAGTGAACACGATAAAATGAGCATAAGGTGTCAAGTGGGAAATAGCCCATAGCCGTGTGAGAGCCAAGTAAAAGCAAAACGCGTAGTCCTTGCACGAGGGAAACGGTCGGAGTAGCATTCCAAGGAATCCTAAAGCATCGTTGCTCTCAAGAGCTCGTTTCGTCAACTCATGTGATTGAGAAGTTGACAAGTATTCGTGGGTACCTACACAAAACAAAGGCAAAGGAAAAATTGTGTGCGTGTGGTATATGTACACATCATCCATTATGATGCGCACGTGCATGTGTTGGTTAGCACAAAATATCCAATGCTCAAATAAATGAGATGTATGATATATGAACATGCCATCCATCATGATAGGTTTGTTGTTATGTATAGCATAATGGAGACTGAAATTGTGTAATGCATCACTTGAAACATCGAGAGCATTGTCATTAATGTTATGCATATGGTGCACACAAGGGATGGAATCATGCGATGTACAATTATCTTCATGGCATGTCATCGTAGATGAATTGCACAAATTATGTAAAGGGGGCATAGCAATATCATCACAAGAGAAGCAAATTCCAATGACCATGATCTCGTCATCTATGCCATAAGTGCAAATGGGATTGATTTTAATGGGGTATGCATAGTTACTACGGTGAGTTTGCAATGATGCAATATGGTAAATCTCACTCATAGCATATGACAAGTTTAATGGATTATCAAACATGATGTGACCAATAGAATTTTCACATGATATCCTATGGAGCATAGTATCACAACTAGGTAATTCGACATGCTCATCATCATATTCATCATAAATGGGTGGCATATCTAAGCTTGTAGAAGACATAGTATGTGGTGAATCCGTAAGGTGATCAACATCATGCAAGAAATAGATGTCAAGATGGTCCACTAGTGGGACAAGCGAAGCACGTTCACCTATGTTACATTTGTAGCTCCACTCATGTGGTGTAGGTGAGGTGGCAAAGATCGAAGCTTGATTAACATTGTCGTCTTGATGGAACCATGTGCGGGGTGCATCATCGTCCACGATGGCCATCGTATTGCCCATTGGAAGCATGGAGTCGTCAAGGATTGGCACGTCGTCTTGTAGGAGATCTAGCACCAAAGAAAACACACTTGGAGTAGAGGGTAAGTCGTTAGAAATCATAGTGGCCTCACATGCCCTATCAACGACCTCACTCACTAAGTGTTGTGGCTCACTCACTCCCGCTAAGATGCTCTCACTCATCTGGTTGGTCGAGTCACTCAAATGGTGGTGATGGCTCTCAACCTCACATAGGATATGCGGCATGTACTAGTGTGTGGGGCTAGTTGATGTAGGGTGGAACCCTAACGGTGTCGATCTTTCACGATTGGAGCGGATCCCGTGAAGAACACGAAGAACACGAGAGGGGAAAACGAGAGGAAACACTCAAATAGACAAGACACAATCACACATGTGCTAAATCCACATACATACGGAGAGATACACGATCCAAATCCAACAAAGGACGATACAAACGGTAGCTAGTTCATCCCGATCCAGAGAGGAGTCGAGGTCTTGGATATCCCGGAGGATCTTCTCACATGGAGGTCTTGAACTCCATGGGAGTGGTCTCTCTCTCTCTCTCAAGAGTAGAGGTAGGAGCACAGCTCAACTAATGAGCTATCATTTGCTAACCCTAGCTAGGAGGAGGAGGAGGTCTATATATAGTGCTAGTACAAGTTGGGGCGAGATGAGGGGGTACACGGGCCGTAGGCCCATTACACTGTGCGCAGACAGGGCCGGATGTCCGGTTGGGGGGCCGGATGTCCGGGCCTTCGAGGAGGTGCCGGATGTCCGGGGGATGGGGCCGGATGTCCGGGCTGTCGGGGGTCCGGTTTCTGCTCTCTGTGTAGATGGAGCCGGATTTCCGGGCGGGGGCCCGGATGTCCGGGTTGGACGGGCCGGATGTCCGGCGGCGGGGCCAGATGTCCGGGGCCTGTAGGCTTGTCTGCGGCTGATCTGGGGAAGCTGTTGTGGACTCCAGGGGCCGGATGTCCGGGCTGGGGCCGGATGTCCGGGCTGCCGGGGCCGGATGTCCGGGGCTTGGGCCGGATGTCCGGGTCCTGTGGTTGCAGCAGCTCCGTCTTCTTTCGTCTCCGCTTCCATGCTTCCCTCGCGGATGGTGTAGTTGCTCCTTGGCGCTTGTACTCCTCCTCGTCATCCGTGAAGCTCCGACAATACATATGCATGCACACGAGAGGAGTGTCAAGCAGTATACCATCCTCGAAGGGGTCAAGTGAACACGTGTAAAGGGGATGATTCACCTTTATGTATGTGAGGTAGATGTCGCGCGTGTTACTTGCCGAACGGACTCTTGACATGGTGATGTCCGTAGGATGCTCCGCATCATCCCCTCCCCCTTGAAAAATATCCGTCCTCGGATCGAAAACCAAATCACCATGGGAAAGAGATGCCGTCGCCATGTAGAAGTGGACGATCACCAAGCACTCTTCATCTTGAAGCTCGAAATGGGCACTCGCCAATGTCGCACCGTCTTGTGATTCCTTCAAAAGGAACAAGGACAACAAGCACTTGGAAAAACAAATGTGGTTAGCGTTAGAGCAAAACCAAGCATTCAAGCGGTGATTCACCCAACAAGTGTCGTCGTCATGCATATCATAAGGTGTGACAAAGGAATGAGACATGGCATGTAAGCACATAAATTGAGCACAATCAAGATCATCATGGAAACAAGCATGCAAATGGGAGGTAGAGATGCGAATATGTGTGACAAGATAACAATCATCTTCCTCGAGGTCATAGCGAGCATGCATCAAGCGTTCAACAAATGGTCTATGGTAGGCATAGGAATCATTCACAACACCAAATAAAATGAAGTGTCTAAACACATGGGTCAAGTGCAAGACAATCCAAGCATAACGTGCATAGGGTGTAGTGAAAATAGTGTGGCACTCGACACAATAGAAATAGCAAATGTTCATCATGTGTGAGGCAATCAAGTCAATCATGTGACAATTAATGGGACATGGCATATGTGAAGAAATGACA
The DNA here is from genome assembly GCA_039707655.1 of Elymus sibiricus. Lineage (NCBI taxonomy): Eukaryota > Viridiplantae > Streptophyta > Magnoliopsida > Poales > Poaceae > Elymus > Elymus sibiricus. Next base: position 287,971,407 of record CM077676.1, read on the forward strand.
TTGTTGCAATCAAACACATGGAAATAGCATGGGATAATCATGTTCGATGCAACACACAAGGCATATATATCATGAGACATGGCAATGTGGCAATGACAAGTTGAAACAAGATCTCTAGCATGTGTGCAATGTGTCATGGTGCAAGCAACACATGAAGTATGGTCCACAACATTCATGCTCATGGTGTTGGGATTCTCAAAAGAGAAGGATATCACCTCAAAAGCGTGTCCTTGTGCGTCCTTCACAATGCCGAAGTGGTAGCAAATGCGTTGTAGAAGCACGTCGGTCGAAAGTGGCTCGCTCTCAAGAGCTCGAATGGTCAACTCACGGGAAGTTGAAGTTGACACTATGTCGAAGGATCCTACACATGCACACAACCAAGCAAAGAACGTATGTGCACGGTAGATAAACACATCATCCATCAAGATGGTTCTCATCTCTTGCACATAACCATTAGTAACAAAAGTGCATGAATAATATGATGCAACAATCTTATTGTTCATGGCACTATGCACATGGTGCAAAGAGGTAAGACAAGCAAGCTTCACATGAAAGATGTCAAAAGCTCCAATAATATGGGAGAAAGCTATGGGGGCGATCTCATTAGCAAGACTAAAAGCATTGTTGCACTCAAGACATGGCAAATCATCTAGCATGAGAGATGCAACATGTGGAGATATATGACAAGAAGCGATATCAATCATGTGCAAAGCATGTGAATGGATGCCATCAACTGCATGAAACGAGCAAGTATGAATCATCGGTGATGCAACAAGGCAAGCAATCATAGGAATCATGTCGTGCAAACTAGTGGAGCGAAGATGCAACACACTAGAGGAAATCATGGCAATCATGTCATGTGAGCAAATAATAGATATAGGCAATGCACATGACATATCGTAAGCACGAACATAAAGCAATATCAAAGTATCATCATAGGCATGGGGGACAAAGCAGACATGGCAATAACAAGTGATATCTCCACCAAGCATGCAATTACACATACAAGTGCTAGAATCATGGATCATGTGTAATGCAAAGCATGGGTCACCAAAGCATGTCATCCAAATGGAAATGAGCATATCATGCAAAGTGAACATGGCAATATGGGCATAGAATATGTAATGGACAATAACCCATAACCATGTGAGGGCCATGTAGAAGAAATGCGCGAAGGCTCGTCGCGTAGAGGGCGGGTGGAGGGTAAGCACTCCATGTTGGCGCACATCTTCATTGGTCTCTAGAGCTCGTTTCGTCAACTCGTGCGCTTGCGAGGTTGACAAGTAAGCATGGGGACCTACACAACAAATAGGCAAACGAAACAAGGTGTGTGCGTGGTAAATGTACACATCATCCATCATGATGTGTATGTGCACGTTAGAGTTAGCACAAAACAAGCTATGCTCAAAGAAATTTGAGGCATGGTATATGAACATGTCATCCATCATGAAAGAATAATTGTTATGTATAACACGATGGGGACACAAGTTTAGCATGCAAGTATATGGCACAGCAATATCAAATTCATTCATGGGGAGCATATTGTGCACATAATTATGAGGATCATGCAATGGATGGGAGTGATCAAAATCTCTAAACATGTATGAGGAAACTATGGGGGTCTCCTCATGAGCAATAGCGGACGCATAATATGGAGAAAATTGACAACATGGCAAACAATGCATGTTCAAAGCTAGGTGGTCATGGCATGGCATATGAGAGAAATGATGCAAAGGAAGCATATCAATATCATCACAAGAAAAACAAATGCCAATAACTATGGGCTTGTCATCTATGCCATATGTGTAAATTGGGTTCATTTTAATGGCATATGCATAGTTACTAAGATGAGATTGCAAATATGACATATGGGAGATCTCATTCATAGCATATGGCAAGTCAAGAGGGGTTGCAAACATGATGTGACCGATAGAATTAGCACAAGATATCCTATGCAACATGGCATCACAACTAATAGACTCCACATGGCAATCATCATACTCATCATAAATGGGTAAATCATCGCATGGGGAAATCATACTAGCATGAAGCGTGTCAGTAGGAGGATCGATATCATGCAAGCAATCGATGTCAAGAATGTCCACTAGTGGGACAAGAGCATCACCTTCACCTATGTTACCTTTGTCATCCCACTCATGTGGTGTAGGTGAGGTGGCCAAGACCAAATCGTGGTCATGTTCATCGTGATGGAACCATGTGGGGGGTGCATCATAGTCCACCATGGCCATCGTCTTGTCCAAAGGAAGGACGAAGTCGTCGAAGATCGGGGCGTCGTCGTATATGGGACCTAGCACCAAATGAGAAGACACAAGAGAGGTAGAGGTTAAGTCGTTAGAAATCGAAATGACCTCACATGACCTATCAACTATCTCACTCTCTCTATGTGGTGGCTCACTCACTCCCTCAAAGTAGGTGCACTCAAAGTCACATATGGTGGAGTCAGTCATCTCACTCAAGTGGCGGGGGTTGTGGCTCTCCTCACGTGGGAATTGGGTCATCTCATCATATGTGGGGCTAGTGGTGAAGTCACTCTCACTCTCACTATGGTGGCATAAGTCGCTCAAGTCATCGTCGCCGTCGCCGTAGATGAAGGCCGAAGATGGCACATCATCACTCTCGCCTCCAAAGATGGAAGCATCATCCTCGCTCGCCTCCAAATCTTGATCCTTGAGAGGCTCCATAGTCGTAGTCGTCGCCGCGCCGTCTTCAAAAAGAGTCATGGTAGACTCGGCATCATCATTGCCACAAAGAGGAATGGCGGTGATGTCGAACTTGGGAGCATCGTCTTGGAGCTTGGTCGTCGCGAAGTTTGCTTGGGGTGGAGAAGCCTTGGCCTTCTTGAGTTCGTTTTACGCCTTGACAGCACCAAAGTAGTTGTCGTCGAGGGACTTGTAGTTGTCGAGGAAGATAGTCTTGGAGATATCGTTGTTCAATCCCATCATGAAGTGGAACTTCATAGAAATGGGGTCGTCCACACCAGCTCGTCGCAAGGCTTTCTTCATCTCCTTGAAGTACTCATCGATGGACTTGGATCCTTGGATGGTGTTCTCCAATTGGCGTCGAAGATGTTCCGTGTAGGTGGAAGGCAAAAATTCTCGCCGCATCGCTTTCTTCGTCTTGGGCCAACTCACGTCGAAGCTTGTTGAAGGTTTGTGAAGCCACCATGTCAATGCATAGTCGTGGAAGTTACTTGTGGCGCACTTCACTTGATCTTCGGAGGGGACTTGATGTAGCTTGAGGTAGTCGTCCATCTTGCGCTCCCACTCGAGATACTCCTCGGGGTCTTGATTCCCATAGAAAGGAAGCTCATGGTCGGTGTCGAGGTCGTAGTAGCTCGTGGAAGTCGCGGACTTGAGGTTGGGGAGCTTCTCTTGAGGTGGTTGTTGGCGAAGATGCCATATGTCCAAAGGCGAAGATGCCTTGAAGTCGCTTGGCGAAGATGCCAAGGTAGATGGTGAAGTCGTCGAGCGGTGGTTGGTGTTGAGCTCTTGACCTTCACGTTCTTGTCGGTGTCGATGCCGATGTGATCTTGCCGGAGATGGGAGCTCGGAAGCATGTGCACTTGAGCGTCGTCTCGAAGATGAGGAAGACCTCTTGCCGTTCTTGATGAGGGCTTTGAGCTCCTCCCTTTGAGCATGCATCTTGGCGTCCAAGTGGTTCTTCATGGCATCGAACTTGTCGTTGTAGTTGTAGACCGAAGGAGATGTGCTTTGCCTATCCATCATGCTCAAGCAAAAATGTGAGTGGAAGAAAGGAAAGAACTAGACCAAATGTACCTTATCCGATGTTGAAGATGGATCAATGATCACCCAATAATGTATTATGGAAATAGCACAATTGGTACCGGATCTTGTCAATTCTCACACCTACACAAGTAAAGCTTTTGGTGGGGCTTGGTGAGGATAGTGGCACAAAAATTTGATGCAAATGTTAGTAAGAGTCAATAATGTTGAAAGAGATTCACAAATTCGCAAATGAAACAAGTAGACCAATAGCAATGAATGGCACACGGAAACGCACACACGGATAGATAAATGGGGTCGTGCAACCAAGGAATGAGCACAAAATGTGGAATCCACGGAAAACGCTCGTGTTGCACAATGCAAGAGAGACGCTAGCACGATTGCTCAATAGGCGGATACGACACTTGTGCACACCCTAGGAAAGACAAAACGTATCGACTTTCTGTTCCAAGTATGCTATGTATGTATTGTTCCCGGTGTTTCTCACACGATGATCCAAGATGATCAATGATGGTAATTTGAGATGCAATGTGGTATGATGCTATGGCTCTTGCTTAAAAGCTCTTTGTTTTTCTCTTTGCTTAAAAGCTTTTTTTTGGCCAATATGCGCAACGCTCAAACCAAGATAGCAATTATGTATATGCGGGAACAATCTTGTGACACAAGAGATGATATGATGATACCAAGATGAGGTATGTATGCAATGGAAGGTGCGGATCGATAATCACTAAAGTGCACAAGTAACGTTGCCGGCAATACTCAAAGGGTAGTCTCGATAGGCAAGTGACGCAAAATGGGCTAGGGGTTAACAATGCAATGGCAAGGGGAATATACAAATGGTGTCGTCGAAGTTACCGTCCCTTGCTTACGGTTTATGGTGTCAAAATGGTGAAGTGGCAATGTCGATGACGACCTCGTGGCGATGATGAGTGGCGGTGTTCTCGATGTCGAACCGTTCCTAATTAGCCGAAACGCCTTAGGAAACGGAAAAACCGCGAACTCAAAATCTCAAACGCAAATGTCAAATGGTGGTAGCAGATTAGCGGTGGTGGTTGTGGAAGTATTGGTGGAAACCCAGTCAATAAGGGTTAAGGTGGCGGAAGAGTACGGGGCTAGACACGTTGTCGGAGTGGAAGGCACGGTCCTTATGTAGCCGAAACACCTTAGGAGACACAAACCACAACTCAAACAACCTCAAATGCTACGGGGATCAAAATGGGTTAGGTTGCGGAAGGCTATGGTGGTATTGCGGAAGTTACGGTGGAAGGACTAGGCAAATTTGCCAAATTCTCAAAAAAATTATGGAGTCAAATGGTGGTGGAATTAATTTTGTGTGATGGGGAATGTCAATAGCTACAAAACGAGCTAAAGAACATCAAAATCGGACTCCGGATAAATTAGTTATGGCCGAAACGGTGAAACGCAGGAGGCTGAAGTTACAGGGGCCGGACGTCCGGGGGTGAGGCCGGAAATCCGGTGCAATCAGTCCAGAAACGAGTCAGTTTTTGTGCTCTAGGAGCCGGATATCCGGCCGGGGACCCGGATGTCCGGCCGGGGACCCGGATGTCCGGCCGGTGGCCCGGATGTCCGGCTCGACGAATCCAGATCTCATTTGGGGCGGAAATTTTCGAATTGGGGCGGAAATAGGTGATTCCAAGGTCAAAATTGGGCGAATTTCGTGGATGGAAAGTGGGGAAAAGATGGGGGAAAGCTACATCCACTCGAAACACAGCAAATCCATGGATCAAAATCAACAAAACATCATCAAACTCACAAATCACAAAAAAAATTGGTATGGCTATTTTTGTGGCGATTTTTGAATTAGGACCAAAAACAACAAAATTTGGCTAGAAAACGGTGGGGGAGACTCCAAAATCGTGATCAACGTGGCTCATGATACCAAGATGATGTAGGGTGGAACCCTAACGGTGTCGATCTTTCACGATTGGAGCGGATCCCGCGAAGAACACGAAGAACACGAGAGGGGAAAACGAGAGGAAACACTCAAATAGACAAGACACAATCACACATGTGCTAAATCCACATACATACGGAGAGATACACGATCCAAATCCAACAAAGGACGATACAAACGGTAGCTAGTTCATCCCGATCCAGAGAGGAGTCGAGGTCTTGGATATCCCGGAGGATCTTCTCACATGGAGGTCTTGAACTCCATGGGAGTGGTCTCTCTCTCTCAAGAGTAGAGGTAGGAGCAGAGCTCAACTAATGAGCTATCATTTGCTAACCCTAGCTAGGAGGAGGAGGAGGTCTATATATAGTGCTAGTACAAGTTGGGGCGAGATGAGGGGGTACACGGGCCGTAGGCCCATTACACTGTGCGCAGACAGGGCCGGATGTCCGGTTGGGGGGCGGATGTCCGGGCCTTCGAGGAGGTGCCGGATGTCCGGGGCATGGGGCCGGATGTCCGGGCTGTCGGGGGTCCGGTTTCTGCTCTCTGTGTAGATGGAGCCGGATTTCCGGGCGGGGGCCCGGATGTCCGGGTTGGACGGGCCGGATGTCCGGCGGCGGGGCCGGATGTTCGGGGCCTGTAGGCTTGTCTGCGGCTGATCGGGGGAAGCTGTTGTGGACTCCAGGGGCCAGATGTCCGGGCTGCCGGGGCCGGATGTCCGGGGCTTGGGCCGGATGTCCGGGTCCTGTGGCTGCAGCAGCTCCGTCTTCTTTCGTCTCTGCTTCCATGCTTCCCTCGCGGATGGTGTAGTTGCTCCTTGGCGCTTGTACTCCTCCTCGTCATCCGTGAAGCTCCGACAATACATATGCATGCACACGAGAGGAGTGTCAAGTAGTATACCATCCTCGAAGGGGTCAAGTGAACACGTGTAAAGGGGATGATTCACCTTTATGTATGTGAGGTAGATGTCGCGCGTGTCACTTGCCGAACGGACTCTTGACATGGTGATGTCCGTAGGATGCTCCGCATCACTAGTAGTGGTCACTCTCATCCTCTCATAGGAAATGCACTCAATGTCACATATGGTGGAGTCACTCATTTCACTCATGTGGTGGTGGCTCTCCTCATATGGCAATTGGGTCATCTCGTCATATGTGGGTGTCGGAGAGATGTAGGTGCAAGCGTCTCCATACTCAACTTCTTTCGCCGCCGTGGTTGTGGGAGTAGTCCCATGCTCAACCTCCTTATCCATAACGCCTCCAAAGATGAACGCCATAGGGTGTGGCAAATCATCGCTCTCCTTCGAGACCAAAGAGAGGGTCTCATTTGCGGTCGCGTAGCTTGAGTCCGAGTAGGAGTCCCACGTGCGCGTCATCTTCATGTCGTCGAAGAGGTTCGTTCTCATCGCCGTGGTTGAAGGGGATGGCCCATGCTCGACCGTCTTGTCGCCATCTTATAGGAGGCCCAATTGATGTGGCACCTCATTGCTCGTCTCCATGACCGAAGGAAATTTCCCATGCTCGGCCATCTTCCTTGAGGGGCTTCCGAAGATGGAAGTGTCGCCCTCGCTTGTAGGTGGTCGCCTTGGACTTGATGAAGTCGATGTAGGCGTACTCGTGGGAAGTAGGCGAAGATGCCGTACGTCCAAAAGCAAAGATGCCTTGATAACACTTGGCGAAGATGCCGAAGTGGTGGTGGTAGCCGTAGCTTCCTCTTGGTGGTGCTTGTCTCGCGGTCTTCTCTTGTGCTCATGAAGGTTGGCCGTAGCATGATGTAGAGCTTGTTGGGACTTGTAAGTTTGCGCGTCTCGAGCATCTTCATCTTGATGGTGTCGTTGCCATGCTTGATCTTGTAGTCGATGGCGTTCGTCGTCGTCGCGCACATGTTGCTTGGAGCTGACTTGCCCTTCATGACGATGTGGATCACGAGCATGATGGTGGTCGTCACGAAGATGAGGACGTGGACGAATTGCGCTTGCCTCGCATGGGCGCTCCGAAGATGTTCGACTTGCTCGCCACCGCCTGGAAGATGACGAAGGGGAAGAAGACTTGTAGTCGGCCAACATGTCTCGTAGTTGATCCTTTAGCTCGTCCACCTTGTTGTCGATGTAGTCCCTTTTCCTTGCTTCGGAGTGTCGTATGTCGGTGGCGATGTTCTCGATGCGCTCTCGCAAGGTAGATTGTGCGCCTTGCATTTGTCATTGTAGTTCGACGGTGTGAGTCTTGGTGATGTAGTTGTTCACGCCGTCGTTGTCGTCGAAGCCGGAGATGAAATGCTTTGCCTATCCAGCACGCTCAAAGAAATGTGAGTGGAAGAAAGGAAAGAACTAGACCAATGTACCTTATCCAATGTTGAAGATGGATCAATGATCACCCAATATGGTATTATGGAAATAGCAAAATTGGTACTGGATCTTGTCAATTCTCACACCTACACAATAAAGCTTATGGAGTAGCTTGGTGAGGATAGTGGCACAAAATTTGATGCAATTGTTAGCAAGAGTCAATAATGTTGAAAAAGATTCACAAATTCGCAAATGCAACAAGTAGACCAATAGCAAGTGGGTGGCACACGGAAACACACACACGGATAGATAGATGGGGTCGTGCAACCAAGGAATGAGCTCCAAATGTGATATCCACGGAAAATGCTTGTGTTGCACAACTCTAGAGAGACGCTAGCACGATTGCACTATTGGGCATGATACGAACTTGTGCACAACCTATAGAAACAAAACGTGTCGACGTCTATCCCAAGTATGCTATGTATGTATGGTTCCCGGTGTCTCTCACACAATGATCCAAGATGATCAATGATGGTGTATGATATGCAATGTCGCGTGATGCTATGGCTATTGCTTACAAGCTCTTTGCTTTCTTATTCTCTTTGCTTAAAAGCTTTTTGCACACTTTTTTTTTGATATGGCCACTATGTGAAATGCTCAAACCAATATAGCAATTTTGTAAATGCGTGAACAATTGATGACACAAGAGATGATACGATGATATATGAACGCAATGATAGCTATGCGAAACGTGTATCACTAAAGTGCACAAGTAGCGTTGCCCGGCAATACTCAACGGCTAGTCTCGGTAGGCAAGTGACGCAAAATTGGCTCGGGGGTTAACAATGCAATGGCAAGGAGAATGTACAAAGATGTCGTCGAAGTTACCGTCCATGGCGAAGTTGAGTGGCGGTGATGTCAAGTCCTTGGCGATGATGAGTGGCGGTGTTGAACCGTTCCTAATTAGCCGAAACACCTTAGGAAACGGAAAAGCACAACTCAAAATCTCAAATGGCAAATGTCAAATGGTGGTAGCGGAAAACGGTGGTGGTTTCGGAGTCGTCAAAGCGGAAGTGGAGTTGGTGGTTGATGAAGAAGTAACCATCCCTAAGTATCCAAAACACCTTAGGAGACTTGCATCACAACTCAAGCAACCACAAATGCAATGGGGATCAAAATGGGTTAGGTTGCGGAAGTCGGTGGTGGTATTGCGGAAGTAATGGTGGAAGGCCTAGGCAAACTTGCCAAATTCTCAAAAATTTGATGGAGTCAAATGGTGTTGGAAGTATTTTTATGTGATGGGGGATGTCAGTAGCTACAAAATGAGCTGAAGAACGCGAAAATCAGACTCCGGATGAATTAGTTATGGTCGAAACGGTGAAACACGGGAGGCTGAAACTCCAGGGGCCGGATGTCCGGGGTCTAGGCCAGAAATCCGGGGCTGTATGTCCAGAAACTTGCGCGATTTTGCGCTCCAGGAGCCGGATGTCCGGCCGGGGACCCGGATGTCTGGCCCTATGGCCCGGATGTCCGACCGGTGGCCCAGATGTCCGGCCCGACGATTCCAGGTCTCGTTTGGGGCGGAAATTTTCGAATTGGGGGCGGAAATAGATGATTCCAAGGTCAAAATTGGGCGAATTTCATGGATGGAAAGTGGGGAAAAGATGGGGGAAAGCTAGATCCACTCGAAACATAGCAAATCCATGGATCAAAATCAACAAAACATCATCAAACCAACAAATCACAAAAAAAATTGGTATGGCTATTTTTGGTGGGGATTTTCGAATTAGGACCAAAAACAACAAAATCAAGCTAGAAAACGGTGGGGGAGACTCCAAAATCGTGATCAACGTGGCTCATGATACCAAGATGATGTAGGGTGGAACCCTAATGGTGTCGATCTTTCACGTTTGGAGGGGATCCCGCGAAGAACACGAAGAACACGAGAGGGAAACACGAGAGAAAACACTCAAATCAACAAGATCCAATCACACATATGCTAGATCCACATACACATAACGAGGTACATGATCCAAAGTCAACACAAGAGGATACAAAGGGTAGTTCTTCCCAATCCGTGAGGAGTTGAGGTCTTGAATCCGAGATGGATCTTCCCACGATGGGGGTCTTGAATCCTGTGGGATCTTCTCCAATGGAGGTCTTGAACTCCAATGGAGTGGTCTCTCTCTCTCTCTCTCTCAAGAGGAGGAGTGGTAAAGGAGCAAAGCTCACCTAGAAATGAGCTATCCTATTTGCTACCCTAGATGGAGGAGGAAGAGGTTCTTATATAGTGCTAGTACAAGTTGGGACGAAACGGGAGAGGTACACGGGCCTGTGGGCCGGATACAAGTGGGCGTCGGGCCGGATGTCCGGCGGCTCGTCTGGGTGCCGGATGTCCGGGCTTGAGGGCCGGATGTCCGGCCGAAACTAGCCAACCTACGGTATAGGTGCGCCGGATTTCCGGCAGGGGGGCCGGATGTCCGGGCTGCACGGGTCAGATGTCCGGGCCTCCGGCCGGATGTCCGGCGCCTGTAGCTTCTCGGCTGTAGGGCTAGGGCTGCTGCTGTTGCTCCCAGGGGCCGGATGTCCGGGCCCTGTGGACTTTCGGTGACCTTCTTCGTTGGTCCTCTTCATCCGTGAACTTGCCGACTTGTCCATTGTTCCGGGCTTCTCCGAGAGGGTCCTCTCGGTACCTAAGCACGTGTAGTGTCTTTGCATTAGGTAGCGACCATGTCTTGCATAAATGGAGAAGGGGAGCATTACGGAGCGAGTTCACCTTGTGTCCAACGGCGTATGCTCGGTGTCTCGTCGTATGTCCACTTGGGGCTTGGGGAGTTGTCGTAGTGTACATGGGGATGACCATAGGATGCTCCGCATCACATGTGTAATATAATTTGTTATTTTTATGCACTTACATTTTTGGGGGGATATTATTTTCAGTCTCTTAAAAAAAATTATTTCTTTCCGTTATGATTTCTTTCCTCATCGGTGTAACACAAATACCCCAGAAAGAAAATGCATCGTCCCTGGACACGTTCTATGCCCAGTCCGCCAGAGGACAACTTTGCACAAATGGGAAATAATTTTACACAAGGACAGACAAGTCAGCAGAGTAATGATTCAGCATCTTCACTAGTATGCCGTTTGTATGAACAAAGCCAGCAGCAGCACCAGGAAATGATGCAGCTCTTAATAAATATGGGGAATCACCAAGGACAGCATCAGCACAGATCAAAATTATCTGAGCTCCAGAGGACCAATCCAACTGTATTTTCTCACACAGATAAACCTCTGGAGGCAGACGATTGGCTGCGTGATATGGAAAGGAAATTGAACATCGCTCAATGTACGGACCAGGAAAAAGTGCTATATGCCCGCACTATTTTTCTGGGACAGCAGCATCATGGTGGGAAAATATATGCCACACTCATGGAGCAGATATGACATGGGAACAGTTCAAGGAAAACTTCCGGGGAGCACATATCCCCAACAGTATTATGAAATTGAAGAAAAGGGAATTTGAGGATCTCAAGCAACGAGGTACCACGGTAACTCAGTACCTAGACCAGTTTACTCAACTGGCCCGGTACGCAAATGATGAGTACATGACAGAAAACAAAAAGATGGAGAAATTTCTTGATGGGCTTGTTCCATCTCTGAATTGCCAACTGGTGGTCCACACCTTTCCAGATTTCAAGACACTGGTAGACAAGGCCATTATTCTGGAGAATGAGCACCGCAACATGAATGAAATTCGCAAACGCCGTATGACCCAGTCAGTGCAGGTTCGCAACAACAGGCCCCGAAATGAATTTCAGAGGCCTGTGGCACCACGACCACCAATTCCAACACCACGACCGCAGCAGAGTCGTAGTACCTTCAACAACAGGACCAAGGACACAATGTTCCGTCCTGGCATTACCTGTTTTGCCTGTGGAGAAGAAGGGCATTATGCCAGGCAATGCCCAAAACAGGGGAACAATAATGTTCCGAAGCCCCACAACAATGGCCGCAGTGTTAATGCAGCCCCACGACGCAGCAACCCCAACAACAATCAAAGGAAGGGACAGGTGTATCACGTGACATTTGAGGAAGCGCAGAATGCACCGGACATCGTGTTTGGTACGTTCCCTGTCAACACAATTAATGCTACAGTCTTATTTGATTCTGGAGCTTCCCATTCATTCATTTCCAAAAGATTTGCTTCGGAGAATTAGTTTTCTTTTTCGCCTTTGCAAAATTCAATGGTTATTCAGTCCCCGGGATCGAAGCAAAGCACTCAATGGTACTGCAAGGATGTGAATATTGAAATAAAAGGAATGAAGTTTCTAGCCAATCTCATTGTACTGGAAGCAGTCGATCTGGATGTTATTTTGGGGATGGATTGGTTGACCACAAATAAAGGTTTTATAGACTGCTACAACCGTACAGTGACTCTCACAAATTGTCAAGGGAAGACAATAAAATTTGGCACAAGGAAGATTTCTACTTCATAGGGAAAATTAAATCAAGTGGATATGACAGAGTTGAGCAAGGTTCCTGTGGTATGCGAATACCCTGATGTATTTCCAGAGGAGCTACCAGGCATGCCACCGGATCGTGAAATTGAATTTGTTATTGAGCTAGCGCCTGGAACGGCACCCATTTATAAGAAGCCTTATCGTATGGCTCTGACAGAATTGGCTGAGCTAAAGAAACAAATTAAGGAATTAATGGAAAAAGGTTATGTTCGACCCAGCTCATCATCATGGGGATCGCCGGTTTTATTTGCTAAGAAAAAGGATGGTACCCTGAGGTTATGTATTGATTACAGGGCACTCAATATGGCTACCATCAAAAATAAATATCCACTTCCAAGAATCAACGACCTGTTCGAGCATCTGGCAGAAGCCAAGGTATTCTCAAAAATAGACTTGAGGTCAGGCTACCATCAATTAAGAATCCGACCGTCAGACATACCCAAAACTGCCTTTACCACCAGATACAGATTATATGAGTTCACAGTGATGCCCTTAGGTTTGACCAACGCTCCTGCTTATTTTCTGCATCTCATGAACAAGGTCTTCATGAAATATTTGGACAAGTTCGTGGTTGTGTTCATCGATGATATACTTATTTATTCCAAGACGCCAGAAGAACATGAGAAACATCTTCGGATGGTCCTGGAAGAATTACGAAAAAATCAACTATATGCCAAATTCAGAAAATGTGAATTTTGGTTACGAGAAGTTGGTTTTCTGGGACACATACTGACACGGGATGGGATAGCAGTGGGCCCAAGCAAAGTGAAAGATGTCTTAGGGTGGAAGCAACCCACCAACGTAACTGAGGTCAGAAGTTTTCTTGGTCTGGCTGGCTATTATCGACGATTTATCGAAGGATTCTCCACCATAGCCAAATCCATGATCCAGCTACTCAAGAAAGATAAAAAGTTTGAGTGGACCGAAGCTTGCGAGAAAAGTTTCCAGGAATTAAAGAAGAGGTTAACCACGGCACCTGTTCTGATCGTGCCAGATGTGCACAAAATTTTTGAAATATATTGTGACGCTTCCAGGAAGGGACTTGGATGTGTATTAATGCAAGAAGGAAAGGTCGTAGCATCTGCCTCAAGACAGCTACAACGACACGAAGAAAATTACCCTACCCATGATTTGGAGTTAGCAGCTATGATACACGCACTCAAGGAATGGCGACATTACATTCTTGGTAACCGATGCGAGATATACACGGACCACAAAAGTCTTAAGTATATCTTCACCCAGCCAGAATTAAACTTGAGACAGCGTCGATGGCTTGAGTTAATTAAGGATTATGATGTGGGAATTCATTACCACCCAGGTAAGGCAAATGTTGTGGCAGATGCTCTGAGCAGAAATCCATGCACCGACAATGACAATGTGCAATTCTCACAGCATGAATTCAACCAGGAATTTGCCAAGCTTAATATGGTTCTAGTCACGGAAGGAACCATTGCCCGTTTAGAAATAAAATCAACACTGGAGGATCAGATCAAAGAAGCTCAGAAAGGACACCCCAGCATCGAAGGAATTAAAAGGAAGGTAAATTTGGGCAAGGCATCTGAATTTACCATTGATAGTCAGGGAATCCTATGGTACGGAAAAATGTTATGCGTACCCAACAAGGAAGAGCTAAAGCAACAAATTTTGGCAGAAGCCCACACAACTCCGTACTCCATTCACCCAGGAGGAACCAAGATGTACAAGGATCTACAGGAAAAAATTTGGTGGCACGGGATGAAAAGGGATATCGCCGTATATGTCGCACGGTGTGACTCCTGTCAGCGTATAAAGGCAGAACATCAGAGGCCAGCAGGATTATTACAGCCACTCAGAGTGCCTGAATGGAAATGGGATGTGATAGGAATGGATTTTATTGTTGGACTACCAAGGTCACAACACAGAAATGATGCTATCTGGGTTATCACAGATTTATTAACAAAGGTGGCACATTTCATTCGGGTAAAAACCACATACTCAACATAGAGGCTTGCTAGGTTATACCTCTCCCGAATTGTTTGCTTACACGGAGTACCAAAGACCATAGTCTATGACAGAGGCACTCAGTTTGTCTCTAGATTTTCAGAACACCTGCAGCAGGCCCTAGGGACACAACTGGTATTTAGCACAGCATATCACCCGCAGACAGGAGGACAGACTGAACGGGTAAATCAGATATTGGAGGACATGCTAAGAGCATGTGTGCAAACCTATGGAGCCAGCTGGGAAGATAGTTTGCCGTATGCAGAATTTTCTTACAATAATAGCTATCAAGCTAGTCTGAAGATGTCACCTTTCGAAGCCCTGTACGGACGAAGATGTCGTACCCCACTCAATTGGTCTGAAACCGGAGACAACCGAATCTTCGGCCCGGAAGTTCTCAAACAAGCAGAAACAAAAGTGAAACTTATCTGAGACAGACTGAAAGCAGCTCAGAGCCATCAGAAAAGCTATTATGATCAGAAACACCGTCAGATCAGTTTTGAACCCGATGAATACGTGTATCTCAGAGTATCCCCAATGAGGGGGCTACAGAGGTTTAAATTCAAAGGAAAATTGGCACCGAGATTTATTGGACCGTTCAGAATAATTGCAAGGAGAGGCAAGGTTGCCTATCAATTGGAGCTACCAGCAGAATTATCAGATGTTCATGATGTGTTTCACATTTCACAACTAAGGAGATGTGTCAGTAACCCAGAAAAGCAAGTCCAACATCAAGACCTGGATATCCAACCAGATCTTACATATAGGGAACGTCCTATAAAGATTTTGGAGGAGTCTGAACGGAGAACCCGACAGAGCGTGATAAAATTTTACAAAGTTCAGTGGAGTAATCACACCGAGGAAGAAGCAACATGGGAAAGAGAGGATCACCTGAGGACTGAATATCCGTACCTGTTTGAGGGACAGCTGAAATCTCGGGGATGAGATTTTTCTTAAGGGGGGTAGGTGTTGTAACACCCCAAAATATTTTCTTTGAATTTTCAAATCTTTTCTTTAAAATAAAATGCTTTGAATTATTCTGGCCCTATTTTTCTTCTTCTGCTTCTTCTATTCTGAAAATCATTTTAATTTTTATTGGGTTTCAAAAATCTTTAATGATTTCTGATTTAATGGTTTATTATTTGAGTAAATATTTTATAGGTCCAAAAATATTTTTCTCTTGAAAAACTTTTGAGTAATTCCATTATTCCAATGAAATGATCCAATTCATTTCTCTCTCTAGCACATAGGAATTCTTCCAAATAATTTTTCTGTCACCCTAAATTATTCCTCAAGTCATTCTCACATTCTAGGACAGTGTCCAATACTTTCCCACTTCACAAAAATATTTCTTCCATTTTAAATAAATTCCAAAGTTGGAATTTATAAATATCCTAGTTTCTTTGGTTTACAAAGGAACCCTATTTTCTATGATTCTTCTGCAACCACAAAAATTATCCTAGCAACTAGATAGTACCCACACTCCATTTCACCAAAAACTTTGGGTTCCACAGTTCAAAAATTTCAAATTCCATCCATTTCAAATTTGGTCCAGATTCAAACTCCATGGCCAAAACCTATTTTTAATTGCTCCATAAATTCTGAAACTTTGCCAAACTCTCTTATTTGCATCAACACCTCACCACAAAAATCCCTACAAATTGCTAAAATGCCTAGACCTCTCTGGCATTTCAACATACACTTGGTATGCGCACTGTTCATCGCTGATAGAGATTCTGTTAACTGAATTTTCTTCAGGGGCAGTGGCGATCGATGCCGTGCACTTCTCTCCTTCCTTCTCCTCCACGGCGCCGCCGTTGCTCATCAATACCTCGACCCCTGGCCCACCTCCCAGCCTCTACTCGCCGATGAGCTGTCGGTAAGCCGGTGCAACGGCCACCGTGCTCATCCACGACGACCAAAGCGGATCGCCACGGCCACCGACCACCTTCACTGCTGCTGCTGCTCTCCTCCACCTACTTCCTCCACGCGTCGATCCTCTCCGCGGCTCCGCGCGCTGACCCCGCCGCCCAAGTCCTCTGGAGCCCGCCTGGCAGTCGCCAGAGACGGGCACGATCGCCACACCCGCACGGGCACCTCACCGTGGATGAGGCCTAGGAGCTCGAGCTCGTCCACGCCGACTCTTCCAGAGCACACCACCGTCCTTAGAAACTCCACGCAGCCCATGACCACCGCCCCCAACTAACCTCGCCGGCCGGATTAACTCCGGCGTCAGCCGCAAGCCACTGACCCCTCGGCAGCCTATAAATAGAGCTCCCCGAGCTCCATTCTGAGCATGTGCCACACCTACACCATCCTAATCGAGCTTCCAAGCACTCATACGACCTCGAGAGGGTCATCTTCCTCCTCTCCGATCACCAACCAGCCGCCATCCTCCCCGATCAGTACATCACCACCACTCCATCTCCATCGCTCAAAACTTGCCCGTAGTCATATTGTGCACCCAATCATCGATCCCGCACCTCAATTCCACCACAGAAGCTCTCTCCGGCGAGGGCCAACTCCACCCGAACCACCGCCCGCCGGCGTCGACCTCGCCGTCATTCTGGTGATCGCCGGCGACCACCGCCGCCACCCACCGACGCGGACGGACTCACTGATCACGTTCCGATCATCGCCACCCACTGGAACCCCGGCGATCGTCGTCGGTGATCGCCGCACTCCTCTGTACACACGCACGAGCGCGTTCAAATTTGAACCTGACGGGTGGACCCCACCCGTCAGCGTTTTATTCTTTTCTCTGTTAAAATCGAAAGTGTACTCTAGCGCTTTACACTTTCCGCTCTGGGAAGCGCATTTGCGCCCGAAGCGTTTTCCTTTTTCTGATTTTAAACCGAAGACGTATTCTTCTGTTTACGCCTTCTGTGCTGGAAAACGTATTCTGGCCGAACCGTTTTCTGTTTAAACAGCACAGGGATCTGGATTTTTGCAGAAAGGCCCCCGGTTTAAAAAGTTTAATAACTTTTAAACCACAACTCTGATTGAGTTGATTCTTTTTTTGAAATTCTTATTTTTCTCTCTAGTTTTTTTTAGTATTTATTTAAAAATATTTGAGAAAATTTTTGGTACTGTTGCAAATTTTTAATTTGAAATTTGAATTTGATTTTTCCAGAAAACGAAGAGGGAAACTTTGCCGGGAATTTCGAGGGTTCACTTTCTGACTCCTTTGATCAAGGCAAGCATTTTTGAACTTGGGATATGGTGAATTGCATGCATGGTTGCATCGGTTTGATATTGCACTGCATATGTAGTAATAGTGTATGCATGCATGGTCATATCATTTTTTTGCACTTGCTTGAACTTCACTCAAGTGAGTTCCTACCATGAATAAAAGTTGTGAGACAACCAGGAGTATATCTCCTGCCTTGGACGTGCCAGTGGGCACGGGCTGTGCTATGACACGACGGTGTCACCGTGGCATGTGGGACATGCCAGTCATAATAACAACACCTCCTGAGTCGACCTAGATCGAGTCTTGTTCCGTCACACCTAGCTAAACACCATGTTGCCACGGGTATTCCCGCGAGGGAAGTACGGTTTAGTAAGTTGCTAACCCCTGTCTGTCTACACACCACATAGAGGGCCATGATGAGGGTTTCCACGGCCATGGACTAATGCCCGTCATCAGGTCAGGGGGCATGGGCGTATCCGATTGGGCCAAGAGGGGGGCACCCCTTGTAATCCGTGCCTATGAATAGTGATCTCATGCTATTCGAGATTGTAGTCTCCCCGACTTAGAGTTTTTCTTGAACGATGCTTTGGGTGATTCCTGGCATCCGGAAAGTTAATCTGTTGTGTGCTGGTCAGGCGTGTTTTCAACCCAAAGACCGTAATGGGAATTAGCCAGCGTCACGGTGCTGACTAAAGAAATCTCATACACGTGGGTAAAGAGTACACCCTCTGCAGAGTTATAACTATTTGAATAGCCGTGTCCACGGTCAAGGACGTTAGCTGGGAAGGGTCAAGTGTCGGTCCCGGTGTCGATCTCCGGAGGAAATAATTAAATTGAGAATGAATTATTTTGCAGGATAATTTTTGTCACCCTAATGCCATCATGGATATTTTTGTTATCATTAATGCTATTGTTATAAGTATTCTTATTGCTATGGATATTATTGTGGACTAACCCGTTTCTCTTATTTTATTTCCTGAGTGCCTCAGGGGCTGGCTGGACTACCCCGGACAGTCGATTTTATTTTCAAGACCTCTTGTGGCGTCGCTTGAGTCTCGGGTGGTCCTGTCTCCCCCGATTCTCTTTTAGACACCCGTTTGGCATTTCTTTTCAAGACCTCTCGTGGCATCGCTTGAGTTCTCGGGCGGTCCTGTCTCGCCCGATTCTCTTTTAGACACCCGTTTGGCATTTCTTTTCAAGACCTCTCGTGGCGTCGCTTGAGTCTCGGGCTGTAACGCCCAATATGCGATCCTATTCTCGAGGAACTCGAAGGCCCCACCAAGAGTAGAAATGCATATTGGAGACGCTTGCAAGGTGGATATCATTACATCGTACCACATACATAATAGATGGGGATACAGACAAATACATACGATCATCACACGGATACATTAATACACAACAACCATCATACAGAAGGGCAGCATCCGACTACGGATGAAATCAAACGAAAAGAAGAACGACATCCACCCTGCTAGCCCAGGCTGCCGACCAGGAACCAATCCCCAGATCGACGAAGAAGAAGAAGCAGAAGACGAACTCCAAAAGCTATCAAGCATCGCTCTCACGTCAAGACATCGCATCACCTGCACCTGCAACTGTTGTTGTAGTAATCTGTGAGCCACGAGGACTCAGCACTCCCATAACCATGGGTAACAAGACTATCAAAGCTTAATGGGTATGGAAGGGTAAGGTGGTGAGGTTGCAGCAAGCACTAAGCATTATATGGTGGCTAACTTACGAGTACAAGAATAAGAAGAGCATCTACGCAAAACGGTCGCAAACTACAAATGGTCACTAAGTGATCCTGAACCCCTACTTACGAGTCAAACATAACCCCACCGTGTTCTCTTCTCGAACTTCCTCAAAAAGAGACAGTCACGGTTACACACACGGTTGGTGTATTTTAATTAGGATTTAGTGTCAAGTTCTCTACAACCGGAGGTTATAAATATCCAAGTGCCACATAACCGCGGGCACGGCTTCGCGTAAGATTTAACCCTGCAGGGGTGTTCCAACCTGGTCCATCATAGACCAATACAAGCTGCGGTGGAAATACCTCAACCTCGAGATAGCCCAAAGTATCCTCGGAATCCCGGTACACAAGACATTTCGACAATGGTAAAACAAAACCAGCAAGACCTCCCGGGGTGCCGACAATCCCGATAGGAGCCGCACGTATCTCGTTCTCAGGGCACACCGGATGAGCCAGACGTCGGGTTAGCTGAGACCCTGGTTGCCGAGGGGGCGCCGGTCATCGCCCTAGTTTGGACCAACACTCATGAGGAGCACTGGCCCGGGGTTGTTGATTAATTATCCTCGGGGTCCGGAAAGTCCCTATGCAAATTTTAGTTGTTATTAGACAAATGGTAAAACCAAAGTTGGGCCTTGCTGGAAGAGTTTTATTCAAAGCAAACTGTCAAGAGGGTCCCATTCCCCTGAGCATGTTAGGAACGCTAAACATGGATCATAACACCAGCATTACGGAAACTAAGGCGGCATGAGTGGAACAAAACACTAAGCAAAATGCCAAGCCTTCCACCCATTACCAAGTATATAGATGCATTAATTAAATATGAGATATTGTGATATCCCAACATATCCATGTCCCAACATGGAACAACTTGCAACTGCACCTGCAACTAGCAACGCTATAAGAAAGGGGCTGAGCAAAGCGGTAACTTAGCCAAACAACGGTTTGCTGGGTAAGGGTGGTTAGAGGCTGTATCATGGCATATGGGAGGCTGACATATATGTGGTAGGAAGCGCGACATAGCGATAGCAACGAGACAACTAGCAAGCAAAGATAGTAAAAATATCCAAGGTCATGATCATCTTGCCTGAAATCCCGCTCGGAATAAGAACGATTCCATGAAGAAGACGAACCAACGTAGTCGAACGAAGCCTCACAATCGCAACGAAACCGGAACTATCGAGAAGAAGCACAACCGGAAAGAAGCAAACAACATGGTAAACACACAAGCATAAACATGGCATGATGCACAACCAAATATGGTGCATGACAAGATTAAATGTTGTTAAGCATGGCAAGAGACGAAGCATAAGCAATCCATACAACTAGGCAAGTTTAAATGAGGCCGGAAACACAAACAACAATTCCGGAAAATCCCCATATGCAAGTTTCGAAATTAGTACTGATCTAAATTAAACACAATGTTAAAGTTGTTAAACAGCAAGTTAAGATGCATCATGATGATCTACACGTTTTTCTAGTCAAGTTACATATGTAGATCATTTAATTCGGAACTACGGTCTAGAAGATATGAGCTAAACAAGTTTAACATGGCAATAATGCAACATGCATGTAAACATCAACCACAAACACTCAAATCAAGGATACAACATGACAATATGAAATTACACACAATTCTAAGCAAGTTTCATGTAGGACATGATTAAAACGGAGCAACGGTTTAACAATTACAATCAACACAAGCTATAATAATAATCTACCCAAAACAGTAACATAGCTCTTTGCAAACACCAAAACAGCAAGCTACAGGCACAAGATGGGCACAAACTCGATATGCACTTAAAGTAGACATGACATACTTCAAATCATCTTTAAGGTTCAGGTTCATAGGCATCAAGGTTAAGTCAATATGATCCATGCAAAATGCAATGTTCTGCTAAACAGGGCATATACATGAGCAGAGTTAACATGATGGCAACTTGAGAGCAAGAAAGAGACATGCTACAGGAAATTTACATGGCAACCAAAGTCATGGCATCGAAGTACACATTGCATAGACCAAATCACATGAAGGAATCATATGCATATGAGCTATAGATTAGTGGCAACCAACAAGCAAAGTTGGCAAGTTTTATTACAGACAGCTTTTACTCAGAACAACAACATTAACTAGGCATGTTTACAAGCTCATGGCACTCACATAAAGGCATATCATGGCATGAAATAAATACTAGCAGCAAGAACACATGAAAATGCTCCAAACTCATGTTGACAAGTTGCTCATATGGTGCATGCATTAAATCACACAAAAATGACAAAGTGACAAGTATTAACAGTTTTCTGCAGCAACATCAGGATGCACCTTTGCAACAGAGATAATGATATATAGATGACTTCTATCATGAATGCAAATGCTACCATCATGTAGAGCACGAAGAGTAGATCATTTTACATATATAAATCATCATCATAGGATCAACATGCACAAAGTTATCATCACTCAAACATGCATATGTGAAGTTAAATCAGACAAAGGACTGGAACTGGGCGCAGGATAACTAAAAGCCGCATGGGCGGAGTTTAGCGGGGCGATGCTCACCTAGGGCCCATGGGCCGGTCGGAGAGAGTGGACTGCGCGAAGCGGGATGACGGGGTACGGCGCGGTGCAGGGCGGCGTTTGGATCGATGGATCGGGCGGTCCCGGGTCCGGCTTGGACGACGCGGACGCGGGACGACGCGGTACGGGGCGGCCGTTTGGTTGGCGGGTTGGGGCCGAAGCGGGATGAGGCCATACAGGCGGTTGTACGAGGCCGGCCATGGCGGCTGGTGGCGACGGGGCTCGCCGGGGACGGCGAGTAGGTGAGGGGGCGGCCGGAACGGGCAGATCCGGGCATGGGCTGCCGGATCCAGGCAAGGGCGGCGGCGGACGGAGCTCGGGGCGGCGATGCCGACGGTGGAGCTTGGGACGGCCATCCATGGCGGGCTTCCTGCGAGAGAGGGAGAGCCGGGGTGAGAGGGAGGGAGAAGAAGAGGGAGAAGGACAGCGGAGAGCTCGGGACGGGGCCGGCCTGGGTGGTCGCCGGGGGCGGCAGGGTCACCGAAGGGGCGAGGCGGAGGGGTTCCACGGCGCGCTTGGGAGGAGCTCGGGCGCGGGGCTAGCGCGCTGGCAGGCGGGCAGCTCGGGTTGTCCTGGGCCCCGATGGGCTCGAGCGGGCCTCCAGATGGGCTCGGCGGGCCTGTGGCTGAGGAGGAGTGCTGGGGGCGACGTGGCCAGCTGCGGTTGGCCGAGGGCGGCGGCGCAGGTGGCGGCTGGCTGCTGGGATGGCGCGGAAGACGAGGAGAAGGGGGTAGGGTTCCAGATTAGGACGATCTAGCCTTCCTTATATAGGCAGGGATGCTAGGGTTTGTGTTTGGGGGTGTTTCGGAGCCCTCCGATCGCAATCGGACGGCGCAAAACGGAGGAGGGGGTAGATGGGCTAGGTGGGCTGTGTAGAGGGGATTGGGCCAAGAGAGAGAAGAGCAGAGAGGCCCGGCACAGCGTTTTGGAACACCGAAACGTCTGTCGATTTGACCGGCTATAGTGCCGCTATAATTATCCGTTGGGGCATCAAACGACCTCCGAATGGAACGAAATTTGGCAGGCGGTCTACCTACAATATAATAAGACCGCACGTCAACTTTCAACCCATTCCGAGAACATTTTTGTCCCACTTATAAAATAATATTTCGGAGGTGCCGCGGGCGCGTGCGAGTGTGTTGGGACTCGAAACGAACAACGGAAGCTACGGGGAGAATCCGGCAACTACGAACGGATGCAAGTTTTGAAAAACATGTGGATGAAATGCACATGATGACATGGCCAAGTGCAACACGCAAGCGAATGACATGGCAACGATGACGAATAAAAGGAAGACATCTGGAGCATCGGTCTCGGGGCGTCACAACTCTCCTCCTCTAACAGAAGATCTCGACCCGAGATCTTAGGAAGGAAACGGAAGGGGAAGAGGAAGAGGTAAAAGAAAGTTGCTTCTTTGACAAACGAGTGAAACCAAAGAACCTTGGAAGGTTGCAAAGAGTTGAAGAATGGCTTGAGGAACAAGCAAGAATTCAAAATCACTCTGGTTGAAACGAGATAGATAAGGAATGATAACACAAAAGAATTTGGGCAGCACTCCGGTAGAAAAGAGAAGCAAAGCTTGATAAGATGAAAAGAACTTGAAATAGGATAATGCTCCGGTAAAATGGATAAGCAAGGAAAGAACATGATCTTGGCGAAATGAGATAATGGGTCGAAGAGGGAAACACCACAATGCCTCCAGAACGAAAGAATAGAAGCTAAATCGTTGGAAACAAAAGAACGGAGAAGCGAATGACAACTTCTACCACAATTGAATTTGAAAAGCATCCTCGCAAAGAAGGACTGAACGGAGTTGTTGGAAAATCAACAACGGAAAGAATAAGCTTGTCGTGGGCTTATGGAAAACATCTCCAAAACTTGAGGTGAAATTCTGCCACTACAGAAAGAATTGATTGCTTGAGAGCAACATAGAGATGAAAAACTTCTTTCACCGAAATGATTTAAGAGGGAACTTGGATCATTGATAATCACCACAATAGCAACAATCCATCGGAAAGGCTTTAGGTGAAATCTATACCAAGGTAGCTACGAGAAAGAAATGATGGTTTTAAATATATCATTCTTGACAATTTCTCTTCGAGACTCCTCATGAATTAAGAATGGTATAACACCATCACCAAAGATAAGGGAGAATGACTTGCACTTCGGAATGCAGAAGGAGAATACTTGAGCTCCAACAAGAATCTTGAAGAACACTTCGAGAATGAATTAAATACTTAACGAGCCACGAAGAAGAAACTCTCGAACAACTCCGGATAGAAAGGATGCTAGAAAAGAAGTGAAGGCTGAAGAACATGATGAAGCCTTGCAATGATTTTAGATGGAGCTTCATGACGAGATAATGAGAAAAACTTTGAACTCCGAAAAAGAAAGATGAGCAACTTTGAATCGAGAATCTATTCATCAAGAACAAACTCCGGAAGAAGGAATTAAATCACCTCCATGAACAAGAATAAGAATTATGATACGGCTATCCTTCATCAAAATAAATTGATGAAAAGCAATGGATTTGCATACTATTTATTCTTCTTGAAAAGATTAAAGAGAGATATAGCGCCAACTTGAGCAAGTCTTCGACGAGACACCGGTAGGATTTTGAAAAGAACGAATGCATGAATTGATACGATAACAACGGAAAAGGAACCTTGAACGAACCACCGTAAGAAAAGAAAATAAACAATAAAAAGAGAATGAATCGCCGGGAAGAACTAGAAAATGAACGAAGATACTTGAGGGAATTTAGATACAAGAGAACGAAGCGATCGCGAGCTGACTAGAGAATACTTGAATGAAGCTCCGGAAGAATTTGATAACGAGAGATGAACGTTGAGAATGAAGAATTCTTCTGAAATGAAGGCCTTCGGAGAATCAAAACGAAAAAAACTCCTGAAATACTCCGGATGGGTATGAAAAGAATTCTCACAATCGAAAACAATTATGAGGATGGCAACAAGCTTGCACCATGAATCTTTGAGAGAACAACCAAGGATTTAAGAAAAACTCTTCTTCGGTCTTCCAAGCAGAGAATGACGACAAGAACCACCATGAAGAATTTGTGAGATACTCCGGAATAATGAAGAATAGTAAGGTTGAGCCAAAGATAAAAATAATTTGAAAGCGATCTTGGAGAGGTATATGACTGATGGAATCTATTCTTACGTCAACTTTGAAAAGAATTTGAGAATAACTCCGGAAAATTAGAAGAGTCAGGTAAGATCCTGGGAAAAGACCTGTGGGTTAAGGTCCACTCAAAAGAAACACCGTTGGAACAACTGCTTGAAATAGAGATTGCACCGGTTGAATAAATGGCTTGAGAGAAATGACACCCTCGAAATATGTCGAACGGATCTTGAATGGAAAGATGAATCTTCTGAGATAATTTCTGCACTCCGGGTAAGAATAGAGAGAGATGGATGATTAAGAGTTGCGCCGGCATGGGAAAGCATTTGAAACGATGAACGGGATATGATCAACACCGAAAGCTTGAATTGAATCCATCGAAAAGAAAATGAGAATGAAGAATGGTGAACAACAAACTACTGAGCACCTTCACGAGAAATCACCGGTTAAGAACATTGAAGGAAAAGAATGGAGAGATTTCTCATGAATACAATGGATAATTGATTGAGACTTTTGACTCTGCAAAGAAAAAGGGGGGAGGATGGGAAAAATAAAGACAACTTAGGATGGATGAAATGAACTCCGTTGAGAAAACTGGGAATTGATCTTGCAAATGTTGAAAGGATCGGATCAACTTGAAGAGAAGCACACCGGGCGAAAAGAATTGTCATGACACTATCAATGATCAAAAGGATTGGCCTTCACATCAAAATATGGGAACACCGCTTAGGAAAGATTTAGAATCCACACTTGACTTCGAAGCAACTCGAATACCACAACAAAAAACAACACAAGGATTGGCTTGAAGAATAAGCCGGAACAAACATATGAAATTCCCCATATCGTATCATGTGTCTGTTGGAAAAGATATTCTAGGTAATACTTGAATTCCCACCTAAGAACTCCCGAAACTTCTTGGTTATAAGATCAGGTTGCAGATATGGGAACCTACTCAGCACACAACAACAATAATATCCTAATCAGCTGCAACCAATCCGCAACCTTCACACACAACCAAGAAACTTTGCAAATCCGTCTACCTCAGACCTTCGAAAGCACAGCGATACTAGTCATAGTGGATCATCCGCGCTATCTCCTCCAGTATTGGGGAAAAGTCACGGCACTATTTGCCACCACAAAAAGCATAGAAGCGTTTCGATGTCGGCGTCCTCTGGTATTCTCGGAACCGAAACGATAGCGTGTGTGACAAAACCCCTTGGAGCTCAACTCCCCGGGTCCAATCCATACGATCAGGAGGCACCAAGAACAGAGTCACGTCAAACCGATATCGCAACCATTCCAACAATACCCGCATGATCCTAAAAAAAATTTGAGTGAGAAGAGGTAGTAGAATCAAAACACCTACGTCAAGATTCCTCACCAGAGCGACGAAGGGGATAAGGACTAAAAAGAATTCCTACTCTCCGATATATAACTATACTCAAAATAGTTTTCTTCTAGACTCGCCAATGGTTCGATCAATCAAGGGGGCTCCTATGGTCGGTCGAGGCTCTGATACCAACTTGTAATGCCCAATATGCGATCCTATTCTCGAGGAACTCGAAGGCCCCACCAAGAGTAGAAACGCATATTGGAGATGCTTGCAAGGTGGATATCATTACATCGTACCACATACATAATAGATGGGGATACAGACAAATACATACGATCATCACACGAATACATTAATACACAACAACCATCATACAGAAGGGCAGCATCCGACTACGGATGAAATCAAATGAAAAGAAGAACGACATCCACCCTGCTAGCCCAGGCTGCCGACCAGGAACCTATCCCCAGATAGACGAAGAAGAAGAAGTAGAAGAAGAACTTCAAAAGCTATCAAGCATCGCTCTCATGTCAAGACATCGCATCACCTGCACCTGCACCTGTTGTTGTAGTAATCTGTGAGCCACGAGGACTCAGCAATCCCATAACCATGGGTAACAAGACTATCAAAGCTTAATGGGTATGGAAGGGTAAGGTGGTGAGGTTGCAGCAAGCACTAAGCATTATATGGTGGCTAACTTACGAGTACAAGAATAAGAAGAGCATCTACGCAAAACGGTCGCAAACTACAAATGGTCACTAAGTGATCCTGAACCCCTGCTTACGAGTCAAACATAACCCCACCGTGTTCTCTTCTCGAACTTCCTCAAAAAGAGACAGTCACGGTTACGCACACGGTTGGTGTATTTTAATTAGGATTTAGTGTCAAGTTATCTACAACCGGAGGTTATAAATATCCAAGTGCCACATAACCGCGGGCACGGCTTCGCATAAGATTTAACCCTGCAGGGTTGTTCCAACCTGGTCCATCATAGACCAACACAAGCTGCGGTGGAAATACCTCAACCTCGAGATAGCCCAAAGTATCCTCGGAATCCCGGTACACAAGACATTACGACAATGGTAAAACAAAACCAGCAAGACCTCCCGGGGTGCCGACAATCCCGATAGGAGCTGCACGTATCTCGTTCTCAGGGCACACCGGATGAGCCAGACGTCGGGTTAGCTGAGACCCTGGTTGCCCAGGGGGCGCCGGACATCGCCCTAGTTTGGACCAACACTCATGAGGAGCACTGGCCCGGGGTTGTTGATTAATTATCCTCGGGGTCCGGAAAGTCCCTATGAAAATTTTAGTTGTTATTAGACAAATGATAAAACCAAAGTTGGGCCTTGCTGGAAGAGTTTTATTCAAAGCGAACTGTCAAGAGGGTCCCATTCCCCTGAGCATGTTAGGAACGCTAAACATGGATCATAACACCAGCATTACGGAAACTAAGGCGACATGAGTGGAACAAAACACTAAGCAAAAGGCCAAGCCTTCCACCCATTACCAAGTATATAGATGCATTAATTAAATAGGAGATATTGTGATATCCCAACATATCCATGTCCCAACATGGAACAACCTGCAACTGCACCTACAACTAGCAACGCTATAAGAAAGGAGCTGAGCAAAGCGGTAACTTAGCCAAACAACGGTTTGCTGGGTAAGGGTGGTTAGAGGCTGTATCATGGCATATGGGAGGCTGAGATATATGTGGTAGGAAGCGCGACATAGCGATAGCAACGAGACAACTAGCAAGCAAAGATAGTAAAGATATCCAAGGTCATGATCATCTTGCCTGAAATCCTGCTCGGAAGAAGAACGAGTCCATGAAGAAAACGAACCAACGTAGTCGAACGAATCCTCACAATCGCAACGAAACCGGAACTATCGAGAACAAGCACAACCGGAAAGAAGCAAACAACATGGTAAACACACAAGCATAAACATGGCATGATGCATAACCAAATATGGTGCATGACAATATTAAATGTTGTTAAGCATGGCAAGAGATGAAGCATAAGCAATCCATACAACTAGGCAAGTTTAAATGAGGCCGGAAACACAAACAACAATTCCGGAAAATCCCCATATGCAACTTTCGAAATTATTACTGATCTGAATTAAACACAATGTTAAAGTTGTTAAACAGCAAGTTAAGATGCATCATGATGATCTACATGTTTTTCTAGTCAAGTTACATATGTAGATCATTTAATTCGGAACTACGGTCTAGAAGATATGAGCTAAACAAGTTTAACATGGCAATAATGCAACATGCATGCAAACATCAACCACAAACACTCAAATCAAGGATTCAACATGACAATATGAAACTACACACAATTCTAAGCAAGTTTCATGTAGCACATGATTAAAACGGAGCAACGGTTCAACAATTACAATCAACACAAACTATAATAATAATCTGCCCAAAACAGTAACATAGCTCTTTGCAAACACCAAAACAGCAAGCTACAGGCACAAGATGGGCACAAACTCGATATGCACTTAAAGTAGACATGACATACTTCAAATCATCTTTAAGGTTCAGGTTCATAGGCATCAAGGTTAAGTCAATATGATCCATGCAAAATGCAATGTTCTGCTAAACAGGGCATATACACGAGCAGAGTTAACATGATGGCAACTTGAGAGCAAGAAAGAGACATGCTACAGGAACTTTACATGGCAACCAAAGGCATGGCATCGAAGTACACATTGCATAGACCAAATCACATGAAGGAATCATATGCATATGAGCTATAGATTAGTGGCAACCAACAAGCAAAGTTGGCAAGTTTTATTACAGACAGCTTTTACTCAGAACAACAACATTAACTAGGCATGTTTACAAGCTCATGACACTCACATCAAGGCATATCATGGCATGAAATAAATACTAGCAGCAAGATAACATGAAAATGCTCCAAACTCATGTTGACAAGTTGCTCATATGGTGCATGCATTAAATCACACAAAAATGACAAAGTGACAAGTATTAACAGTTTTCTACAGCAACATCAGGATGCACTTTTGCAACAGAGATAATGATATATAGATGACTTCTATCATGAATGCAAATGCTACCATCATGTAGAGCACGAAGAGTAGATCATTTTACATATATAAATCATCATCATAGGATCAACATGCACAAAGTTATCATCACTCAAACATGCATATGTGAAGTTAAATCAGACAAAGGACTGGAACTGGGCGCAGGATAACTAAAAGCCGCACAGGCGGAGTTTAGCGGGGCGACGCTCACCTAGGGCCCATGGGCCGGTCGGAGAGAGTGGACGGCGCGAAGCGGGATGACGGGGTACGGCGCGGTGCAGGGCGGCGTTTGGATCGATGGATCGGGCGGTCCCGGGTCCGGCTTGGACGACGCGGACGCGGGACGACGCGGTACGGGGCGGCCGTTTGGTTGGCGGGTCGGGGCCGAAGCGGGACGAGGCCATCCAGGCGGCTGTACGAGGCCGGCCATGGCGGCTGGTGGTGACGGGGCTCGCCGGGGACAGCGAGGAGGCGAGGGGGCGGCCGGAATGGGCAGATCCGGGCATGGGCTACCGGATCCAGGCAAGGGCGGCGGCGGACGGAGCTCGGGGCGGCGATGCAGCCGGCGGAGCTTGGGGCGGCCATCCATGGCGGGCTTCCTGCGAGAGAGGGAAAGTCGGGTGAGAGGGAGAGAGAAGAAGAGGGAGAAGGACGGCGGAGAGCTCGGGACGGGGCCGGCCTGGGTGGTCGCCGGCGGCGGCGGGGTTCCACGGTGCGCTCGGGAGGAGCTCGGGCGCGGGGCGAGCGCGCTGGCGGGTGGGCAGCTCGGGTTGCCCCAGGCCCCGATGGGCTCGAGCGGGCCTCCAGATGGGCTTGGCGGGCCTACGGCTGAGGAGGGGTGCTGGGGGCGGCGTGGCCAGCTGCGGTTGGCCGAGGGCGGCGGCGCAGATGGCGGCTGGCTGCTGGGATGGCGCGGAAGACGAGGAGAAGGGGGTAGGGTTCCACATTAGGACGGTCTAGCCTTCCTTATATAGGCAGGGATGCTAGGGTTTGGGTTTGGGGGTGTTTTGGAGCCCTCCGATCGCAATCGGACGGCGCAAAACGGAGGAGGGGGTAGATGGGCTAGGTGGGCTGTGTAGAGGGGATTGGGCCAAGAGAGAGAAGAGCAGAGAGGCCCGGCACAGCGTTTCGGAACACCGAAACGTCCGTCGATTTGACCGGCTATAGTGCCGCTATAATTATCCGTTGGGGCATCAAACGACCTCCGAATGGAACGAAATTTGGCAGGTGGTCTACCTGCAATATAATGAGACCGCACGTCAACTTTCAACCCATTCCGAGAACATTTTTGTCCCACTTATAAAATAATATTTCGGAGGTGTCGCGGGCGCGTGCGAGTGTGTCGGGACTCGAAACGAACAACGGAAGAGACGGGGAGAATCCGGCAACTACGAACGGATGCAAGTTTTGAAAAACATGCGGATGAAATGCACATGATGACATGGCCAAGTGCAACACGCAAGCGAATGACATGGCAACGACGACGAATAAAAGGAAGACATCTGGAGCATCGGTCTCGGGGCGTCACACGGGCGGTCCTGTCTCGCCCGATTCTCTTTTAGACACCCGTTTGGCATTTCTTTTCAAGACCTCTCGTGGCGTCGCTTGAGTTCTCGGGCGGTCCTGTCTCGCCCGATTCTCTTTTAGACACCCGTTTGGCATTTCTTTTCAAGACCTCTCGTGGCGTCGCTTGAGTTCTCGGGCGGTCCTGTCTCGCCCGATTCTCTTTTAGACACCCGTTTGGCATTTCTTTTCAAGACCTCTCGTGGCGTCGCTTGAGTTCTCGGGCGGTCCTGTCTCGCCCGATTCTCTTTTAGACACCCGTTTGGCATTTCTTTTCAAGACCTCTCGTGGCATCGCTTGAGTTCTCGGGCGGTCTTGTCTCGCCCGATTCTCTTTTAGACACCCGTTTGGCATTTCTTTTGGATACTCGGGCGGTCTTGTCTCGCCCGATTCTCCACTTTATATTTTCTTTTGGATTCTCGGGCGGTCCTGTCTCGCCCGATTATCCACTTTTAACTTTCTTGGTTTGTCACTAACATTTTATTTACTCATGTTTTTGCACATGCTAATATTTATCATGCCATAATTTAATTTCAGCCAACATATGCATCGCATTTAATCCAGCATGAGCATATGCATTCGGTATATCTTTTGTTCATAATGTTTGCGAGTACATTCAAACATACTCACTGGCTTGTCCCTGGCTATTTCATTGGCCAGACCTGGAGGAGGACGAGCTTGTGGACGGAGATTGCGCTAGCGAGCCCGACGCTTAGAAGTGTTCCCAGTCAGTCAACCTGTGATCTTGGAGTCGACCACATGTATCATCCGCTGTGTTTCCGCTACACCAATAAAATAGCCAAGCCTCACACTGACGCTTGACTTTATTTTATTGTATCAGTGTTGTTCTACCACCACACCACTGTGTTATTCCACCACCGTAGTATATTGGCAAGTTTGTAATAATTGTTGAGCCCTCTGACTCAACCCTGTGTAATATTATATCTGTACTGTTATCTATATCAAGGAAGTCTACCAGTTGTTCTTGGGGCTGGTATGACTTGAGGCTCTTCTGTGATTTATCCCAGAAATGGGCCTGACAGCGGTTGCGCACATTCGTGTGGAACGCGGCAACTTCAGCTGCGGGATGGATGTCGGGGATGTTGTGGTGCACACGGCTGAACCGTTGTATGTACTTGCGGAGGTTCTCTCCATCCTTTTGGGGGATCACCTGCAAATCGCTGGGCTGACCCGGGAGCTTGTGGCCACCCTGGTAAGCGCCAACGAAATGATGGCATAGGTCCGCCCAAGAAGAGATGGAGCCCTCAGGCAGGTTCATCAACCACGACCTGATGTTGGGCCGAAGCGCCGACGGGAAGTAGTTGGCAAGCAATTTCTCATCCTGTCCCCCGGCAGCCTCCACCGCGATGGTGTAGATGCCAAGGAACTCAGTTGGGTTGAGCGTGCCGCCATACTTGTCGGGCAGCTTCGGCTTGAAGGCTCGGGTGGACGGCCAGCGAAGCTCCCGCAGCTCACGAGTAAACGCTGGGCACCCCACTTCGTAGGGCAAGTACCCAGCAGCTACTGGAGCGAGCACGTTTAGTGCCGACCTGGCACGGTCGTCAGATTGACGACGTGCTTCCCGGCGCCGCTCGATCTTCGTGCGAGCGTCTTCGTCGCACCGCTCGTGGAGCACTTGGCGTTGATCTTGGCGGCACCGCGGATCCGACGAAGCCATCGACAAAACGTCATGGTCATCTGATCGGCGGGCTGGCCGCTGAGATGGTGGGGGGTGCCGAGGCGACGGCACCGTTTGCGCGGCGTCTCCGGCAAGGTAGCCGGATGGTCCCGCCAACATGGTGGGTGGTCGCCGCGAGGGTCCCACGTCTTGTGTTTTGCCGGGATCGGCAAAACTGATGAGACTCTGAATGGCGGCTCTCCATTCGTCCATCTTATCTGGGCTTGGCGGGAAGTTCAAAAGTATTTGAACCCGCGCCATGGCCTCCGCCGCCGTGGTTGGCATGACTGGGAGCACAGAACGAGGCGTCGCTTGACTCCTGGCAGAGCCAGAAGGAGCTTTGTTACGTCCGTGCCGCCGCGGCTCATGCTCGCCAACAGGCGGACGTGGTGGTGGCGGTGGCGCTCCATGAGCAATCGGAAGTTGCTGCATGGGGATCCCGCCTTACGGTCGTCTGATACCGCCAGCAACGTGGGGGAGCGCGTCGTGCCCATCTTGCGATGGTCGCGGAGTACGCCTCCCCGCGCCGTTGTTGGACGTCGCAGCTACGTTCTGGGACGTTGCGGCGGCTGGGTTGTAGGTGGCAGCAGTATGAACTATATTACTATGATGACTGCGCTCACCAGAATGTCTTGGAAGTTGACTGGCTACGACGTCGCCGGTCCTGTGGCTAGGCTCAGCATCGTGGCGGGGGTGCTGGGCCCCCGCACCACTTGCGCCTCCTGCGCCGCCCGTCCCAACCGTAGCGCCCGCGCCGGCTGCGCCGCCTGTGGCCGCCTGGGAAGGTGGCTTGGACTTGGTAGGAGCCTTCGTGGCTCCACTCTTTTTCTTTGGCGCCATCGACGAAGATGATGAAGTTGGTACTCACACTACCAAAGAACTGATTTGTGACACACACAACCCCTGCCTGGCACGCCAAAGATGTCGTGGGAAACGACTATCTATGGGACCAAACGGGTCCCTTTGCGAGTCGGCTCAGGGGACGTGCGTGGGACAAAGAGCAGGTTTTTAGTAAGTGCAAGAACACACGGGGGATTTATCCAGGTTCGGGCCGCTATGAGCGTAAAACCCTACTCCTGCTCTGTGGTTGATCGAATATGAACTCTGGTTACAGAGAGTGCAGTTTGCCGGCAAGGTGCTCGGGAAAATGCAGTGACATCGTGTAATTGAACTGGGTATCGACCATTCTACCTGTAGACGTGGGCCTCCTTTTATAGGCCAAGGGGTCACCACAATGGCTAATACGGTCATTACAGAGTGTGAACAGTGACTTGCACCGTCATCACGTTTATCCTCCAACGGGGTAAGACAAACGAATTTAATGCACCGTTAGGTGCTACGTTGGGGAGGCGAGGCCTTAGGCAAAAGATCTGTACCACTGGTCCTGGCGCCCTCCTGTAATCTCAACACATCCCGGGGACGGGTGTCATTAAAGTTAATCTTGGCGTGGCATGCTGACACGTGCCTTGGCTGGCTATGTTGACTGCCTGCCCGCTCGACACCTAGCCCACGAGCCTATCTGGTCGATGGTGAGGTGGAGCGGTAACGGGACAAAACAAACCTGCTGGCATGGAGCTTGCCGGGCCTTGCTTGCCGGCAAGGGAGCTTGCCGGCAACCATAGCCTTGGTCTTCACCTTGCCGGGACGGAGCTTGCCGGCAAGGACAGCATCGATCTTTAGTACGAGAACAGTACTTCTCGATGACCTGCCTTGAGGTCTTCTTCGCGGTCTTGGTGTTGAGTCTTGAGTCATAGTTATCCTCTGCCAAGCCCTTGCCGGAAGGGAGGCTACAACTGCCTGTGCACAAGTCTGGGTACGAGGGCACCCATGTCTTAGTACACCGACAAGTACATCATGTACTCAACATGCGTCCCTTGG
Source organism: Elymus sibiricus (assembly GCA_039707655.1). Classification (NCBI taxonomy): domain Eukaryota; kingdom Viridiplantae; phylum Streptophyta; class Magnoliopsida; order Poales; family Poaceae; genus Elymus; species Elymus sibiricus. The sequence continues at coordinate 288,006,047 of CM077676.1, forward strand.
AGAAGGTCCTAATATCTACATGTGGCTTCAAAGGAAGGCTGTATGGCTCATTTGCATAAAAGCTAATTTTGTTTGAAAAAAAAAACTATAGCAGTTGGATTAAAGCAGTTTTTGATGAAAAGTTGTTTTATCTCCAGAATAACTTTCATCAAAGTGAGGATCCTCGATCAACTCACACTCTTCATAGGTTCCAAGAATAGGGGCAAAGAGGGAATAAGCAAGACATGTCCTGTATGTCAAGAAAGATTCATCTGCCGTCCATGACCGTGGACACGACTATTCGAATAGTTTTACACTCTGCAGGGTTGTACACTTTACCCACACGACACAATCCTGACTTGTTGCCACCAGTGGCCGCTGGCGTAGTACACCAGTTGGTATACCGGCAGGGAGATTGTGACGAGGTCTTTCATTAGACCACACTTACTGTGCCAAGCCCACTAGGTTTCAACACGGAAGTAACCGCAGTTCACAGTCCGAGCCCCCTTTTGTGCCGAGGACACTCCTCGCAAGGCAGCTATCCCATCTGCGGTACGGCAATGATGACAATAAGGGTGAACTAACTAATCAACCAAGCCAGTGCCCATATAGCATGTGGCTGTACTGTTAACACTATCTTCAAATCCAAGACTTATTAGGCCTCATGCGGCACGGACGACTGATTGCCCCCTTCAGCTTATGAAGGGCAGCCAATCGCTCCTTCAATCCTTGATTCAGCTGTCGCCCGCGCCAGTATTCAGATGGTAAGTTTCACCCAGAGTAGAAGAGGATAGAGGAGATCAACAAGGGCCAACCGGCCTAGCTCAACGATAAGTTTCAAGTGTCAATGACCCAAAGGCCGGCCATTCAACAATGGACCTATAGGAGGTCATTCAACAATGGACCTATAGGATAATAAGCATGGCTAAGCATTTCTACTCTACCAGAATACTATATAATTCTACTCAGGTGTCAAGTGAATAGGCGACAAGCGAATCAAGGTAATGTGTCAATCGACATGCTAGCTACGAGATAAAATAGCATGCATATAGTAACCATAAAACACAATGCAATTTTGTAAAACTTAGGATAAACATGATCAAAGAAGGAGGCATGCCTTCGTTGACGAGTTCTTCTTTAGTAACCTAGTTTTGTCCATGTCCAACGGCGTCACTCCCTACTCGTTGTAACGATAACAAATGAAAATAAATAAATACCAAAGCAATAGTAAATCCAAATAACATCCAAAACGAATTAAGAGTGGATGGATAGCAAGATATTGATCAAAATAGAAATTCGAAATGAGGTAGCACGATAGGAAGGTAAGTAAAGGACTCAATGAATTGACAGGGTTTAGGTTTTGATGATGGATAGGCAAGGCTTGCCAACAAGACTAACGTTCTGATATGAACTATGCTACTAACAGTAGTAGTGCCCACTACACATCTCGACTAACTATATAGAAAACTACCATATAAGAAACATACTGACAGCAATACTCATGGAACAGAACCATCCTATGCATTTTAACTACACAATCACAACATAGCATGATGAAGGTAAAAGTTAACCACAAATAAATATTAGATGGCATCTACATATTTATAATGGTCAATAGCAGCCAAACATTTACACTAGCTATATGCTAATTCAAAAGGAAGCATTCCCTAAGATAACCAAACCAACATTATAAACCATACTAGTCAAGCAATCAAACATCATTTCAATAAAATGAATTGAATTGATCTAGGTCTAGATCTAAATCGTTATTAAAAGAAAATAGGATCAAGTACATTATATCAAACCAATTCTTTTGTCAAACAATTAACAAGAAACTATACAAGACATGGAACAAAAGGATGAACAACTATCCTAGACATGATATGATTAAGAGTGATAATCAACCACAAATAAATATTTAGATAACTCTAAATATTTATAATGGTCAAACATTAACTAAAGGATATGAATCCACCAAGCATCTAATAGCAAGCATTCTACAACAAAAGCCAAACTAACACTAAGGCGAAAGGTAATTAAACCATTAAATAGTAAGATGCACATCATACAAGGCATGTGAATGGAGAATCATATACATGTTTTCACTAACAACACAAGCATCAAACATACAAGTTATCATGAGAAGATACAAAACTAGGACATGGTATTTATAAGAAGAAACAACAAATAACCAATAACAACTAGATTGAAAGGAAAACCATCCCAAGCATGTGATGAACTATTGCAACACGTATAAAACACTAATAGTACTAACATGTGACAAGGGCAATCAATTATAATCACAATGAACTAGGTACTCAACTATAGAACATGGAACGTAATAAGACATGATAGACCACTTGCGTGATTGATGGCTATGCATACAACAATGTATCAACTAGATGAACTAAATATAATGTGAAGCATGGAGATGATCATCACACACATTACCACACTATGATACCAATACATTTCAACTCATAACAACATAACTTGGTTGATATAGCGCACAACCCTAGAAGACTAGTTATGACAATAAACACATGGACATAGCATACTAAGCATGTAGGCAAGTAATCAACCTATATTATACTAGTGTGAATAACATGATGGCATGCATTTCTATCTTGTACGTCCTACACTTGCAAATACATAGATCTAGGCATTATACAGCATATGAATTGGTACACACACGCTACGCAGTCTAGTCATGCAGTCACATCATCATGCATGAGGGGTTTTGATCAAGCATCAAACTTACTTAACAGGTAAAGGCTAACCATATGCGTGAACATACAAACGTATTAGCCATCTAGTAACACATGGTAGGACACAATAAAACCATGATTCGACTTTGAGCAAGTGCTAACATGGCATGGCAATCAACTGAGCATGCATAAGTACCATCCTAGGTAAATAAAAGGATAATTATAGAAAAGTAATAAACTAAGTTCTATTCCATAAGAATAAATTCTATATAGAGATACAAATATAATGATGACATAGAAGCATCCAACATGAAATCTTGGATAATAAATAATATCTTCAAAATAAAGGAACAACAAGGCAATAATATTGTATGCAACAAACTACAATGCACTCATTCCAAACAACAAGGCATTTATTTGACATCTAGCATGAAGAAAACTATGCGACTACATAAAAGTATATAAACATCTATCGTAGACATGGCATGATTTCAAAACAATAAAACAATCATGTGGCATGGATGAAAATGAACGTGTAAACAATATCTAAGATATCTTCATGCGAAATGAAAATGAAAATAATCAAACATGAAGTAATCCATAATTAACTACATCAAGCAAAGCTTATAGCAATTCACCATAAATCTACGCATCTCCAATATTGCTACACATAGATATCATACTACTACAATATTGTAATCATTCATATAAACAATGCTAATATATTCATGAGCTAGACACAAATCAACAATCCAAGTAACAAGTATTATAGATGTATACAAATCAAAAATAAGCTTAGATTAAATATGATAAATCCTACACATCACAAACTCCATCAAAATATGTACACATGTATAAAACAGGACTATACACAATACGAAAAATTGTCAAGGCGAAACAACATGCGAAATCTTATTTTAAATAACTATAATCGGTAAACAAATAAATCTAACAAGTCACTTGTCACACCCAAAATTATGAGACCAACAGCATGCACTCCTAGGCATAACACGAACATAATAAAAATATTAAACTAAATAAGAAAAGTTACCTAACTCAAAACACTATCGAATTTTAGGCCAAAACAACTATGTTTAAATCCTTACTACAACTCCAATAAAAAAACTATTATTCTAACTCCTCAACATGATTCCTATGGTCATACTAAATGTTTCATATGTTGAATACAAGATCATCTGACGGACAGTAAATGGAGAGACAAGCCGATGTCATCGAACGATGTTTGTTTTTTGGACATGCACGGCAAACGATAGGCGGAAGGACAATGTCTAGTGGATGCTAAATATTGGATGGAACATGGATGCAAAAGGAATTGGAAAAAACACTCACCGAGGACGAAAAATGATGCGATGAACTCGACGAACATAGTCGACGGAGATGCAAAACTATTTGTGTGTGGTCGATTCCCGTTGTGGAAGAAGAGGTTGCAGTGGTCCTGGACGCGAGGCGAAGAAGATGGCACGGTCTAAGTTCATGAGCACGCCCTCGGAGCGCGGCACGGACAAGGCCGAGAGGCGGCAGTGGGGCTGCTCCTCGTGCACGCGGCCAACGACGAAGAACAGCCACCAAACGATGTCCAGAAGGTAGGATATGGTGTGGGGGTTAAGCTGGTGGAAGGAATCGATGCGGTGTGCCCATATGGGAGGACGGCAGTCAAAATATGTTGCGTATGTGGCTGTGATGCGGGGAAGATTACGATACGTAGGAGGCGAATTAGAGAATGGGGTGATATGGGGCTTTTATAGAGGAGGTTCTGGCGCACCTAGTGACGCGAACGGTTCGCGAAATGATGGACGGTAGAGGGAGATCGAGGGACGAATGCACACAGCTGGCGTTTAGTTCAACAGTTTCTTACGGGAGATTAAGTCAATTATCCGCGAAATCAATTGCCTGAATGGATTCGTGGTTGAGTAGGGAGTAATTTTCGTGTTTATGTCAAATTGAAACGGTGAATTGAATTGAACATTGAACATATAAAGGTCAAGGGATGTGCTAGGCAGAACCAAGCCATCCACGTCGCCCTCCGCGTCGCTATGAATAGTGCATAGGCGAGCGAGCGGGCAGCGGCACCTTCTCTCCCCCACCACTGCGCCGCCGCCTCCTCCCCTCCACTTCTCTCCTCCTCTGCCCCCCTCCACTTCTCTCCTCCTCTGCCCCCGCGCATGGTCGCCGCCGCTCGTCTCTTCCTCTCCCACGTCCGTCCCGGCGGCGGCGACGACTTGCAGGCGCCTCCTCCTCTCCATCTCGGACGACGCCCGAGCTGCGGTTGCCCCGTGGGCTCTCTCTCTCTCTCTCTCTCTCTCTCAGGTACTCTCTCGATCTCGATCTGAGAGGAAACGAGGCAGCCACAGCCGCCTGTTCCCCCTTCTCTCTCCCTCTCTCCCGTGCTCCCGCGCTGCACGCCGCTGCTGCCCCCCAACCACCGCGCTGCGATGTTGCTTGCTCGCCTGGGCGCCGCCTCGTCTCCCCCGACCTCGATACCGTCCGGGGCGGCGCCGCCACCGCGCCACCGCGTCGTTGCCTCCTCTGCGCCATGAGAGGGGCCACCTCTGCCTCCACCCCCACTGGGCAAGGAGCTCGAGGTGTTTGAGGGGTTCTTGTCCCTGATGTTGTGCTGTGATTGGTGCAGCCGCTGGAGGGGAAAGAGCAGAGGATCCAGGAAAGCAACCGCAGGAGCCGGAGAACACGTCCCATGGCTTCTACGAGGACCAGATGCAAGGTATGTCTATCAGTAGAGCTTGGATAAGGGCAGGTGATGCAAGGGGTCTCGTCCTAATGTCATCTTTGTTGATTTGGATGATTTTGCAGGTTTCTTTCAGTAGCTTGGGGTTGTTAAGAAGAGGGTCGGGATTGCCTGGAACCGCAAGATACCCTATACTGCATTACAAGATATCTTGGCAGATGCTTAAATTCCTGGGTGCAAACACACACTTGTCTCCTACACAGGCCAAAACATTATTGGAGGTGTGTGTGCAGTTCTAATTTGCCATTTTTTCTTTTACCACTGACTGCATCTGACAAATGAACTGTGTGGTTGCTTTCAGATAAGGATACTGGTTTTGCATATTTGCATGTCGAAGAAAGTTGCCCACTATTGTAAGTCAACATTTTCTTGGTAACTATGTACCGGTGGCTCAAGTCATTGTTGATTAAACGCTCCTGCAGATGTTCCATTTTGAATGGAAACTGGCTTTGCATATTGGAAATAGCAAGAACCTTATATGATTTCAGTGTGAAATCATCTCCTTGGTTTGATCTGTAATCATGTATTAAAACAAATCATTTGCTCGGGTAAGTTAGTGGTATACTCGTCTTGCATGCAAAGGTGTTTACTTGGTGCTACTGTAGATATTTGATTATCTGTCTCAGGGAGCATATTAAGGAAAGACCACCCTTGGCTACCTCTGAGAAAGTTCAACAATTTGTGAGTAACTCTTCCCATTGTGTGCTATTGTAAGAAGTTAAGGATTGATAGCATGAGAGGAATTCTATGATATAGTGATTGTTCAACTATATGTATTGGTATGCTATATTTACATCCGGTAACCATTTGTGCTTATTACCATGCTAAAAACATGCATAGATATTGCTCACAATTTCACAGTTGTCAGATCTTCAGTAAACTATTTATAAAAATATAGTGCAGAGTGGTGTTTCCCGTTGATGGTAAGTTGACTGCCAGTTATAAAGCGTATGTTTGCAAAGTGTTTCCTGGGATGATATTTTATACAAATTGTTAAAATATGGTTTTGCCTACACCAAGTAAAGATGACTGGAGTTATTCTTTTAAATTATCCAATTCCCTGCCATTGAAGGTATTAAACATATCTTATATGTATCACCTACTTTATGAGAATATAGGAGTATCTGTTGAGAAGTATCAAAATGTCCTTTTGTTATTTGATCATGTACATATCTGTTCTGTTGTAACAGTCGCAAATGCTGCTTCACTTGATGCTACAGGTTTATGTCTTTATTTATTTTTCACCAGGCGCGGGGAAGGGAATCAATGGTTGCTGGATTTTATCATGTGGGTTATGAAGATCCATTGCTTATGGTTATGAGAAGGAAAAATGTTCATGGTTAAAGTTTGCTAATATTATTACGCAAAAACAGTCTGTTCCTTGCACCTGTTTTGCAAGCTGGATTGTACGAAAGAATATATAGAGATGAGAAGATTGTCCATTCACTTGTGCGTCGGCTGATGGGAGAGGGTCACACGCCGGCGTCGGCCTACGCCGGCGAGGTCGGGCGGTTGGCGGCGGCTCGATCCGCTCCTGGATCGGGAGCTGCGAGAAGGCCCTGTAGGAGAGAGAGGATGAGAGGGAGAGAGAGAAGGAAGGAGTCAGATTATCATGTCTTCTCCTCCCCTTCGCACCCCTACAAAGAGATAGATTAACTACCTTTCTGAATTTTGGTGTGTTGCGTGGTCTCCTGGCTGGCTTCCAGATCGATGGGACAAAATTGCTGATGGATTTTGATATCCCCGCATTTTCCTTCCCTCTCTCTCTGTTTTGGCAGGCTTAACCTCCCGGTGAGCTCTTCCTCTAACCCTTAGGTTCCATTTGCTCATGTATTTTGAAAGTACTATGCAAGACAAATCGAATAACATTATTTTTGTTTAGGGAAACTATATACTTTTTAATATGGTAGTCATATGTTTAGATACAGAGGGAGTAAATCTGTGAGAAAATATTCAAAGTTCATCAGGTGTATTTGCTTCTAATCTGATTATTGTTCTATACTTCTATTGCATTTGCAAAGTCCAGTTCAGATTTTAAAATGGTCCATTCATTGGCTTTTAGCGGTGACAACTGTGATTATATAATCTAAGGATCCCTATAGTCTAAAGCTTTTTTAGAAGTTTTGTATCTCCTATTGTAGCATACACTGTTTTCTCCTTATTCTCGCTAAAGCAGCTTTTTGGTTCATTGTTACTTTGTTCCTGCTTGCTTATTAGCTTAACCCCAAGGCTGCATAATCTTTGGCAGATCTTGCTGAGTAACCATACTTGTTTGAAGATTAGCAGATTTCTCTGAATGTGCAAGCAGCCATTGCTACCAAAAGGTAATTGTTCATCCTTGCCGTAATCCCCTCCCACGCACATGTTCTCCATAGTTCAATGTCAGCAGTCAGACTCCGTTAGTAGTTTCTACTATCACTTAATAAATATAAATATATAACTGAACAAGGTTACCGTAGACCTGTTTGTTTTTTAGTATGTTAGTATTCAGTTCAAGATTTCTTATGAAGTTTTGGACAGGTCATCTATTGTAGATTCTGAATGTTCATGTGGTTAGCTTTCCTATTCGATTTATATATCCAAATGACAAGAAATTTCACTTCTCACTCCTTTGGTTAATCTCTGTATGTGTTCATTTTTAAATGCCTATGCTTCTATGATTGGTCATTCAGTTAGCATTAGATGCCTCAACCAGTGTACCTTAATTCGGTCCTTCGACTGGGCACCCGTCTGATTTCTGTCGACCCATATCTTATTGCTTATCTAAGGTATCTAAAAGATTAATCTGCCAATGAATGGTTGTTTACTCAATAGAATACTTAGTTGGGTCAGTTTTTTTTGCCAAATTATGAAAATTGGATTTATAGAGTTATATAACAGAAAAGAATATGGTATATATAAATCGAATAGGAAAGGGCCATGGGCCAGTCCCTGTATTTTGAGCTAAATCTTGGATTCGCCATTCTTTTCAGAGAATGAAAGTAGTGCAAAGGGCCAATGTTGCATAGCCTTTACCCACTCTGCACTGCCGTAACATCTCAAGGTGAGAGATCCCTGCTGCTAGATTCTTCTCCTTGGGTGGTTCTAACTCCATCGGTTAGCATTGTTGGAGTGATTAGAGGTGTTTTATAGTTGATTGATTCTTAATTTTGATGTGGCAGTAGCGACTACTCCCGGTACATCTTCTGTTGATCACGAGCAACACCAAGAGAGATCTTTGCTATTTGCAGTGGCTTGTTGGGTTTGAAGGATGAAGCAAATCCCAAGCAAGGAACAGGTTAACCTATCTTGATGCGTACTACTGCTCTTGATACGCATCAAGATTTGATTTAGATGAAGTTAATAATGAAAAGTGTCATCAGTGTGCCGTTATATGTATTATCGACCAATACATGTCTAGCATTACTCGGATAACAGATCAATAATAGAAAGTTGTTTAATGTGGATTTCCCTTTTTTGGTCTATAAACCTGCCATGGAATGGTCTCTAAATATTCTTACTTTCATGCTTTCAATGCTTGGTTCCCTCTCGCCCTTTGCGCCATTGGCGCAACGAGTCATCTAGTGGAATTAAAGGGACAAAGGGAAGAAGAGGGGCAGCCATGGCCGTTTCTCTCCTGTACGTGTACGTGCGTGCAGGAGGAGGAAGAGCGAGCGGTTCGCTCGGCTGGTTACTGGGCCAATTCGGCCAGGCCCAACTGGGAAGATAGAAGAAGAAAAAAACACGAAGATGAGCTTGGCCCATTCGGCTGGGGAGAAAGAAAAAATAGAGAAGGGAGGAAGCAGACTGGGCTAGCCCATTCGGTTTGGAGGAAAGAAAAAATGTGGGCTGCACCTAGGTAAGAGGGAGAGACTCGTACCCTTTGAGAGAAAGATAAGATTTTCCTTCTAGGAAAATCTAGAAATGAATAAACACCCAAATAAAACCAAACGAACTTAAGAAAATCCAAGCAGAAAATAGATGCGCATAATTTAATATGCTAAGGTAAGAAAAAAAATGAACCGAACAAAAAAAAAAACAAAACTCAAATTTTAATTAGGTTCACATTAGTTAAAATTAAATCCTCTAATTTATAAAAACTCAATTTAAGCTTGTTTAACAAATAAAACAAACGAAATTTTCTCGCCCTACTTTTTGGAAAATGTTTTCTTAAACATTCCGAAAATCGGGATGTTACAAAATTCTAGCTGTTAATTGTGTTTTCCCACTGACTAGCCCTATCTTGCCTAAGTGCATGCCTAGGCGTGCTTAAGACCTAGGCGTTCGCTGGCAAAAAAAGAGCTAGCTGTTCTATTCTATTGTTGCATAATAAATCAGATGTAGCCAACCTGTACTGTCCTTTGCATAATAGATCATGTATTTGTTTTTGTTCATCAGGAGTGAATTGTTTACCTGTTTGTTATTAACCTGGGTTTAGTCCTACAAATGTCAAAAATTCGTTTCTGATCCTGGGCACAGATGTCCTCGAAATCTCATGCATTCGTTCGTTTCGGGATGCGAGTGTGCATGGTATTTCTCGGCGTACGTCGGCCTCGTATATGCATTGTATATAGCTGGATAGAGTGGCAGATGTTCAGCATCCTCTGAAGACAAACACTTGAAGAAAGCATACTTTATACCTACTGTTGCAGAAGGTATATGCTGAACTTGCTAGCTGTATAACTTTTTAGCCTCACATGGGTAAGGGAAAATAAATACAAAAAGAAAAGGAACACCCAGGTTTTCTTGTGGTTGTGCCCATTTTGGCATTATTACGCAAAATTACATAAGTCTACCTCTACGACCATTATCAGCGATGAAGTTTAACTGCTTTGTTTTTCTGCATATCATAATGTATTGCACATTGCCTTCTCTTCAGGTGTTTCTAATTTGACTGCGAGTGCAACTCTGATATTTATCGTTTTCTAATTCTTGGTGATTTTTAGGAATCCTTCTACTCGGCAATGTTCATATCTAATTCGATATATTTTGTTTTATTGAAGGCGACTAGAAAAACACGTGCACTTTTAGAGATTCCTGAAGCTGTATATTCTGTTGAGCTATTTTCTTCTTTATTTCATGACATATCTATTAAAATCCCAATCAGGGCACCATCACCGCCTGTACTCTCACCCCGGCTACACCAACCGTCTTAACTCAAGATCTCGCTGCTGGCTGTTATTGTATGCCTGTGTACTTCATCCTAATAGTTATTCTATATAGACTTGGATTGATCATTTTGTTGACTAACAAATTCCATATTTCTACAGAGAGATAAATGTTAATTATTTTATGCCAAAGTTTTATCTGGTCCAGGTTAATTTAGTGATGAATTCGAATTATGGGTTGCTTAAGTTGGATATGGTACGCTATGTTATGGTCACATATTTTTGCCAACTGTGTCTTTTTGGTCTGGTCGCATAGCTATATTTCCTGTCCTATTGTAGTTTTGGTTTGTTGCAGGTCTTCCATTCCCTCACTTTTTTCTTAGGTTGTATGTAGATGAGTTCCATGTAACCATACTTCCCTATAACATGGTTCAACGAATGATTTGTTGTTACTTTTTCCCCCAGGTTATGATTTTGGGACTAATTTTGGATTCGCCGGCACTTCTTCGGCCTTCGGTTATGAGGAAATGTATCGACGCAATTTCCTAGACGGTTCTCAGCGAGTTGGGCTCTCCTTCCACCAAGATGAATGTCTAGCCTCAAACTTGCCTTACTTTTTTTTGGAATTACTATTTTTATCTGTTGGTTCATTCTTTTGTTAGTAAGAAATTCCTGCATTTTAGTGTAACCTAAATCTGCTCCTTCTAGTTATTGGTTGATATCAGTAGTGGAATATTGCCCTTTCTTCTCTGTCTCTCATTATTTAAGGTCATTAGATTCAAGCATTAAGTTACTTGTTTTTAGTGGCAGAATTACACAGCTTCGTCCAATGGTTTACAACCTATGAGAAACAATATCATTTGGAAAATTGATATTGTCATGGTTATATTGGGAAAAGGTGAAACTTTGCTTTGCTTTGGAAGTTTAGTTACAGCAGAAGCTTGCATTCTATTTACCGAAAAATGAAAACACCCACTACTACAATATCTTCATAAGAATCTTTTTTCTACAGTTAGCACAAAGAAGATGCTTCTGGCCTACTACATGAACTCGTTCTTGCCGACTTCGTCCTCTGTTTATTTGCTCCGCGAGGTAAGATATTTCTTGCTCGTCTCATGTTTGATGAAATATCTGTGAACTGAACCATTCTGCGTTTCATGTTTCCTTGCCATGCAGGTTCTTTGTTGGTCCGTGGGACATCCGTGTTGTTAACCAGCAAGGTTAGCTCTGTTCTGATTGGCTTGATTGATTAGTGCGTTTGTGCGGCCAGCTTCCCTGTCTATATGTTTTTTGGTTCATCTACCATGCGTGTCGTACTGTGTATGGGTTTTTTGCTTCAGATCTCACCAGGAAAACAACAGGTTTATCTAATATCTAATAAGTAATAATGTCTGATGTATGCTTGCCACAACTGGTAAAACTAGCACCAGGATAGTCATCCACTAAAGTATCAAAGTAACAAAGAAAAAGGTCAAGTCTAGCATCAAATGCTGGCAATTGATATTTCAAGTTGCTGACTCTTGTTCCACAATTGTGGAGCAAAATACGAATCCTAGATGGCCATGTTAAACTGCAGAAAACTTCTCACTTGAATATATGAGCCAAGGCATACTGCTGCTTGCTTAAGGGAAAAGAGAGTTCCGTTGTAAAATGAGATGCCAGATATTGAAGGCTAGACTGTACATGGCAAAGATTAATTTGTTATGGTGAAACCAATGCTTCAGTTTTTGAGTGTCATCTTTGTTAACTTATTATTAAGCATATCGACTATGTATTTTGTCCCACATGAATGACTGAGAAAAACTCTGCTATGCCAGATATTGAGGGCTAGACTGTACATAGTAAAGATTAATTTATTATGGTGAAACCAATGCTTCAGTTTTTGAGTGTCATCTTTGTTAACTTATTGTTAGGCATATCGGCTATGTATTTTGTCCCACATGAATGACTGAGAAAAACTCTGCTTTTTACGACATCATGTCTCACTTATTGTTATGTTCTACTACTGTTCTAAGGCCCTTTCTTAATCTTCTATTTGTTCGAATGTACATACCCGAGCTTCTAATCCTTGATACTCAATGGATCTCACCATTCAATCGCTTTTCTTAAAAATTATTCTCACGTAGTTTTGTTTTTCATATGGGTGGTAATTCTGTTGCCCATATTTGTTGCACATATAGCATATGGGACATCATCCGTTTATTTTCTTTTGTCTTTGTCCACACCCTAATGCATTAATCTTTTGGTTATGCTCTTATTATTTAGTTTAGAGCTATGCAATGACAACCATGGCTTTACTGTTTGGTGAGTAGCATTTGCAGACTGAAGAACCCTTGGCATATGGAAATTTTATCCGCTCACCCCAAATGGTATTTCCTTCTGTTGGTTTCAAGTTTAATATTTTGTGCCCCCCCCCCCCCCCCCTAAAATTATCTGGAAGAGAACAACTAAGAATGCACATGATAATGTACGCACCCTCTTATATTTAGGTTCTGTTGTGTGGATTTCTAATGGTTTAAACATTTTTAAAGTTTTAGTTGACTACCTCTAACTACAGAACTAAGTAGATAAAGTTTGTTGTTTAATTTTTAGTTGCTTGCCACGGAAAGAAGCTGGAATCCATAATTGGTCTACAAGCATCTGAGATCTTGTGGGATTATGAACGTGAGCATGATCATTGGCAAAATAAGGCATATAGTTCTCTTCTGTTAAACCCTCCTTATTTATTTGTGTTCTAGAATATCTTACGTGGAAAAAGTTTTCCAACTTTTCTTGTTAATCTTGATAGTTTGCCAAGGAAATGAAAGTAAATTTAATCCCGTATTCCACTGGTGCAGGTTGGAATTCTCTTATGATCATGGGTAGATACATTAGAGGTCAGCTATACAGGTATTATAGTGTGTACAACCTTCCAATAAATCAAATGGTTCTCACTCGATGAGTCATTAATTAGAAAAACATGATATGCTCTTAAGGGGATAATATAGAGGTAAGATCACGCATATCTCTCAAGCATGGCGCCAACAACATCGATACATACTTAATTTGTTCCTTTTGTTGAGCAGACGTTTAATTTCTATGTAGACACACGCTCTTATTGCTAACTTAAGTTGTATGATAGATGTTTTATCTTCCAATGTGTGACGTGCCTCTGAAGACAATTTAACTGAGATATCACTTATTTTAACCCAGAGTAAGATGCCACTTGGAGAGAGCGATGGCTTCTTTTTGTTTCATGGTTTGGTAGAGATCTTATTACCACCTTGATAGAGTTTTTTTGCTAATGATGTACACTTACTAAAAATCTGAGAGTTCTTTCTAAGTACTGGGTTGAGCTATATTTTCATCTATGGAGTAGGATGATCACGACAACACCAAATTTGACCAAAGTCATCATCCAATTAGTTGGTTTTTGCCAGATTTTACTTGGAAGTGCAGTTTGGCAACACAATGAAAAAATTTGGTGCAGAGAAGGTTAGTTATTGTACGAAACGCTGGAATTGTGTTTCGTTTTCTCCATTCTCAGTTTTTTTGTTTGATTTGTTCACCTTATATGATGATACTTATGAATCTATAAGATGATTTAATTTGTAAAACTTTGGACATTGCCGTGATAAGTTATGGGCAGCTGCACTTCATGATTCTCCTCTTTAATATGCATATATTTTGTTCAATGTCTTGCACATAATTTCTGGTTATTTTTCTTCGCATAGTCATGATCTAATGTCAGGTGAGTGCAAGGCAAAGCGTCTTCATCTACCGGTATTCGCTATCAACTATATATAGCTTGCGCAACGGACTTCATGTTTATAATGCTTTTGTTCCATATGTAATATGCTTCACATTTGTTTATCTTTCCTTGTGGATTATTGATACGTCCATTTTGTATCATGTTTTACTACTGTTATTTATAGTGTTTTTAATTAATATAATACTTTGTGGAGCAATTCTAATGCCTTTTCTCTCTTAATATGCAAGATTTACACAAGGAGGGAGATTGTCGGTAGCTGGAATTCTGGACCTGAAAAAGCTATGTCAGAGATACCTATTCTGCACATCTCCAAATGAGTTAAAATTTTACGGAGATTTATTTTGGAATAAATAAAAAATATTGAAAGAAAGAAGTACCAGAGGGGCCACCCAGGTGCCCACGAGGCACCAGGGCGCGCCACCCCCTCAGGCGCGCCCTGGTGGCTTGTGGGGTCCCTGGCCAGCCTCCGGTGCCCATTTTCTGGTATATAAGCCCATTTGCCCTAAAAAAAATAAGAAGACTTTTGGGACGGTGCGTCGCTGTCTCGAGGCGGAACTTTGGCAGGAGTACTTTTGCTCTTCGGCGGAGCGATTTCGCCGGGGTTACTTCCCTTCGGGAGGGGAAAATCGAAGCCATCGACATCACCAACGATCCTCTCATCGTGGGAGGACCAATTTTCATCAACATCTTCAACAGCACCATCTCATCTCAAACCCTAGTTCATCTCTTGTATTCAATCTTTGTTTCAAAACCTCAGATTGGTACCTGTGGGTTGCTAGTAGTGTTGATTACATCTTATAGTTGATGCTATTTGGTTTATTTGGTGGGAGATTATATGTTCAGATTCAATATGCTATTCAATACCCCTCTGATCTTGGACATGAATATGATTTGTGAGTAGTTACTTTTGTTCTTGAGGACATGGGAGAAGTCTTGTCATAAGTAATCATGTGAATTTGGCATTCGTTCGATATTTTGATGATATGTATGTTGTTGATTCTCTTAGTGGTGTCATGTGAACGTCGACTACATGACACTTCACCATCTTTGGGCCTAAGGGAATGCATTGTTGAGTAGTAATTAGATGATGGGTTGTTAGAGTGACAGAAGTTTAAACCCTAGTTTATGCGCTATTCCGTAAGGGGCTGATTTGGATCCATATGTTTAATGCTATGGTTAGAGTTATCTTAATTCTTCTTTCGTAGTTGTGGATGCTTGCGAGAGGGGCAATCATAAGTGGGAGGCTTGTTCAAGTAAGAACAGCACCCAAGCACCGGTCAACCCACATATTAAATTATCAAAGTAGCGAACGCGAATCAAACAAACATGATGAAAGTGACTAGATGAAATTCCCATGTGTCCTCGAGAACGCTTTGCTTATTATAAGAGATCGTTCCGGCTTGTCTTTTGCTACAAACAGGATTGGGCCACCTTGCTGCACTCTTGGTTACTATTTCTACCTGTCACTTGTTACAAATTATCTTGTTATCAAACTACTCGTTACCGATAATTTCAGTGCTTGCAGAAAATACCTTGCTGAAAATCGCTTGTCATTTCCTTCTGTTCTTCGTTGGGTTCGACACTCTTACTTATCGAAAGGACTACGATTGATCCCCTATACTTGTGGGTCATCAAGACTCTTTTCTGGCGCCATTGCCGGGGAGTGAAGCGCCTTTGGTGAGTGGAATTTGGTAAGGAAACATTTATATTACGTGCTGAAATTTACTGTTATTTGTCACTATGGAAAGTAATCCTTTGAGGGGTTTGTTCGGGGTATCTTCACCTCGAACGGAAGCACAAATAGTTGCTCCTCAACCTACTGCACCTACTGAAAATATTTATTATGAGATTCCTCCAGGTATGATAGAGAAAATTTGTGAATTGTTTAAGCTTGCAGGTTTATCCGGAGATAGAGTTAAGAGGAAAGTATTTCCTTTATCTTTGGAGGGAAAGGCATTGACATGGTATAGGCTATGTGATGATACTGATACATGGGACTGGAATCGGTTGAAACTGGAATTCCACCAGAAATTTTATCCTATGCATTTGGTTCATCGTGATCGGAATTATATATATAATGTTTGGCCTCGTGAAGGAGAAAGCATCGCTCAAGCTTGGGGGAGGCTTAAGTACATGATGTACACATGCCCCAATCATGAGCTCTCAAGAGAAATTATCTTACATAATTTTTATGCTCGGCTTTCTCATGATGATCAAACCATGCTCGATTCTTCTTCTACTGGCTCCTTTATGAAGAAAACTATTGAATTCAGATGGGATCTTCTGGAAAGAATTAAATGCAACTCTGAAGATTGGGAACTCGATAAAGGTAATGAGTCAGGTATAATACTTGAGTTCGATTGTGTTAAATCTTTTATGGATACCGATGCTTTTCGTAAGTTTAGCACTAAATATGGACTTGAGTCTGAGATAGTAGCTTTCTTTTGTGAATCATTTGCTACTCATGTTGATCTCCCTAAGGAGAAGTGGTTTAAATATCATCCCCCTGTTAAAGAAAAGATTGAGGAACCTGTTAGTGTTAAAGAAGAAACAATTGTTTACCATGTTAATCCAGTTGTGCCTACTGCTTATATTGAGAAACCACCTTTTCCTGTTAGGATTAAGGAACATGCTAAAGTTTCAACTGTGGTTAACAAAAGTAATATTAGAGCACCTAGACCCTCTGAACAAATTAAAGTTGAACCTAATGTTGCTATGGTTAAAGATCTCTTGGTCGATAATATAGATGGGCATGTTATTTACTTCTGTGATGAAGCAGCTAGAATTGCTAAACCAGATCCTAAAGATAAAAACAGACCTGTAGTAGGCATGCCTGTTGTCTCTGTTAAAATAGGAGATCATTGTTATCATGGCTTATGTGATTTGGGTGCTAGTGTGAGTGCTATTCCATTTACCTTATATCAATAAATTATGAATGATATTGCACCTGTTGAAATAGAGGACATTGATGTTACTATTAAGCTTGCAAACAGAGATACCATTACACCGCTTGGGATCGTTAGAGACGTTGAAGTCTTGTGTGGAAAAATAAAATATCCTACTGATTTTCTAGTCCTCAGTTCTCCACAAGATGATTTTTGTCCCATTATATTTGGTAGACCTTTCTTGAACACTGTTAATGCCAAGATTGATTGCGCTAAAGAAACTGTTAGTGTTAATTTTGGTGGTATGTCTCATGCGTTTAATTTCTCCAAGTTTCGTAGACAACCTCCTGATAAAGAATTGCCTAGTAAAGATGAAATTATTGGTCTTGCTTCTATTGCCGTACCTCCTACTGATCCGTTAGAACAATATTTGCTAGACCATGAAAATGATATGCATATGAATGAAAGAAATGAAATAGATAGGATGTTCTTTGATCAACCACCTATCCTTAAACACAATTTGCCTGTTAAAACTCTTGGAGGCCCTCCTCCACCTAAGGGTGACCCTGTATTTGAATTGAAACAATTGCCCGATACATTGAAATATGCTTATCTTGATGAAAAGAAGATATATCCTGTTATTATTAGTGCTAACCTTTCAGAGCATGAAGAAAATAGATTACTGAAAACTCTGAGGAAGCACCGAGCTGCTATTGGATATACTCTTGATGATCTTAAGGGCATTAGTCCCACTCTATGTCAGCACAAAATTAATATGGAGCCTGATGCTAAACCAGTTGTCGACCACCAATGACGATTAAATCCTAAGATGAAAGAGGTGGTAAGAACCGAAATATTAAAGCTTCTGGAAGCAGGTATAATCTATCCCATAGCTGATAGTAGATGGGTAAGTCTCGTTCATTGTGTCCCTAAGAAAGAAGGTATCACCGTTGTTCCTAATGATAAAAATGAACTCATTCCACAAAGAATTGTAACTGGTTATAGGATGGTAATTGATTTTAGAAGATTAAATAAAGTTACTAGAAAAGATCATTACCCCTTACCTTTTATTGATCAAATGTTAGAAAGATTGTCTAAACATACACACTTTTGCTTTCTTGATGGATATTCTGGTTTCTCTCAAATACCTGTATCACAAGCCGACCAAGAGAAAACCACCTTTACTTGTCCTTTTGGAACTTATGCTTATAGACGTATGCCTTTTGGTTTATGCAATGCACCTGCTACTTTTCAAAGATGTATGACTGCTATATTCTCTGACTTTTGTGAAAAGATTGTTGAGGTTTTCATGGATGATTTTTCCGTTTACGGAACTTCTTTTGATGATTGCTTAAGCAACCTTGATCGAGTTTTGCGGAGATGTGAAGAAACTAATCTTGTCCTGAATTGGGAGAAGTGCCACTTTATGGTGAATGAAGGTATTTTCTTGGGGCATAAAATTTCTGAAAGAGGTATTGAAGTTGATAAAGCTAAGGTTGATGCTATTGAGAAAATGCCATGTCCTAAAGATATTAAAGGTATAAGAAGTTTCCTAGGTCATGCTGGTTTCTATAGAAGGTTTATTAAAAACTTCTCTAAAATTTCTAGGCCTCTTACTAATCTCTTGCAAAAAGATATTCCATTTGTTTTTGATGATGATTTTGTAGAAGCCTTTGAAACACTTAAGAAAGCCTTAACCACTGCACCTATTGTTCAACCACCTGATTGGAACTTGCCTTTTGAAATTATGTGTGATGCTAGTGATTATGCTGTTGGTGCTGTTCTAGGACAGAGAGTTGATAAGAAATTAAATGTTATCCATTATGCTAGTAAAACTCTAGATAGTGCTCAAAGAAATTATGCTACTACTGAGAAATAATTTCTAGCAGTTGTGTTTGCATGTGATAAATTCAGATCTTACATAGTTGATTCTAAAGTAACTATTCACACCGATCATGCTGCTATTAAATATCTTATGGAAAAGAAAGATGCTAAACCTAGACTCATTCGGTGGGTTCTATTGCTACAAGAATTTGACTTGCATATTATTGATAGAAAGGGAGCTGAGAATCCCGTAGCAGATAATTTGTCTAGAATGGAAAATGTTCTTGATGACCCACTTCCTGTTAATGATTATTTTCCTGATGAACAATTAGCTGTTATAAATGCTTCTCGTAATACTCCTTGGTATGCGGACTATGTGTCATGCCCAATATGCGATCCTATCCTAGAGGGACTCGGAGGCCCCACCAGGGATAGAAGCGCATATCGAAGACGCTTGCAAGGTGGATATCATTACATCGTACCATGTACAGAATAGATGGGGATACATACAAATACATACAGTCATCACAGGAATACATCAATACATAGCAAACACCAGACATAAGAGCGGAATCCGACTACGGATGAAACACAAACGAAAAACACGAACGACATCCACCCTGCTAGCCCAGGCTGCCGACCAGGAACCTATCCCAAGATCGACGAAGAAGAAGAACTCCAAAAGCAAACACGCATCGCTCTCACGTCAAATCATCGCGTTACCTGTACCTGCACCTGTTGTTGTAGTAATCTGTGAGCCACGAGGATTCAGCAATCCCATAACCATGGGTAGCAAGACTATCAAAGCTTAAATGGGTATGGAAGGGTAAGGTGGTGAGGTTGCAGCAAGCACTAAGCATTGTATGGTGGCTAACTTACGAGTACAAGCATAAGAAGAGTAATCTACGCATAACGGTCGCAAACTAATAATGATCCATAAGTGATCCTGAACACCTACTTACGAGTCAAACATAACCCCACCATGTTCTCTTCCCGAACTCCCTTGAAAAGAGACAATCACGGTTATGCACGCGGTTGGTGTATTTTAATTAGGATTAGTGTCAAGTTCTCTACAACCGGAGGTTATAAATTTCCAAGTCGCCACATAACCGCGGGCACGGCTTCGCGTAAGATTTAACCCTGTAGGGGTGCTCCAAGTAGTCCATTATAAATTACCACACGCATCCGATGGAACATCCTCACACCATTATAACACGATGCTTACGATAAGGAATCCCGGTGGACAAGCCACTCGTAACAGGTAAAACTAAACCAGCAAGACCTCCCGGTGAGCCAGATCCGTGTCTAGAGCCGCGCGCACTCTATCTACGGGCATCATCCGTCT
Organism: Elymus sibiricus; assembly: GCA_039707655.1. Lineage (NCBI taxonomy): Eukaryota > Viridiplantae > Streptophyta > Magnoliopsida > Poales > Poaceae > Elymus > Elymus sibiricus. Next base: position 288,026,390 of record CM077676.1, read on the forward strand.
ATGCTAAGTGGACGGTAGCCAAAAGAACCCGAGTTGCCCCGAGGCGGCTCCGCCGACTGCTAGGTAGGTGGACCAACGGTTGTGTTTTGCCGCTGGCCCGAGTTATGTTGGAATTAAAAGAGTCCCCGAGGTGGCGACCCTCTATGCATTTAATTATTAGGTTCATGTTGGCAAATGTTAAAACCAATGTTGGGCCTTGCTGGAGAAGTCTTAGCCTAAAACGAATGGACAGGGGGGTTTCCATATGCCCCACATGTGTTAGAAGCTCTCAACATGGAACATAACACCGGTATTACGGAAACTAGGGCGGCATGAGTGGAACAAAACACCAGGCAAAAGGCCGAGCCTTCCACCCATTACCAAGTATATAGATGCATTAATTAAATAAGAGATATTGTGATATCCCATGATATCCATGTCCCAACATGGAACAACTGCAACTGCACCTGCAACTAGCAACGTTATAAGAAAGGGGCTGAGCAAAGCGGTAACATAGCCAAACAACGGTTTGCTGGGTAAGGTTGGTTAGAGGCTGTATCATGGCATATGAGAGGCTGACATATATATGGTAGGAAGCGTGACATAGCGATAGCAACGAGACAACTAGCAAGCAAAGATAGTAGAGATATCCAAGGTCATGATCATCTTGCCTGAAATCCCGCTAGGAAGAAGATCGAATCCATGAACAAGACGAACACGCGTAGTCGAACGAATCCTCACACTTTGCAACATAACCGGGACTATCGAGAAGAAGCACAACCGGAAAGAAGCAAACAACATGGTAAACACACAAGCATAAACATGGCATGATGCACAACCAAGTATGATGCATGTCAAGTTTAAATAGGCATGGCATGACAAAATGCAACAATCAAATACTACACATTAAGTGAAGCTCAATATGCAACAAGTTGCATATTGAGGAAACTTCACACTCAAATATTTTAGTTCACTCCCGTTTATGTACATGACAAGATTAAATTTTGTTAAACATGGCAAGAGGTGAAGCATAAGCAATCCTTACAACTAAGCAAGTTTAAATGAGGCCGGAAACACAAACAACAATTCCGGGAAATCCCCATATGCAAATTTCGAAATTGGTACTGTTCTGAACTAAAAACCATTTTAATGTTGTTAAACAGCAAAAGAAAGTGCACCATGTTAATCTACACATTTTTCTAGTCAAGTTACGTATGTAGATCATTTAATTTAGAGCTACGGTCTAGAAGATACGAGCTAAACAAGTTTAACATGGCAATAATGCAAAATGCATGCAAACATCAACCACCAACACTCAAATCAAGGATGCAACATGACATTATGAAACTACACCCAAATCTAAGCAAGATTTATGTAGGACATGATCAAAACGGAGCAACGGTTCAACAATTACAACCAACACAAATTATAACAACAATCTGTCCAAAACAGCAACATAGCACTTTGCAAACATCAAAACAACATGCTACAGTGCTAGAACATGGCATCAAATGGCACATCATGATAGTACATAGCATGGAGCTCAAATCATTCAACATGGGCATAAACATAGGAGCAACAGATTAATTACTATGATTTTTGCAAAATGGAACATTCTGTTAACAGGTTGACAGATTTAACATGATGGCAACTTGAGAGCAACAAAGAGACATGCTACAGCAAGACTACATAGCAACCAAGGGCATGGCATCAAAGTACACATTGCATAGACCAAATCACATGAAGGAATCCTATGCATATGAGCTATAGATTAGTGGCAACCATCAAGCAAAGTTGGCAAGTTTTATCACACACAACTTTTACTCAGAACAACAACATTAACTAGGCATGTTTACAAGCTCATGGCACTCACATCAAGGCATATCATGGCCTGAAATAAATACTAGTAGCAAGAAGACATGAAAATGCTCCAAAGTCATGTTGACAAGTTGCTTATATGGTGCATGTATTAAATCACACAAAAATGACAAAGTGACACATATTAACAGTTTTCTGCAGTTAACAGCATGATGCACTTTTGGAACAGAGATTAACGCATGTAGATGAATCCTAATATGAATGCAACAGCAACCATCATGTAGAGCATGAAGAGAAGATCATTTTACATATAAAGTTCATCTCCATCTGACAAACATGCACAAAGATACCATCATCACAAAATGCATACATGATGCTGAAAAATCTGAGTACCCAGCACGAAAACGGGATGGTGTGGTTCCAAATCGTGTTTGGCTCGCGGGATCCGGGACGAGCTAGATCTGGGACGGAAGTGGACGGAGGGATCCAGGTCGAAGGTTGAAGAAGGCCATGGCATTCTGCGGCGCTCGGGCTCCGGCGACACGGGGAGATGGCGTGGAGGCGCGGATCCGGACGTGCGGAATCCATTCCCGACGACGAGGAGGCCTGGGGCGGCGCGGACGTGGAGATCGGGGGTGGCCATGGTGCTCCTGCGAGGTTCTAGAGAGAGACAGAGATCGTGAGAGAGAGATGGAGAAGAAGAGAAATGAAGGGAAGGGAAGAGGAGAGGGGTCCCGACGTGGTCGCCGGCGGCGGACGGCATCGAGGTCCGGCGCGGGGACAAGGCGAGGAGGCCGGCCGGAGGTGGCGCGCGGGCAGGGAGCTTGGCTCCTCTCGTGGCTGCGCACGCTCGAGCGAAGCGGCGGCGTACGGGCGGCTCGGACCCAGATGGGCTCGGGCGGGCCTGCTTCGGGCTCCGCGGGCCTGCGCGGTGGAGGCTGGCTGGGACGCGGCGGCGCGCCCGATCTGGAGCCGCCAAGTGGCGAGGAGGGGGTTGGTCGGCACCGGATTTCGAGGAGGGGAATGTGGTGGCGGCGGCTGTGGGATAGGGTTAGGGGCTAGGCTAGGTTTGTCCAGATTAGGAAGGGATTCATCTGCTATTTATAGCAGGTAGGCAATAGGAGGTGATTAGGGGTTGATTTGGAACCCTCTGATGACGATCGAACGGCTCCGGTCGAGGGGATAGTATAGGTGGGCTAGGTGGGCTGTGCTAGATGGCATTGGGCTGAGAAGAGATGGGAGTTGGTAGCCCGGCAACACTTTGAAATACCGGAAACGTTCGATAATATGACCGGCTATAGTGCCGCTATAGTTTAACCGTTGGGGTATCAAACGGACTCCGAATGGAACGAAATTTGGCAGGCAATATAACAAGACCGCACGCCAACTTTCAACCCATTCCGAGAACATTTTTATCCCACTTATAAAATAATATTTCGGAGGTGCCGCGGGCACGTGCGAGTGTGTCGGGTCTCGAAACGGACAACGGAAAGAACATGGAGAATGACAACTACGAACGGATGCAAGTTTTATGAAAAACATGTGGATGAAATGCACACGATGACATGGCAAAGTGCAACAAGCAAACGAATCACACGACAACGACGGAAATAAATGGAAGGAATCTGGAGCATCGGTCTCGGGGCGTCACACTATGTTAATTATATTGTTGCTAAATTTATACCACCTAGTTTCACATACCAACAAAAGAAAAAGTTCTTCTTTGATTTAAGACATTACTTCTGGGATGACCCACATCTTTATAAAGAAGGAGTAGATGGTATTATTAGACGTTGTATACCTGAGCATGAACAGGAACAAATCCTACGGAAGTGTCATTCCGAGGCTTACGGAGGACACCATGCGGGAGACAGAACTGCACATAAGGTATTACAATCTGTTTTTTATTGGCCTACTCTTTTCAAGGATGCTCGTAAGTTTGTCTTATCTTGTGATGAATGTTAGAGAATTGGTAATGTTGGTAGACGTCAGGAAATGCCTATGAATTATTCACTTGTTATTGAACCATTTGATGTTTGAGGATTTGATTATATGGGACCTTTTCCTAAATCCAATGGGTATACTCATATTTTAGTTGTTGTTGATTATGTTACTAAGTGGGTAGAAGTTATTCCAACTAGTAGTGCTGATCATAACACTTCTATTAAAATGCTTAAAGAAGTTATTTTCCCGAGGTTCGGAGTCCCTAGATATTTAATGACTGATGGTGGTTCACATTTTATTCATGGTGCATTCCGTAAACTGCTTGCTAAATATAATGTCAACTATAGAATTGCATCTCCCTATCACCCTCAATCTAGTGGTCAAGTCGAATTGAGCAATAGAGAAATAAAATTAATTTTGCAAAAAACTGTCAATAGATCTAGAAAGAATTGGTCTAAGAAACTTGACGATGCATTATGGGCTTATAGATCTGCTTATAAAAATCCTATGGGTATGTCTCCTTATAAAATGGTTTATGGAAAAGCATGTCATTTACCTCTTGAGTTAGAACATAAAGCATATTGGGCAATTAAAGAACTCAATTATGATTTTAAACTTGCTGGTGAAAAGTGGTTATTTGATATTAGCTCACTAGATAAATGGAGAACCCAAGCTTATGAAAATGCCAAATTGTTTAAAGAAAAAGTTAAAAGATGGCATGATAGAAGAATTCAAAAACGGGAATTCAAAGTGGGTGAGTATGTTCTATTGTACAATTCTCGTTTGAGATTCTTTGCAGGAAAACTTCTCTCTAAATGGGAAGGACTGTATATCATCGAAGAAGTTTATCGCTCCGGAGCCATCAAAATAAACAACTCCGAAGGCACTAATCCGAGAGTGGTGAATGGGCAAAGAATCAAGCACTATATTTTAGGTACTCCCATTAATGTTGAAACTAATATTATTGAAACAATTACACCGGAGGAATACATAAGAGAGACCTTCCAGAACACTCCAGAACCCTAAAAAGGAAGAGGTATGTGATACGGTAAGTAAACCGACTCCAAAAATTCCATAAAAATATTTTCTGTCAGTTTTGAAATATTAGAAAAAAATACAAAAATAAGAAACAGCCGAGGGGACCCACGAGGTGCACACGAGGCACCAGGGCGCGCCACCCCCCCAGGCGCGCCCTGGTGGCTCGTGGGCCCCTCGTGAGCCTTCCCGACTCCATTTTCTCCTGGAATACTTGTTTTGCAAGATAAAAATTCTTTATATATACTCCCGGACGTTTTGACCACCGTATCGCAAAAATATTCTCTGTTCTTGTTTCATGCTATTTTTCTGACAGATCCGAAAGTATGTCATCTCAAGACTCAGATGGAGAAAGCTTCGTATCGCACTATGTTACAAATCCAAGGATCTATTGTGATATAGACCCCTATGGATGGTCCGCGGAGGAGGAGCCAGATGCCAACATGAAGGGAACGGAAGACACGAGCTCGGATGAAGAAGATGCCCCTCTACCTCAACCGGGAGATATGCATGTGGAGTTCAAGAAGTCGAGCCTCCCAAACATAGTAAACAAATCTAAGATCCAATTTATCCCTTTCCGTCTTCTACAGGAAAACAAGAACGTATTGTGTGAGAAGATAGTGGAGCTTGAGCAAGAAATTAGCAAGTTAAAGGAAGAAAACTATGTTCTCAAGCGGAAACTGAAGGACAAGCCCACCACTTCACCACCACCACCATCACCGAAGAAGGAAACTTGAGTACATGGGTATGGGCACTCCCCTTGGCTTGTGCCAAGCTTGGGGGAGGTGCCCCGGTATCTTATCACCATCACTTTTATTATCTTTACCTATTTTTAGTTCGATCCTTAGTTATTTCATGATCTAGTTGAATAAAAGTTTAGTATGATCTATTTTTGAGTGCTAGTTTTGTGATCTATCTATCTATGTAATTGAGTTGAGAGTTATATAATAAAAAGTAGTTTGAGCTTTTACTTCTTTACTTTTATGTTTCAATCCTAGCAATGAAAATAATGAAAAGGATCATATGCTAATCTTATGGAAAGTAATGACATTACATAAAGAAAAGTATAAGTGGTAAAATTTATTGAAAGTTAACAAACATAGCATTGGTCAATGATGCAATTCATGAAAAAATTAATAAGGGAAGAGAAGATTCACATGCAAATGCACTATCTTGGACATCTTTTATGATTGTGAGCCCCCATTAAGTATTTTATGTCAAATTGTTGACGTTGGACAAGGAAGACAACGTAATGAATTATGTTTGCTTATATTCACATAGAAGCTATATTGTCATAGATCCTCCAATATGTGGTGCTTGCTCAATATCTTTGCTAGCCAAAAATCCGCACCAAGTAGAGATACTACTTGTGCATCAAAAACCCTTAAACCCAGTTTCATGTCATTAGAGTCCACTATATCTACCTATGGATTGAATAAGATCCTTCAAGTAAGTTGTCATCGGTGCAAAAAGCAATAAAAATTGCCTCTAAATATGTATGAACTTTTATTGTAAGGGAAAATAAGCTTTGTACGAACTTGTGATGGCAAAGAAATAAAAGCGACGGACTGCATAATAAAGGTTACTATCATAAGGGACAATATAAAATGACGTTCCTTTGCATTAAGAGCTTGTGCATCCAACAACAAAAAGCGCATGACAACCTCTGCTTCCCTCTGCGAAGGGCCTATCTTTTACTTTTATGTATTTACTTTTTATGCAAGAGTCAATAGCATTCTCCTCTATTCCTTTTTATTTTTCTCTTTTGCAAGCATCATGTGGTGGGGAAAGATCTAGGCATATATATCCAGTTGGATATGAGTGATCATGAGTTATTATTGTTGACATCACCCTTGAGGTGAATAAGTTGGGAGGCGAAATTATAAGCCCCTATCTTTCTATGTGTCTGGCTGAAACTTTTTGCTCCATATATATGTTGTGAGTGTTAGCAATAATAGAAGACTAAATGATGGTTGAGTATGTGGACTTGCTAAAAAGCTCCTACATGAGGCCCTTCCTGAAAATATGATGAATTACAATTGCATTGTTGACTGAGAACATAGTTTGTTAGTTTTCAAGAAAGTTTATGCCTTATACTTCGTTGTTGTGATGAATTGTTACTTGTTCATGAGAAATTTTATGATAATGAATATTGCTGTTATAATAATGATCATGATGCTACTATGTCCGTATTTTGTTTTTATCGACACCTCTCTCTCTAAACATGTGGACATGATTATCGATATCGGCTTTCGCTTGAGGACAAGCGAGGTCTAAGCTTGGGGGAGTTGATACGTCCATTTTGCATCATGTTTTACTACTGTTATTTATAGTGTTTTTAATCAATATAATACTTTGTGAAGCAATTCTAATGCCTTTTCTCTCTTAATATGCAAGATTTACACAAGGAGGGAGATTGCCGGCAGCTGGAATTCTCAACCTGAAAAAGGTATGTCAGAGATACCTATTCTGCACATCTCCAAATGAGCTGAAACTTCACGGAGATTTATTTTGGAATAAATAAAAAATATTGGAAGAAAGAAGTACCAGAGGGGGCCACCCAGGTGCCCACGAGGCACCAGGGCGCGCCACCCCCCCAGGCGAGCCCTGGTGGCTTGTGGGGCCCCTGGCCAGCCTCCGGTGCCCATTTTCTGGTATATAAGCCCATTTGCCCTAGAAAAAATAAGGAGAAGACTTTTGGGATGGTGCGCCGCCGTCTCGAGGCGGAACTTGGGCAGGAGCACTTTTGCTCTCCGGTGGAGCGATTCTGCCGGGGATACTTCCCTCCGGAGGGGGAAATCGGAGCCATCGATCACCAACGATCCTCTCATTGTGGGAGGACCAATCTTCATCAACATCTTCAACAGCACCATCTCATCTCAAACCCTAGTTCATCTCTTGTATTCAATCTTTGTCTCAAAACCTCAGATTGGTACCTGTGGGTTGCTAGTAGTGTTGATTACATCTTGTAGTTGATGCTAGTTGGTTTATTTGGTGGAAGATTATATGTTCAGATCCAATATGCTATTCAATACCCCTCTGATCTTGGACATGGATATGATTTGTGAGTAGTTACTTTTGTTCTTGAGGACATGGGAGAAGTCTTGTCATAAGTAATCATGTGAATTTGGCATTCGTTCAATATTTTGATGATATGTATGTTGTTGATTCTCTTAGTGGTGTCATGTGAACGTCGACTACATGACACTTCACCATCTTTGGGCCTAAGGGAATGCATTGTGGAGTAGTAATTAGATGATGGGTTGCTAGAGTGACAGAAGCTTAAACCCTAGTTTATGCGCTATTCCGTAAGGGGCTGATTTGGATCCATATGTTTAATGCTATTGTTAGAGTTATCTTAATTCTTCTTTCGTAGTTGCGGATGCTTGCGAGAAGGGGTAATCATAAGTGGGAGGCTTGTTCAAGTAAGAACAACACCCAAGCACCGGTCCACCCACATATCAAATTATCAAAGTAGCGAACGCGAATCAAACAAACATGATGAAAGTGACTAGATGAAATTCCCATGTGTCCTCGAGAACGCTTTGCTTATTATAAGAGATCGTTCCGGCTTGTCTTTTGCTACAAACAGGATTGGGCCACCTTGCTGCACTCTTGGTTACTATTTCTACCTGTCACTTGTTACAAATTATCTTGCTATCAAACTACTCGTTACCGATAATTTTAGTGCTTGCAGAAAATACCTTGCTGAAAATCGCTTGTCATTTCCTTCTGCTCCTCGTTGGGTTCGACACTCTTACTTATCGAAGGGACTACGATTGATCCCCTATACTTGTGGGTCATCAATTACTTCAAGTATTATGGATCATTCATCTGAATTACTACAAGTATTGAAGTAGATAATCGTAATTTTCTTTTCTTTTCGATCTGTTTAGGCTACTCACATAGGTTGGATCCGTCCAATCTACACTTCTCTTCATTGGCGGTCATTGATGTTCTGGTGTGTTCGTCCTTTGGAGCCTTAGCACAACGACTTTCTGATTGTCTACTACAACAATGCTTGCCCGGCTCCAGTGAGAGGCGATGATGGCGACACGCCTTCGGCTTGCTCGAGTGCTGATAGTCGTCGTAAGGTGGTCTATGGACATGAATGTATTTTATTTTATTTTATTTTATTTCTGGTGTTCTTTGTACTCTCGTGATGTTTGATAAATAGATCGGAAGCCCCCCCCCCCCCCCAGAAAAAGCCCCACATAATACTCGGTTCTAATTGGTTTCTTCCTCCATTGTGTATAAAGATGTTATCTAAGTATTTGCTTTCATGGTGTTTAAATCCACTACATATGCTTGATTGTGCACATATGATGGTTCAAATACTTGGTTTTCTTTGGCTATTTGCGTCAGGGGCGCAGCGGGTCATCTATATGTCGACGACTACATGTTTTGGTCTTACATACCAGAAGATAAAAAAACTCACCCACAGGCTGGAAGACTAGGGCTAATATATATGGTCTAAATATTCTAATAAATATACTAAACCTAGGTAGGTTTCTTTTACCTGTTTTTTTTTTTGACTTTTTTCTATCAGTCAAAAACCGACCAATGGGAGGCCGCCACGCTAATTACTGGGGGACGCAGGCGTGTACGCTTCTTGGGTGTCTCTAGCGATTTGCCCTAGGATAGCAGTTCCGGTCAATCATGCATTTTGTCTGGAGATTCTGTCGGGCGGTGGCCTTTTGGTTTTTAGCGGCTGCATGCATGCACATGCACCGGTGGGCGGTGGCCTTCCGTACGTGACTTTGACTAGGTGTGGTGCGGCATGGTTAGAGCAAGTATAATAAGCTTATGTAAGCGGGCTATAAGAGTTAAAATATTATATTTTTGTTGACATGGATGAGAGAGAAGAGGAGAGAGAAGAGGAGCCGGCTACAGAATAAAAGCCAGCTGCAACACGTGCTCCTAGGCACTATGTGAGAGTGGGACGTGGGCCATGCATTAATGAAGTAGCACATCTTTACATCTAACTATTGTACGCGCCGGCTATAACCTTGGCTATAGATGACATGTCATCAGCATATAGCCATCAACTGGCTGTACTATTAACCATGCTCTTATCTGCTTCTGATTTTTTTGCTAGGGTGCATGCAGTGGCCGCCATGATTTCTGGATCTCTCGATCATCTTCCTTTTTCTGGAAACTTTCTTCTAATCCCGTGCATGACTCATCCACCGCCGTATCAGCCTATAAAAAGGCTCTCCGCTTCAGGATACAAGCAGTCAAGTGAGGGTCTGTTGGCGAGGAGGATCGCCATTGTCTTCTGCTGCTCGCCAGCACGACTCTCCAATGACCGGCCCTCAAATTCAGGCAAGCTGGACTTCACCGGCGAGGCCCTCTTGTGTGCGTCTTCTTCTCCACCTGGGCGTCTTAGGCAGGAGGCACGGCAGCAGCAGGGCACGACGGTGACCCGGCTAACGACTGGATGTGGCAGCTGAGGGAGGCCTCCGGCCAGCGGTGATGCCGGCGTTCGGCGAGGTGGCGGCGCGCGGCGTGGCTCGCAGCGCTAGCTCGCGCAGTCGTACTCCATGACCATGATGACGGCTGTCACAAGGCAAGCACACCACTGCGGTGGGAGCACAAGGCCATGGCCCATGAAGGGGCTCACATAGCGCGACGTATGTGCAGCCGTGCAGGTGGCTCGCAGCTCGGCCGTGAGCGATGTGCGTCAGCAGAACTCACGTGTAGCATGGCGGTGCGCGGCCAGGCGGAGCTCGTGGCGCAACGGCGACTGGTGCATGCGCGTGGTGGCCCGTGAGTGACGTTCCACGCCTCCTCTCCCAGCCCTCCCCGTCCTAGCGCCGAGATTCCAGCTCTTCTCCCGGCGCCGTCCCTATTCCCGTCTCCTCTCCGCGTGACCCAGCTGATGGCGTATGCAGCAACCATCGACGATGGCGTATGCAGCAACCATCGACGATGGCGCATGGAGGGCACTAAGGCGGCGGCAGCGGCGGAGGCTACCAATAGCAACACAAGTCGTGGAGCGGCCGCGGGGTTGCCGTTCCAGCCATCGGCATCCTCTTCTGTGTCCCGACCATCGAGGAGGACTGCCACGACTACTGTGGCTCCTCTTCGTCTGCACTATGCAAGGATGGGGGTCGTCTGCGTTGTGCAAGGATGGCACATCGGGAGGTGCAGTCAACTAGGTCGCCGCACCCCTCCTCATCGATGCTCTTCGATCTGAATATGGTGAGAGCCGCGGCTGTCGACAACATGGGCAGAGCTTCGACATGCTGCTCCACCTCGCCGGCTCATGCCTCATCGGACCCCCCTATCACCGGCCTCCATGTTCCCTCTTGGCACCGGACCCATATCCCCTCTGCGTAACCGAGACGGTGGCGCATGCAATAGAGTCGAGGTCGTGTCCGTGCGGGATGCGGAACTCCGGCCGCGGCGGCGCGCCGTCCTCGCCGTCATCGTGAGACCATGAGGTGGTGTTCTCCACCTAAGCTCACCCAGCCCGCATGCATCTTGAGATCGCAGCCGTCGCGTCGACCTTGCGCCTATCTTCGGCACCGCGCCGTTTCCGGCCCGTGCCATCGCCGTGGGGATCTGTCGCCTCCGGTAGATCAGCGCCGAAGCCCTCGCAAGGAGTGCTCCAGCTTCCTGTCGATTCGCCTCCACTTGAACTGCACGACGGTGAGCGCACGACGGTTGTCTTCTCCTCACTCTCCTGTCGTGCGCCCTGCTACCGCGTTCGCTGTGTCGCGTGCGTGCAGGGCTTACGTGCTGCTGCTGCTGCCTGTGTGATGTGTTGGCTTGATGCATGTGTGTACTAGCCAGGTGATGGTCTTACACTGGATCCGTATACGGATGGTGTAGATATTTCTTAGTAACTTTAGTACATGGCTCTTCGTTTCTTATCAGAAGCAAACTCGCGACAATGATGCATAGCTCCTGAAAATCAGGGGCCATATTGCATTTTTATATAAGTCACCGGTGTTGCTTTATTTATTTATTAATTCACTGTTGATCGCACTATTGTATTATTCTTTTCAGAGAAATATCAAATGAAGGGAAAGGCTATTGGTTTGTATTATCCAATCTAAACCTGTTTTGATAATCTCTAATTTATATTCTATTGCCTCGTTGTACGAGTCATTAAATTTCCTATCTTGGAATAGCAGTTCTAGGTTAAGGAGGCTGTAAACAATATGAAGAGTTGATAGAAAGCATCATTTTAATGTTATGTCATTCTTTTTTTTTATGAACCAGGTATTGATGATCATTTGGAAGATGCTGAGCTTGCACGGGCTCTGCAAGAAAGTCTGAAAAATGAACATCCTCTTTGTCAGACTGTTCTATTGGGAGTGGTGTTCTCATATGGCACTTCTGTTTAATGACCTTTGGTTGCAGCTATTTTCCTTTTTTCAACAAATAACTTAAGAGTAGAAAAAAATTCAGACGACTACACTATTTGCTTAATGTAATTAAATCCAAGACATAGAATAGAACCAAAGAGGCCATTATGTGTATATTTAGTGGCTATAACAGTGTGATAATTATGGAGAACTATGAATAAACAAATCAACAACAATTGGTTCATAGGTGCTCCATTTACCAAAATCGAGTGAACAGTAAACAGGCCTCAACAGGCATAGCTTCAGGGAGATACTTACTCTTGAATGTATTCTGATATATTTGTCCACTTTTGGATTTTGTCTAACCTTTTAGGCATGATTGTCAATATAGTTTTATTTCGATGTAAGATTTTATAAATGATGTCATTGTCACTCCTAAAACATTTATGGATGTTCATCACCCTTCTGCGTCATTAATTATTTTGTGTCTCTTTTGAAACAAGGCAAGCTTCTACTCATTCACCCAATTATTGACGGTTGACACATGTTTCTTAACTTGGCATTGATGGTCATCTATTGTTTTATTTGCTTGTATGCATTTGAGGAATCGTTCAACGCATTTGCAATATTGTATGGTTTGCTGCTACCATCTTTGTTTCCACAAATGTTGCACTATGCTCATGTACCAGGCTATCAAAAGAAGTGAGTCCACATTCCATGGCATTATTTTCGTCAATTTTGACCTGAATGTACATAAGAAAATATTTGTCCAGCGGTAATTTCAAACCTATCCAGTAAAGGATCCAATATCCAGTGTTTGCATATTTGAATTTCCAGTGTTTTTTTGGAGGTAGATCTTTGTAACCGTAGGATTTGTAGCAAATTTCCCAAATTCTGTATTTCCAAGAATGCCTTTTCCTCGCAGCCCTTTGAGGAGGATATTTCTCCGGAGAATCATAAGGCAGAAAAGGTGACCATAATTTGTAGTTAACCGCCTAATGGAACTATTAGTATTGTTTTATCCTTCTTATCATGCTCTGCATTGGTTACTGAGAAAATATGATGACACATCAGTTATTTCATGCTGAAACGAGTTCCTAATGTATGCAAATTTCTAGTTTCTCATGGATGTCCATATTCTGAGGAACACATATTATGCTCTTTGTGTAGATGATATGTTTAGAAATTTGTGCACAATCTGGGACTAATCCTTCATGTTGTAGCACTGAATGTACTATTAGCCGGTCAGTTTGTTAAGGTTTTTCAGTCTATTATTCTTATCGGATTTTTGTTGTACATCCCTCTACTCTCATGTACATGTATGTAATTTCGATCTGGGCAATATTTTTCATCATGCAACCTTCTCATCTTCATTTTTCATCGTCTGGCACTCCAGCGATTGTTATCAATCCATGTTTCGACAAAAGATACCCTTCTGCACACTTCACAAGCAGCGTGTAGCTAACCCTATTTAAACTCATCGTCCTCCTACTACATGCACAAGGGCGCAATGACATCCATAAATAAAATTGACATATTCACGAATTCCTGACCTATATACAGCCCAAGGTGATGCATGTAACCCAATAAAGATTTGATTGTATCACCTGTACCCAAAAGAAATATTTGATTGTATCACATGTACCCACAACACCCAGCTACCAAAGATCCATCAATCCGTATACTGGCCCAACACCAGCACACAACCAAGTTCAAGAATTTGGTCAAGTCATTTACTACTTTATCACGGGTACCAACCCTGCGGGAGGGCGAATCAGAACACTGTAGAACATCTACTAAGAAATAAAATCTTCTTTTTTCCTTCATGTATTGCACTCTATTTTCTCAAGCCCACATAGCATCCGTATTGTTCCAAGGTTATGATTATTTTAGCCCACATAAAAAGTAATATACACAAACAATGCAGTACCGCAGACACAAAATGAATACCGAACTAAAGGTGCCAATCTATTTTTCAAGAAAAATCATCAACATAAGAATATTTACCTACGATACAACAACATATATCATTGCCAATAAGCAAGGCGCGGCATGCCGCTGCGCGGGCATCAGCTAGTCTTTTTCTAAAACAAATATAAATAAGCTATCATGAACTGCGCTCATAACTTTGTTTTGGGCTATCATGCTACCATAAACTGTAATATATAGAGCTATGTGTGATCATGCTACCTAAAAATCTATTTCCTTATGCTTCAAAATTTTTATTATCGGTCTTTAAACAAATCTTACTTGCATGGTTTGAATACATGGTTTGCTCTCGCCTTTTGCGCCATTGGCGCAACGGGTCATCTAGTATGAGAACACACAGAAGCAACGGACAGGCTAACAAACAGGGATAACCATCTCTGGATACCGGCAACTGCTTATGTGAACTATTTGAAGGATGTTTCTCGTTAATTGCCCGCAAATGATTATATTTGTATTGCATTTGTATTTGCCTTGTATTTACTAATGACAGACAATGATGACCATTGCTCGCATGCTTGTTGGGCCAGCCAGGGCAACCCAATAGCCGGATCGATAGAAAGCCCGACCACACCCCCCACGGAAAATGACCAGCTTCAGGCACACCAATGGCTATGGTCATGTTGTGTTATTTAACTCTCATCCTTCGCTAGGGCAACCCGTTAAAGAGCATCATACGACCGCATACCGACCAAGGCAACACCAAATCGGCCAAACCAAGCAACATGATCCGACTGGAATAAACCGAGAACCATCTCCTGAACGACCTCCTAACCGGCCACCAACAGCATACACAAAGCGGTCGCAACCTGGAACCGGATGGCAATGACCCTCCATCGGACTGACAACAAGGTAAGAGAGGTGCACACCAAGAGCTGAGTAAGCCGCGGAGCTAGCCACCCGAGGGCTCCCTGGTGAGTTTTTCGTGCCGAGAGAAACGACCATCCAATCCAAGGGAAGAGCACGGCCAAAAGGCACATGCAGCAACGCGCACACCGAACATGATTTCTGGGCAGACCGCGGCGTCCAAAAGCCAGGCAGGCATTTGAAAACACGCCATCCGGCCAAGGGCCAAGACGGGAACATGCCGGGTAGCCAAAGCACCTCCACACAAGGACTAACTCATGCAAGCCGGCCATGAGGGCCATCCGTCCAGGGGTTGTAACAACAAAAGGATGGGCCATCAAAGGCAGACTCCACCAACCAGCTTGCCTGGCAGCGTACAACAGACCCTATGGGTTTGGCACGCCTTTAACATGACAACATACAATATGATGCTAGTTTATCTCGGCTCAGGTGCTCTCATTTGTCTTGGGAAAAAACATAGCCAAATGCAATGGAGAGGCAAAGCAGGATGCATGGAAAGCGTTCCATTGATTTATGGAATGGCAGCCTACAAAGACACTTCTCATGGGACCTTTAAATTCACACTTCGGAATCATGAAGAAAACCGAGAAGTTAAATGGGAATATTATCAATGTTAACTTATGACGAGATATCATGTAACAACATGTTAACCTAAGAGGCCAACTACTGTAACAAGGGCAACCGAGCAGCCTGGTGAACAATTTTTTTTACTATCCCACCTACTTTTCAAGAACGCGCGCCGAGCACACTCGACTGTGCTCCATTGGTACGACATGTTTGGCCGCCTGCCCTGCACCGAACCCATTGCCCAATGACCCCTTCACGTGCTTTTCTCGGGCCGTTGCTGCTACGGGTGTACTGTTGGGCTCCCATACAACTTCTTATCCATAGTTTGCTTCATCGATTGACATGTCTGACAACATGGCAGTTTTGGAGAACCTGCAGAATTTTACAAGTTTTTTTTGCCGGTGGAACCGAGCCTGGGGCACCAGATGCTGTCGTGGTTTTGTTTTCAATGGAATGGACTCATGAGTATGACTAGCAAATATGCCCGTGCGTTGCAACGGAAAAAACAAATCTTTGCACGCTACCTATATATCTTTTTCTAAAACAAATATAAATAAGCTATCATGAACTGCGCTCACAACTTTGTTTTGGGCTATCATGCTACCATACACTGTAATATATAGAGCTATGTGTGATCATGCTACCTAAAAATCTATTTCCTTATGCTTCAAAGATTTTATTATCGGTCTTTAAACAAATCTTACTTGCATGGTTTGAATACATGGTTTGCTCTCGCCTGTTGCGCCATTGGCGCAATGGGTCATCTAGTATGAGAATACACAGAAGCAACGGACAGGCTAACAAACAGGGATAACCATCTCTGGATACTGGCAACTGCTTAGGTGAACTATTTGAAGGATGTTTCTCGTTAATTGCCCGCAAATGATTATATTTGTATTGCATTTGTATTTGCCTTGTATTTACTAATGACAGACAATGATGACCATTGGTCACGTGCTTGTTGGGCCAGCCAAGGCAACCCAATAGCCGGATCGATAGCAAGCCTGACCGCACCCCCACGGCAAATGACCAGCTTCAGGCACACCAATTGCTATGGTCATGTTGTGTTATTTAACTCTCATCCTTCGCTAGGGCAACCCGTTAAAGAGCATCATACGACCGCATACCGACCAAGGCAACACCAAATCAGCCAAACCAAGCAACATGATCCGACTGGAATAAACCGAGAACCATCTCCTGAACGACCTCCTAACAGGCCACCGATAGCATACACAAAGCGGTCGAAACCTGGAAGCGGATGGCAACGACCCTCCACCGGACTGACAACAAGGTAAGAGAGGTGCACACCAAGATTTCCTTTTAGCGCCTTCGTCCGTGGGATCCTTACCCATTACGGGCTTCAGCTTCACCATCTGGCCCCGAGCGGGGTACTCCACTTGTCATGCTTCGTAACTTTCTACGAATGTTTCCTGGGGATACCACCCCATTTTGACCTCTTCAGATACTTTTTTGAAGTGGTTCCCCATTTGAAAGGGGGCAAGATACCTTCCTGTGGCAGTGCGGAGCTTCGACCCCGCCCGGACTCCTGCTACTTTGAGGTGCCCGCCGTTGACGGTCCAGAGCCGTGGGAGCACCGAGGGTTCTACGCCACCGACGTCGCCCATGCCCCTTACGAGGTCGCCATGGCTGTCTTTCCCGATGTCCCATGCCGGCAGGGACCGGGGTGGAGCTCGAAGACAGATTTTGAGTCCAATACCGGCCTCTTGATCTAGGTGGTCTTCGAAATGCGTGAGAAGGGGCTGGCAGACATCCATCTCGTGAAGACGTGGGTGGAGAGGAACATCCCTCCCCTTGGCTCTAGAATGTCTTTCATGTTCGAGTGCAGAGGCCTTGATGACCCAAATTGCCTGCTTCAGAGGGAGCTCCCGGAGAGTGAGGTCGAGGCATGTATGCATCTGATGACCGGTCTCCCCCTCGGGGAGATACACATGGGGGTCACCCTCGAGCCCTTCAACCTGGCGAACCCCTGCTCACTGGTAAGGAGCAAGGTTGACAACATCCTTTGTTTTTCTTTAATTAGCATGTGACGTAGCGCGAGCTTCCCGCAAATTTGCTTTAACTGTGCTCAAATCACAGGCATTCAGTGATCTCGTCTTCAATCCTCCTCAGCCCCGAGGGCCTGCTGCGGCATTGTACACCGTTCAACACGGGCGCATTACCAAGGCTAGCTATGGGCCCGCAGAAACTAGGGCTCCGCACGACGTGAGCCCTGAGGGCTATCTCGGGGCTGCGTCAGTAGAGGTTGCCCCCAAGGCGGGAGGAACCAGAAAGAGGCCAGGCAAGCCGTTGGGTGGCGCGTCGGCGGCGAATGTCGTGCGGTTGCCAACAAGTTTGACTTTCGACTCGACTGAAGGGGTAGACGCACCTTGCACGAGTAATATAGGGCCCATTCTTCCAATTTCTTCGTTTGACCTACACGGACCCACTGAAGGAGGGCTCCTGCTCCTCACAGGTCCCACGGAAGAGGTGCCGCAGCCGGGGGTTCTGTGCCCGTGGCCATTCCGTCTTCGTCACGTGTGATCCAGCTTCCTTTAGGGGAGTGGCCACGCGACACCCCGTCAGTCAGGATTCTAGGGCATCCGTGTCCCTCCAAGCCGTTGCTTGAGGCCACAGGGATGACTACGGTGTTGCTTCACGAGCTTCCTCCCGGTGGTTGTGCCGTGAGCGATGTTCCCTCTTCGTCGGCCTTGCCTCCTGGGGGCGCTTCGGGCAGTCCTCCAGCGCTATGCCATCTGGAGGCCGCTGTTCGCCTAGGAGGAGCATCGAACCGGGCACTATAGGCCACGCTGGAGGATCTTCATCAAGCAGTGGAGGCCAGAACTAAGGTAAGCGGACCTCGCTCTACCCCAGTAGCCCTCGAGCCTTAAGCAGATTGTGTCATAATGTGCTGGAGGTTCTAGTTGTCTGGCCATAGGCCTATGTTGCCCGCACGACGGAACTGAACAGCCAGGCTCAGGAGCTGAGGCGTCAGGTTGTGGCAGAAGAGGAGCGGGTAGCTCGCTTGCGGAGGTCGCTCGTAGACGTCTGATATATCTCCAATGTATCTATAATTTTTTATTGTTTCATGCTATTATATTATCAACCTTGTATGCTTTATATGCAATTTATATCATTTTTGGGAACTAACCAATTAACCTAGTGCCCAGTGCAAGTTTTTGTTTTTGCCTATTTTATTATTTCGCAGAAAAACCATACCAAACGAAGTTCATAGATGATGAAACTTTACGGTGATTTTTTCTGGACCGGAAGGAACCCTAGAAGCTTTGGGGGAGGCTAGAAGATATACGATAGGGCCATAAGCTCACACGGCGCCCCCCCAGGGGGGTGCCACCTTAGCTTGTGGGCCCCTCATAGCTCCATTTGACCTAATTCCAGCGCTATAAATTCCCATAAATCTGGAAACCACTAGAGCGAGACCCAAAACAATTATTCCGCCACCGCAAGCCTCTGTTCTTCTGCGATCCCATCTGGAGGCCTCCACCGGTACTCTGCCGGAGGGAGAATCGATCACGGGGGGCTTCTACATCAACCTTGATGCACCTCCGATGATGTGTGCACTACAAAAAAAAGACACTTCCGTGACATTATGGCCTGAACGAAAACTTTTTCTGTCATGGATATGACACTTCTATGACGATAATTGTGACAAAGGCACGTATCATCATAGATGTGGTGGGCTCCCACTTCTATGACAAAAAATTATGACAAAAAATGGGCTTTTCGTCCTGGGCGGGCTGGAGACGCACCTACATGACATTCTTTAGGCCGTCCATGATGTAAAAAATTGTGGTAGAAGTGAGGGCGAGTTAATTTACGGGGAGTTCCCGGTTACGGTGGGCAATCAATGGGTGGTCAGGCCCGAGCGATGTAGTCGTTTGCGCGTTTCTCTCATACGCGCGCGTGTGTGCGAGCCGTGTTCGCTAACTGAACCCGAGCGAGGCATTCGCTTGCTGAACCCGAGCGATCGATCTCGCCCTCGCACTACGTACTGAACCCGAGCGATCGATCCCTCGCACTACGTACTGAACCCGAACAATCCCTTCACTGCTAACTGAACCCGAGCGATTCCTTTGCTGCTAACTGTACCCGAGCGATTCCTTCGCTGCTAACTGAACCCAATCGATCCCTCTCGCTGCTTACTGAAGCCGATCGAGCTCCTGTGCGAGACGTAGCTAGCCGGTTGTGTTGCCTCTCGATGAATAGTGCCCGTTGCTACCGCGCGTGTGATACGTAGAACGTGTTGAGACTTTGCATCGATCGATCGAGCCCCTTGTGCGAGACGTGTTGAGTTGACCTAGCCGATTGGTTGGCTGTGGATGAACAGTTCCTGTTGTTACCGCCCGCTCGTATGCCCCACCCTAGCCGGTGGGTTGGTTGTGGATGAACAGTACCCTGTCCGTGTGAAGGTGGCTGGGGCTGGATGAACAGGACCCAGATTGATCGAGGAGGCCGTGCCACGGTACGCCACACCCCAGCCAGTTGGGGGTGGATGAACAGTAGCCCGTGGAGGCCGTAGGCAGTTGCGGATGAACAGTAGCCCGTGGAGACTGGAGGAAGTAGACGGTGATGAACAGTAGCCCGTGGAGTCACGTTTTGTAGTACGCCCAGTGGCAGAGACAGGCCTAGGGCAGTTGGGCTACAGCCCTAGGCCTAATAACGGTAGCCTTTGTAGTTTATTCTTAAAAATATACAAAATTACTAGAGTGCATCATTCCAACTAGGTTAGCTCTAGGCGTAATCCAATGCTAGCTCCGTCACTGAGTACGCCACACCCCTCCCAATGAACAGGACCCTGTTTTGACCATAGGTGGTTGAAGAGAAGTCCGTTTCGTCCGTTTTGTGGTACGCCAGACCCCTCCGGATGAACAGGTCCCTGTTTCGACTGTAGGCAGTTGAACAAAAGTCCGTTTCCTCCGTTTTGCGGTACGCTAGACCCCCAACCGATGAACAGGACACCGTTTTGACCATAGGCGGATGAACAGAAGTCCGTTTCCTCTATTTTGCGGTACGCCACACCCCCAGCCGATGAACAAGACCCCGTTTCGGCTGTTCCATCCAAGCCGGTTGGTTCCCGATGAACAAGATGCATTCTGACCCAGTCGGTTGACTCCCGATGAACACGACGTTGTTTCTCCATTCCGACCCAGCCGGTTGGCTATCGATGAACAGGACGCCGTTGCTGCATACCCCCATCGTTGCCTTTCCATGTACACGATCCATGGCCGTACGTATGCACGAGTACGCGTTCGAGACCCCGCCCCTATACGTGACCGTCTTTTTTGTAGCGTGGCTATATTGACGGGACTGCCTGAACTGCTACGTAGGGGGCTCTACTACGACACGTGCCGCTCCTTACACGGCCACGGTTCATGAGACCGATCGACTAGTATGTACATACACGTTTGCGACCAAACAGTATGCTTCGACCTGGTGGGTCCCAATTGTCAGTGGGGAATAAGGAGGCACTTCCTTGCGTGCGAAGATGTCTGGTGGGTCCCAGCTGTTAGGTGGAGGAATCAAATAATTTTGCGCGTAATAAGGAGGCACTTCCTTACGTGCGAAGATGTAGCAGATGGGTCCCAGCTATCAGTCAGACCATTTTTTTGTGCGTGTTATGGGGGAACTTCCTTGCATACGAAGATATAGCTAGTGGGTCCCAACTAGGGCTGGAATTTTAACTCAAAACTCGTGAGCTAAACGAGTAGCTCGTGACTCGGCTCGACTCGACTCGAACTCGGTGACTAACGAGTCGAGTCGAGTTTTAATCTGAGATCATTAACAAAACGAGTTTAACAAGCCGAGCTAACGACTTACTCGTTTAGCTCACAAAGCTCGTTAATCAGAAGGGACGTGAGATAAGTATCAATATTGTTGTAGATTATTGTCATTTATGGAGTGTACAGAGTGTTTCTTTAGTGTAAATTGTTGACTGTCGTGATTTGTGAAGAAAGTTTTATGTCTATAAATATATTCTTGTAGATTAATTGCATACATAATATGTATGTTATTCACGTCCATAACGAGCTTAACAAGTTAAATGAGCTAGCTCACAAGTCAAGCCGAGTTTAAATCTACGCTCGTTATGTTAACGAGTCGAGCCGAGCTAACTCGTTATCTTAACAAGCTCTAACGAGTCGAGCCGAGCCGAGCTAGCTCGACTCAACTTGAATTCCACCCCTAGTCCCAACTATCGGGGGAGAAATCATTTTTTTCCGCGTAATACAGAGGCACTTCCGGTGGGTCCCAGCTGTCAGGTGGAGGAATCATTATTTTGCGCGTAATAAGGAGGCACTTCCTAGTGTGCGGCCATGGACCCAGCTGTCAGCCTCTCCACGTACAGTCCTCATCCAGTCTTTCGATGGCTGTTGTTCATTTACCATGTTGACTACACCGCGCCGAGAGCACCAACGCGGTGGATGACGGCGAGGCCTAGGAAGGGAACCACCCGGGGCCAGGGAAGACGCGGCAGTGGATGCCCACGCGGAGAGGAGTACGAGGGTTGACTAGTTTGGCTGCGGTGTGAGGCTGCCGTCGCCGGAGAATAACAGAAGGTGTGGGTGAGTACAGTTATGACCTGGCCACCGGTAGGAGTAGGGTGGGGTGGCGAGGCCAGCGCGGCAGCACAGCTGGCCATGGGAGGCAGAAGCAGGTGCTCTCGCAGGCGATGGTTTTGGCGGTGGAGCAATAAGATCAGAGGTTGAAGAAGCAGAACGGTCGTCGGATGTCAATCCAACGGCTACGGTTGTCAGAATAGTTTGTTGACTTTTCTTTTTTCCATTAAATCATTTTGTTGACTTATTTTTGTTGACTAAATGGACAACGCCTTGCGCAGGCTTCGTCCTCCTGGGCCAAGAAAGTCAGCTTCAAAAGCTGTGGCAGACATGCAACCCATTTATTTAGTTTCTATAGCCCATTTGATTTTTTTTCCAATACATCTATTTCCTGGGCTGGGCGAAAATAATAATAGCCTATTTACTATTTCTGAGAATTTACAGTGCATTTGATTATTTTTTCGAATACACCTATTTACTGGGCTGGGTGAAAAATAATATTGCGGACATGCAGACCATTTATTATTTCTGATAATTTACAACCCATTTGCTTTTAGTAGAAATAGACCCATTTTCTGGGATAGGTGAAAAAACAATGTTGGTCTGGACAGAGCATTTCTTATAAAAATAATAATACCGAGCTAGGAATTTTATTAAAAAAACTTAAGTTGGGCATGGCATTCTTATATAAAAACATAACTGAGATGTGCATTTTCTTAAAAAAACATAGGCTGGGCTGCGCTTATTTCAGGACAAAACAAAACCTAGGCTGGCCCGCGTCTTTCGGCCCAGTTGCATTGCTGATGTTCAATGAACAAGGCCTGTGTAGTATAGTACAACTTTACGTAGCTACTCAGCCCACATTCAACGATGCCTGAAATGGCCCAAACAAGGCTTGTGTACATTTTTTTAAATTCACTGAACTCAAATTATAACTTAAGAAAAAGTTAGAGTCGAGTGAAACCTAATTAAAAGTTGTCATGAGTGAGAGAGAGAGAAACCGATCGGTCGATGCTCATGCATACATCTTTTAGCCATATGCATTGCTGATGCTCAGTACAAACTTATATACTTGACACAATCATATACAACATCATAGCACATTGAGCTTGCATACAAAAATTTCACATGGGCGGCACAATAGGGGTTGAAGCAGTGGATCGCTACGGGTAGGGCTATCTTGAAACTAACAAACTCATACATCACCGTTCATCGTCTTGATCAATGACATGGAAATATCTTGAATGCTTGATAACCCACAAGTATAGGGGATCGCGACAGTCTTCGTGGGTAGTATTTCACCCAAATTTATTGATTTGACACAAGGGGAGCCAAAGAATATTTATGAGCCTTAGCAGTTGAGAGGTCAATTCAACCACACCTGGGATGTAATATCTCTATAGCAAAGTGTTTATTAGCACAATACTTTGATAGTTTCAGTAATAGTAGCAATAGTAACAAGAATAGTAACAGGAGCAGTTTGTGATGATTGTAACAGCAGGAGTAGTAACTTAGCAAAGATCAATATGAGAAAAGCATAGGCATTGGATCAGCCATGGATATTTGTGTTGGATGACATTCATCATATAACAGTCACAACCTAGACCAATACACAATAGCTCCAATTCATCAATGTAATGTAGGCATGTATTCCGTAAATAGTCATACATGCTTATTGTAAGAACTTGCATGACATCTTTTGTCCTACCCTCCCATGGTAGCGGGGTCCATAAGGAAACTCAAGGATATTAAGGCCTCCTTTTAATAGAGAATAGGAACAAAGCATTAACATATGGTGAATACATGAACTCCACGAATTACAGTCATCCTCGGAGAGTATCCCAACTATTATCACTTTGTGGTCTACGGATCGGAACAATAACAAGTGCATATGACTAGCAGATAGGATCAAGAACTCAAATATATTCATGAAAACATAGAGGGTTCAGATCTGAAATCATGGCACTCGGGCCCTAGTGACAAGCATTAAGCATGTAACACCCTGGATTTTGCCATTTTCTTTTATTGGGATTTATTGAATATTTTAATTTGCATTTGGGTTTTCCAGTCAATTCCTTTGGACTTACCACTTGGAATTATTTTTTATTTTCTTCCAAGTGGATTCTATCATCCATAAACCTTTCCTTGACCTCATCCCTCGCACCATAATGCCATTGGATATTTTTATTTAATGGCATTATATTCTTTTTCTTCCTGAAAATGCCTATTTTCTCAATAAGCTATGAAGCAACCCTCATTTTTATTGCTCCAAAAATTCCAAGAAAATTCCCAAATATTCTTTGTATCATGCCTCACCTCCCTATGCAAAAATATCCCATGGTCATTTGGAAATTTTCAGCTAACGAAAATGTTTTTGCTTCTGGACAGAATGGGCACTTTGTGAAGCAAGTATATTTTTCCTTGATCTGTTGGAGCTGAAATTTTGACCACATGACTACCCTCCTAAGAGATGGTTAACCCCAAAATTTCAGACTTAAACTCCCAGCCGTTTATCCCGAGCACTTGGCACAAGTTTCTGTCCAAAAACTTTGCATCAAGCTCAAGTCATATCCAGTGCGCCAGATGGCAAGCCAAGTGCAGCTCTAGGCACCGCGTTCAAAGGACTTCTCAATTGACACGGTTTGGCAGCGCCGAAAGCACCGCGTGTGCCAGTGCACGCGGTGACCGCGTGAGTGCACGGTGCATTGCATGCGCTCGCCGTGCTCTGTGCATCAGGCCCCTCTGCCGCCGTCCATTCCCTCTCCAATCGCCACCGCAGCATGTCCCAGCTCCCCAGCACACCACCTAGCCTCACCCTGCTCCTCCCCGATGCCAGCAAGCTGCTTGCCGGAAGCGGCCGAACGCTACCAGGCGGAACAGTGGGCGCGCATGCTCCGTTTTCTTCGCGTAGTGCGCCGCACTATGCTTGCACGCGTGCACCGCGTAGCTGTGCACCTCTACTCCTCCCCCACGTCATGCTCGAGCTCATCTCCCCCTCTCTTCTTTTGCAGTTCGTCGCCGGCGGAGTCCCGAGCATGACCACCCTCCATCTATAAATAGAGGCATCCCCGACTCCTTCTAGCCATCGCTCTCACTTCACCTGGCCACAAATCACTCTCCCACAAGCGCGGCAAGGCTGGGAGGGCCTCCTGCTGCCATTCATCCCCGGAATCCACCGCGGACCCTCCTTGAACGTGCACTCATCTCAGCCACCCCCAGATTTGCTCTCTGCTTCCCTCGAGATCATGGTGATCTCCTGAGCACGACGGTACCACTTGCTCGCCGAATCATCGCCGGAATCGCCGTCTCTAGAGAAGAACCTCCCGACGCCGTCCGTCCACCCCAGCCATTGCCTCGGGTACGTGCGTGCTCGCCGTGCTGCGCTGAGTCCATCTCGCCCCTCTCCGGCGACCGCCGCGGCCTCCTCACCGGAGAACCACCGGCGACAGCGTCGCCTCTCCTGTTCCCTCTCTCTCTCTCTTTTAATCCTGACAGTGGGACCCCACTGTCAGCCTCTCACTCTCTCCCCCGAAGCAGTATAAGTGGAGGCGTAATCTAGAAATACGCCTTCGACATGGCCTGTTCTGGAAATTCATTTAAAATCATTTAAATAAATAGTTTGACCAGCTTCTGACCCCAACTTTGACCTGCTATAACTTTTATTCTATAAGTCCAATTGAGTTGATTCTTTTTGCTACTGGTTTGTATTGAGCCAAAGTTTATGTATGCAAAATTTCAGAATTTTTCTTGCTGTTGAGAATTTCGGGTGAAATAAAATGCCTTATGTGACATTTTCTTTTTTGCATTTAAAATATTTTTAGAAGCTCCTAATTGTGTTGGAGAAGACCAGGAGTATTGTGACACTCCTCTGAACCAAGGCAAGACACAACATTCATATGCAAGGATGGCATTGCAATGACAATGGTTTATTTGAATTAAATTCCTATATAATTCACTATTAAAATGATTTGCTACATTGAACTTATTGCATAGAATTTGTTCCGTGTCATTTTGATAGTATGCAGTAGGGTACATGCTTTCTTGCTAATGTGTGCAGAAGAGATCATGTCATATACTCTTATGGTAGCACGATGCATTCGTTATTCATGATCGTGACCCGTGCATCCATTCACAGTATGGCTTGAATCATTTTATTTCAAGTTAAACTTGATGTTAATTCAACTTGAACATGTTGTTGATCGAGTCATGGTGCCACCAAATCGAGCTCACCAGTGCAACCACACTTGCCTGGATGGGGAGGCCCTAATGCGGTTTATTGTCATGCCTCTCGCCGGTGCCTCCTACGAGGGAAGGTTGTGCACTGGCGCTACCCTGGCCCGATAGGCAGTCATAACCTTGTGTGCCCGAGTTTTACGGTACCGAGGTCCTCGTTTGGGACGATGTTTTTGTTTGGCCACGACGGTGGCAGCCACAAAGGTGGCGGATGTCATGAGTTGACATCGGGGCCACCCATGACATAGCCCAAAGGGGAGTTTGTTGGAGTGGCCAGGGGAGTGTCATGCAATAGATTGGTTTTGTCAGAATATCGTTGGTCCACCCGAATGGGAGCACGAGGCCATGAGTTCCGTAGTGTGGGTACAGAGTACTAACCTTTGCAGAGTGTATAAACTATCGATAGCCGCGTCCTCGGATAGGGACACAGTTCATAGTAGGTCACACCGTGGGTCAACAGATATAATTAACTTGCATACTAAGATTCACAACATGGCACATGCAGAATTGGTGATCAAGTGAGGATCACTATGAAAGGTATGGATGTGATCAAGTGAGGATCACGTTGGTAAGTTATGAACGGTGGTTACGTGGTAACCCCGAAATGGTAAGTTGGTCCCAGGGACCATGGCAACATTTCACGCACGCCTCAAGTTGGGTAGTATCATGCTCATGCATTAAACTTGTTAAATGCCTTGTTGTTGTTTGTCGCACTTGTTTTGTTTGCTATGAGCTTGCGAGTACATTCAAAGTACTCACCTGGCTTATCATGCCAGATGCAGGAGAAGCCGTGCATGGTGTGGATGTTGAGCAGTA
This sequence comes from Elymus sibiricus, assembly GCA_039707655.1. Taxonomy (NCBI): domain Eukaryota; kingdom Viridiplantae; phylum Streptophyta; class Magnoliopsida; order Poales; family Poaceae; genus Elymus; species Elymus sibiricus. The sequence continues at coordinate 288,053,523 of CM077676.1, forward strand.
TGTCGCGCTCTAGGCCATGTCCCAGCAGTGTCCCTGTGGAGTGGAGTTCTGCTACCTCGTCGTTCCGCTGCCGCGTAGTAGTCCCTTTATCATCGAGGCCCCTGAGATGTCTACTAAATAATGTACATAAGTGCAGCCGCACTGTGAGTGCCGCTTGGCCTCGTTTATCATGTAATATTTGAACCTATGTATCCACTAGACATCAATAAAGCGGTTGTTTTCTGTACCAAGTTGTTGTGTATTGCCAGAAGACTTGATCTCTGGGCTGGCAATGCAAGGTAAACCGGTTGCTCTGAGCCGGGGTGCCACAACGCTTGGTATCAGAGCCGCGCTGACTGTAGGATACCCTAGACAGCTGACGCATTAGAAAACGGTAGTTTTAGCCTTTGTAGCAATTTGGGGTTTGACTCTGCACTTGGGTGTTGCATTGCATGCATATAGCTTACTGTTAATACTAATCAGCTAATATTGTGAGTGTAGATGGCACCAGTCCCTTATCCGTATCAGCCTGAGCCAGCACCTTCCACCTTTCTGCATAAGCTTAGCAACATGTGGCGCCGACTCTACCCCGACGGCAATGACCCTGTGTACTAGGTGTATCGAGAGCAGCTTGCTGATGGTGTTTATGAATATCACGCGGAGGTTGTCATGCACAACAATACCGTGGTGGGCACTTACACTCGCTCCACCAAGGGCGGGACTGCTTCTACACCCGATTAGGCGGTCCAGTTTGCAGCATTCGAGGCTCTCACTGACTTGCGCTATAACGAGATTCAGATGCAGACTCACCCAGGTTTCTACTTCTATCCGTCCCTGTTTGAGTCAGGATAGATCTGTTTCCCTTACATTGATCCGGAGTGTGACCGGTCAGCCAGCCACCTGTCTCGTTACATAATGGCTGAATACTTTTTGATCGTCAGCCTAGCCCAGGAGCTGAACCGCGTTCAAGACGAGCTAGCTGCCGCTCGATCTGCCTTCGCTCCACCATTACTTATCCATACATCGCTTGTTCCTCCAGTTACCTTACCTCCACCCGCACCAGTGACTCCCACACCTTCTCAGAGTAACTCAGGTACTTGGGCAGTGACTCCCCATGAGTCCCCAGCCCAGTGGGCTATGCTCCTCGCTACCCCAGCCACTCCGATGCTATGGAGCCACCCTGCTCTAGACCCTGAGCGAGAGTCATCCCATCAGCGTCGTCGTGTTTCCTTTGCTCCGGAGGTGTCCCTTATCAGTTCCGATTCAGAGTCCGACACCGAGGAGGCACCAGCAGGACCGTCAGAGTGCCAGTGCGATCGCTGCCGTCACGAGTAGACGAGGATGATGTGGTGTTTGGTTGTATGCATGTAGTAGTACTATCCATGCTGTTGTCCTGTTATGTATGCTGGATGATGTATTGTATAATTGTGTTGTTTGCTGTTATTCGCCTTGGATTTTCCTCGCATTTCTCTTCCAGGTTTGTTGCTTCACCTTCCTATTTTTTTTCCCTAATGGATGTTGCTCATCTCGATGCTTCGTAAACATATATAGGATGACAAGGTGTGGTAGTAACTGTCATGGTGGCGACGATACTCTAGTTCGTCGATCCGCCAGGCAAGCAGGACATTCTCCAGAACCATATCAGCCACCCCCTCCTCCACCACAAGCACCCACAACAGAGCAGATTATGCGAATGTTTGAGGAGAAGAGAAACCAAGACCTGATGGAATTCCTGAGAAGCATGCAGACTATGGTCGGGCAGAATAATCACAATGGTAATCACTCCAAGATGTCAGACTTCCAAAGGACCAAACCGCCAAGTTTCAGTCAAGCAGTGGACCCAATGGAAGCCGATGACTGGTTGAGGACCATTGAGAAGAAGCTAGAAATTGCTCGCACTGAAGATGCCGATAAGGTACCCTTCGCCACTCATTATCTGGAAGGACCAGCTGCTATATGGTGGGACAATGCCAAAGTTATGTGGCCTGCTGAAGACGAGATTACTTGGGATAAATTTAAAGATAAATTCCGCAAGTATCACATTCCCACCAGCATCTTGAAGGTCAAACAGCCAGAATTCCTCACCCTTACACAAGGGAACTCGACTCTAAGTGAGTATTTAAACAAGTTCAATCATTTGGCCCGTTACTCCACACATGATGTGGCCACCGAAGAACGGAAGATAGATCGGTTCCTCGGAGGACTCAACCTTACCCTCCGATGTGCACTCAGCATGCTAGATTTCCCTGACTTCTAAACTCTGGTGAACAAGGCACTCATTGCCGAAAGGGAACACAAACTTTCTAATGATCACAAGACTGCATATGAAGACCGCAAACGCAAGTTTGAACCCAAGAAGGAAGGGCAAGTTTTTCAGAAGGTTCGTACTTGGCAGCAACCCCAGTTCGAGTTCAAGCCAACCTGGCAGCAGGGGAACATCAAGAATGAAAGTCAAATTAAGACTGTGTTCACCAAGCCAAACAAGGAAGACTGTCAGCGTAACAATGCATGTTACTCATGTGGACAAACTGGGCATTATGCTAGACAGTGTCCCAAGAACGGAAAGTTGCCAACCAACCTGAAGCCTCAAGTCAATTATGTGGGGGCAATTCCCCAACCGGAAGTATATTCAAGGGCAAGTTCATCATATCTCCGTCGAAGAAGCTTCCAAAGTTCCCGATGTGGTCATTGGTATGTTTCCTGTTAATGACATACCTGCAACAATTTTATTCGATTCCGGGGCTTCCCATTCTTTTATTTCGCGGGGTTTTGTTGCCCAGCATCGACTTTCCTATACTCTTTTGGACAAAGTTATGGTGGTACAATCCCCCGGATCCAGGCTCAGGACAAATATTGTATGCCGAGGATTGAAAATATCAATCAATGGAGTTATCTTCCCCGCATCCCTAGTATCCATTGAATCTCCAACATTGGATATTATTTTGGGGATGGATTGGATGACAAGACACCAGGTCTGCATCAACTGTGCAACAAGAGAAGTCATGCTAATAAATCCCTCGGGCCGGTCTGCTCGGTTCTTTGCCGGTCGAGCCATGCCAAAGAAAGGGATGGTTTATGCAGCAATTGCTATAGAGATGAATCTAGTCCCAGTGGTCTGTGAATTCCCAGATGTGTTTCCAGATGAACTGCCAGGCATGCCACCTGATTGAGATTTTGAATTTTCAATCAAGCTTGTGCCCGGGACAACACCAATTTACAAGAAATATTATCGAATGCCTTCATTCGAATTAGTGGAGTTGAAGAAGCAATTGGATGAGATGCTCCAAAAAGGATATATTCGCCCCAGTTCATCTCCTTGGGGTGCACCTGCAATATTTGTGGGCAAGAAGGATGGCAATCTCCGGATGTGTGTTGACTACCGCGCTCTCAATGATGTCACCATCAAGAATAAATACCCGTTGCCCCGGATCGATGATTTGTTCGATCAACTCAGTGGAGCTCAAGTGTTCTCCAAGATTGATTTGCGCACCGGGTATCACCAGCTGAAAATCAGAAAAGAAGATATCCCCAAGACAACATTCACTACACGATATGGGCTGTACGAATATACGGTCATGTCATTTGGACTGACCAACGCTCCTGCATTCTTCATGCACATGATGAACAAGGTGTTCATGGACTTCCTGGACAAGTTTGTGGTGGTGCTCATTGATGACATCCTCATATATTCCAAAAGTGAAGAAGAGCACAAGCAGCATCTCCGAGCAGTGTTGGAGCGACTACGCGCTCATCAACTCTACGCTAAGTTCAACAAATGTGAATTTTGGCTCAAGGAAGTGGGATTCCTTGGGCATACTCTTTCCGCTCAAGGAGTGGCCGTGGACCAAAGCAAAGTCACATAAGTCTTGAATTGGAAGACATCTGTTTCAGTGACAGAAATCAGAAGTTTCTTGGGTCTGGCAGGTTATTACCATCGCTTCATTGAAGGCTTCTCAAAGATTGCCAAGCCAATGATTGAACTACTCAAGAAGAATCAAAAGTTCATATGGACGGAAGCATGTGAAAACAGTTTCAATGAGCTAAAGACCCGTTTGACCATCGCTCCAGTGTTGACTCTACCAGATATCTACCAGAGCTTTGACATCTATTGCGACGCATCCACGCGTGTCATTGGGTGTGTACTTATGCAAGATGGAAAGGTCGTGGCCTATGCATCCAGACAGCTCCGACCGCATGAGGAGAATTATCCTACCCATGACCTGGAGATGGCAGCTGTGGTCCATGCCTTAGAAATTTGGAGGCATTACATCATTGGAAAATGATGCCAAATCTATACCGACCACAAGAGTCTCAAGTATATATTCACGCAACCGGACCTGAGCCTCCGACAAAGAATATTGCTTGAGTTGGTCAAAGACTATGACCTTGGCATCAACTACCACCCAGGAAAAGCAAATATGGTCGCCGATGTGCTTAGTTGCAAACCGGCCACCGCGAACTTATTAATCGAGCGTCTGCACCCAGCACTTCAAGAAGAAATAGCTCAGCTCAATATGATCCTGTGTGATGCAACTTGCTTGGTTACCTTGGAAGTAACCCCTACTCTGGAACATGAAATCCGAAAGGCTCAATCTGGTGACTCAATGTTACTCAAGGTAATGGCCCAAGTATGAGAAGGGAAGACACCAGATTTCAACATTGATGATAAAGGTACACTCCGATTTCGGGATCGAGTCTGTGTACCGGACCTCGGGGAATTAAAGCAGCAGATTCTGAAGGAAGCTCACGAGTCTGCATACTCCATTCACCCCGGAGGCACTAAAATGTATCAATATTTGAAGCAAACATTCTGGTGGGAAGGTATGAAGAAAGATATCGCCTATTACGTCGCCTGTTGCGATATATGCAACATGGTGAAGGCTGAACATCAGAAACCCGCCGGTCTACTTCAGCCCTTACCCATTCTGCAATGGAAATGAGATGATATGTACATGGACTTCATCGTGGGGTTACCGAAGACACCATGAGGAAATAACGCCATATGGGTCGTGGTCGACATGCTCACCAAGGTGGCACACTTTATTCCAATAAGGACAACCTACCGTGCAGACCAACTCGCTCAACTTTACATATCCAGGATTGTCAGTTTGCATGGGATACCCAGGACTATCACTTCAGACCAGGGATCTTTGTTTACCTCGGTGTTTTGGCTACGTCTACATCAAGCCTTGGGAACCGCTTTGAAACATAGCACTGCTTATCACCCTCAGACAGATGGGCAGACAAAATGGGTAAACCAAATCGTGGAAGACATGCTTCGGGCATGCGCTCTTGCTCATGGACCCAAATGGGAGGACAGCCTGCCGTACGCTGAGTTTTCCTACAACAACATCTATCAAACTAGTCTCAAGATGTCCCCCCTTTGTGGCTCTATACGGACATAAGTGTAGCACCCCGCTGAACTGGTCTCAGACACGAGACAGCCGAATCTTCAGGACTGATTTGATGATGGAAGCAGAAAAGCAAGTTAAAGAAATTCGGGACAGACTGCAAGTAGCAAAATCTCGTCAGAAGAGCTACTATGACTCAAAACATAGACATATCAGTTTCGAACCAGGTGAATATGCAGATCTCCGAGTTACCCCTATGAAAGGAGTTAAAAGGTTTCATACTCGGGGAAAGCTCGCACCAAGATACATCGGTCCGTTTCCAGTTATGACCAGAGTGGGCAAAGTGGCTTATCAGTTGGAATTGCCTCCCGAGCTATTCGAGGTTCATGATGTGTTCCACGTGTCTCAGCTACGGAAATGAATCGCACCACCCGCAAAACAGACGGATATGACAGAACTAGAGCTTGCCAAAGATTTAACATATGAGGAGAAACCCTTGAGAATCTTGGAAGAGATGGACAGAGTCACCCGCAGCAAAACTATAAAGTTTTACAAGGTCCAATGGGAGCACCACACTGAGGATGAGGCCACCTGGGAAAGAGAGGATTTCTTAAGGACTGCATACCCATATTTGTTTCCTAAGCAACCGAATCTCGAGGATGAGATTCACCCTAAGGGGGGAGGTTTGTAACACCCTGGATTTTGCCATTTTCTTTTATTGGGATTTATTGAATATTTTAATTTGCATTTGGGTTTTCTAGTCAATTCTTTTGGACTTAACACTTGGAATTATTTTTGATTTTCTTCCAAGTGGATTCTATCATCCATAAACCTTTCCTAGACCTCATCCCTCTCACCATAATGCCATTGGATATTTTTATTTAATGGCATTATATTCTTTTTGTTCCTGAAAATGCCTATTTTCTCAATAAGCTATGAAGCAACCCTCATTTTTATTGCTCCAAAAATTCCAAGAAAATTCCCAAATATTCTTTGGATCATGCCTTACCTCCCTATGCAAAAATATCCCATAGTCATTTGGAAATTTTAGGTTAAGGAAAATGTTTTTGCTTCTGGACAGAATGGGCACGTTGTGAAGCAAGTATATTTTTCCTTGATCTGTTGGAGCTGAAATTTTTACCACATGACTACCCTCCTAAGAGATGCTTAACCCCAAAATTTCAGACTTAAACTCCCAGTCGATTATCCCCAGCACTTGGCACAAGTTTCTGTCCAAAAACTTTGCATCAAGCTCAAGTCATATCCAGTGCGCCAGATGGCAAGCCAAGCGCAGCTCTAGGCACCGTGTTGAAAGGACTTCTCAATTGACACGGTTTGGTAGCGCCGAAAGCACCGCATGTGCCAGTGCATGCGGTGACCGCGTGAGTGCACGGTGCATTGCATGCGCTCGCCGCGCTCTGTGCATTGGGCCCCTCTGCCGCCGTCCATTCCCTCTCCACTCGCCACCGTAGCATGTCCCAGCTCCCCAGCAGCCTCCAGCACGCCACCTAGCCTCGCCCTGCTCCTCCCTGACGCCGGCAGGCCGCTCGCCGGAAGCGGCCGAACGCTACCAGGCTGAACAGTGGGCGCGCATGCTCCGTTTTCTCCGCGTAGTGCGCCGCACTATGCTTGCACGCATGCATCGCGTAGCTGTGCACCTCTACTCCTCCCCCACGTCACGCTTGAGCTCATCTCCCCCTCTCTTCTTCTGCAGTTCATCGCCGGCGGAGTCCCAAGCATGGCCACCCTCCATCTATAAATAGAGGCATCCCTGACTCCTTCTAGCCATCGCTCTCACTTCACCTGGCCACAAATCACTCTCCCACAAGCGCGGCAAGGCCGGGAGGGCCTCTTGCCGCCGTTCATTGCCGGAATCTACCGCGGATCCCCCTTGAACGTCCACTCATACCATGCCCAACTTCGCTCTCTGCTTCCCTTGAGATCGTGGTGATCTCTTGAGCATGACGGTACCACTTGCTCGCCGAATCATCGCCGGAATCGCCGAATCCGACGAGCTCCACCGCCGCCGTCTCTGGAGAAGAATCTCCCGATGCCGTCCGTCCACCCCAGCTGTCGCCTTGGGTACGAGCATGCTCACCGTGCCGCGCTGAGTCCATCCCGCCCCTCTCCGGCGAACCACCGGAGAACCACCGGCGACCGCGCCGCCTCTCCTGTTCCCTCTCTCTCTCTCTCTCTCTCTCTTTTAATCCTGACAGTGGGACCCCATTGTCAGCCTCTCACTCTCTCCCCCGAAGCGGTATAAGTGGAGGCATAATCTAGAAATACGCCTTCGACGTGGCCTGTTCTGGAAATTCGTTTAAAATCATTTAAATAAATAGTTTGACCAGCTTCTGACACGAACTTTGACCAGCTATAACTTTTATTCTATAAGTCCAATTGAGTTGATTCTTTTTGCTACTGGTTTGTATTGAGCCAAAGTTTATGCATGCGAAATTTCAGAATTTTTCTTGCTGTTGAGAATTTCTGGTGAAATAAAATGCCTTATGTGACATTTTCTTTTTGCATTTAAAATATTTTCAGAAGCTCCTAATTGCGTTGGAGAAGACCAGGAATATTGTGACACTCCTCTGAACCAAGGCAAGCCACAACATTCATATGCAAGGATGGCATTGCAATGGCAATGGTTTATTTGAATTAAATTCCTATATAATTCACTATTAAAATGATTTGCTACATAGAACTTATTGCATAGAATTTTGTCCATGTCATTTTGATAGTATGCAGTAGGGTACATGCTTTCTTGCTAAAGTGTGGAGTAGAGATCATGTCATATACTCTTATGGTAGCACGATGCATTCGTTATTCATGATCGTGACCCGTGCATCCATTCACACTATGGCTCGAATCATTTTATTTCAAGTTAAACTTGATGTTAATTCAACTTGAACATGCTGTTGATCGAGTCATGGTGCCACCGAATCGAGCTCACCAGTGCAACCACACTTGCCTGGATGGGGAGGTCCTAATGCGGTCTATTGTCATGCCTCTCGTCGGTGCCTCCTACGAGGGAAGGTTGTGCACTGGCGCTACCCTGGCCCGGTAGGCAGTCATAACCTTGTGTGCCCGAGTTTTACGGTACCGAGGTCCCCGTTTGGGACGATGTTTTTGTTTGGCCACGATGGTGGCAGCCACAGAGGTGGCAGATGTCATGAGTTTACATCGGGGACACCCATGACATAGCCCAAAGGGGAGTTTGTCGGAGTGGCCGGGGGAGTGTCATTCAATAGATTGGTTTTGTCGGACTATCGTTGGTCCACCCGAATGGGAGCACGAGGCCATGAGTTTCGTAGTGTGGGTACTGAGTACTAACCTCTACAGAGTGCATAAACTATCGATAGCCGCGTCCTCGGATACGGACACAGTTCGTAGTAGGTCACACCGTGGGTCAACAGATATAATTAACTTTCACACTAAGATTCACAACATGGCACATGCAGAATTGGTGATCAAGTGAGGATCACTATGAAAGGTATCGATGTGATCAAGTGAGGATCACGTTGGTAAGTTATGAACGGTGATTACGTGGTAACCCCGAAATGGTAAGTTGGTCCCAGGGACCACGGCAATATTTCACACACACCTCATGTTGGGTAGTATCATGCTCATGCATTAAACTTGTTAAATGCCTTGTTGTTGTTTGTCGCACTTGTTTTGTTTGCTGTGAGCTTGCGAGTACATTCAAAGTACTCACCTGGCTTATCATGCCAGATGCAGGAGAAGCTGTGCATGGTGTGGATGTCGAGCAGTATGTCGCGCTCTAGGCCGTGTCCCAGCAGTGTCCCTATGGAGTGGAGTTCCGCTACCTCGTCGTTCCGCTGCCGCATAGTAGTCCCTTTATCATCGAGGCCCCTGAGATGTCTACTAAATAATGTACATAAGTGCAGCCGCATCGTGAGTGCCGCTTGGCCTCGTTTATCATGTAATATTTGAACCTATGTATCCGCTAGAGATCAATAAAGCGGTTGTTTTCTGTACCAAGTTGTTGTATATTTCTAGAAGACTTGATCTCTGGGCTGGCAATGCAAGGTAAACCGGTTGCTCTGAGCCGGGGTGCCACAAAGCATAGCAAAGTCATAGCAACATCAATCTCAGAACATAGTGGATACTAGGAATCAAGCCCTAACATATTGACTCGATTACATGACAAATCTCATCCAACTCCATCACCGTCTAGCAGGCATATGAAGGAATTACCCACTCCCAGTGGTGAGCATCATGAAATTGTTGATGATGATGATGGCGACACATCCCCCTCTCTGGAGTCCCGAACGGACTCCAGAACAGCCCTCCCGATGAAGAACAGGAGGTGGCAGCAGCTCCGTATCGTAAAGCGTGATGAAACTTCACCTCTTATTTTTTTCTCGGGGAAACGGAATTTATAGCGCTGGAATTAGGTCAGACGGAGCCTCGTGGGCCCCACAAGGCATCCGGGCGTGCCTTGGGGGGTAGGCGTGCCCTGTTGCCTTGTGGGAAATTGGCGGCTCCCTCCAGTGGATCTTCGTTCCAGTATTTTTTATATATTCAATAAAAAATCTGCAGAAAGTTTCATCCAATTCCGAGAACTTTTATTTCTACACAAAAAACAATACCAAGGTAGTTCTGCTGAAAACAACATCAGTCCGGGTTAGTTTCATTCAAATCATGCAAATTAGAGTCCAAAACAAGAGCTAAAGTGTTTGGAAAAGTAGATACGATGGAGATGTATCAACTCCCCCAAGCTTAACTCATTGCTTGTCCCCAAGCAATTCAGTTGACAAACTGAAAGTGATAAAGAAAAACTTTTACGAATTCTTTTGTTCTTGTATCCGTATATAAGCTTAAATAGTAACCACATTTTCAGCAAAGATAACAAACTAACCATGTGAATGATAACACTTAGAATTCGTATTTACTCATATCATGGCATAATCAACTAGCGAGCAATAATAACATATCTCCAATACCAACAATTTCTCAAAACAATCATGATATAATATGATAACATGGTATCTCGCTAGCCCTTTCTAAGACTGCAAAACATAAATGCAGAGCAGCTCTGAAGTTCAAGCAGCGACTAAACATTGTAATTCAGGGTAGAAGAGATCCAGTCATTTTCATATCCAACATTAACTAGACTCAATGCATGTTAAACTAAGAATGACAATAGCGCTCTCAGGATTGGTGCTTTGAATAAGAAGGTGATGACTCAACAATAAAAGTAAATAACATGAAAGTAAATAGAAAGGCCCTTCACAGAGGGAAGCAGAGATTTGCAGAGGTGTCAGAGCTCGAAGCTTAAAAGAGAGATGAATACATTTTGAGAGGTGTGCTTTTCCTATCAACATCACGAAAAAAGGATTTCGATATCTTCCATGGTAAACACATTATAGGCAGTTCCCAAGCGAAAAGGTAAAGATTTACTCCCCCTCAACTATACAAACACAAGCCATGGCTAGCCGAATTCACGGGTGCCCTCCAAACAATCAATTTTCCGGGGGAGTTTGTTTTTTTATATTTTTCTTTATTTTCAATTATAGGACTGGCATCTCGATTACCAGCCTCTCTCGTGCAATGACAAGTGAATAAACACCATCATGAGAGTAAACCACGTAGCATGGAAGATATCGACCGCCCCATCGCTCAGAAAATAGATATTTATTTGGATGATTAGAGGTGGCACATGCAAATTTACTTGGAACGGTAGAGTAATACCGCATATAGGTAGATATGGTAGACTCATCTGGAACAACTTTGAGTTTAAGGATTTTGGATGCACAAGCAGTATTTCTACTTAGTATAGGCGAAGGCTAGCAAATAGATTGAGAAACGACCAACTAGAGACTGACAACGGTCATAATCATGCATTGTGAATATTTAACATTGACTATGAGCATGAGTAGGATATAAACACCATGAACATAAATATCATGAAGGCTGCATTGGTTTTGATTCAACTACATGTGTGAACATGTGCCAAGTGAAGCCACTTGAATTATTTAGAGGAGGATACCATACTAACATACTACATCATAACCATTTTAATGCATGTTGACATTCAAGAAAAATCATTATCCACTCCTAGCTACTTAAGGATGGCATGAGCAGCTATAATCTCTCATCGTCATCACAAACAAGTTTACTCATAATATGCTGAATCATGGATACTGAGTTAAACATATTTACAAAAACAAAAAAAACAAGAAGAGTTCATACCAGCCTTTCTTTGCCACAGTCACTTCATCAAATTATCGTCATCATTACCTTTCACTTGCACGGCCGAATGATATGAAAATAATAATAGTGCAAGTGTGCCATGGACTAAGCTAAAATCTGCAACAATTTATTCAAAGGAGAGGACAAGGTAATATTGGCTCTTCATTAGATTAACAAAAAAAGCATATGAGAGCCATTCAACAATTCTTGCACGGTCTTCTCATACGACGACTCAACGAAAAGAAAAGAATTTCAGAGAAACACACAAAAATGTTTTTATCCTGTATTCAGAGCTCCGGCAACGACGATGATGACGGCGGTGACTGCGCCTCATCTGCCTAGGCCCCTTCCTTATTTTTATCCTATATTTGAATAGGTGTAGCCCAGTGGGGGCATGAAAATGTTATGTTTGTAATCATGCGAAGTCTTTAAATGTTTGCTGCAATTTTCCGTTCCCTCATGAGGCCTTCTTTTCCTTTTTCCATGCCTTTGTGCCCTACGCCACTAGGACCCAGCCCCCGAGCATGCTACGACCGTTGCTGGTATGTTAGGACACGTGCCCAACAAGGCCAAAGGGTGTAGGGTTCCGCGACGCTGTAAGGGCTCCCAAGGCACGATGCTCAAGAAGCCCCCCTTTTGACGTGCAAGTGGCTTGAGAAAGGAAAACTAATTGCGCTTAGCGAGATCGCGAGCAAAAGAGCTTTCCAGAGGTGTTGAGGAGAATTCGCGAGGCGTTTGGACTTAGCTTTTTCATGGAGTGTGAGTCTTGGCGTGTCACAGGCTGTGGGATGCGCCTCGCGAGGTGCTCGCTCGTGAGGCCTCCCTCTAGCACTTGGCGGAGACGTGCGCCGCAGGATGCCATGCGAGGCAACGCTCGTGAGGCTTCCTGTGGGCTTCTTGAGGAGGCGATGTGCTGCAGGCTACTTCGCGAGGCAGTGCTCACGAGGCCTCCTGGGGGTTTTACCTGTGACAGTGATATGCCAACAAGTTTCGCAAGTGATGCAATAGCGTGCGCCCGCCAGTTTGCTTGTGGGTGTCATGCGAGGAGACAAAGTACCAAGGACCTTGGTGAGCTGACGTGCGCGGGAGCAGGCCCGCGAGCCAGAGCTCAGTCACTTGGGTATAGCAGCGCTGCTGGGACTGACCCAAGCGCAGGTACCGTGTCCAGCCCCCTCTCGCGCGCACCACTACTGAAACAAAGTGTTTACCAAGCACGCATAATACTCTAGGAAATAAAAATTTACAGCTGCATGAAAGGGTCTCATTACACAACCAAAAAGATAATGCTGTCGTGATGCGCATGGAGCAGCTTGAGGATGTAGTAGCCAGGCAGTGCCCTGAAGTAAATAGTCCGCCATGTCTGAGCATGAGATCCCACTAGGTTGTGGGTGGGAGCTCTCGCGGCCTTGTGGCGACGCAAAAAGAGAGGCTCCGGAGCGTGTATAGCTCCACTTCGTTCGTGCCCATGAGGTCATGGGTAGAACTTGTGGAGGTGCTGGATGTTCCACGGGTTCAGCACCGAGACACCCTCGTCCGTCTCCAGCCGTGCTGCGCCAGGCCGGGAAACGTGTCAACCCTGAATGGGCCTTCCCACATGGGCAAGAGCTTGTGGAGTCCCTCCCTGGAGAGGATCCTTCGCAGGACAAGATCGCCAGCTTCAAGGGTTCGGGGGCATATGTTGCGGCTGTGGTAGCGACGCAGCGCCTGCTGATACCAGGCAGCGCGGATGGCGGCCTGGCTTCGTGCTTCCTCGAGGAGGAGCAGATCAGCCTCCCGCGGGCCATCTTGGTGGAGTTCGTCGAAGGCCAGGACCCGTGGGGACCCATGCTTGAGCTCAGTAGGAAGGACTGCTTCTGCCCCGTAGACGTGGAAGAAGGGCGTTTCACCGGTAGGCTTGGTCGCTGTTGTGCGGATCGACCATAGCACGGACTGGAGCTCGTCAAGTCAGCCTTTGCCACAAGCTGTGAGCTTTTTCTTGAAGCTTCGTGTCTTGAGGCCCTTGAGGACTTCCGCGTTCGCACGCTCGGCATGGCCGTTGCTTCGCGGGTGCGCCATGGAGGTGTAGCAGATCTGCATGCCAAGGTTGGCGCAGTATGACTTGAAGAGGCCACTGGTGAACTGTGAGCCGTTATCAGTGATGATGTGGTTGGGAACGCCGAAGTGGCACACCAGGCAACTGATGAACTTGACGGCTGACCTTGCCGGGATGGATCGAGCAGGCTCCACTTCCACCCATTTGGTGAACTTGTCGATGGCGATGAAGAGATAGTGGTAGCTGTCGGCCGCACGGGGAAAGGGGCCCAGGATGTCCAGCCCCCAGACCGCGAAGGGCCACAAGAGGGGAATGGTCTGGACCCCTTGCGCCAGCTGGTGGATCTTCTTGGCGTGGAACTGGAAGGCCTCGTAGGACTGGACCAGCTCAGTGGCGTCTTGAAGCGCCGTGGGCCAGTAGAAGCCAATGCGGCACACCTTGCCGGCGAGAGTGCGCGATGAGGAGTGGTGGCCGCAGTCTCCACCGTGTATATCGGTGAGCAGCTCGCGCCCTTGCTCTGCAGAGATGCAGCGCAGCGCAACTCCATTGGGGCGTTTGCGGTAGAGATCGCCATCCCTCAGGCAGTAACGTCTGGCTTGGCGGGCCACACGCTCTGCTTCTGTGTCATCCTCCGGGAGGGCGCCGCTCTCTAGGTAAGCTTTGAGCTCCGCGACCCAGGTTTCGGCCTGCGGCTCCATCGCCAACAACAAGCGAGCACCTGAAGGTGGGCCGCAGTCTGGTGCACCTGTGGTGGGTACGGGTGGGAGTTCTTCATGGGGCGCCATGGTGCTGGTGGTAGGTGGTGCAGCTAATGGCTTCAGGAGCCTTTCCTCGAAGACGCCAGGGCTCTGGCGCTCGCGGTGAGAAGACCGCTTGGCGATGTCGTGTGCTTCCTTGTTGCCACCGCGAGGGACATGCTGGAGTTCCATGCCAAGGAAGCGCTTCTTGAGCCTGCGCACCTCCTCTTGGTAGGCGACCATGTGCTCGTCCTTGGGCTTGTAGCTCTTGTTGGAGAAGTTGATGAGGATGTTCTTGATTCCAAGAGCGAAGGCGGCCTTGAGCCCGGCGATGAGGCCCTCGTATTCGGCGATGTTGTTGGAGACCTTGTCGTCATGCTTGAAGCAGATCTGTACGGCGTATGAGAGCTTGTCTCCCGTTGGCGAGGTGAGCACGATGCCAGCCCCCGTGCCCTGTCGGGAGAACACGCTGTCGAAGTGCATGGTCCAGCCACTAGGGGCGTCCTTCCCGGGCAGGAGGGATTCTTCCTCGCGAGGCTCCATCTGGTGTGGATCCATCCACTCCGCCGTGAAATCTGCCAAGGCTGCACCCTTGATCGTCCTTGTGGTGAGGAATTCCAGCTCGAAAGACTGAAGCTCTTTGTTCCATTCGGCGACGTGGCAGGTGGAGTTGGGGCTTCGAAGGACCTGCTCCGGTGGACAAGACGTGACCATCTTGATGGGGTGGCCCTGGAAGAAGTGGAGCAGTTTCCTAGAGGTGATGAGGAGCATGAAGAGAAGCTTCTGCTGCATGGGATACCGCTCGCGCGCATCCCGCAGCACCGTGCTGACGAAGTAGACGGGGTGTTCGACAAGGCGCGTAGTCGTAGGAGTAGCGGCTTGTTCCTCGGGGCGCTCGTCAGGTGGCTCAACAGGGGCCTCCTGAGGGGGACCCTCGCTAGGTGCAGGTGCGACCTCAGCAGGCGCAGGCGCGGCCTCGGCAGGCGCAAGTGCGGCCTACGTTCTGGCGCAGGTTCGCTCCCCCCGTTCCACCACAAGGGCCGCTCTGGCCGTCTGGGGTGTGGTTGCCAAGTACAGGAGCAAGGGCTCGCAGGGGCGCGGGGCGACCATGACGGGAGGGCTCGTCAGGTACCTCTTGAGGTCCTCGAAGGCCGCGTCAGCCTCAGGAGTCCACTTGAAGGGGCCCGATCTCTTCATGAGCTTGAAGAATGGCAGGGCTCTTTCGCCAAGGTTAGAGATGAAACGCCCGAGCGCAGCCATGCATCCCTCCAGGCGCTGCATTTCCTTGAGGTTCCGAGGAGGCCGCATCTCCTCGATGGCCTTAACCTTTTCGGGGTTGGCTTCGATGCCGCGATGGGAGACCAGGAAGCCGAGCAGCTTGCCTGAAGGGACTCCGAAGACGCACTTGGTGGGGTTGAGCTTGAGATTGACCTTGCGTAGGTTGGCGAAGGTTTCTTCGAGGTCCGCGTTGAGGGAGCACGACTTGCAACTCTTCACGATGATGTCATCGACGTAGGCCTCTGCGTTCCTTCCCATTTGGGGCCCCAAGGCGATGCACATTAGCCTCGGGAAGGTGGCTCCCACGCTGTTCTAGCCGAAAGGCATGCAGATGTAACAGTACACTCCGCAGGGGGTAATGAAGGCCGTCCTTTCTTCGTCTTCCTTCCCCATCTTGATCTGGTGGTAGCCTGAGAAGGCGTCCAGAAAACACAGCAACTCGCACCCAGCGGTGGAGTCCACGATCTGGTCGATCCGTGGCAGTGGGTAAGGGTTCTTGGGGCAGGCCTTGTTGAGGCTGGTGAAGTCGACGCACATCCGCCCCTCACCGCTGTGCTTGGGGACTACGACAGGGTTGGCAACCCATTCGAGGTGGCATACCTCGCAGATGATTCTTGCCTCCTGAAGCTTCTCAATTTCTCAAACAATGAACTCTTGCTTTTCGGGTGCCTGGCGCCGTGCCTTTTGCTTCACGGGGCATGCGTTGGGGCACACCGCTAGGTGGTGCTCGATCACCTCCCTCGGCACACCAGACATATCTGATGTTGTCCATGCGAACACATCAGCATTTGCCCGGAGGAAGGCGACGAGCGCGCCTTCCTATTTGGGAGAGAGGCCATTGCCGATGGTGATGGCGGGCCCGGAGCCACTGCCATCCAGCAATACCTTGTTCGTCTCGGCGCGTGCCTGAGAGAACATCTGCTTCTTCTTCGAGGGCGCGGGCTCGGCAGGCCCGACGTCGTCTTCGTCGGCAGGGTGAGCGGTGCCGGCTGTCTTCTAGGCGTGCTCGAGGGAGTGCAGCGCATCCTTCTCATTGCAGCGGATGGTGATGGTGTCGCTGCAGCCAGGCATCTTGATGGTGTTGTAGGCGTGGTGGGTCACCGCCATGAACTTGGCGAGCGCAGGGTAGCCCAAGATGGCATTGTAGGGTAAGCCAATGTGCGCTACGTCGAAGTCGATGAGCTCGGTGCGGTAGTTCTTGCGGGTGCGAAGGTGACGGGAAGGCACACTTGCCCTAGAGGCAAGGTGGAGCCGTCGGTCACGCCTGAGAAGGGCCTCATCGGCATTAAGCGCTCGTAGGGCACGTGGAGCTTCTCGAAAGTCTCTATGGAGAGCACGTTGAGGCCCGCGCCACCGTCAATGAGCGTCTTGGTGACGGCGACATTGTTGATGGTGAGCATGCACAACACGGGGATGGTGCATACAGACCTCGTGGACTTGGGGTGGTCGTTGGAGTCGAAAGAGATGGGGTACTGCGACCACTTGAGGGGCCGGGAGGTCTCAACCCCTGGGAGGGTTGCGTTCACCTCGTGAGAGAACTACTTGAAGTGGCGGTTCGATGAGGGGGCCTGGGCCCCGCCAAGGATGCACGCCACCTCGCGAGGCTCCTGATAGCCCCCGGCGTTCTCATCAGGGAGGTTGCCGTCGTTCCTGTCGGGACGCGGCGGGGCGGCGTTGGCCTGCCGCGGCTGGTTCTGCCAGCGCTGCCGGTAGTTGTTGTTGCTGTAGTTGTTGTTGCGGTCTCCCCAGCGATTGCCGCTGTGGCCGCCTCCGTAGCCCGCGCCGCGCTCATTGCGGTCACTGCGCCTGCCCTGGCGGTCGTCGTGAAGCAACTTGAGCTCGTGGCAGTCCTCGGTGCTGTGGGAGTGCATGTTGTGGTAGGCGCAGAAGGGGCGACTATCCTTCTTAGCCTCGTCGCGGTCGTGTCCATGCTTCTGCTCAAGCTCCGCCGAAAGCATGACGGTGCCCTTGCGCTTGGCGTCTTTGCCTTGGTCTTGGCGGCATCCGGCACCACATCAGGGTCGTTGTGGGCGAAGAGGCAGCCCTCTTCAGCCTTGGTGCACTTGTCGGCGAGGTCGAACAGCGCGACCACAGTGTCGAGCTCGTCATTGATGGAGAGCTTCTCGAGCATCCTGACGTCCGTGACGCCGGAGAAGAACGCGGAGATGATCGCGGCGTCGGAGGCGCGCGGAATCTTGTTGCGCACTTGGTTGAAGCGCTGGATATACTTGTGGAGGGTCTCGCCAGGGAGCTGGCGCACCGCACGCATGTCGTTGAGCATGAGGGGGCGCTCGTAGGTGCCCTTGAAGTTGGTGACGAACTGCGGGCACAGTTCGGACCACGAAGAGATGGAGGCCTCGGGGAGGTTCATCAGCCACGAGTGTGCGGCGTCCTTTAGGGCCATGGGGAACCAATTCGCCATGACCTTGTTGTCACCACCCGTAGCCTGGCTTCCCACGGTGTAGAGGTGCAGGAACTCCACTGGGTTGGGGTGCCATCATAGCGAGGAGGCAGATCAGGTTTGAACTTCACAGGCCACACCATGCGGCGTAGCTCACGAGTGTAGGCAAGGCAGCCTCCGCTGTAGGTGGCAACGCCACCTGCGAGGGCGGCGCGGTTCTGGCGCCCGGCCGCCGCGATGTCCTGGATGGTGTGGCTCTGGCGGTCGCGCTGCTGCTCGAGGATCACGCGCGTGTCTGGCGCCGCGTACTGGACGATTTGGCAGCTCGCGTCGGCGTGGTGTGGCGAGGACGCACCGTGGGATGGACCTCTGGCGAACACGCGCCGCGGCGATGTCCCGCGCCATTGTCAGTCGGAGGAGGCGGAGGAGGCGCGCCGTGTCTTGTCTGCCCGCCATGCGGCGACTGAGGAGGCAGGGGACGGGAAGGCGCTGGGGCATCTCCGGCGGCGTTGACAAGCTCGGTGATGCGCGCGAGCCAGGCGTCGTACCCGGCCGCGGTGCGGCGGTAGCGCAGCAGTTCGCACACCATGAGCAGCGCGGCCTACGATGCGGGTGCGTCGTGGCGGGCGAGCAAAGATGCGGTGGCGGTGCGGGAAGGCGGCTGCATGGACAGGTGGAGGGAGGAAGCTTGTTCCTCCCCCGCTGCGGGCTCGATGGCGGCGCCGGCATGCCTACGGCGGTTGCCATTGGCGACGGGCTCCATGACGACCCTCCCAGCCCTGCGCAGGGTGCGCTCATGTCGCGCGTCGGCCATGTCGATGTCGAGGTTGAAGGCGCGAAGACTATCCCCCTACCTGGCGCGCCAAATGTCGGAGAGGGGGATCTCCCAAAGCCCTGATTTGAACATTGGGGGCCTGCTTCGCTACCTGTATACCGGACGGTGACCCTGGCAAGGCTATGGCGAGCGGAGTACGATGGGAACGCACACACACGCAAGGCACGGCAGGGACACGAGGAGCTACTGTAACACCCCGATTTTTGGCCCTTTCTTTTTCTTTTGGATTTCTTTGAATTTTTATTTGGAGTTCTTTTTCCGTGGCTATGTGGTCTTGAAACCTGGGAAAATCTTCTCTCCTGCCACTTCCTAGTGGCTTGTCTTTCTCAAATATTTCCCCAGGCCATGTCATTTCCATCTTAGCCTAACTCCAATATTTATTTATTGGGAACATTCCTTTTTCTATTAAAGGAATACCCCCGTTTGCCCTAGGTTGTAAAGCAACCTATATTTCTGTTTCCCACAAAATTACCACAAAATTCTCATAAATTCTTTGGGTCATATATCCCACCAATATGTCAAAATCCATCCTTGCCCAGTTCAAAAATAATTCAGGAATATTCATTTTCCATTCTGTCCAGAATGGCACTTTGTGAAGGAAGTGCTATTTATCTTTTCTTGATTGCCCTAAAAAATTTTGTGCACTCTCTCATATCCAAATAATTGCCACATGCCAAAATTCAACTTCATTTGCCTAGTAAATATTCCTCAGCAAATTTCCAAAGTTTCTGTCCAGAGAGAAGCTTTGTGAAGGAAGTACTAGCTAGGCTTATCCAAATGAGTTGAAATTTTGGGAAATCATTCATGTGATCAAATCATGACTCTCCACCAAATTTAATCTCCATTCAACAATCTATGTGAGCACACCTTCAAATCTTGGTTTCTGGTCAGAATTTCAGTTTGTGAAGCAACTATATTTTATATTGCTTCAAAAATTATGAAATTAATCCAGGATCTAAATATACCTATATACTTTGAGAATGCCAAAATTTACATCATTTTGCCAAGCCATTTTCTCCACAAAATTCCCCCAAGTTTCTGTCCAGTGTGGAGCATTGTGAAGGAAGTACGATTTTTATTCATCCAATTGGTATGAAATTTTTATGGTGCCTTCATATGACCAAATGATCATGCTTCACCAATTTTCAGCCCAATCCAACACTCCATGTGAGTGCTACTTCATGATCAAGTTTCTGGACCAGATTTGGCAGTTGTAAAGCAACTAGGCTAAATATTGGTCCAAATCATTTCAAAATCCACAGGATCATAGTCCTTCCTACCCTAAACCCCTGAGACATCCTGGTTAATTCTTATCCACTCTAATCTGATCACTACTTCATGCCTAAGTTTGCAACAGCAAACTTCAGTCGATCATTCCCATCAACCCAGAGTGGCTTTCTTCGATCTATCACCTCAGGTAGGACCCACTTATGAAGGACTACACGCTAGACATCCTGTTGATGACCAGAGCGCACCGCGTGCGCCTGTGCACGCGGTGACCACGCGGCCTGGCATGCCGAAAGTGTGCTCTGGACTTCGGGTCCCGCTGCCGCTGCCCAAACGCTGAGCTCCTGCCACCGCACCATGTCCACAGCATTGCACCCACTCTCATGCGTCCACGCCACCTCTCTGGACCCCTCCCCCTCTCCTCTTTTCTCTCCGGCGAGCACGCCGTCCCGGGATGCCCGCGGCCGTCGTCGCTTTGCCGTTGTCTTATTCCTTCCCGAAGCATCCCAGCACCGTATGAGCCTCCCCTGGACCTCTCTCCCCCTCCGCGCGTGCGCGCGTGCACGCGGTCGTGCCAGGAGCATCAACCGCGAGCTCCCGTCGTCGTCCGGTGAGGGCATCACGGCCATGGCTATATAAAGCCACCCCGAGCCCTCCTCTCTTCACCAACCTCTCTCCTCACTCCCAAAGCCCCTCCTAGCCACTTGAGTGAGCTCGAGGAGCTCTCTCTCCTCCGCATTGCAACCACGGCTGCCGCTCGGCCTCGCTTAAATTTGGTCTAGTCCGAGCCCCTCCCCTCCTCCTCTCCCCATCCGAGACCTCCACTGCCACCACTAAGCTAGCCCCGCAGCCTCTCCTTTCCTCCCGTGCCCCGTGGAGCTTCCCTCAAAACCGCCCGAGGTGCCGTCCGCCGGCGTCGAAGCTGTCGACGCCTCAGTCCTCCCTGCCGGCCGTTGATGGTACCAGTGGATGCGTCGTACTCCGCTGAGCTCATCCATAGCCGGAGCCTCCCCGGAGGTGCCCTGTAGCTCCAGCCATCACCGGTCGAGCGCCCCTGCTCTTCGGTCGCGCGCGGGCGAGAGGTGGAAGACGAGCGCCGTCGCCTGCCAGTGGGCCACGGGCGTCAGGGACTCAGCCGGCCGGGCCCGCGTGTTAAGTGGATACGACTTTTCCGAAATACGCCTTCGTCTTCAGAAAGCGTACTCCACCGCTTCTTCGGTCTGGAATACGTTTTCGTCGTTCTGTAAGCGTATTTCAGAAAGTGCGCTTTCTGTAAACCCCGCCGGCCGAAACAGTTATTTTGCGGACGTTCGTCCGTTAAGGCCAGAAAAGAACAGATTTTTATTCTTTTCCTGCCTAACGAACGAACGGCCGTAACTCGGCAACCGTGACTCCGATTTAGGTGATTCCAAAGCCCACGATCTCAGTTCGTCGAGGTAGTTCCGATGGTATCATTTTCATGAGGTTGTCACACTGTTAAAATGACCATTTTTCCCTTGCCCTTAAAACAGCTCCGCCGGGAGGGAAACTTTTCCGGCGATTTTTCCGCGAGTGTCTACGCACTTCTCCCCGGTGAATCCTTCATCCCCAGGCAAGCCACGACAGCCACTTGCATGATGGCCTTGCAGTAGCCATGGTTTCCACTTGAATATTTAAATGATTGTTTGCTCATTAAATTATTTCGTGAATAATATATGCTTGTGAGTCTATGCTCGTTCTTATGCCTTGTTCAGTTGCATCTAGTAAGTTAAATGATTATTTGCTAGTATTATTATTGTCATGTCAGTTCTCAGATTTATTTTCCCATGCTAGTGATAACGATATGCTCATTTGAATAGTTAGGGTTTGTTATGAAAATACTTGTTATATTCATGATCACCGTTATGCTATGCTCATTTGCATCCCGTAGAATAAATGATTTATCATCGTTCATGTTATAAGGTTAAATGGTTATGTTGCCCATCCATGGTTACACTGATATTATGCTCATATGCATTGTTATTTCATTATATTATTATGACTCAGCTCATCACCATTCAAGTTGAACCTGACATTAATCGAACTTGAACAAATCTATTGCCTGAGTCATGGTGCCACCGAATCGAGCTCACCAGTGCAACCACACTTGCCTGGATGGGGAGGCCCTAATTCGGTCTATTGTCATGCCTCTCGCCGGTGCCTCCAATTAGGGAAGGTTATGTGCTCGCGCTGCCCTGGCTCGGTAGGCGGTCATAACCTTGTGTGCCCAAGTTGTGTTGTACCCGGGTGTCCCCGTTTGGGACGAGTTGTTTGTTTGGCCACGACGGTGGCAGCCACAGAGGTGGCGGATGTCACGAGTAGACATCAGGGGCCACCCAACACATAGCCCAAAGGGGAGTTTGTCGGGAGTGGCCGGGAGAGTGTCATGCAATAGATTGGTTTTGTCGGAATGTCGTTGGTCCACCCGAATGGGAGCACGAGGCCATGAGTTCCATGGTGTGGGTACAGTGTACTAACCTCTGCAGAGTGTATAATCTATCGATAGCCGCGTCCTCGGTCATGGACACAGTTCGTAGTACGTCACACTATGGGTCAACAGTAATAATAATCTGAATAATAACAACCCTGGTTCGATGAGAAAAGAAGTTGGTTGATCTTTATGTGATCATGAGAGGATCACGATGGTATCGTGGATACCGATGTGGGTTGATTATGAGGTGATCGAGTAATGATCACGATGGTAAGTTTGTGATTACAAAATGACCTCCGAGCAGAGTAAGTTGGTCCATGAGACCTTAAATATCGACCCCCGTGCATGCTAGTGCTAGTATCATCCTGTTTATATCATGAATTATTTGTTGTTGCCATGCTCATGTTGTTGCCATGCTCATGTTATTGCCCTGCTCATGTGTTCTAGTAGTATCGTGTTTATCTTTGATGATTAACCTGTAAATGCCATGCTGTTGTATGTCTTGATTGCTTTGGTTGCTGTGAGCTTGCAAGTACATTCAAAGTACTCACCTGGCGTGTCATGCCAGATTGCAGGTGATGCCATGATTGCTTGTTTGTCGAGGACTCCGAGGTTGCGCTCTAGGATACGTCCCAGCCAGAGTCCCTGCGGAGTGGAGTTCATCACCGTCGTCGTTATTCCGCTGCTAGAATTTATTTCGCTTCGAGATGTTCTGCTGCTAGCATAGAACTACCTTAGCAGGCGAAGTGTCGCCGTGCCCCTATAACCCTTTGTAATATCGCACCCTTGTACCCGTTATATTTGTAATAAAGAGCTGATTTGGTCTATGCCAAGCAGTGCCGTATTCCAGAAGACTTGATCTTTGGGCTGGAATACGGGGTGTTCCAGTTCTCTCTGAGCCGGGGTGCCACAGCGATTGGTATCAGAGCAGGTCTGGCTGTAGGACGCCCAAGTCAGCACGAGCGTTAGAAACCGGTAGTTCAGAGTCTAGCTTGCTTGCTGCATTTGGTTGTTGCATTTGTTTGCTGCATAGCATGCATATAGATTCCGTCTTTCGTCTGACCATCTATTCCATAAGTGTAGATGGCCACCACTCCTATCGAGTTCAACGTAGCCCTTGCACCGCTCAGCTTCGCAGTCCTACTTCACGAGGTGTGGCATAGTCTCTATCCCAATGGAGAGATGCCACAGTACCAAGTGTTTGAGGTTCAGCTTGGAGGCAGATTACTGGAGTATGTTGCCCATGTTTTTCTGGAAGCCAGGATCCCTATTGGAAGATGTTCCTACAGATTCCATGGTGGATATAGCGCCACTCCAGATCGCGCAGTTCAACTCGCAGCCCTGGCAGGAATCACGGGTCTTCGTCATCAAGAACTGGTGATGCAAGAAAACCGTGCTTACTCCTACTATCCCACCATAGCCGAGAACCCCAGGCGGGTCAGATTGCCATCTGCTCGCCCTAATGATGATGTGACCATCCCCGCCATGTCTCGTTTCATGACGGCCGAGTATATGCTAATCGCAGAGCTAGTTCGAGACGCGACCCGGGCCAGGAGATTGCTCGGTGCCGCAATGGCTCCACGCCCTTTACCTCCTTCCTCGACCCCTGCACCTCCAGCATCAACTGCTCCACCCACCCCTCCACCAGCTCCTTCGTCAGCCATCCAGCTTTAGTTCGTTCGTAGTGCAGTAGCCTCCGAATAGCTCATGTTGCATCAGTTATAGTAGCATGCATGTTGTGATGTGTATTGAGTAGTAACGAATGCAATGTCTCTTCTGGATGCTTTTATGTCTGTTATGTGCCGTTATTCAATTTGGTTGTTTTCTTTGCCGTTTCTTTTGGGCCTTTGGTGTTACCTTATTTTCCCCTTATGAAAGTTGCTCATCAACCGACACCGGACTCGAAGAATCAGTGAGGATTTCAAATATTTGGAAGTTCAGCTAAACATTATGAAACTATCAGCCGACTGCATCATATTGAGAATATTCGGTTTGAATACAAATGATATTCTGGAATAACTATCAGCATCAAGACTGACTCAGTGTGCAACCATCACCATCATAATGAACCTGCTGGATGACAATGTGTGTGCAAGACAACAGTACCTTTCCAGTCAAAGGAATATTAAGGGGATATATATATGGCATTCAGTCTGCATATCTCGGAGAGAAGCTTCTGGTATAAGCAACCCAGTCTTCCTCCGCACGCTACCAGAGAAGCTTATGATGCAAGATTCCGCAGTCTTCTTCAGTACGATATGTGGAAAGCTTCCGGCATAAGGCACCGAATCTTCCTCAGCAAGCAACCAGGAGGAGAAGCTTCTGAGGTACGGTACCTAGCCTTATTCAGCACGCCATCCCGGCACCAGCTTCGAGCATAAGATATCCAGTATTCCTCAGCACGCTACTCTCAGATAGCTTCCAACACAAGCTATCCAGTCTTCGTCAGTACGACACTACAAACTTTTATCGTCTTTGGTACAAGATATTACGCAGTCAGTGGGCAGTGCATCTCAAGAATCAGATCCGCAATAGATTGGTCAGAAACACGAGCTAGTCAAGACCCAAGTGTCTGCCTCAGGAATAAAATGTTCAACTACATATACTTCCATTTATATTGTGAACATGCTGCCCAGGTCATTCAAGTCACTCGTAAGATAATAGAAGCACGGTGAGAATCCAACAAATCCGTGAGTATGTAAGAGGAAGAAAGCAAGTTATACACCTCAGTGTGATGCAATGTCTGACCAGCTATGAAGCAAGGCAATGTTGGGACAACAATCCTGACAGTGGATATCAAGGCCAGCTCACACCCGACAAAGTGATATCATTAACCTCTGTCAATGTCATGTATGATTGACCACAGCAGTGAGCTCTATACAAGTAACTGTGAACCTGGTATATGATCATGATGAACCCTTGCTTACCTTTCCCTGGTAACGGCACCACGCCTGTGTTCTGAGCTGCTTGCGGCCGTCCGGGGTGGATGCTGATTTTATATTTCTCTTTTCAACAACTGGCCCGTGTTCTGAGCTGCTTTTCGGCCGTATCGGGCAGCTGTTGAGTTTCTTTTTGTACCAGTGACCCTATGCTCTGAGCTGTTCATCGGCCATCTTAGGGAACTGCTACATTCTTCTTATCAACACTGTCTCATGTTCTGAGCTACTTTTCAGCCGTCATGAGCCATGGTTGAGTTATTTCAGTAATGTCCCAGATCTGAGTTGTAAAGACCGTTCTGGTGGCTACTGATTTATTTGCCGATTTCATGCAAAGGTTCGGATGATCATTGCCTTATAGTTAGAGCTTGAGAGATGATAAACTTGCCATTCAAACGTCGCTGCACTGTCTGAGGATAAGGATAAGGTCTGCCTGCCGGAATATTGCACCTGACAACACCGATGGTCACACAAAGAATTAAGGGTGCATAAGACCAAGTCCTTTCATCAAGGGATTCAGAAAAAAAGAGAACAATAATGAAGAAGCAAGACCGGCAATACAGTTATGATAATCAGTGCAGGAACAACACGGTACGGATACCCAAGACAGTCTGATTCCATATTGATCATCATGAACACACACCCAAGGGGCCTACTCTGTTTGTAAGGACCTCATATCAAGGTGACAGTCGAATCATCGGTACGGGTTTGAGACAGTGGAGCCAGCCAAGGTAATTCAGAACTACCTTCAAGCAGTCAGACTCTGCCAAAAGAACGGTTATGATTCTCAGCATTGTTTTGAACCTGACGGAGATGCATCTACTCTAGTAACCCGATGCAATGATTAAATGATTCATGTCCATCAAGGAAATTTGTGCGCAACTCCATTAAATATTATTGGTGCTGGATAAAAGAATGTCGCGTCAATTGGAAATCACTCCCGGACTTATGGAAATCCCGGTCATGATAATATCAAACAAGCCAGCAGACATAAAAGAATTGCAGTCAGAGCAAGGATGAACATATGAAGGAAGAACTATCATAATATTGGGTACGGTGAAGCAAACCACCTCCGAGCAAGGTAATCAGATCATATGAAATTCAGTGGGAACAATTGATAAAGGAAAAGGATACCCGAGTTGGAAACGGTTTCCTTAAGTCAGAATATTCATACTTGTTCCCTGAGCAACCAAATCTTGAGGACGAGATTTATCGTAAGGGGGGTAGGTTTGTAACACCCCGATTTTTGGCCCTTTCTTTTTCTTTTGGATTTCTTTGAATTTTTATTTGGAGTTCTTTTTCCGTGGCTATGTGGTCTTGAAACCTGGGAAAATCTTCTCTCCTGCCACTTCCTAGTGGCTTGTCTTTCTCAAATATATCCCCAGGCCATGTCATTTCCATCTTAGCCTAACTCCAATATTTATTTATTTTGAACATTCCTTTTTCTATTAAAGGAATACCCTTGTTTGCCCTAGGTTGTGAAGCAACCTATATTTCTGTCTCCCACAAAATTACCACAAAATTCTCATAAATTCTTTGGGTCATATATCCCACCAATATGTCAAAATCCATCCTTGCCCAGTTCAAAAATAATTCAGGAATATTCATTTTCCATTCTGTCCAGAATGGCACTTTGTGAAGGAAGTGCTATTTATCTTTTCTTGATTCCCCTAAAAAAATTTGTGCACTCTCTCATATCCAAATAATTGCCACATGCCAAAATTCAACTTCATTTGCCTAGTAAATATTCCTCAGCAATTTTCCAAAGTTTCTGTCCAGAGAGAAGCCTTGTGAAGGAAGTACTAGCTAGGCTTATCCAAATGAGTTGAAATTTTGGGAGATCATTCATGTGATCAAATAACGACTCTCCACAAAATTTAATCTCCATTCAACAATCTATGTGAGCACACCTTCAAATCTTGGTTTCTGGTCAGAATTTCAGTTTGTGAAGCAACTATATTTTATATTGCTTCAAAAATTCTGAAATTAATCCAGGATCTAAATATCCCTATATACTTTGAGAATGCCAAAATTCACATCATTTTGCCAAGCCATTTTCTCCACAAAATTCCCCCAAGTTTCTGTCCAGTGTGGAGCATTGTGAAGGAAGTACGATTTTTATTCATCCAATTGGTATGAAATTTTTATGGTGCCTTAATATGACCAAATGATCATGCTTCAGCAATTTTCAGCCCAATCGAACACTCCATGTGAGTGCTACGTCATGATCAAGTTTTTGGATCAGATTTGGCAGTTGTAAAGCAACTAGGCTAAATATTGGTCCAAATCATTTAAAAATCCACAGGATCATAGTCCTTCCTACCCTAAACCCCTGAGAAATCCTCGTTAATTCTTATCCACTCTAATCTGATCACTACTTCATGCCTAAGTTTGCAACAGCAAACTTCAGTCGATCATTCCCATCAACCCACAGTGGCTTTCTTCGATCTATCACCTCAGGTAGGACCCACTTATGAAGGACTACACGCTAGACATCCTGTTGATGACTAGAGTGCACCGCGTGCGCCTGTGCACGTGGTGACCACGCGGCCTGGCATGCCGAAAGTGTGCTCTGGACTTCGGGTCCCGCTGCCGCCGCCCAAACGCTGAGCTCCCGCCACCGCACCATTTCTACAGCATTGCACCCACTCTCATGCGTCCACGCCACCTCTCTGGACCCCTCCCCCTCTCCTCTTTTCTCTCCGGCGAGCACGCCGTCCCGGGATGCCCACGGCCGTCGTCGCTTTGCCGTTGTCTTCTTCCTTCCCGAAACATCCCAGCACCGTATGAGCCTCCCCTGGACCTCTCTCCCCCTCCGCGCGTGCGCGCGTGCATGCGGTCGTGCCAGGAGCATCAACCGCGAGCTCCCGCCGTCGTCCGGTGAGGGCATCACGGCCATGGCTATATAAAGCCACCCCGATCCCTCCTCTCTTCACCAACCTCTCTCCCTCACTCCCAAAGCCCCTCCTAGCCACTTGAGTGAGCTCGAGGAGCTCTCTCTCCTCCGCATTGCAACCACGGCTGCCGCTCGGCCTCGCTTAAATTCGGTCTAGTCCGAGCCCCTCCCCTCCTCCTCTCCCCACCCGAGACCTCCACTGCCACCACTAAGCTTGCCCCGCAGCCTCTCCTTTCCTCCCGTGCCCCGTGGAGCTTCCCTCAAAACCACCCGAGCTGCCGTCCGCCGGCATCGAAGCTGTCGACGCCTCAGTCCTCCCCGCCGGCCGTGGATGGTACCAGTGGATGCGTTGTACTCCGCTGAGCTCATCCATAGCCGGAGCCTCCCCGGAGGTGCCCTGTAGCTCCAGCCATCACCGGTCGAGCGCCCCTGCTCTTCGGTCGTGCTCGGGCGAGAGGTGGAAGACGAGCGCCGTCGCCTGCCAGTGGGCCACGGGTGTCAGGGACTCAGCCGGCCGGGCCCGCGTGTTAAGTGGGTACGACTTTTCCGAAATACGCCTTCGTATTCAGAAAGCGTACTCCGCCGCTTCTTCGGTCTGGAATACGTTTTCGTCGTTCTGCAAGCGTATTTCAGAAAGTGCGCTTTCTGTAAACCCCGCCGGCCAAAACAGTTATTTTGCGGACGTTCGTCCGTTAAGGCCAGAAAAGAACAGATTTTTATTCTTTTCCTGCCTAACGAACGAACGGCCGTAACTCGGCAACCGTGACTCCGATTTAGGTGATTCCAAAGCCCACGATCTCAGTTCGTCGAGCTAGTTCCGATGGTATCATTTTCATGAGGTTGTCACACTGTGAAACTGACCATTTTGCCCTTGCCCTTCAAACAGCTCCGCCGGGAGGGAAACTTTTCCGGCGATTTTTCCGCGAGTGTCTACGCACTTCTCCCCGGTGAATCCTTCATCCCCAGGCAAGCCACGACAGCCACTTGCATGATGGCCTTGCAGTAGCCATGGTTTCCACTTGAATATTTAAATGATTGTTTGCTCATTAAATTATTTCGTGAATAATATATGCTTGTGAGTCTATGCTCGTTCTTATGCCTTGTTCAGTTGCATCTAGTAAGTTAAATGATTATTTGCTAGTATTATTATTGTCATGTCAGTTCTCAAATTTATTTTCCGATGCTAGTGATAACGATATGCTCATTTGAATAGTTAGGGTTTGTTATGAAAATACTTGTTATATTCATGATCACCGTTATGCTATGCTCATTTGCATCCCGTAGAATAAATGATTTATCATCGTTCATGTTATAAGGTTAAATGGTTATGTTGCCCATCCATGGTTACACTGATATTATGCTCATATGCATTGTTATTTCATTATGTTATTATGACTCAGCTCATCACCATTCAAGTTGAACCTGACATTAATCGAACTTGAACAAATCTGTTGCCTGAGTCATGGTGCCACCGAATCGAGCTCTCCAGTGCAACCACACTTGCCTGGATGGGGAGGCCCTAATTCGGTCTATTGTCATGCCTCTCGCCGGTGCCTCCAACTAGGGAAGGTTATGTGCTCGCGCTACCCTGGCCCGGTAGGCGGTCATAACCTTGTGTGCCCAAGTTGTGTTGTACCCGGGTGTCCCCGTTTGGGACGAGTTGTTTGTTTGGCCACGACGATGGCAGCCATAGAGGTGGCAGATGTCACGAGTTGACATCAGGGGCCACCCAACACATAGCCCAAAGGGGAGTTTGTCGGGAGTGGCCGGGAGAGTGTCATGCAATAGATTGGTTTTGTCGGAATGTCGTTGGTCCACCCGAATGGGAGCACGAGGCCATGAGTTCCGTGGTGTGGGTACAGTGTACTAACCTCTGCAGAGTGTATAATCTATCGATAGCCGCGTCCTCGGTCATGGACACAGTTCGTAGTACGTCACACTATGGGTCAACAGTAATAATAATCTGAATAATAACAACCCTGGTTCGATGAGAAAAGAAGTTGGTTGATCTTTATGTGATCATGAGAGGATCACGATGGTATCATGGATACCGATGTGGGTTGATTATGAGGTGGTCGAGTAATGATCACGATGGTAAGTTTGTGATTACAAAATGACCTCCGAGCAGAGTAAGTTGGTCCATGAGACCTTAAATATCGACCCCCGTGCATGCTAGTGCTAGTATCATCCTGTTTATATCATGAATTATTTGTTGTTGCCATGCTCATGTTGTTTCCATGCTCATGTTGTTGCCATGCTCATGTTGTTGCCCTGCTCATGTGTTCTAGTAGTATCATGTTCATCTTTGATGATTAACCTGTAAATGCCATGCTGTTGTATGTCTTGATTGCTTTGGTTGCTGTGAGCTTGCGAGTACATTCAAAGTGCTCACCTGGCGTGTCATGCCAGATTGCAAGTGATGCCGTGATTGCTTGTTTGTCGAGGACCCCGAGGTTGCGCTCTAGGATACGTCCCAGCCAGAGTCCCTGCGGAGTGGAGTTCATCACCGTCGTCGTTATTCCGCTGCTAGAATTTATTTCGCTTCGAGATGTTCTGCTGCTAGCATAGAACTATCTTAGCAGGCAAAGTGTCGCCGTGCCCCTATAACCCTTTGTAATATTGCACCCTTGTACCCGTTATATTTGTAATAAAGAGCTGATTTGTTCTATGCCAAGCAGTGCCGTATTCCAGAAGACTTGATCTCTGGGCTGGAATACGGGGTGTTCTGGTTTCTCTGAGCCGGGGTGCCATAGCTACCCAGGTTTGGGCCACCAAGCGGTGTGAAACCCTACTCCTGCTTGTCTACGATTGCTTGTGGAGATAGTGCTCTCGTGTTACAAGGTGGAAGAAGGCCGAATCGCCCCCCTCTAAGGTAGCAGCATTGTCCCTTATATAGCTGCCTTGGTCCTCTTCCCCGAAAATATTGGTGGGAAGGGTTGCCACACAACGGCAGTTCGAAGGGGGACAGGCGCTCAGTCCTATCCCGACAAAAGCAGTCTTCACTTGGAAAAGACGGCGTCCATGACGCACTGGAGGGCTCGCCATGACATCTGCCCTAGGGCGCTATGTCACCGTGGTCTTCTTGCACCGAAGTGGTAAGCCTTGGAGCCTACTTTGGGGGAGGCAGCTGCCACTGCTCCTTTATCACCAAAGAGGACATTTTCCCCGACCACGCCTCCTGGCACGACCTCTGCTTTTGTCATCTTGTGCAGGCGCGTCACCCATGCGGAGGGCCTCGCGGGAGGCCGCCCCACAAGAGAGGTGGTCTTCGGCTGAGCCTCCCTTTGTGGAGGGGGTCCTCGCAAGGCCTGGCCCTCGCGAGGTGTCTTGCTTCGCGGCGCCCATGGCTGGGCCGCCTCTCGAACCCTTCGCCGGACGTCACTTCCTGGGCTGCAGGCAGAAGGCCCATGGAACCCTAGTTCCCATTGGGCCGATAGCTCAGGGTTATCAATAAAGTGATGCTCTACCATGGACTGACGGTCTAAATAAATTTTAGGTAGCAACTGATCATCGTGGCGGATAGCAACATTAAAGCATGCTGCAAGGTGAGTAGCATAAATACCACCATGAATACTACCCCTAGTTCTGTTGGTGTGCAAACGGCGTGCAATAATGCCTCCCAGACTAAAAGTATTATCACCATAAAGTGCACGATGTAAAATGGCAAGGTTAGGAGCACTGAGTGTACCACCCTCCTTCCTAGCAGTCAAACATTTCCCTATGAATAAACCAAAGTAATGCACGGTAGGAAAATGCAAGCTAGTGACTCGGGCCCTAGACACGACCCTTGTTTCTCCCACGGTTAAATTGAGAAGGAAATCCTCGAACTCCT
The DNA here is from genome assembly GCA_039707655.1 of Elymus sibiricus. Taxonomy (NCBI): domain Eukaryota; kingdom Viridiplantae; phylum Streptophyta; class Magnoliopsida; order Poales; family Poaceae; genus Elymus; species Elymus sibiricus. The sequence continues at coordinate 288,085,689 of CM077676.1, forward strand.
CAGGTCGAGGTTCCCTCAACTCCCCCTTAGAGGGAATCAAGCATATCTCACAAAATTCACTAAATGTGATCTCAAAGTATTGAGCATATAAATCAAAGCGCACCATGGGGATATCAAGTCTATGCATGAAGTAGAAATTTTGCACAAAGAAATTTGTGAGGAGTTGGTATTGGTCACACTCATCTGTGAGGAAGTTGGTCAAACTGGCATTTGCCACAAATTTTGCAAATTCATGTTGGAAACCGGCTTCGCTCATGAAGGCATTGTGCAGCCATTCGCACGGCCTCACCTCCACCTGGCGAGGGAGATGGAGGTCCGCAGCACCACCGGCAATTCCCTTAGAACTCTGGCTTGAAGAACCCCTCCTAAAGAAGTTCATTTTCCTGAGAGAAAATTTCTGAAATTTTTGGGCCACAAAAAGATGTTAACAAAATATCACAAGAGTGATAGAAACTACTCATACAAGTGCCTAGACGCTATATCAAGCATTCAAACTACTTATAAACAAGTAAATTCAACATGCAAGCTCATTTTCAGTGGCACCAATATTAGCAAAATAAGAAAAATATAATCCACTAAAACAAAAACTAATTGGACCAATGGAGGAGTCACTGTCGCTGGAAAACGACGATCTATGGGATCGAGAGGATCCCTTTGCGGTTCGGATGTGGGATCAATGTACTACGAAGAGCAAGGCTAATAGATGTGAGAACAAGCAATGATTTATCCACATTTGGGCCGCTGTGAGCGTAAAACCCTACTCCTGCTTTGGTGGTTTGATTGTGTATGAACTCAAGGTTACAAGGAGCGCAGCTTGCCGGCAAGGTGCGCGGGAAGTGCGGCTACTACGCGTAATTGAACTAGGAGTCGACCGTTCTAATTGCAGCCGTGGGCCTCCTTTTATAGGCCAAGGGGTTAATTACCACAATGGCTAATACAGTCATTACATAAAAGTGAACAGTACTTGCACCGTCACCAAGTCTATCTCCTAACGGGGTAGGACAAGCGCATTAAATGCACCGTTAGGTGCTATGCCGGGGACGTGAGGCTTTGACGAAAAGATCTGTACCGCCTGCCCAGCCGGCCTCTTGTTACCTTGACACGTCCCAGGGACGGGTGTCATTAAAGTTAATCCTTGGGTGGCATGCTGACACATGCCTTGGACAGCTACATTTGACTGCCTGCCCACTCGACACCTCTCATACGAGCTTATATAGCCGATGATGAGGTGGAGCGGTAACGGGACAAACTGAGCTTGCTGGCGCGGAGCTTGCCAGGTCTTTGCTTGCCGGCAAGGAGCTTGCCGACAACTGGAGTCTTGGTCTTTACCTTGCCAGCACGAAGCTTGCCGGCAAGGGCAATCTTGATCTTCAGTACTAGAATAGTACTTCTCGATGACCTGCCTGGAGGTCTTCTTCATGGTCTTGTCAATCTAAGTCTTGAGCCACGGTAATCCTCCGGCAAGCCCTTGCTGTCAGGAAGGCTACAACTGCCTATGCACAAGTCAGGGTACAATGGCACCCATGTCTTAGTACACCGACAGGAGCCCCTGGGCCTGGGCCACACGCGCATGCGAGGCATCATTGGGTTGGGCCCAAACAGTGCACATGCATGCATGGCAGAGGATAACTGTCATAATATTCTCTTTTACCACGCCCCCCACGATGCGCATTAAATGCGGACGTGGGAGAGGGGGAATGAAACGGCCGTGGGAGGTAGTGCGCCTGAAAAGCACAGCCACGTAGGACAGTAAAGAGCCAGCCCCCGCGCCTTCCCCATAAAAAGGAATCCATGAGGGGCGCTGCTCATTTACCCCCTTCCCCCCAATCTAGCCATCATCTTCTTCCTTGCGCAAAAGCAGAGTGCACCATTCGCTTCCGCCGGTGCCGCATCGCACCCCCACCTGCCTCCAAATCCGCCCTCCCCAAAGCTGCCATGGCTCCCAAGAGGAACCAAAACAAGCCAGAGAAGGTGGTCGATCCCGAAGCAGAGGCAAGGAAGGAGGAGCTGGCAGCGGCGCGAAGAGACAATGCCACTTTCAAGCCAGTGCTGGACCAGAGCGATCTGGTGAATCTGTACTCGGTCATGTGGGGGAAGGAGACGACCGCCCACACCGCACCAGAGGTTCTTCCCGGCTCCGTCAGGCCTGGTCCAGACAAGTACCCCTTCTTGACCGCTTATTTTTATTGCGGACTTGTCCCTCCTTTCTCTGAGTTCTTCGTAGAAATCATGTACACCTACAGGTTCCGTCTCCTAGACTTCACCCCCAACGCCATGACTTGTATGGCCGTTTTTGCGCACATGGGCGAAAACTTTGTCGGCGTACTGTCTAGTGTAGCCCTCTTCCGCCATTATTTTACTCCATGCATCGAAGCAGAAGCCCTCTCCGGCGGTATCACTTGGATCCCCATGGATAGGGATGTTTACCTTCCGAGACTACTCCATCGGAAGTGGAACGAGTGGCGCGGGGAGTGGTGTTGGATTAAGGAAAAAGACTTCCCGGCCTTCTGCCAGCCCAGGACGACAAGGGTCGAGCGCAACGCGGATTGGAGCTCTTTGGCCGCCGACGACAAGAAGCTCACGATCGCCACAACACGCATCCTTCGCCTAAAAGCTGCCGGCCTCACCATTGAAATGGTGGGGGCTGACTTCCTTCGCCGCCATATCGCTCCTGTTCAGAACAAGGGCACGCCCGTCTGGGACTACAAGAACGTGGCAGACATCATGCGGGTGCGGACTGGATTGCACGCCAACCTAACGGTGCTGCAGCACAGGGTCCTCTCCGGGAAGCTCTTTCGCACCTCCGGCAACTTCAAGCTGCCGGCAAGCGTGGTGCCCTTGTGCAACAACTCCGCCAAGGATTCTATCATCGCGATGATGCCGGCTTACAATGCCCATGGCGTCGAAGCACTTTGGCAGGAGCCGCCCGAAGATGCAGTACAGGAGTGGTTTGACACCCTGGTGGAGAGGCCCGTCAGGGAGGAGAAAGACCTCATCCGTGACACCACCCCTGAAGAGTTGGCGCACATCGCCAACAAGGCGGCAGAGGCGAGGATGGTTGAAGGCACCAGCGGCTCTGGGTCCATGGCAGCCAATGCTGATGAGGAGTCCGATGACAAAAAGACGGAAGAGCCGCTGGAGGAACTTGCTGGAGAGCAAGAAGAGCCTACCGGGGAGCAGGGCGAGGAGACCGCCAAAGGGCAGGTGCAAGAGGAGCCCCCTGCTCCCGCCATTCCGGCAATGAGGCCGTGCATCCTCCGAAGAGCTGTCTCCGGAGAGCCAGTCCATGGAGCATCTTTAGGCGACGAGGTAGCCGCTAGGGAAGCAGCCGGCCAGGCCACCGGACGGCAAGGATCTCGACACCAAGCCCCTCAACGGCAGCGAGTGCGGCGTACCTCTACGAGGAGAACAACCGTACTGGCTATCGGGGGAGGCAGGTCTTCTCGACTTGCCACGCCCGCGGCACTCGAACGGGCCAGAGCTTCTACCCCGCCCCCTCCTCCAGCACCAGGCTAGAGAGCCTATATGATCTCTCCATCCTTAGCGACGAGGAGGAGGAAGAAGAGTATGTATCTCCGTCCACTTCTGCCAATCTTTGATCCCTTATTGTTGCTAGTCTGACTTGCCCCACCTTGCCTTGACTTGATAGTGACGGGGAAACCTTGGCAAAAAGGATGGCCAAGAGAGCGAGGACCGCAGCAGAGGATGAGCCGGCAACAAGCACGGCGCCAGACGATGACGTCGTGGATACCAGCCCTCGGCGCAGCCCCCAGCATGAGGCTACTATGCACTTTCCTTTGGCAAGTGTTGGTGTTGAGATATTCACTGCTGACATCGGCACGGGAGCAGCAGAAGAACACCACGAGGAGGAACGCCCAGAGGCAGATCCAACTGGGATGTCTCCGTCAACCGCTGCCCCGGCAAGCGGCTCTCCGGCAAGGACCTCCACAGACGAGCCCGTTCGCACTGATGAAGTGCCGGCAACCGAGGCCACCGGCAACCAGGCGATGACAATAGAGGTTGTCGGAGAGGAAATTGTTCCCCCTCAACAGTCTCAGTTCGGTAAGCCTTCTGCCGTTAAGCACTTTTCTCCTTTAAATCTTCTTTATTGTTTTCTTGAACTTGATCTGAGTCTTGATTTTCTCTCTTCTCCATCCTTTCAGATCTACCTCCATCTGACGTAATGGACATTGACTCCACCATCGAGGAGATCGCGAGGGACGCCGCCGACGAGGCCAACAACATTGCTGCTGGTGAGGCCGCCGGGAGGTCTGATGAGGAGGCCGCCAAGGACGGCGCCCAGGAGGGTGGCAACAAGAGTGCCGAGGCCACTGAGGACATCCCTGTCTCAGGAGCGCCAAGTGCTGACTCGGCCATGAGGGCATTCTTGACCGGCAAGGCGGCCGTCGTCGACGACCCCTCGACATCTGAAGAGCCCTTCTCGAGCAGGTATCTGAAGGTTGGTGACAACCTGTTCATCAGCCTCCCTGGGACGTCAAGCACCGGGGAGCCCATGGAAGGAGAAGTCTTGGATGGAGAGATAATTGTCGCTGCTGGGCTCGAAGTCATCGATGAGCCGCATGCCAACACCAATGAGACTAAAGAGCAGCAGCTCCACAAGGCCATGGGCATGAACTTTCAAAAGCTTCAAGCATGCTACCTCAGCCGTACCGAGAGCTTGGATTCCAGGGCTGCCGTCCTTGACAAGGCGGAGGAGGAGTTCAAGAAGCGTGTGGAGGAAACGCTAATTTGGTATGCAGAATGCCTTCAGGACCTCCAAGAATAGCACACCCAGCTCACCAAGGCCAAGTAACAGTTTGTCCTGGAAAAGCCTGAAGTCGATAGGGCACATGAGGAGGCTGCACAGAGGATAGCGGCAACCGAGGTAGGATTGAATGAGCGCAAGGTTGGCCTCGACGCTCATGAAGAAGAGATTGCCGCCCGCGAAGCGTAGCGGGCAAGGATAATGAGATCTAGGCCCTCATTTCACAGCAAACCTAGGAGTTGGAGCGCAAACACAAAGAGGCCGTCGAGGCTCAAGCTACAGAGCACGCCAACAAGATCAAGGAGGCCATCGGTGCTGCCGAAGCCGCAGAGGCCGCCAAGATCAAGCTGGAAGGCAAGGTGCGAATGCTCAAAGTAGATATCGCTCCTAACGGCAAGGAGATCTTGGCGCTCAAAGCAGATGCAGAGAAGGCAACTCACACCTTGATGGAGCTGCAAACATCAGTATCTGCCAAGAACCAAGAGCTCACCAAGGCCAATGATATAATTGAAGATCACAAGATGAAGCTAACCGCCTTGGAGAAGTCTCTTGATGAGGCCAAGAAGCGTGAGAGAGTTATGACGAAGGACCTTGAGAGCGAGAAGGCCCTTCTTACGAGCGCCGCAAACTCCTTCAACGTTCTCAAAGGCGCCTACAAGCTTTGGACTGATCGCCTTGTGGTTGCCGTGGAGAACCTTTCTGCACAGCTGTCCGCCATGAGCTTGCCGAAATACCACTACTCCATCGCCGAAGGGGACACTGCCAGCACCAGGCTCACTCTCTTCTTTGAAATCTTGATCGAGGCGCTGGAGAAGCACCACGAAGCTCGAGCCACATATCTTGCCAGCGAACCCCGCAAGCTTTGCCGGGACGTCCTCTTCAAGGTGCTCGTCAAGGTGGTGTACCGGAACCCAAGCGTTGATCTCTCCAAAGTATTCAACCTGCCATATATGGGAGTCGACACCAAGGCCACCAAGGATCTTGTCGCCGCCATCGCTGACAGGGTTGGCCAGGTCCCCAGGACAGAGGGCCAGCACATGCACTAATTCTTCTCACACCATCTTGCCGCAAGTGCAGTCTATGTAAAGACAAATCTGTCTTAGAACTGTACTGTGCTTTTGATGTAATATAACTTGTGTTCTGAATGGATGTATGCATGCTATTCCTCTTGTTTTATTTTGTCTTTACATGATTTTTGTACCCTACGCTTGCTGGAAACTTGCCGGTGCGCGCACCCTTGCCGCGAGCGCTTGAGGAACGGGTCCTTAGCAGCTTGCCGGGAGTGCCGCTGCCGGCAAGGATACACTTGATGATCACAACGTAGCAACTTAAGTTGTTGAGCAGACTCGAAATAAAGTAAGGGAGTAGCTGATCATGACAAGGTTCCTTAGCGTGCAGGTTTCTCATACAAAGGCCAAAATCGTTCAAGGAGAAATTGCAACTACAACAAAGAATTTATTTCAAAGTTTTTCAACTTAGCTTTTTCTTTGCGGTACTTCTTGTCGTAGAACGATATCTTGAATGTCACTTGGTATCCATACCGTCACTCCCCCCGGGAAATTTGCACACGAGGAACCCTTCTGTCCTTTGAGAAAAAGAAAGAAGAGAAAAGAGGAGGCTGGAACCTTGACGGTTCGTAAATCATCCTGTGCAAGGTAAAATGTAACACAAGGCTACCTTCAACACATAAATAAATATGTACTTTGACAAAGAGTTGTGAAACACTTAGCTTTTATTCATTGTGCATGGGATCTGCGCTCGGCTCTGTACAAAGGTTTACATGCCTTGCTGGCAAACTTGTACAAAAGAGGTTGCCGGGCAGCCCGGCAACCGCGCCTTATGGGTAAAACTTGCGAAGATGCTCAATATTCCATGAGTTGAGCACCGGAGTGCCATCTTCGGTCTCTAGGCGAACTGTGCCAGGCCTAGTGACTCATACCATCCGGTAAGGGCCTTCCCACTTCGACGTCAACTTGCCTTCGTGGACTGAATCCGACGAAGAACAAGGTCACCTTCCTCAAGGTTCCTAGCGTTCACTTTGCGGCTATGGTAGCGGCGCAAAGCTTGCTGGTACCGTGCAGCACGGACAGCAGCCCAGAAACGATCTTCCTCAAGGAGTGTGGCATCATGTTGCCGCAGCTCATCTTGATCCTCCTCATCGAAGGCCAAGACTCGAGGTGACTCGTATCTAAGTTCTGTGGGAAGCACCGCTTCTGTACCATAAACAAGGGAGAAGGGTGTCTGGCCAGTGGCTCGACTTGGTGTCGTTCTGATTGACCAAAGAACAGCCGGCAACTCTTCCACCCAGCGCCTTCCACACTTGTGCAGCCTGTCGAAAGTTCTGGTCTTGAGACCACGCATCACTTCTGCATTTTCCCTCTCTAGTTACCCATTGCTTCACGGGTGAGCAACAGAGGCGTAGCAGATCTTGTTTCCAAGTTCTTGGCAATATATTGTGAAGGGGCAGCTCGTGAATTGGGTGCCGTTGTCGGTGATGATCTTGTTGGGTACACCAAAATGTGCAACCAATCCTTTGAGGAACTTGATGGCTGACTGTGCCGTCACCTTCCTCACTGGCTCCACCTCAGGCCACTTTGTAAACTTGTTGATTGCAACGTACAAGAATTCAAAGCCCCTGGTAGCACGGGGGAAGGGGCCGACGATGTCAAGCCCCCAGACCAAAAAGGCCAGGAGAGAGGGATGGTGTGGAGGGCTTGAGCTGGCTGGTGGACGTCCTTGGAGTGGAACTGGCATGCTTCGCAGCTGATGACCACCGCCAAGGCGTCTTGAAGGGCCGTCGGCCACCGCCAAGGCGTCTTGAAGGGCTGTCGGCCAGTAGAATCCTTGACGGAACGCCTTGCCAACAAGCGCACGTGACCCAATATGAGAGGCACACATCCCTTCATGCATCTCTTCCAACAGCCTCTATCCATCTTCCTGGCAGATGCACTTCAATTTCACCCTGTTTGGTCTTTTCCTGTACGAAATGTTGTCAACAAATTTGTACATCCTTGATTGACGGGCTACTCGTTCTGCGTCTTCTTGTTCATCAGGAAGATCTCCTGTTTGAAGGTACTGGACAATTGGTTGTGCCCATGCCGGAGCCTGTGGCTCGACGACAAGGACTAAAGTTACTTCTTCCTCTGCGGGAGTGCTTGCTTCGACGGCAAGGATCTGGCTTGCTGGAAGCTATGGCTCACCAGCCAAAGGTATCTTGTTGGCGGTATCCACTTTCTTGGCGGCTGCCGACAACTCTCTCGGAATGTAACCACCAACATCTTGCTTTCTTTTTTCGCCAGCCTTGATGGTGTAACGGATGGCTGAGTCAGATGGAGCACAAAAGCCCCTGGTTCCACAGGCGTCTTTTGGGCGGCAAGCTTTGATAGGTCGTTGGCAATCCAATTCTGGGCACGGGGAACGTGCTCCGCTTGCAGACCGTCAAAGTGCTCTTCCAAGTTCCTCACTTCATCAACATAGGCCTCCATCAAAGGGCTCTGGTAATCCTTGTTGAACTGCCCCACCACAAGCTACGAGTCGCCTCTGATAATCAACTTTCGAATACCAAGGTCGATTGCAATGCGTAGGCCGGCAAGCAATCCCTCAAACTCAGCAGTGTTGTTGGTGGCCTGCTCCCTGGGAAAGTGCATCTGAAGCACGTACTTGAGGTGCTCTCCGGTGTGTGCTATAAGTAGCATGCCGACACCGGCGCCTTTCAGCGTGAAAGCACCGTCAAAGTACATGATCCAATCATCAACAGTTTCCTTGCCGGGGAGAGAGGTCTCTGGGATTTCTTCGTCTAGCGTTGGGGTCCATTCTGCAATGAATTCTGCCAAAGCCCTGCTCTAAATTGTTGAAGTACTCTCAAACTTCAAATCAAACCTTGACAGCTACAAGACCCACTCCACAATCCTGCCGATTGCTTTTGGGTTTCTCAGAATACGTTGCAAAGGAAAGCGAGTGACGACGGTGACTGGGTGTGCTTAAAAATAGTGGCGCAGCTTCCTTGAGCCCATGAGAAGGCCAAAAAGCAACTTCTGCACACCAGAATACCTTGATCTAGCCCCTTGTAGGAGAGAACTGACAACGTAAATTGGGCGCTGCACCATCCTTTTCTTCACAACTTGTTGATCTGGCTCACTTGCTTGCACAACTCTGGCTTGTCGGCACCTAACCTTGCCGGAGAAGATTCTGGCTTGTCGGGTCGTGGCTCTGCGGCTGCTACCTCCTCTTCATCTGCCTCTCTTTCAGCCACAAGTGCAGCACTAACCACTTGATTCGTTGCCGCTAAGTATAGCAGCAATGTCTCTTGCGGCCTAGGCACAACTAAGACTGGCGAAGAGGACAGGTACTCCTTCAAATCATGGAGCGCGGCCTCCGCTTCCGGAGTCCAGTTCACTGGGCCTGCCTTTTTCAATATCTTGAAAAATGGCAAGGCATGCTCTGTTGATTTGAAGATGAACTTGCTAAGGGCGGCAACGCAGCCTGCAAGACGCCTGACGCCCTTGATGCATCTTGGTGCTTCAATCTGCTCAATTGCTTTGATCTTGTCGGGGTTGGCTTCAATCCCTCTCTGAGATACAAAGAACCCAACAAGCTTGCCGGACGGAACACCGAACACACACTTCTCGGGGTTGAGCTTCAAGTTGAGCTTACGCAAGTTTGCAAATGTTTCTTCCAAATCTTGGATCAGTGTTGACTTATCTCTGGTTTTGACCACAATGTCATCCATGTAGGCTTCCACATTTCTGTGCAGCTATGGCTCAAAACCGATCTGAACTGCTCTAGCAAATGTCGCCCCGGCACTCTTCAATCTAAAAGGCATATGCAAAAAGCAGTATGTGCCACATGGAGTGATGAATGCGGTTTTCTCCTCATCTTCCTTGGCCATAAAAATCTGATGATAACAAGAATAGGCAACAAGAAAAGAGAGTAAATCATAGCCGGTAGTTGAGTCCACAATCTGGTCGATGCGCGGCAAAGGGAAAGGATCCTTTGGACAAGCTTTATTTATATCAGTGAAGTCTATGTAAAGCCTCCACTTCCCATTTGCCTTGCGCACTACCACTAGATTGGCTAACCACGTAGGGTGTCGCACTCCTCTGACTACGCCTGCTGCTTCCAACTTCTTGATTTCTTAGGCAATAAACTCGTGCTGCTCCAAGGCTTGCTTCCTGACCTTCTACTTGATGGGTCTCGCATGAGGGCAGACAACAAGGTGGTGCTCAATTACCTTCCTAGGAACACCGGGGATGTCAGATGCTTGCCAAGCAAACACATCGACATTCGCCCGTAGGAAGGCAACGAGCTCACTTTCCTATTTGTCAGTGAGAGTGGCACTTACGGAGAAAGTGCCACTCGTCCCATCTTCCCTGGCAGAAACTTGCTTGGTCACCGGCGCAGAGGCCTTGGCTTTCCTGCTCTTGCCGGTACAGCTCTCTGGTATGTCCTTAACAGGTGTGCTGCACTCTAAAGTGCGCTTCCCGGAGTCCTTCTCAGAGGTCTTTCCGGTCTTCTTCTAGTCTGGTCCGGACCGTATTGATACGATGATCGTGCTCACCAGAACGTCGTTGCAGTTGGCCGTCTGCGCCATCTCCGGTGTGCTGACTGCGATCGCCGGAACGGTGGGGATGCTGGACACCTGCACCGCTGGCGCCTCCTACCCCGGCCGTCCTAGCCGTAGCGCCCGCACCGGCTGCGCCGCCTGTGGATGCCTGGGAAGGCCGCTTGGAGGTGGTGGGAGCTGTCGTGGCTCCGCTCTTCTTCTTCGGCGCCATCGACGACGGTGATGGGGCTGGTACTCACACTACGAACACTGATTCGTAATACAAGACCCCCTGCCTGGCGCGCCAAAGATGTCGCTGGAAAATGATGATCTATGGGATCGAGAGGATACCTTTGCGGTTCGGATATGGGATCAATGTACTACGAAGAGCAGGGCTAATAGATGTGAGAACAAGCAACGATTTATCCACGTTCGGGCCACTGTGAGCGTAAAACCCTACTCCTGCTTTGGTGGTTTGATTGTGTATGAACTCAAGGTTACAAGGAGCGCAGCTTGCCGGCAAGGTGCGCGGGAAGTGCAGCTACAACACGTAATTGAACTAGGAGTCGACCGTTCTAACTGTAACCGTGGGCCTCCTTTTATAGGCCAAGGGGTTACCACAATGGCTAATACGGTCATTACAGAAAAGTGAACAGTACTTGCACTGTCACCAAGTCTATCTCCTAACTGGGTAGGACAAGCGCATTAAATGCACCGTTAGGTGCTATGCCGGGAAGGCGAGGCTTTGACGAAAAGATCTGTACTGCCTGCCCAGCCGGCCTCCTCTTACCTTGACACGTCCCAGGGACATGTGTCATTAAAGTTAATCCTTGCATGGCATGCTGACACGTGCCTTAGACAGCTACGTTTGACTGGCTGCCCGCTCGACACCTATCATACGAGCTTATCTAGCCGATGATGAGGTGGAGGATTAACGGGACTGAACGAGCCTGCCGGCGCGGAGCTTGCCAGGTCTTTGCTTGCCGGCAAGGAGCTTGCTGGAAACTGGAGTCTTGGTCTTTACCTTGCTGGCACGAAGCTTGCCGGCAAGGGCAATCTTGATCTTCAGTACTAGAATAGTACTTCTCGATGACCTGCTTGGAGGTTTTCTTCACGGTCTTGTCAATCAAAGTCTTGAGCCATAGAAATCATCCGGCAAGCCCTTGCCGTCAGGAAGGCTACAACTGCCTGTGCACAAGTCAGGGTATGAAGGCACCCATGTCTTAGTAGAACGACAGTCACATACCAAGGAGCAATCCCCCAAAACAGTTTCGGAAATGGAGCTCCAAGCAAAGAGATCGAAAATCTCAGGTTAGGGAGCAAGAACATGAGGGAGAGAGCTACCACTATTTTTTCTGGAGGTAGGAGATGAAGTGGGCTGAAGCTCTAAGTGAGTGGGTCCCTGTGGGACCCACAAGGCAACATGGCGCGCCCAAGGGGTGGGCGCGCCCTATTGCCCTGTGAGCAACAGGGGCACCCCCCTGGGGTGTGTTCAGTGCCAAAAATTCTTAAATATTCCAGAAAAAATCATGTTAAAATTTTACGACATTCTGAGCACTTTTATTTTTGGGAATTTTTTTATTGCACGGATAGTTCAGAAAATAGGATAATCATGGCATTTTACTTTATTAAACAATAAATAACAGAGAACAAACTAGGCTTATATAAAGTTGTGTTCACGGAATTCATCGACCACATGCCCCTCAAGGAGAATCCATTAATAAGGTTGATCAAGTCTTATTAACAAACTATTCCCGAGTAACATGAAATCGAAGAACTTTCGTATAACACTAGGTTACCTCAACGGGGATATGCATTTCCCCAACAATAAGAGTTTCATATTTCTTTTGGACGGTTGGAAGAGGAAATTCGAACCCTCTAATAGTGATTGTCATATTTCTTTGAATGGAGTTGATACTATTCACTGAACTTCGTTTCCTCGGGAAATAAACCGTATGCTCATTACCATTGACATGAAAAGTGACCTTGCTTTTGTTGCAATCAATAACAGCCCTTGCAGTATTCAAAAGGGTCTACCAAGGATGATTGACATGCTGTCGTCCTCGGGCATATCAAGAATAACAAAGTCTGTCAAGATAGTAACATTTGCAACTACAACGGGAACGCCCTCATAAATTCCAATAGGTATAGCAGTTGATTTATCATCCATTTGCAAAGATATTTCAGTAGGTGTCAACTTATTCAAATCAAGTCTTCTATATAAAGAGAAGGGCATAACACTGACACCGGCTCCTAAATCACATAAAGGGGTTTTGACATAACTTATTTTAATGGAGCATGGTATAGTAGGTATTCCTGGATCTCCTAGCTTCTTAGGTACTCCACCCTTAAAAGAATAATTTGCAAGCATCGTGGAAATTTCAGCTTTAGGTATCTTTCTTTTATTAGTGACAATATATTTCATGTATTTAGCGTATGGAGGCATTTTCAAAATATCAGTCAAATGTGTTCCCAAAAAGACTGGCCTAAGCATTTCAACAAAGCATTCAAAATCCTCCTCATCCTTATTTTTCGGACGTTTACTAGGAAAAGGCATGGGTTTTTGAACCCATGGTTCTCTTTCTCTACCATGTTTCCTAGCAATGAAATCTCTTTGATCATACCTTTTATTCCTAGGAGGTGGGTTATCAAGATCAACAACAGGTTCTATTTCTACATCATTATCAGGCTCTTTATCATTATCTGGTTGAGCATCATCATTATCATTTGGTAGATGTTCATTACCAGATTGTGTCTCGGCATCAGAAATATAAACGTCATTATGATTCTCAGAAGGTTTTTCTATCACAGGTTCACTAGAAGCAAGCAAAGTTTTATCATTTTTCTTTTTCTTTTTCTTCTTAGATGAACTAGGTGCATCAATATTAATTTCTTGAGAATCTTGCTCAATTCTTTTAGGGTGGCCTTCAGGATATAGAGGCTCCCGAGTCATTCTACCTCCTCTAGTCACAACTCTAACAGCATGATCATTCATTTTATTATTCATCTCATTAAGCAAATCATTTTGTGACTTAGAGATTTGTTCTAACTAAGTATGAACCATAGATGAATGTTTACTTAAACCTCTAACATCATTAGAAATCCTAAACATCAAGTCACTCAAGCAATCAATCATGATAGCATTTTGTTTCCATTGATTACTAACATATCTATTGAAATTCTCCTGCTTAACAATGTAGTTATCAAATTCATCCAGGCATTGACTAGCAGATTTATTATAGGGAATATCACCTTCATCGAATCTATAAAGAGAATTTACCTTTACTACCTGTGTTGGGATATCGAGCCCATGTATTTCTTCAATAGGTGGTAAATTCTTAACATCTTCAGATTTAATACCCTTTTCTTTCATAGATTTCTTAGCTTCTTGCATATCTTCAGGATTGAGGAATAGAATACCTCTCTTCTTCGGAGTTGGTTTAGTTGGCGGTTCAGGAAGTGTCCAATCATCGGGATTCCTCAATATATTATTCAATAATTCTTCGACCTGTTGGACAGTACGTTCCCTGAAAACACAACCAGCACAACTATCTAGGTAGTCCCTAGAAGCATCGGTTAGTCCATTATATAAGATATCAAGTATTTCATTTTTCTTAAGAGGATGATCTCACAAAGCATTAAGTAATTGGAGAAGCCACCCCCCCAAGCTTGAGGGAGATTCTCTTCTTCAAATTGCACAAAGTTATATATTTCCTGTAAGGCAGCTTGTTTCATATGAGTAGGAAAATATTTTTCAGAGAAGTAATATATCATTTCCCGGGGACTACGCACACAACCAGGAGCAAGATTATTAAACCATTTTTTAGCATCACCCTTTAATGAGAAAGGAAACAACTTCAGAATATAGTAGTAGCTAATTTTTTCCTCATGAGCAAATAGGGTGGCAATGTCGTTCAATTTAGTAAGGTGTGCCACAATAGTTTCAGTTTCATAACCATGAAAAGGATCAAATTCTACCAAAGTAATTAATTCAGGATCAATAGAGAATTCATAATCCTTATCAGGAACAATGATAGGAGAAGTAGCAAACTTAGGATCATATTTTATTCTCTCTATCATAGACTTTCCTTTTAGCTTACTCAATTTCTTAAGATCATCTCTATCATTACAAGCAAAAAATTCTCTAGCTATCTCCTCATCCATAACATAGCCATCTGGTATATTAGGCATTTCAACTCTAGTAGGAGAGCTAGGCATAATAGGTGAATCTTAATTTTCATCAGTTTCAACATTCTCAAATTCTTTAGCTTTAGCAATTTGTTCATCAAGAAATTCACCTAGTGGCACAGTATCATCAAGCAGGGTACTAGCATCATCACAAGTTTCATGTATAACAGAAGTAGTATCATCAATTACTTGTGACATATCAGAATGAATAGCAGGTGGTGGTGTCGCAAGCCTACTTAAAATAGAAGGTGAATCAAGTGCGGAGCTAGATAGCAGTTCCTTACCTCCCCTCGTCTTAGAGGGTACGATCTTGGTCTTAGCGTCTTTCAGATTCTTCATAGTGTAAAATCCCAAGTGAACTCAATAAATAGAGCTACCCTCCCCGACAACGGCGCCAGAAAAAGGTCTTGATAACCCACAAGTATAGGGGACCGCAACAGTCTTCGAGGGTAGTATTTCACCCAAATTTATTGATTCGACACAAGGGGAGCCAAAGAATATTTATGAACCTTAGCAGTTGAGTTATCAATTCAACCACACCTGGGATGTAATATCTCTGCAGCAAAGTGTTTAGTAGCACAATAGTTTGATAGATTTGATAGTTTCAGTAATAGTAGCAATAGTAACAAGAACAGTAATAGGAGCAGTTTGTGATGATTGTAACAGCAGTAGCAGTAGTAACTTAGCAAAGATCAATGTGAAATAAGCGTAGGCATGGATCAGCGATGGATATTTGTGTTGGATGACATTCATCATATAACGGTCACAACCTAGTGCGATACACAATAGCTCCAATTCATCAATGTAATGTAGGCATGTATTCCTTAAATAGTCATACGTGCTTATAGTAAGAACTTGCATGACATCTTTTGTCCTACCCTCCCGTGGCAGCGGGGTCCATAAGGAAACTAAGGGATATTAAGGCCTCCTTTTAATAGAGAACCGGAACAAAGCATTAACAAATGGTGAATACATAAACTCCTCGAATTATAGCCATCCCCAGAGAGTATCCCAACTATTGTCACTTTGGGTTCTATGGATTGGAACAATAACAAGTGCTTATAACAAGCAGATAGGAACAAGAACTCAAATATATTCATGAAAACATAGAGGGTTTAGATCTGAAATCATGGCACTTGGGCCCTAGTGACAAGCACTAAGCATAGCAAAGTCATAGCAACATCAATCAAAGAACATAGTGGATACTAGGGATCAAGCCCTAACAAATTAACTTGATTACATGACAAATCTCATCCAACTCCATCACTGTCCAGCAAGCCTACGAAGGAATTACTCACTCCTCGTGGTGATCATCATGAAATTGTTGATGGAGGATAGTTGATGATGACGATGGCGATGAATCCCCCTCTCCAGAGCTCCGAACAGACTCTAGAACAGCCCTCCCGATGAAGAACAGGAGGTGGCAGCGGCTCCGTATCGTAAAATGCGATGAAACTTCTCTTATTTTTTTTCTTGGGGAAACATAATTTATAGTGCTAGAATTAGGTCAGATGGAGCCTCGTGGGCCCCACAAGGCATCAGGGCACGCCCTGGGGTGGTAGGCGCCCCCTGTTGCCTTGTGGGCAACTGGTGGCCCCCCTCCGGTGGATCTTAGTTCCAGTATTTTTTTATATTCAATAAAAAATCACCAGAAAGTTTCGTCCAATTCCGAGAACTTTATTTCTGCACAAAAAACAACACCAAGGTAGTTCTGCTGAAAACAGCATCAGTCTGGGTTAGTTTCATTCAAATCATGCAAATTGAGTCCAAAACGAGAGCAAAAGTGTTTGGAAAAGTAGATACGATGGAGACGTATCAATGTTGTGGAAAGAAAACAAACAGACAACACAATAAGTTCTGCTAGCACATTAAGTTGACATACACCCATTAAAAAAAATCAGGTACAAAAATAGAACAGGTCATAATCAAATGTATTGGCACATCAGAGCTTCACACCTATAGCTCGGATATAAATAGTATTTGAGAAGATTCAGTTGTTACCTCAAAATAGAGCACATCCAGCCAGCCATCCCGACCTCTTCTCCCAAAGAAGCAGTGGCCTCTGCCGCGCGATGTAGTAGGCCCTATGCCATCCATCGTTCTGAGCAACACGGGGAAAGTCTGACGTTGACTCCTATAATGGACGTCGTCGATGGACCCCGGCACCAGCGGCGGCGACAGCACTTCGATTGATGGATTGACCACTTTTTCGAGATGCATGAAGACTCAATGTAGGTACATACCTAATGTGGTCCACGGCAGCCTTGGTGGTGACGAATAGTACAACCCCGGTTCCTACACCGGTATCTCAACACCAATCACCTTCGGTATGGTGGATGGCTTCTTCATCCATGCCATAACCGTCAGAGCCCAGCTGTCTGGAGGAACAAACATACTTAAGAGCTCACCTCCTAGGTCGTTGATAAGCTCATTCATGGACTCGCTATTCCAAGACCGTCCCAACATGCCGTGGAAGGTAAGCTTTGTTAAAAACTCAAGCTCAGAGGGCACCAAGCCCCATATTGGGTGCCACCGATCGAAGTTCACCAGTGCGCCATCGCAGAACAAATGCCGGGAAGATTTGAACACACGAATGCTGTCGAATGTTGTCTAGAACCTGACAAAGAAATCAGCCGATGGCCGACAGACTTCCACGACCAAGTCACTTTTTTGGATGTCGCCAAGAGCTTTGACAAGGTCATCCGGCGAGACAGGAGGTTGGTCGCCGTTGATGGTTACCATCAGCACTTTGCCAGCAAACTAGTAATCAAGTGCCGCCATGCCACTATTTAGCAGCACACAACGCCCGAAGGTAGGACAGACCTCAGGATCTCTGGCTTGGAGATCCGTTTTGACCGGCGACATGATAGTGCACTTGAGTACAGGGAGTAGAGGAGGGGGATTTGGGGGAACTGGAGTAGGAATCGAGATTCCAGAGATGGGGAGGGGCGGGGGATTCGGTATAAAAAGGTGGCATGAATTTCGAACGCCCACCAGTACGCTCTTGCCGCGCAAGCGCACGAAATCACCGGTGGCGCCCACATGTCGGCCTAAGAGTTCTTTTTTTAGCGCCCGGCCTCAGAGTTCATAATTGGCCTGTTTGGCATTGCGTTACTACTCGGCCCATATACAACAACACCTCACATGGCCCAAACAAGTGTACATCATCGAAAAGTCACTGAGCTCGAATTATAACTTGAAAAAAGGATATATACATTGAACACTAGAGAATGGTCATGCCCTCATTTACCCCATCAGCAGTTCGAAACAACGATATATATACAATATGAAAACACTGACTATTGACTACTACTGACATAAACAACGAGACATGAAAGTTCATAAGTCTTGCTAAACCACCAAAACGCACTCATCTGCAGCGCTCAGACTCTCGTGATCCAGACACAAATCACAAAGTTCTAAACAGCGCGAACTAGTACACAGTAAGAGTGACCTAGACAAGGATGACCAAATTATAAGGAGTCTGCATAACAAAAGAGAACATCACCCATCCAGAACAAGCAGCAAAGACATCAAGTCATTTGAAGAAGGATGATCCAGCGCCATAAAAATTTCCAGCTCCCCTTCAGCCACCAGTGATTCGGAGACACCAGGACTCCACCCTTTTGATGCAACAGCCCCATTACCTACCAACCTCAAGGCTTGAACCCAAATCACTGCCTTTCGGACTTGAGACATCCAAGGATCAAAGTTAATCTAGATGCCTTTCTCATTCTCACCTTCTTTTGGCTGCATGCTGTATCCTTGACAATCAGGGGCGTGTGATCCCGAAGTCCCAGGGTTCGGTGTGCACACACACTTTTCCCTAGCAAATAGAGCCTCTCTACCATCAGGATCCTTGCCAAGGGTGATCTCCTGGTTAATTGGATAATTGAGTCTGAGAAACAGAGAGTATGAACCAAGGCTGTTTACCCGCCTCCAACTCAAAAATCCTGAAGGCCCCAACATGCTAGTATCCTGCTCATAGACGTAACAGCCATTCTCCGGATACTCACGTATTTTACGCTGCTTGTACACAGTCGGGTTTTTGCAATATAACACTGCCGGTTGATGCGTGCGCATGATCATTAGTCTTTCGTAGTCGTCTGATCGAGCGAGGAACCAGTTGTGCTTCCCTGTTTTCGGCAAAGTTGGTGTGATTACAAAGGGCAGTAACTGTAGGGACACTGCATCAAATAAAAAAGGAGACAAAAAGGACAGGCATTGTTAATGTAAGATCAGCATTGTTCAGAGTATGAGTAGGATAATGTAAGAAACAACATTGATCTGTCCCTGTTGGAGCTGAGAGGAAAATATAGGGAAATGTATACTGGGGTCAAAAATATAGCAGTGCCATGCATGGTTACACTGATGTTACCTCGCACTCGATTCTTCACAGGAAACTACCATGCCATGCATGTTATGTAGTCATGTTCTGTCCTCACAAATAAATTCTACAGAGGAAACTAACACACCATGCATTGCTATATACTCATGTTCTGTGTGCAAAATTCTTGTGAGGATGTTATTCTAGTCATTGATTGCTCAAGGGCGAATATAGGTATGTAGACATGGTAAGCATGACAGGATTTCACTACTTTCAAATATAGAGTTTTCCATATGCACTTTTACTTCCCTACTAATGTAAGGTTAGATGAAACCAATAGTGTTATGCATGTTTCTACATCATGAAAATGAGGAAACTAACATGGCTATTGATACACACTCATATTTAGTAGTATAAAGATTACTATAAAGTTAGGAGAATATCCATATCTTCCTAACCGTTTGATTATTCAAGGGTACAAATTGGCTATATAGACATGGTCACAATCACATGATTTAACTACTTCCAAATATAGAGATTACCATTTGGACTTCCAAATTTCCCTATTTTATTTCCTGATTTACGACATCCCTAATACATTTCCGTAGTTCTACTCAAATTCTCCTGTAACATGGATATGCCCATCATCATAAAAGTTCAAACAATGTCATGGCGTTATCATTAAAATCAGACGAAAACAACTTACACGAGGTCTCCCAGCAATACGTGGTGCCATCTGCATTGTCGATCGTGTAGATGATGCCATTATGTTCAATAGCATCACAGAACTGTGGATCACCATCGATGTAGCCCTTCGAGGGGAGTAGTTTCCACCTACAGTTGGCACCGCCGCAAAGATAGGGGACTCTGTGGTCGAACAAGGCAATTAGCTTGAAGTCTGTGTAATTCCCAGATGCCGTGGACACTTGGCAGATTACAACCTTCAGCAAAACAAGGTCCGTCCAGCTGACGTGGTAATCTACATGATGTGGGCCGCGATGGTAAATCCCTATATGATGAATGGGAGGAAGGATAATCTCATGGGAGGTGTGGACGTTCAGGAGCACCCACTTCCTCTGGTATTCTTCAACGGCAGCCATCCAGTGGGATTTCATGCCGACTCAGTACATACCTGACAAGAAGTTTCGGGTGATGGTGGTCGGATCAAAGTCGAGGGGCATGATGTGCGCCTTCTTATCATGGTCACAGCGGCGATGAACATGGCATCCCGCAAGAGCAGATAGCAGCATGCAGGGTGTCTTGAAAAGCTCAGGCCTCGCTTCGACGATGGCCGCGTGCAGGTCCCTCGAGCATGCAGCCAGCCGCACGGCGCTTAACATATCCATAAGCGAACAACAGAGGTCGAGGATGTCCCTGGGGAGATTGCTCCAGCCGTGGCTCATACGGATGCTGCGCGGTTTGGATTTGGCCATGGTGGAGTTTGGAAGGTGGGGTTTTTTGGGGCTTGATTTATGGGGGAGAAGGCTCTCGGT
Source organism: Elymus sibiricus (assembly GCA_039707655.1). Lineage (NCBI taxonomy): Eukaryota > Viridiplantae > Streptophyta > Magnoliopsida > Poales > Poaceae > Elymus > Elymus sibiricus. The sequence continues at coordinate 288,106,004 of CM077676.1, forward strand.
GCTGGAGCGGCTAGCTAGTAGAATATTGGTACTGGGGGAGGCGAGGGTACGCGGGGGCACTATGAGAAAGAAGAGTGACCTCGGGATCTCTGGCGAGATGGAGATTGAGATGGAGTGGTGCTAGGGGAGAGGGAAACGAGGTGAGGCTTGCTGTACAGCGGCGGTGACAGTGACTACACAGGGTGTAGCTGACTTTCGTAACCTGAACACGCTGCCTGGACTAGTGTCACCTTGGGCGCTGGGTCTTGTCACTTCACTGTGAGGACCGGATGAATAAAATTTTGACCAACAAGTACTACACCTGTACTACTACTAGTAGTAACATAGTACTACAGTAGTATATCAGAAAGATGTCATGCTAGCATGCCTCTGGGTTCACTTCATCCTCCAGGTAGCATCCATATTGCGAGCAGATCAATTTTCTCGTGCATGCGGAAGCACGAAGAAGGCATTTTTGTTTTTTGAGGATAACCGCATATTCCTTAACCAGAAAAGGTTACACACATAGCACACACGCAGCATCGTTGAGAAACCACCAGAATAAGGCTTGGGATCTCGAACTCTGTGCCATGTTCTCTCATAACGCACATGAACTGTCTATTGGCCCCCAAAAAAAATGTCTCGGGAATTAGAGCAAAGTGTAACGGAAAATGCCAAACCGATACGTGTACGTGGAGTAGCACTACAGTATGGGGAAAAAAACTTAAATACAAAATGGTTAGCTCTGCGGGTATTCAAACGCAGAAGTTGTGTCTCGCACACACGCGCCAATATCTATCCGAACCAGCTATGACACTTTTTTTTGAGGCGACATTTTTGTGCAAAGAGATGGATATGTTTGTATATTTGTTCGTCCACCCAAGTGGGTATTGCGTAGGTCCCACCTGTCAGGAGGGGGTGCAGAAATAAAAAGGAATCATAAAATGTTTCGCCACGGTGATTCGAAAGAGTGACCTCAACTAGCCAGTGGCACATGTAGCGATAGAAGCATGGGCACGTACACAGACACGTACAACTCCTTTTTTTAGGGGAGTACCACTCCTACTGTTGAATAATAATCAGTATGCTACCCGCATAGGCTTTTCATTTTGCAGGTCAGTCTACCTAGTTGTGACACCCAGGTTTTTCCCAGCTTTTCTTTTCCAAATTTATTTGAATTTTATTTGAGATTTGGCTTGGATTTGTTCTGAATGGCTCTATGGACTTAAAACTTGGGAATATTTCCTTGATTTTCTTTCCCAAGTGACTCAGACCCTCAAAAACTTCTCTCAAGTCATGTCACTTCCATTCTTGCTCAATCTCAATTTTATTCCAACCTAATATTCCTTTTTCCATTAAAGGAATAACCTTTTTCCATTAAAATTCCAAGAAAATTCTCATAAATCCTTTGCACCATGTGAACCTTGGATATGTGAAAATATTCAAGATTTACTTCTCATGGTGAGTTCAGCATCCAATCTTTGATTCTGGTCATAATTTTAGTTTGTGAGGCAACTATATTTTATATAGCTTCAAAAATTCTGAAATTAATCCAGGACATTCTCCTTATTATCATTCTCCACCAATTTTTGGATCATTTCATTCAGCCAATTTTGCTATAAAATTCCTCCAAATTTCTGTCCAGTGGGAAGTGTTGTGAAGGAAGTACCCTGTACACTAACCCAATTGGGCTGAAATTTTTATAGCATGTTGGAATCCCCAAATCACCCACAAATACCAAGTTTCAACTACAGGAACCCATCCCAGTGAGTGCAACATCCTCTGTAAGATTTCTGGACCAGAGAGGCAGTTGTGAAGCAACCATGCTCTACACAGATCCATTTGGTCTAATTTTTTCCCAGCATATGCACCTTCCTACAACACTCCAGAATGGCAAACTTTTACTCCCAAAGCCCTAGCCATTTCTCCTCAACTTGCTGCCCAAGTTGCTGACCAGAAACTTCCAGGGAAGCTATCCATCTGTCCTAGCCACCTCTTGCCAAACCAGAAGCATGGAGAGATCAGTGGAAGGACGGACTAGCGCATGGACACGACCGGGCAGGCCAGAGCGCGCCGCGTGCGCCAGTGCATGCGGTGACCACGCGTCTTGCCGAGCCAAAACCGTGCTCTGCACGTCGCCCACGTCGGACGCGACTGCTCCGGCCACCTCTCGATGCCTCTCCTTGTCCAAATGTGCAGACTGTGTCGCCGCCGTCCACCTGGCCCGTCTGGAACCCTCTCCCTCTCCGGCGAAGCTCGCTGGGAGACGCGGCCAAGCTCCGCCCATGTGCGCCGTACGGGCACTGTGGCCGCGCTGGCTGTCTCCTTCCTCGCCGCTCCGTGCCATTGCCATTAAGTCTCTGGCCTCTCCCGTCACTTCCTCACGCGGCTCGGGCGCCAGCGCGACGGCCAGCGCAGCGCCATCGCCGGCATTTTCCTCGCGGCGGGATCCGGTGCTGGCATCTCCGCCCGCCTATAAAAGGCCCCGCCCGGCCTCGTCTCGCTTCACCACTCCACTCCTCTCCCTCTCAATCGCCGCCCAACAGTACAGAGTGAGCCGGAGAGCTCTTCTGCTCCATCTCCGGCGAGCTGCTCCGCCACTCTGCCCCAACTCCGCCCGCTTGCCTCCGCCCACCCCAGCTCCATTTGAGGCCACCCCCGAGCTCATGGCACTCCACTGACCCATCCCAGCCCTTCCTCTGCCCGAGTACTCGCCGGAGTCGCCGGATCCGTAGACCCCCGAAGCACGCCGCCGCCTGAGACGAAGGGGGCAACGCCGTCCGGCCATCTCCCGATGAGCTGCGAGTACGGGAGTACTCACCGTCGTCTACTTGTTCCATCCCCGCTGTCCCCGAAGCTCGCCGCCGTCGCTATCGCCGGCAACCGTCGCCGGTGAGCCACCACTCTCTGTTCCCTCTCTTTCCCTGTTCGAACCTGGCAAGCAGGCCCCACCTGTCGGCGACTCCATGCGCGCCCGAACCAGTATGTAAGTAGAGACGCCCGGCTGGTTTACGTCTTTGACGTGGCCGCTTCTAGGATTTTCCAGTTTTCTGTTTAAATTCATTTTAAATCCAGATCTGACTAAACTTTGACCAGTTATAACTTTTAAACCATAAGTCCAAATGAGTTCATTCTTTTTGCATTGTTTTTCTTATGAGCACGTCTAGTTGCTGTAAAAATTTGGTATTTTTCTCTGTAGTCTAAAATTTCTGGTCAAAAGAAAATGCTTTATGTGGTATTTGAAAATGCTTTCAAAAATGTTTTTCAGATTTGTTTGCCTAGTTGGTGAAGACCAGGAGTACTCCCACACTCTGTTGGTGCAAGGCAAGGCATAACTCTGATTTGCATAATTGCATTGCAATATCATAGTTTAAATAATTATTTTAATGCTAAATATGATTTATTTATGAATGGACTAATTCATGTATACAACTGTTACGGTGATTGACGATTTTAGGAGCCTTTCATCCATCATAATCTGACGGTGGAAAAATAGGAGTTACGAGGAGTTACAAAACTAAAATTACGAAAAATTACATGTAACGGTATGACCGTTACAAAATTTTGGTGGGATCCTTAGTTTTTCTAAGGGTAGATCCATCATTTTCTTTGGAAAATTCTCCATTAAATTTGGTTGCTCCATTAAATTCAGAGGTAGTTGCAGATAATGGCGGAGGTTGGTGTGTAGCAGCAGAATATTAGGGAGTGGCGGTAGATACGTGCGTGATTAGGGTTGATCCATCGACGACCAATTTTTTTTATTGCTCCATTAAATCCACAAAGGTTGGGCCCAAATTCACGTGATAAGGGTTGACATATCGCGCATGATAAGGGCTGATCCATCGATCAGACTGCACGACCATCGACGACCAGTTTTTTTGCATGTTTGTTATTGGCCTGCGCACGGCTAATGGGATCTTTTTGGCCAAAATAATTGATCGGTAACTGTGAACTTTATTTGACTGGGCCCATGACTTTTTCATTATTATTCTACAAAAATATGTGTTCAAAATTTGTAATACTAAGATCATCTACATTCGAACGCCCCAAACCCGCCTCAAACATTCGAACGGACGGTCCGGTCACTAATCGGTCACGAAAATTCAACCCGGACGGTCGTCTCAAACGAGCCTCAAACGTCCGGACTGATGGACACTTCTTATATCCAATCTAAATATGAAGCGGATATGGAGACGTCCGGGCGTTTCATACTTGACATGAGCAAGGCATGCTCCGAGGTACATCCCCTGAGCCTGAACTAGAAAACGGTGAACGCCTGAAGACAAGTGCCCAATTGTGGGGTGTTTTTTTTCTCCGTGACATGATGGTACATTCATGGGCTTTCTTTGTCCGCAAAGCAAAACAGTCTGTATGCATTTTTTTGGGTTCACGTGTGGGCTAAAGGTAATATAGGGAAAGGCGAGGAGATAGTCGACTGAAATTTCTTTTTGGGTCAGTAGATTTTGCCATGACCAATCTGAAGCGTTAGAGTACAAAGGAACGGTTCGGATTACGTCTTCTACCTCCAAACGTTTCCTTCCTAAAAACAGATCGTTGATGTCCATGTTCTTTCTCCTTCGCGTGCTAGCATCGGCCGGGCCGCCAGCTGCCCCCTCCTCCCTGCGGACGGCAGCGCTCCCATGCCAGCCTCGCCGCCCCGCCTTCCCCTCAACCTCTCCCCACCGCCGTGTTGCAGTCGCCCCTGGCCATCTCTCTAAATCTACTAACCCCTTGAAATTTTCCCGCGAACATGCACCACCCCACCCTTAAGATAGACAAGGGAGGAATTTGTCGGCCTAGTGGGAACCAGGGTGCCACGGCCCGTCTGCCTCTGTCCTAGGAGGCGACATTTGGGCCGGCCCGCAGAGGATGGCTTGGCTGTGGCCGCTCCAGAAGAAGCCGCCTTGCGAGACCCCTCACCGTCAGGCTAGACTAAGATCGGTACTAGTTAGCCCAAACGAGTAGGATCGGTACTTGTGGGCCTAGACGACTAAGAACGATACTTGTGGGCCTGAAGGATTAAGATAGTAGCAAGAATGAACGAGTAAGACCGGTACTTGTGGGTCCGGATAACTAAGATCGATACTCGTGGGCCTGAACGACTAAGAGCGGTACTTGTGCGCCCGAACGAATAAGATCAGTACGTGTGGACCCGGGCGACCAAGATATGTATTGGTTAGCCCGAAAGAGTAAGATTGGTACTTGTGGGTCCGGACAACTAAGATCGATAGTCGTGGGCCTGAACGACTAAGAGCGGTACTTGTGCGCCCAAACGACTAAGTACGTGTAGACCCGGGCGACCAAGATATGTATTGGTTAGCCTGAAAGAGTAAGATCGGTACTTGTGGGCCTAGACAACAAAGAATGATACTTGTGGGCCCGAACGGCTAAGATAGTAGCAAGAACGAACGAGTAAGACTCGTACTTGTGAGCCTGGATATGTTAAATGGTTCGTTAGTAGGCTTTGATTTTTTGTCTTTTGTGAGTTCACTCGTGTCGGGACGAAGGGTATCCTTAATGACATTTACTTTACGATTTTTTTCTCCAAGAGGTTGTAATTTTTATCGATGTTTCGTATCATCGGATTAATTTATGTTATTTGTCGAGTTCCATCATTCTTTTGAAGTGAACTACTTTGCTGGTGTTTTTCTCTCTAAACTTTCATGTGAAACGGTGTTGCCTGCACAAACTTGTCCTTCACACCTATATTTCGTCCATGAATGCAAGATGGTTGCCTAAGTAGACGTGTAGATAGTTCACTACCAGAAATCACCTGATATCACACTGGCAACAATCTGCGCTTCTACCTTGTGGTCCTCGGTTCGAGACAAGTTGACCACATTTTTGAAATGTTCTTCTTTCGAAGAACAGGGATCAAATCTATGACAAAACTGTACTTACCCACCAAGCATTATTCTTTTTATAGCACAATGGTGATCTCACTGTATTGTGCACCAGCAAAATATATAACGAGGCAATAACAAGAATAGGTGTGCAATCTAGCAGCCCCAGCTTTGTCAATCTTTGTCCTCTCAAAAAAAAGCTTTGTCAATCTTTTGGAGCCCCAGTAATACAACGACCAACAAGGTCATGCGCCCATCTAAATTTCTGTAAACCGCAAGGCAAGCAATACAACCCTCAACACACACAAACAAACCCAAAAATATAGGAACTGAATATACAACCCTCAACCTTCATATGTACATGACCTCGAAATGCCGCCGTTGAAACAAGTCCCTGCACCGCAATGTCCATCATGGACGCCCACAATCACTGTTCATAGGAGACCATGTGAGCAGACATTAGTCCTACTTGTTTTAGTCAAAAGTAGTAACATTTTCCTAAATAAATGAGGCAGCAACTTTGCTAGAATAAAAAGACACTTGCAACCTTACAAATCCTTGAAGTCCAACTCTATTAAATTCCATTCAGTAAAAATTAATAAGAAAAGATATTTTGAACGAAAGATAGATCCCCATTCCCTACGAACAACAAACAGCATTGAAGGACATTCGTACTCAAGTATCACATTCCGATGACAAGATTTCATTTGCTCTCTAGCCACTTTCATGGTCTAGTCTTATTATCTTTCAGCACTAAAATTTGTAGAAAGCATGACTATATAATTTATGATATAAAGGATATAGAAGCATTGGCCAGGCTTCATGGTAAGTAAACAGTAATCACTAGCAGAATTATTTGTAAGCTGGGAAATTGAATATTTTAACCTGAGTATCTAACGAACTAAATAGCCACACTTCGAAAAGGACATGTTTGAGTCATTGTCTATTTAACAGAATTTCCTCCTTTTGACCTTCCATCAACAAATACACAATTGTATCACAAACTAGCAAATGATTGGAAGCATGTAAAACAATTGTGTCTAACATTTCAGATTAATCACTCAACATGCAAGGCAGAAGTGGACTATTTTGTATCTAACTCCAGAACAGCACCTTCGTAACTTTGATTGTGTATTTGTTACCAGCAACAAAGTGTCAACCAATTAGAAGTAGTATTACTAAAGACTTGACCATGCTTAGTTACAGAGAATGAAATACTTGTAGAAAATAATACTACCACAAAAATAGGAGTACCTATCAGCGCATGAAAAAAAAATTGTAGATTAGATCGATGTCAAGGCCAGTTCAGACTGTTATGTATACCAATCATATGCATGCCCACACAATCGGGACTGTTTCCATCATCCTACCACAAAAACATGCTTAGTTACGGAGAGTAAAATACTATTCACCTGGGATTACTTGACAATAGAACCACAAGCGCAATAGATTCCTACAACGAAACCCCTTGTAGCTAAAAGTTTGTTGCCATCATCTCCTACACAACATGTATGCACCTACCTTTAGTTGGCAGGAAGGTCGCCGGCGGCGCTGACTGAGGCAGTAGGGTATCTGACATACGGTGGAGAGCAGCACTTCAATTAATTAGACGCGCAAGCAATCCTTGTGAGCAACGATTCGTACTGAATCCCAAAACAAGAAAATGCAGAGCAGGAACTGAACTGGGGATTGATTAATTCCTGAAAAATGAACAAATTGTGGTATTTTCGTATCCTCCATTACTCAGAGTTGAAGCCAACATACAACAAATCAAGAACCGAACACCAAGTAAAAAAAAGGGGCTATGGGGGAGACGAACCTGGATGGCAGTCTGGCCGCAGGGGTCAGGAAAGAGGTCGGAGCCGTTACACGCATTGCCGCCGAAGCTCACGATGACGGCGTACAGGGCCGGCCGGCACGCGGATTGGATGCGCCACAACATTGGGCCTGCAGTACTGCCGGCCGGCCGGAACCTTAGTGGTAGGAGCGACATCAAGGTCACGGACTGCTGCTTCTCGCCTGGATCGGGGGCGCCGCGCAGGGATGATCTGAACGGCGCGCCGAGCTACCCATCTACTAGCGGGATGTGCGACGGCGGGGCAGCTATGCGACGGTAAACCGATTCATTCGTGTGTGGGGGCGACCTCTGAACGTGCCGCGAGGAACGGAAACGGACGTCCGACTGAAGTACTATTATACCCTTTTTAGAAAGAAATTATCTTAAAATGATTTTCCCAGATCTAATGGCTATAAATAATCGGAGATGGAGTTACACGAAATTACAAATCGTAACTCTCCAATCACCGTAAAAGAGCTCATTCATGTAATGCCTTGGAGATTTTGAATAAGTTACTGTCATGATAATGATGGGATTTTGGATTAGTAGGAGATTTCCATATTGATATGGTAATGCTGTCGGACTGTGAGATTACCGTCTATGATTATTTTGTGATTCCGCCGGTACTGCATATATGGGATTAGTAGTAAAGTTGATCATGATGCTTATTGGATTTCTAGTTGGTTATTGTGATAACTTGAATCATTTGTATATCGGAGTGTCAGTGATAACTATGATTACTCGGGGATAAATTCTTCATCGTTGATCAAGTGCCACTGAACCGAACTTTCTAGTGCAGCCACACCTGCCGGAATGGGACGGCCTTGGCTTGGTCTAACAACGTGCCCTTTTACCGGTACCAGCAAAGAGGGAAGGTTATGCATACGTGATGCCCTTATCAGGTAGACGACGATAATCTTGTGAGCCCAGTTTGATTTTTGAGCTCAGGTCCCCGTTTGGGACAGTTGTTTGGCCACGACGGTGGCAGGTGTCAAGAGTGACACAGGGGCCACCCAGGGTAGGACTCCGTGGGAGGATGATTGTCGGTGGTACGGTAGAGGAGTCACGGGTTAGGCAAGTTTCGTTGGAGCAGCACCGGTCCACCCAGAAGGGAAGTGTACCGAGGTACAGGACAAGGAGCTCCATGGTGTGGGAAAAGTGCGCAACCTCTGCAGAGTGTAAGAATCTATTCGAATAGCCGCGTCCTCGGTCATGGGACACAGTTCGTACTAAGTCACACTGTCTGATCAACATCAATGAGGGAATGATGTGTTAATGATGGAAGAACTCGTCTCAGTACGGTGAATTGATCGATTATTGAGGACCGCTGGTAAATTGTTAAGGATTGTGACACCCTGGTTTTCGCTCCTTGTTTTTTTTTCCTTCGCGGAATTTGGCTCCCGTCTTTTTTTTCGATGTTATCGGATTTTCTCTTGCTCTTGGGTATATGAAGATGGTCATTTAGCCTTGCCTTTCCCATCCAACCAGAGATTCTCTCCAGACCAACCTTGCCACCCAAGATTTATTCTCAAGATTCTGCCGCCGAAACTCTACCTTCCGAGTTGCCGGAAAGGAACCCCAATTTCCTTTGATCTGTTGCCTCCCAAACTTTTCCCAGTGATCATCCCACATCTATAAACCCTGGATATGGAAAAATATTGCCAAGTCATTTGCAATATTTTTCATTTAAAATTAATTCCTTTTTCTGCCAGCTAAAGGAATTAAATCCAGGAAAATATCCATCCATCTCCAAAGTTCATGAAAACTTGTGGAGATATTCTTTGTGATCATATTGAGCGCCCATAAAAATATTGGTCATAATTAAATAAGGGAAATTGCATTTTCCTATTTAAAGCCAATACTGCATTTTGGGCACTTTCCAAAGGAGCTACCATTTTGGTAGCCAGGAAAAATCTCAAATAATTTGTGGAGCTTCTCATATCCATATCTTCACCAATTCCATCAAGAACCCAAGTTCCATAGTTCAAATTTTGAGAGCATCATCCAATTCTTGTTTCTGGATTTATTTTGAGGTTGTGAAGCAACCATATTTTATATTGCTTCAAAAATTCTCAAATTAATCCAGGACCTCACATTCAATATATGATGTGACAATGAAAAAAGTCACATCATTTCATCTAGCCAATTTCTCCCAAAAATTCCATCTAGTTTCTGTCTAGATTTCAGCTCTGTGAAGGAAGTACCATTTTGGTATATCCAAATGAGCTGAAATTTTCCCAGTACCTCCATATTTCCAAATAACCTCTTTCCACAAAAATTCAGCTCATTTCATCAAGCCATGTGATTGCAGCTTCAAAGTTTAGTTTCTGGACCAGATTATGCTTTGTGAAGGAAGTATATGCAAACTTGGTCCAAATGCCTTCAAATTTTTCCAGCATCTACTCCTTCCTACCCCATCTTATTTTGACAACATTTCAATCTCATTTACTTAGCCATTTCACCTCAGCTTGGTCCCCAAGTTTCTGTCCAGAAGTTGTTCTGGATCCTCTCGACCACTCTAGAGCCATCCTGGTCCATCCAATGATCCATCTCATCTATAAGAGCAGTGAGGAGTCTAGTTGACAAGGTGTGACAGCCAGACTGGCACCAGAGTGCGCCATGCATGTGGTGACCGCGTGGACAGCAGGCAGAAACGGTGCTCTGCGGCACTGTTCTCATCGGCAGGCCAGCTCCGGCCAGCTTCGGTGTGTCCCGACGTGTCTAGCGTCTCCGCGGCATCCACCTGCCCCTTCTGGACCCTTCTCCCCCTCCGGATTCTTCTTCTCCACGCCACGGCGATCGCCGCCAAGGTTCTGCCCACCCGTGACCGCCGTCATTTTCCCCCTCCCGTTGGTTTCTTCTCCTCCGAACCGTCCCGTCCCTCTGGCGCTGTCAGGTCGGCACCGCGCGTGTCCAAGGCCAGCTCACCGGGAGCTCCACTGAGCTGATAAGGTCACCACGGCGGCCGTCCCCATCGTCTCGGCCGGCCGGGCTATAAAAGCCGCGGCCTCGCCCCTCCCCGAGCCACTCCACCTCACCAGCCCCTCTTCACCCTCCCAGAGCCTCGCCCCTCCACTCAATCGAGCTCGGAGATCCCTCCTTGCTCCGCATCGCCGCCATGGCTGCCGATGGCCTTTGCTCGAATTCGAGCAAGCCAAGGCCCCTCTCTATCCCCTCTCCCCACTAGAGCATCCACTCAGCCACGGCGAAGCCCTGCCCGAGCCTCTTCTCACTTCTCCACCGCCGTAGCGGCCGCCTCAACTTCGCCCGACGCCGGTTGCCGCCATGGCCGATGGAGCACTCTATGCCGGCTCCCCCGAGGTCCGTGTACTAGCGGGACGGATGCGGCATGGACTCCCGAGCACGCCGGTAGGTCGAGCCTCGCGAGAGGTGACCGGAGTCGCCGGGGGTCGCCGTCGATCTCCCCTGCTCTCTCGGCCAGGCTCGCACGCGCGGGAGGAGGAAGACAACCCTGCCAGCGGGCCCCCCCTCCTCATCGGTCCCACCTGTCGGCGAGAGACGGCTGGCCACGTCGGATAAGTGGAGACGCCCCCGGCCGACTGCGCTTTCGGTTGAGAAAAGCGTATTCGGCTGTGAGGCGCTTTCAATCGGAGAAAGCGTACTCAGGTGGGAATTCGTTTTCTGTACAGGAAAACGTATTTCCAGAGAAGGCGCCAGCATGTGCTGTCAGGGACCCGGATGCAATTATTTTTCTTGCAGATCAGTCCCTGGCAGTCAAACCCTCATATCTTTTTGCTCGTAACTCCGAATCAGGTGATTCCAACACCCACGTTCTCTATTCGTCGAGCCCGTTCTAATGACATCACTTCCACCATGTTTACAATTTCTTAAAATACCCATTTTTCCCTTGCCCTCTATTCAGCCTTTCCGAGAGGGAACCCTTTCCGGCGAAATTTTCCGCGAGGTGATCGCACTTCTTCCCGGAGTATTCCTTCACCGCCAGGCAAGCCGACCATCCGATATATGCCCTAAAGCATTGCTCTGTGTTATTCTTGTGTGTTTAAATTAATGTGCTTATGCTCGTGTGCATAGTGGTGAGCGGCATGTGACGCTCATGGACCCTTGCTTGCCTTTCTTTGATGACGGCACCACGCCTGTGTTCTGAGCTGCTTTCGGCCGTCCGGGGTGGATGCCGACTTTATGTTTCTCTTTTCAACAACTGGCCCGTGTTCTGAGCTGCTTTTCGGCCGTCTTGGACAGCTGTTGAATTTCTTTCTGTAGCGGTGACCCTATGCTCTGAGCTGTTCTTCGGCCGTCTTAGGGAACTGCTACACTCTTTTTATCAACACCATCTCATGCTCTGAGCTACTTTTCATCCGTCTTGAGCCGGGGTTGAGTTATTCCAGTAACGTCCCAGATCTGAATTGTAAAGACCGTTCTGGTGGCTACTGGTTTATTTGCCGGTTTCATGCAAGGGTTCAGATGGTTGTCACTTACAGCTAAGACTTGTAAAGTAATTAAACTCCTGCTAGGTTGAACTTGCTATTTACATTACTCATTAATGCTCGTCTTGTTATTGCACTAGTGACTCGTATGTAACAATATGGAGATAGGTTGTTATGTTTTCATCGTACATTATTGTGGTTATCGCAATGATTAAAGAATGTGACTTAATAATGACCACCTCCTCCGTCGGCTGGATCGAGTCATAGTGCCACCTATCCGGACTTATCCGTGCAGCCACATTTGCCGGTATGGGACAGCCTTGACTTGGTCTAACCTCATGCTCTTTTACCGGTACCACCAAAGAGGGAAGGTTATGCGCGCATGCTACCCTGGCCCGGTAGGCGGCGATAACCTTGTGAGCCCAGTTGAGTTATATGGATCCAGGTCCCCGTTTTGGACAGTTTTGTTTGGCCACGACGGTGGCAGGTGTCACGGGGTTAGGCAAGTTTCGTTGGAGCAGCACTGGTCCACCCGAATGGGAACATGTACTAAGTACGAGGCTGGGAGCTCCATGGTGTGGGTAAAGTGCGCAACCTCTGCAGAGTGTAAATCTATTCGAATAGCCGCGTCCTCGGTCATGGACAGTTCATACTAGGCCACTATTTGTTCTGTGTCGAGTCTGGAGAAAAACTATATAATGTTATTGCTAAGACTGAACCAGAGAATGGTAAGGTTTGTCAGACTTATAGTACAGATGCATGGACATTAGATTTATATGAAATGCTGGCCACGCGATGGCTATGCGATGAGTGGTCGGATGACCACAAGATTTGGATTGGATCCTAAGATTATTCGGAGTATGGACTAATTACTTGATATGTTGTATCTTCGTCATACTGCAGTTACTTTGATAGTTATCATGCTAGATATTCCTGTTATGATATAATATTGCTAGATAATCCTGCTAATACATGATAGTTAATATTGTTAAGATAATGAATGCATGCTTGAATGCCATGGATTGCATTGCTTGGTGTATATGTTTGTTTGGTTTGCTTGCGAGTACATTCAAAAGTACTCAGCGGCCTTCAATGTGGCTAGGTTCACCTAAGGATTCGACGACCCCTAGCGAGGAGCCGGAGTGTTCGCGGGCTAGAAGAGTAACCCAGTCAGATTCCTGTGGATTGGAGCCGCACCAGGACCATGCTACCTTAGATTGAGCTTTTCCGCTGCCATCACCCTTGTAATATATCATGTAAGACTTATATATCCATTAATAGAAAATCTTGTGTTCATGATACTTGTTGTAAAAGCGCATGCCAGAGTGATTTTCCTGGGCTGGTATGTGCGGTGACCGTCTGACTACAGTGGTATTCAGGCGGGGCGCCACAAGGATGATTACCACAAGTTCTTGAGGTGACCATGAGCTGGTCACGAGAGTAAGTGGTTCAATTATGAGGCTCAGGACAAAGTGGTTCCATAGTAGTAGCAACATGGATATTGGTAGCAATAGTAAGTTATTATTTTCTTCCACCCTTTTTAGTAGCATTTAAATCTGATTTAACCCTAATTGCTATGACATTGTTATGCCTTGATGCTCTTGATTGTTGCGAGCTTGCGAGTACATTCAAAGTACTCACCTGGCGTGTCATGCCAGTTTGCAGGTGCTGCCATGTGCGCATAGTGGAGGTGTTCGCGTTGCGAGCTAGGATGTGTCCCAGCCAGAGTCCCTGCGGAATGGAGTCCACTGTTGACGCCGTGTTTCAGCTGCTAGGATTCGAGATGATGTTAGCATAGAACGACCATAGCAAGCGTAGGTTTGCCAAGGCAACCCTTTGTAATATCTCAAACCCTTGTACCCATATATTTGTAATAAAGAGCTGATTTGTTCTATGCCAAGCAGTGTCGTATTCCAGAAGACTTGATCTCTGGGCTGGAATACGGGGTGCTCTGGTGACTCTGAGCCGGGGTGCCACAACAAGTTGTTTATCAGTGATCCAGGACAGTAACAATATTTGCAGAAGCTCAAGCAGTTACTTCACACAAGAGTTGTGACACCTTGTGTGTGACAGAAGCGCCACTATAAATACTCTCCTCCACTCTTCGTTGGGACGATTACTCATTGGGATACTTCTGTGACAGTGCTACACTACCCTGTTTGGCTTGCAGGCATCATGTCCCCTACCAGATGTATGCCCGACAGCCACATATGCCAGCTTCTGAGCTGAAGACAATCCCGCTCACATGGTCATTCGTGACCTAGGGTTTGGACATGCTTGGGTAATTCCAAACAACAAGTGGATCAAAGCAAAACCAGTGACCAAGCTCGACTCATCCACAGTAATCAACTTCATGAGAGGGATTATTTTCTGATTCGGCAGACCCCATCATGTCATTACTGATAATGGGACGAACTTCGCGTCGGAAGAGTTTAAGGAATTCTGTTGGACCCAAGGCATCCGAGTGCACTTCGCTTCCGTAGCACATCCTCAGTCGAATGGGCAGGTGCAGCGTTCCAATTCCCTGATCCTCCAAGGGTTAAGGCCATGCTTACTTGTCCAACTTGAGAGAGCAACTGGAGCGTGGGTCAAAGAACTCCCCTCAGTACTATGGGGCCTGTGGACGACTCCAAACAAATCCACTAAGTTCACACCTTTCTTCATGGTGTATGGAGCGGAGGCAATTATGCCGGCTAATGTGCTCCATGATTCACCCCGATTGCTGGCGTACACAGAAGCCGAAGCAGAAGAAGTGCACCAAGACAGGATTGATCTTCTGGTAGAAGCCCTAGCGGTCGCTCTTGCTCGCACCGCTATTTTTCAACAGACCATGTGAAGGTATCAAAGTCGGCATATGCGTGGATGAAATTTCATAGTCGGAGACCTAATGCCGTCTGCCACAAAATAAATCCCACAAGCTCACTCTGCCTTGGGAAGGACCATTCATAATCTCCAAGTATTCAGTGACAACACTTTCCGACTGTATGACATCCTCAAAAATGAAGAGATGAAGCCTACATGGAACGCAACACTCCTATGCCAATTTTACACATGAGTTTCCCTTACTCCAGTTATTAAGTTTTCTTCTTTGCTTTGTAGCATAATAATAGTTTCCATTCCGACTTGATGAAATTAAATTTGCATTCCCAATAACTTCTTTGAATGTTTCTGGCTGTTCTATTTTGGTAGAGAGTTGCGGTGAACTTAGTGGCTTCATGACACTCGAGGGCTGGTCACACTCGGGGGCTAGCCACACTTGGGGGCTACTCCATGCTCAGGGGCTAGGCCACTAAGAGAGCACAACCTAGCCAACAGTCTGGTTTAGGACTAAGTACTTCCTTAGGGTGCACTCCTTGGAGAGTTTCCCTCGACCCATTCTCCTTTCTATCTTAGCAAAGAAATGAAAGGTAACTCACAAAACTGCAGTAACCTCTTGTCACTAACCAACCCACAGTCCGTCTGCCTGGTTGGCAAGAAAAAAGCCAAGGAAAACCGAGT
This sequence comes from Elymus sibiricus, assembly GCA_039707655.1. Taxonomy (NCBI): domain Eukaryota; kingdom Viridiplantae; phylum Streptophyta; class Magnoliopsida; order Poales; family Poaceae; genus Elymus; species Elymus sibiricus. The sequence continues at coordinate 288,121,567 of CM077676.1, forward strand.
GACCCGACGATCAATTGCAAAAGATTCAAAGTGGAAAAGAGTCGGAAAAAGCAATCTCAAGTGCAGCAACAATACTTAAGACAAAGATAAAACTGTAGCATCACCACCACCACTGGTCAAGCTTAAAGTTTTGCACCTCCAGTCGGCATACTGAGGCAAATTAAAATTGTTTTTCTAACTAACTCCTCAGTGATATGGGGTTGCCCGATCTTCATCGAGGATTGGCTAGACGAATGAATCAACGCCACCAAAAGGGTACAAAGGAAACACTCAATCCCAGCAAACAACGCTGTCGGGTACTGGATAACTAGTGTAACCGGACAAGACCAAAGCTAGCTACTCCATATGCGGCGAGGATGCGATGCTCGCGGGCATGCTGCAGGCGAACGCGCTCGTCCACCTTGTGAGCGGCGAGGACGCGATGCACCTCCTCATGACTGACCAGGGCGTGCTGCTGGAGCATGCACTCCCCCTCGTGGCCGACGAGGACGAGCCACTGGATCACATTGTCCTCCGCGTGGGTGCGTTGCTAGTGAGGGCGCGCTACTCGCGGCCGTCAAGGGCGTGCTCCACCTCAGCGAGGTTGGAGACTCCGTCGTCTTCCCAGGCCACGGCGCCGTCCACTTTGGCAACGGCTGCATGCTCCGATGGGTGTTGTGTTCGTATGGTAGCTTCGAGCTACAGTACCAATGGGGGTTGGGGTTGACCTTTTCGTGGTTACACTTACACATGGTCTGACCAAGAAAAATAGAATCTCAAGTAGCACAATATGTTGGAACATGTCGGGGCTGGCTAAAAGGAGCAGTACAATAAACATCACATGTACACCATATTTTGAGAAGGGTTTAATGTAATTTGTGTGAATTGGGTCAGTGTGGATGTACGAGTAGTACTACATCCATATCATTGACATGCACGCATGCAACAAACATTTGTGTGGAAGATTTCACCCTATGTTCATATATTCTGTTTGAGAGTGGATTCGATTTTTGTAATTGGAGCTCATTTTTTCAAGGGAGAATCAAGAGAAGTGTGGTCCTTTGCTTGATTTCAATTTAGACTATCCATGTATTATTATTGTGAGAGATACCTAGATATAGAGACAATATTTGTGTAACAAAGACACGTGGGGGGGGGGAGGTGGCAGCGAGAAAGAGAGAGGGGCATATGCGTGTTCAAAAGACTGTGTGTGTGTTGGAGAGAGAGGAGTGTCTGAAAGGGAGGAAGAGGGTGTGTGCGTGTGCGTGAGAGAAAGAGAGAGAGGGGGCATATGCATGTTCGAAAGACTACTGTGTGTGTGTTGGAGAGAGAGGAGTGTCCGAAAGGGAGGAAGAGGGTGTGTGCGTGTGCGTGTTAGAAAGAGAGAGAGAGGGGCATATGCATGTTCGAAAGACTATGTGTGTGTGTGTGTGTGTGTCGGAGAGAGAGGAGTGTCCGAAAGGGAGGAACAGGGTGTGTGTGTGTGTGTGCTTGAGAGAAAGAGAGAGAGAGAGGGGCATATGCGTGTTCGAAAGACTGTGTGTATCATAGAGAGAGGAGTGTCCGGAAGGGAGGAAGAGGGTGTGTGCGTGTGCGTGAAAGAAAGAGAGAGAGAGGGGGGTGCATGTAATGTCCACCTATTACAGGGTATAGACATAGAGGGGGTCGACAAGGTTACAGGGGCGAGGATATTGGGCGAGCGATAGTGTGTGTGCGATGAAGGGACACACAGACATCATCTGTTTTTTTGTGTGAGAGCTAGATAGACCTCGTCAGCATAGCTCGCTGGGGGGGGGTTGAGGTTATGTGTGGGAGAGAGAGAGATAGTAGAGATAGAGAGCAATGCTTGTGTGTCACACGTAGACCTGACTACTGTGGCACCCCGGCTCAGAGAACCGGTTTACCAGTGTTTCCAACCCAGAGATCATGTCTTCTGAAAACACACAACAACTTGGAACAGAACAGAACTGAACTTTATTGAAATATCTCGAGTACAAGCTCATAATTTACATCGATAGCGAGGCCAGAAGCACATCAGGTGCTATGACAATATCTACATTATTTATGGAACATAGCAGGGCCTCAATACTACTGGGTAGAACTACGGCGTAGCGGAACATAGCGCGGAAACTACATCCACAGGGACACTGCTGTGGACACGGCCTAGTTAGCGTAGCACGAACCTTCGGGACCTCCGTCCTCGGTTTCTCCTGCATCTGGCATGATACGCCAGGTGAGTACTTGGAATGTACTCGCAAGCTCATGGCAACCAAAACAATGCAGCAAACAATATCATGGCAATTAACAGGTTAAAATACTTGGGTTGCTTACTCACTGATATCGATAATCAACTTACTCTCTTCTGGGTTGTCCCACAACCCTCGGAACGCTCACAAACCACTAAGCACTTCCGAACATAAGACAAGTTCTTCCATCATTATTATCATTAGGGTGGTTGACCGTTCAGTGGCCTAGTACGGACTGTCCAATACCGTGGACGCGGCTATTCGAATAGATTCTTACACTCTGCAGAGGTTGCACACTTTACCCACACCATGAAGCCCCCGACCTCGTGATCCCATTCGGGTGGATCGATGGTGCTTCAACGAAACCTGCCTGACCCGTGACTCCTCTATCGTACCACCGACAATCATACCCTCCCAGGGTCATGTCCTGGGTGGCCCCTGTGTCACCCCGTGACACCTGCACCGTCGTGGCCACTAACTGTCCCAAACGGGAACGCCGGCAAAATAACTCAATTGGGCTCACAGAATTATCGTCGCCTACCTGATCAGGGCAGCACTCATGCATAACCCTCCCTAGTGTGGTGGTACCGATAAAAGAGCACAAAGCCAGACCAAGTCAAGGCCGTCCCATATCGGCAAATGTGGCTGTACGGGAAAGTCCGGATAGGTGACACTAGATCAACCAATTAGGTTTAGTGCTGTCCAGCATTTATCAAGCATGAATTTATATCATGAATAACTTAACATGGCAGTAGCTATCCATCAAAATAAAATTACTCTAAATTATCACATATTAAAAGAATGCATATACTTCAATTAAATAACCAATGCTATTGAAATGCTTCATGCAATGGATGACATGGCTTGCCTTGCTCTGTTGGGTTGTCCACAAACTCCTGGGCTTCAAATCCAAAAGTATTCCCTTTCGTGGAGTGGTGAGAGGTGGTCGGACGGCGTCGTCCCCTTCCTCTCCGGCGGCGGTGGTTCTCGGGTGTCGCCGGAGACGGCGTTTTCGGTGGAGATTTGGACGGGCAAGAGCTCAGGCGGGGTCAGTGGAGTGAGCTGAGCTCGCTCGTGCAGTCGGTGGAGTCCGGGGAGGAGTGGAACGGCGAGGTGGCTGGGCTCGGGTGGCGGCGGATCTCCGGCGAGAAGCGACGCCAGAGGGCCTCTCGGCCGTGGCTCGGAGCTCGGGAGCTCGATTGAGAGGTGAAGGAGGTGGGGTGAGGAGCGGAGAGAGGCCGGGGAGGGCTTTATATAGCAGGGGAAGGAGCTCTCTGGAAGCGGCGGGACTCGGGCCACGTCGCCGGTGCCAGGACACCGAGCTGGTCGTCGCGACTATGGCGAAGTGACGGAAGAGCTCAGAGGAGTTAAGGCGGTCGGTGGCGGCTAGCGGAGGAAGAAGACGCGCCGCAAAGCCACTCTGCCCGCACGGGCGGCACAGTGCCCGCGTGCGTGGCGGCCAGCGAGGGCGATTCCGGCGAGGGGAGGAGTCCAGAACGGCCAGGTGGGGGAAGGAGATGATGTCGGCGAGCTGGGACAAGCAATGGTCACGCGGGGCAGTCGGACGTGACTCGACAGACACGGGCGCGATGCAGAGCACGCGCATTGACATGCCAATGCCGTGCTCACCACGGGCATTGGTGTCTAGACGCCACGAGAGCCTGGAGTTTCTTGTCCAACACGTCGACCCTCGATCCCATAGTCCACTTGTGCCTCTGGTTCGGCTAGATTCACTCTGAGGCGAAGTGTAGCTTCAGCTACAGTTTCTAACAGCAAACTTGAGAGTGATCTAGAGAAGAGGTGAGCTGGAGATGGAGCCAATGGAGATGTCTGGGGTGATCTATCTTGGAAGGACTATAAGCTGGCAAAGTTTGAGAGAATTTGATAAGAGTTGGAATGGGGTTGCTATACAAGTGTGGTTACTAGAACAGAATCTAGATGATCTTGATGCACTCATCTGGCTGATCTGCTGGAGCTGAATTTTGGTGTGGGGTGGTTAAATGATGGATAGGATATGCAATAAAAATTTCAGCTCAATTGGATATCTCTAGATAATACTTCCTTCACAGAGGTTCCAATTGAACAGAAACTTGGCAGAATATTGCTGGTGAAAATTTGTACTGAGCAAGATGATATTTTTGGATATTGTGGCAAGATATGTTCCCTAGCATCTCAGGGAATTATCTGAGTTGGGAAAATGTGAGTTGCTTCACAAATGGCCAGTACTGTCTAGAGAGCAAATGGAGTTTTCTGGACAAAATTTTGTACTGGACCATGAAATGTTTTTGAAGATTGTGGGAGTAGATGATGACAAGAAGGTGTGGGATTAATTTGGGATTTTTCTGATCACCAGAACTATAGGTTGCTTTGTAACCCATAGTGATGACAGATTTTCCCAAATGAAGAAAATGAATATTTGGGAAAGATGAAGAATTGGAAATTGATCCAGAAGGTGAGTGACAAGATTTTGGCAAGATGGTGAGGGCTTTGGATCACTGAGAGAAATTCATAAGTCCAAAGTCAACTGAAAAGATTCAAAATCCCTCCAAATTGCAAATAAAGCCAGAAAGATTTTGAAAAGAAAAAGTTGCCAAAAACCAGGGGGTCACAAACCTACCCCCCTTAGAATGAATCTCGTCCTCGAGATTCGGTTGCTCAGGGAACAAGTATGGATACGCTGATCTCAGAAAATCCTCTCTTTCCCAGGTAGCCTCTTCCTCAGTATGATGATCCCACAACACCTTGTAAAACCTAATTGTCTTACCCCTGGTAGTTCTTTCCATCTCATCCAGAATTCTAACAGGTGTTTCCTCGTAGGTCAAATATTTAGTCAATTCTAGCTCACTCATATCTGCCTGTTTGATCGGGGGTGCGATGCACTTCCTTAGCTGTGATATGTGGAATACATCGTGAACGTCAGACAATTCCGGTGGTAATTACAACTGATATGCCACTCTGCCTCTTCTAGCCATTACTGGAAAGGGTCCGATATATGTCGGTGCAAGCTTTCCTCGGGTATGAAACCTCTTTATCCCTTTCATGGGGGTAACTCGGAGACAGGCATATTCCCCGGGCTCAAAAGTTACTTCCCGATGCTTCGGGTCATAGTAGCTCTTTTGTCGGGACTTGGCTGCTCGAAGACGTTCCTGAATATCCTTGACTTGCTTCTCAGCCTCGAGCATCAAATCCGTGCCGAAGATACGGCTGTCTCCTGTCTGAGACCAGTTTAAAGGAGTGCGGCATTTCCGTCCGTACAGGGCTTCGAATGGTGACATCTTGAGACTCGACTGATAACTGTTATTGTAGGAGAATTCTGCATAGGGTAAACTATCCTCCAATTTGGATCCTTGGGCGAGAGCACAGGACCGAAGCATATCTTCCAAAATCTGGTTCACATGTTCGGTCTGTCCATCTGTCTGTGGGTGATATGCCGTACTATGCTTTAGCATGGTTCCCAGGGCTTGGTGCAGTCGCAGCCAGAACACTGAAGTGAACAGGGAGCCTCTATCCGATGTGAAAGGCTTGGGTACCCCGTGAAGACTGACTATCCGGGACAGGTAGAGCTGTTCTAGCTGGTAAGCGTTGAAAGTGGTCTTTACCAGAAGAAAGTGGGCCACTTTCGTAAGTATATCCACGATGACCCAGATAGCATCATGGCCTCTTGTTGACTTGGGTAGTCCAACAATGAAGTCCATGCATATGTCGTCCCATTTCCACTGGGGAACTGGTAAGGGTTGCAGTAGTCCAATGGGTTTCTGGTGCTCAGCCTTGACTCTATTGCAGATGTCACAACAGGCGACATAGTATGCTATGTCCTTTCGCATTCCTGGCCACCAAAAGGTCTCTCGCAAGTTCTGGTACATTTTTGTTCCTCCGGGATGAATAGAGTAGGCAGACTCGTGTGCCTCTCTAAGTGTTTGCTGTCTCAAGTTATCTTGATCAGGCACACATATTCGGTTTTCAAACCATAGGGTACCTTGATCATCAAGATGGAAGGACTTGGCCTTTCCTCTCCGAATGCACTCCTTGATCTCTTGTATACCCTCATCTGATTTCTGAGCGGCCTTAATTTCTTCCATGAGTGTCGGAGTAATTTCCAAGGTATCCGGGCTTATTGGGCAGCATAGCACCATGTTCAGCTTGGCAAACTCTTCTCGTAGCCTCGGATGGATTCCCTCCATTAATGCATTTAGGGTACCTTGCTTTCTGCTGAGGGCATCGGTGACCACATTGGCTTTTCCCGGATGATAATTAATTCCAATATCATAGTCCTTGACCAATTCAAGCCATCTTCTCTGTCTGAGATTCAGATCAGGTTGGGTGAAAATATACTTGAGACTCTTGTGGTCTGTGTATATTTAACATCGCTGCCCAATGAGGTAATGCCTCCAGATCTTTAGTGCATGAATCACGGCTGCCAGTTCCAAGTCATGAGTGGGGTAGTTCTCTTCATGAGGTCGTAGCTGTCTGGATGCATATGCCACAGCCTTTCCTTCTTGCATTAGAACGCAGCCGATTCCACGTCTGGAAGCATCACAATATATGTCAAAGCTCTTGTGGATGTCTGGAAGCACTAAGACAGGGGCTGTGGTTAGCCTCGTCTTCAATTCCATGAAACTGCTGTCACATTCTTTCGTCTAGGCAAATTTGTGGTTCTTTTTCAGCAATTCCGTCAATGGCTTGGCTATTTTCGAGAAGCCTTCGATGAAGCGACGGTAGTAGCCTACCAATCCTAGAAAGCTGCGGACTTCCATTACTGTGGCTGGGGTCCTCCAGTTTAATACAACAGTCACTTTGCTGGGGTCAACGGCCACACCTTGTTCTGACAGAACATGTCCCAGAAATCCCACCTCTCTCAGCCAGAATTCGCATTTACTGAATTTGGCATACAAGCGATGGGTCCTTAGTCTTTCCAGGACAGTACGGAGATGTTGCTTGTGCTCCTCTTCATCTTTTGAATAGATCAGGATATCATCGATGAAGACTACCACAAATTTGTCCAAGAAGTCCATGAAGACCTTATTCATCATGCTCATGAAATAGGCGGGAGCATTTGTCAGCCCAAATGACATGACTGTAAATTCATACAGGCCATATCTTGTAGTGAAGGTTGTCTTGGGGATATCCTCTTTTTTGATTTTTAACTGACGATACCTCGTTCGAAGGTCAATCTTGGAAAATACCCGCGCCCTGTTCAACTGGTCAAACAGATCATTAATGTGGGGAAGCGGATATTTATTCTTGATGGTGACCTCATTTAGTTGGCGGTAGTCCACGCACATTCGTTGGCTGCCATCCTTCTTCTTGACAAACAGCACGGGTGATCCCCAAGGTGAAGTGCTTGGACGAATGTACCCTTTCTGTAGTAATTCATCCAACTATTTCTTCAATTCCACCAGCTCTGGGGAAGGCATGCGATAGTACTTCTTGTAAATTGGAGCTGTTCCGGGAACAACCTCAATAGCAAACTCGAGTTCCCGATTAGGTGGCATTCCTGGTAATTCCTCCAGGAATACGTCCGGAAATTCACTGACTACTGGAATCAGACTTATATCTGTAGATGTGGCTTTGAATGCCATTCCTTTCTTTGACATCGTTCTGCTAGCAGTGAATTGCACTGTCTGGCCTGTCGGATTAACCAGTGTCACCTTCCTGGTGGCACAATTGATACACACTTGATGTGGTACCAACCAATCCGTTCCCAATATTACATCCAGTCCAGGGGATTCAATGGCAACAAGAGTAGCTGGGAACTTTACTCCTTGTATCGAAATTTCCAGATCCTTGTATATCACATTTGTTCTGAGCATAGAGCCAGGGATTGTACCACCATGATTTTGTCCAAAAGAGAAGGAGAAAATTTGTGCAAGGTGGCAAAACTCCGCGAAATAAATGAATGAGAAGCCCCAGAGTCAAATAAAATTATTGCAGGTATGTTGTTAACAGAAAACATACCAAGGACCACATCTGGTGCTTCGCGGGATTCCTCAGCAGAGATATGATGGACTTGGCCGCGGTAGAAGTTTGTATTGGGGCGGCGTCCAACACGGTTGACTTGTGGCTTGTAGTCGGATGATGGCCTCCCATTTCTTGCGGGGCACTGTTTGGAGTAATGCCCGCTCTGGCCACAAGTAAAGCATGTGTTGTTGCGACGGCAATCCTCCATCACTGGCTGTTTGCCGAAGGTCTTGTCCTGGCTGACGGTCTTATTGTTGTTGTTGCCATTGTTCCAGGCAGGCTTGCATTCAGACGGCCCTGGTTGCCAAATGCGTGGCTTCTGCACAAACTGCTCACGGTTGTCCTTCTTGGGTTCAAACTTCCGCTTGCGATCATCATATCCTGACTTGTGCTCTCGTTCAGCTATGAAGGCCTTGTTCACCAAAGTCTGGAAATCAGGGAAGTCAAGCATACAGAGCTGACAACGGAGGGTATGATTCAGCCCTCCTAGGAATCAGTCGATCTTCCTTTCTTCGGTGGACACGTCATGGGTAGAGTACCGTGCCAGATTACTAAACTTGTTCAGATACTCACCCACTGATATGTTCCCTTGAGTAAGAGCCAGAAATTCCCTCTGCTTTACCTTCATAATGCCGGTAGGGATATGATACTTGCGGAATACCTCTTTGAATTTTTCCCAAGATATATTTTCTCCAGAAGGCCACATTATTTTCGTGTTGTCCCACCATATAGCTGCCGGTCCCTCCAGATAGTGAGTAACAAAAGGAACCTTGTCGGACTCATCACAGCGGGCTATGTCCAACTTCTTTTCCATGGTCCTCAGCCAGTCATCAGCTTCCATAGGATCCACAGCCTGACCAAAACTGGGCGGCTTGGTACGCTGAAAATCAGACAACTTAGAGTGTGTCCCATTATGGTTATTCTGACCCACCATAGTCTGCATGCTTTTCAGAAATTCCATGAGATCTTGATTTCTTTTCTCCTCAAACATTCTCATAATCTGATCAGTGGTTGGTGCCTATGGTGGTGGAGGTGGTAAGTCTTCTGGTGACTGTCCTGCCTGTCTGGCGGATCGACGAACTGGAGTTCCATCGCCGCCTTGATTACTACACCTCTTCATCCTAAATTTGTTCCCATTGCAAAATACCGAATCGATGAGCAACATCCATAAGGGAAAAGCATGGCAATGTGACACCACAAGGAAGGCCAAATAAAAGAGAGAAACTAAAGCGAACAACATAATTATACAAGGCAACCCAACATCATACATGACAAGCTAGTAGGGGGATGATCATGACTAGACTGCTCATACGGCAGTTGACATATGCAGGGATGCTATGATGCATGCACTAAAACTCAAGCCTCCACTCTAGTGACGCCGATGGCACGAACACTGGTAAACTGCAGACTCCTCGTCGTCTGACCCCGTCTCGGAATCTGAGCTGATGATGTGCACCTCGGCCTCCGGATCAAAGGAAACACGGCGACGCTGACGGGAATGTTCCCCCTCCGAGGGAGAAGGAGCACGACGCCGCAGCATCGGAGCAGCTGGAGTAGCTAGGAGTGAGGCCCACTCTACCGGGGTCTCACGTCGGCTACCAGACGAAAAGCCTGGCGGTCCGAACGAGCTAGAAGGAGTCTCAGAAGGTGGAACGGGTGGAGTGTACATGGGTGAAAACGGAGGTGGAGGAGGAGACTGTACTGCCGCAACAGCTGCAAGTGCCCCTCGGGCATGAGTCAGCTCTTCAGCTAGTGAAGTGATCATACGGTAACTAGCGTTCAGATAACGAAATAAAACACCAGTAGCGCGATCAGTCGCCGGATCAACAGGTGCGAAAAGGACTCGCACTGTCGCAGGTGAAAGGGTGGGGTAGTGAAAGAAACCTGGATGAGTCTGCATCTCGACCTCGTGGAAGCGCAAATCAGTAAGAGACTCCATCGCAGCAAACTGGATTGCCAACTCTGGAGTAGAAGCAGTTCCGCCCTTGGAAGAACGGGAGTAGCTGCCGATATCTGAACTCGTCGTAAGAAAGGCTTCCGCGTGATACTCGTACACTGAACCAGCAAGCTTCCCTCGGAACACCTGGTACACTGGGTCTTCGCCATTGGGATACAGCCGAAGCCAGACACTACGGAGCAATACTGGAAAAGTGAACGGTGTCGGCTCGTGGTGGTAGTGGTACGGAACTGGTGCCATCTACACTCATCAAACCAGCGGTTAGCACAATAAAAACTATATGCATGCCATGCAGCAATCAGATGCAACAAGCCAGACACACCAAGACTCTAAACTAATCGCAGTTCTAGCGCAGGGTTAACTAGGGCATCCTACAGTCAGCGCGGCTCTGATACCAAGAGTTGTGGCACCCCGGCTCAAAGAACCGGTTTACCAGTGTTTCCAACCCAGAGATCATGTCTTCTGAAAACACACAACAACTTGGAACAGAACATAACTGAACTTTATTGAAATATCTCGAGTACAAGCTCATAATTTACATCGATAGCGAGGCCAGAAGCACATCAGGTGCTATGACAATATCTACATTATTTATGGAACATAGCAGGGCCTCGATACTACTGGGTAGAACTACGGCGTAGCGGAACATAGCGCGAAAACTCCATCCACAGGGACACTGCTGTGGACACGGCCTAGTTAGCGTAGCACGAACCTTCGGGACCTCCGTCCTCGGCTTCTCCTGCATCTGGCATGATACGCCAGGTGAGTACTTGGAATGTACTCGCAAGCTCATGGCAACCAAAACAATGCAGCAAACAATATCATGGCAATTAACAGGTTAAAATACTTGGGTTGCTTACTCACTGATATCGATAATCAACTTACTCTCTTCTGGGTTGTCCCACAACCCTCGGAACGCTCACAAACCACTAAGCACTTCCGAACATAAGACAAGTTCTTCCATCATTATTATCATTAGGGTGGTTGACCGTTCAGTGGCCTAGTACGGACTGTCCAATACCGTGGACGCGGCTATTCGAATAGATTCTTACACTCTGCAGAGGTTGCACACTTTACCCACACCATGAAGCCCCCGACCTCGTGATCCCATTCGGGTGGATCGATGGTGCTTCAACGAAACCTGCCTGACCCGTGACTCCTCTATCGTACCACCGACAATCATACCCTCCCAGGGTCATGTCCTGGGTGGCCCCTGTGTCACCCCGTGACACCTGCCACCGTCGTGGCCACTAACTGTCCCAAACGTGGACGCCAGCAAAATAACTCAACTGGGCTCACAGGATTATCGTCGCCTACCTGATCAGGGCAGCACTCACGCATAACCCTCCCTAGTGTGGTGGTACCGATAAAAGAGCACAAAGCCAGACCAAGTCAAGGTCGTCCCATACCGGCAAATGTGGCTGTACGGGAAAGTCCGGATAGGTGACACTAGATCAACCAATTAGGTTTAGTGCTGTCCAGCATTTATCAAGCATGAATTTATATCATGAATAACTTAACATGGCAGTAGCTATTCATCAAAATAAAATTACTCTAAATTATCACATATTAAAATAATGCATATACTTCAATTAAATAACCAACGCTATTGAAATGCTTCATGCAATGGAAGACATGGCTTGGCTTGCTCTGTTGGGTTGTCCACAAACTCCTGGGCTTCAAATCCAAAAGTATTCCCTTCCGTGGAGTGGCGAGAGGTTGTCGGACGGCGTCGTCCCCTTCCCCTATTGCGGCGGTGGTTCTCGGGTGTCGCCGGAGACGGCATTTCCGGCAGAGATTTGGACGGGCAAGAGCTCAAGCGGGGTCAGTGGAGTGAGCTGAGCTCGCTCGTGCAGTCGGTGGAGTCCGGGGAGGAGTGGAACGGCGAGGTGGCTGGGCTCGGGTGGCGGCGGATCTCCGGCGAGAAGCGAGGCCAGAGGGCCTCTCGGCCGTGGCTTGGAGCTCGGGAACTCAATTGAGGGGTGGAGGAGGTGGGGTGATGAGCAGAGAGAGGCCGGGGAGGGCTTTATATAGCAGGGGAAGGAGCTCTCTAGAAGCGGCGGGACTCGGGCCACATTGCCGGTGCCAGGACACCGAGCTGATCGTCGCAACTATGGCAAAGTGACGGAAGAGATCAGAGGAGTTAAGGCGGTCGGTGGCGGCTAGTGGAGGAAGAAGACGCGCCGCAAAGCCACTGTGCCCGCACGGGCGGCACAGTGCCCGCGTGCGTGGCGGCCGGCGAGGGCGATTCCGGCGAGGGGAGGAGTCCAGAACGGCCAGGTGGGGGAAGGAGACGATGTTGGCGAGCTGGGACAAGCAATGGTCACGCGGGGTAGTCGGACGTGACTCGACAAACACGGGCGCGATGCAGAGCGCGCGCATTGACATGCCAATGCCGTGCTCACCATGGGCATTGGTGTCTAGAGGCCACGAGAGCCTGGCGTTTCTTATCCAGCACGTCGACCCTCGATCCCTTAGTCCACTTGTGCCTCTGGTTCGGCTAGATTCACTCTGAGGCGAAGTGTAGCTTCAGCTACAGTTTCTGACAGCAAACTTGAGAGTGATCTAGAGAAGAGGTGAGCTGGAGATGGAGCCAATGGAGATGTCTGGGGTGATCTATCTTGGAAGGACTATAAGCTGGCAAAGTTTGAGAGAATTTGATCAGAGTGGGAATGGGGTTGCTATACAAGTGTGGTTACTGGAACAGAAGCTAGATGAGCTTGATGCACTCATCTGGCTGATCTGCTGGAGCTGAATTTTGGTGTGGGATGGTTAAATGATGGATAGGATATGCCATAAAAATTTCAGCTCAATTGGATATCTCTAGATAATACTTCCTTCACAGAGGTTCCAATTGAATAGAAACTTGGCAGAATATTGCTGGTGAAAATTTGTACTGAGCAAGATGATATTTTTCGATATTGTGGCAAAATATGTTCCCTAGCATCTTAGGGAATTATCTGAGAATTTTCTGAGTTGGGAAAATGTGAGTTGCTTCACAAATGGCCAGTACTGTCCAGAGAGCAAATGGAGTTTTCTGGACAAAATTTTGTACTGGACCATGAAATGTTTTTGAAGATTGTGGGAGTAGATGATGACAAGAAGGCGTGGGATTAATTTGGGATTTTTCTGATCACCAGAACTATAGGTTGCTTTGTAACCCATAGTGATGACAGATTTTCCCAAATGAAGAAAATGAATATTTGGGAAAGATGCAGAATTGGAAATTGATCTAGAAGGTGAGTGACAAGATTTTTGCAAGATGGTGAGGGCTTTGGATCACTGAGAGAAATTCATAAGTCCAAAGTCAACTGAAAAGATTCAAAATCCCTCCAAATTGCAAATAAAGCCAGAAAAATTTTGAAAAGAAAAAGTTGCCAAAACCAGGGTGTCACAAACCTACCCCCCTTAGAATGAATCTCGTCCTCGAGATTCGGTTGCTCAGGGAACAAGTATGGATACGCTGATCTCAGAAAATCCTCTCTTTCCCAGGTAGCCTCTTCCTCAGTATGATGATCCCACAACACCTTGTAAAACCTAATTGTCTTACCCCTAGTAGTTCTTTCCATCTCATCCAGAATTCTGACAGGTCTTTCCTCGTAGGTCAAATCTTTAGTCAATTCCAGCTCACTCATATCTGCCTATTTGATCGGGGGTGCGATGCACTTCCTTAGCTGTGATATGTGGAATACATCGTGAACGTCATACAATTCCGGTGGTAATTCCAACTGATATGCCACTCTGCCTCTTCTAGCCATTACTGGAAAGGGTCCGATATATCTCGGTGCAAGCTTTCCTTGGGTATGAAACCTCTTTATCCCTTTCATGGGGGTAACTCGGAGATAGGCATATTCCCCGGGCTCAAAAGTTACTTCCCGATGCTTCGGGTCATAGTAGCTCTTTTGTCGGGACTTGGCTGCTCGAAGACGTTCCTAAATATCCTTGACTTGCTTCTCATCCTCGAGCATCAAATCCGTGCCGAAGATACGGCTGTCTCCTGTCTGAGACCAGTTTAAAGGAGTGCGGCATTTCCGTCCGTACAAGGCTTCGAATGGTGACATCTTGAGACTCGACTGATAACTGTTATTGTAGGAGAATTCTGCATAGGGTAAACTATCCTCCCATTTGGATCCATGGGCGAGAGCACAGGACCGAAGCATATCTTCCAAAATCTGGTTCACACGTTCGGTCTGTCCATCTGTCTGTGGGTGATATGCCGTACTATGCTTTAGCATGGTTCCCAGGGCTTGGTGCAGTCGCAGCCAGAACACTGAAGTGAACAGGGAGCCTCTATCCGATGTGATAGACTTGGGTACCCCGTGAAGACTGACTATCCGGGACAGGTAGAGCTATGCCAGCTGGTAAGCGTTGAAAGTGGTCTTTACCGGAAGAATGTGGGCCACTTTCGTAAGTATGTCCACGATGACCAAGATAGCATCATGGGCTCTTGTTGACTTGGGTAGTCCAACAATGAAGTCCATGCATATGTCGTCCCATTTTCACTGGGGAACTGGTAAGGGTTGCAGTAGTCCAACGGGTTTCTGGTGCTCAGCCTTGACTCTATTGCAGATGTCACAACAGGCGACATATTATGCTATGTCCTTTTGCATTCCTGGCCACCAAAAGGTCTCTCGCAAGTCCTAGTACATTTTTGTTCCTCCGGGATGAATAGAGTAGGCAGACTCGTGTGCCTCTCTAAGTATTTGCTGTCTCAAGTTGTCTTGATCAGGCACACATATTCGGTTTTCAAACCATAGGGTACCTTGATCATCAAGATGGAAGGAGGGTTTTTAACCCCTTTCCGTGATAGTGTTTTAAACCGTCGCCTTGCCAGTGTGTGCGATAGGGGAGGGTCCATCCCACACGACCCAGAAACCGTTGGTGATGGGAGCACACATGCATACATTTCGTAGAACTAAGCGTATGCGATGCCCGCATCTTTCCCAAACGCATCGTCCTTGCTACTCGTTTGGGATGTCATTACCATCGCACGCGCTATTATGTGGTGCAACGTTTGCGATGTGTTCCCCATCACAAACAGTTCACGATTGTAAATCGTGTATGATAAGGAGACTATCACACACATTCACTTTTCCTGAACCGTATGTGATATATACAATTAAGAAGATAACTTAACCATCGTGCGTTTGTTGTATGAGTTTACTAAACGTCTGACTTTCATACTCGTGTCGGATGGGATAACTATAAACTTTCATACTCGTGTCGGATTATGAGGTATATCACACACGTTGTGCTTTTATAGACCGTGTGTGGCATAATGACCTGCTGAGCGTATTTTCTCCCTAATTTAATCGCTGCAATTTAAAATTATACAGAATTTGAATTTGTTAGTAGGCACAAACTTTATTCATATCCATCAGGTTCAACAACCAATGCATTATTCGATTCACAAGTACATATGTTCAACAATTACATTAAAAAAGAATTGCATGAGCACCAAATAAAGAATGATGAATCAAGGTTGTATACTTGTAGTAAAGACGGTAAAGAAAGCGGTGAAAGACATTCTGGTTACTGAAAAAGGTGAAGCGGAATGCCCATATCGTGCCCTCCTCAATGCCGAATGCACGCATGACTCTAGTCCAACCCCTTGTGATGGCCGACGGCCCATCCTTCACTGTCTTCATGAGGACTTCTAAATAGTCATTGTAGTCTGGTAGAAATACTTTAACCTTTGCATGTCCACCAATCATGTAGTTTGATAGGTAATCTTGAGTAAACTGCTTTGGGAATCACTGCAAAGGAAAAAGATTTAGACATTGTCATGTAACAACTCATTATGGGCAGAAAAAGAAGCCTACAGATTTCTTACTTACCATCCTGCAGTTCACTATTGTCTTGGATAAAGTGTAAACAAATAGTTTAATTGCCATCTTTTGACCCATTTTACTAACAATCTTTATGAGTTTCCTCACTTGATGCTGGTCCATGAATATCTCATTGCCCCATACGCAAAAAGGGTCGAAGCGCAGATCTTTACCAATGACATATGTACCTACAAATACCAACTTAATATTAGATGCTAAACTACAATTGCACAATGATGTAGTACAATTCGCCCTCCGTCCCATTATATAAGATCTTACTACATCCAATATACTCACATATTGGATGAATTAATATCTTATATTATGGGGCAGAGGGAGTATATATAAGCCATGGGATGAAACTAACTGTCGGAGTCTAGGATCTGTGTCAAAGAAACTTCTCCAAGAACTTAGGATTCGAACTCTGGGGGACTTCGCTTGGCGGCCTACGACACGACGGCAACTACGGTGGGATAACGACGGGCTCACTGGCTCTCACCGGACACGAAGGGGACGCGCGAGCTAACCAGGTTCGGGCCACCGTGCGGTGTAATACCCTACTCCTGCCTGTGTTGGATTGCTCTGTAATGGAGAGCTTGTGGCTCGAGGTACAACAGGTGTGGGGGAGAATGAATCGATCCCCTTACATGGAAGCGGCCCTGACCCCTTTGTAGTGCCTTGGTCCTCTTCCCCGAAAATATGAGCGGGAAAGGGTGGCCACAGGGCGTCCATTCAAAGGGGGACAGGCGCCCAGGCTTATCCTGACTAAAGGCGGTCTTCGCCTGCTAAAGTTGCTATCCTGACGCGCTGGTGGGCTCGGCGATGACCTCCATCCTGGCGCGCTGAGCTGTCCTGGTATTTTTTCACCAAAGCGGAAGGCATTGGGACTTGCTTTGGAGGGGGGCAGACGCCGCTGATCCCTTGCACAAAAGAGGAAACTGGTCATGGTCGCGTCCTGCCATCCTTATCCTAACAGCAGGACGTCACCCACGTAATGGGCACATGCCGCGCGACTGGCGCCGCGCAGCCTCCTTCGTGGGGGGCCCTCACGAGGCCACCCCTCACGAGGCAGCCCCTCACGAGGCCACCCCTCACGAGGCAGCCCCTCACGAGGCCTCCCCTCACGAGGCCACTTGCCACTTGTTGATTGCAGTGTTCCGTCTGGCGATGAAGGGGCCTCGCGAGGCTGGCTCCTCACGAGGTGACTTGTTCTGGAGAGCCTACGGCAGAGATGTCCTTCGTGGGCCGCCCCAAGAGTTGCCTCCTGGGCCGCAGACAGACGGGTCGTGGTACCCTGGTTCCCACTGGGCCGACAGTAGCCCCCGGGCCCATGGCGCGCATGTTCCGCCCGTTAGGAACGAAATGACACGGGGCCCATTGAACTGCCAGGCCCAGGGAGCGACGCGTAGCGGCCTCCACTCCCCCATGACGCCTAGGTGTGTTCTCGGTCACGCCCTCCCAGGTTGTGCCTCCGGAGGACGAGGTGACCCTTGGCGTGGAGGGCGACGTGCTTCACGAGGAGGATGCGCTCGCCGGGGCCACGAGAGGAGGCCCCGGCAAGCCCCCCGTGTGAGGCCTCAGGAGTCAGCTCAAGCGAGCCCCGATGGAGTGGCAGCGGCAGCGGCAGCTGCTCCGGCGTGAAGCTAAAGAAGAGGCGGTGGGCCCCTACGGACGTGTAAATTCCCTGGTCCTGTCCTTTCCCTTTACGCTTACTCTTCTTCCTTGTGAGGCACGGGCTGAGACCCCTTGGCGGCGCAGGAACCCTTCGTCGAAGAAGAAGGAGGCCTCTGGGGTAGAGGGGGCCGCAAGGGAGACCGCGCCCCCGCGGGGGGTGCGGATTGAAGAGCCGCTGGAACCCCCACCAAGCCTAGAGACGCGTGGGGCGGATGGCGAGGGAGAGCGCACGACGTCTCCCTAGCTGTGCAAAGGATGCGCCTCCACTTGCTGGGGGAGGTGGACCTCTGAAGGAGGTCCACATGGAGGAAGAGGTGCCGGAGGCGACCGGCGCCGGAACCGGCGACGCCACGGGGGACGCCGTGAGGCCGAGCCCCTCGAAGGGCTCCGCGGCGGCAGGCGCAGACGCAGCGGCCGCGGTGAGCATCGAGCGCCCGCCAGTGCGCCAAGAGCCGAAGGCGACCATGCCAAGCCCCCCGCGCGCGACGGAGTCGTAGGCGGAGGTGGAGGCTGTGGAGAAACCCCAGCATCTGACGGGGGGTGAAGCCCCTGCCGGCGGAGACATCACTGAGATTGGTGGAGCTGTGGCCCCCGAGCCTCTCACGGATGAGGAAGATGGGCCAGACACGTCCCTGGCCATGGCGCTCATAGGCCACAGTACTCTGCTGCGGCGCGGGACTCTGCACCACGCCCGGTCGGCCCTCATCACCCTCGAGACCGATCTAATGGCCGAGGAGGAGGACCTCCGCCAAGAACGAGTGCGCCTCGTGGAGGGCTGGCGGCAATTAGAAGTGGCCGTCAAGTTAGGCTGGCGACGGGATGGCGTCATGCGGGAGGAGCGCGAGGAGGCCACCCGGAAGACCAAGGAGCCCCTTGATGGGGTGACCCGGGATGCGAAAGAGGCCGCCCGACGACTTGAGGAGGCGGAGGCCGCGGAGAAGGCCTACATGGAACGCGCCGTGATTTGCGAGGCCTAGCTTGCCCCTCACGAGGAGGCGCTCGGTGGGCGCGAGAGGATGGTGGCGATCCAGGAACTGGACAGGGAGATCCGGGAGCACGAGCTCGCACTGACCACCACCGAGCAGGAGAAGGAGCGCGAGCTCCTGGAGAACCTGGAGCGCACCGTGGCGGCCGCCGAGGGCGGAGGCGTCGCTGGCGACGATGGTGCCGACAGTGGCTCGCCTGCTTGAGTCTTTACCTTTTATCTCCTGTCATAGAGTAGACGTGGCCCCGTGGGGGTGTGAAGATGTCGCCTAGCACTTTTGATTGAAGTACTTTAATATTTGTTGTGTTTTCGTCTCCTCATGAAGTCTTTCTTCCCTTTTTACGTTGCCCTTGTGCCCTGCATCCCTGGGACCCAGCCTTCGAGCGGGCTACGACCGTCGCTGGTATGCTGGAGCGCGCGCTCAGCAAGGCCAGATGGTGTAGGGCTCTTAGGGCCGGTAGGAGTTCCCGAGGTGCGATGCTCAAGGATCTCCCCCTTGACGCACAGGCGGCTCGTGCCAAGGAAAACAAAGATGCTTCGAGGGGAAAGCAAAAGGAAGAAATATCGAAGGGTGCTACCAAAGCCTCAAGCGATACTTTAGACTTAGCTTTTTAGCAGCACGTGACTTGGCATGGTGCCGCCCGCAGTCGGTGGCTCGTTAGGGGCGCTTGCTCACGAAGCCCCCTGCTCACGAGACGTCGCTCATTAGGCCTCCCGAGGTGGAGCTCCTAGGGCCTCCAGTGTCCTGCATCAGTGAGATTGCCAAGTTTTTGCAAGTAATGCAGCGGAGCGCGCTCGGGAGGTCGCATGTGGGTGTCACGCGAGGAGACAAGAGCACCAAGGACCTTGGTGAGGTGACGTGCACGGGAGCGGGCCTGCGAGCCTGTGCTCAGTCACTTTGGTTTTTGTAGCGCTACTGGGACTGACCTGAGCACAGGCACCGTGCCTAGCCCCCGCTCGCGTGATACGAATGGGGGAGATCGCGAGCACGCCCCCTTCATGCTGCTGTACTCGACACGGGTTTGCTTGAGGATGCGATGGCCAGGCGGCCCCTTAGGTAAGTAGTCCACCAGCGCTGAGCATGGGGCTTCCACGAGAGTGGGAGGGAGCTCTCATGTGCCGGTGGCAGCGCTGGTAGAGAGAGCTCCGGAGCGTGTACAGCTCCATTTTGCGCTGCCGTGCTCGACATGGGTCAGCTTGAGGATGTGATGGCCGGGGGCCCCTCAGGTAAGTAGGCCGCCAGCGCTGAGCATGGGGCCTCCACGAGAGTGGGAGGGAGCTCTCGCGTGCCGGTGGCAGTGCTGGTAGAGAGAGCTCCAGAGCGTGTACAGCTCCGTTTCGCTCGTATCCGTGGGGCACGGATAGAACTTACGATCATGGCGGGTGTTCCATGTGTTTTGTACCGGAACACCCTCCTCCGTCATGAGTGGGGCCGTGGTGGGCCGGGGGGCGGGTGTTAACCACCTCCGTATTCCTTGCGATGTGGGACTCCAGGCTCATGCGCATCAGCCTTGCGAAGGTGGCTCCGGCACCCTCCAGGCCGAATGGCATACGCATGAGCCAGGGTGAGCCCGTGGTCTGGTCGATCCGCGGAGGAGGGAAGGGGCCCACGGGACGAGCCTGGTTGAGGGCGATGAAGTCGACGCACATGCGCGCGCTACCACGCGGCCTGGCGACGGGGGTGAGGCTGGCGATACACTTGGGGTGGTCGTTGGCGTCGAACGCGATGGGGAACTCAGACCACTTGAGGCGGCCGGCGGACTCGAGCTCCGGGAGGGCCACGTTCACCTCCCGAGAGAACTACTTGAAGTAGTGGTTTGATGGAGGGGCCTGGGCCCCGCCGAGGATGCAGGCCACCCTGCGGGGCTCTTGGTAGCCCCCAGCGTTCTCAGCGGGAGAGGAGTCGTCGGCGCGTATTGGGGAGGCATTGGCTTGAGGGTCAGTCTGCCGCGGCTGATTCTGCCAGCCCTGACGGTTGTTATCACCGGTGCCATTGTTGTGGTTGTCGCCCCAGCGGCCACCTCCGCTGCTGCCACCGCGGCCCTTGCCGTGCTCCCTGCGGCTGCCGCGACGCTCGGCGCGGCCCTCGCGAAGCAGCTTGAGCTCGTGGCAGTTTTTTGTGCTGTGGGAGCTCATGTTGTGGTAGGTGCGGAAAGGACGGTCATCCTTCTTGGCCTTGCCACAGTCGTGGCCGCACTTGTAGTCCAGCTCCGCCGTGAGCACGGCAGGGCCCTTACGCTTGGTGTCCTTGCACTTGGGTTCGTTGTGGAGGAAGAGGCGTCCCTCCTCGGCCTTGGTGCAACGGTCGGCGAGGACGAACAACTCTGCTGCGGAGTCAAGCTCGTCCCTGACCGAGAGCTTCTCGCGCATCTTCACATCCGTGACGCCATTGGTTATGGCGGAGACGATCGCGGAGTCAGAGGCCTTCGGGAACTTGTGGCGCACCTGGCAAAAGCGCTGGATGAACTTGCGAAGGGGCTCACCAGGGCGCTGACACACGTTCCGCAGGTAATTGAGCGTGAGGAAACGGTCTCTCGTGCCCTTGAAGTTGGCAACGAACTGCTTGCACAGGTCCTCCCACGAAGAGATGGACGCCTCGGGGAGGTCCATGAGCCATGAGCGCGCAGCGTCCTTGAGGGCCATGGGGAACCAGTTCGCCATGACCCGGTCGTCCCCCCTCGCGGCCTGGATGCTGATGGTGTAGAGCAGGAGGAACTCCGTGGGGTTAGCGCTGCCATCGTAGCGCTGAGGGAGCTCTGGCTTGAACTTGTCGGGCCACACCATGCGACATAGCTCGGGGGCGAGGTCTAGGTAGCCCCCGTTGGTGACGGCGCCACCGTCGAGGGCCGCGCGGTTCTGGCGCCCCGCCATGGCGACGTCGTGGAGGACGCGTTCCTGGCGGTTGCGCGCCTTCTCGAGGGCCACGCGCGCATCCGGGGGCGCGCGGTGGACGATCTGGCAGCTATCGCCACCGCCGTCCGGCGCGAGCGAGCGGGACGGCTTCGGGGCGCACGCTGCGGGGCGGCACTCGGCCACGTCGCAGTCTAGAGGAGGAGGAGGAGGAGGCGCGTCGCTCCCGGCCCGGTCGGCGCGGGACGGCGGAGCAGGCAAGGAGCGGGAGGGCGCCTGGCCATTGCGCGCGGCGTCGACGAGCTCGGTGATGCGCCCTAGCCAGGCGTCGTAGCCGTCCTCGGTGGGACGATAGCGCAGCAGCTCCTGCGCCATGAGCAGCGCGGTGTTTCAAGCGGGAGGGTCATGACGCGCAAGCGAGGAGGTGGCGGCGGAGCGGCCGTGCGCCTACTCGTTCACCAACGGGTGGGCGGAAGAGGCCACCCGCTCCCCAACAGGCTCGGTGGCGGCGCGAGGGCGCCGCCCAGGGGCACCTCGGGCGGCTGGCGCCGCATGGACCCTGGCGGCGGCTCAGCGCGCAACGTGTTCCCGGCGAGTGGCGGCGTCGTACATGTCTATGCCGACGTCGAGGTCGAAGGCGCGAGGACGGCAAGTCCCCCTACCTGGTGCGCCAAATGTCGGAGTCTAGGATCTGCGTCCAAGAAACATCTCTAAGAACTTAGGATTTGAACTCTGGGGGACTTCGCTTGGCGGCCTACGACACGACGGCAACTACTGCAGGATCACGACGGGCTCACTGGCTCTCACCAGACACGAAGGGGACGCGCGAGCTACCCAGGTTCGGGCCACCGTGTGGTGTAATACCCTACTCCTGCCTGTGTTGGATTGCTCTTTAATGGAGAGCTTGTGGCTCGAGGTACAAGAGGTGTGGGGGAGAATGAATCAATCCCCTTACATGGAAGTGGCCCTGCCCCCTTTGTAGTGCCTTGGTCCTCTTCCCCGACAATATGAGCGGGAAAGGGTGGCCACAGGGTGGCCATTCAAAGGGGGATAGGCGCCCAGGCTTATCCTGACTAAAGGTGGTCTTCGCCTGCTCAAGTTGCTATCCTAACGCGCTGGTGGGCTCGGCGATGACCTCCATCCTGGCGCGCTGAGCTATCCTGGTCTTTTTTCACCAAAGCGGAAGCATTGGGACTTGCTTTGGAGGGGGGCAGACGCCGCTGCTCCCTTGCACCAAAGAGGAAACTGGTCGTGGTCGCGTCCTGCCTTCCTTATCCTGACAGCAGGACATCACCCACGTGATGGGCACATGCCGCGCGACTGGCGCCGCGCAACCTCCTTCGTGGGGTGGCCCTCACGAGGCCGCCCCTCACGAGGCAGCCCCTCATGAGGGCTCCCCTCACGAGGCCACCCCTCGCGAGGCAGCCCCTCGCGAGGCCTCCCCTCATGAGGCCGCCCCTCACGAGGCGACTTGCCACTTGTTGATTGCAGCATTCCGCCTGGCGATGAAGGGGCCTCGCGAGGCTAGCTCCTCGCGAGGTGACTTGTTCTGGAGAGCCTAAGGCAGAGATGTCCTTCGTGGGCCGCCCCAAGAGTTGCCTCCTGGGCCGCAGGCAGACGGGCCATGGTACCCTGGTTCCCACTGGGCCGACACTAACCTTGATGGAAAACAATAGTCGTTCCCAATATTGTCCTCTGTAAGTACATCGAAAGGCATGTTAAGCACAGCAGACTAAACATCAACCAAATATATCCATGGTAGACAACATAATCTCCAAATGATAGCTTTAGTGTGCAGGTTTAAGCACGTTTGTTAAGAAAACAAGAAGTGGAAAGGTGTGTTAACTGCAATAGGCCTAACATTTAAAAACAACCAAATATAGTCATTCAAACTGGCATTGTGCAGGTTTAAGTACACTAGTTATTGTTAAATAAAAATGGAAAGGTGTGTTAACTACAACAGGCTTAACAACAACCAAATATAGTCATTCATAGTGGTATTGTTAAAATTGCATAGATCGTAGCTTGTGCTTAAACATCAAATTGTATAATTGAACATCAAGTTGTGAAAAGACTGAAATAAACAGCGGCCTTTTAACTACACCAGGCTAAACAGAAACAAAATATGGCCTTTGAAACTGGTAATGATGAAATTGAACTACATAGTTCATACTTGCACATATAGAACATCACATTGTGAATAAATGAAATAAACAAGGAAAATTACGAACAACAAAAAATAGCAATTGAAACTAGACATATGCTAACTACAAACAACCGAACAACCAAACACCGTTAAAAGAGGCATATGCTCGCTACAACAGGCTTAACAACAACCAAATATAGTCATTCATAGTGGAATTGTTGAAATTCCATAGAACGTAGCTTTTGCTTAAACATCAAATTGTATAATTGAACATCACAATGTGCAAAAACAGGGAGCGTATTACCCACACCACGCTTAACAGGAAACAAATATGGTCGTTGAAGTGGTATTGATGAAATAGTACTGCACAGTCAATACTTGCACATATAGAGCATCACATTGTGGATAACTGAAATAAACAAGGCATACTACAAACAACCAAATATAGCAATTGAAACTGGACATATACTCACTACAAACAACCGAACAACCAAAAACCGTCAAACAAGGCATAAGCTCGCTACAATAGGCTTAGCAACAACCAAATATATTCACTCATAGTGGTATTGTTGAAATTGCATAGAACGTAGCTTGTGCTTAAACATCAAATTGTATAATTGAACATCACAATGTGAAAAAATAGGGGGCGTATTACCAACACCAGGCTTAACAGGAAACAAATATGGTCATTGAAGTGGTATTGATGAAATTGTACTGCACAGTCAATACTTGCACATATAGAGCATCACATTGTGAATAACTGAAATAAATAAGGCATACTACATACAACCAAAAATAGCAATTGAAACTAGACATATGCCCACTACAAACAACCGAATAACCAAAAACCATTAAACAAGGCATATGCTCACTACAACAGGCTTAACAGCAACCAAATATAGTCACTCATAGTGGTATTGTTGAAATTGCATAGAACTAAGCTTGTTCTTAAACATCAAATTGTATGATTGCACATCACATTGTGAGAAAAATGAAATAAACAGGGGGCGTGTTAACTACAACAGCTTTAACAAGAACCAATTTTAGCCATTGAAACTGGTGTTGATGAAATTAAACTGCATAGTACATTCTTGCACATATAGCACATCACATTGTGAAAAACTAAAATAAACAAGGCATACTACAAACAACCAAATATAGAAATTGAAACGTGGCATGGTTAAAACATAGCATGGCAAAAGCTACTAGCACGAGCATATGTTGTTTCCCCCTTGGAAGAGGCACGGCAAAATGAATCATGGGTTTCCTCACTTGCCACAGATGGACTCCTTCCCATTGGAAGAGGACGGACTCTGGGTGCGCTACCTGTTGTTGCAGATGGGATCCTTCCCCTTGGAAGAGCACGGCTGCAGGGTAACCTCCCTGATGTCGTAGATGGGCTCTTTCCCTTTGAAACAGCCGAAGAGGGTGCCCTCCTCGTGGTCGCCATCGATGAGGTCTGATTTGGCAGCTGAGGATCCCAAGCCAGTGGCGCAGAACCTGTCCTTCAGAAATGACAAAAGGGGCTCGATGGTGATGAAGGATGGCAAATTCTTGACAGCGAGGCAGAGGAGATCAGCGGCAGGGCCATGGATGAGATCGACGGCAGTTGAACCCGAGGGGTTGGGGGTGGGCCACTTAACCTGTGACATAGCCCGCGTCAAGCCGTCACTATCGACGACCTCGATGTTGTAACCAGCATTCATAATATACCACCATACGCAAGACCGCTGATGGAAAGCCTCCGCCAGCCATCGTCGTCAGCTTCCTCGGCGGCCTCGGTGGCCACGTCGCCATCGTCGGGCGAAGAGGCCGGGATAAACCTCTTTTTGGCCATTCGCTCCTCGAGCTCCTCGGGAAGCGTAGCCGGTGTGGCACCCTGGCTTAGAGAGACCGGAACACCCCGTATTCTAGCCCAGACATAAATTCTTCTGGAATACGGCACTGCTTGGCATAGAACAAATCAGCTCTTTATTACGAATAGACGGGGTACAAGGGACCGATATAACAAAGGTTACAGGGGCACGGCGACACATCCCCTGCTAAGGTGATTCTATGCTAGCAGGGGAACATCTCGAAGCGGAATAACTTCTAGCAGCAGAACAACGACGAAGGTGATGAACTCCACTCCGCAGGGACTCTGGCTGGGATGCAATCCTAGAGCGCAACCTCGGGATCCTCGACAAACAAGCAATCACGGCATCACCTGCAATCTGGCATGACACGCCAGGTGAGTACTTTGAATGTACTCGCAAGCTCACAACAACCAAAGCAATCAAGACAAACAACAGCATGGCATTTACAGGTTAATCATCAATGATGCACATAATACTTCTAGAACAACATGAGCATGGCAGGTACATATAATTCATGATCATACTAGCACTAGCATGCAAGGGGTTCGACGTTTAAGGTCTCATGGACCAACTTACTCTGCTCGGAGGTTATCTCGTAACCGCCATGTGTAACAAACTTACCATCGTGATCATCACACGATCACCTCAGGATCAACCAAGCTCGGTATCAACTGTACCATCGTGATCATCACATGACCACACGGAGCTTGATCTCTACCTGTGATTATCGCATCACCACATAAAGATCAACCAACTTCTTTTCTCATGGAACCGGGGTTGTCTATTATTCAGGCTAATATTTCTGTTGACCCATAGTGTGACCTACTACGAACAGTGTCCATAACCGAGGACGCGGCTATCGATAGATTATACACTCTACAGAGGTTAGTACACTGTACCCACACTACAGTACTCATGGCCTCGTGGTCCCATTCGGGTGGACCAACGATATTCCAACAAAACCAATCTATTGCATGACACTCTCCCGGCCACTCTGACAAACTCCCCTTTGGACTATGTCCTGGGTGTCCCCGATGTCAACTCGTGACATCCGCCACCTTTGTGGCTGCCACCGTCGTGGCCAAACAAAAACATCGTCCCAAACGGGGACCTCGGTATACCATACAACTCGGGCATACAAGGCTTATGGCCGCCTACCTGATCAGGGTAGCGCACGCACATAACCTTCCCTAGTTGGAGGCACTGGCGAGAGACATGACAATAGACCGAATTAGGGCCTCCCCATCTAGGCAAGTGTGGTTGCACTAGTGAGCTCGATTCAGTGGCACCATGACTCAGCCAACAAATTTGTTCAAGTCCGATTAATGTCAGGTTTAACTTGAATGGTGATGAGCTGAGTCATAACAACATATTGAAATAACAATGCACATGAGCATGATATCGGTGTAACCATGGATGGGCAACATAACCATTTAACAACATAACATCAACAATGATAACTCATTTAGTCTACGGGATGCAGATGAGCATGGCATAAAGAGGATCATGAACATCACAAGTATTTCCATATCAAACCGTAACTACTCATGTGAGCATATCATTATTACTAACATCGGAAGTGATTACAAGAATAAAGCATGACCATAATAACAATAGCAATTAATCATTTCACTTACTAGATGAACATGGCATAAGCATAGACATGGATTCACAAGCATACACACATCATTCACAAAATAATTAAATGAGCAAACAATTATTAAATATTCAAGTGGAAACCATGGCTACTGCAAGGCCATCATGCAAGTGGCTGTCGTGGCTTGCCTGGGATTGAAGGAATCATCGGGGAGAGGTCCGATGAACTCGCGGAAAGAATCACCGGAAAAGTTTCTCTCTCGGAGGGGGCTGAATAAGGGCAGGGGCAAAATGGTCATTTTAAGAATGTTACAACATGGAGAAAATGATACCATCGGAACGGGCTCGACGAACTGAGATCGTGGGCTTTGGAATCACCTGAATCGGAGTCACGGTCGCGGAGATACGGCCGTTCGTTCGTTAGGCAGAAAATTAAATAAAAATATTCATTTCTGCTGCTAACGGACGAACGTCCGCAAATTATTAGTTTCGGCTGATGGGGTAAACAGAAAGCACATTCCGGGCAAATACGCTTTCGAAGCAGGGAAAGCGTATTCTCGGCTGAAGCACCAGTAGAGTGCGCTTTCTCAAACGGAAGGCGTATTTTACGAAATACGCTTCCACTTGAAATCTCGCGGGCCCGGAGTCAACTCCTTTGTTTGAATGACCGGTGGGACCGAGGAGCGGTGGGGCCCGCCTGGCCAGCTCGTCTTCGTCAACCTCCATCGCCCGCTCCTGACCGGGGATGGGGCCGGCCTCGACGGCGTTTGCCGCCGGCACAGGCCACCACAGGCGGCGCCCAGCCTACAGGCGAGTGCAGGGGACCGAGGCGGACCCGTAGGTGCATGGTGCGGCCACTGAGGAGCGTGGGAATGAGCGGAGCTGCGGCCGCGGCGGACGGTGGCCTCGGCCGATGATGGAAACGGCGTTTTGGAGGCGGGAAGGGGAAGGCAAGATGTGGGAGGGCTTCTCCGAGGTTGTGCAGCTCCACTGGTGGAGAAAGGAGGAGGGGAGGAGCTCCGCATTGTGCCAATTTAGGCGAAGGCCGACGGCGGCCATGGCGGCTGTGGGGAGGATTTGGAGCTCCTCGAGCTCGAAAGAGTGGCCGAGGGGGGTAGGACGAAGGGAGAGAGGTTGGTGAGATCGGAGAGGCTCGGGGATGGCTTAAATTGCCGCGGCAATGATGCCTTCGCCGGATGCCGTCGGGAGCGCGGAGTTGATGCTCTGACGCGACCGCGTGTGTGTGCGCACGCGCGCAGGGGGAAGAGAGGCCAGGGGGGTTCATTCGGTGCGGAAATGCCACTGGGAGGAAGAAGACAGTAGCAAGGCAACGACGGCCACGGGCACGCGATGCGGCGTGGCTCACTGGAGAGGAAAGAGGAGGGGAAGAGGGGTCTGGAGGGGACGCGTGGACGCAGGAGAGGGAGGGCTACGCGGTGGACATGGTGCGGTGGTGATACGTCGTGGTTTGGATGGCGGCAGAGGGCCCCGACGTCCAGAGCGCGCTTTTGGCACACCAGGCCGCGTGGTCACCGCGTGCACAATTGTACGCGGTGCGTTCTGGTCATCAACAGGATGTCTCACGTGTGGACCCTACTTGCTAGAGAAAAACTAAGGTCTTGGTTAAGTTAAATCACCTCTGTGTTGATGGGAGTGATCGACTGAAGTTTGCTGTAGCAAACTGGAGCTTGAAGTAGTGGTCACATGGGAGGAGATAAGAGCTAACCAGGATGTCACAAAGGTTTAGGGTAGGAAGTACTATGATCCTGTGGATTTCGAAAAGATTTGGACCAATATTTATTATAGTTGCTTTACAACTACAAAATCTGGTCTAGAAACTAGATCATGAAGTAGCACTCAAATGGATGATTGGATTAGGCTGAAAATTGGTAGAGGGTGATGATTTGGGCATATGAAGGCACCATAAAAGTTTCATACCATTTGGATGAATAAAAATGGTACTTCCTTCACAATGCTACCCACTGGACAGAAAATTGTGGGAATTTTGTGGGGCAAATAGCTTGGCAAAATGATGTGGATTTTGGCATGCTCAAATGACATAGGGATATTTAGGTCCTGGATTAATTTTAGAATTTATGAAGCAATAAAAAGTATAGTTGCTTCACAAACTGAAATTATGACCAGAAGCAAAGATCTGAAGGTGTGCTCACATATATTGTTGGATGGAGCTCAAATTTTCTGGAGAGTAATTATTTGGTCATATGAATGATCTACCAAAATTTCAGCTCATTTGAATTATCCTAGCTAGTACTTCCTTCACAAAGCTTCTCTCTGGACCGAAACTTTGGAAATTTGCTGAGGAAGATTTACTAGGCAAATGAGGCTGAATTTTGGCATGTGGCAATTATTTGTATTTTAGAGAGTGCCCAAAAAGTTTGAGGGTAATGAAGAAAATATAAATGGCACTTCCTTCACAAAGTGCCATACTGGACAGAATAGGAAATGAATATTCCTGAATTATTTTTGAACTAGGCAAGGATGGATTTTGACATATTGGTGGGATATATGATCCAAAGAATTTATGGGAATTTTGTGAGAATTTTTGGAATGGCAGAAATATAGGTTGCTTCACAACCTAGAGCAAACAGGGTTATTCCTTTAATAGAAAAAGGAATATTCCCCAGAAATAAATATTAGGGTTGGGCTAAGGTGGAAATGACATGGCCTTAAGAAATATTTGGGAGTGACAAGCCACTTGGGAGAGGAAGAAGATCTTCCTAGGTTTTAAGACCACATAGCCACGGAAAAAGAACTCCAAATAAAAATTCAAAGAAATCCAAAAGAAAAAGAAAGGGCCAAAAATCGGGGTGTTACAAACCTACCCCCCTTACAAAAATCTCATCCTCGAGATTTTGTTGCTCAGGGAACAAGTATGAATATTCTGACCGAAGGAAACCAGTTCCAACTCAGGTATCCTTTTTCCTTTATAAATTGTTCCCACTGAATTGCGTCTGACTGACTGCCTTGCTCTGGGGTGGTTTGCTTCACTGTGTCCAACATTCTGACAGGTCTTCCTTCATATGTTCATTCTTACTCTGACTCCAATTCTTTTCTGTCTATTGGCTTGTCTGATACTATCATAACTGGAATTTCTATAAGTCCGGGAGTGATTTCCAGTTGACGTGACATTCGTCTATCCAGCACTCATAGTATCGAATGGAGTTGTGAACAACTTTCCTTGGTGGACATGAAACATTTAATCCTTGCATCGGGTTACTAGATGCATGTCCTCCGGGTTCAAAACAATGCTAAGAATCATAACCGTTCTCTTGGCGGAATATGACTGCTTGTAGGTAGCTCTAAATCTTGCTGACTTCGTTGTCTCAGATCCGTACCGACGATTCCGCTGTCACCTTGATATGAGGTCCTTACAAACAGAGTAGACCCCTTGGGTGTGTGTTCATGGTGATCAATACGGAATCAGACTGTCTTGCGTATCCGTACCATATTATTCATGCAACAATTATCATACCTGTATTGCCAGTCTTGCTCCTTCATTATTGTTCTCTTTTGTCTGGATCCTTTGCAGAAAGAGCTTGGCCATATATATATCCTCAATTCTTCTTGTGACCATAGGTACTATCAGGTGTAATATTCTGGTGAACCTACCTTATCCTTAACCTATGACAGTGCCACAACTTTTAAATGGCACGTTTATCATCTCCCGAGCTTTAACTGTAGGGCAATGATCATCCGAACCTTTGCATAAAATTGGCAAATAAATCAGTAGCCACCAGAACGGTCTTTATAACTCAGATCTGGGACATTACTGAAATAACTCAACCATGGCTCAAGACGGCTGAAAAGTAGCTCAGAGCATGAGGCAGGGTTGATAAGAAGAATGTAGCAGTTCCCTAAGACGGCCAAAGAACAGCTCAGAGCATAGGGTCACTGCTACAAGAAGAAACTCAATAGCTGCCTGAGACGGCCGAAAAGCAGCTCAGAGCACGGGCCAGTTGTTGAAAAGAGAAATATAAAGGCGGCATCCACCCTGGACGGCCGAAAGCAGCTCAGATCACAGGCGTGGTGCCGTTACCAGGGAAAAGATAAGCAAAGGTTCATCAGGATCATATACCAGGTTCACAGTTACTTGTATAGAGCTCACTGTTGTGGTCAATCATACATGACAGTGACAGAGGTTAATGATATCATTGGCCTTGATATCCACTATCAAGATTTGTTGTCCCAATGTTGTCTCACTTCACAGTTTGTCAGTCCTTGCATCATCATACGAGAGACTTGCATGACCTTGGCAGCATGCTCACAATATATATGGAAGCATGTGTTTCTGAGCATTTGATTCCTGAGGTAGACTTGTGTCCTGACTGATTCTTGCTTCTGACAAAACTGTCGCGGGTCTGATTCTTGAGAGGCACTGCCATATACTGCCAAATCACTGTGTATCAGCTTGTACCAATGCTGGTAGTGCCGTACGGACGAAGATTGGATAGCTTGTGTTGGAAGCCATCGAGAGTAGCGTGCTGAGGAAGGTTGTATACCTTGCACTCGAAGCTTTTGCCGGGATAGCGTGCTGAAGAAGATTGGGTATCTTACCTCAGAAGCTTCTCCTCCTGGTTGCTTGCTGGGGAAGATTTGGTGACTTATGCCAGAAGCTTTCTGCGGTGGCTTACGGAAGAAGACTGAGTATCTTACACTGAAAGCTATCCACATATCGTACTGAGGAAGGTTGAGGAGCCTTGCATTATAAGCTTCTCTGGTAGTGTGTAGAGGAAGACTGGATTTTCTTACACCAGAAGCTTCTCACCATAGTGTGCGGACTGAATGCCATATATATATATATATATATATATATACATATATATATATATATATATACCTTTGATATTCCTTTGACTGGAAATGCATTATTGTCTTGCACACAAATTGTTTTTCAGCTAGTTTAATCATAACTGCTGAGGAGATCGTACAACTGATGTAAACTTGATGTTGATAATCATTCCAGAATATCATTTGTATTCCACCAGATATTCCAATACAACGCAGTCGGCTGAGATTTTCATAATGTTTAGCTAAGCTTCCAAATATTTGAAATCCTCACTGATTCTTCAAGTCCGGTGTCGGTCGATGAGCAACTTTCATAAGGGGAAAAAAAAGGTAACATCGAAGGCCTAAGGAAAGAAGCCAAAAGAAATGACAAAAACAAAAACACACACAGCATTAAGATTACATACAAGCAACATCAACTTTTATTGCTATTCACCTCACTATGCATGCCTACTTAAGCACACAATTCTCGAGGGAACCCCGGTACTATGATCTAATATGCTATGGCGGTGTGCATGAAAGTGAATCAACGTGTGGAGAGGTTGGTGTAAACAGAGCTACACCAAACGCTGGCTCAGCACCGGTTGCATCTAGACGGGTTTAGGGGTGAGGACGAACTCGGTGATCATGTAGCGGAACTCGGAGGTCACGGCCACATCACCATCAAGCGGACGGAAGGGAGCCGTACTCGTCCAGGGAATGGGTGATAGAGTAGGCGAGCGGTGGAAATCAAGGTCTGCTGGCATTGCCCTTTTCTGATAACAAAGACCAGTAAGGGTTGCCAAAGCGGCGTGTTGGATGGCCAGATCTGGGGTAGAAATATGTCTACCACCGAAACGATAGGTGTGGCTGAAGAGAATATATATTGGTGCGATACCTGTGCATCAATCCTGCAAGTGATCGACACCACTAGGTACCTCAGCATCACTCCGTTGTGACAGAGATGACACCAAACACCAAAGAGCAAGTATGCAAAACTGGGGTGCAGGTAGTGGATCGAAACCGATGCCACCTACATGCACAAGATCAACCGTTAGCGACAATATAATGAGTCTATATGCATGCTATGCAGCAAACAAATGCAGCAATCAAGTGCAGCTAACCGACTAGACTCGGAGCTACCGGTTTCTAACGCTCGCGCTACCTAGGGCGTCCTAGAGCCAGACCTGCTCTGATACCAAGCTCTGTGGCACCCCGGCTCAAAGAGACCGGAACACCACGTATTCCAGCCCAGAGATCAAGTCTTCTGGAATACGGCACAACTTGGCATAGAACAAATCAGCTCTTTATTATGAAAAGACGGGGTACAAGGGTCCGATATAACAAAGGTTACAGGGGCATGGCGACACTTCTCCTGCTAAGGTGATTCTATGCTAGCAGCGGAATAACTTCTAGCAGCGGAACAACGATGAAGGTGATGAACTCCACTTCGCAGGGACTCTGGCTGGGACGCAATCCTAGAGGGCAACCTCGGGATCCTCGACAAACAAGCAATCACGGCAGCACCTGCAATCTGGCATGACACGCCAGGTGAGTACTTTGAATGTACTCACAAGCTCACAGCAACCAAAGCAATCAAGACAAACAACAGCATGGCATTTACAGGTTAATCATCAATGATGCACATAATACTTCTAGAGCAACATGAGCATGGCAGGTACATATAATTCATGATGATACTAGCACTAGCATGCAAGGGGGTCGACGTTTAAGGTCTCGTGGACCAACTTACTCTGCTCGGAGGTTATCTCGTAACCGCCATGTGTAACAAACTTACCATCGTGATCATCACACGATCACCTCAGGATCAATCAAGCTCGGTATCAACTGTACCATCGTGATCATCACATGACCACACGGAGCTTGATCTCTACCTGTGATCATCGCGTGACCACATAAAGATCAACCAACTTCTTTTCTGATGGAACCGGGGTTGTCTATTATTCAGGCTAATATTTCTGTTGACCCATAGTGTGACCTACTACGAACTATGTCCATAACCGACGACGCGGCTATCGATAGATTATACACTCTACAGAGGTTAGTACACTGTACCCACACTACGGAACTCATGGCCTCGTGCTCCCATTCGGGTGGACCAACGATATTCCGACAAAACCAATCTATTGCATGACACTCTTCCGGCCACTCCGACAAACTCCCCTTTGGGCTATGTCCTGGGTGTCCCCGATGTCAACTTGTGACATCCGCCACCTTTGTGGCTGCCACCATCGTGGCCAAACAAAAACATCGTCCCAAACGGGGACCTCGGTATTCCATACAACTCGGGCACACAAGGCTTATGGCCGTCTACCTGATCAGGGTAGCGCGCGCACATAACCTTCCCTAGTTGGAGGCACCGGCGAGAGACATGACAATAGACCGAATTAGGGCCTCCCCATCCAGGCAAGTGTGGTTGCACTAGTGAGCTCGATTCGGTGGCACCATGACTCAGCCAACGGATTTGTTCAAGTTCGATTAATGTCAGGTTTAACTTGAATGGTGATGAGCTGAGTCGTAACAACATATTGAAATAACAATGCACATGAGCATGATATCGGTGTAACCATGAATGGGCAACATAACCATTTAACAACATAACATCAACAATGATAACTCATTTAGTCTACGGGATGCAGATGAGCATGGCATAAAGAGGATCATGAACATCACATGTATTTCCATATCAAACCGTAACTACTCATGTGAGCATATCATTATTACTAACATCGGAAGTGATAACAAGAATAAAGCATGACCATAATAACAATAGCAATTATTCATTTCACTTACTAGATGAACATGGCATAAGCATAGACATGGATTCACAAGCATACACACAGCATTCACAAAATAATTAAATGAGCAAACAATTATTAAATATTCAAGTGGAAACCATGGCTACTGCAAGGCCATCATGCAAGTGGCTGTCGTGGCTTGCCTGGGGATGAAGGAATCATCTGGGAGAGGTGCGATGAACTCACGGAAAGAATCGCCGGAAAAGTTTCTCCCTCGGAGGGGGCTGAATAAGGGCATGGGCAAAATGGTCATTTTCAGAATGTTACAACATGGTGAAAATGATACCATCGGAACGGGCTCGACGAACTGAGATCGTGGGCTTTGGAATCACCTGAATCGGAGTCATGGTCGCGGAGATACGGCCGTTCGTTCGTTATGCAGAAAATTAAATAAAAATATTCATTTCTGCTGCTAACGGACGAACGTCCGCAAATTAACAGTTTCGGCCGGCGGGGTAAACAGAAAGCGCATTCCGAGCAAATACGCTTTCGAAGCAGGGAAAGTGTATTCTCGGCTGAAGCACTAGTAGAGTGCGCTTTCTCAAACGGAAGGCATATTTTACGGAATACGCTTCCACTTGAAATCTCGCGGGCCCGGAGTCAACTCCTTTGTTTGATTGACCGGTGGGACCGAGGAGCGATGGGGCCCGCCTGGCCAGCTTGTCTTCGTCAACCTCCATTGCCCGCTCCTTGCCGAGGACGGGGCCGGCCCCGACGGCGTTTGCCGCCGGCATAGGCCACCATAGGCGGCGCCCAACCAACCGGCGAGTGTAGCGGACCGAGGCGGACCCGCAGGTGCAAGGCGCGGCCGCCGAGGAGCGCGGGAACGAGCGGAGTTGCGGCCGAGGTGGACGGTGGCCTCGGCCGATGATGGAAACGGCGTTTTGGAGGCGGGGAGGGGAAGGCAAGATGCGGGAGGGCTTCTCCGAGGCTGTGCAGCTCCACTGGTGGAGAAAGGAGGAGGGGAGGAGCTCCTCATTGTGTGTAATACCCCAAATAACTTAACCATATTTTATTAAATAAAATTTGGCCAAAAATAAAATTTTGAATTATATTAGGTCTTTTATTTATTTTAGAGTATTTTCTGTTTTCTGTTTTCCAAAATTCTTCCCTCCATATAGCAAATTTTTGTAGAATATTGTGGGCTTTGGTAGTTTTCTCAAAACATTTCATTTATATTTTAACAACAGTAAAAATTATTTTCATAATAAAATTTTGCCCAAGAAAATCTTTTTTATAGCATTTTCAATTCTTTAATTGCCTCTGTTGCACTATAACTATTTTAAATAATTCTTTAAAAAATTCCACAAAAATTGTGAGGGGTCATGTGATGCCTATAGATCACTTTTATGCAAAAATCTAACTTGGTCTTTTGGAAATTTTGAGTGAAACATCCTCTTTTCAACTCTGTCCCATTCTTGAGTTTTAACTACAACCTTAATTTTTATTTCTCCAAAAATTCTGCAAATATTCCCACTTGTAGTCCTTCCAACCAAACCCTTAAGTCCAGAAGAACAGCTCCAATTGCCTCATTCTAGTTCATGAAATAAAGCCTCCAAGTTTCTGTCCAGAATTGTATTTCTCCAAAACTTGCACTAACAAGTTTTTCTTTTTGCCAAAACAACTCTACCATCATCTCTACCATCTAAAGAGATACCGTCCTGCCAAATTTCACTTCCAACAAAGTCTTCTAGATAGCCCTAGCATTTTGTCAAGCAACTTATGTGCATGACAGGAATTTTGCACTTTTCTAAACTACAAATACCACTTGCTCTCCTGTCCAAAACAGCATGTCCAGTAGTATTGCCATCATTTTCAGCATAGCCCTACCAAAAATCAGCTTGAGTGGATCCACTTAGTGCGCTCTGGCATTTGGTCAAACACTATGCCTGCGTACAGAGAGCACGTCTAGAGCACGGGTCTTGCACCGCTGGCATCGAGCTACTGCCACGCCCTTGCTACCTCTCCTGCCCGCCCTAGTTTTCATCTAGATCACCCAGTCCACCCTGAGCCCTACCGACACCCTCCCCTGGCCGTTAGCACCGGCCACCGCCGACCACCGCCGTCCAAACCGCTGCCCGACGACGGCCACTCTACCACGTCTCTCCCCGGACCCCTCTCTCTTAATGGCCAATGGCCGAGCCTATCCGCAGCTCACCAGCTCCCCACCGACTTCCTACTGGCCTCGCTGACCCCGGCCGCCGCCCATAACCACTTCCCCGGCGCAGTAATGGCTGCCGCCGCATCGGGTGGATAAGGCCGCGACGAACCGACCTCCTCCGACCTATAAAAACCATCCCCGAGCTCGTATCACGACACCGCATCATATCTACCTCCCTCGCAAGTCTTCTAGTGCACCCAAACAAGCTCGGGAAAGCCGTCTACCTCGTCTCCGGCCGAGACATCCGCCATCTGATAAGGGGTGGCCCGATCTTCTCAGTGAGCTGATGGTGTGGATGATGAACTTGTTGGATAACTTGTGAGACGCTCACGAACTCTCCGGCTGTTCCCCCGTTGCCAATGCGACGGATCTTCAACCCTATGGATATTCGCAACACCACACACTTGCGCACGTAGCCGCCGACCACGAAGCGGTTCTGCAATCTCCCAATTCCCAATGGAACGATAGAAAGCACTTGACTTTCAGTAGCAAATACACCCTATCGAAACGAATTTGGTGTAGGTAAATATTCCTGATCGATGCAAAGAGGAATATGAATACAGAGGAATGCTTAAAGCAATTCAGTCTGGTATGAGTTTAATCAAAACGTGGTCTAACCCTAAAAGCCACGACTTACAAGGGTATATAAAGACCCCTGGACGTCCAACCAAGTGTTGGGGTCGAAATCAACTATATCTCTAACTTTCCTAACTTAAAACAACTCTATCTGGAAAACTGGCAGAAACAACCACGGTGTTGTTTTGACCACTGCAACTCGGTCACCGCGAATCGCGGGCTACGGGTGTACAGTTTGGAAAGCACACGACTCAAGGTTTCCAAATTGTATTTACACGCCTTAGTTGGACCACGGACACGGATTCTGCATGTATATCAATTTCGGGCTTCATGGCTGTCAATCCGAGTCTGACATGGAATATATTGTTTCCAACTTTTGTTCTCTTCGTGTGATGATGGCGCCACTTTGTCCCACACCTCCCTCGTGCTTGCCATCATTCCTTGCGCATAGCTTCCTGCCCATGCACCCGGCTTGCCATTAATTCAGTCCTAGTGATACGAAAAGTCCATGATTTAGGTAGTATAAAATTCTTCCGAATCAAAGTAACATGTTCAATTAGGAATGAATTCACCTTGTGATATTTGTCAACGAGGCTCAATATTTCTTTCCCGCTTAAGCAAGCATAATCATCATATTTCGTGAATATATCCTCATCATCCTCCCTTTCTTCAAGAAAAGCCGTCCGCGGCTTTGGGTAAGCTGGAAATGGCAGAAACAAAAAGAACAACGTGTATGCGTAATATATGTATATATAACATGCTGTATCATTTTTGTTGTGATGATAAAGATTCCCAATATGCAATATGCAACTTAAATTGCAAGTATACAAGACAAAATGTCCATATGGGAACACATAATATCTCAGGAATTGGCAATCATAATTGCAAGTATAAGTGAAGTTCATATAGTCATGATCAGAATGAGGAACAAACATGTATAAAGTCTTATTGTTCAGTATTAAGTCTAATGTCCTCATAGAAGATCGATGGCCAAATTTGCTATAACCAAGCTCAAACCAATCGAAAATGTTCAAATGTATATATATTGAATACCATGCTTCAACTGCGCCACTCTGATATGTAGAACAAACATATGTATGATCATCATCATTACTCGCAGCGTGTAAGATGTAACTCAGTTTGCAAATATAAGTGAAGTCTATAGCAATAGCATATAAATGCAACAGGTGTTGGGACAAACACAATGGATCAGATTCTATTTCAGCAAGATCAGCACAATTCGACATAGCTGATTTTTTTTTTGGCCGCAATAGATCAACTAGACCAAAATGATATTTCATATTCTCATGAAAATTAGCTACTGTCCCAAAGCAAAACGACTTTTTCACATAGCATATAGGACTCAAAACAGCAAGTTTCAAATCAGCAATCCTATCACAGGTAATGCATATGTGATCCACCAGAAAATTATTAGTCATGCTATATTCACCAATTAAATTAAATGTGAAACTATAGGCATATGTGCTATAATTCAGATGTAAAATTTCAGAAATCTTATTTATAGCACAACTCAAACTAATAGGTTCATTTAGCATGATGGAACATAGAATATCAGCAGGTGGTATTCTTGCGAGATCTTCTTTATGTGTAAGTAGTACCACATGATCAAAATCCAAAATTTGCAATTTATCGCATGGTGTTGTAACATGAGTGCAAATCAAATCACAAGAATTTACCAGCAAAGGATTAGACTCACAATATTTCGTTGTGACTGCTTGTAGGTTGAAAACAACACTATGTTCAGGAACGTCCTCCAATGTAGAAGGAGGTACCATCGACACCTCTTCAAATGATGCAGGTTGTTGCGCATCTAGCTCCCTTTCTTCAAAAGCAACCTGCAAATCAGAAGAAACAACAGTAGAAATAGAGATGATTACATTAGTAGAAATGTCCTCACATGTCCTATCATCTACTACACTCATGTTATCTGTCTCTCTCATACTCTCAGAATGGATGCTCTCATCCTCACGTTTAGTGGAATCACACAACTCACTTTTGATAACACTCACACTCAATTTGGCTATGTGGCTCTCATTCTCACATGGGTTGTGATACACATCGTGGTTAAAATGACATATAACTGAAATGTCACCATCCATGATAACCTTGTACTTAGCAGACAAACAAAATTCTTTTGTCCTCTCCCTGCGAAGAAGATGATACTCATGAAATTTGTCGGCTGGAGCACGCAGCAATGCACGCCGCTTCATGTTCCACTTGAAAGAAATTTTGTTGACTTGATGGCAAGGTTGCACTTGAAACTTTCTGCACCAACGATCTCCCAACAAAACATGACAAGAATCAAGTGGCATAGGAGATACATCACATCGCACAACCTCGGTATGCACTCCGATAGTAATAGGAATATCAGCGGTGTGTGAAATCAGCAATGTGCCATACGATGAGTGCAGGAGGTATGGCACTGTACGAGCACATGTAGGTAGCTGCAACTTCTCTACAACCTCAATGCTTATCAAATTAAGAGTTGAGGATCCATCAATGGTGGCTGCAGCACGTCGGTCTCCAATCACCACATCATGGTGAAATAGCCCATCTCCGTCAAAGTTACCACGTTCTTCCTCCCAAAAGGTGGCACTACAATATTTGTTGCGGAGGAAGTCATATCTTCGAGACTCCAAATTATCCTCAGCACCTTCTGCCACGATTAGTGAAGAACAAGTATGTATAGGTGGAAAACACTCAAATCACTCAAAACTGAAAGAAACAAGGTATCTTACCGTTCCAAAGTGAATTAGAATAGCTTACCAACTTGTAGAGGCAGAACATGTGCGGATGTGATGTAGCGAATACCGAGGGTGAAAACTATCACACAACAAACCAGGGTATATGGTGAAGCTTGGTTGGGATACCTAACAACACCAATTCACAAATCCTAGTGCTGATCGTATGATAAAAAGACTCACGGAAACACACACGGTGGAGATAAATGGGGCAAATGCAACTCTGAAACTGAGCTCAAAATTCTGGTATATCGATGATGCTCGTGTTGCAAATGCACAGGAGAGACGCTAGCAAAACGCTCAAAGTATACGGGCACAAGATTGCTCAATCTACTAGTGCAATGAACGTGGTAGAATTACTGAAACACGTCTCCAAAACAGTATCGAACTTTCACGTAGAGCTTTCTTTTTCTCCTTTTTTTTCTTTCTTTCTCTTTTTTTCTTTCTTTTTTTTCTATTTTTATCAACAGACACTTGAGCAATTAGTAACCAATCTGAATTTGCCAAAACAAATGGTGCACTCTCCAAATTCCTATCTGAGCAGCCCGTAGAGCAAAGGATATGCTAGTCTCCATAGGAAAGTGCTACGCAAAAGAAGAAAGGCTGACTATGGCTATCAAATGGAAAAGCAATCTGATTCGGATTGTTAATCTAAGCTAACTAAACTGACTCGAAGAAACATACTTGACAGCAACCAAACGACTCCAACTTGTGAAAGAAAAATTCTGGACAATCAACTATGACTCAGATCAGAAAAATAAATTACGCAAATAAAAGACTACAATCAGCAACTAAAACTTGGAACCGATGCTATCTAGGCTATGGCAGCAAACTCTAAACCTAATCTTTTTGTATGGCTTTTTCTGTATAGGACTAAAACAAAACTAACCTAAGGGATTGATGTATGCTCACCGAGTAAACGCTGGAAATCTGATACCAAGATGATAAGGGGTGGCCCGATCTTCTCAGTGAGCTGATGGCGTCGATGATAAACTTGTTGGATAACTTGTGAGACGCTCACGAACTCTCCGGCTGTTCCCCCATTGCCAATGCGACGGATCTTCAACCCTATGGATATTCGCAACACCACACACTTGCGCACGTAGCCGCCGACCATGAAGCGGTTCTGCAATCTTCCAATTCCCAATGGAACGACAGAAAGCACTTGACTTTCAGTAGCAAATACACCCTATCGAAACGAATTTGGTGTAGGTAAATATTCCTGATCGATGCAAAGAGGAATATGAATACAGAGGAATGCTTAAAGCAATTCAGTCTGGTATGAGTTTAATCAAAACGTGGTCTAACCCTAAAAACCATGACTTACAAGGGTATATAAAGACCCCTGGACGTCCAACCAAGTGTTGGGGTCGAAATCAACTATATCTCTAACTTTCCTAACTTAAACAACTCTATCTGGAAAATTGGCAGAAACAACCACTGTATTGTGTTGACCACTGCGACTCGGTCACCGCGAATCACGGGCTACGGGTGTACAGTTTGGAAAGCACACGACTCAAGCTTTCCAAATTGTATTTACACGCCTTAGTTGGACCACGGACACGGATTCTGCATGTATATCAATTTCGGGCTTCATGGCTGTCAATCCGAGTCTGACATGGAATATATTGTTTCCAACTTTTGTTCTCTTCATGTGATGATGGCGCCACTTCCTCCCACACCTCCCTCGTGCTTGCCATCATTCCTTGCGCATAGCTTCCTGCCCATGCACCCGGCTTGCCATTAATTCAGTCCTAGTGATACGAAAAGTCCATGATTTAGGTAGTATAGAATTCTTCCGAATCAAAGTAACATGTTCAATTAGGAATGAATTCACCTTGTGATATTTATCAACGAGGCTCAATATTTCTTTCCTGCTTAAGCAAGCAGAATCATCATATTTCGTGAATATATCCTCATCACCATCACTCCTCCGACGATTCCGGCGAAACCAACGCTTCCCCCTCTCCGTTATCTCCACCAATATGCTTCCCTCGACCCTGCAAACCCACCCCCCACCTCAATTGCGCCGGAGCAAGCTCCAGGGCGAAAGCCCTCTTCCACCCGACGACCTCCTCTGCCATGGCTGAAGCCCTGCTCAACTTGAGCTTTCCCGGCGACTCCTTTCCCCTCCAACGGATGCGGTCCGTCCTCCTGAGCACGTAGATGTGCCAAACGCCGGAAACGGCGCCTCCAAGCGCCTGCAGTCATCGCCGGAGCTCCCCTCTGTTCCTGTCCAGGCGCGCGAGGGGGGGGGAAGACAAACCCGACAGGTGGGTCCCACCTACCGGTAAGTCACCCTCCTCTCCAGAAGCGCATCTCTGCGGGTGCGTTTTCCCTGCGGGGGAAACGTACTCCAGGTAGTACGCCTTTGACGCCGCCGTCTCCCCGCGGGCTAGGAGCTGGGCCCAGCCCAGTGACGCCGTCCGGCTATGCAGCGCTCAGGGCGCGCCTCTGCCTCTTTTCTCTTTTTCTTTTCCAGTGGATTTCAAATAATTCCACAGTAATATTTTCAAATCCAAATTTGATGATTCAAATTTCTACAGACTTCTAAAAACATGCTCTGTTAATTTAGATAGGGTGAACATTTTTCCTAGGCTTTGTTTCTGTAGGATTTATTAAATAGTCCATTTGTTTATTTATTTCCAGCTTAGAAATTCTCTGAGTAAATCATATGAACTCCAAATAATTTGATTCTTTTTCTGAAATTCCTAATTTTTCATCTAGTTTATTTTAGTATTTATTTGAAAAATATCCAAACAAATTTTTAATACTGTTTTAGCTCTATGTGGTAATTGCAATATTTTTTAAAATAGGAATAATGGAGGGAAGAGAATTGTCAAAACTTTTGGAGTGCACCCAATATTTCTGCATGATCAAGGCAAG
This sequence comes from Elymus sibiricus, assembly GCA_039707655.1. NCBI lineage: Eukaryota > Viridiplantae > Streptophyta > Magnoliopsida > Poales > Poaceae > Elymus > Elymus sibiricus. The sequence goes on from CM077676.1 coordinate 288,164,631, forward strand.
CATCTTGAACACTTGATATGGTGATTGCATGGTTAGATGTTTGCAAGAATAATTGAATCATGCATATGTTGAATTCAGATAAAATTTGCATGCATGAAGTGTTGGCATGTTTCCTCGTACCGTGCAACGTGTGCTTGTCATGACAAACTTGCAGGAGCAGGCAAAAGAGAAATACCGGAAGAAGGGTGATCACGTCGGAGCATGATCATGCCTTGTTAGTTATGCATGTTGGGACATGCAAGGGCTATGGCCCTGTTTTGGTGTTACTGTTAAAAGAACACTTTATTGTGCTAACCACTGCAAGAAAACATAAGCCTCTTGAGTCGACCGTAGATCGAGTCTTGTTCCGGTAACCCCCAAACTTGATCCGTGCTACCACATGTCCCTGCCGCAGGTAGGGTATGGTTTAGTAAAATAATAACCCCTTTCCGTGCACACACCGTACAGAGGGGCCATAGTGAAAGATACCATTGGCCCATGGTAGGCATGTCACTTGGTCAGGGGGTATGGGTGTCTCCGGTTGTAGCTGGAGAGGGGTAGCACCCCTATTTGCGCGCCGATATAAATATAGTGATCCCATGCTATTCGAGATTGTAGTCTCCCCGTCTTAGAGTTTATCTTGAACGATGCTTTGGGTGATTCCTGGCATCAGGAAAGTTAATCTGGTGTGTGTTGGTTAGGTGTGTTTCAACCCAAAGAGCGTAAAGGGAATTAGTCAGTGTCTCGGTGCTGGCTAAAGAAATCCTTTACTTGTGGGTAAAGAGTACACCCTCTGCAGAGTTTTATCTATTCGAATAGCCGTGTCCGCGGTTAAGGACTACATTTTGGGTTGGTCAAGTGTCGGTCTTAGTGTCGGTCTCCGGAGGAAAATAATTAAAATTGAGCATGATTTATTTTGCAGGGTAATTATTGTCGCCACTTACGCTATCATGAATATTATGGTTGTCATGAATATTATTGTTATGGACTAACCGTTTCTCCTATTTTTATTTTCTGAGTATCTCATGGGCTGGCTAGACTACCCGGGATACTCATTTATTTTCAAGACCTCTCATGGCATCGCTTGAGTTCTCGGGCGGTCCTGTCTTGCCCGATTCTCTTTTAGACACCCGATTGGCATTTCTTTTCAAGACCTCTCGTGGCGTCGCTTGAGTTCTCGGGCGGTCCTGTCTTGCCCTATTCTCTTTTAGACACCCGATTGGCATTTCTTTTCAAGACCTCTCGTGGCGTCGCTTGAGTTCTCGGACGGTCCTGTCTCGCCCGATTCTCTTTTAGACATCCGATTGGCATTTCTTTTCAAGACCTCTCGTGGCGTCGCTTGAGTTCTTGGGCGGTCCTGTCTCACCCGATTCTCTTTTAGACACCCGATTGGCATTTCTTTTCAAGACCTCTCGTGGCGTCGCTTGAGTTCTCAGGCGGTCCTGTCTCGCCTGATTCTCTTTTAGACACCCGATTGGCATTTCTATTCAAGACCTCTCGTGGTGTCGCTTGAGTTCACGGGCGGTCCTGTCGCGCCCGATTCTCTTTTAGACACCCGTTTGGCATTTCTCTTGGATATTCGGGCGGACTTGTCTCGCCCAATCATCCACTTTTAACTTTCTTTGTTTGTCACTAACATTTCATATTTATTCTTCAGCACTGTAGTAATATTCATCATGCCATGCTTTAATTTCGTTCAGCATATGCATATAATTTAACCAATCATGATCATATGCATTCGGTATATCTTTTGTTCATTATGTTTGTGAGTACATTCCAACGTACTCATAGGTTTGTCCCTGGCTATTTAATTGGCCAGGTCAGGAGTTCAACAAGGAGTATTACCATGACGTCCATGCGGAGCCTAGGATAGCAGCCACGTGGGATAGGATTTATCCGGGTCAGCTGTTCCTGTGGGAATGGAACCCCATCGATGTTGGAGAACCACGAGTCGCTTCCGTCATCCTCACTAGAAATCATTGTTGTATCATTAGACCTATATGGTCTTGTATCCAATTCTTGTAAATGCTTGGTAATCTGTAACAAGGACGTGTTCACCAGTAACAGTAATCTTGGGCTGGTGACGACACGAGGGGTTAATTTCTGGGATATCATGTCCCGGAAATCCGGCCCCGACAGCCTTGGTATCAGAGCCAAGCTGACCATTGGCTAATCCTATCTTAGCCTGGTGATTATCCTTCTGTTTCCACACCGTCCAAATCTTTCCTGTCCGTAGCCAAGCCCATCTCATCCGATAAACCTACACAGTGGCCAGCCGACATCTCTTGACAGTCGGTGCCCAACCTACCAGCCTATCCATAGGCCGTGTGCCTGTGGACGACACCTGAGTTGTCCCATCCACAAGCATGCGGTGGAAGACTCTGCTGGCTTATAAAGGAAGCCTTGCCCCAACTCAGCACATCACAGCCTCACTCTCAGTTCGATATCCAACCACCAAGATGCCTGGCCCCATCGTTCGCAACGAGACCACGTATGTCTTACCTTCGAGCCGTAGACGGTCATGAGTAGGTTTGTTGCTCTGTTTAGCACTTATTTTCTTGGAGCAATCTTTGCGATGTATTTTAGGGCATATGTCATAAGTGCATTGCTATGTTTGCATTCTGCATAATATTGTTTGTTGTGATATGCATTTAATTCTTCCGTCCTTAACAAATCTCGAGGACGAGATTTTCTTAAGGGGGGTAGAGTTTGTAACACCCCAAAAAATTTAACCATATTTTATTAAATAAAATTTGGCCAGAAATAAAATTTTGAATTATATTAGGTCTTTTATTTATTTTAGAGTATTTTCTGTTTTCTGTTTTCCAAAATTCTTCCTTCCATATAGCAAATTTTTGTAGAATATTGTGGGCTTTGGTAGTTTTCTCAAAACATTTCATTTATATTTTAACAACAGTAGAAATTATTTTCATAATAAAATTTTGCCCAAGATAATCTTTTTTATAGCATTTTCAATTCTTTAATTGCCTCTGTTGCACTATAACTATTTTAAATAATTCTTTAAAAAATTCCACAAAAATTGTGAGGGGTCATGTGATGCCTATAGATCACTTTTATGCAAAAATCTAACTTGGTCTTTTGAAAATTTTGAGTGAAACATCCTCTTTTCAATTATGTCCCATTCTTGAATTTTAACTACAACCTCAATTTTTATTTCTCCAAAAATTCTGCAAATATTCCCACCTGTAGTCCTTTCAACCAAACCCTTAAGTCCAAAAGAACAGCTCCAATTGCCTCATTCTAGTTCACCAAATAAAGCCTCCAAGTTTCTGTCCAGAATTGTATTTCTCCAAAACTTGTACTAACAAGTTTCTCTTTTTGCCAAAACAACTCTACCATCATCTCTACCATCTAAAGAGATACCATCCTGCCAAATTTCACTTCCAACAAAGTCTTCTAGATAGCCCTAGCATTTTGTCAAGCAGCTTATGTGCATGACAGGAATTTTGCACTTTTCTAAACTACAAATACCACTTGCTCTCCAGTCCAAAACAGCATGTCCAGTAGTATTGCCATCATTTTCAGCATAGCCCTACCAAAAATCACCTCGAGTGGATCCACTTAGTGTGCTCTGGCATTTGGTCGAACACTATGCATGCGTACAGAGAGCACGTCCAGAGCACAGGTTTTGCACCGCTGGCATCGAGCTACTGCCACGCCCTTGCTGCCTCTCCCGCCCGCCCTAGTCTTCCGCTAGATCACCCAGTCCACCCTGAGCCCTACCGACACCCTCCCCTGGCCGTTAGCACCGGCCACCGCCGACCACCGCCGTCCAAACCGCCGCCCGACGACGGCCACTCTGCCATGTCTCTCCCCGGACCCCTCTCTCTTAATGGCCAACGGCCGAGCCTATCCGCAGCTCACCAGCTCCCCACCGACTTCCTACCGGCCTCGCAGACCCCGGCCGCCGCCCATAACCACTTCCCTGGCACAGTAAAGGCCGCCGCTGCATCGGGTGGATAAGGCCGCGATGAACCGACCTCCTCCGGCCTATAAAAACCATCCCCGAGCTCGTATCATGGCACCGCATCATATCTACCTCCCTCGCAAGTCCTCCAGTGCACCAAACAAGCTCGGGAAAGCCATCTCCCTCGTCTCCGGCCGAGACGTCCATCATCACTCCTCCGACGATTCCGGCAAAACCAGCGCTTCCCCCACTTCGTTAGCTCCACCAATAGGCTTCCCTCGACCCTGTAAACCCATCCCCCACATCAATGGCACCGGAGCAAGCTCCAGGGCGAAAGCCCTCTTCCACCCGATGACCTCCTCCGCCATGGCTGAAGCCCTGCTCAACTTGAGCTTTCCCGGCGACTCCTTTCCCCTCCAACGGATGCGGTCCGTCCTCCTGAGCACGTAGATGTGCCGAACGCCGGAAACGGTGCCTCCAAGCGCCAGCAATCATCGCCGAAGCTCGCCTCTATTCCTGTCCAAGCGTGCGCGAGGGGGGGGGGAAGACAAACCCGACAGGTGGGTCCCACCTGTTGGTGAGTCACCCTCCTCTCCAGAAGCGCATCTCTGCGGGTGTGTTTTCCCTGCGGGGAATCGTACTCCAGGTAGTACGCCTTCGATGCCGCCGTCTCCCCGCGGGCTAGGAGCTGGGCCCAGCCCAGTGACGCCGTCCGGCTATGCAGCGCTCAGGGCGCGCCTCTGCCTCTTTTCTCTTTTTCTTTTCTAGTGGATTTCAAATAATTCCACAGTAATATTTTCAAATCCAAATTTGATGATTCAAATTTCTACAGACTTCTAAAAACATGCTCTATTAATTTAGATAGGGTGGACATTTTTCCTAGGCTTTATTTCTGTAGGATTTATTAAATAGTCCATTTCTTTATTTCTTTCCAGCTTAGAAATTCTCTGAGTAAATCATATGAACTCCAAATAATTTGATTCTTTTTCTGAAATTCCTAATTTTTCATCGAGTTTATTTTAGTATTTATTTGAAAAATTTCCAAACAAATTTTCAATACTGTTTTAGCTATATGTGGTAATTGCAATATTTTTGAAAATAAGAATAATGGAGGGAAGAGAATTTTCAAAACTTTTGGAGTGCACCCAATATTTTTGCATGATCAAGGCAAGCATCTTGAACACTTGATATGGTGATTGCATGGTTAAATGTTTGCAAGAATAATTGAATCATGCATATGTTGAATTCAGATAAAATTTGCATGCTTGTAGTGTTGGCATGTTTCCTCGTACCGTGCAACGTGTGCTTGTCATGACTAACTTGCAGGAGCAGGCATAAGAGAAATACCGGCAGAAGGGTGATCACGTCGGAGCGTGATCATGCCTTGTTAGTTATGCATGTTGGGACATGCAAGGGCTATGGCCCTGTTTTGGTGTTACTGTTGAAAGAACACTTTATTGTGCTAACCACTGCAGGAAAACATAAGCCTCCTGAGTCGACCGTAGATCGAGTCTTGTTCCAGTAACCCCCAAACTTGATCCGTGCTACCACATGTCCCTGCCGCAGGTAGGGTATGGTTTAGTAACTTGATAACCCCTTTCCGTGCACACACCATACAGAGGGGCCATATGAAAGATACCATTGGCCCATGGTAGGCATGTCACTTGGTGAGGGGGCATGGGTGTCTCTGGTTGTAGCCAGAGAGGGGTAGCACCCCTATTTGTGCGCCGATATAAATATAGTGATCCCATGCTATTCGACATTGTAGTCTCCCCATCTTAGAATTTATCTTGAACGATGCTTTGGGTGATTCCTGGCATCAGGAAATTTAATCTGGTGTGTGCTGGTTAGGTGTGTTTCAACCCAAAGACCGTAAAGGGAATTAGTCAGTGTCTCGGTGTTGGCTAAAGAAATCCTTTACTTGTGGGTAAAGAGTACACCCTCTGCAAAGTTATATCTATTCGAATAGCCGTGTCCACGGTTAAGGACTACAGACTGGGTTGGTCAAGTGTCGGTCTTAGTGTCGGTCTCCGGAGGAAAATAATTAAAATTGAGCATGATTTATTTTGCAGGATAATTATTGTCGCCACTGACGCTATCATGAATATTATGGTTGTCATGAATATTATTGTTATGGACTAACCGTTTCTCCTATTTTTATTTTCGGAGTATCTCATGGGCTGGCTAGACTACCCGGGATACTCATTGCTTTTCAAGACCTGTCGTGGCGTCGCTTGAGTTCTCGGGCGGTCCTGTCTCGCCCGATTCTTTTTTAGACACCCGATTGGCATTTCTTTTCAAGACCTCTCGTGACGTCGCTTGAGTTCTCGGGCGGTCCTGTCTCGCCCGATTCTCTTTTATACACCCGATTGGCATTTCTTTTCAAGACCTCTCATGGCGTCGCTTGAGTTCTCGGGCGGTCCTGTCTCGCCCGATTCTCTTTTAGACACCCGATTCGCATTTCTTTTGAAGACCTCTCGTGGCGTCGCTTGAGTTCTCGGGCGGTCCTGTCTCGCCCGATTCTCTTTTAGACACCCGATTGACATTTCTTTTCAAGACCTCTCGTGGCGTCGCTTGAGTTATCGGGCGGTCCTGTCTCGCCCGATTCTCTTTTAGACACCCGATTGGCATTTCTTTTCAAGACCTCTCGTGGCGTCGCTTGAGTTCTCGGGCGGTCCTGTCTCGCCCGATTCTCTTTTAGACACCCGATTGGCATTTCTTTTCAAGACCTCTCGTGGTGTCGCTTGAGTTCTTGGGCGATCCTGTCTTGCCCGATTCTCTTTTAGACTCCCGATGGGCATTTTTTTCAAGACCTCTCGTGGCGTCGCTTGAGTTCTCGGGCGGTCCTGTGTCACCCGATTCTCTTTTAGACACCCGTTTGGCATTTCTCTTGGTTACTCGGGCGGTCTTGTCTCGCCTGATCATCCACTTTTAACTTTCTTTGTTTGTCACTAGCATTTCATATTTATTCTTCAGCACTGTAGTAATATTCATTTTGCCATGCTTTAATTTTGTTCAGCATATGCATATAATTTATCCCATCATGATCATATGCATTCGGTATATCTTTTGTTCATTATGTTTGCGAGTACATTCCAACGTACTCACAGGCTTGTCCCTGGCTATTTAATTGGCTAGGTCAGGAGTTCAACAAGGAGTATTACCATGACATCCATGCGGAGCCTAGGATAGCAGCCACCACTACGGGAATCAGCTAGTTTGCCATCAGGCATGTACAGACGGCAAAGAAAGGAATTCAGACGGCAAAGAGTTTGCCATCAGCCTGCAGACGGCAAAATTAGACGGCAAAGCCAAAGTCGGCAAAGGCATACTTTGCCGTCTGCTTTTCGCCGGAGCTCGCCTCTGTTCCTGTCCAGGCGCGCGAGGGGGGGGGGGAAGACAAACCCGACAGGTGGGTCCCACCTACCGGTAAGTCACCCTCCTCTCCAGAAGCGCATCTCTGCGGGTGCGTTTTCCCTGCGGGGGAAACGTACTCCAGGTAGTACGCCTTTGACGCCGCCGTCTCCCCGCGGGCTAGGAGCTGGGCCCAGCCCAGTGACGCCGTCTGGCTATGCAGCGCTCAGGGCGCGCCTCTGCCTCTTTTCTCTTTTTCTTTTCCAGTGGATTTCAAATAATTCCACAGTAATATTTTCAAATCCAAATTTGATGATTCAAATTTCTACAGACTTCTAAAAACATGCTCTGTTAATTTAGATAGGGTGAACATTTTTCCTAGGCTTTGTTTCTGTAGGATTTATTAAATAGTCCATTTGTTTATTTATTTCCAGCTTAGAAATTCTCTGAGTAAATCATATGAACTCCAAATAATTTGATTCTTTTTCTGAAATTCCTAATTTTTCATCTAGTTTATTTTAGTATTTATTTGAAAAATATCCAAACAAATTTTTAATACTGTTTTAGCTCTATGTGGTAATTGCAATATTTTTTAAAATAGGAATAATGGAGGGAAGAGAATTGTCAAAACTTTTGGAGTGCACCCAATATTTCTGCATGATCAAGGCAAGCATCTTGAACACTTGATATGGTGATTGCATGGTTAGATGTTTGCAAGAATAATTGAATCATGCATATGTTGAATTCAGATAAAATTTGCATGCATGAAGTGTTGGCATGTTTCCTCGTACCGTGCAACGTGTGCTTGTCATGACAAACTTGCAGGAGCAGGCAAAAGAGAAATACCGGAAGAAGGGTGATCACGTCGGAGCATGATCATGCCTTGTTAGTTATGCATGTTGGGACATGCAAGGGCTATGGCCCTGTTTTGGTGTTACTGTTAAAAGAACACTTTATTGTGCTAACCACTGCAAGAAAACATAAGCCTCTTGAGTCGACCGTAGATCGAGTCTTGTTCCGGTAACCCCCAAACTTGATCCGTGCTACCACATGTCCCTGCCGCAGGTAGGGTATGGTTTAGTAAAATAATAACCCCTTTCCGTGCACACACCGTACAGAGGGGCCATAGTGAAAGATACCATTGGCCCATGGTAGGCATGTCACTTGGTCAGGGGGTATGGGTGTCTCCGGTTGTAGCTGGAGAGGGGTAGCACCCCTATTTGCGCGCCGATATAAATATAGTGATCCCATGCTATTCGAGATTGTAGTCTCCCCGTCTTAGAGTTTATCTTGAACGATGCTTTGGGTGATTCCTGGCATCAGGAAAGTTAATCTGGTGTGTGTTGGTTAGGTGTGTTTCAACCCAAAGAGCGTAAAGGGAATTAGTCAGTGTCTCGGTGCTGGCTAAAGAAATCCTTTACTTGTGGGTAAAGAGTACACCCTCTGCAGAGTTTTATCTATTCGAATAGCCGTGTCCGCGGTTAAGGACTACATTTTGGGTTGGTCAAGTGTCGGTCTTAGTGTCGGTCTCCGGAGGAAAATAATTAAAATTGAGCATGATTTATTTTGCAGGGTAATTATTGTCGCCACTTACGCTATCATGAATATTATGGTTGTCATGAATATTATTGTTATGGACTAACCGTTTCTCCTATTTTTATTTTCTGAGTATCTCATGGGCTGGCTAGACTACCCGGGATACTCATTTATTTTCAAGACCTCTCATGGCATCGCTTGAGTTCTCGGGCGGTCCTGTCTTGCCCGATTCTCTTTTAGACACCCGATTGGCATTTCTTTTCAAGACCTCTCGTGGCGTCGCTTGAGTTCTCGGGCGGTCCTGTCTTGCCCTATTCTCTTTTAGACACCCGATTGGCATTTCTTTTCAAGACCTCTCGTGGCGTCGCTTGAGTTCTCGGACGGTCCTGTCTCGCCCGATTCTCTTTTAGACATCCGATTGGCATTTCTTTTCAAGACCTCTCGTGGCGTCGCTTGAGTTCTTGGGCGGTCCTGTCTCGCCCGATTCTCTTTTAGACACCCGATTGGCATTTCTTTTCAAGACCTCTCGTGGCGTCGCTTGAGTTCTCAGGCGGTCCTGTCTCGCCCGATTCTCTTTTAGACACCCGATTGGCATTTCTATTCAAGACCTCTCGTGGTGTCGCTTGAGTTCTCGGGCGGTCCTGTCGCGCCCGATTCTCTTTTAGACACCCGTTTGGCATTTCTCTTGGATATTCGGGCGGTCTTGTCTCGCCCAATCATCCACTTTTAACTTTCTTTGTTTGTCACTAACATTTCATATTTATTCTTCAGCACTGTAGTAATATTCATCATGCCATGCTTTAATTTCGTTCAGCATATGCATATAATTTAACCAATCATGATCATATGCATTCGGTATATCTTTTGTTCATTATGTTTGTGAGTACATTCCAACGTACTCATAGGTTTGTCCCTGGCTATTTAATTGGCCAGGTCAGGAGTTCAACAAGGAGTATTACCATGACGTCCATGCGGAGCCTAGGATAGCAGCCACCACTACGGGAATCAGCTAGTTTGCCATCAGGCATGTACAGACGGCAAAGAAAGGAATTCAGACGGCAAAGAGTTTGCCATCAGCCTGCAGACGGCAAAATTAGACAGCAAAGCCAAAGTCGGCAAAGGCATACTTTGCCGTCTGCTTTTCGTCGGGATGACGGCAAAGTCAGGTTTTTCCCCACGGTAGACGACAAAGTAGGGTTTAAGGTTTTGTGTTAGTTGGTGGGCCCTACATCGCTTTGACGTCAGCCTCATACTCAACAGACGGCAATGATTTTTCATTTAATTAAAAAAAATGGCAGCAACATCCTCGGTCGTTCTGGCGGCAGTGTCGTCCATGGCGGTCGTTGGTCGTTCAGATGGTAGAGAAGAGAGATGGCCGCCGGCGTTCCGCGGTGAGCGTGTCCGGCGGTGAGCGCGTCCAGCGGCCGGCGGTCCGGTGGTGAGCACGTCCGGCGGCCCGGGGTCATTCTGGCAGAGAGGAGGAGGCGGGGGCGGCCACAGCGGGGTGCGGCGAGGGGCGGCTGGGGCAGCCGCGACGCGGTCCGGCGAGGGGTGGCCGCGGCGTCGTCCGGCGAGTGTCGGAGAGGAGGAGGCTGGGGCTCTGGTGCTCAGGGTTGAAAGGAGGATTCCGGCGAGGGGCGGCCGCGGCGGGGTCCGGCGTGGGGCGGCCACGGCAGAATCCGGCGTGGGGCGGCCGCGGTGTAGTCCGGCGAGGGGCGGAGAGGAGGAGGAGGCTGGGCCGCGGCGGTTTCCGGCGAGGGCCGGCCGCGGCGGTTTCCGGCGAGGGGCGCAGTCCGGCGAGGGAGCTGGAGGGACGCGAGGGACGTTGCTAATGCTGCGCTTCTGTGGAGGAGAGAAGAGATCGAGGGAGATGGGGCGTGCGGGTGGGGTGGGTGGGAACGTGGGGTCGTGGGGCTACCCCGCCACGTCATCAATCCAGGAGAGTTTGGTTCCAGCAAGCGATGGATGGAGCAGGATCCAGCAGCACGCGGTGGTGGATGGCTGCCACGTCATCGATCCGCGAGGTTGATCCGTGTGTTGTGCTTTCTCACTCTGCCGTCTGCGAATAAAAACACAGACGGCAAAGAGCTCACTTTGCCGTCTGCCAAAAAAACACTGACGGCAAAGATTCTTTGCCGTCTTGCCGTCTGCTGATCACGGCAAACCCTTTCTTTGCCGTCTGCCCGACGAAAAGCTGACGGCAAATTAGCTGTTTCCCGTAGTGCACGCGGGATAGGAATTATCTGGGTCAGCTATTCCTGTGGGAAAGGAACCCCATCGATGTTGGAGAACCACGAGTCGCTTCCGTCATCCCCACTAGAAATCATTGTTGTATCATTAGACCTATATGGTCTTGTATCCAATTCTTGTAAATGCTTGGTAATCTGTAACAAGGACGTGTCCACCAGTATCAGTAATCCTGGGCTGGTGACGACACGAGGGGTTAATTTCTAGGATATCATGTCCCGGAAATCCGGCCCTGACATTGTGCCAATTTAGGCGAAGGCCGACGGCGGCCATGGCGGCTGTGGGGAGGATTGGGAGCTCCTCGAGCTCGAATGAGTGACCGAGGGGGTACAAGGAGGAAGGGAGAGAGGTTGGTGAGATCGGAGAGGCTCGGGGATGGCTTAAATAGCCGCGGAAATGATGCCCTCGCCGGATGCCGACGGGAGCGCGGAGATGATGCTCTGACGCGACCGCGACCGCGTGCGCGTGCGCACGCACGGAGGGGGAAGAGAGGCCAGGGGGATCATTCAGTGCGGAAATGCCACTGGGAGGAAGAAGACAGGAGCAAGGCGACGACGGCCACGGGCACGCGGTGCGGCGTGGCTCGCCGGAGAGGAAAGAGGAGGGGGAGAGGGGTCCAGAGGGGACGCGTTGATGCAGGAGAGGGAGGTCTACGCGGTGGACATGGTGCGGTGGCGATACGTCGTGGTTTGGACGGCGGCAGAGGGCCCCGACGTCCAGAGCGCGCTTTTGGCACGCCAGGCCACGTGGTCACCACGTGCACAGTCCTACGCGGTGTGTTCCGGTCATCATCAGGATGTCTCACGTGTGGACCCTACTTCCTAGAGAAACACTCAGGTCATCAACAGGGTCCACACGTTAAACACTATGCCGATGGGAGTGATCGACTGAAGTTTGCTGCAATTACAAAATCTGGTCTAGAAACTAGATCATGAAGTAGCTCTCAAATGGATGATTGGATTGGGCTGAAAATTGGTAGAGGGTGATTATTTAGGCATATGAAGGCACCATAAAAATTTCATACCATTTGGATGAATAAAAATGGTACTTCCTTCACACTGCTACCCACTGGATAGAAACTTGGGGGAATTTTGTGGGGCAAATGGCTTGGCAAAATGATGTGGATTTTGGCATGCTCAAATGACATAGGGATATTTAGGTCCTGGATTAATTTCAGAATTTACGAAGCAATAAAAAGTATAGTTGCTTCATAAACTGAAATTATGACCAGAAGCAAAGATTTGAAGGTGTGCTCACATATATTGTTGGATGGAGCTCAAATTTATTGGAGAGTAATGATTTGATCATATGAATGATCTACCAAAATTTCAACTCATTTGGATTATCCTAGCTAGTACTTCCTTCACAAAGCTTCTCTCTGGACAGAAACTTTCAAAATTTGCTGAGGAATATTTACTAGGCAAATGAGGCTGAATTTTGGCATGTAGCAATTATTTCTATACGAAAGAGTGCCCAAAAAGTTTGAGGGAAATCAAGAAAATATAAATGACACTTCCTTCACAAAGTGCCATACTGGACAGAATAGGAAATGAATATGCCTGAATTATTTTTGAACTAGGCAAGGATGGGTTTTGACATATTGGTGGGAGATATGATCCAAAGAATTTATCGGAATTTTGTGAGAATTTTTGGAATGGCAGAAATATAGGTTGCTTCACAACCTAGAGCAAACAGGGTTATTCCTTTAATAGAAAAAGGAATATTCCCAAGAAATAAATATTAGGGTTGGGCTAAGGTGGAAATGACATGGCCTTAAGAAATATTTGGGAGTGACAAACCACTTGGGAGAGGAAGAAGAGATGATCTCCCCAGGTTTTAAGACCACATAGCCACGGAAAAAGAACTCCAAATAGAAATTCGAAGAAATCCAAAAGAAAAAGAAAGGGCCAAAAATCGGGGTGTTACAGCCGGGCTTAGGCTGCGACGCTCTGGAGTGCGGGAGGGGGATGGGGATCTGTGGGAAAGGGGGTTTTTCGCTGGCGTCATCTATGAAACTCAGGGCAGCGAGGGTTTGGAGATCGGTGGGTAACCTGCACGAGCAGACCGACAGAGGTTGACGGTTTAGGCGGCGAGGCAGCGGCATTGGGCTAGCTAGGGTTTCGAGAGAGGGAGGGGTGGTGTCGTGGTTTTGTCACGGCAGATCTCCTCGTGTGAGAACTAAGTCGTGAGGCCATCGCAACTAGGTGATCGCTTGAACGGGGTTGGTCGGAATCGAGAGACGCATGTTTTACCCAGGTTTGCCCCCTCGCAGTGGAGGTAAAAGCCTACATCCTGCTTTATTGCTATTGATGATGATGATCTTGATTACAAGGGTGCTGTTTCACTACCTCTAGTCTCAAGAGCTTCTACCTTGATCTTGTCTAATCTTGTCTGTCTGTAATCACTTCACCCCTTTGGGGTGCCTTGCTCCTCCTTATATAAGTTGAAGGGGCCGGCTTACATGTAGAGTCCTAGTAGGACTACAACTAGTCTCTTTTCCATTACAAGCCGGATATTAGTCCAGGTCTTATTCGAACGGTCCAAAGCCGGCCTATTGGGCCACCCCCATGTTGGGCCACATTCGGTCACCCGTATTCTCTTCGGCACCAATCAACCCAGGCCGGGTCTATCATTGGCCGGGTCTTGTTTCCCTCGCCGGGTTCCTTCCAGGCTCCCAGCTTACGGAAAGCCGGCCAGTATGGCGCCTTGGAGAACCCAGGCATGGGCCTTCTGGTCTAGCCGGGTCATGTCTCAGACTGCCGGATATAGCCGTGGGTAATTCCCCCGACATTAGCCCCCAGGTTAGCTTGAATTTATTCATGCTAAGCTCCTAAAATAAGAATAATTAATATGTTAAGAGACCGGCTCGCTCCACTAGCCGACTTACTCAATGAACCGGCTCCTCGAAAATCCGGGTCTCATTTGTTACATCAATATGCCGACTTCAGAATCAACTTGCTGACGCTGGTTCCACGCAGAAAAATATTGGAAAAATAACCCTTGACATTTTGATTCGGCTTCCAGTGCTTCAGCTTGATAGTTTTTTTTGGGAAAAATGAAATCCATCTGATATTGAGCCGACTTTCAATGCTTCTGGGCCTTCTATGAATAACTTGGAGGAGATGAACTTTCCAAGCCTCCACCAAGAAAATGAGACCTGGCAAAATTGACAACTTGAAGGTGTTCTTCTGTTTTTATCTCCATATTACCTATAGCCACCAAGCTCCGAGTTTATCAGTTTATGATGACTTGGTGCTTTGCATAGAAATAATATCTTGACTGTGTAGCCCCCAAGTGCCGGGTTTTCTTGGCTGTAGCAACCTGGGACTTGTAATTGTCTTATACTTATAAAACTTCAGTCAGTGTAGCCCCCAAGTCTTATGAGTAGAAGAACGTAGTGATAGCTTACGACTTGCTTAAATATAAATGTTGCAACTTTTTAGAAATCCGGGTTGTTCATCTGAGTCGCCAGTTATAAACTCAATGTTTTGCATTTCACATGTGTAGCCCCCAAGGGCCGACACATCATGAAATGATGGGCCGTGTCTTTTAATTGACTCTGATGACTCAATTTAAACAGCTGAATCCTGTAGCCCCCAAGTGCTGGGTCGCCAGCCTGCGGCGACTTGGGAATTTTTGAATGATCAGTAATCACTTGTTTTGATGTAGGAAATGTTGGATCAAGCGAACTCGGAGATTTTGGGTTGAAGAAGAACAGGCTGGTGTCAACCCGGAAAATCCAACTACAGGTTGTCAGCCTTTAACGACCGTTCCGCTGGCTTGACTGTTGAAACAATATCGATAAGGGTTGCCCAGATGGGGCTTATAATAACTGTTCATCTAAAACTCCGTAGAGCTGCCAGTGCCATCGAGCACTTAGTATTTTGCTTTAAAACTGATGATACTTTGTGATGAAAGAAATCCTTGATCGTGGTTGCAGTGCAACCCGGAATTGTTATTTTTGTAAATGACTCCTCAAGTTTGCATTTGCTTGAAGAAGAATCATAAGTCGTGGTTGCCATGCAACCCGGGAAATCATGTTGCCACATAAAGTATAATTTATATGGTAATTGATAAGATCCGTCCTATCGGAAGACAAAGCTGGCTTATGCAAAGAATATGAGCAGTATATACTGATAATAAATTGTAATATAAGTTAGAATTCGAAAATACGTGATAAAAAGGAAAAAAAACACCCAATATATAGAAAATCAAATAATATACAGTAAATAAAAAGCCGGCTTTCGAGGCTCGACATAAGGACCGGCTTTTGAGGCTCGAGTCTGAGTTTGCTTTCTTGTGGAAGCAGACCTTGTAGCCTCTTTTGGTTTGTCCTTGCTATCTGGAAGCCGGCTCTCACGTGACTTAAGCCGGTGTTTTAACTTTGATAAGTTTAGGGTCGACACAGTCCATAATAGGCACCAGTGTGATTGACTTATCAAAAGTACAGCCGGGGTCACCTTTTTGGAGTAGCATCAAGCAAAACAGGCAGGTATAACCAAGTATGATGATGGCATTTGCCAGGTCAAAAGGGATGTTAATAGCTAAACTCGATGAGTTGGAAGACCCCAAGTGACCAATGTTCAAAGAATAAAGACTCAACAACATACTATTATGAAGTGAAACGACAAAACTCTGGGGTCCAGAGGTGCCGGATTTATTCCATTGATCATTATTGAGCAGGATACCCATGTTTAGACTACGCATCATGGCGACTAGTCTTCTTTGGTAGCCTTTTTGATGTTTTGCCAATATGGCAGGATACCTAAGTTTGAACTGTGTATCGTGGCAGCTAGTCCTCTTTGGCAACCTTTAATTTTTCACCAACAAGGTGGGATACTTATGTTTGAAATGCGCATCGTGGCAGCTAGTACTCTTTGGCAACCTTTATTTTTTTGCCAACAAGGTAGGATTCCCATGTTTGAACTGCGCATCGTTGCAGCTAGTTCTCTTTGGTAGTCTTTATTTTTCGCCAATAATGCAGCAGCCCTTGGGACCGGGTTGTCTTCCCTGCAATGACCTGGGGTTCTTGTATTTGTTGAAACCGGCCAAATTTGCCAAGTCATGTCTGTGTAGCCCCCGAGTATTAAGTCGACTCGAGGAGCCGGCTTGAGATTCTTTATACTTGGCTGTGGCATAAACCGGCGTACAGTTAACAGCTGAAAGCTGGAATTTATTGAAGCCGGAGGTGATGTGGTGAGTTGATGATCTTTGCGATGCTCGTCGTATGTCCTCCCATTCCTTGCTATTCTCTCTTGGTCCAGCCTCCTGGCTCTTCCAGGGCCATTTTCTTTTCTGTTTCTTCGGTGCTGGCTTTTGAATTGCCGGCTCAATGGTGGTCGGCTCACCTAGCTTCTCCAGGGACGGTTCCTTCGTGGCCGACTCTCCTGTTTCCTCGATGTGCTGAAGCAGACCAGACCGTGGGGATGGCAGGCCAATGCGCCTATTCATTGGGCAACCCAACGCGGGTGGAGACTGGCGCGGGCTTCGGCGACATCGCGCAAGACTGATAATATATATATATAGGGTGGATCTATTCTAACAACACCCTTAAGAGTCTTATTCTAACAACAAATCCTTATTCTGCACACACCCCCACCTGAGCGCCGCCGCCCCTCCCCTCCCCGCCTCCTACAGCGGGAGCGGCCTGGAGTGCCGCCGCCCCTCTCCTCCCCGCCTTCTTCCGCGGCAGTGGCCGGCATCGATGCGGCCCATCTCCTCCCCGATTTCTCCCACGGCAACGGCCTGGGAGCACCGCCGCCCCACACCTCCCGGCCTTCTTCCGCGGCGGCGGCCTGGGCAGCGGCCTCGGAGCGCTGTCGCCCCTTCCCTCCTGGCCTTCTTCCGCGACAGCGGCCTGGGAGCGCCGCCCCCTCACTCCACCCGGCCTTCTTCCGCGGCAACGGCCTCGGAGAACGTTGGCGCGTCAGGAACCAGCGGTGGCACATCAACTGCATTCGATCCATCGCAAGATCCGATGTTTTGGTGATGCCTCAACATTGCACCAGTTTGACGAAGAAGAAGTGCTCGCAAGGCTCCTTCCTCAGTGGCTAGTTCTTTGGATGCAAGCTTCGACGAGGTTCTGCTCAAAACCTCCATCTCCACTGACTTTGAGCCAGGTTCAAATCGCGCATGAACTACTGAAGAAGGGCAAGGTCAATTGGACTGCAAGGGCAAGTGGATAGCAGACGAAAGCGAAGGAAACTTCCTGCAAATGCAAAGACGCACTACAACATGAGGTAAGCAGTTCACTTCTTCTCCGCGATCAGTTTAGTTATTCAGCCAATGCAGTACATGAAGTCCAGTACGTCTCTAAAGCCGATGCAGTGCGTTAAGTTCAGTTCACCATGAGTAAAATTGCAGTCTAGTAGCTCGATTTTGCAGTACGGTTGTATAGGTTCACCTTGAATAATGATGTAGTGCAGTTGCTTCAGTTCGCCCTACACGATGATGCAGTCCATCTGCATTAGTTCGTAGTGCAATTTTTAAGGCAATGCAGTTCGCATAATTCAGTTCATTTCACCTGACAATGCAGCTCGGCCGTTTTGTGCCGGAAGTTCAGTTCACCAGACAAAAAATGTTGCGGATAATTCACAGCCCAAAGCCCCTGAACTGCATGGTGAGCCAAGCTTCTGGAAACACTGGATGGGTAACTCCTGAGATACCTTGAGGATTGTACACTACAACAAACAAGGTGCAATACTCTTCGGAAGAAGATTTTTTCCAGGAAGAAGAGGTAGTGGAAGATGGCGATGATGTCACCTTCATGTGGGAGGGCACTCATCAATAGGATGATGACGATGAGCCAATAACAGTTCTCAAGCCAGAGTACAAGCACGAGTTCACTACATTTGGACAGAATGTCCGAACAGACAACGATGATGATGTTGACCGTGATGGTGAAGATGATGATGATGTGCCACCTCCCCGACAATTTCAAACCAATCAAGTGAGACATCACCACAACACTGGATTACCACCGCATCCACCTGCTGCACCACAAAACAGAGCTCCGCGTGCACCTGCAGCATCAAGTTCAAGACAACGACCACCAAGGGTGCCTCGGCGAGAAGTCAACGGCAGGAACAAGTCTTCCTTGCTGCTGCCACCACGAGATCCTCAACTACACAGTTCTGTTCTCACCCCACCGTGTCCAATACAACCCGGCGAGCGCCATCGGATGAAAGACAGTACACGCATGTAAGTTTTCTGGCATGAAAAATTATAATATTACAGCCCAGTTTGAAAAGCAGCGCACTTACATTCCCTGCGAAGTTTGTTGCAATATCTAATGCAGTAAACTATTCAAAAACTTAATAATATGCAGTCCTCTTGGTCTGATAGAGCAGTGCACTTAGTCTCTAACAATGTGACAAAAGAAAATTCTGTTATAAACAAATTCAGTAAAAGATGATGATTGAATTTTTTACTAATATGGTTTACCACAATGCTATCTTGCAGAATAAAAACATGCCGCCAAACCTCATACCTGTCGCTGGAATGAAGTTCAGCTCGTACGAAAAAGCAAGGGAGTTTTACAACACTTATGCAAGACATGCAGGGTTTGGCACACGCAAAAGATCGCGCCACAAGACAAATAACTACATTGTCTGCTCTAGAGAAGGGATGCACAAGCAGCCTGTGGCAGAATATGAGCAGAAACGTGGGAAAACATCAAAAAGGATTGGTTGCAAAGCAAGAATTAGAGTGAAACCGAGGAAGAATTGGAGCTTTGTGATAGAGAACGTTGAGATCAAGCACAATCACAAGATGATAGTTAGCCCCGGGATGCTTTTGCACCTTCACTCACAGAAAAGAGATGATCCTTTGATTGACTAGTTGTTGAAGGACATGCAGCTGGACAACCACACACATGCACAGATGATGTCAACATTGTCGCGTATGTCCGGTGGTCTGCACTTCGTGGGACATACTAGCCGCGACTGGGTCAACAAGTAAGCACATCATAGAACATCTCGCTTGAGCATTCTTTGGGTAATTATTTCCTGTTTTGATAAGATAAGTTTGCATTGTGTTTGAAATGCAGGAAACAGCAGTTTGCAAGAGAAGAGTCTCAAGATGACGTCAAGAAACTTCTAGATTTCTTTGAGAAGATGAAGAAGATCAACCCAGAGTTCTTCTATGATTACAACATCGATGCAGATAAACGTGTAAGAAACATCTTCTGGGCCAACGCAAGTTGCATAGGATGTTATGAAGATTTTGGATACCGCGTCACATTCGACACGACATATAAAACGAACAAATTTCACATGCCGCTGGGGGTGTTTGTGGGAGTGAACCATCATCTCTAGAGCACGATCTTTGCTGTCACCCTTGTGCGAGATGAAGCGATCCCGTCATTCGAATGGGTTTTCAAAACATTTTTGAGGTGCATGAACGACAGGCCGCCAATCTGGATACTCACAGGTACAATACAACACCTGTATATTTACATTTGTTCGGTCAACTTCTATATCTTCCGTCTTTCTTGCGCATAGCCAACTTAATAAAAATACACTACTTGTGCCTCTCAGACCAATGTTCCTCGATGAAGGCAGCATTAAAAACTAGCCTCCCAGATACATTGCATAATTTGTGTCACTGGCACATCCTGATGAAGTACAAAGACCACCTCGCCTTGCTGTATAAGGCGTACGACACATTCAAGGCTGACCTCACTGCAGTGCTGAACCATCCACTAATGCCGATAGAATTTGAACGAGCATGGAAGGATCTCATGCAGAAATACAACTTGCAAAACGACAAAGTGATGAATTCGCTATGGGATGACCGGCACGAGTGGATCTCAGCTTACTACAAAGAAAATTTCTGTGCGCGCATGACTTCCACGCAGAGAAGCATGAACCGTATATTGAAGAAAAACTTCGTCAAAGAGAAGCATGATCTCCATCTATTCGCTCAACAGGTGGACAAGTGCATTCAGACCAGGAAGGCCGTCGAGCACGCAGAGACAATCAGGAATGAGGTAAATAAAATATTCATCAAACTTGTAATAACTACAAAAACAAACAATATTTCCAGTTTTGTCATGTGTAACACTAATTTTCTGATCATGCAGTCAGAGGTAAAGACTACCACCAAATTTGGATTTGAAGTCCAGCTGTCAAAAATATACACGAGGGCAGTTTTTGCAGATTTCAAGGAGACACATTATCGCAGCAAAGCATTCAGAGCAGAGCAGTGCCCTGACAACCCAACAAAGTACCTCGTACACCGCGACAACCGATCAGATGCATTTGATTGGGCAAGGCATGAATTCCATGTGGTCGCCGATGTTGAGAACGGTGTATATGAATGCGAGTGCAAACTCTGGACACACACAGGTGCGGTTCGCTTGCACAAAAAGCTTAATTTCAGCAAGTTATGCATGAAGCTCACCTAATAAATTTAAAGAAGTCCACTTGCACAAAAAGCTTCCAAACCAAGTGAAGCTCCCTTGCAGTATGGTCTACTAATTTCATACAGTTCACTTACAAATCAAATAAATCTGTGTTGTCTACAGGGCTCTTTTGCGTCCATGTGATACGCATGCTGCATCAGTTGAGGGTAGACAAGATTCCTGAAGTGTACATCTTGAAAAGATACACCAGGAACGCAAGATCAAATCCGACGTTTGATTGCAGAGACTACGAACAAACAGCCCCAGATGGAACTTCACTATTCTGCCATAGAAAACTACTGGCAGAAACAACCATGGACCTGGCAAACAGAGGGACAAAGTCCGACGCCGGGTACCACAGGGCGATGTCTGGTATGAGGGCACTGATGGAGGAGGTCGATGTGCTGAACGAAGAAGAAGAACAGCAAAAATTCAACAAGCACAGAACTCCATGCTTGACAACAATACTGAGCAAACGGGAGGTGTCGAACACACTGCTACTGCTCAAATCAAAAAGGAAATAATCCATCCACCTCCTATTTCAAACACAAAAGGGAGGAAGAAAGGGGGCGATGCAGCTCAAAAAAAGGCTGCATCCAAGGAGAAAAATGCTGAAACAAATAGTAAGCCACAGCCTGAGCTGGACAGTGATGGCCGGCTGCTGGGAATAAGAAAGTGCAAGACATGTAATGTCATCAACGGACATAATTCCAGGACATGTATAAAAACATGAACAAGAAAACCCTGGCCATGGCGATGCGCAACAAAACAAGGATGCTGCACCAAGACAACAGAATAATAGCAATACCATTTCTGCTGCCAACACAGAAAAATTGCCAAAACCGAGACTCTGCAGCATCTACAAAAAGAGGGAGAGACACAATTCAAGAACTTGCCCCAAAAGAACAAGATCACAAAATGAAGAAGAGGATGAACATGAAAATGTAGAAGAAGATAGTGATGGAACTGAAGAAGATGCGGCTTACGAAGAAGAAGCAGATGAAGAAGAGGAGGAAGAAGAAGAAGAGAGTGAAGAAGATGAAGAACCTGAAGAAACAATGCCTACAAGACCACCAAGCAAATGACAAAAAACAGAGGAGAAAGCTGTACAGAAACAAGCAACGACGACACCACATCCAAAAAACAGGACAGGATCGCGAAAGGATGGAGTTCAAAGTGGTGCCAAACCAGCACCACCATCAACCAGCACACGAGGAGCGACAAAGATTGCAGTTCACAGCAGTGCAAAACAAAGACTGCCATCAACCACCAGGCAAGGCCGTACAAACAATATAGTGCGAAGAGAAGAATCCGCAACACCGCCAAGAACAACACGGCAAACTGCAATAGGAGACATGCTCCAGTCGCCAAGAAGAAGCAGCAGGTTAACGACAAAATAGATACGGTTCACTATAGTAATCATTTACCAGTTTGCATATCTGTAAGACATATGTAAACACGAATTTCACGCTGACTTTAATCTTCCACTACACAACGTGAGTAAATTGATATATACGAGAAAATGATGTATGGAGTAAAACATTGACACATTTTGACAGTCAAACAAAACACACAATGCAGTTTGCCCCGTAGACAGCACGAAGTTTTGTCCTACAAGCCAGGCGGTTCGCACTAGATAAACAAACTACAAACTGATTTAAAAAAGCAAACACGCATGTCTCATAGATAAAAACACAAACACGAGTTGTTATTACAGACCACATAACAGAATAAGATGAAGCATTCGATACGCAAAATGTACTTATTACAATCAACCTCAAATATTAACCAATAACGTCAAACGTGATTTCAATAATACGGTCCCCAACTTCAAAAAAGTTGAGGACAACAACTTGACGAGACCTTAGACCACTCTCAATGATGAATTCCTTCCAGCCTTTCTGCAGATACAACCACCCATCAACGCCAACACGGTACTCAGCTAGTTTGGGGTGACCTTCGCCGAGAACAACTTGGAGAATACCCGCCTTCTTAAGGCAGAGATACCTAATAGCTCGATGGGGGATTTTCTACAGAAATAATAATAAAACTATTAGAGGACAATAGTAGCAATACACTTCTCATATTGTGCACACAGCAGAACGAACCAACATGCAGTGCTGACGCTAGCTAGATGAAGTGCACAATGGAGCCAAAATAAGTACAGAGCAAACGTACATGCCGTTCATGATCCTCTTATACGAAGTGCACAAAAGGAGGCACATGCAGTGCGCAACATGCTAATATGCAGTACAACTCTCACTTACATGCAGTTCACGGAAAGATGCATGTAGTGCATATCTGATATTAAAAAAAATGGCGCAAACCAGTAGTGCACATCACATATCTACACAGTGCATATCTTGTAACCATGCAGTTCATACAAAAAAAATAAACGAAATCTATCTACCCTATCAAAAACTGAAAACATGATACAAGAACATTGTGCAGTACACTTCAATAGACAAAAGAGGTGCGCTTCTAAAGTAATAGCAGTTCAGTCTTGTGTGGGAATTATACATAATAATAAAAGACACAAAAAATGATCAGATCAAAACAAAAATTACCATCTTGTAATGAGTCTCCACATCTGTGGGCGTGAAGCGATGGACAAATGGGCTGGTGCGGCCAAGGCCACAATGAAGCAGAGCAGAATGGGACTAAACTTTCATTAGTTCTATATATATATTTTATTGATTGTCCTGCGCGCTCTCAGCAGGCGAGGTGGGACTAAACTTTAGTGCATACCCACTACACAGAGTGAAACATCCATGCGGGCAGGCCTACTTGGGCCGGATATGACTTACTCCCCAACAAGCCAAACACATTATCACATTCCACGGCCCACTAAAGAGAACAAAGACTCGAAAAAAAAGAGAGAGGCATCACAATGCGTTTATCACCAACAACAAAATAAAAAAGTTTTAAAAAAATGAATAACCACAAAATAATGTGTGCTGGTATTCCCGCCCCCTCCCCAACCCCCACCCCCACCCTCCCACCAAGCGAGCGACTGCAGTTCGCTCACATAAAAGATGCAGGAAGCTGCAAAGTCACAGCAGGGATGCAGTCCACAGGATCAAACAATGCAGTGCGCTATGCTAAAGCAAGAAGTGCGGTCAGTTTCTTTCGCATTGCAGTCCGTTTTCAACTAAATTGCACTGTGGTTACCTACAAGATTGCAGACCCACAAATTTAGATCGCTATTATTTATAAAAAATAAAAAATAAATTCCAGTCCATGAAAAAAGCAGTGCACTTACATTTGTATGAAATTTGGTATCTGATCTAATGCAGTGTACTCAGAAAAAAAAAAGTTACATGCAGTGCAGTTTCTCAACATAGGCAGTCATTTTATATTTTCCAAGCGGTGCAATTAGTATGAAAAAACACCAAACACAAAAATGTCAGTTCTACCAGTTGTGTGCGAAAAAAAGAGGCGAGGCCGTTTCAGAATTCGAGGCCACTAAAAGAGCCTCCACGACGCAGAGCCTCTCTGCAGTTGCCACGAAAGATCCCACACCACCACCCCACCACATCCTGTAGCAAACCGCCATAGAAAACTCCATTCAGAAGAACTTCATTTGTTCCCAAAATACCCATTGCCGCTTCTTCACCCACTCTCCTTCATCAACCTCTCTCTCCAAAACAAACGCGGGAGAGCAGAGGATAGCCATGGCCGATGCACCTCTATACAAGCGGCGCCGCAGGTACACCAGGGAGCTCCAAGACATCGAACTCCACGGCAACCACAAACTCCACGTCGTCTGCACAAGCAAGGTTCGTGATGTGGACAAGATGCTGTCCACGCTCAAGAGGAAGCTAGGCGGCATGCCCGTCAAAACCGTCGGCGTTGATGTCGGGTACACAAACTACGAGGAGCCACAGAAGGCAGCCGTCCTTCAGCTATGCGTAGAACACGAATGCCTTGTCTACCACATCTCTGCGGCTAAAGACAGGTGAGAATGATTATCAATCTGTAGTATTGATTGTCAATTTCGATTTTTAATTTTCTTCATCGCAAATGCCCTTATAGAATGATACATATATAATTTATAGAAGGATAAAGAAACCTAGATTCTCACTACTTTAAAGCATTGCATAGCCTTTGGTGGTACTGAATAACTTGTACAGTCTCACTATAAACAACACTCATATTCAGTCTATACCAACAACTTGCAGGCCCCTGGAACTGCAGGAATTCCTCATGAATAAAGAATACACCTTCGCCGGATTCGCCATTCAAGGAGACAAAAGACAGCTGAAGCTATCTGGCTTGGAGATCAACTCCGACAACTACATTGATATTCAAGTGGAATGGAGAGATCCATACAACAAAAATAAATATGACTCTTTGGCTGATGTTGCCAGTAGGGTGATCGACAATCAGTACATGGACATGAAGAACAAAATCAACCGTCAAGAAGACCATACTTGTGAGGGTTCTGCCCGCTGCCAGACAAGCTTATCAAGTACGCAAAAATAGATGCATTTGCCGGCTATGATTCATGGAAACACATCGACGATATCGTCATGGGACTATAGAGGGCAAAGGAAGAAAAAGAAAAGAAGAAGAACAAGGATGTAATTCCATACAACAACTAGAAATGAACAAACAAATGAAGTCTAAGAGGTGCTAGGTTTAGTTTCATTTTCCTTAAATTGTGTTGTCCCTTGTTTCCCGTTGCTAGGTTTTGTTTATGTCCCGACCCCCTCCCCCACCCCCGGCGAGGCCGAGCCGTAACGCGGCAGTGCGCTTGGTTGACAGGCGCAGTGCGGTCATACTGTTCCCCCCCACAAACCTGAACAATCCCCCCACCCCTAAGATAGATAGTGGGGTCATGGATGTCATGGACTCGCCTACGGATGCGACGCCGCGGCACGCCGTGTCGTCGCCTGCTCCGGCTCGTTCCTTGCTCGGCCTCGCCGGGGGTGGGGGAGGGGGGGTCCCGACGCCCCCTCCCACACCCCCGGCGAGGCCTCGCGCTAACGCGGCAGCGCGCTTTGTTGACAAGTGCAGTGCGGTTATTCTGTCCCCCCCCCCACAAACCTAAACAACCCCCACCCCTAAGATAGATAGTGGGGTCACGGATGTCACGGACTCGCCTACGCATGCGATGCCGCGGCACGCCGCGTCGTTGCCTGCTCCGGCTCGTTCCTGGCTTGGCCTCGCCGGGGCCCCCCTCCCCCACCCCCGGCTCGGCCTTGCGTTAACGCGGGAGTGCGCTTGGTTGACAGGCACTGTGCGGTTATTCCGTCCCCCCCCCACAAACCTGAACAACCCCCCACCCCTAAGATAGATAGTGGGGTCACGGATGTCATGGACTCGCCTACGGATGCGACGCCGCGGCACGCCGTGTCGTCGCCTGCTCCGGCTCGTTCCTTGCTCGGCCTCGCCGGGGGTGGGGGAGGGGGGGTCCCGACCCCCCCTCCCACATCCCCGGCGAGGCCTCGCGCTAACGCGGCAGCGCGCTTTGCTGACAAGTGCAGTGCGGTTATTCCGTCCCCCCCCCCACAAACCTAAACAACCCCCACCCCTAAGATAGATAGTGGGGTCACGGATGTCACGGACTCGCCTACGCATGCGACGCCGCGGCACGCCGCGTCGTTGCCTGCTCCGGCTCGTTCCTGGCTCGGCCTCGCCGGGGCCCCCCTCCCCCACCCCCGGCTCGGCCTTGCGTTAACGCGGTAGTGCGCTTGGTTGACAGGCACTATGCGGTTATTCTGTCCCCCCCACAAACCTGAACAACCCCCCACCCCTAAGATAGATAGTGGGGTCACGGATATCACGAACTCGCCTACGCATGTGACGCCGCGGCACGCCGCGTAGTTGCCTGCTCTGGCTCGTTCCTGGCTCGGCCTCGCGCTAACGCGGCAGTGTGCTTGGTTGACAGGCGCAGTGTGGTTATTCTGTTCCCCCCACAAACCTGAACAACCCCCCACCCCTAAGATAGATAGTGGGGTCACGGATGTCACGGACTTGCCTACGCATGCGATGAAGCGGCACGCCGCGTCGTCGCCTGCTCCGGCTCGTTCCTGGCTTGGACTCGCAGGGGGTGGGGGACGGGGTCCCGAACCCCCCTCCCCCACCCCCGGCTCAGCCTCGCGCTAACGCGGCAGTGAAGAGCTAGTCTGGTTCGTTCCTGGCTTGGCACAATACCGTTCATTTTCTATTCCCAAAACCATGCTTAATTAAATAAATGTTTTCCAAAAAATTTATTTCCCACGCAACGCTCGTTAAAAAACAGGAACTCAAAAAATATGAGGAGGGACTGCAGTTCAGTTATATACAGAAATGAAGTGCGGTTCAAAAAAAAACAACACGGAAATGTAGTGCCATTCCTTTAGTTTTTTCACATGAAAACTAATGATAAAAAAGAGACGGCAACAACAGCACTATTGTATGTAGAACACACGTTGACGAACCGGATTTCACATAAAAAAATCATGTACGTAAGTAAAATACACGTAGTTTCATCGAAGTACTGCTGCAAAAAACAAACGCTACACATGCCATAAAATGTAGCCTTCATACACATTATTTGCACAAACATGATCTACCTTTAGACAGCACACAGTACACACCCTAAAAACTAGCTTTCGACCAAATCATTAACATGGCTGTGCCTAAGACTGTTGCTGCAAACGCTACTGCAACTGGGAAGAAAGCCCAAGGCTATTGATAAGCTCGCGGAGCTCAGGCGACATGTCTTCAACGCACAACATGTTGGAAGGATGGAAAATCAGCTGGTAAAGGTACTCCGCCTTCCAATCTTCGACAGCAACCTGAAAAAATTGAAAATGCAGATAAATGATTAAAGGACATGATGTAAAACAAAAATTAAAATGTAAATAAAAAACACTAACAAAAAAGAGAAACAGAAAAGTATTACATCGCATTTAGAAAAAAATTCAACCATGCGCATGCCATCAAACTGCTGCAACATCCTCAGAACATAGAATCCACACTCATTTGACCCCTGTTATGGCGTGGCAGGGAAAAAGGGCTTCTTTGACAATTTAACCCAGTCAGGGAGCTTCTTCGAGTTATACAACTTTTCACCGTAAACCCTCTTCAGCAATAGAGTCATCCTCGTCATCTGGCAAAGGAAAAAGGCGGCCACAAAGCCAAAAACACACGTTACAGATCAATACACAAAGGTAAAACAAAAAATAGAGAAGTTATATTAATAAGTTATTTCTATTCAGACGATGCAACTATATGTTCTCCACACGATCTGAATGGTCCCTCTTTTAATGCATGCAAGCCCATCTACAAAATGGTTTTATCACTCTTTTAGTCAGGTAGGTGGTGGCAGAACATGAAGTTCTGCGTCACAGATGTTGCAGTGCACTGTACTAGCAAGTGCAGTGCTATGAGTACTAACAACGTAGTCATGATTGGTTTATCACTCTTTTAGCCAGGTTGGTGGTGCGAGAAATGCAGTTCTATGTTACAGATACTTCAGTCCACTATATTAGCAAGTGCAGTGCTATGAGTAGTAACAATGGAGTAAGAATGGTCAAAACTTTGCGAAACCAATTCAGTGCAGTCTGCATGGTACTCAGACCCGCGCCACTTTGTCACCTCATCAGGATGGCCAGTGTACCGCCTCGTGTCATGGATATCAATGGTCTCGCGATGGCGGTTCCTCATGTATAGGGAGTAATGTTCATCCTTAAAGCGCGGAATCAAAGTCTGTCGGGGGGAGATACATACGGGAAGGGACAACAAAAAGAAAATCAATGAAGTTCATTCCACACATAGCACTAGGGCCACTGCTGAAAAATAACTATAAAGGAAATGCCAGAAGGAAGAAGAAGAAGATGATGGAAACAATGGCCTTACTAGCTTTGTGTCGAGTAGGTTATCATCACCAACCAAAAACTTGAACTGATTAGCCACATCATCCAAAATAAATGGGCTATGCACAACCGGTAACACAGGGTATCCTTTTTCATTTTTCTTCACAACAGTTTCCATTTGAAGAACATACTGCATATAAAAAGAATAAAATGAGACATGCAAAAAAATGCATGCACGCGCAGACATAAAAAATTTAGTACGAAAGAAAAAAATGCACAAAAGCAAAAAAAGATGATAGCATACACATTTACCATGATGAATAAAGGTGAAAGTAGCACACGTTCGCCAGAACGATAAATTAAACTCATCTCAGGATCTTGCTTCCAGTACTTAATGACAAAATCCATGATATACGAGTCCATGAAAGCTCCTTTGCCAAATGTGTTAAACATATAGTCAACACTGGTTGTTTCAATTTCATTAAAAGAACCTTTCACCATGAAGAGCGCGCTTCTGCGGAAAAGATATCACAAGAGACACATACACAGATGGGGTCAAAAATAAAGTTCAAAACAAAAACTAAACAAACAAAAGGATGAAGGACAACAACATAGAACTTACTCTTTGTACTTGGTCCTAAAATCTTGGCTGGGAACGAGATCCTTTATTTGCCTCGCCCCATTAAGATGTCTGAACCTGGGAGGCTTCAACTTCTCTATAGAGCATCTTAACTTATGAGGCCTCTCTAGTGCCCTCTTGTTCGAAATTACGACAACCTCACCAAACGTGTCAAGATTGACCGCTGCACTCCTAGTCCTCCTAGTGTTGCGTGGCAGCGGTGTCACGAAATCATCATCATCAAGATCACATACCTCACGTGAAGAGCCAGGTGGAGCTTCCTTTCCACCATCTGGTCCAGATGAAACACCCGTGTTCACACCAACTCCAGCCAAAGAACCAGATTTATCAGGAGAGATCTCAACAACACAATCCTCCATAGCTGCCTCAGAAAACTGGGTCTCAAACAGTGATGTAGAGACTCCATGAAGGCCTCCATCAAAACCTGCAAAAAAAGAGGGGAAATGACATGGGAACAATCAACTAACTTGTCCAGCACTGACAAAATACCCATTTACAAAACAAAACAAAATCAAACGCAGCTCACTCATGCACAGAACTGCAGTTCACTACAGAACGGAATGCAGCACACTCACGTAAAAGGAGTACAGCTCACATATCAAAAACAATGTAGTTCACTCATCCAAATCAATGCAGCTCACTTATACAGAAACTGAAGCTCACTTATCCCAAAACTGAAGCTCGCTTATCCAGAAACTGAATCTCGCTAACACAACAAATACGTAGCTCACCAATCTCAAAAAAACGCAGTTCACTGGCACACTAAAAACTAATGCCTAAGAAGGGGAAGCAAGCAGTAAACAAAAATAAAGGAGAGGAATCACAACCTTTATCTTCAAAAATTAAAAGTAACGATAGATCCAAGGAACACTTCGATGATGTCAGCCAGCTGTAGAGCATGGCCTTTCTGATGTAGCCAATGTGCTCCACCCCAAACTGAGCAACTCGAATCCCATCCCATGTCTGCAAGAATTGGAACATATAGAATCCACAATCACGCCTGCAAAAAAACAAAAACATTATAAAAAAACAGTTGGGGAATAGGAGGGGAGGGGAGCTACACGAAACATACCCATTTGGCTGAATTGGGACAACCACATGTTTCAACAAAAAGCCATCAAGTGTCGGAGGATTCAGCGGCTCATCGGAACTTGCGCTACCTTCTTTCCATGCGCGCCTGATATTTTTAACCATCCTCCTGAAAACCCTGTTTGCTTCAGGGCTGCCAGGTTTATTGAGCGAGTCAAGAAATTCAAACCGCCTTTCCTTTAGATTGAAGGCAACAACACAATAATGGCCAACAGTTTCGCCTTGCTTCATGTTTGGAGGATCAAATGTTGCAAACAGGATCTGTTGGAAGTAAAATATATATATGTTATGCTCCCAGCCAACACTATAAGACCAACACACACAAAATGATTTTGCACACGAAAAACATTACTCACCATATCCTTTTTATCGGCACGTTCCTCAGCTTTTGACGAGAACATCAATTTCTCCGACCTGCCTACACTACCGCCATTCCAAATACTTGTCTGGCAACACAAAAAAAAGTGGAAAAGCAAACAGGTCATAACTCGAAAAAGAAAAAGAGAATAAAACAACAAACAAAAGTTATGCAAGCTTACACAAATATGGTACGGGACAACCATCGTTGAAGATCCCTTAAACTTATCTACCAGCAATGAAACCCCGAAATCTACAAGGCGGGTAGTCAGCATCCCTTTCGCCCAAAAAGGTTCACCAACTTCAGCAATGAGAATATCACCCAACTCAGTTACAAAAGCAACCAGGTCCCTGATTGTTTTTTGAAAAACTGCAACATAAGATACTACCAAAAATAACAAGAATGAAAAAGGGCAAAAGCTGCGATTAGAAAAATACATATTAACAGAAAAAATTAGAGTTCAAAAAACATCATACTTCTTCTTTCTGTCCTTCCGAGCCCTGGTAACAGTAGTGTACAACTCATTGTATCTTTTCAGAAGAGCTGGATCAATGCTCGAGGGTGTCACAACAGCAAGTTCATCATCTGCAATAAAACAAAGAAACAAGTAAAAAGATGAAGTTCACTTATAGAATTTGAAAAATTTCATACAGATGCCAACTTAAGAAAGATGAAGTTCATTTGTATGCAAAGGGAAAAACTGGTACCTAGCAACTACTTCGAAAACAGTAACAAAAGAAGAACTTCACTTATCATAAAACATGTGATATGTAGCTACCATAGTAATTAAAAATGACTGAGAAATACGTGAAGTTCACTTTTCGGAACAAAATACTTGCCTTCAGTGTCAGAGTCTTCGTGCTGTTGCTCTTCAGAGGAGACCAAAACAGTTCCATCCGTAGGCTGCGGTGAAATCACCGTAGCCTCACTGGACTGGCCTGCTGCGTCAACATCAGCGTTGTATGCATTTTGAACAGTCCGGACAACCGCAGCGTCCTCAGATAAATCATCCACATGAGGCTCCACACTGAAAACACCAGGAACATCGTTGGCGGCCAGACAAATAGGAGAACCAGCAACACTATCAACAGAAACAACATTCTCCTGCAGCTTTTCAATATCAACATCAACATCTTCATGCCGACTAGGGGCAACAGCTGGATCAGATTCCTGAGCTACGGAAGCTTCTGCGCTCTCACCAGCTACCGATACAGAAACCCTTACACTGTCACCACCACCAATAGCACAACACTCCTGGTTCACATCAACACAAACAACACCAACCGATTCATGAACTTCTACATTTTTCTCTGCAGACTGCAAAAAGTTAAAAAAAAGGTAGTGAGAACAAAAATGAGCGAGAGAGGAATTAACACAACAACATGCAGCTCACTTACATAAAACAATGCAGTTCACCAACAGAACAACATGCAGCTCACTTATGCCAAAGACTGCAGCTCACTCATGTCAAAGAATGCAGCTCACTCATGCCAAAGAATGCAGCTCACTTACGTAAACCAATGCAGTTCACTAACTAAACAACATGCAGCTCACTCATGCCAAAGACTGAAGCTCACTTACATAAAAGAAATGTAGTTCACTATCTGAACAACATGCAACCCACGTATGTCAAAGACTGCAGCTCACTTATGCCAAAGAATGCATCTCACTTATGTAAAACAAATGTATTTGACTAAACAGAACAACATGCATCTATCTTCCACCAACAAGATAGATCAATTACAAAAACAATAGTACAAAAAGCCATTCCACTAAACCTTCTCAGTTACAACATCCGGAGGGGACGACGCATCAGCCAAGTGATCGTCCTCCCCAAAGCCATCGTGAGGATCCTGGTGCGCATCACAATCTGCAACTCCAGTCTACGACATAGAACAAAACAACACGAAGATAAGATGATAACGAATATAATAACAAACAAAACTTCAACTTTGCAAAAGCAGTCCACATGTTACAATCATGAGAAAATACATGTTTGACAAGAGAAAACACTGCGGACTAGACATAAGTGATGGGAGAAGAACTTATACCCGATCAATCCCATCGTCCTGAGATGCATGAACATCAGAAGATTCTACTCCAGCCTACAAAAAAAAATCATAGGCATATGATAAGAAAATATATAACTGACAAAAAAACTACAGATTCAGGAGCAGTCCACATAATACACAAATGAGGTACAAAGGACAAATAAAGGGAAAACGTACATTTTCAGCGTCAGCACCAGCGTCCTGTCGGTCCATTTTATTCAAAATGTGCTCAGCATCCTTCTTAAATCGAGCGCATTTTTCATCTTGCGACTGCTTCAACTGAGCATACGAAGCCCGAATATTCGTCACCGCAATCTTCAAGCCTTCAACCACACCACGATCAAAGTTGTGTGCACTCACAATTTCTTCTTCACGGGGGCCGTGGCCAGCAGGGAAAAATCCAGCGACTATCCTCAACCTATCACCAGAGGTTGGCAAATCTTCTGTTAACTTGATAACCTTCTGAAGAAGCTCATCAATCTCCTCGTGTTTTTTGCCACCAACAAACGTCTGATCAGAAGTGCTTCTAGTATTAGAGATCCGACCAGCCATGAAACTCCGGGTAGGTGGCAGCTGGCTATAGATAGACTCATGGAACCTAGCAGGACTGCTAGGCCCTGCACCAGAGCTGTCACATAAAAGTGCAACTGGATGATTGTAGACAATATCCCCTGACGCCTTCCACTACAAAAAAGGAAAGAAGGGAAAGAAATTCACATGTGAATACTAGAAGGTTCAGATTTCTCATGACAGCAAAAATAGAAACACGCTGTTCCTAAAACAAGGATAACAGGAAAAAAACAATTAAAAAACGAATGCACTAACCAGTAGCTTCCCAAATCTGTAAGTTTCCTGATAAATCTTTCCCTTGACAATCATATCTTCGTTGTCTATCTTCAACAGGTTTTTGTTCATCAGATATGACGCGCCTGGCGTCAATGTGTGCATAACTGAAAATTTGCAAAGGTTCAAGCAATCCAGATACATAATTAGGGGGACAATGGCACAACCCTTAGCGCAATTCTGCGTTCTACCTTCTGACTGCCACTTCACCACAGCTACCTGGAGCTCATCAACAACAAGCTGACAAAAGTCCATCTGAGCCATAGCCGCATAATCCATGTTCTCTACCATGGCAGCGACCCTGCCCAAACGAACAGCAGGCCCGGGGCATAGCAAATTCTGATAAAGTATCAGGAAGAAAACCTTGACAGCAAGATCAACCGTCTCGGTGTCCTCGCCCTCCACCAAGTCCGCCAGTAGTTCAAGCAAGTCCTTAACACCTATACTTTTTGAATGGTCAAAGCCAAGTTCATCCTTGAGGGCAGACAACGAATCGTCATGGCCACTGTTAGCAGGCATGGGAGCAGTGTGAGGTCCCATAGGAAAATCAAATATTTGATAAATAGCAGAACAATTGATTCGAAGAACCCTGTCAGGCCCAAAGTCCATTATCATATTGGCAGGGTCAATAATTCCCATTAGATAGCACATAAGAATGCGGGACACATTTTTCTGTACTATCAAGTTAAAGATAGCACCAAAACCAGCGTCACGAACACGATTACGGTGTGGATCTTTCAATAATCCAGCAGCTTTGCACACATTGGGGAGTGACAAACGTACGGTCTTGTTAAAATCGAACATCATCTCCTTCCTCGCCGTCATCTCCGGTTCTCTTCCTCTTACTAGTCTTCTTCTTCTTCTGTGTAAAGGAAGATGCAATCCACATTAATAAATTAGGCAGATAAGAGACAAAAAGGTAAATAAAACAACAATGGAAGAAACAAAGGCAGCACTTCAAAAAACCTTTGGAACAACATCTGCCTCCCCACCCGAGACATCATCTGCATCTTCCTCAGCATCAACACACGGCCGCTTATGTTGACTCTTAGATGGACCACAATCTTTCCATCTCCCAAACTGATCATTCCTCACAACATCAGCATGAACAAAGTCATCGTCGTCGGACTCGGGCTCATCATCAACATATGGCCACTTCCGTTGCGTATCCTCCCCACCAGCTTCAACAGTTCTCTTACCGAGGTTCTTGTCCATGCAAGCGACACGGGGACTGCGCCGAGGAGTACTACCTTGCTCAGCAACAGAACTCAGACACTTCTTCTGCACAACACCCTGCTTGACATTACCAAATTTCACACTCTTGGCAGCATCTGCAGCCCTCCTCTGCTTCTCTTTCTCCTCATACTTCTTCGTATCACTTTCAAACCTCAACAACTTCTTGCGTTTCTTCGATTCATAAGCATGGAGCTGTGCCGGGACCATCCACTCCTGCGTAACTTGCTCTGTATTGTCAACAGATTGTGACTGTGTTTCAGACAACACGGGCCGCCTAAAGCTCTGGTCAGAACTCACACCAACGACACCCTCTGCGAAGTAATGGTCAATCAAGTGAGTAACCTCCTCAAACCCAGGTGCCCCAGCAAAAAAATCAGTCGCTGCGTCGAAATGAAGTTTAACTATGGTCAGCAAGAAGTGCACAAATGAACAAATGCAGTTCACCTATCCATATAATGTAGTGCTTCATACAAAAAACATAATAAAGGAAAAAATATCCTTGAAAAAATCACCAAGTCCATGTTTGATCCCAAAAAATGTCTAACTAACTTCAGAAAGCCATCAGCAATTTGAACAACATCAAATAAAGAAGCATATACAATAAACAAAAGCATGCACATAAAAAATAGCAAGTAGATAAATGAATAATAATGCAGTTCACAATTCACACACACAATTATTTTGCAGTTTGCACAACATCAAATAAGCAGCACATACAATAAACAAAAGAATACACATAAAAAATAGCAAGTATATAAAATGAACAATAAAGCTGTTCACAATTCACACACA
The DNA here is from genome assembly GCA_039707655.1 of Elymus sibiricus. NCBI lineage: Eukaryota > Viridiplantae > Streptophyta > Magnoliopsida > Poales > Poaceae > Elymus > Elymus sibiricus. The sequence continues at coordinate 288,199,892 of CM077676.1, forward strand.
GGAATGTAGTTTACAAGAAACACAACGATACAAACAAGTTGCCAAAACTAAAATAAGGAAAAGAACAATAACATACCAGAAGGAGGGGCCACACTAATAGGGAATGTTTCAATTGGTGAATTCACTCCAGGGCTAGCCTGACCACGATGAACCTTACCACCAGGACAACGCGAGCCAATCGACGAATCATAAACAACATCATTAGGGCCAGTGCCAACAAAATTACCTAGTGGATTCAAAAAAGCAGAAACAAAATTAATAAAATGTCAGAATCTGCATGATGACAATGTAGAGAACTAACAGAGCAAAAACGAATCTACATGATGACCAAGACAACTAGATAAACAAGACACAAAATAAAAAGGGGAAGCAAGCAGTCCACATACCTTGATCTCCACCATGTGCTTTGCTTGGCGAAGACATGGTGTTTGCATGGCGAGCAAGGACGGCGTGACGAATACCAACAAAAAAAAGAGGAAATCCGATGAAACCCTAGATACACCTTGCTCTGCCCACGAAGCCAACGCGAGTACCGGCTTCAAATCGAGAACAAATCGTCTGCTTTTACGAGAATGCAGCTGCTACGAGAATCGAACAACTAGATTTGGGGACGATCATGACCAAGGAGATGAGAGGAGGACCACAACCAAGGGGGATGAGCGATGGCGGTGGGGGACGGGGGGGGGGGGAGCGGAGCGGGGCGCGGATTATAGGAATCTGCAGTAACGTACCGATAAAAGGAATCTCGGGCGCGGACGAATGCTGTGGAGGATGGCGGTTGCCGCGGGAAACGACGGTTGCTGCGCGCGACGGCGGTTTCCACGGGGCTGGCAAGTTGCTCCGAGCAGCACTGGAGGAGAGGGGAGAGCAGAGAAGTGGGAGCGCGTGGCAGGGACGCGTGAGAGCGGCATGTGGAAAGAGCTGCACCCAGCCCATCAACAAAATGACAGGCCAGGCCAAAGTAATTGAAGCTCACTTGTAGGGAAGTAGCAGTCCACTTCTACACAAAGGAAACTCTTGCAGTTCACCTTTATTTCCAGTTAAAACTTTATAATATCACACAGCTCTGGATGAGAAAACAAAATGCGAGTTCCCTGGAAAATACAATCAGACCTCACATTAAAACATTTAAGTAAAAAATGGATGAAACTAGATGCAGTTCGCTATGCACGACAACGACGCTTGGACAAACACAGAATGAAGTACACATAGTTCATAAAAACAGTTCCGTCGATAAAAACTATACGCGTGTGGAGATAGCGCGTTCAGAAAAAAAGAGTTTCTTTAAATGAATATCCACAACAACAGAAAATATGGGGGGGAGGACCCCCCATTCCTCACGGCCAGGAACTGCAGTTCGTTGACATACAAAGATGCAGTCCGCAGAATTCAATAGTGCAGTGCGCCGTATTCTACAAAGAAGTGTGGTTACAACTAAAATGCAGTTCGGCAACTGAATCAGGTTCTCTCTACCGCCTACAACGTACTAAAACATTGCACGCTTGGAGATATAGCGGTGGTTAACAATATTACTGATGAAAATTATAAAAAAACACGATCAAAAAACCACGATCGCAGACGACCCCCACTCCGAGCGGTTCCATCACTAAAAAGCCACGATCGCAGACGCAACCCAACCCACGATCTGCACAACCGCATCATCAGGGAGATCGTGTAGTTCATCCTTTGCCGCCATCCCGCCCTTAAATTCAGACCTCCGCCAGGGCTTTCTCATCCACAACAACCAAAATCGCCATTCCGATGCCACCACTTCCCTCCCACTCATCCAGGCCATGGTGTTCACCAAGGAGTTCAAGCAGGTGCAGGCCCACGAAAACACCATGTTGCACGTGATCCACACCAATGACTTGCAGAAGACGGCGACCACCATCGAGCAGTACGAGCGCCACCTCCAGTTCCAGCGCCACAAGATCGTCGGAGTTTATGTGGAGTACACCAACGAGGAAGAACTGAAATGGAAGGCTGCCCTCGTTCAGCTTTCCGTCGGCAAGGATCATCCGATGCTGCTCTTCCAACTGAGCGCTGCCGACGACAACTGCACCAGGTTCGACAACTTCCTCGCCAACCCCAGGTACATGTTTGTTGGCTTCTCCATCGACGGCGACATAGAGAAGCTCCAACGAGTCGGGCTGGAGATCGCCCACTTCATCGAAATCCAGAAGGAATGGAGGTTGCCTACAGCGACCAAGCCACTGGACTCCCTTGCAGACGTCTCCGGCATTCTCGTCGACAGCTACTACAACAACATGAAGAAGAAGATGACCGACGCCGAACACAAGCGCTAGGAGAACATGCCCCTGACTATGAGGCACATCGAGTACGCGGCAAAGGAGCCGCCTCACCATCACCCAGGAAGGGTTCCACCGGGCAAAACTTGAGAAGGAGAAGTCCAAGAAGCGCGCCAGGTCCTGGGGCGACTACGACTACTGAAGAAAGGGGTGGTGCCGGCCAAGAAACAACCTAGAAGATTACTCGTGGCATTTTAGATTTCTCATCAGATTTGCTTTCTGTCAAGTTTGTAGTTTGCTTGTGGTAAATTTAGGTTTGCTTGTGTTGCAGTTTGCTTTGTAATCACGCAGTTTGCTTAGGTTATGAACAAGTTTATTTCCAGTACAATGTTGCAGTTCTCTGTTAGAATATGCTGCAGTGCACTAAAAAATATAAACATACCAAAGAGTGTGTGATTAGAATACCACATAAAGCAGGTGCACATGGCAGTGCACAAATGAATGAACATGCAGTGCACAAACGAAGATCCATGAAGTGCACAAACCGTCCTATACAGGCAGGCTGTGCGGGAATGTAGGGACATGAAGTACAAAATGTTCATAAATACAGTTCACAATGTTCTAACAAAAGCAGTGCAGAATCTATAATAAAAAAACACAAGTACGGAACGTATGAAAAAAAAGGTGACCGCCCTGGTCCAACATGGCCCCAGCCAGTCTCGTACAAACACAGCGCCCACAGAGATCCATAGGCGAATCCGTTCTGAGCCACGATGCATGGGGCCAGGAAGACTAGGGCCCACAGGTCAGCGGGCGAGGGGTAGCGGGCGCCGTGTGTAAGCGCCCAATCAGTATCAAGAGGAGTTCGAAAGGGTTGCCTCGCCAGGGCTTATAAACCGGTCGTGGGCGCTCTCGGCAGGTGAGGTGGGACTAAACTTTAGCACATACCCACTTTAGTACCTTGAGGAATCATGGGTATGTCTTTCCCCCTCTTAGTTTTTGACCATATCAGGTTGCAAATCCACATCTGAATGTACCATCACTTTCTTCAGTCTTATCATCAATGCCAAGATCTGTGTTTTTGTTCAGATTTGTCAGAAATTAACACTAGGTGGTTCTATATATTTTCCTTCAGTCCCATCTCAGATGTTAACACTAGTTAAATCCGAAACTGAACAGACGATCCACAACACCCGAACAAAAGCAGTTCAATCGCCTAGCGATGCAGTGCTCTTACTATTCGAGAGCAGTACACTAGACCTGAACTTGCAGTGCCAAAGTGTTAGTAGAATAGTATATATTGTACTAAAGTTAGTGGTCAAGTCTGTATATATTTTGGTTCATATACTGCAACTGCTTTATTAATAGTACTCATATATCTATACATATTTAAGTCAATATAAACAGATTCTATTAAGATATAGCAAACCGTGTGGTGTTTACTTATACAGATTCTTTTTCCGTGCATGCCAAAATGCAGAAACTACCATCCACAATAAGGTTTGCTGCTCCGACTTCAGGGAAGCTTATTTTGGAGACAATGCACAAGAATGGGTATGAATACATGCAAGTTGACTACCACATTGACTCTGATGGCTGTTTCAACATAACTGCTGGCTGGAAGGAGTTTATCTCCCAGAATGGGTTTGAAGCCGGTGAAGTGGCGATGGTGATGTTCTACAGGGAAAAAGGCTCCCTATTATTTAGAATATTTGCACTGTAGGCTGACTAAAATAAAGCAAACCCTTTATGTTGTAAGCTTTTAAAATTAAGTCCATCAGACAACGCAACTCTATGTTCTTCAGACGGTTTGAACCGTCCCTTTTTAATGTATGTGAGCTCATATGCATCATTTTATCATTCTTATAGTGAGGTGTGCTATATTAAAAAGTGTAGTGCTCTAGGTAGTAACAATGTAGTGCAAATGGACGATACCTTTGCAGTTCAACTCTGTTGCATTAAAACTTGTCATAGTATGCAGTTCTGTTCAGTATAACAATGCAGTACGATAGTCCAAACTTTGAAGTTCGCTCAACCACATAATGCATTTACAAAAAAAATGATAAATCTCAGAGGCTATCGTGTACACTGTAATGCAGTTCCAGTGAAGTCCACTACTTACAAACATGCAGTACACTACAATAATGAAAGAAATGCAACAATGAAAACAAAGCAGCAGAGATCCAGACATGTTTTGAGGTAAACAGAGGTCAGCAAATACAGTCGCAGTTTGACAGCTCGACTAATCGATGTGCAAACACTCAATTTTGAAGAAGAGGCCGCAAAATTCAATCGAGCTCATGGGCCAAAAAAGTTAAGGATGAACAACAGACGTTGTTCTCAAAAAATTGAAACCAAAATATACCGATTACAGATGCAATAGAGTCGATCCAAACGAAAGAAAGACAATAGTTGCAACATTCAAAATGCCCCAATGCGCAAAAATACAAAAAACCAAAATACAGAGAGGAGCGGACGAAGCTCATAATGCCCGCACAATTGATTTCGCAAAAATGATAGCAGATTACGAACTAAGACACAGATTATAGCTAAGTGGTAGCGATTAGACGAACGCAAGCTAAGAATTACTACTAACAAAACACATACGAGCGCAAAAAAATCGAATCACACACGAACACGAACGAACAGAGGAAAGCTCGTCCACCAAATCGGTCGATTTGTGCAGATTTTAGCCTGGATTCTAGTAGATTACAAAGAATAATGGACAACGAACATCCAGAAACAACTAAAATCATCCCGCAACACCCGATTGCATCCAGAACACACGGACGGACCACAAGCGACAAAGAAGTTCTCACATCTGGCATTGCAGTGCCCTTTGTATAGAGATGCAGTGCACTCGCGTTGGGCGTGCAGTTCGGAAGTGTGTGCAGAATAACTATTCTGCTAATATTAGCAGAATAGACCGGCTGTATATATATATATATAATAGGGAAAATCCATCCTACCACCCGGGGGTAGTTACCCCACATGCTCCATGTTACGAACAAGAGTTACCACCACTTGTGTTTTGTATGTTGTATGTGGTATCTGTCAAAACTGAGAGTATGTATGTGTAGTATGTAGTATATAAGAACATTTGGGTAGTATGTATCTCATTTTTTAGGGTGTATGTATCGTATTTTGAGTATGCTCCTTTTTACGTAAAAATATGTATGTATTTCACAAATATAATAAAAACCATGGGCCAACTTGCAATTTTTTCATGTAATTCACCTTGAAGTATCTTATATATAGTATATGCACATACTTAAAATGATAAAGTAATATATATACTACCACATGATAGTATATGAGACACCTGGGGTAACTACCCCCAGGTGGTAGAATGGATTTTCCCTATATATATAATTTTTATTTTGCTCCAGCGTTGTTGGAGTAGATCGGATCACAGGGGCGGCGGCCTGCACGCGTCCGTTGGGCAGCTCGTACGGGCGGGCGCAGCCCCGGCGTGTTGATGTACACTGGACCGCAGGGGCGGCGGCTTGCGCGTGTCTGATACGTCTCTGTAATATCTACTTATTCAAACACTTTTGCTCTTGCTTTGGACTCTAATTTGCATGATTTGAATGGAACTAACCCGGACTGACGATGTTTTCAGCAGAACTACCATGGTGTTGTTTTTGTGCAAAAATCAAAGTTCTCGGAATTGGATGAAACTTTTTGGAGATTTTTTATGGAATATATAAAAAATATTGGTGCAAGAATAAACTGGAGGGGGGGCACCTATTGCACACAAGCCAACAGGGCGCGACCCCCCTAGGGGCGCGTCGGGATACCTTGTGGGGCCCACAGAGGTCCTTCTGACCTAATTCCAACGCTATAAATTCTCTTTCCCCGAGGTTAAAAATAGGAGAATAAGTTTCATCGCGTTTTACGATACGGAGCCGCCGCCAGCTCCTGTTCTTTATCGGGAGGGCTGATCGAGAATCCGTTCGGGGCTCCGGAGAGGGGGATTCGTCGCCATCGTCATCATCAACCATCCTCCATCACCAATTTCATGATGCTCACCGTCGGGTGTGAGTAATTTCTCCACAGGCCTGCTGGACGGTGATGGGTTGGATGAGATTTATCATGTCATCGTCAATTTGTTAGGGCTTGATCCCTAGTATCCACTATGTTCTGAGATTGATGTTGCTATGAATTTGCTATGCTTAATGCTTGTCACTAGGGCCCGAGTGCCATGATTTCAGATCTGAACCCTTTATGTTTTCATGAATATATTTGAGTTCTTGATCCTATCTGCTAGTTATATGCACTTGTTATTGTTCTGATCCATAGACCCCAAAGTGACAATAGTTGGGATACACTCCGGGGATGACTGTAATTCGAGGAGTTCATGTATTCACCATGTGTTAATGCTTTGTTTTGGTTCTCTATTAAAAGGAGGCCTTAATATCCCTTAGTTTCCTTATGGACCCCGCTGCCATGGGAGGGTAGGACAAAAGATGTCTTGCAAGTTCTTATTATAAGCACGTGTGACTATATACGGAATACATGCCTACATTACACTGATGAATTGGAGCTATTGTGCATCGCTCTAGGTTGTGACTGTTATATGATGAAGGTCATCCAACATAATTATCCATCACTGATCCAATGCCTACGCTTTTCGCATATTGATCTTTGCTAAGTTACTTTCGTTGCTGCTGCTGCTACACTCACTACAAAGCTGCTACTGTTACTGTTTATGTTCCTATTGCTACTGTTACTACTGTGCTACTAAACACTTTGCTGCAGATATTTAGTTCTCTAGGTGTGGTTGAATTGACAACTCAACTGCTAATACTCGCAAATATTCTTTTGCTCCCCTTGTGTCAAATTAATAAATTTGGGTGAAATACTACCCTCGAAGACTGTCGCGATCCCCTATACTTGTGGGTTATCAAGACCTTTTTCTTTCGCCGTTGTCGGGGAGCATAGCTCTATTTGTTGAGTCACTTGGGAATCATATCTATTGATCACTATGAAGAATCTGAAAGACGCTAAGACCAAGATTGTACCCTCTAAGAAGAGGGGAGGTAAGGAACTGCCATCACACTCTGCACTTGATTCACCTTCTGTTTTGAGTAGGCTTGCGACACGGCCACCTGTTATTCATTCTGATATGTCGCAAGTAATTGATGATACTACTTCTGCTATGAATGATACTTATGATGATGCTAGTACTATGCTTGACAATACTGTGCCACTAGGTGAATTTCTTGATGAACAAATTGCTAAAGCTAAAGAAATTGAGAATGCTGAAACTATTGAAACTGATGAAAATTATGATTCACCTATTATGCCTAGCTCTCCTACTAGAGTTGAAATGCCTAAGATACCTGATGGTTATGTTATTGACGGAGAGACAGCTAGGGAAATTCTTGCTTGTAATGATAGAGATGATGATAGAAAATTGTTGGTTAAGTTAAAAGAAAAGTCTATGATAGAGAGAATGAAATATGATCCCAAGTTTGCTACCTCTCCTATATTTGTTACCGATAAGGATTATGAATTCTCTGTCGATCCTGAATTAATTACTTTGGTTGAATCTGATCCTTTTCATGGTTATGAAACTGAAACTATTGTGGCACACCTTACTAAATTGAAAGATATAGCCACCCTATTTGCTCATGAGGAAAAAATTCGTTACTATTACATTCTTTAGTTGTTTCCTTTCTCATTAAAGGGTGATGCTAAGAAATGGTTTAATACTCTTGCTCCTGGTTGTGTGCGGAGCCCCCAGGATATGATATATTACTTCTCTGAAAAATATTTTCCTGCTCATAAGGAACAAGCTGCCTTACAGGAAATATTTAATTTTGTGCAAATTGAAGAAGAGAATCTACCTCAAGCTTGGGGGAGGCTTCACCAATTACTTAATGCTTTGCCTGATCATCCTCTTAAGAAAAATGAAATACTTGATATCTTTTATAATGGACTAACCGATGCTTCTAGGGACTACTTAGATAGTTGTGCTGGTTGTTCTTTTAGGGGACGAACTATTGGACAGGCTGAAGAACTCTTGAATAATATATTAAAGAATGCCAATGATTGGACACTTCCTGAACCACCGCCAAAACCAACTCCAAAGAAGAGAGGTATTCTATTCCTCAGTCCTGAAGATATGCAAGAGGTAAAGAAATCTATGAAAGAAAAAGGTATTAAATCTGAAGATGTTAAGAATTTACCACCTATTGAAGAAATACATGGGCTCGACATCCTGACACAGGTAGTAGAGGTAAATTCTCTTATTAGATTTGATGAAGGTGATATTCTGCATAATAAATCTACTAGTCAATGTCTTTATGAGTTTGATAGTTACATCATTAAGCAAGACCACTTTAATATGTATGTTAGCAATCAATTAAAACGCAATGCTTTCATGATAGATCGGTTGGGTGATTTAATGTTTAGAATTGTTAATTGTAAACATGCTTCTATGGTTCATACTCAGTTAGAACAAATTGCTAAGTCCCAAAATGATTTGCTTAATGAGATGAATAATAAAATGAACGATCATGCTGTTAGAGTTGTTACTAAAGGAGGTAGAATGACTCAGGAGCCTCTGTATCCTGAAGGTCATCCTAAAAGAATTGAGCAAGATTCTCAGAGAATCAATATTGATGTGCCTAGCCCATCTAAGAAGAAAAAGAAAAAGAAAAATGATAGGACTTTGCATGCTTCTAGTGAACCTGAGATAGAAAAACTTCCTGAGACTCATAATGATGTTTCTATTTCTGATGCTAAGACACAATCTGGTAATGAACACCCACTTAATGATAATGATAATGATAATGATGTTCATGTTGATGCTCAACGAGATAATGATGTAGAAATAGAACCTGTTATTGATCTTGATGACCCACCTCCTAAGAATAAAAGATATTATAAAAGTGATTTCGTTGCTAGAAAACATGGGAAAGAAAGAGAACCATGGGTTCAAAAACCTATGCCTTTCCCTACTAAACCACCTAGAAATAAAGATGAGGAAGACTTTGAGCGTTTGTTGAAATGCTTACACCTGTCTTTTTGCGCACTCGCTTGATTGATATTTTGAAAATGCCTCCATATGCTAAATATATGAAAGATATTGTCACTAATAAAGAAAGATATCTGAGGCTGAAATTTCCACCATGCTTGCAAATTATTCTTTTAAGGGTGGAGTGCCTAAAAAGTTACGAGATCCGGGAATACCTACTATACCATGCTCCATTAAAAGAAGTTATGTCAAAACTGCTTTATGTGATTTAGGAGCCGGTGTCAGTGTTATGCCTTTCTCTTTATATAGAAGACTTGATTAGAATAAGTTGACACCTACTTTAATATGCTTGCAAATGGCTGATAAATCAACTGCTATACCTATTGGAATCTGCGAGGATGTGCCCGTTGTTGTTGCAAATGTTACTATCTTAACAGAGTTTGTTATACTTGACATGCTCGAGGACGACAAAATGTCGATTATCCTCGGAAGACCCTTTCTGAATACTGCAGGGGCTGTTATTGATTGCAACAAAAGCAAAGTCACTTTTCATGACAATGGTAATGAGCATACGGTTTATTTTCCGAAGAAACAAAGTTCGGTGAATGGTATTAACTATATTGAAAAAAGTTTCGACAATCACTATAGGAGCATTTAAATTTCCTCTTCCCGCCGTCAAAAAGAAATATGAAATTATTATTGTTGGGGAGATGCATATCCCCGTTGAGGTAACTTAGTTTTATATGGAAGTTCTTCGGTTTCATGTTACTCGGAAATAGTTTGTTAATAAGACTTGATCAACCTTATTAATGGATTCTCTTTGAGGGGCATGTGGTCGATGAAATTAGTAAGCACAACTTTCTGTAATCATAGTTTGCTCTCTGTTATTCATAGTTTAATAAAGTAAAATGCCATGATTGTTCTGTTTTCTGAATTATCCATGCAGTAAAAAAATGACCCAAAAATAAAAGTGCTCAGAATGCTGTGAAATTTTAACATGATTTGTTCTAGAATATTTAAGAATTTTTGGCACTGAAAACAACCCAGGGAGGTGCCCCTGTTGCTCACAAGGCAACAAGGCGTGACCCCCCTGGGGGCGCGCCAAGATGCCTTGTGGGTCCCACAAGGACCCACTCACTTACCTCTTCAGCCCACTTCATCTCCTACCTCCAGAAAAAAAATCGTGGTAGCTCTCTCTCTCGTGTTCTTGCTCCCAAACTTGAGATCTTCGATATCTTTGCTCGGAGCTCTGTTTCCGAAACTGTTTTGGGGGATTGCACCTTGGTATGTGACTCCTCCATTGCTCCAATTAGTTTTTTCTCTAGTGGATTATATTTTGCATAAATTGCTGCTGTTGGTGCTACTAAAAATGAGCTTGCATGTTGAATTCTTTGAGTTCTAAGTAGTTTGAATGCTTGATATAGCCTCTATGCACTTGTATGAGTAGTTGCTATCAGTCTTGCGAAGTTTTGGTGACATTATTTTGTGGCCCAATTTTTTTTAGAAATTTTCTCTTCGGAAAATGAACCTCTTTAGGAGTTCTTCAAGGAGGAGGTCCTCTGAAGCATCGTCGAGCGAAAGCTCGGCACGCCAATCATACGTTGAACCAAGGGCAAGTTTGCTGCGAGTTACTGAAGCAAAATCTTGTCGATGGCCGTGCAACGAGTTCATGATAGGTGCAGGCATTAAGGAGGAATTTGATCAATATATTCAAAACACCGAGCTCTCTGCCTTCATCGCAGATAAGCCTCCGCAGCACTATAACCTTACCCATTCATTCACTCAAAAGTTTGTGTATCACTCTTGTAATTCTAGAGTTTTATTTCATCTCTATGATAGATTCTATGGTATGTCTCTTGAAGAGTTTTGTGATGCATGCAAAATTCCATTTTGGGGTTCGCTTAATGATCCACAGCAATCTGATTATGAAATGTTTCTCAATAGTCTGTGCAATGGTGAGGATAGGGGGGTTATGCAAGCTAGGATAAAAAGCATTCACTTTCCCTCTATTCGGTACTTTGCACTTTTTAATGGGAAATGAATTGTTGGTACACAAGACTGTAGTGCACTTTGTGCTCCCGACCTGAGCCTTATTCATGCTGCCTTAATGGGTAACAAACATTATAACCTTGGGGCCATTGTTGCACATAGGCTGCATCGCAACGCGGGCGATGGTGATTTGTATGGAGGAATTTATGCCTCCCGCGTAGCTGCGAGGCTAGGGGTCCTCTATTACCTGATAGATATCTAAATTTTGAAACGATGCAGCGCCATGAGTTTATTAAGCACAACACTCACAGATATGACTATAACTTGATATTCGATAAATATCGTTCTGTGTCTGTTATTTTGCCTGCTCCTGTCCTCTTTGATTTCTAGAGCAAACAAAGATGTTTTCTTCATGAGAATGAGGTACACGAGTATAACGCGGCAGTTGAGGCTACCCGTCTCGCTGAGGAGGCGGTACAGCACGCCTCCACGAGCTACCACTTCGATTATTATCCTGGTCATCCATGGCACTAGACCAAGTTAGGCCAAAAGCCTAAGCTTGGGGGAGTACGTATTTCTCACCGACATTACATTCATGTTCACACATTCATTCCAGTTGTCGGTGTTCATCCTTTTTCATTGTATATCCATGATCATTTTATTTTCACTTTCTTCTTATGTGTTTGAAAAACTTTGAAAATCCAAAAATATTTCTCGCTTTTTCTTTTTTTCTTAGTTAGTTAGTTGGTAGTATTAAAAGAAAACACAAAAAGTTTTCTCGTTTCTTCTTTTCTTGTTTGTTGGGAGTTCTCCCGTGTAAATAGTTTTTCTCGCTTTTCATTTTTCTTCTTTAATTTGCTTTCTCCAGAAAAACTAAAAACTTCAAAAATATTTCAGCGTGTTTCTCTGAATTCCTTTTCTTTTCATTGAGTAGTTGTAGGGAGAAGGCCACGATGAAAATGTTGAGTGGCTCTCATATGCTTTGTGGTTCATCTAACAAAGAGCCAATATTACCTTGTCTTCTCCCTTGAATAAATTGATTGCAGATTCCAGCTTAGTCCATGGCACTCTTGCACTATTATTATTTTCACGTCATTCAGTCGTGCAACTGAAAGGCAATAATGACGATGATTTGATGAAGTGACTGTGGCAAGGGAAAGCTGGTATGAACTCTTTTTGTTTTTGTCTTTGTAAATATGTTTAACTTAGTATCCATGATTCAGCATATTATGAGTAAACATGTTTGTGATGACAATTAGAGATTATAGTTGCTCATGCCATGCTTAAGTAGCTAGGAGTGGATAATGATTTATCTTGGATGTCAACATGCGTTAAAATGGTTATGATGTAGTATGTTAGTATGGTATCCTCCTTTGAATGTTTCAAGTGGCTTGACTTGGCACATGTTCTCGCATGTAGTTGATTCAAAACCAATGCAGCCTTCACTATATTTATGTTCAGGGTGTTTATATCCTACTCATGCTAGTATTCAATGTTAATTATTCTCAATGCATGATTATGACCGTTTTCGCTCTCTAGTTGGCCGCTTCTCAATCTATTTGCTAGACTTCGCCTGTACTAAGCGGTAATACTGCTTTTGCATCCACAATCCTTAAACCAAAGTTGTTCTAGATGAGTCCACCATATCAACCTATATGCGGTATTACTCTGCCATTCCAAGTAAATTTGCATGTGCCACCTCCAATTATTCAAATAAACATATGTTTTGTGTGTCCGTACAGCTCATGGAGCGACAGGGGGTGATTAGTATCTTCCATGCTAAGCGGGTTATTCTCAAGATGAGTGTTTATTCACTTGTCATTGCATGAGAGAGGCTGTTAATTGGGATGCCCAGTCCTATAATCAAAATAAAGGAAAATATAATAAAACAAACTCCCCCGAAAATTTGATCGTTTGGAGGGCACACGTTAATTCGGCTAGCCATGGCTTGTGTTGGTATGTTGGAGGGGGAGTAAACTTTACCTTTCTGCTTGGGAACCGCTGATAATGTGTTTATCATGGAAGATATTGAAAATCCTCGGTCTCTCCTTCCCTCTGCGAAGGGCCTATCCATTTACTTTTATGTTATTTTACATTTATTTTTGAGTCCCACCTTCTCATTTTAAGCACCAATCCTGAGAGCACTATTGTTGAGTATAGTTAGTGTTGGTTAAATCATGACTGGATCTCTTCTACCCTGAATTACAATGTTTAGTCACTGCTTGAACTTTGGAGGTGCTCTGCATTTATGTTTTGCGGTCTCAGAAAGGGCTAGCGAGATACCATGTTATCATATTATTTCATGATCGTTTTGACAAATTGTTGGTGACGGTGTCCTGGACGAGGGGGTACCAACCTAGACGGCCCATAGTCCTAGGTCTCGGCCCGAAGACCCTGTTCTCATCCAGATGGACTCCGGCAGCTGTGACGTGATCAAGACGGTCTCTGCCGAAGACTTGGAGTGTACCCCAAGACATCTCCTGCCGCCTCCATATGCATCCCTAGATACCGCCTATGTAACCCTAGATGCCCCAGCCTGGCGTGTATATAAGCCAGAGGGTTTAGCCTGTAGAGGACACGGAATCACAATTACCATCTACCTAGCTCTAGGGTTAGGTTCCTCCTGACGATCTCGAGGTAGATCAAGCTTGTACTCGATACTTCATCATCAATATAAACAAGAGCAGGATGTAAGGTTTTACCTCCATAGAGAGGGCCCGAACCTGGGTAAACATCGTCTCCTTTGTTCCTGTTACCATCGATCCAAGATCCACAGCTCGGGACCACCTACCCCGAGGTCAGCCGGTTTTCACACCGACACTGGTGCTTTCATTGAGAGTTCCGCTGTGAGATTGGCAAAGGATCAATGGCTCACTTGCAGATCAACTGCGGCTCTGGCTATGGGGACATCTTCGTCCCCGGCCAGTTATTCGTTTTCGGCAGCATGGCTTTTTGCGCTGACTCCTCAGGCCATCTGGCTTCCATTGAGAATTACGCTCCAGATCACGTCATAACTTTCGGAGGCCTAGAGTACACGACGGATTCACACGGAGAGCCCGTCCTTACCGGTTGGACGCCAGGCCAGATTGAGGGCTTAGCGGACATCGGGGGCTCGGCTCCGGAACCGATCTCCTTCGAGGAAGTCGGATCAAATCCCTTGCCCCTAGAGGCCCCTGCGGAGGGATCGACTACCTCCACCACGGACAGCCTCGTCCCGGCATCAAGCCACGACGCCGCTCCGAGCGCCACTTCGGATACTACGTCGGATCTAGAGCCGGCTCGGATGACGGATCCGGGATCAACCCCGGCCCCGCACGAGGCTAATGACGTGTCAGGCGATCTACCAGTCGTGCTTCAAGTCAGCCCGGCTTATAGCCAGGCCATGGATCCTGAAGAGCTATACCACCTAAATGAGATGCTGGATCGCATTCAAAGCTTATCAATCTCCAATAGCCAAACTTCGGTCTACGGCAAGATCGGACTTAAAGCCGATGATCGGGAAATTTATATACCACCCACCACCCATCTAGTCGCCACGGTCGATGATTTAACCGACGTGTTGGATGATGATGAAGCCACCGACATGGATGAAGATATCGACAGCCCCACAGAAACCACCACGCCGCTGGTCAACACCGGCAAGTGGACTGCAACCTCCACCTTTGACGTATACATGGTCGATACTCCGAAACCTCCATCAAACGCCAGCGAAGGCGCGGACGAGGTGCCAATGGGGACCCTAGCGGGCATGACACCGCTGCTACCAACATCGGGGCAGCGGCAGACGACGCCGATGACCGGGGAGAGGATTTACAAGCCTCCCCGGAGTGGCTGCATAGCCCCGCGGGAATCCCCGAGGACGAGGACCCCGATGACCTCTTCAAAGGGGCCGATGACAATTACTTCCCTCAGTCCAAAGAGGACGAAAGCCTGGGCACCGAGGAGTTTATAGTCCCCGAAGACCCCTTTGAGCAGGAGTGGTTCCGGCGCCGCCTCGTAGCCACCGCCCAAAGAATGAAATGAAAGCAGCAGCAGCTGCAAGCCAACCAAGACGCGTTGATTGATAAGTGGGTCGAGATACTCTCGGCCGAGCAAGACCTCGAGGACCGACTCCGGAGTGCACCGAAATCTTACCCGCGCAGGCATTTGCTGCCCGAATTCGATGAAGAACTAGCCGACGACGTGCTTTTAACACGCAGACAGGCTGACAAACCTGACCGCCCCCCTAGAGGGCGCGACAGGCCGACGCGGGAAAATCTACGAACCCAAACAAACACTCGCCATTATGACAAGGATCCCGTCGATTACACCGATCCATACGACGTAAGATGCCAGATAGACGCAAATCGGGCACCACCTCGGTCCATATACGGGTTAAGAGGATGTGCACATGCCGGGCTCGATGGCTATGATGCCTGGATGGACACGAATGGCCGAGCTAGGGAACAAGCCTATACATGGATTACCCCCAAAGACCAACGTGAGACTGCTCGGTTCCGAGGTCCCGCCCACCCGATCTGTTTTACAGATAGGGTAATGGAACATCAGTTCCCTGATGGATTTAAGCCCATCAACATCGAACCATATGATGGTACTACTGACCCACTGGTGTGGATCGAAGATTTTTTCTCCACATCCACATGGCGCATGGAGATGACCTCCACGCCATCAAATATTTGCCGCTCAAATTAAAGGGGCCGGCGAGGCACTGGCTTAACAGCCTACCTCCTCATTCAATTAGAACCTCGGAAGCAATGGAGGACACCTTTAGGGCTAACTTCCAGGGCACTTACGTCTGGCCTCCAGATGCCGACAACCTCAACCACGTCATTCAACAGCCCGACGAGTCGGCAAGGAAGTTCTGGAATAGGTTCTTATCTAAAAAGAACCAAATTATGGACTGCCCCGACGCCGAGGCTATCACCACTCTTCGGCATAGCATCAGAGATGAGTGGCTCACATGCCAACTCGGGCAGGATAAGCCGAGGACCATGGCGGCCCTTACCTCACGCATGACCCGCTTTCGCGCAGGAGAGGACAGCTGGCTGGCCCGCAGTGCTCACAATGGTGAGGCCGGCACTTCGGAAATTCGCGACGCCAATGGCAAGCCGAGGCACAATAAAAATAAGCGCATACATAAAAATGGTGGGAGCGACACCGAGGATGTCGCAGTAAATGCATGGTTCAACGGACCTAGATCCGGTCAGAAAAAGAGGCCCTTTAAATGGAACAAGGACGGACCCAGCCAGCTTGACAAGATCCTCGACAGGCCATATACATGGTACCTCGGACAAGCTAGCAAACCACACAAACCGGAACTGCTGGGTCTTCAAGCTGGCCAGAAAGATAGCGACGGAGAGCCAAAATAAAGCTCAACCTCGCAGCGACGACGAGGCTGAACCTCAGGGACCCAACAATGGAAACCAGAAGCAGTTACCTCCCAAGGTGAAGGACGTAAACATGATTTAGGTGACCCACATTCCCAAAAAGGAGCGGAAACGTGCACTTCGGGACAGTTATGCCTTAGAGCTTGTCGCTCCGAAGTTCAATCCGTGGTCGGCTTACCCGATCATGTTCGACAAACACGATCACCCAACCAGCATCCGGCATGGTGGATCGGCTGCCTTGGTCCTGGACCCGATCGTTGACGAATTCCACCTGACGTGCGTCCTCATGGATGGAGGCAGTAGCCTCAATTTAATCTACGCGGATACAATCAGGAAGATGGGCATAGACTCATCCAGGATCAAACCTAGCACAACCACCTTCAAAGGTGTCATACCAGGCGTGGAAGCCCACTGCACGGGAACAGTAACACTGGAAGTAGTCTTCGGTTCACCCGAGAACTTCCGAAGTGAAGAGTTAATCTTCAACATAGTGCCTCTTCGGAGCGGATACCATGCGCTGCTCGGACGCACCGCATTAGCCCGCTTTAACGCAGTCCTGCATTATGCATACTTAAGGATGAAAATACCGGGACCAAATGGTGTTATTACAGTCAATGGTAACACCGAACGCTCCCTCCGAATAGAGGAACAGACCACGACTTTCGCAGCCGAGGTGCAGGCAACCGAGGAGGCAGCTCGCCACAAGCCCAGCTCTTCAAAACGCGTACGGGCCGCGTGAGCCAACCTCGACCAGGCCACCATTCCCCCCAAATAGGGGCATGGGCTCCTCGATTGCCTCCCCTTGGAAGGGCATTACGTCCCCAGGGTGCACAACTTCACACTAAAAATTACATGGGCGCCCGAGGAGCCGAAGCATAGGACGCGTTGCTATCAGCTCAACTGAGCAGCAACGCACTTCGGACTTGCATACCAGCATGGCTCTGTAATAGGCCCAGATAGAAGCAGCATATCCACATGGCTTGAACCATCCAAACGGCAGCCGCATACCTTTTCAAAGGACTCGACTAACAAAAAGCATCAAGCAAATAAGAGGCCGAGGTTGCGGACAGCCCACACCTCCTTCGCTTTCAACGAAGGCAAGCTGATCAACAGCACGGAGACACAGACGTGCGACAACGATGGGCTTGGGTGAATAATCCCATTAGCATATCCGCCCCGTTTTTACTCCTTCGCCTTTTCTTTTAAGTTGTATCCTTTACAAGTTCCTTTTGTTAAAGCTCGGCATGTATGGCTTGACCACATTAAATAAAAGCGCACCCATCGAGGTCATTACACATCTCCTTATGTTCACTGCCTTTGAGCCAAAAGCATACATTCACGATACAACTATTATTTAAAATTAGCGGGGGCTCCGCTCTTAAGCTCACACAACCCCCCTCCTACAAATCCGAAGTATCTATTCGGAGTCTTGGATGTTGCATTATATGAATCAGTTTCGAACCTCGATTTTGGTCAATAGTTGGGTTGCCCGGCTCCTGTGCTTACCCCTTACGTTTCCGATCAATTCGGCTAAGGGTGTAAAGGGAGAACCACTGTGATCGTGCTGCCAGCTAGCATAGCAAAGCGCCTCAGTGGATAAAGCCGAAAACTGACTATCCTGGTAAGCGCAAACTGGTCGGCCATCCGAAGACAGCGTCCAGCAATGTACCCCTAGAGGATACCCGTGTTAAACGAAGGGCTCCTTATTAAATCAGCCAAAGTAGTTAGTGGCATAGACCTCGGCCATATAGCCGAACAGCTCCACGGACTGGGGGCTCGTCATCAGCCCCAACAGTCAAGCTCCTATGACTAAGTGAAAGTTATAAAACCGCTATAGTCTGATTGCCTTGTTCTCGCAAGCACGGACCGCCTTCGGGAACCAAGACATTGGCTAAGGGTCATGGTTGCCGCAGAAACACCCGATGTGTACTACACAAAGGGGTAGAAGCCGACGACTGGTCACTTTCAATTACAAATGGTCACACAGGAGTCAAAAAATAAAAACACACAAGCACATGTCAGAAATTAAAGCCGAATTCATTGCAAAAGAAAGGATTGTCTTTTACATCCGAACTACACTTCGGCATACCGAAATACAAATAAAAAAATATAGATGTTCCTTAGCGCATTCCGGCTCGGTGATACGGGCCCCCTCCATCACCCTACTTAGGTACTGCTCCACGGTCCGATTCTTCCCTTCGGGGAGCCGGGCGGCCACCACCGCTGGTTCAATACGCGGGTAGTGCATGTTGACGCAGGCATACGCCCGCTGAGCACCCTCCAGGCACGCCGAACGGTTCCAGCGCACCAACTGGGGGGCGGCCTCCCGCAGACGGGCGAAGAATCCGAAGAAGCTGGTCAGAAGGGCCTCCGTGGGCCAAAGATTGGCGCAGAGGTCTTGAAGCACTGGCGTTGCCATGTGCAGGAGCTTCATCAGCTGCTTCATCTGATTGTTAAGCAGCTTCGGATGCGAGGGCGCCTGGAATTAAAGCCAGAATGCCCTCTCCGCAGCGTGGCCCTCCTGCGCGCCATAGAAACCGCCGGCATCCGCCGCACTCCTCGAAAGATCCGCGAAGGCCTCTGCGGATCGCCACAGCTGGGTGAGCTCGATGAACTCCTTGTGGCCGAAAACACACTGAAGCAAAAACGGCTTACCCGCAGCGATCTGCTTCACCTGCTGAAGCACCTCACGGTCTGCACGGGCCTGGGATTGGACCTCGGCATGGGCCTGATGCAGCTTTTCGAGCTCGGTACTCGCCACCTTCTCCTTCTCCAGGAAGGTGTCGCGCTCCTTGTAGACACCCTCCAAGGTCTCCTGCACTTCCAGGACCCGTGCCTGGTCCTTATCCCTGGCTGCCTTCTCGGCAGCCAGCTCCTCCCCGGCCTTTGAGGCTGCAGCCTTCTGCTGCTCGGCCTCTTGCCGAGCTTTGGCTAGCTCAGCCTTCAATGTCTGAAGCTCCACCGTAGCAGATGTCATGCAAAAACAACTCGTCGTCAGAATTATATCTTTTAAGAACATCTCCCGAAGTGAAATCGGTACTCTCAAAACTTCTTGACGTTTACCTTGAGACACCTAGATCAACTTTCTCATCAGATCGAGGTCCTCCTCGGACCTCTGCAGCTTCCTGCTCATCTCCGCCACCTCCTCGGAGGTGGAGTTCGGAGGCGAGGTCGATACCTGCAAACATGCACTCAGGCCTTAGTCCCTATTTCTTCGACTTTCAAACCTCTGGTCAATCCCTTTTGAAGAGCGACCAGAGTCTTGGGGGATACTAGATCAGCACCTAAAACTTATTACTACATCGACCCCAAGGCCAGTTTTTTTCAAAACCAACCTTGGGCTTGGGGGCTTCTGGCTACAGATGACGGGCTAGGCGACAATTCTTCGGACAAAAGCCGCTACTATAAATGAATCAATGGAGAGATAAAAGAGATACCTCGAAGCTCCTCACGAGGCCCTGGAAGACCTCGCGCATTCCGGCTTCCGCTGACCGGAAACCTTGCTGCGTCATGTCGATTAAGGCATGGTGCTCGTCCGTGATGGAGGAACCCGTTAGAGCCGCCTCCATCTCCTCGGGCCACCCCACGCTAACCCTCCTTGGGACAGGAGGCGAGGGTGGAGCAACCTCTGAACCCACCACCAAAGTGCTAGGAATGAGGGTCTCCGGGCACGGCGCCTGCACCAGAGACTGTTCGGGCTGGGCTAAGGCCTGGCCCAACCCTTCCTTGGGGAACTCGGGGATTGGTTCCCCTTTGCCCGGTTCGGCCGAGGTGTTAACGTCGGCCACAACGACTGGCTCTTCGGGCCCCGATTTGTTGGCTTGGGGTGCCACACTGGACGACACTTCCCCCAGCCCCTCGAGAGCTAGGGGAGTCTTGGCGCGCTCGGGCGTCCCGCTGTCCGACGGGGTTAGATCGCCCGAAGGGTCGCCGCTGAGGCGAGCCCCGGGTGGGCTGTTGAAAAATCCCTCATAAGTCTTATGTGGGAAGGCAGGCTCTCGAAGTCTAAATTAAAGTATTGATTACATACCTCCGGGGCGCCGGTTTCTTCCTCCCCAGGGACAGGAGGTCCTCATCCGAATCCTCGGGGAAGCTGGGCTTCTCCGGCAGGACGGGATCGGCGGAGGCCTTGCGCGGCCTCTACGGGCCCTTCGGCCTCGCCTCCTCTTCGGCGCCCTCGGACGCCGCCCTCTTCCCTCTGGGGGAAGATTTCTCTTCCCCCTCGCCTCGCTCCTCGTCTTCGTGGGTGGAGGAGGCGTCGGTTTCCTCGGACTGAGTGACCGAGGTCTCCCGACCTCGGAGGCCCGCTCTACCCCTCGGAGGTCTGGACTCCTTGGGGATCACCACATGTGGCTCCTCGGTTAGGAGGGCCACAAGCTGGGGAGTCCTCTCCCCCTCAAGCTGCGATGCCGAGCACAACATCTTCTGCGCCTTGGGGATCCACTTCTGCAAAATTCCCGATTAGTTAGCCAAGTGTTCATGAGGAACCAGGAAACGCAAAATACAGAATCAAGCACTGAAATTTACCTCGGGGCCGTCGTGGGCAGCTTCAAAGCCGAAGTCCTTACCGGCCTCAGGAAAGCCTTCCTTGGTTGTCTTGAATAGCAGCTTCCACATCCTGGCTGGGGTGGTGCAGAAGAAGTGGTGGATGGGCACCACGTCCATGGGCTTGTACGCCCACATCGGGGAAGCCCGGGACTGGAGCGGCAGGATGCGGCGGTGGAGCATGATGTTCACCACGTCCGTTAGCCTGATGTCCCTCTGGTTGATCCAGAAGTCGATCTTCTTCATCATCACCTCCACCTCCGCCAGGTTCCCCCAGTCCATGCTCTTCCTCTTCCAGGACACGAGCTTATTCGGAGGGCCGGCCGAGAATTCGTCCTCGGCCTGGCCAGCAGCGAGCGGCTCAGTGATGTAAAACCACTCGCGCTGCCACTCTTTGACGATCTCGATGAAGGTGCCTTTGAACCAGACCACCTTTTGGTTCTTGCTGATCATTGCTCCCCCGCACTCGGTGAGCTCGGAGTCATTGGACTTCGGCTTGACGCCGAAGATCTTCAGCTAGAGTCCGAAGTGCGGCTCGATGTGAAGGAAGGCCTCGCAGACCGTGATGAAGGAAGCAAGGTGGAGGATGGAATTTTGGGCTAGATGGTGAAAATCTAGCCCGTAGTAGAATAGGACCCCGCGCACGAAAGGGTGCAGCAGGAACCCCAGGCCTCTAAAGAAGTGGGACACGAAGACGACCCGCTCCCCAGCCTTGAGAGTGGGTATGCGCTGCTACGGAGTAGGCGCGCGAGTGCTGACCTCCACGGGGATGTACCCCGTGCTGCACAACTCCAGAATGGTGCCCTCCATCACGGAGGAGCTGCCCTGGTGCCCCTTGAGGTTGGGCTCTGCCATTGTTGCGGCGACGGGTGCTGAAGGGGTCGAAGGAGCTCGGGATTGGATCTGAGCGGTGGAGCTTGGAAGGCGATAGGCAGGGAAGCAAGGGAGCATGAACCCTCTGTTGCTAACCCCTCGCTCTTATATGGGCTGGAAAAAAGACCAAGAGTCCCCCCTTCCGCGCCGTTGAAATTGCCATTACCCGTAAAAGATGCCGTTATGCGTATAGGGAGAAACAAAATCATAATGATATTCCTTAAAAAGTGGGCACGATCTCCGTTTCGATGGGACGCGCCAATAAAACGATTGCTTCGGGCCATTATTCGAGTGAGCGGTAACTGCCCGCCGGGTCGTGGGTGGTGCCGCTTCGATAAAGTTGTCAGGCTAGAAAGTACTGTTCATACCTACGCGGAAGGCCTTTGAGGCTAAGTAACCCCACGACCTCGGATATGGGTCATGTCTTCGAGTTCCGAACAAGGGATGCCACTCCTTTGAGGAATGGTCTGCGGCAGCCTTGAGTAAGAAAATAAGTGTCAACGGGAGAAGGAAACTCGTCTGTCGAGCCAAGGACTGAGGATCCGAAGTTGCGAAGAGCGAAGGTGTCGTCCTCGGCATAGAACACCAGTTTGGGGGCTACTAACGGTGTCCTGGACTAGGGGGTACCAACCTAGACGGCCCATAGTCCTCGATCTTGGCCCGAAGACCCTGTTCTCATCCAGATGGACTCCGGGAGCTGTGACGTGATCAAGACGGTCTCTGCCGAAGACTTGGAGTGTACCCCAAGAGATCTCCTGCTGCCTCCATACGCATCCCTAGATACCGCCTATGTAACCCTAGATGCCCCCAGCCTGGTGCGTATAAAAGCCAGAGGGTTTAGCCTATAGAGGACATGGAATCACAATTACCATCTACCTAGCTCTAGGGTTAGGTTCCTCCTGACGATCTCGAGGTTGATCAAGCTTTTATTCGATACTTCATCATCAATATAAACAAGAGCAGGACGTAGGGTTTTACCTCCATAGAGAGGGCCCGAACCTGGGTAAACATCATCTCCTTTGTTCCTGTTACCATCGATCTGAGATCCACAGCTCGGGTCCCCCTACCCCGAGGTCAGCCAGTTTTCACACCGACAGTTGGCATTTGAGATATGTTATTATTGCTCGCTAGCTGATTATGCCATTGATATGAGTAAATGTGAATTCTAAATGTTATCATTTGCATGGTTAGTTCATGATCTTTGCTGAAAACTTGGGTGATATTTAAGCTTATATACGGATACAAGAATAAAGGAGTTCGTAAAAGTTTTTCTTTATCACTTTCAGTTTATCAACTGAATTGCTTGAGGACAAGCAATGAGTTAAGCTTGGGGGAGTTGATACGTCTCCGTCGTATCTACTTTTCCAAACACTTTAGCTCTTGTTTTGGACTCTAATTTGCATGATTTGAATGGAACTAACCCAGACTGACGCTGTTTTCAGCAGAACTACCATGGTGTTGTTTTGTGCAGAAATCAAAGTTCTCAGAATTGGACGCGACTTTTTGGATTTTTTTTATGGAATATATAAAAACTATTGGCGCAAGAATCAACTGGAGGGGGGCCACCTGTTGCACACAAGGCAACAGGGCGCGACCCCCATAGGGGCGCGCCGGGATACCTTGTGGGGCCCACAGAGGTCCTTCTTCCCTAATTCCCACGCTATAAATTCTCTTTCCCCGAGGAAAAAAATAGGAGAAGAATTTTCATCGCATTTTACTATACAGAGCCGCCGCCGCCTCCTGTTCTTCATCAGGAGGGCTGATCTGGAGTTCGTTCGGGGCTCCAGAGAGGGGCCGGGGATTCGTCGCCATCGTCATCATCAACCATCCGCCATCACCAATTTCATGATGCTTACCACCGGGTGTGAGTAATTTCTCCGTAGGCTTGCTGGACGGTGATAGGTTGGATGAGATTTATCATGTAATCGAGTCAATTTGTTAGGGCTTGATCCCTAGTATCCACTATGTTCTGAGATTGATGTTGCTATGACTTTGCTATGCTTAATGCTTGTCACTAGGTCCTGAGTGCCATGATTTCAGATCTGAACCCTTTATGTGTTCATGAATATATTTGAGTTCTTGATCCTATCAGCTAATTATATGCACTTGTTATTGTTCTGATACGTAGACCTCAAAGTGACAATAGTTGGGATACTCTCCGGGGATGACTGTAATTCGAGGAGTTCATGTATTCACCATGTGTTAATGCTTTGTTCCGGTTCTCTATTAAAAGGAGGCCTTAATATTCCTTAGTTTCCTTATGGACCCCACTACCACGGGAGAGTAGGACAAAAGATGTCATGCAAGTTCTTATTATAAGCATGTATGACTATATACTGAATACATGCCTACATTACATTGATGAATTGGAGCTATTGTGCATTGCTCTAGGTTGTGACTGTTATATGAAGAATGTCATCCAACATGATTACCATCACTAATCCAATGCCTACGCTTTTCGCATATTGATCTTTGCTAAGTTACTTTCGTTGCTGTTGCTGTTACACTCACTTCAAAGCTGCTACTGTTACTGTTTCTGTTCCTATTGCTATTGTTACTACTGTGCTACTAAACACTTTGCTGCAGATATTTAGTTCTCCAGGTGTGGTTGAATTGAAAACTCAACTGCTAATACTCGCAAATATTCTTTAGCTCCCCTTGTGTCGAATCAATAAATTTGGGTGAAATACTACCCTCGAAGACTGTCGCGATACCCTATACTTGTGGGTTATCAGTGTCCATTGGGCAGCTCGTACGGGCGTGCGCGGCCCCGGCGTGTTAATGTAGACGGGACCGCAGGGGTGATGACCCACAAGTATAGGGGATCAATCGTAGTCCTTTCGATAAGTAAGAGTGTTGCCTCGCCAGGGCTTATAAACCGGTCGTGGGCGCTCTCGGCAGGTGAGGTGGGACTAAACTTTAGTGCATACCCACTGCACAAAGTGAAGCAGCCATGCAGGCAGGCCTACCAGGGCCAAATGTGACTTACTCCCCAACAGGCCCAACACGCGATGACATGGATATCTACATCTAATATAAATATTCTCTCATTCCACGGCACACCAAAGAACACAAAGGCTCGAAAAAAATAGAGCCATTACAATGTGATTACCAACAACAACAAAATAGAAAAAAATTTAAATGAATAACCACAATAAAAAAATGTGCCCCCCCACCACACACAGACACACCTAGCCAGCAACTGCAGTTCGTTCACACAAAAAATGCAGGGAGCTGCAAAGACACAGCAGGGATACAGTCCGCAGCCTCCAACAATGCAGTGCTATATGATCAACGAAGAAGTTATGTTACTTTCGAAATGCAGTTCAGCAAACTGAAACAGATTCCTTCTACCGCCTACCATCTACCACAGCATTTATTACTTTCATTGAAAAACCAACATTCATCCAGGTTGCATAAAACCTATCCATTCGTGCTCCGGACTCATAGAACTCCTCCCTCTTCTTCTCTTCTCCAAAGCCCAGATCTAGGGTTCCGCCCATTCCCCCTGTTCTCTGCCTTTCCCCTGTTATCTGCCTTTCCACTGAGCCTACCATGGACTGTTCGTGCGGCTGCCTCACAAGGATGGTGCCGATAGGGGAGACATGTGTGTACTCTGTTGGTCTGGAGCTCACCGAGTCTGAGCAGCGCAGTCAGCTCTCCTGCCTGCTGACCACAAACCATAGGTTTGGGGCACCATTTCTTTATCGCCTCACAACTAAAGACCTTGAGGAATCATGGGTGTGTCTTTCCCCCTCTTAGTTTTTGACCATATCAGGTTGCAAATCCACAGATGAATGTACCATCACTTTCTTCAGTCTTATCATCAATGCCAAGATCTGTGTTTTTGTTCAGATTTGTCAGAAATTAACACTAGGCGGTTCTATAAATTTTCCTTCAGTCCCATCTCAGATGTTAACACTAGTTAAATCCGAAACTGAACAGACGATCCACAACACCCAAACAAAAGCAGTTCAATCGCCTAGCAATGTAGTGCTCTTGCTATTCGAGAGCAGTACACTAGACCTGAACTTGAAGTGCCAAAGTGTTAGCAGAATAGTATATATTATACTAAAGTTAGTGGTCAAGTCCGTATATATTTTGGTTCATATATTGCAATTGCTTTATTAATAGTACTCATATATCTATACATATTTAAGTCAATATAAACAGATCCTGTTAAGGTATAGCAAACCGTGTGGTGTTTACTTAAACAGATTCTTTTTCCATGCATGCAAAAATGCAAAAACTGCCATCCACAATAAGGTTTGCTGCTCCGACTTCAGGGAAGCTTATTTTGGAGACAGTGCACAAGAATGGGTATGAATACATGCAAGCTAACTACCACATTGACTCTGATGACTGTTTCAACATAACTGCTGGCTGGAAGGAGTTTATCTCCCAGAATGGGTTTGAGGCCGGTGAAGTGGCGATGGTGATGTTCTACAGGGAAAAAGGCCCCCTGTTATTTAGAATATTTGCACTGTAGGCTATCTAAAATAAAGCAAACCCTTTATGTTGTAAGCTTTTAAAATTAAGTCTATTAGACAACGCAACTCTATGTTCTTCAGACGGTTTGAACCGTCCCTTTTTAATGTATGTGAGCTCATATGCATCATTTTATCATTCTTTTGCTAAGTTGGTGGGAGAAATGCAGTTCTCTAATACATATAGTGAGGTGCACTATATTAAAAAGTGCAGTGCTCTAGGTAGTAACGATGTAGTGCAAATGGACGATACCTTTGCTGTTCAACTCTGTTGCATTAAAACTTGTCATAGTATGCAGTTCTGTTCAGTATAACAATGCAGTACGATAGTACAAACTTTGAAGTTTGCTCAACCACATAATGCATTTCCAAAAAAATGAGAAATCTCAGAGGCTATCGTGTACACTGTAATGCAGTTCCAGTGAAGTTCACTACTTACAAACATGCAGTACACTACAACAATGAAAGAAATGCAACAGTGAGAACAAAGCAGCAGAGATCCAGACATGTTTTGAGGTAAACAGAGGTCAGCAAATACAGTTGCAGTTTCACAGCTCGACTAATCGATGTGCAAACACTCAATTTTGAAGAACAGGCCGCAAAAATTCAATCGAGCTCACGGGCCAAAAAAAGTTAAGGATGAACAACAGACGCTGTTCTCGAAAAATTCAAACCAAAATATACCGATTACAGATGCAATAGAGTCGATCCAAACGAAAGAAAGACAATAGTTGCAAGATTCAAAATGCCTCAATGCGCAAAAATACAAAAAACCAAAATACAGAGAGGAGCGGACGAAGGTCATAACGCCCACACAATCGATTTCGCAAAAATGATAGCAGATTACGAACAAAGACGCAGATTATAGCTAAGAGGGAGTGATTAGATGAACGCAAGCTAAGAATTACTACTAACAAAAAACATACGAGCGCAAAAAATTCAAATCACACACGAACATGAACGAACAGAGGAAAGCTCGTCCACCAAATTGGTCGATTTGTGCAGATTTTAGCCTGGATTCTAGTAGATTACAAAGAATAATGGAGAACGAACGTCCAGAAATAACTAAAATCATCCCGCAACACCCGATTGCATCCAGAACACACGAACGGACCACAAGCGACAAAGCAGTTCTCACATCTGGCATTGCAGTGCTCTTTGTACAGAGATGCAATGCACTCGCGTTGGGCATGCAGTTCGGAAGTGTGGGCAGAATAACTATTCTGCTAATATTAGCAGAATAGACCGGCTGTATATATATATAATAGGGAAAATCCATCCTACCACCCCGGGGTAGTTACCCCACAAGTTCCTTGTTACGAACAAGAGTTACCACCACTTGTGTTTTGTATGTTGTATGTGGTATCTGTCAAAACCGAGAGTATGTATGTGTAGTATGTAGTATATAAGAACATTTGGGTAGTATGTATCTTATTTTGAGTATGCTCCTTTTTACGTACAAATATGTATGTATTTCACAAATATAATAAAAACCATGGGCCAACTTGCAATTTTTTCATGTAATTCACCTTGAAGTATCTTATATATAGTATATGCACATACTTAAAATGATAAAGTAATATATATACTACCAGATGATAGTATATGAGACACATGGGGTAACTACCCCCAGGTGGTAGATTGGATTTTCCCTATATATATATATTTTTTTGCTCCAGCGTTGTTGGACTAGATCGGATCGCAGGGGCGGCGGCCTGCATGTGTCCGTTGGGCAGCTCGTGCGGGCGGGCGCGGCCCGGCGTGTTGATGTAGACTGGATCGCAGGGGAGGCGGCTTGCGCGTGTCTGATAGGTCTCTGCAATATCTACTTTTTCAAACACTTTTGCTCTTCTTTGGACTCTAATTTGCATGATTTGAATGGAACTAACCCGGACTGACGATGTTTTCAGCAGAACTACCATGGTGTTGTTTTTATGCAGAAATCAAAGTTCTCGGAATTGGATGAAACTTTTTGGAGATTTTTATGGAATATATAAAAAAATATTTGCGCAAGAATCAACTGGAGGGGGGCCACCTGTTGCCCACAAGCCAATAGGGCGCGACCCCCCTAGGGGCGCGTCGGGATACCTTGTGGGGCCCACAGAGGTCCTTCTGACCTAATTCCAATGCTATAAATTCTCTTTCCCCGAGGAAAAAATAGGAGAAGAAGTTTCATCATGTTTTACGATACGGAGCCGCCTCCTGCTCCTGTTCTTTTTCGGGAGGGCTGATCGAGAGTCCGTTCGGTGCTCCGGAGAGGGGGATTCCTCACCATCGTCATCACCAACCATCCTCCATCACCAATTTCATGATGCTCACCGTTGGGTGTGAGTAATTTCTCCACAGGCTTGCTGGACGGTGATGGGTTGGATGAGATTTATCATGTAATCGTCAATTTGTTAGGGCTTGATCCTTAGTATCCACTATGTTCTGAGATTGATGTTGCTATGACTTTGCTATGCTTAATGCTTGTCACTAGGGACCGAGTGCCATGATTTCAGATCTGAACCCTTTATGTTTTCATGAATATATTTGAGTTCTTGATCCTATCTGCTAGTTATATGCACTTGTTATTGTTCTGATCCGTAGACCCCAAAGTGACAATAGTTGGGATACTCTCCGGGGATGACTGTAATTCGAGGAGTTCATGTATTCACCATGTGTTAATGCTTTGTTCCGGTTCTCTATTAAAAGGAGGCCTTAATATCCCTTTGTTTCCTTATGGACCCCGCTGCCATGGGAGGGTGTCGATACCAAAACCGGCACATCTCGGGTAGGGGATCCGAACTGTGGGTCTAGGAATCAATGTTAACAGAGAATGTAGAGACGGTGATTTACCCAGGTTCGGGCCCTCTCGAGGAGGTAATACCCTACGTCCTGCTAGATTGTATTAATGTGATTGTATGAAGGTTACAGAGTTGATCTACCTCGAGATCGGATGGGCTAAACCCTAGGCAATGATGATATGATGATCCTCTATGGACTAAGCCCTCTGGTTTATATAGACACCAGAGGGCCCTAGGGTTACATATGGTCGGTTACCATCAGTGGATAAACATGCCGGTCACGATAATTATTCCTTGGAGGAGACACCAAGTCTTCGGAGGTTTCCTTCTGATACACGGGGTCACCCACAATCCGGCCTTCCATCGACGAGTAGAGAGCGGCCCACCAGCCCGGCCTACGAGAAATAGGCCGGCAGCCCGAGTACCCCCTAGTCCGGGACACGCTCAGTAGCCCCCGAACTGGTCTTCGAAGCCGAGGTAGACGCCGAACACCATCGGCTTTGTGGAGCAGTTCCCTTCCTTCTGTGATATCAATGACCGGCCTGTATCTCCTCCGGGTCGAGTCTTTATGTGTTGCCAGGCCGCACACGCCCCGAAATATACTTCGGTCGCCAAGGGGTATCGATAACTTAGTCTCGAAGGCTAGTTACTTCGGTATGAACAGTACCCCCATCTGAGAACTTTTTACCGAAGGGTCACAATGCGCCACGACCATGAGTTGTTTTATGAAAAACTCGATCCGCGGTTCGAGGCGGTTTTTTCATTGGCACGTCCCATCGATATGGAGATCGTGCCCTGGTTTTAAGGGATATGATCAATAATCTGTCCCGCCCCACGCGCGCATGATGGCACGGTTACATGGGGAAATGGCGAGGACTGCGGCGCAGTAAAAGGGGCCGTGGGTTTTACAGCCCATAAAAGGGGAACGGTCTCCATTTCCTTCGCACGCTCCCATCTCTGCCTTTGCCATTGCCTTCACCATTCTTTGAGCTCTAGTGCCCAGATCCACTTTCCTATTCAAGAACCTTTCCGGCCGCCAGTTTCAATCTAGCAATGGCGGGCTCCGGGTCTAAAGGCAAGTGGGAGGCGTCCGTCGTCACTGAGAGCGCCATCTTGGAGCTGAAGGACGCGGGCTATCTCTCCGCCAACGTAGCCCACCATGCCCCAGAGGCCGGCCAGGTCGTCCCCACGCCGCGGCAGGGCGAGAGGGTGGTATTCCTGCCCCACTTCATTTGAGGTCTGGGATTTCCCCTCCACCCCTTCGTCAGGGGCTTGATGTTCTTCTACGGGCTTGACTTCCATGACCTCGCACCGAACTCCTTCCTCAACATCTCGGCCTTCATCATCATCCGCGAGGCCTTTCTTTGGATCCGGCCACACTTCGGCCTGTGGCTGAAGATCTTCAATATCAAGCCAAAGATCGTCGATGGCCAGCAGGCAGACTGTGGGGGCGCGATGGTCAGCAAGCTCCCCCGAGTGGAGTGGCCAGAGGGCACCTTCATCGAGACCGTCAAGGTTTGGCAGAAGGAATGGTTTTACATCACCGAACCACGGAGCGCGGATTGGGGGGCGATTCCGGCCTTCCGATCCGAAACCCCTATGAGGCTGGTCTCATGGACCAAGAAAGGCCTCGACTGGGGGGTGAACAAGGAGGTGGCGTAGCTGCAGAGCCGGATCGCCAAGATGATAGAGCAGGGCGTCGAGCTGCCCAACGTGATCCAGATCATGCTCGGCCGCCGAATCCTCCCATGCCAGGACAGGGCCTCCCCCATGTGGGCCTACAAGCCCGAAGACCCGGCCACCATGCGCAACTTCTTCCACACCTCCCACGCTCAGCTGTGGAGGGCGCTGTTCAAGCTGCAGAAGGACTGGCCAGCCGAGGAGGAAGACATTGGACTCGACGCCGCAAATCCCCAACGGGAGGAATGACTAATTTTGTTCTTATACCCGAACTGTTTAACTTTGATAAGGTACTTAGCCTTTTTACTTCCCCTCCGCAGAACTGGCTGAAGAAGGCCGAGCGGATCGACAGTCCGGCGCTGCTGCCAGAGGGGCCCAGGACACCCCTACTGACGGCCATGTTGACCGTGGAGCCATACGAGGCACCGGAGAGGAAGGATAAGAAAAAGGACTAGAAGAGGGAGGCCAGAGAGGGCCTCCGCTCCCGAGGACCCCCGGATACTGGATCCGGGGACACCCACGCTCCCTCCGCACAAGAGGAGGAGAAGGAGCTGGGAGGAGAAGGGGAGGAAGACAATTCCTCCCGAGCAGGAAAAAGGGCGGCGTCCGAAGACGTCGAGGAGGAGCCGCTTCGCCCATCCCTCAAGAGAGCACGCAGGTGGCCCTGTCCGACAATAGCTCGGCTACTGCCGAGGATTCCGAGGCCTCCGAAGAGGTTCCTCGGAGGATCCCTAGGGCCAAACCGCAGGCCCAAAGGTACGCATTTCTAGTATCCGCTCAAGTGTTTTCGGCCGAACTAAGCTTAATATTGATTGCTTTTTGCCTTTGACATCGCAGCCCGCTGCGCTACCTCCCCACCGACCGAGTCTCGGAGGGGGACTCTCCATCGGCCGCGCTGGCAGAGAGCGGGACCGAATCGCGCGCCTTGCCTCCCCCAATCGTCGAGGACGCCGAGTAGGTCCTGTCGAGGAGGACCCCTCCCATGCCGCACACAGGGGGAGGGGGCGACGTCATCATGACTGAGGCGAACGCCTCGGTTGCCGAAGACCAGGAGGGGAGGGCCCCTCTGGTTAACGAAGAGGAGGATCCCGGTCAATCCGAGCTCTCTCCGAGAGCGCCTCCGGAGTCGTCAAGGCATCCGGAGTTGGGCACTCCGGTCCTCGAGAGGGAAGAAACCGAAGTGCCCCCACCACCCCCGCCGGCCACAGAGTAGGTGTCGACGGGGTGGCCGGATGAGATGGAGGATGCTCTAAACAGCTCCTCTTTCGCCGAAGAACACCGTGCCCTTATGGGCGCGGTGTTGCAAAGTCCTCGGTCCGTGGATAGCGGACTAAATGAGGCTTTCAATGGCCTTCACACAGGCTTCAAGGTGAGCCAAGTAATGTTTTCCCTTCAAGAATTTCTTTTGTGCAAATGTATAGCCTCATACACAGTAGCCCCCGAGACTCTGGTTGGCTTGCTCAAAGCCGGTCAAAGGATCAAAAATCAATATCTCGGATACTAATGTGCGTAGAGTGATGCGCATGCGTCATCTTCGGCAGCAGCCGTCAATGCCAAGGAGTTGGCCGAGCTGAATCGGAAGCTCAAAAGCTCCGAGGACGACCTCATCCTGGTGAACAAGAGGTTCGACGAGACGCAAGGTAAGTCCGAACTGCAGTATTTACTAGAGCCGTTGCATGTTTGTTAAGTAAGGTTTAAAGTAGCCTAAACGGAATTAGTGGATATGACTCCAGCTACCGCCGCAGAGGTCGAGAACCTCAAGGCCGCGCTGAGGACGGCTCAGCTAGAAGCGGCGGAGCAGAGGTCGGCAGCCGAACAATCAGCTGCCGAACTGACAACGGTGAAAACCGCTAGTCAGAAGCACGAAGCCAAAGTGGCGGAAGTGCAACAAGAGCTCGCGGATGCCGTCACAAAGTGTGAGGCTCTCGAGCAGAAGAATAAAGAGCAGGCCGCCGAGCTAACCTCACTGGGGTCGGTGGCCAAGGAAGCGCGGACAGAGGCGCGCGGCTACCAGGAGGAACTCTGCCAAGTGAAGCTTATTGCGGATGGTAAGCCATATTTGCTGCAAAGTGTCTTTGGAGGTAACAGGTTCGCTTTGCTCACGCGGGTGTGGCGTTCCGCAGGCGCCTTTGCGGACCTTCCCGAGGAGTGTGGCTGATGCGGCGAGGTTCTTTACCGCCCAGGAGGGTCGGGCCGAACAAAGGCTGTTTTGGGCGCAATTCCAAGCGCCCGAACACCCTCCCCTCCTTAACAACCAGATGAAGCAGCTGATGGAGCTGCATCGGATGGCGGAGCCCGTGATGAAGGACCTCTGCGTCAAGCTGTGGCCTTCAGAGCCGCTGCCGAGCAGCTATTTTGGGTTGGTGCAGAGGCTATACGACGCCGTGCTCCGAATTGATGCTTGGAAGCGCTCCGCATGCATTGAAGGAGCTCGTATGGACTTCGGCAAGGCCATGGTGCACTGGCCGAAGATCAAGCCAGCCGAGATGGCCACCGGATCTCCGCCCCCTGGGAAGGAGCATAGGCGCCCCGAGCAATATTTTCCTGTCGTGATGGATGGTGCTCGGGCAATAGAGGCCCGGTGCTCGGAAGATGTAATTTATGAGTAGATTTACTTTCCTTGTAGCCAAGGAGTTGAAACTTTTGTTTGATGCTTATGCAAGTTGTTGGCTGTGAATATAGTGCCTGCTTATGTTAGTTTTGAGTCCTGTGTGGCCGTTTTTAAATTGAAAATTACCAGTCGTCGGCTTCAGCCCCCTTGTAGATATTGCATGGGGTGTTTTCTCGTAATACTTGAACCCTTAGCCGACGTCTCGGTGCCCGGAGGTGGTCGTATGTACGGAAAACCAGGCAATCAGACTATGCGGCTTTAGTGCTTTCACTTAGCCATAGGAGCTTGACTGCGGGGGCTGGTGACTAGCCCCCAGTGTGTGTGTGATATTCGGATGAGCCACAGTTGATACCATCATCACATGGCTTCTGTAACAGAGAACCCTTCGTTTAACACGGACTAACCTCCAACGATTTTTGGTTTGACACGAGTCATCGGATCGCCGACCAGTTCTCGCTTTATTGTGACAGTCAGTTTTCGGCTTTCTCCACTGAGGTACTTAACCAGGCTAGATAGAAGTACAATCGCAGTGGTTCTCCCTTTACCCTCTTAGCCGAACAGTGCAGAATGTAAGAGGGTAAACACAGGAGCCGGGCAACCCAACTATTGACCAAAGACGCAATTCAGAACTAATTCATATAGTGCAGATAAAATAAAAGTAGGTGCTGGGATAAAGTTTGAGGCAAGATTTATGTTCGAGCCCCCGGTCTATTAGCCGGTTACTAAAAAAGGGACATATCGTAATAGTTTACTTTGGCCTAAAATAGCGGAAAGGAATATGCAACGCGAATGACTGCACAATTACCAGAGAAAAAATGGTCTTTATTTCCTTTGAATATGTGACGTCCAACCGTACAAGCCAGACTGCCGAAGTAACTTTGATAGATACTTTTGAAGAAATAAATACGTTAGAGTAAAGGTTTACACAGGGCCTTCATGAGTGGTTTGACGTCCCTACTATGCCCTGCCACACGTCTGCGCCTTTGCTATTTAAGAAGCTTCCGTGTGAGCGAAGCTGTCGACTGTATGTTCGGCGGAAGTAGTAATGTTTGGCAGACGAGCCCTTGGGGAAGGGTTTTGAGAAGTTGCCGTGGTATATCAGTTTGACGTTGATCAGGCATTTGTTGGCCATTGCTCGGTCGAACCGAGCTCTCGGCCTTTGTTTCATGTGTCCCCACAACTGCCCATGGAATTTTGAGCACGAAATTGTGCACTCGAGGTACATATTTCGCGACTAGGTGGGCCGTGCTGTGGGGCGCGTACCCCTATTTGGGGTGAGCATGGGAGTGCTCCGGGACCGAGGCGATAGCTCGGGAGTGCTTGCGTGCGTCCAGTGTCTTGGCAGTAGACTGGGCTTGCGACGCCTCTTCGGCGGCTAGAGCCGCTGTGTGTTCCTCTGTTCAGAGCAAGCGCTCGGTATTACCGTTGATGGTAATAACGCCCTTTGGTCCTGGCATCTTGAGCTTCAGGTATGCATAGAGCGGGACGGCGTTGAAGCTGGCGAACGCAGTCCGGCCGAGGAGTGCGTGGTAACCGCTGCGGAAGGGGACAATATCGAACATCAAGTCCTCGCTGCGGAAGTTATCGGGCGAGCCGAAGACAACTTCCAATGTCACGGATCCCGAGCAGTGTGCCTCGACACCTGGGATTACACCTTTAAAGGTGGTGTTGCTGGGTTTGATCCTTGACGGGTCGATCCCCATTTTCCTCACTGTATCCGAGTAACTTAGATTGAGGCTGCTACCTCCGTCCATAAGGACTCTGGTGAGGTGAAATCCGTCCACGATTGGGTCGAGCACCAGGGCCGCTGTTCCTCCATGGCGTATACTGGTCGGATGGTCTCGACGGTCAGAAGTGATCGGGCAGCCCGACCACGGGTTGAATTTCGGGGCTACCGGCTCTACGGCGTAGACATCCCGAAGAGCGCGTTTCCGCTCCTTCTTCGGTATATACGTGACGTAGATCATGTTCACGGTTTTGACCTGCGAAGGGAACTGCTTTTGACCTCCGTTGTTCGGTCCGCGAGGTTCGTTGTCATCCTCGCTGCGGGGGCCCTTGCCCTGTTCTTCGGCTGTGACCTTGCCGGCATGTTTGATTACCCAACAGTTACAGTTGGTATGGTTGGCGGGCTTATCCGGGGTGTCGTGAATCTGACAGGTCCTATCTAATATTCCATCCAGCGCAGACGGGCCGTCCCGGTTCCCTTTAGAGGGTTTTTTCCATGGTTGCAATTTTGAGCCGCTGAATCCGACGTTTACTGCTGCGTCATCGGCTTCACCGCCATTGTTTGAGTGCCGGCGCTTATTGTTTTTATTGCGCCGGGGTTTCCCATTTCCGTCCCTGGGCTCTGAAGTGCCGGGGTCTTTGGGGTGGTTGCTTCGACGAGCTAACTAGCTATCCTCACCCGCGCAAAAGCAGGTCATTAGGGAGGTAAGGGCCGACATTGTTCTCGGCTTGTCCTGGCCGAGCTGGTGGGCGAGCCACTCGTCCCGGATTCTGTGTTTGAATGCCGCAATCGCTTCGGCATCCGGACAGTCGACGATCTGGTTCTTCTTGGTCAGGAACTGGTTCCAGAATTGCCGGGCTAACTCCCCGGGCTGCTGGATGACACGGCTTAGGTCATCGGCGTCCGGTGGCTGAACATAGGTGCCTTGAAAGTTAGCTCGGAATGCATCCTCGAGCTCCTACCAGCTCCGGATGGAGTTTTCGGGTAGGCTGTTCAGCCAATGCCTTGCCGGTCCCTTGAGTTTCAATGGTAAGTACTTAATGGCATGGAGATCATCTCCTCGGGCCATATGAATGTGGAGAAGGAAATCTTCAATCCACACGGCTGGGTCGGTTGTCCCATCATAGGATTCTATATTGACGGGTTTGAACCCCTCGGGGAACTGATGCTGCATCACCTCATCGGTGAGACACATTGGGTGTGCGGCGCCCCTGGCCCGGGCCACATCGTGCCGAAGATCGGTTGTCATCCGGGCACGGTGCTGCTCCCGAGCTCTGTCGTTCCTATCGCGCCAGGCTTAGTATCCGTCCCGTCCAGCGGGAGCGTATCCTGTGGATCCATAGATGGATCTGGACTGGATCCCGCGGGTGTTCAAGTCGCGGCGCAGATCGTATCGGTCGTCCGGTTGAACCGGGTCCTTGCCTGCTCAGTGAGGAGGCGCGGGTGGGTATTCGGCTTCCCCGGCCGTCCTATCCCGTCCTCAAGGGGGGACGGGTGGGAGTTCGGTTTCCACAGCCAGCCTATCCCGTCCCCGAGGGGGGCGGTCAGGCTGGCTTGCGTAAGTTCGTCTAGGAGGCATGGGCTCAAGGGCCTCATCCTCAAAATCTGGGAGTAGGCACCGCCATGGGTAACTCTTGTATTGATCCTGACGTTGATCGTCAAGGCCCTCTTTAGCAGCTAAGACCATCGTCCATCTGTCGTTGAGCGTATTTTGTTCCGCTTTTAACTGTTGTTGCTTCCTCTTCAAGCTTCGGGCGGTGGCAATGAGTTGCCGTTTGAATTTCTCTTGCTCAGGGGGTCCTCTGGGTCTCGAGGTCCTTGCTATCCTCGGAATCCTCGGAAGGGAGGTAATTGCTATCCTCGGAATCCTCGAGGTCCTCGGGGTCACCCTGGTCTTCATGCCCTTCAGGGGCATCGTGGTGCTGCTCGGGGGTGTTGTCGCCTAGCTCCCCCATGTTATCCGGAGTGTCGTTCTCTCCGGTGCCGTTTGTGTCTGTGTTGTTTTCCTTGCCCTTTCCTCGCCCTCTGGCTCACCGTCGTCGGCGTTTGGGCGGTTCCTCGGCTGGGCCGTCGGCGTCCTTCATAGTCGTGTTGCCGTCCTTCTTGGGGGTATCGACCATGTAAATGTCGTAGGTGGAGGTGGCGGTCCACTTTCCGGTGTTGGAAGTGGCAAGGGAAGGAGCCGTATAGGGCAGGACGTCGATATCTTCGTCCATGTCGTCAGCCTCCTCGGAGGCGTAGTCCAGCATGTCGGTTAAGTCTTCGACAGTGGCTACCAAGTGGGTGGTGGGTGGGACGTAAAATTACCCGCGGCTGGCCTCCTGTCCGACCTGCTCCTGGTCCGAGGATGGGCCATCCGCGATATTCATCCTCTGGATCCAATTTAACATCTCGCTTAAAAACGAGGGGTCAACCGGATTCACGTTCGGGCATCCGTCGGAGTTGAGCTCCGGCGCGCCAATACCGTGAATGTGTTTGGCCAAGGGAGACCCTTGGTTTTCTGGCGCTGGGGTTGGATCTGAACTCAAGGCCAGATCCGAACTAAGGCCCGGCCCGGGGACAGGGACGGGGAGGGAATCCGAGGTCGAGGCCTCGGGATTGGTGGGATCCTCGGGTAAAGCCGAGAACCCAGTAAATACGATATCGCCTCGAGCATCGGCAATGTACTCAAGGCTGCCGAACTTGATTTCCTGCTCAAGGGCGAAGCTGCCGACCCGGTCAAGGTGACCGGTCGGATCGGCGTGCAGCACAGTGTTGCCGAACGCGAAGAGTTGTCCGGGGACGAAGATGTCCCCGCTGCGGATTCCATCACTGATGAGAAGGCGAGCCATCGATCCTTGGCGACCCACGACGGAACTCTCAATGAAAGCACCAACGTTGGTACCAAAACCGGCAGATCTCGGGTAGGGGATCCGAACTGTGGATCTAGGAATCAATGGGTAACAGAGAACGTAGAGACGGTGATTTACCCAGGTTTGGGCCCTCTCGAGGAGGTAATACCCTACGTCCTGCTAGATTGTATTGATGTGATTGTATGAAGGTTACAGAGTTGATCTACCTCGAGATCGGATGGGCTAAACCCTAGGCAATGATGATATGATGATCCTCTACGGACTAAGCCCTCTGGTTTATATAGACACCAGAGGGCCCTAGGGTTACATATGGTCGGTTACCATCAGGGGATAAACATGTCGGTCACGCCAATTATTCCTTGGAGGAGACGCCAAGTCTTCGGAGGTTTCCTTCTGATACACGTGGTCGCCCACAATCTGGCCTTCCATCGACGAGTAGAGAGCGGCCCACCAGCCCGGCCTACGAGAGATAGACCGGCAGCCTGAGTACCCCCTAGTCCGTGACACCCTCAGAGGGTAGGATAAAAGATGTCATGCAAGTTCTTATTATAATCATGTATGACTATATACGGAATACATGCCTACATTACATTGATGAATTGGAGCTATTGTGCATCGCTCTAGGTTGTGACTGTTATATGATGAAGGTCATCCAACATAATTATCCATCACTGATCCAATGCCTACGCTTTTCGCATATTGATCTTTGCTAAGTTACTTTCGTTGTTGCTGCTGTTACACTCACTACAAAGCTGCTACTGTTACTGTTTATGTTCCTATTGCTACTTTTACTACTGTGCTACTAAACACTTTGCTGCAGATATTTAGTTCTCTAGGTGTGGTTGAATTGACAACTCAACTGCTAATACTCGCAAATATTCTTTCGCTCCCCTTATGTCGAATTAATAAATTTGGGTGAAATACAACCCTCGAGGACTGTCGCGATCCCCTATACTTGTGGGTTATCAAGACCTTTTTCTGTCGCTGTTGCCGGGGAGCATAGCCCTATTTGTTGATTCACTTGGGAATCATACCTATTGATCACTATGAAGAATCTGAAAGACGCTAAGACCAAGATTGTAGCTCTAAGATGAGGGGAGGTAAGGAACTGCCATCACACTCTGCACTTGATTCACCTTCTATTTTGAGTAGGCTTGTGACATGGCCACCTGGTATTCATTCTGATATGTCGCAAGTAATTGATGATACTACTTCTTCTATGAATGATACTTACGATGATGCTAGTACTATGCTTGACAATACTGTGCCACTAGGTGAATTTCTTGAAGAACAAATTGCTAAAGCTAAAGAAATTGAGAATGCTGAAACTATTGAAACTGATGAAAATTATGATTCACCTATTATGCCTAGCTCTCCTACTAGAGTTGAAATGCCTAAGATACCTGATGGTTATGTTATTGACGGAGAGACAACTAGGGAAATTCTTGCTTGTAATGATAGAGATGATGTTAGAAAATTGCTGGTTAAATTAAAAGAAAAGTCTATGATAGAGAGAATGAAATATGATCCCAAGTTTGCTACCTCTCCTATCTTTGTACCGATAAGGATTATGAATTCTCTGTCGATCCTGAGTTAATTACTTTGGTTGAATCTGATCCATTTCATGGTTATGAAACTGAAACTATTGTGGCACACCTTACTAAATTGAACGATATAGCCACCCTATTTGCTCATGAGGAAAAAATTCATTACTATTACATTCTTAAGTTGTTTCCTTTCTCATTAAAGGGTGATGCTAAGAAATGGTTTAATACTCTTGCTCCTGGTTGTGTGCGGAGCCCCCAGGATATGATATATTACTTCTCTGAAAAATATTTTCCTGCTCATAAGGAACAAGCTGCCTTACAGGAAATATTTAATTTTGTGCAAATTGAAGAAGAGAATCTCCCTCAAGCTTGGGGGAGGCTTCTCCAATTACTTAATGCTTTGCCTGATCATCCTCTAAAGAAAAATGAAATACTTGATATCTTTTATAATAGACTAACCGATGCTTCTAGGGACTACTTAGATAGTTGTGCTGGTTGTGTTTTTAGGGGACGAACTGTTGGACAAGCTGAAGAACTCTTGAATAATATATTAAAGAATGCCAATGATTGGACACTTCCTGAACCACCGCCAAAACCAACTCCAAAGAAGAGAGGTATTCTATTCCTCAGTCCTGAAGATATGCAAGAGGTAAAGAAATCTATGAAAGAAAAAGGTATTAAATCTGAAGATGTTAAGAATTTACCACCTATTGAAGAAATACATGGGCTCGACATCCTGACATAGGTAGTAGAGGTAAATTCTCTTATTAGATTTGATGAAGATGATATTCTGTATAATAAATCTACTAGTAAATGTCTTTATGAGTTTGATAATTATATCATTAAGCAAGACCACTTTAATATGTATGTTAGCAATCAATTAAAACGCAATGCTTTCATGATAGATTGGTGGGGTGATTTAATGTTTAGAATTGCAAATGATGTTAAAGGCCTAAGTAAACATGCTTCTATGGTTCATACTCAGTTAGAACAAATTGCTAAGTCCCAAAATGATTTGCTTAATGATATGAATAATAAAATGAACGATCATGGTGTTAGAGTTGTTACTAAAGGAGGTAGAATGACTCAGGAGCCTCTGTATCCTGAAGGTCATCCTAAAAGAATTGAGCAAGATTCTCAGAGAATCAATATTGATGTGCCTAGCCCATCTAAGAAGAGAAAGAAAAAGAAAAATGATAGGACTTTGCATGCTTCTAGTGAACCTGAGATAGAAAAACCTCCTGAGACTCATAATGATGTTTCTATTTCTGATGCTGAGGCACAATCTGGTAATGAACACCCACTTAATGATAATGATAATGATTTCCATGTTGATGCTCAACGAGATAATGATGTAGAAATAGAACCTGCTGTCGATCTTAATAACCCACCTCCTAAGAATAAAAGATATTATAAAAGTGATTTCGTTGCTAGAAAACATGGGAATGAAAGAGAACCATGGGTTCAAAAACCTATGCCTTTCCCTACTAAACCACCTAGAAATAAAGATGAGGAAAACTTTGAGCGCTTTGTTGAAATGCTTACACCTGTGTTTTTGCGCACTCGCTTGATTGATATTTTGAAAATGCCTCCATATGCTAAATATATGAAAGATATTGTCACTAATAAAAGAAAGATATCTGAGGCTGAAATTTCTACCATGCTTGCAAATTATTCTTTTAAGGGTGGAGTGCCTAAAAAGTTAGGAGATCCGGGAATACCTTGTGGCACCCCGGCTCAGAGTCACCGGAGTACCCCATATTCCAGCCCAGAGATCAAGACTTCTGGAATACGGCACTGCTTGGCATAGAACAAATCAGCTCTTTATTAATAATAGTCGGAGTACAAGGGTTACAAAGGGTTTACAAAAGGTTACAATGATGCTACTCTGGTTAAGGTGGCTCTATGCTAGCAGCGGCATGACCTATAATAGCAGAACCATGACGGCGAAGATGGGCTCCACTCCGCAAGGACTCTGGCTGGGACACATCCTAACTCGCAACTCAGAATCCTCGGCTATGCAATCAAGTCAGCACCTGCAAACTGGCATGACACGCCAGGTGAGTACTTTGAATGTACTCGCAAGCTCACAACAAACAAAAGCATTAAGGCACAACAAACAATCAGAGCAACCATGATTATGTCAGATGTAAATGTTACTAAAAGGGTGGAAGAAAATAATACCATGCCATTACTAAACTCTCCGCAGTAGTCACCCTTACTAAAGTCACTGAGACCACAATGCTCCTAGCTACTCGGGTGAACCATTAATTCTGGTAACCATCTCATAGTTACCCCCAAGAACATCCGACGATCCTTCCTGCGATCGCCTACAGTCATCACCCACGGCCTTCCGCCGAGCAGTCCTCTTACCATGCTGAGACGGGTTCTTCCATCATTATCAAGTCATTCCATCATAGGTGTTGATCAGATAGTGTGACTTAGTACGAACTGTG
Organism: Elymus sibiricus; assembly: GCA_039707655.1. Classification (NCBI taxonomy): domain Eukaryota; kingdom Viridiplantae; phylum Streptophyta; class Magnoliopsida; order Poales; family Poaceae; genus Elymus; species Elymus sibiricus. The sequence continues at coordinate 288,242,065 of CM077676.1, forward strand.
TCCAATACCATGGACGCGGCTATTTGAATAGATTCTTACACTCTGCAGAGGTTGCGCACGTTACCCACACCATGGAGCTCCTGGTCCCGTACCGCGATACACTTCCCTTCCGGGTGGACCGGTGCTGCTCCAACGAAACTTGCCTAACCCGTGACTCCTCCACCGTACCACCGACAATCACTCCCCCTGCCGGGTCATGCCCTGGGTGGCCCCTGTGTCACTTCTGACACCTGCCACCGTCGTGGCCAAACAAACTGTCCCAAACGGGGACCTGAGCTCAATAAACAAACTGGGCTCACGAGGTTATCGTCGTCTACCTGATCAGGGCAGCACGCACGCATAACCTCCCCTCTTTGGTGGTACCGATAAAAGAGCACGCGGTTAGACCAAGCCAAGGCCGTCCCATTCTGGCAGATGTGGCTACAATGGAAAGTTCGGTTCAGTGGCACTTGATCAACAATGAAGGAATTTATCCCCAAGCAACTATAGTCATTACTGACACTCCGGTATTACAGTGATCCAAGTTACAACAATAATTAACTAGAAATCCAACGAGCAATATGATCAACTACCACTACTGATCCCATACATGAGGTACCAGATGGAATCACAAAATAATCATAGACGGTAATCTCTTAATCCAACCATGTCATATCATCATCAAACTTGAAATCTACTGATGACTACAATCTCATCATTAACATGACAGTAGCCTACCCAAGATTTTCAAAGTGTTGCATGAATTAACTTATTTACAAATAAATCATATTTAACATTACAATAATTATTTAAACCATGATATTGCAATGCAATTATGCAAATGAGAGTTGTGGCTTGCCTTGCACCAAAGGAGTGTGGGAGTACTCCTAGCCTTCACCAATAACTCAAACCAATCTGAAAAACATTTTTGAAAACATTTTCAAATATCACATAAAGAATTTTCCTATGACCAGAAATTCTAGGCAGTAGAGAAAAATACCAAAAATTACCAGAAAATAGAGGAGCTCATAAGAAATATAATGCAAAAAGAATGAACTCATTTGGACTTATGGTTTAAAACTTATTGATGGTCAAAGTTGGGTCAAACTTCTGGGATTATTTGAATTTAAACAGAAATCAGAAAATACCAGAAGCGGCCACGTCGAAGGCGTAGAACCGAAGTGCTCCTCCACTTGCGTACCACTTCGGGCACGAGGAGAGACACTGACAGGTGGAGCCCCTTGTCAGTTTTAAATAGAGAGGGCAAGGGAATAGGAGACGGCGGCTCACCGGCGATGGTTGGCCGGCGTGGAGGCTGCGGCGGCGCCGGGAGATGGCCAGGATGGATCGAGCACACAACGGTGAGCACGCCCGTACCCGCAGCTCGTCGGGAGGTGGCCGGACGGTGTCGGCCCCTTCTTCTCAGGGGGCGACCAGCTACGGGCATCGGCGGATCCGGCGACTCCGGTGAGTACTCGGGCAGAGGAGTGGTTGGGGAGAGCCAGTGGAGTGCCACAAGCTCGGGGATGGGCTTGGTTGAGGCTGGAGTGGACGGAGATGAGCTGGAGAAGCTGGGGCAGAGCGGCGGTGCACCTTGCCGGAGATGGAGAAGGAGAGCTCTCCGGCTTGCTCCGGTGCTGCAAGGCGACGATTAGGAGATGGAGAGCTCGAGTGGTGAGGAGAGACGGGGCGGGAAGCTCCTTTTATAGCCGGGCGAGGCCGTGGTGGCCAGATGCCACCACGGTTGCGCTGGCACGGCGAGGACGGCTAGCTGGCGGCTGCGCTGGCCGTTGCGGCGTGGGCTGGAGTGGACTTGAGCGCGCAGGAGTGACGGGACGTGAGCGGAGCCATTAAAAGTGTGCGGACACGGCGGCGACCGCAGCGCCCTGTTCGGTCCGTGCGTGAACTTGGCCGTGTGTGGCGGCGAGCTTCACCGAAGCTGGGAGAGAGTTCTGGAGAGGGTACGTGGGTGCAGGCGACGTCGTCAGCATGCCAGGACAAGGAGGGGTAGCACGAGGTGGCCGGAACGGTCGTGTCCGGCGCGTTCGGCGTGCAGAGCATGACTTTGGCTCGGGCAGATGCGTGGTCACCGCATGCATTGGTGCACGAGGTGTGCTCTAGCCCGAACGGTCATGTCTACGCGGTAGTCCCTTCATCCAGTGATCTCCCTGTGCCCTTGGTTTGACAAGAGATGGCCTGGACTGCTGGCTAGCTTCTAGACAAGTTTCTGATCAGAAACTTGGGTAGCAAGCTGAGGAGAAATGGCTAGGGTTTTGAGAGAGGGGGTTTTTCACACTGACTTGTGGTAAGAAGGTGCCCACTCTGGACAAATTTCAGGCCAAATGGATGAGCTTTGGATATAGTTGCTTCACAACTACTCCTCTGGTCCAGAAACTTGCTGAGGAAGATGCACTCATATGGTTGGGTTTCTGGAGTTGAAACTTGGTATATGTGAGTGATTTGGTGTTGCCAAGATGCCATAAAATTTTTATAGCATTTGGACAAGCATAGGTGGTACCTCCTTCACAAAGCTTTCTTCTGGACAGAAACTTGGAGGAATTTTATAGAGAAAATGGCTGAATGAAATGGGCCAAAATTTGGTGGAGACTGATCATATGGGTAAGAGAATGTCCTGGATTAATTTGAGAATTTTTGGAGCAATATAAAATTTAGTTGCTTCACAAACTGAAATTATGACCAGAAACAAAGATTGGATGTTGTGCTCACCATGAGTATGGAATCCTGACTATTTTCACATACCCAAGGTTCACATGGTCCAAAGATTTATGAGAATTTTTCCTGGAATTTTTGGAAGGACAGAAATATAGGTTGCTTAACAACCTAGAGCTCAAAGGGTTATTCCTTTAATGAAAAAGGAATATTTAATTGGAAAAAAATTGAGATTGGGCAAGAATGGAAATGACATGACTTGGGAGAAGTTTTTGGAAGCTTAGGTTCACTTGGGAAAGAAAATCAAAAATATTCCCAAGTTATAAGTCCATGGAGCCATTCAAAGCAAAATCCAAACTAAATTCCAAATAAAATTCAAATGGGTTTTTGAAAGAAAGGTTGGCAAAAACCAGGGTGTCACATACCTACTATACCATGCTCCATTAAAAGAAGTTGTGTCAAAACTGCTTTATGTGATTTAGGAGCCGGTGTCAGTGTTATGCCTTTCTCTTTATATAGAAGACTTGATTAGAATAAGTTGACACCTACTTTAATATCTTTGTAAATGGTTGATAAATCAACTGCTATACCTATTGGAATCTGCGAGGATGTGCCCGTTGTTGTTGCAAATGTTACTATCTTAACATACTTTGTTATACTTGACATGCGTGAGGACGACAAAATGTCAATTATCCTCGGAAGACCCTTTCTGAATACTGCAGGGGCTGTCATTGATTGCAACAAAAGCAAAGTCGCTTTTCACGACAATGGTAATGTGCATACGGTTTATTTTCCGAAGAAACAAAGTTCGGTGAATGGTATTAACTATATTGAAAAAAGTTTCGACAATCACTATTGGAGGATTTAAATTTCCTCTTCCCGCCGTCAAAAAGAAATATGAAATTCTTATTGTTGGGGAGATGCATATCCCCGTTGAGGTAACTTAGTGTTATACGGAAGTTCTTCGGTTTCATGTTACTCAGAAATAGTTTGTTAATAAGACTTGATCAACCTTATTAATGGATTCTTCTTGAGGGGCATGTGGTCGATGAAATTAGTAAGCACAACTTTCTGTAATCATAGTTTGCTCTTTGTTATTCATAGTTTAATAAAGTAAAATGCCATGATTGTTCTGTTTTCTGAATTATCCGTGCAATAAAAAAATGACCCAAAAATAAAAGTGCTCAGAATGCTGTGAAATTTTAACATGATTTTTTCTGGAATATTTAAGAATTTTTGGCACTGAAAACAACCCAGGGATGTGCCCCTGTTGCTCACAAGGCAACAGGGCGTGACCCCCCCAGGGGGCGCACCAAGATGCCCTGTGGCTCCCACAGGGACCCACTCACTTACCTCTTCAGCCCACTTCATCTCCTACCTCCAGAAAAAAAATCATGGTAGCTCTCTCTCTCGTGTTCTTGCTCCCAAACCTGAGATCTTCGATCTCTTGGCTCGGATCTCTGTTTCCAAAACTGTTTTGGGGGATTGCTCCTTGGTATGTGACTCCTCCATTGCTCCAATTAGTTTTTGCTCTAGTGGATTATATTTTACATAAATTGCTGCTATTGGTGCTACTGAAAATGAGCTTGCATGTTGAATTCTTTGAGTTCTAAGTAGTTTGAATGCTTGATATAGCCTCTATGCACTTGTATGAGTAGTAGCTATCAATCTTGCGAAGTTTTGGTGACATTATTTTGTGGCCCAAATTTTTTTAGAAATTTTCTCTTCGGAAAATGAACCTCTTTAGGAGTTCTTCAAGGAGGAGGTCCTTTGAAGCATCGTCGAGCGAAAGCTCGGCAGGCCAATCATACGTTGAACCAAGGGCAAGTTCGGTGCGAGTTGCTGAAGCAAAATCTTGTCGATGGCTGTGCAACGAGTTCATGATAGGTGCAGGTATTAAGGAGGAATTTGATCAATATATTCAAAACACCGAGCTCTCTGCCTTCATCGCAGATAAGCCTCCGCTGCACTATAACCTTACCCATTCATTCACTGAAAAGTTTGTGTATCACTCTCGTAATTCTAGAGTTTTATTTCATCTCTATGATAGATCCTATGGTATGTCTCTTGAAGAGCTTTGTGATGCATGCAAAATTCCATTTTGGGGTTCGCTTAATGAACCACAGCAATCTGATTATGAAATGTTTCTCAATAGTTTGTGCCATGGTGAGGATAGGGGGGTTACGCAAGCTAGGATAAAAAAGCATTCACTTTCCCTCTATTAGGTACTTTGCACTTTTTAATGGGAAATGCATTGTTGGTACACAAGACTGTAGTGCACTTTGTGCTCCCGACCTGAGCCTTATTCATGCTGCCTTAACGGGTAACAAACATTATAACCTTGGGGCCATTGTTGCACATAGGCTGCATCGCAACGCGGGCAATGGTGATTTGTATGGAGGAATTTATGCCTCCCGCGTAGCTGCGAGGCTAGGGGTCTCACCCAGACCCAATGATCCTCTATTACCTGATAGATATCTAAATTGTGAGACGATGCAGCGCCATGAGTTTATTAAGCACAACACTCACAGATATGACTATAACTTGATATTCGATAAATATCGTTCTATGTCTGTTATTTTGCCTGCTCCTGTCCTCTTTGATTTCTAGAGCAAACAAAGATGTTTTCTTCATGAGAATGAGGTACACGAGTATAACGTGGCAGTTGAGGCTACCCTTCTCGCTGAGGAGGCGGCACAGAACGCCCCCATGAGCTACCACTTCAATTATTATCCTGGTCATCCATGGCACTAGACCAAGTTAGGCCAAAAGCCTAAGCTTGGGGGAGTACGTCTTTCTCACCGACATTACATTCATGTTCACACATTCATTCCAGTTGTCGGTGTTCATCCTTTTTCATTGTATATCCATGATCATTTTATTTTCACTTTCTTCTTATGTGTTTGAAAAACTTTGAAAATCCAAAAATATTTCTCGCTTCTTTTCGTTTTTTATTTCTTAGTTAGTTAGTTGGTAGTATTAAAAGAAAACGCAAAAAGATTTCTCGTTTCTTCTTTTCTTGTTTGTAGGGAGTTCTCCCGTGTAAATAGTTTTTCTCGCTTTTTGTTTTTCTTCTTTAATTTGCTTTCTCCAGAAAAACTAAAAACTTCAAAAATATTTCGGCGTGTTTCTCCGAATTCCTTTTCTTTTTGTTGAGTAGTTGTAGGGAGAAGACCACGATGAAAATGTTGAGTGGCTCTCATATGCTTTGTGGTTGATCTAACAAAGAGCCAATATTACCTTGTCTTCTCCCTTGAATAAATTGATTGCAGATTCCAGCTTAGTCCATGGCACTCTTGCACTATTATTATTTTCACATCATTCAGTCATGCAACTGAAAGGCAATAATGACGATGATTTGATGAAGTGAATGTGGCAAGGGAAAGCTGCTATTGAACTCTTTTTGTTTTTGTCTTTGTAAATATATTTAACTCAGTATCCATGATTCAGCATATTATGAGTAAACATGTTTGTGATCACAATTAGAGATTATAGTTGCTCATGCCATGCTTATGTAGTTAGGAGTGGATAATGATTTATCTTGGATGTCAACATGCGTTAAAATGGTGATGATATAGTATGTTAGTATGGAATCCTCCTCTGAATGTTTCAAGTGGCTTGACTTGGCACATGTTCACGCATGTAGTTGATTCAAAACCAATGCAGCCTTCACTATATTTATGTTCAAGGTGTTTATATCCTACTCATGCTAGTATTCAATGTTAATTATTCTCAATGCATGATTATGACCATTTTCGCTCTCTAGTTGGTCGCTTCTCAATCTATTTGCTAGACTTCGCCTGTACTAAGCGGTAATACTACTTGTGCATCCACAATCCTTATACCAAAGTTGTTCCAGATGAGTCCACCGTATCTACCTATATGCGGTATTACTCTGCCGTTCCAAGTAAATTTGCATGTGCCAGCTCCAATTATTCAAATAAACATATGTTTTGTGTGCCTGTATAGCTCATGGAGCGACAGGGGTTGATTAGTATCTTCCATGCTAAGCGGGTTATTCTCAAGATGAGTGTTTATTCACTTGTCATTGCATGAGAGAGGCTGGTAATTGGGATGCCCAGTCCTATAATCAAAATAAAGGAAAATATAATAAAACAAAATCCCCCAGAAATTTGATCGTTTGGAGGGCAGACGTGAATTCGGCTAGCCATGGCTTGTGTTGGTAATGTGGAGGGGGAGTAAACTTTACCTTTCCGCTTGGGACTGCCGATAATGTGTTTATCATGGAAGATATTGAAAATCCTCAGTCTCTCCTTCCCTCTGCGAAGGGCCTATCCATTTACTTTTATGTTATTTTACTTTTATTGTTGAGTCCCACCTTCTAATTTTATGCACCAATCCTGAGAGCACTATTGTCATTCTTATCCACTGGGTATAGTTAGTGTGGGTTAAATCATGACTGGATCTCTTCTACCCTGAATTACAATGTTTAGTCGCTGCTTGAACTTTGGAGGTGCTCTGCATTTATGTTTTGCGGTCTCAGAAAGGGCTAGCGAGATACCATGTTATCATATTATTTCATGATTGTTTTGACAAAATGTTGGTGACGGTGTCCTGGACCAGGGGGTACCAACCTAGATGGCCCATAGTCCTCAGTCTTGGCTCGAAGACCCTGTTCTCATCCACATGGACTCCGGGAGCTGTGACGTGATCAAGACGGTCTCTGCCAAAGACTTGGAGTGTACCCCAAGACATCTCCTGCCGCCTCCATACGCATCCCTAGATACCGCCTATGTAACCCTAGATGCCCCAGCCTGGCGTGTATATAAGCCAGAGGGTTTAGCCTGTAGAGGACACGGAATCACAATTACCATCTAGCTAGCTCTAGGGTTAGGTTCCTCCTGACGATCTCGAGGTAGATCAAGCTTGTACTCGACACTTCTTCATCAATATAAACAAGAGCAGGACGTAGGGTTTTACCTCCATAGAGAGGGCCCGAACCTGGGTAAACATCGTCTCCTTTGTTCCTGTTACCATCAATCCGAGATCCACAGCTCGGGACCCCCTACCCTGAGGTCAGCCGGTTTTCACACCGACACTGGTGCTTTCATTGAGAGTTCCGTTGTGAGATCGGCAAAGGATCAATGGCTCACCTGCAGATCAACTATGGCTCTGGCTACGGGGACATCTTCGTCCCTGGCCAGTTATTCGTTTTCGGCAGCATGGCTTTTTGCGCTGACTCCTCAGGCCATATGGCTTCCGTTGAGAATTATGCTCCAGATCACGTCATAACTTTCGGAGGCCTGGAGTACACCACGGATTCACGTGGAGAGCATGTCCTTACCGGTTGGACGCCGGGCTGGATTGAGGGCTTAGCGGACATCGGGGGCTCGGCCCCGGAACCGACCTCCTTCGAGGACGTCGGATCAAATCCCTTACCCCTAGAGGCCTCTGCGGAGGGATCGACTACCTCCACCACGGACAGCCTCATCCGGGCATCAAGCCACGACTCTGCTCCGAGCGCCACTTCGGATACTACGTCGGATCTAGAGCCAGCTCGGGTCACGGATCCGGGATCAACCTCGGCCCCGCACTAGGCTAATGACGCGTCAGGCGATCTACCAAGCGTGCTTCAAGTCAGCCCGGCTTATAGCCAGGCCATGGATCCCGAAGAGCTATCCCACCTAAATGAGATGCTGGATCGCATTCAAAGCTTATCAATCTCCAATAGCCATACTTCGGTCTACGGGAAGATCGGACTTAAAGCCGATGATCGGGAAATTTTTATACCACCCACCACCCATCTAGTCGCCACGGTCGATGATTTAACCGACGTGTTGGATTATGATGAAGCCACCGACATGGATGAAGATATCGACAGCCCCACAGAAACCACCACGCCGCCAGTCAACACCGGCAAGTGGACTGCAACCTCCACCTATGACGTATACAAGGTGGATACTTTGAAACCTCCATCAAGACGCCAGCGAAGGCGCGGACGAGGTGCCAATGGGGACCCTAGCGGGCATGACGCCGCTGCTACCAACACCGGGGCAGTGGCAGATGACGCCGATGACCGGGGAGAGAATTTACAAGCCTCCCCAGACTGGCCGCATAGCCCCGCGGGAATCCCCGAGGACGAGGACCCCGATGACCTCTTCGAAGGGGCCGATGACAATTACTTCCCTCAGTCCGAAGAGGACGAAAGCCTGGGCACCGAGGAGTTTATAGTCCCTGAAGACCCCTTCGAGCAGGAGCGGTTCTGGCGCCGCCTCGTAGCCACCGCCCAAAGCATGAAATGAAAGCAGCAGCAGTTGCAAGCCAACCAAGCCGTGTTGATTGATAAGTGGGTCGAGATACTCTCGGCCGAGCAAGACCTCGAGGACCGACTCCGGAGTGCACCGAAATCTTACCCGCGCAGGCATTTGCTGCCCGAATTCGACGAAGAACTAGCCGACGATGTGCTTTTAACACGCGGACAGGATGATGAACCTGACCGCCCCCCTAGAGGGCACGACAAGACGACACGGGAAAATCTACGGACCCAAACAACCACTCGCCACTACGACAAGAGTCCCATCGATTACACCGATCCATACGATGCAAGACGCCAGATAGAGGCAAATCGGGCACCGCCTTGGTCCATATACGGGTTAAGAGAATGTGCACCAGCCGGGCTCGATGGCTATGATGCCTGGATGGACAGGAACGGCCGAGCTTGGGAACAAGCCTATACACGGATTACCCCCGAAGACCAACGTGAGACTGCTCAGTTCCGAGGTCCCGCCCACCCGATCTGTTTTACAGATAGGCTAATGGAACATCAGTTCCCTGATGGATTTAAGCCCATCAACGTCGAACCGGATGATGGTACTACTGACCCAGTGGTGTGGATCGAAGATTTTCTTCTCCACATGCACATGGCGCATGGAGATGACCTCCACGCCATCAAATATCTGTCGCTCAAATTAACGGGGCCGGTGAGGCACTGGCTTAAAGATACGTCTCCAACGTATCTATAATTTATGAAGTATCCATGCCATGTTTATTATAGTTTTGTATTATTTTGGTGCACTTTTATATGGCTTTTATATGATTTTTATGGACTAACATATTGACCTAGTGCCCAGTGCCAGTTGTTGTTTTCTGCTTGTTTTTGGTTTTCCAGAAAATCCATATCAAATGAAGTCCAAATGCAGCGAAACTTTTTGATGAGTTTTTCTGGAAGGAAACGGACCCAGGAAGCTTCGAGGAAGCAATAGGAGAGCCACAGGGGCCCCACGAGCCACCTGGGCGCCCCTGCCCCCCTAGGCATGTGCCCTGGTACCTCGTGGGCCCCCTGTGACACCTCTTTGCGTGATTCCAACGCTGAAAAATCATATATATTTATAAACCCCCGAAAGTTAACCTAGATGAGTTTTTACGCCGCCGCAAGCCTCTGTACCTCCACGATCTCATCTACAGCCCATTTCCGGCACCCTGCTGGAAGGGGGAATCATCACCGGAGGCCATCTTCATCATCCCGGTGGTCTCCACGACGAGGAGGGAGTAGTTCACCCTCGGGGCTGAGGGTTTGTACCAGTAGCTATGTGTTTGATCTCTCTCTCTCTCTCATGTTCTTGATTTGCCACGATCTTGATGTATCGCGAGCTTTGTTAATATAGTTGGATCATATGGTGTTTCTTCCCTCTCTATCCTTGTTGTGATGAATCGAATCTTTTCCCTTTGAGGTTTCGTTATTGTCGAATTGAATATTTCAGATTTGAGAACACTTGATGTATGTCTTGCATATGAATACCCGTGGTGACAATGGGGTATTATATTGATTCACTTGATATATGTTTTGGCACTCAACTCGCGGATTCCCTAGGTGACATTGGGGTAATCTATGCATAGGGGTTGATGCATGTTTTCATTATCTTTTCTACGATAGAAACTTTTTGGTGCTCCTTGAAGTCCTTTGTGTGGATTGAATATTATGATTATGAAGTTGTTTGATGCATATCGTATAATCAACTCACGGATACTTGTGGTGACATTGGAGTATCTAGGTGACATTAGAGTTGGTTGATGTGTATCATATGGTGTTATTTTAGTACGAACTCTAGGGCCGTTTGTGACACTTATAGGGATGGCCCAATAGATTGATCGGAAAGGATAACTTTGAGGTGGTTTCGTACCCTACAACAATTTCTATCTTACGTTCTCCGCTAATAGGAACTTTGGAGTGATTCTTTATCGCACATTGAGGGATTGTTATATGATCCAATTATGTTAGCATTGTTGAGAGATTGCACTAGTGAAAGTATGAACCCTAGGCCTTGTTTTCAAGCATTGCAATACCGTTTGTTCTCACTTTTGTTACTTGCTACCTTGCTGTTTTTATATTTTCAGATTACAAAAACCTATATCTACTATCCATACTACACTTGCATTACCATCTCTTTGCCGAACTAGTGCACCTATACAATTTACCATTGTATTGAGTGTGTTGGGGACATAAGAGATTTCTTGTATTTGATTGCAGGGTTGTTTGAGAGAGACCATCTTCATCCTACACCTCCCACGGATTGATAAACCTTAGGTCATCCACTTGAGGGAAAATTGCTACTGTCCTACAAAACTCTGCGCTTGGAGGCCCAACATGAGTCTACAAGAATAAGTTGTGTAGTAGACATCACTTAACAGCCTGCCTCCTCATTCAATTGGAAGTTTGGAAGCACTGGAGGACACCTTTAGGGCTAACTTCCAGGGCACTTACGTCCGGCCTCTAGATGCCGACAACCTCAGCCACATCATTCAACAGCCCGGCGAGTCGGCAAGGAAGTTCTGGAACAGGTTCTTATCTAAAAAGAACCAAATTATGGACTGCCCCGACGCCGAGGCTATCACCGCTTTCCGACATAGCATCCGAGACGAGTGGCTTGCACGCCAGCTCGGGCAGGATAAGCCGAGGACCATGGCAGCCCTTACCTCACGCATGACCCACTTTCGCGCAGTAGAGGACAGCTGGCTGGCCCGCAGTGCTCACAATGGTGAGGCCGGCACTTCGGAAACTTGCGACGCCAATGGCAAGCTGAGGTGCAATAAAAATAAGCGCATACATAAAAATGGTGGGAGCGACACCGAGGACGTCGCAGTAAATGCATGGTTCAACGGACCTAGATCCGGTCAGAAAAAGAGGCCCTTTAAAGGGAACAAGGACGGACCCAGCCAGCTTGACAAGATCCTCGACAGGCCATATACATGGTACCTTAGACAAGCTAGCAAACCACACAAACCGGAACTGCTGGGTCTTCAAGCAGGCCGGAAAGATAGCGACGGAGAGCCAAAATAAAGCTCAACCTCACAGCGACGATGAGGATGAACCTCAACAACCCAACAATGGAAACCAGAAGCAGTTCCCTCCCAAGGTGAAGGACGTAAACATGATTTACGTGACCCACATCCCCAAAAAGGAGCGGAAACATGCACTTCGAGACATTTACGACATAGAGCCTGTCACCCCGAAGTTCAATCCGTGGTCGGCTTACCCGATCACGTTCGACAAACACGATCACCCAACCAGCATCTGGCATGGTGGATCGGCTGCCTTGGTCCTGGACCCGATCGTTGACGGATTCCACCTGACACATGTCCTCATGGATGGAGGCAGTAGCCTCAATTTAATCTACGCGGATACAATCAGGAAGATGGGCATAGGCTCATCCAAGATCAAACCCAGCACAACCACCTTCAAACGTGTCATACCAGGCGTGGAAGCCTGCTACACGGGAACAGTAACGCTGGAAGTAGTCTTCGGTTCACCCGAGAACTTCTGAAGTGAAGAGTTAATCTTCAATATAGTCCCTTTTCGGAGCGGATACCACGCGCTGCTCAGACGCACCGCATTCGCCCGCTTTAACGTAGTCCCGCATTATGAATACTTAGGACGAAAATACCGGGACCAAATGGTGTTATTACAGTCAATGGTAACACCGAACGCTCCCTTCGAACAGAGGAACAGACCATGTCTTTCGCAGCCGAGGTGCAGGCAACCGAGGAGGCAGCTCGCCACAAGCCCAGCTCTTCAAAATGCATACGGGCCACGCGAGCCGACCTCGACCAGGCCACCATTCCTCCCAAATAGGGGCACGGGCTCCTCGATTGCCTCCCCTTTGAAGGGCATTACGTCCCTAGGGTGCACAACTTCACACTAAAAATTCCATGGGCGGCCGAAGAGCCGAAGCATAGGACGCATTGCTATCAGCTCAACTGAGCAGCAACGCACTTCCAACTTGCATACCAGCATGGCTCTGTAATAGGCCCAGATAGAAGCAGCATGTCCACATGGCTTAAACCATCCAAACGGCAGCCGCATACCTTTTCAAAGGACTCGACCGACGAAAAGCATCAAGCAAATAAGAGGCCGAGGTCGCGGACAGCCCACACCTCCTTTGCTTTCAACAAAGGAAAGGTGATCAACAGCACGGAGACGCAGACGTGCGACAACGATGGGCTTGTGTGAATAATCCCATTAGCATATCCGCCCTGTTTTTACTCCTTTGCCTTTTCTGTTAAGTTGTATCCTTTACAAGTTCCTTTTGTTAAAGCTCAGCATGTACGGCTTGACCACATTAAATAAAAACGCACCCATCGAGGTCATTACACATCTCCTTATGTTCACTGCCTTTGAGCCAAAAGCATACATTCATGATACAACTATTATTTAAAATTACCGGGGGCTCCACTCTTAAGCTCAAACAACCCCCCCCCCCCCTACAAATCCGAAGTATCTATTCGGAGTCTTGGATGTTGCATTATATGAATCAGTTTCGAACCTCGATTTTGGTCAATAGTTGGGTTGCCCGGCTCCTATGCTTACCCCTTACGTTTCTGATCTATTCGGCTAAGGGTGTAAAGGGAGAACCACTGCGATTGCGCTGCCAGCTAGCATGGCAAAGCGCATCAGTGGATAAAGCCGAAAACTGACTATCCTGGAAAGCGCAAACTGGTCGGCCATCCGAAGACAACGTCCAGCAATGTACCCCTCGAGGTTACCCGTGTTAAACGAAGGGCTCCTAATTAAATCTTCCGAAGTGGTTAGTGGCATAGACCTCGGCCATATAGCCGAACAGCTCCACGGACCGGGGGCTCGTCATCAGCCCCCACAGTCAAGCTCCTATGACTAAGTGAAAGTTATAAAACCGCTATAGTCTGATTGCCTGGTTCTCGCGAGCACGGACCACCTTCGGGACTGAGACGTCGGCTAAGGGTCATGGATGCCGCGGAAACACCCGATGTATACTACACAAAGGGGTCGAAGCCGACGACTGGTCACTTTCAGTTACAAACAGTCACACAGGAGTCAAAAAATAAAAACACACAAGCACATGTCGGAAATTAAAGCTAAATTCATTGCAAAAGAAAGGATTGTCTTTTACATCCGAACTACACTTCGGCATACCGAAATACAAATCAAAAAATACAGATTTTCTTTAGCGCATTCCGGCTCGGTGATCCGGGCCCCCTCCATCACCCTGCTCAGGTACTGCTCCACGGCCCGGTTCTTCCCTTCGGGGAGCCGGGCGACCACCACCGCTGGTTCAACATGCGGGTAGTGCATGTTGACGTGGGCATACGCCCGCTGAGCACCCTCCAGGCACGCCGAACGCTTCCAGTGCACCAACTGGGGGGCGGCCTCCTGCAGACGGGCGAGGAATCTGAAGAAGCTGGTCGGAAGGGCCTCCGTGGGCCAAAGATTGGCGCAGAGGTCTTGAAGCACCGGCCTTGTCATGTGCAAGCGCTCCATCAGCTGCTTCATCTGATTGTTAAGCAGCTTCGGATGCGAGGGCGCCTGGAATTAAAGCCAGAACGCCCTCTCCGTAGCGTGGCCCTCCTACGCGCCATAGAAACCTCCGGCATCCGCCGCACTCCTCGGAAGATCCGCGAAGGCCTCTGCGGATCGCCACAGCTGGGTGAGCTCGATGAACTCCTCGGTGTGGGCCTGATGCAGCTTTTCGAGCTAGGTGCTCTCCACCTTCTCCTTCTCCTGGAAGGCATCGCGCTCCTTGTAGACACCCTCCAAGGTCTCCTGCACTTCCAGGACCCGTGCCTGGTCCTTATCCCTGGCCGCCTTCTCGGTAGCCAGCTCCTCCCTGGCCTTTGAGGCTGCAGCCTTCCACTCGGCCTTCAGTGTCTGATGCTCCGCCGTAGCAGCTGTCATGCAAAAACAACTCGGCGTCATAATTAGTTATTTTAAGAACATCTCCCGAAGTGAAATCGGTACTCTCAAAACTTCTTGACGTTTACCTTGAGACACCTCAGTCTACTTTCTCATCAGATCGAGGTCCTCCTCGGACCTCTGCAGCCTCCTGCTCATCTCCGCCACCTCCTCGGAGGCAGAGTTTGGAGGCGAGGTCGATACCTGCAAACATGCACTTGGATCTTAGTCCCTATTTCTTCGACTTTAAAACCTCTGGTCAATCCCTTTTGAAGAGCGACCAGAGTCTTGGGGGCTACTAGATCAGCACCTAAAACTTATTCCTACATTGACCCCAAGGCCAGTTTTTTTCAAAACCAACCTTGGGCTCGGGGGCTACTGGCTACAAATGATGGGCTAGGTGACAAGTCTTCAGACAAAAGCCGCTACTATAAATGAATCAATGCAGAGATAAAAGAGATACCTCGAAGCTCCTCACGAGGCACTTGAAGACCTCGCGCATTCCGGCTTCCGCTGACCGGAAACTTTGTAGCGCCGTGCCGATTAAGGCATGGTGCTCGTCCGCGATGGAGGAACCCGTTAGAGCCGCCTCAATCTCCTCGGGCCACCCCACGCTAACCCTCCCTGGGACGGGTGGCAGGGGTGGAGCAACCTCTGAACCCACCACCAAAGTGCTAGGAATGAGGGTCTCCGGGCACGGTGCCTGCACCAGAGACTGTTCGGGCTGGGCCAAGGCCTGGCCCAACCCTTCCTTGGGGACCTCGGGGACTGGTTCCCCTTTGCCCGGTTCGGCCGAGGTGTTAACCTCGGCCACAACGACCGGCTCTTCGGGCCTCGATTTGTTCGCTTGGGGTGCCGAACTGGACGACACTTCCCCCAGCCCCTCGAGAGCTGGGGGAGTCTTGGCGCGCTCGGGCGTCCTGCTGTCCGACGGGGTTAGATCGCCCGAAGGGTCGCCGCTGAGACGAGCCCCGGGCGAGCTGTTGAAAAATCCCTCATAAGTCTTATGTGGGAAGGCAGGCTCTCGAAGTCTAAATTAAAGTACTGATTACATACCTCCGGGGCACCGGTTTCTTCCTCCCCAGGGACAGGAGGTCCTCGTCTGAATCCTCGGGGAAGCTGGGCTTCTCCGGCAGGACGGGATCAGCGGAGGCCTTGCGTGGCCTCTTCGGGCCCTTCGGCCTCGCCTCCTCTTCGGCGCCCTCGGACGCCGCCCTCTTTCCTCTAGGGGAAGATTTCTCTTCCCCCTCGACTCCCTCCTCGTCTTTGTGGGTGGAGGATGTGTGGGTTTCCTCAGAATGAGTGACCGAGGTCTCCCGACCTCGGAGGCCCGCTCTGCCCCTCGGAGGTCTGGACTCCTTGGGGATCACCACATGTGGCTTCTCGGTTAGGAGGGCCACAAGCTGGGGAGTCCTCTCCCCCTCAGGCTGCGGTGCTGGGCACATCATTTTCTGCGCCTTGGGGATCCACTTCTGCAAAATGCCCGATTAGTTAGCCAAGTGTTCGTGAGGAACCAGGAAACGCAAAATACAGAATCAAGCGCTGAAATTTACCTCGGGGCCGTCGTGGGAAGCTTCGAAGCCGAAGTCCTTCCCGGCCTCGGGAAAGCCTTCCTTGGTTGGCTTGAATAGCAGCTTCCACATCCCGGCTGGGGTGGTGCAGAAGAAGTGGTGGATGGGCACCACGTTCGCGAGCTTGTACTCCCACATCGGGGTAGCCCGGGACTGGAGCGGCAGGATGCGGCGGTGGAGCATGACGTTCACCACGTCCGTTAGCCTGATGTCCCTCTGGTTGATCCAGAAGTCGATCTTCTTCATCAGCACCTCCACCTCCGCCGGGTTCCCCCAGTCCATGCCCTTCCTCTTCCAGGACACGAGCTTCTTCGGAGGGCCGGCCGAGAATTTGACCTCGGCCTGGCCAGCGGCGAGCGGCTCAGTGATGTAAAACCACTCGCGCTGCCACTCTTTGACGATCTCGATGAAGGTTCCTTTGACCCAGACCACCTTCTGGTTCTTGCTGATCATTGCGCCCCCGCACTCGGTGAGGTCAGAGTCATTGGACTTCGGCTTGACGTCGAAGATCTTCAGCCAGAGCCCGAAGTGCGGCTCGATGTGAAGGAAGGCCTCGCAGACCGTGATGAAGGAAGCAAGGTGGAGGATGGAAGTTTGGGCTAGATGGTGAAAATCTAGCCCATAGTAGAATAGGACCCCGCGCACGAAAGGGTGCAGCAGGAACCCCAGGCCTCTAAAGAAGTGGGGGATGAAGACGACTCGTTCCCCGGCCTCGGGAGTGGGTATGTGTTGCTTTGGAGTAGGCGCACGAGTGCTGACCTCCACGGGGATGTACCCTCTGCTGCGCAACTCCAGAATGGTGCCCTCCGTCACGGAGGAGCTGCCCCAGTGCCCCTTGAGGTTGGGCTGTGCCATTGTTGAGGCGAGGGGTGCTGATGGGGTCGGAGGAGCTCGGGATTGGATCTAAGCGGTGGAGCTTGGGAGGCGATAGGCAGGGAAGCAAGGGAGCGTGAACCCTCTGTTGCTAACCCCTCGCTCTTATATGGGCTGGTAAAAAGACCAAGAGTCCCCCCTTCCGCGCCGTTGAAATCGCCATTACCCGTAAAAGATGCCATTATGCGTATAGGGAGAAACAAAATCATAATGATATTCCTTAAAAAGTGGGCACTTTCTCCGTTTCGATGGGACGCGCCTGTAAAAATATTGCCTTGGGCCACGATTCGAGTGAGCGGTAACTGCCCACCGGGTCGTGGGTGGTGCCGCTTCGATAAAGTTGTCAGGCTAGAAAGTATTGTTCACACCTACGAGGCAGGCCTTTGAGGCTAAGTAACCCCACGACCTCGGATATGGGTTGTGTCTTCGAGTTCCGAACAAGGGATGCCACTCCTTCGAGGAATGGTCTGCGGCAGCCTTGAGTAAGAAAATAAGTGTCAACGGGAGAAGGGAACTCGTCTGTCGAGCCAAGGACTTCGGATCCGAAGTTGCGAAGAGCGAAGGTGTCGTCCTCTAGATAGAAGACTAGTTCAGGGGCTACTAACGGTGTCCTGGACCAGGGGGTACCAACCTAGACGGCCCATAGTCCTCGGTCTCGGCCCGAAGACCCTGTTCTCATCCAAATGGACTCTGGGAGCTGTGATGTGATCAAGACGGTCTCTGCCGAAGACTTGGAGTGTACCCCAAGACATTTCCTGCCGCCTCCAAACGCATCCCTAGATACCACCTATGTAGCCCTAGATGCCCCAGCCTGGCGTGTATATAAGCCAGAGGGTTTAGCCTATAGAGGACATGGAATCACAATTACCATCTACCTAGCTCTAGGGTTAGGTTCCTCCTGACGATCTCGAGGTAGATCAAGCTTGTACTCAATACTTCATCATCAATATAAACAAGAGGAGGACATAGGGTTTTACCTCCATAGAGAGGGCCCGAACCTGGGTAAACATCATCTCCTTTGTTCCTGTTACAATCGATCCGAGATCCACAGCTCGGGACCCCCTACCCCGAGGTCAGCCAGTTTTCACACCGACAGTTGGCATTTGAGATATGCTATTATTGCTCGCTAGCTTATTATGCCATTGATATGAGTAAATGTGAATTCTAAATGTTATCATTTGCATGGTTAGTTCATGATCTTTGCTGAAAACTTGGGTGATATTTAAGCTTATATACGGATACAAGAACAAAGGAGTTCGTAAAAGTTTTTCTTTATCACTTTCAGTTTGTCAACTGAATTGCCTGAGGACAAGCAATGAGTTAAGATTGGGGGAGTTGATACGTCTCCGTCGTATCTACTTTTCCAAACACTTTAGCTCTTGTTTTGGACTCTAATTAGCATGATTTGAATGGAACTAACCCAGACTGACGCTGTTTTCAGCAGAACTACCATGGTGTTGTTTTGTGCAGAAATCAAAGTTCTCAGAATTGGACGAAACTTTTTGGAATTTTTTAATGGAATATATAAAAAATATTGGCGCAAGAATCAACTGGAGGGGGGCCACCTATTGCCCACAAGGCAACAGGGCGCGACCCCCCTGGGGGCGCGCCGGGATACCTTGTGGGGCCCACAGAGGTCCTTCTAACCTAACTCCCACGCTATAAATTCTCTTTCCCCGAGGAAAAAAATAGGAGAAGAAGTTTCATCGCATTTTACTATATAGAGCCGCCGCCGCCTCCTGTTCTTCATCGGGAGGGCTGATCTGGAGTTCGTTCGGGGCTCCAGAGAGGGGGATTCATCACCATCGTCATCATCAACCATCCTCCATCACCAATTTCATGATGCTTACTGCCGGGTGTGAGTAATTTCTCCGTAGGCTTGCTGGACGGTGATGGGTTGGATGAGATTTATCATGTAATCGAGTCAATTTGTTAGGGTTTGATCGCTAGTATCCACTATGTTCTGAGATTGATGTTGCTATGAGTTTGCTATGCTTAATGCTTGTCACTAGGTCCCGAGTGCCATGATTTCAGATCTGAACCCTTTATGTGTTCATGAATATATT
Organism: Elymus sibiricus; assembly: GCA_039707655.1. Classification (NCBI taxonomy): domain Eukaryota; kingdom Viridiplantae; phylum Streptophyta; class Magnoliopsida; order Poales; family Poaceae; genus Elymus; species Elymus sibiricus. The sequence goes on from CM077676.1 coordinate 288,261,387, forward strand.
TGAGTTCTTGATCCTATCAGCTAGTTATATGCACTTGTTATTGTTCTGATACGTAGAGCTCAAAATGACAATAGTTGGGATACTCTACGGGGATGACTGTAATTCGAGGAGTTCATGTATTCACCATGTGTTAATGCTTTGTTTTGGTTCTCTATTAAAAGGAGGCCTTAATATACCTTAGTTTCCTTATGGACCCCACTGCCACGGGAGAGTAGGACAAAAGATGTCATGCAAGTTCTTTATTATGAGCACGTATGACTATATACGGAATACATGCCTACATTACATTGATGAATTGGAGCTATTGTGCATTGCTCTAGGTTGTGACTTTTATATGATGAATGTCATCCAACATGATTATCCATCACTGATCCAATGCCTACGCTTTTCGCATATTGATCTTTGCTAAGTTACTTTCGTTGTTGTTGCTGTTACACTCACTACAAAGCTGCTACTATTACTGTTTCTGTTCCTATTGCTATTGTTACTACTGTGCTACCAAACACTTTGTGCAGATATTTAGTTATCCAGGTGTGGTTGAATTGACAACTCAACTACTGATACTTGCAAATATTCTTGGGCTCCCCTTGTGTCGAATCAATAAATTTGGGTGAAATACTACCCTCGAAGACTGTCGCGATACCCTATACTTGTGGGTTATCAGTGTCCATTGGGCAGCTCGTACTGGTGGGCGCGGCCCCGGCGTGTTAATGTAGATGGGACCGCGGGGGTGATGACCCAGAAGTATAGGGGATCAATCATAGTCCTTTCGATAAGTAAGAGTGTCGAACCCAACGAGGAGCAGAAGGAAATGACAAGCGGTTTTCAGCAAGGTATTCTCTGCAAGTACTAAAAGTAGCAGTAACAGATAGTTTTGATAGCAAGATAATTTGTAATAAGTAACAAGTATAATAAAGTGCAGCAAGGTGGCCCAATCCTTTTTATAGCAAAGGACAAGCCGGAACATTCTCTTATAATAAGCAAAGAGTTCTCGAGGACACATAGGAATTTCATCTAGTCACTTTCATCATGTTTGTTTGATTCGCATTCGCTACTTTGATAATTTGATATGTGGGTGGACCGGTGCTTGCGTACTTTTCTTACTTGAACAAGCCTCCCACTTATGATTACCCCCTCTCTCAAGCATCCGCAACTACAAAAGAAGAATTAAGATAAATCAAACCATAGCATGAAACATATGGATCCAAATCAGCCCCTTATGAAACCATAGCACTCTAGCAACCCATCATCTAATTACTACTCCACAATGCCTTCCCTTAGGCCCAAAGATGGTGAAGTTTCATGTAGTTGACGTTCACACGACACCACTAAAGGAAGCAACAACATACATATCATCAAAATATCGAACGAATACCAAATTCACATGATTACTTATGAAAAGACTTATCCCATGTACTCAAGAACAAAAGTAACTACTCACAAATCATATTCATGTTCAAGATCAGAGGGGTATTGAATATCATTAAGGATCTGAACATATAATCTTCCACCAAATAAACCAACTAGCATCAACTACAAGATGTAATCAACATTACTAGCAACCCACAGGTACCAATCTGAGGTTTTGAGACAAAGATTGAATACAAGAGATGAACTAGGGTTTGAGATGAGATGGTGCTCGTGAAGATGTTGATGAAGATTGGTCCTCCCATGATGAGACGATCATTGGTGATGTCGATGTCTTCGATTTCCCCCTCCCGGAGGGAAGTATCCCCGACGGAATCGCTCCGCCGGAGAGCAAAATAGCTCCTGCCCAGGTTCTGCCTCGAGACGGCGGCGCTTCATCCCGAAAGTCTTCTCTCTATTTTTTTAGGGCAAATGAGCTTATATAGCAGAAGGAGGGGGCCAGAGGCCAGCCAGGGGCCCCACAAGGCATCAGGGCGTGCCCGGGGGGGCGCCCTGTTGCCTTGTGGGCAACTGGTGGGTCCCCTCCAGTATCTCTTTTCTCCAGTATTTTTTATATATTCAATAAAAAATCTCCGGGAAATTTCAAGTCAATTGGAGCTCTGTAGGTTAGGTATCTCTGTTGTTGCTATTTCAGGTCCAGAATTTCAGCTGCCGGTATTCTCGCTCTTCATATAAATCTTGCAAATTAAGAGAGAAAAGGCATAATAATTGCATCATAAAGTGAAATAATGATCAAATACATTATAAATAACAGTAGGAAATCATGATGCAAATTGGATGTATCAACTCCCCCAAGCTTAGACCTCGCTTGTCCTCAAGCGAAAGCCGAAATCGATAATCATGACCACATATTTAGAGAGAGAGGTGTCAAAAAAATAAAATACGGACATGACGGCATCATGATCTTTATTATAACAGCAATACATCATCATAAAACTTCTCATGAAAAAGTGACAATTCATTCACAAGTTAAAGTATGAACCATAAACCGTATTGAAAACTAACAAACTATGATCTCAGTCACTGAAGCAATTGCAATTCATCATATTATCAGAAAGAGTATATGTAAGAGCTTTGTTTAGCAAGTTCACATACTCAACTATCATTTAGTCTTCTATGATTGCTGACACTCACGGCATACTTATGGAATAAAATTTTAAGCCAGACACATAGAAAGATAGGGGCTTATAATTTCGCCTCCCAACGTATTTACCTCAAGGGTAATGTCAACAATAATAACTCATGATCACCTACATCCAATTGGATATATATGCCTAGATCTATCCCCACCACATGATGCTTGCCAAGAGAGAAAATAAAAACGGAATAGAGGAGAACACTATTGACTCTTGCGTAAAAGTAAATACATAAAGCCAAAGATAGGCCCTTCGCAGAGGGAAGCAGAGGTTGTCATGCGCTTTTTGTTTTGAGATGTGCAAACTCTTAATGCAAAGGAACGTCACTTTATATTGCCCCTTGTGATAGCGACCTTTATTATGCAGTCTGTCTCTTTTATTTCTCCACCATCACAAGATCGTACAAAGCTTATTTTCCCTTACAATAAAAGTTCATGCATATTTAGGAGCAATTTTTATTGCTTTCGCACCGATGACAACTTACTTGAAGGATCTTATTCAATCCATAGGTAGATATAGTGGACTCTCATGACATGAAACTGGGTTTAAGGGTTTTTGGATGCACAAGTAGTATCTCTACTTATTATGGAATTTTGGCTAGCATAAGATAGGGGGCAAGCACCACATGTTAGAGGATCCAAAACAATATAACTTCTATGTGAATGTAAGCAAACATAACTCATTACGTTGTCTTTCTTGTCCAACGTCGACTATTTGACTTAGAATATTTAATGGGGGCTGACAATCATAAAAGATGTCCAAGATAGTATATTTATATGTGAGACCTCTCTTCCTTTATTACTTTTTCATGAATTGCAACAATGACCAATGCTATGTTTGTCAACTTCCAACAAGTTTTATCAATTATACTTCTTTTATGTGAAGTCATCACTCCCCATGGGATTAGCATATGATCTTTACTTTTTTATTGTCTTTATTTATTTCTAAGATTGGATCAACAAAAGCAAAACACTCAACTCAAACTACTCTTTATTATATAACTTTCACACACGATTACATAGATAGATAGACCTCAAAGCAAGCACTCGAAACTAGATCATACTTAAACTTTATTCTTCTAAATCACAAAATTACTAAGGATCGAACTAAGATAGATAATGATGGTAAAATTGATGGTGATACGATACCGGGACACCTCTGCTATTTGTGAGCTGCGTTGGGATTTCCCCGAAGAGGAGGGGATGATGCAGTACAGTAGATATAAGTATTTCCCTCAGTTATGAAACCAAGGTTATCAATCCAGTAGGAGAATCACGCAACAACTCATTAGCAGCACCTGCACACATAATAACAAATCCTTGCACCCAATGCAAACAAGGGGTTGTCAATCCCTTGGCGGTTATTTGCAAGATTAAATTGTATGGTGATAGATAGATAGATCAAACAAAAATTCAAAATAAAATAAATAAAATAAAATTGCAGCAAGGTATTTTTGGGATTTTCGATATATGGTAAAAGTAGACCTGGGGGCCATAGTTTTCACTAGAGGCTTCTCTCTTGAAAATAGCATACGGTGGGTAAACAAATTACTGTTGGGCAATTGATAGAAAAGCAAATAGTCATGACGATATCCAAGGCAATGATCATGTATATAGGCATCACGTCCGAGACAAGTAGACTAAAATAATTCTGCATCTACTACTATTACTCCACACATCGACCGCTATCCAGCATGCATCTAGAATATTAAGTTCATAAAGAACGGAGTAACGCCATAAGCAAGATGATATGATGTAGACAAAGTAAACTCACGCATGAATAAACCCCATCTTTTTACCCTTAATAGCAACGATACATATGTGTCATGTCCCTTTCTGTCACTGGGATTGAGCACCGTAAGATTGAACCCATTACAAAGCACCTCTCCCATTGCAAGATAAATCAATCTAGTTGGCCAAACCAAATCAACAGATCGAATGGAAATACGAAGCTATAACAATCATGCATAAAAGAGTTCAGAGAAAACTCAAATAATATTCATGGATAATCTGATCATAAACTCACAATTCATCGGATCCCAACAAACACACCGCAAAAAGTGATTACATCGGATAGAACTCCAAGAACATCGAGGAGAACATTGTATTGAAGATCAAAAAGAGAGAAGAAGCCATCTAGCTACTAACTATGGAACCGAAGGTCTGTGGTAAACTACTCACGCATCATCGGAAGGGCAGCAAGGTTGATGTAGAGCCCCTCCGTGATCGAATCCCCCTCCGATAGAGTGCCGGAAAAGGCCTCCAGATGGGATCTATCGAGAACAGGAACTTGCGGCGGCGGAAAAAGTATTTCGTGGACTCCTCTGTTGGTTTCCTGATTTTAGAGTATTTATAGAGGTGGAATTAGGTCAAACAGAGCAGAGGTGGGCCCACGAGGCACCAGAGCGCGCCACCCCCCTCGGGGCGCCCTGGTGGCTTGTGGCCACCTCCTCTGTCTTCTGGCCCTCTCCCGAAGCTTCTAGTGTCTCTTATGTCCAGAAAAAAATCTCCAAAAAGTTTTGTGGCATTTGGACTTCGTTTGGTACTGATATTCTAAAAAACCAAAAACAGGCAAAAAACAGCAACTGGCACTAGGCACTAAGTTAATAGGTTAGTCCCAAAAAATGATATATAATTGCTTGTAAGTGTATAAAAAACATCCAAGATTGATACTATAATAGCATGGAACAATCAAAAATTATAGATAAGTTGGAGACGTATCAAGCATCCCCAAGCTTAATTCCTGCTCGTCCTCGAGTAGGTAAATGATAAAAACAGAATTTTTGATGTGGAATGCTACCTATCATATTCATCATATACTCTTTTCTTTTGTAGCATGGACATTTGGAATTGAATGATTCAAAGCAATAGTCTATAATTTGACATGAAGACATAAATACTCAAGCATACTAACAAGCAACCATGTCTTTCAAAATATCAACGCTAAAGAAAGCTATCCCTAGCCCATTATGCTCAATCATTGATCCATTCATGAAACACACTCAATATTAGCTACACACAATGCACAAGTATGACAATAGTGCTCTCTAGTTGGTGCTTTTGAAGAGAAGGTGGAGACTCAAAATAAAAAATAAAAAATGCATAAAAGTAAATAGATAGGCCCTTCGCAGAGGGAAGCAGAGATTTGCAGAGGTGCCAGAGCTCAAGGTTTAAATTAGAGAGATAAAATTATTTTGAGAGGCATTCTTTTCCTGTCAATGAAAACGACCTAGAATTCCCAATATCTTCCATGCTAGACACATTATAGGCGGTTCCCAAACAGAAAATAAAGTTTATTTCCTTTCCTCCATTCTTTCACAATCCATGGTTAGCCGTATCCATGGGTGCCTTCCATACCAACACTTTCCAAGGAATTTATTATTATCATCATATTAGATTTTTTTTTCATTTCGGGACTGGGCATCCCTATTACCTGCCACTCTCTCGTGCAATGACAAGTGAATAAACACTCATCGTGAGAATAACACACCTAGCATGGAAAATATTGGCCACCCCCTGCCGCTTCATGAGCGGTACGGGCACACAAAACAGAAAATTATTTTGAAAAATTAGAGTTGGCACATGCAAATTTACTTGGAATGGCATGGAAATACCGCATATAGGTAGGTATGGTGGACTCATTTGGCACAACTTTGGGTTTAAGGAGTTGGATGCACATGCAGTATTCCCGCTTAGTACAAATGAAGGCTAGCAAATAGATTGAGAAGGGACCAACGAAAAAGCGAAAACGATCATAAACATGCATTGAACATAACTAACACTGAATAATGCACCATAAGTAGGATATAATTTCGTTGCATAACTATTGACTTTATGTGCATGCATAGGGAATCACAAACCTTAACACCAATATTCTTACTAAATCACAATTACTCACTAACATGACTCACATATTATCATCTCCATATCGCAAAACTATTGCAAGGAATCAAACTCATCATATCCAATGATCTTCCATGAAAGTTTTTATTATATCCCTCTTGAATATTCATCACTTTGGGACCAAATTCATATCTTGTGCAAATTACCATTACTATTATCAACTCTCAAAAAGATATAAGTGAAGCATGAGAGTGCAAGTATTTCTTCAAAATTTAACCTTATCAACTCCCAAAATGATATAAGTGAAGCACGAGAGTTCAAATATTTCTTCAAAATATAGCCACCGCCGTGCTCAAAAAGATTTAAGTGAAGCACTAGAGCAACTGCCTAGCTCAAAAGATTTAAGTGAAGCACATAGATTATTCTAACAAATCATGATAAATGTGAGGCTCTCTCAAATAGGTGTGTCCAGCAAAGATGATTGTGACAAACTAAAAAGCAAACAAAGCAAATACTCATATAATACACGATGCTCCAAGCAAAACTCATGATATGTGACGAATAAAAATATAGCTCCAAGTAAAATTACCAATAGTTGGTAGAAGAAAGAGGGGATGCCTTCCGGGGCATCCCCAAGCTTAGTTGCTTGAGTCTTCCTTGAATATTACCTTGGGGTGCCTTGGGCATCCCCAAGCTTAGGCTCTTGCCACTCCTTATTCCTTCATCCATCGTGATCTCACCCAAAACTTGAAAACTTCAATCACACAAAACTCAACAAAACCTTCGTGAGATCCGTTAGTATAACAAATAAATCTTTAACTTTAAGTACTGTAGTAAATTGATTCATATTTAATATTGGCATAATTCTACTGTACTCCAACTTCTCCATGACTCATACACCCCGATACGATCCATAGATTCATCAAAATAAGCAAACTATACAACAAAAATAGAATCTGTCTAAAACAGAACAGTCTGTAAAGATCTATTTAAAAGCTATACTTCCATAACTCCAAAAATTCTGAAAAATGAGGACAACGTGGGCAATTCATATACCAATATTGTGTAAAAATTTCAGATTTTTATGACGCTCCAGTACAGAATTAAAATTCCAGCACTTTCTGTTTTCCAAACAGCATCAATTATACTATCTTCCAAATCATCCCAAAGGCATTACTTGGCACAAACACTAATTAAAACATAAAAACACAATCATAACAGTAGAATAATTGTGTACACACAAGAAAATAGAAATAAAAAGCAAAAATTTATTTTATTCATTGGGTTGCCTCCCAACAAGCGCTATTGTTTTATGCCCCTAGCTAGGCATAATGCATAGTTTCAAGTATTGTCATCTTTGGTTTCCAGCTCCTCAATTACACAACCACTTATTTTAGGAGGTTCAACATACGAGTTTCCCATAATCACACGCCTAGGCACAAAATCAAGAATTTTGTTCTTATAGATAGGTTCTTTTATCATATCAACAAAATTGGGGTGCACGCTAATCATTTTAAGATCCTCATTTCCCTTACTAGAAGTAGCACCATTGGCTTTAGGAACGTACATAAACTTGCAATTTTTATTGGGAGGAGTTCTATCAATATTCTTAACGAAGGAAAAAGCCGAGCCCAAATTATTAATAATTTCTTCTATCTTATCGATTCTAGCGGGGCTTTGTTCTATTCTTTCATTAACTACCGGTTCCTTTTCCTTTAAGGTTTTCAATGTAATTCCTACCTTAGAACCGAATTGAGTGATATGATTATGAATTTTTTTATCTAAATTTTCAAGATGTTCAATAGTAGGAATTTATTTTCAATAGCTTCTAACCTTTTCATAACATGTTCCAAGGTCAAGGTTGTTTCATTAACAGTGATAGGTGGTGATCCCACTAAATTTCCCATAGCATTGAAAGCATCCATAGAGGGACACATCAAGAAATTCCCTCCGGTAATAGTATCAAGTACAAATCTAAACCAAGTAGTAATGCCCACATAAAAATTGTGAAGAAGGATGGTGGTGGATTGCTTACGAGTTGATCTATTATTGTCGGGGCCGGATTTTCGGAACACGATATTCCAGAAAACAACCCCTCGTGTCGTCACCAGCCCTAGGATTTTTGTTACTGGTGGACACGTCCTTGTTACAGATTACCAAGCAATTACAAGAATTGGATACGAGACCATAAATTCCCAATGAATACAACAATGATTTCTAGAAAGGATGACGGAAGCGACTCGTGATTCTCCAACGTCGATGGGGCTCCATTCCCACAGGAACAGCTGACCCGGATAACTCCTATCCCGCGTGGCTACTATCCTAGGCTCCACATGGACGTCGTTGTAGTACTCCTCGTTGAAATCCTGACCTGGCCAATTAAATAGCCAGGGACAAGCCAGTGAGTACGTTGGAATGTACTCGCACACATAAGGAACAAAAGATATACCGAATGCATATGATCATGATGAGTTAAATTATATGCATATGCTGAACGAAATTAAAGCATGGCATGATGAATATTAATACAATGCTGAAGAATAAATATGAAATGTTAGTGACAAACAAAGAAAGTTAATGGCGAATCGGGCGAGACAGGACCGCCCGAGAATCCAAAAGAAACTATAAAAGTGGAGAATCGGGCGACACAGGACCGCCTGAGAATCCAAAAGAAATGCCAAACGGGTGTCTACAAGCGACGCCTTGAGAGGTCTTGCAAAGAAATGCCAAACGGGTGTCTAAAAGCGATGCCTCGAGAGGTCTTGAAAATAAATGAGTGTCCCGGGTAGTCTAGCCATCCCAAGGGGCCCTCAAAATAATAATAATGAATATCCCGGGTAGTCTGGACATCCCAAGGGATGTTCAGAAAGAAATAAAAATGAGTATCCAGGTGGTCTAGCCATCCATATGATACCCAGAAAAGAAAATAAAACTGAGTATCCAGGTGGTCTAGCCATCCATATGATACCCAGAAAAGAAAATAAAACTGAGTATCCAGGTGGTCTAGCCAGCCATATGATACCCAGAAAAGAAAATAAAACTGAGTATCCAGGTGGTCTAGCCATCCATATGATACCCAGAAAATAAAATAAAACTGAGCATCCAGGTGGTCTAGCCATCCATATGATACTCAGATTGCACATAGAAGAACAAAGTTAGTCCATAATAATATTCACGATAACAATAATATTCATGATAATCATAATATTCATGCTGGCATCAATGGTGACAATAATTATCCTACAAAATAAATCATGATCAATTTATTTATTTCCTCCGGAGACCCATACTAAGACCGACACTTGACCAACCCAGACTATAGTCCTTAACCGCGGACACGGCTATTCGAATAGATATAACTCTGCAGAGTGTACTCTTTACCCACAAGTAAAGGATTTCTTTAGCCAGCACCGAGATGTTGACTAATTCCTATTACGGCCATTGGGTTGAAAACACACCTGACCAGCACACACCAGATTAACTTTCCTGATGCCAGGAATCACCCAAGGCATCTTTCAAGATAAACTCTAAGATGGGGAGACTACAATCTCGAATAGCACGGGATCACAATCTCATATATAACGTGCGCAAAGATCAGGGGCGCTACCCCTCTCGGCCCAGCCGAATACACCCATGCCCCCTGACCAAGTGACATGCCTACCATGGGCCAATGGTATCTTTCACTATGGCCTCTCTGTACGGTGTGTGTGCAGGAAAGGGGTTATTAACTTACTAAACCATACCCCACCTATGGCAGGGAGAAGTGGCAGCACGAAACAAGTATGGGGGTTACCAGAACTAGACTCGATCTACGGTTGACTCAGGAAGTTTAAGTTTTTCCTGCAGTGGTTAGCACAATAAAGTGTTCTTTCCACAGTAACACCAAAACAGGGCCACAAACCTTGCATGTCCCAACATGCATAACCAACAAGGCATGATCATGCTCCGACGTGATCACCCTTCTGCTGGTAACAGTATTTCTCTTATACCTGCTCCTGCAAGTTAGTCATGACAAGCACACGTTGCACGGTATGAGGAAACATGCCAACACTACATGCATGCAAATTTTATTTGAATTCAACATATGCATGATTCAATTATTCTTGCAAACATTTAACCATGCAATCACCATATCAAGTGTTCAAGATGCTTGCCTTGATCATGCAGAAATATTGGGTGCACTCCAAAAGTTTTGAAAATTCTCTTCCCTCCATTATTCCTATTTTCAAAAATATTGCAATTACCACATAGAGCTAAAACAGTATTAAAAAGTTGTTTCAAAATTTTTCAAATAAATACTAAAAAAAACTAGATGAAAAACTAGGAATTTCAGCAAAAGAAACAAATTATTTGGAGTTCATATGATTTACTTAGGAAATTTCTAAGTTGAAATAAATAAGGAAATGGACTATTTAATAAATCTAGTAGCGACAAAGCTCAGGAAAAATGTTCACCCTGGCTAGATTAATAGAGCATGATTTTATAAGTATGCAGGAATTTGAATCATCAATTTTGGGTTTAAAAAGACTACTGTAGGATAATTAGAAATCTACTGGAAAAGAGAAAAGGAGAAGGGCAGTAGCGTGCCCTGAGCGTAGTATAGCCGTGTGTTGCCACTGGGCCAGGCCCAGCCGCTTGGCCATGCGGAAGAGCTGCGACGTCGAAGGCGTATTTCGGAAATACGCTTTCCCCGCGCGAAGACAACTTCGAGAGAAGCCCGTCTCCACTTACACAGCGCGCAGTGACCGGGGTCACTAACGGCGGGCCCCCACAGTAAGGTTTGATAGCGGGTCAACCTCACGCACGGGAACAAGGCCGAGCCCCTACCGGCGACGATTGCCAGCGAACGGCGGCATCACTCGGGGAGCGGAGCACATGTGCGGAACCAAGAGACCGCGGCGATCCTCTGGGTACCCGTTGTGGTCGCCGGGGAGGACGGGGTCGTCGGCGGCGAGTTCTTCCACGGAGCTCCGACGAGACCCGAAGAGGGCTTTTGCCCATGGTGGCTCCCGAGCTAAATTGATGGTTGGGATGGGTTTGCGATGACCTACAGAGGCTCCTAGTAGGGTAGTTCGGGCTGGGGAGCTTTGGTTTTGTCGAAATCATCGATGAGGTGGCTGCGGCCGTAGCTGCCGAAGACGGAGTAGACGACCGTTTCAGGTCGTTCTGCGGCTTGGGGGAAACTCACAAAGGGAGAGGCAGGTGTGGTGGAGAGCGTAGTGAGCTTGAGACGGCTTATATAGCACGGGGAGGCCGTGGCCATGGCTTACAGAGGATGGCACGGCTGCGGGCGATCATTCATGGCGGTGGGTGAGGCCGGTGAGGACGGTGGAGTGGTCAGTGAGGTCGGTGAGGACGGTGGCCGCCCGCGGATGAGCTCGGGTTGTTGGCAATTAAGGAGGCAGAGACGTGGCGGAAACAGACTCGTCGGGCGGCGGTTTGGATGGCGGTGGTCGGCGGTGGCCGGCGCCAGCGGCCAGGGGAGGGTGTCGGCAGGCTTCGAGGAGGATCAGATGATCCAGGGGAGGATAAGGGCGAGCAGGAGAGGCAGTAGAGGCGCGGTAGTAGTTTGGTGCCAGTGACTGCAAAACGTGTGCTCTGGTCGCGCTCTGGACATGCGCACCACATGCTCGACCAAATGCCAGCGTGTCCTAGAGTGGCCTAAATGAGCTACAATCTTACAGGGTGATGCTTCTGGACTTCCTAGAGCTACTGGACATGGTGGTGTGGCCGGAAGAGCTACTGTCACATGCCAGTTTAAAACTTTGCCCAATTCTGCATACACATCACCTGTTTCACAGAATGCTAGGGCTAGCTAGCTTATTTTTCTGGATATGAGACTTGGCAGGTGGGAGTCTCATTAGAGGTTAAAGAAGATGGTGTGGTTGCTTTGACAAAAGGAAAAACTTGCTAGTGCAAGTTTTAATGAAATTCAGTTCTGGACAGAAACTTGGAGTATTTATTTGGTGAACTAAAGTGAGGCAATTGGATCTGATCCTCTGGACTTAAGGGTTTGGTTGGAAGGACTATAAGGTGGAATAATTTCAGAATTTTTGGAGTAAGAAAAATTGAGGTTGTAGTTGTAACTCAAGAATGGGACAGAAATGGAAAGAGGAAGTTGTGCTCAAAATTTTCAAATGACCATGTTGGGTTCTTGCACAAAAGTGATCTATAGGCATCACATGAAGCCTCAAAATTTTTGTGGAATTTTTAAAGAATTATTTAAAATAGTTCTAGTGAAACAGAAGCATTTTAAGTACTGAAAATGCTATTAAAATGATTTTCTTGGGCAAATTTTATTATGAAAATATTTCCTACTGTTATTTAAATTATAAAAAATGATTTAAGAAAACTGCCAATGCCCATAATATTTTACAAAAATTTCTATATGGAGGGAAGGATTTTGGAAAAACAGAAACAGAAAATACTCTAAAATTAATAAGAGACCTAATATAATTCAAAATTTTATTTCTGGCCAAATTTTACTTAATAAAAATATATTAAATTTTTGGGGTGTTACAAACTCTACCCCCCTTAAGAAAATCTCGTCCTCGAGATTTGTTAAGGGCGGAAGAATTAAATGCATATCACAACAAACAATATTATGCAGAATGCAAACATAGCAATGCACTTATGACATACGCCCTAAAATACATCGCAAAAATTGCATCACGAAAATAAGTGCTGGATGCAGCAGCAACCACGCTCATAACCGTCTACGGTTCGAAGGTAAGATCTATGGGGTCTTGTGGAAGGGTTCCTGGTGTGGGAGCACATTCTTCTTCTTCCGGAGGAAGTGGAGGGAGCAAACGAAGAACACGTCCTTCCTGGGTTGGCAGAGGTGGTCCGCTGATGGTGATCTGGGGATTCAGGACAGAAAGATAATGGAGATAATCCATTAGTTGCTGGGTGAAGCGCTCCTGGGCCATCACATACTGAATGAGATAAACCAGAGCGGGATCTTTTTCCATGCGTCCACAGTGGAACGTAGCTTCTGCTCCAAAAGTTGCGCGGCTCGGGAAATAGCAGTATTCCCTTTCGCTGGCATAGGGTACCGCAAATCGAATATGGGTAACTGCTTCGTAAGCAGCAGCCTCAATGGCCATGCTTGAGGTTGGCATGGATCTCCCAATGAAGACAACATACGGAGGGCCTTGGTTCAAATCCGCCGGTGGGATTTGCACAACTGCCCAGTAATTTGAGGAATCGGAGGTGATCCTCATCTTGTACAACTCATACTGGGGTGGGTGGATGGAACCAAGGGTATTGCGGGTAAGATCCCACAAAATCTTAACAAAACTACCAGGGCTTGCATCTGGGGTTCTTAGGTAGGCTCCGGGGGAAAACATGGAGTGGTGGAGTGATGGATGCGGTGCTCAAGGTTGATGGTGGCTGGTGTGGAGTGGAACATGGCCGCTTATATGGTTCATGGGTTAGGAAACATGAGGCGGCGTCAGTATAACTTGTGCACCGGCTCTGCCGCAGGGCTGTCTGGGTCAAAACTCAGACCCCACTCCCTGAACGGAATGTGACGTATTACTGTGCGTGTCGATTAGGGGTTCGGCAGTCACGTCTTGAATTTACTCTGCCACCACACGCCAACAATTTATGCTAGATTACGCATACTACTATTATGGCAATGGTACACAAGTAATTTACAAACTTACTATGCCATACAGCTGCTACTACGAAAATACAGGGAAACCGGGCCACTAAGGCTCGACTACAACTCGGGTGGACTCAGTCCATCTAGCCGGGCGCGTCTTGTGGATGTCGAGGCCTCTCCTTGAGCTTCGGTGTCGGAGCTGGCCGGGGTCGGATGGGGAGCTACAGGGCTGGGGTAGCGGTGGTGTCCCACATGGGGTGTCGAGGTCACCGTCCCGTTGGAGTGGGTTTCCACGAGGCAACGGAGTTCCCCTGAGGAGGCGAAGGCATCGCCCGGAAAGATAACCGGGGCAGACCTCGGGGGATCAACTGGCCTCCCCAGCAGAACCATCGAGGCGTCGTCGGTGGCGGGTGCAGCTTCACTCCTCACCGGGGTCAGGAGAGCGAGCGTCCTGCGGGTCACAATTAGGTCAAGGGTGACCTGATCGAATAGTGCCTCTTGCGCCCTCGGGTAGCGCACCAGATGCACTAGGGCAGGATTCGTCTCATGGTCCCCGTTGGCGACCTGAGTCGGGCTACCATAGCCTTCACGGCTAGGGTAGTAGTAGAAAGGGCAGACGTTAACCCTCGGCGGCAGATGCCGGAGTTGAACCACAACCTCTCGGGATGCAAGTTGGATGGCTTGGGGTTCGTCGGAGGTCATCCTCCCGGTGAACCGGTAGGGGCGTTCGGGTGTAGTGCCCCTCCCGTAGATGTGCACCGTTGCCCAGAAGTGGTGGATGGCATCACTCATGTGCTCCTGGTACACGACATACTCAGGCGGCTCTTCTACGCCGAAAGCACGATGGGTGAGATTGGAGAGGATGGCTACAAAGTCTCCCAGCTCGGCTGCGGTGGTCTCATTGCGAACGATGGGGCCAGGCATCTTGGTGGTTGGATATTGAACTAAGAATGAGGCTGTGATGTGCTGAGTTGGAGCAAGGCTTCCTTTATAAGCCAATAGAGTCTTCCATCGCACGCTTGTGGATGGGACAACTCAGGTGTCGGCCACAGGCACACGGCCTATGGGCAGGGTGTTAGGTTGGGCACCGACTGTCAAAAGATGTCGGCTGGCCGCTGTGTAGGCTTATCGGATGAGATGGGCTTGGCTACTGACAGGAAAAGATTTGGACGGTGTGGAAACCTAAGGATAATGACCAGGCTAAGATAGGATTAGCCAGTGGTCAGCCTGGCTCTGATACCAAGGCTGTCGGGGCCGGATTTCCAGAACATGATATTCCAGAAAACAACCCCTCGTGTCGTCACCAGCCCCAGGATTTTTGTTACTGGTGGACACGTCCTTGTTACCGATTACCAAGAAATTACAAGAATTGGATATGAGACCATAAAGGCCTAATGAATACAACAATGATTTCTAGTAAGGATGACGGAAGCGACTCATGATTCTCCAACGTCGATGGGGCTCCATTCCCACAGGAACAGCTGACCCGGATAACTCCTATCCCACGTCGCTACTATCCTAGGCTCCGCATGGACATCGTTGTAGTACTCCTCGTTGAAATCCTGACCTGGCCAATTAAATAGCTAGGGACAAGTCAGTGAGTACGTTGGAATGTACTCGCAAACATAATGAACAAAAGATATACCGAATGCATATGATCATGATGAGTTAAATTATATGCATATGCTGAATCAAATTAAAGCATGGCATGATGAATATTAATACGGTGCTGAAGAATAAATATGAAATGTTAGTGACAAACAAAGAAAGTTAATGGAGAATCGGGCGAGACAGGACCGCCCGAGAATCCAAAAGAAACTATAAAAGTGGAGAATCGGGCGAGACAGGACCGCCCGAGAATCCAAAAGGAATGCCAAACGGGTGTCTAAAAGTGACGCCTCGAGAGGTCTTGAAAAGAATTGCCAAACGGGTGTCTAAAAGTGATGCCTCGAGAGCTCTTGAAAATAAATGAGTGTCCCGGGTAGTCTAGCCATCCCAAGGGGCCCTCATAAAAAATGAATATCCCGGGTAGTCTGGCCATCCCAAGGGATATTCAGAAAGAAATAAAAATGAGTATCCAGGTGGTCTAGCCATCCATATGATACCCAGAAAAGAAAATAAAACCGAGCATCCAGGTGGTCTAGCGATCCATATGATACCCAGAAAAGAAATGAAAACTGAGTATCCAGGTGGTCTAGCCATCCATTTGATACGCAGAAAAGAAAATAAAACAGAGTATCCAGGTGGTCTAGCCATCCATATGATACCCAGAAAAGAAAAGAAAACTGAGTATCCAGGTGGTCTAGCCATCCATATGATACTCAGATTGCACATAGAAGAACAGAGTTAGTCCATAATAATATTCATGACAACAATAATATTCATGATAATCATAATATTCATGCTGGCATCAATGGTGACAATAATTATCCTACAAAATAAATCATGATCAATTTATTTATTTCCTCCGGAGACCCATACTAAGACCGACACTTGACCAACCCAGACTATAGTCCTCAACCATGGACACGGCTATTCGAATAGATACAACTCTGCAGAGGGTGTACTCTTTACCCACAAGTAAAGGATTTCTTTAGCCAGCACTGAGACGCTGACTAATTCCAATTACGGCCTTTGGGTTGAAAACACACCTGACCAGCACACACCAGATTAACTTTCCTGATGCCAGGAATCACCCAAGGCATCTTTCAAGATAAACTCTAAGACGGGGAGACTACAATCTCGAATAGCATGGGATCACAATCTCATATATAACGTGCGCAAAGATCAGGGGCACTACCCCTCTCGGCCCAGCCGAATACACCCATGCCCCCTGACCAAGTGACATGCCTACCATGGGCCAATGGTATCTTTCACTATGGCCTCTCTATACGGTGTGTGCAGGAAAGGGGTTATCAAATTACTAAACCATACCCCACCTATGGCAGGGACAAGTGGCAGCACGAAACAAGTATGGGGGTTACCGGAACAAGACTCGATCTATGGTCGACTCAGGAGGTTTAAGTTCTTCCTGCAGTGGTTAGCACAATAAAGTGTTCTTTCCACAGTAACACCAAAACAGGGCCACAGCCCTTGCATGTCCCAACATGCATAACCAACAAGGCATGATCACGCTTCGACGTGATCACCCTTCTGCCGGTAACGGTATTTTGCTTATACCTGCTCCTGCAAGTTAGTCATGACAAGCACACGTTGCACGGTACGAGTAAACATGCGAACACTACATGCATGCAAATTTTATTTGAATTCAACATATGCATGATTCAATTATTCTTGCAAACATTTAACCATGCAATAACCATATCAAGTGTTCAAGATGCTTGCCTTGATCATGCAGAAATATTGGGTGCACTCCAAAAGTTTTGAAAATTCTCTTCCCTACATTATTCCTATTTTCAAAAATAATGCAATTACCACATAGAGCTAAAACAGTATTAAAAAGTTCTTTGGAAATTTTTCAAATAAATACTAAAATAAACTAGATGAAAAATTACTAATTTCAGAAAAAGAATCAAATTATTTGGAGTTCATATGATTTACTTAGAGAATTTCTAAGTTGAATTAAATAAGGAAATTGACTATTAAATAAATCTAGTAGAGACAAAGCTCAGGAAAAATGTTAACCCTGGCTAGATTAATAGAGCATGATTTTATAAGTATGCAGGAATTTGAATCATCAATTTTGGGTTTGAAAAGACTGTTGTAGGATAATTTGAAATCTACGAGAAAAGAGAAAAGGAGAAGGGCAGAAGCGCGCCCTAAGCGCAGTATAGCCGTGCGGTGCCACTGGGCCAGGCCCAGCCGCTCGGCCACGTGGAAGAGCTGCGACGTCGAAGGCGTATTTCAGAAATACACTTTCCCCGCGTGAAGACAACTTCGAGAGAAGCCCGTCTCCACTTACACAGCGCGCGGTGACCGGGGTCACTAACAGCGGGCCCCCATAGTCAGGTTTGACCCCGGGTCAACCTCATGCGCGGGAACAGGGCCGAGCCCCTGCCGGCGACGATTGCCAGCGAACGGCGGCATCACTCGGGGAGCTGAGCACATGTGCAGAACCAGGAGACCGCGGCGATCCTCTGGGTACCTGTTGTGGTCGCCGGGGAGCACGGGGTCGGCGGCGGCGAGTTCTTCTGCGGAGCTCCGGCGAGACCCGAAGAGAGCCTTTGCCCACGGTGGCTCCCGAGCTAAATTGATGGTTGGGATGGGTTTGCGATGACCTATAGAGGCTCCTAGTAGGGTAGTTCGGGCTGGGGAGCTTTGGTTTTATCGAAATCATCGATGAGGTGGCGGCGGCCATAGCTGCCGGAGACGGAGTAGACGACCGTTTCAGGTCGTTCTGCGGCTCGGGGGAAACTCACAGAGGGAGAGGCAGGGGTGGTGGAGAGCGTAGCGAGCTCGAGGCGGCTTATATAGCACGGGGTGGCCGTGCCCGTTGCTTCCAGAGGACGACACGACTGCGGGTGATCATTCATGGAGGTGGGTGAGGCCGGTGAGGACGGTGGAGTGGTCGGTGAGGTCGGTGAGGATGGTGGCCTCCCGCGGATGAGCTCGGGTTGTTGGCAATTAAGGAGGCAGAGACGTGGCTGAAACAGACTCGTCGGGCGGTGGTTTGGACGGCGGTGGTCGGCGGTGACCGGCGCCAGCGGCTAGGGGAGGGTGTCGGCAGGCTTCGAGGAGGATCAGATGATCCAGGGGAGGATAAGGGTGAGCAGGAGAGGCAGTAGAGGCGTGGCAGTAGTTCGAGGCCAGTGACTGCAAAACGCGTGCTCTGGTCGCGCTCTGGACATGCGCACCACATGCTCGACCAAATGCCAGCGTATCCTAGAGTGGCCTAAATGAGCTACAATCTCATAGGGTGATGCTTCTGGACTTCCTAGAGCTACTGGACATGGTGGTTTGGCCGGAAGAGCTACTCTCACATGCCAGTTTAAAAATTTGCCCAATTCTGCCATGCACATCACCTGTTTGACAGAATGCTAGGGCTAGCTAGCTTATTTTTCTGGATATGAGACTTGGCAGGTGGGAGTCTCATTAGAGGTTAAAGAATATGGTGTGGTTACTTTGACAAAAGAAAAAACTTGCTAGTGCAAGTTTTAATGAAATTCAGTTCTGGATAGAAACTTGGAGTATTTATTTGGTGAACTAAAGTGAGGCAATTGGAGCTGATCCTCTGGACTTAAGGGTTTGGTTGGAAGGACTATAAGGTGGAATAATTTCAGAATTTTTGGAGTAAAAAAAATTGAGGTTGTAGTTGTAACTCAAGAATGGGACAGAAATGGAAAGAGGAAGTTGTGCTCAAAATTTTCAAATGACCATGTTGGGTTTTTGCACAATAGTGATCTATAGGGATCACATGAACCCTCAAAAATTTTGTGGAATTTTTAAAGAATCCTTTAAAATAGTTGTAGTGCAACAGAAGCATTTCAAGTATTGAAAATGCTATTAAAATGATTTTCTTGGGAAAATTTTATTATGAAAATATTTCCCACTGTTATTTAAATTATAAAAAATGATTTAACAAAACTGCCAATGCCAATAATATTTTACAAAAATTTCTATATGGAGGGAACGATTTTGGAAAAACAGAAAACAGAAAATACTCTAAAATTAATAAGAGACCTAATATAATTCAAAATTTTATTTCTGGCGAAATTTTACTTAATAAAAATATGTTAAATTTTTGGGGTGTTACAATTATGAGCATCACAAATCCTATGCCAAGCATCTTTTAAATTCTCTCCTCCCCTTTGTTTAAAATTAAGCACTTCATTTTCAGGGGTAAAAGCAACAAATGATGAACTAGCCATAGTGATGGAGTAAACAAGCAAAAGGGCAAATGGAAAATATTTTTATATTTTTGTAAAAAAAATTAGAAGTGGGGGAGATGAAAAAGATAGGCAAAGGCAAATAAAATAAATGCAAGGAGATGAAAGTTTATGCGTAGGTACTTGATAGATGTTGATGATATCTCCCCGGCAACGGCGCCAGAAATTCTTCCTGCTACTTGTGAGCTGCGTTGGGATTTCCCCGAAGAGGAGGGGATGATGCAGTACAGTAGAGATAAGTATTTCCCTTAGTTATGAAACCAAGGTTATCAATCTAGTAGGAGAATCACGCAACAACTCGTTGGCAGCACCTGCACACAAAATAACAAATCCTTGCACCCAACGCAAACAAGGGGTTGTCAATCCCTTGGCGGTTATTTGCAAGATTAAATTGTATGGTGATAGATAGATAGATCGAACAAAAATACAAAATAAAATAAATAAAATAAAATTGCAGCAAGGTATTTTTGGGATTTTCAATATATGATAAAAGTAGACCCGGGGGCCATAGTTTTCGCTAGAGGCTTCTCTCATGAAAATAGCATACGGTGGGTAAACAAATTACTGTTGGGCAATTGATAAAAAAACAAATAATCATGACGATATCCAAGGCAATGATCATGTATATAGGCATCACGTCCGAGACAAGTAGACCGAACCAATTTTGCATCTACTACTATTACTCCACACATCGACCGCTATCCAGCATGCATCTAGAGTATTAAGTTCATAAAGAATGTAGTAACGCCTTAAGCAAGATGACATGATGTAGACAAAGTAAACTCACGCATGAATAAACCCCATCTTTTTACCCTTAATAGCAATGATACATACGTGTCATGTCCCTTTCTGTCACTAGGATTGAGCACCGTAAGATCGAACCCATTACAAAGCACCTCTCCCATTGCAAGATAAATCAATCTAGTTGACCAAACCAAATCGATAGATCGGAGAGAAATACGAAGCTATAACAATCATGCATAAAAGAGTTCAGAGAAAACTCAAATAATATTCATGGATAATCTGATCATAAACTCACAATTCATCGGATCCCAACAAACACACCGCAAAAAGTGATTACATCGGATAGAACTCCAAGAACATCGAGGAGAACATTGTATTGAAGATCAAAAAGAGAGAAGAAGCCATCTAGCTACTAACTATGGACCCGAAGGTCTGTGGTAAACTACGCATGCATCATTGGAAGGGCAGCAAGGTTGATGTAGAGCCCCTCCGTGATCGAATCCCCCTCCGACAGAGTGCCGGAAAAGGCCTCCAGATGAGATCTCTCGAGAACAGGAACTTGTGGCAGCGAAAAAAGTATTTCGTGGACTCCTCTGTTGGTTTCCCTTTTTTAGAGTATTTATAGAGGTGGAATTAGGTCAAATGGAGCAGAGGTGGGCCCACGAGGCACCAGGGCGTGCTACCCCCCTGGGGTGCGCCCTGGTGGCTCGTGGCCACCTCCTCTATCTTCTGGCCCTCTCCCGAATCTTCTAGTGTCTCTTATGTCCAGAAAAAAATCTCCAAAAAGTTTCGTGGCATTTGGACTTCGTTTGGTACTGATATTCTGAAAGACCAAAAACAGGCAAAAAACAACAACTGGCACTGGGCACTAAGTTAATAGGTTAGTCCCAAAAAATGATATATAATTGCTTGTAAGTGTCTAAAAAACATCCTAGATTGATACTATAATAGCATGGAACAATCAAAAATTATAGATACGTTGGAGACGTATCAACCTCCCCCAAGCTTGGAACAAGCCAAGGGTGGTGCCCATACCCATGTACTCAAGTCTTCCTCTTCGGTGATGGTGGTGATGAAGTGATAGTCTTGTCCTCCGTCTTCCAAGGCATAGGTTCTCCATCATAAAAGGATGAACGTGTTTCCGGAGTCCTGAAATTTGCAGCTAAACTCATACCTTTGAACTTGGCCTCATACTCAAAATTTTGATTTATTAGATCATAGATTTGGGCCTGAAGATAATCAATCCATTCATTGAGGTTGAAGATGACGTCCCCAATATTCTTGCCGTCCACCTTGTGCTCACGGATGAACTCCGTGATCATGGAGTGGTTAGCACTAAGTCCACGCTCCACCATCCCCTGGCACTTGAAGATCTCTTGTTCCACTGCTTCCAGCATGGCCTTCTTGCTCCCGGTCTTCTTAGGTCCTTGAACGTCCCGGATGTGGAGCACCCCCTCACGCATCTCAATGGCTTGAGGGTGCTTCATCACCTCCGGTAGGTACGGGTTGATGACCTTCGCGTAGAATTTGTCCATGGACGAGCTTGGAGACGTCATGGCAATCTAGATCTGTCAGAAAAATAGCCCAAAACAAGAACAAAGGAGAAACTTGCAATGCGGTGGTCAAAACACCCGTGAGTATATATAAAGAATTTTTATCTTGCAAAATAAGCATACGAGAGGAAAACGGAGTCGGGAGGGCACACGAGGGGCCCACAAGGCATCACGGCGCGCCCCAGGGGGGTCGCGCCCTATTGCCTTGTGGGCGACTCGTGGGCCCTCTCGGCTGTTTCCTATTTTTGTATTTTTTCTAATAATCCAAAATGGACAGAAATAATTTTTATGGAATTTTTGGAGTCGGTTTACTTACCGTATCACATACCTACCATTTTTGAGGGTTCTAGAGCGTTCTGGAAGGACTCTTTGATGTGTTCCTCCAGTGTCATTGTCTGAATAATATTATTTTCAAAATTAATGGGGGTACCTGAGATATAATGCTTAATTCTTTTTCCATTCACCACTCTTGGGTTGGTGCCTTCGGAGTTGTTGATTTTGATAGCTCCGGAGTGGTAAACTTCTTCGATGATATATGGTCCTTCCCATTTAGAGAGAAGTTTCCCTGCAAAAAATCTAAAACAAGAGTTGTACAATAAAACTTGCTTGCCCACTTTAAATTCCCGTTTTTTGGATTCTTCTATCATGCCATCTTTTGACCTTTTCTTTAAATAACTTGGCATTTTCATAGGCTTGGGTTCTCCATTCATCTAGAGAGCTAATATCAAATAACCTATTTTCACCGGCAAGTTTCAAATCATAGTTAAGTTCTTTTATTGCCCAATATGCCTTATGTTCTAACTCAAGAGGTAAATGACATGCTTTTCCATAAACCATTTTATATGGAGACATACCCATAGGATTTTTATAAGCAGTTCTGTAAGCCCATAATGCATCATCAAGTTTCTTAGACCAATTTTTCCTAGATCTATTAACGGTCTTTTGCAAAATTAATTTGATTTCCCTATTACTCAATTCAACTTGACCACTAGACTGAGGATGATATGGTGATGTAATTCTATGATTAACATCATATTTAGCAAGCAATTTACGAAAAGCACCATGAATAAAATGTGAGCCACCATCAGTCATCAAGTATCTAGGGACTCCAAACCTCGGAAATATAACTTCTTTAAGCATTTTAATAGAAGTGTTATGATCAGCACTACTAGTTGGAATAGCTTCTACCCACTTAGTAACGTAATCAACATCAACTAAAATATGTGTATACCCATTGGATTTAGGAAAAGGTCCCATATAATCAAAACCCCAAACATCAAATGGTTCAATAACAAGTGAATAATTCATAGGCATTTCCTGACGTCTACCAACATTACCAATTCTTTGACATTCATCACAAGAAAGGACAAACTTACGTGCATCTTTGAAGAGAGTAGGCCAATAAAAACCAGATTGTAATACCTTATGTGCAGTTCTGTCTCCCGCATGGTGCCCTCCGTATGCCTCGGAGTGACACTTCCGTAGGATTTGTTCCTGTTCATGCTCAGGAACATAATGTCTAATAATACCATCTACTCCTTCTTTATATAGATGTGGGTCATCCAGAAAGTAATGCCTTAAATCAAAGAAAAACTTTTTCTTTTGTTGGTATGTGAAACTAGGTGGTATATATTTAGCAACAATGTAGTTAGCATAGTCTGCATACCAAGGAGTGTTATGACAAGCATTTATCACAGCTAATTATTCATCAGGGAAATCATCATTAATAGGAAGTGGGTCATCAAGAACAGTTTCCATTCTAGACAAATTATCTGCTATGGGATTCTCAGCTCCCTTTCTATCAACAATATGCAAATCAAATTCTTGTAGCAAAAGAACCCACCTAATAAGTCTAGTATTAGCATCTTTCTTTTCCATAAGATATTTAATAGTAGCAAGATTAGTGTGAATAGTAACTTTGGAATCCACAATGTAAGGTCTGAATTTATCACACGCAAACACAACTGCTAAAAATTCTTTCTTAGTAGTAGCATAATTCTTTGAGCACTGTATAGAGTTTTACTAGCATAATGAATAACATTCAATTTCTTATCAACTCTTTGTCCGAGAACAGCACCAACAGCATAATCACTAGCATCACACATAATTTCAAAGGGTAGGTTCCAACCAGGTGGTTGAACAAATAGGTGCAGAAATTAAGGCTTTCTTAAGAATTTCAAAGGCTTCTAAGCAATCATCATCAAAAACAAATGGAACAACTTTTTGCATAAGATTAGTGAGAGGCCTAAAATTTTAGAGAAGTCTTTTAGAAACCTTCTATAGAAACCAGCATGACCGAGGAAACTTCTTATACCTTTGACATTTTAGGGCATGGCATTTTCTCAATTGCATCAACTTTACCTTTATCAACTTCAATACCTCTTTCAGAAATTTTATGGCCAAGGACTATACCTTCATTCACCATAAAGTGGCACGTCTCCCAATTCAAGACAAGATTAGTTTCTTCACATCTCTACAAAACTGGATCAAGGTTGCTCAAGAAATCATCAAAAGAAGTTCCATAAACGGAAAAATCATCCATGAAAACCTCAACAATCTTTTAAAAAAAGTCAGAGAAGGTAGCAGGTGCATTACACAAACCAAAAGGCATATGACGATAAGCATAAGTTCCAAAAGGACAAGTAAATGTGGTTTTCTCTTGATCTTCTAGTGATACAGGTATTTGAGAGAAACCAGATTAACCATCTAGGAAGCAAAAGTGTGTGTGCTTACATAATCTTTCTAACATTTGATCAATAAAAGGCAAGGGGTAATGATCTTTCCTAGTAGCTTTATTTAATTTTCTGAAATCAATTACCATCCTATAACCAGTTACAATTCTTTGTGGGATAAGTTCATTTTTATCATTAGGAACAACAGTAATACCTCCTTTCTTAGGAACACAATGAACATGACTTACCCATCTACTATCAGCTATGGGATAAATTATACCTGCCTCCAGAAGCTTTAATATTTCAGTTCTTACCACATCCTTCATTTTAGGATTCAGCCTTCTTTGATGATCAACAACTGGTTTAGCATCTGGCTCCATATGAATTTTATGCTGACATAAAGTGGGACTAATGCCCTTAAGATCATCGAGAGTATATCCAATAGCGGCACGGCGCTTCTTCAGAGTTTTAAGTTATCTCTTTGCTTCATGCTCTGAAAGGTTAGCACTAATAATAACAGGATATAGCTTCTTTTCATCAAGATAAGCATATTTAAGCGTATCAGGTAATTGCTTTAATTCAAACACAGGATCACCCTTCGGTGGAAGAGGATCTCCCAAAGTTTCAACAGGCAAATTATGTTTAAGGATAGGTGCATGCAAAAAGAACAACTCATCTATTTCATTTCTTTCATTCATATGCATATCATTTTCATGGTCTAGCAAATATTGTTCTAAAGGATCAGTAGGAGGCATAGCAATAGAAGCAAGACCTATAATTTCATCTTTATTGGGTAATTCTTTATCATGAGGTTGTCTACGAAACTTAGAGAAATTAAATTCATGAGAAATATCACCAAGCTTAAACCTAACTTTCTCTTTAACACAATCAATTTCAGCATTAACGGTATTCAAGAAGGGTTTACCAAATATAATGGGACAAAAATTATCTTGTTGTGAACCAAGTACTAAGAAATCAGTAGGGTATTTGATTTTACCACACAAGACTTCAACATCTCTAACAATCCCAAGTGGTGTAATAGTATCTCTGCTCGCAAGCTCAATAGTAACATCAATATCTTCAATCTCAACAGGTGCAATATCATGCATTACTTCTTGATATAAAGAAAACGGAATTGCACTCACACTAGCACCCATATCACACAAACCATGATAGCAATGATCTCCAATCTTAACAAAAACAACAGGGAGGCCAACTACGGGCTTGTTCTTATCTAACATATCTCGTTCATTTCTAACAGGTTTAACAATTCTAGCAGCCTCATCACAAAAGTAAATAACATGCCCATCGATATCATCAACCAAAAGATCTTTAACCATTGCAATGTTAGGTTCAACTTTAATTTGTTCAGAAGGTCTAGGTGTTCTTACATTACTTTTGTTAACCACAATTGAAACTTTAGCATGTTCCTTAATCCTAACAGGGAAAGGAGGTTTCTCAATATAAGCAGTAGGCATAACTGGATCAACATTGTAAACAATTGTTTCTTCATTAACACTAATAGGTTCTTCATTTAATTCAATGGGTGGATGATATTTAAACCATTTCTCCTGAGGAAGATCAACATGAGCAGCAAAAGATTCACAAACGGTAGCTACTATCTCAGAGTCAAGTCCATATTTAGTACTAAACTTATGAAAAGCATCAGTTTCCATAAAATATTTAGCACAATCAAACTCAAGATTTATACCTAACACTTTACCTTTGTCGATTTCCCAATTTTCAGAGTTACATTTAATTCTTTCCAGAAGATCCCATCTGAATTCAATAGTTCTCTTTTGTCAGGCCCGTTTCCGGAATAATTCACAGAATAGCCCCAAGTCACACCAACCCCAAGATCAGAACCACTGGTGGACTTCCTTGATATAGATATCCAGTACTTACATAATATTACACAGGGCTGAGCCAGAGTGCTCAACAATTTATTACAAACTTGTCAATATATGGTGGTGGCGGAATATGACAGTGGTGTGGTGGTAGTACAACACTGATACAATAAAGTAGAATCAAGCGTCAGTGTGAGGCTTGACTATTTATTTGTGTAGCGGAAGCACTGTGGATGATACACGTGGTAGACTCCAAGACCACAGTTGACTGACTGGGAACACCTCTAAGCGTCGGGCTCGCTAGCGCAATCTTCCTCCACAAGCTCGTCTTCCTCCAGGTCTGGCCAAATTAACAAGCCTGGGACAAGCATGTGAGTACGTTGGAATGTACTCGCAAACATTATGAACGAAAGATATACCGAATGCATATGCTCATGCTGGATTAAATGATATGCTTATGCTGATCAAAATTTAATCATGGCATGATAAATACTAACACGGTGCGAAGGAATGAATATATAATTTTAGTGACAATCAAAGAAAGTTAAATGGAACATCGGGCGCTGGACCGCCCGAGAAATTCCAAGAAGAATGCCAAACGGGTGTCTAAATGCGACGCCTCGAGAGGTCTTGAAAAGAAATGCCAAACGGGTGTGTGAAAGCGACACCTCGAGAGGTCTTGAACAGAAATGCCAAACGGGTGTCTGGAAGCGACGCCTCGAGAGGTCTTGAATATAAATGAGTATCCAGGTGGACTAGCCATCCCAAGTGATACCCAGAAAAAAATAAAAGTGAGTATCCAGGTGGACTAGCCATCCCAAGTGATACCCAGAAAAATATAAAAGTGAGTATCCAGGTGGACTAGCCATCCCAAGTGATACCCAGAAAAAAAAAGTGAGTATCCAGGTGGACTAGCCATCCCATGTGATACCCAGATTCCACACAGAAAAACAGAGTTAGTCCACAATAATATTTATGATGACAATAATATTCATGACGACATCAGTGGTGACAATAATTAACCTGCAAAAATGAATCATGCTCATTTTAATTATTTCCTCCGAAGACCGACACCGGGACTGACACTTGACCCTTCCCAGCTAACGTCCTTGACCGTGGACACGGCTATTCGAATAGATATAACTCTGCAGAGGGTGTACTCTTTACCCACAAGTAAAGGATTTGATTAGTCAGTACCGAGACACTGACTAATTCCCATCACGGTCTTTGGGTTAAAAACACACCTGACCAGCACACACCAGATAACTTTCCGGATGCCAGGAATCACCCAAAGCATCGTTCAAGAAAAACTCTAAGTCGGGGAGACCATCGTCTCGAATAGCATGGGATGACTATTAATACGCGTGGATTACAAGGGGTGCCCCCCTCTCGGCCCAGCCGGATACACCCATGCCCCCTGACCCGATGACTGGCATTAGTCCATGGCCGTGGAACCCTCATCGTGGCCCCTCTAGGTGGTGTGCACACAGACAGGGGTTAGCAACTTACTAAACCGCACTCCCCTCACGGGAAGACTAGTGGCAGCATGGTATTTTAGCTAGGCATGACGGAACAAGACTCGATCTAGGTCGACTCAGGAGGTGTTGTTATTATGACTGGCATACTTCATATGCCACTGTGACACCATCGTGTCATAACATGACCCGTGCCCACCGGCACGTCCAAGGCAGGAGGTACACTCCTGGATTCTCACCATTTCCACATGTTAGAAAGATTCTTGGTGCATGCAATAATGCTCAAAATGACATGACCATGCATGCTCTCACTATTACTACATATACGGTGAAATTTCAAACTGATGCAACCATGCAAGCAATTCACCATATGACGAGGGCATGTACTAGGGATAGGGCAATAGGCCTGACCTATAGGCCCTAACCTAGGACACCACACATCTTATATTGGGCCCCAGGGCCAGATCAACAACCCAGAATTCCGCAGACTGACATTCACTCAGAGTTCAATGAACCACTCGGAAGCCAAGAGTTCACTCGACAGGCTTGTTTCACTCGGAGCATCCGAAAGTCACTCGACCAGAGACGACCAGGAGACTCCAGGAGCGCAACGGTCGGGACGCACGTTTGCCTATATTAATTGTAATCAATGCGCCCGTTACCTGGCGCACTTATGCCCCTCTTAACCCCTGGTAATGGCTGGCGTTCATGGGAGGGCTGGCGAGACTATATAAGCCACCCCCAGCTCCATTCCAAGGGTTCGCATCTTTTGTAATCCATACACTCAATCAACAGCTCCAGAGCACCGAGATGTAGGGCTATTACCTCCACCGCTGAGGGGCCTGAACTCGTAAATCCGAGTGTAACACCTGCGCCGTAGCTAGGCTCTGCCCTCTCATCCGTACCCCTACACACTACTGTCAGACTTGCACCCACGACAGTTACGCCACTGGCGAGACTATATAAGCCACCCCCCACCTCCATTCCAACGGTTCGCATCTTTTGTAATCCATACACTCAATCAACAGCTCCAGAGCACCGAGACGTAGGGCTATTACCTCCACCACTGAGGGGTCTGAACTCGTAAGTCTGAATGTAACACCTGCGCCGTAGCTAGGCTCTGCCCTCTCATCCGTACCCCTACACACTACTGTCAGACTTGCACCCATGACAGTTGGCGCCCACCGTGGGGCAGGCGTCTAGCGACTTCCGACGTAGTTGCATTTTTCCGAACATCACCATGGTTTCCGGCGGCGGACTGACTCTGGGCGGCGAGATCCGTTTCGGCGTCCTCAGCTTCATTGCCGACGATTCGGCGTGGCTCCAGGAAGCCCCGCTGGATGTCGAGGCATTGCCCGTCCGCGGCGCGGCGCACTTCTGCGCGAGTACCTTCGGCGTTCTTCTTCGGAAGCCGTTGACTCCTTATCAGTCGACGTCCCCACTCTCCACCAGCCGTCGTCGCAAGCGCTCCGGGCGCTCTCGGCTTCAACGGTGGATCAAGCACGCGGCAGCCCTTCAGGCTGCGGCCCCGCAGATTGCGGCAATCGAGCCCGATGAAACTGTCTTCGATTTGTTCGCCTCCGTGCATGAGCACTCGGAAAGCTTATCCGAGTGCGAGAGCAGCGATCCCGCTGCAGAAGTGCTGATGGCCAATTCCCCACCTAGTCTTCCTGGGTACGGCCATTGCGGCGCGGAGAACGGCGACCCGTCGCACTCCGGTCTTGGCGGCGGCAGAGACCGTCATGACGATGAGTACGTCCCCGACCTCTCACTCGGCAGCAGAGAGAGGAACTGCAGCGCAGGACCGAGCAGGCCCTCCAGACGCCCATCGTCGGGACGACACCCGAGGCTCAGGCCTTGGAGGCCGTGTGCCAGGCCAACTTGGCTGAGCACAACCGTCTGGAAGCGCTCCAGAAGTCACTCGACGACCGCGCCCGCAGGAAGCCTCCGCCCAGTTCCAGTCGGCGGCAGCGGCAGTTGTTCTCAAATGATTAGCAGCAAAGTTTTCAGGTATTCCGCACTCCCGTCCAGAATCTGGCGGCGGCCACTCGGATAGAAGATTCCATTGAGCCAACCCGGTCCGAGGCGGGGGAGGGTCTTCGGCAGATCCGGGCCCTGCTCAAGGCGGCCGAGGAGCAAAACTCAGCAGTATCCCAGTCGCGCAACCGGATTCACAGTAGATCCGTGAGGGCCGACACTGTTCAGTCGGCTCACAGTCCAGCATCCCCAAGGAGAAACAGACACTCGCCTCCGGGGTGAAACGACCAGGACCGCCACCGAGACCAGTACTCGGGGCAGGGTCGCAGTCGGAATACGCCTCCGCGGCGTCAGGATGATTGTCATCGTATGCAGTCGCCCCCCCCTCGCCCCCCCCCCCCCCCCCGCGGGATGGCTCATACGCGCCCCGGCCGTACGACGCCAGGCGTCCTTACGGCAACGATCGGAGGGCCAGCCCTCCCCGTCATGGTGACGGTTATCGCCAGAGAGAGACAGTCGACTAATGCGACCCGCAATGCAACGCGAGATCCGTTCTTGCTCAGAACCTGGTCAACAGAGGCAGAGCTCTGAGAGAGAACTTGGACAGAGATCATCCGAGTGGGAGTGGAGCATTCATCTCCGGGCCCGAGTGTTTCTGCAGAGCCATCCGGGCCGCTGAGATCCCGCCTAACTTCAGATTGGCAGCTGGAGTAAGCAAGTTCACCGATGAGTCCAAGCCAGAAACTTGGTTAGAAGATTACAGAGTGGCTGTGTAGATTGGTGGAGGAAATGACTATGTGGCTATGAAGCACTTACCTCTGATGCTGGAAGGGTCCGCCCGTGCCTGGCTCAACCAGCTCACCCCGGGCAGTATATATTGCTGGGAAGATTTGTCCCGAGTGTTCATTAAAACATTCGAGGGCACGTGCAAACGCCCGGCATGTCTGTCCGAGCTACAGCATTGTGTGCAGAAACCGTATGAAACTTTGAGGGAGTACATCCAGCGGTGGACGACTCTGCATCACGTGGTGGAGAACGTCATAGAGCATCAAGCAGTCTGCGCCTTCAAGGCAGGAGTCAGGTATCGGGAGCTCATCCTGAAATTTGGCCGGTCGGGATCTCTGACCATGAGCCCAATGATGAAGATAGCCACTCGGTACGCGAACGGAGAAGAAGAAGACCGACTCCATAACGGCAAAGGGAAAACCAGCGAGCCCAACCCCGGAAACAGTAACCTCAATCGGAAGCCGAAGCGCTAGGCTGATGGTTCGACTCAGGCCAAGACTGCCGCACTGGCCGGTCAAGCCAAGAACAAGGGGAAGGCTAAGGAAAAATGGATCCCAAAGAAAAAGAAAGATTAGTCGGGCCAACATGTCCTCGATTTACCATGTCACATCCACACCAGAAAGGATGAAGTGGGCAACCTGATATTGCCCAAACACACCACTCGACAGTGCAGACTGTTGATTCAGCAGTTTCGAGAGGGCCCGTCGAGTGAGAAGAGCCCAGAAGACGCTGATGATGGAGACAAAGATGAACCTTTTCCCAGTGTCAATGCAACCCTGATGATTTTTGCAGATGTAGAGAGTAGGAGCCGATTGAAAGTAATCAATCGAGAAGTGAACATGGCCGTGCCGGCGATGACGAAGTTTCTGAACTGGTCAAAGACTCCGATCACCTTTGATCAGTCGAACCACCCCGCTTACGTAGCCACCACTGGGCGACAGGCGCTGGTGGTAGATCCAGTCGTGGGAGGCTTCCGATTGCGCAAGGTCCTCATGGACGGTGGAAGCGAACTGAACATACTGTACGCTGATACTCTGCAAGCGATGGGCATTCCGATGTCCCGACTCAGCGAGAGCAGCATGCAGTTCCACGGAGTGATCCCCGGCAAGAAGGCAAAGACACTCGGGCAGATCGCCCTTGACATGGTCTTTGGAGACGACAAGAACTTTCGGAAGGAAAGGCTGACCTTCGAAGTGGTCGACTTCCGCAGCGCCTACCATGCCATTCTTGGTCGGCCGGCTTACGCACGTTTCATGGCCCGTCCATGTTATGTGTATCTCAAGCTGAAGATGCCTGGCCCCAAAGTTGTAATCACAGTCACTAGCAGTCGACAGCGTGCGGAAGAGTGTTTGCAGCAAGGATCCAAGATAGCTGATGAGCAGATGGCTATGGTAGAGCTGGAGGAGTACAAGAAAAATGCCGATCCGAGTGATTTGCTACGGTCCAAGAAGCCGGCTACAAAATCTGCGTTTCAGTCGGCCGGTGACACAAAGCCTGTGCACATTCACCCGGAAGATCCCAATGCTGTTCCCACCAACATATCAACAACACTCGACAGCAAATAGGAAGAAGCGCCCGTCCAGTTCCTCCGTGAGAACTAGGACATTTTCGCATGGAAACCATCCGACATGCCAGGTGTACCCAGGGAGCTGGCTGAGCACCGTTTGCGAGTCGACCCAAAGGCGAAACCTGTGAAGGAGCATCTCCATTGCTCTGTTACACAGAAGAGGAAGGCCATTGGCAAGGAAGTTGCTCGGCTCCTGGCAGCCGAGCTCATCCGTGAGGTGTACCACTCCGAGTGGCTCGCCAACGTCGTCATGGTCCCTAAGAAGGACAAGTCTCTCTGAATGTGCATCGATTTCAAGCACATCAATCGGGTCTACCCCAAGGATCATTTCCCGCTCCCCCACATAGATCAAATCGTAGATTCCACTGCGGGTTGTGAGCGACTGTCTTTTCTGGATGCGTACTCCGGGTACCACCAGATCCGACTGTGTGGGCCGGACGAAATAAAAATAGCTTTTATCACCCCATTCGGGTGTTTATGCTATATCTTCATGCCATTGGGCCTCAAGAATGCCGGTGCCACTTTCATGCGCATGATTCAGAAGTGTTTGCAAAAACAGATCAGTCGGAATATTGAGGCGTACATGGATGATATCGTGGTCAAGTCCAGAAAAGGTTCCGACCTGCTGGCTGACTTAGC
This sequence comes from Elymus sibiricus, assembly GCA_039707655.1. Taxonomy (NCBI): domain Eukaryota; kingdom Viridiplantae; phylum Streptophyta; class Magnoliopsida; order Poales; family Poaceae; genus Elymus; species Elymus sibiricus. Next base: position 288,294,505 of record CM077676.1, read on the forward strand.
TGAAACTTTCGCAAATCTGCGGAAGTATGACATCAAACTGAATCCAGCAAAGTGCACTTTCGGAGTTCCTGGGGGCAAACTACTCGGTTTCCTCATTTTCGAACGAGGGATAGATGCCAATCCTGAGAAGGTCGGGGCGATTATATGAATGAAATGTCCAGAGCATCTTCATGATGTACAGAAGCTCACGGGTTGCCTTGCAGCTCTGAGCCGATTCATCTCCCGTCTCGGTGAGAAGGCACTGCCCCTGTACCGATTGATGAAGAAATCTGATTTGTTCGAGTGGACTGCTGAAGCACAAGCAGCGTTTGTTGAACTCAAAGCCCTGATTTCCACCCAGCCGGTGCTTGCCGCTCCGAACAGCAACGAGCTGTTGCTCTTGTACATTGCGGCCACTGGTCAAGTTGTCAGCACTGTCCTCACAGTCGAGCGAGAAGAATAGGGCAAAGCTTACACAGTTCAGCGCTCAGTCTATTACATCTCTGAAGTCCTGACTCCTTCCAAGCAGAGGTATCCTCATTATCAGAAGCTCGTCTATGGCATCTACCTGACTGCGAAGAAAGTAGCCCATTACTTCCAGGAGCACACTGTGTCAGTCGTCAGCGACGCCCCGCTGTCTGAGATCATGAACAATCGGGATGCGACTGGTCGAGTGGCGAAGCAGGCTATCGAGCTCCTACCCCTGGACATCAAGTTCGAGGTGAAGAAGGCGATCAAGTCCCAAGCATTAGCCGATTTCCTAGCCGAGTGGACTGAACAGCAGCAACTGACTCAGAGTCACCCGGAACACTGGACCATGTTCTTTGACGGTTCCAAGATACTGAATGGTTCAGGGGCTGGAGTGGTGTTGATATCTCCGAAGGGCGATCGTCTTAGATATGTTCTGCAGATTCACTTTGATTCCTCCAACAACGAAGCCGAGTACGAGGCGCTCCTCTATGGTCTATGTATGGCCATCTCACTCAGCGTCCGGCGCCTGATGGTCTACGGAGACTCGGATCTAGTTGTGAACCAAGTGATGAAGGAGTGGGACATCAGAAGCCCCACTATGACAGGATACTGCAACGCAGTGAGAAAGTTGGAGAAGAAATTTGAAGGTCTGGAACTGCATCACGTTCCCCGAGCCAAGAATCAGGAGGTAGACGATCTGGCAAAGAACGGATCCACTCGAAAATCCATACCCAGCAATGTGTGCCTCGAGCATTTATGTTCTCCGACGGTAAAAGAAGATCACTTCACGGAAGAGCCCCCGCAAGCGGTCAGTCCGTCTGATCCGACTAAAGTCGAGGTCCCGGCAGTCATTGATTTGGTCATGGAGGTCCTAGCAATCACACCCGAGTGGACAGTACCTTATATCGCATACCTGCTCAGGCAGGAACTTCCAGAAGATGAAGCTGAGGCCTGCCAGATTGTTCGCAGGTCCAAAGCCTTTGAAGTGGTCGGTGATCAGTTATATAGAAAGAGCGTCACCGGTGTGACTCAGCGCTGCATTTCACCGGAAGAAGGTCGACTGATCCTGGAGGAGATTCACTCGGGGACTTGTGGACACCACGCGTCCTCTCGGACAATCGTGGCTAAAGCTTACCGAGCCGGTTTCTTCTGGCCCCGCGCCAATGAAGCTGTGCAAGAGATAGTCCAACACTGTGCCGGGTGCCAGTTCTATGCAAACTTATCCCACAAGCCTGCGTCTGCTCTGAAGACAATTCCACTCGTCTGGCCATTTGCAGTCTGGGGACTCGACATGGTGGGACCCCTCCGGACAGGGGCGAGTGGATTCACCCACTTGCTAGTCGCAGTCGATAAATTCACCAAGTGGATTGAGGCCAAACCCATCAAGAAGCTAGATTCTCATACAGCGATCAAGTTCATGAAGGAGATAGTCTTCAGATACGGCGTGCCCCACAGCATCATCACTGACAATGGTTCCAACTTCGACTCGGAAGAATTCAGGGCGTTCTGTGCCGCGCAAGGCACCCGAGTCGACTATGCATCTGTGGCGCATCCGTAGTCGAATGGACAAGCCGAGAGAGCAAACGGACTGATTCTGCAGGGGCTAAAGCCACGACTCATGCGTGATTTGGAGCACGTAGCTGGAGCTTGGGTCACCGAGTTGCCATCAGTTATTTGGTGCTTGAGGACGACCCCCAATCGGTCTACCAATCGCACTCCCTTCTTCATGGTGTACGGAGCTGAAGTCGTCCTGCCGAGTGACCTGCTCCATAATTCACCCCGAGTAGAACTGTACTCGGAAGCTGAAGCGGAGCGACCACGGCAAGATGGCGTTGATCTCTTGGAGGAGGAAAGGGAGATGGCCTTGATCCGACCGGCCATTTATCAGCAAGATCTGAGACGTTTTCACAGCAGGCACGTCCGAAGTCGGACCTTTCAGGAAGGAGATCTGGTGCTCCGAGTGGATCAGCAGCGACCTCACAAGCTCGCTCCCGCGTGGGAAGGCCCTTTTACCGTGTCAAAGGTTTTGCACAACGGAGCATACCGCCTGTACAACCTTCAAAAGCAAGCAGACGAGCCCCGTGCTTGGAATGCAGATTTACTGCGGCAATTTTATAATTGATAATCAGATGTAATAAAAGTAATCGAGTGATATTTGGTGAATAAAAAGCATGACTTTTCTAGTTCCACATTGAGTTCACTCGTACGCATTTTCCAGCTTACAACCCCCAGTGGGTGTACACTTTTCAACTTAGCAGCAAACCAGCTTTTGCCTAAGTTAAAAATTACTCCGAGTGACGAACAACCCTCTCACTCAGGGGCTTGGCTGCAGACCAGCTTCCGCCCAAGTTAAAAATTACTCCGAGTGACGAACAACCCTCTCACTCGGGGGCTTGGCTGCGGACCAGCTTCCACCCAAGTTAAAAACTACTCCGAGTGAAGAGCAACCCTCTCACTCGGAGGCTTGGCTGCGGACCAGCTTCCGCCCAAGTTAAAAATTACTCCGAGTGAAGAGCAATCCTCTCGCTCGGGGGCTTGGCTGCGGACCAGCTTCCACCCAAGTTAAAAATTACTCCGAGTGAAGAGCAACCCTCTCACTCGGAGGCTTGGCTGCGGACCAGCTTCCGCCCAAGTTAAAAACTACTTCGAGTGAAGAGCAACCCTCTCGCCCGGGGGCTTGGCTGCGTACCAGCTTCCGCCCAAGTTAAAACTACTCCGAGTGACGAACAACCCTCTCACTCGGGGGCTTGGCTGGGGACCAGCTTCCGCCCATGTTAAAAACTACTCCGAGTGAAGAGCAACCCTCTCACTCGAGGGCTTGGCTACGGACCAGCTTCCGCCCAAGTTAAAAACTACTCCGAGTGAAGAGCAACCCTCTCGCTCGGGGGCTTGGCTGCGGACCAGCTTCCGCCGAAGTTAAAACTACTCCGAGTGACGAACAACCCTCTCGCTCGGGGGTTTGGCTGCGGACCAGCTTCTGCCCAAGTTAAAACTACTCTGAGTGAAGAGCAACCCTCTCGCTCGGGGGCTTGGCTGCGGACCAGCTTCCGCCCAAGTTAAAAACTACTCCGAGTGAAGAGCAACCCTCTCCCTCGGGGGCTTGGCTGCGGACCAGCTTCCGCGCAAGTTAAAAACTACTCCAAGTGAAGAGCATCCCTCTCACTCGGGGGCTTGGCTGCGAACCAGCTTTCGCCCAAGTCAAAAATCTGCTCCGAGTGAAGAGCATCCCTCTCACTCGGGGGCTTGGCTGCGAACCAGCTTTCACCCAAGTTTAAAATCTACTCCGAGTGAAGAGCATCCCTCTCACTCGGGGGCTTGGCTGCGAACCAGCTTTCGCCCAAGTTAAAAATCTACTCCGAGTGAAGAGCATCCCTCTCACTCGGGGGCTTGGCTGCGAACCAGTTTTTGCCCAAGTTAAAATTCTGCTCCGAGTGAAGTGCATCCCTCTCACTCGGGGGCTTGGCTGCGAACCAGCTTTCGCCCAAGTTAAAAATCTACTCCGAGTGAAGAGCATTCCTCTCACTCGGAGGCTTGGCTGCGAACCAGATTTCGCCCAAGTTAAAGATCTACTTCGAGTGTAGAGCATTCCTCTCACTCGGAGGCTTAGCTGCGAACCAGCTTTCGCCTAAGCTAAAACCCAGTTTAAAGATACGGAAGATTCGAAGGAAAGCATTCGGTTAACTCCAGAAGTTCAAAAGCGAATACGAGTACGCGTGCCCAAAGCCCGAAAGAGTTTGACGATTACAATTCCACTCGGCATACCAAGGTTAATGGATAAGACTTAAGTTTTTTCACGCCCCTGTAGGGCTGGCTGGCTCAACGAAGGAATCCAAGTCGATGCCGTCCGCGATCCGAGTGGCCGCTTCGATGAATGTCTCCATGAAGTCCTCAAACTAGAGCTTCTTCGTGTTAGCGACTTGGAGAGACTTCAGCTTCTCCTCCTTGGCCTCCTTGCAATGCACTCGGACCAGGGAGAGCGTCACGTCGGCCCCACAGCGAGCAGCCGACTTCTTCCACGCTTGCACTCGGCTAGGAATGTCGTTGAGACGAGTCATCATGGCCTCCAGATCGGTGTCGAGCGTGTCTTCTGGCCACAGCTCCTTGTCAATTCTTCCAAGTGCACCCCGCAGGCGAATGATGTACCCTTGGACGTCTTCGATGCAGGATTCGACCCGCAGGACGCCTAAAGCAGCCTTGTCACCGACGAGTGACCTGGAAGGATCCAGATCCCTCTCGATTCTGTCAGTCTCAAGCTCAAAATCCCGGCAGTATTCTCTAAACAAGGAAAGAAGAGTGTCGAGCATGAGCATGCGTGAAGTTCGCTCGGAGTTAAGTTGAAATGCACTCAGATGCTATAGGTTACCTGCAAGCTTGGTGTACATCTCCTCCGTGAACTCTTCAATGTACCTCTCCAGAGCGTTCTTTTTCTCGATCAGCTGAGCGACCTTCTCGTTCAGAGTCTTCTTCTCCTTCTCGTAGGCTTCCACCTGGGCCTTGAGTTTGCTCTCCCACTCGGTTTGCTGCTTCTTGAGCTCAAGTACTTCTTTCTTCAGCGATGTGTTCTCGGCTTCAAGCTTCCCGAGTGAGGCCAGCTTCTCTTCGGCGGCCTTGGTCTTTTCCTTCGCCACTCGCTGCGCTCCCGCCAGCTCGTTGTCCTTGTTCTCGAGTGCCTGCTTCATAGTTTCTAAAGAGATAGAAGTTCTGAGCCGCACTTGGAGTCGATGGTTTTCACTACGCACATCTATTCGAGTGAAGTCACTCAGTTCAAAGAATGTAAAAAGGCGAAAGAAGAATGCTCGGTAATTGAAGCTTACCTCCCATGGTCTTGAGCTCTGCCTGAGCGCGTGTAGTGTTCCTCCTCTCGACCTCAAAATCCACTCGGAGCTGAGGCGTCTCCTTCTCCAGTGCCACGTACTGAGTCCCAAGCTTGCAAGTTTTCTGACATACAAGAGAGAACAGTTAATGTCAAGAAATACAAGAGGAACAAGCTGGACCAGTATCAAATTCTAAGTTTTAAGACTCCCGCCGACCGCCCGCAGTCGACGGCAGTCTCGGGGACTACACCCAGTGGGTGCTCTCAGCGTGCCCCCACTGGAATGGTATCCACTCGGAACGGTCCACCCGATCCGAGTGATGGCCAAAAACAAAAAAAAGAGCAACAAGACAAAAGGTTCCGAATACCCAGAGACTGGCGCTCCTGGAAGGAACAAGCTTGACCAGTATGAAGTTCTAAGTTCTAAGACTCCCGCCGACTGCCCGCAGTCGACGGCAGTCTCGGGGACTACACCCAGTGGGTGCACTCAGCGTGCCCCCACCGGAAAGGTATCCACTCAGAACGGTTAGCCCGGTCCGAGTGCTGGCCGAATACAAAAAAAAGAGCAAGCAAAAACTCTAAGACTCCCGCCGACTGCCCGCAGTCGGCGGCAGTCTCGGGGACTGCACCTAGTGGGTGCACTCAGCGTGCCCCCACTGGAATGGTATCCACTCGGAACGGTCCGCCCGATCCGAGTGATGGCCAAAAACAAAAAAAAAGCAAGCTAAAATGCTAAGACTCCCGCCGACTGCCCGCACTCGGTGGCAGTCTCGGGGACTACACCCAGTGGGTGCACTCAGCGTGCCCCCACCGGAAAGGTATCCACTCGGAACGGTCCGCCCGGTCCGAGTGATGGCCGAACACACAACACCCAGTGGGTGTACCGGATACCTTCCGACTGAAATTCCTACTGAAGAAAAATGACTTGGAGATCAACTTACAAGAGCACTTACTCGAACGTTCTCCTGGAGAGCGGCACTGGCATCGTACGCCAGCTTCCCAGCTGCACGCACCTCCTTGAGCCGATGGGTCATCAGCTCCGCCTGGATCATCGCCTCCTTGCTGGCCCCAGTTTGGTCCTCCGGCACCTTGTACAGACTGAAGATGTTGACGGGAGGAGCCGGAACTGAAGTCAGAGCAATCGACAGAGTCGCAGCAGAACCAGCTCCGGCCTGAGAACCCTGCCCCAGAGGCACGGTCACTGCGGGTGCAGGAGGAACTTGAGGCACGTCGCTCGGCGGCGTCTTCCGCGTGGTAGCCTGAGGAGCAGTCGAAGCTGCGGCTCCCTTCTCGGCGTCCTTCCGCGGCGGCTCTTCATCATCGTCCCTGACGTGGATGACCTCTGCAGACACTACGTTTACTAAGCACAATCAGTCGCAGTACATATTTCAATCGGATGAAGACATTTCAGTCGAATGACAGGCTGAAGTAAAGATGAAATTATTGTTACCTCTTTGAGAAGTGGCCGCGTCTGCTGACTCAGCTTCGGCGTGGTCCCCATCGACCTGCATGGGAGACGTCGTCGAGGTCGCAGCACTGGTCCATGAGGTTCACTCAGTCAGAAGAATCATGAAAGTTGATAAAGACAGAAAAGAAAAGCTGAAAAGGATACTCACGTTGAAGCAACAGGCACAGCGAACTTGATCCGGGACAGAGCCTTCTGAGGCTTGGGGGAAGCGACCTTGGGCTGCTTGCCGGCCTTCTCAGGCGGCGCAGGCGATGACGTCCGAGTGCGCTTCAGAGCCTTAACACTCGGAACCGCCTCCTTCTCCGGGCCAGCACTCGGATCTTGAGCTCGCTTGGAGCGGTGCTCGGAGCGCAACTCCGGAGACAGAGATGACTCGTCCTCGTCGCTCCCTTTCGAGTCCTCGCTCACTTCCTCGCTGTCCTCTGCGTAGCTGCCCCCGGCGCTGCCATGTTCGCTCTCCGCGCCTCCGGCAAGTTGTTCTCCATTCGGCACGGGCGAGAGCATCTTCTGGAACTCCTGCAAGACACAAAGATGAGAGATAGTCGGTTCAGTCAGATTACTCGGTTCGCTCGGATAATTTGCACGTTAGCAATTCACTCGGAAACGGATGTCATACCTCTAACGGCAGGTTATTGGTGTTGTAGGGCGGGATCTGTCTCGACTCTCGCGGATTGTCGCGCACACCAGTGATGCACATGATCCACTGTTCCACCATCTTGTCCTCGACATCTTCTGGATGCACTCGGGTCGAGTCGTTGGCTCCAGTATAGCACCACATCGGGTGAGCCCGCTCCTGCAGCGGCTAGATCCTCCGACTAAGGAAGACCTCCAGAAGGCCCAGGACAGTCATTCCACCCTGAATCAGACTAACCATGGCAGTCACCAAGATCCCTACATCTGTCTTCTCCTTTTTATCAACCGTCAGTGAGGGAGGAGTCTGAACTCTCTCAGTCGTGTAAGGAGGGAGGCCAGTCGACGAGCCAGAACACGGCAGGTCGTTGCAGAGGAACCAGGTCGACTGCCAACCTCTAACCGAATCGGGAAAGGACATAGATGGGAATGCACTCTTACCCCTCATCTGGATACCTAAGCCACCGCACATCTGGATCACGTGCGTCCTCTCTCCATCGGGGTCAACCTTCTTAACCGATTGAGATCGACACGTGAAAATGTGTTTGAACAAACCCCAGTGCGGCGGACGACCCAGAAAATTCTCACACAAAGAAATGAATGCGGCAAGATACATTATAGCGTTTGGAGGCAGGTGGTGGAGCTGAGCATGGAAGAAGTTCAAGAATCCGCGGAAAAAGGGATGGGGTGGCATGGAGAAACCTCGCTCCACATGCATGGTGAGAAGCACTCACTCCATGGGGGGCGGCGCGGGCTCGATCTCCCCTTCCTCTGGCAGCCTCCATGTCCCGTCGCGGATCAGCCCATCCATGATGAGCCCGTTGATGTCGTCGAGCGTCATGGTCGGCGGGAGCCAGTCGCCCTGGATCCACCCGGGCGGAAGCACGGCTCGCGAGCTCGATGCCTTCCTCCCCTTCGCCGCCTTCTTCGCCTTCTCGAGCTTCACTGTCTTGTCCTTTGCCATCGTCACCGAGGAAGATGTGCGCGGAGTGGGTTGCGGGAGAAGGGATCGGGCGGACTGAGGAAGTTGGGGAAAAGGGGATCTGTCTCTCTCCCTCTCCGCCACGGCCACCCCTTATATCGCCGCCCGCACTGTTCCCCAATCCGCGCCGCTGAACCGCGGGCCCGCATATCTCCTCAAATCGTGCCTCCGAAGATCTAGCGGTACGTGGCAAAAAGTGGGGCGAAAATCGAGGCGTCACGCCCCACTTTCCCCACTTGTTGCGCTGCAACCGTTCGCGCGCGCTCAAATATGGTTTCAAATCCCGCACAATCCGGAGTCCGGCAAACCGATTGCTCTCACTTTGAAGACGTGCCGTCAACGCTCGGATTCGCTCCGACACCCGACATATGATTACTCTTTTCACTCGGATGGGAACTACTCACTCGGATGGAAGCTACTCACTCGGATGGAAACTACTCATTCGGATGGAGACTACTCATTTCACTCGGTCGTCATATGGTCCAGAATCCGTCAAGGTGCCGCACAAAGACAAGGGCGCCTAACGACCAGTAAGAGTTCTTGAGTGCCTCCGTAACGCTCAACTCGCCTGGGAATCCGCCTTGACTCGACCCGCCGAACCTTGCCCGATTCGGGGGCTAATGACGAGGGCATGTACTAGGGATAGGGCAATAGGCCTGGCCTATAGGCCCTACCCTAGGACACCATACATCTTATACTGGGCCCCAGGGCAAGATCAACAACCCAGAATTCCGTAGACTGACATTCACTCGGAGTTCAACGAACCACTCGGAAGCCAAGAGTTCACTCGACAGGCTTGTTTCACTCGGAGCATCCGAAAGTCACTCGACCAGAGAAGACCAGGAGACTCCAGGAGCGCAACGGTCGGGACGCACGTTCGCCTGTATTAATTGTAATCAATGCGCCCGTTACCTGGCGCACTTATGGCCCTCTTAACCCCTGGTAATGGCTGGCGTTCATGGGAGGGCTGGCGGGACTATATAAGCCACCCCCAGCTCCATTCCAAGGGTTCGCATCTTTTGTAATCCATACACTCAATCAACAGCTCCAGAGCACCGAGATGTAGGGCTATTACCTCCACCGCTGCGGGGCCTGAACTCGTAAATCCGAGTGTAACATCTGCGCCGTAGCTAGGCTCTGCCCTCTCATCCGTACCCCTACACACTACTGCCAGACTTGCACCCACGACGCCATATCCCAAGTTCAAAAATGCTTACCTTGATCAAAGTAGTCAGAAGGTGATCCCTCGAAATTCCCAACAAAGTCCCCCTCTTCATTTTCTATAAAATGAAAATTCAAATTCAAATTAAAAAATTTACAATAGTACAAAAAGTTGTCTCAAAATATTTTTAAATAAATACTAAAAAAACTAGAGTGAAAAAGAAGAATTTCAAAAAAAGAATCAATTAAAACGGAGTTGTGGTTAAAAAGTTATTAAAGTTTTAAAACCAGGGACTTTTCTGCAAAATAAATATTTGCCAGCGGGTCCCTGTGCGGTTAAACAGAAAACGTTTTGGGAAAAATACGCTTTCCAGCACAGAAAACATAAAGAGACAGAATACGCTTTCTGTTTAAATGGAAAAAGAATAAAACGCTGACGGGTGGGCCCCACCCGTCAGGTTTGAATTCAAACGCGCTCGCACGCGTGTACAAAGGAGATGCGGCGATCACTGGCGACGATCGCCGACGTTCCAGGAGGCGGCGATGGTCGGGATGTACTCGGGGAGGTATTTCGCGTCGGTGGGTGGTCGTGGTGGTCGCCGGCGAGCACCGGAGCGACGACAAGGTCAACTCCGGCGGACGGCGGCGTCGGGCGATGTTGGATCTCACCAGAGAGGGCTCTGGACATCGAATTGAGGTGCGGGATGGATGAGTGTGTGCACAAGAAGACGACTGGTGGAGTTTGGGAGGTGGTGGTGGCCTAACGGCGACAAGAGGCTCTTGGGTACCGTGGCGGATCGGGTGGCCAGAGTCGGGGAAGACGACCTCCCCGAGGTCGTTTGACTCCTTTGGGTGTCGATTGGGAGGGAGTGTGGGTGGTGCAGGTGCTGAACGAAGCTCGGGGAGCTCTATTTATAGGCGGTCGGAGTCGACCGAGGCGGAGTGGATCACGGCGGAGTAAATCCGTCCGGCGAGGTTGGTTTGGGCGGCGAGCGCGGTCGGTGCAGAGTTGATGAGGCTGGTGGAGTTCTCTGGAAATGCCAGCGTGGAAGAATTCGAGCTCTACGGCCTTATCCACGGCAAGGCTCCCGTACGGGTGTGGCGGCGGTGAGCTGCTCCGGCGACTGTCAGGCGGGGCCGAGACGGTGTGGACGGCGCGCGAAGCTGCAGAGGGAGGCGACGCGTGGGAGGAGGTAGGCGAGGGAGCAGTGGGAATGAGTGAAGGCAGCTGCGGCCGTGCTGATTTGCTTGGCCGCCGCGGCCGAGGACAGTGGCTGTTGCACTAGCCGGCCACTGTGCTGTCGGCGGCGAGCAGCTGACCAGAGGGTCCCCGGCGACCCATTTATGATCAAGGAGGCGTGTCTCAGAAGGAGATGGGGTGGAGTGCAGTGCACGGCGCCTAACTCCCCTGTTCTCTGAACGTTGCCATTTTCTGAATTTTTTTGACAGTGCTACAGTGTGCACACCAGGTGTATGATGAAATGCCAGAGGGTTCTAGGCATTTTAGGAATTTGTGAGAATTTTTGTGGTGGGGTGTTGATGCATAAAAGAGAGGCTGGCAAAGTTTCAGAATTTTTGGAGCAATTTAAATTTGGTTTTGATCATGAAGTTTGAATCTGGTCCAAATTTGAATTGAATGAAATTTGAAAATTTTGAACTGTGGAACCAAATGTTTTTGGTGAAATGGGTTGTGGGTACTGTCAAGTAGCTAGGATAATTTTTGTGGTTGCAGAAGAGTTGGAAAAAATATAGTTCCTTTGTAAATCAAAGAAACTAGAATAAATGAATTTCCAACTTTGGAATTTTACTAAACATGGTAAAAATATTTCTATGGAGAGGAGAGGTATTAGGTACTGTCCTAGGGAGTGAGGATGACTTGAAAGATAATTTAGAAGAGACAGAAAAATTGTTGGGAGAATTTTCTATATGTATGAAAGGGAATGAAAAGGATCATTTCATTGAAATGATTTAATTTATTCAAAAAAAATTCTGAAAAAATATATTTTTTGATCCTACATAAATAATCACTCAAGTAATAAACCATCCAAATCAGAACTATTTAAAATTTTTGAAACCCAATTGAAAGTTAAAAATGATTTTCAAAATAGAAGAAAAAGAAGAAGAGCCATAGTGATCCCAAGGAAATTTTATTTTAAAGAAAAGATTTTAAAAAATCAAAAGAGAAAATTTTGGGGTGTTACAACACCTACCCCTCTTAAGAAAAATCTCGTCCCCGAGATTTCAGCTGTCCCTCAAACAGGTACGGATATTCAGTCCTCAGATGATCTTCCCGTTCCCATGTTGCTTCTTCCTCGGTGTGATTACTCCACTGAACCTTGTAAAATTTTATCACATTATATCGGGTTCTCCGTTCAGACTCTTCCAGAATTTTTATAGGTCGTTCCTTATACGTGAGGTCTGGTTGGAGATCTAGGTTCTGATGCTGGACTTGTTTGTCCGGATTACTGACACATCTCCTCAGCTATGACACGTGAAACATATCATGTACATCCGATAATTCTGCGGGTAGCTCCAGCTGGTAGGCAACCTTGCCTCTCCTTGCAATTATCCTGAACGGTCCAATAAATCTCGGTGCCAATTTTCCTTTGACTTTAAATCTCTGTAACCCCCTCATTGGGGATACCTTGAGATACACATAGTCACGGGGTTCAAAACTGATCTGACGGTGTTTCTGGTCATAGTAGCTCTTCTGATGGCTCTGAGCTGCTTTCAGTCTGTCTCGGATAAGTTTCACTTTTGTTTCTGCTTCTTTGAGAACTTCCGGGCCAAAGATTCGGCTATCCCCAGTTTCAGACCAATTGAGAGGGGTACGGCACCTCCGTCCGTATAGGGCTTTGAAGGGTGACATCTTTAGACTGGCTTGATAACTATTGTTATACGATTCCGCATATGGTAAGCTGTCCTCACAGCTGACTCCATAGGTAAGAACATAAGCTCTCAGGATGTCCTCCAATATCTGGTTTACCCGTTCAGTCTGTCCTCCTGTGTGTGGGTGATATGCTGTACTGAATACCAATTGAGTTCCTAAGGCTTGCTGCAAGTGATCCCAAAACCTAGAGACAAACTGGGTGCCTCTGTCAGAGACTATGGTCTTGGGTATTCCGTGTAAGCAAACAATTCGGGAGAGGTATAACCTAGCAAGCCTCTGTGTCGAATATGTTGTTTTTACTGGAATGAAGTATGCCACCAAAAAAATTCTGGTAGATCCTTGTACATCTTGGTTCCCCCTGGGTGAATGGAGTATGGAGTGGTATGAGCTTCTGCCAGGATTTGTTGCTTTAGCTCCTCCTTATTGGGTAAGCATAATCTTTTCCCGTACCACAGGATTCCCTGACTATTGATGGTAAATTCGGATGCCTTGCCTGAATTTACTTTCTTTTTAATTCCCTCGATACTGGGGTGTCCTTTCTGAGCTTTTTTGATCTGCTCTTCCACTGCTGGTTTTATTTCTTGGCGGGCAATGGTTCCTTCCGTGACCAGAACCATGTTAAGTTTGGCAAATTCCTGGTTGAACTCATGTTGTGAGAATTGCACACGGTCATTGTCGGTGCATGGATTTCGGCTGAGGGCGTCTGCCACAACATTTGCTTTGCCCGGATGGTAATGCATTCCCACATCATAATCCTTGATTAACTCAAGCCAGCGACGCTGTCGCAAGTTTAATTCTGGCTGGTTGAAGATATACTTAAGACTTTTGTGATCTGTGTATATCTCCCATCGATTTCCAAGGAGGAAATGTCGCCATTCCTTGAGTGCATGTATCACCGCTGCTAGATCCAAATCATGGGTAGGATAATTTTCTTCATGTCGTCGTAGTTGTCTTGAGGCATATGCTACAACCTTTCCTTCTTGCATTAATACACATCCAAGGCCCTTTCGGGAAGCGTCATAGTATATTTCAAAATTCTTGTGCACATCCAGCACGATCAGAACAGGTGCCGTTGTTAACCTCTTCTTTAATTCCTGGAAACTTTTCTCACATGCTTCGGTCCATTCAAACTTTTTATTCTTCTTGAGTAACTGAGTCATGGGTTTGGCTATGGTGGAGAATCCTTCAATAAATCGTCGATAGTAACCAGCCAGACCAAGAAAACTCCTGACCTCAGTCATGTTGGTGCGCTGCTTCCATCCTAAGACAACTTTACCTTACTTGGGTCCACTGCTATTCCATATTGTGTCAGTACATGTCCCAAAAAACCAACTTCTCGTAACCAAAATTCACACTTACTGAATTTGTCATATAGTTGATTTTTCCATAATTCTTCCAGGACTATTCGAAGGTGTTGCTCATGTTCTTCTGGTGTCTTGGAATAAATAAGTATATCGTCAATGAACACAACCACGAATTTGTCCAAATATTTCATGAAAACCTTGTTCATGAGGTGTATGAAATAAGCAGGAGCATTGGTTAATCCGAAAGGCATCACAGTGAACTCATATAATCCGTATCTGGTGGAAAAAAGCAGGCTTGGGTATATCTGATGATTAGATTCTTAATTGATGGTAGCCTGATCTCAAATCTATTTTTGAGAAAACCTTGGCTTCTGCCAGTTGGTCGAACAGATCGTTGATTCTTGGTACTAGATATTTATTTTTGATAGTAACCATATTGAGTGCCCTGTAATCAATACATAACCTTAGGGTACCATCCTTTTTCTTAGCAAATAAAACCGGTGATCCCCATGGTGATGAGCTGGGTCGGACATAACCCTTTTCCAATAGTTCGTTAATTTGTTTCTTCAGCTCGACCAATTCTGTCGGAGCCATTTGATAGGGCTCCTTGTAAATGGGTGACATTCCAGGTGCTAGTACTATAAAAAATTCAATTTCACGATCCGGTGGCATGCCTGGTAACTCCTCAGGAAATACATCGGGATATTCGCATACCACAGAAACCTTGCTTAATTCTGTCGTGTCCACTTGATTTAGCTTTCCTTGTGACTTAGAAATTCCCCTTGTACCAAACTTCACTGTCTTCCCATGACAATTAGTGAGAGTCACTGTTCGATTGTAGCAGTCTATAAAACCTTTATTTGTGGTCAACCAGTCCATTCCCAAAATGACATCCAAATCAACTGCTTCCAATACAATAAGATTTGCCAGGAACTTCATTCCTTTTATTTCAATGTTCACATCCTGGCAGTACCATTGGGTGCTTTGCTTTGATCCCGGGGACTGAATAACCATTGAATTTTTCAAAGGCGAAAAAGGAAATTGATTCTTCGAGGCAATTCTTTTAGAGATGCATGAATGGGAAGCTCCAGTGTCAAATAAAACTGTAGCATTAATTGTGTTGACAGGGAACGTACCAAACGCGATGTCCAGTGCATTCCGTGCTTCCTCAAATGTCACGTGGTTAACCTGCCCCTTTTTGTGGTTGTTGTTGAAGTTGTTGTGTCGCGGAGCTGCATTAGTATTGCGGCCATTGTTGTTGGGTTTGGGGGTATTATTCCCCTGTTTTGGGCACTACCTAGCATAATGCCCCTCTGCTCCATAGGCGTAGCAGGTGATGCTAGGACGGAATATTGCTTCCTTGGCCCTGTTGTTGAAAGTACTGCGGTTTTGCTGCGGTCGTGGTGTTGGATTTGCTGGACCGGGTGCCACAGGCCTCTGAAATTCATTTCGGGGCCGATGTTGCGAACCGGTACTGACTGGTTCATACGGCGCTTGCGAATCTCATTTATATTGCGGTGCTCATTTTCCAGAATAATAGCCTTGTCAACCAGTGTCTTGAAGTCCGGAAAAGTATGGACCACCAGTTGGCACTTTAAAGATGGAACCAGACCGTCGAGATATTTCTCCATCTTTTTGCTTTCTGTCATGTTTTCATCATTGGCATAACGAGCTAACTGAGTAAACTGATCGAGGTACTGGGTTACGGTTGTGCCCCGCTGCTTGAGATCCTCAAACTCTCTTTTCTTTAATTTCATAATACTATTGGGAATATGTGCTCCCCGGAAGTTTTCCTTGAATTGCTTCCATGTCATGTCTCCTCCATTGGGGTGTGTGTGGCATAAATTCTCCCACCATGATGCTGCTGTCCCAGAAAAATAGTGCGGAGCATATAGCACTTTTTCCTGGTCCATACACTGCGCTATGACTAATTTTCTTTCAATATCACGCAGCCAATCGTCTGCCTCCAGAGGTTTGTCTGTGTGGGAAAAGACAGTTGGATTGGTCCTCTGAAGCTCAGATAATTTCGATCTGGGTTGGTGCTGTCCTTGGTGATTTCCCATATTTATTAAGTGCTGCATTATTTCCTGGTGCTGCTGCTGGCTTTGTTCATACAGACGGCATACTAGTGAGAATGCTGAATCATTGCTCTGCTGACTAGTCTGTCCTGGTGTGAAATTATTTCCCATCTGTGCAAAGTTGTCCTCTGGTGGACTGGGCATGGAACGAGTCCAGGGACGATGCATTTTCTTTCTGGGGTATTTGTGTAACACCGATGAGAAAAGAAATTATAAAGGGGAGAAATAAATTTTAGAAGACTGAAAAATAATTTCCCCCCAAAACGTAGGTACATAAAAGTAGCGGGTTATATTATACATGCAGATTTAATTATACATGTAGGATTTAATTATACAATATGCTCGTCGTAGCCGCGACGCTTACATGACCGCTTATTTAGGCTAGTGCACTACGACGTCCACTTAGCATGCTGCGGTCCAAGTCTACTACTCGCCATTTTATAAAAAGGAAAAGAAACAGAAAATATTTTACAGCTACACTCTCATAAAAGGCGACTGCGGTGCTGATGCCGAGTCTGCTATCACGGAGTGTCTGGAACGTCGTAGGCCCTGCTGAGGGTAAGTCCCAGATGGGGTGCTGAAGACTCGACCTCCTCCTCCTCCTCAGGTATGGTCTCCAGTCGGGCAGCTGTCGAAGTCATGCCTGCTCGCGATGGCACTGTGCTCGTAGGGGGTGAAGTCCTAACTGGAATGGGAGCAGCCAAGCGACTAGACTCATCGCTCGGAGATGAGCGTTGAATCGCGGAGCGAGTAGGAGGATCATATGGTGGAGTCGGAATGCGTGGAGCGCGTGGCGACGGAGTACGGAACTCACTCCTGCGAGGAATCCTCGCACGAGCTAAGTCCATCCGTGCAGCAAGATAGTCGTCCACCAGTGAGGTGAAGACTGACTCTAGAGCCATGATGTACTGAACAAGGGGCTCAATAGCCTCGTCCCTATCTTCCACGGTGCAAGCGAAAGCATAGTGACTAGTGTATGGAACATGGCATGGAAGATAATGATAGGGACGTGTCTGCATGACTAGAAGGATGTCCCTAAGACGAGCGATGGCCTCTCGGGCAGCCATCTGGATAGCATGCCTCTCAGTAGGCATGACTCTCCCCAAAAAACGATAGTTGCGATGTGGCATGGCATTCCCACCCCAAATATATACCAAGGCCTGGTACATAGGCACAGTGTCTGAGATCCTGTCAGGATAAACTGTGTACTCCGGACGACTCGGAGATCCCATCGCA
The DNA here is from genome assembly GCA_039707655.1 of Elymus sibiricus. Taxonomy (NCBI): domain Eukaryota; kingdom Viridiplantae; phylum Streptophyta; class Magnoliopsida; order Poales; family Poaceae; genus Elymus; species Elymus sibiricus. The sequence continues at coordinate 288,311,517 of CM077676.1, forward strand.
AATCTGGCGATGTAGACGAGGAGACAGGAAAATCCCGCAGGCTCGTTGGCGAAAATCTGGGTCGGACAGCTGCCGCCAGACATCTACAACAGTAGACAAAAAATCCAATAGTCATATCATAAGTATATGATGACCAAGGAAAATTTGTTCCAATGCATGAGATGCATGCTAAAAAAAATGTTAGGACTGACTCTATTACTAGCGATCGTGCCTAGGGCTTCCTATAGTCAGCCGGGCTCTGATACCAAGGTTTGTCGGGCCCGTTTCCGGAATAATTCACATAATAGCCCCAAGTCACACCAGCCCCAGGATCAGAACCACTGGTGGCCTTTCTTGATATAGATATCGAGTACTTACATAATATTACACAGGGTTGAGCCAGAGTGCTCTACAATTTATTACAAACTTGTCAATATATGGTGGTGGCGGAATATGACAGTGGTGTGGTGGTAGTACAACACTGATACAATAAAGTAGAGTCAAGCGTCAGTGTGAGGCTTGACTATTTTATTTATGTAGCGGAAGCACTGCGGATGATACACGTGGTAGACTCCAAGACCACAGTTGACTGACTGGGAACACCTCTAAGCGTCGGGCTCGCTAGCGCTATCTTCCTCCACAAGCTCATCTTCCTCCAGGTCTGGCCAAATTAACAAGCCAGGGACAAGCCTGTGAGTACGTTGGAATGTACTCGTAAACATTATGAACGAAAGATATACCGAACGCATATGCTCATGCTGGATTAAATGATATGCTTATGCTAATAAAAATTTAATCATGGCATGATAAATACTAACACGATGCGGAGGAATGAATATATAATTTTAGTGACAATCAAAGAAAGTTAAATGGAACATCGGGCGCTGGACCGCCCGAGAAATTCCAAGAAGAATGCCAAACGGGTGTCTAAATGTGACGCCTCGAGAAGTCTTGAAAAGAAATGCAAAACGGGTGTTTGAAAGCGACGCCTCGAGAGGTCTTGAAAAGAAATGCCAAACGGGTGTCTGGAAGCGACGCCTCGAGAGGTCTTGAAAAGAAATGAGTATCCAGGTGGACTAGCCATCCCAAGTGATACCCAAAAAAATATAAATGAGTATCCAGGTGGACTAGCCATCCCAAGTGATACCCAAAAAAAAGTGAGTATCCAGGTGGACTAACCATCCCAAGTGATACCCAAAAAAATATAAATGACTATCCAGGTGGACTAGCCATCCCAAGTGATACCCAGAAAAAAAATAAAAGTGAGTATCCAGGTGGACTAGCCATCCCAAGTGATACCCAGATTCCACACAGAAAAACAGAGTTAGTCGACAATAATATTTATGATGACAATAATATTCATGACGACATCAGTGGTGACAATAATTAACCTGCAAAAATGAATCATGGTCATTTTAATTATTTCCTCTGAAGACCGACACCGGGACCGACACTTGACCCTTCCCAGCTAACGTCCTTGACCGTGGACACAGCTAATCGAATAGATATAACTCTGCAGAGGGTGTACTCTTTACCCACAAGTAAAGGATTTCATTAGTCAGTACCGAGACACTGACTAATTCCCATCACGGTCTTTGGGTTGAAAACACACCTGACCAGCACACACCAGATTAACTTTCCGGATGCCAGGAATCACCCAAAGCATCGTTCAAGAAAAACTCTAAGTCATGGAGACCATCGTCTCGAATAGCATGGGATCACTATTAATACGCGCGGATTACAAGGGGTGCCCCCCTCTCGGCCCAGCCGGATACACCCATGCCCCCTGACCCGATGACTGGCATTAGTCCATGGCCGTGGAACCCTCATCGTGGCCCCTCTAGGTGGTGTGCACATGGACAGGGGTTAGCAACTTACTAAACCGCACTCCCCTCACGGGAAGACTAGTGGCAGCACGGTATTTTAGCTAGGCATGACGGAACAAGACTCGATCTAGGTCGACTCAGGAGGTGTTGTTATTATGACTGGCATACTTCATATGCCACCGTGACACCGTCGTGTCATAACTTGACCCGTGCCCACCGGCACGTCCAAGGCAGGAGGTACACTCTTGGATTCTCACCATTTCCACATGTTAGAGAGATTCTTGGTGCATGCAATAATACTCAAAATGACATGACCATGCATGCTCTCATTATTACTACATATACGGTGAAATTTCTAACTGAAGCAACCATGCAAGCAATTCACCATATCCCAAGTTCAAAAATGCTTGCCTTGATCAAAGTAGTCAGAAGGTGATCCCTCGAAATTCCCAGCAAAGTCCCCCTCTTAGTTTTCTATAAAATGAAAATTCGAATTCAAATTAAAAAATTTGCAACAGTACAAAAAGTTGTCTCAAAATATTTTTAAATGAATACTGAAAAAACTAGAGTGAAAAAGAAGAATTTCAAAAAAAGAATCAATTAAAACGGAGTTGTGGTTAAAAAGTTATTAAAGTTTTAAAACCAGGGACTTTTCTGCAAAAGAAATATTTGCTAGACGGTCCCTGTGCGGTTAAACAGAAAACGTTTCGGGAAAAATACGCTTTCCAGCGCAGAAAACGTAAAGAGACAGAATACGCTTTCTGTTTAAACGGAAAAAGAATAAAACGCTGACAGGTGGGCCCCACCCATCAGGTTTGAATTCAAACGCGCTCGCGCACGTGTACAAAGGAGATGCGGCGATCACCGGCGACGATCGCTGGCGTTCCAGGAGGCGGCGATGGTCGGGATGTGTTCGGGGTGGTATTCCGCGTCGATGGGTGGTGGTGGTGGTCGCCGGCGAGCACCGGAGCGACGACGAGGTCAACTCCGGCGGACGGCGGCGTCGGGCGATGTTGGATCTCGCCGGAGAGGGCTCTGGACGTCGAATTGAGGTGCGGGATGGATGAGTGTGTGCACAAGAAGACGACTGGTGGAGTTTGGGAGGTGGTGGTGGCCTAACGGCGACGAGAGGCTCTCGGGTACCGCGGCGGATCGGGTGGCCGGAGTCGGGGAAGACGACCTCCCCAAGGTCGTTTGACTCCTTTAGGGGTCGATTGGGAGGGAGTGTGGGTGGTGCAGGTGCTGAACGAAGCTCGGGGAGCTCTATTTATAGGCGGTCGGAGTCGACCGAGGCGGAGTGGATCATGGTGGAGTAAATCCGGCCCGCGAGGTTGGTTTGGGCGGCGAGCGCGGTCGGTGCGGAGTTGATGAGGTCGGTGGAGTTCTCTGGATGTGCCAGCGTGAAAGAATTCGAGCTCTACGGCCTTATCCACGGCAAGGCTCCCGTATGGGTGTGGCGGCGGTGAGCTGCTCCGGCGACTGCCAGGCGGGGCCGAGATGGTGTGGACGGCGCGCGAAGCTGCAAAGGGAGGCGACACGTGGAGAGGAGGTAGGCGAGGGAGCAGTGGGAGTGAGTGAAGGCGGCTGCAGCCGTGCTGGTTTGCTCGGCCGCCGCGGCCGAGGACAGTGTCCGTTGCACCGGCCGGCCACTGTGCTGTCGGCGGCGAGCAACTGACCAGAAGGTCCCCAGCGACCCATTTATGATCAAGGAGGCATGGATCAGAAGGAGATGGGGTGGAGTGCAGTGCACGGCACCGAACTCCCCTGTTCTCTGAACATTGCCATTTTCTGAATTTTTTTGACAGTGCTACAGTGTGCACACCAGGTGTATGATGAAATGCCAGAGGGCTCTAGGCATTTTAGGAATTTGTGAGAATATTTTTGGTTGGGTGTTGATGCAAAAAAGAGAGGCCCACAAAGTTTCAGAATTTTTGGAGCAATTTAAATTGGGTTTTGATCATGAAGTTTGAATCTGGTCCAAATTTGAATTGAATGAAATTTGAAAATTTTGAACTGTGGAACCAATTGTTTTTTGTGAAATGGGTTGTGGGTACTGTCAAGTAGCTAGGATAATTTTTGTGGTTGCAGAAGAGTTGGAAAAAATATAGTTCCTTTGTAAATCAAAGAAACTAGAATAAATGAATTTCCAACTTTGGAATTTTACTAAATATGGTAAAAATATTTCTATGGAGCGGAGAGGTATTGGGTATTGTCCTAGGGAGTGAGGATGACTTGAATGATAATTTAGAAGTGATAGAAAAATTGTTGGGAGAATTTTCTATATGTATGAAAGGGAATGAAAAGGATCATTTCATTGAAAAGATTTAATTTATTCAAAAAAAAATCTGAAATAAAAATATTTTTTTGATCCTACATAAATAATCACTGAAGTAATAAACCATCCAAATTAGAACTATTTAAATTTTTTGAAGCCCAATTGAAAGTTAAAAATGATTTTCAAAACAGAAGAAAAAGAAGAAGAGCCATAGTGATCCCAAGGAAAAAAAAAATTAAAGAAAAGATTTTAAAAATTCAAAAGAGAAAATTTTGGGGTGTTACATCTTCATAAAGGAACCAGCAGAAGAGGCATCAAGCATGGATTGATCATTATGAGAAAGCCAAACATAAATGTTTTGAATAATTATTTCTCTTGAGATCTCATGATTGGGGCATGTGTGCAACATATACTTAAGCCTCTCCCAAGCTTGTGCGATACTTTCTCCTTCACAAGGCCAAAAATTATATATATAATTCCAATCACGATGAACCAAATGCATAGGATAAAATTTCTGGTGGAATTCCAGCTTCAACCGGTTCCAATCCCATGTTCCAGTATCATCACATAGCCTATACCATGTCAATGCCTTTCCCTCCAAAGATAAAGGGAATATTTTCTTCTTAACTCCATCTCTGGATAAACCTGCAAATTTAAAGAATCCACAAATTTCATCCACATATGTCAAGTGCACATCAGGATGCACCGTTCCATCTCCTGCATAAGGATTAGCTAGCAGTTTCTCTATCATACCCGAAGGAATTTCATAATAAATATTTTCAGTAGGTTCAGTAGGTTGAGGAGCAACTCTCAATGCTTCCGGTCGAGGTGAAGATACCCCGAACAAGCCCCTCAAAGGATTACTTTCTATAGTGACAAGTGACAGTAAATTTCAGCACGTAATATAAATGTTTCCTTACCAAATTCCACTCACCAAAGGCGCTTCACTCCCCGGCAACGGCGCCAGAAAAGAGTCTTGATTACCCACAAGTATAGGGGATTAATTTTAGTCCTTTCGATAAGTAAGAGTGTCAAACCCAACGAGGAGCAGAAGGAAGTGACAAGCGGTTTTCAGCAAGGTATTCTCTGCAAGTACTGAAAGTAACGGTAACAGATAGTTTTGATAGCAAGATAATTCGTAACAAGTAACAAGTAACAAGTATAATAAAGTGCAGCAAGGTGGCCCAATCCTTTTTATAGCAAAGGATAAGCCGGAACGTTCTCTTATAATAAGCAAAGAGTTCTGGAGGACACATGGGAATTTCATCTAGTCACTTTCATCATGTTTGTTTGATTCGCATTCGCTACTTTGATAATTTGATATGTGGGTGGACCGGTGCTTGGGTGCTGTTCTTACTTGAAAAAGCCTCCCACTTATGATTACCCCCTCTCGCAAGCATCCGCAACTACAAAAGAAGAATTAAGATAAATCTAACCATAGCATGAAACATATGGATCCAAATCAGCTCTTGAGAAATAGCGCATAAACTAGGGTTTAAGCTTTTGTCACTCTAGCAACCCATCATCTAATTACTACTCTGCAATGACTTCCCTTAGTCCCAAACATGGTGAAGTGTCATGTAGTCGACGTTCAAACGACACCACTAAAGGAAGCAACAACATACATATCATCAAAATATCGAACGAATAGCAAATTCACATGATTACTTATGACCAGAGTTCTCCCATGTCCTCAAGAACAAAAGTAACTACTCACAAATCATATTCATGTTCAAGATCAGAGGGGTATTGAATATCATTAAGGATCTAAACATATAATCTTCCACCAAATAAACTAACTAGCATCAATTACAAGATGTAATCAACACTACTAGCAACCCACAGGTACCAATCTGAGGTTTTGAGACAAAGATTGAATACAAGAGATGAACTAGGGTTTGAGATGAGATGGTGACGGTGAAGATGTTGATGAAGATTGGTCCTCCCACGGTGAGAGGATCGTTGGTGATGTCGATGGCTTCGATTTCACCCTCCCAGAGGGAAGTATCCCCGGTGGAATCGCTCCACCGGAGAGCAAAATAGCTCTTGCCCAGGTTCCGCCTCGAGACAGCGGCGCTTCGTCCCAAAAGTCTTCTCTCTATTTTTTAGGGCAAATAAGCTTATATAGCAGAAGGAGGGGGCTAGAGGCCAGCCAGGGGCCCCACAAGGTATCAGGGCGCACCCAGGGGGGCCGCGCCCTGTTGCCTTGTGGGCAACTAGTGGGTCCCGTCCAGTATCTATTTTCTCAAGTATTTTTTATATATTCAATAAAAAATCTCCATGAAATTTCAAGTCAATTGGAGCTCTGTAGGATAGGTATCTCTGCTGTAGCTATTTCACGTCCAGAATTCCAGCTGCCGGTATTCTCCATCTTCATATAAATCTTGCAAATTAAGAGAGAAAGGGCATAATAAGTGCATCATAAAGTGAAATAATGATCAAATACATTATAAATAATAGTAGGAAATCGTGATGCAAATTGGACGTATCAAGGGGTGGCGGCCTGCATGCGTGTCCGTCGACCAGTGCGGCACGGACGGACGCTGGTGTATGATGATGTTGGCGCGAGCTCCGTATTTGCGGAATAACACCACTTTTGTAATGAATAATTGTCCTGGGTAAAATACCTTGCAGGCCAGCGTAATTGTTCTCTGATGAATTAATATGTACTAAAAACAACAAATAGGGTAAATAGCACTTGGTATTTTTGTCGGATGACCAGGGACGCTGGTGCTGGATAATGCTGGACGTAGTCAGATGAAAAGATAGCCCGCCTAGATGTATGCCTAGCTGATGTAGCGCTAGCACCCACGTAGCCTTCCTTAGTCTTTCTTCCCTTTTTTTGGTAAACCGTGTAAGTAGTAGTAGCAGTACTTTCTACTAGCACTTGATCGTGACTTCCTTCACATGAGATGTAGTAGTCCTGTAGTACTAATTGCTTTTGCTTCGGTCTTCGTATGAGGAAAGAAATACTAGCTTCAAGTAGTACTCGTGGTAGATGATTTTGGCTTCAGTCTTTACGCAAACAGTAGCACCAGCAGTTATGAGTTGATGCCCTTGGGACTTGAAACCAGCAAAACAGTGCACGACAGAGGGTTGAGGGCGACTCGTCGAAGTAAGCCGCCATGGGATCAACCACAGCAGGATCGGCGAAGTCAGAATCGGCGTGTCACTCGCAGTGGAGCTGAAGTCATCCGCGGCGGAGCTGTAGGCTGACCGCAGTGAGTCAGAGATGTCCGTGGGGGCGTTTGATGATGGTTGTGCCAGACCCGTAGTCGCTTGCTGTGGCAGGTCGATGAAGCCGGCGGTGAGCTGAAGAAGGTTGCATTGTTGTTGAGCTGGTCGTACGTCCCAATTTTTTTGACATTTTGGCGGAGTAGTTGTAATCAGCCTTGGCAGTATACATGGGTTGCCGCAAATTAGATCAAGCGGACTGCTTCCGGTGATGTGTGGAAATCTACTTAGGATTTATTTGGGTAGCCTTGACCTAGCAGTATGATCCATCAGCCTCTCATGAATTAGGAATTGGGTTGTACTAATAGCATAAAACTTGTACATCCTCTGATGGAATCACTTAGGCCTCGGGAGCTGAACCTGCTTGGCTTGCATCTCCATGTGAAGGGTTTGATTGAATCTCATGTGCGTGCACTAGCCGATCTAGTTTTGAGCTCCACGCAAGGTTCGGTTCCAGCGCAAAAGTGTGGCTATAGCAGTCGGCAGCGACGAGTCCCATACCAGTTGAAGTAGATAGAATATTTTGCATTTGGTTTGTATACGGCAAGGGCAAGGTTCGGCCGCTTGATGCCTTTGGACTGCAACTTTTTCACATGCGATTGCAGAAACAAATTTTTTTGTTTTATATGGCTGATCCGGTTGACGCTCGTAACGCGAGGCTCCGTATGCGAGCCGAACTCCATCAGCGCCTTTTTTTGTTTTCCGTGACGCGGGTGCTTCGGATGATTGGGCGTGATCTTGCGTGTGCGCCGCTGAAGGTCTCATCGATTAACTTGCAGAGATTTTGCTGGCTACTCCTGCTGGATATTATTACTCTTTTTTTTTGACAAGTAGAATGCTTGAGGACACGTGAATGCCACTGGGTAGATGAGATCGAGAGATCGCCCACCACCACACATGGAACGCTATCATCTTTTTCTTGAACTCAACCAAGATATTTTTCCATCGGCCGCGTAGACGGCTTGCCACAGACAGGTCGGGTCACGGCAGGAAACAGACATTTGAGTCGCCCATGAAAATAGAACCCATGAAAATCTGAATTCACAGGCATGAAGCCACAAGGTTGTCCCATGCCGGGTTATCCTGCACGATTGTTTCATGCTGGCTCTTCTTCATCCGACCAATCGCGAGCTTCTTGATCCCTGAAGAGCTCCCTCCAAGAACACAACATCACCGTGTGCTGGCCCCATGGTGGGCGCCAACTGTCGTGGTTTTGTCACGGCAGATGTCCTCATGTGAGAACTAAGTCATGAGGCCATCGCAACTAGGTGATCGCTTGAACGGGGTTGGTCGGAATCGAGAGACGCGAGTTTTACCCAGGTTCGGCCCCTCGCGGTGGAGGTAAAAGCCTACATCCTACTTGATTGCTATTGATGATGATGATCTCGATTACAAGGGTGTTGTTTCGCTACCTCTAGTCTCGAGAACTTCTACCTTGATCTTGTCTACTCTTGTCTATCTGTAATCACTTCTCCCCTTTGGGGTGCCTTGCCCCTCCTTATATAAGTTGAAGGGGTCGGCTTACATGTAGAGTCCTAGTGTGGCGCCCCGCCTGAATACCACTGTAGTCAGACGGTCGCCGCACACGCCAGCCTAGGAAATCACTCTGGCATGCGCTTTTACAACAAGTATCATGAACACAGGCATTTCTATTAATGAATATATAAGTCTTACATGATATTTTACAAGGGTGATGGCAGCGGAAAAGCTCTATCTAAGGCAGCATGTTCTTGGTGCGGCTCGAATCCACAGGGATCTGACTGGGTTACTCTTCTAGCTCGCGAACGCTCCTGCTCCTCGATGGATCCTTAGCTGAACCTGGCCACGTTGAAGGCCGTTGAGTACTTTTGAATGTACTCGCAAGCAAACCAAACCAACATATACACCAAGCAAAGCAATCCATGGCATTCAAGCATGCATTTATTATTAGAGCATCATTATCTATTAAGGTATAACATATCTATCTAGCAGTATTAATTATCAGGTCGTAACAGGATTATCCAGCAATATAACTGCTAAAATGAAGACAATAAGGTAAAGCATAGCAGTAAATGCAATTGATCGAGTTTATTCACATGATCCCTTCGGATCCAAGTTCTGCTCATAGCCATCCCTTGGCTACATTCTCAACTTTGGACATCATTCGATGTCCGGGCACCTACACCGCAGGTCTGACAACTCTTACCCTTCTCTGGTTCAATATTAGCAATAGCCTTATATGGTTTATTCCTCCAGACTCGACACAGACCAAATAGTGTGACCTAGTATGAATGGTGTCCCATGACCGAGGACGCGGCTATTCGAATAGATTTACACTCTGCAGAGGTTGCACACTTTACCCACACTATGGAGCTCCCGGCCTCGTACATCAGTACATGCTCCCATTCGGGTGGACCGGTGCTGCTCCAACAAAACCTGTCTATTGCCCGGCACTCTTACGGTCCCACCGACAACCATACCCCTTCCGGGTCATGTCCTGGGTGGCCCCTGTGTCACTCCTGACACCTGCCACCGTCGTGGCTAAACAAAACTGTCCCAAACGGGGACGCCGGAAAATAACTTACCTTGGGCTCACAAGGTCATCGCCGCCTACCGGGCCAGGGTAGCACGCACGCATAACCTTCCCTCTTTGGTGGTACCGATAAGAGGCAAGACAACAGACCAAGTCAGGGCCTCCCCATAAAGGCAAATGTGGCTGCACTAATGAGTTCGGTTCGGTGGCACTATCACTCGATCCAGCCGATGGAGGAGGTTGTTCTTATTAAGTCACAATTTTTTACTGCAATAACAATAGCAGTGCATAATGAAAACATAACAACCTATCTCCATATTTTCTCCTACGAGTCTCTAGTATGATAATATGATGAGTACCAACAAATAATGCAAGCAGTAATACAAACTATCAGGAGTTTAATTATTTCTAGCACAAACATATTCATTAATTAAACATGCAAGAATAACACAGAGCAATGCTTTAGGGCATATACCAGACGGTCGGCTTGCCTGGGGTCGATGAATTCATCGGAGAGAAGTGCGATCACCTCGCGGGAATATTTGCCGGAAATGCTCCCCTCCGGGAAAGGCCAAATTGAGGGCAGAGGCAAAATGGTCATTTTCAGAAGGTGTAAACATCATGAAAATGATATCATCAGAACGGGCTCGACGAATAGAGAATGTGGGCTTTGGAATCACCTGAATCAGAGTCACGGTTAAAAAGTTGCGGCCGTTCGTTGTTTAGGCAGAAAACAAATAAAAATGTATTCATTTCTGCGCTTAACTGATGAACTACCGCAATGTAACCGTTTCAGCGCCAGCTGAAAAAAAATGAAAGCACACTTTGCCGAATATGCTCTGCTGACTAGAAGGCGTATTTCACGGAATACGCTTCCACTTAAACTCCTGGGCCCGGCCACTGAGCCGCTTACACGCGGGCCCCACCTGGGCTTTCTCTCTCCTCCCTCCTTCTCTTCTTCCTCCTCTCCCCCTGCCCGATGCCGTGGCTGGAAGGCTCAGGCTCCGGCGGCCGGCGACGGTCCAGTGGGCCTCGAGGGCAGGCAGCAGCGCAGATGGAATCGCCGGGGAGCACCTCGTCGAGGGGTGGGTCGCACGGGCGGCACGGGGGGCCTGGTGGCGCGGCAGTGTGCGGTGGCAGAGGTTCGGCTCCAGCATGATTCCGGTGACCTGGGGGTCCTCTGGAGCGGCCGAGTAGGTGAGTGGACTCACCGGGGAATGGCGCCTCCGGGGGAGTGTTCGTACGGAGCCTGGGACGGCCGGACATAGGAATTGGAGGCGGAGGCCAAGGGCGAACTCCGGCTAAATTGTCGTGCTTCGGGAAGGGATTCGGCCGAGCAAGCGCGCTGGTGAGGACTAGCGAGGGAGGGAAGGAGGCTGAGGGGGTTGGGGACGCTCAGGGAGGACCCGGCCATGGCTATTTATAGCCGGCCGGCCGAGCCGATAGGAATGGCCGCCGTCGTGTCCTTATCGTCGTCCTGGAGCTCCCAGGCGAGGTGGCAAGCTCCAGGCGGCTGCACATCGAGCTATGGAGCCCCGCTGGCATGCTCGAGAAGCCTCGGGGAAGAAGAAGACAGCGGTGGGAGGCGATAGAGGAGTTCACGCGCGGGACAGTACCGCTGCGGTGACCGACGTGGCGCGAGGAGGAAGGGAGAGGAGGAAGGGTGCACGCGGCTGCTGCGGAGACGATGGACATGCTCGGACAAGCCGCGGCCGGCTAGAGCTAGCTGGCCGAGGGGGACAGTGCGCAGAGCGCCGTTTTTGGCGTGCTCTCTGCGTGGTCACCACAGGCACCGCCTGTCCAGGGCATTAAATGGTCCTGGTACCTTGTCAAACAAATGCATCCGAGGTCGGTGAGTTGACATGTGAGGATTTGGATAGAGATAGGGGATAGGAGTTGACTGATTTGAGCTCACAATGGTTCTGACATGAGATTTGGATGGACTCTTGTGGAGAAATGGATGAGAGTATGGAGCTGAACCTGTGTCATAGTGAAATGTGGTAGGAAGGTGTAGATGCTGGCAAAATTTGAAGTCATTTGGACCAGGTTTGCATGCACTTCCTTCACAATGCAGAATTTGGTCCAGAAGCTAAACTTTGAAGCTGTGCTCAAATGGCTAAATGGATTGGGCTGAAATTTGGTGGAGGAAGGTTATTTGCGGGTATGGAGGTACTGGAAAATTTTCAGCTCATTTGGATATACCAAACTGGTACTTCCTTCACAGAGCTAGAATCTGGACTGAAACTAGATGGAATTTTTGGGAGAAATTGGCTAGATAAAATGATGTGAATTTTTGCATGCTCACATCATACAGGGAATTTGAGGTCCTGGATTAATTTCAAGAATCATGGAGCAATATAAAATATAGTTGCTTCACAACCTCAAAATAGGTCCAGAAACAAGAACTCGATGATGAACTCAAAATTTGAACTATGGAACTTGGGTTCTTGATGGAAATGGTGAAGATATGGATAGGAGAAGCTCCACAAATTATTTGGGATTTTTCCTGGCTACCAAAATGGTAGCTCCTTTGGAAGGTGCCCAAATTGCAATATTGGCTTTAAATAGGAAAATGCAATTTCCCTTATTTAATTATGGCCAATATTAATATGGGAGCTTAATATGATCATAAAGAATATATCCACAAGTTTTCATGAACTTTAGGGATGGATAGATATTTTTCTGGATTTAATTCCTTCTCAGGGCAGAAAAAGGAATTAATTTTAAATGAAAAATATTGCAAATGACTTGGCAATATTTTTACATATCCAGGGTTTATAGATGTGGGATGATCACTGGAAAAACTTTGGGTGGCAACAGATCAAGGAAAATTAGGGTTCCTTTGTAACGGAAGGAATTAGGGTTTCCCTTCCTGTAACTCGGAAGGTAGGGTTTCGAGGGCAAAATCCTGAGAATATATCTTGGGTGGCAAGGTTGATCTGGAGGGAATCTTTGATTGGATAGGGAGGGCAAGGCTAACTGACCACCTTCATATACCCAAGAGCGAGAGAAAATCCGATAACGTCGAAAAAAAGACGGGAGTCCAATCCCGCGGAGGAAAAAAAACAAGGAGCGAAAACCAGGGTGTTACACCTAGTAGGACTACAAATAGTCTCTTTTCTATTACAAGCCAGATATTTGTCCGGGTCTTATTCGAACGGTCCAAAGCCCGCCTGCTAGGCCACCCCGATGTTGGGCCATGTTCGGTCACCCGTATTCTCTTCCGCACCAATCAACCCAGGCCGGGTCTGTCATCAGCCGGGTCTTGTTTCCCTCGCCGAGTTCCTTCCAGTCTCCCATCTTACGAAGAGCCGGCCAGTATGGCGCCTTGGACAACCCGGGCGTGGGCCTTCTGGTCCAGCCGGGTCATGTCTTAGGCTGTCGGGTCTAGCCGCGGGTAATTCCCCCGACAGGTGGTTTGTGTGTGAGCGGAGGTTTTGGGGTATGTGTGACTGTGTGTGGAGGGGGGCCACGGTGGTGTTTGAGGAAATGCCGCGGCTAGTGAAAAATTTACTGGGCGGGAATAAAGTGTCGGGGCTACTGAAAATTTGGATGAAGGGATTGAAGCGGCGCGGGAGCAACAAACATCATACATGGCCCAAACATAATAATTGTGTGCTATCAAATAGAAAAACCCGTGAACCACCATTTTTCTAAAATCGCTCAAGGCGGTTAGATATTTTTGAGATTGTGAGGGAAGCCTCGTGGAGCCCAATTGTGGCCAGCGGCCACCGGTGGACTGTGCTGATGTGACAGGGGCATGGGCGTGGCACACGAGTAGTCTGGGGGAACTGTGTCTGTTGCGCCTACAATCGCAGACAGTTGTTTCATCTGACTTGTCTGCTGTTTATAAATTTGGCAAAAAAAATGTGGGAAAGGGTTAGAACACAAACACACCTGCATGTGGACCAAATATATGTATGAAAAGTGTGGTTCCATGTTCAAATACCCAATGCACAACTTTGATGTGGCACATGTGCCTCGCAACCCGGACATCCCCCGCCCCACAGAGGTTCAAGTCGTACGAAGTAGTGCCCCCCCCCCCCCACACACACACATCGAGTCGGTGGGAGGGCATCTCACCAAGACCTACTGTAACACGGACCAAGAAGAATCCACCTTGGTAACCTCTCTCGTTGTCGGTCGAAATGATGGACGTCCACGCGGCCCCACAGATGGCCTTGCCACCGATAACCACGCGACGGAGTGCCCGAAGACAACCACCGCCTACATGTGGCCCAAACATATGTATGGAAGTGTTGTGTGGTGTTTGAATACCCAATACACAACTTTGATGTGGCACTGTTCTTTGGAACCGGAAAGTCCCCACACGGAGTGAGGGTTCACGACGCGTAGTATGTCGGTCACCCACTTCGATCTAGCCGGTGAGAGGGATTCATGCATACGCGTGCGCTCAAACTTTGGTCTGGAATCTCACCATGACCTACTATAACACGAACAAAGAAGAACCACCTTTCGTAACCTCTCTCATTGTCGGTCGAAGTGATGGACATCCACGCGGGCCCATGAATGGTTTGTCGCTGATAACCACGTGAGGGAGTGTCTGAAGACAACCACCACATGCATGTGGCCCAAACATATGTATGGAAGTGTTGTCTGGTGTTTGAATACCCAATGCACAACTTTGATGTGGCACCTGCTAATTTGGAACCGAAAAGTCCCCACACGGAGCGAGGGTTCATGACGCGTTGTATGCCATCCCCCTCCCCCCCCCCCCCCCGCACTTCAAGCAGGTGAGAGGGATTCATGCATGTGTACGTGTGTGCTCAAACTTTGGTCTGGAATCTCACCATGACCTACTGTAAAACGAACCAAGAAGAATCCACCTTGGTAACCTCTCTCATTATCGGTCGAAGTGATGGATGTCCACACGGGCCCATGAATGGGCTTGCCGCCGATAACCACGCGAGTGATAGTGTCCGAAGACAACCACCGCCTGCATGTGTCTCAAACTTATGTATGGAGGTGTTGTGTGATGTTTGAATACCCAATGCACAATGTTGATGTGGCACCTACCTCGGAAACCGTAAAGTCCCCACACGGAGCGAGGTTCACAACGCGTCATGTGCTGCCCCCCCCCCACTTCGATCCGGTGGGAGGGATTCATACGTACATACACATGCGCTCAAACTATACTATGTAATCTCAGCATGACCTACCGTAAGACAAACCAAAAATTAATCCCATCCTATGTCAAATTAACCTCTCACGCTGTTGGTCACAGTGACGGACCAAGCGGGCCCACAGATGGAAGCATCGCCGATAACCACGTGAGTGAGTGCCAGAGGACAACCACCACTTGCATGTGAGCCAAACATATGTATGGAGGTGTTGTATGATGTTTGAATACCCAATGCACAACTTTGATGTGGCATCTGCCTCAAAAACCGTAAAGTCCCCACACGGAGTGAGGTTCACGATGTGTAGTGTATGCTGGTCCCCTCCCCCCCTCTTCTAAGCATGCTATATACTCCTACCGTAACACAAACCAAAAAGAATTCTTGGTCAAATTAACCTCTCTCGATGTAGGTCAAAGTGATGGACCTCGCGGGCCACGGATGGAAGCGTCGCCGATAACCGTGCGAGTGAGTGTCCTAGGACAACCACTGCCTGCATGTGGCGCAAAGAGGTGTTGTGTGATGTTTGAATACCCAATGCGCAACTTTGTGTGGCACCTGCTTCGCAAACTGGAAACGGCCCACACGGAGGTTCGCGACGCGTAGTCCCCTCACTTCGAGTCGGGGGGAGGGATTCATGTGTACGCACACGCTTGAAGTTTGGTCTGGAATCTCACCATGATCTACACCATAACACAGGCCAAGATGAATCCACCTTTGTTCAAATACCTCTCGCTGTCGGTCAAAGTGATAACCTGCGCGGGCTAACAAATGAGCGCATCGCTAATAACCGCACGAGGGAGTGTCCGTGGACCACCACTGGATGCATATGGCCCAAACTTATGTATGAAAGAGTTGTGTAATGTTTTAAATACCCAATTCATGACTTTAATGTGGCACCTGCCTCACAAACCGATCAATCCCACATGGAGGCTCACGACGTTAGTGTGCCGGACCCCCCACCCACCGCAGCACCACCGCCACTTCGAGGCATGTCAAACTTTTTCTGTAGTGAACATGTGACCAAAGGAGTGCCGTGTTAAAATTTGAAAAAAAAATCAGAGATCATTCAGATGCTTTTATACATTGATTGATTTCCAAGGGATTTAATGTGTAAAAATCAAATTTGAACTACATGCACACGCCATAGTGCACCAAAATGGATTGGAAAATCATATGTGTGTCCCTGGCTGCATGTTTAGTCCCCATGCAAGAAATGGCAAGAAATTTCAAACATTGAGAATCTTGATTTTTAAATTCCAGTAAATCCAAAACTTAGTTGAAATTCATGAAACTTCTCGTGGTGTCATGATATGACACCAATAGACTGTGATATTGTTTTTTGGTTAAATTCATGATAAGTTTTGATATAAGCTTCTTGCAAACGGGAGATTATTAATAATTGGAACACAATATCGCAAATGGTTTATTTATTCAAACCATGGGCGTTAGACCAACAATGTACGTGCCATGCTTCGGTTAATTAATAAACTGGCAGAATTAATCCTCAAAAAAGAAAAACAATATACGTGCCACCACGCGTCCCGCGTCCCGTGTGAGTAGGCGTTAGTTGATGGGATGCTTGCGAGCAGTCCGCCACGCAAGCAGACTGAGAGGCATGTGAGCAGGTGTGTGAATTGACGGGAGGCATGTTCGCTGCGCAGTGTCACCGGGAGACAAGTTGTAACGCCCAATATGCTGTCCTATTCTCAAGGGACTCGAAAATCACACTAAGGATAGAAGTGCATATCGGAGATGCTTCGCAAGGTGGATATCGTTACATCATACCATGTACTGAACAGATGAGAATACCAGATAAAGGCTTACACTCACCACAAGCTATAGCATTAACACATGAATACGACAGTACAGCAAACGTCATATAGAAGAGGAGGATCCGACTACGGATGAAATCAAATGAAAAAAGAAGAGCGACGTCCACCCCGCTAATCCCAGGCTGCCAACCGGGAAGCCATCCTATCATCGACGAAGAAGAAGAAGCAGAAGAAGAACTCCAGAAGCAAACATGCATCGCGCTCACATCAAATCATCGCTTTATCTGTACCTGCACCTGTTGTTGTAGTAAACTGTGAGCCACAAGGACTCAGCAATCCCATTACCATGCGTATCAAGACTAGCAAAGCTTAATGGGTATGGAATGGATAAGTGGTGAGGTTGCAGCAAGCACTAAGTGTTGTATGGTGGCTAACTTACGAGTACAAGAATAAGAAGAGTAACTACGCATAACGGTCGCAAACTAATAATGATCAAGAAGTGATCCTGAACACCTACTTACGAGTCAAACATAACCCCACCGTGTTCTCTTCCCGAACTCCCTCGAAGAGAGACGATCACGGTTACGCACGCGGTTGGTGTATTTTAATTGAATTTAGTATCAAGTTCTCTACAACCGGAGGTTATAAATTTCCAAGTCGCCACATAACCGCGGGCACGGCTCTCGTAAAGATTTAACCCTGCATGGGTGCTCCATGTAGTCCATTATAAATTACCACATGCATCTGATGGAACATCCTCACACCATGATAACACGATGCTTATGATAAGTAATCCCGGTGGACAAGCCACTCGTAACAGGCAAAACTAAACTAGCAAGACCTCCTGGTGAGCCAGATCCGTGTCTCGAGCCGCGCGCTCTCTATCTACGGGCATCATCCTTCTATGCATAGTGGACGGTAGCCAAATACCTCGAGTTGCCACAAGGCGGCTCCGCCGACTGCTAGGTAGGTGGACTAATGGTTGTGTTTTGCCGCTGGCCTAAGTTATGTTGGAATTAAAAGAGTCCCCGAGGTGGCGACCCTCTATGCATTAATTATTAGGTTCATGTTGGCAAATGTTAAAACCAATGTTGGGCCTTGCTGGAGAAGTCTTATCCTAAAACAAGTGATCTGGGGGGTTCCCATGTGCCCCACATGTGTTAGAAGCGCTCATCAAGGAACATAACACCGGTATTACGGAAACTAGGGCGGCATGAGTGGAACAAAACACTAGGCAAAAGGCCGAGCTTTCCACACACAACCAAGTATATAGATGCATTAATTAAATAATAGATATTGTGATATCCCAACATATCCATGTCCGAACATGGAATAACCTGCACTGCACCTGCAACTAAAACGCTATAAGAGGGGCTGAGCAAAGCGGTAACATAGCCAAACAATGGTTTGCCGGGTAGGGGTGGTTAGAGGCTGTATCATGGCATAAGGGAGGCTGACATGTATGTGGTAGGAAGCGCGACATTGCGATAGCAACGAGACAACTAGCAAGCAAAGATAGTGGAGGTATCCAAGGTCATGATCATCTTGCCTGAAATCCCGCTCGGAAGAAGATCGAGTCCATGAAGAAGACGAACAAGCGTAGTCGAACGAATCCTCACAATCGCAATGAAACCGGAACTATCGAGAAAAAGCACAACCGGAAATAAGTAAACAACATGGTAAACAAGCAATCACAAACATGGCATGATGCACAATCAAGTATGAAGCATGTCCTGTTTAAAGTTGCATGGCATGGCAAAGTGCACAAGCAATACTACACATCCAGTGAAGCTCAACTCCACATTCGAATTATTTAGTTCACTCTCGTTTATGCACATGACAAGATGAAAATGTTGGTTAACATGGCAAGAGGTGAAGCATAATTAAACTACCTATCTAGGCAATTTAAATGAGGCCGGAAACAACACAAAACAATTCCGGAATATCCCGATATGCAAATTTTCGAATTTGGTACTGTTCTGCCTAAAACATGATTTTAAAGTTGTTAACCAGAAAATGTAGGTGCACCATGTTAATCTACACATTTTTCTACCCCATTTACATATAAAGTTGATTTAATTCAGAGCTACGGTTATTTAGTTATGAAAAAAGCATTTTAACATGTCATTTATGCAAATTAATGCAAACAACAATTTTAAACATTTTTAACATGGATGAAAGTTGGATATTATGAAACTACACAAAATTCTAAGCATTTTACATATATAATTCATTTTAATCCGATGCACGGTTAATTAGTTATTACGGCATCTCCGAATAATAGCTAAATTTGTCAGGCAGCGAAAAAAAGCTATTGGGCCGAAACAGATCCAGCCCGCTGCGCACAGGATAACTATACAATGCTCAGGCGGCTAATAGAGGAGGTGAGCTGGGCTTGGGCACAACCTCATGGGCTTCGGCCCCTGGAGCAGAGGAGGCCGGCTGGGCGGCAGAGCCCAGGCGCGGTCAGTGAACAGTAAACGGGCACAGGTCGTGCGCTCGACAACTCGAGGCAGAGGCGTCGTCCTCCTCTACCCTAACTGCTGCTGCTCGATGTAGCGAGTAGGGAGGCGGCCATGACAGGGGGACAGCGGTGGCTACAGGGGCTTGCGAGGCGTGGGGACGGTGATGGCCAGATCCGGCCGCGGGAGGTCGTCGGGGTCCCATTCCCTACCGGATCAAAGCGGAGGCGGCTCCATGGCTGTTGCTGTTGTCTGAAGAAGAAAAAAAGGGCACAAAGAAAAGATCAGAGGGTAAAATAGGGGAAGGGAGGAAGAGAAAAGAGATGGGGGCGGCGAGGCACTGTCCTGGACGACGGAGGCGACCCGGGGATGGACGGATCCATCCGGGATCCGTGGCGGCGGAGGTGGCTGATGGTAAAACTCCATGGCCATGTTACTTTCTGTCCAGAAAAAAGAGATAGAGAGCAGAGAGGTGAGACCGAGAGGAGCGAGCAAGGGGAGAAGAAGAGGCGCGTGACGGGGGCTCGCCTGGGCACATGGGGGTGGCGAGGAGGAAGGGTTCGTCGGGAAGGCCAGCAACGGGCGCCATGGGGCTGCGGAAGCTTGGGGACGGGGTTCTCCTGCTCGGGTGCATGCGCGGTTCGATCCAAAAGGCGCTGGCTTGGCTGCGGAGATGATGGACGATTTGGGGCAGAGCTCCGAGCTCCATGGACATGGCGTGGCGGCGTTGTTCCTGTCCAGAGAGAGAGAGACCGGAGCGTGAGGAGAGAAAAGAGAAAGGAAAAGGGAGATGGAGGAAGGAGAGAACGGGCGCGGTGCTCATCTGCTGGTCCGCCGAGGTGGAGGAGGTCCTGGGCAGCACGGGAGCTCGCCTCCTGGTGGCTTGCAGGCGCTGCAGGAGGGAGGCGCGGGGTGCACCAGCAAGGTGAGGCAGGGTAGAGCTCAGGCACGAGTGCGAGGAAGGAGGAGGCGGCTGTGGGTTGGTCGGGCGGATCTGGGAGGATCCCGAGGGAGAACAGAGAAGGTGGTTGGCTGGCGGCGGCGCGATGGATTGATGGGACAAGGTCCCTAGGTTTTAGGGTAGCCCGGCTAAATATAGCAAGTGGGTTAGGTTAGGGGTTAACTGGACCCTCCGATTTGGATCGGCCGGTCGAGATAAGAGGCTAGGGAAGTCCAATAAAGAAACCGAAGATGTTTGGGGTATTTTGGGATTGATCCAGACCCATCGGTCATGACCGAGCGGTTCGGCTTCGGGGAAGTTTCGGATGCGCATGCGAGGTGGGTTTGTGGACTGTGCAGAGAGACTCTGGCTTAGGCAAGAGAGAAAATGGAGATCCAGGTTGGTCTCGAAATGGTCAATGACGGCAACGGGGAGAACCGCCAACTAGGAACGGATGCAAGTTTCAGAAAAAATGATGGCAACAGAGTGCCGATGCAATGCGAATGATGCGATGATGAATGCAACGAACAAATAATTAACACGGCTAACACGAAAAACATAGAAGGCATCTGGAGCATCGGTCTCGGGCTGTCACAACACTCCCCCACTTACAAGAGATCTCGCCCCGAGATCTAAGCATGAGAAGAGGAAGAGGAAAAAGGAAGAGGTAAAACAAAGTTGCTTCTTTGACAAACGAGTGAAACCAAAGAACCTTGAGAGGTTGCAAAGAGTTGAAGAATGGCTTGAGGAACAAGCAAGAATTCGAAACCACTCTGGTTGAAATGAGATATATAAGGAATGAGAACAAAAAGAATTTGGGCAGCACTCCGGTAGAAAAGAGAAGCAAAGCTTGATAAGAAGAAAAGGACTTGAAAAGAAGGCACAACACTCCGGTAAAATGGATAAGCAAGGAAAGAACATGATCTTGGCGAAACGAGATAATGGGTCGAAGAGAGCAACATCACAATGCCTCCGAAACGAAAGAATAGAAGCTAGATCATTGGAAAGAAAATAATGGAGAAATAGATGACAACTTCTACCACAATTGAATTTGAAAAGCATCCTTATAACGGAAGAATGAACGGAGTTGTTGGAAAATCAACAACGGAAAGAATAAACTTGTTGTGGGCTTATGGAAAACATCTCAAAATTTGAGGTTCAACCTGCCACTCATGGAAACAATAGATTGCTTGAGAGGAATGAAAAGATGCGAAACAGCACCTCGCAAAGACAATGGAGAATTAATTGCACTTCGAAATGCAAGAAGAAGAATACTTGAACTCCTCCAACAAGAATCATGACGAACACTTCGAGAATGAATTAAATCCTTAACGAACCACCATGAAGAAACTCTTGAAGGACTCCGGATAGATAACAAGATGAACAAAATGAAAGGAAGGTTGCAAAGAACAAGATGAAGCCTTGTGATGATTTAGATGGAGCTTCATGACGAGATAATGAGAAAAACTTTGAACTCCGGAAAAGAAAGGTGAGCAACTTTGAATCGAGAATTTATTCATCATGAACAACTCCGGAAGGAGGAATTAAATCACCTCCATGAAACAAGAATAAGAATTATGATATGTCTATCCTTTATCAAAATATTGATGAAAAGCAATGGATTTGCATACTACTTATTCTTCTTGAAAAGATTGAAGAGAGATATAGTGCAAACTTGGGAAGGTCTTCGAGGAAACACCGGTAGGATTGGCAAGAACGAATGAAATGATACAATAACAAAGGAAGATGAATCTTGAATGAACCACCATAAGAATTTGAAAATGAGCGAAGAAAAGAGAACGAATCACCGGGAAGAATTAGAAAATGAACGAAGGTACTTGAGGGAATTTAGGTACAAGAGATCATGAACTGATTAAAGACTGCTTGAACGAAGCACCGGAAGAATTTGAGAACGAGAGAAGAATGTTGAGAATGGAGAATTCTTCTGAAATGATGACCTTCGGAGAATTAAAATGAAAGCACTCATAAAATGCTCCGGATGGGTATGAAAATAATTTCTCATGATTAGAAATGATTTAACAGGATAACATCAATCTTGAACCATGAATATTCAAGAGAACGGATATGGTTTACGGGAAACTCTTCTTCGGCCTTCAAAGCTGAGAATGACGACAAGGAACACCACCAAAATTGTTGAGACACTCCGAAACAATGAAGAATAGAAAGGTTGAGCCATAGATGAAATTAATTTGAAAGCAATCTTGGAGAAGGCATTTGACCGATGAGAATTCATTCTTACGTCAAACTTTGAAAGAATTTGAGAATAACTCTGGAACATTAGAAGAGTCAGGTAAGATCCTGGGAAAAGACCCGTGGGTTATGGGCCCACTGAAAAGAAACACCATTGGAAATGATTGCTTGAAATAAAGATTGCACCGGTTGATTTAAATGGCTTGAATGAGGTAACAACCTTGAAATATCTCGAACGGATCTTGAATGGAAACACGAATCTTCTGAGATAATTTCTTCGCACCGAAAAGAATAGAGAGAGGCGAATAAACAAGAGTAGCTTGGATACTAACTTCCAACACTGGAAAACATTTGAATAAAAGAAAAGGATAATATGACCAACGAAATCTTGAATTTAGACCACCAAAGAAGAAAACGAGAACAAAGAATATTGAACTTATAGCTCCTGAGCATCTTCACGAGAAATCACCAGCTAAGAAAATTGAAGGAAAAGGATGAAGAGACTTCTCATGAATAAAATGGATACTTGATTTGAGATCTTTAATACCGCGAAGAAAAAGGGTGGGAGGGTGAGGAAAATAAAGACAACTTGGGACGTGTGAAATGAACGCCGTTCAGAAAAACTGAAAATTGATCTTGCAAATGTTGAAATGATCGGATCACCTTGAAGAAAAGCACACCAGTTGAAAAGAATTGACAATCTCTATGATCAAGAATGATTAGCACTCCCATAAAAATATGAGAACACCGCTTAGGAAAGGTATGGAATCAACACTTGACTTCGAAGCAACTCGAATACCAAACTGAAACAAAACAAAGGATTTGGCTTACAGAATAAGCCGGAAACAAACATATGATAGAGATTTCGTCCGAAATTTTTGTGGTGGGGCCCACACGGGCTCGATTGTACAGCGACCATCAAGTACATTGATGCCCTTGACATACGAAGCCTCCCCGAGCCGTAGCAATGCTACAAGGGCTTTTTAAGACACCACGAGACCATAATAAAAACGACCGTGAGCAGGCGGACCACTAGACGTCGAACCCAAATCTCATATCATGCATTTGTCGGAAAGATATCCTAGGTAACTACTTGAATTCCCACCTAAGAACTCCCGAAACTTCTTGGTTATGCGATCAGGTTGCGGGTCCAGGAACCTACTCAGCAATCAACAACCTAATCAGCTGCAACTGCATCCGCAACCCTTAACACACAACCGAGAAACTTCGCAAATTTGTCTACCTCAGACCTTCGAAAACACAGTGACACTAGTCACGGTGGATCATCCGAGCTATCTCCTCCAGTACTGGGGAAAAGTCACGGCACTATTTGCCACCACAAAAAGTATAGAAGCGTTTCGATGTCGGCGTCCTCTGGTATTCAGGAACTGAAACGATAGCAAATGTGACAAGAATCCCTTGGAGCTCAACTCCCCGGGTCCAATCCATACGGTCAGGAGGCACCAAGAACAGAATTCTGTCACACCGATATCACAACGATTCCGAAAATACCTGCGTGATCCTAAAAAAAATTTGAGTGAGAAGAGTAGTAGAATCAAAACACCTGCGTCAAAATTCCTCACCAGAGTGACGAGGGGATAAGGAGTAAAAACAATTCCTACTCTCCGATATATAACTAGACTCAAAATAGTTTTTCTTCTAGACTCGCCAATGGTTTGATCAATCAAGGGGGCTCCTGCGGTCGGTAGAGGCTCTGATACCAACTTGTAACGCCCAATATGCGGTCCTATTCTTAAGGGACTCAAAAATCCCACTAAGGATAGAAGCGCATATCGGAGACGCTTCGCAAGGTGGATATCGTTACATCATACCATGTACTGAACAGATGAGAATACCAGATATAGGCTTACACTCGCCACAAGCTACAGCATTAATACATGAATACGATAGTACAACAAACATCATACAGAAGAGCAGGATCCGACTACGGATGAAATCAAATGCAAAAGAAGAACGACGTCCACCCAGCTAATACCAGGCTGCCAACCGGGAACCCATCCTATGATCGACAAAGAAGAAGCAGAAGAAGAACTCCAAAAGCAAACATGCATCGCGCTCACGTCAAATCATAGCTTTACTTGTACCTGCACCTGTTATTGTAGTAAACTGTGAGCCACGAGGACTCAGCAATCCCATTACCATGGGTATCAAGACTAGCAAAGCTTAATGGGTATGGAATGGATAAGTGGTGAGGTTGCAGCAAGCACTAAGTGTTGTATGGTGGCTAACTTATGAGTACAAGAATAAGAAGAGTAACTACAGAAAAAGGTATCCAATGGAACATCCTCATACCATGATAACACGATGCTTACGATAAGGAATCCCGATGGACAAGCCACTCATAACAGGCAAAACTAAACCAGCAAGACCTACCGGTGAGCCAGATCCATGTCTAGAGCCGCGCGCTCTCTATCTACGGGCATCATCCATCTATGCATAGTGGACGGTAGCCAAATACCTCGAGTTGCCCCAAGGCGGCTCCGCCGACTTCTAGGTAGGTGGACCAACGGTTGTGTTTTGCCGCTGGCCCGAGTTATGTTGGAATTAAAAGTGTCCCCGAGGTGGTGACCCTCTATGCATTAATTATTAGGTTCATGTTGGCAAATGTTAAAACCAATGTTGGGCCTTGCTGGAGAAGTCTTATCCTAAAACAAGTGATCTGGGGTGGTCCTATATGCCCCACATGTGTTAGAAGCGCTCATCAAGGAACATAACACCGGTATTACAGAAACTTGGGCGGCATGAGTGGAACAAAACACTAGGCAAAAGGCCGAGCCTTCCACACACAACCAAGTATATAGATGCATTAATTAAATAAGAGATGTTGTGATATCCCAACATATCCATGTCCCAACATGGAATAACCTGCACTGCACCTGCAACTAAAACGCTATAAGAGGGGCTGAGCAAAGCGGTAACATAGCCAAACAACGGTTTCCTGGGTAGGGGTTGTTAGAGGCTGTATCATGGCATATGGGAGGCTGACATGTATGTGGTAGTAAGCGCGACATAGCGATAGCAACGAGACAACTAGGAAGCAAAGATAGTAGAGGTATCCAAGGTCATGATCATCTTGCCTGAAATCCCGCTCGGAAGAAGATCGAGTCCACGAAGAAGACGAACAAGCGTAGTCCAATGAATCCTCACAATCGCAATGAAACCGGAACTATCGAGAAGAAGCACAACCAGAAAGAAGTAAACAATATGGTAAACAAGCAATCACAAACATGGCATGATGCACAATCAAGTATGATGCATGTCCGGTTTAAAGATGCATGACATGGCAAAGTGCCCAAGCAATACTACACATTAAGTGAAGCTCAACTCCACATTCGAATTATTTAGTTCACTCTCGTTTATGC
Source organism: Elymus sibiricus (assembly GCA_039707655.1). NCBI lineage: Eukaryota > Viridiplantae > Streptophyta > Magnoliopsida > Poales > Poaceae > Elymus > Elymus sibiricus. The sequence continues at coordinate 288,337,252 of CM077676.1, forward strand.
ACATGACAAGATTAAAATGTTGGTTAACATGGCAAGAGGTGAAGCATAATTAAACTACCTATCTAGGCAATTTAAATGAGGCCGGAAACAACGCAAAACAATTCCGGAAAATCCTGATATGCAAATTTTCGAATTTGGTACTGTTCTGTCTAAAACATGATTTTAAAGTTGTTAAACAGCAAATGTAGGTGCACCATGTTAATCTACACATTTTTCTACCCCATTTACATACAAAGTTCATTTAATTCGGAGCTACGGTTATTTAGTTATGAAATAAACTATTTTAACATGTCATTTATGCAAATTAATGCAAACAACAATTTTAAACATTTTTTACATGGATGAAAGTTGGATATTATGAAACTACACAAAATTCTAAGCATTTTACATATATAATTCATTTTAATCCGATGCACGGTTAATTAGTTATTATATGCATGAAGTATGACGGTTTTTCTGTAAAACTGGCATCTCCGAATAATAGCTAAATTCGTCAGGCAGGGAAAAAATTCTATCGGGCCGAAACAGATCCAGCCCGCTGCGCACAGGATAACTATACAATGCTCAGGCGGCTAATAGAGGAGGTGAGCTGGGCTTGGGCACAACATCATGGGCTTCGGCCCCTGGAGCAGAGGAGCCGGCTGGGCGGGCGAGCCCAGGCGCGGTCAGCGAACAGTCAATGGGCGCGGGTCCTGCGCTCGACGACTCGAGGCAGAGGCATCGTCCTCCTCTGCCTGAACTACTGCTGCTCGATGCAGCGAAGTAGGGAGGTGGCCATGGCAGGGGGACGGCGGTGGTTGCTGGGGCTTGCGAGGCGTGGGGACGGGGATGGCCAGATCCGGCCGCGGGAGGTCGTCGGGGTCCCATTCCCTGTCGGATCAAAGTGGAGGCAGCTCCATGGCTGCTGCTGTTGTCTAAAGAAAAAAAAGGGCACAGAGAAAAGTTTAGAGGGGAAAACAAGGGAAGGAAGGAAGAGAAAAGAGATGGGAGCGGCGAGGCACTGGCCTGGACGACGGAGGCGACCCGGGTATGGAGGTGGCTGACGGCAAAACTCCATGGCCATGTCACTTTCTGTCTAGAGAAAAGAGATAGAGAGCAGAGAGGTGAGACCGAGAGGAGCGAGCAAGGGGAGAAGAAGAGGCGCACGACGGGGGCTCGCCTAGGCACATGGGAGCGGCGAGGAGGAAGGGGCGCATCGGGAAGGCCAGCGACGGGCGCCATGGGGCTGCGGAAGCTTGGGGATGGGGTTCTCCTGCTCAGGCGCGTGTGCGGTTCGATCCAAAAGGCACTGGCTTGGGCGCGGAGGTGATGGACGATTTGGGGCAGAGCTCCGAGCTCCATGGACATGGCGTGGCGGCGTCATTCCTGTCCAGAGAGAGAGAGACCGGAGTGTGAGGAGAGAAAAGAGAAAGGAAAAGGGAGATGAAGGAAGGAGAGAACGGGCGCGGTGCTCATCTGCTGGTCCGCCGAGGTGGAGGAGGTCTTGGGCAGCACGGGAGCTCGCCTCCTGGTGGCTTGCGGGCGCTGTAGGAGGGTGGCGCGGGGTACACCAGCGAGGTGAGGCAGGGTAGAGCTCGGGCACGAGCGCGAGGAAGGAGGAGGCGGCTGCGGGTTGGTCGGGCGGATCTGGGAGGATCTCGAGGAAGAACAGAGAAGGTGGTTGGCTGGCAGCGGCATGATGGATTGATGGGACAAGGTCCCTAGGTTTTAGGGTAGCCCGGCTATATATAGCAAGTGGGTTAGGTTAGGGGTTATCTGGACCCTCCGATTTGGATCGGACGGCCGAGATAAGAGGCTAGGGAAGTCCAATGAAGAAACCAAAGATGTTTGGGGTATTTTGGGATTGATCCAGACCCATCGGTCACGACCGAGCGGTTCGGCTTCAGGGAAGTTTCGGACGCGTATGCGAGGTATGTTTGTGGACTATGTAGAGAGACTCCGGCTTAGGCAAGAGAGAAAATGGAGATCCAGGTTGGTCTCAAAACGGTCAACAACGGCAACGAGGAGAACCGCATACTAGGAACGGATGTAAGTTTTTGAAAAAATGATGGCAACAGAGTGCCGATGCAATGCGAATGATGCGATGATGAATGCAACGAACAAATAATTAACGCGCCTAACACGAAAAACATGGAAGGCATCTGGAGCATCCGTCTTGGGCTGTCACACGTGCAAGCAGCTGTGTGAAATGATGGTAGGCATGCGAGAAGTCCGCTGCGTAGGCTCACCGGGAGGTGAGCCAGCCCTTTGACTGGCGCCCGCCTCACTCCCACTACTCCATATTAATGGCACCCTAGCTGCTGGTTATAATAGGCGTCTGCACCCCCCATTCTCGCTACACACAATCCTCTCTCTCCGCCTGCATCCTCGATGCCGTTCACAGTCATCACCGCCGTCTGAAGTGTATTAGGATGCCGAGGAAGCACACCATGGGAGGGAGTGGGGACGCCGGCGCTGGTGAAGCACAGCACCGCATGAAGCCGGGCACAAAGTTTGCCATCACCGCGGACAAGGTCTAACGTAGGCAGCAGCGCGGCCTTGAAGTCGTCGCCGCCGTCGTGCTTCCCCAGCCGGAGCCGGAGGTCCACAGCGACTCCGACGATGACGGAGAACTGGTTAGTCATCTATACCCATTTTTTGGCAAATATATCCTAGGTTTTCTCTTGTTAGTCCTGCCTCCCCGTTTTTGGAATAGAAATCCTAGGGTTATGTTCTCTGAATCCATGAAATCAGTGTAAGATTCATTAGATCCGTGTAGTGTATTGATTGAATGGTACAAATGATAAGTGTTGTTGATAAGTGAGATATGTACAAATGATCATGCTAATAATCCGTCTAGGGTTAGTGACTAATTGTTTGTTCTATACAAATGATTTTTGCTAATAATTCGACTAGGGTTAGTGTTTCTGCTAATAATTCATAGCCAGATCTTGAGAATTGATTTTGAATGTCCTACATATATGTTTGTCTCATTTTTTTTCCAGATTGGTCTGTATATAGATGATTGTGCTAAAAAAATCGAACCAAAATCTTGCTAATAATCCGTCCAGGGTTAGTGATTAATTGTTTGTTCTATACAAATGATTTTTGCTAATAATCCGACTAGGGTTAGTGTTCGTGCTAATAATTCATAGGCAGAGCTTAAGAATTGATTTTGAATGTCCTATATATATGTTTGTGCCAATTGTTTTTTAGATTGGTATGTACTGCTAAAAAAATCGAACAAAAATCTTTGGATCTGTCTAGAATAATAGCGATCAAATCCTAATCCTAATTTACGACATGTAAATTGGTTTGATGCCAAAAGTTGGCATGCCAAATTTTGGCAACGGCCAAATGTTGGCTAGAGATTGGTTGCATACCAATTTTCATTGCCAATCTCACAAATGTTGGAAACTTTTGATTTTGCCAAATGTTGGTAGCAAACCAATCAGCCTCTTAATTTTGTTGCACTAAGTTGTGTGCTCTCAATTTATGCATTTCTATCAGCAAGATCACTTGATGATTTAGGGTTCACGCTGTCGCAGGATATATTATGTTTCATAAACTCTGCCTGCTGAATTCGCATTATAAAATATACCGATGCCACATTTTTTTACTATATGTATAGGTGCTATCTGACGATGTCGGCAGCAAGGATGAAGATGGCCAGAGGAGATTCAAGAAGCAAAAACTCAGGGAGCTTTATGCGGCAAAGCTTAATAGGCGTGTTAGGACCTGGAGTGGGGGCTTTGGATGCCCGTTCTGCAACCAAATTCTTCATGACGTGTATGAAAGTGCTCTGGCGCATGCAAGAGGACGAGCCGTTGGCTCCTTCAAGTAGAAGTATTCTCGCAGGGTGGCGCATGCCGCGTATGCTGAGTACCTGGAGAAGCTTCACCTTCGTGCAGGCCGGCACACCCGTTGAACTGTGGTTATGTTCAGAAGTACCCTAGCTATCTAGTGTGTGCGTCTTAATTATATCTAGGCTTGAGTATGCTTATTATCGGTTGAACTATGGTTGAACTATGCTTGAGTACGCTTATTATCTATGCCTGAGTATGTTTATATCTATGCTTAATTATATCTAGATGTGGGATGAGTATGCAATCAGTTTGGTTGATGGAATTTTATGCTTCTCTTAGACCAACCTATGATTGCCCACAACACACACAACTTATTAGCGCGAATCGTCTTTGTTTCTTTCAGTCTTCCCACACAATTTTATACTAGCAACCGTTTGGCCACAACACGCACAGCTACGTGTGGAGAGTTGGCAAAAAAATTGAACATGTACGGTGCATATTAGGGTGAATGTTTAGCGTGGGTAAAAAATTTAGGGTCAAACGACGAAGGAAATGTGGACCCCACGCTGAAACTTGGTGATTTTCCCAGATTGGAACCGTGTGTGATGACTTTCATTGTGTCGCGGCACGTGTGTTCTGATTGGCCAGAAAGCATCCCCATGGATCGCACGTCTGCACCGTAGGATGTACATAGATCAAACGACAGTCTGTATCACCCTCACTCCGGAGTGATAATAATCACACACGGTTGGGTCTACCAAACTATTACCTCTGAAACGCATTATTCTGGGACAGAAAACCCTCACCACCCAATTAAAAAAAACCGTTACCACCCCCCACGTGACAAAACCCTCACCCCCGCCTGCCACCCCCCACCCCCGTCTGTCCCCAGTCACACTTGCACTCCTCCATGACTCTGCATGTCACCGCATATCGCCGCAGCAACCACTTGGCCTGACGCCTATCGCCGCCGCCGGCTGCCGCCAAACCCCAGCGCATTTCGCCACTGCCGCTTGCCGCCGCCTATCGCCACCTACTTTCTCGACGCTGCTCACCGTCGAGCCAGCTTCGCCCGATTGGGGAATCTGCGGTGTTGGGGTCTTTTCTCTAATGGAGAACTAGGTAACTAATTTACTGAAATATTCGCTCATCTCTCATCCAGTCCATCTGCCCCTTTTAATCACCCGGCCGAAATTGCCGTGGGTTCATTTTTCTTCTAGCTGATTCGAGGGTTTTCATTCATAGAGTGTATTGTGCAAGGACACATCATCCCTATACGGCCTCGGCCAGACAGCCGAGGAGATCCATCTCACCATACCAGATGACTTCATGAAGCGCACGGTATGTTCAATCTCACCCTACCTCGGTTGGCATGGCCTACTTTTCTGAACACATACTATATATTGCTACATTTGGATAAAAGGTGCCACATGCAGCATATACGTCAAAAGGGGATTTTTCTTCTTTCTATATTAGGCAAATTAATGTTGTATTCTTCTTTCGATTACTCTCATATTTGCTTGACATCATGGTTACATTATCTGTTTAATTATAAATTTTGTCCTTTGATTTCAACTGCTGTACTGTTCTTTCAATTACTCCCATATTTGCATGTTACCATGTTCTTTAACAATCTTATCATTTCCTTTAGTACATCCCTTGCTTTGCAACAACTATAGTACAAAATCTTGGCCTTTACATAACTGAAGACTCCAGGGATGTCATTTTGAACACAAACCATGGATTTACAATCGTTGTTTCTATAAAGCTTGATGAAGATGATGGTGACTCCTATTTTGACGCGGGCCTTTGGACAAAAATTTCTAAGTTTTACGTAATGAGAGTTGGCACTAAAATTACTCTACACCTAAAAGAGCCTGGTCATATGATAAATGATAACTTCCCCGACGACATCATCCGTCCAGACTTTGTTCGAAGTAAGTCTTCTTTTCAAGTATCTGCATGTTGAGTTATGTAGCAATATCAAAGTAATTGTGTAGTATTTAAGCAACTAATTAGGATTTCATTTTCTGACTCTGTTAAGTCTGTTCCTACCTAGTAACTTCTAATTACCAATACACTTTTCATCTGCCCTATTCTAACTAAATATTCCCTATCCTCCCACTCCTCGACTCCTATCAGATAGCGCCGACATCGAGGAGACTCTGGAGGTGGAGGACGAGGCTGCCATCAAGCGGAGGCGGGTCGAGCCTGAATCGCAAGCGACTCCGGCGGCCTACACTTCAATAGCAGCCTCCCCGATGATATGTTGATAGTCATCATCTCCCTCCTCCCAATCAAATATGGCCCATGGACAACTATCCTCTCCCGGCAGTGTCGCCCCCTATGGCACTCCACCCATCTCGACCTCATCGACAAGCTTTGCCATGGCTATCGCAAAAGCTTGGATGCATTGTCCCAGATCCTCGGCATGAACCATGGCCCAATCAGAGGCATTATCATGGGCAAGTTCCGTTCCAATGGCAAGGACCGAGCCAAGCTTGATGAGTGGTTCCTATCCCCCGCCCTAGAACAGCTCGAGGAGCTCAGTTTAAATGATGGACATATGCACTCGCTGCCACCATCCGAGCTCTGCCTCATGCCCATGCTGCACCTTGCCGGGTTCATGAACTGCCATTTACCCCCGATTAATGATGCACCCGCTCTTTTTCTCCCTCGACTGGAGCACCTCGAGCTCATCACCGTCTACATCCCCAAGGAGGACATGGAGCGCCTGCTCCACAGCTGTACTTCGCTCAAGTACCTTCATCTTTAGGCGATCAATGGGTTGAGTAGCCTCGACATCACCTCCATGACTCTCCGGACAATTTATGTGTGTTGTTGGTTGATGCGGAGCATCCTACGGTCATCCCCATGGACCCACCTTCGTATCCCCAAGTGCCGAGTGGACCGAAGACACGAGCACGGGCAAGAGCTATCAAAACCGAGGTGACATCTCTCCTTAATGAGCTTTCATATGAACCAGATGAGACATGGCTACTACCTCAAATGGGAATGCTATGTGTGCTTAGGTATGAAGAAGACGCCCTCGGAGACGCTCGGAATGAAGACCAATTCCCCAAGTACATGGACAAAGAAGCACGACGAAGGAGACCACTAAAATGCTACAGCGGCCGGACATCCGGCCCTTGGCCCGGACATCCGGCGCCTGAAGGCCCAAGCTTCTGCAGCAAGGCAGCCGCTACAAAGCTCCAGGAGCCGGACATCCAGCCCCACCCCGGACATCTGTCACCGGCCCGAGGCAACAGCACCGAGACCAGCTACCGGCCGGACATGTGGCCCGAGCCTCGGACATCGGGCGCCTCGTGAAGCCCTGGACATTTGGCCCCGAGCCCGGACATCTGGCACCTGCGCGTGCACAACCGGGCCAGAGGCCCATGTATCCCTCTTTCTCCCCTCCTATCTCGTGGACTACTATATATAGACCCCCACCTCCCCCTAGCCAAGGTTAGCAAAGTGATAGCTCATTAGACATTGAGTTTTGCTCATCCACTTACCACTCCCATGGAGTTCAAGGCCTCCATGTGAGAAGATCCCCCAAGTGGATTCAAGACCCCCTTGTGGGAAGATCCTCCTAGGATTGAAGACCTCTCTCCTTTCAAGGATTGGGATGAACCCCCTTGTTGGAAGATCTTGGTTTGAGCATTTCGCATAGTGGCCGTATCAAAAAAAAGAGAGAAAAGTTTTTAAGCAAGGAGAAAAGAAAAACAACGAGCTTGTAAGCAATAGCCATATCATCGCCACATTGCATATCACATTGGATCATCTTTGATCATCGTGACTGAGTTTACCGGGAATCATACATTCATAGCATAATCGGGATAGAAGTCGATACATTTTGTCTCTCATAGGTTGTGCACAACTTTGTATCCACTTATTGAGCAATCGTGCTAGCGTCTCTCTAGAGTAGTTCAACACGAGCGTGTTCCATGGATTCCACATTTTGTGCTCATTCCTTGGTTGCACGACCCCACTTATCTATCCGTGTGTGTGTTTCCGTGTGCCACTCATTCCTATTGGTCTACTTGTTTCACTTGCAAATTTGTGAATCTTTTTCAACATTATTTATATCTTGCTAACAATTGCATAAATTTTGTGCCACCATCCTCACCAAGCTCCTCCAAAAGCTTTACTTGTGTAGGTGTGAGATTGACACGATCCGGTACCAATTGTGCTACTTCAATAATACCATATTGGGTGATCATTGATCCACCTTCAACATTGGATAAGGTACATTGGTGTAGTTCGTTCCTTTCTTCCACTAACTTTTGCTTGAGAATGATGGATAGGCCAAGCACTTCTTCCAACCCACTCTTCGACGAGCAAGAAGAAGAACCGACCAACTACATCACCAAGGTTCAACTCTTTGGCGCTCAAAGAGCTTTGCATCAAGCGAATGAAGCTTTGGGCGACCGCATCGAACAACTTGCCACCGACTTGCAGCAATCCGAAGCAAGAACACGAGACTACCTCGACGACAAGCTTTCATCTCAAATGGAAGATTTCCGTGCCATAATGGTCAACCGCACTTCTTCCACATCATCATCATCATCAAGAAGGCGCCACTCAAGCCGACACTCTTCGGACATGTCTTCGGATGCAAGTATTCCACGAGCTCGCTTGCATCCCCACCAAGACCATGAAGATCATCAAGCTTCACAAAATCCATTCCATGGCAATGGTTTGCAAGACCGCCTTCAAGAGCGCGAATGACATCGTCATCAAGAACAAGACGCCATGGACCAAGAGCAAGCTCCACACTGCCAACGCCACAAAAACCAAGACGGCGACGCTCTACGACACGAACAACAATGCCGTGAGGAACAAGCACTTGAAGCTCAACGTGCTCTACGTGAAGCAACTCACGCCATCAATGAGCACAATCGCCGAGTGCATGAACAAGAAGAAGATCTCCGATGAGAGTGACAAGAGGAAGCCGCGCGTCTTGAGGAGCACCAAGAAATGAGGAACCGTGCAAGAATCCCACGACTTCAACGCCAAGTTAATCAAGCGGAGCACGAGGAGCAAGAGCTAAAAGACCCACCTCCAAGACAAGAGCAACATCGCCATCGTCCCCATCACAATGAGGAGCAATGCTTCGGCAAGCTCAAGTTCAACATGCCTAAGTTCTCCGGAAGCAATGATCCCGAAGAATACCTCTCATGGGCATTAAAGGTTGACATGATATTCCGTCTTCACAATTATGAAGAGGAAAAGAAGATCGCCATGGCATCCCTTGAGTTCCAAGACTATGTTCTCATATGGTGGGAGCAAGTCATTGAGCGCCGCCAAGAGAAAGGCGATCCACCCATCACGACTTGGAGTCAAATGAAAGAAGTCATGAGAGCTCGTTTTGTGCCTACTCACTATAGTCGTGATATTTTCAAGAAGCTACAACTCCTCAAGCAATGCACAAAGTCGTTTGAAGAATACTACCAAGAGATGGGAATTGCCGTGATACGAGCCAATGTTGTCGGGCCATTGGGAACCATGGTACCCCGGCCCGTCTTCCTGCGGCCCAGGAAGAGACGCCCGGCGAAGGCCCAAGACGCGGCCCATCTGAGGGCGCCGCGGAGTAAAGACATCTCCCGAGGCTGCGCCCTCCCGAGGATCTCTCCTCAAGACATGACCTGCCGGCACTTAGCCGTGGCAGCAAGGGCCTCGCGAGGTCCTCTCGCGAGGCTGCCTCCCGAGGCGACCGCCCGAGCCTGACGTCAGCTGCACGGTCCCGTGCGCACCACGTGGGTGACGTGCGTAACGACAAGGGGCGGCAGAGGCCGTGCCAGCAGGCGTGGATAGAGAAGCTTTCCTCTTTGGTGCTAAGGGGGCAGCCCCAGCTGTCCACCCCCAAAGCAAGTCCCAAGGACTGCCCGTTTGGTGAAAGAAGACCGGGACAGCAGGCCGCGCAGGGCGGAGGTCATCACCGAGCCCACCAGCGCATCATGGATCATGCTTTTTGCAGGCGAAGACCGCCTTTAGTCAGGATAGACTGGGCGCCTGTCCCCTTTCAAAACCCGCCAAGTGTGGCAACCCTTCCCGCCTAGTTTTTGTGGGAAGAGGGCCAGGGCGGCTATAAAAGAGGGGAGAGCTGCCGTTGTAGAGGGGCTTGGATTTCTCTGTCTCCTACCTTGTACGCAAGAGCATCCTCTTGCCCACTGCAATCCCAACCACAAGCAGGAGTAGGGTTTTACACCGCAAGGTGGCCCGAACCTGGGTAACCGTCATGTCCTCTGTCGTATTCCCGCATAGCGCTCTCGCCGCAGCCTCGCCGTGGTCACCGTTGGTCGTAAAAAACTAGCTAGCCCCCAAGTGTTCGAACCCCTAGATCTCCGGAGTCTAGGCTCCAACATTTGGCGCGCCAGGTAGGGGGGCTTTCTCAGTCTTTTCACCTCCTCGCCACCATGGCTGACGCTCACCGGGAGCGCTACGCACGCCGAGCTGCCAGGGTGGCCCAGACAGAGCCCGTCACCCGCGACGACCGTCGACGCCGTGCCGCCGGTGCCGCCACCGACCCCGCTGGTAGGGACCAGCAGGCGTCCTCCCTCCACCCGTTCGTCCAGGCGGATGGCCACACCGCCACGACATCGTCGCTTGCTCGCCGCGATGCGTCGGCCCCGCAGGCCGCGCTGCTCATGGCGTGCGAGCTCCTGCGCTACCACCCCACCGACGCCTGGCTCGGCTGCATCACCGAGCTCGTCAATGCCGCAGGCGACGCCCCGATGCCCTCTCACTCGCTCTGTCCTCCATCGTCTTGCACCAGGGACGTGGCATGCGATGCGCCTCCTCCGCCTCCTCTGCATGGCGAGGGCGCCCGACGCCATCATGACGCGCGGGCGCACGAGCACTCCCGCGGCGCGTCTTTGCCGGATCATGGCGAGCCCAGCTGCCAGATCGTCCGGCGCGTGCCACCCGACGCACGCGTCCTCCTCGAGCAACAGCGCCAACACCAAGACAGAGCCGCGCCGCCCTCGCCGGCGGCGTCCCCTCCAGCTGCGTGGGCTGCCGTGCCTTCACCCGCGAGCTGCGTTGCGTGGTGTGGCCTGCCAAGTTCAAGCCGGACTTTCCTCAGTGCTACGACGGCACCCCCAACCCTGCGGAGTTCCTGCAGCTCTATGTCCTGAGCATCGAGGCAGCGAACAGCGACAACAAGGTCACGGCGAACTGGTTCCCCATGGTCCTCAAGGATGGCCCGCGATCTTGGCTCATGAACCTCCTCGAGGCGTCCATCTCTTCGTGGGGCGAACTCTGCCGGCAGTTCATCACCAACTTCAAGGGCACGCACGAGCGCTCCCTCACGCTCAATGACCTGCGCGCTGTGCGCCAGCGCCCTGACGAGACCCTTCGCAAGTACATCCAGTGCTTCAGCCAAGTGCGCAACAAGATCCCGCGCGCCTCCGAGGCTGCCATCGTCTCCGTGTTCTCCAACGGCGTCACGGACGTCCGGATGCGCGAGAAGCTCGCCATCAATGACGAGCTCGACTCCGTGCTTGAGCTGTTCGACCTCGCCGACAAGTGCGCCAAGGCCGAGGAGGGCCGCCTTTTCGTCCACAACGACCCCGACGCAGTGTCGGACGCTACCAAGGTCAAGAACAAGGACATCAAGCGCAAGGGCCCTGTGGTGCTCGTGGCGAAGCCCGAGCAGAAGCGCGGCCGTGAGCGTGACGAGCCCAAAAGAGACAACCGCCCTCTCTGCGCCTACCACAACTCGCACTCCCACAGCACTGAAGACTACCAGGAGCTCAAGCTGCTTCGCCACGAGCGCCTTGGCCGCCGCAGCGACTGCAATGACCGCGGCACCGTCGGCGGAGGTGGCCGTAATGGCGGCCGCTGGGGAGACCGCAATGGCAACGGCAACTTCCGCCAGGGTTGGCGCGAGCAGCCTTGCGAGGCCGCCTGGCGCGACCAGCCTCGTGAGGCTAACTCAGGCCAATGCTGCCCTTCCACCACTGCCTCCGCCGCCATGACGGAACGATGGCAACCAGCCCGACCAAGACGCTGGGGGCTACCAAGAGCCTCGCGGAGTGGCGTGCATCCTAGGCGGAGCTCAGGCTCCCGCATCCAACCGCCACTTCAAGTTGTTCTCTCGCGAGGTGAACGCTGCCCTCCCGAGGCCTGAAGCTTCGGGAAAGCCCGCTGCTTTTTCTTGAAGCTTCTCGCCCCCTCAAGTGGTCGTAGTGCCCAATCACCTTCAACTTCAACGATCACCCTAAGTCTTCAAGCGCTGCCGGCATGGTCCCCATGATGTGCACCCCCACCATCAGCAACGTCGCCGTCACCAAGACACTCATCGACGGAGGCGCCGGCCTCAATGTGATCTCCATCGAGACCTTCGAGCAGCTCCAAGTGCCTTACGACCAGCTAATGCCAACCAGGCCCTTCTCCGGAGTGACCGATGGCTCCACCATTCCCCTGGGCCAAGTGCGTCTCCCTGTCACCTTCGGCACCCGCAAGAACTACCCTGCCGAGCTCATTGACTTCGACGTGGCACACATCGGCCTGATGTACAATGCCATCTTGGGCTACCCAGCTCTTGCCAAGTTCATGGCGGCAACGCACCATGCCTATAACATCCTCAAGATGCCAGGCTACAGCGGCATCATCACCGTCTGCTGTGATGAGAAGGACGCAGTCCGCTCCCTCGAGAGTGCCTACAAGGCTGCCGCCACCGCCTACCTTGCCGACGAGGATGCTGCCGAGCCTCATGAGGCCGCACTCGCAAAGAAGAAGCGGTTGTTCTCTCAGGACCGCGCCGAGACGAAGAAGGTGTCGGTGGACGGCTGCGGCTCAGGCCCTTCCTTCACCATCGGCACTGGCCTCTCTCCCGAATAGGAAGACGCGCTCGTCACCTTCCTTAAGGCAAATTTGGATGTGTTCGCCTGGACGGCATCTGGTTTGTCCGGTGTGCCGAGGGAGGTGATCGAGCACCACTTAGCGGTGTGCCCCAACACACGCCCCGTGAAACAGAAGGCACGGTGCCAGGCGCCAGAGAAGCAAGATTTCATCGTCAAGGAAGTTCAGAAGCTCCAAGAAGCCGGAGTCATCCATGAGGTGCGCCACCCTGAGTGGCTTGCCAACCCTGTTGTGGTGGCTAAGAAGGGCGGCAAGGAGCGCATGTGCGTCGACTTCACGAGTCTTAACGAGTTCTGCCCTCAAGATCCATTTCCGCTGCCTCGCATCGACCAGATCGTGGACTCCACCGCCGGGTGCGAGTTGCTATGCTTCGTAGATGCCTTCTCAGGCTACCCCCAGATCAAGATGGCAACCGAAGATGTGGAGAAGACGGCCTTCATCACCCCTTGCGGCATATTCTGCTACATCTGCATGCCGTTCGGCCTCCGGAGCGCCGGAGCCACCTTCCAGAGGCTGATGCGCATCGCCTTGGGGCCCCAGATGGGAAGAAACGCCGAGGCCTACATCGACGACATCGTTGTCAAGACTCGCAAGGCCTGGTCACTCCTCGCGGACCTCCAGGAGACGTTCGACAACCTGCACAAGGTCAACCTCAAGCTCAACCCAGACAAGTGCGACTTCGGAGTCCCCTCCGGCAAGCTGCTTCGCTTCCTGGTCTCCCCCCGTGGCATCGAGGCCAACCCCGAGAAGATCAAGGCCATCGAGAAGTTGTGTCCCCCCAGGAACCTCAAGGAGATGCAGCGCCTGGCGGGATGCATGGCCTTGCTTGGGCGATTCATCTCCATGTTTGGCGAGCGAGCCCTGCCATTCTTCAAGCTCATGAAGAGATCCGGCCCCTTTAAGTGGACTCCCTAGGCAGACGCTGCCTTCGAAGACCTCAAGAGGTACCTCGTGAGCCCACCCATCATGGTCGAGCCACGCTCTCGCGAGCCCTTGCTCCTATACTTGGCGGCTACTCCTCAGACGGCCAGCGCGGCCCTAGTGGCAGTTCGGAAAGAGCGCGTCCCGGCGCAGAAGAGGCCTGCCGCGCCACCAACTCCTAAAGCCTCGCCGTCGCTTGTCGAGGCCTTGCCTCAGGAGGCCTCCGGTGAGCCACCTCGCAAGCTGCCTCCCTAGCCTCCTGAGCCTCACGAGCCCCCTGGGCCCCCTGAAGACCAAGCTGCTGCAACAAGTACCCGCCTCGTCGAGCACCCCATGTACTTCGTTAGTACGGTGCTGCGAGACGCGCATGAGCGTTACCCCATGTAGCAGAAGCTCCTCCTTGCGCTCCTCGTCGCCTCCAGGAAGCTGCACCACTACTTCCAGGGCCACCCCATCAAGGTGATCTCATCCTACCCCCCTGGAGCAAGTCCTACGCAGCCCCAATGCCACCGACCACGTCGCCGAGTGGAACATCGAGCTGCAGGCTTTCGGGCTGGAGTTCTACACCACAAGGGTGATCAAGGGTGCAGCCCTAGCTGACTTCGTAGCAGAATATACAGACCCACCTCAGGAGGTGCCTCGCGAGACTGAATCCCTCTTGCCTGGGGACGAAGTGCCTAGCGGATGGTCCATGCACTTTGACGGCGCCTTCTCCCGACAGGGCGCGGCGGCTGGCGTCGTGCTCACCTCGCCAACGGGAGACAAGCTCTACTACGCCGTCCAGCTCTGCTTCAGGCGCGACGCTAAGGTCTCCAACAACATCGCAGAGTACGAGGGCCTCATCGCCGGCCTAAAGGCCGCCTCTGCCCTGGGCATCAAGCGCCTCACCATCAAGGGTGATTCACAGCTCCACATCAACTTCTCCAACAAAAGCTACAAGCCCAAGGACGAGCACATGGCCACCTGTTTAGAAGAGGTACGTAAACTTGAGAAGCGTTTCCTTGGCCTGGAGCTGCAGCATGTCCCTCGCGGTGGCAACAAAGAGGCTGATGACATCGCCAAGCGAGCATCCTACCGCGAGCCTCAGAGCCTCGATATCTTTGAGGAAAGGCTCCTCAAGCCATCAGCGGCACCACCCGCCATGGACACTGCGCTGCTTCACGAACAACTCCCACCCGCACCGCCCATGGGCACGCCAGACTGCGGCCCAGCCTCAGGAGCCCGCCTGCTGCTGGCACTGGAGCCTCAAGCAGACAGCTGGGCCGCGGAGTTCAAGGCCTACTTGTTTCACGGCACCCTCCCGGAGAAGGACTCAGAAGCAGAGCCCGTGGCCCGGCAGGCCACCGCTTACTGCTTGCAAGACGGCGAGCTGTACCGCAGGCGCCCCAATAGCATCTCGCTGCGGTGCATCTCTGAAGAACAAGGTCGCGAGCTGGTCGCCGACATCCATGGAGGAGACTGCGGCCACCACTCCTCGTTGCACACCCTTGCCGGCAAGGTGTTCTGCAACGGCTTCTACTGGCCCACCGCGCTCCACGACGCCACCGAGCTGGTCCAATCCTGCGAAGCTTGTCAATTCCATGCCAAGAAAATCCACCAGCCGGCGCAAGGCCTCCAGACGATTCCCCTCTCGTGGCCCTTCACGGTCTGGGGGCTGGATATCTTGGGACCCTTCCCTCGCGCAACTGGCCGCTGCCTCTACCTCTATGTCACCATCGACAAGTTCACGAAATGGGCAGAGGTCGAGCCCGTGCGCACCATCCCGGTAGGCTCTGCCGCCAAGTTCATCAAGGGCCTCGTGAGCCGCTTTGGCGTCCCCAACCACATCATCACTGACAACGGCTCCCAGTTCACAAGCGGCCTCTTCAAGTCATATTGCGCCAGCCTCGGCACACAGATCTGCTACGCCTCTGTGGCGCAGCCACGAAGCAACGGCCAGGCCGAGCGTGCGAACGCTGAGGTCCTCAAGGGCCTAAAGACGAGAAGCTTCAAGAAAAAGCTCGAAGCCTGCGGAAAAGGCTGGCACAATGAGCCGCAGTCTGTGCTGTGGTCCGTCCACACAACGGCAACCAAGCCTACCGGCGAGACTCCCTTCTTCCTCGTCTACGGAGCCGAAGCAGTCCTCCCGTCTGAGCTCCGGCATGGCTCCCGGCAAGTCCTTGCCTTCCATGAGGCTCGTCAGGACACCTCGCGAGAGGCTGACCTGCTGCTCCTTGAAGAAGCACGTCACCAGGCCGCCCTCCGCGCCGCCAGATACCAGCAGGCTTTGCGTCGCTATCATAGCCGCAACATACGCCCACGCACCCTCGAAGTCGGCGACCTCGTCCTGAGAAGGATCCTCTCCAGACAGGGACTCCACAAGCTCTCACCCATGTGGGAAGGCCCTTTCAGGGTTGCTCATGTCTCCAGGCCCGGCGCCGCCCGGATGGAGACGGAGGACGTAGTTCCTGTGCCTAACGCCTGGGACATCCAACACCTCCGCAAGTTCTACCCGTAACCCTCACGCATACGAACGAAGTGGGGCTGTACACGCCCCAGAGCCTCTCATTGCGTTCGCCTGATGGGCCCGTGAGAGCTCCTGCCCACGTCTCAGTGGAAGCCCCATGCTCCGCATTGGCGGAACGATCGAACCACGATCATGCCCACGTCTCAGTGGAAGCCCCATGCTCCACGCTGGCGGAATGATCGAATCGCGATCATGCCCAATTCTCAGTGGAAGCCCCATGCTCCGCGCTGGCGGAACGATCGAACCGCGATCATGCCCACTCCTAGTGCAAGCCCCATGCTCTGTGCTGGCAGAACAATCACTTGAGGGCGCCCCACTGGCTGCACCAACCTCATGCTGATCCGTGCTGAACATGGCAGTCATATCTCTTTTTGTTGTGTAATTAACTTATTACTATGTTTCAGTAAAGCTCTATTTCCTAAGATATCTTATGTGTTGCTAAGCATCTTGCCTCAGGAGCTGTGCATGCTCGCGACCTTCCTCCTGTGCATCTCATGAGCGGGGGCTGGACACGGTGCCTGTGCTCGGGTCAGTCCCAGTAGCGCTGCAAAAACCCAAGCGATCGAGGTCTGGCTCACGGGCCTGCTCCCGTGCACGCCACCTCACCAAGGTCCTTGGTGTCTTGTCTCCTCGCGCGATACCCACGAGCAAGCTAGCAAGCGCCCACTGCTCCCCCCCCCCCCCCCCCCGCTTTATGAAACCAATGTAAGGTTGTCACAGGAACAAGGCACTCAAAGGGCCCCGCGAGCGCTGCCTCGCGAGGCAGTTCACGACAAGACGCCACCGAAAAACCCCCAAGGAGCCTCGCGAGCGCTGCCTGGCGAGCCAGCCTACTGCGACCATCTGCGCCAAGTGCTAGCGGGAGACCTCATGAGCAGGAACCTCTCGAGGCGCGCCGCGCAGCCACAACACCCGCAAAAGAGCTAAGTACAAAAATACCTCACGAGCCGCTCTCGGCGCCTCCCAAGTTTCCTCTCCCCGTGACCTTGCTGAGTGCTGACGTTCTCTCCTCCGCTCAAGCCACTTGCACATCAAGGGGGGACTGCCTGAGCATCGTGCCTCAGGAGTCCTTATTGCCTCTCAGTGCCCTACACCTCCTGGCCTTGTCTAGGCAACACGACCTGACATACCAGCGACGGCTGCAGCCCGTTCGGGGGCTTGGTCCTGACGACGTAGAGTACTAAGGCAAACAAGGAAAGGGAAATAGGCCTCACGAGAGAGCCTCACGAGGAAACAAGCATTGCGACTAATCATAAATACTTAAGGCGAAAACATCGTTTTTCTTCACACCATCGGGGGCTGCATCAACCTATTGCAGGAACAAAAGAAAGAGGGCCTAAGTGGGGACACGGCGTGCCTTCAAGATCCGACACGGGCGCCGCCTGCTCCTAGTCGGAGTCTTCATCTTCGCTCTTGATGCGCGGAGAACCTTCGCCGCTCTCGTCCCCGCTGCTGGAGCCCCCGCTGCGGCCGCTGTCGCTTCCACCGGAGGATTTGGAGCCGCTGTCATCCTCGCTCTCCGTGCAGCACCCGAGGCAGGTGCCGGAGGCCCCGAAGATCGTCATGAGGAGGGTGGCAGCTCCATCGTACTTAAATTGGAGGAGATGCCCCCGCTTCAGGCCGTGGGCGAGGGCAAAGGACTTCCACCCCTGGTTCAAGAACATGAAGCCGGAGGGGGTAAATTCCGTCGCCACCCAGGAGGGCCCGTTGCAGCAGCCGTCCGCCTGCACCCACAGCCCCATGGGATCCTTACCCTCCATCACCTTCGCGAAGGAATCGGGAAGCCGAAGCCAGCTGCAAGGCCGGTGATGCATCCCCACAATGAACTCGTACGTCGCATCTGCCGAATGAAACCCCGCCTGGGGAGGACGGGCGGCGGCCCCGCCGCGCTCGCCTCGGCCGCGGGCGCCGCGCCCTCCGCGACCACGGGCGCCAGCCCTTCCGCGAGTGCTTGGACCGGCTTTGACGGCCTCCGAGGGGCGCTCGCGGCCCCAGGGCGGAACTCTCATGGCGGCAGCGGACACGCGAGCTCACCCTCTGCCCCTCGCCATCGCAGCGGTGGTTCTGAAAAAACGAGAAATGGGAGGAACGAAGGAGCGGAGGAAGAAGATGGGCGAAGGACCTTGGCTCCCCCGACCTCCCTTTTATATCCGATGCGGGTGCTCCCCCCATCACTCCGCCTTCTTCGACGTCGGGAATCGCAGGAAGCAGTGGCAAGGGAGCAATGATGGCCTGCGCCCCACGCGGGCAGGCTTTATGGCAGGCACGGGCGGTTCCCAAGACGTAGTGGGGAAGTGGGTGCGTCCCACGTCCCGTCGTGCGCCACGCGTCGAGCCTGGGCCTCGCAGTCTGTTAGGGCCCGTGGCATTTCACTCCGAACGGGCGGGAACGTGCGCGACACGAGCCCGGGGGCTACTGTCAGGCCATTGGGAACCAGGGTACCCCGGCCCGTCTGCCTGCAGCCCAGGAAGAGACGCCCGACGAAGGCCCAAGACGCGGCCCATCTAAAGGTGCCGCGGAGTAAGGACATCTCCCGAGGCTGTGCCCTCCCGAGGACCTCTCCTCAAGACTTGACCTGCCGGCACTTAGCCGTGGCAGCAGCAAGGGCCTCGCGAGGTCCTCTCGCGAGGCTGCCTCCCGAGGTGGCCACCCAAGGCCGCCCGAGCCTGACGTCAGCTGCGCGGTCCCGTGCCCACCTAGTGGGTGACGCGCATAGCGACGAGGGGCGGCAGATGCCGTGCCAGCAGGCGCGGATAGAGAAGCTTTCCTCTTTGGTGCTAAGGGGGCAGCCCCAGCTGCCCACTCCCAAAGCAAGTCCCAAAGACTGCCCGTTTGGTGAAAGAATACCGGGACAGGAGGGCATGCAGGGCGGAGGTCATCACCGAGCCCACCAGCGCGTCATGGATCATGCTTTTTGCAGGCGAAGACCGCCTTTAGTCAGGATAGACTGGGCGCCTGTCCCCTTTCAAAACCCGCCAAGTGTGGCAACCCTTCCCGCCTAGTTTTTGGGGGAAGAGGGCCAGGGCGGCTATAAAAGGGGGGAGAGCTGCCGTTGTAGAGGGGCTTGGATTCCTCTGTCTCCTACCTTGTATGCAAGAGCATCCTCTTGGCCACTGCAATCCCAACCACAAGCAGGAGTTGGGTTTTACACCGCAAGGTGGCCCGAACTTGGGTAACCATCATGTCGTCTGTCGTGCTCCCACGTAGCGCTCTCGCCGCAGCCTCGCCGTGGTCACCATTGGTCAGAAAGAACTAGTTAGCCCCCCAGTGTTCAAACCCCTAGATTTTTGGAGTCTAAGCTCCGACAAATGTCAAGGAAGATGATGAACAAACTATGGCACGTTTCTTGAATGGTCCTAACCATCCAATCAAGAAAATTGTGGATTTCCAGCCATACTCCAACCTCCTCGAGCTAGTGCACCAAGCAACCAAAGTGGAGCGCCAAGTGCAAGAGGACTACAAGTACTCCAAGTACTCCTCCAGGAACTACGGTTCATACACTCAAGCTCCAATGACTACGACACCTCCTACAACGATTCGAGCTACAACCACTACCGGTGACAAGTCAACCTCCAAGCAACCTGTGACATCTTCAAGTTGTCCTAATTCAAGCACATCCAAGCCAAGAGCTTCGACATCGACTCCTACAAAGGATGCTATCGCCAAGACAAGTGCAATCCAATGTTTCACTTGCAAGGGCCGAGGCCACAAGTCATTTGAGTGCCCCACACGGCGCACCATGATCGCTAATGATGACGACACCTATGCCTCCATGAGCGAAGAAGAAATGGAAGCACTAGAGCATGTGGCCATGCACCGACAAGTGAATGAAGATGAAGATGTGCAAGTCTTTTGTGACAATGATTCGAGCCCCGCTGGTTGTCTCCAAGATCTTGACACTTCAACAACAACAAGACGATGACCAATGTTGCCACATCTTCCATACCAAAGCGGGCATTCAAGGATGTTCCGTCAAGGTCATCATCGGCGGCGAAAGTTGCCACAACTTGGCAAGCGACGAGCTATGTTCCAAGCTACAATTGCTCAAGAAGAAGCACCCTCTCCCCTACAAGGTCCAATGGTTAAGCGACTCCAGCATGATACGCCTCCAACATATCTATAATTTTTGATTGTTCCATGCTATTATAGTATCAATCTTTGTCGGGGGGATGACCCTAGCTGATCTTTGGAGAAACATTTGGAACATTTACGTGCTGTTTTTATTACTCTACATGATGCACGTTTGTTTGGTAACTTTGGGAAGTGCACTTTTTGCACCGACCGAGTATCTTTTCTTGGCTATGTTGTTTCTCCACATGGTATTGAAGTTGATAAAGCCATGATTGAAGCTATCGAGCCGCAGCCCAAAACAGTCACACAAGTGAGGAGTTTTCTTGGCCTCACTGGTTTCTATAGGCGTTTTGTGAGACATTTCAGCACCATTCACTACAAAAAAAGACACATCCGTGACATTATGGCCCGAACGAAAACTTTTTCTGTCATGGTTGTGACACTTCTATGACAATAATTGTGACAAAAGCACGTATCATCATAGATATGGTGGACTCCTACTTCTATGACAAAAAATTATGACAAAAAATGGGCTTTTCGTCCTGGGCGGGCCGAAGACGCACCCGCATGACATTCTTTGGGCCGTCCATGACGTAAAAAATCATGGTACAAGTGAGGGCGAGGAAATTTTCGGGGAGTTCCCGGTTACGGTGGGTGGTCAGGGCCGAGCGATGCAATGTGGTTTGCGCGTTTCTCTCGTACACGCGCGTGTGTGCGAGGCGTTCGCTAACTGAACCCGAGCGAGGCGTTCGCTTACTGAACCCGATATATCGATCTCGCCTTCGCACTACGTACTGAACTCGATCGATCCCTTCGCTGGTAACTGAACCCGACCAATTCCTTCGGTGCTAACTGAACTCGACCGATTCCTACGCTGCTAACTGAACCCGAGCGATCGATCGCTGCTGCTGCTTACTGAAGCCGATCGATCGATGCGTTGCATCGAGCCCCCGTGCGAGACGTAGCCAGCCGGTGTTGGGTTGCCTCTCGATGAACAGTGCCCGTTGCTGCCGCGCGCGTGATACACGTAGACACGAGTCGAAACGCATCGATCGAGCCGGCTGGTTGGTTGTGGATGAACAGTTCCCTTTGCTGCTGCCGCTCTTATGCCCCACCCTAGCCGGTGGGTTGGCTGTGGATGAACAGTACCCTCGCCGTGTGAAGGTGGTTGGCGCTGGATGAACAGGACCCCGAGGAGGCCGCCACACACCCCAGCCGGTTGGGGGTGGATGAAAAGGACCCCGTGGAGGCTGGATGAATAGTAGCTGGTGGAGGCTGGAGGAAGTCGACGGTGGATGAACAGTAGCTGGTGGAGGCGGGAGGGAGGTCGACCGTGGATGAACAGTAGCCCGTGGAGTCCTATTTTGCAGTATGCCACACCCCTCCCGATGAACAGGACCCCCGTTTTGACCGTAGGCAGTTGGGGAGAAGTCCGTTTCCTCCGTTTTGCAGTATGCCAGAGCCCTCCCGATCAACAGGACCCCGTTTCGACCGTAGGTGCTCGAACAGAAGTCTGTTTCCTCCATTTTGCGGTACGCCAGACCCCCAACCGATGAACAGGACCTCGTTTCGACCGTAGGCACTCGAACAGAAGGGCGTTTCCTCTGTTTTGCGGTATGCCAGACCCCGAGTCGATGAACAGGACCCCGTTACGGCTGTTCCGTCCAAGCCGGTTCGCTCCCGATGAACAGGACGTGTTCCGACCCAGTCGCCTGGCTCCCAATGAACACGGCGCTATTTCCTCCATTCCGACCCAGCCGGTTGCCTGACGATGAATAGGAGGCCGTGCCGCCGTCCGTTGCCTCTCTGCATGTACACGAGCCCTGGCCGTACGTATGCGTGAGTACGCGTTCGAGACCCCGCTCGTATATGTACGTACATGGCCGTATTTTTTGTGATGTGGCTGTACGTGCACACGATTTAGACGGGGCTGCCTGAACTGCTACGTCGGGGGCTCTACTATGACACGTGCCGCTCCTTACACGCCCACGGTTCATCGTTGCAGAGAGACCGATCAACCAGTATGTACATACACGTTCGCGACCAGACAGACAACGCTACGTACGCTTCGACCGGGTGGGTCCCAACTGTCAGGGAGGATAAGGAGGCACTTCCTTACGTGCGAAGATATAGCTAGTAGGTCCCAGCTGTCAGGGGGAGGAATCTTTTTTTTGCACGTAATAAAGAGGCACTTCCTTGCGTGCGAAGATGTAGCTGGTGGGTCCCAGCAGTCAGGGGGAGGAAACATTTTTTCCGTGTAATAAGGAGGCACTTCCTTGCGTGTGACCATGGACCTCGTGGGTCCCAGCTGTCAGCCTCTCCATGTACAGTCCTCTTCCGATGGTTGTCGTTCATTGACCGCGTTGATGACGCCGTACCGAGTGCAGCAAGGTGGTGGACGACGGCGAGGCCTAGGAAGGGAACGACCCGGAGCCGGGGAAGACAAGGCAGTGGTTGCCCACGCGGAGGGAGTACGAGGGTTTACTGGTTCGGCTGCGGTGTGAGGCTGCCGTCGGCGGAGAATAACAAGAGGTGTGGGTGAGTAGAGGGATAACCTGGCCAGCGGTGGGAGTAGGATGGGGCGGTGAGGCCTGCGCGGCAGCACAGCCGGCCATGGGAGGCAGGAGCAGGCTGTCCCGCCGGCGCTGGTTTGGGCGGCTGGAGCAAGAAGATCAGAGATTGAAGAAGCAGCACGGCCGTTGGATTAACATCCAACGGTCACTGCTGCTAGAATCGTTTATTGACTAAGTTGACAAAGACCTGCGTACGCGTCAACTTGAGGCCCACATGTCAGCCTCCAAATCAGGTGGGTCCCAGCTAGCAGGGGGAGGAATCATTTTTCTTGCGCGTAATAAGGAGGCACTTCCTTACGTGCGACCATGGACCTCGGGGGTCCGAACTGTCAGCCTCTCCACGTACAGTCCTCTTCGGATAGCTGCCATTCGTTTACTTCGTTGACGACGCCATGCTGAGAGCACCAAGGCGGTGGACAACGGCGAGGCCTAGTAAGGGAACGACCCGAAGACGAGGAAGACATGGCAGTGGTTGTGCACGCGGAGGGGAGTACGAGGGTTTACTGGTTCGGTTGCGGTGTGAGGCTGCTGTCGCCGGAGAATAACAGGAGGTGTGGGTGAGTAGAGGGATGGCCTGGCCAGCGATGGGAGTAGGGTGGGGCGGTGAGGCCTGCGTGGCAGCACAGCCAGCCACGGGAGGCGGGAGCAGGCGGTCCCGCCGGCGCTGGTTTGGGTGGCTGGAGCAAGAAGATCAGAGATTGAAGAACTAGCACGGCCGTTGGATGTTAGATTAAAATTTACAGCCCATTTCTTATTACTTGTAGGCCATTTTCTTTTTTTAGGGAAATAGGCCATTTTGTGGGCAAGCCGAATGCATCCCTCCTCGTCTTGAACGATTTGAAGCCCAGCAGGGCTGAGAAAAGCAAGTAGGCCCCGGTTGGGTATTGTGCAAAAAAAATATAACTGGGCTAGCCATTTCAAGAAAGAAAAAAAACTGGGCTGGTCATGTGGTAAACATAAAATAAAAGACTGGTCATTGAAATTTTTGAACTATTTTTAATCCTAAAATTTCGAGCCTGATAAAAACAAAATTTAAAATATATTTAAATAATGTTAAAATCCAATGAAATATGATATATCAAAAAATAAAATAAAATTCACAATTTGAAACTAATTTCCCATTTGATGTGTTTTTTATATATTTACACCCCATTTCGTATTACTCATAAAATTTACAGCCTTTTTTTATGGCCAGGCCCAATGTATCCCTCATCGTCTTGAAAGATTTGCAGCCCAGCAGGGCAGGGAAAAAGGAAATCGGCCTGTGTAGGGTATTGTACGAAAAAAAAGGTGCGCAAGTCATTTTCACAGACAAAAAAAAATAGTTGGGCTCGTCATGTTGTAAATAAAGTTTGGGCTAGACGGGCCACAGACACCGCACAGTCCAGTTGATACCCTGCTCCGTCTCAGCAACAACAAAAAAAACTGCTCGAGGTACTGGGTCCCAGGTGTCAGCCGCTCGTTGTGCAATTCTTTCATTTATTGACTACATTGACAATGTCGTAGGTCCCGGATGTCAGCAAACCATTAGGAGGAAGCATTTTTTTCATGTAATAAGGAGGAACTTGCTTACGTACGGCTATGGACCTGGGGGTCCCTACTATCATCCTCTCCACGTACAGTCCTCACCAATTCCTGTCGTTTGTTGACAGTCGCTCGTTGTGCAATTCTCTCGTTTATTGACTACGTTGACAATGTGGTGGGACAAAGATGTCAGGAAACCATTAGGAGGAAGCATTTTTTTGGCTTGTAATAAGGAGGCACTTGCTTGCGTACTGCCATGACCCTGGTGGGTCCCTACTGTCATCCTCTCCATGTACAATCATCTCCTGGTTCCTCTTGGTTGTTGACCATGTTGACAACGCCAGAAGGCGGTGCCGTGGCGAGGGAACCAAAGCGGAGGACGACGGCGAGGCCTCGGACGGGAATGAAAAGGAGCCATGGAAGATGCGGCAGTGTGGTCGGAAGCAGAGGGGAGTACGAGGGTTGGTGCGGGGTGGGGATGCCGTCGCCGGAGAATAACAGGAGGTGGGGGTGGGTGGGTGGGGGGCTGTAGAGGGATGGCCTGGCACCGGTTAGGGTATGGTGGGACAGCGATGCGTGTGCGGCTGTGCAGCAAGCCGCGGAAGGCGGGAGCAGGCGATCCTGCCGACATTGGTTTGGTTTGGGCGGCTGGAGCCTGGAGGAAGAAGACAAGAGATTGAAAAAGCACGATAGACGTTGGATTGACATCCAACGGCTTAGGTTGCCACAATCGTTTGTTGACTAAGTGGACAAAGCCTTGTGTACGTGTCAACCTAGTAGGCCCACAAGTCAGCCTCTAAATCCGTGGCGGACAAATACAACCCATTTAAAAAAATAACAGCCCATTCCAAACGTTCAATCGGGAAGTTCAACATTCAGAGCAAAGTAATAGGTCTGATTCAGAGATAGAGTACTGAACTTCCACGTTGACAACCATCATAGCCAACTTAACTATCTACTCCCACTAATACTCGAGTTTAGAACAACTAACATACTCTTAGCTAACTAGACGATGCCGGCCGCCATCTGCGGCACACGCTAAACGCCGGCACCGACGTCCTCCTCCTCGCCTCGGACTTGGCAGAGGTGCGATAGGGCGCGTTGCTCGCGCCCATTGGCCCTTTCCATGCCGACGTGGTCCACTGAAGCTTCGTCTTCTAAGCAGGAAACCCACTTGATGAGTTGGTAGTAAAATTCAGCATCGCGCACACATGCATGCCCGACAGCCTCCAGGGCTATTCGCTGGGCGCCGGCCTCCACGTAGTCGGCCCAGTTGCGGGCGCCATGCTCACGACACAGAGTGGCGGTGCGCTGCTCCTCCTCCATGCTCTGATGGCGGCGCAAATCAGCGGTACGCTGCTCCTCCACCATGCGGTCGTGCTCCAAGGCATCCTCATACTCCGCATTGCCATCTAAAGACCGCCAGAATGCCTCCTCCCTCCGTCTGCCTTCCCGTGAAAAACCGAACACTAACTCCGGCAGTGAGCGCCTCTGGCATCGCCTATTGATGCCGTGCGGAGGCATGACGGACGTGGCGAGAGCGAGGGCAAGTGGCGAGCGACGTGTGGCCGGTGGGGTCTTGTGAGGATAGGGTGCGTTGGGTGAAGGTGCCACCGGAGCACGCCAGGAACGAGTAATTATAGGCGGACGGTAGGTAAACCGGCGTGTCACGGGAAACGCGAAGGTCGTCGGAATTCAATGCATAAGCAGGCATGGCTTTTAGCATGCCAGCTTGCCATGGAAAACTGGAAAAACTGAAATTATGACTATGCCGTACTCCCGTCCCGTCCCGTCAGTGCTGGGTCGCACATCGACACGGCGGTCAAACGAGTGCACTCGATTCATCCAGATGAGGTAAGTACATGCGTCGCTGGTTATTCATGTAGGATCGAGTCGGTCTGCGCGAGCTGCTGGGTCCCTGGTGTCAGCCGCTCGTTGGGCAATTCTCTCGTTTATTGACTACGTTGACAATGGTGTGGGACCCAGATGTCAAACCATTAGGAGGAAGCATTTTTTTGGCTTGTTATAAGGAGGCACTTGCTTGCGTACTGCCAATGTTTGAGGGTACGGTGGGGCGGCAATGCGTGGGCGGAGGCGCAGCCACCCGTGGGAGGCGGGAGCAAGCGGGACCCATGGCATGGTCTCATTTGGGCGTCTGGAGGAAGAAGACAAGAGATAGAAGAAACACGACAAATGTTGGATGTCAATCCAACGACTAGCAGGTAGAATCGTTTGTTGACTAAGTCGACACCACCTTGGATAGGCTTTTTCCTTGTGGGTCCCAAATGTCAGAATCCAAATCTGTCATGGCCATGCAGCCTTTCTTATTAGGAATTACAGCCCATTTGGTGTGCTAGCTCAAAATAAGTTTGTGGGTGCTGGCGGGCGCTAAGCACTTGGGTTCTATAATGCACAATGAGGTCAAGTAGCCGGTGAGAGTGATGTTATTTCGCTTGGTTAGGATTTGTTACAATATTTCTCTCTTAATTAAAGAAATGACAAGCCATTAGCCTTTTTCAAAGAAAATATGACAGCCACAG
Organism: Elymus sibiricus; assembly: GCA_039707655.1. Lineage (NCBI taxonomy): Eukaryota > Viridiplantae > Streptophyta > Magnoliopsida > Poales > Poaceae > Elymus > Elymus sibiricus. The sequence continues at coordinate 288,364,043 of CM077676.1, forward strand.
CCGAGTTGAAATGGGCAACAACATCAAACTCCAGCTTACAAACTGTACAAAAGCACGAGGGTAATTGTTCATCAGGTTTAGACTAAACCCAGATTGAAAAGGGCAACAACATCTAACTCCAGCACTGTTTTTGGCAGCTGTCACGATCAATTGGATTGGTCAGATCCATAAAATGAGCATCCTGGGTCGTAAAATTTAATGGAATATGACCACAAGATGATGTAAAAAGAAGCCTGGCTCGTTCAGAAGCCCTTTTGTCCACCTGAAAGTCCTTTTTTGCTCTTCGACATATCCATCCGTCAAAACTTCGCTGTTAATATATTTAATCCTGATGGACAATAGTACCCTCGTATTCAGCAGGAAGAATGTGACAAATCTAGTGTTTGCATGGGTGGCTACATATCCTTCTAGCGTTATTGTCTTCAAACGAATGTCATGAGAACTGAGAAAATCCCGGTGCTTACGATGCCACCGATTGGTTATACCTTTTGTACCCCATCCTGCTGCCTAAATAGACATGAAGATTGAAAACAGTTAAGGTCTAAAAAAGAGTATGTGGAAAGAGCAACAACTGAACGGTTAATTCTAGTACACTATATATGGGCTTCCAATGTGCGTGAAATCATCACCTTTATATACAACTTTTCCAGGCATGGAAAGCATCGCAACAAGCCAATAATCTTGTTCAGATCAAAAGTATTCATACTGATATATAAGATCTTGACAGAATCCAGCACCACTGATAGGCTATCCATGGACAAACTCTTCATTGAGCATATAGAACATAATATTAGTACAAAAAGTGTACTCCAAGATGATATAAAACTTATGCGCACAAATGAAAAATGCAGCTTATGATTACAAAAGTGTAGATGATAATATACAATACTTGGATAACTGTGGAGCCAAACACCATCTTGAAATGATCACAGAGATCATGAATTACACCCAAGGTCTCCAGTTTAGGCGCAGAGACGACAGTTATTCGCGAAGGTGAATAACAAGAATCAAGGATCAACCTTTGAAGTGAAGGGGCATATTCGATGATGAGCTCCCCTACGTCTAAAGAAATTCCAATTCTTACAAGGTTAGGCAACTTTATTTGGAAACAACCGATTTTAACTGTCAAAACAAGCACTAAGCACTCCAGGGCAGGGCAACTGGATTGGATGATGCTGTGCAGTGAGGCCTCCGACATACGAACCAGCATAAGTGAAAGTTTTTCGAGAAGTGGGAGTCGAAGCTTTTGTACCAGATTGTCTGGTAGTTTGCACAGGGCAAAGGTGGCAGTGTGGAGAGAGGAGGAAAACTGCGAGATGGACATTGGTGGCGACGGGTCAAATATATGGCGTTCGGTTCATGGTATGTCAGTTTCATAGGAATAATATAACTCAAGCATCTGGAGTTTGCGGAAATCAGGGGATGTCAGCCAAGCATCCACCATGCGGGGCACGTGTAGGTAGCAGGCCGGGATGCAGAGGCGGTGAACGGAGCCCCAATGGGAGGAGATGATGGCTACGGGGAGTTCAAAATCATCAACGAGAGATAGGCCACGACAGTCGAGATTAAGAGGCGCGGCGCTCCATAGAGGGTGCCACCGAGATGCGAGGACTTGGGTGCGGCAGCAATCCTTGGTGGGGAGAAGCGAGATGATCTCCCCAAGGATGGCGTCCAGGAGATCACTGATGCGGTCCGCCCGAGATTTTTTGGGTTCCTCAGATACAGGGGGGCCTTGCCGCTTCTCCCCACGCTGCCGGGTGCAGGATCTACAACCAGTGTCGCCGCTGGCGGTTGCCTCATCTTCTTGGCGCTGGGGCCAGCCGATTCCATTTTCCTTGCGGGCGTCGCGTCGAGCTCACGGATTTGAGCAGAGTAATGAATGACGAGCCTAGTTGTGGTGCGAGTGAGGAAGAAGGGGAGTTGGGGTTTTTTGTAGTAGTGAGGAAGAAGGGGAGCTGAGGTTTTCTGTAGGAGTGAGGTGAGGAATTTGGGGGTACAACCGGAGGGGGAGACAAATCGAGCGAGTGGACGTGAGGTGTGAGTGAGGAGGAAGAAGAGCAACCGAGTTTTTTTGGGGGGCGGTGCAGTGGGGGGCACATCTTCTTAAGTAAAATAAGGGCTTTTGAATTCATTTTATTAATTAGGGTGGATGGGCTATTTTGTCTTGGGCCCAGAAAAACAATTACTACTAGTAATACAGTGGAGACACTCTACCACATTCGAGAAAAACAATTACTCAATCCTAAAAAAAACAATTACTCCTATAGTACAGTGGAGACACTACCGCTTCTGGCTCCTCCTCGGTCATCGAAACGGCTCCCGCTACTGCCGTTTTACTTTGGTTCACCGACATGCAGGCCATGCAGCGCGCGGGCCCAATTGGCATCCACCAAATTAGAAGGCGATATGCAGGCGCAGAGTCACCCCGGTCGTAGCGCGACAGTAATGAGCCGTCATATAAAAAAAAACCACCTCCCCGCAGTAAGTTGGTCGAACAAAGCAACCATCATTTCACTCTTCGCTGAATCCGCTTCTCCCTCATCTTCTTCAAGAAAGCCACCACTCACTTCCGCCATTGTTCTTCTCTCCCAACGAAGGGAAAGTGAGCGCATCCATGATGTTGGTATATTTTCTTTTCAAAAAAATCTTTTGAAAAGCAGTAACTGATCCTCACTCCCTTTTTTGTGTCATTGTCATTGCGATTGTGTTTTCCTTTCGGTTGTCTTCTATTTTTCAGTTTCATTATGGATCATTGAGAACTGGGCAAAGATCTGCCGATGTTGGAGCAGACGCGGCAGGCTGATCCCCACGAGACAGAGAGCTCCAAGAAGATGAAGGCCATCACCGAGCCGACCCCAGATGCGCTCACGGCCACTAGTGAGAAGGTCAACGCCACGTTTGAGGTTACAGCCCCCGTGGCCGTGCAGGAGCAGTTTTACCCCGGCAAGATGGACCCCTTCGAGGATGTGTCCCCCCCCCCCCCCCCCGCTGAGCTGCCCAAGGTGATTTTCTTCTTTGGCGATCTTGATTGTGGTTTTTCATCTAAGTATGAGGTGATAAATAATGTAAGATTTATTAGTTCCGATGCCATGCTACCTTCCTTGTCATGCATACTTTTGACTCTACATGGTGGTTTAAATAACTTGTGTTTTTTATATTGGAAAGTAATTTAGAATTCGTTTCTATTTCAATTAGAGCCCTGATGCAGACAAGGATTGTGTGGTTGTACATGTCACTCGCTATGAGGTGGATGACCTGAATATACGCACTGGGAAAAAAAGTTCTTTGGTTGTTCGATCCTAGAAGCCATTTGCACTTATACCGAAGACGAAATGTATTCTAGCCACACTATTGTCAGGCGTGTTGTCCAGGGTGTACTGAAGCACAACAAGTTCATAGCTACTCCTTCATTTGTGGGGCATAATGTTCTTGTCAAGCTTATCCGTCAAGATGATGTGGCATGCCTCGACAAACAAGCTTATGAGTGGAAAGGCCACAAGGTTATCTTCAAGAAGGTTGACAAGATTGAGCTGCTGCCGGACGTCCTCGAGGATGTTCATGGCAAGGTCCGTATTGTGTCCATCCCCAATTAGATCGATGGCTTGAAATAGTTGGCGCAGTTAGTGTTTCAAAGTAGCTTGGATTGTATTTAATTACCCGAACCTTGCGTATTATCGAACCCTCTTGGGGTAGTACTCTGTTTGAATCCCTCTATGGGAACTACTGCTACTTTTGTGTGCCCGTGAATCATGTGAGAACCCTCGTAAGTGTTGCCGAAACAGATGCATCCTCATGAGTTCTTTCATGTAATATGGCATTGTAAGACATAAGTTGCCACTGTTTATCAAACGAGCAGTGTGTGTTTGATGAAATACTTGTTTGGCAACTCTTGGTGCGCCGATGTATACATAGTGTAGGTAATGCACTGTTGGTGCTACCCCACTTGTAAGCACAGTTGGTGCAAACACGACACATTGGCACAGATCGCTTCAACACTAGATTGACCAGCTCATACTCATACTCTGCTGTCTGACATATAAGCAACTACGTATCTAGTTACAGTGGTTCATGCAGTTAATTGAGGCCACAATATAGATTCCAAATGTTAACACGCTAGTCCAACATTCATGTTAAACACTCACAATAAACTCGGCTGCATAAAATACTTCAAAAGCATAAGTTCAGCTTTTTTATACATCTCAACGATTCATAGAACATAACATCTCTTTTAGAAGTTGACAGCAAAAGGCAAAGTTGTGAGAAGGTTTACAAATCAGGAAAAATCAAGCCAGGCTTCTCTGAGCAAAGGGCCTCCCTAGGCAAGCTTTAATTTCCTGGGGTTAACTCTGGTTTTTCTTGTTGCCACCATCCAGGGTTAGGTTCTCTCATTCCAGAATAACAAATTATAATTGTGTTCTCAGTTGGAATATTGAACTGAACCTTGAAGTGGATTGACCATCTGAACTTCTTGTGCAGTTCCACTAAATTTAAGCACTGCTATTTGCAAAAATAAGCAGACTACAATGCCTCTTGTACGTGCACCTGATCCCAAAACATCCGTGCAGCCGTGCAAGCTCATCCTTGGGCCATCCTTAAATTGGGAGTGAGGGTTGTTCACGGCGCGGACACACTGTTTGTTTTCTCCGCCACACATGACACGCTTGTTCCTGCACTGCAATCAGGAAGTCCACGTATGAATCAACTTCTTTTAGCTTGCATTGGTCATTCGAGCTAGTTATGAATGTAGGAATACCTGGAATACGGGTGGCTAGAGGACTACAGGTAGGAACAGCCATCTGATTTTGTGCAGTTCTACTAAAATTGAGGTGTGTGCTTATGATTGCACAAAAAGAAACGATATGGAGATAGACATCCCTGTTTGCACAAATATGTAATATGGTTATTTAAGCAGTGGCAGTTATTTGCAGTGGCATATGATTAACAACAACATCTCTTGTGTTATGAATGGCATTACATTGACAGTATGAAAAGTGCCATTAAGTAAGAAGTAGCATCACATCACATCAACAGTGGCACTAGATTAACATGCAGAACAACAACACTACTATTACTGTCATGAGAGTAGCACATGGTCAGTAGCTCCGTGCACAGTGCAATCAAATTTGTGCAGTTCCACTGGGATGAAGCAATGTTAGCGGTGTGAGATTTAAGTGTAACTGGCAAAACAGAATTCATGGGAAATAAAGCAAGATAGAAGCACTTCATAAAATGGTGGTGCCATTGCTTCAATTTATCGATGGCACTAGACTGACAGCAGCATTACTTAGAAGTGACATTAGGCTAACAGTGGCATTGCTTCATTTTTCCTCTGATATTAGATAAACGGTAGCGATAAGGGCAAAGGGACAGTAGGGGCATAAAGTGGTGAAGCAGATCTGGTTGCCAAGAGCGGCAAACATTCAGGCAGCATGTCTACATTTGTCCAATTTTTTATCTCCTCGGCGACCTTTTCCTATGTGAGCACAGGAAATCTAGACCTGCTTGTTCTCAGTTGCGTTGTCCCCCCCCCCCCCCAACACCCCCTCACTTTCTTCCCTTTTTCGACCATGAGACCGGTCTGGCCAGTATCTTACTAGTACTTCCCCCCACCCTTTGCTATCCACCCCACTTTCTTCCCCTTTTCAACCAAGAGACCGGTGTTGGAGATATGCCCTAGAGGCAATCATGTGATGATGATATTTCCCTATGTATTCATGAGTCTTTTGTATTGTCCTTGAACATCATCAATGATATGTATCAATAAGTATGTGACTTGTTTGTGGAACTATGTATTGTATGATGATCGTTCTAATGGTCCCTAGTTGATAAGGTTATGCGGACACATATCCTTGACTAGTATATGACTCGGTTGATGACTATGTTTCACAAGTCATGTGCATGGAGATGCTAAACCGATAGTATGGACTCGGGGATGGAGATCACCGAGTCGGACAGACCCACTTTGAGACGTAGCGAGATATTGTCATCTATTAGTCTCATGTACAATGTCTATGCCATGTCCTAGACCTGAGGTCCTCGCATGTTCTCGGGATGAGGATCGACTCACTTAGGGTCTATCAAACGCTACCCCGTAACTGGGTAGTTATAAAGGTAGCTTTCGGGTGAGTCGTGAGACATGCCGCGAGACATGGCTGACCAAGATGGGATTTGCCCCTCCTATCTGGAGAGATATTCTCTGGGCCCTCTCGAGTGATCAGATTCGGAAAGCATGGCCATGCGACTTGGGTTAAGTGTTAACCCAGTTCGGGAATTCTTATCACGGTGTCGAGAAGAGAGGTCGAGCTACCACAAGGGTGACAAGTACTCGCCTTGAGCTTGACAACATATATCGTGAGGCAAAAGGAACATTGCATATGACACATTGTCAAGGTTCGTCTAACGACTTTGTGGACACATGGGAGTTGGCACGTTCTGCTAGGAGCCGCTACCAACTATCGACTCGGGTCGTGTCCATGTGTACGTGAACCTATAGGGTCACACACTTAAGGGGCTGTAGCCCATTTGGATTGGATTCGAGTGGAAATCGGTTTAGACTCCTAGTGGGCCTCAAGTTTTGAGCCCATCTCGGAGGTCTATATATAGGGGAGTGGGCGCACCACTTAGGGTTGATCTTTTCCTCCCTCCACAGCCGCTGCCACTCCCCACACCCCATGTCGTGCGACCGGACCTAGCAGTCCGCTGCCCGACGCTGCTCCCCGTACGTGTGGATACCTTGGAGGCATCGTATCTGCGGTGCTTGGACGAACCGTTCGAGGGAACCGCGAGGTGCCGTTCGCGGGAGATCACCGTTCACGGGTCTTCGCTGTTCGTGGGAGACCGACAACACAAGGAGGGGACGCCTCGGGAGATCGACTACACGCATCGCCAACTCTACTTCCGCTGCGGTGACTGCGCGTCTAGTGCTAAACCCGTTCCCGTGATCTATTTCCAGCAGCATGATCTTGGGTGCGCGGTAGAAAATTTTATTTGGTGCTAGCGCAGCGTACCGCGTGTTCCAACAACCGGTTGGGTAGCCAGTCTCTACTACTTTCCCCCTTTCTTTCCTCTTTGAACCAAGTCCTAGATTCATGCTACAGCTTTCCCCCCTTTCTTTCCTTTTGAACAAAGTCCTAGATTCGACTGCATGAAGTAGGTTTACCTCTAATAATAGTAAAAATTTAGGTGGCTTTGGAACAGCCGAAGGAAGTAGAAAAAGATCCACATGCAGCCACGTGGTGAGCTGGGGCAGTAGAGCAAGGCCGGTTTCGGAGGAAGTTATACCGGAGGGTCGTCCGGATGTTGCTAGGAGGGCGGCGAGAGGCCGGATCTGCCCATAATACGGCAGGGAGGAAGAAGGGGTCGGAGGTCCTCCCGAGCCGGCACTGTGTCAGACAGAATGGCATGGGCCGCCGATCAGGACACGCCGGCAGCTGTGGGTCTCCTCCCTCACCGCTGACGACCGCGTGAACGCTGCACCTTCTCCGCTTTGCCGGCGGAGGGGATCCAGCTGGAGCTGTGACCAGCGGTGAGCAGAGAGAGGGTGTGGCCGCCGCTGTCTTGTTTAGATATGGAGAGGATGAGAGAGTGAATGAGAGCAACCCTAGTAAAGCAAGCGCTGAAGCTCCTGCTTATATATATAGTGGAGTGATTTTCTTGTAACAATCATTTTTAAAATGAATACGCGCAAACCACTATTTTCATTTAACGTTCCAGTAAAAAAACTCAATCAATAACGTGCCACCGTGTCTAGGTCGCACTATGTACACGTGTGGTCCCCGACCGTCCATGAAGTTGAAAACTGCATGAGTCAAATTGTCACTTGGGATGCCTCTTTGTAAACAAATGCGCTCGTACGTGTACCCGCGCGTGGGTGTGAGAGAACTGGTGCCTGCGTGCGCCGCTTCTCTTCGTGTACTACGTACTCCACCTACAGTAAGATGTATACGTGTGTGACGTCTGAGTTACAAAAAAAATGTGTGACGTCTTTTATTTTTTAGAAGTTCTTAGGGAAGGGTGTGAAGAGCACATATATATGTGTCACGTCTACCTACAGAGTACAGATAGATGGTGTGTGCGAGAAGTCTCGGGAGAGTCGTGAGGTGCGTGTGTGCATGAGAGGGAGGGTTAACGTGTCAATACAATGCGTGTGTCCGTAAATCATATCTGGCGAACGTTCACCACAAGCCATTTCCTGGCGAACGCCCAAAGAACCGTCAGATCTGCATCTGACGGTGGCAGTTTTGCCATGGCATTTGACAGAACAGCCACTCCTCCAACACATAAAATTTCCACGTGAACGTTCGCAACTGCCGTATGATCCCTCCATTCCAAAATATAATGCATATAGCTTTATTGAAAATTCAAACATCACGAACTTTTACCGAGTTTTCATAGAACAACATGCACATATAGAAAACCCAGCATATATCATTTCATTCATCATCGAGAGATATCTATAGAGATGGGGGAGGAATGTACGAGTGTGTCTTCGATAAAGAGGGGCCGTATGTGTGTGTGTTGTGAGAGAGAGCAAGAGACATTGTAGGATTGAGTCCTCTAACTAAGGAGAGAGAAAGAATGATCGGGATCAGTAGAGAGATGAAATATAGTGTGTTCCTTCAGTAGAAGAACCGGACAAATATTTTGCTGAGTTCTAAGCTCGGCAATGTCCCATCGAGTAAGGACTCGACGCGTGGCACTGCTCTATTGCCGAGTGACACACTTCGCCAAGTTTGTTAGCCAAGTCTTCGTTAGCCGACACTCGGCAAAGGAAGACCACCGTATCACGTACAGCAATTTCAAGCCTCCTTTGGTGTGGAGGAATATCATAGGAATTCTATATGATCGGATTTTTATAGGAATTTTTCCTTTAGAGCCATTTGGTTCATACAAATGGATTCTTATACTCCACATTTCAGAGGAAAATAAACATTAAGACTCAATGGAAAAATTCATATGATGTGAACCAAATGACATCTCATTTCTTATCCCTACTCATGGGATTTGAGATACATATCGGCCTCCTTTGGTTCATAGGATAGGAATATCATAGGAATAGAAAAAACATGGGAAGTGACATGACATGCATCTCAATTCCTATAGAGAAAGAAATGTCATTTGATGCATAGGATAGGAATTTTTCCATTGAGTCTAGGGTAATGGTTTTTTTCCTTTAAAATGTGAAGAACTGGTTCCTATCCTACATAGGATTAGGAATCCATTCCTACAAACCACAGAGCTCCATAGGAATTTTTCCTTTGAAATCCTATCCTATGAAATTCCTAGAAACCAAAGGAGGTCATACGTCATCTCTTTTCGTACAACTTTCATATTCCTATGATATTCCTACCCTGTGAACCAAAGGAGGCCGCGGGTATATCAAAATGCGGGACCCACGTGTCACTGCCTTTGGGTCGAAGCTGCGTCTTCAATTTTTGGTACTCCCCTACTCCGTCCAGCTTACTGCGGGCAAGGTGGGGCTTTGTGATTTGATGCCTCATTGCTCATTTACTAGTACTGCGGCGCTACGACCGGGGTGCCTCCCCCCGCTGCTCCGAACTTTGGTGCATGGCACGTGGACCAAGATGGTGGATGTCCCACATGTCGGCAAAAGACGTGCTGTTAGTCTGTCGCCATTTCGTGTACGGATTGGCCCCACGGACTAGCGACGCGAACGTGATAGCCGTGCTGGAAGTGTGCCGCCGTTTCGTTTTGAACTGAAAAGCGTACCACTTGGTTTTGCTTCTTGGTGCGATATATACAAATCTTGATTATATTGATCTAAAAGTAGATATCCAGATTAGTAAAAAGGAGGTGCTTTTGCTGAGCGGTGGGCGGGGGAGCTTGGCCTGTCGGTTTGCTAACATGTGGTCACACGTGTCAGTGATGTACCAAGCCGATGCGCGTCCCTCATGAAAAATCAGAACAATGGCAGAAGCAACACGTGGTTTTCTTGAAGAAGATGATGAAGAAGCGGATTCAGCGAAGAGTGAAATGATGGTTGGAAAGGTGTGGCTTTGTGATTTGACGCCTCATTGCTCATTAGTACTACAGCGGTGCCATGACCGGGGTGCGTCCCCCCTGCTGTTTTGCACTATTATTTGGTGCATGGCACGTGGACCCAGGAGCTAGATGTCCCACATGTTGGCGACCGGAAGCAGAACATTTATGAAAGCGAGCGTCTCCACTCTTACGACGGAGGAGTACAAGACACGGCAGCCCAGTGTACTGTAGTAGTACGTAGTAATAATCTTGTAACACTTGGTTTTGCTGCTTCGCACGATCCATCGATACAAAACCCGATTAAAAAAGCAAGGGCGGGTCTTTTCCCGCGTGGTAGGCAGGGGAGTTTCGCATAGTCGGTTTGACAGAGAGAGCGAGAGAACGATGTGAAATGCTTGAATGTGTAGTGGGCGATAATCCACTTCTGAGCCCAGGCTCATCTGCACCCGCGCTGAAGAAAAAAATCAAAACAAATACTAGAAAATTCAAAAAATTCCAATTCTTTTTTGCATGGTAGTTAATTTGATGTGTGAGGTCCGCTCCAATTTTCAAATCATTTGGACATCTGAGTAGCTCTCAGCAAAAAAAACAAATTCAGGGTCCGTAAAAAAGGTTTACTGTTCATGCACTGTTCTGACCCGATTTGTCTTTTTTGCCGAGAGCTGCTCAGATGTCCGAAAGACTTGAAAATTGGAGTGGACCTCACACATCAAATTTTCTACCATGCAAAAAAACTGGAATCTTATGAGTTTTTTTAAATTTTTTGTGATTGTTTTCCCGACCGGGTGCAGATGAGCCTAGGCACCGAATCGCCTTTCTTTCTTTTTTGAAGTGGGCCCTTTCAGATCACTAGATGATACTAGCCCGCACGTTGTTGAGTACATTTCAATGCAATTTTAATGTACATGCAACATGAATAATTGAATTAACAATATGTTCCGGCCCGCCGCTCAATGCCCATTGCCTAGGCATATCAGTAACATGTGGGACTGCATGTGAGCAAACCGACGATTGGTCAAGCTGGCAAACTCACCCTCTTATCACGCGGGAAAAGCCCCGCCCTAGCGTTTTCAATTATTATTTGTGTCTATCGTCGCTCCAAGGAGCAGAACCAAATGTTACAACTTATGAGTTCAAAATGAAAAGTCTGCCGCATTCGCGTCGCACCTCCACACGGTTGGTCCGGCACGCCGCTCAAGCTAGGGAACGTGTGTTGTCTTGCATTTTCACTGACATCTGGGACCGTGGTTGAGCAAACCGACTATCGGCAAACCCTCACCCTGCCCGCCGTGCGTCGGCTGAGTTTAGAGGAACGAGGAGGGAGAAGTGCTAGCTGTAGCACGGACTCCAAGAAAATTGGTGTCCGATGGGACTCGTACTGGTTTCTACTCTACTACCACTGTACTACTCCTGCTCCTACTACTCTACACTAGTACTAGTACTAGTACAAACTAATATGAGGCCATTCAACCATGTCCCGGAAAAATACCTCGGACACCGATTATTGGTTGATATTTAAATTTGTTTTCACACAGCAAAATATCCCTGAAAACAACAACACACAGCAAAATTTCGCGGCAAATGAGGGATTTGAATGTGCTGGGCGGGGTGGGGCAGGAAGTTAACACAGAGGCTCAGTTTGTATTTTTTTGGCGAAATGCAGAGGCTCGGGTTTTGGCGCCAAACCGGAAATTTTACAAATATTTGTCATCTTTTATTCCCAAACAACCGCGTGTGGTTGTCTGGTGGCGTGTGCGGTAGACTTGAATGCTTGTGAAATGCTTGTGATCGAGAACCCCGCTCCAGCACATAGCGGTCCGACCTGCAGCAATGCTGAGGTGGCATATAACTAAATGAAGAAAGAGAGGGTTGAGTATCATATCATGATACCCTATCATAATAAACATATTTAGGAATAGTAGTTATGATACTAACCACTACAAGCAGCCTTTATATCACAGAGAAGATTAATACTATTAACAATTCATGTCCTTAACAAAGGGTGCAATGATGACTGCAGCTTATCGCTTCTGGACGACCCAACTATTTAAGCCGGTCGACCAGCTCCTCACGCGGCGACGTGGGACTAAACATCCGAAACCCGCTGGCCCAATACGAATGTGAAAATCGTAATTACAAATTGCACTCAGTTGACCGGTCAAAAAGTCTACGTGACACTCTGTTGACTGGTCAAACTGGCCACGTGGCTTGCGGGTCCCACCTATGAGTTGGTAAACAAAAATTTACGCAGGCGCGTGAGGGGTCGAACCCGCGACCTCGCGGAACTGGCCCTTGCGCGTGAACCACCCTGACTGTGTATATGTGTGCATGCACGTGTAGGTTGAGCACTTGAGCATGAGCGTGTGTGTTGTGTCTTGTGCTATGTGCATGCATGTGTGCGTGTGTTCGTGCGAGTGTTGTGTGCGTGCATGTGTACGTGTGAGTGTTGCATGCATGCTTGAGTGTGTGTGTTGCGTGTGAGTGTTGCGTGCGTGCATGTGTACGTGTGAGTATTGCATGCATGCATGCGAGCGTTGCGTGCGTGTTTGTCCACATGTGTGATGTGTGTGTATTCACGACAGTAGCTCCTGTGTATTAAAAGGCCGGCTCAGCATATCATCACTAGGCGACCTTGTCCGCTGTGGTTATCGCGCGCGGGCTACCAACCTGAGGTCTCGACTTTGAATCCTCATTGAGCACTAATTTATTACCATTTGTTTCTTTCTTATACCTGCTGATAGGTGGGCCCTACGTTAGGGAGATAATATGCGCTTCTGATGCAACACTAGTTGCACCACGTGGACTGTTTGACTAGTCAATTGATCATGTCATCAACAAAATACGTAGCTGTATGGTGAGCCAGTGATTGTATAATCACCACAAAATGTATATGCTGACCGTATCGTGCTTTCGTTTCAAATACAATGACCGTCAGTGTCACCATCAAAATACGAAGCTGTACGGTGAGCTAGTGACCATATAATCACCAGAAAATGTATATGTTGACCATAATGAGCGCATTCTAAAGTCCAGAGACCGTATTGCGCTTTCGCTTGAAATACAATGACCGTCAGGCGTGAATGTGTATGGGGGCGTACTTTTAGAGGGCCGAGAGATAGTTTGTGCGTACGTGAAAGGGGCATAGAGAGAGGGGGTGTGCGATGGAGAGAGTGAGAGAGAGAGATGCCCTTCGTTCTCTTTATTGTGACTAATTTTATAGGATAAAAATGTAAACATTCACAATACGGAACAAATATCATTGGATGCACCATGCAATTAACTTTCATATATAACTTTGTAGTATTGTATATGTGGATTTTCTTAAGTAATTTTTTGTCACAATCTGTGTAGTTTTAATTCAAAACAAATCTTGTATGCGGAGTAAAAGTGAACGGATGCCTTTTTTAGATCATTGGGAGCACATGATAATGAGATGTAACATGCGTGAATGTGTGGTTGACGTATTTTGGAGGGCCTGGAAAGGGTATGTGTACGTATTCGAGAGAGGCATGGATACGAGGGGGGGTGCGATGGGAGAAAGAGAAAGCACGAGAGATGAGAGAGAGAGAGGAAGAGAGAGAGACGAATAGGATGTCTCAACGAGAGATGGTGAGTTTGTGTATGTAGAGGAGAAGGGGAGAGATGCATGAGCAGAAATAGTGTGTGTGTTGGTATGTGTGGGTGTGAGAATATAGTGAGACCTAGGGGGGTAGAGAGTGTGCGTGGTGTGGTGGTGGCACATCGTTTTTGGGTCTGGTGGGTCGAGGTGAGGACCCCTGGGTCGGTTCCGTCCTGCGCCACATAGGTCGGCCCGAGACATGTTATACGAAGACTGACTTGAAGTACAAGACGAAGATACCAGAGCCGTGGAAGACTCTATGTCCACTGACAAAGCGGACTACGATTTGTAACCCTAGGACCCGGGTATGTTATATAGGCCGGGGGCCTAGTTCGTCGATAGTATATATACACACAATCCCTTGGTATTGACATGTACTTTGTACACACCCCAATCAAAGTATACACGACCAGGAGTAGGGTATTTCCTCGATCGCAAGGGCCCCGACTTGGGAAAATCTTTGCCTCTTATCACCATCCACTTTAACCGTCAGGGATATCCTACCGAATGATCTGATGGAATCATATTTGTCAACTAGTAAGAGAGGTGGAGACAATGCGTGCGAGAGAGGACTAAAGAGAGTGTGCGTGCGGGAGACACGAGGCAGAGATATGTACATAGGGGGGGCGGAGACCATGCGTGCGCATGCATGTGAGAGAAATAGTGTTTGTGACTGAGATTAGTGAAAAGAGTCGTAGATAGTAGTAAGAGAGAGAGAGAGGGAGATATATAGAGTGTGTGTGTGTGTGAGACACTTCGGGAGAGAGGGTGAGCATTTGTGAGAGAGAAAGGCCGATGGATATATAGTGTGTGCGCGTATGCGTGAGAGAGAAAGATAGCGCGCATGTGAGGAGGGGTAGAGGGAGTGTGCATTTACGTGTAAAGGACTGTTCTACCCATTAAATAAAAAATCTAAATTGTATTCAAAAAATTGGATGAGATCATGAAATTTTCAATTCGCGTATGAACGAACATTGGTCTAGAAAACATCCATACTCTATCGAATTCGAGCATGTGTATGGTATTATTTCACATTATTGATCCATAGTCAGTAGTTTGAAATCCAGACAATGCATGGCTCTTGCAATTCATATATAAACGTGAGTACACTCTGCCGTCAGTGTCAAGCACATTATACATAAGAAACATACATGGTATACATTCCAAATTGCTAGCGACGAACTAGAATACATTTTGAATTCAACATAAAAGTGGTTTCAAATATTCGAATTCATAGGAAGTGCATTCAACTATTTGAATTTGAGATAATGACTTTTGTAAATCACATCTAAAAGGGGCATCAATCTTTGTTGATAATACATAGTTGTGTACAAAATAGATTCAAGTTTACCTCCTCCATTACAAAATAATCGTAGTTATAGGATTTTCAAGAGTTGAAAATTTCAAAAAAATCGCATAATTTAATGAGGTTTTTAAACATACAAGTTCAAATATAATGAGGTCTAATTAGGAAAGTTCAACTGAAGAGTACTGTAAACGTGAATGCTTCTGGTTCAAAATTTTGAACGAAGCGCCAAAAGATCATCTCCTCACCCGAAACTGCGTGAGACCAATGTTTGGTAGAAGGAAATTACCGTCCTAACTCTGACCTGTGAAGCCTACCGGCCCGACGTCCACAAGTCTAAACCGGGGTAGGTTTGTAACTTCATCGAGACACCACACAACTGCCTCCGAAAAACATTCATATACCGCGGGCGCCTAAACGCCGATGCACTCGGCCGAAATCACTCCCGACCACTATTTTGGATACATGAGATTACCGTCCTACCCCCGACCCGCAGCATGTCCGAAATTTTAGATGGGGGCAAAGTTTGTAACTTTCCCCAAATTTCAAACAAGTGTGTCCTGGAAACATGGTTCCCCCTTAGCTTCCCCCCTCCCCCGTCCGATTCCCCATTCATACTCCGTGGGCGCCAAAACTCCCTCTCCACCAGCCGCGAAACCCCAGCCTCCTCCGTCTGCCACCCCATCGCACCGATCCACCGCCGCCCTCCTCCATCATGTCGGAGCCGATACCCCGACGTCGTCGTCCACCGCAACCTCAACCGCAGCGCCCTCCATGACTTAGCAGTTGAAGCCGAGGCAGAGCTGCCTCCACGACGCAGACGTGCACCGTACCCGAGCCACTTCAACCCCTCTGCCCTGCGCCTCACCGCTGCCGCTCCAACGTCGCAACCGTCCACCGCATCGGAGCTATTCCCGCTATGCCATTGTTCGCTGCCTCGGATCTGCTTCCCCACCGCCGACAGAGGGCCACCGCACCACACTCAACTACTTGGCCATGGGTTCGTCTAAGGCTCCACCGTCCTCCACAACATCTTGTTTCCAGCGAACCACAAGAAGATCTTCGAAAAAATAGAAGGAGGACACATCATCCCCGGCCGATATTGGCACTCCTCTTCCCTTATTCTTGCAAATTTCTCGCACGGTATTCATCCCACGAAGGAAACTAGTTGACCGCTTCTTACTGCACATTCTTCCTGATACTAGATGTTCCAAGTAACTCGCGATGCACAAGGTTTCCCCCAATTTACTATTTCACTTTAGCTAGACGTTCGTCGCCTGCCTGGATTTCAATTCAGTGTCAGTTGATTCCCAATTAAAGGAAGCACCACCCGCAGAGGCGTGCGGAGCACCTAGTCCGCCTGTTCGCCGGGGAAGCAACACCTCGGTGTCTATCTTAGAGGTGTGTGTGGCGCAGGAGCTGCTGGCGCCTGATCTGGAGGTTCCCTGGGCTTAAAGGGATGGCCGGGGGGCGCTGCCAAGCACGGCGGTGTGGTGAGGTCGAGGGGAGGCCGTGGCGGCGGAGGCAGGGGTCTGGGCTGGTGGTCGCTGGCGGTTCGAGGAAGATCGTCAACGGTGACTGGCGGGAGGTAGATGACGGCCATCTGCCCGTTCCTTGTAGATCAGACGATGCAGAAAAAATTGGCTGACCTATTTGTTTTCAGTCGATTGTTATTTTCATAGGACCACATGTGGTGGTTTGCTGGAGGATTACCTGCACTTCCCAGCCATCCTTGTGCTCATATTTCAAAAGCCTAGAATCTAATTTCGTGTGCCATGCTTGTTGTAGAGCTATCATATGTCTGCCGTCATTTATTTTTGACCCACCTGCTATCTGATACTTTTACACTGTACTACTTGTGCACAAACTACACCCATACTCTCTCACTATTGTTTTATTACGCATGGGTATTTCAGAATCTCAAGCCCAGTATTCTAAAAAGAAAACAGAGCAGTCGCTCCAGTCTGCATCGAGGATTGGAAAGACACGGTTTGACGCTCTAATCAAGAGTGTAGTGTCATTCGATGAAGACTGTCAACGTAGCTCTGTAGTTGATGACTCCATTCACCATACACCAGCATCGCAGGTGCTTGCTTTAACTTCGGTGTCATATGTGGTTGCATGTTGCATATGGTGTCTACCTTGTATTGCTTCTAAATTGGTTAAATTGCATCTGCTTAGCCATATACTGTGAATATGACATGCCTTCCTATTTTTGGTACATACTGCATCTATCTATTAACCATGTTCTTACATCAAACTAATGTTCTTGTGTATCCCTCATCAATCACTTATGATGAGACAGGCACACCCGTGGGTTAGTGTGAGACGCGCTACTCTTTTAAAGAGTGCAGTGTCATCCTCCCCACATGATTCTCAACAAACAGCAAGGCTAGATGAAGATAGTCAACGTAGCTCTGTAGTTGGTGACCGCATTTCCCCTACACCACCATCGCAGGTGCTTGCTCTAACTTGGCAGTGTGATATGTGGTTGCATGTTGCATATGGTGTCTATCTTGTAATTCTTCTAATTTGGTTAAATTCCATCTGCTTAGTTTACACATTATAGCTGCGAATATGACATGCCTTCCGGTTTTTGGTACATAGTGCATCTGTCTATTAACCATGTTCTTACATCAAACTAATGTTCTTGTGTATCCCTCATCAATCACTTATGATGGGAGAGTCACACCCGTGGGTTAGTGTCAGACACGCTACTCTTTTAAAGAGTGCAGTTTCATGCTCCCCACATGATTGTCAAGAAACAGGAAGGCAAGATGAAGATTGTCGACGTAGCTCTGTAATTGATGACCACATTTCCCCTACACCAGCATCGCAGTTGCTTGCTCTAACTTGGCAGTGTGATATGTGGTTGCATGTTAAGTATGGTGTCTAGCTTGTATTGCTTCTAATTAGGGTAAATTGCATCTACTTAATTTACACATTATACCTGTGAATATGACATGCCTTCCTGTTTTTGGTACATACTACATCTATCTATTAACCATGTTCTTACATGAAACTACTGTTGTTGTGTTTCCCGCATCAATCACTTACGATGAGACACCTTTATTCGTTGCATATTGCATATGATTTATAGCATGTAGCTATGTATTGCTTCTAATTTGTTGAAATACCCTTATTAGCCCGCCCTTTTAATTTGGCAGAGTGATATTGGTTGCATCTTTCATATGGTGTCTAGCTTGCATTGCTTCTAATTAGTTGAAATGCCTTCTGCTTAGTTCACACATCATAGGTGTGAATATGCAATGCTGTCCTTTTTTCGTACATATTACATCCTCCTATCATGCGGTTGCCTTACATCAAAGTAGTGTTCATCAGTATCATGCATCAATGAGTTCTGAAAATCAATTTGTATTCCTTTTTCTTGTGGGTTTGACTTTACAAGGCAAAATCAAAAAAGAGGAAGGAAGGGGATGATGGTGGTCCTCTGCAGCAACGTAAACTGACCATCTCTACACATTCTCCTTGTACTGCTCGTGCATTACAAGTTCCAAGTCTCATCTCCCCTACTCCACCATCCCAGGTGCTTGCTCTAACTTGCAGAACAAACTTTTTGTGGGTGAGCCAAATTTCATAAAGGAAATACCCTCGCGGTGCTTACACCTCTCGCCTATCGAAGTTCTGTTCAAAAACCTCGTACGAGAACTTGTATAGAGAAGGATTTGAAAGCTTGTTTCAATTGAACGAGGATGTGAACGAGAAGGCAACAAAAGGGAGCTTGGAGCAAGAGGAGTGCACTGTGATATCTGGTTGCATGTTGCATATGGTGTCTAGCTTGTATTGCTTCTAATTATGGTAAAATGCATCTGCTTAGCTTACACATTATACATGTGAATATAACATGCCTTCCTGTTTCTGGTACATACTATATCTGTCTTTCACACCATGTTTTTACATCAAAGTACTGCTGTTGTGTATGCTGCATCAATCACTTACGATGAGACACCTTTAACTTGGCAATGTGATATTGGTTCCATCTTGCATTGATTTCTAGCTTGTACTGCTTCTAATTTTTTGAAATTCCACTTATGACGAGACACTTTTAACTTGGCAGAGTGATATTGGTTGCATCTTTCATATGGTGTCTAGCTTGCATTGCTTCTAATTTCTTGAAAATCCTTCTTCTCAGTTAACACATCATAGGTGTGAATATGTCATGCGGTGGTATTTTCGTCCATATTCCATCCTCGTATCATGTGTTTGCCTTACATCAAAGTATTGTTCGTCAGTCATTCTTTCATGAATGAGTTCTGAAGAGCGAATTTTATTCCTTTTTCCTGTCGGTTTGACTTCACAATGCAAAATCAATTTAGCGGAAGGAAATTAGTAAGGCAGTGGATGATGGTGGTCCTTCCGAGCAACTGAAATAGAGGGTCTCTACAGATTCTACTCAGCCTTCCTCCCACCAAGATTCGCAAGACAACGCAGGGCTAGACAGTCAACGTAGTTGTGTAGATGATGAACACATCTCCCCTACTCCACCATCACAGGTGCTTGCTCTAACATGGCACTGTTATATGTGGTTGCATGTTGCGTATGATGTCTAGTTTGTATTGCTTCTAATTTTGTTGATTTGCATCTGCTTAGTTTACACATTATACTTGTGAATATGACACGTGTTCCTGTTTCTAGAACATACTAAATCTGTCTATCACACCATGTTCTTACATCAAAGTACTGTTGTGTATCCTACAACAATCACTTACCATAAGACACATTTAACTTGGGAGTGTGATATATGTTGCATCTTGCATTGTCTTATAGCTTGTACTGCTTCTAATTTGTTGAAATAGCACTTATGACGAGACACTTTTAAGAGTGATACTGGTTGCATGTTCATATGGTGCCTAGCTTTCATTTCTTCTAATTTGTTGAAATGTCTTCTGCTTAGTGTTTTTCATACATATTCCATCCTCCTATCATAGGTGTGAATATGCAATGTTGTCCTTTTTCGTACATACTCCGTCCTCCTATCATGCGCTTGCCTTACATCAAAGTAGTCATCGTCTGTATCTTGCATGAATGAGTTATGCAGAGCCAATTTTATTCCTTTTCTTGTGGTTTTGACTTCAGAAGGCAATATCAAAAAAGAGGAAGGAAAAGAGTAAGTTAGGGGATGTTGGTGGTCCTCCAGACCAACGCAAACGGAGGCTCTCTAGATTTGCCACTGCTACTGCTACTGTAGTTGAAGTTCCAAGTCTATATGATGACTCCATCTCCCCTACTCCACCATCGCAGGTGCTTGCTCTAACTTGACAGTGTGATAATTGGTTGCATGTTGCATATGGTGTATAGCTTGTATTTCTTCTAATTTGATTAAATTGCAGCTGGTGAGTTTATACGTTATACATGTGAATATGACATGCCTTTTTGTATCTAGAATACACTGCATCTGTCTATCACACCATGTTCTTACATCAAAGTACTGCTGTTGTGTATCCTGCATCAATCATTTACGATGAGACACCTTTAACTTGGCAGTGTGATATTGGTTGCATCTTGCATTGATTTCTAGCTTGTACTGCTTCTATTTTTTCAAAACTCCACTTATGACGAGACACTTTTAACTTGGCAGAGTGATATTGGTTGCATCTTTCATATGGTGTCTAGCTTGCATTGCTTCTAATTTCTTGAAAATCCTTCTTCTTAGTTGACACATCATAGGTGTGAATATGTCATGCGGTTCTGTTTTCATACATATTCCATCCTCGTATCATGTGTTTGCCTTACATCAAAGTATTGTTCGTCAGTCATTCATGCATGAATGAGTTCTGAAGAGTGAATTTTATTCCTTTTTCTTGTCGGTTTGACTTCACCATGCAAAATCAATACAGCGGAAGGAAATTAGTAAGGCAGTGGATGATGGTGGTCGTTCCGAGCAACTGAAATAGAGGGTCTCTATAGATTCTACTCAGCCATCCTCCCAACAAGATTCGCAAGACAACGCAGGGCTAGACAGTCAACGTAGTTGTGTAGATGATGAACACAACTCCCTTGCTCCACCATCATAGGTGCTTGCTCTAACTTGGCACTGTTATATGTGGTTGCATGTTGCGTATGATGTCTAGTTTGTATTGCTTCTAATTTTGTTGATTTGCATCTGCTTAGTTTACACATTATACTTGTGAATATGACACGTGTTCCTCTTTCTAGAACATATTAAATCTGTCTATCAAACCATGTTCTTACATCAAAGTAGTGTTGTGTATCCTGCAACAATCACTTACCATAAGACACATTTAACTTGGGAGTGTGATATACGTTGCATCTTGCATTGTCTTCTAGCTTGTACTGCTTCTAATTTGTTGAAATGGCACTTATGACGAGACACTTTTAAGAGTGATATTGGTTGCATGTTCATATGGTGCCTATCTTTCATTTCTTCTAATTTGTTGAAATGTCTTCTGCTTAGTGTTTTTCATACATATTCCATCCTCCTATCATAGGTGTGAATATGCAATGCTTTCCTTTTTTTCGTACATACTCCGTCCTCCTATCATGTGCTTGCCTTACATCAAAGTAGTCTTCATCTGTATCATGCATCAATGAGTTATGCAGAGCCAATTTTATTCCTTTTCTTGTGGTTTTGACTTCAGAAGGCAATATCAAAAAAGTGGAAGGAAACGAGTAAGTTAGGGGATGTTGGTGGTCCTCCGGACTGACGCAAACGGAGTCTCTCTAGATTTGCCACTGCTACTGCTACTGCAGTTGAAGTTCCAAGTCTATATGATGACTCCATCTCCCCTACTCCACCATCGTAGGTGCTTGCTCTAACTTGACAGTGTGATAATTGGTTGCATGTTGCATATGGTGTATAGCTTGTATTTCTTCTAATTTGATTAAATTGCACCTGCTGAGTTTATACGTTATACATGTGAATATGACATGCCTTTCTATATCTAGAATACACTGCATCTATCTATCACACCATGTTCTTACATCAAAGTACTGCTATTGTGTATCCTACATCAATCACTTATGATGAGACACTTTTAACTTGGCAGTATGATATTGGTTGCATCTTGCATTGATTTCTAGCTTGTACTGCTTCTAATTTTTTGAAATTCCACTTATGTTGAGACACTTTTAACTTGGCAGAGTGATATTGGTTGCATCTTTCATATGGTGTCTAGCTTGCATTGCTTCTAATTTCTCGAAAATCCTTCTGCTTAGTTGACATCATAGGTGTGAATATGTCATGCCGTCCTATTTTTCGTACATATTCCATCCTCCTCATACGGTTGTCTTACATCAAAGTATTGCTTGTCTGTATCATGCATCAATGAGTTCTGAAGAGCGAATTTTATTCTTTTGTGCTGTGGGTACGGCTTGACATGGCAAAGTCAAAAAAGAGCAAGGAAAAGAGTATGGTAGGGGATGCTGTTAGTCGTCGGGTGCAACGGAAAAGGAGCTTCCCTTGAGATTCTGCTGGTACTTATAGTGCAGTAGACGGTCAAAGTCCACCAGCTAAATCTACAAACACAGTATCCCCTGCCCCACCAGCTGCAACACCTCCTTCCACAATATCGACATCTCAACGAGTTACTCGTTCGAATGCTCTGCAAGTGGCATGTTCCCAAGCTGCCTTCCCACCTAACACTACTTCTGAAGCACTGCTGACACTATAGGACTTGGCAAGATCAGATGAACCTCATGAGCATGAACACCAAGACGGTACATGACCGAGTCAAGTTGCAGTTGCTTGCTCCTTTATATGTACTCTCACAGTTTGATGTGCACTATAAATTTCCATATTAGTTGTTGAACTAGCACCTCGGCGCAAGAGGAAACAGACATCAGGGATAATGCTTGACAAGTTAACAAAATCTAAAGGAGGAAGAATGGAGATCCATTTTGAGGCAGGTTTAAAAAGGCCACATGATGCTACAGAGTCAGCCAAGTTAGTATCAGAGGCAGCCATTGCCGTTAGGTGTCATGCACGTATCCTGCCAACGTGGATCCAGTACAGGAATGACAAACACGAAAGCTAGTTTAACACCTTCCTTGACCATTTACCCGTAAGTAATGTTATTCATCGCAATTTGTAATATTGTCTTGCTCTGTCCCATACTTTCTAGGTTGCTCCTAATGAGACTCCCATTCTTTTTTCAACAGATGAGGTTCAAGTTGGATCCGAAAGATGATGCAACCAAACAAGCATGCACTCATGTTTTTCAGTCTGCTCTGCGACAGTATGGGTATCACCTTAGAAAAACTCACTTTGAAGGCAAGGCTAACAATGAAATCGCCCAAACATCTCCAGTAGAATATATTACGGACAAAGACTGGACAGCCCTTGTTAAACACTGGTCTGATCTGAAGTATCAGGTAGGGTATATGTATGTGATCAGATCACAGATTGAACTTGTATTTACGTATGTGCCTTACAAGTCTATCTTCTTCTAGGCTAACTGTTTGAAGAACAAGACCAATCGTTCTAAAGTGAAATTCCAACAGACAATAGGATCTCATAGCTATATTGCACACCGCGAGGCTCTTGTAAATAGCTGCTATTTCCTCCTTTTTGTTGTGCCATATTACCGTATCTATATTGACTTGTTCCAAATACAGAGGAAAGCCCGTGCGGACCAAAAAGAACCTGAACCGAATGCAGTGCAAATCTTCAAGGATTGTCACACCAGCAAGATGAAGGGCATGACTACACCAGTCCAAGCCGCTGTTGTAAGTCCTTACTCATCATGCCTTTGAACTGCTTGTTACTGTGACGTGTTCATTTAACTGCTTGGTTTGCAGCCAATGCCAGTTACTCTGTTCACTTTTATACACAGTTCTCTTAACGTATCATTTCACCTTACACGGTTTAAAAGAAATGAAGGATATTCTTTTGGTCTTGATCTATAATCTAGTTAGCCCGTGATATGAATGATGTCATACTATGTTCATCGTATTTTAAACCGTGTCTCTTTATCCTTAGATAGATGTCAATAAATGTGAGGAAATAGACAATACAATAGGCATGCTACATGGACATATGTTCCGAACATGATTTTATTATGTACTTACCACTAAAATACATGCTAAAGTATTACAGTGGTTCACCAAAATAAGTTATGTATGTCTCATTAGTAACTTCTTATCTGATACACTAATCTACAAAATTCAAACTTTCAGCAAGCTATGGAACAAATGATTGAACAACCACAACCTCCTGAAGGTGACGAGGCTACCACAGGCACAATGTCACCTCTTGCTGCAGTGTGTCAGTATCTCTCCACTAACAGTGCAAAAAGCACCTTCCTGAGTAATTCTGGGTTGGTTGTTAAGGTAACCTCGTCTAAACCGCCTACTAAACAAAATCCTCCAGCTAGATAGAGTGATATATCTGTGCTCCAGACACAAGTCCAATCCCTAATGGAGGTCATTTTTGAAACAAGAATAGTGGTTGATAAATGTTGTCAAGATATGAATGGTTTTGAAACCAGACTATCAGACATTTGCTTCGTTGTTCAAGAGGAATGGCACAAAAAAGGGGAAGGTCATGCTGCTCCATCAGATTCTACAGCCTGAAACATTACCACTCTGTTGAAATGATCTCTCCTTCTATACATCTCATGGTGCATTTATCTGCAAGGACTGTAAACTTTTATGCCAATAGGCCTTTTGTTGTATGGCTGTAATTTATTTTGTTGCGATACAACATTTATCCTGCTGCCAAAGGCCATAGAGATTAGCAAGCTATTTTTGTATAGTGTAGGTTTATTCTTAGTAATGTATTTGACATCATCGGTCTCCTTTAGGCCGAAAGCATCATAGGAGCCCAAAGGGCCAATATTCGTCCGGCCCACAACTAGAATGGAGCTAAAAACGATTACGCGCCGTATTCCGTATTTAGCCCACAGAAAATAACTGGGCTGAAATCAGCGTAAGCTCTTCTTATTTCTGATCGTTCCATTGGTAGGCCCGTGACCATAGTGGGCCATTAATAGGCCCAAACATAATATGGGCCCATTGTATTAACGGGCCGTTAACATGTCTAAATATCAAGCAGGCCTTATTTGGCCCATAAATGACACAAGCCGTAACAGGCCAAATCGCAGATTGGGCCTTCATTGGGCCAGTATATACCTAGGGCTTGTAGCAGGCCGAAAGATGATTGGGCCTAAAATGTGCCAAATAGCCCACTGGTCATTAGCAGGCCGAAATTTAGCTCAGCCCAAGGTGGCCCCTTTACATGGTGGATTGTTAACATGCCGAAAGTCAGCACGGGCCGTAATTGCACCGACCTACTACACGGGCCATTAACAAGCCGAAAGTGCTGGCGGGCTGGATTTGTGTCATCAAGAATATGGGCCGTTAATAGGCCTGAAGTGACGTCGGGCTACATATGGCCCATGGGTTGCGTCGGCCTTTAACAGGCCAAAAGTCAGCACGGGCCGTAATTGCACCGACCTACTACACGGGCCTTTAACAGGCCGAAAGTGCTGGCGGGCTGGATTTGTGTCATCGAGGATATGGGCCGTTAATAGGCCCGAAGTGACGTCGGGCTACATATGGCCCATGGGTTGCGTCGGCCGTTAACAGACCGAAAGTCAGACCGGGCCGAAAATGGCCCAGTTCCATCACGGTTTGTTTATGGGTCGAAAGTTTCGTAGGGTCACATATGGGCCCAAATGTAGCAGGACCTTAAACAGGCCGAAAACACACCAGGCCATAATTGGGCCCAAATACAAAGCGGACTATTAACGGGCCAGAAGTGACCATGGGCCGCAATGATGAGAAATCCACAACGGGCCGGTGACGTCCGATTTGACACTATTCAAATGGGCCTTACCTGCAAATGGGCCGTGTGCAACCAGGCCGTTAATGGGCCAGCCCGCTAACTTTGACTGGGCTGGCCCTTTTAACCTAAATGGGCCACTGTTGGGCCTTGCCACGTGTCACTATTCCATAGGCACGTATCGTCCAGTGGATGGTTGACATCTGTCGCGACATCGAGCTGACACATGGATCTATTGGCGAATGAGAATTTTACACGTGGAAAATCGCCATTGGTCAGGGCTGTTAACGGGTTATCGGATCCAAACCAGAACCCGATAGCTTAACGGCGACCCGTTACGGTCGATGCCACGTGTCGGTTACCCTTGACGAAAACACTTCCTTGACACGCCATTTATCGTCATGGAAGTGGACACTTCCGTGATGATAATTTTAGTATTTTCATGGAACACTTCTACGACAGCACTGGTATAACTATCTTGATTCTGTCATAAAATCGTCATGTATGTACATGCATGACAGAAAACGTGACCTACTGTGACAAAGACGTATCATCACGGAAGTGTTTTTTTTGTAGTGATTGTTGCACTTCTCAATGAGCTTACAAAGAAGGATGTGCCTTTTATTTGGGCTACTGCACAGGAAGAAGCCTTCATGGTATTGGAAGACAAGTTAACACATGCTCCTTTACTCCAACTTCCTGATTTTAATAATACTTTTGAGCTTGAATGTGATGTTAGTGGAATTGGATTAGGAGGTGTGTTATTACAAGATGGTAAACTTGTTGCATACTTTTCTGAAAAATTGAGTGGGCCTAGTCTGAACTATTCTGCTTATGATAAAGAACTATATGCTCTTGTTCGGACTTTGGAAACATGGCAACATTATTTGTGGCCCAAAGAATTTGTTATACATTCTGATCATGAATCTTTGAAACATATTAAAAGTCAAGCAAAACTGAACCGTACACATGCTAAATGGGTTGAATTTATTGAGACTTTCCCTTATGTCATTAAACACAAGAAGGGTAAAGAAAATGTTATTGCTGATGCATTGTCTCGTCGCTATACTATGCTTTCACAACTTGACTTTAAAATATTTGGTTTGGAGACCATCAAAGATCAATATGTGCATGATGCTGAATTTAAAGATGTAATGCAGAATTGTAAAGAAGGAAGAACATGGAACAAGTTCGTCATTAATGATGGATTTGTGTTCCGTGCTAACAGGCTATGCATTCCAGCTAGCTCCGTTCGTCTTTTGTTGTTGCAGGAGGCGCATGGAGGAGGTTTAATGGGACACTTTGGCATGAAGAAGATGGAGGACGTACTTGCTACACATTTCTTCTGGCCAAAGATGAGACGGGATGTTGAGCGTTTTGTTGCTCGCTGCACTACATGTCAAAAAGCTAAGTCGTGACTCAATCCTCATGGTTTATATATGCCTTTGCCCGTACCTAGTGTTCCGTGGGCGGATATATCTATGGATTTTGTTTTAGGATTACCTCGAACAAAGAAGGGAAGGGATAGCATATTTGTTGTCGTGGATAGATTTTCGAAAATGGCACACTTTATACCATGTCATAAAAGCGATGATGCTGCTAATGTTGTTGGTTTGTTCTTTCGTGAAATTATTCGCTTGCATGGTGTGCCAAATACTATTGTTTCAGATTGTGATAATAAGTTTCTTAGCCACTTTTGGAGATGTTTATGGGCTACATTGGGTACTAAACTGCTTTTTAGTACTACATGTCACCCCCAAACTGATGGTCAAACTGAAGTGGTTAATAGAACATTGTCTACTATGCTAGGGCTGTTTTGAAGAATAACCTGAAAATGTGGGAAGAATGCTTGCCTCATATTGAATTTGCTTATAATCGTTCACTGCATTCTACTACTAAGATGTGCCCTTTTGAAATTGTTTATGGTTTCCTACCTCGTGCACCCATTGATTTGTTGCCTCTTCCATCTTCAGAGAAGGTTAATTTTTGCTAAACAACGTGCTGAATTGATCTGAAAAATGCATGAGTTAACTAAGGAAAACATTGAGCGCATGAATGCTAAATACAAACTTGCTGGCGATAAGGGTAGAAAACATATTGTGTTTGAACCAGGAGATCTTGTTTGGTTACATTTACGCAAAGATAGGTTTCCTGATTTGCGCAAATCTAAGCTAATGCCACGTGCTGATGGTCCATTTAAGGTGTTAGAGAAAATAAATGATAATGCATATAAACTTGAGCTTCCTGTAGAGTTTGGGGTTAGTCCCACTTTTAAAATTTCAGATTTGAAGCCTTATGTGGGTGAGGATTATGAGCTTCCGTCGAGGATGACTTCAATTCAAGAAGGGAAGGATGATGAGGACATCACTACTACATTAACACCCACAACCCCCTACTTCTACATATAAAGGACCAATTACTAGAGCTCACACATGCCAATTAAATTACCAGGTACTTTTGTTTCTTGGTAATGATTCTAATGTTCATGAGAATATGATGCTGCCTAAATTGGATACATTTGTTTTGCTTACAAATGAAGGGCCTAGCATGGACAAGAAGGATGAACATTGGAGTATCATCAACCATAGACATGAAGGAGCGCGCGAAGGGAACAAGAACAGAGTTTCCAGTGGAGATTTCAGCCGTTTGAAGCCACCATGATGGCACCCAAGGACATGGACGAAATATACAAGAAGTCCTTTCATAAATTTCGTCCATAGCTTATGATAGGTGTTGTGCCACCTTATTTTTGGGCCAGGCCCATGTAATTCCGAAATACCTTTGTGTAGGCTGTTTTTAGAGTCCGTATTGTGGGGGAAACGACTCAGGAGGTGTTTTAGTTCCGCCTTGCCAAGGGTGGACGAAATCCCCTCTCTTTCCCCCTATAAATACAGCCCTTAAGGCACTGTTTAGACTTGGGTTTTGTTTAGATTAAAGTTCGCCATAGCTGCAACTCGGGTCCTTCATTTGTGTGCAACGACCAGACCAAGACGTCATAGAACCCCACCTTGATCAATAAAGTTTTCCTCTTAAATTCACAATATCCAGATTGCAATCTTAGTTTCTTGCTTGTTCTTCATTTGCTTGCAAGGAATAGACCCTCATGGTCAGGTTGATCGTGCTCCGACGTGGTCAATAACCACTCGGAGTTGGTTTAGCGATTGCTAAGGCACGACGTCTTCGCACGTTCGTAGTCAGATCGCCAAAGTCGACTTCAACCGAAAATGATAGCTACCTCTCATCGAAACATAGGGACACCTTCGCCTCTCTCACCCACAATAATGGGCCCGCCCGTTTGTTTGTTTCTCTATTTTTCTGTCTGTTCTTTTCCATTTTATTTCCTTTTTCCATTTTTTGTTTTTTCTTCTTTTCTAAAAGGGAAACACTTTAATTCCACCTACTGATTACAGCCCATCTTCAACCTCCTCCCTTGTGCGACACGTGCCCTATGGGCCCCACACACCTCTCTCCACCTCTCCCCGTACTCTGTCTTATCTCTGTCCACTTCGTCTGTCTTCCCCAAATCCACCCTCATCCGCTGCCTCCCCCCTCTCTTTCTCTCTCTCTCTCCCCCCTCTCTCTCTCCCTCTCTCTCTCTCTCCCTCTCTCTCTCTCTCAGAGCTCCCTCACTTCAATCTCTTCTCCACATAACCAAGCCACACCCGATTGCAGGCGTCCATGGCGGATCTTGCTGCTGCAACACCGGTCTGTGTGTTGTAGACATTGCTACATGGCGACACTGGTGCCGCGAGCCCGCCTTTCCCCTTTTTTGTCTGTCTAAATCCATGGCCACAAGTTGTTGTGCTAGGCGGTCGTGGTGGAAGCCGCGCCCGTCGGAGCAGTCGTCGGTGCTTCAGACCGCCACGCATCGCTGCTATGACCCATTTGTCGGTGCTGCAGGCCGCCTCGCGCCACTGCTCCAAGCTGTCGTCAGAAGTAGGCAAGCCGTTGCCGGTGCTGCAGGCCATCGTCGGAAGCATAGAAACCATCGCCGGTTCTACAAGCCCCTACTTATCGTGTGATGGCTCGAGAATTTGTGATATTTTTCAAGTGATTCTCATTTGGTTTTCACTGGATCTTTGTTACTTCTCGGTTATTTCTAACGCTAAACCTTCAAAATAGAAGAAAATCTATTTTTCCATTGTTTGGCAGGAAATATCATATATGGAAGGAAGCCAAGGAGAATTACTGCAAATCAAGTCAAATGGAGCAACTTCCATGTGGAGAGCCAAGCCACCAGGCGCACCAGAGCAAAGGACGATCTTCCAAGCATCTGCAAGTCCTCATATGAGCGGTCGTATGAGGTGCCAATCCCTCCCTAGGCGTGGGAGATGTAGGCGAGTGGTAAGATTCATCTGTGCCTGATCTATATGTCGTCATTTGTATTTGTAGTAGTATGATCTATCTAGTAAGTTGTTATACGGTGGTGAACCCTATGCGTGTTGTCCAATTTAAAGGCCCAAGCAACACGATCTCAAGACCTACACAGGTAACACATATTGTTTAGGGAATCTGTGACCTCTGACGTGACAGGTGGAGATATATATGAGGACTGAAGACAATATGAGATAACGGTGATCCATGAAATTTAATACTTGGTTCCGGTCCAAGGACCTTAATTGTGGAGACAACCACTCTGTGGCAACAGCGAAGCAGGACCATAGAATGGGATGTAATCCCGCGAGGAGGAGTTCCATAACTTTAGGGTGATCCACCTACAGAACATACATATCAAATACTATGAGTATAATACAAGGTAACTGGTATTACCGTCGCACTAGCACACTTGATACATTCTTACCATGAACTAAATTCTCTCCGCCCCTAATCTCTTCATTACAGGAAATGCAACTCAACCTTCACTTTTATTTATGTTATTTACTTCTAAGAGTTTTTACCGTCGTTACTATCACTGGTACCGTTACGTGCTATACAAACGGTTTTTACCCCCTTTCAGCGACATAGTTTTAAACCGTCGCCTTGCCTATGTGTGCGATAGGGGGGGGGTCCTTCCCACATGACCCAAAAACCGTCGGTGATAGGCGAGCGGCTACTGACGATTTCCATAAAGTAAACGTATGAGAAGTCGTGGCCTATCCCACACGTTAGGCCTCGACATTACGTTTCTGATCCGAGAGACATCCGAAACGATTACAAAGCTATACTCGTGTGGAAAAGGTGGATATCACAAACATTAATATACTGATGTGTTTGCGATAGGTACATTATCACACACAGTTAAAAACTGTAAAATGTGTGCGGTGCCTCTACTATCGCCAACGTGTCCATTTGAGAACTGTGTGCGATAGGTATTCCTATCACACACGCGCTCCATATATGCACCGTCTTATTTTTGTCCAATATCACACACGCATACAGGTTTGAAACATTTTCCGTATTACCATGAATCACACACGCATATAAGAAGGAACCGTGTGTGGTACTTCTGGAAATCCCACACGCATATGAGACGAAACCGTGTGTTCGACCGCTGAGTATTGCAAACGTTTTCCGTCAAAGAACCGTTTGTTCTTTATTTTTTCATCGCACATGCTGTTTTCTTTCTAACCGTGTGTACATTATTTTATTCCCTCTTGTTTAAATTTATTTTTCCCTGTAATATATTATTCGAATTGGAAATTTAAATTTTGAATTATGAAACGTGGAATTCAAATATTTCAAATTCTCAGCACAATGGTTCAACAACCAATCCATAAATCAAATTCTTAGTACAATATGTTGAGTAATTACAGAATGAGGCAGCAAATTAACTATGATGAACATGAACCACAATATTTAGAGGTGGTAAAGGTGAAGAGAGAAGTGTAAATCATTTTGGCTGCCGATGGTGTTGAAGAAGCGGAATGCCCATAATGTGCCCTCCTGCATGCCAAAGGCGCGCACAACTTTTGTCCAACCCCTTGTGACGATCGCCCGCCCATCCTTCACCGCCTTCAGGAAGACTTCTAGACCATTATCATGGTAGTATGAATTATATACTTTAACCTTAGTTTCCTCCACTCCAGTCATGTAGTTTGCAAGGTAATCATCAGTAAATTGCTTCAGAAACCACTGAAAAGAGAAAACTTTCAGATATTCATGTCTAATAGAGTAACTCGTTGTGGGCAGGGGGAAAGGCAACAGATTACTTGCCATCCTAAAGTTCACTGTTGTCCTGGACAAAGTGTAAATAAAGAGTTTAATTCCCATCACCCGTCTCTTTCGCCTAACAATCTTTCTTAGTTTCCTAACTTGACGCTTGTTCATGAATATCTCATTGCCCCATATGCAAAAGGGGTCGAAGCGTGGATCAGTACCGCTAATATATGTACCTACAGGCAACCAGTAAATGATAGAAGCTAAACTGCAATCGCACAAATGATGTAAAATACTATAAGACATGGGATGCAGCTAACCTCGACGGCAAACAACAGCATCGCCCATTGTGGCCCTGCGTAAGTACATGGAAAGGCATCTTAACTACAACAGGGTTAATATCCACCAAAAATAGCAAATGGTAATAAAACGATAGCATCTCTAGTGATATCTTCATTGCGACGAGTAGCACGGTAGCAAAGGAACAGATTAAAAATGGATAGAACTGTTTACTACAATAGGCTTAACAGCAACCTAAGTAATGTATTGTAAGTTTGTAGCTGGTATTGGTGAAATTGAGCTGGACAGTTCGTACTTGAACATCACAGTGTGCATTACTGAAATAAACAAGGCACGTGTTAACTACAGACAACCTAGTATAGCCATTGAAACTGGTACTGATGAAATTGAAATTCATAGAGTTAAACATCGCAAGGCAAGTGCTGCTAGGGCAGAGAATGGCCCAGTTGTCTATAAAAAGGTAGGGAAAATAGCTAAGACAGGTTAGGCGTTACTACAACATGCTTAATACATCAACCGTACAAAACATAGCCATTGTAACTGGTATTGGTAAAATTGAACTGGTCAGTTCATACTTGGTAAATCCTGAGGGGTAGTTGCTGGGGCACTTCATCTGGGCCAGAGCCTGCCCCAAGTTGTCGGCGTCGGAGGCGAGGTGCTCCTCCGGGTCGACACGCACAGCGGAATCCACGCCATCGACCGCCATCAGCTCCTCGACCACCACGTGATATGTGGTTGGGCTTACGCGATGATGCTCTGGAGTAGGGGGTGGGGATTTGGAGGCATGAGGGTGTTTCGTAGGCGCTATCTAAGTCGTCAGGCCGGGGCCGTGATAGAGATCGGTGGGTTACCTGACTGGATCGACGAGGCTCGGGCAGAACGTAGATGTGGTTGAAGCTGTGGTTGCTGTGGTGGCAGTTTGAGCTGCTGGTAGGAGGGAAAGGGTGGGGAGATACTGCGGAAATGTGGTGGGTGGGGCTGGGGTGGGAGGAATAAATTCTAAAATCGCGCGCCTACTGAAAATTTCGCTGCGAAACTCGAAGCTTAGGCGGGGGAAACACACAACGCAGATGAAGCACGTAAAATACTCGTGTGCAAGCAAAGAGAAATTGGCGGATCCTGTCTCCAAAAAAATGTACACGTGTATAGTTGATTAAATCGGTCAAGGGCAGTCGTGATGGTACCTGTGCGATATTAGAAAACATCGCACAGGTTACTGGCTTATGGATCATTAACGCACACGGTACGCCATAGAAACCGTGTGTTTGTGTTCTAATAATTATTATATCTATCAACATCTATAGCCGCAACCCTAAAAAAAGCATCTACAGCCGCAACCTGCAAATTTAAAAATCTCTTTCATTGTTGCAGGGTTATTCAACGTACATGAACGAGGCAAAGGTGACACTCGATGAACAATCATCGGTTTATGAAATGCAATCAAGTGTCAACCTGCCTCGCTCACACATCGAGAATTGATCTACCTATGCAACAAAAGAGAAGTTTGCTGCCATCCGCCAGCGCGGCTATTTAAGCCAGTCTGCGGCCAACTCGTGTGGTGAGGTGGGACTAAAAACCAGCTGCGGCCAGCTCGTCTCCGGCGTGCACGCACCGGAGCAGAAGCACACTGCGCAGAGATGGGAGAGGAAGGACCTTCGGGTGGCTGCGGGTGGGCCGCTATGACCCGGTTGGGTCAACTATTTTTGACCGGGCGGACATTTAGGGAGGATCTAGGGCCGGGGTCCGGCTAAAACTTCAATGAACACATGCTAAGCAACGCTCAAAGCCCTAAAAGGATGTCGCTTATCGACATTGTACGTTAATAATAGATACTCCGTACCAACTTAAATTCCTACATACTGGTAATTTGCTCTAAAAACTAGTAAGTAGTACTGGTAGATGCTCGTAATTAATCAAACAAACATACGGGCGACACACACACTAACTACTACTTCTCACATGCTGGCCATATGTAATCGTTCTCTTTGACGTCCTTGTCGGCGGTAGCCCACCGTGCTTGGATCTCTACCCAGCTCTCCTCAGCGTCGCGGTAGCTACCGCCGCGATCCTGGCAGGTGGAGGCATCGGGCCATGCTGCCCAGACGTCGTCGTTCTCCTTCCCGGCCTTGTCGGCGGCACCGCACCATGCTTGGATCTCCGTCGAGCTCTCCTCAGCAGCGCGTGTGGCCTCTTCTTTCTTGCGGCGGCGGTACTCTCTTTTCTTGAGTGCTTTCTGCCTTTTCCGCTCCCTCTATGCGACTTTGGCCGCCTCTTGCTCCACCGCCCATTTGGCCTTCGCAGCTTCAAAGTCCGCCCACGTAGGTGTGCGGTCGCGGGCGACAATGAATTCGGCGCAGCGGGATGCCATCGCTTCCTTACCATTTGGTGCGCGGTAACGAGCGGCGAGGAACTCGCCATGGCGGGATGCCATCGCTTCCTTACCAGTTAGTGTGCGGCGCGGTGGCATGAACGACGCTTGGAGAGAGCTCTGGGCGGAGTGGCCGGACAACCGTATAGTGCGGCGGTTTTTTAGAGCTCAAGGACAAACGACGAAGGAAATTTGGATTCCCCTTCAATCCAGGTCATTTATTAGCGCACGCGGTTAGTTTTCGTCACCTCTGGAAACTGTGTGCGCTGACCCTATTGTGGGTTGCTTTCTGATTGGCCGGAACCCCAGCCACGCGGATCGCGCATGTGCACCATATAATGCACCATGATCGAACGGTGATCCACGTCCGTCTCATCACACCTGTGTAGCTGTAGCTGGGATTTGATGTTTCTGTGCTGAATGTCTAGAAAACGCACATAATGGCCTAAATATGGTAAATGAGTCCGAAAAAGTGCCAAATTTGAACACGGTGCTTTGTAGGGTGTATGTTGATCGTAGAAAAAAACTCAAGGAAAAACGGCGAAGGAAATTTGGATTCCCCTTCAATCTTGGTGATTTCCCTCTCGAAACCACGAAACTTCCTCGGTGCTGGTTCGATTTATGATGGGCGTGTATAACGACATTAACCAAACCATCTCAAAATTTTACAACAGCATGGTTAGGTCATAGCATGGCACCATGCCAGGTATCATGTTTTTCAAGCACGTTTTTCATTTTTCTATAGTTGAAAAACCAATAAATGACACGTTTGTGGTTGACTCTTGCCACACATATCCTCGAAATCTCTCCCCATTCCTTGTAAAAGGCATGAAAATTTACTAAATACCATGAGCATGATTTTCCAGACCGTTTTTGAGCACTTTTTCATGCACCGATTGTCTGAATTTGAATTATGTGCATTAATGCCTACAAAATGCACATAATGGCTTAAATATAGTAAATGGGCCCAGAAAAGTGCCAAATTTGAATACGGTGCAATGGAGGGGGTATGTTGATCATAGAAAAAAACTCAAGGACAAATGACGAAGGAAATTTGGATTCCCCTTCAATCTTGGTGATTTCCCTCTCGAAACCATGAAACTTCCTCAGTGATGGTTCGATTTATGAAGAGCATGTATAATGACATTAGCCAAACCTTCTCAAATTTTTACCAGAGCATGGCAAGGTCATACCATGGCACCATGCCAAGTATCATGTTTTTCATTTTTCTAGAGTTGAAAAACCAATAAACGACACGCTTGTAGTTGACTCTTGGCACACATATCCTTGAAATCACTGCCCATTCCTTGTAAAAGGCATGAAAATTTACTAAATACCACAAGCATGATTTTCCAGACCATTTTTGTGCACTTTTTCATGCACCGATTGTGTGAATTTGAAATATGTGCATTAATGCCTAGAAAATGCACATAATGGCCTAAATATAGTAAATGAGCCCGGAAAAGTGCCAAAGTTGAATACGGTGCATTGGAGGGGGTATGTTGATCATAGAAAAAACTCAAGGATAAACGACAAAGGAAATTTGGATTCCCCTTCAATCTTGGTGATTTCCCTCTCGAAACCATGAAACTTCCTCGGTGATGGTTCGATTTATGAAGAGCGTGTATAACGACATTAGCCAAACCTTCTCAAATATTTACCAAAGCATGGTGTGGTCATACCATGGCACCATGCCAAGTGCCATGTTTTTCATGCATGTTTTTCATTTTTTCAGAGTTGAAAAACCAATAAACGACACGTTTGTGGTTTACTCTTGCCACACATATCCTTGAAATCTCCCCCATTCCTTGTAAAAGGCATGGGAATTTACTAAATACCACAAGCATGATTTTTCAGACTGTTTTTGTGCACTTTTTCATGCACCGATTGTGCGAATTTGAATTATGTGCATTAATGCCTAGAAAATGAACATAGTGGCTAAGTATAGTAAATGAGCCTGGAAAAGTGCCAAATTTGAACACGGTGCATTGGAGGGGGTATGTTGACCGTACACAAAAATTCAAGGACAAACGATGAAGGAAATTCGGATTCCCATTCAATCTTGGTCATTTATTATCGCACACGGTTCATTTCCGTCGCCTCTGGGATTCGTGTGCGCTCACCCTATTGTGCGTTGCGTTCTGACTGGCCAGAACCCCAGCCACGCGGATCGCGTGTGTGCACCGTAGGATGCACTGCGGTCGAACGGCAATCCACATCCCTCTCATCACACCCGTGTAGCTGTAGCTGGGATTTGATGTATATACCCTAAATGTCAGGTAAATGTTATAACGTGCTGAAATATAGCAAACGAGTCCTGGAAATGCGCAAAAATTGAAGGACAAATGATGACGGAAATCTGTATTACTGTACGTTCAATCTTGGTAATATCAATCACACATAGGTTGTGTTTACGAAACGTTGCCTCAGCAAGCGTATTCTTTTGGCACAGAAAACCCTCACCCACACGTCAAAAAAGAAAAGGAAAACCCTCACCCCCTCCCTCCTTCGTCCCCACTCCTCACTCACACTGCACTCCTCCGCAACTCTGCACGTCAACTTCTATCACGGCGGCCACCCCTAAGCTCGACGGCTGTCGCCGGCGGGCGGTGGTCACGCTCCAAACCGCACATGATTTCGCCTCTGCCGCTTGTCGCTGCCTATCTGCAGCGACTTGCACCGACTTTCTTGACTCTGGTCGATTGGGGTTTTCTGCGAGATTTTCCGCGGGCTTGGGCCGGGGATTTTTCCCATGGAGAAGGTAATTAATTTAGCAAAATATTCGCTCATCTCTTATCGCAGTCCGTCTGTCCTTGTTAATCAACCGACGGAAATCGCCATGGATTCATTTTTCTTCTAGCTGATTCGAGGGTTTTCATTCAAGTGTCCACAGTGCAAGCACAAATCAGGCCAATGTGGTCAAGGCCAGTCGGCCACTAAGTTCTATCTCACCATACCAGATGACTTCAGGAAGCGCACGGTATGTTCAATCTCACCCTACCGCGGTTGGCATGGCCTAAATTTATGAACATATACCGTATATTGCTACATTTGGATAAAAGGTGCCACATGGAGCCTAGTCGTTGAAGACGTCCTTTTCTTTCTAAATTAGGCAAATTAATGATGTATTGTTCTTTCAGTTAGTCTCATATTTGCATGAAATCTTTGTGACATTATCTATTTAATTATATATTTTTGTACTTTGCTTTCAGCTATATATTGTTCTGTTCTCTCAATTACTCCCATATTTGCATGTTGCTTTGTTATTTGAATATATGTAATGATCTTAATTATTATTTCCTACGGTACATCCCTTGCTTTGCAAGAAATCATGTAGAAGGAAATCTTGGCCTTTACTTTGTTGATGACTCCATGGATGTCATATTGACCATGCAGCATGGATTTAGAATGACAGTTAGGGTAAAAATTGATAAAGATGGTCACTCCTATTTTGATGCGGACCTTTGGAGAAAATTTTCTAAGTTTTATGAACTGAAAGCTGGCAATAAAATTCTAGTGCGTGCACCACAGCCTGGTCTAATTAACATGGATGTTTACTTCCCCAAAGTCATCAGCCGATCACAGTCTGATCGAGGTTAGTGTTCTTTCAACTTTCTCCATGTTGGCATATTACTTAGCAAAATCGGGGTATTTGTTCTGACTAACTGAGCACTATTTAAGCAACCAATTAGAATTTCATTTTCTGACTCTGTTCCTAGCCAGTAACAAATTCTAATTACCAATTTATGCCCACTATTCTTCTGCCATGTTCTGACTAAATAATCCCTTTCCAACTTTTGAACAGGATATGTTGGATGCATAGTTAACGATCAGTTTGTTACTCGGCGTACCAAATTTCACTGGAAAGATTTGGAGCATGTCATAAAATTTGTTGATAATCTGACAGACATACCACAGCGTATGAACGCTGGATTTGGGATGGGATTAATTCTACCACTGGTGCACACATTGAACAAGACCAATTGTGTGCACAAAACGCTGGTACAAAGTATTATTTTTATGTTGATGTTCATAAACTATACATAGCTTCAACGATATGTTACAATTGGTTTTTATTCTTCATTGCAATAGAAATTGCCCGCTGCAGCTATTCCTGAATCGATTTCCCGGCGTGGCCGAATTACACTTGTGCCTGCTAATAACGCCAAAGTGATTGCAAGGTACTGCATTTCCCGCAGAAATAGAACCATTCAAATTAATAGGTTCTCGCTTGTCATGGCAATGCATCCACATTTGAAAATTGGAGACACTGTTCTACTCATGCTCTACGAAGGCACACGAGGGTTCTTCCTTTTCATTGACGAGATGCCGAGTCGCCGTGATCAAGCTGCTTCCAATGGATAGTTGTGGTTGTTGGCCCTCTGCCTCTTAAAATGTTCTAGCTATTACTATGTTAAGTATGTAGATATGGATCATATGGTTGTCAAAATTGTTAAGTTCAGAATTGTTATGTACCGTGTTACCTAGATCCGCCTTTTGTTGAATAGTGTCACCACTACATGTTACTCAAATGATGTATGCCAAGTTCTTAAATTTTCATGGAAAGTATTAGTATCGCACAGAGTCCATTCAGTTTAAGCGCGTGCCCGGTAGAGTAGAGGATGTCCATGTTTTCGACGTGGCGATCAGCACTGATGTCCAGAGGCATTTGCATATTAATTGTCCATATTGGAAATTGAGGTAATATATAGATAGGCCAGCCCATACAATTAACATATTTGACATGCATGAACAAATCAATCGAGCATATATATATATATATATATATATATATATATATATATATATATATATATATATATATATATATATATATATACACACACTATTCTGATCACGGGATGAGAATAATATTCTGATAACTAGTCGACCTGTCGCAACAGTAGTAGTTGAACTGCACCCAGTGGCAGGTTGAACTTCCGCAAACATTGTCCAAATGGGGCTTGCGATATATCGTTGGAAAGCTGAGGACATGTGCATCACAACCTATGTTAAAGTTTTCTCAAAATCTACACGGTTTAAGAGCAGTTTTGCAAACCATTTTTCTTCATACAAAAAAAGTGAATCGTATTTTCAAGCCTATTTCTAAACCGTTTATCGGAATGAGGAAAATTATACGGCATTGAAAAGCTTCTGCAAATCCACTCATTTCACATATATAAACTTTTCCCAAATTCCCAACGGTTAAAGAGCAATTTGAAAAATCACGGAATTTCTGAAACCGAACAGCCGAGCTCGTATTTTTGGATTCGTTTCAAAACGGCTCGTCCGTTCGATGCAAATGATACGGCGTTGGAAAGCTTACGAAAATTTGCTTCTTTTTCATATAGAAAGTTTGTTCCAATTTTAAACGGTTTAAAAGTAATTTACCAAACGGCCGAAGTTCCACCGAGTTCGTAATTTCACGTTCTTTTCTCAATAGTTTGTCGGAATGCAACAAATAATATGGCGTTGGAAAGCTGGTACAAATGCGAAACTTTTTTGTATATAATGTTTCTCCCAATTATTTACGGTTTTTTGGCAGCCATTTTCGCAAACTTTATCGAAACAAGGCAAATAATATACCGTTGGAAAGCTATCAAAAATGCGAAACTTTTTCATATAAAGAGATTTCTCTAATTCCCAGTCATTTTGACGTAATTTTGAAAACGGTGAGATGATGCGTTCTGCCTTCATCGTGAAAACAGAGTGTTCGAAAACGCACTGCGTGAAGAAGTTGAACTTCTGGGGCATGTTTGTTTGAACTTCACTCTGTTTTTCGCGTGTTTTTTTTTGGCCATAACTCCCAAACCACACATCGGAATTAAGGAAATGATATACCGATGGAAAGTTATTGAAAACGCGTAACTTCCCCGTGTTGATCATTTTTTCATATTCGCGTCGGTTCAAGAGATTTTTTTTTAATACGTACACACGTGTTTTTAACGACATACACAAAAATTTTAAACCGTTCATCAGAATGTAGCATATAATATACCGTTTGAAAGCTTATGAATAGGAGCAACTTTTTCATGTAGACAGTTGTTACAAATTCGTTGCCGTTTGAGAGCAGTTTTAAAAATGGCAAAAACAACGTCGTTTTTTGCATTTTTTAAAACATGTAATTGAAGGTCGGACGTCTCGCAATATAATTTTGAACCATGCGGGGAGGAGCACGTGAACTTCTTGCAGCAGACCTTTTAGGATTTTAGTTTTGTATTCTTTTATTCTCATCTGAAACGCATCCCGTGTAACAGTTGAACTGCTCCCTATTGTCACTTTGAACTTTTGTCACGTATGTTTATTCGTAATTCCTCACTCGTTTCGTCGGAGTTGTACAAATGATATACCATTAGAAACCTGTTTAAAAGACGCAATTTTTTCTTATACGGATAAACTTTTCTTTTCGAACAACATATACCAATTTGTTTTAACCGTTTATTCCGTAATAAGAATTTTATATACCCTTGGAAAGTTGTTGAATATGAGGAACTTTTTTCATGTAGAGCATTTTTGTTTAAAATTTGTAATGGATTAAAAGAATTATTTTAAAACACCAAAAACAATATTTTTGTGTGCTTCTGAACATGTAAATACATGGTGAACCTCTCTCAAAAGAAGTTTTGAACTTTCCATTGCCGAGCACCTAAACTTCTATCAACAAATTTTTTATACTTTTCCTTCTTATATTTTGTTCTCATATGAAAACACACACCATGCAGTGCGTGAACTTCTGGTTGTTTTCAATTTGAATTGATCTCTAATTTTTTTGCCCCTAACTCCTAAAGCACTCATCGAATTTGAGCAAATGATACCATTAGAAAACTATTCGAAAGAATTTTCTTAGAAAATCAAGACGGGTTACAAGCATCATGTTGAACACGCTAAAACTTGTTTTGGACGATATACACAAAACATTCAAATTATATTATGGGCATAACGCGTATGATATACCGTTGGAAAGCTTATGTTTCTTAAAGCAATTTTCATGCAGACAATTTTTTCAAATTCGTTGCCATTTATTTATGAGTAGTTTTTAAAATGCCAAAAATGGTATTGGTTTTTTATAACATTTAAATCTGAGTTTTTTATAAACTTCATACTTCACTGTTATTTTAATTTGAACTTCTTAGTTTTATTTTTATAAGAGAAAAAATTATTATTTTTAAGAAAGCATCGAACAACTTTTTTTGAATTGAATTAAATACCTTTCTTCTAGAAAGGAGAAGAATCTGAGTTTTTTGTATACATCGAGCTGCTTCGTTATTTTAATTTGAACTTCTTGGTTTTATTCTTTAGTAAGGAGGAAAATATGAGTTTTTTAAAAACGCCAAAAATGACGTTGGTTTTTTTTGTTTTTTGAACTTGTAAATCCTAGATTTTAATATACTTTGAACTTCTGTGTTATTTTACTTGAGCTTCACATTTTTTA
The DNA here is from genome assembly GCA_039707655.1 of Elymus sibiricus. Classification (NCBI taxonomy): domain Eukaryota; kingdom Viridiplantae; phylum Streptophyta; class Magnoliopsida; order Poales; family Poaceae; genus Elymus; species Elymus sibiricus. The sequence goes on from CM077676.1 coordinate 288,405,928, forward strand.
TTTTTTTGAGTAAAGAATTGTTTTTTATTTTTAAATAAACATCAAATTTGACTGTTTTTCTAATTTGAACTTCATGGTTGATTCTTTAATAACTGCGGATATCTGAATTTTTTAAAAACGATAAAATCCTAGATTTTTAAATAAACATCGCCCACTTCATTATTTTAGTTTGAACTTCTAGCTTTCTAAAAAACAGAAAAATTCTTTTTAAACCTTTTTTAGTTGTTCTTTTTATTTTAATTTGAACTTCTTCATTTTATTCTTTAGTAACGAGAAAAAAATCTGAGTTTTTTTATAATATTCAAACTTTTCTGTTATTCAAACCATTATTTTAAAATTGAACTTCATACTTTTATTTTTCCTAGAAATGAAAAGAATTTGAGTTTTCCGTACACATCGAAGTACTCCGTTATTTTTAATTTTAAACCGTTTAACCGAATATTTCATATAGAGAGTTTTAAGGACACCAAAAATGACATTGTTTTTTAGCATGGAAATCCTACGTTTTATTAAACTTCGAACTTCCCTATTATTTTAATTTGAACTTCATTTTTTGAGCAAAGAATTTTTCTGTTTTTTAAATAAACATCGGAATTGATGTGTTTTTAAAATTTGAACTTCACGGATGTATTATTTAAATAACAAGGGAATGTGAGTTTTTTTATAAATGTCAAACTGCTCAATTTTTTTAAATTTGAACATATTAGTTTTCTTTTTAGTAACAGTAAAAAGCCTAGTTTTTTTAGTATACATCCAACTGCTTCGTTATTTTAGTATGAACTTCTAGTGTTTTTTTTAAACGGGGAAAAATTAATTATTTTTTTGGTTTTTTTGTATTTTTAATTTGAACTTCTCCGGTTTTCTTTAGTGACGAGAGAAATCCGAATTTTTTATAGACTTCGAACTTCTCTGTTATGTTTAATTTGAACTTCTAATTTTATTCTTAGAAAAGAAAAAAATTCAAATTTTTAAGTAAACGTTAAAGAAGATTTTCAAAAAATTGAAGCTCATACTTCTATTTTCCTAAAAATGGGAAGAATTTTAGTTTTTTATACGTCGAACTACTTCATTATTTTAATTGGAACTTCTTGATGATATTTTTTGATAAGGAGGAAAATCTGAGTTTCTTAAAAAACACCGAACTGCTCAATTTTTTTAGTTTGAACTTCTTGATGTTATTTGTTTTAAAACTCTCCAATTTTATTTAATTTGAACTTCTAGAGTTGACATTTTTTTGGGTGAGGCATGTTTTCTTCTTGCTATAAAAATATCAAATTGCTCCGTTATTTTAATCTGAACTTCTTGGTTTTATTATTTTAGTAACGGAAAAAAAATCAAGTTTTGTATAAACATCAAACTACTCCCACTTTTTTATTTTTGAACTTATTGTTTTTTTAGGAACCATGAAAAACATTTATTATAAACATATCCTGAACTATTATATGTTTCTGTTTTTGACAAACTAATGTTAGAATACATATTTGATTATTTGTTTCAAAAGTGTTCTTGCATACGTTTAAAACTTGTTTTGAATGATATAAACAAAACTTTCAAGCTATTTATCAGAATAACGCGTATGATATACCGTTGGAAAGCTTTTGAATATAAGTAACCTTTTCATGTAGACATTTTTTTCAAGTTCTTCTCTGTTTATGAGCAGTTTTAAAAATGCCAAAAATGACATCGATTTTTTTAGCATGTAAATCCTAGGTTTTTATAAACTTTGAACTTCTCTATTTTTTTAATTTGAACTTCTTAGTTTTATTCTTAGAAAGAAAAAAAATGATTTGTAAGTAAACATCGAACAAGTTTTTTTTAAATTGAACTTGATACTTTTATTTCTGCACGTGAATTTCGTTCACGAATTTTTTATCATGTTACATATTTTTGAACTTTTTTATTTCTTATATTTGAACTTCTTTTTTTATATTCTCACACCCAAAAAATCACCCATTTTTTGCACGAACGCACGCACACACAGGGAGAGGAAGGCTCGTCACGACGACGATTGGGGCGGTGGCCTGCGGAACAGCCAAGTGGAGGGGCGGCTTGTGTGGACCTCAACGGCTGGCGGCGGCTCTTGTGTGAAAAAGCATGGATAATGTTTTGTTTTGCTCACGCACATGTGTACTAGCTAGGCAGATTCTATCACCATATGACACATGTGGTAAGCAATCCAAACTATTCAAAAAAAAAGCTAGGCAGATTCTATCAATTAAGCGATGAATTGATGCTTTGCGGCTACTACGTGCGTGCACTGCCTCGACCAAAAGCAACCGGTTAGTGGCGTTTGAAGCGCCGTGTCTGAAATTTCTGAACTGCACACACATGTTTTAAAGTCCGTGAGATGTGGGTACAAATTCATCTTTTGCCGCCGACATTGTGCTTCATGCCCGGAGCGGACGTACGTTGCACAATGCCTCGTCGTCGAGAGCTCCGGCCACGTGACCAATGACTGTTGCAACACTCATCCTTTCGGCATTAACACAAACTGTTGAAAGGCATGTACACATGACCAGAGAGCTCGAGTAGTTGTGCAGGGACGACACACCGCCAAGTGTAGGAGCTCGTCGCACCAGAAGGAGAGGAAGGTTGGGAGGGCCACAAGCGGCGTCCAGAAAGAAGATGGAGTGTTCGTCAAAAAATTACTAAAAAGCTATACGATGAAAGTGTACGTCATGGTTTGGCGTCTAATCATGCAAAATTTCATGAAGTTAACAATATGTTGCCTCGGAAATTATCTACTCAATTCTGAAGAAGCTAAGAAATGAAAAACAAGAGAAAAAACTCTCCGTATGTACTAAATAACATCTCTGAACCTTTCATCCCCATCACCCTGAACTTCAAGAGGATCACTCTGAACCTTTCATCTCTGAACTTCATGATGCTACCCATGGCACTCGTGTCCATAGAGTTGCCTGCGCGGTAGTCAGAGTTGAGGCGCACAGGTGCGGTCATCCGGGTCGACGAGGAGGTCGGGGCGGTGCAGGTTCGCTCGGACGGCGACTTCTAGGAGGAGTCCTCGAGCGGCAGTACCTGATCCTGGATGGCAGAACTTCTATCCTTAGCTTCTCTGAACTTGAACAACATCTTCCTTTTTTCTGTTTCTCTCTCTTTTCAGTCTACATGTTGGCAAAGGCTCCACGACTGCGTTATGCTATCTCACATGAGCTCTCACTGGAAGAAAGCAGACACACGTAGAAGTAGTACTGTTTTGCAGGAATATAAATAATGAAGAAGCATTACTCTCGTGCACTAGTAAAGCTCCTGTGTGAGAGCTGATGCTTTGCAGTCTCATAATATGCCAAGAGAGACATGCTTAGCTCGATAGTGCGGAGCTTCAGACATGCTCAACTTGATTTCTCTGAACTTTTATCATCAGACTCTCTGAACTTCAATACTTCTCATTTGTTCTATCTCAATTTTGTTCTACAGTAAATTGGAGCCACAACGCCGCCATGTTCAGTAGACCTCGCGACTGAAACTGGCACTTGGGGGTTCTTTTCGGGATGATGTACGCGCGCACACGGAACACCAAAATCATGCAAGAACTCACAGAGAACAATAGGTAGGGATGGACGCCGGAAAGATGTAGCGCAGAGGACTGTGCGCAGTCGTCCGCGTCGAGGAAGGTTGACCCGAGGCTGTAGCGCCCGGGGAAAGCCAACACGGGGAGGAGCCGCCTTGGTGGGGAGGCCAGCCCGGGGCGGAGCCACCAAGGATCAGCAACATGGGTGGAGGGAGCTGCCGGAGAAGTCGCCGGGGAAGAGTCGCGGTGCTAGAGGGAGCGGCCGGGGATCCTGTTGGTGGGCAGCGGCGGCGTGGGATCCTGATGAGGACGGCGGCGGCGGTGCGGGATCCTGATGGGGATGGCGGCGGTGCTGGTTCCTGGTGGTGGGCGGCGACGGCGGCGTTGGTCGTGGGCGGCGGCGCGGTGAGAGGTGGGGCAGTGGTGCGGTGGGCGGCGGCGCGGCGGCGTGGTGGGCGGCGGCGATTTGCGCGGCGGGGGATGCGCCAGATGGAAACGAGGGGTTGGGTCGGGTGGTTTCTTCTTTTTTGTTTTCTCAGAGTTCGGGAACATGTCCGCGCCTCCTTACAGGGCTGTAGTTATCGTAATATTATTCTGATCCTGGGATCTGAATAGTGCTACTATGCTCAAATTGGTCCAATGCCTAATTCGAGGAGTAATCTACAAACCATTAGCTCGCTAATTTACAACAATATAACGAACCGCGCGCGCACAAAAGAGCTATTACACCTGAAGCCGACCCAGCACGCACAGCTGCCATCGTCCATCATCGTGTCGATCCTGGGCTCAAGTCGATGACCTACACCTTGCCGATGGAGGCTGGGGCAGCCTCGACATCGGTGATCGCCGGTACTGCCTCGGGCGCAGCGCTCACCAGGGCTGTCGCGACCGTCGGGCCTGCCCCGGCGACGTCCGGCGAGACGACGCTGGCTCTCTCTAGGGCTTCCGTCACGGCCCCCAGGCCTGCCCCGGCGACGTCCGGCGCTGCGTCCTCCTCCATCTGGGACATAAGCCAGCGCCTCGTGCGGCGGCCGCCACTTCCGCAGTTGTCCTTGCATCGTCGCGGTTCCTGCTCCGCCGCCCCCACCATCCGCCGCACTCTGCGCCGAGCCAGCAGTATCGCCCGCTGGCGATCCATTTCCGCTTTCAGGACGACCCTGGCTAACCTGGTGGCTTGCTCGTACCGCGTTTCCTGCTTTCTCTGGCTGTCGTCGGGAGAGGCGGCGGCATGGCCGTCGACCGCCAAGCCAACCATCGCGCCGGCAGCCTCGATTCCGCCGTCGCCCAACTCCATCATGTCGTCGGCCATTGGGGGTATGCCGGTATGTGTGGGTAACTAGCTAGCAAGGGGATCAGTAGTGAGTCGCCGCCACCGGCCCGTGTTGTGGTTATTTATAGCTAGCAACTGGCTAGGGGATTGAGGGTTTTGCAATTTACCCCTGTGGCTGGTCCTTGCGTGGGAAGTCTTCGCTGGAGCGCGGGAAGACTAAGTGGAGCACACAATTCCCAGCACACAACCGTATGCGGTGTCATGTGTTATCACACACGTGTTAACATAAGGAAACATATGTGTAGCTTACAAATCATCACACATGAGTACTCGCACCACGCATCGTGTGCGATGCTCCTAGCCATCGCAAACAACTCGTTTGCATTTTCAAAGCTTTTTCTACACACATAATCGCACACGAAACAACTATAGCAATTGTCAGCAAGGGTTAGGTATCACACACATCTTGTTACACCGAATCGTTTGTGTTATTTTTTATCATCGCAAACAATTCATTCGAGTGACCTGTTTGCCTGGTATCACACACATATTGTTACTTCTAACTGTTTGTGTTTTTTTGTCATCGCAAACAGTTCATCTGAGTTGCCTGTTTGCTGGGTATCACACACATCATGTTAAGCCGAATCATTTGTGTTCTTCTGGATCATCGCAAACAGTTCATCCGAGTGACCTACATGCCATCTATCGCACACACCTTGATCTGGCTGACCGTTTCTGTTGTTTTGGCTTATCGCAAATAGTTCATCTAAGTGTACTGTATGCCGTATATCGCAAACACCTTGATCTAGCTATCCGTTTCTGTTGTTTTGGCTCATCGCACACAGTTTGTATTTATCAACTGTATGCCACGTATCGCACACGTAACACTTTTCTGAATCGTATTTGATGGATCCGCCATCACACATAGTTCGTCTTATTGGTGATGGTTTTATTACCATACCGTTTGTGATTCATGCATCGCACACGGCTTTGTCGATTGGTCTCTGATACTAGTGTCGCGTTAGCAGCATCCTGCAGTAGTGTATAAACCTTTTATCATTGTCACTCTGGTTTATTCGTCCTTCAGGACAATAATAATATTTGCAGAAGCTCAAGCAGTTACTTCACACGAGAATTGTGACACCTTGTGTGTGACAGAAGCGCCATTATAAATACTCTCCTCTCCTCTTCGTTGGGACGATAACTAATTGGGATACTTCCACGAAAGTGCTACATAACCCTGTTTGGCTTGCAGGCATCAAAACATTTTCTAGCGCCGTTGCCGGGGAGGTAAGTGCAGAGTATTTTTTTCGTAACTGTTTTTGCAGGTGTTATTATTGTAGATGCTTCCTGTAAGTGACAAGGGCTCTACTCATTCTGGAAGAATGTATTTACCAGATTATATTGCTCGTTTTCCTCAGGAGCAACAAGCTTCATTAATAGAAAAATACAAAAAATACTCAAACGGTTGAATTTAACACTTTGTTTGCAGAAATGTCGATTACTCCAAAGCCAAAGAATACTGTAAGGGATTATTGTGCTCCAGTTATGACCCAAAGATCTCCTATAGTATACCCTACAAATTATGCGAAAGAGTATTCGATTAACTGTGACCTTATCATGGAAGTTAAAAAGCATGCCTTTGCAGGAACCGAGGAGGAAGACCCTCAAGCACATCTTATGCTCTTTGATACTCTATGTGGTACTTTTAAATTAAAGGATGTGTCATGAGAATTTGTTCTATTGAGACTCTTCAGGTTTTCTCTAAAAGGTGAAGCTGAAAATTGGTACAACAAATTGCCTCAAGGGAGTATAACCAGCTGGCTGATGTGTGCTGAAAAATTTATGGCTAAATTTCTTCAGGGCTCAAAGATTACAAAACCGTGAAGAAATCTCGCCCTATTCGTTCAAGAAGATGGAGAAAGTCTATATGGATCCTGGGGTAGATATTCTAAATTCTTGAATCTATGCCCTAACCATGGTTATGTTGAACATGTTATACTCCATATGTTTTATCATGGTATTAACATGAATCAAAATCTATTCTTGATATAAGTGCAGGAGGATGATTCATGTCTCTAACTCTTGAAGAAGGAAAAGCACTTATAGAAAAAATTATGATTGCTAAGGAACAGTGGAATATTGAGGAGCCAGTAAAGCCCACTCAAAAAATATATCATATTGAAGATATGGAAGTATATAAAAAAGTTACTCAAGAAAAAGGTAAACCTGTTGAACAAGTTATCAATGAGCAAGTGGATATATTTATTATTTATTAGCAGGAGGACGACCTTCAAGAAACAATGAATAAGTTTAAATTCCATCAAGACAACTTCAACAGAGACTTCCGGAGATGCATCCATCATAATGAAAAGGTTATAGCCTATCTTTCTCATGAAGTAGAAGGGTTGAGTCATGCGGTAAAAAAATCTTGACAAACATTCTCGTATGATAGAAACCCAATGCTCTCAGATTTCTGAAACTCAATCTTTGATTCTTACTCAATTAGATAAAGACAATCTTGTTTATGCTAATGAGACTAAAACTCGTAGTGGTAAAAGAACGCAGGACCCTAAAGGACTGGAGTGGTATGAGAAGGAACAAGAACAAATAAGAAGAGAGAGTCAGAGCCAAACTCAGGAGAACAAAGAACTTCTCTTTGGAGAAGAAGAACCAGAAGAACAGGTCCATCAAGATGCACAAGATAATGAAGCAGAGGGAGAAGCTAAAAAAGAGGCTGATCCCAATGCAGAAACAATAGACGGTGACAATAATGAAGAACAAGCAGCACCAGAAGCTGAAAGAATTGAAAGAACAAGAGTGGAAAAGAGTACCCGGCCACCTTATCCAACTAGAGGAGAAAGTAGCCAGGCATCGAGGAACAAAGAAAAAGGTAAGGAGAAGGAAAAAGATAAAGGTAAAAGTAAGAAGACACTTCCTTATCCTAATGCGGTAAGACCACCTTCAAATGATGCACTCTATTCCTCTTTCCTACAAGCTATAGCTGATCTTAAAGTTTCCATGCATGTAACTGATATACTGAAAATTCCTAGCTTTGCTAAGTTCATGCGGGATATCGTTAACAATAGGAAGAGTTTACGATAATGAAATATCCCTTTGAAGACAAAATACCAGAAAATCTAGGAGACACAGGTATACCTACCATATCTTATTCAATTGGTAATCTTGATATAAATAATGCTCTTCGTGATGTTGGAGCAGGAGTGAGTGTAATGCCTTTAGCTCTTTATCACAAGTTGAACTTGGCAGAATGTGTGCCTATGGGTATAACTTTGCAGATGGCAGACAAATCTACAAAGAAGCCCATCGGAGTGGCTGAGAATGTGCTACTAAGATTAGACGGGCATATTATACCTACTGACTTTGTTATCCTTGATATGCTTGAAGATGAAAAATTATCTATTATTCTCGGTAGGCCATTTTTGAATACCGCAGGTGCAGCATTGGATTGTTCAGAAGGAAAGGTCACCTTCGGGATTTACGATGAAGAGATGGTAAGATTCTTTCCAAAGAAATCAGGAGGAAAAGAAAAAATATATCTCACCACCTAAGCGAATATGTGCGGTAATTAGAGAAAATCTCAGGCCACCGGAGACCTGAAACACTACTGAGGTATGAGGTTGAGCTTGGCAACCTAAAAACCAGTGCTAAATGGGAGGCAACCCTTCATTTAATGAAAATTTTGCTTAGTTATTTGCTCTCATATAAAGAATCTGATGAAGAACTATCGAAAAAGTTTTTTTTACTTTGTCTCATAGGAGAAAAATCGAAGAAAGAAGATAGGAGGAGGAGACCCCAGAGAAAAGAAGGACAGAGAGAAAGACAGTGAAATATGCGAGCAGTTGCGATCATTTGAGCGCTCGCATGGAAAAAAGAAGGAAACGTCGAAGAAGACCAGAGTGATCGACGGTGTTCCATGCGATTGGAAGCGCCCGTATGCGCGATCATATGGAACCCTGGCCGAAATCACCCAAAGGGTTCAGCGCAAAAGACGCTGTTCCATGCGACGGCACGTGCTCGCATGGGCGATCGTATGAAGCCTCGACCAAAGTGAGCAATTGGAACAGAACGCGTCCGTATGACGACCAATATGGAGTTTTGCCTCAAACGTTATCCACCTCCAACAAGATCGAGGGCCTCTCATACGAGCGCTAGCGCTCGTATGGGCGGTCGTCCCAGGTATGCAAAACCTTGATCGACTGATTTGAACGCAAGACGACATCCCATACGAGCGGTCCCCGCTCATATGGGCGGTCGTATGGCGTCCAAATTCATATATTTCAGCCGCCGGCGCAAGGGGACCTTCTTCTTCTTCCCCCTTGCGCCCCAACTCTCATCTCTCTCTCTCTCAAACCCTAACAAAAATTCCCCAAAACCTCTGATTCTTCACGGATTTCATTTGTTTGATCCGTGCATCTTCATCCTCGGTAAGTTTCTCCTCCGATCCATGATTCATTTGCAAGTTTCCATGGTGATTTCATCCTTGTTCTTACTCTACATGAGATACAAATATTTTTGTTTTTCCGTTCGATTTGAACGTTAGGATTCAAAGTAATTGGTTAGGATCGATCTTAGGTAGTATTAGAACTCAATCCCCGCGTAAAACTTGCGTTTTTATGTTGTTATTTTTGTTGTGTGTAGAAAATGATGAAATCAGCCATTGCCGCGGGGAAGAAGGTTATGGGCTCGCACTCGAAGCGTTCCTGGAGCGAGGGGGAGAATCTCCACTCCTCCATGAACAAGGACTACGCGCGGGTTAGCAGCCGGAAGATGACGGCAACGGAATGGAAGTGTGACGTGTTCTAGGAGTCGCAAGGGCTTCACAATGACTTCGCATAGCTTGCGGACAACGTCGGGATGGGAGTTTTCAGTAACTTCCATTACTTTATGTATTGGGACATCACCATCGAGTTTCTCTCCACCTTCGACCACACTCTCGAGGATTCGAGGGTGCCGGCGAGTTGGTCCTTCACACTTGGAGGGGTGTCCCGTACGATGACGCTTGAGCAGTGGTGCACCGTCTTTGGGTTCAAGAACCGAGGGGTTCTCGACACCAGGGGCGTGCCCATCGCCGAGGCATTGGGGACATGGGACCTCATCTCTGTCAAGGATGAGCATGACCTCTCCGGCAAGAAGGTATCGAGCATACAAAACCCCACCATTCGCTATTTCATGACTTTCATTGGGAACACTCTCTTTGGGAGAGAGAACCTTGGGGGCATGTCGACCTACGACATGTGTGTGCTCCATGCTGAACTCCACCCCAACTCAGCCCCCAAGCCTAACTTGGGAGCTTTTCTTATGATCCACTTTGGTAGGCAGCACAAGCAGCCGAAGGGGAGTATTCTTGTGGGAGGCATAGTGACTCACCTCGCTGAGCACTTTGGCCTCAACTTAGAGGATGTTGAGCACGTTCCTGGGCCAACGGTACTTGATCATAGGGTGATGACCAACTATCATTTCCTTTGGCCCGTGTAGGGGGAGCATTGTTACAAGTGCCCCCTGCCTAACACTGAGACAACGGATGTGCGCTTGCCCTTGTCGCAAGCTTTTACTGTTTCTGCATGTGACATGTGGGTTTTCTCTATAGATGAACTCAATGAGTTTAGACATGCAGCTGGGTTCGGGAATGATATGCACCCCGAGCCAGCACCAGAGTGGGATGCCGCTGCTGAGGGGCACGGTCACGGTTGAGATGCAGGGGGTAATGCACCCCAGTATGCTCCCCAGGTTCACTGCGGGGCAGGTGGTGACTATGTGCCTAGGGTAGAGTTTCAGCAGCTGCAGCTGCAGGTTGGAGGGATCCGTACGGACCTCCACGAGACTAACAACAACATCCACCTGCTCAATGGGAACATGCAGTCCCTCTTTTCTTTCTGGCAGTCGCACCCTGGCACGGGAGGTCGGGCCTCTAGTGCCCCATCTCAGATGCAGTGGCCTCATACTGCTCCGAGGGGCAAAGATGACGAGGACATGGACTAGAGAGTATGCCAAGAGCCTAAGCTTGGGGAGCTCATCCCCTAGTTATCCATCCATGCATGCATATTTTATTTTTCTTCTTTTTCTTTTTATTTAGCATGTTTGTTTTTCGTTTGCATAATAAATTTTTAGAGCAAGCTTTGCTTTTGTTTTGTTGGAATTCTCTTCATTTGTGTTTTGTTTCTTCAAGCCGAGAGATTTGTTAACCACTAGCAAGTTGGAAATGAAGAAAATGAAGTGGAGAATTGACTGAGGGAGGAAGTGAGCCAGCGCGAGAAGGTGTGATATATGCATAATCCCGTGTCTCGCAATTTTATTTAAGAAAGAATTTTCATTTGACTGGTTGTACTTGATTTAGTCCCCCTCGTTAGTTGAATATCATTTAGTCATAACTCCCAACTTCAAATTTTTCTAGTGAAACCTTGTTGTGAAGCATGATTTTGCTCTAAAAAGAATTCTAAGAAAAACTTAGGGGCTCAGATTTTTGAAGAGAACGAGCATTCAAACACCTCAACTCCATAGTACTGAATTTGATTATCTTGATAACACCTATTGATAGAGTTATTTGGAGGAATGAATATTTGAAGTGATCGAGGTTATGCCAAAATTTATTCGCGATACCAAAATCATGGAGCTCCAGCTCATAGCTGGCTTCATGTCCCGTTGCTATATGTTGAGATAATTCGCGTAACTGCGACGCCGTCATAGACTTGGAGATTGAGTGGTAAATGATTGACCTTCTCCAAGGAAGTGTGTATGTGGTAAATAAGAGCATTGATTGCTGAGCTCGAAAGAGACGACCCTTCATGATCCATAGTGCACAAAATTAAGCCACGGCGGAAACCAATTGCATATAGTAAATTTTGGCATAACCCCGTCACCGAGAGTTGAAGTTTCGAAGAATAATGATTGAGAGAAGTGTTTGAAAGCCATGACTAGGAGGTACTTGTGGGTGTTAATGAAATGCTTGAATTCTTTTCTCTCTTCACTTCCAAACCCCCCTAATGAATTTGTTTTATGAATAGCCTAAGAAGAATGTCCATCCAAAGAAAGAAATGCTTTTACTCACCTAACACTTGGTTAACAATGATTTTGGTTTGAGAAATTATAACTAGTGATAGGAAACTACACGTGGTTAGGCAACGAGTTTAGGTGCATCTATTCGAATGCGAATACTTTCTTTAATGAAATTGCAGGATAATTGATGATGGATATGTCATATTCTCTCAAGTCGGTAAAACTTCTTTCTACTCAATCAAGCTCCATTTCATTCTCTTGATTTCTCATTTGCTCGAGGGCGAGCAAGTTTTAAGCTTGGAGGAGTTGATGGCTCGAGAATTTGTGATATTTCTCGAGTGATTCTCATTTGGTTTTCACCGGATCTTTGTTACTTCTCGGTTATTTCTAACACTAATCCTTCAAAAGAGAAGAAAATCCATTTTTCCATTGTTTGGTAGGAAATATCATATATGGATGGAAACCAAGAAGAATTACTGCAAATCAAGTCAAATGGAGCAACTTCCATGTGGAGAGCCAAGCCACCAGGTGCACCAGAGAAAAAGACGGCCTTCCATGCGACTGCAAGAGCTCGTATGAGGTGCCAACAGCTCCACCACGTCTATACAAGACAGTTTTGTGAAGGGACCGAGGGGAGAAGAGTACCCTAGCCACCGCCACCACATCTAGAACAGAAGAGGAGGAGATCCGAAGAACTCTCGGAGATCTTCTTAGTTTTGGTCCTTTCAAATCCATCATCTCATCCTTCTCTATTGTAAGAGGAATTCCAAGTTGTGAGAACAAGTTGTAAACTCTAATCACTCTCATGTGGACATCGAGATTATTTGAATTATTCATTTCATCTTATTGTGGATCTTCACGGTATTATCTATATGGATATCATGGGTTTAATCTCTGGTGTGATTGGTTTCTCTCTTATGTTGCGTGAGTAATCCCCCCCTAGGTGTGGGAGATGTAGGTGAGTGGTAAGATTCATCTGTGCCTGATCTATATGTCGTCATTTGTATTTGTAGTAGTATGATTTGTCTAGTAAGTTGTTATACTGTGGTGAACCCTATGCGTGTTTTCCAATTTAAGGGCCCAGGCAACACGATCTCAAGAGCTACACAGGTAACACATATTGTTTAGGGAATCCGTGACCTCTGACGTGACAGGTGGAGATATCTATGAGGACCGAAGACAATATGAGATAACGGTGATATATGAAACTTAATGCTTGGTTCCGGTCCAAGGACCTTAATTGTGGAGACGACCACTCTATGACAACTGCTAAGCGGTACCATAGAATGGAATGTAATCCCGCGAGGGGGAGTTCCATAACTTTAGGGTGATCCGCCTACAGAACACACATATCAAATACTATGAGTATAATACAAGGTAACTGGTATTACTGTCGCACTGGCACACTTGATACATTCTTACCGTGAACTGAATTCTCTCCGCGCCTAATCTCTTCATTACAGGAAACGCAACTCAACCTTCACTTTTATTTATGTTATTTACTTCTAAGAGTTTTTACCGTCGTTACTATAAACCTTTTATCCTTGTCACTCTGGTTTATTCGTCCTTCAGGACAATAATAATATTTGCAGAAGCTCAAGCAGTTACTTCACACGAGAATTGTGACACCTTGTGTGTGACAGAAGCGCCATTATCAATACTCTCCTCTGCTCTTCGTTGGGACGATAACTAATTGGGATACTTCCACAAAAGTGCTACATAACCCTGTTTGGCTTGCAGGCATCACCGTGCCACGAGCTGTCGTCGGTGCTGCAATGCAGCACACAGGGGATTGCCGAAAGCGGGCGCCGCTTGCCGCCGGTGTTGCAACATAGCACACAGGAGGAGGCTGGGCTACGTTGGAGTTTTTGTCGCGCCACCTGGGCTTCAATGGAGCGCCGCCGGAGTCATTGAAGTTGAGAGGGGGTTACAATGGCTCCGCTGGGGCTGCAATGGAGCGCCACCAGAGCTGCAATGAAGCTTTGCCGGACACCGTTTGTGCTACGTTAGAGCTCTGCCAGGGTTGCAACGGAGCTTCGCCAAGCCATCAGAGCATCATCGACACTGCAATGGAGCCTAGCCGTGCGGCTGAAGCATCGCCGATGGAAGAATGGAAGCATCACCAATGCTTCAAGGGGGTGGTCGCAGAAACGGCGTGCTGCAACTTGGTCTGCAACCCGAGAGCTTGCCAGCGCTGCTGCGGTGGTTGATGCGTGGCAAGCTCGTTGACCATTTTTTTGTGATGTGATTGGAAAAATGGCTGTTGTACCTGAGAGGTGCAGCTAGTGCTCCAAGCCGGCTAGCCACTGCTCTCACCGGGGTTACTCGGGGTTACACACGGAAGTCACTCAACTTTGAACTCGTACAATCCCTTTGAGACTGGACGGTCGCCCACAAAACATTCAGCCAACCAAGCAAATCCGAAGCACCGCCCAGATGATTCATTAATTAAGTAGTAGTTAAGTAGTCAACCACATGGTTGTATGGTGGTATAATAATTGATGTTTCCCAATCCACGTCATAGCAGCTAAGCAACTACTCCATGGTTACAAGGTCAGGGTAAATTTGGACCTAAGTTATCAACTACTGGGTTGTACAGAATTTAGCAGCCTAAACTCACACACCTAACATGGCAAAACTGCAATGCAGGAAAATACTAGTTGGCATGATCAAAGCGGTACTTGCCTTGGTTGTTGTTGTTGTCAAAGGTGCACTCCTCACAGTCACAGGGGTTGCACTCCTCGTAATCTAACGTTGAAAGAAAAATAACACATAGCAATCATAAGCACACAATACATGCAAAGGGAAAACTTGCATGAATGCAATTGCAAATCACTCGAACACATAGTGTTGGATTATTTGATATGTCTTGGTTTATTTGACTTGGTTGTTTTGTCACTAGGGTTTAGTTTGATTATTACAAGCAAGTCTTACTATGCTAAGCTAACATGTGGGTTCAACAGTTGAATGTCAAAGATTAAACTAGCTAGGTTAAGGTATTTGAATTTGAATTACCCAAGTTTGGGTATTTAAATTTGAATTTGGCTTGCATTATTAAATTTCATTTGATTCAATTATCTCTATTCAAAGTGGACCTAAGCTTTCCAAAGTTTAATTTAAACTATGCTTGGATTCATTTCACATACATTTGAATTACCCTAAAGTCAATTTAATATTCAGAATTAATTACTAAAGTTTATTTTACCATTTCTGAATCATTTATGACCTAATTATTTTTAATTAACAACCTTAGTTCATATGTGAACCTAATTAGGTCAAAACCATATTTGAATTCTAGTTCAAGTGGATTATATTTGAAAAGTTTATTAAAATTATTCAAATTTGGACTTAAGTGTTCTGGATAGAATCTACTTATTATTAGTTTTTTGCAAAAAGAATTAATTGATT
Source organism: Elymus sibiricus (assembly GCA_039707655.1). Taxonomy (NCBI): domain Eukaryota; kingdom Viridiplantae; phylum Streptophyta; class Magnoliopsida; order Poales; family Poaceae; genus Elymus; species Elymus sibiricus. The sequence continues at coordinate 288,421,152 of CM077676.1, forward strand.
TGGAATTGTATTTCTCAAGTTATGCCCTAATTGAGTTTGAATTCATTATGTTTAAATTCAAATTTTAGATTACTAAATCATGAAATATTTCTGGAGAGGGTGAAAGTAGGTTTCTTGTGGATCATTTTGCAAAAAGATTCACTCAATTCAGGTTTATAGTTTAAAAGATATGATCAATTTGATATTTAAATATTCTGTTTGAATTTCAAATTTCAAAGTCTCAAATTTGATTTTACTAAAATTATTCTGAAACTACATTTCATAAGGGTTCATTTGCAAAAAGAATCATTCAATTTGGCCCTCTGGTTAATTAGTTATAATGAATTCAAGTTCCAAGGGCTTTTCTGCAAATGTGCATTTTCTTTTTAATTTAACAATTTGTTCTGGATAATGTTTCGGACGTGGGTGACACGTGGCGCATTCCTATTGGCTAGGGGTGTCCGCCGCTAGCGCTAAACGGTGAACGGCCGAGACTTGAAAGAAAACGCTTCGGCATTTAAGTGATCTAATCTGGAGCGTCTACGCGTGATCGGACGGCGGCGCGGGCGGCTCGGGTTCGGCGTGGACGGGATCTCCGGTGGTCGCCGGAGCTCGGGGAGGGCACGTCGAGGTCCGGCTCATCGCGGCAGTCCCGATGGTGGTCATGGCGGCGCTCGGGGGTGACAGAGACGACGCGAAGAGGTCGCCGGAGACGGCACGGCGTCGGGTGGTTCGGGTGCTCGTCCGGGCATTCGATCTGGCGCGTCCCTGGGAAAACAGAGGGGTGAGGGAGAGAGAGAAGACCACGGCAAACTCGTCGGGAACCAAATGAGCGGCGGGGGCTCACCGGAGCGGACGGAATGGCTCGCCGGAGACGGCTCGGGTGGCGGCGGCGCGAGCTCTGGCTCGGGCAGCCTGGCGGCGGTGGTGCTCGGGCGAGTGTGGGGATGGGATGAGGGGGTCCGGGGTGTTTTATAGGCGGTGTCAGGAGGGCTCGGGGGCGGCCGGAGCGACGTGGGGGAGTGGGGGTCGTGCGCCGGCGGTTGCGGACGAGTGGGGGAAGGTGGGTTGCGAGAGAGAGGTGGGGGATGACAGACGGGCCCAGCTGGTCAGTGGGAGAGGGAGAGAAAGAGAGCGGGCGGGCGGGCGCGCTGACCTGACTCGGCTGGCTTGCTGGGCCTCGGCCTGGCTGGCTGGCTCGGCTGGGCTGGTTTTTTTAATTTCTTTTTCTGTTTTTCTGCACTACTTTCTATTTTGAATTTTAAAATTTTAATTTGAATTTTCTCCAAAGAGAAAATGTTTTCTAAAATACCTTGGGATTATTTCTAACTTTCAGAACATTTCTCCAAGGGTTTTTGACAAACTAAATATTTGTCAAATAACTAATGGGCCCATTTGCAAGGTTATTTCTTTTAATTTCTATTTTCAATTTCCAGAGTTTTACTTATAATTTAATTGCCCAATTTAAACTATTTTCAAACTCTGGTTCACTCAAACAAAAATAGGGCATATATATAATATCATAGAAAATTTCTTTCCTGCCCTAATGGAGTTTTTGAAAATGATTTTGAGGGTGAGGCCTTCATGGCTTTCATTTGAATTCAAATGATGGTTTGAATTCAACTGTTGGCTTTGTTGGTCTCAAAAACAAAATATGCAAGGAAATCATGGATGCACATGCTTCTATTTTCACAATCAAAATTTAGGAGAATTTAGGTTGTCACAGACGCTGGGTATGCTACTTTGATGGCGGGAGACGCTGCGGGGTGACATGTGCGTGTGGGATGGAAGTGGTGTTGTGTGTTCTGCCAACAGTGAATCAAGCGACCCGAATCATACTGTATTCACGCAAATCAACGGTTGCCCAGGTTGTTGATCTTTTTCTAAGATCAGTCGGCAGAAGGGTAGCTGTCGCCTTTTCAAAATCAAAACTATCGATTTTTTTTCAAATAACGACCCTTTTCTTAAATTCAAGTTTTTTTTAAACAAGCAAATAAATTAAAATTCGTAAAAATATATTCTGAAGTCAATAACAATTTTAATATTTTTGAATAATTTTGAACTCACGATTTTTAAAATTCATGAACATACATTGATATTGTGAACATTTTTCAAAACATTTAAAAATCAAGAACAATTTTAATATTTGAAAGTCATCAATTTTTTTTTAGAAATATCTACTTATTAAGAATTGGTGAACTATTTTCGGAATCATGAACATTTTTTAAATCGCAAATATTTTTCAAATTCGTGTTTTTTTATTTTTATATTGGAAATATTTTTTGAAATTCGTGAAGGTTTTTGAATGAGTGAATCGTTTTTTAATCTGTGAATATTTTTGCAATCACGGAAACTTGTCTAATTTTGGGATCAATTTGTTAAATTCGTGATATTTATTGAATCGATGGATATTTTATGAAAGTCATGAATTTTTTTAATTAATGAATATTTTGCAAATTCGAAACATTTTTAAATTAGTGAACATTTTTGAATTGGGCGCCCCGCTACGAAACATTTTTAAAAGAATGAAAAAATGGAAGGTAAAAAACTGGGCGCCCCGCTACGAAATTGGCCTGTACACAGCGCGCGGGGTGCGCGTTTGCTGCGCCCGCGCCTCCTCCCACGCGCGAAATAGGGGCCTCTCCTGTGGAAAATCTTATGTGTCGCATTTTCGGACAGAATTTCGCTGTTTCGCACAGGATCGATGGCACGTAGCGAGTAAATGCCCGGCCCATTTAGCGGTAGGAAAATATTTTCTGGTTCCGGTTTGGGAACCTACTAGAACGCTCCTAGTCGGGTTTTTGCCGGTTTTGAGAACCTTCAAGAAGGTTTCTGAACCAGTTTTTTATTTTCATTCTATTTTATTTTCAACTTTCTTTCCTTTTCTTTTTAAGTTTATTTTTCTTTTTTAAGAAATATTTAGAATTTCCAATATTTGTTACAAATTTTAAATAATCGAGTTTGCAAAAAATAAATTCAGAAATATCAAAACATGGCTCTTTTTAAAAAACATATATTCACTTTTCCAAATATTGTTCATTAATTCAGAAAACCATTATTGTCTTTCAAAAATTAGTCACAATTTCAAAAAATGTTCCCATTTTCAAATTTTATTCACAAATAAAAAAATGTGCCCATTTTAGAACATGTGCACAATTTTAAAAACATGGTAGAAAATTTGAAAAATAATCAAGTATTGAAGACAATGTTCATAATTTCAAAACATGTTTGCGTTTTACAAGATGGTCAAAACTTTTGAAAAAAAATGTCTCTGTTAAAAAAATGCTCGCTTTTTTCAATAGATGTTAGCAAATTTTTGAAAAGTTTTCATGTTTAAAAAAAAATCTCCGCTACATAAATCGGTGCAAAAATGTTCGCGTTTTTTCCTACCCCCGAATGAAAACAAAAACACTAAAAAACCGGACCACCCTAGTTCTAACCGATATGGTTGTCCGCTCATTTTTTGGCAACAGCAATTGTCTGCTCGTTAAATGTATCACTAGACGGTTCGGCCCAGTAGGGCACCGCCCATGCCATCGCATGCGTTTTGATTTAGGATCCGTCGTATAGGGAGTTTCCTATCTTGCGCCCGGGCGCTAGATAATTGTTCTCACCAAATGGACTAGCCCACTGCTTCTCTCTCTCTCTCTCTCTCTCTAATAAAACCCTGAATTAAATAAATATTTGTTGTCTTGTAAAATGTTTTGTGGGCTCAAACAAATTCCAAAAATTATGATTTTTGTGTGCAGCCTCACAAGAGTAATTCCAGGCCACACAATAATCCTCGAAATACTTGTCACACATTTTTTTGTTTGTAGAATATAAACCCAATTGAATTAATGAATGAGGTTTAATAAAATATCCAAAATAATTAATGCAATATGATGAAGCAAAAATAAAATAACTTCTAATTTTTGGGAAACCCCGAGTTGTTACAAGGTGCATAGGCAACACACCTCTTGTCAATGACAATGCCAACCTTCTCGTTGAACATGAAGTCCATCAGCCAATGTGAGTGGCAGTGTAGTACTTGAGGTTCACAAGGTAACCTCTCACCTCATGAGTATCACCCACCTTGGTAGCAATGGAATGATAGTGGATATTATGCATCTGTTGAAAATATGGCTTCATGCCAGTGACATTTCCAATGTGGCAGCCTACTTCACACAAATGCATGAGATGATTTCTGCTCATGGTCTCTCTATAGTTGCTTTAAATTTCAAGAGGATTGTGGGCATACTGAAACTTGCACTAGTAGGGAAACTCCTTATAGGATTTTACTACTAGGAGCGTTCAAGGAAAACAGGACGCAACCGCTAAATTCACAAACTACCAGCAGCGTCCAAGAAAAAACAGAACGTTGCAGACGTGAAGACATTAGCGGCGTTCGCGCAAAAGGGACGCTGCAAGGTTGGTACATGAAACTAGCCGTTGTGGCACAAATAACTAGAAGCGTGCGCGAGCTCTGGACTCCACCAGTGTCACCTTTGGTAGCAGCGTGTGCTATTTACGGAACACTGCTACTTGGATGTCTGACAGACTGAGCACTAATAGACATGTGGGTCTTACATGCTAGCGGCGTTTACTTGGTTTGGACGCTGCTAATATGTACAAACTAGCAGCGTTCGCTTGCCCTGCACGCTGCTAACATTTTCGTCCAATAACTGACCACCCCTTCTTCTGTCCTTTCACTCTCTCTTCTTCCTCCATCCCCCCTTCATTCTGATATTCACCATTTCTCTCTCTTTATTCTTTCTCCCCAAAATCTACATACATCACTAGTTCACTACTACATCTATCCCACCCCCACATTTTCATTAATAGATATATTTCCCCTTGTACTTTTATTCTCTCAACACCGGGTGCCCACCATTAGCTCTCCATTGTTTTCGGATGTGTCGGGCGTATCATCGCGTCCCAACAACACACCGTTTGTCGGATCTGGCGGCATTTTGTACACCACCGCCAGCGAAGCCTACCTTCATTCGGGCAGCCAACTTGTGCTCTTTTGCGGCTGCAAATGCCCTGTTGTGATGAAAGCCACGTACTCAAAAATAAATCCAACTCAAGAATTCCTCATGTGTGCACGCAAGGGTACTGATGTATGTACAACAAAACATCTTTTTCTCTTAATTAATTAATTAATTAGATATTTGGCTTGTAACTCTAGTTTTCATGGCATTAATTAATAAAAGTAAAGCTTTAAGTAATAAAAGATAGGCTCTTCGCAGGGGGAAGCAGGGATTTGCTTATGTGCCAGAGCTCATTGCTTAAAACATAGATAGTTTCATTTGAGAGGTGTACTTTCCTGTCAACGGTTTAACGACAAAGTTTCCAATATCTTCCATGCTAAACACATTAATTGCGGTTCACATGCAAAAGTTTTATTCCCCCTCCACCATAGTAACACAAACCATGGCTAACCGAATCCACGGGTGCCTGCCAACTTTCAACTTTTAAGGGGGAGCATTTTTTTTATAAATAATTCAGGACTGGGCATCCTTGTTACCAGCCTCCCTCAAATTTGACGAGTGAATAAACTCTGATCGCGAGTAAAACACACTTAGCATGTGTAGGATCGTAAGTAGGTCTAGAGGGAGGATGATTAGACCACTTGACCAAATAAAAACCTAGCCTTTTCCCAATTTTAGTTCGTGGCAAGTTTTAGCGATTTGCACAAGTCAAGCAACACCCTACACATGCAAGTCTAGATAGTAGGTGGTGGAAAGTGAAGACTTTGCATATGAACGTAAAGGAGGCGATCGGAGATATCAAACGTAATGAAGACACGGATATTTTTGGCGTGGTTCCGATAGGTGGTGCTATCGTACATCCACGTTGATGGAGACTTCAACCCATGGAGGGTAATGGCTGTGCGAGTCCACGGAGGGCTCCACCCATGAAGGGTCCACAAAGAAGAAACCTTGTCTATGCCATCATGGCTTACGCCCATGAAGAACTAGCCTCACTCGGGTAGATCTTCGCGAAGTAGGCAATCTCCTTGCCCTTACAAACTCTTGGTTCAACTCCACATGATTTGGAGGCTCCCAAGTGACACCTAACCAATCTAGCAGACACCACTCTCCAAAAGGTAATAGATGTTGTTGTTGATGATGAAATCCTTGCTCTTGTGCTTTAAAAGATAGTCTCCTCAACACTCAATCACTCTCTCTCGGATTTGGCATGGTGGTGGGAGTAGGATTGGAGTGGAAAGCAACTTGAGGGCGCTAGAAATCAAGGATCAAATGGTTGGAGTGGAATGCCTTGATCTCAACACAAGTGTAGGTGTCTCTCTCGGAAAATGGATATGTGGTTTCGTCCTGGTTGCTCTCTCTGGGAGTAGGTGGTGGGTGGGGGTATATATAGCCATCACCAAAGATCTAGCCGTTACACACCTTTATGCACAACTCGGTGGAACCGGGTCAAAAATTCGGAGGGACCGATTAGTGTAAAAGGTTTGAACTTCAGACGCTTCGGTGTGACCGGATGAATCCACTCGGTGGGACCGATATGTGATGACCTAAGCACTTTCATCGATTCAATAATTCCGATCGGTTTCACTCGAAGATTCCGAAATGAAGTTGATGGACTACAAAAAGTTTGCTAGTGCACTTCGGTGGGACCGAATGCCATCTCGGTGAGACTGAGTTTCTAGGGTTTAGGCAGTGGCTCTGTCTGGTGTATCTCGGTGAGTCCGGATGAGAGTGTTTCGGTGGGACCAAGAATGACTTTAGGGTTTTGGACAGATTGGAATGTGAGGGTGTGGCTGAGGGTTTGGAGCAATATCTTCAAGCACTTGAGCAAATGACTCATGATCAAAACCTCATCCCCTTTTAATAGTATTCGCTTTCCTATGGACTCAATGTGATCTTGGATCACTTAACCAAAAATGTAGAGTCTTGGAGCTTTTGCCATTGTATGTTCTTTGCATTTTGAGGGGTCCACATTCACATGTCCTTGCCATACCTACATTGAACTTTCCTGAAATAATCTTTGAATAGGAATTAGTTCAATGAAGTATATGTTGTTATTAATTACCAAAATGACCCGGGGATTAGTTGCACTTTCAGCATCGAAAATATTGACTACCCCATCGCTCCATGAGCGGTACGGGCACACAAAACAGATGTTCATTTGAAGATTTAAAAATGGCACATGCAAATTTACTTGGAACGACAGGGTAATACCGTATATAGGTAGATATGGTGGACTCTCATGACAAGAAATTGGGTTTAAGGGTATTTGGATGCACAAGTAGTATCTCTACTTAGTGCAGAAATTATTTTGGCTAGCAAAATATTATAAATAAGCACCACATGTTGGAGGATCCATGACAATATAACTTCTGTGCCAAACTCATTACGTTGTCTTCCTTGTCCAACATCAACTATTTGATCAAGCTTGAAAATAATTAATTGGGGTTCACAATCATAAAAGATGTCCAAGATATTATATTTATATGTGAAATCTCTCTTCCCTTATTATTGTCTGAATGACCGATGTTATGTTTGTTAAATTCCAATAGATTTTATTTCCTATACTCTCATGTGAAGTCACTACTTCCCATGAGACAAGCGTATGAAGCACATATAATTTCAAATTTATATGATATTCGATTCATTCAAGAATTTACCCTTAGGATATAAGTGAAGCACAAGAGTAAATGGCAAACTACTCCAAAACATATAAGTGAACAACAAAGAGTAGTTAAGTAAATAGGTAGCTATGTGTAAGCTCTCTCCAATTTAAAATTTTCAGATCTAAAGAATGTATCAAACAACAAACAAAACAAATATACGCTCGAAGCAAAACTCATATCACGTGACGAATAAAAATATAGTTCCAAGTGAGGTATACCGATAGTTTTGAAGACGAAAGAGGGGATGCCTCGAAAGGCATCCCCAAGCTTAGACACTTGAGTCTTCCTTGAATATTACCTTTGGGTACCTTGGGCATCCCCAATCTTAGGGTCTTGCCACTCCTTATTCTCCTTCTATCGTAATCTCACCCAAAGCTTGAAAACTTGAATCACACAAAACTTAACGGAACTCATGAGATGGGTTAACGTAATAAAATAATCAATCACTTGGGTACTGTCAAGACAAGATTCATAATTGTTCTCACATAATTCCTACTGCATTCTATTATTTCCACAATTTAGATCACTTAATATAAGATATGGAAACTCCAAACAAGCAAACTAAGAAAACTAGTCAGAATCTGTCAAAAACAGAACAACACGTGAAGATCTAATTCTTGATAATACTTTTGTAACTCCGAAAAATCTGAAAAATTAGGAAAGCGTAAAATATTTGCATAGACATACTATGTAAAAAATTCAGAATTTTATCACATTCCAGTACATAATTTAAATTCATGCACTAGACGCTAAACTTTCTGTTTTTGCACATAACCAAATAACAAACATCCACATCAACCTAAAGGCTTTACTTGGCACTTTATTGAAATAAAAGATACAGAACGCGATTACTACAGTAGCTTAATCATGTAGACACACAAAACAGTAAGGATAAATATTGGGTTGCCTCCCAACAAGCGCTTTTCTTTAAAGCCTTTTAGCTAGGCATTGATAATTTTAATGATGCTCACATGAAAGTAAGAATTGAAACATAAAGAGAGCATCATTAATCATATAGCAAACACATAGCCTAACCCACTTCCTATGCAAGGAATTTTACAAGCAAACAATTTATTTAAGCAAGAACCAACTAGTATAAGAAGGCAAAACAAGTATAACTTCAAAAATTTCATCATAAGAAGTATGAAAATTATCTCCACAATCATAGTCACAAGTAGTAGGCATAACAAAGTCATCCTCAGTAGTTCCTACGGACATTGTGCCATAAGAATGAAAAACAATATCTTCATCAAGTGCATCATCTTCCACAATTCGTGATCTAATCACATAGGACATATCCTTAGGAGCAACATTATTTGGGGGATATACCTTTTTACCTTTGCTTCTCCTTATTTTCTTTCTCTTCTTCTTCACCACATTAAGTGTGGGTTTAATTAATTTCTCTGAGCTTCTTATTGAAGAGATTGGTTGTAAAGAAAGTTCCTCCTCATCACCTATTCAACATGAGAAACAATAGGAGGGAATTGGGAAATCTATTCCCTTTCATTAGTAGTAACACCATTCCTTTTATATTCCATTGGTTTTCCCGTCTTTCTATAATGGCTATATATACATTCTCATTGCAATTTACCACTCGAAACATAATGATTTCTCTTAGATCAATTTCAATTATTTCCATGAGAATGAATACTTCAAACCAATTATTTTCATGTGTCACTTCTTCACACCCCAAAAATAGACTAAGTTCATTATAATGTTCAAGGGTGATCATGTCATCACAATATTTGGACACGATTCGATCATAAAAATGCATGCATTGAAAATTAAGATGACCAACTTCATTGCAAAGTCCACAAGTAATGGGATGAAGAGAACATAATTCTTTAGCATAATCATCTAATATCTTAATAAACCATTGGGTTCTGTCATTGTCGGTGTCTAAGAACCAGACATTGGGTTGTCGGCTACAACCCTTTATGAGTTCGGCCAGGGGCTGAACGCGTCTAGCTTCCTATGTCATCGATCGCCGGAGGAAGACGAACAGGAAGTAGAAAACGCAAGAACTACCTAGGTTAGGGCCACCGTCGTGGTGTAATACCCTACTCCTGCTCTGGTATGATATTGTTCTGGGAATAGGTTACAATGTGTGTGTTCAATTGTCCATCTACCAGTTGCCCCTCTAAGGTTGCGGCCCTCCTCTATTTGTACTACAACGAGGGCCCTCCTTCCCTCTCGGAGGTGCTCATTGTCCTGAGATAAACAAAGAGAAGACTAGGACGACCAGTACAAGCGTGACATGGTTGCTTGTGGCATGCCTGTCCGTGTCGGGATGGTGGCTATCGGGGAAGCGTATTGTTCCGTGGATAACCAGCTATATCATCGCTCGTACAGAGTGGGCAGCTTCGAGACACTGTTCCTGTAGCAGCGTGCGGAGCAGGTGAATCTTCAGGTGCCACTATTGATGACCTTGCCTTACCGAAGCCCATACACCGGGGATGATTCCTGACACGTCCTCTCATGATTGCTGATGCGGGCACCAGTCGAGAGGGAATGGGTAGCATTTAACGCTTCTGACGACGAGATTCTCGTCTCCCGCGAGGAGGCATGCTGTGTTGCAGAAGGCCATCTCGGGGCTCCGGGAGGTGCTTCTCGGGGCCGAGAGGCCCAAAAAGTGTCTGGTGCTTTTCCCAAGCGGTACGTTCTCTGCACCCTCGGAAGTCAAACCTCCGGTTGTGTTGTTTTGTGTATGGTCTTGTCTTGGGGGCCATGGTCAAGCCCCAGGTCCGTAGGCCCGTGGTACCCTGGTTCCTGTTCGGCCGACAGTCATATTTATGCTTCTTACAAAATTTATCATCCCTAATTGTCACGTCTACACAATGTCTATGCTCTCCACAAAAATTGACATGCTTATAAGAAACCTTTTTTTTAGAAATTTTATCTTGACTAGTGCAATCATCATTAGCATTATGGATATTCAAAAAAAGCATACTAACAATATTGCAATCATGCTTATCATTCAAGGAACTCACATTAAACATTTTATTGGCTTCTTCTTCTAACAATTTAGCACAATTTTTAGATTCTTCGTTTTCAAGAAAGACATCATAAAGATGAAGCATTTGATGCAACTTCACTTCCATTTTTTTGTAGTTTTCTTTTGTAAACCAAACTAGTGATAAACAAGAAACTAAAAGATTCAATTGCAAGATCTAAAGAAGATACCTTAAAGCACTCACCTCCCCCGCAACAACGCCAGAAATAGCTTGATGTCTACTATGGAACTTTATTCTTGTTGACTCTGTTGGGCATCCAAGTGCAGAATTTTGTAGGACAACAGCAAATTTCCCTCAAGTGGATAACCTAAGGTTTATCAATCTGTGGGAGGTGTAGGATGAAGATGGTCTCTCTCAAACAACCCTGCAATCAAATACAAGAAATCTTTTGTGTCCCCAACACATCCAATACAATGGTAAATTGTATAGGTGCACTAGTTCGGCGAAGAGACGGTGATATAAGTGTAGTATGGATAGTGGATATAGGTTTTTGTAATCTGAAATAATAAAAACAGCAAGGTAGCAAGTGATAAAAGTGAGCACAAACGGTATTGCAATGCTTGGAAACAAGGCCTAGGGTTCATACTTTCACTTGTGCAATCTCTCAACGTTACTAACATAATTGAATCATATGAAAATCCCTCAAAGTGCGGTGAAGAATCGTTCCAAAGTCTCTATTCCTATCAAAGAAAGTAGGATGTCGTGTAGGTAGTAAACCACCTCAAAGTTGTGTTTCCACTCAATCTATTGAACCACCCCAAAGTGTCACGAATAGGTCTAGAGATCGTACTCCGACAACACCATATGATACGCATCAATCAACTCTAATGTCACCTAGATACCCCAATGTCACCATGAGTCTCCGCGAGTGAGACATGCATCAACTGATCTCAAATCCAAAGTATTCAATCCAATAACAAAGAAACCTCAAAGAGCAAGATTCAATTCAGCACAAAAGAGATAGAGGGGAAGAACACCATATGATCCAACTACATTAACAAGTGTTGTTTGTGATCACGTTTTCCGAATCTTGAGATATCGTTAAGTGTAAGATAGTCTCAAAACAACATTGAGAGTATGACGTTAGAAGAATGATCATTTTGAATCGTCCCAAACTTGTTTGTTATACTTTGAGATAATATCATCTGAAGTCAATTGTTATAACACGGAGTGTTAACATGTGATTTAGTTCCTAAGACCATGAGAGTAACGTAGTCACTTTTTACCGTATGATGAACTTTAGGGTTGCTCAAACATCATCTGTAACACGTTGATCGTAATGATAACTTATAGGTTCATCGGAAAGTTTGACAAGGGACTAGATAGATCGAGAGTGGAATTTGCTCCTCTGACGGTGGAGAGATATTCTTAGGGCCATCTCGGTGTGACGACATCCATCATCGTCTGGCCAGACACAGGTGACTATGTCATGGGGATGCCGGAACATGTCAATAAGAAAGAAGAACAAAATCGGTAATGAGGAGACCGGTATAGTGAGCATGTGTATGACTCAAGATGATACCGGTTTATCCCACCTCGGGTTTTGTAAAGTATTGCAAAGCAAAGGGAATAGCAGATGATAACCAAAGGCACACTCGAATGTCATTCATGTACTCATAGGGATCGATATGGATGTCCACGGTTCCGCTATCAGTCATTGAACAAAAGGGGTTTTTGTTCATGTCTATGTTTTACCGAACCTACAGGGTCACAAGCTTAAGGTAATCACGATCTGCTGAGTATTAGTAGGATGAGAGTAACGTGGAAATATTTATGAAATTGTTTCATTAATATTTGAAATAGTTTCGAGAGGAACCGAAAGTGTTTTGGGGTCACCGGAAGGGTTTCAGAGTTTATCGTGCAATATTGGGTATTTCCGATAAATAATGTATAGGTGGAAAATGTTTTCGGAGATGTTAAATTAATAATAAAAATCTCTAATAATAATTAGGATGCTTTTCTATTTAATTAAATATCAATGGGCCTTAAAAGGCCAAGTGGTGGAAGAAGAATTGGGCCACAAGGGCCCAATAGGGGAGGCACCCCTTCTCCTCATGGAAAGGAGGGAGGCCGAATTGGAGGGGGTTTCCCCCTCCTTGGCCCCCCTTGTGGCACCCCTCCTCTCCCTCCAACCTATATATACTAGAGGCTTTGGCACTTTTTCTACACACAAGTTTTGGAGCCTTCTCTAGTTCTGTAGTTCTAGTTTTAGTTCTAGTTGGTCCTAGTTGATCAATTAGAGCTAGACCTAGATCCTCTATTCCTCATAATTAGAAGCCCTGTGTGGTTCTAATCTCCTCCCTCTAATTCTCCGATGACGATTAGCTCTGGACAGCGAAGCGCTGCCGGATCGTGAAGACCGTACGCTTACAACTCGTAGAGAGGCCGTGCTTTCGGTCTTCCGTTCGAGGGATCATTCATCGACAGTTCGAGGGACTCCAAATATGATCTACACCGACTCATCTTCTTCCGCTGCAACTCGGAATCGGTAACGATCCGATCCAAACCGTTTATGGCATCTTCATAGTGTTCCTGGTTGATCGTAGGGTGATTTTTTTTTTCTACTACATTTACCAACACGCATACCCTTGTGGGGCCAACGAACAGCCCGAAAAGGGCCTCATGCATGAGCCGGTGCTGTGACCGCAACGCAGCCCCAGTTAGTATGACCGCACCAGCTCGGCAAGGGCCGAAGACGAGGACACATGGGTCCGGCAATGTTGTTACACCCGGGGCACGGCGCGCTAGAGCCAACATGGGCGCACCCGACGACGCCCAATGACGGTGTCCCCGTTCGCGGTCGGGTGGTCCACCCGTCATGGACCGCCTAGCTGGGTCACTGGGTGCGAGCTGTCTGGGCAGATCAGATGGCTTGCATTACCCCCGAGTAACCCTTGCGACAAACCACCGCGGGATGGAGAGCCAGGAGGCTCTCTCCGCTCGCGAGGCACCCAGGAAGGCGAGTCCGCCGCATGACGGTCTCGGTCCACCCATCATGGACACTCGTCGACTGTAGTGATCCTATGCCCACGGTCCATGCATCATGGACACACGCTGACTGTAGCGATCGCGCTCCCTTGGTCCACCCATCATGGACTTTCCAGCCGAGTCGCCCGGGTCTGAGCCATCTGGGTAGATCGGACGGCTCGGAGATGTTCTGAGAGGCTCTCGCCACAAGTCACCCGACAATGGACAGCCATGAGCCTCTCTTCGCCCTCGAGCAGCCTAGGAATGCGAGTACTCCCGCATCCTTTATATGAGTAATGTCTGAGTTTTGTTGCGGCCTGGACGGGTAGCGTCTACATTGTGTTGATGGTTGGTTCGCTTGATCGCGCTCCCTTGGTCCACCCATCATAGGACCCGTGCTCACTGATAGTGCTCTTCCTTGATCCGTGGATCATCTAGTCGGTTCGCTTGAAAGGCCCTGGGTCTTTAAAGCCTGGTTGTGTTGATGGTAGTTAGCCTCGTTGCTCGCGTAGGCACACGGCTACATCTCTTCTACTGCATACAACCATTAGCACAAGATATGGCCAATGAATAAATGGTAAGGCATGGACACGTCTGGTTGGTTCGCTAAGTGTGCATGACAGATATAGGGAGACATGCCTACTAGATTAGATAGACAGATGATGATGGCCTTTGGACGGTGCAGTCTCGCCCAGATGGCATGTTTTGACCTGTGTGCCCGGCCTTTGGACGTTGCGCCTGGTCGTATGGCGTGTTTTGGAATCTCTTCCCTACCATAGGACCCTGCGGCTGCAGAGGTGGCCGGATTTTGTTAAAATAGACACTGACAAGCATCCCTATCATTGTTTTAGATTCACCAAAAGTAACAACATATAGTTAGGTTTATGATAGGTGTCGTTTATATGCAAAATCTACCATGGTCGAGGATGAGCATGGAAGCTAGGTGGGATGCTGATACTTCCATTGTGTGTCTATAGTTTTTGAATGTTTCATTTTACCATCTATGATTATAAGAAATTTTAGAAAAATCAAAATTTAAAAAGTTTTGAGGAATTAGCATATCAATTCGACAAAGTCGGGTTTTAAGCATGAATTTGTGCGAACGAATACTCTTTTCCTATGATCTTTTGAATTGTTGTTTTGGATGTTCTGTTCGCCCTTTGCACAGTTCCTACCTGTCACATCCTTTCTATCATGAAAGACAATATACTTTCGGTGATAATCCATAAATGAGACAGAAAATCCTGTTTAACTAGAGAAAATGGTTAGTAGTTAATATTCTAACTCCATAGTCATATATAGATCTAGTGCAAAATTTGTCTGCCAATTACGACAGTGTATGTATGGTACTTGCTTCGAGAGCTTTTCCTCGGGCATTAGAGCCGCTGACTGATGACCCACAAGTATAGGGAATCGCAACAGTCTTCGAGGGTAGTATTTTACCCAAATTTATTGATTTGACACAAGGGGAGCCAAAGAATATTTATAAGCCTTAGCAGTTGAGTTGTCAATTCAACCACACCTGAGAAGCAAATTCTCTGCTGCAAAATATTAGTGGCACAGTAGTATGATAGTTTTGATAGCAGTGGTAACAGTAGCAATAGTAAAGTAATGGTTTTGTAGCAATTGGAACAGTAGCAGTAGTAGTAACTTAGCAAACACAATATGACAAAAGCGTAGGCATGGAGTAGCAATGGATATTATGGATGACATCAACCATGTAACAGTCACAACCTAGAGCGATGCACAATAGCTCCAATTCATCAATCAAATGTAGGCATGTATTCCGTATGTAGTCATACGTGCTTATAATAAGAACTTGCATAACATCTTTTGTCCTACACTCCTGTGGTAGCGGGGTCCTAATGGAAATCTAAGGGTAATTAAGGCGCTCCTTTTAATAGAGAACTAGAACAAAGCATTGATGAGTCCAAATTATGAGATCATTTTACTGTTATTTTTGTGCCTACTTTGTAGGCTTTGTGGAATTTTACTGCGTTCGCGCACTTCTTTTTGTTGATAATCCCTCGGGTAATGGCTTTTGGAGCAATATTCGTTTAATGGAGAAAATCCCCAAAAATGGCAGTGGAATCACGTATTAAAAGTGATAAACACTTTCCATAAAAAGAAGGCCAAGGAAACAACCGTCTTCGCGCCTCCAGAATGAACGACGACGTTCCATGCGACCGCACGCGTTCGCATGAGCGGTCGTTTGGTGCGCCGCCGCCTCTGGGGGATTAGCTATTTTCAACCCGTCAAATCGGATCGAGAATCGGACGTGCAGAGACTCCAGAAACTCGTCCAGAAGGCAGAACCCTAGCATTCGGAGCCCATCCGGAGGGAGGATCGACGAGGAGAAGGAGGGGATTTCTCTCACCGCGAGGGGAACGCAGTCATCATCAGCATCTTCATCATCACCATATTCATCGTCATCATCATCCACATCCTTCGGTGTATTAGTTGATCCATTCATTCATGTATTCCATTACTATTACTATGGTGATTGTTGTTCTCATGTGTGAGTAGATCCGTTGTTCTCGGGGTATGGATGAACCCTAGTGTGTAATAGGATGTTTGATATTAGGATTTAATATCCTCTTTGCATGTTTATGTTGATAATCTTCTTGACGTTGGGTGAAGTCGACCATCCAATGTATGCCAACTTTGGACGGAAGGTTATTACTATTGGCTAACTGCGTGGTTGTGGAGAAGGGTGACGTGACAGGCCCCTTCTCCCTTCGTAGCGTATAGTTGCAACATGGGGCAAAACGGAGACCATTTTGGCTGCGTCCACAGGGACCTCTTTCCCCTTAATCACCGTTTGATAACCGGAGTGGGGAAGAATGGTGGTGGCGTATGGGATACCGAGATACTACGAGTATGCACGTATCTGTACCGGCTCCGCCCACAAAGAAAAACATGTAAAGTGGCTTAGGAATCCGAAGTAGCATTGTGTTTAGGCACCGCCATAGATGCACACTAGAGGGGATTCCGGACCCCCGGGAATGTTTTTAATCATTTGCTTCAAGTCTCATTTATATTATCAGTTATTTACTTTAATAGAATTAGTCATCACTACACCTGCAACATTACTATTATCATTCTTGCTATTCTGGATTACTTACAACTTTTAGGCACATTATTTTTACCTTGCAAAGGACCTAAGACTGATTCCTGTGCTCCCTGTGGGATCGATACTCTTACTTCGAAAAGGCTACAACTAAACCCTGTGCACTTGCAGGCTATAGAGCTTTTTCTGGCGCCGTTGCCGGGAAGCTGAGCGCTTTTGGTCTAAGTTCTGAGTTTGGTTTGAATTTTGCGTACAAAGTTGTTTGCAGGTCTGGAACAACCATGGCTGAATATGGACACAATTATCAACTTGCAGCCATGAGTCTTACAGGTCCACCTATTCGAGAAATGTTCACATCGTTGGGTCCTAATCCCACCGGTGTAGCTTATGAGGTGAACCCGAGTGTCCTCGAATTGTTGCATGGTAAACAGTTTAAAGGTGAGGAAGGTGAGGATCCTTATTAACATTTGCAATTTTTTGAAGATGTATGTGGGACATTTAAATTGAATGCTTTTAGCTCAGATGATATGAAACTGAAATTATTTCCTCATACTCTGGCTAAAAAGACAAGGAACTGGTTAGTGTCTCACCCTACAGGTACCTTTGATACATGGAATAAGCTAGCAGACGCTTTTCTGTCAGATTTCTATCCAGAAAAGAAATCCTATGAAGCAAGGAGGATGATTTTAAACTTCCGACAGAGGCCTGGAGAAAGTCTGGTAAACGCATATCAACGGTATAAAACTTTGCTAAATGATTGCCCTCATCATAAGCTCCCTGAATGGTTAGTGTTAAATCTTTTCTATGGAGGATTGCAATATGATTCAAAGGAAGAACTAGACTTAGCATCCGCAGGTTCTTTTATTACTTGCTAAGTCCCGAAAGCATTAGAATTATTAGAAGGGAAACTTGCTAACCACGAAGCTTGAGGGAGCGATGAAGAAGGAGAGGGTAAAGTAGAAGTAAATTTTGACTGCATAAAAGCTTATCTAAACTCAGGGAGAGTTGAACAAATAAGTAATGAATTATACCTTGACCCTGATGTTGTTTTAAGATTTGTTCAAAGCTATGCAGAACATATGGAGTTCCCGAAGAAGAAATGGGAGAATTATACTAATGAGGACCCCGAGGAAGAGGTCATAGTTGAGACCTTCACTACAAAAAAACCACTTCCGTGATGATACGTCTTTGTCATAGTAGGTCACGTTTTCTGTCATGCATGTACATCAGTGACGATTTTTTGACAGAATCAAGATAGTCATACCTGTGCTATCGTAGAAGTGTTCCATGACAATACTCAAATTATCATCACGGAAGTGTCCACTTCCATGACGATAAATTTTGCGTCCTGGAAGTGTTTTCGTCAAGGGTGACCGACACGTGGCTTCCACCGTAACGGGTCGCCGTCAAGCTATCGGGTTCGATTTTGGATCCGATAACCCGTTAACAGCCCTAACCAATGGGGATTTTCCATGTGTAAAATTCTCATTGGCCAACGGATCCACGTGTCTGCTCATCGTCATGACAGATGTCATCCATCCAATGGACGAGACGCGCCTATGGAACAGTGACACGTGGCACGGCCCAAAAGAGGCCCATTTAGCTAAAAAGGCCGGCCCAGTCGAAATAAGCGGGCCGGCCCATTTATGGCCTACTTTCGTCTGACCCATTTACAAAAACGGCCCATACAAGATATGCCAATTCGGCTCGTCAATGGCCCGTTAACGATTTGACACCATTGTGACCCATCGTCTGTTCCAGCCCGTTAATAGCCCGCTATGTCTTTGGGCTCATTTGCCGGCCGAGGTTCTTTCGACCTGTTAGAGGCCCATTATGGAGATGGGCCAATTTCCAGGTTGTACGTCTTTCGGCCCGTTAGAGGCCCATTATTGGCATGGGCCAATTTCCTGGCGGTACGTATTTCGGCCTTTTAGCGGCCCATTTGGGATTTGGGCCAACTTCCAGCCCGGTGTATCTTTCGGCCTGTTAACGGCCCACACCATAGTTGGGCCATTTACATTCCAACCTGACTTTCGACCTCTTAGCGGCCCATGTTCTCCATGGCCCAATTCCAGCCTGACATGACTTTCGGCCTGTTAAAGGCCCGTTTTGTATATGGACCCACTTATGGCCCGATTGGCTTTCGGCCTGTTAATAGCCCGACATCGAAATGGGCCAATCAGTAATTTTGATCTATTTCAGCTTGCTAAGGGCCCGTAGGCCCGTTTCCACTGTTGGAGCCCAATCGAGGTTTCGGCCTGCAAACGGCCCATCAACTAATTGGGCCTGCTAAATTTCCTGCATGGCTACAGGCCCGTTGAATGACAGGGCCAAATACAGTCCATCAAAGGCCCACGTCGATTTAGGCCCAGCTACTACTTTGAGCCCATTATGGGGAACAATTATGGACTGTGGCAGAGCCCATCTAGTAATTGCAGGCTGACTACGGGGCCATTATAGGCCCTGGGCCGTTCCCCTAGAAGAAGGGCCCACGTCGCTTTGTTCCAGTTAATAATTTTACTGCATATTTTGGCTTGTTTGCTGGCAGTTGAGGTTTCGGCCGAGAAAGCTCAGGTGCAACCCCGTGCTAAGCAAATATACACATAAAAGGAAAAACGTAGCACATTGAAGCATATATTACAAGAAATTACATCCACTGGGCAATCAAAGATTGATGCCAGTGCAAATAAACGAACAAAGCTTAATGATCTACAACCTCACAATCTGCAACCTCAGCGCGGATGACGCCCATAAGCATGTGAGCAAGTTCTTTCTTCTTTGCTATACTGTCACTGAAATCATCGATCAGTTGTTGTTGCGCAAGAATGTGCACCTCTGATTCCTCCACGATTTCCATCATTGCTTCAGCCAGTAATTGGTTCGCAAACGTACATCTTTTCCGTTGGATTCGAGACAGAGGAAACTGAACAGATTCATATGGGGATTTTGGCAGGCTTGTATCAATGATAGTGGAAAGTGTCTCGACCACTGCATCATAACTTAAATAAGAGGGGAAATTGAACAGATTAATCAAGAGTTATTGCCATATTACCTTCGCTAGATTTATTGGAGAGAAACAATGGGGTTGCCTTGCTATCTTGAGACTTTGTCGCATTATCTTCAGTAGCCTGCACCAAATCATCGTCCAGGTCAGTTAATACTTAATAGGAAAGCAACATTGACACAATGAACATTTGGGCAACCAGACCACACCAGCCTACACCGAATTAACACAACATGGCACTGCTATCATCAGCCAGGTAAGTTTATTGGAAAGCAACATTGACACAATGAATGATTGGGCAAACAGACCACACCACTAGATTTTAGTAATGTGCAATATATGAGATAGTACAATCATGCAGCTCAATATGCAAAACTACCAGGCAGTTTCCCTTACAAAAATCTATGTTAGCGCCTTAATTATACATTTTGCTACAAGTAAATTTAGATCAGATAATTGGTGTAGGGTACTGAAGGTTGGATTCACGCCCATGCTACTTAATAAACTACATACTGATGTAAAATTATAGTGATATACAATAGGTACTTACATTAGCATTGGAGCGCAGAGCATTGCTGCAAGATACTTTCCTCGACCACGATCTCAGTTTAGAACGTTTGTTGTCCTTTAAGCATATTTTCTACAACAAAGATGCGTAAGACATATGTAGAATATATAAGATCAAATGTGATCTGAATGCTATAAAATTTCATGATGCGAGGATACGCACACGCTTCCTAGCAAGGAGTTGACATGTTTTTGTTGAACTGGAGCTGACTGGTTCTTTGGCCACTGTAATCTGGTTATTATCTGGAGGACTTGGGTTTCTCTGTGCTGGAGCAGTTCCGATGAACACTTGAGTTGGGTTACTA
Source organism: Elymus sibiricus (assembly GCA_039707655.1). Lineage (NCBI taxonomy): Eukaryota > Viridiplantae > Streptophyta > Magnoliopsida > Poales > Poaceae > Elymus > Elymus sibiricus. Next base: position 288,441,697 of record CM077676.1, read on the forward strand.
TCTCCTGGAGTTTGGATCTTTTCCAAAGAACTTGTTTGTACCTCTTCAGATTCTAACATAGCCCTCTTCCGCTTACATGCCTTGTACAGAAGAATGGTGCTTCAGTTATAAAACATGCTATGGCAGAGAGATGGAATAGGTACTGAAGAATAGAAAGGCATGACATATTGACATGTACTCCCTCCATCCGGAAATAAATGGATGTGTATAGACATATTGTAGTCCTAGATACATCCATTTTTATGCATTTCTGCCACAAGTAAGACAGACGGAGGGAGTATGATGTACTCCCTCCGTAAAGAAATATAATAGTGTTTAGATCACTGTTTCTTTACAGAGGAAGTATAAGCTAAGGATACGATAGGACAACAGAGTAAAAGAAACAATAGTTGAATGTAAAACTGTATGATAGCTGGAATAGGTACAGAAAAATAGCAAGGTAGCATATTCAAATGTCTGATGGGCAAACTAAGATCGCATTGCAATAGAACAGTAGAACAACACTTCAATGTAAAAAACCATGGTATGGTAGACGGATGGAGTACATACTGACGAACAACAATGCATGAGATATTCAGAAGGATGATGTCCAAACTAAGCAGATGGCATTGCAGCAGAGTAGAATGATAGTACTTGAATTTGAAAAGATGTTATCATGAATGGAATAGGTACACACAAACTGGAAGGCATGACATATTCACATGTATGATCAACAGGCTAAGCACATGGCATTGCAACAGAGTAGATGCATTGCAAGACATTATATGCATGATGCTACCCATATCACGGGTCAAGTTAGAGCAAAGACGTTCTGGGGTGAATAGGAATCATTATCTCTCTGCAACTCTTCTGAAGAACTACATTTAACAGTTCCATCATATTGAATATCATTGAGGTCGAGTATGTTGGCCGTTGCATTGCTACGCGAGTTTCTTTTAGTGGATTTGTTCTGATATTCAATATCACTGTGTGCAATAATATCTGACATGCATGGAAAACAACTAGTAGTGAGATTATGTAATGAGTGCCTGTAGATGACGACATAAATAGTAGGAGCCCACTTAAATAGCAGCAACAGGATGATACCTCAAAGACTAAAGAGAGAGCACACATGATAGCTACAAAATATATACTGTTTGTACTCGAGATTAACTAAATGGCACACAAAAGTACTACAGAACAACAACATAGGTAATACTAGAAGGGGTATAATCACCAGCCTGTGGGATAGCTTTGGCTGAGGGACGATAACTATGGAACAACGTTAACTCCTGCACAAGTCTCTTATCTGAAGTAAGACTAAGAGATCAACAAGAATGTACAGTGACAAGTGATAATCTATTTTCCATGCTTAGATGAAGAACGAAGCCATAAAAGCTGCACACAAGTAAGATGAGGGTACAACCTATCTTGCCGCCCTACGTAGGAGTGAGCATCATCTTCTGAATCGTCGATGGCACTGCGGTTGTTGTGGCTATCCATGTCTGGCTAGCACATTCGAGGCAGGGAACTCTTGAGTGGGGAGTATAGCTCCCATCTGGTGCATGCTTCCCTTGTTGGAGCAGCTCCGGTGAGAAGGAAGACGGTGTGGCTGAAGATGCAGAAAACACATAATGTTAAGAATGACACATATCTCTGATCTGAAGAAATATGACCAACACTCAGGTACGAGATAGGTCACACGTCAGTTCACTAAAAACTAAATTGTGGTCACATGCTTTTTTTTCACAGTCCGATCTACGCCGGATGGCTGGATAGTCGTCTTGTGCCTCCCGACTGTCACTGTTCAGGATCTTCCTCAAACAGCCAGCGAGCACCGGCAGAGCAGCCTGCCTCCGCCGTCCCTGGCCAGGGCAGCTCCGACCTCGACCCCGCCCCCCGCCACACCGCACTTCCATGGTTGTGCCGCCCCCGGCCATACCTCAAAGACTCGCCGTCATCCAGATCCGGCGCCAGCAGTACCTTGACCCCACACAACCCTAAGATAGGCACCGAAGCGCTACTTCCGCGACGAACCTGCGCCCCCTGCCCGCACCCCTATGATAGACACGGAGGCACTCCTTCCCCGGCCAACCGACAACCTAGGAGCTCCGCCACCTCGAGGGGAGCTGCTTCCTTCCATTTGGAACCGACTGACCCAGAATAAAAATCCATGCGACTGACGCCTAGGTAAAGTGAATAAGGTGAGTGTACGACCTATCTTGCGGCCCAGTGAAGTAGGCAGCTCCATCTACCAAGTCGGTGAGGCCGGTGTGGTTGCCGTTGCTTCCGGCAGCAGGAGAGCAGATATGTGGCGGCAGTCGACGGCTATAGGGGACCAGCGCCGGTGCGCTGGACGCGTCCGAAGTACGAGCCACTCTGGCACCGTGCACGACGGCGTGGTTGAATCGGCTCCTGCATGGTTCATGCGGTCATCATCGAGGCAGCTATGGCAGCACGGAGTAAGAGGCACATGGCCCAGTGCCCGACGGCAAACGGACTACAGCTCTAGCATTGAGGAGGAGGGCGGCAGTGAATCTGGTGCGGTGGGGGGGGGGCATGGAGGAGGGGCTGAGGTTTCGCGGCAGGGGAGCAGGTGATTTGGCGCCCACGGTGTATGAATGGGGAATTGGGAGGGGGCCATGTCTTACGGACGCATTTGTCTGAAATGTGGGGGAAGTTACAATTCTACCCCTGTCTTTTGGCTTGTCGGCTTGGGTCTGAGTCTTGAGGGTCGGGGATAGTAGGGTAACTTTGCTTCTCCCAAATAGTGGGCGCCAGCAATTTCGGGCGAGGAGGGCGTGCTTTGAAATAGTGGGCGTGAGCGATTTCGGCCGAGGAGAGGGTGTTTTGCCGCCCCTGGTTTATGAATTATTCGGCGCCTACGATTTCGGCTGAGGAGAGGGTGTTTTGCCACCCATGGTTTATGAACCATTCGGCGTCTGTCATTTTGGCCGATGAGAGGGCGCGCTTCAATGAAGTTACAAACCTACCCTCGGTATACAACGGGCCAATTGATGCGGGTCCCAGATAGGCTGGTAATTTCACATCTCCCGTTTATTTGCTCGGGCGAATTCCACCGAGTAGAGGGTGTTTTAGCGGTTCGTTCAAATTTTGGGAGAACAAGCATCCACGTCTACCGTACGAAGTCGATCCGAATCATATTTAGAAATATTAGTTCTATAGTGTCACATCTTGCCACTTCTTTTTTAGATGATGAGATGATGCTCGGGACTAATGTGTTTTTACATGCTCGTTGCTACCGATTAATTGGACAAATAGTTGACCCACTTAAAAACAGGAATCAAACCAGAAATAAAATATCTCAATTCAATGAAATAGCTCTTTGACCCAGTCAAAATTGTGGACTACATCCAAAATTGAACACATCAATTGAATAGCATGTTGTATTATAGTACTCCATGAACATGCTCAAAGTCAAATTAATGAACCTGTTTGATACACATATCTCCGTTCATGTGTGAATTGCAAACACCATTTTCTCCAGTTCAAACATTTGAATACAATTTTATACTAAATCATGGTTTATATCAGTCTTCGATGCAAAAACGCGACCTCTCCCCTCTCCCGCACTCCCGTTCTCTCTCTAGGCTACATTCTTTGTTTCTATCGCATGCATACGAACACAATCCTTATCGGTCTCTCTCTCTCTCTAGGTCTTTCTAGTTCACATGCACACTCTATGTATAGGTCTCCCTCGCACACAATGTAGGACTCTCTGGTCTAGGCTAAATAGCTAGGGTGCACTCATAGTACACACACAAATTCTCTCGCTCGTTGTCCATAACTCTCTCACGCACCACTCCGTCATCTCCTGGCTCTTCTCTCTCTCTCTCTCTCTCAAACATTCTATCTCCCTAGGTCACACATATACATATCTCACTCGCACTAGATAGACCCATCTAACACTCTCTCTTCCTCGTTCTCTCTCTGTCTCACACGCACGCACGCACACACACACACACACACACACACAGTCTCCCCCCTAGCTAAGTATGAGTATCTCTCGCTCCATGATAGGCAGACGCACTCCCCCTAGGTATGACTATCTCTCACACTCTCCATCAGAAACACACGCATTGTCTCTTTCGCGCCCAAGGACTATCTCGATCTCTCTCGGGGCATCTTTCTATCCCACACACACCTTTATATCTCAATCTCCCACCCATATAGTCCCCTCACAATCTCGAGGGGATCTCTCTATCACAAACACACCCTATCTCCCTCCCCATGTGTCGTGGTTTTGACACGGCAGATGCCCTTGTGAAAGGACTTAGAGATGAGGCCATCGCACGAGCGTGGAAGCTGAACGGGGTTGATCGGGAATGAGAATACGCCGGGTTACCCAGGTTCGGCCCCTCACGGTCGAGGTAAAAGCCTACGTCCTGCTTGATTATATTGCTGTAGATCTCGATTACAAGGATGCGGATTCGCTAACCTAACTCTTGAGGAGGTTGCAACTTAGTCTTTTCATATAAGTGCTCCCCTTTATATATACAGGTGGAACCCTAGATTACATGAGAGTCCGGGTCGTAATCTCAACCCGGCTCCTACCTTAAGTCTACTTGATCTCTAAGGCAATCATGAAGCCAAATATCTTCGTCTTAAGCCGGCCCGCATCCTGAGTCGGCCCTTCCTACCGGCCCTTCCTCAAGTCAGCCCACCAAAGACCATTGCAATGGAATGACTTGCTTAGTCTATGCCATGGCTGGGTTATCACCTGCCGGGTCTATACGCTGGGAAACATCCCCAACATTAGACCTCAGTTTGACTTGAATTCATTCATGTTAAACTTCACCCCGGAAAACAAAACATTAGTAATGTACTCTCCAAGTGCTTCCCAAGCTGGCCCTCCAGAACGCTGTCCTTGACCGGCCCGATTTTCCGGGTTAGGTAGACCGCCGAGTCACTCCTTCGGGTTCACACTTAGTACTTTTGTATTTCCTTTTCCCCATGACATCACAATCCACTTCTGAAAATCCAGGATGACATCATGCCATATCTTTGAGTGGGTTTGTATTGTCTTGTCAGGCGCGAAACTCAAGGAGCCCGCAGCCGAAAATTACTGCGTCGCCTGGGGCTCCACACCTGCCATTCTAATTTTTACTGTGCCTATAAAGAGGCCAGCTCACCCCCACTATCGCTTTTCACATCTGGCTCGTCTTCTTCCTCGCGTCCATTTCTTCTCAGACCCGAAGCGCCACCGCCCTCGAGCTCTCCGATCACCTCAACGGCATCCACTCCGTCGCTCCAGTCGCCGCCGGAGCTCATCCAGAACACTCCGGCCACCTCCGCCGTGCACAGGTACGCCCAAATCCTCCTCTCTTTAGATTTGTAACGCCCATTTCTTTGCATTGTTCTTCGTGGTTCAACTGTGTTCATCTTCTCCTCACAACAGTAGATCTAGATTCACTGGGATCATCTGAACAGGCGCTTTTAGTGTTGCAGCAATGCGGTTTTTCCCATTTAAATCCCCATTCTGCTATTAACAGACCCGCATTAACAAACGGGCTCTTGTATTGTTCTATGTTTAGGTCTTTAAACCTTCTTTTCCGCAGTATTTTCAGATCCGTAATGGTAGCCGCTCCGTATGATTCTTGTTTGCAGCCAGCCTAACACTTAGCGAAAAACCCATAACACCACTGAATTACCAGCTCCGGCTCACTGTTATACCGGCTTATCACTGCTTTCGGAGGCTTGCATAAATTCATGACATGGCTTTAACAATCATGCCCGTCTTACCATTTTCCCGGGTTATACCTTCAAATATCCCAACGGCTTGTCCTAACACGCCGGCTCATCGTTATTATCTTGCAGTTGAAATCTTGAATCATCATGGCTCCCACGACCAACAAGGCCTGCAACTGGGTCAGATCCCAGGTCTCAACTCTTATGTTGAACGAGCTTGTGGGGCAAGGCCTCTTGCCGGCTCAGGAGACAATTAGCTGGCGGGCGCCTGATGAAGAAAGCTCCCCCCAGCCTAAGCAAGACGAAGTGCTGGTTTTCGCAGATCACCTTCAGAAGGGTTTTCGTCTGCCCGGGTCAAAATTCTTCCGTGATGTTCTCAATTTATTCAACCTTCGTCCACAGGATCTTGGTCCCAACTCAATTACCAATCTCTGCCAGTTTCAAGTCTTTTGCGAAGTATACCTCCAGACAGAGCCAACTATCCTTCTCTTCCGAGAGTTTTTCTACATTAATCATCAGACCGAGTTCACCGATGGCCCTAGCATAGAACTTGGTGGCGTTTCCATTCAAAGGCAAAGAAACACTCCCTTTCCTGAGGCCAAGCTGGCGAGTCATCCCAAGGGCTGGAACAAGACTTGGTTCTACTGCAAAAACACTGCTCCTCAAGGTGAAAACTCTTTACCGGGTTACAGACTGGATCGGCTCAACGCCACGGTCGCCTTTCCGGGTTGGCCGTCAGCAGAGGAACGTAAGCAATTTGCCCCTATTTATTCTAAGATAAGGGCCTTGGCTGCTAACGGCCTCACCGGGATCGACTTGACCCGGTGCTGGATAAGCTGGCGAATCCAACCCCTTAGCCAGAGGGGCGACTTGATGTGCAATTATACTGGTGAGCCGGCTGACGTTCAACACTTCAGCCAAGTCAATTTGTCTGTGGGTGACATCAACAAAGCCACCAAGAAATTGTTGGGAGAGCCCCAAGATAAATGCAACAAAACTGGGCTAGCTCCCTTCTGCTTGACTATCCCGGTGCCTTCAGTAAGTATTTGCACCCTTTTATTCTGTTCTTAACTCGCTTTTTCCATCTCAATCATAATTGCCGACTCATCCCAAATACAGGCAGATGACAAGTTTTGGAAAAGGAAGAAGCCTCGACAACCCGCCCCCGCTCCAGTGGAGCAACAAGATGAGCCAGTCGATGCCGATGAGCCGGCTGCAGCAAATGAGGCTGAGGTAGAACTCGACTCGCTTGGTCGTCTTTTAATTCAACTTGCTGACGCCCCTTCTTTTCAGGATGAAGCTGAAATTAGCCACACCAACGAGCCAGAGGTAACTTTGATCTCTTCAGATTCTGACTCTCCAATACCTATTCGGAAGAATACCCGGGCTGTAATCTGCAAGGTTCGAAGGAAGCCCCGGGTTGCCGTCCGTAAGGTCCCTTTTTCACACCAGGACGCTCATTTGGATCCCAAATTTGTTTTGAAGAAAACACATCAAGCCGGGACCTCCAAAAGGAAGACCCGGAGCAGTGAAGGCGAGTTAAGTGGCGGGCTTCCATCTGAGCCGCCATCCCGTAGAGCACGGGCAGAGGTGCTTCTCAGTCCAACCCCCTCTTTTCCTCTAGCTAGTTGCTTCAAAGAACCCTTACATTTAAATGACTCGGCTTACCAGATGTTCCCCTCCTCGTGCAAGTCAAGCGCTACTCAGGTGCCGGCTTTCAACATCAACCCTAGGTAAGTAATCATTCCTGTGACATAGCAGTTTCTTATTCCTCTCCCTTTAACCGAATAATTCCTTGTTCCTTGTGCAGTGCCAAGGCCATTAAGAAGAAAGCACCAGCCGGGTCGTCTGACCCGGTCATTCAAACAGGCCCTCAAGAGGAGGCCACTTTGGTCCCTCGAGACGAGCCGGCCTTCCAGAATAGCCCGCCACCTCAAGATACTGCAAGCCCGGCTTGCGCTCCCTCTCCTATTGTTTAGGAGAGAGAGAATGCAACTGAGGAGCAGCCTAAAGAGCAGCCCACGGTACCGGCTCAGGATGAAGTGGTGGTGACCGGAGAACCGCAAACTACACCAGAAGCTTCTACCGCCCTTACCAAAATTCCTGCCAAGCCTGAGCCGGCCTCGAAGGATAAGGGGAAGACGGCTCTTGAATTTTCCACTTTTGAAGACCAAGACGCCAGCTCCTTACACCAGGCTGTGCTAACCCGGCTATCCGAGAGCCGGAATATAGAAATTGCGATGATAACCTCACTGAAGAGGAAATATGAGGTAACTAGCACCCTCTTATGAGCCATATATATATGTAGCCCCCAAGGGCCGGGTCATTATAGAATGATGACCCGGGACTTCAAAATTTAACTTGTATGCATAACTTGAATCGGTGACCCCAAAGGCTGGCTCGCCATTTATGACTGGCGGGTCTTCATAATTTAGCAGAATAGATCAATATATGCATTAGCCCCCAAGTGCCATGCAGAGTGCCTGCAGCTGCATGGAACTTGCCTTGCTGTTTGTTTTAAGCTCAAAAGCATGTAACCCCCATGCGCCGGTTTGTCCTTTAGGGCGGCTCGGGTCATGCGTATATGATGTATAACAGACTGCCCTGCAGGAAATGCTGGATCAAGTAGAGGCCCAGGCTTCCTGCTTCCGAAAGGAAGCAAGGAAAGAGAAAAAAAATGCACAAAGAAGCTGAAGAAGCCGCTGCTGAAGCCAATAAGTCTTTGGTGATTGTGAGGAACACTTTGCAAGAGACGGAGGCTGCAAGAGCCGCCTTAGCCGCGCGGGCGGTGGAAGCCGAGGCCAAACTTGAGCCGGCAACTCAAGAACTGGCGACTCTAAAGGGTCAGATCACAGCCATGTGCCGAGCCATCTTTAGTAAGTAAAACAATTATTACGAGTCAACTGTACCGGCTTATCATACTGAGCCGGCTTAACTGATCGTGCATACTTATCTTTGAAGGCCGCAAGAACCAAACACTGGTGCAACAACCACTGGTGAAGTTAAAGGCGGTGTACACCCTTGTGGAGCAGCTGTATATAGGCGGCTGTCGTTGTATAATGGCCGCAAAGAACACCAAGGCGCCGCCACAGCTAATTGCAGACACTTTGAAAGAACTGTCAGTCGTGCCCAGGTGGTTCGAGGACTGGAAAAAGGTGGCTTGTCGCACTGGGGCTCTAACGGCGCTCGCTCGAGCCAAGGCATACGTGCCAGAACTCGATCCAACTCAGGTTGTGGGCGGTTACCCAGAGTTTAATGTGGACGACTCGCCATTTACCAAGAAGGACTTCCAACGCTACATCAAAGAAACCCGGGTTGGTGCCACCGAAATCGCAGAAGAGGCAGATCTGACCAGGTACCAAGCGCCCCACTCGAAGGAGAATGAGCAGATAGACACTACAGGAATCAGCTGATTTGCCGCCTGCCATGGCAGACGGCAAAGGACCAGAAAGCAGATGGCAAAGACCTTTGCCGTCAGCCGCAGACGGCAAACATGGCCGGCACTGTAAGTTACGGTAAAGAGCTTCTTTGCCGTCTGTTTTCAAACAGCGGACGACAAAGACATTTGCCGTCAGCTTTCCTGGGCAAGCAGACGGCAAAGAAAGTTGACGGCAAAGGATAGATGTTAGCCACGTTAGGTGTCTAACGGGAGGCTTTGCCGTCTGCCGGCTGACGGCAAATGTGCCCTCCACTTTGCCGTCTGCTTCATGACGTCATCAGACCCGTCACCCTCCCCGCTCTTTGCCGTCTGCCGCTGCCACCTCTTTGCCGTCTACCACAGACGGCAAACCACGCCATCCTTTGTCGTCTGCCACAGACGGCAAAGTGACCAAATGGGTCAGCCCCAGTGCTCACAGGTTGCACAGGTTGCTGCCACGTGGCCACTTTGCCGTCGGTGGCAGACGACAAAGAGACCTTTGTCGTCGGTGGCAGACGACAAAGAGCCTGCATTGCCTCTTTTTATTCTGTTTTTTCTTATATCCAAGCATTTTCACAGCAAATATATGATATATATATATATTTCACAGGGCAAGTTTCACAGCAAACATATGAGATATCCAACACATAAGTTTCATCCATACATACATAGCAAGTTCCACATACATAGTTCCATCCATACATATTACAATAGTTTCATCCATATAGCAAGTTCCACATTGTTCAAAGGTAGAAAATCAAAACAGAAAGTAAAAAGAAGCACTCCATCAATGCAAGCTTCCGTGAAGTGAATGAAATCTGCAAAATGGGAAATAAGAAAGTTAGAAGAAGAAGACTAGAAGAAGAAGAAGAAGAAGAAGAAGAAGAAGAAGAAGAACAATAAGAAAGTAAAAAGAATCACTCCATCAATGCGAGCTTACCAAGGTTATCATGCCATTTATGAGCTAAGTAAGCTAAGTATATGACATTTATGAGCTTACCAAGGTTATCATGCCATTTTTGACCTAAGTAAGCTAAGTATATGACATTTATGAGCTTAGCAAGGTTATCAGGTCATTTATGAGGTAAGTAAGCTAAGTATATGACATTTATGAGCTTAGCAAGGTGATCATGCCATTTATGAGCTAAGTAAGCTACTTATGTCATAAATGAACTAAATAAGCTAAGTATAGGTCATTATTGAGCTAACCTAGGTAATTATGCCATTTTTGAGTTAACTAAGCATATTATGCCATTTTTGACATAAGTAAGCTAAGTATAGGTCATTATTGAGCTAACCTAGGTAGCTAAGCATATTAGAGCTAACTTAGGTCATTTTGGAGCTAACTTAGGTAAAATGGATCATTTTGGAGCTAAGTAAGCTTATTATGTCATTTTGGACGAAAATAAGCTAAGTATATGTCATTATTGAGCAAACCTAGGTAACTAAGCATATTAGAGCTAACTTAGCATATTAGAGCTAACTTAGGTCATTTTAGAGCTAACTTAGGTAAAATGGATCATTTTGGAGCTAAGTAAGGTTATTATGTCATTTTGGAGGAAAATAAGCTAAGTCTAGGTCATTATGGTAAGCATATTGGAGTAAATAAAGCTAAGTCTAGGTCATTATGCATTTGTTAAGCAAAACACTAGAGAAAACTTACCCTCATCACGGAGGTGAAGCACCGGAGTTGCTCGTGCCGGTAGCACCTGGAGAAGGATCGTGCGATGCTTGTCTGGAGTTACGCTGCACCAAAGATCATTTGCAATGTCTCGTTAGCATGATGACACTCAAATGTTAAGACTAGTAACTAATGACCATTCAAATGAAACTCACCGTGGTCCCCGGAGCAATGACTGGCATCGGCGGAGGGGTCTGACCGGTCTTCTCGCACACAGACTGCACATTTGGTTTTGACGAGTCAGTCATATTACTTAGTAATGAAACGAACATTAAGTGCATGACTTGGCTAATATGCAGAAGAAACTTACCATGAGGAGCTCGTACATGGCCCGGTTCGCCATGTCATTCCGTGCCCTCTCCTCCTCCAACATCCTAGCCGTCCTCTCCTCCAACTCCCGCTCCTTCTCCGCCGCTTGCCGGTCCCTCTCCTGCAGAAGCGCCTGGGTTTTCTCTCTCTCTTTCTGAATAGCAGCCTGCAACACCACTCCTCATTAGCATTGTAATCATCGATGGCCGCACACACAATGTAATGGAGAGGAAAGAAATCTGAGTCCGTATAACTAACCTCGATGGCGAGCTCCATTGGCCGTGGACGAGGCCTTATCTCAGGGGCGGAGCTCGTTTGGCGCGCCTTAATCTCCAGGAGAGTGCTAGGACAACGTATAAGTCCATCTCCAATGGCTATCGAGCCATGGGACCTCCCGCCACCAGATATCATCACCAGCTCTGGATCAATGGGACCCTGGCTCGGGTTAAAGTCCTCCCCTTTCCTCGCCTTCCCCTCATCTCTGTACCTCACGAGCTTGTTGTGCGAGGAGATGTTGGTGAAGCTCTCTGGATGATCGAGGTCAGACGCAGAGAATGCCTTGACCTTCTTGTACGAGGCAGTATGGGCCATGGCATAGAGGTCGTACACCTCTGGCACCTCCGCCTTATTGTATCGCCCCTAAAAGAGAGGAACATAGTAAATTAGTAATTAAAGGGCTCAAGATAGCATGAAGAATGAATTGCATGAATCATGAAGCAAACCACATACCCAGTTCCGCCCGAACTGATATAAGTTGGCGCTGCCTTGATGGTGTGGCACACCTTCCATTTATAATTAAAGGGCTCAAGCTAGCATGAAGAATGAATTGCATGAATTAGAAGTTGTGAAACAATGTACCGAGAACTTACTCGATGTACGGCCGCACTTCTGTTAGGTTGTTGAAGATATACAACGAAATGGTCCGCCATTCTTCGACATCCAACGGTATTGGTTTCGAAGCACCGGCTGGTGCGAGCTTCCCTTTGAATAGGCTGAGGTTGGATCCACCTTTTTTAGGGTCACCAGCATTGTACCGAGGCTTCGGATTATGCAAATGACGATTTTTGGCTTCGTAGTGTGCTGTCACGAAGTTTGCCGCCTCCTCGGTAATGAATGCCTCGGCCATCGATGCTTCAATTCTACGTTTATTTTTACATTTTGCTCGAAGCGTCTTCTGCATCCTCTCAGTTGCGTAGCAGCAACGATTTTGCATGCCCCCCCCCAATCTTGCCTCGGTCGGGAGATGCAAAATCAAATGCTGCATTGGATTAAAGAAGCCCGGTGGAAAGATCTTCTCTAACTTGCAGATCAACTCCGGCGCGAACTCTTCCATTTCTTCTAGCACGCCAGGCGATAGTTCTTTCGCACAAAGAACACGGAAGAAATAGCTCAGCTCTGCCAGTACTAGCCATTCATCCTCAGGGATGAAGCCACGCAACATCACCGGCATTACCCGCTCAATCCATATGTGCCAATCATGACTCTTGAGACCAAATATTTTCAATTTTTCAAGACTCGCTCCCCTCTTTAGATTCGCTGCATACCCATCGGGGAACATCAACTGCATTTTCACCCACAAGATAATTTCCCTCATAGCTGGCCTTCCAAGATTGAACCATGCCTTTGGCTTCATCCAGTTCTGCTTTCCTTTCGGTTCTTGCATGTTTTGTAATGGTCTATCACATAGCGCCTCTTGATCGACTCTAGCCTTAGTATTATCCTTTGACTTCCCCTCTATGCCGAACAATGTATCAAAAAGGGCCTTGGCGATATTCTTTTCAGTGTGCATCACGTCGATGTTGTGTGGGCAAAGGAGGTCTTTGAAGTAAGGCAGATCCCACAAGCATGTCTTGTGAGTCCAGGCGTGTTCCTTATTATACCACTTGAAATACCCTGGACGCTCTGGATCTGGCTCGAGAGTATTTAACAGATCCAGGGTCTGTTGGCCTGTCAACGCAGGTGGTGCAGAGTTTTTGACAACTCTACCTTTGATGAAGTTCTTCTTGTCTTTCCTGAACTTATGGCGAGGATCCAGGAACGGTCTATGAAAGTCGAAGCAAGAATACTTGCGACCCGCCTGCAGCCAACGAAACTGAAGAGCTCCCTTGCATGTGGGGCACGGGAACCTTCCATGCACACACCAGCCAACGAATAGCGCATACGCCGGCAAGTCATGCATCGAGTACATGTACCAGACACGCATTATGAAGTTCTTTTTGCTAGCGGCATCGTATGTCTTGAACCCATTATCCCAAGCTTCTTGCAATTCATCCTTAAGCGGCTGCATGTACACATTCATATTCTTCCCCGGATAGTTGGGCCCTGGAATTATCAACGTCAGGAAAATGTTCTTTCTTTGCATAATCTGTCTGGGGGGGGATCGAGTGGAATGACAAATACAGGCCAACAACTGTATTGGGTTGCCGTCAGACCAAACACATTGAACCCATCCATGCTGATGGCGACTCGAGGATGCCTTGGATCTGCCGCTTTATCGCCATGTAATTCATCGAACTTCTTCCACGCAAAAGCATCCGATGTGTGTACCATCATCTGATTCCCATCTGCATCTAGTTCGGTTCTTTTGCCCATTTTGTGCCATGTCATCTGTCTGGCCGTCTCTTCGACCATGAAAAGATGTTGAAGTCTTGGTACGATTGGCATATACCGAAGAACATTAACGGGGATTTTGGTCTGCGACTTCTCACCCATACCGTTGTCTACCACAACAAACCTGGAAGACTTGCAAATGGGACAATAGTTCAAGTCCGCATACTCAAGCCTAAATAAGGCACATCCTTTCTCACAGGCATGTATCTTCTCATAGGGCATCTTAAGTGCACGGAGGATTTTGTCCGACTGGTACAGGTTTGCAGGCATTACATGGCCTTTGGGTAGAAAGCGTCCAAATACTGTCATCATCGCGTCGTAGCATTCTCTGCCCAAGTTGAATTGAGCCTTCAGAGCCATTACTTGTGAGATGGCATCCAGCTGACAAAGCTCAGTGTGCTCGTGGAGAGGACGTTTTGACGACTCCAACATTTCATTGAAGGCCTTTGCAGATTCCTCCATCTCCTCGTCCGAATCCCGAGCATCATCAAAGTCTTGCACCATGTCTTCCATCCCGGTACCATGCTCGTCGGTTCGACGACGAACCACCTCAGCTCTGACACGTTGGGCAGACTCACCATGAAATGTCCACACCATATAACCGGGCGTAAAACCACTCTTTTGCAGGTGTTTACCCATTTCATCCTCTGTCCTCTTGTACCAATTGTCGCACCGGACACAGGGGCACCAGTTTTTTCTCTGGCCATTTGCAAATGCGGCTTTCACAAACCCCTTGGTTTTTGTGAACCATTCAGTGGTCATTTTTTTCCGACTAGTGTGGCCGGTGTACATCCACGCACGATCACTCATCTTGCCTACCTACTAAACACACAAGATATATATATATATATATATATATATAATTCATCATATATATTCATCAGTTAATCTAGTTTGTCAATTTTATTACATCCATGCAACCTACACTCTAATAGGTAAAGATAGGTCCTGATCCCACCCGAGTATGTGTAGATTGAGTACGTTCTCCATGCTCTACCCCATTCCAAGACAAAATTTCGGCAGCACCTCCACGCTGTTCTCCAAATATACGTCTCGGCAAAAAGCCAAGAGAATGTGCATCCGGAGAACAACAGGGAGGCACTGCCGAAATTTTGTCTTGGAATGGGGTAGAGCATGGAGAACGTACCCAATCTACACATCCTCGGGCTGTCCGTGGAAATCGCTGGACAATCCGAATGAGTTACGGTGATAGATATGCAACTGAATGCATATTTATCGATGCAACCCTTTCGGACGGGAGACGCCTAGGTTACGCGACTTAGCATGAAAATGAAATCTACTGACATGATTAAAAAAGCGTAGGACGTGAAGGTGGATTCGTAGCTCACGCTCGGCTGTAGAGGAAGTAGTCGAACAACGGCGGGATCACAGACCAAAAACTTCGACCACGATGACTCCAAGGAGATGAAATAGCACAAAGCCTGTAAATTTTACAGATCGAGTCAAGAAAATTTAGGACATCACATCACATAAAGCATTCACACATCAAACTATGAAAAAAATCACGGACCAAAAACTTCTCCTCTTTTTCTTCTTCTTCTTCTCTTCTCCTCTTCTCCTCTTTTTCTTTCCTTCTCCTCCTCCTCTTCTTCTTCTTCTTTTTCTTCTTCCTTCTTTTCCCTTTTCCTCTTCTTCTTCTCATCTTCTCCTCTTTTTCTTCTTCTTCTTCTTCTTCTTCTTCTTCTTCTCCTCCTCCTCCTCCTCCTCTTCCTCCTCTTCTTCTTCTTATTCTTCTTCTTCTTCCCCCTTCTACTTATTCTTCTTTTCATCTTCTTCTTTTTTCATCTTTTTTCTACTTCTTTTAATTATGACTAATTAACTAAAACCTAGCACTAATCTAATCTAATCTAGCACTAAACCTACACTAACATATCTAATCTAATCTAACAATTAAACAGCAAAAAAAGAAGAAGAAAACAGAAAAAAAAGGGCTCACCGGAGAGGGCGTCGGCCGGGGCTTCAGAGCGGCAGGGCGACGGTGGCGCCGGGGGCCGCAGGGCTCCGGGGCGGTGGGCCGCGGGGCCGGGCCCCGGCGGCGCCGACCCGGCAGGGCGGCGGGGGCGACGGGGCGGCGGGGTGGTGGGGCGACGGGGCAGCGACGGGTGGTGGGGGCGGCGGTGCGCGTGCGGTGGTTGTCTGGGAGGAGAGGGAGAGAAACAGAGAGAGAGAGAGAGGGGCGGGGTGGGGCACGGCCGTTAGTTAAGTCAAACCTTTGCCGTCTGCCCCGCCTTTGGCGTCTGCCTTTTTGCTCTTTGCCGTCTGCTAGCAAACGGCAAAGAGGGGGCCGTTAGGTTTTTTTGTAAGCAGCTCGTTTAGTGGGGCCTTTGCCGTCTGCCCCGCCTTTGCCGTCTACCTTTTTTCTCTTTGCCGTCTGCTAGCAGACGGCAAAGAAGTGGCTGATGGCAAATATGATCTTTGCCATCAGCCAGGTATTTGCCGTCAGCTTTTTGGAAGCAGACGGCAAAGACCTCCTTTGCCGTCCGCTAGCAGACGGCAAAGAAGTGGCTGATGGCAAATCCTCTGATTCCAGTAGTGAGAGCCGCCTAACCATGAGCCGATGGCCCTAACCCGTATGCGTAAGCCATCCTTTGCTCCTGAAGTCGACCCTTCCTCCCTGATATCCGCCGATGCCCTATTTGAAGCGTTGCACTCAATTCAGTGGTCGACCGGCAAGTCAAGTCAAGAGGCGGAGGATGACGACGGCCGCGAAGAGCCGGCTCATGGTGCTTCATCGGGCGCTGGCGCCAGTTCTGACCCGGTGATATAAACGCCGGCTTATCCTTTTGTAGGCCAAACTTTGTAAAAATCTTTGTCGTGGCCGCAGTTGATGGGTGGCTTGTAATAGGGTAGTATGACACACTTGGTGCTGATGCCAGTGCCATCGCGTACTGAGCTTGTTTATTGCCTGTACCAATACTACGGATGCCTTGCTTCTGTA
Source organism: Elymus sibiricus (assembly GCA_039707655.1). Taxonomy (NCBI): domain Eukaryota; kingdom Viridiplantae; phylum Streptophyta; class Magnoliopsida; order Poales; family Poaceae; genus Elymus; species Elymus sibiricus. Next base: position 288,458,362 of record CM077676.1, read on the forward strand.
AATTCTCTTGTGGGCTTTGAGAGCCGGTTTTTGCAATAGAGTGATTCTGCTGAAACAATAACAATTGCATGTAATGGTTACTGATGAAATCACATAAACAAGTAATCTTTGTAACTGTTTGCAATGAATCAAGAATATCAAAGTGAACTAAAGTAAATGCTATGCATGGATGTATGCATGTATGCAGAGATGGGATGAGTGCAACAAAAAGAACTTAATCGTAACAAGTCGGCTGCTAAACGCAAGTTGAGATGGCCAGCTCATAAAGCGCAAGCCCGAATATGCTTTCATGAAGCTGGCACTTTGGCCTGTTGGTTTGTCCTCGCTTTCTGAAAGCCGGCTCTCACACAACCAAACGGACGTTTTAACTCTGACGAATTCAGGGTCACCTATGTGATTGACTCATCAGACGTACGCCGAGTCGTTTTTTAGGGAGTAGCATCTTGCTAACAGGCAGGTTTAACCAACTTTGTGGCATCTCGACGGGTTAAAGGGTTTTGTAAGCTAAACTCAATTGAGTTGGAAGCCCCCAAGTAACCGAGATCAACAAATAAAGATCCAACACACAATTTTTGAAGCAAAACAACACCTTTGCACAGTGCTGCTGGTCGTTATTTTATTTGATCGAAAACAGGTATATACATGATAAAAGGTATGTACAAAGATATGACCTAGTTGATGACTTAGGTGTAGTATGGCCGGAGCTGGGCAATGTTCCAGGGCCGGCTTGTTTCCTCCTCAGAGGTACGTGATTTATCTGCCTCACGTATATCAATCAGGTAATATGACCCGTTGTTGAGATTCTTGCTGACCACAAAGGGCCCTTCCCAAGGTGGCGAAAGCTTATGCATGCCTGTCTGGTCTTGTATCAGACGGAGCACTAAGTCACCTTCCTGAAAAGTGCTGCTTCGAACTCTACGGCTGTGATAGTGACGTAGGTCTTGTTGATAAATCGCGGATCTGGACGCGGCAAGGTCGCGTTCTTCTTCCAGAGCATCAAGAGCGTCTTGGCGAGCCTACTCATTGTCTGATTCCACATAAGCCGCCACTCGAGGGGAGTCATGATGAATATCGCTTGGAAGTACAGCTTCTGCACCATAGACTAGGAAAAACGACGTATAGCCTGTTGATCTGTTGGGAGTAGTCCGTATGCTCCAAAGCACCGAAGGCAATTCTTCTTCCCAACAACCCGGCATGCGCTGCAAAGGCACCATGAGCCGGGGTTTGATACCATGCAGCAATTCCTGATTGGCCCTTTCTGCCTGTCCGTTGGACTGAGGATGCGCAACCGATGCTAGATCAAGCCGGATGTGCTCCTGTTGACAGAACTGTTCCATGACTCCCTTGGAAAGATTGGTTCCATTGTCCGTAATAATACTGTGCGGGTAGCCAAATCAGAATATCAGCTTTTTCTGAAACTTGACAGCCGTAGCGGCATCGCAGTTGCTGACTGGCTCTGCTTCCACCCACTTTGTAAATTTATCTACTGTGACCAATAGGTGAGTATGCTTGTTCTTCAAACGTTTGAAGGGTCCCACCATGTCCAGCCCCCAGACTGCAAAAGGCCAGGTAATCGGGATCATTCTCAACTCTTGAGCCGGCACATGGGCCTGGCGAGCATATTTCTGGCAACCATCACACTTGCGTACAATGTCCTCTGCATCAGCATGAGCTGTGAGCCGGTAAAAACCGTGCTGGAAAGCCTTCGCGACCAGTGATCTTGAGCCGGCATGGTGTCCGCAGTCACCTGAATGAATCTCATTGAGAATTGCACGGCCTTCTTCAGGTGAGACACAACGCTGAAAAACACCAGTGACGCTTCGACAGTGCAACTCGCCATTGACAATAGTCATAGACTTGGATCGTCTGATGATCTGCCGAGGAAGGATCTCCTCTGTTGGCAGTTCTCCCCGGCTTAAATAAGCCAAGTAGGGGACTGTCCAATCAGGGATAGTGTGGACAGCAGCCACCAAAGCCGCCTCTGGTTCAGGAATAGCCAAGTCCTCCTCTGTTGGTAACTTGACAGACGGGTTGTGCAAAACGTCCAGGAACACATTGGGTGGCACTGGCTTGCGCTGAGAAACCAATCGAGAGAGTGCGTCTACCGCCTCGTTCTGCCGGCGATCAATATGGTCAACTTGATAACCTTTGAAGTGTCCAGCGATATTTGTGACCGCATGCCGATAAGCCGCCATAAGGGGATCCTTGGAATCCCATGTACCTGAGACTTGCTGGGCCACCAAGTCTGAGTCGCCCAAACACCTGCCCCGGCTCAGGTTCATCTCCTTGGCCATCCGAAGCCCATGAAGCAAGGCCTCATATTCTGCTGCATTGTTAGTACAGGGGAAAATGAGTCTTAAAACATAACAGAACTTATCTCCTCGTGGGGAAGTAATCACAACTCCAGCCCCCGAGCCTTCGAGCCGCCTTGAGCCGTCAAAGTGTATGGACCAGTATGTTGTGTCGGGCTTCTCTTCGGGAGCCTACAACTCTGTCCAATCATTAATGAAATCCATCAATACCTGAGATTTGATTGCTATGCGGGGCACGTATTTGAGATGATGCGGACCAAGCTCGATGGCCCACTTAGCAACCCGGCCTGTCGACTCCCGGTTCTGGATTATATCCCCAAGAGGTGCTGAGCTGACCACAGTGATTGGATGTTCGTGGAAGTAATGCTTTAGCTTGCGGCTAGCCATAAATACTCCGTAGACCAGTTTCTGCCAATGTGGATATCGCTGCTTGGACTCGGTTAACACCTCACTGATATAATACATAGGGTGCTGGACTGGATATTCCTTGCCGTCCTCCTTGCACTCTACCATGACTGCCACGCTTACAACCTTGTTATTAGCAGCAATATATAGCAACATCGGCTCCTTCTCGCGAAAGGCAGCAAGGACTGGCGGCTCCGACAACTATTTCTTGAGGGCCTCAAAAGCCTGATCTGCAGCATCACTCCAGACGAAGTTATCTGATTTTTTAAGCAACTGGTTCAACGGAATTGCCTTTTCTCCAAGCCGGCTGATGAACCGGCTCTACGCCGCAATCCGCCTAGCCAGCTTCTGCACGACATTCAAATTGGCCGGCTTAGCCAGGGTCGTGATTGCTTTGATCTTTTCTGGGTTAGCTTCAATGCCACGCTCGGAAACAAGAAATCCCAGAAGTTTTCCTGCTGGGACACCAAAAACACACTTCTCCGGGTTAAGCTTCATCTGGTAGACACAGAGATTGTCAAATGTTTCCTTGAGATCCTCCAACAGAGTTTCTTTCTTCTGGGACTTAACCACAATGTCATCAACATAAGCATGAACGTTCCGCCCGATCTATTTATGAAAGCAGCTTTGGACACAACGCTGATAAGTCGCCTGCGCACACTTCAGACCAAACGGCATGGTTGTATAACAGAAGGCCCCAAAGGGTGTGATTAACGCCGTCTTTTCCTGGTCTTCCAACTTCATTTTGATCTGATGATAGCCAGAGTAAGCATCTAGGAAGCATAAACTTTCACAACCAGCCGTAGCATCGATGATCTTGTCAATACGGGGCAAGGCAAAGGGGTCACTAGGGCAAGCCTTATTCAGGTCTGTGTAATCAACACACATCCGCCAAGTCCCGTTTTTCTTCAGAACAAGCACTGGGTTAGTTAGCCATTCAGGATGGAAGACTTCTAAGATGAACCCGGCAGCTAGGAGCCGGGCCACTTCTTCTCCAATAGCTTTCCGCCTTTCCTCATTAAAGCGACGGAGATACTGTCGAACTGGCTTGAACTTGAGATCCACATTAAGGGAGTGCTCAGCGAGTTCTCTCGGTACACCTGGCATGTCAGAAGGTTTCCATGCAAAAATGTCCCGGTTCTCACGGAAGAACTCGATGAGTGCGCTTTCCTATTTGGGATCCATATTTGCCCCGATGGTGAACTGCTCAAAAGAATTGCCTGGGGTGAAATTAAATTTCTTTGTGTCTCTGGCCGACTTAAACTTGAGCAGAGGGTCAGACTCCGTGGTGGGCTTCTTCAGGGATGTCCTGTCAGACGGGTCAACATTGTCTTTATAATACCACAACTCCTTTGCGGCGCAAGCCGTCTCGGCGTAAGCTGCGTCTCCTTCCTCGCACTCGAGTGCAATCTTTCGGTTGCCTTCCACTGTGATGGTTCCCCTTGGTCCTGGCATCTTCATTTTCAAGTAAACATAGCACGGCCGTGCCATGAACCGCGCATAAGCCGGCCGGCCAAATAAAGCGTGGTATGGGCTCTTAAGCTTAACCACCTCAAAGGACAGGAACTCAAAACACCAGTTATCCTCGGAGCCAAAGGCCACCTCAAGGGAAATTCTTCCCATGGGATAGGTTGACTTGCCAGGAACAATGCCGTGAAAGACTGTAGAGGACGGAGTTAACTGCTTATTGGACATATTCATCCGCCTGAACGTGTCGTAGTACAGAATATTGATGCTGCTTCCTCCGTCCATGGGCACTTTAGTCAGTGTATATCCACCGACTTGTGGCGCAACCACCAAGGCCAGGTGGCCAGGGTGATCGAGGAGGACAGGATGATCTGCCCTGCTCCAGGTAACCGGCTGTTCAGACCAGTTGAGATAGTAAGGAGTTGCCAGCTCAACCGCGTGGGCGGCTCGTCGCTGCACCTTCCGATCCCGTTTGCAGGTGCTGGTGGTGAAAACATGATACTGTCCACTATTTAACTGTTTCGGGTTACTCTGAAACCTTGTCGCACCAGCCTGGTGCTGATTTCCCTGGTTGTTTCTCTGATTGCCGCCTCCAGTGTTACCAGCCCCCTGAAACCCGCCGCCTTGGCCACTGTTCCCTTGCAAACCGGGTCCTGTGAAGGGCCCTTGCAAGCCGGCACCTGAGATGCCGGGTCCCTAGTTGGCGGGTTGTCCACCGTTGTTGCCCCCGTTATGATGATTCTGGAAGACCCGCTTGGCAAACTCTTGCATCACATAGCAATTTTCCCAGGAGTGACTGGATGGCTTACCATTGTAACTGTGTTTTGGACAAGGAGCCTTGAGAGCTTCCTCATAAGTGAGAGGGCGATTGCCAGACTGCCTCCTAGAACCGTCATTTTGGCGCTGACCTTTGTTCTCTGTGTTTGTGTTCGCCACCAGATCAGAGCTACCATCGTAACCCTTGCGTTTACCACCATTGTTGTTCTGACCGTTGCTGTTGTTCTGTTGCTGACCCTTACTGCCAGCCTTCTTCCCCTTGTCAGATTTCTCCTCATCTGACAGTGGATCCTTGGTGTTATCAGACTCCGCATACCGGGTTAAGACATCCATGAGGTCTCCCATGTCTTGGAACTTTCGCTTGAGTCGCCCTAGCTTCTAGACCAAGGGCTGAAACTTGTATGTTCATTCCAGAACGAGCACTGCTTGCGCGGCCGAGATGCTATCTGAGCTATGTATGACCTCCGCAACCCGGCGAGCCCAGTGATGTGCCGACTCATCCTTGCGCTGGACAAAACACTCAAGATCAACAATGGTGGTCGGCCTTTTACAGGTTCCCTGGAAATTTTTGACGAAGCGCTCCTTCAGCTCCTGCCATGTGTTGATAGAATTCGCCGGTAGGTTTTTCATCCAAGTGCATGCAGGGCCTTCCAACATCAGAGGCAGGTAACGCGCACACACTGACTCACTTGCACCCAACAAGTCTATTGCCAGCTCATAACTCTCGATCCACTCGGTGGGCTCCAGATTCGCCGTATAGTTAGGAACCTTGCGAGGCCCTTTGAAATCAGGGGGTATGCGCGCTTCTCACAGCACTGGTACCAAACAGGGAGTTCCAATCATGCGGCTTGATGAGCCCCCAAGCCGGCCTGTCTGTCGGGGTTGCGACGGGCGGGTGATGCACTTCTGGCGGGTTGACATTTGGCGGCGGGTTGACTCGCACCGGCGGGTCGCGCCCTGCACGCGTGTTTTCCTCCTCCCACGCTCGAAGAACTCGAGCCGCATCCGCAATGTCTTGCGGGATCCTAGGCTGGTGCTGCTCCGCCAGCGGCTGGGCGGCTCTCTTGCGATGCGCGCTGCTGGAGACCGCTGGTGACTAAGGACGCTGGCTCCTGGTACGGCTCTGGTGAGGGGTTGAGTGAAGACGGTGTGGCTATGCGAGTAGTTGGCCTGCTGCACTACTGTTGTCTTGAGCATTGCAATAGTGTTCCTGGCCTCTGTCTGAATCGGGCGCTCCCCCTCAATCGGAATAGCCGCCAAGTTGTGGGTTGCTGCCAGCACGTTATGGACCGGGTTGGAGTAGTGTCCAATTGGGGTCTAGAACCGGCGAGACGGCGGCGGCTGTTACTGATCTGGCATGCGATGCTGGGCCGGCTCACGCTGCTGAACCGGCTGTTGCAAGGGCGGCTCTCCCGTGGGGAGAAATCCAGCCCCCGGGTTGGTCGGAGCCAGCGGCGTGGTGAACAGCTGAGTCGGCTCGAGATTAGCCGGAAGCCGGCTCTGATGGCGCCTCCTATGGACGAGCTCCGACTCGGCCTGTCGGCGATTCAGGTAATGCGCCTCCTCATCTAGGCACTGCCTCTCCTCGGTAAGTCGGGCCTGCTCCTGTGCCATGCGGGCGTTCTCTGCATTGATGTCCTCTTGGATCTTGGCCATCTACTCGTGACACCTTGTGATCTCTGTGTTGCGCGCTGCTGCGTTTTCCGCAGTGACCGACTCGGCCAACAGGGCTGCCAGCGTGCTCATCAAGTCCGCGAGCGCCTGAACCCCGGTCTTCTGAGAGCCGGTGGCCGACGCGCCGGCTCCTCCTGAGCCGGCAAGGACGTTGTTCTGCCCCGCCGTTGGGTTGGCCGGGTCACGCACCGGATCTTGCCTACCCGCCATGTATACCGCCGCGAAGCGAGGCGGATCTGGGCTCTCTGGAAAGACGTCTGTGTGCACGAGCCCTCCATCATGCAGAGGAAGGATTGACTCGGTCTCTCCCGTCGAGGACTCGTCGTTAGACTGGACGAGCGTATCATCTCCAGACAGGGAGTTTTCCGACAGGGCCACCCCTTGGGTGAAACCAACGAATACATGTTTCGGCCGGCTTGACGCGGGCCGGGTCTCTCCTGGTTCTGACCAGCGCGGTGCGCCGACTCAACTCCGGCGACATTTTCCAACCCGGCGGCCGGCTCGCCGACCACGCCGATGAAGGTGTGGATCTTGCCGAAGGGGACCCGGTAGCCATACTCGATCGAGTCGGTGTCGGGGCCCCAGTATGAATCGTCGATGTAGAACTTCCCGCGGCGGCTCTTGGTTATCATGCCAACCGCGTATTTCCCAAACCCTGGAAGAGATCCCGCTAATAACTCAACTCCACCGTGCGTGAGCCCCACGGTGGGCGCCAACTGTCGTGGTTTTGACATGACAGATGCCCTTGTGAAAGGACTTGGAGATGAGGCCATCGCACGAGCGTGGAAGATTAACGGGGTTGATTGGGAACGAGAATACGCCGGGTTACCCAGGTTCGGCCCCTCACGGCCGAGGTAAAAGCCTATGTCCTGCTTGATTATATTGCTGTAGATCTCGATTACAAGGATGCGGATTCGCTAACCTAGCTCTCGAGGAGGTTGCAACTTAGTCTTTTCATATAGGTGCTCCCCTTTATATATACAGGTGGAACCCTAGATTACATGAGAGTCCGGGTCGTAATCTCAACCCGGCTCCTACCTTAAGTCTACTTGATCTCTAAGGCAATCATGAAGCCAAACATCTTCGTCTTAAGCCGGCCCGCATCCTGAGCCGGCCCTTCCTACCGGGCCTTCCTCAAGTCGGCCCACCAAAGACCCTTGCAGTGGAATGACCTGCTTAGTCTATGCCATGGCCGGGTTATCACCTGCCGGGTCTATACGCTGGGAAACATCCCCAACACCATGTCTCCATTTTCTCCATACGTCCCTCTTGACCTCTATCCCTTGTTTCCCAGACCACTCTTGGACACGTGCTATAGGGGTCTTTCTCTCCGTTGCAAACAACCACACACTATTTGCGTGTATATCCTCACCTCGCTTTCTCTCTCGGAGATGCATGCGTCATATGTTTGCATAAGACACACACACTTTCTCTCTATTTTATCGTGTGTTGTCTCTTTCTCTTTCACACACACACTCTTTTTGCACACTCATTCTTTCTCCTTCACACACACTTGATCTCTCTCTACTTAGGTACTTTCTCCGGTCCATAGCATATAGATTTTTTGAAAAGTCAAACCTCACAAAGTTTGACCAGGTATGTGGAGAAAAACATTTACATCTAGAACGGGAAACATATATCAATAGATTCATCACAGGATGTAGTTTCATATTATATATACATCTTTGGTATTGTAGATATAAATAATTTTCTCTGTAAACTTGCTCAAAGTTTCCAAAGTTTGACTTTTCAAAAATTTATAGGCACTACATTATCGAACGGAGGGAGTATCTCTTTCTCTCTCTCAACTCTCTCACGCACCACTCTGCCGTCTCAGGGCTCTTCTCTCTCTTTTTCAAACTTTCTATCTCCCTAGGTTACACATACACATATCTCGCTCGCACTAGATAGACCCATCTAACACTCTCTCTCCCTCGTTCTCTCTCTATCTCACACGCATGCACACGCCCCCCCCTAAGTACGATTATCTCTCACTCCATCACACACACATGCACTTGCCCCTAGGTATGACCATATCTCACTCTCCATCACAAACACACACATTGTCTCCTTCCCTCCGTAGCTAGGTATATCTCTATCTCTTCCGGGGTATCTTTCTATCGCACACACACCTTGTCTCTCGATCTCCCACCCATATAGTCCCCACACGATCTCGAGGGGATCTCTCTATCACAAACACACCCTCTCTCCCTCCCCATGCCTCCATTTTCTCCATACGTTTCTCTCGACCTCGTCTCTCCCTTGTTTGCCAAACCTCTCTTGGCCACGTGCTAGGGGTCTCTCTCTCTTTCCGTTGCAAAGAACCACACAATATATCTCCATGTATCTCCTCACCTCGCTTTCTCTCTCGAAGTTGCATGCGTGATATGTTTTCATAAGACACACACTTTCTCTCTACTTTATCGTGTGTTGTCCCTTTCTCTTTCACACACACACACTCTCTCTCTTTTTGCACACTCACTCTTTCTCCTTCACAAGCACTTGATCTCTCTCTAGTTATCTACTCTATCCAGTCCATAGCATATATACATTTATTCAAAAGTCAAACCTCACAAAGTTTGACCAGGTATATGTGCAGAAAAACATTTAAATCTGGAGGGACAAACATACATCATTAGATTCATCACAAGATGTAGTTTCATATCATATATCTTTGGTATTGTAGATATAAGTAATTTTCTCTATAAACTTGGTCAAAGTTTCAAAAGTATGACTTTTCAAAAATTTATAGGCACTACATTATCGAACGGAGGGAGTATCTCTTTCTCTATCTCTACCACTCACGGGCCTCCCCTCTCAATCGATCTCTCTTTACAGAGGGATTATACGGTCACTGGCTCAGTGTATTGCTCTGTATATTGTTTAGTTGACCGGTCAACCAGTCTACATGGTGCCTTATCAACTCATGTTCTCTATGGGTGCGTGGGCCCATGTGGCAGTGGGTGAAATTAAATAAACTAGAGGCCCATCTGCCACGGGGTGAAATAAACAAATGAGAAACCACTTGCGGTAGGACCCCGCACGCTACTAAATTGAGTGCACACTTCTTCCTCGTTAATACAGTACTGTAGTACTCCCTCCGTTTCTTTTTAGTCTGCATATAAAATTTGGTCAAAGTCAAACTTCGTAAACTTTGACTAACTTTATAGGAGAATATCAACATTCACAGTATGAAATCAATATATTTAGATGCATCTTGAAATTAATTTTCATAGCATATAGCTTTATTATTGTAAATGTTGATATCTTTTGATATAAAGTTGGTCAAACTTTGCATAGTTAGACTTTGACCAAATTTTATATGCGGACTAAAAAGAAACGGAGGGAGTACTAGATTAACACCTTCTTAGACGCCAGCACGGACACAAACTATGACAACACACAAACACCACTGCGCGACATCCACGCAAGGACGCACTCGCGCACACCCAACACACAATACACACCAGCACACGTGTACACCGGCGTCGCGGCCGGCTGAGATGGAGGACGAGGCGGCCAACAAGCGGAGGCGGCTCGAGCCAAAACAGCATCCGGCGAGCCTGGACTTCATCAGCAGCCTCCCCGACGACATGCTGCTCATCATCATCGCCCTCCTCCCCACCAAATTTGGCGTGCGGACAACCCTTCTCGCCCGGTGGTGGCGCCCCCTCTGGCGCTGCGTCCCCCTCAACCTCACTGTCGACAGCTGCCTCTGCGATGGGGATTGCAAACGCATGGCCGCAGTCTCCAAGATCCTTGCAACGCACCCTGGGCCAGCCAGACGCCTAGACATCCGCATGTTCAGTACCTGATGGGGTCACCTACCACCGGTAGGGACAAGGACCTGACATCTAGGGCCCACCTAAGGCCCACACCATTATTCAGAGACCCCAGGGTCACAAGTGCAATCGGGAACTGATACGTCTCCAACGTATCTATAATTTAATAAGTATTCATGCCATGTTTACAATAGTTTCATATGGTTTTGGTGCACTTTTATATTATTTTTATGGACTAACTTATTAATCTAGTGCCCAGTGCCAGTTCCTGTTTTCTGCTTGTTTTTTGTTTCATAGAAAAACCATACCAAACAAAGTCCAAACGCGATAAAACTTTACGGAGATTTATTTGGGAATATATGTGATTTTTGGGAAGAAGAATCAACGCAAGATGGTGCCAGAGGGCTCCACAAGGCAACACGGCGCCCCCCTAGGGCCACGCCCTGTTGCCTTTTGGGCAACTCATAGGTCAGTTGATGCCCTTCTTTCGCCGCAAGAAAGATAATTTCCAGATAAAAATCCCCTCAAAATTTCAGCCCAATCGGAGTTACGGATCTCCAGGAATATAAGAAACGGTTTTCGGCCAGAAACAGGAGCGCAAAAACAGAAGAGAACACAGAGAGAGATCCAATCTCGGAGGGGCACCCACCCCTCCGGGCACCATGGAGGCCAAGAACAAGAGGGAGAACCTCTCCCCATCTAGGGGGGGGGGAGGCCATGGAGGAGCACGCCGGAGGGGGAGCCTCTCTTCCCCTCTCTCTCGGTGGTGCCGGATTGCCGCCGGGGGAACCATCGCCGCGGTGATCGTTTTCATCAACATCACCGTCCATCACCTCTCTCATCTCTTTTTAGCGGTCCACTCTCCCGCACCTGCTGTAATCCCCTTCTTGAACATGGCGCTTTATGCCACATATTATTATCCAATGATGTGTTGCCATCCTATGATGTTTGAGTTGATTTCTTTTGTCCTTTGGGTTGATTGATGATCTTGATTGGTTTGAGTTGTATGTTTTATTTTGGTGCTGTCCTATGGTGCCTTCTGTGGCGCGCACACGTGGGGGATTCCCGCTGTAGGGTGTTGCAATACGTTCATGATTTGCTTATAGTGGGTTGCGTGAGTGACTGAAACACAAACCCGAGTAAGGGGGTTGTTGCGTATGGGAGTAAAGGGGACTTGATACTTAATGCTATGGTTGGGTTTACGTTAATGATTTCTAGTAGTTGCGGATGCTTGCTAGAGGTCCAATCATAAGTTCATATGATCCAAGTACGGAAAGTATGTTAGCTCATGCCTCTCCCTCATATAAAATTGCAATAATGATTACCGATCTTGTTAACAATTGCCTAGGACAATTCCGCACACCGATCCATCATTATTCCACACTCGCTATTTGTAATATATTCTAACTTTATTTAGGCAGCACCTATTTTTATGTTTTAGTTCTCCGATATCATGCAAAGCTATCCTCTTCATACCCACAACGTAGTTTTATTTCTCGTTTCTAGATGAAAGCAAACGCTCGGTGTACGTAGAGTCGTATCAGTGGCAGATAGGACTTGAGAGAATATTGATCTTACCTTTAGCTCCTTGTTGGTTCGACACTCCATACTTATCACTTCCATATTTGGAAATTGCTACGATGATTCCTTGCACTTGGGGATTATCAAACTCTTTTCTGGCGCCATTGCCGGGGAACAATAGCGTGGGGTTAATATTTTCGTGTATGCTTGTTTGCTTTCATCACTAAGTAGATTTTGTTTTCCTGTTGATTTTGTTTTCTTGTTTTCTTTTCTTTAGTTGTGGGTGAAAAAAATGCAAAATACAAAAAAAATTACTTGCCTCTTATGCCTAGCTTAATGGCTTTAAAGAAAGTACTGCCTGGGAGACAACCCGGAAGTTTTAGAGGGTATTTTTCTTATCTTGTGTAATATAAACTTTATTTTGTGTGCCAACTAAATATTTAAAAACAAAAAATATAGAGGGGAACCTTAAATTTTTTTCAAAAAGAAAAGTGAAAGTGAGACAGATGAGCAATGTGGATGTGGGGGCTAGCCTTGAACTTTGTTCATGCCCATGGAAATTTTGTGAACCTTGATTACAGAAAATTGTCAACAAAAATAATTATCCCCTTGTACAAATACATTGTATTATAAAAATAATGTGCGAAGATTTACCTTTAGGATGTTTAAATTGCTTGTTTGGTGTGTGCTGTGAAAAAAAAGAAACTTTTGCTGTAGTGTTTGAATTTCTATATTTTACTGGAATGTGCAAAAATTCTGAAATTTTTAAACAGTACTGCTATGCAAAATTTTTATGTTGTAATAATTTTTATGAATTTTTGGAGTTACATAAGTATGGTTTTTAAATAGATCTTTACAGACTATTCTGTTTTAGACAGATTCTGGTTTTGTTGCATAGTTTGCTTATTTTGATGAATCTATGGATCGTATAGGGGGGTATGAGTCATGGAGAAGTTGGAGTACAGTAGCATTATGCCAATATTAAATATGAATCAATTTACAACAGTACCTAAAGTTTAAGATTTATTTGTTATACTAACGGATCTCACGAGGTTTCTGTTGAGTCTTGTGTTGATGAAGTGTTCGAAGATCGAGGAGGTACCAATATGAGAAGAATAAGGAGAGGAAAGAGTTCAAGCTTGGGGATGCCTGATGACCCACAAGTATAGGGGATAAATCTTAGTCCTTTTGATAAGTAAGAGTGTCGAACCCAACAAGGAGCAGAAGGAAATGACAAGCGGTTTTCAGCAAGGTATTCTCTGCAAGTAATGAAAGTAGCGGTAACAGATAGTTTTGATAGCAAGATAATTCGTAACAAGTAACAAGTAACAAGTATAATAAAGTGCAGCAAGGTGGCCCAATCCTTTTTATAGCAAAGGACAAGCCGGAACAAACTCTTATAATAAGCAAAGCATTCTCGAGGACACATGGTAATTTCATCAAGTCACTTTCATCATGTTTGTTTGATTTGCGTTCGCTACTTTGATAATTTGATATGTGGGTGGACCGGTGCTTGGATGCTGTTCTTACTTGAACAAGCTTCCCACTTATGATTACCCCCTCTCGCAAGAATCCGCAACTATGAAAGAAGAATTAAGATAACTCTAACCATAGCATGAAACATATGGATCCAAATCAGCCCCTTACGGAATAGCGCATAAACTAGGGTTTAAGCTTCTGTCACTCTAGCAACCCATCATCTAATTACTACTCCACAATGCCTTACCTTAGGCCCAAAGATGGTGAAGTGTCATGTAGTCGACGTCACACGACACCACAAAAGGATGCACAACATACATAGCATCAAAATAGCGAACAAATACCAAATTCACATGATTACTTATGACAAGACATCTCCCATGTCCTGAAGAACAAAAGTAACTACTCACAAATTATATTCATGTTCAAGATCAGATGGGTATTGAATAGCATTAAGGATATGAATATATAATCTTCCACCAAATAAACCAACTAGCATCAACTACAAGATGTAATCAACACTACTAGCAACCCACAGGTACCAATCTGAGGTTTTGAGACAAAGATTGAATACAAGAGATGAACTAGGGTTTGAGATGAGATGGTGCTGGTGAAGATGTTGATGAAGATTGATCCTCCTACGATGAGAGGATCATTGGTGATGTCAATGGCTTCGATTTCCCCCTCCTGGAGGGAAGTATCCCCGGCGGAATCGCTCCACCGGAGAGCAAAATAGCTCCTGCCCAGGTTCCGCCTCGAGACGACAGCGCTTCATCCCGAAAGTCTTCCTCTGATTTTTTCTAGGGAAATGGCTTCATATAGCAGAAGGTGGGGCCCCACAAGCTTGGGGGCGCGCCCAGGGGGGTAGGACGCGCCCCCCAAGTTTGTGGCTGCCTCGTGGGTCCCCTCCTGTTGATTCTTTCGCAAGTATTTGTTTTATATTCCAAAATAATTCTCCGTAAATTTTTAGGTCATTTGGAGTTGTGCAGAATAGCTATCTCTGTTTCACCCCTTTCATGTCCAGAATTCCAGCTGCCGGCATTCTCCCTCTTCATGTGAATCTTGCAAAATAAGAGAGAAAAGGCATAGAAATTGTACCATAAAGTGAAATAATGATAAAAACATAATAATTATCAATAAGAAATCATGATGAAAATTGGACGTATCAACTCCCCCAAGCTTAGACCTCGCTTGTCCTCAAGCGAAAGCTGAAATCGATAATCATGACCACATGTTTAGAGAGAGAGGCGTCGATAAAAATAAAATACGGACATTGAGCATCATGATCTTTATTATAACAGCAATATATCATCATAGAACTTCTCATGAAAAAGTGGCAATTCATCCACAATTTAAAGTATGAACCATAAACCAAATTGAAAACTAACAAACTATGATCTCAGTCACTGAAGCAATTGCAATTCATCATATTATCAGAAAAACTCTATGTAAGAGCTTTGTTTAGCAAGTTCACATACTCAACTATCACTTAGTCTTCTATGATTGCTGACACTCACGACATACTTATGGAGCAAAAGTTTCAGTCGGACACATAGAAAGATAGGGGCTTATAATTTCGCCTCCCAACGTATTTACCTCAAGGGTAATGTCAACAATCATAACTCATGATCACCTACATCCAACTGGATATATATGCCTGGATCAATCCCCACCACATGATGCTTGCCAAGAGAAAAAATAAAAACGGAATAGAGGAGAATACTATAGACTCTTGCATGAAAGTAAATACATAAAGTAAAAGATAGGCCCTTCGCAGAGGGAAGCAGAGGTTGTCATGCACTTTCTGTTTTTGGAAGTGCAAGCTCTTAATGTAAAGGAACGTCACTTTATATTGCCCCTTGTGATAACGACCTTTATTCTACAGTCTGTCGCTTTTATTACTCCACCATCACAAAATCGTACAAAGCTTATTTTCCCTTACAATAAAAGTTCATACATGTTTAGGAGAAATTTTTATTGCTTTGCACTGATGACAACTTACTTGAAGGATCTTATTCAATCCATAGGTAGATATAGTGGACTCTCATGGCATGAAACTAGGTTTAAGGGTTTTTGGATGCACAAGTAGTATCTCTACTTAGTATAGAATTTTGGCAAGCAAAAGATAGGGGGCCAAGCACCACATGTTAGAGGATCCAAAACAATATAACTTATATGTGAATATAAGCAAACATAACTCATTACGTTGTCTTCCTTATCCAACGTCGACTAATTGACATAGAATATTTGATGGGGGCTCACAATCATAAAAGATATTCAAGATAGTGTATTTATATGTGAGACCTCTCTTCCTTTATTACTTTTTCATGAATTGCAACAATGACCAATGCTATGTTTGTCAACTTCCAACAAGTTTTATCAATTATACTTCTTTTATGTGAAGTCATTACTCCCCATGGGATTAGCATATGATATAATTTTTCTCTTTCTCTTTTTATTTCTAAGATTGGATCATCAAAAGCAAAACACTCAACTCAAACTACTCTTTATTATATAAATCTCACACACGATTACATAGATAGATAGATCACAAAGCAAGCACTCAAAGCTAAATCATACTAAAACTTTATTCCTCTAAATCATGAAATAACTAAGGATCAAACTAAGATAGATAATGATGACAAAAAGTGATGATGATACGATACCGGGGCACCTCCCCCAAGCTTGGCACAAGCCAAGGGTGGTGCCCATACCCATGTACTCAAATCTCCTTCTTGGGTGATGGTGGTGATGAAGTGGTGGGCATGTCTTCCGTCTTCCATGGCATAGGTTCTCCATCATAAAAGGACGAACGTGTTTTCGGAGTCCTGAAATTTGCAGCTAAACTCATACCATTGAACTTGGCCTCATACTCAAAATTCTGGTTTTGTAGATCATATATTTGGGCCTGAAGATAATCAATCCGGTCATTGAGCTTGAAGATGACGTCCCCAATATTCTTGCCATCCACCTTGTGCTCATGGATGAACTCCATGATCATGGAGTGGTTAGCACTAAGTCCGCGCTCCACCATGCCCTGGCACTTGAAGATCTCTTGTTCCACTGCTTCCAGCCTGGCCTTCTCTCTCCGGTATTCTTAGGTCCTTGAACATCCCGGATGTGGAGCACCCCCTCACGCATCTCAATGGCTTGAGGGTTCTTCATCACCTCCGGTAGGTACGGGTTGATGACCTTCTCGTAGAACTTGTCCTTGGAGGAGCTTGGAGATGCCATGGCGATCTAGATTTGTCAGAAAAACAGCCAGAAACAAGAACAGAGGAGAAACTTGCGATGCGGTGGTCAAAACACCCGTGAGTATATATAATGAATTTTTCCCGTGCATAACAATTAATATGGAAGAAAAATGGAGTCAGGAAAGTCCACGAGGGAGCCACAAGCCTGGTAGGCGCGCCCTGGGGGGTAGGGCGCGCCCCCCAGGCTTGTCACCTCCTCGTGCACTTTTCAGACTATTTATTATTTTCCTAATTTTTTATATATTCCAAAACGGACAGAAAGTACTTTTATGGAAGTTTTGGAGTCGGTTTACTTACCGTACCACATACCTACTCCTTTTCAGGATTCTGGAGCGTTCCAGAAGGTTTCCTCTATGTATTCTTCCGGTGTCATTGTTTGAATAATATTAGTTTCAACATTAATGGGCGTACCTGAGATATAATGTTTAATTCTTTGCCCATTAACCACTCTCGGATTATTGCCTTCGGAGTTGTTTATTTTGATGGCTCCGGAGCGATAAACTTCTTCGATGATGTATGGCCCTTCCCATTTAGAGAGAAGTTTTCCTGCAAAAAATCTTAAACAAGAATTTTATAATAGAACATGATCACCTACTTTGAATTCCCATTTTTGAATTCTCTTATCATGCCATATTTTAACTTTTTCTTTAAACAACTTGGCATTTTCATAAGCTTGGGTTCTCCATTCATCTAAGGAACTAATATCAAATAACCTCTTTTCACCAGCAAGTTTAAAATCATAGTTGAGTTCTTTAATTGCCCAATATGCTTTATGTTCTAACTCAAGAGGTAAATGACATGCTTTTCCAAAAACCATTTTATATGGAGACATAGCCATAGGACTTTTATAAGCAGTTCTGTAAGCCCATAATGCATCATCAAGTTTCTTAGACCAATTCTTTCTGGATCTATGAACGGTCTTTTGCAAAATTAATTTTATTTCTCTATTAGTTAATTCAACTTGACCACTAGACTGAGGATGAAAAGGAGATGCAATCCTATGATTAACATCATATTTAGCAAGCAATTTACGGAAAGCACCATGAATAAAATGTGAACCACCATCGGTCATTAAATATCAAGGGACTCCAAACCTCGGGAATATAACTGCTTTAAGCATTTTAATAGAAGTGTTATGATCAGCACTACTAGTTGGGATAGCTTCTACCCACTTAGTAACATAATCAATAGCAACTAAAATATGAGTATACCCATTGGATTTAGGAAAAGGTCCCATATAATCAAAACCCCAAACATCAAATGGTTCAATAACAAGTGAATAATTCATAGGCATTTCCTGACGTCTACCAACATTACCAATTCTTTGACATTCATCACAAGAAAGGACAAACTTACGTGCATCTTTGAAAAGTGTATGCCAATAAAAACCAGATTGTAATACCTTGTGTGCAGTTCTATCTCCCGCATGGTGTCCTCCATATGCCTCGGAGTGACACTTACGTAGGATTTGTTCCTGTTCATGCTCAGGTACACAACGTCTAATAATACCATCTACTCCTTCTTTATATAAATGTGGGTCATCCCAAAAGTAATGTCTTAAATCAAAGAAGAACTTTTTCTTTTGTTGGTATGTGAAACTAGGTGGTATATATTTAGCAACAATGTAATTAGCATAGTCTGCATACCAACGAGTATTACGAGAAGCATTTATCACAGCTAACTGTTCATTGATACGTCTCCAACGTATCTATAATTTTTGATTGTTCCATGCTGTTATATTATCAATCTTGGATGTTTTTATATGCATTTACAGCAATTATATATCATTTTTGGAGACTAGCCTATTAACTTAGTGCCCAGTGCCAGTTGCTGTTTTCTGCCCTATTTTTATTTTACAGAAAATCAATACCAAACGAAGTCCAAATGCCACGAAACTTTCTGGAGATTTTTTTCCGGACAAGATAAACACTAGAAGCTTTGGGAGAAGACCATACGCCAGAGGAGGTGGCCACGAGCCACCAGGGCGCGCCTGGGGGGGGGCAGGCGCGCCCAGGTACCTCGTGGGCCCACGTCAGCTCCGTTTGACCTAATTCCACCACTATAAATTCAGGAAAAATCAGAAACCCTCAAGGGAGTCCACGAAATACTTTTTCCGCCGCCACAAGTTTCTGTTCCAGAGAGATCCCATCTGGGGTCCTCCGGTAATCTACCGGAGGGGGAATCGATCACGGAGGGGCTCTACATCAACCTTGATGCCCTTCCGATGATGCGTGAGTAGTTTACCACAGACCTTCGGGTCCATAGGCAGTAGCTAGATGGCTTCTTCTCTCTTTTTGATCTTCAATACAATGTTCTCCTCGATGTTCTTGGAGTTCTATCCGATGTAATCACTTTTTGCGGTGTGTTTGTTGGGATCCGATGAATTGTGAGTTTATGATTAGATTATCCATGAATATTATTTGAGTCTTTGCTGCACTCTTTTATGCATGATTATTATAGCCTCGTATTTCTTCTCTGATCTATTGATTTGGTTTGGCCAACTAGATTGATTTATCTTGCCATGGGAAGAGGTGCTTTGTAATGGGTTCGATCTTGCGGTGCTCAATCCCAGTGACAAAAAGGGACATGACACGTATGTATCGTTGCTATTAAGGGTAAAAAGATGGGGTTTATTCATACGTGAATTTATCTTGTCTACATCATGTCATCGTTCTTAAGGCGTTACTCCGTTCTTTATGGACTTAATACACTAGATGCATGCTGGATAGCGGTCGATGTGTGGAGTAATAGTAGTAGATGCAGGCAGGAGTCGGTCTACTTGAATTGGACGTGATGCCTATATACATGATCATTGCCTTGGATATCGTCATGATTATTTGCTTTTCTATCAATTGCCCAACAGTAATTTGTCTACCCACCGTATGCTATTTTCTCGAGAGAAGCCTCTAGTGAAAACTATGGCCCTTGGGTCTATCTAAATCATATTACTAAAACCCTAAAAATATTGCTGTCATTTTCTTTTATTTATTTTATTTTGTATTTTTGTTTCAATCTATCTATTTATCACATACAATTTAATCTTGCAATTAACCACCGAGGGATTGACAACCTCTCGTTTGCGTTGGGTGCAAGGATTTGTTGTTTGTGTGCAGGTGCTGCTAACGTGGTGTTGCGTGATTCTCCTACTGGTTTGATAACCTTGGTTTCATAACTGAGGGAAATACTTATCTCTACTGTGCTGCATCATCCCTTCCTCTTCGGGGAAATACCAACGCAAGCTACAAGTAGCATTCATCAGGAAAATAATCATTAATAGGAAATGGGTCATCAAGGACACTTTCCATTCTAGACAAATTATCAGCTATGGGATTCTCAGCTCCCTTTCTATCAACAATATGCAAATCAAATTCTTGTAGCAAAAGAACCCACCTAATAAGTCTAGGTTTAGCATCTTTCTTTTCCATAAGATATTTAATAGCAGCATGATTGGTATGAATAGTAACTTTGGAATCAACAATGTAAGATCTGAATTTATCACACGCAAACACAACTGCTAAAAATTCTTTCTCGGTAGTAGCATAATTTCTTTGAGCACTGTCTACAATTTTACTAGCATAATGGATAACATTTAATTTCTTATCAACTCTTTGTCCTAGAACAGCACCTATAGCATAATCACTAGCATCACACATAATTTCAAAGGGTAGGTTCCAATCAGGTGGTTGAACAATAGGTGCAGAAATTAAGGCTTTCTTAAGTATTTCAAAGGCTTCTACGCAATCATCATCAAAAACAAAGGGAACATCTTTTTGCAAGAGATTAGTAAGAGGCCTAGAAATTTTAGAGAATTCTTTTATAAACCTTCTATAGAAACCAGCATGACCAAGGAAACTTCTTATACCTTTGATATCTTTAGGACATGGCATTTTCTCAATAGCATCAACTTTAGCTTTATCAACTTCAATACCTCTTTTAGAAATTTTATGCCCAAGAACTATACCTTCATTCACCATAAAGTGGCACTTCTCCCAATTCAAGACAAGATTAGTTTCTTCACATCTCTGCAAAACTCGATCAACGTTGCTCAAGCAATCATCAAATGAAGTTCCGTAAACGGAGAAATCATCCATAAAAACCTCAACAATCTTTTCACAAAAGTCAGAGAATATATCAGTCATACATCTTTGAAAGGTAGCAGGTGCATTACATAAACCAAAAGGCATACGACCATAAGCATAAGTTACAAAAGGACAAGTAAAGGTGGTTTTCTCTTGATCTTCAGGTGAAACAGGTATTTGAGAGAAACCAGAATAACCATCTAGGAAGCAAAAGTGTGTATGCTTAGATAATCTTTCTAACATTTGATCAATAAAAGGCAAGGGATAATGATCTTTCCTAGTAGTTTATTTAATTTCTGAAATCAATTACCATCCTATAACCAGTTACAATTCTTTGTGGGATAAGTTCATTTTTATCATTAGGAACAATGGTAATACCTCCTTTCTTACGAACACAATGAACATGACTTACCCATCTACTATCAGCTATGGGATAAATTATACCTGCCTCTAGAAGTTTTAATATTTCAATTCTTACCACATCCTTCATTCTAGGATTCAGCCTTCTTTGATGATCAACAACGAGTTTAGCGTCTGGCTCCATATGAATTTTATGCTGACACAAAGTGGGACTAATGCCCTTAAGATCATCGAGAGTATATCCAATAGCAGCCCGGTGCTTCTTCAGAGTTTTAAGTAATCTCTTTTCTTCATGCTCTGAAAGGTTAGCACTAATAATAACAGGATATATCTTCTTTTCATCAAGATAAGAATATTTAAGTGTATCAGGTAATTGCTTTAATTCAAACACAGGATCACCCTTGGGTGGAGGTGGATCTCCCAAGATTTCAACAGGCAAATTATGTTTAAGGATAGGTGCATGTTTAAAGAACAGCTCATCTATTTCATTTCTTTCATTCATATCCATATCATTCTCATGATCTAGCAAATATTGTTCTAAAGGATTAGTAAGAGGCACAACAATAGAAGAAATACCAATAATTTCATCCTTATTAGCTAATTCTTTATCATGAGGTTGTCTACGAACCTTAGAGAAATTAAACTCATGAGACACCTCACCAAAATTAACACTAATGGTTTCTTTATTGCAATCAATCTTGGCATTAACTGTATTCAAGAAAGGTCTACCAAATATAATGGGACAACAATCATCTTGTGGTGATCCAAGAACAAGAAAATCAGTAGGATATTTGATCTTACCACACAAGACTTCAACATCTCTAATAATCCCAAGTGGTGAAATAGTATCTCTATTTGCAAGCTTAATAGTAACATCAATATCTTCAATCTCAACAGGTGCAATATCATTCATGACTTCTTGATAGAGAGTAAACGGAATAGCACTCACACTAGCACCAATATCACATAAACCATGATAGCAATGATCTCCAATTTTAATAGAAATAACAGGCATACCAATTACAGGTTTGTTTTTATCTTCAGTGTCGGGCTTAGCAATTCTAGTTGCTTCATCACAGAAATATATGACATGTCCATCACTATTATCAACCAAAAGATCTTTAACCATTGCTACATTAGGTTCAATTTTAATTTGCTCAGAAGGTCTAGGTGCTCTAATATTACTCTTATTAACCACAGTTGAAGCTTTAGCATGTTCCTTAATCCTACCAGGGAAAGGAGGTTTCTCAATATAAGCAGTAGGCACAACTGGATCAACTTGGTAAACAATTATTTCTTCTTTATCACTAATAGGTTCTTCATTCAATTCAATAGGTGGATGATATTTAAACCATTTCTCCTTAGGGAGATCAACATGAGCAGCAAAAGATTCACAAAAGGTAGCTACTATCTCAGAGTCAAGTCCATATTTAGCACTAAACTTATGAAAAGCATTTGTTTCCATAAAAGATTTAACACAATCAAACTCAAGATTTATACCTGACTCATTACCTTTGTCGATTTCCCAATCTTCAGAGTTATGTTTAATTCTTCCTAGAAGATCCCATCTGAATTCAATAGTTCTCTTCATAAAGGAACCAGCAGAAGAAGTATCGAGCACGAATTGATCATTATGAGAAAGCCGAGCATAAAAGTTTTGAAGAATTATTTCTCTTGAGAGATCATGATTGGGGCATGTGTGCAACATATACTTAAGCCTCCCCCAAGCTTGAGCGATACTTTCTCCTTCACGAGGCCAAAAATTGTATATATAATTCCGATCACGATGAACCAAATGCATAGGATAAATTTCTGGTGGAATTCCAGCTTCAACCGATTCCAGTCCCATGTTTCAGTATCATCACATAGCCTATACCATGTAAATGCCTTTCCCTCCAAAGATAAAGGGAATACTTTCTTCTTAACTCCATCTCTGGATAGACCTACAAGCTTAAACAATCCACAAATTTCATCCACATATATCAAGTGCATATCAGGATGTACCGTTCCATCTCCTGCATAAGGATTAGCTAGCAGTTTCTCAACCATACCCGAAGCAATTTCATAATAAATATTTTCAGTACGTTCAATAGGTTGAGGAGCAACTCTCAATGCTTCCGTTCTAGGTGAAGATACCCCGAGCAAGCCCATCAAAGGATTACTTTCCATAGTGACAAGTGACAGTAAATTTCAGCACGTAATATAAATGTTTCCTTACCAAATTCTACTCACCAAAGACACTTCATTCCCCAGCAATGGCGCCAGAAAAGAGTCTTGATGACCCACAAGTATAGGGGATCAATCGTAGTCCTTTCGATAAGTAAAGGTGTCGAACCCAACGAGGAGCAGAAGGAAATGACAAGCGGTTTTCAGTAAGGTATTCTCTTCAAGTACTGAAAGTAGCGGTAACAGATAGTTTTGATAGCAAGATAATTCATAACAAGTAACAAGTATAATAAAGTGCAGCAAGGTGGCCCAATCCTTTTTATAGAAAAGGACAA
The DNA here is from genome assembly GCA_039707655.1 of Elymus sibiricus. Taxonomy (NCBI): domain Eukaryota; kingdom Viridiplantae; phylum Streptophyta; class Magnoliopsida; order Poales; family Poaceae; genus Elymus; species Elymus sibiricus. Next base: position 288,481,973 of record CM077676.1, read on the forward strand.
GCTGGAACGAACTCTCATAAAGTGGGCATCCAACGAGATCGTGCGCATTTGCATGTATGATTAGTGCACGATTGAGTCGGGGGCGTAACATATAATAAGCAAAGCGTTCTCGAGGACACATGGGAATTTCATCTAGTCACTTTCATCATGTTTGTTTGATTCGCGTTCGCTACTTTCATAATTTGATATGTGGGTGGGCCGGTGCTTGGGTGTTGTTCTTGCTTGAACAAGCCTCCCACTTATGATTACCCCCTCTTGCAAGCATCCGCAACTACGAAAGAAGAATTAAGATAACTCTAACCATAGCATGAAACATATGGATCCAAATCAGCCCCTTTCGCAATAGCGCATAAACTAATGTTTAAGCTTCTGTCACTCTAGCAACCCATCATCTAATTACTACTCCACAATGCCTTCCCTTAGGCCCAAAGATGGTGAAGTGTCATGTAGTCGACGTTCACACGACACCACTAAAGGAAGCACAACATACATAGCATCAAAATATCGAACGAATACCAAATTCACATGATTACTTATGACAAGACTTCTCCCATGTCCTCAAGAACAAAAGTAACTACTCACAAATCATATTCATGTTCAAGATCAGAGGGGTATTGAATGGCATTAAGGATCTGAACATATAATCTTCCACCAAATAAACCAAGTAGCATCAACTACAAGATGTAATCAACACTACTAGCAACCCACAGGTACCAATTTGAGGTTTTGAGACAAAGATTGAATACAAGAGATGAACTAGGGTTTGTGATGAGATGGTGCTGGTGAATATGTTGATGAAGATTGGTCCTCCCACGATGAGAGGATCATTGGTGATGTCGATGGCTTCGATTTCCCCCTCCTGGAGGGAAGTATCCCCGGCGGAATCGCTCCGCCGGAGAGCAAAATAGCTCCTGCCCAGGCTCCGCCTCGAGACGGCAGCGCTTCGTCCCGAAAGTCTTCCTCTGATTTTTTCTAGGGAAAATGGCTTCATATAGTAGGAGGAGGGGGCCGGAGGCCTGCCAGGGGCCCCACAAGCTTGGGGGGCACGCGCCCCCCAGGCTTGTGGCTGCCTGGTGGGTCCCCTCCTATGTATTCTTTTGCCAGTATTTTTTATATATTCCAAAATAATTCTCCGTAAATTTTCAGGTCATTTGGAGTTGTGCAGAATAGCTATCTCTGTTTCACCCCTTTCAGGTCCGGAATTCCAGCCGCCAGCATTCTTCCTCTTCATGTGAATCTTGCAAAATAAGAGAGAAAAGGCATAAGAATTGTACCATAAAGTGAAATAATGATAAAAAACATAATAATTATCAATAAGAAATCATGATGCAAATTGGACGTATCAATGCCCAAGGCACCCCAAGTAAATATTCAAGGAGACTCTAGCATCTAAGCTTGGGGATGCCCCGGAAGGCATCCCAGGTTTCTTCTTCGACAATTATCGATATGTCTCAGTTTTTGTTTTGTTCACATGATATGCGTAAATTCTGGGGGCATCTTTTGTGTTTATTTTTCCTTTTTATTTTATTCACCATGCTTGTTGGGGATGATTTCTTATGGTTCTTGGTTGATTTATAGAATGCTCTTTGCGCTTCACTTAAATCTTTTGAGTATGGCTTTATAGAATGCTCTTTGTGCTTCACTTAAATCTTTTGAGTATGGCTTTATAGAATGCTTCGTGTGCTTCACTTATATATTTTGAGCTTGTATATTGGTCTCTCTATATTCATTGTAGAATGCTCTATGAACTTCACTTATATATCTTTAAGTGAGTATCATCAAAATATCAATGCTTAGCTAAAAAGTTTTACAGAAAAGTGCTTGTATGGAGGCAACCCAATATTTATACCTACTGTTTTTGTATGTCCACATAATTAAGCTACTGTATTAATCATGTTTTATATGTTTTCTTTCAATAATGTGCCAAGTAAAGCCTTTGGGATAGTGTGGATATTTGTTGATTTGATTCTGTGCAAAAACAGAAACTTTTGCGCCCGGTTCTGGTATTTTTATTCTTTACTGGGACGTGATAAAATTCTGAAAAAAAATCACATTATTGGGTTATAAATGTTTTACGTTGTCCTAATTTTTCAGAATTTTTGGAGTCACAGAAGTGTGACTTTAATTCAGATCATTATAGACTGTTCTGTTTTTGACAGAATCTGTTTTGTTTGCATAGTTTGCTTGTTTTAGCATTTCCATAGCTTATATTGAGTGATATAAATTGTGGAAATGATAGAGTACAGTAGAAATTATGTGAAAACAATTTTGGATCTTGTCTTGACAGTACCAAAGTGAATGATTTATTTATTATCATACTAACCTACCTCACGAGTTCCGTTAAGTTTTGTGTGATTGAAGTTTTCAAGTTTTGGGTGAGATATCGATATGAGGAGAATAAGGAGTGGCAAGACCCTAAGCTTGGGGATGCCCAAGGCACACCAAGGTAATATTCAAGGAAGACTCAGGCGTCTAAGCTTGGGGATGGCCCAGAAGGCAACCCCTCTTTCGTCTTCAAAACTATCGGTATATCATACTTGGAGCTATATTTTTATTCGTCACATGATATGTGTTTTGCTTGGAGCGTATTTTTATTTTGTTTGCTGTTTGAATAAAATACTTGGATCTGAAATCTTTATTTGGAGAGAGTCTTCACATAGCTACTTTATTGTTTAACTACTCATTGATCTTCAATTAAATCTTTTGGAGTAGTTTGTCATTCACTCTCGTGCTTCACTTATATCCTAAAAAGTGAATTGTTGAATGAATTGAATGTCATAAATATGAAATTAGATATGCTTCATATGCTTGTCCCATGGGGAGTAATGACTTCACATACAAGAAGTATAAGTGGTAAAATTTGTTGAAAGTTAGCAAACATAGCATTGGTCACTTGAACAATTCATGAAAGAATATTGAAGGAACAGAGATTTCACATATAAATATACTATCTTGGACATCTTCTATGATTGTGAGCCCCCATTAATTATTTTCAAACTTGATCAAGTAGTTGACGTTGGATAAGGAAGACAACGTAATGAGTTATGCTTGTTTATATTCACATAGAAGTTATATTGTCATGATCCTCTAACATGTGGTGCTTGCTTAGGATCTTTTACTAGCCAAAAATTTGTACTAAGTAGAGATACTACTTGTGCATCCAAAAACCCTTAAACCCAGTTTCTTGTCATGAGAGTCCACCATATCTACCTATGGATTGAATAAGATCCTTCAAGTAAGTTGTCATCGGTGCAGAAAGCAATAAAAATTGCTCATAAATATGTATGATCTTTTATTGGAAGGGAAAATAAGCTTTGTACGAACTTGTGATGGTGAAGAAATAAAAGCGACAGACTGCATAATAAAGGTTGCTATCACAAGGGGCAATATAAAGTGACGTTCCTTTCCATTAAGAGCTTGCACATCCAAAAATAAAAAGCGCATGACAACCTCTGCTTCCCTCTGCGAAGGGCCTATATTTTACTTTTCCATTTTTACTTTTCTGTATTTACTTTTATGCAAGAGTCAGTAATGCTCATCCCTATTCTGCTCTATTTATTCTCTAGTGGGCAAGCATTATGTGGTAGGGAATGATCCAAGCACATATATCCAGTGGAATATAGGTGATCATGAGTTATTATTGTTGACATTATCCCTGAGATAAATAAGTTGGGAGGCGAAACATTAAGCCCCTATCTTCCTATGTGTTTGACTGAAACGGTTTGTTCTAAAAATATGCTTTGAGTTTCAGCAATCATGGAAGACTAAATGATAGTTGAGTATGTGAAATTTGCCAAACCAAAGCTCTTACATAGACCCTTCCTGAAAATAAGATGAATTGTAATTGTTTGATGACTGAAAACATAGTATGTTGATTTTCAAGAAGGTTTATGGTCTATACTTTAAACATGTGAATAGCTTGCTACTTGATCATGAGAAGTTTTATGAGATGAGCTACTGATTATGATATATATTGATGCTAGAAAAAGTGTTTGAAATTATCATTGATCAAACTTATGCACTATGCAAGCATTCACACTTCATAAATTATTTCTTTTATCATTTACCTACTCGAGGACGAGCAGGAATTAAGCTTGGGGATGCTGATACGTCTCCAACGTATCTATAATTTATGAAGTATCCACGCCATGTTTACAATAGTTTTATATGGTTTTGGTGCACTTTTATATTATTTTTATGTACTAACTTATTAATCTAGTTCCCAGTGCCAGTTCCTGTTTTCTGCTTGTTTTTTGTTTCGCAGAAAAACCATACCAAACGAAGTCCAAACAGGATAAAACTTTACGGATATTTATTTTGGAATATATGTGATTTTTGAGAAGAAGAATCAACGCAAGATGGTGCCCGAGGGCTCCACAAGGCAACACGGCGCCCCCCTAGGGCTGCGCCCTGTTGCCTTGTGGGCACCTCGTAGGTCGGTTGATGCCCTTCTTTTGCTGCAAGAAAGATAATTTCCAGATAAAAATCCCCTCAAAATTTCATCCCAATCGGAGTCATGGATCTCCGGGAATATAAGAAACGGTTTTTTGCCAGAAACAGGAGCGCAGAAACAGAAGAGAACAGAGAGAGAGATTCAATCTCGGAGGGGCTCCCGCCCCTCCGGGCACCATGGAGGCCAAAGACCAGAGGGAGAACCTGTCCTCATCTAGGGGGAGGCCATGGAGGAGCACGCCGGAGGGGGAGCTTCTCTTCCCCTCTCTCTCGGTGGCGCCGGAGTGCCACCGGGGGAACCATCACCGCGGTGATCGTCTTCATCAACATCACCGTCCATCACCTCCTACATCTCTTTTCAGCGGTCCACTCTACCGCACCCCGCTGTAATCCCCTTCTTGAAAATGGTGCTTTATGCCACATATTATTATCCAATGATGCGTTGCCATCCTATGATGTTTGACTTGATTTCTTTTGTCCTTTGGGTTGATTGATGATCTTGATTGGTTTGAGTTGTATGTTTTATTTTGGTGCTGTCCTATGGTGCCTTCCGTGCCTTGCACACGTGGGGGATTCCCGCTGTAGGGTGTTGAAATACGTTCATGATTCGCTTATAGTGGGTTGCGTGAGTGACTGAAACACAAACCCGAGTAAGGGGTTGTTGCGTATGGGAGTAAAGGGGACTTGATACTTAATGCTATGGTTGGGTTTACCTTGATGATTTCTAGTAGTTGCGGATGCTTGCTAGAGGTCCAATCATAAGTTCATATGAACCAAGTACGGAAAGTATGTTAGCTCATGCCTCTCCCACATATAAAATTGCAATAATGATTACCGATCTTGTTAACAATTGCCGAGGACAATTCCACACACCGATCCATCATTATTCCACACTCGCTATTTGTAATATATTCTAACTTTATTTAGGCAGCACCTATTTTTATGTTTTAGTTCTCCGATATCATGCAAAGCTATCCTCTTCATACCCACAACATAGTTTTATTTCTTGTTTCTAGATGAAAGCAAACGCTCGGTGTACGTAGAGTCGTATCAGTGGCAGATAGGACTTGAGAGAATATCAATCTTACCTTTAGCTCCTTGTGAGTTTGACACTCCATACTTATCACTTCCATCTTTGGAAATTGCTACGATGATTATTTGCACTTGGGGATTATCAGGCACACACTTACTCGGACCTTGCACTGACAACACTCGGACGTCCACCCTCCAGTCGGCCAGTCACTACCACTCAGACAAAGGAGACGTAAGGACGGCGTGGGATCTGTAATGGTCAAGTAGTCTTCAACTATGCTTTAAACATAGTTATGGCTACCGTTACCTGGAACTGCCATAGTCATGGCTGTGTAAAACACTCTTAACTGTTGTAGTTATTGTCATCAATGCCCTAGAGACGTGGTGGTAAAGAGGCTGCATCGCACTCCTATATAAGTCGCCCTCTCCCTCCGTCGCAGGGTTAAGCACCCCCTGTAATAACATACTCCAAGAGAAAACAAGCCCCCAAGCAACAAGATGTAGGGCTGTTACCTTCTCCGAGAGGGGCCCAAACTCGTAAAAACCGAGTGCCACACCTGTGCTGTAGCTAGGCTCTGCTCCTCACTCGTACCCCAAGTACTTACTGTCAGACTAGTAACCACGATAGTTGGCACCCACCGAGGGGCGGTGAGTCTAGCGACTTTTACCACTGTAGGTGGAATTCCATCATCACCATGTTAGTCGGCGGCGAAATCCGTTTCGGGGCTCTCAACTTCATCGCCGACGATTCAACGTGGCTCCCGGAGGCCCCGCTGGACGTGGAGTCGTTGCCCATCCGTGGTGCGGCGCACTTCCGCGCATCTTCGTATGGAGTCCTCCTTCGACAGCCATCGGTTCCGTACCGAGTGGTTTCTGTCCTTCCCGCTGGGCGCCGTCGCAAGTGCTCCAGGCACTCACGGCTCCAACGATGGATCAAGCACGCGGTGGCCGTTCAGGCCGCGGCGGAGCACATGGCGGCTCTTGAGCCTGACGAGCCCGCCCTCGACCTTTTTACTGAGCTCGACGAGCACTCCATCAGTGAGTCCGAGTGCGAGAGCATGGAGTCCACCGCCGAGGTTCTCATGGCCGGCACGGAGCCGCGCGCTCCTCAGGGTTATTCCGGTCCCCGTGATGGACACATGGCCACCTCGCGCGGGAACGACGACGACAACCATGGGAATGACTATCATGATCCTTATATCCCGCAAGCTCTCACTCGGGAGCAGGGCGATGAGCTCCGGAGGAGAAATGAGCAAGCTTTGCACACTCCCATTACCGGGACGACTCTTGAGGCCTTGGCCATGGAGTCGGCGTGTTTGTCCACCCTGGCCGAATGAGACCGCCTAGAGCGGCTGCAGAGGGAGTTGGACGATCGCACTCGCCAGCAACCCAGTTCCAGTCAGCACAAGCGCCGGCTGTTCCCGAGTGATCAATCTCAGAAGTACCAGGTGCTGAACACCCCTCTGCAGAACCTGGCGGCGGCTACCAGGATCGTTGATTCCATCCGGCCCTCCTATTCCGCAGCCGGGGAAGGGATCCGTCAGATCCAAGCGCTCCTGAAGACGGCCTTGTCACAAAACGCGGTATTGTTGCAATCCCGCGATCGCATCCACAGCGCATCAGTGCGCGCCGAGACTGTCAAGTCGGCCCATAGCCCTCTGGGCTCAGGAAGATGCCGGGCTTCACCTCCCTCCAAAGACCACCACGAGGAGCGTAGGCACGACCGAGTCATTTCGCCTCGGCGATATGATGATTACGATCGGACCCAGATGCCCCCTCCGCGGGACGTCCCATATGGGCGCCAGCCCTATGGTGACAGGCGCTCTCCCGGGAACAATCGCAGGCCGAGCCCCTCATACCGTCCGGGTAACCTCCGGGACCCTCAGTTCAATGCGAGATCTGTCCTCGCTCAGAACTTGGTCGATAGAGGGTGGGCCTTTAGGGAAGGTCTTGACGCTGACGTTCCGAGTCGCTCCGCACCCTCTGGACCTGAGTGTTTCCGGTATATTCGGGCGGCAGATATCCCGAATAATTTCAGATTGGCGGCAGGCATCAGCAAGTTCACTGGTGAGTCGAAGCCGGAGATTTGGTTAGAGGACTACCGAGTGGCCGTCTAGATCGGCAGCGGCAACGACAGTGTGGCTATGAAACATCTGCCGCTAATGCTCGAGGGGTCAGCCAGGGCGTGGCTCAACCAGTTGGCACCCGACAGTATTTACTGTTGGGACGATCTGGCCCGGGTCTTCATCAAGACTTTCGAGGGCACGTACAAGCGTCCGGGTGGTTTGTCAGAGCTGCAACATTGCGTCCAGAAGCAGAATGAAACTCTCTGAGAGTACATCCAGCGGTGGACCACCTTACATAACACGGTGGAAAACGTCACCGAGCACCAGGCGATCTGCGCCTCCAAGGTTGGCGTCAGGTATCGTGAGTTGGCCCTGAAGTTCGGTTGTACTGAGATCCCGACTCTCAGTCGGGCGATGGAAATTGCCAATCAGTACGCTAATGGTGAAGAGGAAGACCGATTGAGGAGTGGCAAGGGCCAAGCCGGAGACGTAAATCAGTCAGACAGCAACAAGAATAAGAAGCAGAAGCACAAAGCCGAGGCGGCCAACAATGCAGAAGCTGCGGCCCTGGCCGGCCAAAGCAAAGGCAAGGGTCCACCAAAGCAGAAGAAGGAGTGGGCTGGTAAGAAGAAAGTTGCCCCGAAGAATGACATCCTTGATCATCCATGCCAGATTCACACGAAGAAGGATGAAGAAGGCAACTTGATTCTGCCGAAGCATACCACTCGGGAATGCCGGCTGCTCAAGCAGGAGATGCGGCAAGACCCCTCCGAAGGGAAAGATGAGGACGAGGATGACGATGGGGACAAAGGCACCTCCGGGTACACCCACGTTGAGAAGGTCCTGATAATTTTTGCTGATGTCGAAAGCAAAAGTCACCTCAAGGTGATTAACCGAGAGGTCAATATGGTGGTTCCGACTGTCACCAAGGTCCTATACTGGGCCCAGACCCCTGTCACCTTCAACCAGCCAGATCACCCGGCCCACATACCGACCCCTGGGTGGCAGGTGCTGGTGGTCAATCCCGCCGTTGGAGGAGTCCGACTGCGCAAAGTACTCATGGACGGCGGCAGCGGGCTGAACATCATTTACGCTGATACTCTAGAGGCGATGGGCATTCCGATGTCCCGACTGAGTAAAAGCAATATGCAGTTCCACAGGGTTATTCCCTGGAAAAAAGCAAAGTCACTCGGACAAATTTCCCTCGACGTTGTATTCGGCGGAGAGAAGAACTTCAGAAAGGAGAGGTTGACTTTTGAGGTGGTAGACTTCAAGAGTGCTTATCACGCCAACCTGGGTAGGCCCGCCTATGCACGATTCATGGTCAGACCATGCTACGTGTATCTTAAACTAAAGATGCCAGGTCCAAAAGGAGTGATCACCATCACGGGAAACCGGAAGATAGCGGAGGAATGCTTGCAGAAAGGCTCCCAGATTGCTGACGAGCAGATGGCGTTGGCAGAGTTGGATGAGTACAAGAAGACAGTCGATTCGAGTGATCTGCTCAAGAGCAAGAAGCCGGCTGTGGAATCCGCTTTCCAGTCGGCTGGCGATTCGAAGCAAGTTCACGTCCACCTGGACAACCCGAATGCTGCCCCGACCAACATATCCACGACGCTCGACAGCAAATAGGAAAGCGAGCTCATCCAGTTCCTCCGTGAGAACTGGGACATCTTCGCATGGAAACCCTCTGACATGCCGGGTGTTCCCAGGGAACTGGTTGAGCATCGACTCAGAGTCGACCCGAAGGCGAAGCCCGTCAAAGAACATCTCCGATGCTCCACTCCGGAGAAGTGTAAGGCGATTGGCGAGGAGATCGCGTGGCTCTTGGCCGTCGAGTTCATCCGTGAAATATACCACTCCGAGTGGCTCGCCAACGCCGTGTTAGTTCCCAAGAATCTCTCCGAATGTGTATTGACTTCAAACACATTAATCGAGCCTTCCCGAAAGACCACTTCCGTCTCCCCCACATAGATCAGATCATAGACTCTACTGCGGGGTGCGGGCACTTATCATTTTTGGATGCGTACTCCGGGTACCACCAGATCCGAATGTACGGTCCGGATGAAATAAAGACTGCATTCATCACCCCATTCGGGTGTTTTTGTTATACCATGATGCCCTTCAGATTGAAAAATGCTGGAGCAACTTTCATGCGCACGATCCAGAAATGCTTACAGACGCAGATCAGTCGGAACGTGGAGGCTTATATGGATGACATCGTGGTCAAGTCAAGGAAAGGTTTCGACCTCCCGGCTGACCTCGCCGATACCTTCGTGAACCTGTGCCGTTTCGGCATCAAACTCAATCTGGCTAAGTGTACTTTCGGGGTGCCCGCGGGCAAGTTACTCGGCTTCCTTGTTTCCGAACGAGGGATCGATGCTAACCCCGAGAAGATCGGCACCAAAGTCCGAATGAAACAACCGCAGCGTTTGCATGATGTACAGAAACTCATGGGCTGTCTGGCAGCTCTGAGCAGATTCATTTCATGACTCTGTGAGAAGGCCCTGCCACTCTACCGTCTCATGAAGAAGTCAGAAAAGTTTGAGTGGACTACAGAAGCACATGCCGCGTTCCAAGAACTCAAATCCCGACTTTCCACTCAGCCGGTGCTTGCTGCTCCGGGCAGCCGAGAGCCATTGCTCTTGTACATCGTGGCCACGAGCCAAGTTGTTAGCACCGTGCTCACTATGGAGTGTGAGGAATAAGGCAAAGCCTACAAACTCCAGCGGCCAGTTTATTACATCTCTGAAGTTCTGACCCCATCCAAGCAAAGATATCCACATTACCAGAAGCTGGTGTACGGGATTTACATGACTGCGAAGAAGGTGGCTCATTACTTTCAACAGCACTCGGTCACGGTGATAAGCGATGCTCCCCTGTCAGAGATCTTGAACAACAGAGATGCCACGGGCCGAGTAGCCAAGTGGGCCATCAAACTCCTCCCTTTGGACATCAAGTTTGAGGCCAAGAAAGCTATCAAGTCACAGGCTCTGGTGGACTTCCTAGCTGAATGGATTGAACAGGAACAGCCGGTCCCAAGTGTCCCCGAACATTGGATCATGTTCTTCGATGGTTCCAAGATGCTGAACGGCTCAGGGGCTGGTGTTTTCCTAGTGTCTCCCAAGGGCGACAGGCTCAGCTACGTACTTCAAATCCACTTCGACTCTTCAAACAATGAGGCAGAATACGAAGCCCTTTTGCATGGGTTGCGCATGGCAATTTCCCTTGGAATCCGCCGAATGATGGTCTATGGTGACTCGGACCTGGTGGTGAACCAAGTAATGAAGGAATGGGACATCAGGAGCCCAGCTATGACAGGCTACTGCAACGCTGTCCGAAAGCTGGAGAAGAACTTCGAAGGGCTAGAGCTCCATCACATCCTGCGAATCAAAAACCAGGCGGCTGATGACTTGGCCAAGATTGGTTCTACTTGGAGAGCAGTCCCGAAGAATGTGTTCCTAGAGCACTTGCACTCACCCACAATCAAGGAAGACCCATTTGTGGAGGAGCCCTCGCAACCAGTCGGGCCGTCGAATCCGACTGAAGTTGACATCCCAGCAGTGGTGGATCTGGTCCAAGAGGTGCTCGTCGTCACTCCCGAGTGGACCGAGCCATACCTCGCATACCTACTCAGGCAGGAACTCCCTGAAGATGAAGAAGAAGCTCAATAGATCGTCCGCCGATTGAAAGCCTTTACCGTCATGGGAGAACAACTCTATAAGAAGAGTGCCACTGGCGTCACTCAGCGTTCAATCACGCCGGAGGAAGGGCAGCAGATCCTGTAGGAGATTCATTCGGGAACCTATCGTCACCATGCTTCCTCTCGGACCTTGGTCGCGAAAGCATTCCGGGCAGGTTTCTATTGGCCCAGAGCCAATGAAGCTGCTCGTGATATCGTTGACCAGTGCGTTGGGTGTCAGTTTTATGCAAATCAGTCGCACAAGCCAGCGTCCGCGTTGAAGACAATCCCACTCACGTGGCCATTCGCAATCTGGGGACTCAACATGGTCGGTCCACTCCGGACCGGGGCCAGCGGGATCACGCATCTGTTGGTGGCGGTAGATAAGTTTACCAAGTGGATCGAAGCGAAGTCCATAGAGAAGTTAGACCCTTCGACTGCGATCAAGTTCATCAAGGAGATAATCTTCAGGTTCGGAGTCCCTCATAGCATGATCACGGACAATGGGTCGAACTTTGTCTCAGACGAGTTTTGCGAGTTCTGCTACTCTCAGGGCACTCGGGTTGACTACGCCTCCGTGGCTCACCCTCAGTCGAATGGACAAGCAAAACGGGCGAATGGATTGATACTCCTGGGGCTCAAGCCGCGTCTCATGCGCGACCTAAAGCACGCAACGGGAGCCTCGGTCACTGAGCTGCCATCGGTCCTCTGGGGCTTGCGGACGACCCCAAACCGGTCCACAAAGCGCACTCCATTCTTCTTGGTGTATGGCTCGGAGGCCGTCCTGCCGAGTGATTTGCTCCACAAATCTCCTCGAGTGGATCTATACTCAGAGGCGAAGGCTGAAGAAGCGCGTCAAGACGGCCTTGACCTGCTGGAGGAGGAGTGCGAGTTGGCTCTTATCAGGATAACTGCATATCAGAAAGACCTGCGTCGCTATCTTGAAAGGCGCGTCAGGGGGCGCGCTTTCTAGAAAGGTGACCTGGTCCTCCAACTGGACCAGCAGAAACCTCACAAGCTGGCGCCACCATGGCAAGGGCCCTTTGCAATATCAAAAGTACTAAACAACGGAGCCTATCGGCTCTACAACTTTGCCAAGGGTGAGGAAGAGCCCCGAGCTTGGAACGCGGATCTGCTCCGCAAATTCTTCACTTAGAATAAATTTGTCCCCATTGTAATAACGTTTTGAATGAAATTAGATGAATAAAAGTCTTACTTTTCCTGTATTTCATATAATTTGGACCAGTACCATGTTTTCACTCCGGTGACTAACATCGTTCGGAAATTAACAACACGCCCCGAGTGGGTGTATCGGCTTAGCCGCGAACCAGATTTCGCCTAAGTTAAAAACCATCCGAGTGTAGACACGGTACACACTCGGGGGCTTAGCTGCGAACCAGATTTCGCCTAAGTTAAAAACCATCCGAGAGCAGACACACTCCACACTCGGGGGCTTAGCTGCGAACCAGATTTCGCCTAAGTTAAAAACCATCCGAGTGCAGACACATTCCACACTCGGGGGCTTAGCTGCGAACCAGATTTCGCCTAAGTTAAAAACTATCTGAGTGCGGACACGCTCCACACTCGGGGGCTTAGCTGCGAACCAGATTTCGCTTAAGTTAAAAACTATCCAAGTGTGGACACGCTCCACTCTCGGGGGACATAGCTGCGAACCAGATTTTGCCTAACTTAAAAACCATCCGAGTGCAGACACGTTCCACACTCGGGGGTTTAGCTGCGAACCAGATTTCGCCTAAGTTAAAAACCATCCGAGTGTGGACACGCTCCACACTCGGGGGCATAGCTATGAACCAGATTTCGCCTAAGTTAAAAACCATCCGAGTGCAGACACGTTCCACACTCGGGGGCTTAGCTGCGAACCAGATTTCGCCTAAGTTAAAAACTATCCGAGTGTGGACATGCTCCACACTAGGGGGCTTAGCTGTGAACCAGAATTTGCCTAAGTTAAAAACCATCCGAGTGTGGACACGCTCCACACTCGGGGGCTTAGCTGCGAACTAGATTTCACCTAAGTTAAGAACTATCTGAGTGCCAACACGCTCCGCACTCGGGGGGCTTAGCTGCGAACCAGATTTCGCCTAAGTTAGAAAAAAACAACATTGGCAAACGGAACAAATATCCAAATATCTAAGTAAACTCCGATCCGTTCAAGTTCTCATAGCAAAAGCAAAGTACGCGAGCCATGGGCCCGTTAAAGTATCATGGTTACATTAACCACTCGGCATTCCGAGGCAAATCAGGACTTAAATGTTTTTGATCACTCTGCTGCGGGAGGATTGGGCGGGTCGACGAAGGTGTCCAGGTCGATGCCGTCTGCGATCCGGGTGGCGGCTTCGATAAACAACTCCATGAAGTCCTCGAACTTGAGTTTCTTCTTGTTGGCAACCTTCGGCGACTTCAGCTTCTCCTTGTCCACATCCTTGCAGTGGACACGGACGAGTGCGAGAGCCACGTCAGCACTGCAGCGAGCAGCAGACTTCTTGCAGGCCTGCACTCGGTTTGGGATGTCCTTTAACCGAGTCATCATGGATTCCACGTCACTCTGAAGTTCTTCGCCGGGGAGTAGTTCTTGATCGATCTTGGATAGAGCAGACCTCAGTCGGATAATGTACCTCACGGCGCTTTCGAGGCGCTCCTCCAGACAGAGAATGGCCATGGAGGCACTGTCCTTGAGAAGATGTCTTGAGGGATCCAGATCCTTCTCCACTCGGTCCGTCTCCAGTTCAAAGCTATAGCAGAATTCTATCGAGAAAAATGACTCGGGATCAGAGAAGGTGAAAAATTCTAAGTAAACGGATAAAAACCACTCTGTGGTGCGGTTTACCTTTGAGCTTTTTGCCCATCTCCTCACCGAACTACTGGACGTACTGCTCCAGCTCACCCTTCTTCTCTAGAAGCTTTGTGATCTGGTTGTCCAGCGTCTTCTTATCCCCTTCAAAAGCACTCGCCTGGGTGCTGCGCTTCATCTCCCACTTGGCATTGGTCTTCCTGAGCTCAGAAATCTCATTTCTGGCCACTTCAGCAGCAGCCTTCAGGGTCCTGACTTCCTCCTCGAGCTTACTGACCGAAGTCAGTTTCTCCTCGGCGGCCTTGGTCTTACTCCTGGCTTCCTTCTGCGCCAGCGCCAACTCATTGTCCTTGTCCTCTAGGGCCTGCTTCATGGTTTCTAAAGAAATAGAAGTCCTCGGCCTCATTACAAGTTGGGCATTCTCGCCACGGACATCTGTTGAAACGAATTGACTCGGATCAAAAGAAAAACACGACTCGGCGAATAGTCCAACAACGGGATTTACCTCCAAGGGCGCTCTTCTCCTTCTCAAGGCGGCTGCTCTTGTGCTTCTCCGCGTCCAGATCCACTCGGAGCTGCAACAATTCCTTCTCCAGGTAGGCATATTCAGTCCCCAGCTCGCAGGTCCTCTGTCACAAAACAAGGAAATTGTCAGTCGGGTGAAGGAACAAGCTTGACCAGTATCAAACCCTGTAGTACCCTCTTACAACTGAGTCGGCAATGAAGAAGATCGAGGACAACAACACGATGGTCTTCATTGTCGACCTCAAGACAGACAAGCTCGATCACCTCGAAGCTTCCTAGTCCGCCAAGCCTCCCACTCGGCCAGCCGAGTGAGAGGTGACACTCCGAGTGTTATAAAAAAACTCTAAGACTGCCTCTGACTGCTTCCAGTCAACGACAGTCTCGGGGACTACACCCAGTGGGTGCACTCAGCGTCCTCCACTGGAGAATGACTCGTGTTGATGAGCTAAAAAAACCTATGTGTAAGTTCTATCAGACTCCCATCGATTGCCCGCAATCGATAGCAGTCTCGGGGACTACACCCAGTGGGTGCACTCAGCGTGCTCCTACTGGAAAGGACACACTCGGTAAAGACCCCGGTCGATCCGAGTGGGAATAACGAAAATACAGAGTTCTAAGACTCCCACTGACTGTTTCCAGTCAACGGCAGCCTCGGGGACTACACCCAGTGGGTGCACTCAGCGTGCCCCCACTAGAGAAAAATGAACACCCAGTGGTTGTGCCCCGCGCAAACCCACTAACGGAAGTTCAGTTACAAATTCAAAATAGAAACTTTGAATAACACTTACAATGGCACTTACTCGGACGTTGGTCCTCAGAGCCTCACTGGCGTCACACGCCTCCCTCAGCCGACTGTTCATCACTTCAACCTGGATCAAATCTTCCTTTCTCGCTCCCACTTGGTCCTCTGGGACTCTATGCAGAGCGAAGGCAGTGGGAGGAGCCGAGTGTGGCACGGGTGTTGGCTTGGGGGGCGGCGCAGTGAGCACCAACGAAGAGCTGACCTGAGCCGGAGGACTCAGACCGATAGGCTTCCTGACAGCCTTAGCAGGAGAAACACAGGTCTTTTGGCCAGGCGAAGCCTGCCGCATGACAATGTCAGCTCCAGTTGGCACCCCCTTGTCGGCCTGTGGGGTCGGCAAGTCAGCCTTGTCGTCCAGATGGATGACTTCAGTCGGGGCTGCATGAACTTTTGGGAGACAACATCAGATTGGAACCACCCGACAAGATTCAAGACGAATGTCGATTGGCAGGATCATACCCTTGGAAGTGGTAGTGTCGGTGGCGTCGCCCTCTGTCTGGCCTTGCTTGGGAGCATTCAGATCCAATGAGGTCATCGACATCTCATTGCTGCAAGTTTGGAGATCACTCAGCACATCAAACGAACGAGAATTGCATGGAAAAGAGATTCGATCTCAGGTACTTACGTTGAAGGTAGTGGCACCGACACCTTGATCCTTGGCACCGCGGCCTTCCAGGGCTTGGAGGAGATTTGCTTCGACTGCTTGGGCTATTTCTCTGCCGAGTCAGCAGCCTCCGCCCGCAGGCGCTTCGCACCGCGCGAAGAAGTCGAAGCAGTCGGCCTCGGGTCACTCGGCGCTTGGGCGCCCCTTGCTCCGGTACTCGGGTCGTTCTTCTCCTTGGTGCGGCGTTCCCGAGGAACAGCCTTAGACGAGGAGGACTCGGCCTCCTCGCCCTCCTCGGTGTCGCTCTCGTCTTCCTCGCTTTCCTCCTCCTCGTCGTCGCTTTCCTCCTCCACCCCGTCGCTGTCGTCCGAGTGCTGGTACTCTGTGTCGCTTGTCACGTCCGCTGGTGACCGATTGACCGCCGGTACATTGGAAATCATCTGCTGGAAACTCTGAAAGGGAGGAAAACATAAGTTCAAGATCCAGAAACACTGGGAGAAGCTTGTTCGCAATCCGACTGATCTAAAGCATGTTACCTCAACCGGCTGGATGTTCTTCTCGTATGGAGGCACTCTCCTGGCACCGCGCGGGTTGTCTCGGGCCAAGGTGATTGCCTTGATCTTGCCGGCCAGGGCGTCGTCGGTCAGCTCCTCTAGGTGCACTCGGGTGTCATCACCCGGACCTTCGTACATCCACATAGGATGTGCCCTGGCCTGCAGTGGTTGGATCCTCCGAATCAAGAAGCTTTCCAGCAGGTCCATCCCATTGACCCCGACATTTACAACTCCGACCATGGCGACGGTCAAGATCCCGACATCCAGCTTTTCTTCCTTGCTCACTTCCAGAGATGGAGGCGTAGCGACTCTCGCTCCCGAGTACGGAGGAAGATCAATCGAAGACCCCGCACTCGGGATGTCCTTGCAATAGAACCAGCTGTCCTGCCACCCCTTCACTGAGTCAAGAAAACTCATCTTTGGGAAGGCACTCCACCCCCGCATCTGTATCCCCAGGCCTCCGCAGAGCTGGGTTACGTGGGTCTTCTCCCCACTCGGCGAGTCTTTCTTCACGGTCATCGATCGACATGTGAAGATATGCTTGAACAAACCCCAATGCGGATGACAGCCAATGAAGTTCTCGCAGAGAGAAACGAAGG
This sequence comes from Elymus sibiricus, assembly GCA_039707655.1. Lineage (NCBI taxonomy): Eukaryota > Viridiplantae > Streptophyta > Magnoliopsida > Poales > Poaceae > Elymus > Elymus sibiricus. The sequence continues at coordinate 288,499,098 of CM077676.1, forward strand.
CCGACAGATACACAATGGCATTGGGGGTGATGGTGGAGCTGCACCGCGAAAAAGTCCAAGAAAGCCCGAAAGAAAGTGTGAGGGGCATAGAGAAACCTCGCTCGATGTGGGTAACAAGCAGCACGCGCTCGTCACCCTGGGGCGCGGGCTCGACCTCGTCCGCCTCCACCCGTCCACCGGGATGAGGCCTTCTTCGGTGAGCTCCTCCAGACGCCTCGCCGTGACGCGTGAAGGGAGCCACTCCCCCGCGATGCGGCCCACTGACGGCCCCGAGCTCAACGGCGCAGCCTTCCCCGCCTTCTTCGCCCTCTCCAGCTTGGCTGTGGAGTCCTTCCCCATGGCCTCGAGGGCTCTGGCACGATAGAAAGGGGAACGCGGAGAGCAGAGTGCGGAGTGGAGGAAAAGGGGATCTGAAATTAACCCCACACAGTAAAACCACCTTTTATACCGCAGGCGGAATCACTCACCAGTCCTCAGCCATCGGATTCCAGATCAACGGCACCCATAGCAGTCACGTGCATAGGAAAGGCAGGACACATGGTGGATTTCCAGGCGAAAATCGAGGTGTCACGCCCCACTTTCCCCACTAGCTGCGGCGTAACTGCTCCCATGCGCGCGCACGCATGATTTTGAATCCCGGAATTCCCGCGGCGAATCGGCCTGACAGATTGCGTCCGCCACGTTTTCCAAAAACCACCCGTCGGCCCGACCGACCGCCTCCCACAGGCCTCCATGCAGTCGGACATGTTAAACACCCGACTGGAGTCACCTCTAGGGTTGCGAAAGGATGAGCTCGACGCCCCTCCGCGGGTTAACTTGGCCCTTTCACTAGGCTCCAAGGCGCGAGTCTCATAAATTTTGACTCGGAGCTGGCCCGCGCTGGCGTTCCCAAGGGATATGGAGTGGCATGTCTCCGGAGAGTCAGTCCACGCACCGGCGTCGTCACTCGGGTTTCATGGCATGCCTTCCATCGGGCCTCAAGTCCATCTCTCCGGAGACACATGCGAATGCCACCAAGTTTTGCCTAGCAATCGATACCATCCGATCATTCGGAAAACCACTAGACCAGAATCTGTTGCGGCTTCTCCTGAGGATAACCGCGAGAAGAGCGGAGGCCGAGTGCCCCCAAAGCACTTGGACTACTCTGAAAGCTCAACTCACTCATCCTGTTAAGCCTCAACTGATTCGGGGGCTAATGATGGGGTCACCAACCACCGGTAGGGAGAAGGACCTGACATCTAGGGCCCACCTAAGGCCCACACCATTATTTAGAGACCCGAGGGTCACAAGTGCAATCAGGCACACACTATGAAGGATTCACTCGAACCTTGCACTGACAACACTCAGATGTCCACCCTCCAGTCGGCCAATCAATACCACTAGGACAAAGGAGATGTAAGGACGGCATGGGATCTGCAATGGTCGAGTAGTCTTCAACTAGGCTTTAAACATAGTTATGGCTACCGTTGCCTGTAACTGCCATAGTCATGGTTGTGTTAAACACTCTTAACTGATGTAGTTATTGTCATCAATGCCCTACCGACGTGGTGGTAAAGAGGTTGCAGCGCACTCCTATATAAGCCACCCTCTCCCTCTGTCGCAGGGTTAAGCACCCCCTGTAATCACATACTCCAAGAGAAAACAAGCCCCCAGGCAACGAGACGTAGGGCTGTTACCTTCTCCGAGAGGGGCCCGAACTCGTAAAAACCGAGTGCCACACCTGTGCTGTAGCTAGGCTCTGCTCCTCATTCGTACCCCTACTACTTACTGTCAGACTAGTAACCACGACAGTACCAACTACAATGTCCAAGCCAAGTTCGACGAGTGGTTCTTATTCCCCGCCCTAGATCAGCTCGAGGAGCTCAGGTTTGAACGTGTACGATGTCGCTCTCTGCCACTGTCCGCGCTCCACCTTGCGCCAACGCTGCACCGCGCCAGGTTCAGCTTCTTCTCCCTCAACTCAAGCAGCTCAGCCTCTTTGACATTGGTATCTCGAAGGAGGCTATGGAGCGGCTGCTCCGCGGCTGTACACCACTCGAGTACCTTTGTCTGAAACAGATCCACGGGTTCATTAGCCTCCACATCGCCTCGACGAATCTCTGATGGATTTATGTGTCTTGCTGGCCCCGCAACAGGACATTACTTGGGAAGAGATCAGTTGAGCTGTTTCATGATATGGTCATTGAGAATGCGCCTTTCCTTGAGAGATTGCTTGTATCTGATCTAGAAGGTCCAACAAAAATCAGGGTCCTTGACGCGCTGAAATTGACAGCGTTGGCCTACTCATCTGCCAAATTCTCCGAACTTGTTGTTGGATCCATAACTGTTTAGGTACAACACTCTTCTTCTTCTCATTGTTCTTCTTGAAATTCACATTTTAATTTTTTTTTCTTGATGTATGTTCGACTGTCATCCAGAAAATGATTCCCACAAGCTTGACCCAATCTGTGTGCATAGTGAAGATTTTGGCAATAAAATCTATCGGCCCCAATCTGGATCAAGTTGTTGGATTCCTTAGATGCTTTCCGTGCATGGAGAAGCTACTCATCGAGGTGAAACTCCTTTCCTATTAAATGTGAACCACAACGGAGCTCAATTTTTTTGTATTTTTTCCCAAGTTACAATGACAAATGTAGTGTTCAAAACTGCATCTAGGCACTATACTGAAAGAAATGTTTTTAGTATTTTTTCTCATGTGATCACCTGCATCGTTTTTGTTGTTGTTGTAGCCAAGGCTAGTCATAGTGGGAAGTAACTTTATCCTAGGAGCAAGTACTACCTCCGTCCTGGTTTACTAGTCCCCTTCATATTTTGACCATAGATTTAACTAACAAAATGTTAATGCATGTCACTAAAAATTATATCACTGGATTCGTATTTGAACATAATTTCCAATGGTATAATTTTTTGTGACATGCGTTGCATTTTGTTAGGTAAATCTATGGTCAAAATTTTACACTAAAAATGAAGGGGACCTATAAACCAAGACGGACGTAAAATGAGTAAATGAGAGGAAAGAGAAAGAGAGAGAGAGTGAAAATTATCACTAGCCTTACAGCCAACCCTATTGTATGAGTGAATGATATTGGTAGCTCTTGATGACACTGCAATCTTATATAGCCAGCTGCTCTAATATGTTCTCTTCTTTTGCAGATAAAAAAAGACCCGAAAGTGAAAAATATGCTGCAATATAACAACCTCATCGAATGCCTTGATCTCCATCTTACAAAAATTGATTTGATCAACTACCGAGGCACCACATCCGAGATTAAATTGGCTAGGTTCTTGTTTCTGAAGGCAAGTGTGCTCAAGGTAATGAGGTTTGGCATTCTCTAGCGCAACAATGAATGGTGTGCTGATCACCACAAGCGTCTAAAGCTGAATGACAAAGGCTCTGCAAAAGCTGAATTTGTTTTTGAAAGATCAAGTGACGAGAGATGCGCAAGTTTATTTGACGATTAGTGACTTGTCAGGGGCGGTGGATTTTAGTTTGTATGATAATGCTACATCCACCTAAAGTAACGAAAATTCTTACGTAAACTTCCTAATAATTCCCTCTTCGTAAGTGCAGCATTACTGCTAGCATTTGTAATATCAGTTTGAACCTTGTAAAATTACGACTATCCAGCACGTGGTACTACGTTATGATTATGTACGCGTGCATAGGTGCCGCAACGATGTAACCAATATACCCATTACAATTTTTTATTCTAACTCGTCGCAACGCACGGGAAAATATCTAGAACACGGCTTGTTGTAAGCAGGGTAGCTCTACAGCCTTGATGATAGTGACTGCACACAGTGAGGCTGACTTTGGTAACCCGAACACGTCGCTTGCACTCTGGTGTCATCTCCGGCATAGGGTCTTGTCACTTCACTGTGAGGAGCAGCACGTAATAACTTGACCAACGGGAAGTACTTTGGTAGTACTACAAGTAGTACTACTACCAGTAGTAGTACTACTCCCTCCGTCTGGATTTAGTAGTACTACCACCTCCATTTGGATTTAGCATTTGACTAACAATATATAGTAATGCATGTCACAAAAAATATACTACTACTCCCTCCGTAAATAATACTACATGGAGTATTGTTTTATTTGTATTTGAGTGTAGTTTCCGATGATATTATACACTCTCCCTTCCAGTTGAGGGCTCAAATATGAAATCTCATCAACCACACTAGTACTTGCACCACATTCGCCCCGCATTAATTGCGCCAGCTTCCAACATAATTGCACGCAGAATTTACCTCAATCTTCTCGTAACTATGCGCGCATGCAGCGAGACAGGGAGCAGTGCATGCATGTGGAGCAGGATTTGAGGCAGCAGCGGGCATGCAATACTATGCAAACGCAAGGGCAATTTTGTCCAGAAAAAATAGACTGAGTCTTCCCTTGGTATGCGTGCTCGACCTTAGGCGCAGAGAAAAAAGGACCGGAGGGAGTACTACTAGTAAGAGCATAGTTAATAATATAGCCAACTGCTGGCTATATAGACATGCCATGTCATCAAGAGTTAACATTATTAATTACTCATACAATAGAGTTGGCTATAAGGCTGGCTATAAGTTCACATCTCTTTTTCACTTTCTCTCTATCTCTTTCTTCCCTTTAAATGCTTTTATCTAGGAGCACGCGTAGAGGCTGGCTCTTGCATGAGAGACCACTCCTTTACTTTTTCCTTCTCTCTCTCCTCCACATAGACAAAAGTGCCACGTAAGCGGGCTTATAGCCCACTATTGTACTTGCTCTAAGGGGCAAGGAGTAGATAGGCAATGCACACATGAATGCAAACGCAGTCTGCACTTCTCATATAAAGGCTCCCCACTAGTCCAATCGATATATGAAATCCTACGCACCTACGCACCCTAACCAAGGGCAAGAATGATCACTCCAATCGCAAGATCAATTGACCAGAAGCTAGAGACCTGGAGGTGATGAGCGAGAGCATGAGCCAGCTGTGCCAGATGGTCCACGACGCCGGCCTGCGGCCCGGCACCGAGGAACGTCTCCAGGTCATGCTTGAGGCCGCCAGGGCAAGAGGCCTCTTGGACGATAGCTTCGTCCCCTAGTTCGACGAGGCCCTCGTCGGCTTCCTCGACAAGTTCACCGTCGTCAAGAAGCTCGTGGACGACCTTGACGTACGCCTCCAGTCCACGCGCCCAGGCTCTGCGATGCCCACCACCCTCACCGGCCTCTATGGTGACAACCTCTTCAACGCACTGGTGGCCCTGCGACTGCCCACCGTCGCACCGGAGGATGTCCACCTTGAGGTCGCGCTCGCCGCGCAGGGCCTCGTCCAGCAAGACTCCATCGACATAATCACCCATGTCTACAAGGAAATCGTCCACAAGGACCACTACGTTCCAGAGGAGGACGATAGGACGGTGGCCTTCTTGGACCACAGAGCAACCTTGGACGGCATTGTTCAGAAGCACGTTGACCTCGTCACCAACGCCACTGCTCCTCACCCGTCGGTTGGTGGCCCGGCACACTAGGGTGAGAGGATGTCGTTTATGGACCCGTATGCATATTAATATTGACGTGTAAATTATGGGCAGATATAGGTACTAGAGAATATATATATAGCTCGTTGCAATGCTCGGGCAATTATCTATTGCGCTAGAAAATATTTGGCCGCGTGGCACCACCCACTCTGATAAACAACTCAGGAGGGAGGGAGGGTTCATCGGTCTTGCGTCCCACAAGTAGTACGTGCAAAAGCTTGGCTCTACGTGCAATAAATCCTTTGCCCTAGGGGACAGAGTCTACCTCCAATCTAATGTCTTATCGCCCAATAAACAAATCAAATGTCCCACTTGTGCACATGCAAGAAAATGGAGAAGGGCAGATAGTTAGATTATAGGAGTAGTACTTATTTCTTTAATCTTTTTTAGTGAAGGAGGATCACCCCTGCCCTCTAGAAGCCTCCAAACTTTGCAAGATTTTCCCCAATACAACTACCAACGTCTGGATTATTAGTCTCATCTTATTTTGGGTCAACGATGGACAAACATACTTCTACTCCAATGACATTACATAGTAGGAGTATTTGAGTAGCATGTCATGCATTTTTTTTGTTGGATTCGTATTTGAATATGTTTTCCAATGACATTATATTGGTCACACAATTTTATTAGTTAGATTAAGGGCCAAAATATGGCACAAAATACAAGGGGACTAGTAAACGAGTACGGTTCCCGATACGGCTTGAATGCAAATAAAGTAGAGGGTAGCGGTTCCCGATGAACGACCATTGATGTTTATCCTCCTTCAATTCGCATGCTGAGGAAAGTAGTAGTACTAAATGGGAGAAGCGGCATGCAGCCAGCAACCCACACCATGGGCGTGTTTGGTTGGGTCACTCGCAAGCTTCATTTGGCCTCGTGTAACCACCATTGCATCGCGTCGTCCTGGCCTTGATTCTTACTGTATTGCATTCTCATTCCAGCTGATAAATACGTGTGTGATTCCTTGCTCACCTTTTGCATGATGGCTTATAATAAGTGTTACACTTCACAACCTCAAAACAAGAAACTGGAACACGTACATTCCCGTTCGCGTCACACCCCAGACGGTCATTCCGGCCCGCCGCTCAACGCACAGTGGCAAGGCATATCACTTACATGTGGGACCGGATGCAAGGAAAGCGATGATGGCCAAAATTGGCAAAACTCCCCCACTTATCGCGTGGCAAAAGCCCAGCGCTAGCGTTTTTAATAGTTATTTCTATTTTTTGAGGGAAAATCGTTATTTCTATCTATCGGTCGCGCCAAGGAGCAGAATCAAACGTTACAACTTACAAGTTCAAAAGGAAAAGCCTGCCGTGTTCGCATCGCACCCACACACAAATGGTGCAGCACGGCGCTCAAGGGGGAACGCGCGATGTCTTGCATTTTCACTTACAAGTGGGACTGCAGTTGAGCAAACCATCATCATCATCATCAACATCGTCATCTCCCCCTTGGTTATAAAAGTTTCCAAGTATCGGTGGTGGGATGTTGTCAGGACGTTGGAAACACAAGAAGGTTAATTAGTACGGGGATAACTGGCATGCATGGTGAATGAAACAATTATAATTACGGTGGAAGACAAACAATGTACCGAAACAATCAGGATCCCATGCAAAAACAGTGCCAGAAGTGGTGGCAGCAAACACAAAACGATCGTATTGAATTGCATCACAGTACACATGTGTGCCCAGAAACTGGTTTTCAAGCAATATCCATTGAGGCACAGAAGTAAGGACGGCAACAAGCTTGTCAAAGATAGCGACAACATAATATTTCGCATAACTCCAAGAGCGATTGGGAACTCGACAAATTGCTATCTTCTGTAGACGATAGTCACGATGATTGTATTTGAACGTACGTAGAGTATCGGTGTGCTCAACCTTAGGGCAGTCTGAGATTTTTGGAAGAGTAATCCGGTGACGAGTGTAGACATTCACAAGCTCCCACTCGCAGTTGTCCCCAATATAAACAATCCAATCTCCATTTGCGCCTGCCCAGGCCTTATGCTGAAGTGATGGCATCTTAACATCACACGGATCATTATTGTCAAATGGCATCAACTTGCACAAGGCGAGCCTTCCGTCGTCCCCGCGCCAGCGAGCAGGGTCCAAGCAAAGAAGAAAAGGGAGATCAAACTGCTCTTGAACCCTAGAGTTGTTTGTAATGATATTATTTGTTCAGTCGAGAATGTTCTTGAATGAACCTGCCATGCTAGCTGCGGAGATGACGTCGCATCGATCAATGATTTCCTCCACCGCGTCATCTGTCAGATTGGGGCAAGAATAACGGGGTCGGGTCCTGCTACTTCCCTCCATCAAGAAGACGAACAATGGCAAAAGGAAGAGTTAAGGCAAAAGAAGGGAGGAAGAGCGTGCGACAGCAGTTCCAACTCCCAAATCGAGAGGGAAAGGGGAAGAGGCGGTGGACGGTTGCCATCTTACAGGAAGAGGCGAGTGGGGAGCGGACGGTTGCCACGGTATAGGAAGAGGCGGCCCGGCCTACACGTCCGTTCGAAAATTATACAAAAGGACTCGTCGTCTTCTCACTGACATGTTGGAACGGGACCCTCTCCAGATCTAAAAAGGACGGCGATGGCCCAGCGCTAGCATTTTTAATCGTTATTTCTAATTTTTGAGGGAAAATCATTATATTTCTATCTATCGGTCGCGCCAAGGAGCAGAACCAAATGTTACAACTTACAAGTTCAAAAGGACCTCCCCACGGTTCGCGTCGTACCCCCTCACGGATCGTCTAGCATGCCGCTCAAGGAGAACGCGTGCTATCTAGCATTTTGACTAACAAGTGGGACCGCAGTTCAGCAAACCGACTATTGTCAAACCAACTTGTCCATGCTCCAATGATACCGGCTTCTGAGAGCCCTTGGATTTGAGATCGAACGGCCGCATGCCGAGATTCTAGACCTGTGCATAAATATCAGATCCTAGTGGGCTTTTTTTGCAAACTTGCAGGAGCTCAGCATGCAACCATTCGATCTCAAATCCAAGGGCTTTCAAAAGCCCGTATCATGGGAGCATGGGTAGCTTCGTATCACCTGAAACTCCCCCACCCCCGGCCGCCGCGCGATGGTTGAGTTAGAGAAATGACGAGAGAGAAGAGCTAGGTGTAGCACGGAATCCAAGAAATTTGGTGTGAGATGGGACTCTTGGTGGTGGCGTGTGCCGTACTCCTAAACGTGAATGCTTGTTTTGGCCCATGCCACCCCCACTATATCGAGGTGCTGCTTATTACGTAGAGCGAACACATTATCTCTCCAACTTGCAAAAAGTAAAACACATTATTTCTCCAGGAGTTCGGTACCACTAGTACTAGTACTTTATTAACATATGGCCCACCTCACACTGTCGGCGAATTTCCTGGAGTCCGTATTTGGTCCTCCTCTCCCTCTCCTGTCAGCCAGCCAGCAGACGAGCGGAGTGTGCCCATCGTCGGTTTGCTCACATTCGGTCCCACATACTATCAATGAAAAGTATTTTGCCGCGTCGCAACACACACTCCGAGAAGTGACTCGAAATTCATTCATAAATTAAGTAAGTTTATTGCATGCATATGCAAATATACCGTTCACACTACATACAACAAGTCTACAATGCACAACGACAACGAGGATACATTGTAAATACTAAAGTTTTTCTCACACAACACGTACAAGAAATGAAAATGACCTTCACGTCAACTAATCCTCGGCGTTGGAAATGCTTGCTTTGAACCAGAAGCGAGTCTCTGACCAGGGTCTGGTGGTATTGTCAATCTTGAGACCAACGCAAGACTCACCATCCGGGCTGAAGCGGCCAATATTAGGAGCAATACTTGCATTGGAGTAGGGAGCAACAACAACAATGTCGGTGGTATAGATAGAGTTGCTTCTCATAAATGGCAAGGTTGTGCCAACAGGCGCTGGATCGCCTTTCACCATCATTGGATAGTTTAGTCCAAGGAAAAGCGAGTGTTCTCCAAGACTGTCAATATTGAACCAGGGAGAAGCTCGTGCCGCTAGCACACTAGTATCCATCCCGAATAACCTACAACGGAAGTTGGCATAGGTCCGTAGAGTACGACCATGCGAGACAGTACTACTACCTGCTTCCTCTGTAACATTAGCAATGCCCTGTATACAGACAAGAAGAGGTGATCCATCTAAATAAGTAGCTAGGCACCATCTAGTAGGTAGGTATTGCTCGTCTGCATGTTCGTGATCATCACCATCGTCATCATCATCATCACCATCGTCATCTCCCCCTTGGTTATAAAAGTTTCCAAGTATTGGTGGTGGAATGTTGACAAGATCTTGACAAATTTGAAGGTTATTAGTAAAGGGAAAACTTGCAAGCATGGTGAATGAAACAATTCTAATTAAGGTGGAAGAAAAATGTACCGACGCAAAAAGGATCCCATGCAAAAACAGTGCCACAAGTGGTGACAGCAAACACAAGACGCTCGTATTGAATTGCATCACAGTACTCACTCATGTACAGAAACTGGTTTTTAAGCAATGTCCATCCAATCCCTCCAAGAGTAAAGACGGCAACAAGCTTGTCAAAGACAGCGACAACACAATATTTCCTATAACTCCAAGAGCGTGTGGGAACTCGACAGATTGCTATCTTCTGTAGACGACAGTCACCATGATCGTATTTGAACATACATAGAGTATCGGTGTGCTCAACCTCAGGGTAGTCTGAGATTTTTGGAATTGGAATCTAGTGAGGAGTGTACACATTCACAAGCTCCCACTCGCAGTTGTCCCCAATATAAACAACCCAATCTTCATTTGCGCCTGCCCAGGCCTTATGCTAAACGATGGCATCTTAACATCACACGGATTATTATCAAGTGGCATCAACTTGCACAAGGCGAGCCTTCCGTCATCCTCGAACCAGAGACAGGGTCATAGCGAGGAAGATAGGGAAGATCAAACCGCTCTTGAACCCTAGGGTTGTGTGTACTGATCTTATTTGTTGAGTCGAGAATGTTCTTGAACGAACCTGCCATGCTAGCCGCGGTGATGACATCGCACCGATCAATGATTTCCTCCACCGCGTCATCTATCAGATTGGGGCAAGAATAATGGGGTCGGGTCCTACTACTTCCCTCCATCGAGAAGATGAACAATGGCAGAAGGAAGATTCAAGGCAAATGGAGGGAGGAAGAGCGTGCGACAACAGTTCCAACTCCCAAATCGAGAGGGAAAGGGGAAGAGGTGGTGGACGGTTGCCACGGTACAGGAAGAGGCGAGTGGGGAGCGGACGGTTGCCACGGTATAGGAAGAGGCGACCCGGCCTAGACGTCCATTCGGAAATTATACAAAACGACTCGCCGTCTTCTCACTGGCACATTGGAACGGGACAACACGTCAACGAAACATGGTTTGTCATTTCTCGTGCAAAATGCGATCGAGCCGCGTTATTTCTCGACTTTATTTTTTTTAATGGCGTGCCGTTCAATTTTGAAGCATTACTACACGTCATCCCAATTTATTAGACTGGGCGTTACATGCATGCTATCCATTGGGTACATGCACGCAGGAGAGAGAAAAAGTGCATGCATGGGAGAGAGATCGAAGACCTTAATTTGCCCGATTTATTGGTCCTATTGCTCCGTCTCGCGGGACTTAGAAAACCTTGACGGAGGTACGCGACTGTAACACCCCGATTTTTGGCCCTTTCTTTTTTCTTTTGGATTTCTTCGAATTTTATTTGGAATTTCTTTTTCCGTGGCTATGTGGTCTTGAAACCTGGGAAGATCTTTCCTCCTGCCACTTCCTAATGGCTTGTCCTTCTCAAATCTATCCCAAGGCCATGTCATTTCCATCTTAGCCCAACCCCGATATTTATTTTTTGGGAATATTCCTTTTTCTATTAAAGGAATAACCATGTTTGCCCTAGGTTGTGAAGCAACCTATATTTCTGCCATTCCAAAAATTCCCACAAAATTCTCATAAATTCTTTGGATCATATCTTCCACAAATATGTCAAAACCCATCCTTGCCTAGTTCAAAAATAATTCTGGAATATTCACATTCCATTCTGTCCAGAATGGCACTTTGTGAAGGAAGTGCTATTTATCTTTTCTTGATTGCCCTCAAAATTTTTGGGCACTCTTTAACATCCAAATCTTTGCCACATGCCAAAATTTAGCTTCATTTGCCTAGTAAATCTTCCTCAGCAAATTCCCAAAGTTTCTGTCCAGAGAGAAGCTTTGTGAAGGAAGTACTAGCTAGGCTTGTCCTAATGAGTTGAATTTTGGTAGATCATTTATATGATAAAATCATGACTCCCCACCAAATTTCATCTCCATCCAAAAATCTATGTGAGCACAACTTCAAATCTTGGCTTCTGGTCACAATTTCAGTTTGTGAAGCAACTATATTTTATATTGCTTGAAAAATTCTGAAAATAATCCAAGACATAAGTATCCATATATCAGTTGGTCATGCCAAAATTCACATCATTTTGCCAAGCCATTTTCTCTGCAAAATTTCCCCAAGTTTTTGTCCAGTGGATAGCATTGTGAAGGAAGTACCATTTTTATTCATCCAAATAGTATGAAATTTTTATGGCACCTTGATATGCTCAAATAATAATCCTACACCAATTTTCAGCCCAAGCCAAGTATCCATGTGAGTGCTACTTCCTGATCTAGGTTCTGGCCAATTTTTGCAGTTGTAAAGCAACTGCACTCAAACCTTGTCCAAATGACCTCAAAATTCACAGGATCATAGTCCGTCCTACCCTAAGCCCCTGAGACATTTTGGTTAGCTCTTACCCCATCCCATTTGATCACTATTTCATGCCTAAGTTTGCAACAGAAAACTTCAGTCGATCATTCCCATCAACCCACAGTGGCTTTCTTCGATCTATCACCTCAGGTAGGACCCACTTAGGAAGGACTACATGCTAGACATCTTGTGGTTGGCAAGAATGCACCACGTGCACCTGTGCACGCGGTGACCATGCGGCCTGGCACGCCAAAAGTGTGCTATGGACTTCGGGTCCCTCTGTCGCCACCCAAACGCCGAGCTCCCGCCACCGCACCTTGTACATCGCATAGCCCAGCCTCTCCTGCGTCCGCGTGTCCCCTCTGGACCCCTCCCCCTCTGCTCTTTCCTCTCCGGCGAGCCATGCCGTCCGGGATGCCCGCGGGCGGCGTCGCTTTGCCCTTGTCCTCTTGCTTCCCCGCGGTATCTCTGCACCGAATGAACCTCCCCTGGACCGCTCTCCCCCTCCGCGCGTGCGCTCGTGCACGTGGTCGTGCCAGAAGCATCAACCGCAAGCTTCCATTGTCGTCCGGCGAGAGCATCCCCACCTTGGCTATTTAAAGCCCTCCCCGAGACCTCCTGACCGTACCAACAGCCTCCCCTCCCTCCACTATCCCTCCCCGACCTCTCCCCTGAGCTCGAGAGCTCCTCCTCGCCTCGCATGGCCGCCATGGCAGCCGTCGGCCTCGCCCTAAATTCGAGCTATCCGAGCTCCTCCTCTCCCTCCTGACCCCACCAGGGACCTCCACCTTCACCGTAGAGCTCGCCCCGCAGCTCCTTTCTCCCTCTTGTGCCCTGTGCCGAGCTCCCCAAACCTTAGCCGACAGCTTCCTCCACAACCATCCAAGCCTCCATCGCTCCGGTCCTCCTCGACATCCGTGCGGTGCGTGGATGGATGCGGCATTCCCTGGCGAGCTCGCCGGTAGCCGGAGCATCGCCGGAGGTTCCCTGTAGCTCCGACAATCGCCGGTCGAGCGCCTCTGTTCCTCGGCCGAGCGCGGGCGAGCGAGGGTGAAGACGAAGGCCACCTGCCAGCGGGCCCCACGCGCCAGTGGCTCAGCCAGCCGGGCCCGCGGGATTAAGTGGAGACGACTTTCTGCAAAATACGTTTTCGATTATTGAAAGCGTACTTTGGTACGTCTTCCGTTGAGAATATGTTTACAGTATTGTGAAGACGTATTTCTCAAAAGGCGCTTTCTGTTTTTCAGCAGCCGCCGCCGAAACCCTTATATTGCGGGCGTTCGCCCGTTAGCAGCAGAAAAGCTCACTTTTTATTTGTTTTTCTGCCTAACGAACGAACGGCCGTATCTCCGCGACCGTAACTCCGAATCAGGTGATTCCAAAGCCCACGATCTCAGTTCGTCGAGCCCGTTCCGATGGTATCATTTTCATGAGGTTATCACATTGTGAAAATGACCATTTTTCCCTTGCCCTTAAAACAGCCCCGCCGAGAGGGAAACTTTTCCGGCGATTCTTTCCGCGAGTTCATCGCACTTCTCCCCGGTGCATCCTTCATCCCCAGGCAAGCCACGACAGCCACTTGCATGATGACATTGCAATAGCCATGATTTCTACTTGAATGTTTGAATAATTGGTTACTCATATAAATTTTGTGAATGTTACTGCTATGTTTGTGAATCCATGCTCATTGCTTATGCCATGCTCATTTTTCATCTAGTAAGTGATATGACTAATTGCTAAGGATATTCTTATCATGTGTTATTCTTGTAATTATTTCCGATGCTAGTGATAACGTTATGCTCACATGAGTAGTTATGGATTGATAGGAAAATAATTGTGATATTCGTGATCGTCGTTATGCCATGTTCATTTGCATCCCGTAGCATAAATGATTTATCATCATGATGTTAAATGGTTATGTTGCCCCTCCATGGTTACACTGATATCATGCTCATACGCATTGTTATTTCATCATGTTATTTTATTGTGACTCAGCTCATCACCATTCAAGTTGAACCTGACATTAATCGAACTTGAACAAATCTGTTGGCTGAGTCATGGTGCCACCGAATCGAGCTAACCAGTGCATTCACACTTGCCTTATGGGGGGCCCTAATGCGGTCTATTGTCATGCCTCTCGCCGGTGCCACCATCTAGGGAAGGTTATGCGCGCGCGCTACCCTGATCAGGTAGGCGGCCATAAGCCTTGTGCCCGAGTTGTTTGCGCGCGGTTGTCCCCGTTTGGGACGAGTTTGTTTTGTTGGGCCACGACGGTGGCAGCCACGAAGGTGGCGGATGTCACGAGTTGACATCGGGGCGACCCAGGACATAGCTCAAAGGGGAGTTTGTCGGGAGTGGCCGGGAGAGTGTCATGCAATAGATTGGTTTTGTCGGAATGTCATTGGTCCACCTGAATGGGAGCACGAGGCCATGATTTCAGTGGTGTGGGTACAGTGTACTAACCTCTGCAGAGTGTATAATCTATCGATAGTCGCGTCCTTGGTCATGGACACAGTTCGTAGTAGGTCACACTATGGGTCAACAGAAATAATAACCTGAATAATAAACAACCCCGGTTCCATAAGAAAGAAGTTGGTTGATCTTTATCTGGTCGTGCGATAATCACAAGTAGAGATCAAGCTCCGTGTGGTCATGTGATGATCACGATGGTATAGTTGATACCGAGCTTGGTTGATCCTGAGGTGATCGTGTGATGGTCATGATGGTAAGTTGGTGGTTACGAGATAACCTCCGAGCAGAGTAAGTTGGTCCGTGAGACCTTAAACGCCGACCCCCTTGCATGCTAGTGCTAGTATCATCCTGTTCATATCATGAATTATATGTACATGTCATGCTCATGTTGTTGCCATGCTCATGGTGTTGCCATGTTCATGTTGTTCTAGTAGTATAATGTTCATCATTGATGATTCACCTGTAAATGCCATGCTGTTGTTTGTCTTGATTGCTTTGGTTGCTGTGAGCTTGCGAGTACATTCAAAGTACTCACCTGGCGTGTCATGCCAGATTGCAGGTCATGCCGTGATTGATTGCTTGTCGAGGATCCCGAGGTTGCGCTCTAGGATACGTCCCAGCCAGAGTCCCTGCGGAGTGGAGTTCATCACCGTCGCCGTTGTTCCGCTGTTAGATGTTATTCCGCTACGAGTTGTTCCACTGCTAGCATAGAGCTATCTGAGCAGGCGTAGTGTCGCCGTGCCCCTGTAACCTTTATAATATCGGACCCTTGTACACCATTTATTCGTAATAAAGAGCTGATTTGTTCTATGCCAAGCAGTGCCGTATTCTAGAAGACTTGATCTCTGGGCTGGAATACGGGGTGTTCCGGTCTCTCTGAGCCGGGGTGCCACAGCGACAAACTAATATAGTAGTATATAGGTTGGAGCTTCAGCGCTTGCTTGCTAGGGCTGCCCACTAGCTTCTCACGCTATCACCCTCTCCAAATCTAAAAAAGAAGGTGGTGGCCACTCTCTCTCCCTCCTCACCGGTGGCCACCGATCCGGCCTGATCCCGTCCGCCGGGGAAGAGGAGGACGTGCACTAACGACAAGGCCGTCTTCTCAGACCTAGCACCGGCGCGGGATGGCCTCTGTCCCGCCGACCCTCTGGTATGCTACCTATTTTCGAACCATACCCTTGTGCTATTGCCCCATCTGCCCACGTCGCTGCATGCGGTTGTTTTTCCACTACCCCATCTCCCCAAGTTACTAGCCTCTGCTGGTCATGCCGACGAAAACCTTAATTTGTACTATTAAAGGAAACCCTACTTCATGCAGACTAATCCATGTCTGGGTTGAATAAGGAAAGAAAGGCGGGAAAGTAGTACTGTAGAAGAGACTTGGTATCAAACCTGCATCTTGGTTGAAAAGGGGAAAAGCAGTAGTAGCTAAGGAGCGAGTCTCTTGTCTCTTCGTTGAAAAAGGAAAGAAAGGCAGGACAACGCAACAGAGAATGACCAGGTCGATAGGTTTGTTGTCCTCACATAGGAAAAAGGTGGCTAAAGAGAACAAAAATGGGACGTAATCCAGATATGCTACTTGGATATTTGTTGCTCTGGGTAACCATCCCTGCTTCACCACTCTATGCGTCTGTGGAGCTACATTGTACTTTCGACAAAGGGTGGATTTTATTGGCTCAAACCGGAGCATCAAGAAGATACATAACACAGTGAGCACACACCCGGCCTTTGCACAGCTAGGATGCACACAGCCAACACCATGCTAATATTGCCACTTTTTTTTTGTTAGTGTAACGCCACCGGTAAAATTATGCTATTGCTAAAGTGATGCCACTTTTAAGTAATGCCGCAGTCAGTCTAATGCCACCGATAAATTGAAAAAGGAAAGAAAGGGAGAAAAACTACTACCTCTCTTTCAAAATACTAGACGTTTTGGTTATTTAAATTGAACTACAAAAACATCTTATATTAAGGAACAGAGAGTGTAGAATTCTTCAAATTATGCCAGCAAAGCTAGTCACACCTTTGTTAAAATTAATGTTCATTATGTTATCGGAGGAGGTCTGCGTTTTTGTCTCTATTGCCTGTTGATTACATATCTAACATCATGATGTAATGGTAAGTCAAAATTTTTGTACAGTTTCACCGAAATGTCCAGGCGGTGATGGCATTTTATTTTAGTTGAACTGCACAAAAAATTCCTAAAAGAAGAGGAAAGGTCAGCAATGGTTTAATCTTTCACAAGATACTATGTATGCCTTCATGACATCCATCGATGTTGCCTTATTTATTCCTTTGAACAGGTGGTTAGAAACTGTCTTGCTACCTTTTCCCATTAAGAAATTTGGAATGCTTAAATTTCTGAGTCTATGCTTCAACTAGTGCCACTTTTAATCACACTTTCAATATCTGTGCAAACAGGGATGCTCGATTTTAGTGGACCTGCACAAAAAGTCCAGATGGTTCAACATTATGACCATTATTTTCTGCAAATAGTTATATCCAATCGGTGGCACTATGAGCTATTCATTACCAAGGTACATGGTTTGCTACTATCTTGCTTCTGTTTTTGTACTATCATTAGATAGTAATATAATTGGTTTGCATGTAAATTTATTGCCAGGGTGGACCTCCATTGGTGGTGCAGGACATGAATCAATGATTGGATGCTCACTTTCGGTTGTATCGATTTCACCACTTCCATCCCTGCAAACATGGATATCCTTGGTCTGATGGAGAATAGGCGCTATATTTCTACTATGTACCAGCAAATCAATTCAGTATCAAATTGTCAAGTGCAAAACATGACAGATGCTAGGCGGAAACGACTAGCAGAGACGTGGTTAAACCGAAAATACAAGGTGGAGTATATGTTAACTAGCTGCTTTATATTTGTGCAAACAGATGTCTGCTCGTTGCTATTTGGCAAACAAACACAGGGACCTCAATTTTTGTGGAATTGCACAAAAGAATAGGATAGTCACTGCATGCAGTGCCATTTGAAAATAGACACAGAAGGATTGGATAGTCACTGCATGGACTCCACAAAAGTAGTACTGTACTATTTATTGGCCAACTCTAGGTGCTTCATTGCTCTGGTCTAATTATCCAATGGGCATTATCTTGCCAAACTTAACGTTGAATTCCAAAAATAGTCTAGCTGTGTGATGGACAGATGACCATAACATATTTCAGTGGATGTTCCTCCATCATGTGTGGTTGATTCTCATGATTCCATCTGTTGGTGAAACCACTTACGTTTGCAAGAGGATATGTAGACTTTACAAACAAATTTGTCATTCACTCTGTACTTAATGTTGGCCCAGAGAAGCATCCATGTTAGAAGCAAGAACAGATGTATTGTGTATGATCTGTGAATCATTGAGATGCATAAACATGTTGATCTTTTGTACGGGAATCGTACTAGTTGTTTGTGAATTTGGGCTATTAATGTGAACATATTACTAAGCCAGGCCTGTGAGTCTGGTGTGAACATTTAGAGTGGATCGGCTCTTACTACTGTGCACAGTTGTTCCTTTTGTCTCTTCGCTCAGTGTTTTCTTTTTTTTGAAACGGAGGCAAAAGATTTGCCTCATGCATTTACTAAGAAGGAGTTCATAGTTGCTTTTACAAAGAAAAGCGAGACAGAAATTACAAAGACACTACTTTCTCGGCATGATGTGACCCAAATGTTTTGCGCCCGCGGTGACCCAAAGTTTTGCCTCAGACTGGATGTTTAACAACAGGATGGACGGAAGAGTAGACTTGTGCCAGAACACCCTAGCATTCCTCTCGCACCAAATGGTCCAACATGTTCCTTATTTCTCTTCGCTCAGTGTTTACAAGTTACTAATCGATCACTAGCTAGCCTACTAATACACTCCTGGTAGTTTTAGTTGCGACGCAAGATCCAAGGGTGGCAGTTTTTAGAATAAAAATGCCTTCTTCTGAAGAAACTGACATGCTGTTCTGAAGAAAATGCCATGCGAATCTGAAGAAACTGCCAGCAAAAACATTCGCAAATGCCTTCTCTCCCAGCGAACGTTCATCAGCTATTGCGATCCTACACGTACACTATCCGACTGACTCGATCCTACACGAATAACCAGCGGATCACACACGTACCTCATCTGGATGAATCGAGTGCACTGGTTTGACTGTCGTGCCGATGTGCGACCCAACACTGACGGGACGGGACGGGAGTATGGTACAGTCATAATTTCAGTTTTTCCAGTTTTCCACGGCAAGTTGGCGCGCTAATCCATGCCTGCTATTGCATTGAATTTCGATGACCGTCGCATTTCCCACGACACGCCGATTTACCTACCGCCCGCCTATAATTACTGGTTCCCGGCATGCTCCGGTGGCACCTTCACCCAAATGCACCCTATCCTCACAAGACCCCACCGGCCCGACATCGCTCGCCACTTGCCCTCGCTCTCTCCACGTCCGTCATGCCCCCATGCGGCAGCAATAGGCGCCGCTAGAGGCGCCCACCACCGGAGTTAGTGTTCGGTTTTTCACGGGAAGGAAGACGGAGGGAGGAGGCATTCTGGCGGTCTTTAGATGGCAATGCGGAGTATGAGGAAGCCTTGGAGCGCGACCACATGGCGGAGCAGCAACGTACCACCGATTTGGGCCGCCAGCAGAGCATGGAGGAGGAGGAGCGCACCGCCGCTCTGTGTTGCGAGCAGAGCGCCCACAATTGGGCGACTACACGGAGGCCGGCGCCCGGCGAATAGCCCTAGAGCCTTTCGGGCACGCACACGTGCGTGACACTGAATTTTACTACCAGCTCGTCAAGTGGGTTTCCCGCTTAGAAGCCGAAGCTTCGGTGGACCAAGCCGGTGTTGACACCAGATTTTTGGCATGGTCAAAAACTTAATTAAGATGACCTCAAATGAAAAAATTCTCAACATGTGAAAGTTCTATATCGTCAAAATGTGAAACTTTGATGTTTGGGCCATCATCATCTGATCTCATCTAAAAGGCCGAAACTATGCTTGAAGTGCTAGGATTTTGGCACTCACAGTACTGTTCGGCCAATTACACCCGCAAGACGGCCTAATATGAGAAAACTTTCTACATGAATTGTCTTCGTCTCGTCGAAATGGTCGATTTTGATATAAAAATTGTCCCAATCCGAGTTCGTATGCAAAAGTTAGAGGCAACACTTTTCGGACCGGTCCTGAGTGGAAAAGTGACGCGAGGGACCAGACACCCACCTAGCTGGTGTCTGATGGGTCGCGTGAGTTATTCGGCCTTTGCCGGCTGAATGAAGATTGCCGGCGAAAAAGCTTGCCGGTGAAAAAGCTTGCCGGTTTTGAATGCTTACCGGTTTTGAGTGCTTGCCGGTTTTGACTGCTTGCCGGTTTTGAGAGCTTGCCAGTTTTGAGTGCTTGCCGGTTTTGAGAGCTTGCCGGTTTTGAGTGCTTGCCGGTTTCGAGTGCTTGCCAATTTTGAGTGCTTGCCGGTTTTGAGAGATTGCCGGTTTGGAGTGCTTGCCGGTTTTGAAAGGCTTGCCGGTTTGAGTGAAAATCCAAACAAAAGCTGAAGACGGGCTCAAAAGATTATCTAGATGACCTCGGATGAAAAAGTGTTCTACATGGAAGTTGTGTGTATCGTCGAAACGGTCAACTTTGATTTTGGAGTCATCATCATCTGAGATAGTATATAGCCTGTAAAGTTGCTACAAGACTCGGACAGTCCAGAAAACTGCATGACCGAGACCGACTGGAAGTTAAAGATGGCCCCGTAGGGTATTGAAGATGGCTTTATTTGGAAAAGTGAGCAACAGAAGAGTTGTTCGTCTTGTCGAGGCACACAAATTTGGTATTTTGATCATCTCAATCGGAGATCATATGCAAATTCCACGGCCCGTGCAAGGAACAAGACAGAAGTTTGGGCCAGATTCAGACTAAATCCGAGTTAGACTAGAACCAGGACTCTAGGACGTGAATTGATGTAATGTTCTTGTAAGGAAAGCCTAGATGAATCCTTTGCTTGTACGGGAAGTCCAGCCGCCTCTTATAAATGTTGGGGGTGACGGCCGATTGAACAACATACAATTGAACAAATCAATATATTACTTTTTCATCTACGTTTTATCTCTCCATCGTTTTTCTCTCGTTCTTCGCTGTTCCTCGAGTTTGAGAGCTGCGAATCCAAGGCTCTAGGGGCGAGCGAATCGACCTAGGGCAGCCCATAGCCACCGCACTCCCTGACGGGGTCTCTCCCGGGCGTGTGGGGTTTCGGGTCTTCAAAAGCGTCTGCCGGCTGTCTTGCGTATGGCGCTGCCGGTCGGACCTCCTTCGACGTGAGCTGCGGTGCATCACCCCCGGCGTCGAGGGTACACGGTGACGTGTTCGTGTGTCAACACACTTTTTGGTGACTCCGCTAGGGACTGAAGGTCAATCATCATCATCATCCATCATGTCCGATCTTCCCAAGCCATCTGAGGTAGACGCTGGTAACATCATTAAGCCCAGTTTTGATGAGCTATCAGCCGACCATCGCCAAATTTATGAGGAGTATAGGAAGGCACGTGAAGATAAGGAACTGTAGGAATTTCTTGGAAACTTCAAGAAGGATCGCCAAGGCAATATCACTCCGATTGGAGAAATCAAGTTCCCTCCTCTTCACGACGAGCAGGTTAAGCCCTCTGTAAGTACTACCTTTTCTCCTGAGCAGTGGGCTGAGATTGTGAGTCATATTGTTGATGGTAATAATCTGGTTTATCTAACTTTCTTAGAGAATACTAATGCTCAGAAAAATATGCCTCAATCATCTAGTGGTAATGTTGGCATGCATGGTAGTGCAGAAAACCCTAGTCCAGCTTTACCTCTGTCATCGGCACCTCCTATGCCGATGAATTATTACCCTACCCATATTAATCAGATTGGTGCTGCACCTGTTAATCCTATCATGAAGATGCCAAGTTCGGTAGCAACGCCGAACCAAACCTACCTATAGGTGCAAGCGCTGCTAGACCATTGTCGAAATATGGTTCGGCCTACATGCCACAGTTCCTATCTATAGCTAGTAATCCTACTCCACCTATGCCACTGCAGCAAGTTTCATCGTCTACTACAGACGATGATCTAGCTAATTTTAGAGAAGAGATGGCTAAGATGATTCGGGAATTTTTTTGTGTTGAATTACCTAGGAATCGGATTTACCAAAAACCGTATCCCGAATACTTTGATGCAATCCAGTGCCCTCCGGGATATAAAATTCCAGATTTTGTTAAGTTCAATGGAGAGGGCACAAAAACCACATGGGAGCATGTTAGTCAATATTTGGCACAACTGGGTGAAGCAGGTCCACTAAATGAATTAAAAGTGCATTTATTTCCTCTATCATTAACTGGTACTGCTTTTTCATGGTTTTCTTCTTTACCACAAGGTTCTATTCGTGTATGGTCGCAACTAGAACAGAAATTTCATGATCACTTTTATAGTGGCGACAATGAACTCAAATTGTCACATCTTACATCGGTTAAGCAGAAGCATGATGAATTGGTCTCCGATTATGTCAAGAGATTTAGAGATACAAAAAACCGGTGTTATAGTTTGGTGATAACTGAGAGAGACTTGGCAGACCTTGGGCTTAATGGTTTAAAGACTCACATTAGAGAAAAACTAGAAGGCTGTGAGTTTTTGAATATCAATCAAGTCTTACAAAGGGCTTTGGCTCAGGAAAGCCGAAGCAAGGATCTCAAAGAAGTGCATAGATATAAAGCTAATTGTCCTAAGATGAATATAGTTGAATATGATAGTGATCACTCGGACGATGAGGGTGATATGTAGGCTACTGATTTTTTTTGGCAATCTAAGGCCAAACCGTTTACTTGCAATGACCTAAAGCCGATTCATAAGAATCGTGATGAAGAGACGAAGTTTACCTTTAACATTGCTAAGTGTGATAAAATATTTGATGCTTTGCTGCAAGCTAAGATTATTAGGATATCTCATACTTTACCGCCGTTTGAAGAGCTAAAACGGCGTGCTTATTGCAAGTATCATAATTCTTTTTCTCATGCTACTAACGATTGCAATGTTTTTCGACGACATATACAATCGGCCATTAATGACGGATGATTGAACTTTTCTGAGATGCAAGTTGATAAACAACCCTTTCCAATGAACACCATGGATATGGAGGGGAAGAAATTGCTCATTCAGCCAGAAGTAGCCAAATCTGCTAATAAATCCAATGTTGTTATAGGTGAGCCCAAGAAAAGCAAGGATGACAACAAGGTCTTGGGAAGATAGGTTGTGCTTAACAAGCAACCCGATGGCAAGGAAGTAATCAAAATCACCATCAAGAATCCTACACTCGGGGGGCAACCACAAGTGCAAGAGAACACTCATGTCAAATTTGTTAAGCCCAAGAGTCTAGAGGTTGGCAAGTGGAAGACGAATGAAGCTAAAGTGCAGCGCAAGAAAATCAAGCCAACTTTTGATATGTTGTTGTCCAAATATGCCAATCAAACGGCCGGTTCTAGCTCTAACCGGTCATCAAATTTGAAGCGCTCAAGATCACCTCCAAGATCACCTTCGAGGCAATAATTTCAGCATCATGCAAGGCCATATGGGTCATGGGCACCAGGACCATGGATGGGGCCACCCCCCTATGCGCCTTACTACATGGGAGACTTCAATGGAGGATGGGGGCAGCCCCCAATGGCCCCTTATGCATTTCAACCAGGGTGGGCAGAACCATGGAGGCCCGCTCGTGAGAGGCTTTCTTACCCCATCCGAGGTCATTTGAACAATGGTGTCAATCGGCCAGTGCAAGATAATCAAAGAAGGGTCAGCAATCAAGTGTGGCGTGCTAAGTCACCAAGTGCTGCAGCACTTGAGTCGGGAAAAGGCAAGGAAAAAATCGATGCCGACTCACTCATCTTGGGTACCGAAACATTCACCATACAGCAGCTGACTGTGCATAGCAACCCGACTGAGCCGATACTGGCTATCACGCCAAAGCACTCGGCTAATGAGCATGAAGCTAGAATAAGCAAGGAGTCAAGAGATGGAAAAACAGGAGGCCGAGAAGCAAAGAGATAAGTTGTTCAATGACACTCGGCCCATGGTACCTACAAAACAAGTATGGATGCCTAAACAAATACAAGATGCAGTGGCTTCTACATCCATCGCGGCAGCACCTACACCGCCAAAGGAGGACGGTGTCACTGCTATTACATCGTCCACAACACCTATTGATTCCACTTTGCTCGGACAGATTTCAAAATCAATGGACACGCCCGAGGAGGAAGATGATATGTTGGATTATGAGCCTACACTGGTCCACGAAGGTATGGATATCAATATGGTGTATTACTTACCCGCTGAGTTTCGTGTTGTAGATGACGAAGGGGAAGTGGCTCAACTGGATTTTGGCCCTAAAAATGCAATATTTGAGAAGCCGAAAGAACCAGTGACGCATTTGAAACCACTGTACCTCAGAGGCCATATTAATGGATGACCGATTGCTCGGATGCTTGTTGATGGTGGTGCCGTGGTGAATCTCATGCCATATTCGGTCTTCAAGAAATTGGGTTTGCCCGAAGAAGAATTGATCAAGACCAATATGGTGCTCAATGGATTTGAAGGCAAAGAGAAAACTGAAGCCAAAGGTGTGATGTATGTGGAGCTTACGGTCGGAAGCAAGACTTTGGCTACTGCTTTCTTTGTCGCCGAGGTGCAAGGTAATTACAACGTTATTTTAGGCCATGATTGGGTTCATGCAAACCAATGTGTGCCATCTACTATGCACCAGTTCTTAATCCAGTGGGTTGATGATGAAGTGGAAGTCATTCATGCGGATAACTTGGCCTGCGTTGCTTTGGCCGATGCATCAGTGGATTGGCAACACCCCAATGCTACTTGCTTGACGGGGCGCGACCTATCAGAGTTTGATTTTCTTAGCGCTACAAAAAATGGTTTTGTGCCCATTTCTTTAAAGCCGGTTGTTGGCAATTGGCTCCAAGATATGATGTATTTGAATGGATCCTAACTCCGAGTGGTTACATAAGCGACTTACAGAATATCGGTCCAATGAGAACGATATGTATGAGTCTATAGAAGAGTTGGATGATATGGATAAACTTGGACAAGGTTTTACATCGGCCAATCCATTAGAAGAGATAGACATTGGAGATGGTTCAGTTCCTAGGCCGACATTTGTAAACGAAAATTTGAAAGCCGATTGTAAAGCTAAGTTAATCGAGCTGTTGAAAGAATATGTTTGTTGCTTTGCATGGGAATATCATGAAATGCCAGGTTTAAGCCGAGAGCTAGTGGAGCATCGGTTACCTATAAAGGCCGGTTTTAGACCTTACAAACAATCGGCCAGAAAATTTAATCCAAAAACATATGACCGGATCAAGGAAGAGATCAGTCGTTTTCTTAAAGCTGAATTTATTAGACCTTGCAGGTATGCCAAGTGGATTTCTAGCATTGTACCAGTGGAGAAGAAAGGCTCCAGCAAGTTGAGGGTGTGCATTGATTTCAGAGATTTGAATAGAGCTACACCCAAAGATGAGTATCCCATGCCCATAGCTGATATGATTATTAATGATGCTTCTGGACATAAGGTCATTATCTTTCTTGGTGGTAATGCGGGGTATAACCAGATTTTTATGGCCGAAGAGGACATATCTAAAACAGCTTTTCGGTGCCCCGGTTTCCTTGGTTTATTTGAGTGGACGGTGATGACCTTTGGATTAAAGAATGCTGGTGCCATGTATCAAAGGGCTATTAATTTAATTTTTCATGATTTACTCAGTGTTATACTTGAGGTTTATATTGATGATATTGTTGTCAAATCAGATGCTTTTGAATCTCATCTAGCCGATTTATGTTTGGCTTTTGAAAGAATGAGAAGATATGGACTGAAAATGAATCCTTTGAAGTGTGCATTTGGCGTATCGGCTGGCAAGTTTTTGGGTTTCATTATTCATGAAGATGGCATAGAGATTGATCCCCAAAAGGTAGAACCTATACAAAAAGTAGAGGCTCCAACATGCAAAAGAGATATGCAAAAATTCCTTGGCAAAGTCAATTATTTGAGAAGGTTCATAGCTAATTTGTCAGGGAAGATTGATGCATTCACCCCTATCCTTCGGTTAAAGAATGATGTTGATTTTACTTGGGGGGCAAAACAGCAAGAAGCATTTGATATGATCAAGAATTATTTGTGCACTCCTCCGGTAATGAAAGCGCCCAAGCATAGGGAGCCCTTTAAGCTTTACATTGCGGCTGAGGAAGGTGTTATTGGTGCTGTTTTGACTCAAGAGACCAAAGGAAAAGCGCATTCTATTACATACTTGAGCCGACATTTATTGGACGCCGAGACAAGGTACACATTTATTGAAAAATTATGTCTGTGTTTATATTATGCCTGCACAAAATTAAGACATTACCTAGTACCGAGTGCTTGCATAGTAGCTTGTCAAACCGATGTCATCAAGCACATGTTGCATAGACCAATTCTTAGTGGAAGAATTGGCAAGTGGGCTTATGCTTTGATTGAGTATCATTTGGCTTATGAACCTCTAAAATCCATGAAAGGCCAAATTGTTGCTAATTTTATTGTTGAACATCGGATTGATGATAAACATGATGTTGATATAAACCTTGTCTCATTAGTACCATGGAGATTATATTTTGATGGTTCAGTTTGTAGCAATGGCCAAGGTATTGGTATTGTTTACATATCTCCTCATGGTGCTGTTTTTGAAGCCTCATGCCGCTTAGAATATTTTTGCACAAATAATCAGGCCGAATATGAAGCATTGTTATTTGGCCTAGAGATGTTGCTGGCTATAGGTGCTACACATATTGAGGCTTTTGGTGATTCGTTACTAGTAGTGCAACAAATATCCAGAGTTTTTCAACGTTTTGACGAATCACTTAATGTTTATCTTGATAAATATCTAGATATAATTTCTACTTTGGATTATTTTAGCATTGCTCATATATCTAGGCATGATAATTGGAGAGCAAATGAATTGGCACAGCAGGCATCCGGCTATCATGTTGATCATAGCATGTTTCATATTTCCCAAAAGCCGATGTCTAGCCTTGTAAGCATAGAGGCCGAACTAGAGCCCACTGCTTCGGCCACTAATGAGCAATTTAGTGCAGGTGAAAATCAAGATTGGAAGAAGCCCATTATTGATTATCTGTGCAATCCTAGTGAAAGGGTGGACAAGATCGTTCGGCGTATGGCTTTCAAATATACAATGTGAGATGATGATCTTTATCACTGAACTGTTGATGATGTTCTGTTAAAGTGCTTGGACGAGGACCAAGCGAGAGTTGCTATGGGAGAGTTTCATGAAGGAATTTGTGGTACTCATCAGTCGGCCCCCAAGATGAAATGGTTATTGAGACGTGCTGGGTTTTATTGGCCGACTAGGATCAATGATTGCTTCAGGTATTATAAAGGGTGTGAAGCTTGTCAAAAGTTTGGTGATATTTAATTGGCTCCTGCTGCTATGTTACATCCTATTATCAAGCCGTGGCCTTATAGAGGTTGGGGTTTAGACTTCATTGGAGAAATTCATCCGTCTTCCTCAAAGGGGCATCGGTTCATATTGGTGGCAACTGATTATTTCACAAAATGGTCTGAAGCAGTACCTCTCAAGAACATGACACATACAGAGGTAATTCAATTAATAACAGAACACATTATTCATAGATTCGGTATTCCTCAAACATTAACTACAGATCAAGGTTCATCTTTCATGTCACATCAAGTTAGAGAATTTGCCGAATCTTATAACATAAAGATGCTCAATTCCTCTCCGTATTATGCCCAAGCTAATGGACAGGCTGAGTCTAGCAAGAAAATATTAATCAAGCTCATCAAGAAAAAGATTGAGGATAATCCAACGAAATGGCATGAGTTGTTGTCTGAAGCTTTGTGGGCACATAGGATCTCAAGGCATGGCGCCACAAAGGTAACTCCGTATGAGCTAGTATATGGTCAAGAGGTTGTTCTACCAGTGGAAGTGAATTTGAATGCTTTGAGAGTAGCCAAACAAAATGATTTATCGATGGTGGACTTTTATAACTTGATGACGGACAATATTGATGAGGTTGCCGATAAACGTTTAGCTGCTTTAAAGGCCATAGAGAAAGATAAGTTGAGGGTGGCAAGAGCTTACAATAAAAAGGTCAAGTTGAAGAATTTTCAAATTGGCGATCTCGTGTGCAAAGTGGTCCTGCCGATTGGTTCAAGAGATAGAAAATTCGGGAAGTGGTCTCCAAGCTGGGAAGGTCCTTTTAAGATTACAAGAGTAGTTCCCGGAAACTCATATTTGGTGGAATCCATACAAGGGGCATTGTTACCACGAGCTCTCAATGGCAAGTATTTGAAGAAGTACCACCCGAGTGTGTGGCAAGAAGCCTAAGTAGCCAATGGTCGATACATGATTATCGCCCTTAGCATAAAACATGGACGATACATGCTTATCGCCCTAAGAAAATTTAAAATGGCCGATGGAGTGTTGACATCATCCTTAGAACAAGCACAATGCAAATTATTTTTCGGCATACAAGTTTTGCCAAAAAACAGGGGGGCATGTGGTTACACCAGATTTTGGCATGGTCAAAAACTTAATTAAGATGACCTCAAATGAAAAAAATTCTCAACATGTGAAAGTTCCGTATCATCAAAATGTGAAACTTTGATGTTTGGGTCATCATCATCTGATCTCATCTAAAAGGCCGAAACTATGCTTGAAGTACTAGGATTTTGGCACTCAGAGTACTGTTCAGCCAATTACGCCCTCAATACGGCCTAATATGAGAAATCTTTATACATGAATTGTCTTCGTCTCGTCGAAACGGTCGATTTTGATATAAAAATCATTCCATTCCGAGTTCGTATGCAAAAGTTAGAGGCAACACTCTGCGGACCGGCCCTGAGTGGAAAAGTGACGCGAGGGACCAGACACCCACCTAGGTGGTGTCTGATGGGTCGCATGAGTTATTCGGCCTTTGCCGGCTGAATGAAGCTTGCCGGTGAAAAAGCTTGCCGGTGAAAAAGCTTGCCGGTTTTGAATGCTTGCCGGTTTTGAGTGCTTGCCGGTTTTGAGAGCTTGCCGGTTTTGAGTGCTTGCCGGTTTTGAGAGCTTGCCGGTTTTGAGTGCTTGCCGGTTTTGAGAGCTTGCCAGTTTTCAGTGCTTGCCGGTTTCGAGTGGTTGCCGGTTTTGAGTGCTTGCCGGTTTTGAAAGGCTTGCCGGTTTGAGTGAAAATCCAAACAAAAGCTGAAGACGGGCTCAAAAGATTATCTAGATGACCTCGGATGGAAAAGTGTTCTACACGGAAGTTGTGTGTATTGTCGAAACAGTCAACTTTCCTTTTGGAGTTATCATCATCTGAGATAGTATACAGCCTGTAAAGTTACTACAAGACTCGTACAGTCTAGAAAACTGCATGACCGAGACCGACTGGAAGTTAAAGATGGCCCCGTAGTGTATTGAAGATGGCCTTATTTGGAAAAGTGATCAACAGAAGAGTTGTTCGTCTCGTCGAGGCACACAAATTTGGTATTTTGATTATCTCAATCGAAGGTCATATACAAATTCCAGGGCCCATGCAAGGAACAAGACAGAAGTTTGGGCCAGATTCAGACTAAATCCGAGTTAGACTAGAACCAGGACTCTAGGACGTGAAATGATGTAATTTTCTTGTAAGGAAAGCCTAGATTAATCCTTTGCTTGTACGGGAAGTTGAGCCACCTCTTATATATGTTTGGGGTGATGGCCGATTGAACAACACACAATCGAACAAATCAATATATTACTTTTTCATCTACGTTTTATCTCTCCATCGTTTTTCTCTCGTTCTTCGCTGTTCCTCGAGTTTGAGGGCTGTAAATCATGAGGCTCTAGGGGCGAGCGAATCGAGCTAGGGCAGCCCATAGCCACCGCACTCCTTGACGGGATCTCTCCCGGGCGTGTGGGGTTTCGGATCTTCAAAAGCGTATGCCGACTGTCTTGCGTATCGCGCTGCCGGTCGGACCTCCTTCGACTTGAGCTACGGTGCATCACCCCCGGTGTCGAGGGTACACGATGACGTGTTCGTGTGTCAACAGCCAGCATGGAAAGGGCCAATGGGCGCAAGCAACGCACCCTATTGCACCTCTGGCAAGTCCGAGGCGAGGAGGAGGACGTCGGTGCCGGCGTTTAGCGTGTGCCGCAGATGGCGGCCAGCATCGTCTAGTTAGCTAAGAGTATGTTAGTTGTTCTAAACTCGAGTATTAGTGGGAGTGGATAGTTAAGTTGGCTATGATGGTTGTCAACATGGAAGTTTAGTACTCTATCTCTGAATCAGACCTCTTACTTTGCTCTGAATGTTGAACTTTCCGATTGAACGTTTGGAATGGGCTGTATTTGTCCGCCAAGGATTCAGAGGCTGACTTCTGAGCCTACTAGGTTGACGAGTACACAAGACTTTGTCAACTTAGTCAACAAACGATTGTGACAGCCTAAGCCGTTGGATGTCAATCCAACATCTGCCGTGCTTTTTCAATCTCTTGTCTTCTCCCTCCAGGCTCCAGCCGCCCAAACCAAACCAACGCCGGCGGGATCACCAGCTCCCGCCTTCCGTGGCTTGCTGCGCAGCCACACACGCATTGCTGTCCCACCGTACCCTAACCGGTGCCAGGCCATCCCTCTACACCCCCACCCACCCACCCGCACCTCCTGTTATTCTCCGGCGACGACATCCCCACCCCGCACCAGCCCTCGTACTCCCCTCCGCTTCCAACCACACTGCCGCATCTTCCACGGCTCCTTTTCGTTCCCGTCTGAGGCCTCGCCATCGTCCTCCGCTTTGGTTCCCTCGCCGCGGCACCGCCTCCTGGCGTTGTCAACATGGTCAACAACCAAGAGGAATCAGGAGATGATTGTACGTGGAGAGGTTGACAGTAGGGACCCACCAGGGTCATGGCAGTACGCAAGCAAGTGCCTCCTTATTACAAGCAAAATGTTGCTTCCTCCTAATGGTTTCCTGACATCTTGGTCCCACCCCATTCTCAGTGTAGTCAATAAACGAGAGAATTGCACAACGAGTGTCTGTCAACAAATGACAGGAATCGGTGTGGACTGTACATGGAGAGGATGACAGTAGGGACCCCCAGTTGCATAGCCGTATGCAAGCAAGTTCCTCCTTATTACATGAAAAAAAATGCTTCCTCCTAATGGTTTGTGACATCCGGGACCTACGACATTGTCAATGTAGTCAATAAACGAAATAATTGCACAAGGAGCGGCTGACACCTGGGACCCAGTAGCTCGAGCAGTTTTTTTTGTTGCTGTTGAGACGGAGCAGGGTATCAACTGGGCGGTGCGGTGTCTGTGGCCCGTCTAGCACAGGCTTTATTTACAACATGATGAGCCCAACTGTTTTTTTTTGTCTGTGAAAATGACTAGCGCACCTTTTTTCGTACAATACCCTACATAGGCCGATTTCCTTTTCCCCGCCCTGCTGGGCTACAAATCTTTCAAGACGACGAGGGATACATTCGGCCTGGCCATAAAAAAAGCCTGTAAATTTTATGAGTAATATGAAATGGGGTGTAAATATATATAAAAAACACATCAAATGGGCAATTAGTTTCAAATTGCGAATTTTATTTTATTTTTTGATATTTTTATTTCATTGGATTTTAACATAATTTAAATATATTTTAAAATTTGTTTTTATCGGGCTCAAAATTTCGGGATTAAAAATAGTTCGAAAATTTCAATGACCAGTCTTTTATTTTATGTTTACCACATCAGCAGCCCATTTTTTTTCTTTCTTGAAATGGCTAGCCCAGTTCTATTTTCTTTTGCACAATACCCAACCAAGGCCTACTTGCTTTTCTCAGCCCTGCTGGGCTTCAAATATTTCAAGACGAGGAGGGATGCATTCGGCTTGCCCACAAAATGGCCTATTTCCCTAAAAAAGAAAATGGCCTATAAGCAATAAGAAATGGGCTGTAAATTTTAAAAAACACAGCAAACCAGTAATTAGTTTCAAATTTCATTTCATCTGGATTTTGAAATTTCAAATTTCATTGGATTTTTCTGCGGTGAAAATATCATTGGATTATAAATTAATATAATTTTATTTTTCAAATTAGTCTGAATCACACTCGAAACATCGGGATTAAAAACAGTTTGGAGCCCACCAAAATATGCAAAATTTCATTCAAATTTTTAACCGTGGCCAGAATATTGGCTGTAATGCTAACAAAAAGAATATGTGCTGCAAAAAATTCCTTAAGAAAGAGCAAATGGGCTGTAAATTATTAAAAATAATAGCAAATGTATTGTATGATGTTTGCCACAGATTTGGAGGCTGACTTGGGCCTACTAAGTTGACGCGTACGCAGGGCTTTCTCAACTTAGTCAACAAACGATTCTAGCAGCAGTGACTGTTGGATGTTAATCCAACGGCCGTGCTATTTCTTCAATCTCTGATCTTCTTGCTCCAGCCGCCCAAACCAGCGCCGGCGGGACCGCCTTCTCCGGCCTCCCGTGGTCGGCTGTGCTGCCGCACAGGCCTCACCGCCCCACCCTACTCCCATCGCTGGCCAGGCCATCCCTCTACTCACCCACATCTCCTGTTATTCTCCGACGACGGTAGCCTCACACCGCAGCCGAACCAGTAAACCCTCGTACTCCCCTCCACGTGGGCAACCACTGCCAAGTCTTCCTCGTCTCCGGGTCATTCCCTTACTAGGCCTGACCATTGTCCACCGCCTTGGTGCTCTCGGCATGGCGTCATCAATGCAGTCAATGAATGGCAGCCATTGGAAGAGGACTATATGTGGAGAGGCTGACAGCTTGGACCCACGAGGTCCATGGTCGCACGCAAGGAAGTGTCTCCTTATTACGCGCAAGAAAAAAGATTTCTCCCCCTGTTAGCTGGGACCCACCTGATTTGGAGGTTGACTTGTGGGCCTACCAAGTTGACGCGTACGCAGGGCTTTGTCAACTTAGTCAACAAACGATTCTTGCAGTAGTGACCGTTGGATGTTAATCCAACGGCCGTGCTGCTTCTTCAATCTCTGATCTTCTTGCTCCAGCCGCCCAAACCAGCGTTGGCGGGACCGCCTGCTCCTGCCTCCCGTGGCCGGCTGTGCTGCCGTGCAGGCCTCACCGCCCCACCCTACTCCCAGTGCTGGCCAGGCCATCCCTCTATTCACCCACACCTCCTGTTATTCTCCAGCGACGGTAGCCTCACACCGCAGCCGAACCAGTAAACCCTCGTACTTCCCTCCGCGTGGGCAACCACTACCGTGTCTTCCCCAGCTCCGGGTCGTTCCCTTCCTAGGCCTCGACGTCTTCCACCACCTTACTGCACTCGGTACGGCATTGTCAACGCGGTCAATGAACGACAGCCATCGGAAGAGGACTGTACGTGGAGAAGCTGACAGCTGGGACCCATGAGGTCCATGGTCGCACGCAAGGAAGTGCCTCCTTATTATGCGGAAAAAAATGTTTCCTCCCCCTGACAGCTGGGACCCACTAGCTACATCTTCACACGCAAGGAAGAGCCTCCTTATTACAAGCAAAAAAATGATTCCTCCCCCTGACAACTGGGACCCACCAGCTATATCTTCGCACGTAAGGAAGTGCCTCCTTATCCCGTGACAGCTGGGACCCACCAGGTCGAAGCATACGTAGCGTTGTCTGTCTGGTCGCGAGCGTGTACGTACATACTGGTCGATCAGTCTCATGAACCGTGGCCGTGTAAGGAGCGGCACGTGTCATAGTAGAGCCCCAGATGTAGTAGTTATGGCAGCCCCGTCTAAATCATGTACACATACGTACAGCTACACGGCAAACAATACGGGTACGTACATACATACGGGCGGGGTCTCAAACGCGTACTCGCGCATACGTGCGGCCAGGGCTCGTATACATGTAGAGGCAACGGACGGCAGCAATGGCCTCCTGTTCATCGGCAGCCAACCGGCTGGGTCGGAACAGAGGAAACAGCGTCGTGTTCATCGGGAGCCAAGCGACTGGGTCGAAACGCGTCCTGTTCATCGGGAACCAACCGGCTTGGACGGAACAACCGAAACGGGGTCCTGTTCATCGACTCGGGGTCTTGCGTACCGCAAAACGGAGGAAACGGCCTTCTGTTCGACCACCTACGGTCGAAACGGGGTTCTGTTCATCGGCTGGGGGTCTGGCGTACCGCAAAACGGAGGAAACAGACTTCTCTTTGAGCGCCTACGGTCGAAACGGGGTCCTGGTGATCGGGAGGGCTCTGGCGTACCGTAAAACAAAGGAAATGGACTTCACCCCAACTGCCTACGGTCGAAACAGGGATCCTGTTCATCGGGAGGGGTGTGGCGTACCGCAAAACGGGACTCCACGGCCTACTGTTCATCCACGGTCGACCTCCCTCCAGCCTCCACTAGCAACTGTTCATCCACCGTCGACTTCCTCCAGCCTCCACCGGCTACTATTCATCCAGCCTCCACGGGGTCCTGTTCATCCACCCCCAACTGGTTGGGTTGTGTGACGGCCTCCTCGGGGTCCTGTTCATCCAGCGCCAACCACCTTCACACGGCCAAGGTACTGTTCATCCACAGCCAACCCACCGGCTGGGGTGCGGTGTATGAGCGGGCGGCAGCAACGGGAACTGTTCATCCACAGCCAACCAGCCGGCTCGATCGATGCGTCTCGACTCGTGTCTACGTGTATCGCGCGCGCGGCAGCAACATGCACTGTTCATCGAGAGGCAACCCAACACCGGCTAGCTACGTCTCGCACGGGGGCTTGATCGGCTTCAATAAGCAGCGAGAAGGATCGTTCGGGTTCAGTTATAGCAGCGATGGAATCGCTCGGGTTCAGTTCGCAGCGAAGGGATCGCTCGGTTTCAGTTAGTAGCGAAGGGATCGCTCGGATTCAGTACGTAGTGGGATCGATCGCTCGGGTTCAGTACGTATAGTTGTGCGAGGGATCGATCGATCGCTCGGGTTCAGTTAGCAAACGCCTCACTCGGGTTTAGTTAGCGAACGCCTCGCACGCACGCACTTGTACGAGAGAAACACGCAAACCACACTGCATCGCTCGGCCCCGACCACCCACCGTAACCGGGAACTCCCTGGAAATTTCCTCGCCCTCAGTTCTACCACGATTTTTTACGTCATGGATGGACCAAAGAATGTCATGCGGGTGCGTCTCCGGCACGCCCCATTTTCTGTCATAATTTTTTGTCATAGAAGTAGGAGCCCACCACATCTATGATGATACGTGTTTTTGTCACAATTATTGTCATAGAAGTGTCATAACCATGACAGAAAAAGTTTTCGTTCGGGCCATAATGGCATGGATGTGTCTTTTTTTTTGTAATGCTTGGAGGTAGAAACATCAGTACTCCCTATGGAAGAAGATTATGAACCCAAACCGGCATTGCCATATCCAGTGAGAAAAGCGTAGCTTGAGTATTTTAACAGGGAACATTCTGAGGATGAAAATGAGAACCAGAGTAAAGCTAAGGTGAAGCCCCCAAAAAGGAGAAAACAGGAAAAACCCATTGAAACGATGGAAGAAGAGGTAAATTGCTTTGTAAAAGGTTGCATCAAAGCTGTAGATACTGGTAAACCGGTGGTGCCTTGTTTGTTTGGAAGTACTTCTTATTTTGGTCTATGCGATGTAGGGTCCTTGATGTAGGGTGGAACCCGAGTTCGTCGATCTTTTCACAATTGGAGGGGGAAAAGGCAAGAACACAAGAACACAAATCACTCAATTGACACAATCACAAATCACACATACACTAGATCCACATACACATACGAGGATTCACAATACAAAGTCAACACGGATGGATACACGGTAACTAGTTCATCCCGATCCGGAGAGGAATCGAGGTCTTGATATCCGGAGTGGATCTTCTCACATGGGTCTCATGGAGGTCTTGATCTCCATGGGAGAGGTGTGGATGAGCAAAGCTCTAATCTCAAGAGCCTAATCCTTTGCTAACCCTAAAACATAGAGGAGGAGGGGTATTTATAGTCTAGGGAACGAAATAGATACATGGGCCTCGGGCCAAACACATGTGCTGTGGGGTGCCTGGGCGATCCGGGTGTTGGCCCGGATGATCCGGCTGTCGGGAGCCCGGATGATCCGGGTGGTCGCCCGGACGTCCGGGCAGGTCAGAATTGGCGCGGGGAGGCTGGACATCCAGGGTGAGGCCGGATGATCCGGACGGGGGTCCGGATGATCCGGGGTCGTCGAAGCCTGTTCTGTAGCCATGGGGCGCTGTAGCCGGATCGTCCGGACGGCGGTCCGGAACGTTCGGGCGTTGGCCGGATCATCCGGACGGCGGTCCGGATCATCCGGGCATGTGCTATTTTGCCCATTTCCTTCTCCGTCTTCGCGTATGTCTTTCCCATTTGCTCGGCCTTGTTCCTTAGCATCTCCATGATGATCTCCTTGGTACCTGAGTATGCATAGAGTCTCTGCTTGAGGTAGCATCCATGTCTCATGTGCATCGAAGGGAAATTGTAAGAGGAGTGATGTCACCTCGTTCTTGATGGCGCTTGCTCGTGCTCGTGTCGTAAGTCCTCGTGGCACTTGAGGTGACGAAGGTGAGTCCATGGGGATGATGTCGGGATGCTCCGCATCATCTCCCCCCTCTTGGGAAAGATCCGTCCTCGGATTGAGATCCACATCACCAAGGAAGGGAGATAAGTCCTTGACGTTGAAGATGTCGCTCACGTTGTACTTCTCGTGCGGGATGTCGATCTTGTAGGTGTTGTCATTGCAGCGTGCTAGCACCTTGAACGGTCCATCGGCTCGGGAAGTAGCTTTGACTTGCATTCGTTGGGGAAGCGTTCTTTGCGTAGGTGTATCCACACAAGATCTCCGGGGTTGAACACCATGGGGTGCTTGTTGATATTGACCTTGGTCGCGAGTTGTTGTACTTGGCGCTCGATTACTTGCCTTGTATCTTCATGCACCTTCTTGAGGTATGTAGCTCGTGCACTCGCGTCCATGTTGATGCGATGTCGGAGTGGTAGCGGTAGGATGTCCAATGGAGACAATGGGTTGAAGCCGTAGATGACCTTGAAGGGGGACTTGTCGGTAGTCAAATGTCTTGCTCGATTGTAGGCGTACTCGGCGATGGGTAAGCATTCCTACCACTCCCTTATGTTCTTCTTGATCAACACGCGAAGGAGTGTGGATAGCGTCCGGTTGGTGACCTCCGTTTGGTCGTCGGTTTGTGGATGATATGCCGAAGAGAATAGTAGCTTGATTTCGAGCATGGCGCATAGGGTCTTCCAAAAGTAGCTTAGGAACTTGACGTCGCGGTCCGGTACAATCGTCTTGGGAAATCCATGTAATCTCAAGATTTCCCTACAAAAGGGATTTGCAACATGTGAAGCATCATCTATCTTGTTGCGAGGAATCTATCTTGTTGCAAGGAATAAAATGTGCCATCTTAGAGAAATGGTCCACAACAACAAATACCGAATCTTTACCATTTTGAGTACGAGGCAAACCAAGCACAAAATCCATACTACTATCTTCCCATGGTTGATATGGAATAGGAAGTGGCATATATATACCATGAGATTGAGCTTTTCACTTAGCTTTGCGGCATGTAGAGCACCGGTTGGTGTAGTGCGAAACGTCTCGAAACATCTTTGGCCAAAAGTAGTTCTTGGAGAGCGTAGCGAATGTCTTGTCACGTCCAAAATGTCCCATGAGGCCTCCACCATGAGCTTCTTGCAAAAGTAGCAAACGAAGAGAAGACTCGGGGATACAAAGTCTGTTAGCTCGCATAAGATAACCATCTTTCAAGTAATATTGCTCCCAAGTTTTATGCGGTAAACATTTGGCATAAGGAATTGCAAATGACGAATCATGCTCATACAAGTCTTTAATGTGCTCAAATCCTATGACATTCAACTCAAGTTGAGTAACCAACATGCACTCGCGGGAAAGAGCGTCCGCCACAACATTTTCCTTACCTTTGATATACTTTATAACAAAAGGAAATGACTCAAGGAACTCACTCCACTTGGCATGACGCTTATTCAATTCAGTTTGACCTTTTAGGTACTTAAGCGTTTCATGATCCTTATGGATGACAAATTCACGTGGACGAAGATAATGTTCCCACACATGCAAGACTCTCACTAAGGCATATAACTCTTTGTCATAGATAGGATAGTTAAGTTGCGCACCGGAGAGTTTTTCACTAAAATATGCAATGGGTCGCTTCTCTTGCATCAACACACCACCTATGCCATTACCACTAGCGTCACAATGCACTTCAAAAGTTTTCTCAAAGTTGGGTAATGCAAGTAATGGAGCATGTGTAAGGAAGTTCTTAAGCTCATGAAATGCGGCATCTTGGGATGGACCCCAAACAAATGGTGCATTCTTCTTACTCAATGCGTGTAATGGTGATGAAATAGTGCTAAAATCCTTCACAAAGCGTCTATAAAATCCGGCTAAGCCAAGGAAACTACGCACTTGAAGCAAATTGGTTGATTGTGGCCAATTTTTAATAGCATCAATTTTAGCTTCATCAACATGAACACCCTTAGATGAGACAAATAAGCCCAAGAAAGCAAGCTTATCAACACCAAAAGTGCATTTTTCCATGTTAGCATAAAGTCGCTCGTCTCTAAGAACTTGCAATACGTCTCTAAGGTGTTTGACATGATCTTCATGAGTTTCACTAAACACAAGGATGTCATCAAAGTAAACCATAACACAAATGCCAATATATTTGCGAAGAACATAATGCATCACATGCATAAAGTGCTAGGAGGTTGCGATAAACCCATAGGCATGACTAACCATTCATACAAGCTAAATTTGGTTTTGAAAGCAGTTTTCCATTCATCACCTTCTTGCATGCGAATTTGATAATAGCCACTTTTAAGGTCAATTTTAGAGAAAATTGTGGCTCCACTAAGTTCATCAAGCATGTCATCTAAGCGTGGAATGGGATGGCGATATCTAACGGTGATAGCATTTACGGGACGGCAATCGGAACACATGCGATAGGTACCATCTTTCTTAGGCACAAGAATTACCGGAATGGCACATGGGCTCAAGCTCTCACGTACATACCCATTCTCGATGAGATGTTGCACTTGCCTTTGGATCTCTTTGGTCTCGTCGGGGTTGACGCGGTAAGGTGCCTTGTTCGGTATAGGTGCACCGGGGATGAGATAAATGCGGTGTTCGATTCCACGTTGATGAGGAAGTCTGGGAGGTAGCTCATCGGGAAACACGTCCTTGTATTCCTACAATAGATGAGACAACACTAGAGGAAGATGTTGTGAAGTATTAGTCCGCTCAACTTCACCTTTGCATAAAAGCACAAAGTGAAGAACACTTGATGGGCTCTCACTCACATCCCTCAAATCTCTCTTGGTGGCTAAAAGAACTAGATCTCTTTTGTCGCTCATCGTGCAGTCGCTAATTTTTGGCTTGTGGCGCTCACTCTCTTTTCGGTGGTTCACTCGCTCACTTGTCTCTCCACGATGGGTGGATTCTTGCTTGTCGGTGATGACTTGACTTGGCGACATTGGTCGAATCATGAATTCTTTTCCCTTCATCTTGAAGCTATAGTGATTGGTCCGTCCGTTGTGGGTGATGCCGCGATCAAATTGCCAAGGTCATACAAGTAGGAGATGGCATACGGACATGGGAACCACATCACACTCCAAGGTGTCTTCATATGCGCCAATCTTGAAGGAGACTTGAACGGTGTGCTCCACTTGAATGGTGCCGGAGTCGCTCAACCATTGGACCTTGTAGGGGTGAGGGTGCTTCTTCTTGACCAATTGTAGCTTGGAACATAACTCTACACTTGCCAAGTTATGGCAACTTCCACCGTCGATGATGACCTTGACGGAACGTCCTTGAATACCCGCTTTGGTATAGAAGATGTGGCAACGTTGGTCTTCGTCTTGTTGTTGTTGAAGTGTCAAGACCTAGGAGACAACAAGAGCGGGGCTTGAATCATCATCGCAAAAGATTTGAGCATCTTCATCTTCATTCACTTGGCGGTGCATGGCCACTTGCTCGAGGGCTTCCATTTCATCTTCACTCATTGAGTCGTAGGTGCCATCGGCGTTGAGTATCATAGTGCGTCGTGTTGGGCACTCAAATGATTTGTGGCCTCGTCCCTTGCAAGTAAAACACTTGATATCACTCGTCTTGGTGTCGTCCGTAGGAGTTGTTGATGACGAAGGCTTTTATTTGGATGTACTTGTATGATGACTCGAAGATGTCATAAGTTGCTTGGAGCTTGACTTGTCGCTGGTACTTGGTGTAGATCGAGTCATGGAAGGAGTCGTAGAAGTCATTGAAGCTTGAGTGTATGAACCGTAGGTCTTGGAAGAGTACTTTGAGTACTTATAGTCCTCTTGTGCTTGTCGCTCCGCTTTGGTTGCTTGGTGCACTAGCTCGAGGAGGTTGGAGTACAGTTGGAAATCCGCAATTTTCTTGATGGGATGGTTGAGGGCATTCAAGAATCTTGCCATAGTTTGTTCATCATCTTCCTTAACATTGGCTCGTATCATTGCAATCTCCATTTCTTGATAGTATTCTTCAACGGACTTGGGGCCTTGCTTGAGGAGTTGTAGCTTCTTGAAGAGGTCACGGCTATAGTGTGTAGGCACAAAGCGAGCTCGCATGACATCTTTCATTTGATTCCAAGTGGTGATGGGTGGCTTGCCCTTCTCTTGGCGTCGTTGAATAACTTGCTCCCACCAAATGAGAACATAGTCTTGGAACTCAAGAGATGCCATGGCAATCTTCTTTTCCTCTTCGTAGTTGCGAAGACAAAATATCTTGTTGACCTTCAATGCCCATGAGGGGTATTCTTTGGGATCATTTCCACCGGAGAATTTAGGCATGTTGAACTTGAGCTTTCCATAGCGCTCTTCATTGTGTTGTTGGCGATGGCGATGACGCTTGTGACGTGGAGGAGGATCTTGTATCTCTTGCTCATCGTGCTCATCTTGATTGACTTGACGTCGAGGTCGTGGTATTCTTGCACGGTTCCTCATCTCTTGGCGCTCCTCATTTCTTGCGGCCTCATCTTGTTGCTCGCGTTGGAGTGCCTCTTCTTGTTCTCGCACACGGCGGTTGCGATCGGCGACGTTGCGAGTTGCTTCGCGTAGGGCACGTTGAGCTTCAAGTGCTTGCTCCTCATGACGTTGTTGTTCTTGTAGTAGAGCGTTGTCGCCTTGGTTTACTTGACGTTGGCGTTGTGGAACTTGATCTTGCTCCATGTTGGTGTTTGCTTGCCGGTTTGGTCGTTCGCGCTCTCGAAGACGGTCTTGCAAACCATTGCCATGGAATGGGTTTCTTGAATCTTGCCGGTCTTCAAGTACTTGAGGGCGATGAAAGCGTGCTCGTGCAAGACTTGCATCCAAAGAGGTGTCCGAAGAGTTGCGGCTTGAGTGGCGCCATCTTGATCTTGAACTTGACAAAGTGGAAGAAGCGCAGTTGAACAACATGGTACAGAACTCTTCCATTTGATATGATAACTTGTCATCAAGAGATTGTCGAAAGTCGGAGGCGAGTTGTTCGATGTGTTCGCCCAAAGCTTCACTTTCTTGATGTAAGGCTCGTTGGACGCCAAAGAGGTGTGACTTAGTGACATAGTCGTTCGGTACATCATCATGCTCGTCGAAGAGAGGATTCGTAGAAGTGCTCGGCCTATCCATGATTCTCAAACAAGTGTTAGTGGAAGAAAGGAACAAACTAGACCAATGTACCTTATCCAATGTTGAAGATGGATCAATGATCACTTGATATGGTATTATGGAAATAGTGCAATTGGTACCGGATCGTGTCAATTCTCACACCTACACAAGTAAAGCTTTTGGAGGAGTTTGGTTAGGATGGTGGCACAAAATATTTGCAATTGTAAGCAAGATATCAATAATGTTGAGAAAGATTCGCAAATTTGCAAGTGAAACAAGTAGACCAAAAGAAAAGTTACACGGAAACACACACACGGAAAGATAAGTGAGGTCGTGCAACTAGGAATGAGCAAAAAATGTGGAACACCCGGAAACGCTCGTGTTGCACAACTCTAGAGAGACGCTAGCATGACTGCTTAATACGCGGATACGACACTTGTGCACAACCTATAGGAGACAAAACGATCAACTTCTATCTCAAGTATGCTTTGTATGTATGAGTCCCGGTGAACTTGTCACAATGATCCAAGATGATCAAATATGATATGTAATGTGGTGATGCTATGGCTATTGCTTACAAGCTTGTCGTTGCTCTTTTCTCTTTGCTTAAAAGCTTTCTTTCTTTTGATATTTTTCCTTTGGCCACTTATGCGAAATGCTCTCAAGATGGTAGCAATGATGTATATGCGGGAACAAAATTTTGGCACAAGAGATAATATGATGATATATGCACGCTATGATAGCTATGCGGAACAGTATCACTAAAGTGCACAAGTAGCGTTGCCCGGCAATACTCAAAAGGCTAGTCTCGTAGGAAAGCGACGCAAACGAGGGCCTTTGGGTTAACAATGCAATGGCAAGGGAATGAACAAGTTGTCGTCAAGGTTACTGTCCTTGCTTACGGTGGTGGTGTCACGATGGTGAGACGGTCGTTGTCGATGTCGAGTCCGTGGCGATGATAAGTGGCGGTGAAGTCGATGTCGAACCGTGCCTAGTTAGCCAAAACACCCTAGGAAACGGGAATCCGCAACTGAAAATCTCAAAGCAAATGTCAAATGGTGGTGATGGTGCTGGTCTAGGGGTATAGTGGAAAGTGGCAAAGCTATGGTGGTGCTCGGGGAAATTATGCAGCAGTGGTGGCGGAGGTGCAAAAGCTGCTGAAAAGAAATTCAGCAAAATTCAGAGGAGGCTGGATGATCCAGGCCCCGGTCCAGCTGATTCGGGCGCGGCCGGATGATCCGGGCGCCTGTCCGGATGATCCGGGCAGGTCAACCTCGCACAGGTGAGGCTCAGGAAGGGCTCAAAAATCCAAGAAAATTCGAAAAATCCGAGAGATTTCGAGGGGTTTCGAGGTGGGGATGGTGGGGATGTGTAGATCCACTTGCAACACACGAAATCCACGGATCAAAATCAACAAAACATCATCAAACCAACAAATCACAAAAAAAATTGGGAGGGCTATTTTTGTGGAAAATTTTCAAAATTGGGGAAAAACAACAAAATTGAGGGTAGCAAATGGAGGGGAAGGACTCCAAATTGTGAATCAACGTGGCTCTGATCCAATATGATGTAGGGTGGAACCCTAGTTCGTCGATCTTTTCACAATTGGAGGGGGAAAAGGCAAGAACACAAGAACACAAATCACTCAATTGACACAATCACAAGTCACACATACACTAGATCCACATACACATACGAGGATTCACGATACAAAGTCAACACGGAAGGATACACAGTAACTAGTTCATCCCGATCCGTAGAGGAGTCGAGGTCTTGATATCTGGAGTGGATCTTCTCACATGGGTCTCATGGAGGTCTTGATCTCCATGGGAGAGGTATGGATGGTCAAAGCTCTAATCTCAAGAGCCTAATACTTTGCTAACCCTAAAACATAGAGGAGGAGGGGTATTTATAGTCTAGGGAACGAAATAGATACATGGGCCTCGGACCAAACACATGTGCTGCGGGGTGCCCGGACGATCCGGGTGTTGGCCCAGATGATCCGGCTGTCGGGAGCCCGGATGATCCGGGTGGTCGCCCGGACGTCCGGGCGGGTCAGAATAGGCGCGGGGAGGCCAGACATCCGGGTTGAGGCCGGATGATCCGGACGGGGGTCCGGATGAGCCGGGGTCGTCGAAGCATGTTCTGTAGCCGTGAGGCGCTGTAGCCGGATCGTCCGGACGGCGGTCCGGATCGTCCGGGCGTTGGCCGGATCATCCGGACGGTGGTCCGGATCATCCGGGCATGTGCTGTTTTGCCCGTTTCCTTCTCTGTCTTCGTGTATGTCTTTCCCCTTCGCTCGGCCTTGTTCCTTAGCATCTCCATGATGATCTCCTTGGTACCTGAGTATGCATAGAGTTTCTGCTTGAGGTAGCATCCATGTCTCATGTGCATCAAAGGGAAATTGTGAGAGGACTGATGTCACCTCATTCTCGATGGCTCTTGCTCGTGCTCGTGTCATAGGTCCTCGTGGCACTTGAGGTGACAAAGGTGAGTCCATGGGGATGACGTCGGGATGCTCCGCATCAGTCCTCTATTAATGTTATACCTTACACTCTTTACACTAAGCTTCATGATGAAATTTATGCTTGTGACCTGCAGCCAACCGATATGGAAATTAAACTAGCAGATGGTACTCTAAGGAGACCTTATGGGATGGTATCTGATGTTTATGTCATATTGGGAACCTTCACTTATCAAGTAGACTTTGTTGTAATGGAAATCCCTGAAGATGATTTTTGTCCCATAATATTTGGAAGACCATTCATTAACACTGCAGGTGCAAGCATTGATTGTAAGAGGGAAGTTGTCTCTCTTAAATATGGGGAAGAGGTAAGAGAATTCCATTTTTCCAGATTCAGGAATCACCCCCAACTACGAGAGCACGACAACAATGAAGAGAAGACCATAGCTCAACTAGCAGCAATCTACTTCAGAACCCCAAAAGATGATCTAGAAAGAAGTTTAACTGAATACGAGAAAGACCAGAGGACCCAACTAAGGAAGAAATAGATCATCACCTGAATGAAACACCGGTTCATGATCCGGTATCTAGTGCTCAATATGAAATACCTGAGAAGAAAGGAGACGAAGAACCACCACCACCTGAACTAAAACCTCTACCAAAAGAGTTAAGGTATGAGTTTTTAGATGAAGCAAATAGATACCCTGTTATTATTAGTTCTAATCTTTCAGATGAAGAAAAAGAGAGATTAATGAATGCCTTGAGGAAACATAGAAAAGCGTTTGGGTATTCAATGGATGACTTAAAG
Organism: Elymus sibiricus; assembly: GCA_039707655.1. Classification (NCBI taxonomy): domain Eukaryota; kingdom Viridiplantae; phylum Streptophyta; class Magnoliopsida; order Poales; family Poaceae; genus Elymus; species Elymus sibiricus. The sequence goes on from CM077676.1 coordinate 288,543,792, forward strand.
GGCATCAGCCCCTCTATATGCACTCATCGTATATTCATGGTGGAGGGAGCTGAACCAGTCCGTGAGTACCAGCGGAAGCTGAACCCAGAAATGAAGGAAGTGGTAAGAAAAGAAATTATTCATATACTTGATGCAGGTATTATATATCCAGTTTTTGAAAGCAAATGGGTAAGTCTGGTCCATTGTGTACCTAAAAAGGGAGGATTTACAGCAGTTCCTAGTAAACACAACGAACTAATCCCTACTAGAACAATAGTTGGGTATAGAATGTGCATTGATTTCAGGAAGCTGAATAAGGAGACTCGTACGGATCACTACCCCTTACCATTCATCGATCAAATGCTTGAAAGGTTGGCAAAGCATACCCATTTTTGCTATCTGGATGGATATTCAGGGTTCTCACAAATTGTCATGCATCCAGAAGACCAAGAGAAGACAACATTCACCTGCCCTTTTGTTTTGCAGAGGTGTGAGGATAATAATCTTGTTTTGAATTGGGAGAAATGCCATTTCATGGTCAACGAAGGTATTTTTTTGGGGCACAAAAGATCTGGTAAAGGTATAGAAGTTCATAAAGCAAAGATAGATGCCATAGAGAAACTCCCTTATCCACATGATATAAAAGGGATAAGGAGTTTTCTTGGGCATGCAAGTTTCTATAGGCGCTTTATTAAGAATTTCTCCACTATTTCGAAACCCTTGACTAACCTTTTGCAGAAAGATGCTCCCTTCACGTTCAATGATGAGTGTAAAAGTGCCTTTGAAAAATTGAAGCATGCTCTACTTAATGCTCCTACCATTACACCTCCAAACTGGGATATGCCTTTTGAGGTCATATGCGAAGCGGATGATAATGCAGTAAGTGTGGTTTTGGGCCAACAAGCAGGTGAGAAGTTTAATGTTATTTACTTTGCAAGCCACACCCTCACTGATGCCCAAAGTAATTATGCTAAGAATGATAGAGAACTCTATGCAGTGATCTTTGCTTGTGAGAAGTTTAGACCTTACATCACTGATACAAAAGTTATATTCTATACTAACTGCTAGGCAGTAAAAGAGGTATTGGATATTAAAGAAACTAAGCCTCGTTGGGTGAGGTGGTCTCTTCTTTTGCAGGAATTTGACAGTGAAATTTTAGACCGCGAAAAGATAGGAGAAGTGTTGACAAACATCTCCCTTAGAGGAGGAGCAAGAATACAATCCAAAGGGTATATGTATCCCCTACGGAACGGTCGTGGTTTTGGATAGAGCTACAACTCATACCTTTGGAGATACAGGACCACCATTCATCGGTTTAGAGGAATCATTCACAAAACTGAGGGTAAGGGAAGAAAGTGATTTATTTTACTATAACAACTCTTTGCACCCTAGTAAGTTGCAGAAGATGTCACCACCTCTTCAACCCCTAAGAACAAAGAAGCCTGGGAAGATGATATTCGCAAAACACAGAGAGTGGAGAGCACTAGGGAACACAGAAAAGTTCTCTCTTTTTCCTTAAGCTCTCGTCAAAGTTGTATTCGTTATATTATTCTGTATATAATTATATGTTTTTTGTAGTCAAACGGGTGCAAAAACGATCGCCTGTGGTCGTTTGAAGCACCGTCTTTGATTCTGTTGATTTGAGCGTGCAGGCAAAAGGAGCAAACTACTGCTCAAGCGAACGCCAGCGCCCGCTTGGAAGGCCGTCTTACAATCTATTCCACGGAGAGAAATTGTGCCTCTTTGAAAAAACCGTTTTTGTCTCGCTTGAGAAAGGGGATCAGACGGACGCCCAAACGATCGGACGCGCCCGTTTTTAAGCCCATTATTCATTCTGAGCTCGGTGGAGGAAGGTCAAACGATCGGTCGCGGTCGTTTGGAAGGCCGCCGATCATGATTTCATTCTAGAATCTAACAGAATTTTGCGTGATCTTATTTGGTTTGTTTCCCATACTTTCTAACTTCCTTATCTTGTTAAAACTTGTGTCCTTAGCCTCCTATAAACAGAACCATTGTCCCCTCCTCTATCAAAACTAACCAACCAATCTAGGCAAAGTCTTCTCGAGTTTTGAGTTGCAGGTAGACATGGACCGTTCATGGGATGAGAGGCAAACCTCTCCGCGGGAGGAGGAGGACTTGGAGCAGGAAGACTATTCTCCAACAAGCATAAGGGAGAGGCTCCGCCGCTGTCGCGATTGGACCTCTTCTGAGGAATGTCCGGAGGAGCCTCTTCCTGAGGAAGAAGAAGAGGAGGATCAAGAGAAGGGCAAGAAACCGGCGGCCATCCCCATCAACGCCATCAAGATCATCATCAACGAGGACAAGATCGATTTTGTCAGAGAGACTCCCGCTGTCATGGGGAAGTGCGGTTTCAGTAACTGCACTATCCATGATCCGCTGGAAGAATCCGGCAAGATCTATCCAAGGGCGCGTGAGATGCATACCATTGGCGCCCGCATGCAAGTTGGACCTCCTAGGAAAAGGCATAACACCGCCCCGGTGCAACCAATTCCACCCCAGGTACAAATCAATAATTCAGTTGTTGAGACTAAAGCTATGACTGATAAGATCAGGGAGATGGAGGTTGCATTGGCTGTCAAGACCCGTGAAGCCCTTGACACAAGCCTAAAGATCATCGCCAACCAGGATGCAACCCTTTCCATGTATCGTTCTCGCATCACAGATTTGGAAGTCACCAATAAGCTCTTGATTGATGCCCTCACGGGTGTCACCGCTCCACCTTCAGAGGAGAACACCGGTATCAATAAAAAGGAGACTAAATGAATCCAACTGGCTTAGCATGTTAAGCTTGGCGGGATTTTGAAGCCCTTTCTCGTTTCCTTTATCATTATTATTTTCCATTAAGCTTTGCTTAAAAGAGTCTATTTTGTTCGAGTAATAAAAGTACTATCATACCTTTTGGTGAAGAGGAAAGAGCCTTATCCATTGAGTCATGGATGGTTTGATGAATAGTCTATTATGATCCTGGAGAATTTGCTTAGTATGATTATGCATCTTTGTGTGCTTTGCATCTTTGCTTTTAGATGATGATTATAAGCCTTCCACATCTGTAGTATCAATCGGGAATGCGAAGTAGACAATTTGATGTTATGCTTTGGAGCTGATTTCAGTTTATTTAGTGATTACTTGGTAAGGTCTCTTAAAACCAGTGAACCAAGTATGAAACAAAACATTATAGATTCCAGAAAACTTATATAATTCCAAATGGTTGAACTTGGATGTTTAAGCATACCATTCATATCACGTCTCGAAAAGAGAAGAGAAATTTTTTGAGTGATATGTGGCAGGCTTGGCAATTCGGGAAATAAAAAAATGGGAAGTGAGGAACAATGAAAAGAAAGTTCTATAGCACTAAAACTTGCCCGACTGAAAGAGGAGAATAAAGTATAACTAGGAGTTAAAAATAGTCTCGTTAACAATTGGTAGTAAGGTGTGGAAGCCTCCATACTCATTTGATAGAAATTTGGATGTAATGGTGCACGGTGTAACTGATCATATGATGTAAATTCTAAAATTTTACTTTGGACACATTCATTTGATTCATCCACAGCTCATAATCAAGATGACCTCTTCATTACAAGCTGCGGTATTTGCTCGGGGACGAGCAAATCTTTAAGCTTGGGGGAGTTGATGAGTCCATGAGACCATTTTACCGTCATTTTTGTGCCTACTTTGTAGGCTTTGTGGAATTTTACCGCGTTCGCGCACTTCTTTTTGTTGATAATCCCTCAGGTAACGGATTTTGGAGCAATATTCGTTTAATGGAGAAAATCTCCAAAAATGGCAGTGGAATCACGTATTAAAAGTGATAAACACTTTCCATAAAAAGAAGGCCAAGGAAACAGCCGTCTTCGCGCCTCCAGAATGAACGACGGCATTCCATGCGACCGCATGCACTTGCATGAGCGGTCGTTTGGCGCGCCGCCGCCTCTGGGGGATCAGCTATTTTACCCCTGTCAAATCGGATCAAGAATCAGACGTGCAGAGACTCCAAAAACTCATCCAGAAGGCAGAACCCTAGCCTCCGGAGCCCATCCGGAGGGAGGATCAACGGGGAGAAGGAGGGGATTTCTCAAACCACGAGGGGAACGCAGTCATCTTCACCATCTTCATCATCACCATCGTCATCGTCATCATCATCCACATCCTTATCATCTGCAACATCAAGAACCCTAGTGGATCCTTCGGTGTATCGGTTGATCCATTCATTCATGTATTCCATTACTATTACTATGATGATTGTCGTTCCCATGTGTGAGTAGATCCGTTGTTCTCGGGGTATGGATGAACCCTAGTGTGTAATAGGATGTTTGATATTAGGATTTAATATCCTCTTTGCATGTTTATGTTGATAATCTTCTTGACGTTGGGTGAAGTCGACCATCCAACGTATGCCAACTTTGGACGGAGGGTTATTACTGTTGGCTAACTGTGTGGTTGTGGAGAAGGGTGACGTGATAGGCCCCTTCTCCCTTCGTAGCGGATAGTTGCAACAGGGGGCAAAACGGAGACCATTTTGGTTGCGTCCACGGGGACCTCTTTCCCCTTAATCACCGTTTGATAACCGGAGTGGGGAAGAACGGTGGTGGTGTATGGGATACGGAGATACCACGAGTATGCACGTATCTATACCGGCTCCGCCCACAAAGAGAAACATGTAAAGTGGCTTAGGAATCCGAAGTAGCATTATGTTTAGGCACCACCATAGATGCACACTAGAGGGGATTCCGGACCCCCAAGAACGTTCTAATCATTTGCTTCAAGTCTCATTTATATTATCAATTATTTACTTTAATAGAATTATTCATCACTACACCTGCAACATTACTATTACCATTCTTGTTGTTCTGGATTACTTACAACTTTTAGGCACATTATTTTTACCTTGCAAAGGACCTAGACTGATTCCTGTGCTCCCTGTGGGATCGATACTCTTACTTCGAAAAGGCTACAACTAAACCCTGTGCACTTGTAGGCTATCAAGCATTAACACTTAGTGAATACATGAACTCCTCAAATTACAGTCATCCCCGAAGAGTATCCCAATTATTGTCACCTTGGGGTCTACGGTTCAGAACAATAACAGGTGCATATAACTTGCAGATAGGATCAAGAACTCAAATATATTCATGAAAACATAAAGGGTTCAGATCTGAAATCATGGCACTCAGACCCTAGTGACAATCATTAAGCATAGCAAAGTCATAGCAACATCAATCTCAGAACATAGTGGATACTAGGGATCAAGCCCTAACAAATTGACTCGATTACAGGATCAATCTCATGCATCTCCATGTACCTCCAGTATTCCTATGATGGAATTACTCACTCCCGGTGGTGAGCATCATGAAGTTGTTGATGAAGAAGGGTTGCACTTTATTCAAAGGAGAAGACAAGGAAATATTGGCCCTTCATTAGATCAACAATAAAGCATATAAGAGCCACTTGATAATTCTTACAAAGTCTTCTCCTTACGACGACTCAAGAAAAGAAAAGGAATTCAGAGAAACACACTAGAATATTTTTGTAGTTCTTAGTTTTTCTGAAGAAAGCGAAAGAAAGAAGAAAAACGAAAAGCGAGAAAATCTATTTACACCGAAGAACACCCAACAAACAACAAAAGAAGAATGAGAAATCTTTTTGGGTTTTCCTTTACTACTATGAACTAACTAATCAAGAAAGAAAAACTGAAAAGAAGCGAGAAATATTTTTGGATTTTTCAAAGTTTTTCAAACACACAAAAGAAACAAACTAAAAATGGAACGTGGATATACAAGGAAAATGATGAACACCGACAAGTGCAATGAATGTGTGAGCATGTAATGAAATGTTGGTGGAAATACGTACTCCCGCAGGCTTAGGATTTTGGACTAGCTTGATCAGTGGCCACTGCTGACCAGGGTAGTAGTCATAGTGGTAGCTCGGGGCGGCGCTTTGCGCTGCCTCCTCAGTGAGGCGAGCGGCCTCCATTGCTACGGTGTGCTCTTGGGCTTCCTCCTCATAGACAAAATGCCTCCGTTTGTTCTGAAAGTCAAAGAGAGTAGGTACAGGCAAAATAATAGAGACATCATGGTATCTATTAAAGGTTAGTTCATATTCACACTCATTAGTCTCATATGCAATAAACTTCTGGCGTTGCATCCCCTCAAAATTCAAGAAGTTAGGAGGGAGCACATGATCGTTGGGTCTAGCAGAGACACCAAGGCTTGCAGCCAAGCAAGAAGCATAAATCCCTCCATATAAATCACCATTACGCACATTTCTGCTTAAGCGACATGCAATTATAGCTCCAAAGTTATAATCTCTAGAACCACAAACGGCAGCATGCAGGATACTCAAATCAGGTGCATATATCGCACTCATATCATGTTTACTAGCTAAGCATCTCCCAATGAATATTGCAAAGTAGCGAAAAGCGGGAAACTGGATGCTTCTAATTCCAGCTTGCGTCACACCTCTATCCTCCCCATTACAAAGACTACAGAGAAATGCTTCATAGTCAATTTTTCGCGGTTCGTCGAGCTAGCCCCAATACGGAATTTTGCATATATAACAGAATTCTTCTAGAGGCATGTTATAAAGATGAAAGAGAGCTCTAGAAGTGGCAGAGAAGTACTGGGTGAACTTATCTGCGAGGAAGGCAGTCAGCTCGGCAATCTCAATATATTGATCAAATTCTTGCTTGATGCCGGCGCCCATCATAAAGGTGTCACAAGGCCATTGACAAGATTTTACCTTGGCACCCCGCACAAAGTTCACTTGGGGGACATGGTATGCAGGACGAGCCGCGCTTTGGCTTGAAGAGCTTCCCGAAGACGTCCTTCTAAACATGTTCATCTCTCTGGAAAATTTCTGAATTTTTTGGGACACAAATAAGATGTGAATAAAACCTAACTAAATAGATTGCAACAACTCCTACAAGTATCTACAGGCTATATCAAGCATTCAAACTACTTAGAACCAAATGAATTCAACATGCAAGCTCATTTTCTTGGTCACCACAGCAACAAAAAAAAGAAAAATATAAACCACTAGAACAAAAACTAATTGGACCATCGGGGATTCACATACCAGGGAACAATTTCTCCGAAAAGTTTCAAAAACGGAGCTCCGAGCAAGGAGATCAAAAATCTCAGGTTTCGGGGCAAGAACACGAGAACTAGAGCTACCACGATTTTTTCTGGAGGAAGAAGAAGCAATGGGCAAGTGAACTAAGTGAGTGGGGTCCATGGGCCCCACAAGCCACCAGGTCGCGCCCAGGGGGTAGGCGTGCCCTGCTGCCATGTGGACAATAGGTGCACCCCCTTGGGGGTGTGTCTAGTGCCAAAAATTCTTATTTATTTTATAAAAAAATCATGTTAAAATTTTACGACATTCTGAGCACTTTTATTTCTGGGTCATTTTTTTATTGCATGGATAGGATAAATATGGTATTTTACTTTATTAAACTAAAAATAACAGAAAGTAAACTGGAGTTACAGAAGGTTGTGCTTACGGAATTCATCGACCATATGCCCCTCAAAATGAATCCATTAATAAGGTTGATCAAGTCTTATTAACGAACTATTTCGAAGTGACATAAAACCGAAGAATTTTCTATAGCACTATGTTACCTCAACTGGGATATGCATTGTCCCAACAATAAGAGTTTGATATTTCTTTTTGGGAACCGGAAGAGGAAACTCAAAAGTGATTGTCATAATTTTTTCAATGGAATTGATACTATTCACTTTGTTTTGCTTCTTCGGCAAATATACCGTATGCTCATTGCCATTAACATGAAAAGTGACCTTGCTTTTGTTGCAATCAATAACAGCCCCTGCAGTATTCAGAAAAGGTCTTCCAAGGATAACCGGCATGTTGTCGTCCTCGTGCATATCAAGAATAACAAAATCCATTAAGGTAGTAACGTTAGCAACAACAACCGGAACATCCTTAAAAATTCCAATAGGTATAGTAGTGGATTTATCAGCCATTTGCAAGGAAATTTCAGTAGGTGTCAACTTGCTCAAGTCAAGTCTTTTATATAAAGAGAAAGGCATAACGCTAACACCAGCTCCCAGATCACATAAAGCAGTTTTAACATAATTATTATTAATGGAGCATGGTATAGTAGGTATTCCTGGATCTCCTAGCTTTTCAGGTATTTTTCCTTTGAACGAATAATTTGCAAGCATGGTAGAAATTTCAGCCTTAGGTATTTTTCTTTTATTATTAACAATATCTTTCATGTATTTAGCATAAGGAGGCATTTTCGTAGCATCAGTCAAAGGTACTTGCAAAAATAAAGGTGTGAGCAATTCAACAAAGAGATTGAAAACATCTTCATCCTTGAACTTTTGAGCTTTACTAGGAAAAGGCATATGTTTTTGGACCAATGGTTCTCTTTCTTTACCATGCTTCCTAGCAACAAAATCTCTTTTATTATATCTTTTATTCTTAGGAGGTGGGTCATCAAGCTCAACTTCAGGTTCTATTTCTATTTCATTATCAGATTCTTTATTATTATCTGGTGGAGCATTAACATGATCATCATTAGCATCATCATTATCATTATCACTAGGTATATGCTCATTACCAGATTGTGTCTCGGCATCACAAATAGAAACATTATTTGGATTCTCAGAAGGTTTTTCTATGATAGGTTCACTAGAAGCGTGCCTAGTTTTATCCTTATTCTTTTTATTTTTCTTCTTCTTAGGTGAACTAGGTGCATCATCATTAATTCTTTGAGAATCTTGTTCAATTCTTTTAGGATGACCCTTGGGATACAAAGGTTTCTGAGTCATTCTACCACCTCTAGTCATTACTCTAACATCATGATTATTGAGTTTATTGTTCATTTCCTTAAGCAAATCATTCTGTGATTTAGAAACTTGTTCTAGTTGAGTGTGAACCATAGACGAATGCTTACATAAACCTTTAACATCATTAGCAATTCTAAACATCAAATCACTCAAGCGTTTAATCATAATAGCATTGCGTTTAAATTGATCACTTACTTGTCTATTAAAGTTTTCTTGCTTAACAATAAAATTATCAAATTCATCCAAGCACTGACTCGGAGATTTATTATAAGGAATATCACCCTCATCAAACTGATGTCCTGCTAAGGCACATGGTTGTTGTAGCACTTTCGTGTGAGAAGTAGAGTGTCGAACCCACAGGGAGCGAATAGGAAGACACTACCAACCCCGCAAGTACATTGTCTGCGTAGCTACATTCGCACCCAAACCGTAGTTTGGAAATAGCCTATTCTATCAGTTGCTACTGGAGTGATAATAAAATGGGGTTTTAACTAGACTACAAACTCGCAGAAAAAATATACTAAACTAGAACACAAAGTAAAAGGGGTTGTACTTGTAGGATAGAATAGAGCAAAGGGCGGTATCTACGCTTTCGGTCTCACTAGTACTAGAGGAGCGTCTTAGTGGCATACAAGTATTATAGACTACTAATGGTTCTCCCAAGGTTTGCATCCGCGGTCTGTCACTCCTAGGTGTATGATATGTCCCAAACGTATCTACTTTTCCAAACACTTTTGCTTTTGTTTTGGACTCTAATTTGCATGATTTGAATGAAACTAACCCGGATTGACGTTGTTTTCAGCAGAACTACCATGGTCTTATTTTTGTGCAGAAATAAAAGTTCGCGGATTGGGCTAAAAATCTATGGAGAATATTTCCAGAATATATAAAAAATATTGGCGAAGAGAACTACTGGAGGGGGGCCACCAGAGTGCCACGAGCTCAGGGGACGCGCCCCCCTAGGGAGCGCCCTATGAGCTTGTGGGTCCCACAGGCTTCTGTTTGCCCAAACTCCAACTCTACAAGTACCGTCTCGTGGAGAAAAAAATCAGAGAGAAAGTTTCATCACGTTTTGTGATACGGAGCCACTGCCACTTCCTGTTCTTCATCGAGAGGGCTGATCTGGAGTCCGTTCGGGGCTCCGGAGAGGAGGATTCGTCGCTGTCATCATCATCAACCCTTATTAATCAACAATTCCATGATGCTCACTGCCGGGAGTGAGTAATTCCTTCGTAGGCTTGCTGGACGGTGATGGAGTTGGATGAGATTTTTCATGTAATCGAGTCAATTTGTTAGGGCTTGATAGTATCCACTATGTTCTAAGATTCATGTTGCTATGACTTTGCTATACTTAATGCTTGTCACTAGGGCCCGAGTGCCATGATTTCAGATCTGAACCCTCTATGTTTTCATGAATATATTTGAGTTCTCGATCCTATCTGCTAGTTATATGCACTTGTTATTATTCTGATCCGTAGACCCCAAAGTGACAATAGTTGGGATACTCTCCGGGGATGACTGTAATTCGAGGAGTTCATGTATTCACCATGTGTTAATGCTTTGTTTCGGTTCTCTATTTAAAGGAGGCCTTAATATCCCTTAGTTTGCTTATGGACCCCGCTGCCACGGGAGGGTAGGACAAAAGATGTCATGCAAGTTCTTACTATAAGCATGTATGACTATATACGGAATACATGCCTACATTACAATTGGAGCTATTGTGTATCACTCTAGGTTGTGACTGTTATATGATGAATGCCATCCAACACAAATATCCATCGCTGATCCAATGCCTACACTTTTTTCATATTGATCTTTGCTAAGTTACTACTGCTGTTGCTGTTACAATCATCACAAACTGCTTTTGTTACTGTTCCTGTTACTATTGCTACTGTTACTAAAACTATCAAAACTATCAAACTACTGTGCTACTAAACACTTTGCTGCAGAGATACTATATCCCAGGTGTGGTTGAACTGACAACTCAACTGCTAAGGCTCATAAATATTCTTTGGCTCCCCTTGTGTCGAATCAACAAATTTGGGTGAAATACTACCCTCGAAGACTGTCGCGATCCCCCTATACTTGTGGGTTATCAGTGTACTAGACATAACATCGCATCATGGTCACACGTGGCTGTCAATAATACACAACAGAACCAGAGGATCACAAAGTTCATCTATCTACTCTGTGTACGTGCAAGTGCTAATGATGCAACGCGTGAGAGAGTAAATACTAAATGAAGCCACGAAGACTAGTTGTGCGCACTAGATCATACTTCAACCTACAACCGGGTCAATTACTCAAACATGGATGCATGGACACACAAAGAGGAATCATTTATGGTTGCCATCAACATGTTCAATCTTACAAAATACATTTGCGAGGATGGAGATGGAGATGGAGATGGGCACCAGCGCACCCAGCCTATGGCCGGCGCCAAGTGATGGCGGCAGCGCCTCCTTCTCCTCCTCTTACGTGGCCTTTGTGGTGATGGTGATGGAGAGAGAGGCCTCCCCCTAGATGAGATGAGAGAGCCTCCCGGCGGCTGCATGGACTTGTGGTGGAATGAGGATGGTGATCCCGATGGCTAGGGTTGGAGCTCTTCATATAGGAGGCCTCCTCGGGTCTCCTCCGTTGATGTAGCATCCTCCTCATCCAAGGGCTCTAGAGGAGTCAAATCCACACCCAAATGATGCCTTATCGGCCAAGGATCCTGTAGGAACAAACCAGGACAAAATCAGAGCAAGATTGGGAATGTGCTGGCCAATTTGCGAAGCTGTCTGGAGATCATACGGGCGCCCATACGAGAGGCTATGCTCGCATGGAAGGTCATCATCCGTTCTAGTCTCCAGGAGCACTTTCGTATTTTGGTCGCCATTTCTTCATATGAACTCTGATTTTGTCGTTCTTGAGCTCGTTAGATTGCTAGAGAAAAGCCCGATGCATCTGTCGCCTTAGATATTCAATTTGGACACTTTAATAAATTTCAAAACATCAAATACTCCATAGGGCCTTCATCTGGTGCTTGGAACTTCTCCGGTTTGACTCCCAACTTGGTTCTTTTGATGTGCCAAGTCCTTGACCATGCCAATACAACTACAAAGACCACAAAACAAAGGAAAACTAATAAAAACTAAATAAAAATAAAAGTTGTGCAATAAGCTTGGTAAAACGAGTAAATATCGACAACTATGCATTGGGGACATGTATAAGTGCTAGATGGATATGTTATGAGGGATTTTTGCACCAGAATATACTCTAAAAAGTATGCATAAAATCCACTCATCACAAACCTATAAAGAGAATTTACCTCTACTACCTTTGTAGGAATATCAAGTCCATGTATTTCTTCAATAGGTGGTAAATTCTTAACATCTTCAGATTTAATACCTTTCTTCTTCATAGATTTCTTGGCTTCTTGCATATCTTCTGGACTGAGGAATAGAATACCCCTTTTCTTCGGAGTTGGCTTAGGAGGTGGTTCAGGAAGTGTCCAATCATCGTCATTTCTTAATAAGTTATTCAATAACTCCTGAGCTTGTTCAACTATTTGTTCCCTGAAAACGCAACCAGCACAACTATCTAGGTGGTCCCTAGAAGCATCGGTTAGTCCATTATAAAAGAGATCAAGTATTTCATTTTTCTTAAGAGGACGATCAGGCCAAGCATTTAATAATTGGAGAAGCCTCCTCCGAGCTTGAGGGAGATGCTCTTCCTCAAGTTGCACAAAGTTATATATTTCCTATAAGGCAGCTTGTTTCTTATGACCATGAAAATATTTTTTAGTGAAATAGTATATCATATCCTGGGGGTTAGCACACAACTAGGAGCAAGAGTATTAAACCAATCTTTAACATCACCCTTTAATGAGAAAGGAAACAACTTAAGGATATAATAATAGCGAATCTTTTCCACTCGAGTAAATAGGGTGGCAATATCATTTAGTTTAGTGAGATGTGCCACAACAGTTTTGGATTCATAGCCATGAAAAGGATCGGATTCTATCAAAGTAATAAGTTTAGGGTCGACAGAGAATTCATAATCCTTATCAGTAACAAATATAAGAGAGGTTGCAAACTTAGGATTATATTTCATCATTTCATTCATAGCCTTATCTTTTAGCTTACTCGGTAATTTTTTAAGATCCTCCCTATCCTTACAAGCAAGAAATTCCATAGCAATCTCCCCATCCATAACATAACCCTCGGGTATATCAAGCATCTTAGTTCTAGTAGTAGTGCTAGGTGTAACAGATGATTCATAATTTTCATGAGCATTAAGTAATTCTCCTAGTGGCACAGTTTCATCAAGCAAAATAGTAGCATCATAATGAGTATCATCAATAGCAGAAGCAGTGTCTATTACTTGCGACAAATCAGATTGAATAGCAGGTGGTGGTGTCGCAAGTCGACTCAAAATAGAAGGTGAATCAAGTGCAGAGCTAGTTAACAGTTCCTTACCTCCCCTCGTCTTAGAGGGCATGATCTTGGTCTTAGAGTCTTTTAGATTCTTCATAGTGATCAGCAGAGATTTAACTCCTAAGTGAACTTAATAAATAGAGCTATGCTCCCCGGCAACGGTGCCAGAAAATAGTCTTGATGATCCATGCTACTTGTGAGCTGCGTTGGTAATTCCCTGAAGAGGATGTGAGATGCAGTACAGTAGAGATAAGTATTTCCCTCAGTTATGAAACCAAGGTTATCAATCTAGTAGGAGAATCACGCAACACCTCGTTAACAGTACCTGCACACAAAACAAGAAATCCTTGCACCCAACGCAAACAAGGGGTTGTCAATCCCTTGGCGGTTAATTGCAAGATTAAATTGTATGGTGATAGATAGATAGATTGAACTAAAATATAAAATAAAATAAATAAAGTAAAAGTGCAGCAAGGTATTTTTAGGATTTTTCATATATGATAGAAGTAGACCCAGGGGCCATAGTGTGAACAATTTACTGTTGGGCAATTGATAGAAAAGAAAATAATCATGACGATATCCAAGGCAATGATCATGTATATAGGCATCACGTCCAAGACAAGTAGACCGACTCCTGCCTGCATCTACTACTATTACTCCACACATCGACCGCTATCCAACATGCATCTAGTGTATTAAGTCCATAAAGAACGGAGTAACGCCTTAAGCAAGATGACATGATGTAGACAAAGTAAACTCACTCATGAATAAAGTCCATCTTTTTACCCTTAATAGCAATGATACATACGTGTCATGTCCCTTTCTGTCACTGGGATTGAGCACCGCGAGATTGAACCCATTACAAAGCACCTCTCCCATTGGAAGATAAATCAATCTAGTTGGCCAAACCAAATCAATAGATCGGAGAGAAATACGAAGCGATAATAATCATGCATAAAAGAGTTCAGAGAAGACTCAAATAATATTCATGGATAATCTGATCATAAACTCACAATTCATCGGTTCCCAACAAACACACCGCAAAAAGTGATTACATCGGATAGAACTCCAAGAACATCGAGGAGAACATTGTATTGAAGATCAAAAATAGAGAAGAAGCCATCTAACATAACTATGGACCCGAAGGTCTGTGGTAAACTACTCACGCATCATCGGAAGGGCAGCAAGGTTGATGTAGAGCCCCTCCGTGATCGATTCCCCCTCCAGCGGAGTATCGAAAAAGGCCTCCAGATGGGATCTCTCGAGAACAGAAACTTGCGGCGGCAAAAAAAGTATTTCGTGGACTCCTCTGTTGGTTTCCCGATTTTAGAGAATTTATAGTGGAGGAATTAGGTCAGACGGAGCTGTGTGGGCCCCACAAGCCACCAGGGCGCGCCGTGGTGCCTCGTGGGCCACTGCTTCATCTTCTCGTCTCCTCCCGAAGCTTCTAGTGTTTGTTATGTCCAGAAAAAAATCTCCAAAAAGTTTCGTGGCATTTGGACTTCGTTTGGTACTGATATTCTGGAAAACCAAAAACAGGCAAAAAAAACAGCAACTGGCACTGGGCACTAAGTAAATAGGTTAGTCCCAAAAAAATGATATATAATTGCTATAAATGTATATAAAAACATCCAAGAATGATACTATAATAGCATGGAACAATCAAAAATTATAGATACGTTGGAGACGTATCAAGCATCCCCAAGCTTAATTCCTGCTCGTCCTCGAGTAGGTAAATGATAAAAACAGAATTTTTGATGTGGAATGCTACCTATCATATTCATCATATATTCTTTTCTTTGTAGCATGGACATTTGGACTTGAATGATTCAAAGCAATAGTCTATAGTTTGACATGAAGATATAAATACTCAAGCATACTAACAAGCAACCATGTCTTTCAAAATATCAACGCTAAAGAAAGTTATCCCTAGCCCATTATGCTCAATCATTGATCCATTCATGAAACACACTCAATATTAGCTACACACAATGCACAAGTATGACAATAGTGCTCTCTAGTTGGTGCTTTGTAAGAGAAGATGGAGACTCAAAATAAAAATAAAAATTGCATAAAAGTAAATAGATAGGCCCTTTGCAGAGGGAAGCAGAGATTGGCAAATGTGCCAGAGCTCAAAGCTTAAATTAGAGAGATAAAATTATTTTGAGAGGCATGCTTTTCCTGTCAACGAAAACGACCGAGAATTCCCAATATCTTCCATGCTAGACACATCATAGGCGGTTGCCAAACAGAAAATAAAGTTTATTTCCTTTCCACCATTCTTTCACAATCCATGGCTAGCCGTATCCACGGGTGCCCTCCGTACCAACATTTTCCAAGTAATTTTGTTGTTATTAATTTTTGATTCATTGTGGGACTGGGCATCCCTATTACCAGCCACTCTCTCGTGCAATGACAAGTGAATAAACAATCATCGTGAGAATAACACACCTAGCATGGAAAATATTGGCCACCCCCTACTGTTTCATGAGCGGTACGGGCACACAAAACGGAAAATTATTTTGAAAATTAGAGTTGGCACATGCAAATTTACTTGGAACGGCATGGAAATACCGCATATAGGTAGATATGGTGGACTCATTTGGCACACCTTGGGTTTAAGGAGTTTGGATGCACAAGCAGTATTCCCGCTTAGTACAAATGAAGGCTAGCAAATAGATTGAGAAGCGACCAACCAAAAAGCGAAAACGGTCATAAAGACGCATTGAACATAACTAACACCGAATAATGCACCATAAGTAGGATATAACTTCTTTGCATAACTATTGACTTAATGTGCATGCATAGGGAATCAAAAACCTTAACACTAATATTCTTACTAAATCACAATTACTCACTAACATGAATCACATATTATCATCTCCATATCACAAAACTATAGCAAGGAATCACACTTATCGTATCCAATGATGAAAGTTTTTATTATATCCCTCTTGAATATTCATCACTTTGGGACCAAATTCATATCTTGTGCAAATTACCATTACTATTATCAACTCTTAAAAAGATATAAGTGAAGCATGAGAGTGCAAATATTTCTTCAAAATTTTAGTCTTATCAACTCTCAAAATAATATAAGTGAAGCATGATAGTTCAAAAATTTCTTCAAAATATAGCCACCGCCGTGCTCAAAAAGATTTAAGTGAAGCACTAGAGCAACTGCCTAGCTCAAAAAATTTAAGTGAAGCACATAGAGTATTCTAAAAAATTATGATGAACGTGTGGCTCTCTCAAATTGGTGTGTCCAGCAAAGATGATTGTGACAAACTAAAAAGCAAACAAAGCAAAGACTCATATAATACATGACGCTCAAAGCAAAACACATATCATGTGACGAATAAAAATATAGCTCCTAGTAAAATTACCGATGGTTGGTAGAAGAAAGAGGGGATGCCTTCCGGGGCATCCCCAAGATTAGTGTAGGAATGAAGTATGTCAACCAGAGGGGGGTGAATGGGAGTTTTAAATTTTCTTCAAAAACATCAAAACTCTCGGAACCCAGGAGTGGAGCGAATGAAAACAGTGTACAGTGAGCGAATACAAACTAACGAATGGAAACTAAAAGCATGCATTCAGACAAATCACATGATTGAAATATGTCATACAGCACAGTTCGAATGCAAAGGGGAGAAGCAGAGGTGACCAGTGATGCTCGATGGTGACAAGGAATTTGGTAGACCAGTTCTCCCTTCTGCAAAAGGACTACGTCTGGTTGGAGGGGTTGTGATTTAACACAGAAGATAAACTCTCTTCGCCCTATTCTCCTCGATAATTCGTTCATCAACCAATGCCAATCACTCATGGTACATGCTTGAGGCGATCTCCAAACCTTTACAGACTTCTTCTTCGAGAACCACAATTACTCTTGGTCTCTGAAGAAATTGACACCTAACCGTCTAAAGAGTTCGCAGCTCTCATGAGTAATACGTGGAGCGTACTGGACTTAGATTCGAGTGATGCTGAACCACTATCTAATTTTTCGGCTCTGGGGTTTTCTCTCGGTGGATTTTTAACTCAAATCACTCTAGAGAGGGGGTTGCTCAACAATCTTCTCAGAATCACATGGAGCAGCCACCGGACAGCGCCGGTGCGGGGTGGCTATTTATAGCCGCAGCCTTCCCTGGTGGAAAATGACCATTTTGGACCCGCGGTCCAGCCAATGGCCAACCGACACGTTCACAACGGTCGGATTTTAAGAGCAACGGTAACATTACTTGAGGAACAAGTAATGCTAACTCCTCGGTCAGAGACAAATCTCTCGCAGCGAAGAAGATCACAGTCTCTTGCTGGCAAGTATTTGCTCGGAACACAACGAGATTTCTCTCGCAACTTTCATAGGATTTGGGTTTAGCATCAGAGAATCAAAGCTTCGAACACTACACCCCTCTTAGTAGTACGGTGGTCCTATGACTCAATAAAGAGAAGAGAAACAACGAAATAAATGCTACGTCTTCACTTCGTCTTCAATATTCTCGGCCGCAGTCACTTTCTTCGGACGAGCACCGAACCAATTGCTTTGCATCAGCAATTTTTGAGGGGTCATTCTTGTCATCATAATCTTCGGTGATAACCTTCACTGCCACGCAGGGGATTATCTTCGGAGTTTGAACCAAACTCGTCTTGACTCCAAGGACCTGTTACTCTGCGTGCACTAGCAAACACATCAGTCCCTTACTGTTTATGTCAACAATCTCCAAAACATAAGGAGGCAAATTATTGCACTACAATCTCCCCCTTTTTGGACGATTGTTGACAAAACAGATAATTATCGAAGTGGAGATAGATAGGTATAAAGTAATTCCAACAAGAGTGAGTAAGTGTTACTTTGCTCGATGATGAAATAGACTCCCCCTAAATGTATGCAGGGAAAAAGATATGAGATAAATTCTCCTGCATGTATTGAAGTATACTGAGGAAATTTCAATCATTCGAGACAGTGATTCGCACTAATGAGATATAATCCATCGAGTTCGTAGTGCAATCATTCATAACTTCTGATAATAATTCCACCTGCAAAACAAGTGCTTCGAGAGAAATAGTGCAATAGCAGGGGTTATTAACATTGCAGCATAGAAGTTATCGAGTTTTACAACTTAGTACAGATAAGCTTAAACCAGAAGTTGCAAACACGCACGAAACCAAAACCAACGAAACACAGAAAGCAAATCTATCAAGACTCGATGTAATTCTCCCCCTTTTTGTCAACTAGTGTCAAAAAGGTGACGAATAACATGAGTGCAAAAACACAGAACTTGGTTCAATCGGTGGCATCTCCAGAAGAACTGTCCAAGGTGACTTCTTCTTCGGAAGTGACGGGATTGTCTTCATCTTTAGCAGCATCAGATTTTCCTTCAGGGATAATAACGTGGGGCTAAGCAGATGAGGGTATATGTGGAGTAGCCACAGGAGGAACACGGGATAGCACATTGCCTTCGGTAGGTTTTTCGGTCGGTGAGGTGGCTTCAGACTCGTCAAGCAGTTTGCGAAGCTTGAGATGAAGAAGATCAGTGGTTAGCTCACGAACAGAAGAGGAGGGGTACTCCGATCTTGAAAATCTTCAACAGTGATGCTTTTGTCAATATAATCATAGAGCTCTTGGAGATTGACATTCAGGAGTTGTTTCTCGGTGAAGAACTTGCGAAGCAATTTCCAGAGTCTCTTCTTGTTTTCATCAGCTATGAGATGCATGATTCTGGTGCGATTGTTGAGCGCATTTAGCTCGGAGGCGAGATGTTCTTTTTCGTGTCGATCCTCGGCAATATGCTGTAGTAGCAGTTGTTGTGTACGCAAACTAACTTCGAGTTGCGATGGAGGTTGAGGCGAAATCTTTCGGTCACGCTGAGGAAGACGTGGCCGGTCGAATTGCTTGTGATAGTCTTGGGGGCTTGATGTGGGCGATTTACCCGAAGTAATATCTTCCATGACTTGCAAGCTATCGCGAACGGGAGGTATGAAGCTTTTATGGTTTTCCTTCGCAAGATACACTGTGCACATAACATGATCAATAACTTTCTGGATCCAGGGCGCGAAAACTTTGATGCAGAAGGGATATTGGGCAGAATCCTTCAGAATACGCAGAAACACGTCTTCCACGTCGAAGATGTATCGTTCAGAGATTGCATATATAGCATTTCGAAGAACATCTGACATGGATTTGTCCGGATTCATACCCGCCAGAGGGCAAATTGTGTAGGAGAGCATGTGAAATAGCGTCTGATTCTCGAAGGTTAAGTGCTCAGGACGAGGAGGACCGGTGTAGTCACGAATCTTTTCTTGATCCATTGTGCACTGAAAAGTTTCATCTGATATGACATCAATGTTGTGAACCCGAATTTCAGTGTCACCATTCTCAAAGCGAGGGAAATGGAAGTGCAAGACAAAATCTGTTGAAGTCCATTTGATGCGTTTTCCTTCGGTCATCCACTCCATAATCCATTTTGAGCTATCAGATTCATCGCCAGAGATATACAGTGTAGCATAGAACTGAAGAATGATCTCTCTGTTCCAGGGATGCTTGAATTCAAATACCTTGGTGAGGCAAAAATCATCCAGATCTTGAAGCAATTGATTGAAACAGCCAATATTGCGCATTGCAGGAATGCTCAGATATTCGTGAGGAAATATCTTTCTGCTCTCATAGAGGACCCGAGAGTAATATATGGCCTGTTCCTTAGTCTAGAAGCAAGGAGATTCCGAAGTGCGCGGCCCATCATACGGACTATCTTGAAAGAATTTGGGGTGCACATTCCGATTGAAAAGAGGACCTTTCGCGCCTGCTCCTGATGAGAACAAAGGATGTTCTTCACGAGGGTATGGGTATTTGAGTTCTTCTTCAGGAGAGAGAAATTCATCGCCATATACAACGGAGTCAGTACGGCGAGCAGAAACAGATTTCCGTTCGGAAGGACCAGTATCTGGGATGCGTGTCGTTGTGTTGATAGTTAGCTTGAGTGGAGATGGAGCAGGTGTTACAACAGAGGGTGCTGCAGAGGCAGTAGGCAACAGGGTAGATTCATCCACTTTAGGCACTGAGGCCGAATCATGTATTGAAGGTGGTTGAGGTTGTTCCACTGGAATCTGTTTTTTGCTTGATAATAGGAGAAGCCGAGACTTTTGGAGCTTCATGAGCCGGAGAAGCTTGTGGCTCAGAGCGGAGAATTTCACCTTCCTCAGAAACAAATCTTTGCGAGGGAATATTAGCTCGAGCAGGTGATGCCATAGGCACTGATTCAGTTGGCCTTGGCGACGGAGGAGCATCCCAGTCCTTTACTAGGGGGGTTCGAAAGAGTAGCTGGCTCAGGAGATTTTTCTAGCTGAGACTGAGCAACTGGGCGAACAGGCGATTTTTCCTTCAGAGCAAGAGGTACATTTTTCTTCACAATTCTCTTTCGTTGCATCTTCTTGAGCTGAGCAACTTGATCAATGTGGCCTTTGACCAGACCATTGTAGCCAGTGACTTTTGCTTGATGTTCGTCACAGATCTTGCGAAAAATTTCGTCTAGATCTGTGTGAAAGCGCAACCTTCTGTGACGGAGGAGAGTCATGGCACGGTTGACATCCTTGTAAGAGTCTTTGAGCGCTTTAATGACAAATCTTGAAGAAACAGTTTTCATTCGACCATCAAGGTCAATTAGTTCGGCAGAGAGAGAGAGAGAGTTGATCTCAACTGCATCTTCTCTCATTTCTTGAACTAGGGAAGTGGCCTATGTAATGACTTTAGCAGGAATAGGCAGAGATGCCACTTCACCATCGAATGGATTGTCCACAAATTTATCAAGCTGTTCCATGATAAACACGTGATTATAGTAGTGAGGAGCATCAGACTTGGCAATAGGAGCAGTCTGCACAGGAACTTGCTCGGAAGGAGGTTTAGAAGCCAACGGCTGAGTCAAGGTAGGCGCAAACTTAGCAGCCTTCTCCGTCGGAGCAGTAGCTTGTGGAGCATTTTTCTCGGTAGGCGCCTTGATTTTCTTCAAGTCGGGCTTGGGAATACTTTCGCCTGGCTTTGCAGTACTCACAGGAGTGTCAACTACCAAATCTTGCAAATTTATAGCATCTGGATGAGGAGCTATGTTTACATGCTGTTTCATAGTAACAGTGGTAGCAAGAGTTTTTCTAGCAGTGATCTTCTTTGGTGGTGCTCCTGGAACCATATGAATCCGAAGATCAGGCAACACAGTTGAAGTGGTAATATTCACTTCCTCGCTAAGAGCAGCAGCAACTTCTTCCTTGGTGAGCGGAGGGTCATCATCCGAAGAATCATTCATTTTAAATTCATCAGCTGGTTTAGCCTTTTTCTTCTTTGGTGCACTCTTTCTCTTTGATGCAGCAGCGCTGGGATCATGCTTGCGTTTAGTGCGTCCTTCAGATTTTCCTTCGGCATTTTTCTTCTCGACATCATCTTTGAGAAGGCGAAGGTTTTCCTCTTCACGAGCCTTTTGCTTTTCAGCCCTCTTAGCTCACTTGATGGCATTTCGCTGACGCTTAGCAAGCTCATCAGGATAAGATTCGGGTGTGCGAAGGGAGGACTCATGAGCATTTGGTGGAGGAGGTGGTCTCTCTTTGGGACCATTTGGTTTTATAAGAGAAATTTCCCGGCAGTCACCTCTTGGTGGATGAAATGCAAAGTTTTGAGCAAACAGAGGATGAACAAATTCATAATTGAACCATTTTCGCACCCAATGACGTCGAATCCATCGTTGACGCGTATCTCTCTGCTGTTTGGTTTCTCCTGGAACAGTATCGTACCGATCATGAGAGATATACTCAACTGTTTTTGTGTATGCATGTCTGCCATTCTTCTTCGGAGCATTCTCTTCTTGCTCATTAGCATTTTGCTCGGTTCTTTTTCGCTTGCTGGTTGATGGGCCTACCGTTGGGCCATTGGCATTCGGAGCTTTGGATTCGTCAGCTGTACCCAGAACAGCATCATCCCTGTTAGCCAGGCTCACTGGTTGAACCGAATCCTCAACTGACTGCATTTCCCTGTGAATAAAGATAGATGCGAGGGAAAGTGGGGATAGGGTTACGAATGCACACAACGCAGATTTTGAAAAAGAAATCGTTTTGATGAGGAAGTAGATGCAGACTTTGAGAAATGTTTCGGATGAAAGAAATGTGTAGAACGAACTAGTAGGTTCGGAGAATATACTAGTTAACGTGCTAAGCATTCCGTTCGTGCGAGACACAACACAAAACCTAGATCTGAAATTTTCGGATGCAAGGGACTACTACAAACCACGTCCGCACAAGTTACCTATCAGTAAAGATCTGGGAAATGCGGTAAAAATAGACAATTACTACCACGGACGAACTCGAACAGGATGAATGGAAGAACGAGTTCGCACTACACATACCCTAACTCGGTGATGTGCAGCGACTACGGCGGCGCGGGGATGGAGATGATCCGCGGCGGCGAGGAATGACTCCGGCAACCTCTTTCCGGCAGCAAAGCGGCGAAGATGATCAACATCGTCGAGCTCGAGGTGGAGCAGTACGGTAGGGCTTCGGAAAGTGACGGTGGCGGAGATGCGAAGTGAATTGAGGGAGGTTGGCGGCACAGAATATATATGCGAGGAGGAAATAACCGCACCCGGTGTATCTGATCGGACGGCCACAGTCAGAGGACTATTGCGATTCAACGGACCAGATAAACTGGCAGTTGATGAAGAGCACGTGGCAACCATCACCAAAGAACGTGGTCCTGACTTGGACGGGAAATCCCCAATTTTGGACGGCTTTCGCCAAAACAGATTAAGTTCGAACCGAGACTTTAACATGGTCAAGGACACCAGATAAAGTTTCGTTACCAGATGAATTTTGTGCATTCATAATGGAACAGCATAGACTGGAAGAGATGGAATAGAGAGAAAAACAGGGTCCTAGGTATATCACTCAGACGAAGAAACACAAACACCCGAGAGAGAAGCTATGAGTGAAATACATTCGGACTAACACAAAAAAACTTCAACCGAAAGAGAACTCAACGAGGAGAAATTGTGGTGGTGTACCCCATCGTATAAGAACTGTATGACCCCAAGCATCGCACAATTATCGTGGCACCCGGTTAGTCTAGTTCTTCATTAATGTATTCACTCTCAGAAAGAAAATTTCACTTTGTCGAAATTTTCAAATTCTTCGAGTGTTGTGCACCCATCATAGAAATTTGATATTTCTCGGACATCATTCGCCCGAATTCCATGTTGCATGCATCGTTAGTACAGCCAAAAATAATATCATCCATATAAATTTGACACACGAATGGATCAGCATCAATAGCACGAGTGAAAAGAGTGGAATCAGTGGATCCTAGCTTGAACCCTTTGTCGAGCAGAAACCTCTTCAGAGTGTCATACCAAGCTCGAGGGGCTTGCTTCAGCCCATACAGAGCCTTTTTCAACCCGAAAACTTTGTTAGGAAACTGAGGGTTTTCAAAGCCAGGTGGCTACCTAACATATACTTCCTCATCAATTTCACCATTGAGGAAAGCACTTTTCACATCCATTTGATAAAGCAGAATATCATTGTAGTTTGCATAAGCGAGAAGAATACGAATTGCCTCAAGGCGAGCAACAGGAGCATATGTTTCACCGAAATCAATACCTTCTACCTGTGTATACCCTTGAGCGACAAGACACGCTTTGTTGCTCACAACAATGCCATTTTCATCTTGCTTGTTTCAGAAGATCCATTTTGTGCCGATGATATTGTGCTTCTTAGGATTCAGTTTTCAACCAATTCCCACACATCATTTAATTCGAATTGCACCAACTCTTCTTGCATGGCATTCATCCAATCGGGATCATTCATGGCTTCCTCGTACTTGGTAGGTTCTGTCAATGAGACAAAGGAAAAACTGCCACAGTAGTTAGCCAAACGAGTGTGAGAGCGAGTTGTGGGTCGGTAACCTGGATTCTCGAGATCTTCGAGGATTAATGCAGGGTCAACTCGATTTGCCACACGTGGGAGAGGAGATTTCCTTCTTGATGATCATTTTCATTTTCCTCAGCATCAGGATGAGCATTTGTATCGCCATTTTCATCAGGATTGCCGTTTTGATTTGCACTTGCATTTGGGTTGCCATTTGTGTTCGGTGTGGCATTTTCTTCGGCAGTAGATTGGCGTGTTCTTCTTCGAGCTATGGGGGCATCTTCATCGGAAGAGTCAGGTGTATTTCCTTCGACTGGCCTGACGTCCCCAATGGCCATTTGCCGAATAGCATCCGAGATCAGTGGTTCATCTATCACATTAGGCAGGTGCTCCTTTTGAGAGCCGTTAGATTCATCAAACCACACATTTACCGTTTCCATAACTTTCTCGTGGTGAGAGTTATAGACACGATAAGTATGCGAGTTTGAGCCATAACCAAGAAGAAAACCTTCATGTGCCTTAGGTGCAAACTTGGAATTATGATTCATGTCACGAATATAGCAAGGTGCACCGAAAACACGTAAATAAGAAACATTCGGTTTCTTGCTAGTGATAAGCTCATATGAGATTTTCTTAAGGAATTTGTGAAGATAGACACGATTCACAACATGACAAGCAGTGTTAATAGCATCGGCCCAGAAATGAATGGGAGTTTTATACTCACTGAGCATTGTTCTCGCCATTTCGATGAGAGTTCTATTCTTTCGCTCAACAACTCCATTCTGTTGGGGAGTGTATGCGGCAGAGAACTCATGAGTTATACCATTTTCGTCGAGAAAATCTTCGATATGAGTATTTTTTAACTCAGTACCATTGTCGCTTCTGACATGCTTAATTCGCACATCATATTCATTCTGAGCCTTCTTGGCGAATCTTTTGAAGATGTCTTGGGTGTAGGTTTTGTCTTCAAGAAAGAATACCCAAGTGTATCGAGAGAAATCATCAACAATAACCAGACCATAATGACTGCCTCCGAAACTTGCATAGTTTTGAGGTCCGAATAAATCCATATGAAGAATTTCCAGAGGTCTTGTTGTGGTCATGACAGTTTTTGATGAATGGTGCTTCTTGGCCAATTTGCCGGCCTCACACGCACCACAGAGACGATCCTTGTCGAATTTCACATCAGGAATGCCACGAAGATGATTTTTCTTCACGAGAGTCTGCAAATTTCTCATACCTGCATGACCAAGTCTTCGGTGCCACAGCCATCCATCGGTTGCTTTTGCAAGCAAGCAAGTTTGGACTGAGGGACCCTTAGAGAAATCCACAATATATAAATCACCTTTTCTATTTCCCTCGAAGACGAAGGAATTGTCAGAGGCCATAAAGACGATGCATTTGGATATTGAAAATAGAACTAGCATGCCTAGATCACAAAGTTTGCCAACTGACATGAGATTGATTCCAAGAGACTGAACAAGTAAAACATCATCAATGTTCTTGTCCTTGGATATAGCAATTTTACGTAACCCAATTACCTTTCCTTTGTTGTTGTCACCGAAAGTAATATACTTCTGAGATGAAGCAGTTAAGTTGGGGTCGACAAACAATGACTTGTCTCCGGTCATATGACTAGTGCATCCACTATCCATTATCCATTCAGTACACCCAGAGACATAGTCCTACAGGGAAATCAGGCTTTCTTAACCATCCACATCTTTGTAGGTGGCTTCAAAACATATGAGCGAGTAGGATATGGTTTCTTTCGATAGTCATATGAATTGTAACTTGAATAAGTACTAGCATAATCGAAAGAGTATGCATTGAAATTCTTTCCAGATGAATGAGTATAGTGGTTAGATGAGGTATGCATGTACACATTCTGTCGAACCTTTTCCAGGAAGTATCGAGCATTTTTAGCCTGCATGGTTAGTAACATTGTAATAGGCAATGCTTCGATAGTTTTCCTAGGCACCCAGATAGCTTTCTTTGGGGGGGCATTCCTGCTGTTTGGTCCAACATAGCGAGCAACAGCCTCACCACGTTGGTTTTTGAACAACTTATAGTTGTCCAGAGAATCATCATATGAGTATTCAGGGATAGGACAGTCATATCCCGAAAGTAAAGCTGGATCGAGCGTTTTGCTCTTGGCCGGCACCCACACAGTGCGAGGATATTGATCAGGTTCCTAGTAGGAGCCATTTTCATTCAGTTTCCTTTTGAAACTGATACCTTCTTTCCTGGGATTTTTGTGAAGAATGGATTTCTTCAGAACATCACACAGGGTTTGATGCCCTTTGAGAGACTTGAACATTCCTGTCTGAAGAAGATCCTTCAACCTAGCATTTTCATCAGATATAGAATCATTTTCCTCGACAGAGGGGTTAGCATTCACAGAAGATTCAACATTTGATTCAGTGTTACTGCGTTCAAGGCATTTTAAGCAGGGAGGTACAAACACTTCAGGTTTCTCTTTGAGTTGTTGGGTGAGAAGAGAATTTTCTCTGATAAAGTCATCATGAGCCTCTCTCAGCGACTCGAGTTCCTATTTCCTTTTCAGGTAATCATAAGTCAATCTCTCATGGTCGGCCGAATGAAAATCATGACGATTTGATAGTTCTTCCATTCGAGACTCGAGAGCGGAATGCTCTTCTTTCAACGACTGATTTTTCTCCATCTCCTCAACCAACAACCCTTCAGATTTCCTGAGGGTTTTCTCAATTTTCTCGAGAGAGTTTTGTTGCATATTAGCAATTTTGATCAGTTTAGCATGGTCATCCTCATCCGAAGAGAATTGATCACTGGAGTAAACCTTCTGATGTTTGGGGGGGTACCTTTTCTTTCGAAGCTTTGGCCATGAAGCAGTAGGCAGGAGATTCGTCGTTGCTCGAATAATTCTTGAAGAAGTTCGATGCAGGAGTAGTGGCACATGCTATGCCAGCCATGCCAGAATCCAAATTCTCATCAGATTCATCAACTTCCTCGGAGCCAGATGACTCTTCTTCATCGGAGTCCATTTCCTTGCCGGTGTATGCCTTGGCCTTGCGAGAGGTATTCTTGCGGTTGGATGAGGACTTGGAAGGATTCCTTGAGGAAGATCTTGACGAGGACTTGGAGGAGGAGCTGTCCTTCTTCTTGAAGAACTTCGTTTTTTTCTCATCATCAGAGTCGTAGCTCTTGCTCTTGCCTTTGCCATGGTTGTTTCCTGAATCATATCTTCCACTGGCACGGATTTCAGCTTCCTAGAGAGGGCAGTATGAAATGAAATGTCATGGCTTTTTGCACTTGAAGCAGGTGTAATCTCCAGTAGGTTTTGATGAAGATTTGGAGCCGCCAGAGTTGCTGGATCCTTTCTTCTGAAACTGATTTTTTCCTTTGAAGGCGTTGGAATCTAACCGTGATTAATGCGAGATCCTTGCTGATCCTTTCTGGGTCATCTGAATCTTCTTCGGCATTTCCTTCTGAGGAAGATTCGGCCACAGCCTTGAAACCAAGACTTTTTTGGTGACTTGAGCCATAGAGATCTCTCTTTTCTTCTTCTTGTTCCTCATGGGTGTTTAGCCTTTCCATGATATCAGCTGAGTCGAGAACTTTGAAATCAGCTCATTCCCGAATCATCAGAACTAGTGTGTCGAATGAGCTGTCAAGGGATTGGAGCAGTTTCTTCACAACTTCGTGATCAGTGATGTCTTTGGCGCCGAGACCTTGCAGCTCATTTGCAATGTCACTCAGACGATCGAAGGTTTGTTGACAGCTTTCATTTCCGATTCGCTTGAACCGATTGAACTTTGCCCAAAGAGTATCAATGCGAGCTTCTTTCTGAGTTGAAACACCCTCATTTATCTTTTCGAGAATGTCCCACAATTCCTTTGCAGTTTCACACCGACAATAGCAAAGAAATTGAGCATGAGAGAGATGGCCACCAATTTCATCTTTGGCTTGAGCATCCATCTGAATAAGTTTCTTCTCGAGGTCAGTAGGAACCTGGGGCACTTCAACCACGAATCCATTCTGCACCACGTTCCACATATCATCTTCAATAGCTCAGAGACAGATCTTCATCTTCTCCTTCCAGAAGGGATAGTCCGTCCCATCGAAGATGGGAATCTTGAGGTGCGACTTGTAGCTCACTGAAGACATACTTAAACTCCAAGGTGGTTAGACCAAAATGAACAGAGTCAAGGAGTACCTTGCTCTGATACCAATTGTAGGAACGAAGTATGTCTACCAGAGGGGGGGTGAATGGGAGTTTTAAATTTTCTTCAGAAACATCAAAACTCTCGGAACCCAGCAGCCGAGCGAATGAAAACAGTGTACAGTGAGCGAATACAAACTAACGAATGGAAACTAAAAGCATGCATCGAGACAAATCACATGATTGAAATATGTCAAACAGCACAGTTTGAATGTAAAGGGGAGAAGCAGAGGTGACCAGTGATGCTCGATGGTGACAAGGAATTTGGTAGACCAGTTCGCCCTTCTGCAAAACGACTACGTCTGGTTGGAGGGGTTGTGATTTAACACAGAAGATAAACTCTCTTCGCCCTATTCTCCTCGACAATTGGTTCGTCAACCAATGCTGATCACTCATGGTAGATGCTTGAGGCGATCTCCAAACCTTTACAGACTTCTTCTTCGAGAACCACAATTACTCTTGGTCTCTGAAGAAATTGACACCTAACCGTCTAGAGAGTTCACAGCTCTCAAGAGTAATAGGCGGAGCGTACTGGACTTAGATTCGAGTGATGTTGAACCACTATCTAATTTTTTGGCTCTGGGGTTTTCTCTCGGTGGATTTTAAACTCAAATCACTCTGGAGAGGGGGTTGCTCAACAATCTTCTCAGAATCACACGGAACAGCCATCGGACAGCGTCGGTGCGGGGTGGCTATATATAGCCGCAGCCTTCCCTGGTGGGAAATGACCATTTTGGACCCGCGGTCCAGCCAATGGCCAACCGACACGTTCACAACGGTCGGATTTTAAGAGCAACGGTAACATTACTTGAGGAACAAGTAATACTAACTCTTCGGTCAGAGACAAATCTCTCGCAGCGAAGAAGATCACAGTCTCTTGCTGGCAAGTATTTGCTCGGAACATAAACAGATTTCTCTCGCAACTTTCATAGGATTTGGGTTTAGCATCAGAGAATCAAAGCTTCGAACACAACACCCCTCTTAGTAGTACGGTGGTCCTATGACTCAATAAAGAGAAGAGAAACAACGAAATAAATTCTACGTCTTCACTTCGTCTTCAATCTTCTCGGCCGCAGTCACTTTCTTCGGACGAGCACCGAACCAATTGCTTTGCATCAGCAATTTTTGAGGGGTCACTCTTGTCATCATAATCTTCGGTGATAACCTTCACTACCACGTAGGGGATTATCTTCGGAGTTTGAACCAAACTCCACTTAACTCCAGGGACCTGTTACTCTGTGTGCACTAGCAAACACATCAGTCCCTTACAGTTTATGTCAACAATCTCCAAAACATAAGGAGGCAAATTATTGCACCAACACTTAGATGCTTGAGTCTTCCTTGAATATTACCTTGGGGTGCCTTGGGCATCCCCAAGCTTAGGCTCTTGCCACTCCTTATTCCTTCATCCATCGTGATCTCACCCAAAACTTGAAAACTTCAATCACACAAAACTCAACAAAACCTTCATGAGATCCGTTAGTATAACAAAATAAATCACTACTTTAAGTACTGTTGCAAACCCATTCATATTTTATTTTTGCATTATACCTACTGTATTCTAACTTCTCCATGGCTTATACCCCCCGATACAATCCATAGTTTCATCAAAACAAGCAAGCAATGCATCAAAAACAGAATCTGTCATAAACAGAACAGTCTGCAGAGATCTATTTAAAAGTCATACTTATGTAACTCCAAAAATTCTCAAAAATTAGGACAACGTGGGAAATTCATATTCCAATACTTTGTAAAAATTTCAGATTTTTCTGACGCTCCAGTACAGAACTAAAATTCCAGCACTGGACGCAAAACTTTCTGTTTTCCAAACAGCATCAATTATACTATCTCCCAAATCATCCCAAAGGCATTACTTGGCACAAACACTAATTAAAAAATAAAAACTTAATCATAACAGTAGCATAATTTTGAAAACACACAAGAACAGAAACAAAAAGTAAAAATTTATTTTATTCATTGGGTTGCCTCCCAACAAGCGCTATTGTTTTATGCCCCTAGCTAGGCATAATGCATAATTTCAAGTATTGTCATCTTTCAAGTTGATTCCATAAGTGGCCTTCATAATTGATTCATATGGTGCTTTAATTTTCTTCCTAGGGAAATGTTCCATACCCTTCTTTAATGGAAACTAAAATTTTATATTCCCTTCTTTCATGTCAATAACGGCACCTATAGTTCGTAAGAACAGTCTACCAAGTATTATGGGGCAACAAAGATTGCATTCAATGTCAAGTACCATAAAATCAACGGGCACATAGTTCCTATTTGCAAGAATAAGAACATCATTAATTCTACCCAAAGGCTTTTTAATACTGGAATCCGCAAGATGCAAATTAAGAGAACATTCATCTATATTGGTAAAGCCTAGCACATCACATAGAGATTTTGGAATTGTCGAAACGCTAGCACCCAAATCACATAAAGCATTGCACTCATAATTTTTAATTTTAACTTTAATGGTGGGTTCCCACTCATCATATAATTTTCTAGGAATTGAAATTTCTAGTTCTAGCTTTTCTTCTAACGCTTTCATCATTGCTTCTACGATGTGTTTAGTAAAAGCCTTATTTTGCTCATAAGCGTTGGGTGAATTTAGCATGGATTGTAACAAAGAAATACATTCAATCAAGGAGAAATTGTCATAATTAAAATCTTTGTAATCCAAGAGAGTGGGAAAATCGCTAATTAAAGTTTTTACCTCTCCAAACCCACTTTTATCAATTTTTTCATCAAGATTTTCACCCTCCGAATTATGGGAACACCTTCTAGCTAAAGTTGACTCTTCTTCAATCTCCTTTTCATCAAGTTTTATATTTCTAAACAAAGAATCAATAGATGAAACACCAATCATTTTAATATCCTCATCATTACTACGATAGAAACCGAGAGGAATCGCTTTTTCTAAAAATTCTCGTTTAGATTTTAGCATGGCGGTTCTTTTCTTACTCTCATCCATGGAGACATATAAGGCTTTAATTGATTCATTAATATCAATTTTGGGTGGCAAAATTTTAGTCTTAAGATTTTCCACATCATGAATAATTCTATCAATGCTCCTAGACATATCATCAAGTTTACTTAATTTTTCTTCTATCGTAGTGTTGAAAACTTTTTGAGCATTAATACATTCTTTAATATTACTTTCAAGATCAGAGGGCATCCTATTATTATTATTATAAGGATTACCATAGGAATTGCCATAATTATTAGAGGAATTTCCAGGAAATGGTCTAGGATTAAAATTACCTCTATAAGCGTTACTATTAAAATTGTTTCGCGAGACAAAATTCACATCTACGGGATCATTATTTTGCTCAATCAAGGTGGATAAAGGCACATCATTAGGATCAATAGAAGTATTTTTGCTAGCAACCAATTTCATAAGCGCATCAATTTTATCACTCAAAGTACTAATTTCTTCGACATAATTCACTTTTTTACTAGTAGGAACTCTTTCAGTACGCCATTGTGAATAATTTGCCATAATATTATCAAGCAATTTAGTAGCTTCTCCCAAAGTAATTTCCATAAAAGTACCACCCGCGGCGGAATCAAAAAGATTTCTAGAAACAAAATTCAATCCCGCATAAATTTTTTTTTATGATCATCCATAAATTTAAACCATGAGTAGGACAGTTTCTTATCATTAATTTCATCCTTTCCCAAGATTGGGCAACATGTTCATGATCAAGTTGCTTAAAATTCATAATTTGATTTCTAAGGGAAATAATATTCGCGGGAGGAAAATACTTGGTAATAAAAGCATCTTTACACCTATCCCAAGAATCGATACTATTTCGTGGTAAAGATGAAAACCAAATTTTTGCACGATCCCGCAATGAGAATGGAAATAATTTTAATTTCACAATATCATTATCCACATATTTTTTCTTTTGCATATCACACAATTCTACGAAAGTGTTAAGATGGGATGCAGCATCTTCATTAGGGCTACCAGAAAATTGTTCTTTCATTACAAGATTTAGCAAAGCGGCATTAATATCACAAGTCTCCGCACTAACAACGGGAGGAGCAATTGGAGTACTAATAAAATCATTATTTATAGTATTGGAAAAATCACACAATTTTGTATTTTCTTGAGACATCGTGGCTACGCAAACAAGATAACAAGCAAGCAAACTAGCAAACAAGAAAAAGGCAAAGGGAAACTATTTTTGTATTTTGTAAAAACTTTTTAGAAGTGGGAGAGATGAAAACGAGAGGCAAAGGCAAATAAAATAAATGCAAGGAGATGAAAGTTTTATGCGTAGGTACTTGATAGATGTTGATGATGTCTCCCCGGCAACGGTGCCAGAAATTCTTCCTGCTACTTGTGAGCTGCGTTGGTAATTTCCTGGAGAGGAAGGGAGATGCAGTACAGTAGAGATAAGTATTTCCCTCAGTTATGAAACCAAGGTTATCAATCCAGTAGGAGAATCACGCAACACCTCGTTAACAGTACCTGCACACAAAACAACAAATCCTTGCACCCAACGCAAACAAGGGGTTGTCAATCCCTTGGCGGTTAATTGCAAGATTAAATTGTATGGTGATAGATAGATAGATAGATTGAACTAAAATATAAAATAAAATAAATAAAGTAAAAGTGCAGCAAGGTATTTTTCGGATTTTTAATATATGATAGAAGTAGACCCGGGGGCCATAGTTTTCACTAGAGGCTTCTCTCATGAAAATAGCATACGGTGGGTGAACAAATTACTGTTGGGCAATTGATAGAAAAGCAAATAATCATGACGATATCCAAGGCAATGATCATGTATATAGGCATCACGTCCGAGACAAGTAGACCGACTCCGGCCTACATCTACTACTATTACTCCACACATCGACCACTATCCAACATGCATCTAGTGTATTAAGTCCATAAAGTACGGAGTAACGCCTTAAGCAAGATGACGTGATGTAGACAAAGTAAACTCACGCATTAATAAACCCCATCTTTTTACCCTTAATAGCAACGATACATGCGTGTCATGTCCCTTTCTGTCACTGGGATTGAGCACCGCAAGATCGAACCCATTACAAAGCACCTCTCCCATTGCAAGATAAATCAATCTAGTTGGCCAAACAAAATCAATAGATCGGAGAGAAATACGAAGCTATAATAATCATGCATAAAAGAGTTCAGAGAAGACTAAAATAATATTCATGGATAATCTGATCATAAACTCACAATTCATCGGATCCCAACAAACACACCGCAAAAAGTGATTACATCGGATAGAACTCCAAGAACATCGAGGAGAACATTGTATTGAAGATCAAAAAGAGAGAAGAACCCATCTAGCTACTAACTATGGACCCGAAGGTCTGTGGTAAACTACTCACGCATCATCGCAAGGGCAGCAAGGTTGATGTAGAGCCCCTCCGTGCACTACACCACGGCACTGTATTCCCTACTAACGTGTGTTGGCAAAAGTCACTTTTACTGACCCACAGTTGGTTGGGAAAACTTGTAAGTGACAGTCGGGTAGGAAAACTGTTGTACACTAACACACGTTCGGTCGGGAATAGAAGAGTCTTTGCTACCTGACAGTCGGTTGGGAAAGATTGTATGCCCATCTAGTGATCGGTCGGCAAATAATGCCGACCAACAGCAGGTGGATAAATGGGCCTGCGCGCGCGCGCGGACGAAAACATTTAGCGCGCCACAGCCCGCGAATTTTCTCCCAAAACCTAACACTACCCAGACGCCTCACTCAATCCCCTTTCTCTCTCGCCTCGACCCACCACCCCTCTCTCTCTCGTACGGCGCCACCTAGGGTTCCGATTCACGCCGCCGCCGACGGCCACCGCAGGGGCCGTCCCTCCTTCCAAGTCGATCCACCACCGAAGGCGTCCCTCTTTCCACCACCAGCCACCGCAGTCACGAGCGTGCGACCCTCTTCCTTCCACCGGTCGCCGAGTGAAGCCACCTCATCTCCCATGGCGCCACTGCCCCAACCCATACCCGAGCCATCTTCCCTCCCTCCCATGGTAGTAGATTTGAGGGGGACAAGGGCCCTTCGCTCCCGGTGGTCTGGAGCGAGGCAGGTGGCCTCCGCTTCCTCCGCTTCCAGCGACTAGGAGCATGGCGTCAGGTGCCCCCTGATCAGGTGTAGCCATCCATGGCAGCAACAACATGGGTAAGATTATTTTCTCCCTCATATGGTCTCCCTCCCTTGTGCAGTGTCATATTTCAACCCCCAGCTACAGACTCACGGACTACATCGGCCCAGCGAATTTATCTTAAAAAAACTAGTGCTGCTTTGATTCATGGAATTAGAGAAGCCCCTGAAGCACTAAAGTTCTTTAGTGTTTCTTTTAGATCTAGTCCGCCCGCCGTCCCCAGCTATAGCAGGCAGCAGCTCCTCCCGCCGCCCTGCTCCCTAGCATAGGTACCATCTCCCTCTCCTTATCTGGTTTGTGTTTTACTTTTTTATAATTTAGGTTGTATTTTTGTACAGCAGTAGATGGTTGAGTACTATATTTGTAGATCAGTAGATGGTCTATGGTCATGGTTGATTACTTACTTCATTGATTGAAGATTCATAGTTTGATGGATGCTGCCCCTAATGTATTTGTGGATTAAGATTCATAGTAAGTGTCATTTTATAATGCTATGACTAAAGGTAACTAAAGGTGATTGATCATCATCTCTGCTAATTTTCCCTAAGTTTATAATTTTCTAGTTTATATGGGCTATAATTTTACTTTATCGGTTTTCAGTTTTATTAAGTCTTTTAATTTTCTGGCACTACAGTTTATTTTTCTTGATTTTTTTAGTTTCTTCAGTCTAGCTATCCTCCTTCATTTTCTCTTTTCTGAGTTTCTCCTTTTGAGTTTCTTAGTAATATATCTCACTCTCATTCATAGCTACAGTGAGTTGTTCTTTTTCCCATAGGCAGCGTGCTGATGTT
The DNA here is from genome assembly GCA_039707655.1 of Elymus sibiricus. Classification (NCBI taxonomy): domain Eukaryota; kingdom Viridiplantae; phylum Streptophyta; class Magnoliopsida; order Poales; family Poaceae; genus Elymus; species Elymus sibiricus. Next base: position 288,579,049 of record CM077676.1, read on the forward strand.
GCTTCATTACTTTTCCACAGAGCATGGGGAGCTTTTATCCTTCTTGGATTGCATAAAATAGAAGAGATGACCAAAATGGGGTGGGAGGGGTGTGGTAATAGAGCTTCTTACTTTTGTGGCAGCAGACGACTAGGCAGTTCACGCTGGTCAGCCCTCAACACCTGACTCCCTTGATCGGTGTCTTACTCTTCTCCATGGTTTTCGAGTTGATGAGTCGATGAGTCGTTCTGGGGTAGCGACTCGGAAAAAGTCGAGCCTGTAGTTGCGACTTGTCGCGACTCGAGTCATGAGTCGACACTAAGTTGAGTCAACATTTTTTTGCGACTCATCGACTAGTCGATGCGACTAGTTGCGCGACTCGAAAACCATGCTCTTCTCCACTCATCTATAGAAGTGAGCCCAACAAATACTATTTTTGGCTGAGCTTATAATCTTGTTCTTGAGCATAAAACATTTAGCTGTTAAACATGTTTCTGTAACAAGTGAACTATCCAACCTTGACCATGTAGGAGTAACACAAACTTCTGGGTGGTGCTTTCAGGCTCTAGAAACATTACTTGATGTCTCTATACTCTGTTATGGGATGGTGCACTTCTAATGACGAAAAGAATGGCACGCACTCCAAATATCTTCCTAGGAAGTGGATTATCTGAAGAAGAATCTACTACAGGTATTAAACAAGGTCCACACCAGGTGTTAGCTTTGCACAGTTACTATTTGTGCTCATGTTTTTTAGTGTGAATCACTTGTATTGATATTCTTGCTGAAATTTCAATTAATCTTAATTGACTCCTGCATACATTAACAGCTACTAAGTTCATTAATAAATATGTTGTTCTACAAACAGCCTGGGATTAATAAATATGCTGACCTGATTTTTTAGTTGTAGAAGTTGTTGCCAAAAAGTCTAACGACAAAGTAAAATGGAACCTATTTAGCTTTGTTGTTCATTTTGATGTCCTAGTGCAACTTGAGACAACAAGCAATGTTGAATGCCCTTGCTATTTACTTCTGATTGGCATACATGACTATATGCTGGTTCACCAAAAACAACTCCAGTTCTCCTATTATTTCTTTGATACAAAAGGAATACATGTATACTTCATAATGTTCCCTTGTTAAATCATATGGTAACATCATGTTCTATTAGTTCCCAGTAGTAAGACCTGGTTACAATCAATCTGAAAGGCAACATGAATTCTGTGTGTGGGGAACAACATGGCAGGTGAATCTTATCTGAACAGGGGCGTCTTCCTCATCCCGCCACTAAGGTAATTTCTATCACTTAGCTATAGAATTGTTCTAGTGTTGACTTGTCATACCATTAGCATCCGCCAAAGAGAGGTTAGCAACAAAGATTGGAATTACAACAGGGCAAGAGGGTGAACCAGAGGGAGAGAAATAGATCTAGTGTAGCAGCATTTCAGCGTTTATGTATTGTACGTTAGAGTCGCTGACTTGATTTAACATTCATGAGCTAGAACTGTTTGCTTACATTCATCTGTTGATTCAAGAAATTATATTGCCATTTGTTTGAACGTACTGCTAAAATGATTAATATGTCTGGATTCTCTTTGATAAATATATGGAAGCGACAATGTCCAAAGATCCCTGCAAAACATTTACTCAACAATAACCTTTTTATTTTTTTGGTGGGGGGAGACAACAAGAACTAATAAAATGATTTTTGGTGATAATGTCCAAGTTCTGTAATTTCCAGCAAGAGAAAGAGAAGTACAGTTACCCACTTTCAGATTTTATGCTACACTCAGACTTATAGTATTGCTGTTGTATATGAATATTATATTTGCATGCTTGTCTTAATTAAACGAAAATTTTAGAGATGAACTGAACGATGCTACTCTCAAATCATATAGCAAAAACTACAGGTGTAGTTTCCCATAGAGTAATAGTTGTCATATATACAACTACTCAGTTTAGATCATCCAATAGAGTAAGGGTCAGGTTCAGCCTGTGTTACATAGAAAATTGTAAGAAACGCGAAACCTTCATCTTAGGACACATTTTGTTAATATGTGCTTTGATGGACTGAACATGATCACTTGCATATCTCTGAACTGAGAATACAATCGAGTTTCTAATCCTGCTAACATATAACATACATGGTTGCCCTGAGAATAGTTTTGCTTTCATGCCTGTACAAGTAAGGTGGGAATTACAGATGACCTGAAGTGTCCAAATTTACGACCTTAAGTAACCACTAGTAGATGCTAAATGATTGATCGCCAGCTCACTTTCTTCCTTAGTGAGATTAGCTAAATGATTGAGCTGATGTATTGCGTTGTGCAGACTGAGATCATGCTTTATAATTGTTTTTGCCATTGTCTATGAATGTATGAATTTACTGGATGCTTGTTTACCCTTTGTAGGAAAGACATACAAGACCAGGAAGGAACTATGCAGATAGTTTGCGTCAACTAGATAGTTTGTGTAATGGAGCAAAACAATGCATCGTTTAGCTATCATTTTGTAAGCCTTTATTTTGTCTTGTCAACTGGATATTGTGTGTAATAGAGCAAAATCAATGACATACATCTATTATTATATCTTGATTGATATTGTGTTGGATGTTATTGTAATGAGATATTGTATGCAACTTGACTGATATTGTGTTAGTAACGCAAATGTGGGAGGGTAATTATTGTTTTGGTCAGCTAAACAAAATGCCGTCTAACTGTTGGTCGGCAAAAGGAAATGCGGTCTGACTGTTGGTCGGCAAAGGACCATGTAGCACTAACAGATTGTTGGTCGGCAAAGAAACACCATCAGGCCGTTGGTCGGGAAAGCTTCGTAACAGGGCCGACGAAAAGTCGGTCGGCAAAGAAAACACCATCGGACCGTCGGTCGGGAAAGGTTCATGATAGTGCCGTCGGAAAGTCATTCGGCAATGCTTGAAATCGCTGTCGGCTTGTCGGTCGGCAAACATATGTCGGTCGGGAAAGGGCTTTCCCGTCTGGACTTTCCCCAACAGACAGGGTCGGTCGGCAATAGTCTTTCCCGACCGACTGTTTGTTGGTGGAAGCTGTTTTCCCGACCAACTTGTCTGTCGGGGATGCAGTGCTGTGGTGTAGTGGTGATCGATTCCCCCTCCAGCGGAGTACCGGAAAAGGCCTCCAGATGGGATCTCTCGAGAACAGAAACTTGCGGCGGCGGAAAAAGTATTTCGTGGACTCCTCTGTTGGTTTCCCGATTTTAGAGAATTTGTAGTGGAGGAATTAGGTCAAACGGAGCTGTGTGGGCCCCACGAGCCACCAGGGCGCCCCCCTCGGGCGCGCCGTGGTGCCTCGTGGGCCACTGCTTCATCTTCTCGTCTCCTCCCGAAGCTTCTAGTGTTTTTTATGTCTAGAAAAAAATCTCCAAAAAGTTTCATGGCATTTGGACTTCGTTTGGTACTGATATTCTGGAAAATCAAAAACAGGCAAACAACAACAACTGGCACTGGGCACTAAGTTAATAGGTTAGTCCCAAAAAATGATATATATATAATTGTTGTAAATATATATAAAAACATCCAAGATTGGTACTATAATAGCGTGGAACAATCAAAAATTATAGATACGTTGGAGACGTATCAACCCACAAGTATAGGGGATCACAACAGTCATCGAGGGTAGTATTTCACCCAAATTTATTGATTCGACACAAGGGGAGCCAAATAATATTTATAAGCCTTATCAGTTTAGTTGTCAATTTAACCACACCTGAGAAGCAAATTCTCTACTGCAAAATATTAGTGACATTGTAGTATGATAGTTTTGATAACAGTGGTAAAAATATCAATAGTAACAGTAACGGTTTTGTAGCAATTGGAACACACTACAGGAATCAACTATTTTGCCGTCTGGCCCGTACAGACGGCAAAGAGTGAAATACAGACGGCAAAGAGTTTGCCGTCACCCGGCAGACGGCAAAGCCAAAATCGGCAAAGACATACTTTGCCGTCAGTTTTTTGTCGGGCAGACGGCAAAGACTTTGCCGTCAGTGAAAGTTGTTTGCCGTCTGCTATAGTGAGTAGACGGCAAAGAAAAGTAGCATCACAGAACCCCCCGGTAACGGACGGCGTTAAAGGTTTGCTGTCTGGCGGCCACGCGGCAGACGGCAAAGATTCCACGGTTTGCCGTCTGGCGGCCCACAAGGCAGACGACAAAGGCTCCACGGTTTGCCATCTGGCGGCCCACTAGGAAGATGACAAAGAAGGCCGTAGGTTGCCGTCTGGCGGCCCAGGAGGCAGACAGCAAAGAGGCGGTGTTGTTCTGCCGAAGAAGCACATGCTTCCGCCACGTGGCAGCTTTGCCGTCTCGCGTCCCGTGAGGCAGACGACAAAGTCCGTGCACATTTTTTTTTGCTTTAAAACCTTAAATTCAACAGTTTATATACACAATATATATCACAATACAAGTAATGATACACAGCAACATAATTTGGCAGAGATGACACACTACAGAGTAGTCCATAGCACTTCCATAGCATCTCCATATCAAATATAAGACTACATAGTATTGTTCCATAGCATCTCCATATCAAATATCACACTACAGAGTATTGTTCCGTAGCATCTCCATATCAAATATCACACTACAGAGTAGTCCATAGCAAGCTAGTCCATGCAAATATAAGACTACAAATTGTTCCATCGCAAATATAAGAGTACAAAGTGTTCCATACCAAATGAACAAAGCGGGCATAACTACGCACTATTTGGAACTACAACAAATGTCTTCATGTCCACATCGTAGTCCAAAGAGCATCCGGGTGGCAACCTACAAGGTGGAATGGTTGATACGTCTCTGTGACACCCTGGTTTTCGCTCCTTGTTTTTTTTCCTTCGCGGGATTTGACTCCCGTCTTTTTTTCGATGTTATCGAGTTTTCTCTCGTTCCTAGGTATATGAAGATGGTCATCTAGCCTTGCCTCTCCTATCCAACCAGAGATTCTTTCCAGTCCAACTATGCCACCCAAGTTATAATCTCAGGATTTTGTCGCCAAAACCCTACCTTCCGAGTTACCGGAAGGGAAACCTTAATTACTGCAGTTACAAAGGAACCCCAATTTCCTTTGAACTATTGCCTCCCAAACATTTCCCAGTGATCATCTCACATCTATAAACCCTGGATATGCAAAAATATTGCCAAGTCATTTGCAATATTTGTCATTTAAAATTAATTCCTTTTTCTACTGTTTAAAGGAATTAAATCCAGAAAAATATCTATCCATCTCCAAAGTTGATGAAAATTTGTGGAGATATTCTTTGTGATCATATTGAGCTCTCATAAAAGTATTGGCCATAATTAAATAAGGGAAATTGCATTTTCCTATTTAAAGCCAATATTGCAACTTGGGCACTTTCCAAAGAAGCTACCATTTTGGTAGCCAGGAAAAATCCCAAATAATTTGTGGAGCTTCTCCTATCCATATCTTAACCATTTCTACCAAGAACCCAAGTTCCATAGTTCAAAGTTTGAGAGTATCATCCAGTTCTTGCTTCTGGACCTATTTTGAGGTTGTGAAGCAACTATATTTTATATTGCTCCATAGTTCTTGAAATTAATCCAGGATCTCACATTTCCTATATGATGTGAGCATGAAAAATTCATATCATTTTATCTAGCTAATTTCTCTCAAAAATTATGTCTAGCTTCTGTCTAGTAGAAAGCTTTGTGAAGGAAGTACCTGCATAGGGTACCCAAATGAGCTGAAATTTTACCAGTACCTCCATGCTTCCAAATCATCTCTCTACCCCAAATTTCAGCCAATTTCTTTTAGCCATTTGAGCACAGCTTCCATTTCTAGTTTCTGTCCAGATTGACCATTTGTGAAGGAAGTGCATGCAAACCAGGTCCAAATGGCTTCAAATTTTGCCAGCACCTACTCCTTCCCAACACATTTTGCTGTGACAAAGATTCAGCTCCATATCTTTAGTTATTATTCCAGAAACCTCTATCCAAGTTTCTATTCAGAAACAATTTCGTGTCAAGTTTCTCACCTCTCAGCCTCCAAGTGGATTCCAGCCACTCCTAGCATCTATCTAATCTTTGAGTCACACAAGAGACAAGGATTGGGCGGCGGACACGAGCCAGAACGTGCCGTAGCCGTGGTGAACACGCCTCGGACAAGACCAAACGCGCGCTCTGCATGCTGTCCGCGTCTGGTCACGTCGGGCAGCTAGCTCTGGTCGGCCCTGGCTTGTCCGGCCATGTCTAGTGGCTCCGCAGCGTCCACGCGCATCATCTCCAGCTCCTTCCCCCTCCATTTTCTTCCTCGCCGCACCGCGACGAACGTCGCCGTACGCCACTGTACTCGCATAGTCACCGCCGTATAACTCCAACCGGAGCTCTCCCGAAGCCACTGCCGGCTTCTCCACTCTCCCGGAGACCCTGCCGACATCGCCCCCTCCCTCCGCGTGTCGCCGAGCACCAGTACACGGCTAAGGATGCCATGGCGGCCGTCCTCATCGCCTCGCCTCGGCCGGATATATATCGCCGTGACCGAGCCCTCCCCGAGCATCCCCACCTCTCCCAGCAGCCCCTTCCCCTCCCCGGATCACTCCTCGCCGGAGCTCTCGCCTCCTAGTGCTCGAATTCCGGCGAGCTCCGCCCATGGCCGCCGCCGCCCTCTTCTCAAATTCGTGCCACTCCGGCCTTCTCCTCTTCCCCCGAGCTCCCCACTGGACTCTCCACTCCACGGCGGTCACCCCCACGCCCTCTCCCAGATAATTCCACCGTCGGAGCACCTCCCTCGCTGCGAAGCTACCGTCCTCGGCCACCATTGCCGCGGCCAACTCCGTCCACCCCCGGCACCCTCCCCACCACCCACGGGCGTGGGGTGGACCGGCGCATCCATCCCCGGCGGCGCCCAAGCCCGCTGTGGCCTCTAGTCGCCGGCGCCGGCAAGGCCGAAGCCCTCTGCTGCTCTCTGTCGGGAGGAGGAGGAAGGAGATATGGAGGGAGGAGAGATAAAGAAGATGGGACCCACCGGTCAGTGACTGCAGCGCGGCCCCGCTCCTGCCACGCCGGATAAGTGGAAGCGTATTTTCATAAATACGCTTCCCTGTCCAGAAGGCGTACTATGCCAGTGCTTTAGGCAAAGTACGCTTTCTCTTCCAGAAAGTGTATTCCTTGGAAATGCGCTTTTAATTCTCAGCCGCCGGCTGAAACCTCTAATTTGTGGACGTTCACCCGTTAGAAGCAGAAAAGCACAGAATCTGTTTGCTTTTCTGCCTAACGAACGAACGCTCTCAACTTTTTAACCGTGACTCCGAATCAGGTGATTCCAAAGCCCACTTTCTCTACTCGTCGAGCCCGTTCTGATAACATCACTTTCACCATGTTGACACATTCTGAAAATGACCATTTTGCCCCTGCCCTATATCCAGCCCCTCTGAGAGAGAACCTTTTCGGCGAATTTTTCCGCGAGGTAATCACACTTCTCTCTGGCGAATCTATCGACCCCAGGCAAGCCGACCATCTGATATGTGCCCTAAAGCATTGCTCTGTGTTATTCTTGCGTGTTTAATTAATGAATATGCCTGTGTTAGAAATAATTAAACTCTTGCTAGGTTGAACTTGCTATTTACATTACTTGCTAGTATTCGTCATATTATCGCACCAGTAACTCGTAGGTGACATTATGGAGATAAGTTGTTATGTTTCCATTGTGCATTACTACTACTGTTGTAATGATCAAGAATGTGACCTAATAACAACAACCTCCTCCATCGGCTGGATCGAGTCATAGTGCCACCGACCCGGACTTACCCGTGCAGCCACATCTGCCGGAATGGGACAGCCTTGACTTGGTCTGACCGCGTGCTCTTTTACCGGTACCACCAAAGAGGGAAGGTTATGCGTGCGTGCTGCCCTGATCAGGTAGGCGACGATAACCTTGTGAGCCCAAGTTGAGTTATTTACCGGCGTCCCCGTTTGGGATAGTTTAGTTGGCCACGACGGTGGCAGGTGTCAGGAGTGACACAGTTTAGTTAGACAAGTTTCGTTGGACGAATGTCCATGGTGTGGGTAAAGTGTGCAACCTCTGCATAGTGTAAATCTATTCGAATAGCCGCGTCCTCGGTCATGGGACACAGTTCGTACTAGGTCACACTATTTGGTTTGTGTCGAGTCTGGAGGAGCCAACCAGATAATTTCTAAGAAGGAACCAGAGCAAGGTAAGCTCATCGGACTTGCAGTGCGAATATTTGGACATCGGATGATGTCCGGAATGTGCTGCTGGCCATGGGATGGCTATATGGGGGATGGTCGAATGACCGTCAGAATTTGGACACAGTCCGAAGGGATCATGTGAATAAACTTGATCAGTTGCACTCACTGTTATGCTTTACCTTACTGTCTTCATTTCAGTAGTTATATTGCTAGACAACGCTACCATAACCTGAAAACTAATATTGTTAAGATAACCAGTGCATGCTTGAATGCCATGGATTGCTTTGCTTGGTGTATATGTTGGTTTGGTTTGCTTGCGAGTACATTCAAAAGTACTCAGCGGCCTTCAATGTGGCCAGGTTCACCTAAGGATCCGTCGAGGAGCCGGGCGTTCACGAGCTACAAGAGTAACCCAGTCAGATCCCTGTGGATTGGAGCCGCACCAAGACCGTGTTGCCGTAGTTAACAGTTTTCCGCTGCCCATCTGTGTAACCATGATGTATTTATTCCAGCCACAATGGCTAATAAATATATTCTTATTACAGTTGTGCCTATGTTCATGATACTTGTTGTAAACGCGCAAGCCAGAGTGATTTCCTGGGCTGGTGTGTGCGGCGACCATCTGGCTACAGTGGTAGTCAGGCGAGGCGCCACAACGGATGGTATCAGAGCAGCCAGGCTGACTGTAGGTTACCCTAGCTGGACTTCATTGTCTTGTGCTCAGTAGAAAGCCCAGATGGATTTCAACCATCTTTGCCAAACAGGCACGGCTACTATTGATCATAAGGCAATCCCATAGGTTTTTAGCTCGATCAGACCCCAACTCTCGTGGCCTTTACCTTTGGTGTGAGATGTCCGCACCAAGCAACGACCCGTGAGCCCTCAACCCCTAGGTAAACCAGATATCCTTACCCTGCTTGCTAACCATGGCACTTCTCTTCTTAAATCCAGTTTCCTTTGGGAAACGCCTATAAATTCCATCTTTCCCTGACAACCCTAGGATCGTGGACTAAGCCACTTTGGCTGTGGTCATGTGTCGAGTTTGATGTTCCCTAAGGAAGTAGTAGGAGCTTGACACCAATTGCTACCAGGAGCATTGTGTGGCTCGCTTCTAAATCCTTAGGGGCACATCGAGTGCGCTACATTAGTTATACTAGTGAATCTTTGGCCATGTGCATAAGGTCCGCAGAATTTGAGCTTTACTTGCTTTTTGGTTTTCGCGGTTCTTGCCTCTTTTGTCGGTCCCGTTGTGTTGCTCCGACTGGATCCATCCACAAGTGCTGTTAAGAAGACCAACACACAACCTGGATAATACCCAATAATCCAAATCCAGCAAGAGTCAAGCCAAGCCAACTACCCGATATTCAGAACAGCAACACTGGATCTATCAAGAATAAAGGATGGGTTAGAAGCAGAATCTGCGTGCAACCAACAGGGTCAGACTATACCCAAGGGAGTTTGTCTCAGAACAGATCGCACCTAAGGAACAGTCAGATGAGCTATCAGGAATGAACACCAGCAGGGACAAATCATCCCATCCTCGACACACGGATTATTTCAGCCAGTGAGGTGAACCTAGAGTCTCTTCTCAATGGACTCAAGAATCATTTATTCCCCACAGAAGACATATTTCAAGAATGTGAATGTGCCAAGAGCAACAACGAAAATTCTGGTATGCTGATATACATTTCAAAGCATAGTCTATAATTTCTCGATGCATATACAAACTTCCGGGCACTGTGAACAAGGTTTGCGAGACATATGGATAAACCCATGGCTATCCGAAATCAGCGAGAATTTTGAATACCTGGAAATACAACTAAACTGAATGGAATTATCCGCCAAGTGCTTACTACCGGCAACATCGGATATCCCGGATTAATTATCAACATGAAGTCTGCATCAGTTGTGCAACAGTGATTAGACTGGCAGAAGGACAAGCGGTGTGCACGACCAATGAAATATCTTTAGTCAAGGTATGGCTTATACCAAGTTTTGGCTTCGCTATGAGTAAATTCAGAATACTTCAGAAGGAAGCCAGAATCGATCATAGATCCGACCACATATCACAGCAAAAAGCGTCTGGTATAAGAAATCCAACCTTCCTTCGCAAGTTATCGAGAAGAGCTTACGACGCAAGACTCCCAATCTTCCTCGCTACGCCACAAGGGGAAGAAATCTTCTGGGGTACGGCACTCCCATCTTCCTTAGCCTGCTACCGCGTAAAGCTTCCAGCATAAGGCACCTGATCTTCCGCGGTAAGCCACTGAAGGAAAGCTTCTAGGATACGATACACAGCCTTCTAAGACACACTACTTTGGTAAAAGCTTCGAGCGTAAGGAATTCAGCCTTCTTCAACACGCCATCATGCCCACAACAATCTTGTCAGAAGCACGAACTAGTCCAGACACACGTCCGCCTCAGAACTCAGTGGTTATGAAAGGATTTATCCTATCCCTGCATATGTTGTGAGCATGCAGTCCAGTGGATCAGTTCATGCGAGCCACTCGTACATGGGAATGACTGTGTTCAGAGAAACATTGGCTCCAAATTTCCAAGGAGGTTATGAATACAGCAACCCCTACGAGATATGCAAGAGAAGGATGGGAGAACAAGCCCGACAAGCCGGGATATGGCTAAGGAACTAGGTTGGAAGGTCTACAAAAGGAGCCTCAAGAGGAAAGAAGCTTTGGATAAACAACCTTCGCGACGGTCGATAAAAGTAAAGCTTCACAGACAAGGTGATATGGCCAATCCTTGTCAGACTCTTACGTATACGGCCACAACAATGCAGCAAGCATGTTGTACTCCTCATGAGCCTGGGCCATCAACTAAGATAAGAGGCTATGCTTCGAAAGATACACCGGATACTAGCCATACTATGTTCAGCTCAGAGGCTATAACAAGGATATAGATGGCAGAGCCACCTCACTAATTGACAAAGACAGTCTGGATTCACTTGGAAACAAGACATTCAGATAGAATAGTTGAAAATACATGCGCATCAGCATCGACAGTTTGTAGATACCATGATGACAATGAGATAAGAGATTACCGTCTATGATTACTTTGTGATCATGCCTGACATTTCAATTGGGGATACAACGATAATAGTTCGGTCATGTTGTTCCTTGGATTATGGATCACCTAAGGACCAAGTCAGAATGCATAAGACAGAAGGAAACATCAGTACGGAACCCGGAGCCAGACTGAGCCTTCTAGAAAGGAAGCCACCCCTAGTCACTCGAGGCCAGAAGTTCACGAGAGCCATGTACCAAGGAAGGGTGTCTTGCCCATGACGGTTAGGGTACGAAGTATCGCAATAAAACCTGAAGCAGCTAGCTCCAGGCCTCGGAAACCAAGTTGTTTGTGGGAACTACCCACTACCCCACTCAGCAGCACCACTACCAGGACAAAAGGTACCCTGACAGGAAAGAGAAGGATTCAAGGTAGCTAAAGACAACACCTGAGCCATCAGGAGAGGTAGTTAAAAGGCCAGTGAACCAACGAAGACAACACAGCTGATGGATCCAAGTCACACATAGGTATGTTCCCCCTTCGCCGGGAGGTAAGCCCAGAAATCTCGAGGACGAGATTTTCATAAGGGGGGTAGGTTTGTGACACCCTGGTTTTCACTCCTTGTTTTTTTTCCTTCGCGGGATTTGATTCCCGTCTTTTTTTCGATGTTATCGAATTTTCTCTCGTTCCTGGGTATATGAAGATGGTCATCTATCCTTGCCTCTCCTATCCAACCAGAGATTCTTTCCAGTCCAACCTTGCCACCCAAGTTATATTCTCAGGATTTTGTCGCCAAAACCCTACCTTCCGAGTTACCGGAAGGGAAACATTAATTCCCGCAGTTACAAAGGAACCCCAATTTCCTTTGATCTGTTGCCTCCCAAACTTTTCCTAGTGATCATCTCACATCTATAAACCCTGGATATGCAAAAATATTGCCAAGTCATTTGCAATATTTTTCATTTAAAATTAATTCCTTTTTTTGCTGTTTAAAGGAATTAAATCTAGAAAAATATCTATTCATCTCCAAAGTTCATGAAAACTTGTGGAGATATTCTTTGTGATCATATTGAGCTCCCATAAAAGTATTGGCCATAATTAAATAAGGGAAATTGCATTTTCCTATTTAAAGCCAATATTGCAACTTGGGCACTTTCCAAAGAAGCTACCATTTTGGTAGCCAGGTAAAATCCCAAATAATTTGTGGAGCTTCTCCTATCCATATCTTCACCATTTCTATCAAGAACCCAAGTTCCATAGTTCAAAGTTTGAGAGTATCATCCAGTTCTTGTTTCTGGACCTATTTTGAGGTTGTGAAGCAACTATATTTTATATTGCTCGATAGTTCTTGAAATTAATCCAGGATCTCACATTTCCTATATGATGTGAGCATGCAAAAATTCATATCATTTTATTTAGCCAATTTCTCTCTAAAATTCTGTCTAGCTTCTGTCGAGCAGAAAGCTCTGTGAAGGAAGTACCTACATAGGGTACCCAAATGAGCTGAAATTTTACCAGTACCTCCATGCTTCCAAATCATCTCTCTGCCCCAAATTTCAGCCAATTCCATTTAGCCATTTGAGCACAGCTTCCATTTCCAGTTTCTGTCCAGATTGCTCATTTGTGAAGGAAGTGCATGCAAGGTCCAACTGGCTTCAAATTTTGCCAGCACCTACTCCTTCCCAACACATTTTGCTGTGACAAAGATTCAGCTCCATCTCTTTAGTTATTTTTACAGAAACCTCTATCCAAGTTTCTGTTCAGAAACAATTTCGTGTCAAGTTTCTCACCTCTCAGCCTCCTAGTGGATTCCAGCCACTCCTAGCATCTATCTAATCTTTGAGTCACACAAGAGACAATGATTGGGCGACAGACACGAGCCAGAACATGCCGTAGACGTGGTGACCACACCACGGACAAGACCAAACGCGCGCTCTGCGCGCTGTCCGCGTCTGGTCGCGTCGGGCAGCTAGCTCTGGCCGGCCCTGGCTTGTCCGACCGTGTCTAGTGGCTCCGCAGCGTCCACGCGCATCATCTCCAGCTCCTTTCCCCTCTGTTTTCTTCCTCGCCGCGCCGCGATGAACACCACCGTACGCCACTGTACTTGCACAGTCATCGCCATATAACTCCAACCGGAGCTCTCCCGAAGCCAGTGCCAGCTTCTCCACTCTCCCGGAGACCCTGCCGACATCGCCCCCTCCCTCCGCGTGTCCCCGAGCACCAGTACACGGCTAAGGATGCCACAGCGGCCGTCCTCATCGCCTCGCCTCGGCCGACTATATATAGCCGTGGCCGAGCCCTCCCCGAGCATCCCCACCTCTCCCAGCAGGCCCTCTCCCTCCCCGGATCACTCCTCGTCGGAGCTCTCGCCTCCCAGTGCTCGAATTCCGGTGAGCTCCGCCCATGGCCGCCGCCGCCCTCTTCTCAAGTACGTGCCACTCCGGCCTTCTCCTCTTCCCCCGAGCTCCCCACTGGACTCTCCACTCCACGGCGGTCACCCCCACGCCCTCTCCCGGCCAATTCCACCGTCGGAGCACCTCCCTCGCCGAGGAGCCGCCGCCCTCGGCCACCGTTGCTGCGGCCAACTCCGGCCACCCCCGGCGCCCTCTCCACCACCCACGGGTGCGGGGTGGAGCGGCGCATCCATCCCCGGCGGCGCCCAAGCCCGCTGTGGCCTCCAGTTGCCGGCGCCGGCAAGGCCGAAGCCCTCTGCTGCTCTCTGTCGGGAGGAGGAGGAAGGAGATGGAGGGAGGAGAGAGAAAGAAGATGGGACCCACCAGTCAGTGACAGCAGCACGGCCCCGCCCCTGCCACGTCGGATAAGTGGAAGCGTATTTTCATAAATACGCTTCCCTGTCCAGAAGACGTGCTACGCCAGTGCTTTAGGCTGAGTACGCTTTCTCTTCTAGAAAGCATATTCCTTGGAAATGCGCTTTCAATTCTCAGCCACCGGCCAAAACCTCTAATTTGTGGACGTTCACCCGTTAGAAGCAGAAAAACACAGAATCTATTTGCTTTTCTGCCTAATGAACGAACGCTCGCAACTTTTTAACCGTAACTCCGAATCAGGTGATTACAAAGCCCACTTTCTCTACTCATCGAGCCCATTCCGATGACATCAGTTTCACCATGTTTACACATTATGAAAATGACCATTTTGCCCCTGCCCTATATCCAGCCCCTCTGAGAGAGAACCTTCTCGGCGAATTTTTCCGCGAGGTGATCACACTTCTCTCCGGCGAATCTATCGACCCCCAGACAAGCCGACCATCTAATAGGTGCCGTAAAGCATTGCTCTGTGTTATTCTTGCGTGTTTAATTAATGAATATGCCTGTGTTAGAAATAATTAAACTCTTGCTAGGTTAAACTTGATATTTACATTACTTGCTAGTATTCGTCATATTATCGCACCAGTAACTCGTAGGTGACATTATGGAGATAAGTTGTTATGTTTTCATTGTGCATTACTACTGTTGTTGTAATGATCAAGAATGTGACCTAATAACAACAACCTCCTCCATCGGCTGGATCGAGTCATAGTGCCACCAACCCGGACTTACCCGTGCAGCCACATCTGCCGGAATGGGACGACCTTGACTTGGTCTGACCGCGTGCTCTTCTACCGGTACCACCAAAGAGGGAAGGTTATGCGTGCGTGCTGCCCTGATCAGGTAGGCGACGATAACCTTGTGAGCCCAAGTTGAGTTATTTTCCGGAGTCCCCGTCTATGACAGTTTAGTTGGCCACGACGATGGCAGGTGTCAGGAGTGACACAGGGGCCACCCAGGGCATGACCCGAGAGGGGAGTGATTGTCGGTGGTATGATAGAGGAGTCACGGGTTAGACAAGTTTTGTTGGACACCTGTGTCAAGTCTGGAGGAGCCAACCGGATAATTTCTAAGAAGGAACCAGAGCAAGGTAAGCTCATCGGACTTGCAGTGCGAATATTTGGACATCGGATGATGTCCGGAATGTGTTGCTGGCCATGGGATGGCGATAAGGGGGATGGTCGAATGACCGTCAGAATTTGGACACAGTCCGAAGGGATCATGTGAGTAAACTTGATCAGTTGCACTCACTGTTATGCTTTACCTTACTGTCTTCATTTCAGTAGTTATATTGCTAGACAACGCTGCCATAACCTGAAAATTAATATTGTTAAGATAACCAGTGCATGCTTGAATGCCATGGATTGCTTTGCTTGTTGTATATGTTGGTTTGGTTTGCTTGCGAGTACATTCAAAAGTACTCAGCGGCCTTCAATGTGGCCAGGTTCACCTAAGGATCCGTCGAGGAGCCGGGTGTTCGCGAGCTAGAAGAGTAACCCAGTCAGATCCCTGTGGATTGGAGCCGCACCAAGACCGTGCTGCCATAGTTAATAGTTTTCCGCTGCCCATCTGTGTAACCATGATGTATTTATTCTAGCCACAATGGCTAATAAATATATTCTTATTATAGTTGTGCCTAAGTTCATGATACTTGTAGTAAACGCCACGCCAGAGTGATTTCCTGGGCTGGTGTGTGTGGCGACCATCTGGCTACAGTGGTAGTCAGGCGGGGCGCCATAGTCTCCAACGTATCTATAATTTTTTATTGTTCCATGCTATCATAGTATCAATGTTGGATGTTTTTATATGCAATTATATATCATTTTTTGGGACTAACCTAGTGCCCAGTGCCAGTTGCTGTTTTCTGCTTGTTTTTGGCTTTTCAGAGAATTAGTACCAAACGAAGTCCAAATGCCACGAAACTTTTTGGAGATTTTTTTCTAGACAAAAGAGGCCCTGGAGACTTGGAGAGGAGGCCATAAGGTTCACGAAGCCTCCACAAGGTAACAGGGCGCGGCCTCAGGGGGCACGCTCTGATGCCTTGTGGGGCCCCCGTGGCTCCGTTTGACCTAATTCCACTCCTATATATTCACAAATATTCGGAAACCATCAGAGAGCCAGAAGAGAAAACCTTTCCGCCGCCGCAAGCCTCTGTTCTTCCGCGATCCCATCTGGAGGCCTTTTTCAGTACTCTGCCAGAGGGGGAATCGATCACGGAGGGGTTCTACATCAACCTTGCTGCCCTTCCGATGATGTGTGGGTAGTTTACCACAGACCTATGGGTCCATAGCTAGTAGCTAGATGGCTTCTTCTCTCTCTTTGATCTTCAATACCATGTTCTCCTTGATGTTCTTGGAGTTCTATCCGATGTAATCTTGTTTTGCGGTGTGTTTGTTGGGATCCGATGAATTGTGAGTTTATGATCAGATTATTCATGTGAAATATTTGAGTCTTCTCTGAACTCTTTTATGCATGATTAAATATAGCTTTGTATTTCTCTCCGATCTATCGATTTGGTTTGGCCAACTAGATTGGTTTGTCTTGCAATGGGAGAGGTGCTTTGTGATGGGTTCAATCTTGCGGTGCTCAATCCCAGTGACAGAAAGGGACTTGACACGTATTTGTATTGTTACCATTAAGGATAAAAAGATGGGGTTTATTAATATTGCTTGAATTTGCTTCTCTACATCATGTCATCTTGCTTAAGACGTTACTCTGTTTTTATTAACTTAATACTCTAGATGCATGCTGGATAGCGGTCGATGAGTGGAGTAATAGTAGTAGATGCAGGCAGGAGTCGGTCTACTTGTCTCGGACATGATGTCTATATACATGATGATTGCCATGAATCCGTCATAATTATTTGCTTTTCTATCAATTGCCCAACAGTAATTTGTTTACCCACCGTATGTTTCTGCGCTCAAGAGAGAAGCCTCTAGTGAAAACTATGGCCCCCGGGTCTATCTTTATCATATAAAAAACCTAAAAATACCTTGCTGCAATTTATTTACTTTTATTTAGTTTAGTAATTTACTTTATCAATTTATCTCTATCAGACTTAATCCTTGCAAGTAAACGCTAAGAGGATTGACAACCCTCTTATTCGCGTTGGGTGCAAGTGTTTGCTTTTGTGTGTGTAGGTACTATTCACTGGATCTTGCTTGCTTCTCCTACTGGATTGATAACCTTGGTTCTTAACTAAGGGAAATACTTATCTCTACTATACTGCATCATCCTCTCCTCTTCGGGGAAATACCAACGCAGTCTACAAGTAGTAGGAAGAATTTCTGGCGCCGTTGCCGGGGAGATATCATCAAAATCTATCAAGTACCTTCGCACAAACTATCAATCACTTGCATTTATTTTATTTGCCTTTTATTTGCATTTGCCTATCGTTTTCATCACCCCCACTTCTATTTTTTTTTACAAAAACACAAAAACATTTTTTTGCTTGTTTGCTAGTTTGCTTGCTTTGTCGCAATGTCTCAAGAAAATACAAAATTGTGTGATTTTTCCAGTACTAATAATAATGATTTTATTAGTACTCCTATTGCTCCTCCCGCCACTAGTGCGGAGTCGTGTGACATTAATGCTGCCTTGTTTAATCTTGTTATGAAAGAACAATTTTCTGGTAGCCCTAATGAAGATGCTGCATCCCATCTAAATACTTTCGTTGAACTTTGTGATATGAAAAATAAAAAAGATGTGGATAATGGTATTGTCAAATTAAAATTATTTCCGTTCTCACTACGAGATCGTGCTAAAACTTGGTTTTCATCCTTGCCTAGAAATAGTATTGATTCTTGGGATAAGTGTAAGGATGCTTTTATTACCAAGTATTTTCCTCCTGCTAAGATTATTTCTTTAAGAAATCAAATTATGAATTTTAAGCAACTTAAGCATGAACATGTTGCACAATCTTGGGAGAGAATGAAATTAATGATAAGAAATTGCCCAACTCATGGCTTGAATCTATGGATGATCATACAAAAATTTTATGCGGGACTAAACTTTGTTTCTAGAAATTTGCTAGACTCTGCCGCGGGTGGAACTTTTATGGAAATTACATTGGGAGAAGCTACAAAACTTCTTGATAATATTATGGCAAATTATTCTCAATGGCACACTGAGAGAACTCCAACTGGTAAGAAGGTAAATTCCGTTGAAGAAATTAATACTTTGAGTGATAAGATGGATGCTCTATTGAAATTGGTTGCTAGTAAGAATGCTCATATTGATCCTAATGATGTGTCATTTTCCACTTTGATTGAGCAAAATAATGATGCTATTGATGTGAATTTTATATCTCGAAACAATTTCAACAACAATGCTTATAGGGGTAATTTCAATGCTAGACCGTTTCCCAGAAATTCCTCTAATAATTATGGCAATCCTTATGGTAATTCTTATAATAATAATAATAATAATAGGATGCCCTCTGATCTTGAAAGTAATATTAAAGAATTTATTAGTTCTCAAAAGAATTTCAATGCTATGATAGAAGAAAAATTGAATAGAGTTGATGAATTGGCTAGGAACATGGATAGAGTTGCACATGATGTGGAAAATCTCAAGACTAAAATTTTGCCATCCAAGCATGATATAAATGAGTATATTAAAGCTATCTATGTCTCCATTAATGAAAGTAAAGAAAGGACCGCTAGGTTGAGAGCTAAGCGAGAATTTTTTGAAAAAGCTATTCCACCCGGTTTCTATCGTAGTAATGATGAAGATATTAAAATGATTGGTGTCACTCCTATTGAATCATTATTTAGTAACATAAAACTTGATGAAAAAGGGACTGGAGAAGAGTCAACTTTAGATAAAAGGAGTCCCACTTGCTTGGAGGGTGATAATATTGATCATAAAAATGAAAAAAGTGGCTTTGGAGAGGTCAAAACTTTAAATAGTAATGCACCCACTACTTTGGATTACAAGGACTTTAATTATGATAGTTGTTATTTAATTGAGTGTATTTCCTTGTTGCAATCCATAATTAATTCACCAAATGCATATGAACAAAATAAAGCTTTCACTAAACATATCGTAGAAACCATGATGAAAGCACATGAAGAAAAGATTGAGTTGGAAGCATCAATTCCTAGAAAATTACACGATGAATGTGAACATACTATTAAAGTAAAAATTAAAGATTATGAATGTAATGCTCTTTGTGATCTTGGTGCTAGCGTTTCCACTATACCAAAGTCTTTGTGTGATGTGCTAGGTCTCACCGACATGGATCCTTGTTCCCTTAATTTGCACCTTGCGGATTCAACTATTAAAAAGCCATTGGGTAGAATAAATGATGTGCTTATTCTTGCAAATAGAAATTATGTGCCTGTGGACTTTATTGTTCTTGACATTGAATGCAATCCTTCTTGCCCCATAATACTTGGTAGGCCTTTTCTTCGAACAATTGGTGCTATTATTGATATGAAAGAAGGTAATAAAAGATTTCAATTTCCACTAAAGACAGGGATGGAACACTTCCCTAGAAAAATAATTAACGCACCTTATGAATCCATTATGAGGGCCACTTATGGAATTAACTTGAAGGATGACAACACTTGAAACTATGCATTATGCCTAGCTAGGGGCATAAAACAATAGCGATTGTTGGGAGGCAACCCAATGAATAAAATAATTTTTTGCTTTTACCTTATGTTTTTGAGTGTTGGCATGATTATAGCCTCTGTTATGATTGTGTTTTTATTTTTAAATTAGTGTTTGTGCCAAGTAATGCCTTTGGGATGATTTGGAAGATAGTATGATAGATGCTGTTGGAAAACAGAAACTTTTGCATCCAGTGCTGCAATTTCTAATTTTCGCTGGAGTGTCAGAACCTTCTGAATTTTTTACACAGTATTAATATATGAATTTTCCACGTTTTCCTAATTTTTCAGAACTTTTGCAGTTACAGAAGTATGACCATAATTCAGATCTTTACAGACTGTTCTGTTTTAGACAGATTCTGTTTTTGTTGCATAGTTTGCTTATTTTGATGAATCTATGGATCGTATCGGGGGGTATGAGTCATGGAGAAGTTGGAGTACAGTAGCATTATGCCAATATTAAATATGAATCAATTTACCACAGTACCTAAAGTTAAAGGTTTGTTTGTTATACTAACGGATCTCACGAGGTTTCTGTTGAGTTTTGTGTGCTGAAGTTTTCAAGTTTTGGGTGAGACTACGATGGATAAAGGAATAAGGAGCGGCAAGAGCCTAAGCTTGAGGATGCCCAAGGCACCCCAAGGTAATATTCAAGGAAGACTCAAGCGTCTAAGCTTGGGGATGCCCCGGAAGGCATCCCCTCTTTTGTCTACAATCTATCGGTAACTCACTTGGAGCTATATTTTTATTCATCACATGATATGCGTTTTACATGGAGCGTCTTGTGATATAGTTTGTTTGCTTTTTAGTTTTTCACAATCATCTTTGCTGAACACACCTTTTTGAGAGGGACACACATTATTCGTGATTTGTTAGAATACTCTATGTGCTTCACTTATATCTTTTGAGCTAGGCAGTTGCTCTAGTGCTTCACTTATATCTTTTAGAGCACGGCGGTGGTTATATTTTAAAGAAATAGTTGCACTCTCATGCTTCACTTATATCTTTTTGAGAGTCTCATGATAGCAATGGTAATATGCACGAGTTATGAATTTGGTCTTGATATGATAGGTATTCAAGAGGGATATAATAAAAACTTTCATGTAGATCACTGAATATGACAAATTTGATTCCTTGCAATAGTTTTGTGATATTAAGATGGTAATATGGGGGAGGTACTAGTAGATGATTGTGGTTTAGTAAGAATAATTGTGTTAAGGTTTGTGATTCCCGAAGCATGCACGTACGATCTGTCGTTATGCGAAGAAGTTGGAGCATGATTTATTATTGATTGTCTACCTTATGAGTGGCGGTCGGGGACGAGCGATGGACCTTGTCCTACCAATCTATCGCTCTAGGGGCATGCATAGTAGTACTTTGCTTTGAGGGCTAATAAACTTTCGCAATAAGTATGTGAGTTCTTTATGACTAATGTGAGTCCATCGATTATACGCACTCTCACCCTTCCGCAATTTGCTAGCCTCTTCGGTACCGTGCATTGCCCTTTCTCACATCGAGAGTTGGTGCAAACTTCGCTGGTGCATCCAAACCCCGTGATATGATACGCTCTATCACACATAAGCCTCTTTATATCTTCCTCAAAACAGCCACCACACCTACCTATCATGGCATTTCCATAGCCATTCCGAGATATATTGCCATGCAACTTCCACCGTTCCGTTTTTATATGACATACATCATCATTGTCATATTGCTTTGCATGATCATATAGCTGACATAGTATTTGTGGCTCAGCCACCGTTCATCATTTTTATACATGTTACACTAGCATCATTGCACATCCTGGTACACTACCAGAGGCATTCATATAGAGTCATATTTTTGTTCTAGTATCGAGTTGTAATATTGAGTTGTAAGTATATAGTGGTGTGATGATCATCATTATTAGAGCATTGTCCCAGTGAGGAAAGGATGATGGAGACCATGATTCCCCCACAAGTCGGGATGAGACACCGGACGAAAAAAAGAGAGAGAAGGGGCAATGTTGCTATCCTTTTCCACACTTGTGCTTCAGAGTAGCACCATGTTTTTCATATAGAGAGTCTCCTATTTTGTCATTTTCATATACTAGTGGGAATTTTTCATTATAGAACTTGGCTTGTATATTCCGATGACGGGCTTCCTCAAATGTCCGAGGTCTTCATGAGCAAGCAAGTTGGATGCACACCCACTTAGTTTTCATGTTGAGCTTTCATACACTTATAGCTCTTAGTGCATCCGTTGCATGGCAATCCCTACTCCTCGCATTGACATCAATTGATGGGCATCTCCATAGCGCGTTGATTAACCTCGTTGATGTGAGACAATCTTCTTATTTTTGACTTCTCTTATTTACCTCTACCACCACACTCTATTCCACCCATAGTGCTATATCCATGGCTTGCGCTCATGTATTGAGTGAGAGTTGAAAAATCTGAAGCGCGTTAAAAAGTATGAACCAATTGCTCGGCTTGTCATCGGGGTAGTGCATGATAAATACTTTGTGTGAAGAAGATGGAGCATGACAGGATTATATGATTTTGTAGGGATAACGTTCTTTAGCATTTTTATTTTGAAAGACATGATTGTTTACTAGTATGCCTGAGTATTGATGTCTTTATATCAAATTATAGACTATTGCTTTGAATCATTTGGATCTTATTATTCATCTCGTAAAGGAGATTACCTGATGAAACATGATAGGTAGCATCCCACATCAAAAATTCTGTTTTTATCATTTACCTACTCGAGGACGAGCAGGAATTAAGCTTGGGGATGCTTGATACGTCTCCAACGTATCTATAATTTTTGATGATGTTTTTATATGCAATTATATATCATTTTTTGGGACTAACCTATTAACCTAGTGACCAGTGCCAGTTGCAGTTTTCTGCTTGTTTTTGGCTTTTCAGAGAATCAGTACCAAACGAAGTCCAAATTCCACAAAACTTTTTGGAGATTTTTTTCTGGACAAAAGAGGCCCTGGAGACTTGGAGAGGAGGCCAGAAGGTTCATGAAGCCTCCACAACCTGATGCCTTGTGGGGCCCCCGTGGCTCCGTTTGACCTAATTCCACTCCTATAAATTCACAAATATTCGGAAACCATCAGACAACCAGAAGAGAAAACCTTTCTATCGTCGCAAGCCTCTGTTCTTCCGCGATCCCATCTGGAGGCCTTTTTCGGTACTCTGCCGGAGGGGGAATCGATCACGGAGGGCTTCTACATCAACCTTGCAGCCCTTCCGATGATGTGTGAGTAGTTTACCACAGGCCTACGGGTCCATAGCTAGTAGCTAGATGGCTTCTGTCTCTTTGATCTTCAATACCATGTTCTCCTTGATGTTCTTGGAGTTCTATCCGATGTAATCTTGTTTTGCGGTGTGTTTGTTGGGATCCGATGAATTGTGAGTTTATGATCAGATTATTCATGCAAAATATTTGAGTCTTCTCTGAACTCTTTTATGCATGATTAAATATAGCTTTGTATTTCTCTCCGATCTATCGATTTGGTTTGGCCAACTAGATTGGTTTATCTTGCAATGGGAGATGTGCTTTGTGATAGGTTCAATCTCGCGGTGCTCAATCCCAGTGACAGAAAGGGACATAACACGTATTTGTATTGTTGCCATTAAGGATAAAAAGATGTTGTTTATTCATATTGCTTGAATTTGCTTCTCTACATCATGTCATCTTGCTTAAGGCGTTACTCTATTTTTATTAACTTAATACTCTAGATGCATGCTGGATAGCGGTCGATGAGTGGAGTAATAGTAGTAGATGCAGGCAGGAGTCGGTCTACTTGTCTCGGACGTGATGCCTATATACATGATCATTGCCATGAATCCGTCATAATTATTTGCTTTTCTATCAATTGCCCAACAGTAATTTGTTTACCCACCGTATGTTTCTGCGCTCAAGAGAGAAGCCTCTAGTGAAAACTATGGCCCCCGGGTCTATCTTTATCATATAAAAAACCTAAAAATACCTTGCTACAATTTATTTACTTTTATTTAGTTTAGTAATTTACTTTATCAATTTATCTCTATCAGACTTAATCCTTGCAAGTAACCGCTAAGAGGATTGACAACCCTCTTATTCGCGTTAGGTGCAAGTGTTTGCTTTTGTGTGTGTAGATGCTGTTCACTGGATCTTGCTTGGTTCTCCTACTGGATTGATAACCTTGGTTCTTAACTGAGGGAAATACTTATCTCTACTATACTGCATCATCCTCTCCTCTTCGGGGAAATACCAACGCAGTCTACAAGTAGCAATGGTGTCTATGTCACATTTTGGCACAACTACAAAATAACGTGCTTGAAATCATCAATATGCCAAATAGACAAAAGAAAGTACTTTGACACAACAAAATAAATAGTGATCCATATTCCATAGTGAGTTTCGAAAATAAATAGCTTCTACCCCATATGGAGTTTCTTGAACACTTGTCCAATTTAGAACGTGCTAATTTAACACTCTCAATCATGAAGATCTTCAAGAATGGTCCCTAAGTCATGAAAATAAATAGCTACTTGTCTCTACTTATAATATTGGTTCAATGTAACACTCTAAATCATGAAAATAAATAGATTCAAGTGGTCTCTAAATCATGAGAATAAATAGCTTCAAGAATGCATATAACTAATTAATATCATGGTTCAAATGGATCATGGTTTCAAAAGGCCTCTTCTTGTCTCTACTTATAAGTTTGATCATTAAATGGTTCAAACGGTCTCTACTTACAAGTTTCTAAATCATGGAGATCTTCAAATGGTCTCTAAATCATGAAAATAAATAGCTACTTGTCTCTACTATAAGATTGATTCAATTTAACACTCTAAATCATGAAAATAAATAGCTTCAAGTGGTCTCTAAATCAAGAGAATAAATAGCTTCAAGAATGCATATAGCTAATTAAGATCATGGTTCAAATGGATCATGGTTTCAAATGGTCTCTTCTTGTCTCTACTTATAAGTTTGATCTTCAAATGGTTCAAACGGTCTCTACTTACAAGTTTCTAAATCATGGAGATCTTCAAATGGTCTCTAAATCATGAAAATAAATAGCTACTTGTCTCTAAATCATGAATATCTTCAAGTGGTCTCTAAATCATGAATATCATCAAATGGTCTCTAAATCATGAAAACAAATAGCTTCAAGAACGCATATAGTTAATTAAGATCATGGTTCAAATGGATCATGGTTTGTAATGGTCTCTTCTTGTCTCTACTTATAAGTTTGATCTTTACATGGTTCAAACAGTCTCTACTTACAAGTTTCTAAATCATGGAGATCTTCAAATGGTCTCTGAATCATGAAAATAAATAGCTACTTGTGTCTACTTATAAGATTGGTTCAATTTAACACTCTAAATCATGAAAATAAATAGCTTCAAGTGGTCTCTAGATCATGAGAATAAATAGCTTCAAGAATGCATATAGCTAATTAAGATCATGGTTCAAATGGATCATGGTTTCAAATGGTCTCTTCTTGTCTCTACTTATAAGTTTGATCTTTAAATGGTTCAAACGGTCTCTACTTACAAGTTTCTAAATCATGGAGATCTTCAAATGGTCTCTAAATCATGAAAATAAATAGCTACTTCTCTCTACTTAAAAGATTGGTTCAATTTAACACTCTAAATCATGAAAATAAATAGCTTCAAGTGGTCTCTAAATCATGAGAATAAATAGCTTCAAGAATGCATATAGCTAACTAAGATCATGGTTCAAATGGATCATGGTTTCAAGTGGTCTCTTCTTGTATCTACTTATAAGTTTGATCTTTAAATGGTTCAAATGGTCTCTACTTACAAGTTTCTAAATCATGGAGATCTTCAAATGGTCTCTAAATCATGAAAATAAATAGCTACTTGTCTCTAAATCATGAATATCTTCAAGTGGTCTCTAAATCATGAATATCATCAAGTGGTCTCTAAATCATGAAAATAAATAGCTTCAAGAATGCATATAGTTAATTAAGATCATGGTTGAAATTTTTTAGATGGATCATAGTTTGAAGGGATTTCTAATTTCATGCCCCTGGTTCCTTAGTTGTGCTCAGTTTTGCCCAAGCCAACTAATTTTGCTCACTTTTCCCCTCCTCCCTCCACCACCTGCTCACAAAAGGCCAAACGGAGCACTGCCGTCCAGTCAACGCCTTTGACCGTTACCTCCTGACTAGTGGGCCGGCGTGATATCCTGACAGGTGGGGCAACTTACTTCCTGTGCGACGTATTTTAACACGTAATGGAAGGAGAGGGGCGTAGTTGGTAAAAAGAAAGTTGTTCTGCGATGTTTTAAGGCAGAAATAACTAAGGTCCGACCGGTGATAAAACGGTCGTCAACGGAATGAGCTTATGTTAAGGCAGGTTGGTCCCACTTTATTTGGCAGTGCATCGAGTGAAACGTGACCCCGTGCTGGACTGAACCCTCCCTACTCCCCTCTTCGTTCTCGGCGGCGGGCGGCGGGCGGCGGTGCTATCGTTCTCGGCTGCGGCGGATGAGGTGAGTGAATTCGGAACCCTACTCCGTTTGATTTAGATCTGACCGCGGCGCCTCTTTTCCGTATGATTTGGAATCTATATTGTGGGTGGCGCGGGTGGGCTGAACGAGATGGAACCGGCATTGACAAATAGGGGGGGTGGTGCTGCAAGGGTTGCTTCCGTTGATTGGAATTCAGTAGAATTAGATGACCCTACAGATTTGTTCCCTGCACCAATGGCCGACACTGAGATGGCAAATTTTATTGGCATTCCAGTAGATGATATAGATAAGGAGGAGAGGGGTGAATCTAGTTTGCCTACGGATGCTAACAGGGATTCATCTGAAGATGTGGATGGATAGTTGATGGAAGATGTTGCAGATGGTGTTGATGATGCACATGATGATGAGATGGTAAATGTCTATGACAAAGAAAACCCTGTTATTGAAGTGGGGAAGTTGTGGCCAAACATGGATGAGTTTAGGATGTGTTTCAAGACTTATGCAGTCAAGCATGAGTTTGATGCCAAGACTAAGTGGACTGATAGAAAGAAGTTTTATGCGATGTGCAGAGGTTTTGATGAAAACGCCAAGCCTTGCAAGTGGTACATATCTGCTAGACACCAACCCGATGGAAGTACCATCAGGGTTAATCAAATCCCACATCAACATACTTGTATTACAAGTTCACAGAGAGTATCAACCATGACATCACACAATTGGGTTGCAGAAAGGATCACTCCTATTTTAGCCAAGGAACCAAACACTACTGCAAAGAAACTTTTAGTAGACTTAGAAAATAAGTACCCCATTAAGCTAAAATATACCACAGTGTGGAAGGAAAAACAAAGGGCAATGAAACAATTATATGGTGATTGGGCAAATACCTTTAGGATGCTTTATAACTTCAAAGCAGAGGTGGAGAAGAGGTCACCTGGCAGTATTGTTGAGATAGATACTGAGGTAACAGAGGATGGCAAAGTCCTTTTCTCTAAGTTCTTTATGGCTTTAAAGCCTTGCATCAATGGCTTCAAAGCAGGGTGCCGTCCATATTTGAGCATAGGCTCTTCTTCTTTGACTGGGAAGTGGAATGGTCAATTGGCAGCATGCAATGCTTTAGATGGCCACAATTGGATGTTCCCTGTTGCTATTGGCTTGTTTCAGTCTGAGACAGAGGTTTCATGGACATGGTTCATGATGCAGCTGAAAAGATGCATAGGACCAGTGTCACCTTTGGCATTCCACACAGATGCATGTAAAGAGCTAGAAGTTGCTGTCAAGAATGTTTTTCCCCATGCTAAGCAGAGGGAGTGTTTCGGCCATATGTGGATGAATTTATCAAAAAAATCAGTGGGGAAGAATTTGAGCACATGTGGCCAGCAGCAAGATCTTACACTAATCAGACACATTCATATCATCTTGGTAAGATAATGGTAGCATGTAGTGATTTTGGTCCATGGATGAACACCTACCATTCTCTATTATGGTACAAGTCAGGATTTAACACTGCCATCAAGTGTGATTATATCAACAACAACTTGGCAGAGTGTTTTAACAACAAGGTGAAGCAGTTTATAAACTTGCATGTGCATGACATGGTTGAGCAAATAAGGATCATGATCATGCATTTGTGGGAATTGAGAAGAAGGATTGGTGATTGTCTGCAGGGGGATAAACTTCCTGTAGTGGTACAATAGGTGGTCAACAGGAGCAAAAATGTTACACATTTTTCTGTTGAAAAATCTACAGTGTGGGGTGCTGAAGTTAGAGATACCAAGACTGGAAAGAGGCATGTTGTTAACACTGAAATGCATGACTGCACTTGCCTCGAGTGGCAACACACTGGGAAACCATGTGAGCATGCCATGCTTTTCTTGGCCTCCCGCCCGAATATAAACATGCACCAATATTTCCATGAATATTACTTAGTAGCACG
Organism: Elymus sibiricus; assembly: GCA_039707655.1. Taxonomy (NCBI): domain Eukaryota; kingdom Viridiplantae; phylum Streptophyta; class Magnoliopsida; order Poales; family Poaceae; genus Elymus; species Elymus sibiricus. Next base: position 288,607,103 of record CM077676.1, read on the forward strand.
ATTCAAGGCTGCGTATGCAGCTCCAATTCCAGCACTTACAGATCAGTCTCACTGGCCTGAAGTGGAAATCGAGTTTTCCATGTGTCCTCCCTTAACGAGAAGAAAGGCTGGCAAGCCTAAGGAGAGTGCATTCAAGGCATCGTTTGAGAAAGGTGAGAGTAGTAAGAAGGGAGAGAAAGATGCAAAACCTAAGAGGTCACAGAAAGGTAACAAAAATAGATGCAAGTTGTGCCAGGAAGTTGGTTACCGAAAAGGATATCCAAAATGCTGCTACACTCCTGAAAGGCCAAAGTATGTTCATGTTTGTGATGTTTTTGATTTGGCTGCTATTTTCTATTACTAACCAAATGAAATGCTTTGTATGTCAGGAGGAAGCATGCAGGCCAGCCTGGCCCCTGGTTGCTGAAACATTGCAGACTGAAGTTAATCCAGTGAAGAAAACCAAGACCATTAGTGAGCTTTGTGCTGTGAAATCAAAAGCAAGCTGTCGTAAGAAGAAGAAGTGAAAACTATGAGACTGATCTTGTGTGACGTAATGCTACTTGTATTTTGATGTGTGTTGTGCTTTGAGAACTATGTGACATGTTCGAAATTTGAGCCGACTTTCAAATTTGAGGCACATTTCAAATTTGTACTTTTATGTGTATTGATGTTCCAGTGCATTCTCAAGTTTTATGCACGTTAGGTGATCAGTCCGAGCGATTTTGTGAAGTAAAACTCATATTCAGGAAAAATGTGCTCCAAATGAGATCCAAAGCTAGGGTAAACAGCCTTATTTCTAAACATTTTTTTCGAACTTGTCTAAATGAGCTCAAAAAAACTTGTCATCTAGTGTGCAAATATAGGGTCCATGCCCAATATGGGATCATTTGGACAAACTATGCCATGGTTAACCCTAAACCCTAGCTCATTCCCCTTGAAAACCATGCAACCTTGTTCGTGATAGCTAAGTTATGTGAAGGGAATTTCATGAAAATATCCGTAGTCGTGGTTTCTTATTTTTCCTAGCAACTTAGTAACATAAAACGATGATGTCCGCAAGTTTCATATTTTTTGAATTTTTTTTTGAATTAGTTATGCTCAACCCTAGCCCTCAAACCCCTCTCAAAACCCCTCAAACCCCTCTCAAAACCCCGCACTATCAAAGCCGTTGGATCGCTGTTCGGGAACGGTTTAGATTAGGCGCTAGGGTTTGCCATGGTTGATCCGTGAGATGATACCTGATTGGCTGGATGTGGGCGGGTGTTCCGTGGCTGCGGACATGAGTGGACCACCTGGCAGCGGGGGAACAGGGACACGCGACAGCGGCCGTGGGCCGCGGGCTTGACACCTTTTCAGAAACGCATTCATTCGGGGCGGCACTCTCGTCGGACCGATGGGCCGTCGTAGAAAGGCCACCGTCTCAGCCTGCCATGCATGCGCGCAGCTGCCCGACGCAGCCTGCCGTGCATGCGCGCAGCCACCCGCCGCAGCTTCATCGCATCAGGGCAATTAGTGCAGCCTCGGGACACAGCTTTACCGATCGACACGCCTCGTTTCAGTGTGAAAAATGCATAGGGCTCCGGTGGGCTATTACTGCCATTATTAGTGGAGGCAGTGCTCCTATGAACGCATTCAAATGGGTGCGTCGCACCGCGGCTATTTAAACACCTCCCGTCTACATCTTCCTCTCAACTTGATCTCATCCATCTTCCTCTTCACCAAAAGCCAAAGCAAAAGCCAGATCCCGCCCAAGACAAGATGCAGTACTACGGCCCAACCTACCGTCTGCCGGCCACCGTGCCGGAGATGCAGTACCCCACCGGGGTCGTCGTGGAGGACACCCTACGTGTGTGGGCCATCTCAAGGTGGAGGGGCTCGACGGAGCTGGCAAACTTCTTCCTCGCTACCGGCTACCGCCATCTCCCACGCGGCCCTCTGATGATGTTCCTCGTGGAAGAGGCCCGTGGCAACGGAGGCCTTGTGATTGGCCTCACTGCTCGCTTCACCAACCGCTTCGACGCCTACTTTCTCCTCGGCAAAGTCTTCTCATGTGGGTGCGAGTTCATCGCCTTCACCACCCACAACATGTTCACCAACTTCGATAACATCTTCCCCACCGCCAACGGCATGCACACTCTCCCCTACAACACCGAGGACGAGGAGTGAACTTGGTGGTGGAGGGGCCAGGCCGTGTTAAGTGTTGCCCAATGTAGGGCTAAGTTATTTGTAAGGGCGCTAATATAAGCCCTAATATTAATATCTATCTATGTAATGTGCGTGTTCCCTATATATTAAGGGAATATATCAAGGTATATCTATCTAAGTAATATGCGCGAACTTGAATTTTATATTAGGGCCTTTATATTATCGTGATTGTCTATTGCTTGAGAGACTACAGTGGCGAATCTAGGAACAAAATGAAGGGTAGGCTAAATTCAACTGCGAGAAAACTAAGCTCTCTTTTGAAAACACAAAAATTCTGGAGTTGAAATAAGTTTAAAAAAATAAAATGTCTTTGGAACACAAAAAATGTGGAGTTGAAATAAGTTTTAAAAAAATGAAACTCACCTAGCAACAGAACAACAGAAAATTTCTCATGGCATATGTACTGATGCGAGCTACATTCATTTGGAAACATTTTAGTTGAAGTTGATTTGAAAGATTATTTCATTTAAACTCTAATATTATTTTTAAACACGCTCATATAGTGGTTTCTACTGTTTGACCATTTTAAGTAGTTTTGTCATGCTTGAAAGTACCATAGTTGGATAGAGAATATTTTTCTGATGATCCCTTTTTCATATGTCACTTATTTCCGTATGAATTATGGTTTCGAAGATAACGAATTTCAGATTCTATAGCATTTTTTTGAATTTTTGATAAATTAATAATCCATTCACTACTTTTGTTACTCAAGGGTTATCTAGCTAGAGTCACTGATTCGTGGCCCCAGTCAATGCTGGCTGGCTTAGGTCAACCCTTACATATGGGGACTACATGTTAGTGTCTCTGTGGCCACCGTGCCACCGTGCAACACTGTGGCCACCGCGCCCCTCTCACCTAACCACCGGGTCAACGAGCCTCGCGGCGATGGCCTCTACCGCCCCACGCCTTCAATCGACATCGAACGCCACCGAGGACCACGCAATCGTCCTCCGACTCCGCCATGGCCGCCGACGACATCATCGCCGATTTCGCCACCGTCCTGTATCCTCTGGCCTCCTAGACCTCACCATCGCGCTGTAGGTGATCACCCGCATTGAACCCCTCTCCCTGCGCTCGTTTTCATGCTTCGAATCGACGTCCCACCGATGACCGTACGGTTGCCGCAGTGGGGCTCGATGCCGTCGTCGTCTCCGGCGGTCCCTGCCCTAGTCCACCGATGCGCGCGAGCGAGAGCCACCTGACAGTTCTCTCCTCCACTGCTATCGTGGCTCCTAGCGCGAACGCCGGCGCGTCCAGTGGTCACCGGCGTCATGCCATCGTTGACCCCTAGGCACTGACAGTGGGCCCCTCTTGCTTGTTTTAAGTGGACCTACCTGTCATAACTGGCCCACCTGTCAAAAAAATTCATTGGCCCACTCGCCAGAAACACACCCAAGTAACGGTCAACGGGTTTGACTCAACAGAATCACTCTGTTTGGGCATTTGTGAGCCTATGGCAGAGGAAGGAGGGCAAAAGTGAGGAGCGTTAAGACGTCGGGGCAAAAATGTGTAGTACTAAGGAACCAGGGGCATGAAAATAGAAATCCCTAGTTTGAAATGGTTCAAATGGTCTCTACTTGTCTCTACTTACAAGTTTTGGAGAACTAACCGTACTCGATCTCAAAGATTTGAAGAACCACCAAGGTTATTGCCGCTTGGGCCTGGTGCGTGTGAAGATCCATCATTATTTGATCCATGGCCTGATTGACGAGGCATCTGCATAGCGGGCATACCATTCTGGGTATAATAAGCCTGCAAATTATGTTTGAGGAGTGAAGATTAAGTACTGGTAGTAAAAGACTACATGTACGTGCTTGGCTATTAAGGAACTAACCGCAAACATTGCAAAGCATTGAGTACTTTGTGCCAACAACGCTCGTTGCGTGTTCTCATCAGACAATCGCCTCTCCTCCGCCAAGCTCGCCTCCAACCTCTCATCTGCCAGTCGCCTCGAAAACTCTTCCATGCTTGGGCACAAGACGGATGTATCAGCATCGGTCTCCCATGATCATCCTTGTCGCATCTTATCCCATATTTGTGCCATATCATCTATTTGGCCGTATCTTTGTTCAAGTAAAGCCGTTGAATTCTTGGCAAGATTGAAAGATACCAAAGAACATTTGCGGGGACTTTGCTCTGCTTCTTCGCACCATCACCGAGGTCTCTCTCAATGTACCTAGAGGCTTTGCACTTGGCACAGTACTTGTCGTCTGCATACTCTTCCGTTTGGACAAGCATGTATCTGCTCATAAGGCATCTTAAGTGCACGGAGGATTTTCTTCACTTCGTACCAGCTTTTAGCCAGTTTGTGACCTTCAGGGAGAGAGCGACCCCAAGACGTCACCATCGAATTAAAGCAATCTCTGCTCATGTTGAATTGGGTCTTTATAGACATTGCTTGTGCGATGGCATCCAGCTGACATTGCTTTGTGTAGTCGTGAAGAGGTTGTTATGAGGAATTCAGCATTTGTAAGAAGGCCCTCGCTGACTCCTCCGGTTCTTCCTCTGATCCCTCTTCACGTGCATCATTGAAGTCAGCTACCATGTCAACGATCCCGTTACCATTGTCGTCGGTTCGCCGACGCACCACCTCCTCTCTACTACGTTCAGGCTCGCCATGAAGGATCCACCATTTATACCCACGCTTAAACCCATGCTTCTGCAGGTGTACACCCATCATCTTCTTCGATTGTTCTTTGTTGTTGCCGCACTTCAAGTAGGGGCACCAACTTTTTGTTTGGCCTCTAGCAAATGCTGCCTCTACGAATTCATTGGTCTTCATCACCCATTCAGTGGTCATGCTAGCCTGACTAGGGTGGCCAGTGTACATCGACTCACGGTCATCCATACTGGTACTTGCACTGACAGTAGGGGAACCAAATTCATATTCGTCAAGTTATGTATAATGTAATTAAGACTAGATACACAACTAATTGCTTTTGTCATATTATTTACGCCACAGTTTTATTTTTTACCATACAAAAGGGAAACGGGCATTCATGGATTGAATCCTATCTCTAATAGGTAAAGATGGGTCCTAATCCCACCCGAGTACGTGTAGATTGGGTTTGTTTCCCATGCTCTACTCCGGTCTGAGGCAAAATTTCGACAACACCTCCCCGCTGTTCTCCAGATACACATCTCGGCAACAAGCCGAGAGAATGTGTACCCGGAGAACAACGGGGTGGCACTGACGAAATTTGCCTCGGACCGAAGTAGAGCACGGGAAACGAAACCCATTCTACACATACTCGGGCTGTCCATGGATAACGTGGACAATTCGAAAGAATGACGGTTATAAATATGCAAAGACATGCAAATTTATAGATGCCACCCTTTCGAACGGGAGACGCCTAGGTTACGAGACTTGACATGAAAATAAAATGTAGTGGCATCGGCACGATGACCGGAACAGAGCAAATAGGGGAGGGTCGGGGAGGAGATGACAGTAGAGCTCACCACTAGACCGTGTAGGGGAGGTAGTCGAACGGCAACGGGACCGACGGTGCTCGTGGAGGTGAAGAGAAGATCCCTTGCACATGAAAAGCACCGGCACAACCAACATAAGCACCGCAGAATAATCTAATCAACAACATCTAACCTAACGTAAAAAAACAAGAAAGACACTATTTTTTTGAAATGAAAATCCATACATAAATCCGCCCATACATCTATATAGCATTCATCCATCTTTCCATCCATACTACACAGCATACATCCATCTAGCAATCCATAGCACATCATCAAATTGTTCAAAATCACATATACATTCATCTATACATGGATCAATACATCCATCATCCATCTATACACACATCCACCTATCCATCCATCCTTACATCAATCTATCCATCCATCCACAGATCCATCAATTCCTAAATCTATACATGAAAAAAAAAGAACAGAGAGGGGGCGCGGTGCTCACCGTGGGGTGGGGCAGAGGGGGTCGAGGGCGAGGTGGAGCTGGAGCTGGTGCCCGGCTTCGGTGGCCACCAGCAAGGGCAGCAGCGTAGGTGGGGACCGGCGACGGTGCTGCCAACAGCGACCGCAGGTGGTGCCAGGTGGCGGCGGCCCTAGGGCTCGAGCAGGGGAGGGGTGGCCATTGGAGGAGGGGTGGGGGAGTTGGAGGAGGGGAGTGGGGTGCGGCTTGGACGGGCGGCGGAGGCGGGGACGGGCCGCGGCGGCGGCGACCCTAGGGATCGAGCCGGGGAGGGGGAACCATTAGAGGAGGGGTGGGGGAGGCGGAGGAGGGCAGTGGGGTGCGGCTTGGACGGGCAATGGAGGCGGGGACAGGCGTCGGTGGCGGTGGGGTGTTGGGGAACGGAGCATGAATTTCAAAAAAAATCCTACGCTCATGCAAGATCTATCCATGGAGATGCATAGCTATGAGAGGGGAGAGTGTGTCTACGTACCCTCGTAGACCGTTTAGCGGAAGCGTCTCACAACGCGGTTGATGTAGTCGAACAATCCTTCGAGCTCCACCGATCGAGTACCGAACGTACGGCACCTCCGAGTTCTACACACGTGCAGCTCGGTGACGTTCCTCGCCTTCTTGATCCAGCAAGACGTCGAGGTAGTAGATGAGTTCCGTCAGCACGACGGCGTGGCGACGGTGACGGTGAAGTGATTCCGGCAGGGCTTCGCCTAAGCTCTCCGAAAATATGACCGAGGTGGAAAACGGAGATCGGGGCACCGCACACGGCTATGGGACAATTGTGTACTTTGGGGTGCCCCCTTGCCCCCGTATATAAAGGATGAGAGGGAGGAGGCCGGCCCCCTAGGGGTGCGCCAAGTGTGGGGAGTCCTACTAGGACTCCTTAGTCCTAGTAGGACTCCACCTCCCATACGGAGTAGGAAAGGGGGAAGGGAGAGGGAAAGGAAAGAGGGGGCTGCGCCCCCTCCCCTAGTCCAATTCGGTTTGGGCAAGGGGGGGCGCGCGCCTCCTCACATGGCCTGCCTCTCCTTTTCCCGTATGGCCCAATAAGGCCCATTACTTCTCCCGGTGAATTCCCGTAATTCCCCGGTACTCCGAAAAATACCTGAATCACTCGGAACCTTTCCGACGTCCGAATATAGCCTTCCAATATATGAATATTTACCTCTCAGACATTCCGAGACTCCTCGTCATGTCCGTGATATCATCCGGGACTCCGAACAACATTCGGTCACCAATCACATAACTCATATAATACTATATCGTCATCGAACCTTAAGTGTGCGGACCCTACGGGTTCGGGAATGATGTAAACATGACCGAGACAACTCTCTGGTCAATAACCAACAGCGGGACCTGGATGCTCATATTGGTTCCTACATATTCCACGAAGATCTATATCGGTGAACCTCATATGACGACATACGTTGTTCCCTTTGTCCGGCGGTATGTTACTTGCCCGAGATTCGATCGTTGGTATCCAATACCTAGTTCAATCTCGTTACCGGCAAGTCTCTTTACTCGTTCCGTAATACATCATCTTGCAACTAACTCTTTAGTCACGGTGCTTGCAAGGCTTCTGTGATGCTGTATTACCGAGAGGGCTCAGAGATACCTCTCCGATAGTCGGAGTGACAAATCCCAATCTTGATCCATGCCAACTCAACAAACACTTTCGGAGATACCTGTAGTGCACCTTTATAATCACCCAGTTACGTTGTGACGTTTGATACACCAAAAGTATTCCTACGGTATCCGGGAGTTGCATGATCTCATGGTCAGAGGAACGTGTATTTGACATAGTGAAAGCAATAGCATTAAACTGAATGATCATATGCTATGCTGACGGTTGGGTCAAGTCCATCACATCATTCTCCTAATGATGTGATCCCGTTATCAAATGACAACTCATGTCCATGGTCAGGAAATCTTGACCATCTTTTGATCAACGAGCTAGTCTAGTAGAGGCTTACTAGGGACTCAGTATTTGTTTATCTATTCACACATGTATTAAGTTTCCGGTCAATACAATTCTAGCATGAATAATAAACCATTATCATGAACGGGGAAATATGATAATAAACATTTTATTAATTGCCTCTAGGGCATATTTCCAACAGTCTCCCACTTGCACTAGAGTCAATAATCTAGTTTACATCTCCATGTAATTAACATCCAATCAGTTCTAGGGCTGATCATGTTTTGCTTGTGAGAGAGGTTTTAGTCAACGGGTCTGCAATATTCAGATCCGTGTGTTCTTGGCAAATCTCTATGTCATATGTAGATGCTGCTACCACACTCTGCTTGGAGCTACTCCAAAAACGATTGTGCCACTTTACGTATCCGGTCTGAGACTCATAGTCTTTCGGATCGGTGTTTAAAGCTTGCATCGACGTAACCCTTTACGACGAACTCTTTATCACCTCTATTCCCGAGAAATTCTTCCTTAGTCCTTTTCAGGTACTTCAGGATATTCTTGACCGCTGTCCAGTGATCTACTCCTGGATCACTTTGGTACCTTCCCACCAAGCTAATAGCGAGGCATACATCAGGTCTAGTACACAGCATGGCATACAAAATAGAGCCTATGGCTGAGGCATAGGGGATGACACTCATCTTCTCTTTGTCTTCTGCCGTGGTCGGGCTTTGAGTCTTACTCAATCTCACACCTTGCAATACAGGCAAGAACCCTTTCTTTGACTGATCCATTTTGAACTTCTTCAAAATCTTGTCAAGGTATGTGCTTCGTGAAAGTCCTATGAGGCGTCTCAATCTATCTCTATAGATTTTGATGCCTAACATGTAAAACAACCTTTACCTAGATTTTCAAGTCTTACTCCACTTCACACCAGGCAAGAACTCATTTCTTTGACTTGATCCTATTTTGAACTTCTTCAAAAAACTCATCAAGATGTGTGAACTTTTATCAGGCGTTTTGATCTATCTCCATAGATCTCGATGCCCAATCTGTGGATAACTCAAAAACAGGTTTTTATTGAAAACCTCCTTTCAATTCTTTATGCTTTTCAGAAATTCTACATCATTTCCAATCAACAATATGTCATCCACGTATACTATTAGAAATGCTATAGAGCTCCCACTCACTTTCTTGTAAATACAAGTTTCTCAATAAACTTGTATAAACCCAAACGCTTTGATCACTTCATCAAAGCGAGTATTCCAGCTCCGAGATGCTTGCACCAGTCCATAGATGGATCGCTGGAGCTTGCATATTTTGTTAGCGCCTTTAGGATCGACAAAACCTTCCGGCTGTATCATATACAATTCTTCCTTAAGGAATCCGTAAAGGAATGCCGTTTTGACGTCCATTTGCCAGATTTCATAATCATAAAACGCGGCAATTGCTAACATAATTCTGACAGATTTTAGCATCGCTACGGGTGAGAAAGTCTCATCGTAGTCAACTCCTTGAACTTGGTGACAACCTTTAGCAACAAGTCGAGCTTTATAGACGGTGATATTACCATCAGCATCCGTCTTCTTCTTAAAGATCCATTTATTTTCAATAGCTCGCCGTTCATCGGGCAAGTCTACCAAAGTCCACACTTTGTTCTCATACATGGATCCAATCTCGGATTTCATGGCCTCAAGCCATTTGTCGGAATCCGGGCTTGCCATCGCTTCTTCATAGTTCGAAGGTTCACCGTTGTCTAACAACATAACCTCCAAGACTGGATTTCCGTACCACTCTGGCGCGGAACGTGTCCTGGTTGACCTTCGAAGTTCTGTAGTAACTTGATCCGAAGCCTCATGATCATCATCATCAACTTCTTCTCTGGTCTGTGTTGGTGTCACAGAAATTTCTTTCTGCGGCGTACTACTATCCAGAGGAGGTACAATTACCTCATCAAGTTCTACTTTCCTCCCACTCACTTCTTTCGAGAGAAACTCCTTCTCTAGAAAGGATCCATTCTTTAGCAATGAAAACTTTGCCTTCGGATCTGTGGTAGAAGGTGTACCCAACGGTCTCTTTTGGGTATCCTATGAAGACGCACTTATCCGCTTTGGGTTCGAGTTTATCTGGCTGAAGCCTTTTGACATAAGCATCGCATCCCCAAACTTTCAGAAACGACATCTTAGGTTTCTTGCAAACCACAGTTCATACGGTGTCATCTCAACGGATTTAGACGGTGCCCTTGTTTAAAGTGAATGCAGCTGTCTCTAATGCATAACCCCAAAATGATAGTGGCAAATCGGTAAGAGACATCATAGAACGCACCATATCCAATAGAGTACGATTACGACGTTCGGACACACCATTACGCTATGGTGTTCCATGTGGCGTGAGCTGTGAAACAATTCCACATTGTCTTAAGTGATTGCCAAACTCGTAACTCAAATCTTCTCCTCCACGATCAGATCGTAAGAACTTTATTTTCTTGTTACGATGGTTCTCTACTTCACTCTGAAATTCTTTAAACTTTTCAAATGTTTCAGATTTATGCTTCATCAAGTAGACATCTACTCAAATCATCTGTGAACGTGAGAACATAACGATATCCACCGCGCGCGTCAACACTCATCGGACCGCATACATCGGTATGTATTATTTCCAATAAGTTGGTTGCTCGCTCCATTGTTCCGGAGAACGGAGTTTTTAGTCATCTTGCCAATAAGGCACGGTTCACATGTCTCAAATGATTCATAATCAAGAGATTCCAAAAACCCATCTGCATGGAGTTTCTTCATGTGTTTAACACTGATATGACCTAAGCGGCAGTGCCACAAATATGTGGTACTATCATTATCTTTTGGCATTCGTGTTATGAACATATGTATTACTATGATCAAGATTCAATAAACCTTTCATTTTAAGTGCATGATCATCAATGATATTATCCAAATAAATAGAATAACAATTATTCTCTGAAATTGAATAACCGTCTTGCAATAAACACTACAAGATATAATGTTCATGCTTAACGCAAGCACCAAATAACAATTATATAGGTTCATCACTAATCCTGAAGGTAGAGAGAGCGTGGCGATGGTGATCACATCAACCTTGGAGACACTTCCAATGCACATCGTCACCTCGTTCTTAGCTAGCCCTCGTTTATTCCGAAGCTCCATGTTTCAAGTTGTAAGCAAGTGAACAAGTATCAAATACCCAGGTGCTCCTACGAGTACTAGTAAGGTACATATCAATAACATGTATATCAAATATCTTTGTTGACATTGCCAGTCTTATTATCTGCCAGTTACTTTGGAGAAGTTCCGCTCCCTGTGACATTTCCCTTTGCAATGGGAGCACTAAGTCTCGGGTTTGGTTCAGCCTTGGGTTTCTTCGCGTGAGCGGCAACTATTTTACCGTTCTTCTTGAAGTTCCCTTTTCTTTCCTTGCCCTTCTTGAAACTAGTGGTCTTATTAACCATCAACACTTGATGCTCCCTCTTTTGATTTCTACATCCGCAGATTGTAGCATCGCGAATAGCTTAAGGATCTTCTATCCCTTGCATGTTTATAGTTCATCACGAAGATCCGGTAGCTTAGTGATAGTGACTAGAGAACTCTATCAATCACCACTTTATTCGGAAGTCTAACTCCCACTTGATTCTAGTGTTTGAAGTACTCAGACATTCTGAGTACATGCTCACTAACGGAGCTGTTCTCCTCCATCTTGTAGCTATAGAACTTGTCGAAGGTGTCATACCTCTCGACCCGGGTGTGAGCTTGAAAAACAAATTTTCAGCTTTTGGAACATCTCATATGCTCTGTGTTGCTCAAAACATATTTGGAGCTCCGGTTCTAAGCCGTAAAGTATGGCGCACTGAACTATCGAGTAGTCATCTTTTCTTGTCTGCCAGACGTTCATAACGTCCTCAGACGAAGCCGTAGGGGTATTTCACTGAGCGGTGCATTAAGGACATAAGCCTTCTGTGCAGCAGTGAGGACAATCCTCAGATCACGGACCTAGTCTGCATAGTTGCTTCCATCAACTTTCAACTTCGTTTTCTCTAGGAACATAATAAAAACAGGGGAACTACAGCGCGGTCTATTGATCTACAACATAAATTTGCTAAGACAAGTAAGACTATGTTCATGACAATTGAAGTTCAATTAATCAAATTACTTAAGAACTCCCACTTAGATTAACATCCCTCAAGTTGTCTAAGTGTAACATGATCCACATCAACTAAACCACGTCCGATCATCACGTGAGGTGGATTAGTTATCAATGGTGAACATCTTTCATGTTGATCATATCTACTATATGACTCATGTTCGACCTTTCGGTCTCTTGTGTTCCGAGGCCATGTCTGTACATGCTAGGCTCGTCAAGTTTAACCCAAGTATTATGTGTGTGTAAAACTGGCTTACACCCGTTGTATGCGAACGAAAGAATCCATCACACCCGATCATCACGTGGTGCTTAGAAGCGTCGAACCTTCGCAACGGTGCATACTAGGGGAGAACACCTATCTTGAAATTTAGTGAAGGGATCATCTTATAATGCTACCGTCGTCCTAAGCAAAATAAGATGCATAAAAGGATTAACATCACATGCAATTCAATATGTGACATGATATGGCCATCATCGTCTTGTGCTTTTGATCTCCATCAGCAAAGCACCGTCATGATCTCCATCGTCACCGGGTTGACACCATGATCTCCATCATAGCGTCGTGACACCTTGATCTCCATCGCAGCGTCGTGGTCGTCTCGCCGGCTATTGCTACTACTACTACTGCTAACTCATAGCAGTAAAGTAAAGCAATTACATAGCGTTGGCATTGCATACAATAAAGAGACAACCAAAAGGCTCCTGCCGGTTGCCTGATAACTTACAAAACATGATCATCTCATACAACAACTTATATCACATCATGTCTTGGTCATATCACATCACCAGCATACCCTGCAAAAACAAGTTAGACGTCCTCTACTTTGTTGTTGCAAATTTTACGTGGCTGCTACGGGTTTGCAAGAACCATTCTTACCTACGCAAAACCACAACGTGGTGTAGTGATTGCTTTTTGATCTTCTAAAAAAACCCTCTTCATTGAAACCGATTCAACTAAAGTGAGAGAGACAGACACCCGCCAGTCACCTTTATGCAACGAGTGCACGTAGCGGTGAAACCTGTCTCGCGTAAGCGTACGCGTAATGTCGGTCCGGGCCGCTTCATCTCACAATACCACCGAATCAAGTATCAACTAGTAATGGCAAGCAATATGTATACACCCACGCCCACAACTCGTTTGTGTTCTACTCGTGCAAATCACATCTACGCATAGACCTGGCTCTGATACCACTGTTGGGGAACGGAGCATGAATTTCAAAAAAATTCCTACGCTCACGCAAGATCTATCCATGGAGATGCATAGCTACGAGAGGGGAGAGTGTGTCTACGTACCCTCGTAGACCGTTTAGCGGAAGCGTCTCACAACGCGGTTGATGTAGTCGAACAATCCTTCGAGCTCCACCGATCGAGTACCGAACGTACGGCACCTCCGAGTTCTACATACGTGCAGCTCGGTGACGTTCCTCGCCTTCTTGATCCAGCAAGACGTCGAGGTAGTAGATGAGTTCCGTCAGCACGACGGCGTGGCGACGGTGACGGTGAAGTGATTCCGGCAGGGCTTCGCCTAAGCTCTCCGAAAATATGACCGAGGTGGAAAACGGAGATCGGGGCACCGCACACGGCTATGGGACAATTGTGTACTTTGGGGTGCCCCCTTGCCCCCGTATATGAAGGATGAGAGGGAGGAGGCCGGCCCCCTAGGGGTGCGCCAAGTGTGGGGAGTCCTACTAGGACTCCTTAGTCCTAGTAGGATTCCACCTCCCATACGGAGTAGGAAAGGGGGAAGGGAGAGGGAAAGGAAAGAGGGGGCTGCGCCCCCTCCCCTAGTCCAATTCGGTTTGGGCAAGGGGGGGGGGCGCCTCCTCACGTGGCCTGCCTCTCCTTTTCCCGTATGGCCCAATAAGGCCCATTACTTCTCCTGGTGAATTCCCGTAACTCCCCGGTACTCCGAAAAATACCCGAATCACTCGGAAACTTTCCGACATCCGAATATAGCCTTCCAATATATGAATCTTTACCTCTCGGACATTTTGAGACTCCTCGTCATGTCCGTGATCTCATCCGGGACTCCGAACAACATTCGGTCACCAATCACATAACTCATATAATACTATATCGTCATCGAACCTTAAGTGTGCGGACCCTACGGGTTCGGGAATGATGTAAACATGACCGAGACAACTCTCTGGTCAATAACCAACAGCGGGACCTGGATGCTCATATTGGTTCCTACATATTCCACGAAGATCTTTATCGGTGAACCTCATATGACAACATACGTTGTTCCCTTTGTCCGGCGGTATGTTACTTGCCCGAGATTCGATCGTCGGTATCCAATACCTAGTTCAATCTCGTTACCGGCAAGTCTCTTTACTCGTTCCGTAATACATCATCTTGCAACTAACTCTTTAGTCACGGTGCTTGCAAGGCTTCTGTGATGCTGTATTACCGAGAGGGCTCAGAGATACCTCTCCGATAGTCGGAGTGACAAATCCCAATCTTGATCCATGCCAACTCAACAAACACTTTCGGAGATACCTGTAGTGCACCTTTATAATCACCCAGTTATGTTGTGACGTTTGATACACCCAAAGTATTCCTACGGTATCCGGGAGTTGCATGATCTCATGGTCAGAGGAACGTGTATTTGACATAGTGAAAGCAATAGCATTAAACTGAACGATCATATGCTATGCTGACGGTTGGGTCAAGTCCATCACATCATTCTCCTAATGATGTGATCCCGTTATCAAATGACAACTCATGTCCATGGTCAGGAAATCTTGACCATCTTTTGATCAACGAGCTAGTCTAGTAGAGGCTTACTAGGGACTCAGTATTTGTTTATCTATTCACACATGTATTAAGTTTCCGGTCAATACAATTCTAGCATGAATAATAAACCATTATCATGAATGGGGAAATATGATAATAAACACTTTATTAATTGCCTCTAGGGCATATTTCCAACATGGGGACGGGCGGCGGCGGCGGCGGAGAGGTGGCGGGGAACCCTAGCTACGCGGCGGAGCAAAGGATGGATGCGGGCGCGCGGAGGAAATGGGATAGGGCAAGGGGCGAAGGGTTATTTCTTTTTTTTCGAATGCCCCTTTGCCATCATTACCACAAACACAAGACGGCAAAGCAATGCGGGGGTGAAGATTTTCTTTTTTTTATTTCCTAATTACTTTGCCGTCAGTTGATTCTCGGGCACATGGCAAAACACTGAATTTTGTCGTCACGTGTACAGAAAAGTTGACGGCAAATCCACGGCGCCGTTACTTGCCATTGGGCTCGACACGTGTCCAATCTTTGCCGTCAGCCATGTCAGCAACAGACGGCAAACAAGGGTTTTGCCGTCAGCCATTCCAGCAACAGACGGCAAACATAGTTTTGCCGTCAGCTCTTTCTTTGCCGTCTGCTGATGACGGCAAACCACTTATTTGCCGTCCGCCCGACGAAAAGCTGACGGCAAAGACGCCGCCTTACGGCAAATTAGTTGTTTCCCGTAGTGACAGTAGCAGTAGTAGTAACTTAGCAAACACAATATGAGAAAAGCGTAGGCATGGAGTAGCGATGGATATTATGGATGACATCAACCATGTAACAGTCACAACCTAGAGCGATACACAATAGCTCCAATTCACCAATCAAATGTAGGCATGTATTCTGTATGTAGTCATACGTGCTTATAATAAGAACTTGCATAACATCTTTTGTCCCACCCTCCCGTGGCTGCAGGGTCCTAATGAAAATCTAAGGGTAATTAAGGCGCTCCTTTTAATAGAGAACCGGAACAAAGCATTAACACTTAGTGAATACATGAACTCCTCAAATTACAGTCGTCCCTGAAGAGTATCCCAATTATTGTCACATTGGGGTCTGCGGTTCAGAACAATAACAGGTGCATATAACTTGCAGATAGGATCAAGCACTCAAATATATTCATGAAAACATAAAGGGTTCAGATCTGAAATCATGGCACTCGGGCCCTAATGACAAGCATTAAGCATAGCAAAGTCATAGCAACATCAATCTCAGAACATAGTGGATACTTGGGATCAAGCTCTAACAAACCGACTCGATTACATGATCAATCTCATCCATCTCCATCTACCTCTAGTATACCTACGATGGAATTACACACTCCAAGTGGTGAGCATCATGAAGTTGTTGATGAAGAAGGGTTGTTGATGACGACGGCGACGAAT
Source organism: Elymus sibiricus (assembly GCA_039707655.1). Classification (NCBI taxonomy): domain Eukaryota; kingdom Viridiplantae; phylum Streptophyta; class Magnoliopsida; order Poales; family Poaceae; genus Elymus; species Elymus sibiricus. The sequence goes on from CM077676.1 coordinate 288,623,481, forward strand.
TGTCCCCTCCGGAGCCCCGAACCCTTCTTCATCAACAACTTCATGATGCTCCGTATCATGAAATGCCATAGATCATGCAATCGCCTAGAGTTCATGCCAGCGCCATACCAGCGGCCGGCATATATGCCAGCCTTCAAAAACCACCACACAGTCACGCCGGCGCACCTGCCAGCAGGGCCGGCACACATGCCAGCACACAAAAAGGGGTGGGAGTTCAACCACGGCGTCTCGCCCATGGTCATGCCAGCCATCACACTTGCCGGCATACAAAAAAAAGGATGGCGCTCTCCGCCATAGTTCACTCGTCATCTAACTTGAGCATGTCGGCCTGCATCTTCTCGAACCATGGCTTCTTCCTCGGCGACACCGTGTTCAAGTCCACCTTCATGATCTCCACCCCCGTCATCATGCTAGCGAGCGCCACTTCTTTTGCCTTGTTCTTGGCATTGGCGACCTCGATCTCGAGCATCTTCGCTTTCTTCGCCGCCTCCATCTCGAGCAACTTGGCTTGCTTCTCCGCATCGAGCTCAAGCCTCTTCCTTTGAATCTCCATGAAAGCGTTCATTTGCTCTTCCTTGTCTTGCCGGCGCTTCTCGTCCCTTGTGTTCTTCTTTGTCATCATGCCCTCCAAAGTGGCATGCAAGGCAATCGATGCTGCATCGCGTTTGTCCTCCTTCTTCGAGTTGGTCTTCCCCCGCGGTTGTGGCTTCTCGCCCTCACCATGCTCCTCGACGGCTTCCGCCCCTCCACGCGCCTTGATGGCGGCATATTGTGCCTTGAAATTCTCCTCCCCGTTCATGACCATCCAACAATGGCTGAGATTGAAGGATTTACCGTCATGTTGGGCCTTGAATGCCTTCAAAGCTTGGAATGTCTACAAATGTATACATGCAAGCATATGGTTAAATGGACGTGCTAGTACACATGCAAGAAGAAACGGGAACGAAGATGGCCGCATGTATACCATGTCTTTCATGCCGAGGCCGCTCACGGGGCGTGCCTTGATGCTCTCAATGGTGGCACAAAACTTGTTGCACTCTTGTTGTATGACCTTCCATCGCTTCGAGAGAGACACCCAGCCGCGCTTGCTCTTCATTTGGTACGGTGCGAACTTCTTGCGTTCATGGTACTCACGATGAACACGAAGCCAAAAGGTAGATGCCTTTTGCTCGGCGTCGACCTTCGGGTCTTGTCCAATGTCCCTTCAACACTCGCAAAGGAGCTTGTCCTCCGCCTGCGTGTGCGCCTTCGTCCGCTTGCTTTTGCGCTTCTTGTTTGCGGCGGCTTGGCGGTCAGCTCGTCTTCGAACAATGGCTCGCCGTCGATGTCCATCTCTTCTTCGTCAAGGCCGTAGTCCTCCGGGAATTCGTGGTCGATCGGGAAGGTGCTGCCCACGCCAACCTGGTCTTGCATGAAGGAGTCGTCCAAGCCAGCTTGATCAAAGTTGGCGGGCATGAACGGAGCTCGGCCGTCTTGGCTTTGGGTCTTGTCGGGATCGAATGTAGGCGCGTCTGCACCGCCTACGAAGATGATGTTCTCCATGACGAAACGGTTGGTTGTGTCGTCCTCACCGGTGGCCGGCATTCTGTCGAACAGGTTGCGGGCGTTGGGAAGCATGTCGGCTGGTATCTCTCGCGGGCGCTTCCTCGCCCCTCCGGATGATGATCCACCAGCCACCGGTGTAGCGTTGAGGTCGATGGGCGCGGGCGCGGGCGTGGACGGCGCAACGACGCTCACCTCCGACGAGCATTCCCCGAAGAAGCGGGAGGCTTGCGGGTAGACATGGAAGCCTGGAATTGGCTGCGTGGCAGACACGCGCGGCGACTCTGCCAGTACCGCCCGAGGGAACACCGACGAGCTGGTACTGGTCGCGGCCACAGTTGCGCCGACGAGCCCGTGCTGGCCAGGGTCTAACCCTAGGTACGGCAGGGCCTGCCTTGTTGCCACTGCGACTCGGGCATTGGTTTCCTCCTGCTGTGCGGTGGCGGAGGGGGCGGCGGCGGCGGCTTCGAGCTTGCGGTCCTGCGCGTGCCTCCGGTCCTTCCTCTTGGCCGATTGGACGGCCCGCTGCTCGGGAGTCAACTGCTTCTTCTTGGGTGGCGGCGACGCCGCCTTGCGGGGCGCCCGGGGCTTGCCTTTGGCGGCGGCGGCGAGGCCGGAGGAGGCGAGGGAGGCGAGGCCGGCGGCGGCGTCGAGGGTCGGCTCGTCGTCCATGGCGAGCGGCTGGGAGTTTTTTTTGAGAAAGTGGAGGTAAATGGTGGAGGCTTTGTCGCCGACTGGCGGGCCGGGGGATGGAGTAGGCGCGTCGCGCGCGTCCGCTTCGTGTCCGCGCCGACGCAAATGAGGCTCAAATTTGGGCTGGGAATGGGTCGGCAGGCGGACGAAAAGCGGACGTGCGTCCGTTTGGGTCGGCGCGTTGGGCTGACTTTTGTGTTCGTTTTGACCCAAACGGACACGCGCGGACGAAATGGGTCGGCGCGTTGGAGTTGCTCTAAGCGTTGCTGTGTGATCGGCGTCCTATGTTCTGAAACTAGGGCATCCACAGCGTGGTGATGCCAAATTTAGACATGGTCAGACTTTTGGCACCGATGTCAAATGGAGCATTTCTCCACAACGTGCATGGCTTCCAATTTGTGTGCAGTAGGCTCCACTACAGAATAGAATGCAATAGAAAATGGCTACATCTATGCTCCCCGTACCTTGCTTGTACTAGTTCAGTGAGATTTGCATAGTATTTTATTGCCCAAGGTAGTTTGGCATTGGAGCTCAAAGGAGATTCGTTCCCATCTTTTTGGCTATGACACTAGTCTGCACAATGTGTAATGGGGGTGCCAAAAGCTAAAAATCAATTTGGCAATGATATTTGGCATACATTGTGGATGCCCTAAGGGATAAAACACATGGGGATGGGGTGGAGACTGTTTTTCTCGCCACGTCTCGTCCTGGTGCAGCCCATGCAGCGCGCACATACGCTCCAATAATTTGAGAATGATGACCTTATGATGGCATGCATGGTAGCTCTGCCCAGCTACAATCTGGGCGTTGCCTTACACCTACACAGTGGTGAGCCAGCCCTCTGCTAGGTCCATGCCGAGGGCAGAAGAGACTGCATGCAGCTCTAGCAAAGCAAGCTATGAGCCCTCTGCTAGGTCCAAGCCGAGGACAGAAGAGACTGCATGCAGCTCTAGCAAAGCTAGCTACGGGAAGGGAGGAGGGAGAGGGAGAGGGGCACTGTAGATCGATGAGGTGACCCATCACGCATTCATTCATCGCTAGCTAATTTCCTTCCCTCGCTTTCATCGCTCCTTTCTCTCTCCTCTCCGTGTCGTCGTCCTACTGCCTGTTGTTGGTCTGTGCCTGTGGTCTCTGCTCCTTCCCCATGCAATGCAGTTGGACGTAAAGCTCCTTCTTGATTGCTGTCATCATTTACTTCCGAGTGCATGTTACCACCAGTACTCCTCCTGTCGTACCACCACCACCTCCCCTCTCTCTCTCGCCCCGTAGTAATAAGTCGGCACCCAAAAGGAGCTGACCGCGGTCAACGTTCGCTTCTCCCTAGATTGACTCGAGGTGGCCATCAGCTGGCAGCTCTACCCGCTCTCTCTTCGGTCTTCGCTTCACGTCTCCATCGATGGTTTCCACACGTAGTTGCAGCCTTGCAGGGCTCCCCCTTGTCAACTGTTCGTAACGCTAAATTTTCGCTAAACTACCGCAAGAATGTTGTATGTGTGTAGCTAGATTTCATCCTTTGGAGTGCATGTGCTCCGTCCGTAAAAAAATATAAGAGTGTTTAGAACACTATAAAGTGGTGATCAAAACGCTTTTATATTTCTTTGTAAAGGGAGTAGGATTTACTTCAAATAGTCTCAACATACTGTACTATATGCTTTGGGTTTTGTTTGCTAAGTACGGTGGCGTGTGTCAGCCAGTCATGGTGTTCTCCTCCGGTCCGGCCGGCCGGTCAGTAACAGAATATGGCCTTGTTGTCATTTGTCAAACATATAGTACCACTGCATGCTTCCGTCCCAGTACTAGTAGTAGTATATTGATTAAACTGAAAGCAGGTGTTCTGTACTCGACAGAACTACAAGTCCACTGCCACACACATCCTTCGTGTCAACGTCTCTTCAGTTTTAATGCCCATCGACCATCCATCGCCATTGCTTCCCAAGCTAACTTTGGTCCACCCTCCGGTCAAAAAAGCAGTACTCTCTCTGATTTTTATTTACTCCGTGCATTAGGTTTGTCTTACCTTAAACATTGTAAATTTAAATGAGAGTTTGTGTTCATCAGAGAAGCGGCCGCTCCATCCATGACAACTACATGATGGTTCAGTGCATGGCGAAGAAGCTCAACGCGCTAAAGCAACCAGCGGTGATGATCAAGCTAGACATATCAAAAACCTTCGACACGATTCAATGGCTTTTCATCATGGAAGTTTTGACAAAGCTGGGCTTCGGCCCTAGGTGGTCATCTTGGATCACGGGCCTGCTATCAACGGCATCTACTTGAATTTTGGTTAACGGAATACCGGGAGCTCCAATCCGGAATCGTCGGGGTTTAAGACAAGGAGGGGCCCTCTCCCCAATGTTGTTCATTATCATGATGGAGCCGCTTCATCGTCTGTTCTCTTTGGCTGATGACAGAGGCATCTTGACACCGTTGTTCAGACGCGGCCCCAGCCAGCAGATGTCTTTTTTCACGGACGACATAATGCTATTCATGAAACCGGTGGGGAGCGACCTCCAATTATGCACGAGGCTGTTTGAGTTGTTTAGTGGAGCCTCTGGACTACGGGTGAACATGGCAAAAACAACTGCCATGCCTATAAGATACTCAGAAGATCTGACGGAGCTTATCTCCACGACACTTGGTTGTTTGATTGGAACTTTCCCATGACGTTATCTGGGCCTACCGCTGAGTTTGCGGAGGTTAACCACTGCCCAACTTCATGATCTAGTCAACCAAGTGGCGAACAAGCTGCCCACGTGGAGGGGCGCCTTGCTGCCGAAGAGCAGCCGGCTCCTGCTAGTTCAATCGGTGTTGTGTGCAATCCTCATCCATGCCGTGCTAGCACTGGATCTCCCCCCGAAGACGATTAAGGCCATCATCAAAATTTGCAGGGGCTTTTTGTGGTGTGGCAAAGGAGAAGCCAACGGTGGACAGTGTGTGATCGCGTGGACAAAGGTTTGCATGCCAAGATGAGCCGGTGGACTCGGAGTGCCAGATCTACACTGGCTGAACCTTGCCCTCCAAGCCCGCTGGCCTTGGCTACAACGCACTGATGCCTCGAGGTCCTGGAATGGTTTTGACATCAAAGTAGCGGCGGAGGCGATGGCTATTTTTCAGACGACAGCGATCACTACCGTGGGCAACAGTCAGCATGCGCTCTTCTGGGAAGACATGTGGATGCAAGGGTATAGAGTCTAGGATCTGGCGCCCAAGCTTTACCTACGCATCCCGCGACGAGTCCAAGCTGCCAGGACGGTGTTTGACGCGCTACAGGGAGGTGCATGGGCTAGGGACGTCGGGCCGGACATAGATAACGACACGCTTAGGGAATTCCTTATCATTTGGGAAAGAACACATGCTGTCCCGCTCGTTCCAGGAGATCGGGACGTCACTCGGTGGGCCTAGGAGGATAATGGTTGCTACACCGCAAGTTCTGCCTACGCATCAAAGTTTTGGGGCCGGCAAGTGGCGCCATATGCAGCATTTGTGTGGAAATCCAAGGCCCCGCTCCAATGCAGATTTTACTCTTGGTTGGCTGCCCAGAACAGATGTTGGACTTCGGACCGCCTCGCACGACGCGGGCTACCTCATCAGGCCGCTTGTCCCTTATGCGATCAGTGTGACGAGACACTCAACGACATTCTACTAACATGTGTGTTGGCACGATCGGTATGGCACATGGTACTATCGGCCCTCGGCAAATCACAATGGGTTCCCACCATGGACGTGGAGCTGGTGGATTGGTGCAACTCTTGCACGGCGACTGATCTGGCTATGAAAGACGTGCGCGCCCTTGTCATTCTAGGAATATGGAAGTTGTGGAAGCATCAGAATGCCGCAGTCTTTGACGGTGCATCAGCCTCAGACATGGTAGTGGTGAGTAGGATTGTGAGTGAATGTAAAGCGTGAAAGCTGGCCGGTCTTCTGAAGGATGAGTTCACCACCTTCTTAGGACGACTAGCTACGTGGGTTGGAGGGAGTAGTTAGCTCTTAGAGTATCCTATTTTGGTGGATGTGGAGTTCTCAGATCTAATCCCATGTAAGAACGTTTTGGGGCTCTTTCCCCTACCCTTCTTTAATGCATGATACGCACACTCGTGCGTATTCTAGAAAAAAAATGAGAGTTTGTGGTTGTGATGGTAAGTTTGGTGCGTCGTTTCATTCGTCGCCTCCAATACCACCTACGAAGGAGAAAGAACGGCGTAAAAAAGGCTAAAGTCCTTCACTAACTATTATTAGCAAAATTCCAAAGAACACATGGGATCCGTTCTCTCTCCGTACTATAATTCTTATCGTGGTTTTAGGTCAGATTTTGAACCTAAACCACGACAGGAATTATCGAACGGAGAGAGTAGAAGAGAAGATCAAACCAGGATGAGGTGTCATAGTTGTGGTGCCGCACACAACACCTTCGTGGTACTAAAGTGACACCATCATCAGCGAGTCTGCGGAGTTACGAGGGTGAGAATCCTTAATTCCGTCACCTGGCATACGCCTTGGTGTACCCGGGATCATTGACGTCTACATGGTATGCTGCACTCCACTCCTATGCTGACATGAGTATGAATTATATATCATCCATCCCGCTGTATTTTCATCTTTCTATTTCTAATAGAATGTAGATTGTACTTTTAAGATATGTTACTCTATGCATCCAAAAAAATTATAATGTAGCACTTATTTCATAAGCGGAAGGAGAGGTTAAATTGAGTTACAAGTTGTTTGGTCTCTTACTCCTTTTGTTTCGATTTGTAATATCCGATGTGTCCTCCGCAAGCCGGTAGGGATAGGATCTTGTAAAAAAAATTGATAGCTCCATGTACCAGACTGACCGGCCTGAAGTCCTTCAGATCCATGACTCCCTCTTTCTTTGGCAGCAGCGAGACTAAAGCCTTATTAATGGCAATCCCCTCATATCACCCCGACATAAGGAGTCCAAAGCCCTCGTGAAATCCTCCTTTATTATGCTACAGCAAGATGTGTAGAACAGTCATGTTAATCCGTCGGGCCCTGGAGCCTTATCGGGAGGCATAGCTTTGATGACTTTCAGCACCTCATCAGGTGAGAATGACAGCTCCAGGTGCGCCAAGTTCAGAGAGGTTAGGTTGAGGGCCGCTAGATTCAATGATTGTCCACGGGTGGGTGTGGAAGCACGTGAGAAGCACCAAAGCGCATTCGTGCGCGGTCGATCTCTACATGATAATTTCATGTTCGTTCAATGTACGGTACGCAGATTCCATGCATTGAAGAAGCCCTCAATAATTCTCAAATTGGATGTATCAAAAGCTTTCGATTCGATTCAATGACCATTCCTCGTGGGAGGTTCTCAGGATGATGGGTGTTGGCACACGGTGGATAACGTGGATCTGCGGTCTATTAGCTACTTCATCCATAAGAACAATGGTCAATGGTGTGCCTGGGGAAACGATATTCAACTGTCGTGGTCTTCGTTAAGGGGATCCCCTATCACCAATGTTGTTCATCCTGATCACGGAACCATTACAACGCATGTTTGATTCGGCCACTAGATGGGGATCCCCTCTCCCCTCGTAGCAAGGGAATTGAACCAGAGGCTTTCAATTTTTGCAGATGATGTCAAGATCTTCATTAAGCCTGGGAAGATTGAGCTACGTGCTTGTTTGACAATTTTTGAGATGTATGGTGTGGCTTCCAATTTGAGGGCGAATTCGAACAAGAGTGCAACTATGCCGATTAGGTGGTAACTGCGCAGTGGGAAACAGTTTGCACGCTGAGGTGGGTAGGTGGCCTTGGTATTCCCAACATGGCTAAACAGATCGTACCACTCTAGGCCGTGGTAGGAGTTCGTGATCATGGTGCCGAAAGAATCAATGGCTCTGTTTACAGCGGCAACAAGAGCACACATAGGTGATGGGCAAGACACGCTGTTCTGGGAGGACCTGTGGCTTGGTGAACTGCAAATAGCGGAACTTGCGCCAACTCTATATGAGAGAATTCCACTACAAATAAGGTCATCAAGATCATTCCATGAGGTGGTATCCAATGGAACATGGGCCACAAACATTGGCCCTGACCTAGGGCTCGGCGCATTGCTGGAGTACATGGCAATATGGCCCAGGATCATCACCGTCCAACTTATGGACGGAACTACTGACACAATCTGTTGGTCCTGGGAAAGTGATGGAGGCTTCTTGGTACGAGAAGCGTATGCTGCAAAGTTTGCGGGCCGTGAGGTGATGCCCAGGGCTAAATTCATGTGGAATTCTTGGGCGCCACTGCAATGTCATTTTTTTGCTTGGCTAGCAATCAAAAACAGGTGTTGGACATTTGATAGGCTAGCGAGATGGGTCTTACCTCACGAGGACTCGTGCCCTTTCTGTGCTCAATAGGAGGAATCTATGAGCCACATCATGTTGGGATGTGTGTTCGCAAGAAGGTGTGGACGCTGCTCTATACCGCCTTAGGGAGACAAGAGTGGGGTCCAACGGCCAACGAGATGCTTGAGACTTGGTGTGCAAATGGGATAATACCGAGGGGGAGCAATCCAAAAGACCTCTAAGCCATCTTCATTCTTGCCATGTGGGAGCTCTGGAAACACAGCAATTCGGTTGCGTTCGATGGGGTGTCACCTCCAATGCCAGCTTTTGTAGCTCAGATTGAGAAGGAATGCCACGCATGGAGTTAGACAGAGCTAATCAAGGGTGAGCTGGACCATTTCTTGGTAGCATTGTCTAGGTGGGTTTGGCAGGAGTAATCCTTAGTCTAGATAGGTAGAGTGTGGTGTTCAGTTTCATGTAACACTGCATGGTGGATTGGGGGTTTATACCCCCCCTTTCTATTTTATATAATATGATACACATGTTGTGCGTATTCGAGAGAAAAAATTTATAGGAAAAGCATAGCTCAGAGTGAGTTAAATGTTGTTACTTCACTTACACAAAAGTTACCCTTTTTTGTTATGTTATGTTATGTTCAATTGTTAATTAATGACTAATATAACACAGATGTTTTCCCATTGGATAAATGTCCATTTTTTCAGCGAGTGGATGAAAACTAGCAAGCTAAAGAACTAGGAAAAAATGCATTTTTGCCCCTAGTTGGAACCTACCGACGGGGTTTGCCCTTACTTTTTGACTCTACTCAGTTTTGCCCTTAGATTTGTCACCGAGGTCGTCCGAATACCCTTCCGTGACGGCTCCATCCGATCAACGCCGTTTGACCACGGCAGAGCCCCATTTTGGACATTGATACGTCTCCGTCGTATCTACTTTTCCAAACACTTTTGCTCTTGTTTTGGCCCCTAATTTGCATGATTTGAATGGAACTAACCCGGACTGACGCTGTTTTCAGCAGAATTGTCATGGTGTTGTTTTTTGTGCAGAAATCAAAATTCTTGGATTTGGATAAAACATTTTGGAGATTTTTTATGGAATATATAAAAATTATTGGCGCAAGAATCAACAGAAGGGGGGCCACCCAGTGCCCACGAGGCACCAGGGCACGCCACCCCCCCAGGCGCGCCCTGGTACCTCGTGGGGCCCACGTGGCTCCGTCTGACCTAATTCCAACGCTATAAATTCACAATTCCAGAGAAAAAAAATAGGAGAGGAAGTTTTATTGCGTTTCACGATACGGAGCCGCCGCCACCTCCTGTTCTTCATCGGGAGGCCAGATCTGGAGTCCGTTTGGGGCTCCGGAGAGGGGGATCTTCCGGCATCGTCATCATCAACCATCCTTCATCACCAATTTCATGATGCTCACCGCCGGGAGTGAGTAATTCCTTCATAGGCTTGCTGAACGGTGATGAGTTGGATGAGATTTATCATGTAATCGAGTTAGTTTTGTTAGGGCTTGATCCCTAGTATCCACTATGTTCTGAGATTGATGTTGCTATGACTTTGCTATGCTTAATGCTTGTCACTAGGGCCCGAGTGCCATGAATCCAGATCTAAACCCTTTATGTTTTCATGAATATATTTGTGTTCTTGATCCGATCTTGCAAGTTATATGCACCTGCTATCTGTTATGATCCGCATACCCCAAGGTGACAATAATTGAGATTCTTTCCGGTGATTGCCATAGTTTGAGGAGTTCATGTATTCACTATGTGTTAATGCTTTGTTCCGGTTCTCTATTAAAAGGAGGCCTTAATATCACTTAGTATCCTTATGGACCCTGCTGCCACGGGAGGGTAGGACAAAAGATGTCATGCAAGTTCTTATCGCAAGCATGTATGACTATATACGAAATACATGCCTACATTACATTGATGAATTGGAGCTAGTTCTGTGTCGCCCTAGGTTATGACTGTTACATGATGAATGTTATCCAACATAATTACCGATCCAATGCCTACGAGTTTTTCACATATTGTTCTTGCTAAGTTACTACTGTTGCTACTACTGTCACAATTGCTACAAAACTACTACTTCTACCGTTACTGCTACTGTTACTATTATTGCTACTGCTATCAAAATATCATACTACTATGCTACTGATCACTCTGCTGTAGATATTTAGTTTCCAGGTGTGGTTGAATTGAAAACTCAACTGCTAATACTTGCAAATATTCTTTGGCTCCCCTTGTGTCGAATCAATAAATTTGGGTTGAATACTCTACCCTCGAAAACTGTTGCGATCCCCTATACTTGTGGGTTATCAAGACCTTTTTCTGGCGCCGTTGCCGGGGAGCATAGCTTTATTTGCTAAGTCACTTGGGATTTATATCTATTGATCACTCTGAAGAATCTGAAAGATGCTAAGACCAAGATCGTTCCCTCTAAGACGAGGGGAGGTAAGGAACTGCCATCTAGCTCTGCACTTGATTCACCTTCTGTTTTGAGTAAACTTGCAACACCACCACATGCCATTAATTCTGATATGTCGCAAGTTATTGATGATACCACTTCTGCTATGAATGGTACTCATGACGATGCTAGTACTATGCTTGATAATGTTGTGCCACTTGGTAAATTTCTTACTGAACAAATTGCTAAAGCTAAAGAAATTGAAAATGTTGAAACTCTTGAGAATTATGATTCACCTATTATGCTTAGCTATCCTACTAGAGTTGAAACACCTGATGAACACTGCTTTGATAGGGAGACAGCTAGAGCTATCCTTGCTTGTAATGATAGACATGAAGTTATAAAGCTGCTTGCTGAAATGAAAGAAAAATCTATGAGGGAGAGAATGAAATATGATCCTAAGTTTGCTACCTCTCCCATATTTGTTACTGATAAGGATTATGAATTCTCTGTTGATCCTGAGTTAATTACTTTGGTAGAATCTGATCCTTTCCATGGTTATGAAACTGAAACCGTTGTGGCACATCTTACTAAATTAAATGATATAGCCACCCTATTCGCTCATGAGGAAAAAATTCGCTATTACTATATTCTTAAGTTGTTTCCTTTCTCATTAAAGGGTGATGCTAAGGAATGGTATAATACTCTTGCTCCTGAATGTGTGCGTAGTCCCCAAGATATGATTTATTACTTCTCTGAAAAATATTTTCCTGCTCATAAGAAACAAGCTGCCTTACAGGAAATATTTAACTTTGTGCAAATTGAAGAAGAGAATCTCCCTCAAGCTTGGGGAAGGCTTCTCAAATTACTTAATGCTTTGCCTGATCATCCTCTTAAGAAAAATGAAATACTTGATATCTTCTATAATGGACTAACCGATGCTTCTCGGGACTACCTAGATAGTTGTGCGAGTTGTGTTTTCAGGGAAAGGACTATTGAACAAGCTGAGGAATTATTGAATAATATACTAAAGAATGATAATGATTGGACACTTCCTGAACCACCGCCCAAACCCACTCCGAAGAAGAGGGGTATTTACATCTCAGTCCTGAAGATATGCAAGAAGCAAAGAAGTGTATGAAGGAAAAAGGCATTAAAGCTGAAGATGTTAAGAATCTACCACCTATTGAAGAAATACATGGTTTTGACACACCGTCACAGGTAGTAGAGGTAAATTCTCTTATAAAGTTTGATGAAAGTGATATCCCTTATAACAAACTTACTAGTCAATGCTTGTATGAATTTGACAATCATATTATTAAGCAAGATCACTTCAATGCAAATGTTATGAAACAATTAAAACGAAATGCCTACTTGATTGATCGCTTGAGTGACTTGTTATTTAGAATTGCTAATGATGTTAAAGGTGTGAGTAAACATGCATCTATGGTTCAAACTCAATTAGAACAAGTTGCTAAATCTCAAAGTGAAATGCTCAATGAAATGAATAACAATATGAATGATCATGCTGTTAGAGTAATGACTAGAGGAGGTAGAATGACTCAGGAGCCACTTTATCCTGAAGGTCACCCAAAAAGAATTGAACAAGACTCTCAAAGAATTAATGTTGATGCACCTAGTCCATCTAAAAAGAAAAAGAAAAATGATAGGACTTTGCATACTTCTAGTGAACCTGAGGTAGAAAAACCTTTAGAAGATAGTAATGATGTTTCTATTTCTGATGCTAAAACACAATCTGGTAATGAACAACCACCTGATGATGATAATAATGATGAAGCTCGTATGGATACCCAACCAGATAATGATAAAGAACCTGATAATGATGTTGAAATAGAACCTGCTATTGATCTTGACAACCCACCTTCTAAAAATAAACGTTATGATAAAAGAGACTTCGTTGCTAGAAAACATGTTAAAGAAAGAGAACCATGGGTTCAAAAACCCATGCCCTTCCCTCCTAAACCCTCTAAGAAAAAGATGAGGAAGAATTTGAACGCTTTGCAGAATTGCTTAGGCCAGTCTTTTTGCGCACTCGTTTGACTGATATTATAAAGATGCCTCCTTATGCTAAATACATGAAAGACATTGTCACAAATAAAAGGATGGAGTACCTAAGAAACTAGGAGATCCTGGAATCCAACTATACCATGCTCCATTAAATGAAATTATGTCAAAACCACTTTGTGTGATTTAGGAGCCGGTGTTAGTGTTATGTCTTTCTCTTTATATAAAAGACTTGATTTGAATAAACTCACTCCCACTGAAATATCATTGCAAATGGCTGACAAATCAACTGCCATACCTATCGGTGTTTGTGAGGATGTGCCCGTTGTAGTTGCGAATGTTACTATTCTAACAGACTTTGTTATACTTGATATGCCCGAGGACGACAACATGTCGATTATCCTTGGTAGACCCTTCTTGAATACTGCAGGGGTTGTTATTGATTGCAACAAAAGCAAGGTCACTTTTCATATCAATGGTAATGAACATACGGTGCACTTTCCGAAGAAACAATTTCAAGTGAATGGTATTCATATTATTGAAAAGGCTCCGACAATTACTATTGGAAGTTTTCAAATCCCTCTACCTACTGTTAAAAAGAAATATGAAACTCTTATTATCAGGGAGATGCATATCCCCGTTGAGGTAACTTAGTGTTATACGAAAATTCTTCGGTTTCATGTTACTCGGAAATGGTTTGTTAATAAGACCTGATCAACCTTATTAATGGATTCTTTTTGAGGGGCATGTGGTCGATGAATTTAGTAAGCACAACCTTCTGTACCCACTTTTTGTTTTCTGTTATTTTTAGTTAAATAAAATAAAATGCCATGATTATCCTGTTTTCTGATTTATCCGTGCAATAAAAAAGTGCCCAGAAATAAAAGTGCTTAGAATGCAATAAGATTTTGATATGAATTTTTATGTATTATTTAAGAATTTTTGGCACTGGACACATACCAGGGGGTGCCCCAGGTGCCCACGAGGCACCAAGGCGCGCCACCCCCCCTGGCGCGCCCAGGTACCTCGTGGGCCCCACAGGGACCCCCTCACTTATTCCTTCAGCTCACTTCGTCTCTTACCTCTAGCAAAAATTCCTGGTAGCTCTCTCTCTCTCTCGTGTTCTTGCTCACAAAACTGAAATTTTCGATCTCTTTGCTCGGAGCTCCGTTTCCGAAACTGTTTTGGGAGATTGCTCCTTGGTATGTGACTCCTCCATTGCTCCAATTAATTTTTGCTCTAGTGGATTATATTTTGAATAATTAGTTGCTCTTGGTGCTACAGAAAATGAGCTTGCATGTTGAATCCTTTGAGTTCCAAGCAGTTTGAATGCTTGATATAGCCTCTAGACATCCATATGAGTAGTTGCTATCAATCTTGTGAAGTTTTATTGATATCATTTTGTGGCCCAAATTTTTTCAGAAATTGTTCTTAGGAAAATGAATATCTTCCGGAGAAGTTCTTCGAGGAGGAGGTCCTCGGAAGCGTCATCAAGTGAAAGCTCGGCACGCCAATCATATGAGGAACCAAGGGCAAGTTCAGTGCGAGGTGCCGAAGCAAAATCATGTCGATGGTCGTGCAACGAGTTCATGCTAGGTGCTGGCATCAAGGAGGAATTTGACCAATATATTCACAATGCCGAGCTCTCAGCCTTTATCGCAGATAAGCCACCACAGCGTTACAACCTCACTCATTCCTTTACTCAGAACTTTGACTATCACCAGCGCACTTCTAGAGTTTTATTTCACTTCTATGACAAATCTTATAATATGCCTCTAGAAGAATTCTGTGATGCATGCAAAATTCCATATTGGGGTTCATTAGATGAACCACCAAGATCTGATTATGAGTTGTTTCTCAACAGCCTTTGTAACGGTGAGGATAGGGGAATCACGCAGGCCAGAATAATTAGCATTCATTTTCCCGCTATTCGGTATTTTACGCTTTTTAATGGTAAATGCGTTGTTGGTAAGCAAGACTATAGTGCACTTTGCGCCCCTGATTTGAGTCTTATTCATACAGCTTTGACTGGTAGCAAGCTTTATAATCTTGGGGCTATTGTTGCACGTAGGCTACAGCGTAATGCGGGTAGTGGTGATTTGTATGGAGGAATTTATGCCTCCCGCTTAGCTGCAAAGTTAGGGGTCTGGCCCAAATTCAATGATCCCCTCTTGCCTTATAAATATTTGAATTTCGAAGCAATGCGAGAACATAGGTTTTTAAACGCAACGCACAGGGTTATGAATATAACTTAGTTTTTAATAAATATCACTCTGTGTATGTTGCTTTGCCTGCTCCTGCCCTCTTTGATTTTCAGAACAAACAGAGATATTTTCTTCATGAGAGTGAGGTGCACGAGTACAATGCGGCTGTCGAGGCTGCTCGTCTGGCTAAGGAGGCAGCTCAGAACGCCTCTATGAGCTATCATTTCGATTACTATCCAGGACAGTCATGGCAGTAGACCAAGCTAGGCAAAAGCCTAAGCTTGGGGGAGTACGTATCTCTCACCAACATTTTATTCATGCTTACACACTTCATTCCAGTTGTCGGTGTTCATACTTTTTCATTGTATAATCCATGCTAGTTTTATTTCCTCACTTTCTTCTTGTGTGTTCGAAAAACTTGAGAAAATCCAAAAACATTTCTCGCTTCTTTTCGGTTTTTCTTTCTAGTTTAATTAGTTGTAGTTTCGTAGTAGTAAAAGAAAACCCAAAAAGATTTCTTGTTTCTTCCTTTACTTGTTGGGAGCTTTCCCGTGTAAATAGTTTTCTTTTCTCGTTTTTCGTTTTTCTTCTTTATTCGTCTTCTTTAGAAAAACTAAAAACTCCAAAAATATTTCAGTGTGTTTCTCTGAAATTCTTTTCTTTTGTTGAGTCATTGTAAGGAGAAGACCACGATGAAAATGTTGAGTGGCTCTCTTATGCATTATTGTTGATCTAATAAAGAGCCCATTTTACCTTGTCTTCTCCTTTGAATAAAATGTTTGCAGATTCCAGCTTAGTCCACGGCACTCTTGCACTATTATTATTTTCATATCATTCAGTCGTGCAAGTGAAAGGCAATAATGACGATGATTTGATGAAGTGATTGTGGCAAGGAAAAGCGGGTATGAACTCAACTTGTTCTTTGTTTTTGTAAATATGTTTAACTCAGTATCCATGATTCAGCATGTTATGATTAAACATGTTTATGATGACAATTATAGATTATAGTTGCTCATGCCATGCTTAAGTAGCTAGGAGTGGATAATGATTTATCTTTAGTGTCAACATGCATTAAAATGATTGTGATGTAGTATGATGATATGGTATCCTCCTCTGAATGTTTCAAGTGGCTTGACTTGGCACATGTTCACGCATGTAGTTGATTCAAAACCAACATAGCCTTCACGATATTTATGTTCATGGTGCTTATATCCTACTCATGCTAGTATTCAATGTTGATTTTTCAAAATGCATGATTATGACCGTTTTCGCTCTTTAGCTGGTCGCTTCTCAACCTATTTGCTAGCCTTCGCCTGTACTAAGCGGGAATGCTGCTTGTGCATCAAAACCCTTAAACCTAAAGTTATTCCAGATGAGTCCACTCTATCTACCTATATGCGGTATTACTCTGCCGTTCTAAGTAAATTTGCATGTGCCACCTCTAAATATTCAAATGAACATCTGTTTTGTGTGCCCGTACCGCACATGGAGCGACAGGGGCGGTCAGTATCTTCTATGCTAAGCGGGTTATTATCATGATGAGTGTTGATTCACTTGTCCTTGCACGAGAAGGGCCGGTAATCGGGATGCCCAGTCCCACTATTAAAATTGTAAAATAATAAAACAAACTCCCCGGAAAGCTGTTGGTATGGAGGGCACCCGAGGATTCGGCTAGCCATGGCTTGTGATTTTTGGTGGAGGGGGAGTAAACTTTACTTTACCGCTTGGGAACCGCCGCTAATGTGTTTAGCATGGAAGATATTGAAAACTCTTGGTCATGACGTTGACAGGAAAGGCATACCTCCCAAAATTTTATTTATCTCTGATTTAAGCTGCGAGCTCTGGCACCTCTGCAAATCCATGCTTCCTTCTGCGAAGGGCCTATCTATTTACTTTTATGTTATTTTACTTTTATTGTTGAGTCATCACCTTCTCAAAAAAGCACCAGTCCTGAGAGCACTATTGTCATTCTCATGCATTGTGAACAGTTAATGTTGTGTGCATCATGACTGGATCTCTTCTACCATGAATTACAATGTTTAGTCGCTGCTTGAACTTTGGAGGTGCTCTGCATTTATGTTTTGCGGTCTCAGAAAAGGCTAGCGAGATACCATGTTGTCATATCATATCATGATTGTTTTGACAAAGTGTTGGCATTTGATATATCTTATTATTGCTCGCTAGTTGATTATGCCATTGATATGAGTGAATATAATTTCTAAGAGTTATCATTTGCATGGTTAGTTATCATCTTTGTTGAAAACTTGGGTGCTATTTAAGCATATATATAGATACAAGAACAAAAGAGTTTGTAAAAGTTTTTCTTTATCACTTTCAGTTTGTCAACTGAATTGCTTGAGGACAAGCAATGAGTTAAGCTTGGGGGAGTTGATACGTCTCCGTCGTATCTACTTTTCCAAACACTTTTGCTCGTGTTTTGGCCCCTAATTTGCATGATTTGAATGGAACTAACACGGACTGACGCTGTTTTCAGCAGAATTGCCATGGTGTTGTTTTTTGTGCAGAAATCAAAATTCTTGGATTTGGATGAAACTTTTTGGAGATTTTTTATGGAATATATAAAAATTATTGGCACAAGAATCAACAGAAGGGGGGCCACCCAGTGCCCACGAGGCACCAGGGCGCGCCACCCCCCCCCCAGGCGCGCCCTAGTACCTCGTGGGGCCCACGTGGCTCCGTCTGACCTAATTCCAACGCTATAAATTCACAATTCCAGAGAAAAAAAATAGGAAAGGAAGTTTTATTGCGTTTCACGATACGGAGCCGCCGCCACCTCCTGTTCTTCATCGGGAGGCCAGATCTGGAGTCCGTTTGGGGCTCCGGAGAGGGGGGTCTTCCGGCATCGTCATCATCAACCATCCTTCATCACCAATTTCATGATGCTCACCGCCGGGAGTGAGTAATTCCTTCATAGGCTTGCTGAACGGTGATGAGTTGGATGAGATTTATCATGTAATCGAGTTAGTTTTGTTAGGGCTTGATCCCTAGTATCCACTATGTTCTGAGATTGATGTTGCTATGACTTTGCTATGCTTAATGCTTGTCACTAGGGCCCGAGTGCCATGAATCCAGATCTGAACCCTTTATGTTTTCATGAATATATTTGTGTTCTTGATCCGATCTTGCAAGTTATATGCACCTGCTATGTGTTATGATCCGCATACCCCAAGGTGACAATAATTGGGATTCTTTCCGGTGATTGCCATAGTTTGAGGAGTTCATGTATTCACTATGTGTTAATGCTTTGTTCCGGTTCTCTATTAAAAGGAGGCCTTAATATCCCTTAGTATCCTTATGGACCCCGCTGCCACGGGAGGGTGGGACAAAAGATGTCATGCAAGTTCTTATCGCAAGCACGTATGACTATATACGGAATACATGCCTACATTACATTGATGAATTGGAGCTAGTTCTGTGTCGCCCTAGGTTATGACTGTTACATGATGAATGTTATCCAAGATAATTACCAATCCAATGCCTACGAGTTTTTCACATATTGTTCTTGCTAAGTTACTACTGTTGCTACTACTATCACAATTGCTACAAAACTACTACTGCTACCGTTACTGCTACTGTTACTATTATTGCTACTGCTATCAAAATATCATACTACTGTGCTACTGATCACTCTGCTGCAGATATTTAGTTTCCAGGTGTGGTTGAATTGACAACTCAACTGCTAATACTTGCAAATATTCTTTGGTTCCCCTTGTGTCGAATCAATAAATTTGGGATGAATACTCTACCCTCGAAAACTGTTGCGATCCCCTATACTTGTGGGTTATCAGACATTTTTGCCCCTTGTGTGGATACCTAGTTAGCAAGAACTGGTCAACACGGAGGGCTCTCGGTCCACTTGTCATTGTCCCTGAGTTAATCTAACAATAACACTAATACAAATAACTAAACTAACACTACCCTATGGGCCCACTTGGTAGTGGCCCATTAGCCCACTAACTAATATGAAATAAATAAATAACACAAAAACTAATAGAAGTAATTAACCTAACAATAACCGGGAGCCCACTTGGCAGTGGGCCATTAGCGCACTAATAAAAAGTCAGCGTCCTTTTTGGCTTCGACATGGCCAGCGCAGGAGCTCATCGAAGCTCAGAGTGAACCAAGGGAGGGACCTCGCTGGCACGCGAGTTGGCTAATGCGCACGCGCGGTGCGGCCTCTAAGGCTTAGTTGGGTGTGGGCATGCATGAGCAGGGAAGGGAGCTCGCTGTAGTTTGTTGTGCAGGCTCGTCTATCGTCCGTGTGGCAGACGACTTCCCCGAGCCCAAAGAAGGTGTCTCCAAGCACTACTGCACGATGGTCCTAACATGACACATGCATTAGAGACCCCTCGACCAAACTGTGTGTGATGCATTAATCGCAAACGGGGTCGTACTAAAACCGTCACCAATAAAACGAACTGTGTGCAATGGTGGGTCCATCAAGCACGATTCAGAAAAGATTTGCGTGTGCGAATCGTGGCATACAGTTGATCCATATGAACCATTTGCGATGAGCCAGAACAACAGAAATAGTCAGCCAGATAAAGGTGTGTGTGATAGACGGCATACAGTTCACTCGGATGAACTGTTTGCGATGATCTAGTACAATAGAAACGGTCAGCCAGATCAAGGTGTGTGCAATAGACGGCAAACAGTTCACTCAGATGAACTGTTTCCGATGAGCCAAAACAACAGAAACGGTCAGCCAGACAAGGAGTCTGCGATATATGGGCACCCATTCTAATTAAAAGAATTGTGCACGATGGTAATAACAAGCGCACACGGTTGATGGAATAAGTCGTGTGCTGATATCACCGACTGCGGTGCACACGCCACGTACGTATCCGAGAACGCTTGCCCACGTTACGCCATCCGGGAATCGTGCCGCACTTCGAAACCGGAATCGTCAATAAATTTTGAGCTTGTTTCCCGTCACATTCCAAATTACCACACTATATTTAATTGCAAACCTGTTCACACCGATCAAAACCTAAACGTTTTCCCACTTAGCAGCTTATTACTAGGTTATAAATACTACCTACTCGAAAATGACTGCACATTCCTCCTCAATTCCTCATCAACAAACAAACAAGTCTTTCTTAGTCGTTCCTTGTGTCTGCCATGACCCGTAGGAGTTCTTGGTCGAGAATTGACCAGGGCGCGGCGAGCATGGAAGCGGAAGCAACAGAGATGTCCCGCCTCGCCGCGATAGCAATTGCGAGGTCCCGCCGCACCGCCGAAGCAGCACAGAGGTCCCGCCACACCGCCAAAGCAGCACAGAGGTCCCGCCACGCCGCTGAAACAGCACAGTGGTCCGGCTGCGCCGTGGAAGCATCAAGGATGACCCACCGCGCCATGGAATCAGCAGAGCGGCCTGCCGCGCCGCGGTGGCCTGGGAAGATCTCTTCCGGGAAGGCGAGGGCTCTCACAGGCTCATGCGCGCTGAGCTCAATAAGCTGAAGGATGAGATCTCCGGCTGGGCAAAGCTGCACGAGGAGATCAATGCCTCATTTGATAAGGCGATCGGCGTCATCCGGGGACTAAGGGATGATAAGGCGAAGCTCCGCACCCAGCGCGACCTGCTGATACGTCCAATTTGCATCATGATTTCCTACTGTTAATTATTATGTTTTTAATCATTATTTCACTTTATGGTACAATTCTTATGCCTTTTCTCTCTTATTTTACAAGATTTACATGAAGAGGGAGAATGCCGGCAGCTGGAATTCTGGACCTGAAATAGCCACATCAAAGATACCTATTCTACAGAGCTCCAATTGACCTGAAACTTTACGGAGATTTTTTATTGAATATATTAAAAATACTGGAGAAAATAAATACCAGAGGGGACCCACCAGTTGCCCACAAGGCAACATGGTGCGGCCCCCTAGGCGCGCCCTGATGCCTTGTGGGGCCCACAGCTGGCCTCTGGGCCCCTCCTTCCACTATATGAAGCCATTTGCTCTAGAAAAAAAAATCAATGGAAGACTTTCGGGACGAAGCGCCGCCGTCTCGAGGCGGAACCTGGGCAGGAGCACTTTTGCTCTCCGGCGGAGTGATTCCGCCGGGGATACTTCCCTCCGGGAGGGGGAAATCGAAGCCATCGACATCACCAACGATCCTCTCATTGTGGGAGGACCAATCTTCATCAACATCTTCACCAGCACCATCTCATCTCAAACCCTAGTTCATCTCTTGTATTCAATCTTTGTCTCAAAACCTCATATTGGTACCTGTGGGTTGCTAGTAGTGTTGATTACATCTTGTAGTTGATGCTAGTTGGTTTATTTGGTGGAAGATTATATGTTCAGATCCTTAATGCTATTCAATACTCCTCCGATCTTGAACATGAATATGATTTGTGAGTAGTTACTTTTGTTCTTGAGGACATGGGAGAAGTTTTGTCATAAGTAATCATGTGAATTTGGTATTCGTACGATTTTTTGATGATATGTATGTTGTTGCTTCCTTTAGTGGTGTCGTGTGATCGTCAACTACATGACACTTCACCATCTTTGGGCCTAAGGGAAGGCATTGTGGAGTAGTAATTAGATGATGGGTTGCTAGAGTGACAGAAGCTTAAACCCTAGTTTATGCGCTATTCCGTAAGGGGCTGATTTGGATCCATATGTTTCATGCTATGGTTAGAGTTATCTTAATTCTTCTTTTGTAGTTGCGGATGCTTGCGACAGGGGGTAATCATAAGTGGGAGGCTTGTTCAAGTAAGAACAGCGCCCAAGCACCGGTCCACCCACATATCAAATTATCAAAGTAGCGAACGCGAATCAAACAAACATGATGAAAGTGACTAGATGAAATTCCCATGTGTCCTCGAGAACGCTTTGCTTATTATACGAGTTCGTTCTGGCTTGTCCTCTGCTACAAAAAGGATTGGGCCACCTTGCTGCACTTTTGTTACCGTTACTACTTGTTACTTGTAACGAATTATCTTGTTATCGAAACTATCTGTTACCGCTACTTTCAGTACTTGCAGAGAATACCTTGTTGAAAACCGCTAGTCATTTCCTTCTGCTCCTCGTTCGGTTCGACACTCTTACTTATCGAAAGGACTACGATTGATCCCCTATACTTGTGGGTCATCAAGACTCTTTTCTTGCGCCGTTGCCGGGGAGTGTAGCGCCTTTGGTGAGTGGAATTTTGTAAGGAAACATTTATATTACGTGCTGAAATTTGTTGTCACTTGTCACTATGGAAAGTAATCCTTTGAGGGGCTTGTTCGGGGTATCTTCACCTTGACCAGAAGCAATAAGAGTTGCTCCTCAACCTATTGAACCTACTGAAAATATTTGTTATGAAATTCCTTCGGGTATGATAGAGAAACTGCTAGCTAATCCTTATGCAGGAGATGGAACGGTACATCCCGATATGCACTTGATCTATGTGGATGAAATTTGTGGATTGTTTAAGCTTGCAGGTTTATCCGGAGATGGAGTTAAGAAGAAAGTATTCCTTTATCTTTGGAGGGAAAGGCATTGACATGGTATAGGCTATGTGATGATACTGAAACATGGGACTGGAACCGGTTGAAGCTGGAATTCCACCAGAAATTTTATCCTATGCATTTGGTTCATCGTGATCGGAATTATATATATAATTTTTGGCCTCGTGGAGGAGAAAGTATCACTCAAGCTTGGGGGAGGCTTAAGTATATGTTGCACACATGCCCCAATCATGAGCTCTCAAGGGAAATAATTATTCAAAACTTTTATGCTCGGCTTTCTTATAATGATCAATCCATACTTGATACTTCTTCTGCTGGTTCCTTTATGAAGAGAACTATTGAATCCAGATGGGATCTTCCAGAAAGAATTAAACGTAACTCTGAAGATTGGGAAATCAATAAAGGTAATGAGTCAGGTATAAATCTTGAGTTTGATTGTGTTAAATCTTTTATGGAAACTGATGCTTTTCCTAAGTTTAGTACTAAATATGGACTTGACTCTGAGATAGTAGCTACCTTTTGTGAATCTTTTGCTACTCATGTTGATCTCCCTAAGGAGAAATGGTTTAAATATCATCCACCTATTGAATTGAATGAAGAACCTATTACTGTTAAAGAACAAGCAATTGTTTACCATGTTGATCCAGTTGTGCCTACTACTTATATTGAGAAACCTCCTTTCCCTGTTAGGATTAAGGAACATGCTAAGGCTTCAACTGTGGTTAATAAGAGTAATATTAGGGCACCTAGACCTTCTGAACAAATTAAAGTTGAACCTAGTGTTGCCATGGTTAAAGATCTTTTGGTTGATAATATTGATGGACATGTCATATATTTCTGTGATGAAGCAACTAGAATTGCTAAGCCAGACACTAAAGATAAAAACAAACCTGTCATTGGCATGCCTGTTATCGTTGTTAAAATTGGAGATCATTGCTATCATGGTTTATGTGATGTTGGTGCTAGTGTGAGTGCTATTCCGTTTACTCTCTATCAAGAAGTTATGCATGATATTGCACCCGTTGAGATTGAAGATATTGATGTTACTATTAAGCTTGCAAATAGAGATACTATTTCACCGCTTGGGATTGTTAGAGATGTTGAAGTCTTATGTTGTAAGATCAAATACCCTACTGATTTTCTTGTTCTTGGATCGCCACAAGATGATTTTTGTCCCATTATATTTGGTAGACCCTTCTTGAATACTGTTAATGCTAAGATTGATTGCACTAAAGAAATTGTTAGTGTTAATTTTGGTGAGGTGTCTCATGAGTTTAATTTCTCTATGTTTCGTAGACAACCTCATGATAAAGAATTACCCAGTAAAGATGAAATTATTGGTCTTGCTTCTATTGCTGTGCCTCCTACTGATCCTTTAGAACAATATTTGCTTGAGCATGAGAATGATATGCATATGAATGAAAGAAAAGAAATAGATGAGCTGTTCTTTAAACAAGCACCTATCCTTAAACATAATTTGCCTGTTGAAACCTTGGGAGATCCACCTCCACCCAAGGGTGATCCTGTGTTTGATTTAAAGCAATTACCTGATACTCTTAAATATGCTTATCTTGATGAAAAGAAGATATATCCTGTTATTATTAGTCCTAACCTTTCAGAGCATGAAGAAAAGAGATTACTTAAAATTCTGAAGAAGCACCGTGCCGCTATTGGATATACTCTCGGTGATCTTAAGGGCATTAGTCCCACTTTATGTCAGCATAAATTCATATGGAGCCAGATGCTAAACCCGTTGTTGATCATCAAAGAAGGCTGAATCCTAGAATGAAGGATGTGGTAAGAACTGAAATATTAAAGCTTCTGCAAGCAGGTATAATTTATCCCATAGCTGATAGTAGATGGGTAAGTCCTATTCATTGTGTTCCTAAGAAAGGAGGTGTCGGCCCAGTGGGAACCAGGGTACCACGGCCCGTCTGCCTCTGGCCCGGAGGATAACGCTTGGGCCGGCCCACGAGAGTGGCCCCACCACGGCCGCACCGGAGGAAGTCGTCTCGCGAGGGGCGAGCCTCGCGAGGCCCCTCGCCGCCAGGCCAGGCCTTGCCGAGACCGCGAAGCACCAGGATGCCTCGCGAGGCCTCCTCATGAGGCAGGGCATGCAGCGTCAGCCGCGGGGCTTCGCGCCCAACACATGGGTGATGACCCGCTGTCAGGATAAGGGCAGCGAGGCGTGACCGAGCCCCATTTCCATTCTGGTGATAAGGGAGAAGTGGTGTCTGCCTCTCCAAAAGCAAGCCCCAAAGCATTTCCTCTTTGGTGATAGAAGATCAGGACGGAACGACGCGCCAGGACGGAGGTCATCACCGTGCCCATCTGCGCGTCACGAAGACTACTTTATCAGACGGAGACCGCCTTTAGTCAGGATAGACCTGCGCGCCTGTTCCCCTTCGAATTGCCGCCCTGTGGCCACTCTTTCCCGCTCATATTTTCGGGGAAGAGGACCAAGGCACTACAAAAGGGGCAGGGCCGCTTCCATGTAAGGGGATCGACTCATTCTCCCCCACACCTCGTGTACTTGGAGCCACAAGCTCTCCATACAGAGCAATCCAACGCAGGCAAGAGTAGGGTATTACACCGCACGGTGGCCCGAACCTGGGTAGCTCACGCGTCCCCTTCGTGTTCGGTGAGAGACAGTAAGCCCGTCGTGATCCCGCCGTGGTCACCGTCGGGTCGTAGGTTGCCAAGCAAAGTCCCCAGAGTTCGAATCCTGTTCTTGGAGAAGTTTCTTGGACGCAGATCCTAGACTCCGACATTTGGCGCGCCAGGTAGTGGGACTTGTCGTCTTCGCGCCTTCGACCTCGATGTCAGCATCGACATGGTCGACACTGCCGGGCGCCGGGAGCGCGCTGCGCGTCGGACCGCCGTCAGGGTCCGCGCGGCGCCCGCTATCCTAGGTGCCCCTGGGCGGCGCCCTCGCGCCGTCACCAAGCCCGTTGGGGGACGGGCGCCCTCCTCCGTCCGCCCGGCGGTGAGCGAGCAGGAGTATGGTCTTTCCTCCACCGCATCCTCGCTCGCAGGTCGCGGCCCGCTCGCTCCGTACGTCGCGCCGCTCATGGCGCAGGGGCTGCTGCGCTGTTACCCCGCCAAGGACGGTCGCGACACCTGGCTCGAGCGCATAACCGAGCTCGTCTCCGCCGCCAGCGGCGGCCAGGCGCCTCCCTCGCTCCTCGCCCGCTCCTCCGCGGCGCGTTGAGCAGCCCGGGTGCGCCGCTCCTCATCTTCCTCCTCCTCCGGGCCATGGCGGAGGCTCCCAGGGGCCCCGAGGGGTGGCCTGCATCCTGGGAGGAGCCCAGGCCCCTCCGTCCAGCCACCACCTCAAGCGCCTCTCGCGCGAAGTAAGTGCGGCCCTGCCGGCACCCGAGTCTGCCGGCCGCCTCAAGTGGTCCGAGTTCCCCATCTCCTTCGACGCCAGCGACCATCCCAGGTTCGCTAGGGCTGTCCCTCTGCTGTGTACTCCGACTATTGGCGGTGTGGCCGTCACCAAGACGCTCATCGATGGCGGCGCTGGCCTCAACGTGCTCTCTGTGGAGACTTTCGAGACGCTCCAGGCGCCAGGTGGGCGTCTGGTGCCTACCAGGCCCTTCTCGGGCGTCACCGGCGGCTCCACTGCCCCCCTGGGGCAGGTGCGCCTTCCCGTCACCTTCGGCACCCGCGAGAACTACCATAAGGAGCTCGTCGGCTTCGACGTGGCTCGCATCGGCCTGCCCTACAACGCCATCTTGGGCTACCCGGCGCTCTCCAAGTTCATGGCCGCGACGCACCACGCCTACGGCCTTGTCAAGATGCCCGGCAGTAGCGGCACCCTCACCGTCTGTTGCGATGTAAAGGATGCGGTGCGCGCCCTCGTGTGCGCCCACAAGGCGGCCGCCGCCGCATCCCAGGCCGAGGAGGACGCCCCTAAGCTTGCCGAGCCGGCGCCCGCGAAGAAGAAGCTACTGTTCTCCCAGGAGCGGGCAGAGACCAAGAAAGTGTCGTTGGATGGGAACGGCGCGGGGCCCTTCCTCACCATCGGCAGCGGCCTTCCCCCCGAACAAGAAGCCGCCCTCATCGACTTCCTTCGGGCGAATGCTGACATGTTCGCTTGGACAGCCTCAGACATGCCCGGCGTGACAAGGGAGGTGATCGAGCACCACTTGGCGGTGTGCCCCAACGCACGCCCCGTCAAGCAGAAAGTACGGCGCCAAGCGCCCGAGAAGCAAGACTTCGTCATTGGGGAGGTCGAGAAGCTCCAAGATGCCGGAATCATCTGCGAAGTGCTCCCCCCGGAGTGGATCGCCAACCCCGTTATCGTTGCCAAGCCGCACAGCGGCAAGCGCATGTGCGTCGACTTCACCAACCTCAACAAGGCCTGCCCCAAGGACCACTTCCCGCTGCCCAGGATTGACCAGATGGTAGACTCCACCGTCGGGTGCGATCTGCTCTGCTTCCTGGATGCCTTCTCGGGCTATCATCAGATCAAGATGGCCAAGGAGGATGAGGAGAAAACCGCCTTCATCAACCCCTGCGGAGTGTTCTGCTACGTGTGCATGCCCTTTGGCCTGAAGAGCACGGGGGCTACCTTCCAGAGGCTGATGCGCATCTGCATAGGGTGCCAGATGGGGAGAAACGCAGAGGCATACGTCGACGACATCGTCATCAAAACACGCGAGGCGCGCACCCTCATCGAGGACCTGAGGGAAACCTTCGCCAACCTGCGCAAGGTCAACCTCAAGCTCAACCCCGCCAAGTGTGTCTTCGGTGTCCCTTCCGGCAAGCTCCTGGGTTTCCTAGTCTCCCATCGCGGCATCGAGGCCAACCCTGAGAAGATTAAGGCTATCCAGGAGATGCGGCCGCCCCGCAACCTCAAGGAGATGCAGCGCCTGGCGGGACGCATGGCCTCGCTCGGTCGCTTCATATCCAAGTTTGGCGAGCGGGCTCTGCCTTTCTTCAAGCTCTTGAAGAGGTCTGGCCTCTTCAAGTGGACCCCCTGAGGCCGACGCTGCCTTCGAGGATCTCAAAAGGTACCTCACGAGCCCTCCCGTCATGGTCGCCCCGCGCCCACGCGAGCGCCTGCTGTTATACTTGGCGGCCACTCCCCAAACGGCCAGTGTGGCCCTTGTGGCAGAGCGGGAGGAGCGAGTCTGTGTCAAGAAGAAGCCTGCCGAGCCTGTGCCCCCTTCCGGAGGTCCCCGTGGCGCCGCCTCCAGAGGCCTCCGCGGCGCAGCAGCCTGAGCCCCTCGGCGAGCACGACTTGGATACCACGGTCACGCGCCTCGTCGAGCACCCCGTCTACTTCGTCAGTACGGTGCTGCGAGACGCGTGTGAACAGTACCCCATGCAGCAAAAGCTCCTCCTGGCGCTCCTCATGGCCTCCAGGAAGATACACCACTACTTCCAGGGTCACCCAGTCAGAGTGATCTCCTCCTACCCGCTGGAGCAAGTCCTGCGGAGCCCAAATGCCACCGACCGCGTCGCCGAATAGAACATCGAGCTGCAGCCTTTCGAGCTGGAGTTCCTCACCACCAGAACCATCAAGGGCGCGGCCTTGGCGGACTTCGCGGCGGAGTGGACGGACACGCGTCAGGGTGAGCCGTAGGAGGAGTCGTCCTTGCCCGAGGAGGCTACCTCCGTTGGCTGGGGCAGGCACTTCGACGGGGCCTTCGCGTGCCAGGGCGCGGGGGCTGGGGTGGTGCTCACTACACCCACAGGCTACAAGCTTTACTACGCAGTGCAGCTCTGCTTCGGGTGCACCAACAAGGTCTCCAACAACATCGCCGAGTATGAGGGACTCATCGCCGGGCTCAAGGCCGCCATCGCACTTGGAGTCAGGCGCATCATCATCAAGGGCGACTCGCAGCTCCTCGTCAACTTCTACAACAAGAAATACAAGCCGAAGGATGAGCACATGGCGGCCTACCTGGAGGAGGTGCGCAAGCTCGAGAAGCGCTTCATGGGCATGGAGCTGCAGCACATCCCTCGCAGTGACAACAGTGAGGCGGATGAAATCGCCAAGCGCGCCTCTCGCCGCGAACCCCAGAGCCCTGGCGTCTTCGAGGAGCGGCTCCTGAAGCCTTCAGCGGCGCCCCCGATCGCCAACATCCCGGCGCCTCACGAAGAGCTCCCTCCCGCACCACCCATGGGTGCACCAGACTGCGGACCAGCTTCAAGCGCTCGCCTGCTGCTGGCGCTCGAGCCGCAGCCTGAAAGCTGGACCGCGGAGATCAAGGCCTATCTGGAGGGCGGCGCCCTCCCAGAGATCGACGCGGAAGCAGAGCGTGTGGTCCGCCAGGCCGCACTCTACCACTTGAGGGAGGGTGACTTGTACCACCACCGCCCGAACAGAGTCGCGCTGCGGTGCATCTCCAAGGAGCAAGGGCGCGAGCTGCTTGCTGACATCCATGGAGGCGACTGTGGCCACCATTCGTCCTCACGCACCCTCGCAGGTAAGGCATTCCGCAGCGGTTTCTACTGGCCCACAGCGCTCGAAGATGCCGCCGAGCAGGTCCAGGCATGCAAGGCCTGCCAATTCCACGCCAAGCAGATCCACCAGCCGGCGCAAGGGCTCCAGACCATCCCTCTCTCGTGGCCTTTCGCGGTCTGGGGGCTGGATATCCTCGGGCCCTTCCCTCGCGCGGCTGGCGGCTACCGCTACCTCTACGTCGCCATCAACAAGTTCACCAAGTGGGCGGAGGTGGAGCCTGTCCGGACCATTCCGGCAGGGTCAGCGGTCAAGTTCATCAAGGGCCTAGTGTGCCGCTTTGGCGTCCCCATGTCACGCCCAATATGCGATCCTATCCTCGAGGGACTCAGAGGCCCCACCAGGGATAGAAGCGCATATCGAAGACGCTTGCAAGGTGGATATCATTACATCGTACATGTACAGAATAGATGGGGATACATACAAATACATACAATCATCACAGGAATACATCAATACATAGCAAACACCATATATAAGAGCAGAATCCGACTACGGATGAAACACAAACGAAAAACACGAACGACATCCACCCTACTAGCCCAGGCTGCCGACCAGAAACCTATCCCAAGGTCGACGAAGAAGAAGAAGCAGAAGAAGAACTCCAAAAGCAAACGCGCCTCGCTCTCGCGTTAGATCATCGCATTACCTGCACCTGCATCTGTTGTTGTAGTAATCTGTGAGCCACGAGGACTCAGCAATCCCATAACCATGGGTAGCAAGACTATCAAAGC
Organism: Elymus sibiricus; assembly: GCA_039707655.1. NCBI lineage: Eukaryota > Viridiplantae > Streptophyta > Magnoliopsida > Poales > Poaceae > Elymus > Elymus sibiricus. The sequence continues at coordinate 288,653,360 of CM077676.1, forward strand.
TTAAATGGGTATGGAAGGGTAAGGTGGTGAGGCTGCAGCAAGCACTAAGCATTGTATGGTGGCTAACTTACGAGTACCAGAATAAGAAGAGTAAACTACGCATAACGGTCGCAAACTAATAATGATCAAGAAGTGATCCTGAACACCTACCTACGAGTCAAACATAACCCCACCGTGTTCTATTCTTGGTTCAAACCTCACAAGCAGAGACGATCACGGTTACGCACGCGGTTGGTGTATTTTAATTAGAATTGGTGTCAAGTTCTCTACAACCGGAGGTTATAAACTTCCAAGTCGCCACATAACTGCGGGCACAGCTTCGCGAAAGATTTAACCCTGCAGGGGTGCTCCAAGTAGTCCATTATAAATTACCACACGCATCCGATGGAACATCCTCACACCATGATAACACGATGCTTACGATAAGGAATTCCGGTGCACAAGTCATTCGTAAAAGGTAAAACTAAACCAGCAAGACATCCCGACGTGTCGATGATCCCGATAGGAGCCGCGTATCTCGTTCTCGGGACACGGCGGATAAGCGACGCGTACAGGTGCCAAATACCCCAAGTTGCCAAGGGGCGGCCCCGCACAGTGCTCTAGTTTTGGACCAGCACCATCAGCACTGGCCCACCTGAATTATGTGGAATTAAGAATCCTCGGGTTCATGACGCCCTATGGAAAATTAATTATTTAATTCAATATTATTATGTTGGAAAATGTTAAAACCAAGGTTGGGCCTTGCTGGAGAAGTTTATCCTAAAACGAATGATCAGGGGGGTTCCCATATGCCCCACATGTGTTAGAAGCGCTCATCAAGGAACATAACACCGGTATTACAGAAACTAGGGCGGCATGAGTGGAACAAAACACCAGGCAAGGCCGAGCCTTCCACCCATTACCAAGTATATAGATGCATTAATTAAATAAGAGATATTGTGATATCCCATGATATCCATGTCCCAACATGGAACAAACTGCAACTGCACCTGCAACTAGCAACGCTATAAGAGGGGCTGAGCAAAGCGGTAACATAGCCAATGAACGGTTTGCTGGGTAAGGGTGGTTACAGGCTGTATCATGGCATATGGGAGGCTGACATGTATGTGGTAGGAAGCGCGACATAGCGATAGCAACGAGACAACTAGCAAGCAAAGATAGTAAAGATATCCAAGGTCATGATCATCTTGCCTGAAATCCCGCTAGGAAGAAGAACGAGTCCATGAAGAAGACGAACCAACGTAGTAGAACGAATCCTCACAATCGCAACGAAACGGGATCTATCGAGAGGAAGCACAACCGGAATGAAGCAAACAATATGGTAAACACACAACACATAATCATGGCATGATGCACAACCAAATATGATGCATGTCCGGTTTAAATAGGCATGGCATGGCAAGAGTGCAACAAACAATACTACATATTAAGTGAAGCAAACTCCACATTCAAATATTATGTTCAGTCCCGTTTAGGTACTCAACAAGTTTAAATGTTGGTTAAGTTGGCAAGAGGTGAAGCATAATTAAACTACCTATCTAGGCAATTTAAATGAGGCTGGAAACAACCAAGAACAATTCCGGAAAATCCCCATATGTAATTTTCGAATTTGGTACTGTTCTGCCCTAAACCATATTTTATAGTTGTTAAACAGCAAAAGAAAGTGCACCATGATAATCTACACATTTTCTACCCCATTTACATATAAAGTTTATTTAATTCGGAGCTACGGTTATTTAGTTACGAAATAAACCATTTTAACATGTCACTTAGCAATTTTAAAGCAAACAACAATTTAAATGTTGTTAACATGCATGAGGATGACATATTTAAGTTGGATGCAATTTTATAAAAATGGTGGCATATATCATGATATGGAGTATTTGTCGTCATGGTGGAAGGAAGGGGTGCCACGGCGGCGAAAACGGAAATGGTGCCACGGCAACATTCTGGTTCCGACAACTCATTGAAGATGATGGTGCAAAAGATCAAATGTTAGATGTGTGGACGTGCAAGAGCGACGGGGAGTGATCCCGGATACAAGGTGTCCCACGTATCGATGGCAAAAGAGGGGCAATGTGTAACGAACAATCGCATACGATGCAAACACGCGGTGCATCTCATATCACACATGCATTCGTTCACGGCGGTCATCTCGACGGTTATACCTCCAAAGTGTGCGATCGAGGTGGATCGAGTCGATGGTAGTGGAAGTAGGGGTACACGTTCGAAGAGGAACTTGGCGCATCCATGTTCTTCGCGGGTCGTTGTTGAACTTGGCGTTCCGGACACGGCGGTGGTACCGGGGTACTTGGCGAAATCCACGAAGGGGTCTTGGCGTTCCGGGTACGGGTCTTGGCGAATCCAAAATGCTCCTGTTCGGGGACGTCTCGGCCGATCGATGAAGAGGCCGTGTAGTCGAACTTGGGGTTTCGTGGTACTTGGGGCCTCGGGTCCTGGCGATAACCGCGGATGCGGTCTTGGCGTTCCTGAAGATGGCAGTAGAGGTACACGGTCGTCGTGGCACTTCGCGTGAGGTTGAGGATTGGTGGCCATGGGGTAGCAAGATGAAGGTGGCCACAAAGGTCCTGGTCTCGGCGTCAAAGTCAACGGGCAGGGGAGATGCACGGAGGCAGCAGCAGGGCGATGTACAGATGCAGCGTTGGTCTTGGAGGTTTCGTGACCGGAGCGTGGTGGAGGCGAGGAGGTGGATGCAAGCAGAGGAGGAACCGAGGTGAGGCGGAGCAAGGGGCCCCAGAGCTCGGGGACGAAGCTGCAGGCGCGGGCATGGACGCAGATGAAGGAGGGTTTGGCGGCGACGTGCTTGTACGGGCGAGGTTCCACGGCGCGAGGCCATAGCCGCGAGGTGATGCAGTGCTGCGAGCGTCAATGGCGCGAGCTCCTACGGGCACGGCAAGGGGAAGAGGCAGCGGGGAGCGGCTGTCGCGGCGCAGCTCGGCGGTGAGGCTAGCCACAGAGCAGCACCAGCAGGGGAGGCGCTGGCGGCTGGAGGTGGTGGTGCTCGCCGGCGTGGAGGAGAGGAAGCAGTCCGGAAGGGGCGGCGCTAGTCTCGCTGGCGGCGGGGTGGAGCGGGAGGCCGTGGTGGCTCGGGCGACGCGAGGAAGAGGAGGTCGAGGGGATCGGGCAGAGGGAATCGGGCCGGGGTTCGCGCTCCTCTCTGCATGTGGCGGCGCGAGGGAGAGAGATCGAGAGAAGAGAAGGGATTGGGGCTAGGGTTAAGAGGAGGTGCGGTTGGGCTTAGTGGGCTGGTTGCTGCAGGCTACGGCTGGGCTGCTGCTGTTCTCCCTCTCTTATCCATTTACAGACAAAAGAAAGAAAGAAAGAGAGAAAAGAAAAGGTTAGAGAAAGAGTTTTGGGCATGGGGTAATTTTCCTGGACTCGCAAAAATGAGCTTGTCTCAAGAAAATTAGAGGTGGAAGGATTGCAAGATTCAAATTCAAATTCATTTGAATTTTATTCAAATGGTTTGAACTAGGACTAGGTTTTAGAAGTGCCCCAAAGTGTTGAGATTTTAGGTGGAGCTCGGGAAAATGATGAAAGAATTTATGGGCAAAGTTTGAGGACCAAACTCGAAGTAGAAAAGATATGAGAATTAAATTGCAAGTGTGTTAGTGGGTGATTCCAAATTATTTGAATATTTAATAGTAGCTCCCTAGAATAGTGGGAGGATACGTTATAAATAGAAAACACCATGTGAATTTCCCTCGATTTAAATGGATCGAAGATCCATACAATTTATTTATTTGAGTTGGAAAAAATTAATGACATGATGGCATGATGAAATGATGCAATGCAAAAAAATATAAGATAGAGCAACCAATATAATAATAATGGAAAGAATCGGTCTCGAGGTGTCACACCCCAACCGCATCATCACGGACAACGGCATGCAGTTCACCAGTGGCCAAATCAAGACCTACTGCGCCAGCATCGGCACGCAGATCTAATTCGCCTCTGTGGCACACCCTCAAAGCAACGGCCAGGCCGAGCGCGCCAACGCTGAGGTCCTCAAGGGCCTCAAGACTAGGAGCATCAAGAAGCAGCCCGCGGCATGCGGCAAGGGCTGGCTGGAGGAGCTCCCTTCAATGTTGTGGTCCATCCGCACCACGGCGACCAAGCCCACCGGCGAGACACCTTTCTTCCTCGTCTACGGGGCAGAAGCGGTTCTCCCAGCCGAGGTCAAGCACCGGTCCCCGCGGGTCTTGGCTTTCGACGAGTCTCGTCAAGACGGCCTGCGGGAGGATGACCTGCTTTTCCTCGAAGGGGCGCGCCGCCAGGCCGCCCTTCGCGCGGCAAGGTACCAGCAGGCGTTGCGTTGCTATCACAGCCGCAACATACGCCCCCGCACCCTCGAGGCGGGCGACCTTGTTCTATGCCGGATCCTCTCCAGAGAGGGATTCCACAAACTCTCACCCATGTGGGAGGGCCCTTTCAGGGTCACGCATATCTCCTGGCCCGGCGCGGCGCGGCTCGAAACGGAGGAGGGGGTTCCGGTACAAAACACATGGAACATCCAACATCTCCGAGGGTTCTATCTGTGACCCCACGGATATGAACGAAATGGAGCTGTACACGCTCCGGAGGTCCCTCTACCGGCGCTGCCTTCGGCACGCGGGAGTTCCCTCCCACTCTCGTGGAAGCCCCATGCTCCGCGCTGGCGGACACCCCATACTCCGCGCTGACGGAAAGCCCCATGCTCCGTGCTGGAGGATACCCCATGCTCCGCGCTAGTGGACGCCCCATGCTCCGCGCTGGTGGCCTACATACTTGAGGGGCCTACGACCGTCACATCCTCAAGCTGACCCATGTCGAACACGGCAGCACGTACCTTTCCTGTTGTGTAATGAGTCTATTTCATGCATTAGTAAAGTCTACTTCCTAATAACAACCGGTGTCCTTGCAGCTGATTTGCCTCCGGAGGCGCGCTCGCGATCTCCCCCCGTGTGTCTCACGTGAGCGGGGGCTGGGCACGGTGTCTGTGCTCGGGTCAGTCCCAGCAGCACTGCAAAACCCAAGTGACTGAGCACTGGCTCGCGGGCCTGCTCCCGCACACGTCACCTCACTAGGTCCTTGGTGTTCTTGCCTTCTCACGTAACACCCACAGGCGGCCTCGCGAGCGTGCCCCGCTACATTTCTTGCAAAAATTTGGCAATTTCCCTGGTGCAGGGCCTCAGGAGCCCCCTCGGGAGGACCCGCGATTGGCGCCCCGCGGGTAGAAGGCTTCGTGAGGGACCGTGCCTTGCGTGTGGTGCCCCGCGAAGGGCTCGTTCCGAGCCACGCGTCTCCAAAAGAGCTAAGTCTAACCGCCTCTCGGGTTTCCCTCCACCTCGTTTTCCCCTCGAGGCACCTGATTTCCTTGGCACGAGCCGCCTGCGCGTCAAGGGGGGGACCCTGAGTATCGCGCCTCAGGGACTCCTACCGTCCTCAAGAGCCCTACACCCTCTGGCCTTGCAGAGCGCACGCTCCAAGCACACCAGCGATGGTCGTAGCTAGCTCGGGGGCTGGGTCCCAGTGACGCAGGGCACAAGGGCAGCGTAAGAAGGAAAGAAGGGTCTCGGAAAAAAAGCAAAAGCGCGGGAGACATAGACATATGGTGCCATACAAGACGTTTTTACTCCCCCACGGGGCTACATCGATCCAATGCAGGAAAAAGAAAAAGAAGAAAGAGGGCCGGCCGCAGCGCCATCATCCCCAAGAGTCCGCATCGAGCACCGCCCGCGCCTAATCGAAGTCTCCGTCCTCGTCCTTGACGCGGGGGGAGCTGTCGTCGCTCCCGCTTCCATCGGGGGAGGCGGCACTGTTGTCGCTGCCATCCTCGCTGGAGGAGCCGCTATAGCTGCCGTCCTCGCTCTCCGCGCAGCACTCCAGGCGGCTGCCGGAAACCCCGAAGATCTTCATGAAGAGAGTGGCGGCTCTGTCATACTTGAAGTCGAGAAGGTGCCCCCACTTCAGGCCCCGGGCAAGGGCAAAGGACTTCCACCCCTGCTTCAAGAACATGAAGCCGGAGGGGGTGAACTCCGCCGCCACCCAGGAGGGGCCATTGCAGCAGCCGTCCGCCTGCAGCCACAGGCCCAGGGGCGCGCGCTCCTCCATCACCCTCACGAAGGAGTTCGGGAGCCGAAGCCAGGTGCAGGGCGAGCGGTACATGTCCACGATGAACTCGTGGGCTGCCTCCTCCGAGTGCCTCCCAGCCTGGGGGGGAAGAGCGGCGGAACCGCCGCGGCCTCCGCGTCCGCGAGCAGTGCCACGCCCGCGACCGCGAGTCGCGCCCGTTCCGCGGGTGCTGGGGCCGGCCTCCGTGCCGGCGGCCGTGGAGTGCGTCCGACCCCGAGGAGGAACCCTCATTGCCGTGGCCGAACCACGGGCCCGGCCTCTACCCCTCACCGCCGCCGGCTTCGGCGGCTCCACCTCCTCTGCCGTCCTCTTCCCTTTCTCGGCCGCGGAGAGCTTCCTTGGGGGAGCCATGGCCATGGCGGTGACGGGCGGAGAGATTGGCGGAGAGATTGGAAGTTGGAGAGGAATGGGGAGAAGTGGAGTTGGTCGCAAGGCATGCTGGGGATGGAGTGAAGGAGCAATGAAATGCCCACGCCCCGCACAGGCAGGTTTTATCACCGAGGTGGTGGTTATCGAGGCGTCGCAGGAAGTGTAGGCGCCGCGCCCGCAAAGGCCGCCACGCGTCACCTCCGAGCCCGGCAGCTCAATGGGTCCCGCGTCGCTTCGTCCCTAGGGGGCGGAACGTGCGCGCCGCGGGCCCGAGGGCCACTGTCGGCCCACTGGGAACTAGGGTACCATGGCCCGTTTGCCTCTGGCCCGGAGGACAACGCTTGGGCCGGCCCATGAGAGTGGCCCCGCCACGGCTGCACCGGAGGAAGTCGCCTCGCGAGGGGCGAGCCTCGCGAGGCCCCTCACCGCCAGGCCAGGCCTTGCCGAGACCGCCAAGCACCAGGATGCCTCGCGAGGCTCCCCTCATGAGGCCTCCTCATGAGGCAGGGCGTGCGATGTCTGCCGTGGGGCTTCGCTCCTAGCACATGGGTGACGACCCGCTGTCAGGATAAGGGTAGCGAGGCGTGACTGAGCCCCATTTCCATTCTGGTGATAAGGGAGCAGCGGTGTCTGCCTCTCCAAAAGCAAGCCCCAAAGCATTTCCTCTTTGGTGATAGAAGATCAGGATGGATCGGTGCGCCAGGACGGAGGTCATCGCCGAGCCCATCTGCGCGTCACGAAGACTACTTTATCAAACGGAGACCGCCTTTAGTCAGGATAGACCTGTGCGCCCGTTCCCCTTTGAATTGCCGCCCTGTGGCCACCCTTTCCTGCTCATATTTTCGGGGAAGAGGACCAAGGCACTACAAAAGAGGTAGGGCCGCTTCCATGTAAGGGGATCGACTCATTCTCCCCCACACCTTGTGTACTTGGAGCCACAAGCTCTCCATACAGAGCAATCCAACGCAGGCAGGAGTAGGGTATTACACCGCACGGTGGCCCGAACCTGGGTAGCTCGCGCGTCCCCTTCGTGTCCGGTGAGAGCCAATAAGCCCGTCGTGATCCCGCCATGGTCGCTGTCGGGTCGTAGGTTGCCAAGCAAAGTACCCCAGAGTTCGAATCCTAAGTTCTTGGAGAAGTTTCTTGGACGCAGATCCTAGACTCCGACAGGAGGTATTACCGTTGTTCCCAATGATAAAAATGAACTTATCCCGCAAAGAATTATAACTGGTTATAGGATGGTAATTCATTTCAGGAAATTAAATAAAGCTACTAGGAAAGATCATTACCCCTTGCCTTTTATTGATCAAATGTTAGAAATATTGTCTAAACATACACACTTTTGTTTCCTAGATGGTTATTCTGGTTTCTCTCAAATACCTGTGTCACCTGAAGATCAAGAGAAAACCACCTTTACTTGCCCTTTTAGAACTTATGCTTATCGACGTATGCCTTTTGGTTTATGTAATGCACCTGCTACCTTTCAAAGATGTATGACTGCTATATTCTCTGACTTTTGTGAAAAGATTGTTGAGGTTTTCATGGATGATTTCTCCATTTACGGAACTTCTTTTGATGATTGCTTAAGCAACCTTGATCGAGTTTTGTAGAGATGTGAAGAAACTAATCTTGTCTTGAATTGGGAGAAGTGCCACTTTATGGTGAATGAAGGTATAGTCCTTGGGTATAAAATTTCTGAAAGAGGTATTGAAGTTGATAAAGCTAAAGTTGATTCTATTGAGAAAATGCCATGCCCTAAAGATATCAAAGGTATAAGAATTTTCCTTGGTCATGCTGGTTTCTATAGAAGGTTTATAAAAGACTTCTCTAAAATTTCTAGACCTCTTACCAATCTCTTGCAAAAAGATGTTCCATTCGTTTTTGATGATGATTGCGTCGAAGCCTTTGAAGTACTTAAGAAAGCCTTAATTTCAGCACCTATTGTTCAACCACCTGATTGGAACCTACCCTTTGAAATTATGTGTGATGCTAGTGATTATGCTGTTGGTCTTGTTCTAGAGCAAAGAGTTGATAAGTAATTAAATGTTATCCATTATGCGTGTAAAACTCTAGACACTGCTCAAAGAAATTATGCTACTACTGAGAAAGAATTTTTAGCAGTTGTGTTTGCATGTGATAAATTTAGATCTTACATTGTTGATTCCAAAGTTACTATTCACACTGATCATGCTGCTATTAAATACCTTATGGAAAAGAAAGATGCTAAACCTAGACTTATTAGGTGGGTTCTTTTGCTACAAGAATTTGATTTGCATATTATTGATAGAAAGGGACCTGAGAATCCCGTGGCTGATAATTTGTCTAGAATGGAAAATGTTCTTGATGACCCACTTCCTATTAATGATGATTTTCCTGATGAACAATTAGCTGTGATAAATGCTTCTCGCAATACTCCTTGGTACGCAGACTATGCTAATTACATTGTTGCTAAATACATACCACCTAGCTTTGCATATCAACAAAAGAAAAAGTTCTTCTTTGATTTAAGACATTACTTTTGGGATGACCCACACTTATATAAAGAAGGAGTAGATGGTATTATTAGACGTTGTGTACCTGAGCATGAACAGGAACAAATCCTACGTAAGTGCCACTCCGAGGCATATGGAGGACACCATGCGGGAGACCGAACTGCACACAAGGTATTACAATCTGGTTTTTATTGGCCTACTCTTTTCAAGGATGCACGTAAGTTTGTCCTCTCTTGTGATGAATGTCAAAGAATTGGTAATATTGGTAGACGTCAGGAAATGCCTATGAACTATTCACTTGTTATTGAACCATTTGATGTTTGGGGTTTCGATTATATGGGACCTTTTCTTAAATCCAATGGGTATACTCATATTTTAGTTGCTGTTGATTACGTTACTAAGTGGGTAGAAGCTATTCCAACTAGTAGTGTTGATCATAGCACTTCCATTAAAATGCTTCAAGAAGTTATTTTCCCGAGGTTTGGAGTCCCTAGATATTTAATGACTGGTGGTGGTTCACATTTTATTCATGGTGCTTTCCGTAAGTTGCTTGCTAAATATGATGTTAACCATAGAATTGCATCTCCTTATCATCCCCAGTCTAGTGGTCAAGTTGAATTAACTAATAGAGAAATAAAATTGATTTTGCAAAAGACCGTTAATAGATCTAGAAAGAATTGGTCTAAGAAACTTGATGATGCATTATGGGCATACAGAACTGAATATAAAAATCCTATGGGAATGTCTCCGTATAAAATGGTTTACGGGAAAGCATGTCATTTACCTCTTGAACTAGAACATAAAGCTTATTGGGCAATTAAAGAACTCAATTATGATTTTAAACTTGTCGGTGAGAAGAGGTTATTTGATATTAGCTCTCTAGATGAATGGAGAACCCAAGCCTACGAAAATGCCAAGTTGTTTAAAGAAAAAGTTAAAAGATGGCATGACAAGAGAATTCAAAAATGGGAATTCAAAGTAGGTGATCATGTTTTATTATACAATTCTCGTTTGAGATCCTTTGCAGGAAAACTTCTCTCTAAATGGGAAGGACCGTATATCATCGAAGAAGTTTATCGCTCCGGAGCCATCAAAATAAACTATTCCGAAGGCAATAATCTGAGAGTGGTGAATGGACAAAGAATTAAGCATTATATCTCAGGTACTCCCATTAATGTTGAAACTAATATTATTGAAACAATTACACCGGAAGATCAGATAGAAGAGTCCTTCCGGAATGCTCCAGAACCCTGAAAAGGGGTAGGTATGTGATACGGTAAGTAAACCGACTCCAAAAATTCCATAAAACTTATTACTGTCAGTTTTGGAATATTAGAAAAATTACAAAAATAAGAAACAACCGAGGGGACCCATGTGTCGCCCACAAGGCAACGGGGCGCGACCCCCCCTGGGGCGTGCCGTGATGCCTTGTGGGCCCCACATGTGCCTTCCCGGCTCCGTTTTCTTCCCGTATGCTTGTTTTGCAAGATAAAAATTCTTTATATATACTCCCGTATGTTTTGACAACCGTATCACAAGGTTCCCCTCTGTTCTTGTTTGGTGTTAATTCCTGTCAAATTTTCAAGGCTGGGCATCATGTCTTCTTCTTCCTCCAACAACGTGGGAGACAATGCTTGGTTGCTACAGATGGAACTCAGGAGAGAGGAGGAGGAGGAGGTCACCATGGAAGAAGATGATGGGGATTCGCTAGAGGTCCACCCTCCGGCTTCTGAGAGGGGTACCCTTGCCGGCATCTCCACAATTCCAAATCCTCATCGAGCCATGAGAAGCACTACAAGCCATGGGAGTCCAGAGGTACAAGAAGGGCTCCCTCCTAGGAGACCCGTACACAGGTTACATCGGAACAACTTTCATAACTTGGTTCACAATTATGGGGTTGAAAATACTCCTCGTATGCACATACCCTCCAATTGGGACATCTCTCATCCAAGTGAAAGTGATGCAGGAAAGAATGCTTGGGGACCAGAGAATAAGCATATTATGGCCGAAGTCCAAAAGAATATAGAGATGATACAGCATGTGCTCCGGGAAATTCAGAGCTTAAAAGAGATCCTAATCAATGTCATGAAGGACAAGCCTACCTCACCATCACCACCATCACCGAAGAAGGAGACTTGAGTACACGGGTATGGGCACTCCCCTTGGCTTGTGCCAAGCTTGGGGGAGGTGCCCCGGTATTGTATCACCATCACTTTTTCATCATCATTATCTATCTTAGTTCGATCCTTAGTTATTTCGTGATTTAGTGGAATAAAGTTTTAGTATGATTTAGTTTCGAGTGTTTGCTTTCTGATCTATATATCTATGTAATCATGTGTGAAAGTTATATAATAAAGAGTAGTTTGAGTTGAGTGTGTTTCTTTTTGATGATCCAATCTTAGAAATAAAGAGAATAAAAATAAGATCATATGCTAATCCCATGGGGAGTGATGACTTCACATAAAAGAAGTATAATTGATAAAACTTGTTGGAAGTTGACAAACATAGTATTGGTCATTGTAGCAATTCATGAAAAAGTAATAAAGGAAGAGAGGTCTCGCATATAAATACACTATCTTGGACATCTTTTATGATTGTGAGCCCCCATCAAATATTCTATGTCAATTAGTTGACGTTGGACAAGGAAGACAACGTAATGGGTTATGTTTGCTTATATTCACATAGAAGTTATATTGTTTTGGATCCTCTAACATGTGGTGTTTGCCCCCTATCTTTTGCTAGCCAAAATTCTGCACTAAGTAGAGATACTACTTATGCATCCAAAAACCCTTAAACCCAGTTTCATGCCATGAGAGTCCACCATATCTACCTATGGATTGAATAAGATCCTTCAAGTAAGTTGTCATCAGTGCAAAAGCAATAAAAATTGCTCCCAAATATGTATGAACTTTTATTGTAAGGGAAAATAAGCTTTGTACGATCTTGTGATGGTGGAGCAATAAAAGCGACAGACTGCATAATAAAGGTTGCTATCACAAGGGGCAATATAAAGTGGCGTTCCTTTACATTAAGAGCTTGCACATCCAAAAACAAAAGCGCATGACAACCTCTACTTCCCTCTGTGAAGGGCCTATCTTTTACTTTATGTATTTACTTTCATGCAAGAGTCAATAGTATTCTTCTCTATTCCGTTTTTATTTTCTCTTTTGGCAAACATCATGTGGTGGGGATTGTTCCATGCATATATATCCAGTTGAATGTAGGTGATCATGAGTTCTTATTGTTGACATTACCCTTGAGGTAAATACGTTGGGAGGCGAAATTATAAGCCCCTATCTTTCTATGTGTCCGACTGAAACTTTTGCTCCATAAGTATGCCGTGAGTGTCAGCAATCATAGAAGACTAAATGATAGTTGAGTATGTGAACTTGCTAAACAAAGCTCTTACATAGACTCTTTCTGATAATATGATGAATTGCAATTGCTTCAGTGACTAAGATCATAGTTTATTAGTTTTCAATTTGGGTTATGGTTCATACTTTAACTTGTGGATGAATTGTCACTTTTTCATGAGAAGTTTTATGATGATTTATTGCTGTTATAATAAAGATCTTGATGCTCCATGTCCGTATTTCATTTTTATCGACGTCTCTCTCTCTAAACATCTGGTCATGATTATTGATTTCGACTTTTCGCTTGAGGGCAAGCGAGGTCTAAGCTTGGGGGAGTTAATACGTCCAATTTGCATCATGATTTCCTACTGTTAATTATTATGTTTTTAATCATTATTTCACTTTATGGTACAATTATTATTCCTTTTCTCTCTTATTTTGCAAGATTTACATGAAGAGGGAGAATGCCGACAGCTGGAATTCTGGACCTGAAATAGCCACATCAGAGATACCTATTCTACAGAGCTCTAATTGACCTGAATCTTTACGAAGATTTTTTGTTGAATATATAAAAAAATACTGGAGAAAAGAAATACCAGAGGGGACCCACTAGTTGCCCACAAGGCAACAGGACGCGGCACCCCCCTGGGCGCGCCCTGATGCCTTGTGGGGCCCACAGCTGGCCTCTGGCCCCCTCCTTCCACTATATGAATCCATTTGCCCTAGAAAAAAAATCAAGAGACGACATTCGGGATGAAGCACCGCCGTCTCGAGGCGGAACCTGGGCAGGAGCAATTTTGCTCTCCGACGGAGCGATTCCGCCGGGGATACTTCCCTCCGGGAGGGGGAAATCGAACCCATCGACATCACCAACGATCTTCTCATCGTGGGAGGACCAATCTTCATCAACATCTTCACCATCACCATCTCATCTCTGTCTCAAAACCTCAGATTGGTACCTGTGGGTTGCTAGTAGTGTTGATTACATCTTGTAGTTGATGCTAGTTTGTTTATTTGGTGGAAGATTATATGTTCAGATCCTTAATGCTATTCAATACCCCTCTGATCTTGAACATGAATATGATTTGTGAGTAGTTACTATTGTTCTTGAGGACATGGGAGAAGTTTTTTCATAAGTAATCATGTGAATTTGGTATTCGTTCGATATTTTGATGATATGTATGTTGTTGCTTCCTTTAGTGGTGTCGTGTGAACATCGACTACATGACACTTCACCATCTTTGGGCCTAAGGGAAGGCATTGTGGAGTAGTAATTAGATGATGGCTTGCTAGAGTGACAGAAGCTTAAACCCTAGTTTATGCGCTATTCCGTAAGGGGCTAATTTGGATCCATATGTTTCATGCTATGGTTAGAGTTATCTTAATTCTTCTTTTGTAGTTGCGGATGCTTGCGAGAGGGGGTAATCATAAGTGGGAGGCTTGTTCAAGTAAGAACAACACCCAAGCACCGGTCCACCCACATATCAAATTATCAAAGTAGCGAACGCGAATCAAACAAACATGATGAAAGTGACAAGATGAAATTCCCATGTGTCCTCGAGAACGCTTTGCTTATTATACAAGTTCGTTCCAGCTTGTCCTTTGCTACAAAAAGGATTGGGCCACCTTGCTGCACTTTTGTTACCGTTACTACTTATTACTTGTTACGAATTATCTTGTTATTGAAACTATCTGTTACTGCTACTTTCAGTACTTGCAGAGAATACCTTGCTGAAAACCGCTTGTCATTTCCTTCTGCTCCTCGTTGGGTTCGACACTCTTACTTATCGAAAGGACTACGATTGATACCCTATACTTGTGGGTCATCACCTGCTGAGGGCGAAGATCGCTGACAGTGCGAAGCAGCACAAGGAGAGCACTGCCGTGTTGAAGAAGACGACCGCCATGGTCGAGAAAATTATGGACGAGAATGCCAACCTCCGCATCGAGCATGAAAGGCTGGTGAGGGAATCCAAAGCTGTTGTCAAGCGAAGTATTGAGGACGTGAAAGAGATCATTGCCATTCGCCGCAAGAACTCCATTGCCATGGATGCAATGATGAAGATGGCAGAGGAGAGGCGAAAGGAGGTGAAGGTCGTTGGAGGAACTCCGTGCCCTGCAGCAACCCATCAAGGAGTAGAGAGCAGCGATCCAGATTGTTGTCTGTGTCTTCTTCCTTCTTCTTTTGCCCCTGTGTCTTTCGGGAGTTGCCGCATGTGGAATTTTAAATTATCTTCCTGAATATGTAAGACAATTACTATCCATTGCCATCGTCATCATATATATCAGTCTTGCTAAGTCTTCGTTAAGTTTCAGTCGAGGCTATGTCCATGAGTTATCCGTGCAAAATTTTGTTTTCAAATTTTCTTTTTTCTCCCTTAAATCTCAGTCGACTGAGACCTAGCCACACCATTAAGCGCCTATAAAACAGGGGCTCGGGCGCCATTAATGGAGAAGTTGGGAGCGAGGTGGGCGGTGGATGGAGGTCAAAGGGCTCGCCACCCGGTGAGCCTGCGCGGCGGTCTGCTCCACGCCTCCCGTCTACTCAAATAGCTACCCCGCACGGCGCCTCCTAGCCAATAAAAATGGGGACGCATGGTGGCATGTAAATGGTTAGTACAACGCCCACGGTTTGAATAACACTTGTGTTTCCGATTGTAACGTGGCAGCTCTTTGTTCCAAAATGACTTTGTTGGTTGTTAATGTGCGCTTGAAAGCACATTTGCTCCCTTGGTGGTTTTGGTAATCTATGCCAACATACATATTGTTGGACTAATGCTTTTATCTAGAGTATTTCAGACAAGTTCAACAATGGCATGGCAAGGACAAGAAGATGTGGAACCCTTCAAAATGCTAAGGACAAAGATTGACAAAGCTTCAAGACTCTACATTTTTGGTTAAGTGATCCAAGATCACATTGAGTCCCTTAGGAAAGCCAATACTATTAAAAGGGGATGAGGTATTATTGATGAGGTTGTTGCTCAAATTGCTCAGTGATATTGCTCCAAAAACCCTTAATCACTTTCCCAAAACACATCTGTCCAAAACCCTAATTCATCATTTCGGTCCCACCGAAACACTCCCATCCGAACTCACCGAGATGACCACTCCACTGCCACAGCCAAAACCCTAACACTTCGGTGTAACCAAAATGGTTCTTGGTCCCACCGAGACGGCTTGGCCAAGTTGCTGTAATGTTGTCACTTCACTTCGGAATTTCTGAGATGAAATTTTCGGTCTCACCGAAACGTGGTCTTGCCCTAGCCATTGCACTTCGGTCTCACCGAGATGTTTTGATCGGTCCCACCGAAAAGCCTAACGTTCATGTCTTTTACACTAGTCGGTCTCACCGAGATTTTCATGTCGGTGTCACCGAGTTGGGTCAAAGGCTTGTAACGATTGGATTTTAGGTGAAGGCTATTTATACCCCTCCACCACCCTCGTACCAAGTGAGAGAACCATCAGAACGTGCCTACACTTTCACCATACACTTTGTGAGAGAGAACCACCTACTCATGTGTTGAGATCAAGATATTCCAATCCTACCATTTGAACCTTGATTTCTAGCCTTTCCCAAGTTGCTTTCCACTCAAATCTTTCTTCCACCAAATCCAAATATGTGAGGAAGTGTTTGAGTGTTGGGGAGACTATCATTTGAAGCACAAGAGCAAGGAGTTCATCATCAACACACCATTTATTACCTTTTGGAGAGTGGTGTCTCCTAGATTGGTTAGGTGTCACTTGGGAGCCTCCAAGATCATGTGGAGTTGAACCAAGGAGTTTGTAAGGGCAAGGAGATCGCCTACTTCGTGAAGATCTACCCCGAGTGAGGCTAGTCCTTCGTGGACGGAAGCCATGGTGGAATAGGCAAGGTTGCTTCTTCATGGACCCTTCGTTGGTGGAGCCCTCCGTGGACTCACGCAACCGTTACCCTCCGTGGGTTGAAGCCTCCATCAACATGGACGTACGATAGCACCACCTATCGGAACCACGCCAAAAACCACCGTGTCTTCATTTCGTTTGATCTTCTTTTCTCTACCCCATTACTTTCCGCACATTTGCATGGTTTATTATTTCCGCTGCTCTATCTCTAGATATGCATGTGTAGAAAGTCTTGGTGATATCTTAACTAGTGCCAAAATCTGCCTAAATTCCAAGAGAACTAAAAACTGCACCTTTGGTGGTTAAGAGTCTATTCACCCCCCTCTAGACCTATCTCCTCGGCCCCACAATTGGTATTAGAGCTTTGGTCTCCATTGCTTTGGTTTAATCACCATTGGAGGGAGATGGATGTGTCTACTTTGGGGAGTCTTAGACGTAGAGTGCCTATTCTCAATGGGGAGTACTATCACTTTTGGAAAGATGAGATGCTTGATATCTTTGATGAATTTAACTTTAGCAAGTACATTCATAATCCTTATGTGCCTCCCATTGATCCCTTACATCCCACTCATGAAGAGGAAATTGACATGCTTTGTAATCTTAGAACTATCAATCTTATCATTAGAGGATTACCTAAAGTTGTGCTTGGTTGTATGCAAAACTTTGAGTGTGCCTATACTCTATGGAATGACTTGGAAAAGCGATATCCCAACTATTCTTTAAAGAATCTTGATGAGATTCTTCATAAGACCATTGCTTTTCACAAGATGAAGCCTAGTGATCCTAACTTTGATGATTGCCTATTTGAGCTTCGTGATCTTATGCGTGCTAAAGGAGATGTTAGAACCATTAGTAACATTATCACGGAAGCCATTAGAATTCATAAACTTGAACATTATCATGATCATGAAACTAATGAATTCATTGCCCTAGGTGATGATCACATACATGTTGTTGATGATGATGTTGAGCATGGCTATTATGATGAGGACAAAGAATTTGATATCGAATATGTGAAGACTATGAGGAATCTCAGTCTCATGGCAAATCTTCGAGATTACATGGCCAGAGGAAAAGAGTGGATTCTCGATAGTGGATGTACCGATCACATGACCGGAGATAGAGACATGTTTTGTGAGCTTGCAAAAAATGATGGTCCACGCAAGTATGTGACTTTTGGAGACAACTCCAAGGGTAAGGTACTTGGCCTTGGTAAGGTGGCCATATCCAATGATAGCTCCATTCAAAATGTTATGTTTGTTGAATCTCTTGGTTACAATCTTCTTTCCGTATCTGGACTAGCCGACTTTGGTTTCAATTTTCTATTTACCAAAGTAGATTGCCAAGTGTTTCGTCGAGATAATCATAATATGGTCTTTACCGGCATTCGTAGAGGTGATCTATACATTGTTGACTTCACTAAGAGAGGCCAACCTCGTACATGCTTAATTGCTAAATCTTCTAAAGGTTGGTTATAGCATAGAAGACTTGGACATGTTGGCATGCGTAATCTTGATAAACTTGTTAAGGGAGATCATATTCTTGGTGTGAAACATGTTATCTTTGACAAGGATAGACTTTGTAGTGCTTGCCAAGCAGGAAAACAAGTTGGAGGAAGTCATCCCGTGAAGAACATTATGACCACAAGAAGACCACTTGAGCTACTTCACATTAATCTCTTCGGTCCCAATGCCTATAAAAGTCTTGGTGGTAACTCCTTCGGTTTGGTCATTGTTGATGATTATTCCAGATTTACGTAGGTGTTCTTTCTCGATGACAAATCGCAGGTACAAAAGATCTTCAAGAACTTCGCTAGGAAGGCCCAAAATCAATTTGAAGTGAAGATCAAGAAGGTTCGAAGTGATGATATGTCCCAAACGTATCCACTTTTCCAAACACTTTTGCTCTGGTTTTGGACTCTAATTTGCATGATTTGAATGGAACTAACCCGGACTAACGTTGTTTTCAGCAGAATTGCCATGGTGTTATTTTTGTGCAGAAATAAAAGTTCTCGGATGGACCTGAAAATTTACAGAGAATTATTTCAGAATATATAAAACAATACTGGCGAAGAGAATTACCAGAGGGGGGCCACCCAGGCGCCACAAGCCCAGGGGGCGCGCCCACCCCCCAGGGTGCGCCTACCAGGCTTGTGGGCCCCTGGCAGCTCCGGCAACCCTAACTCCAATGCTATAAGTACCTATTCGTCCAGAAAAATATTAGAGAGAAAGAATCATCGTGTTTTACGATACGGAGCCGCCACCACCTCCTGTTCTTCATTGGGAGGGCTGATCTGGAGTCCATTCGGGGCTCCGGAGAGGGGGATTCCACGCCGTCGTCATCATCAACCATCCTCCATCACCAATTTCATGATGCTCACCGCCGTGTGTGAGTAATTTCTTTGTAGGCTTGCTGGACGGTGATGGGTTGGATGAGATTTACCATGTAATCGAGTCAATTTGTTAGGGCTTTGATCCATAGTATTCACTATGTTCCGAGATTGATGTTGCTATGACTTTGCTATGCTTAATGCTTGTCACTAGGGCCTGAGTGCCATGATTTCAGATCTGAACCCTTTATGTTTTCATGAATATATTTGTGTTCTTGATCCTATCTTGCAAGTTATATGCACCTATTACGTGTTAGGATCCGCATACCCCAAGGTGACAATAATTGGGATTCTTTCCGGTGATTACCGTAGTTTGAGGAGTTCATGTATTCACTATGTGTTAATGCTTTGTTCCGGTTCTCTATTAAAAGGAGTCCTTAATATCCCTTAGATTTCCTTATGGACCCCGCTGCCACGGGAGGGTAGGACAAAATATGTCATGCAAGCTCTTACTATAAGCACGTATGACTATATACGGAATACATGCCTACATTACATTGACGAATAGGAGCTATTGTGTATCGCCCTAGGTTGTGACTGTTACATGATGAATGTCATCCAACATAATTATCCATCACCGATCCAATGCCTACACTTTTCGCATATTGATCTTTGCTAAGTTACTTTCGTTGCTGCTACTATTACTATCTCTGTTACTATTGCTACTGTTACTATTGCTATTGAAACTATCATACTACTATGCTAGTAAACACTTTGCTGCAGATATTTAGTTCTCCAGGTGTGGTTTAATTGACAACTCAATTTCTAATACTCGCAAATATTCTTTGGCTCCCCTTGTGTCGAATCAATAAATCTGGGTGAAATACTACCCGCGAAAACTATTGCGATCCCCTATACTTGTGGGTTATCAAGACCTTTTTCTGGTGTCGTTGCTGGGGAGCATAGCTCTATTTGTTGAGTCACTTGGGATTTATATCTGTTGATCACTATGAAGAATCTGAAAGACGCTAAGACCAAGATCGTTCCCTCTAAGACGAGGGGAGGTAAGGAACTTCCATCTAGCTCCGCACTTGATTTACCTTCTGTTTTGAGTAGGCTTGCGACACCACCACCTGCTATCCATTCTGATATGTCGCAAGTTATGGATGATACTACTTCTGCTATGAATGAAACTATTGATGATGCTAGTACTATGCTTGATAACACTGTGCCACTAGGTGAATTTCTTGATGAACAACTTGCTAAAGCTAAAGAAACTGAAAATGCTGAAACTCTTGGAAATTATGATTCACCTATTATGCCTAGTCCTCCTACTAGAGTTGAAATGCCTAAGATACCTGATGGTTATGTTTTTGATGGAGAGACAGCTAGGGCAATTCTTGCTTGTAATGATAGAGATGATGTTAGAAAATTGCTTGCTAAGATGAAAGAAAAATCTATGATGGAGAGATTGAACTATGATCCTAAGTTTGCTACCTCTCCTATCTTTGTTACTGATAAGGATTATGAATTCTCTGTTGATCCTGAGTTAATTACTTTGGTTGAATCTGATCCTTTTCATGGTTATGAAACTGAAACTGTTATGGCACACCTTACTAAATTAAATGATATTGCCACCCTATTTGCTCATGAGGAAAAAATTCGCTACTACTATATTCTTAAGTTGTTTCCTTTCTCATTAAAGGGTGATGCTAAGAAATGGTTTAACACTCTTGCTCCTGGTTGTGTGCGTAGTCCCCAGGATATGACATATTACTTCTCTGAAAAATATTTTCCTGCTCATAAGAAACAAGCTGCCATACAGGAAATATTTAACTTTGTGCAAATTGAAGAAGAGAATCTCCCTCAAGCTTGGGGGAGGCTTCTCCAATTACTTAATGCTTTGCCTGATCATCCTCTTAAGAAAAATGAAATACTTGATATATTTTATAATGGACTAACCGATGCTTCTAGGGACTACCTAGATAGTTGTGTTGGTTCTGTTTTCAGGGAGCGAACTGTTGGACAGGCTGAAGAACTATTGAATAATATATTGAGAAATGCCGATGATTGGACACTTCCTGAACCACCACCTAAGCCAACTCCGAAGAAGAGAGGTATTCTATTCCTCAGTCCAGAAGATATGCATGAAGCTAAGAAATCTATGAAAGAAAAGGGTATTAAATCTGAAGATATTAAGAATTTGCCACTTATTGAAGAAATACATGGCCTTGACATCCCGACACAGGTAGTAGAGGTAAAATCTCTTCGTAGATTCGATGAAGGTGATATTCCCTATAATAAATCTGCTAGTTAATGCTTGGATGAATTTGATAATTACATTGTTTAGCAAGAGAATTTCAATATGCATGTTAGCAATCAATTAAAACGAAATGTCATCATGATTGATCGCTTGAGTGATTTGATGTTTAGAACTGCTAATGATGTTAAATGCTTAAGTAAACATGCTTCTATGGTTCAGACTCAACTAGAACAAATTGCTAAATCACAAAATGATTTGCTTGATGAGATGAATAATAAAATGAATGAACATGCTGTTAGAGTTGTTACTAGAGGAGGTAGAATGACTCAGGATCCTCTGTATCCTGAAGGTTATCCTAAAAGAATTGAACAAGATTCTCAAAGGAATAATATTGGTGCATCTAGCCCATCTAAGAAGAAAAATAAAAATAAAAACGATAGGACTTTGCATGCTTCTAGTGAACCTGAGATAGAAAAACCTCCTGAGAACCAAAATGATGTTTCTATTTCTGATGTTGAGACACAATCTGGTAATGA
Source organism: Elymus sibiricus (assembly GCA_039707655.1). Classification (NCBI taxonomy): domain Eukaryota; kingdom Viridiplantae; phylum Streptophyta; class Magnoliopsida; order Poales; family Poaceae; genus Elymus; species Elymus sibiricus. The sequence continues at coordinate 288,674,719 of CM077676.1, forward strand.
ACATCCACCTAGTGATAATGATAATGATAATGATAATGATGATGTTCATGTTGATGCTCAACCAGATAATGATGTAGAAATAGAACCTGTTGTTGATCTTGATAACCCACCTCCTAAGAATAAAAGATATGATAAAAGAGACTTCATTGCTAGGAAACATGGGAAGGAAAGAGAACCATGGGTTCAGAAACCTATGCCTTTTCCCACTAAACCATCTAAAAACAAGAATGAGGAAGATTTTGAGCGCTTTGTTGAAATGCTTAGACCTGTCTTTTTGCGCACTCGCTTGATTGATATGTTGAAAATGTCTCCATATGCTAAATACATGAAAGATATTGTCACAAATAAAACAAAGATACCTGAAGCTGAAATTTCTACCATGCTAGCAAATTATTCTTTTAAGGGTGGAGTACCTAAGAAACTAGGAGATCGAGGAATACCAACTATACCATGCTCCATTAAAAGAAGTTATGTTAAAACTGCTTTATGTGATTTGGGAGCCGGTGTTAGTGTTATGCCTTTCTCTTTATATAGAAGACTTGATTTGAATAAGCTTACACCTACTAAAATATCTTTGCAAATGGTCATTAAATCAACTGCTATACCTATTGGAATTTGTGAGGATGTGCCCGTTGTAGTTGCAAATGTTACTATCTTGACAGACTTTGTTATTCTTGATATGCCCGAGGACGACAACATGTCGATTATCCTTGGTAGACCTTTTCTGAATACTGCAGGGGCTATTATTTATTGCACTAAAAGCAAGGTTACTTTTCATGTCAATGGTAATGAGCATACAATTTATTTCCCGAAGAAACAAAGTTCAGTGAATGGTATCAATTGTATTGAAAAAGTTTCGACAATTACTATTGGAGGTTTCAAATTTCCCCTTCCTACTGCTAAAAAGAAATATGAAATTCTTATCGTTGGGGAAATGCATATCCCCATTGTGGTAACATAGTGTTATACGAAAATTCTTCGGTTTCATGCCATTCAGAAATAGTTTGTTAATAAGACTTGATCAACCTTATTAATGGATTCCTTTTGAGGGGCATGTGGTCGATGAATTTAGTAAGCACAACTTTCTGTACCCACCTTTTGCTCTCTGTTATTTGTAGTTGAATAAAATAAAATGCCATGATTATCCTGTTTTCTGAATTTTCCGTGCAATAAAAAAATGGCCCAAAAATAAAAGTTCTCAGAATGCCTTGAAAATTTAGTATGAATTTTTCCAGAATATTTAAGAATTTTTGGCACTGAACACACCCCAGGGGGTTGCACCTGTGAGCCACAAGCTCATAGGGTGTGCCCACCCCCCCTGGGCATGCCCAACAGGCTTGTGGGTCCCACAGGGACCCACTCACTTATGCCAGCCACCCATTGCCTTCTTCTTCCTCCAGAAAAAACCGAACTTGCTTCCAAGCCCGTGTTCTTGCTCATTTTTGCTGTGATTTTCGATCTCCTTGCTCAGAACTCCGTTTCCAAAACTGTTTTGAGGAATTGCTCCTTGGTATGTGACTCCTCCAATGCTCCAATTAGTTTTTGTTCTAGTGCTTTATACTTTGCGAATTTTTGCTGCTGTGGTGACCATGTTTATGAGCTTGCATGTTGAATTTGTATGGTCCAAAATAGTTTTGATGCATGATATAGCTTCTAGACACTTGTGGGAGTAGTTGCTATCAATTTTGTTGAGTTTTATTCACTTTTATTTTGAGTCACTAAAAATTTCAGAAATTTTCAGAAAAAGAAAATGCTCAAGTGGAGGTTGAGAGATTCTTCGAGCCGGAATCCTAAGGAGGCTCCAAAGCCCAAGTATCATCTTCCTCGTGCGGCCGAGGTGCGACCGTGCGAATGGCCATGCAACACATTCTTGAGGGATGCGGGAATTTTCGATGATTTCTATTATTTGGCGAACAATGCAGGCATTATCCCGTTCCTCGAAGATAAGTGTGACCAGCATCTTCTCCTCACTAATACTTTCGAGCAAAGTTTTCATTTTCATTCTATGAGAGATATACCCACAGTGTCATTTAACCTATATGATATTCCTAAAGAGATGACACTTGAGGATTTTTGCGAGGTATGCAAACTTCCTAATGACGGCAGCCCAGTAGAGCCACACCCCAGGGATGTCTCAGAGTTCATCTCTGAGGTTACCGTGGGGGAGTCGAGGGTAGTTTCCAAGGCTAGGGTTGCTAGTTTACATTTCCCTGTTTTGCGCTATTACTCACTATTTGTCGGGAGGTGTTCGACTGGTCGGTGGGAGAGCGGAACGCTCAGCTCACCTGTCCTTGCTATTTTGTGCCATGCTCTTTACGCTAATAGGACATTCGGTTTGGGTGCTATGGTTGCCCGGCGATTGCACACCAACCGTTCGAAGGGCGTTATCTATGGTGGTATTTATGCTTCCCGCCTTGCTCAACACTTTGAGATTCCTATCAGGCACGACGAGGTGGAAGAGAGGCTTTTACCCACTATGTATCCCGATTATGACAACATGGTTGGGCATAACTTTATTAATTCTGGAGACGTTTGTTTTAGATATAACTTGTATTCAGTCAGGGTACTCGTGAGATTATTACTTTGCATGCGCCTACTTTGTTTGATATTCACAGGGGCAGATATGTCATCATGCCTGAGGACATTTATGCTTATTGGGGCTTGGACCAGCCCCAAGCACCAGAGCCAGTGCTACTTGTAGACTGCGTTGGTATTTCCCCGAAGAGGAGAGGATGATGCAGTATAGTAGAGACAAGTATTTCCCTCAGTTAAGAACCAAGGTTATCAATCCAGTAGGAGAACCAAGCAAGATCCAGTGAACAGCACCTACACACACAAAAGCAAACACTTGCACCCAACGCGAATAAGAGGGTTGTCAATCCTCTTAGCGGTTACTTGCAAGGATTAAGTCTGATAGAGATAAATTGATAAAGTAAATTACTAAACTAAATAAAAGTAAATAAATTGCAGCAAGGTATTTTTAGGTTTTTTATATGATAAAGATAGACCCGGGGGCCATAGTTTTCACTAGAGGATTCTCTCTTGAGCGCAGAAACATACAGTGGGTAAACAAATTACTGTTGGGCAATTGATAGAAAAGCAAATAATTATGAAGGATTCATGGCAATGATCATGTATATAGGCATCACGTACGAGACAAGTAGACCGACTCCTGCCTGCATCTACTACTATTACTCCACTCATCGACCGCTATCCAGCATGCATCTAGAGTATTAAGTTAATAAAAACAGAGTAACGCCTTAAGCAAGATGACATGATGTAGAGAAGCAAATTCAAGCAATATGAATAGACCCCATCTTTTTATCCTTAATGGCAACAATACAAATACGTGGCATGTCCCTTTCTGTCACTGGGATTGACCACCGCAAGATTGAACCCATCACAAAGCACCTCTCCCATTGCAAGATAAACCAATCTAGTTGGCCAAACCAAATCGATAGATCAGAGAGAAATACAAAGCTATATTTAATCATGCATAAAATAGTTCAGAGAAGACTCAAATATTTCTCATGAATAATCTAATCATAAACTCACAATTCATCGGATCCCAACAAACACACCGCAAAAGAAGATTACATCGGATAGAACTCCAAGAATATCAAGGAGAACATGGTATTGAAGATCAAAGAGAGAGAAGAAGCCATCTAGCTACTAGCTATGGACCCGTAGGTCTGTGGTAAACTACTCACACATCATCGGAAGGGTAGCAAGGTTGATGTAGAAGCCCTCCGTGATCGATTCCCCCTTCGGCAGAGTACTGGAAAAGGCCTCCAGAGGGGATTGTGGAAGAACAGAGGCTTGCGGCGGCGGAAAGGTTTTCTCTTCTGGATCTCTGATGGTTTCCGAATATTTGTGAATTTATAGGAGTGGAATTAGGTCAAACGGAGCCACGAGGGCCCCACAAGGCATCAGGGCGTGCCCCCCTGGGGCCGCGCCCTGTTGCCTTGTGGAGGCTTCGTGAACCTTCTGGCCTCCTCTCCAAGTCTCCAAGGCCTCTTTTGTCCAGAAAAAATCTCCAAAAAGTTTCGTGGCATTTGGACTTCGTTTGGTACCGATTCTCTGAAAAGCCAAAAACAAGCAGAAAACAGCAACTGGCACTGGGCACTAGGTTAATAGGTTAGTCTCAAAAAATGATATATAATTGCATATAAAAACATCCAAGATTGATACTATAATAGCATGGAAGAATCAAAAATTATAGATACGTTGGAGACGTATCAAGCATCCCCAAGCTTAATTCCTGCTCGTCCTCGAGTAGGTAAATGATAAAAACAGATTTTTTGATGTGGAATGCTACCTATCATGTTTCATCATGTAATTTCTTTTACGGTATGAATAATAAGATCCAAATGATTCAAAGCAATAGTCTATAATTTGATATAAAGACATCAATACTTAGGCATACTAATAAACAATCATGTCTTTCAAAATAAAAATGCTAAAGAACGTTATCCCTACAAAATCATATAATCCTGTCATGCTCCATCTTCTTCACACAAAGTATTTATCATGAACTACCCCGATGACAAGCCGAGAAATTGGTTCATACTTTTTAACACGCTTCAGCTTTTTCAGCTCCCACTCAATACATGAGCGGAAGCCATGGATATAGCACTATGGGTGGAATAGAGTGTGGTGGTAGAGGTAAATAAGAGAAGTCAAAAATAAGAAGATAGTCTCACATCAACGAGGCTAATCAACGGGCTATGGAGATGCCCATCAATTGATGTCAATGCGAGGAGTAGGGATTGCCATGCAACGGATGCACTAAGAGCTATAAGTGTATGAAAGCTCAACATAAAAACTAAATGGGTGTGCATCCAACTTGCTTGCACATGAAGACCTCGGGCATTTGAGGAAGCCCGTCATCGGAATATACAAGCCAAGTTCTATAATAAAAAATTCCCACTAGTATATGAAAGTGACAAAATAGGAGACTCTCTATATGAAAAACATGGTGCTACTCTGAAGCACAAGTGTGGAAAAGGATAGTAACATTGCCCCTTCTCTCTTTTTCTCTAATTTTTTTTCATGGCTCTTTTTTGCCTCTTTTTTTTCGTCCGGAGTCTCATCCCGACTTGTGGGGGAATCATGGTCTCCATCATCCTTTCCTCACTGGGACAATGCTCTAATAATGATGATCATCACACCTCTATTTACTTACAACTCAATATTACAACTCGATACTAGAACAAAAATATGACTATATGAATACCTCTGGCAGTGTACCAAGATGTGCAATGATGGTAGCGTAACATGTATAAAAATGATGAACGGTGGCTGAGCCACAAATACTATGTCAGTATATGATCATGCAAAGCAATATGACAATGATGATGTATGTCATAAAAAAACAGAACGGTGGAAGTTGCATGGCAATATATCTCGGAATGGCTATGGAAATGCCATGATAGGTAGGTATGGTGGCTGTTTTGAGGAAGATATAAAGAGGCTTATGTGTGATAGAGCGTATCATATCACGGGGTTTGGATGCACCGGCGAAGTTTGCACCAACTCTCGATGTGAGAAAGGGCAATGCACGGTACCGAAGAGGCTAGCAAATTGCGGAAGGGTGAGAGTGCGTATAATCCATGGACTCACATTAGTCATAAAGAACTCACATACTTATTGCGAAAGTTTATTAGCCCTCGAAGAAAAGTACTACTACGCATGCCCCTAGAGGGATAGATTGGTAGGACAAGGTCCATCGCTCATCCCCGACCGCCACTCATAAGGTAGACAATCAATAATAAATCATGCTCCAACTTCTTAGCATAACGACAGATCATACGTGCATGCTTCGGGAATCACAACCCTTAACACAATTATTCTTACTAAACCACAATCATCTACTAGTACCTCCCCCATATTACCATCTTAATATCGCAAAACTATTGCAAGGAATCAAATTTATTATATTCTGTGATCTACATGAAAGTTTTTATTATATCCCTCTTGAATATCTATCATATCAAGACCAAATTCATAACCCGTGCATATTAACATTGCTATCATGAGACTCTCAAAAAGATATAAATGAAGCATGAGAGTGCAACTATTTCTTTAAAATATAACCACCGCCGTGCTCTAAAAGATATAAGTGAAGCACTAGAGCAACTGCCTAGCTCAAAAGATATAAGTGAAGCACATAGAGTATTCTAACAAATCACGAATAATGTGTGCCCCTCTCAAAAAGGTGTGTTCAGCAAAGATGATTGTGAAAAACTAAAATGCAAACAAACTATATCACAAGACGCTCCAAGTAAAACACATATCATGTGATGAATAAAAATATAGCTCCAAGTGAGTTACCGATAGATTGTAGACGAAAGAGGGGATGCCTTCCGGGGCATCCCCAAGCTTAGACGCTTGAGTCTTCCTTGAATATTACCTTAGGGTGCCCTGGACATCCCCAAGCTTAGGCTCTTGCCGCTCCTTATTCCTTTATCCATCGTAGTCTCACCCAAAACTTGAAAACTTCAGCACACAAAACTCAACAGAAACCTCCTGAGATCCGTTAGTATAACAAACAAAACTTTAACTTTAGGTACTGTGGTAAATTGATTCATATTTAATATTGGCATAATTCTACTGTACTCCAACTTCTCCATGACTCATACCCCCCGATACGATCCATAGATTCATCAAAATAAGCAAACTATGCAACAAAAACAGAATCTGTCTAAAACAGAACAGTCTGTAAAGATCTGAATTATGGTCATACTTTTGTAACTGCAAACATTCTGAAATATTAGGAAAATGTGGGAAATTCATATATCAATACTGTGTAAAAAATTCAGAAGGTTCTGACACACCAGCGAAAATTAGAAATTCCAGCACTGGACGCAAAAGTTTCTGTTTTCCAACAGCATCTATCATACTATCTTCCAAATCATCCCAAAGGCATTACTTGGCACAAACACTAATTTAAACATAAAAACACAATCATAACAGAGGCTATAATCATGCAAACACTCAAAAACAGAAGGTAAAAGCAAAAATTTATTTTATTCATTGGGTTGCCTCCCAACAAGCGCTATTGTTTTATGCCCCTAGCTAGGCAATATGCATAGTTTCAAGTGTTGTCATCCTTGGTTTCCAACTCCTCAATCACACATCCATTTTTTTAGTAGATTTAACATAGGGGCTTCTCATCATCACACTTCTAGGCACAAAATCAAGAATCTTACTTTCATGGATAGGTTCCTTAATTATATCAATGAAATTGGGGTGCACGCTAATCATTTTAAGATCCTCGCTCCCTTTACTAGAAGTAGTACCCTTAACCTTGGGGACATATATGAACTTGCAATTTTTATTAGGAGGAGTCCTATCAATGTTTTTAGCGGAGGAAAAAGCGGAACCCAAGTTGTTGATAATTTCTTCCAACTTATCAATTCTAGCGGGGCTTTGTTCTATCCTTTCCTTAATTATCGGTTCCTTTTCCTTTAAAGTTTTCAAAGCAATTCCCACCTTAGAGCCAAATTGAGTAATATGATTATGGATCCTTTTATCTAAATTGTTGAGATGTTCAATAGTAGGTATCTTATTTTCTATAGCTTCTAATCTTTGCATAACATGCTCCAAAGTCAATGCCGTTTCATTACTAATGATAGGGGGTGAACCCACTAAATTTCCCATAGCATTGTAAGCATCCAAAGTGGGACAGGTCAAGAAATTCCCTCCAGTAATAGTGTCAAGCACAAATCTATACCAAGTAGTAATTCCCACATAAAAATTGCGAAGAAGAACGGTGGTGGATTGCTTACGAGTTGATCTAATTTGAGCATCGCAAATCCTATACCAAGCATCTTTTAAATTCTCTCCTCCCCTTTGTTTAAAATTAAGCACTTCATTTTCAGGGGTAATAGTAACAAGCAAAGAACTAGCCATAACGATGAAGCGAACAAGCAAATAAAAATATTTTTGTGTTTTTGTAAAAAAAATAGAAGCGGGGGAGATGAAAACGAGAGGCAAATGCAAATAAAAGGCAAATAAAATAAATGCAAGTGATTGATAGTTTGTGCGAACGTACTTGATAGATTTTGATGATGTCTCCCCGGCAACGGTGCTAGAAATTCTTCCTGCTACCTGTAGACTGCGTTGGTATTTCCCCGACGAGGAGAGGATGATGCAGTATAGTAGAGATAAGTATTTCCCTCAGTTAAGAACCAAGGTTATCAATCCAATAGGAGAACCAAGCAAGATCCAGTGAACAGCACCTACACACACAAAAGCAAACACTTGCACCCAACGCGAATAAGAGGGTTGTCAATCCTCTTAGCGGTTACTTGCAAGGATTAAGTCTGATAGAGATAAAATGATAAAGTAAATTACTAAACTAAATAAAAGTAAATAAATTGCAGCAAGGTATTTTTAGGTTTTTTATATGATAAAGATAGACCCGGGGCCATAGTTTTCACTAGAGGCTTCTCTCTTGAGCACACAAACATACAGTGGGTAAACAAATTAATGTTGGGCAATTGATAGAAAAGCAAATAATTATGAAGGATTCATGGCAATGATCATGTATATAGGCATCACGTCCGAGAGAAGTAGACCGACTCCTGCCTGCACCTACTACTATTACTCCACTCATCGACCGCTATCCAGCATGCATCTAGAGTATTAAGTTAATAAAAACAGAGTAACGCCTTAAGCAAGATGACATGATGTAGAGAAGCAAATTCAAGCAATATGAATAGACCCCATCTTTTTATCCTTAATGGCAACAATACAAATACGTGTCATGTCCCTTTCTATCACTGGGATTGACCACCGCAAGATTGAACCCATCACAAAGCACCTCTCCCATTGCAAGATAAACCAATCTAGTTGGGCAAACCAAATCGATAGATCAGACAGAAATACAAAGCTATATTTAATCATGCATAAAATAGTTCAGAGAAGACTCAAATATTTCTCATGAATAATCTAATCATAAACTCACAATTCATCGGATCCCAACAAACACACCGCAAAAGAAGATTACATCGGATAGAACTCCAAGAATATCAAGGAGAACATGGTATTGAAGATCAAAGAGAGAGAAGAAGCCATCTAGCTACTAGCTATGGACCCGTAGGTCTGTGGTAAACTACTCACACATCATCGGAAGGGCAGCAAGGTTGATGTAGAAGCCCTCCGTGATCGATTCCCCCTTCGGCAGAGTACTGGAAAAGGCCTCCAGAGGGGATCGTGGAAGAACAGAGGCTTGCGGCAGCGGAAAGGTTTTCTCTTCTGGATCTCTGATGGTTTCCGAATATTTGTGAATTTATAGGAGTGGAATTAGGTCAAACGGAGCCACGAGGGCCCCACAAGGCATCAGGGCGTGCCCCCCTGGGGCCGCGCCCTGTTGCCTTGTGGAGGCTTCGTGAACCTTCTGGCCTCCTCGCCAAGTCTCCAGGGCCTCTTTTGTCCAGAAAAAAATCTCCAAAAAGTTTTGTGGCATTTGGACTTTGTTTGGTACTGATTCTCTGAAAAGCCAAAAACAAGCAGAAAACAGCAACTGGCACTGGGCACTAGGTTAATAGGTTAGTCCCAAAAAATGAGATATAATTGCATATAAAAACATCCAAGATTGATACTATAATAGCATGGAACAATAAAAAATTATAGATACGTTGGAGACGTATCAGCCAGCACCTGAGCCAGAGCCGTATCAGGAGCCCGTCTATCAGTGGGAGCCTTAGGAGGCCGTTTACCAATGGGACCCTTAGCAGCCTCAGTATTATCCTGGAGGTGCTGACTTCGATCCGTGGCCGTAGACCAACTTAGGCCAAAAGCCTAAGCTTGGGGGAGTACGTATTTCTCACCGACATTACATTCATGTATCACACATTCATTCCAGTTGTCGGTGTTCATCCTTTTTCACCGTATTATCCATGTTAGTCTTATTTTTGCTCTCTTCTTGTGTGTTTGAAAAACTTTCGAAAATCCAAAAAATTAGTTGTAGTTTCTTTCTTATTCAGTTAATTCGTAGTATTAAAAGAAAACCCAAAAAGATTTCTCGATTCTTCTTTTGCTTGTTGGGAGTTTTCTCGTGTAAATAGTTTTTCTCATTTTTCGTTTTCCTTCGTTAATTTGCTTTCTTTAGAAAAAACAAAAACTCCAAAAATATTTCAGTGAGTTTCTCTGAATTTCTTTTCTTTTCATTGAGTCGTCGTAAGGAGACGACCACGATGAAAATATTGAGTGGCTCTCATATGCTTTATTGTTGAATTAACAAAGAGCCACTATTACTTTGTCTTCTCCTTTAAATAAATGTTTGCAGATTCTAGCTTAGTCCACGGCACTCTTGCACTATTATTATTTTCATATCATTCGGTCATGCAAGTGAAAGGCAATAATGATGATATTTGATGAAATGATTGCGGTGAAGAAAAGCTGGTATGAACTCTTCTTGGTTTTGTCTTTGTAAATATGTTTAGCTCAGTATTCATGATTCAGTATTATTATGAGTAAACGTGTTTGTGATGACAATTAGAGATTATAGTTGCCCATACCATGCTTAAATAGCTAGGAGTGGATAATGAATTATCTTGAGTGTCAACATGCATTAAAATGATTATGATGTAGTATGTTAGCATGGTATCCTCCTCTGAGTAATTCGAGTGGCTTGACTTGGCGCATGTTCATACATGTAGTTGAATCAAAACCAACATAGCCTCCATGATATTTATGTTCAGGGTGTTGATATCCTACTCATGCTCGTGTTCAATGTTAATTATTCGCAATGCATGTCTATGACCGTTTTCGCTCTCTAGTTGGTCGCTTCTCAATCTATTTGCTAGCCTTCGCCTATGCTAAGCGGGAATACTGCTTGTGCATCCAAATCCTTAAACCAAAGTTGTTCCAGATGAGTCCACTATATCTACCTATATGCGGTATTACTCTGCCGTTCCAAGAAAATTTGCATTTGCCACCTCTAAACATTCAAACGAACATCTGTTTTGTGTGCCCGTACCACTCATGGAGCGACAGGGGGTGATCAGTATCTTCCATGCTAAGCGGGTTATTCTCAGATGAGTGTTTATTCACTTGTCATTGCACGAGAGAGGCTGGTAATTGGGATGCCCAGTCCTATGCTCAAAATCGAATTATATAATGCAAACAAACTCCTCCTGAAAGTTGTCGGTATGGAGGGCAATATGATTAAACCCCATCTTTTTATCCTTAATGGAAACAATACAAATACGTGTCATGCCCCTTTCTGTCACTGGGATTGAGCACCGCAAGATTGAATCCATCACAAAGCACCTCTCCCATTGCAAGATAAATCAATCTAGTTGGCCAAACCAAACGGATAGATCGGAGAGAAATACAAAGCTATAACAATCATGCATAAAAGAGTTCAAAGAAGACTCAAATATTTCTCATGAATAATCTGATCATAAACTCACAATTCAACGAATCCCAACAAACACATCGCAAAAGAAGATTACATCGGATAGAACTCCAAGAACACTGAGGAGAACATGGTATTGAAGATCAAAGAGAGAGAGAGAGAGAGAAGAAGCCATCTAGCTACTAGCTACGGACCCGTAGATCTGTGGTAAAATACTCACACATCATCGGAAGGCCAGCAAGGTTGATGAAGAAGCCCTCCGTGATTGATTCCCCCCTCCGGCAGAGTACCAGAAAAGGCCTCCAGATGGGATCGCGGAAGAACAGAGGCTTGCGGCAGTGGAAAGGTTTTCTCTTCTGTCTCTCTGGTATATTGGAAATATTTGGGAATTTATAGCACTGGAATTAGGTCAAGAGGTGCCACGAGGGGCCCACAAGCCTGGGGGGCGCGCCTACCCCCCCAGGGCGCGCCTCCCGAGCTTGTCGCTCCCTTGTGGCTCTTCTGGTCTTCTCCCGAAGCTTTGAGGGTCCCTTCTGGTCCAGAATAAATTAATCCAAAGTTTTTTCTTCGTTTGAATTCCGTTTAATAATGATTTTCTGAAAAGGCAAAAACAGGCAAAAAACAGCAACTAGCACTGTGCACTAGGTTAATAGGTTAGTACCAAAAAATGATATATAATGCCATATAATTGCATATAAAACATCCAAGATTGATACTATAATAGCATGGAACAATCAAAAATTATAGATACGTTGGAGACGTATCAATGCCCAAGGCAACCCAAGGTAATATTCAAGGAAGACCCAAGCATCTAAGCTTGGGGATGGCCCGGATGGCATCCCCTATTTCGTCTACAATCTATCGGTAACTTACTTGGAGCTATATTTTTATTCATCACATGATATGAGTTTTACTTAGAGCATCTTGTGCCATAGTTTTCTTTTCTTTGTTTGCTTTTTATTTTGCCACAATCATTGTTTGCTGGACACACCTTTTTGAGAGGGACACACATTTATCGTGTTTTGTTAGAATACTCTATGTGCTTCACTTATATCTTTTGAGCTAGGCGGTTGCTCTAGTGCTTCACTTATATCTTCTAGAGCACGGCGGTGGTTATATTTTGTAGAAATAATTGCACTCTCATGCTTAAGTTAAATCTTTTTGAGAGTCTAATAAATAGTAATCGCAATTTGCACGTGTTATAAGACTAGTCCAGAAAGGATAGGTATTCAAAGGGGATATAATAAAAACTTTCATGTAGGTCACTAAATATGAAACGTATGGTTTAATGATATTGATGTCGTAATATGAAAGGATATTGGTTCATGATCATTGGTTAGTAGAAATATTGGTATTAAAGTTTGTTATTAACTTCTCATCTAAGTGTTGGTCATGGCATGGAGGGGAGGTTTGAGCATTTTTATGTCTGAAATGAAATCCTTGAGTGATGTTATAATCGGGGGTGCGCGATGGTTAACTCCTACCAACCTCCTCCCTAGGGGCATGCGAGTAGTACTTTGCTTCAAGGGCTAATAGGATTTGCAATAAGTATGTGAGTTCTTTATGACTAATATGAGTCCACGGATTATACGCACTTTCACCCTTCCGCAATTTGCTAGCCTCTTCGGTACTGTGCATTGCCCTTTCTCACCTCGAGAGTTGGTGCAAATTAACTTCGCCAGTGCATCCAAACCCCGTGACATGATACGCTCTATCACATAGAAGCCTCCTTATATCTTCCTCAAAACAGCCACCATACCTAACTATTATGGCATTTTCATAGCCATTCCAAGATATATTGCCATGCAACTTCCACCGTTCCGTCATATGACTTGTGTTCATTGTCATATTGCTTTGCATGATCATATAGAGCTGACATGATATTTGTGGCTCAGCCACCGTTCATCATTTTCATACATGTTACGCTAGATCATTGCACATCCTGGTACACTGCCAGAGGCATTCATATAGAGTCATTTTGTATAGTTTTTATCGAGTTCTAATATCGAGTTGTAAGTAAATAAAAGTGTGATGATCATCATTATTAGAGTATTGTTCCAGTGAGGAAAGGATGATGGAGACTATGATTCCCCCACAAGTCGGGATGAGACTCCGGACGAAAAAAAAGAGGCCAAAAAGAGCCCAACAAAAAAATATAAAAATAAAAATAAAAATGAGAGAAAAAGAGAGAAGGGGCAATGTTACTATCCTTTTCCACACTTGTGCTTCAGAGTAGCACCATGTTCTTCATATAGAGAGTCTCCTATTTTATCACTTTCATATACTAGTGTGAATTTTTCGTTATAGAACTTGGCTTGTATATTCCGATGACGGGCTTCATCAAATGCCCGAGGTCTTCATGAGAAAGCAAGCTGGATGCACACCCACTTAGTTTCAGTTGAGCTTTCATACACTTATAGCTCTTAGTGCATCCGTTGCATGGCAATCCCTACTCCTCGCATTGATATCGATTGATGGACATCTCCATAGTCCATTGATCCGCCGATTTGATGCGAGACTTTCTTCCTTTTTTACTTCTCCTATTGATCCCTACCACCGCATTATATTCCACCTATAGTGCTATATCCATGGCTCACACTCATGTATTGCGTGAAGTTGAAAATGCTAAAGCGCGTTAGAAGTACGATCCAATTGCTTGGTTCAACACCGGGGTGCTCATGATTTATATTTATGCGGTGAAGGCGGAGTCATGCCATGCTAACATAATAAAATGAGTGGGGATAACATTCATTAAGGATCATATATTTTGAAAGTTTAATGATTCTGCTTCTTATATTCACAGAATATTATTATGTTGATGTTGTTAATTCATCGTTTCTCAGTATTTATACCGTAAAGAGATTACATGATACACATGTTAGGTAGCATTCAACATCAAAAATTCTGTTTTTATCATTTACCTACTCGAGGACGAGCAGGAATTATGCTTGGGGATGATGATATGCTTTCAACGTATCTATAATTTTTTATTGTTTCATGCTATTATATTATCAATCTTGGATGCTTTATATGCAACTATATGCTATTTTATATCATTTTTTGGGACTAACCTATTAACTCAGTGCCTAGTGCTAGTTCCTGTTTTTTGCTTGTTTTTGGCTTTTCAGAAAATCAATATCAAATAAAGTCCAAACGAGAAAAATCTTTAGATTAATTTTTTCTGGACCAGAAGGGACCCTAGAAGCTTCGGGAGGTGTCCAGAAGAGATACGAGAGGGCCACAAGCTCGAGGGGCACGCCCCCTGAGCTTGTGGGCCCCATGCAGCTCCGCTTGACCTAATTCCGGGCCTATAAATTCCCAAATATTCCCAAACCAACAGAACGAAAGACGATATAACTTTTCTGCCGCCACAAGCCTCTGTTCTTCTGCGATCCCATTTGGAGGCCTTTTCCAGTAATCTGCCGGAGGGGGAATCGATCATGGAGGGCTTCTACATCAACTTTACTGCCCTTCGGATGATGTGTGAGTAGTTCACCACAGACCTACGGGTCCATAGCTATTAGCTAGATGGCTTCTTCTCTCTCTTTGATCTTCAATACCATGTTCTTTTTGATCTTCTTGGAGTTTTATCCGATGTAATCTTCTTTTGCAGTGTGTTTGTTGGGATCCGATTTATTGTGGGTTTATGATCAGATTATTCATTGAAAGTAATTGAGTCTTTTCTGAACTTTATTATGCATGATTGTTATAGCTTTGTATTTCTCTCCGATCTATCCATTTGGTTTGGCCAACTAGATTAATTTATCTTCAGTGGGAGAGGTGCTTTGTAATGGGTTCAATCTTGCGGTGCTCTATATCCCAGTGACAAAGTAGGGGACAAGACACATATTTTTATTGTTGCCATTAAGGATAAAACGATGGGGTTTATTCATATTGATTGAGTTTATCTTGTCTACATCATGTCATCTTGCTTAAGACGTTACTCTGTTTGTCATGAACTTAATACCATAGATGCATGCTGGATAGCGGTCGATTGGTGGAGTAATAGTACTAGATGTAGGCAGGAGTCGGTCTACTTGTCTCGGACGTGATGCCTATATACATGATCATCGCCGTGAATAACGTCATAACTATGCGCTTTTCTATCAATTGCCCAATAGTAATTTGTTTACCCACCGTATGCTATGTGTTCGAGAGAGAAGCCTCTAGTGAAAACTATGACCCCCGTGTCTATCTTAAATATAAGAAGAAAAACTAAAAACCATTGCTGTAATTTATTTACTTTTCTATTCTTTTGCAGTTTATACTTTTACCTATACAAGATTTAATCCTTGCAATTAACGAGTTCAAGGGGATTGACAACCCTCTTGCCCGCGTTGGGTGCAAGTATTTGCTTTTGTGTGTGCAGGTGCTGCTAACCAGGATTTGCGTGATTCTCCTATTGGTTCGATAAACCTTGGTTCTCACTGAGGGAAATACTTATCTCTACCATACTGCATGTCCCCTCCTCTTCGGGGAAAATCCCAACACAGCTCACAAGTAGCACATAGGAGAACAGGTCAATATGGTCTAGCTAGGGAGATAAATATTTTTGACTGCAAGAAACATTTGTGTGAGCCCTAGATACTCGATGTTAGTTGAAATCTATGTGCAAAGGAGGTTGGCTTAGAGAAGTTTTTAAATTTCCATACTTCCGTAGGTTCTTGATTAATACCAATATGGCAATACATAGAGTTTCTAGCCGTGACACAAAAGAGATGTCATTTCTCACAAGCTAGGAAAAATAATATTAGCACAAAGTTTCATTAGTGTAAATTTGTAATCTCATCAATTTTTGATGTGATGTAACAAGATATTTCATTTGAAACCATAAACACAATACACCATCATTTCTCATGGTACGTGAGGACCATTTTATATATTAACTAAAGTTTTAAAAATGTGTTCAATCGGTGGTAAGGTGAGATTCTCCAATTGAATGTTGAATCTGTAGAATACAAATACCTTTTTGTTCTTGCTAAGTGTCCCCGTTGCAACGATAATTAACATAGTGGCATGGTTGCGGAGATGCAACATGAGGAGAGGGAGTTCGAGGGAGTCGACATTGGGGAGACGACACCATCACAATTGTGGAGGGAATGCATGGGAGTTGGGTGACATTGACGTGAGGTGGAGAAGGGGCGACGGCTGAGCGACGCTGACATGTGGGGAGTCACGGTGAGGTTGGTGGTGCTGGATCATGGAGGAGGCGCCGACTGGTATAAGAGCAAGTCCTGCCATGTGATGGTTGGGTCGACCGAAGGAAAACAAGATAATTGGGAAGTGATGGACAGTGGAAGAATGAATAGTGCCAGCGGCTCCTACTTCCCTTTTTCCTATTGACCATATATAGAAAAGATAGAGGAGGAGAATAGTGTTTCTTTGTTATTTTGAAATACTAAGTGCCGATGTACTTGATAACCTTCTATCAATAGGGATACAATGCCATAGTTTGACTACTTATAAATTTTGGGGACAATCGCAATATGTAAATCTTAGTGGACGTACCCTTCATGTGACATCAAACTCAAATAAGTATAGGGAAGCAAGTGTATGACGATATTTTCCCCGATGCATTCATAAGCCATATGCTACACTAATCCTCCTGAACTACAATGACTATTTGATTTAAAGTTTGTTATTCCATGGAAAAGGCATGTGCATTTAGCTAGTCAACACCATTAGCTTCATCATTGAGAAGGAGGTATATGAGGCGATATTGCTGATGAAGAATAAGAAGGCGCCTGAACCTGATGGATTCACTGCGGAATTCTATCGGAGGTGTTGGGGGACGATTAAGGGTGACACCATTAGTTAGTCAACACCATTAGTTCCATGATGTGTTTAATGGTGGGCTTCAGTTGTCTAATCTCAGTTTGTGAAGATTACCTTGCTTCCTAAGAAGGAAGAGACAGTGAAAATCAAGCATTTCAGGCCCATTTGCTTGCTTAATGTTAGTTTGAAGATTTTGACCAAAGTGGGTATGATTTGACTAAAAAAAGATAGCTCGTAGAGTTGTCCGCCCTACACAAACCGCTTTCATGCATGGAACATGAAAACATGATATGGACAAGGTGGTTAATATGAAATTGGTGTTGTGTTTCTTTGAGAAATTGTCAGGTCTTAAAATGAATTTTCATATGAGTGAATTGGTCTACTTTGGATGCGCCAAATAAAACAGAACAATTATAAACAATTGTCCAGTTGTGAGATTGGTAAGCTCTTGTTTAGTTATATTGGGATACCAATTCACCATCGTAAACTAAATACTAAATAGTGGACATGTATTAACTGCAGATTTGAAAAATAAACTTAATTGTTGGAAAGGTGAACTGATGTCGTATGGTGGAAGACTCATCCTCATGAATTCAGTGCTTACTAGTTTGCCTATCGTCATACTCTCTTTCTTTGAAGTGCTAATAAGGGTGCAAAAAAGACTTGATTACTATCGATCTAGATTCTTCTGGAAGAGTGATGAATATAAGGACAAGTATCTCCTTGCGAGGTGTGATATCTTGTGCTGGCCTAAATATCATGGATGGCTGGGCATCGAGGACCTTTGAGATAAAGAATAAATCTTTGTTAAGTAAATGGCTTTATAGTCTTGCTTCGCACGAAGATGGAGTGTGGATTCAGTTATTGCGTAACAAATATCCACACTTTAAGAATTTGTCTCAAGTTACGACGCAATTGAACGACTCACCCTTTTGCAAGGGTTTTATGATGACAAAGGTTGCATTGGGTTTAAAGTTGGAGATGGTAGAACCACACGATTTTGGGATGATACCTGGCTTAGGATATGCCTTTAGCCTCATAGTACCCGTCTCTATACAATATTGTGCAAAGTAAGGATGCTTTTGTTGGCACAATATTGGGCATGACTCCCTTAAATATCCAGTTCAAGAGAGCTCTGATCAGGATAAAAGGATTGTTTGTCTACATGTAGTACGTAGGTTGATGGGGTCACCATAACTAATGAACCAGAAACGTTCCATTGGAGGTGACATCTTCTGGAGTGTTCTCTGTTAAATCTATGTGTTTGGATTTAATTAATCTCAGGTCGGTTTTCTGTTCTAAGCATATTTGGAAAACCAAAGTACCACTTTTTTAAAATGATCACTGGGGGGGATGCTCCCCACCTAAATATATTTCAAAGGGGTGTTACAAATGTTCCACATCTTGTCATGATGTACAAGATGACAGGTGATCCCGCCATAGTCTTGCGTGATCAAGAAGAGTAGGTGTTTTTAGTCTGTGAGACCACGTTGTATTTTTCACAATTATGGATCAAATAGTGTCTAACTGGGTAAGAGAAAGCCCGTTGAAAACCATTTTGTTTCGTGCATCCCAAATTTTTGAGAGCACCGCCAACAGTATGAATGCATAGATTGTAGGAGGCAGGTGTGAAGGCCTTGCAGATGCCCACAAGTTACGGATTGGGTTGTAGCGAGGCCTAATGCCGACGGCATGCCAGACTCTTCTCTTAGCTGGACAGGTGAAGAAAAATGATCTCTACTTCCTCATGGTTCTAAGCATCGTGGGTAGCTTTGGTCTTGGATAATGTTTTTGTGATGCAGATTTGCTCTTCTGTTCAGGCGATCGAGGTAATACAACCATCCACAAACTTTGGCCTTGTTTGGCACACGTGACTGCCGAATCTCCATCAAACCTAGGTCGGAGAGGTCGGAGAAGATGGTAGTGTAGGCTTCCTTGGTGGTGAAGGCGCCGCCATTTTGCAGGCTCCTAGAGTCCGGCGTTGTGGAGAGGGTGATCACCTGCAACATTGGGTTCAAACATGCTAGCTCATGTGAAGCTGCCACGGTTAGCCAATTATGAAGCCTGTATTGAACACTCTCATGTAGTACAGTTGCAACTAGAGCATTTGGTTTAGTGTAGTGGGAGAACAAAGGTGGGAAAACATTAGTTAGGGACTCTGGTTTGAGCCATCTATCGTGCCAAAAGAAGATGGCCTCTCCATTCCCAACAGAGCATTGGGAAATCTCTCCTAGGCTTTGTAAATGTTTAAAAATGGTTTTGGCTAGGAAAGAGTTGTTGCAGCCCAAACCAATATGCAGAGGTGAATGGTGTAAGACGCATTCCCTCCATGGTAGACAAGTGGTATGGAGAAACTTTTAAGCAAATTTCAACATGAGGCAAAGTTTTTGTGCGTGAATGTTTTTAACTCCTAAACCACCAGCTTCTCTGGGTATACAAACTGTATCGCAAGCCACATGACAACTAGCTCCTGAACATGTATCAATGTTTAATGAGAAGAAAGCTCTCCTTTTCCTATCCATGGCCTAAATGATATGTTTTGGCAGAAGGAAAGATTGCATGAAATAGGTAGGTAGATTATCTAGAACTACAGGGAGAAGAATTAGTCTCCCTCCCCTTGTGAGCAGCAAAGCAGCCCAACCAGAGAGATAGATGTCACAACGGTCTATGATTGGTTGAATGGCTATTGGTGGAAGCTTGTGTAGTGAGAGTGGTAAGCCAAGGTATGTTTGTGGGCAGGATGAGATTGAGGTGCCTAAGTATTTTGCGTATTTTTCAGCTTGGTATGCAGGCACATGGATATGAACACATGTGATTTTTAAGAAGCTGATGTTCAGTCCGGTGGTAGAGGCAAAATCATCTAAAATTTTCCTCAGGTTTGCAGCAGCATTTGGCTCTACCTTGATGACTATTAGTGTGTCATCCGCATATTGGAGAACGGGGCAGTGTAGAGCATTAGTGATTGGATGTGACAGTAGGTCATTTGAGCAAGCTTTGATGACCATTTGGTACAGAATGTCAACCACTATTATGAACAGATAGGGAGATAGTTGATCACCCTGTCTAACACATTTTTGCATTGAATCCACGGTCCAGGGACCCTATTGAGCAAGACAGCAGTTGAGCCAGATGAGAGTAGGGTCGTCATCCAATTGCACCACCGTTTTGGGAAACCTCTATTTTTAAGATTTGTAGAAGTGAGGTCTAACAGACATGATCAAAGGCCTTTCCAAAATCTAATTTTAAAACCAGGGCCGGGGCCTTTGTGCGAGCATAGCAATTCAGAATATCGATAGCATAGAAGAAGTTTCCAGAGATGTTTCGAATCCAGTTTCGTCTGCATGAACTAAGAGTGGGATGAGAGGTTGAGCCTGTTTGTTAATGATTTCGCCACTCCTTTGATAGGGCAGTTTTGTAGCGAGATAGGCCTAAAGGCGTCTGGAGTCCTTGCACCAGAATTTTTGGAAAGCAGGACAATGAGAGCCCTATTGATACAAGTTAAATCATCATTACCA
This sequence comes from Elymus sibiricus, assembly GCA_039707655.1. Classification (NCBI taxonomy): domain Eukaryota; kingdom Viridiplantae; phylum Streptophyta; class Magnoliopsida; order Poales; family Poaceae; genus Elymus; species Elymus sibiricus. The sequence continues at coordinate 288,695,377 of CM077676.1, forward strand.
TGGTAACACTCTGAGAATAAGTCCGTATTTTTTTCCCTTTTAGGAGAGGCCAAAAAATTCTGTAAAGCCAGGGCCAAATCCATCTAGACCTGGGCTAGCTGCAGGATTCATGGAGAAGAAGGCATTGAAGACTTCTCGGTGAGAGAAAGAGGCATCTAGAGTTTTTAGTTGTGGAATTTTTGTGGGGTAGATTTCGCTAAGGTTGAAGTTCCAGGTGGTGTTGAAGGGAGACCCAAGTAGTGCATAGTATTAATTTGTTAAAATGTCCATTTTTGCATCGTGAGAGAAAAAATTCACTCCATTTTTAGAGAGTATCGAAATCCTGTTTCTACGAAGCCTAGCCGAAGCAGAGGCGTGGAAGTAGCTAGTATTTTTGTCACCTTCAATGGCAGTTCGAACTTTGCCACATTGGATCCAGTAGGCAACTTTTCATCGAATAATATTTTATAAAGTTTTGATAATTAATTTGTGGAGTGTCTTTACCAAAGTACCACTAAAGATAAAAAAAAATCATGTGGTTTGTTGGTAGGGGTGTTATTCTCACTAAGGCCAATCTGACAAATCAAATGTGACATGGTAGTAAACAATGTTGTTTATGTAATCAGAAGGAAATAGTTCCGCATTTGTTTATCGCCTGCTCGTTTGCTATGTTATTGTGCCGTACGATTCATGGAGTATATCAAATATGTTTGGCAATGGCTTGGGTGGTGTTGTGTCTAAAACTAAGACACATATCTGTGTGGGAGTTTGTGCCTTGCTTTGGACATTATAGAACTGTCAGAACGATTTGTATTTTTAACATAGTAAAGGTACATAATTTTTTGTAGGTTATCTTCTGTACTACAGGATGGATCCATATGTGGTCCTTAGTCCTTACTATACCATGGGAAAGTGCGGGAGCTTATATCATCTCGGTGCAACCAATGAGAGATTGTAGCATGGGACGTACAATCGGTTTGAATAACGGTTCAACAGTAGGCTATGTGTGTAGGCATACATTCTTATTTTGCCGGTTGTGCCTTGTTTATTTTTCTTTTTTTACTTCAAATGATGGTTGTGTGCATAATGATGCAGTGACCGAGGCTATCCTTCTTTTCTTTAAAAAAATGCAAATCTTGTCATGTAGAGACCGGAAGAGCGCCGGGAGAGCGTGTTGTTGGATGAAAAAAGTGTGAGTTCTCTTTTCGTCTCTCTGTTTGACGATGGAGATGCACCTGCTTGCTAAGAATTCTTGGAGACAAAAAAAGTGAAACCAACTGCATGGACACACTACGTAGCTGAACAATTACGTAGACAAGGTGCACAGTATTGTTGGATGCATGACCCGCAGTAGTACATGCATATCATATCGATCAACATGTCTTACCTCTTTCTTCATCACTACCATGAAGAGCTACAAAAGCCACAGTACCATCTGCCAAGCAAAAAATTAAAGCTCTTGCATGGCATGTCATGGACATGTGCGATGCAGTGGTAGAAAGCATGCATGATTCACACCCTTTAATTCGTTTCTTCCCTAGCTGGCTGGCTACTAGTACAGCTCAATCTTACCACTACAGAAAGAAGAAGAAGAACAGACCTTTTGATTGCCCTAAACATGAGACACATTTCCACTAGAAAACGCTTGCTTTTCATTGGAGATCGACCTAGGTACCCCTACCAATCTTTAGTTCCTCCTTTCCCCTGCCGACCGACACCTTTCAACAGCCAAAGATGGTATTGGGGCCATCCTAATGAACATGCATGATGAACACACAAATTACCTAAAATAAGAAGTAATTCTAATTCTTGCCGACGGCGATGAGATCGATGAGGCTACAATTGACGCCGACCGCTCTTCAGCTCCGGCGTTGGTGCGGCCGCCCTAGGGTGAAGTCGAGGTTCGGCGCGCTTGCGCTCGACGTCGTCTCTGACAGGCAGGAGTTCATGTCTGATAGGATCTCTAGGCTCTTGGACTGCATATGATCCTGCATGCACGTTAACAATTAATTTCCCATCTTAATTATAACCCAATTGTGTTTGAACTTTGACGCATGCACACTTGTTGCTATTTATGCTAACGGAAACAGGTTAATTAGCTGATTTACCTTAAAAGATTGCATGCTTTCGTTGTTGGAATCACAAGGAAAGCCTGACCAATCCTCCTCCCTGCACATATATGCCGCACCAACAAGTGCAACTCAAGTTAGTCTACTACTCCTCCCTCCGGTGAAAAGTGTACTCCTCCGTCCGGTGAAAAGTGTACATATAGGAATTTTAGGACAAATTATGAAGTGAAGTAAAAAATGCATTGGAAAGGTGCATGTCACCATCTCTCTCTTCTTTAATTACCTAACCCCCAATGAGCTAAGTGCATGTAAAAATTAAGGAGACCATGTGTAGAATGTTATTGATCTTGATTACCGTGTGATGAGAGAGAAGCATTTTTTTCAACTTTAATGTGCATTGAGAAGATAGAAGTACACTCTTTTGTGGACAAATCTCAAAGCCAAACATACCCTCTTCACCGGACGGAGGGAGTACATATAGGAATTTTTAGGACAAATTATGAAGTGAAGTAAAAAATGCATTGAAAAGGTGCAAGTCACCATCTCTCTCCTCTTTAATTACCTAACCCACAATGAGTAAGTGCATGTAGAAATAAGAAGACCATGTGTAGAATGTTATTGGTCTTGATTACCGTGTGATGAGAGAGAAGCATTTTTTTCAACTTTAATGTGCATTGGGAAGATAGAAGTGCTCTTTTATGGACAAATTTCAAAGCCAAACGTACACTTTTCATCAGACGAAGGGAGTACCTTTCTATCCATTTCCTAGAAATATGACAAGAAAATGTGGGGACAAGTCAATACAAGTTGTTCTGCCAACAAACAACGTCTTTGTAATTACTAACGGCAGGCATGGTGCACAATGAGGTCATAATTGAAGCATTTATTTGTCTAGGACTAGGAGATCCATGACAAAACCATTGCTTGTCTCCATGAGTAGCTAGGGTACTTTATGATGATATTAACAAAAGGGGTTGCCCCCCGGTTCCATTAAATATGAAACCATCAGAGTTACCGCATTTAGGCCGGCTTAAGTAGCATGCCAGGTCGAGTAAAACGGAGACCAAACGGCTGTTCCAAAACATTAGGGTGCAATCAGTACTCCCAATTCGTCCTGGATATCACATTTACTGGGAACTGATTCTAATGCAGGGTTAACAAAAACAGCCGGGGTGAGCATGCGGGTAAAAGAGGCATTTTTTACTCCTAAGTCAAAGAGAGTACCCCAGGTAATTTTTATATATGGAGCAGGCACATATTCAGAGACCTAGTTCTCCTGCTGGCAGTTTTATCGGAACTAGTAGAGAGCGGACGTGGCTCCCGGGAGCCATGGAGGCCTTTTTTTTAAAACAAATCAAAATTCAAACTTTTCGGTTTCAAAAAAATCTGAAAAAAATTGTGCAAGTAAACAAGTATGTTATGTCTATGTGTGTAAAATTTCAGAATGAAAAACATTGAAATGCAACCTGTACAAAAAAGACAAATTCATGGCCTGGGAGGATGAATAGTATCATGTGTTAAAAAGCCCCAGATTTGTCTTTTTTGCACAGCCCTCATTTAAACGTATTTTGCCCTGAAAATTTACACACATGTGTGTTATGCCTTCATGTATATGTGTGTTTTTTTTCAGAATTTTTTAAAATGTAGAAAATATGAAATTTGACAAAATTCAAAATTTTCAAAACCGAGCTCCATGGAGCTCGGCCTCCAAAGACAATATCCGGAACTAGTACTACTACTAGTACTACATAAAAATTAACAATACAGGCTCCACAGACAATTAATTAAGCTACATATAATGTGATTGTGTGATGACTACCTTGAGGAGCAATTCCACAAGGCACCACCATGAGTGGCACCGGCGCCGATGCTCCTGTCATCGTCGTTTGCAGCTAACCTTCCATTCCGTGTGGCCGCTGCCACTGCCTCCGGCCTACCTCCGCCTCGCAGGTCAAGCAAGTTGTCGTCGCAGATCTCGCCAGACGACCCGTTCTCGAAGCCGTCAGCCTGATCTGCTTAACATGGAACGCACATCAAGAATGGAATAAAATGGAAGGCTGGAGCAGGTTTAAGTTGGCATCTATATATTCCAAAGGGAGCAAATAAAACCATAACTACATACTACTATCTATCACACATTATGGACATCCATGCACTATTCACCTGACGAAGCTGCCGGCCTTTCGGTATTCTTCACGGTCCTGTACATCTGCAGCAACAATCGCAAAGAAAAGATACTCATGTCATTTAGCATCTAACTTTATCATTATCTCGAAAAGTCTAACTTAACATTTTACTAGCTGAGCAGAGAGATCAAATCATGAAGAATCCACATAGTAGTATAGTTGGCAAATCATAAGATTTGCAGCTGTGCAAAAGATACTCGCAAGATTTGACATGGGGGCTGCTGCCTGCTCAGTGGCGGTGCCAGGATTTTAATCATGTGTAGTCAACTCAATCTTGTGTAGTCAAGATATATGTATTTCTACAAATTTTGTATTATTTTTTGCATGATTTATGCTTATATATGATACTTTTTCCACAAAGCTGTGTAGTCATTTGACTACATAGCCTATACATGGCCTGCTGGCCTAGTCTAGCTAGCCGCAAGATTTGACATGACTGCTTAAGAGGGCCGGTAAAACCAATCGAGGAGGAGAAGAAAGGAACCCACCCTCACATTCGCATTGTACAGTTGATCATGGGTGTGATGTGCGTGCCTGCCAGCTAGAGCTAGTAGGTTAGGCCGGTTAGCTAGCTAGTGCTAGTGTGTCATGCCATATGCTATGGATGTGAAACCCCACGCCCACAGCATGGAGGACTTGACCTAGCTGTGCAAAGGAGGAGAAGTTTCCATGATATTACAAGAGATGCAGAACAAGACAGGGGGTGCCACTGTTGCTGCTTAACCACATCTGCCCCTCTCTCTCTCTCTGCCTTTATTTCTTCCTTTCACTTTGATCGGTTGCATGCATGTGGGCTGGTACTGCATTGAGCAGTGTATGGTACTCCAGTAACTAGCACTGCTACGGCAAAGCAGACACAGGAGAGGGGAGAGGCCCAGGAGAGATGCACAGATCCATGTCCATGCATCTGCTTCCATCTCTTATCTTAGTCTCACTGAAGGAAATCAGCAGTTCAATCAAACTTAGTGAACGAGCTACTAGTTAAAGGGGCATTAATAAGTGTTTAATGCGTGAGAGGTAAGGTTTATGAACAGGGGTTACCTGCAAGTGAGATTTCACATGAGCTAGGGTGAGATCCTTCACATCCATGAGTTCAAGAACTGACTTCGGCGTCGCCCCTGAAAGTTTACATCGCCACAACAAGATTGAGCAAAAGCGCCTTCTTTTACTCCACAAAATCGTTTGGCGAATGGCGATCGAGAGGGTTGGCGAGGTAGCGAGTAGTACGTACTCTCGTGGCCGCCGAGAAGCTCCACGGCGTGGACAAAGCGGGAGTGGAGCGTGGACGTCCACCGCATGCGAGGCGCGCGTGCGGCGCGCTTCGGCGCCGGGAACCCGACGAGGCGCCCGCCACACCCACCGACGCCGCGGCGCCAAGCGCCGGCGACGTGGCACGGGTCGCAGTAACACGGCGCGGTGGCCGCGGCTGAGGGGCCGCCGTGCGGAGGTGGGGGCGGGAACGGCGTCGGGTAGAGCGGCACGCCCCGTATGGGCCGCAGCATGCCGCCGTCGGGGACGGGGTGGTGATGGTAGTACAGGCCGCCGTGCCCCGGCGCGCCGGCGTGGTGGGGCGGCAGAGGCATAGGCGGCATGGGAAACGGAAGCTGCAGCGTCGCCGCCATGGCCGGGTTTCCGCCGACGTTGCTGCCACTCGAGGGGCCGAAGAACCTCCCGCTCATGGCCCGGTGGTGATCGTGGCCGTGTGGCGTTGCACTCGCGGGGAGACCGATCTGGAGGGATAGATCCGGCTGGGAAGGGAACAGCTCCATTGCGCACTCTCTCTCTCTCTCTTCCCAAGCAGCTTGGTGGAGGGTTGTGTGTGTCTTCTCTTGTGGGGAGCTCTCGTTTTTTCTCTCTCGTTTCCTTGTTCTTGCAAGGAGGGAGCGTTGAGCGAGAAGGAGGGACGATGGACCGTCCACTTTGAAGGCAGGGGAAGAGAGAGAAAAGGACAGGCCCGGGGTAGAAATGTAAATAGTGGTTTTGGGGGATATGTGAGGAATAGTGCTTTGTCTGTTTAGAGAGAGAGAGAGAGAGAGAGAGAGAGAGAGAGAGAGGGGGAATGAGGGAGAGAGAAAGGCGGGGCAGCTGAAGTCAGCAGTAGTTATGGTGGGCAAAGTGAAGTTTCCTAGAAAGGGGGGGTTTGAGTGATGAGTTAATGATGATGCATGGCATGGGATTCGCACGGTTTGGGGAATTGACAAGAGATATATGAGTATGAGGAAAGGTTCCAAGCACCGGCGACGTGGCACGGGTCGCACTAACACGGCGCGGTGGCCGCCGAGCGGAGGCGGGGGCGGGAACGTCGTCGGGTACAGCTGCGCGCCGCCGTGGCGGAGCGGCAGAGGCATAGACGGCATGGAAACGGAAGCTGCAAGGACGCCCCCCCCCCCCCCCCCCCCCCCACCCACCCACCCCACACACACTCTCTCGAACCTCTCTCCACACAGAGATGTTCTTCATTTGGTTTAGGGCCAGATCTTACTTCTCCAAACAAAATAAAGTAAAAAAATACTTCCTCCGTTCCACAATGTAGTGCGCCCACGCTTTTCGAGATCTAAGTTTGACCATAATTTAACCAACGAGACCGACTGCGGCAGAAGCAAAAATTATGTCATTCCATTCCACAATGTAGTGCGCCCGCGCTTCCCGAGTTCTAGGTTTGACCATAAATTTAACCGACGAGACCGACTAGAGTCGGTTAAATTTATGATCAAACCTAGAACTCAGGAAGCGCGGGCGCACTACATTGTGGAATGGAGTGAGTAGATCAAAGACCTACCACCGCATATATTGACAGCTTTGAATTCAAAAGAAGACAATCTACGTACAGTGTTTCTCGCACAAGAAATATTTTGGCACGAAACTATCACCAACTACGAGTACATGACTTTGGTTCAGATCACATCACATCATTGCGAACTCTTACCTGGTTTCTCACACGGTTTTGGGGTAGTTTCTTTGGCTAACTTCTTAGGGCATCTCCAAAGCGGACCCACAAACCGCCCGCAACCGTCTGGATGGCGCGGTCCGGGCGTATTTAGCCATACAACACGGGCCTGTATCGGTCCGCCGATCGGTTCGGACGCACTTTTTCCCGCAAAGTTGAAACAAACTTGAGAGGCTTTGAGGGACGCACTATTTCCCGCAAAGTTGAAACAAACGTGAAGGGCTTTGAGGGAGTCCGAAGAGCAGTCACGTAGGACTCCGACACTCCCGGCCCACCGAAAACCCCCTTTCGGACCCCACCCGTCCATCCTCCCATCTTTCTTTGCATTCAGTTTCTCTCTTGTCTCCGCCGCCGCTCCACCACCCCGGCCGCCCCGCCATACCCTTGTCGAAACTCGACGACTCAGTCTCCTCCAACGCTACACATGGGCTCCACGCCGCAATGTATGGAGCAAGAGGGTGGCCAGGTTTGCTCGGATCTCTTGATTGCATACATTGGAGATGGAAGAACTGCCCAAAAGCTGTACAAGGGCAATATCAGGGTCATGTTAAGAAGCCCACCATCATTCTTGTGTTGGAAATATGAGCCATTTTTTTATTAGACTAATCCACGAGTAAACAGTAAACATGGCAATCACAGTATGAAACTCATACCGATACCTAAACATGTGAGCACGTACAGTACATAGAACCGAGACATCTATGAACACAGCATATACGGCTAGCACATGAATAAGCACATAAACGGATAAGTGAGGGATGAACAGATCATACCCTCCGGTTGGCCAGGCCAACGCGGCAGCGGCAGCAGCAGCCTCGGCGTCGTTCGTGGCCTTCTTCTTGGCGGCAGCGGCGTCGTCGTTCGCCATGGGGTCGATGCAGGGGAAGTAGTGGAAGCAGAGGAGGACGAAGACGGGGACGGATCGGGAGCAGTCGCGTTGAGACGCTCCCCAAAAACCTTATTGCCGTTCTCCCGGGCAGGATCTCGAACGACAGGGTTCTGGAGACACCTGCTCTCCCGACCAACCGTGCACGCGGTCGTCGGGATGGGATCGCCGGAAGCAGCACACTGAGAGAAACAATATATGACGGCTAGTGTTGTGCAGGAGGGAGTGAGTGAACTGAGTTAGGGTTCACTCCACAGGCCAGCGCCTCCTTATATAGGCCGTCAGGTAGATGGGCCTAGGCTAGGCCCATGACCGAGTCCGCGAACAGCCCTCGGTCCAACGTCTCGGACCGTGGCACTTCCGTTAGCTACTCGTTAATTAATCAACAATTAATTAACCATTGCTGACCGACAAAAATAAGGCTCGGCTCGGCTCATTCCCGCAACCCGCGGCACGCGCGCGCGCGTCGTGACGAGGCGAGGCGTGACGAGGCGAGGCGGGCGACGGAGGAGGAGGAGCGCGCGTGTACAACTCCTATTCCCAAGCTCCCAATGGCATGTGGTAGAGCAGCCCTTATAAAGGGGTCTCACTCTTCTTACTGTAGCAGTATGGTACTAAACTTCCCACCACTTGCCATGCACCTAAATGGGCCTAAGAGATTAACCAGGGATTATTGTCTTATATGGGCCTAAGCCCATCCATAATCCAACAATCCCCCACCAGATCTCGAGGCACATAAGTTTGTCAACTGTTCCAAACAATGTTTGATATACCAGAATTTTCAGTGGAGACTGTTAAGTTGAACTTCCACCTAGAGCAATAGGATTAGACCTCTTCACAACTGAACAATGGACTATGCCTTGAATTGTCAGTTTGGCGTGCAGAGGTTTCGCTAATTGTCGTCTAGTACGTGGCTGCCGAAGGCAAATCCCACGGGTGAAGCATATTAGTCACACTCCTGTCCTGTTCATGAGCTTCCTAGAGATTACCCAATCTCATAGACTGTGACCAGCAGTTGGGCTCACATAGGTGTGTTTCTCCAAAGAATGCTCTGTAGGATAGCATCTTGCTTACACAAGCTTTGGAACACATTAAGACAAAAGTCAGCCTGCCTTACAGATTACGAGAGTATTGCATCTCCAACGGAGTGGGTTTAGTAAGGATACTCTCCTCAGTTGACCGCTGGATTGTTTTCCCAGGTCCTAATTCACGGGAACTCTGATCACATAGGTTGGGTTACCCCATGGCAACTTACGTGGGTCTCATGCCCATCTCCCTCGATGCATTTTCTATCAGAATCCGTGATAGCCCTTTCGTAAAAGGGTCTGCCAGATTTTTAGCAGTCTGGATATAATCAAACGCTATCACTCCGGAGTTTCTTGATTTTCTAACAGATTTCAATCTTCTTCTTATGTGCTTTGTGGATTTCAGGTTGTCCTTTGAACTCTTAGCCTTGGCAATCACTGTATGATTGTCACAGTTCATAAGGATAGCTGGGACTGGCTGTTCAACCACTGGCAAATCCATCAAAAGCTCTCGAAGCCATTCTGCTTCGACGCATGATGTGTCTAATGCTGTGAGTTCTGCTTCCATAGTCAATCTCGTTAAGATCGTCTGCTTGCAAGACTTCCAGGAAACAGCACCACCACCAAGTGTGAAGACATACCCACTTGTGGCTTTCATCTCATCAGCATCAGATATCCAATTCGAATCACTATACCCCTCAAGTACCATCGGATACCCAGAATAGTGAATTCCATAGTTCACAGTACCTTGCAAATAACGCATGACTCGCTCAACAGCATGCTAGTGCACAACTCCCGGATTGGAAATAAACCGGCTCAGTTTGCACACAGCAAATGATATGTCAGGCCGAGTAGCACAAGCTAGGTACATTAGTGAACCAACTACTTGAGAATATCTCAATTGATCAACAGCAGTGCCTTCGAACTTTCGAATCCGCACGCTAGGATCATATGGTGTTGCAGAAGGTTTGCAGTCCGAATATCCAAATCGACTCAAAATCTTCTCAACATAGTGGGATTGCAAAAGTGTAATTCCACCCTCAGTATCTCTCAGTAGCTTAATGTTCAAGATAACATCAGCCACGTCCGGGTCTTTCATCTCAAAGTTATGAGATAGAAAAGCCTTGACCTCCTCAATGACTTTGAGGTGGGTCCCAAATATCTATATGTCATCGACATGCAGACACAGTATAACTCCTTCGTCCCCACCATAGCGATAGTATACACATTTGTCAGCTTCTTTAACAACAAAGCCAGTAGATGTCAGAGTTGTATTGAACTTCTCATGCCATTGCTTAGGCGCTTGGCCATACAAAGATTTCAATAGCTTGCACACCTTTCTTTCCTGACCATTTACTACAAAGCCATCTGGCTGTTGCATGTAAATTTCCTCGTCTAGATCTCCGTTAAGGAAAGCCGTCTTAACATCCATCTGATGGACGAGAAGACCATGCGAGGCAGCTAACGCGAGTAACACTCGAATGGTTGTCAGTCTAGCCACAGGTGAGTAAGTATCGAATAAATCTTCTTCTTCTTTCTGGGTATAACCCTTGGCCACAAGCCTAGCCTTGTACTTCTCAACAGTACCATCAGGCCTAAGCTTCTTTTTGAACACCCACTTACATCCCAATGGTTGGCAACCATAAGGACGATCAGTGATCTCCCATGTCCCGTTAGCCAAGATGGAATCCATCTCGCTACGGACCGCATCCTTCCAGTAGTCAGCATCCGGTGATGCATAAGCTTCTGAAATGGTACTGGGAGTGTCATCATCCACGAGGTACACGAGGAAATCATCACCAAAGGACTTTGCAGTCCTCTGTCTCTTGCTCCTAACAGGAGCTTCCTCGTCATCCTCCATGGAAGATTCATCACTTTTGTGCTCATAATATTCCATCGGAATGGCAGGTTCAGGAGTCTCATCAGATTCCAGTCTAGAAGTGCTTTGCATATCTCTCATGGGGAAAATATCCTCAAAGAATGTAGCATCTTTAGACTCCATGATCGTACCGACCTTCACGTCGTGTAAATCAGATTTCACCACTAGAAATCTATAGCCGACGCTATGCTTGGCATAGCCCCGAAAAATGCAGTCCACAGTCTTTGGTCCCAACTTATGTTTTTTGGTTATCGGCACACATTGACTTTCGCCAAACAGCCCCAAGTGCGCAAGTAAGAGGGTGTAGTTCTTTTCTTTTCCCATTGCTCATAGGGAGTAGTCTCATTATCCTTCATGGGAACTTTATTCAGGACATGACATGATGTCAATACAGCCTCCCCCCACCATGCCTTGGATAAACCCGATGTATCTAACATGGCGTTAACCAAATCAGTTAGAGTACGGTTTTTCCATTCGGCAACCCCGTTTGACTGGGGTGAGTAGGAAGGCGTCCTCTCATGAATAATACCATGTTCCGCACAGAATAAATCGAACTCATTAGAAAAGTACTCTCCACCATGATCAGACCGAACTCGTTTTCTTTTCTTTTCAAGTTGGTTCTCAACTTCTGCCTTATAGATTTTAAAGTAGTGTAGAGCCTCATCCTTAGTATTTAACAAATACACATAGCAGAATCTAGTGGAATCATCAATCAACGTCATAAAATATTTCTTTTCACCTTTAGTCAACACACCATTCATCTCACATAGATCTGAATGTATGAGCTCTAGTGGTGCCAGGTGTCTCTCCTTCGCAGGCTTGTGAGGCTTACGAGGTTGCTTTGCTTGCACACACGAATGACACTTAGAACCTTTGGCTAAAGTGAAACTCAGGATTAAATCCATCTTAGCTAGCCGCGTCATACAACTGAAATTAATGTGACAAATACATGAATGCCAAACCTCAGATCCGTTCATGCTAGAATGAATTTGGTTCACGACTTTATTACAGAAATCCGCCAGGGAAAGGCGGAACAAACCTCCGCAATCATATCCTTTTCCAACAAACAGTCCATACCGAGATAAAACTACTTTATTGGACTCAAATACTAACTTAAACCCTTCTTTGCAAAGAAGGGAGCCACTAACGAGATTCTTCTTGATAGCGGGGACATGCTGCACGTTCTTCAGTTGCACGATCTTTCCCGAAGTAAACTTCAGATCTACCGTGCCAACACCATGAACAGAAGCATGTGAGTCATTCCCCATCAGGACTGAGCAATCTCGTGCGACCTGGTAAGAAGAGAATAATGACATATCAGCACACACATGAATGTTGGCCCCTGTGTCAATCCACCAATCGGTGGACTGACAAACTGAAAGTATAGTAAACAAATTACCATACCCAGTTGCCCCATCACTGTTGCTCATAGTCACATTGACAGACTTGGAGTCCTGTCCTGGCTTCTTGTACTTGTTTGGGCACTTGTTTGCCCAATGTTCCTCTGAACCACAAGTAAAGTAGCCATCTCTCTTTTTGTCTTTCTTCTAACCCTTCTTCTTAAAGGTAGTATTCTGCTGGACAGTGTTCTTTCCCTTGAACTTGTGGAAATTCTTCTGCACCACATTGGCGCTAGAAGAACCCTTTGCCCCTTTCACATGTGAGTCCTTTGCTCTCGAGTTCTGCTCAACACTTAGATGACCAATGATATCCTCAACAGAGAATTCACGTCTCAAGTGCTTGAGAGAAGTAGCAAAGTTCCTCCATCTAGGAGGGAGTTTTGCAATAATGCAACCCGCAACAAACTTGTCCGGTAACTCACTCTTCAGGAGCTCCAGCTCCTTAGCGATGCATTGTATCTCATGAGCCTGGTCCAATACAGGACGGTTATCAACCATCCTATAATCATGGAACTGCTCCATAGCATACAGTTCGCTTCCAGCATCGGTTGCGCCGAACTTAGCTTCGAGCGCATCCCACAAGTTTTTGGCAACGTGCATATGGAGATATGCGTCAACCAACTTGTCTCCGATCACACTAAGAATGGCTCCCACAAAGACAGTGGTTGCTTCCCTGAATGCCTTATCCTTTTTAGGATCAATAGTTCCATCGGGAATCACACCACTGACCCAGAAGACATTCATAGCTGTGAGCCACAAGGTGGTCCTCGTCTGCCAACGCTTAAAATGCATTCCGATAAACTTTTCCGATTTCAGAGTAGCGGCGAAGCCTTGAATCGAAAAGTGCCTAAAATAAGGTTTTTGGATTGTTGGAAATATGAGCGCTTTTTTGATTAGATTAATCCACGAGTAAACAGTAAACATGGCAATCACAGTATGCAATCATACCGATACCTAAACATGTGAGCACGTACAGTACATAGAACCGGGACATCTATGAACACAACATATACGGCTAGCACATGAATAAGCACATAAACGGATAAGTGAGGGGTGAACAGATCATACCCTCCGGTTGGCCAGGCCAACGCGGCGGTGGCAGCAGCAGCCTCGGCGTCGTCCGTGGCCTTCTTCTTGGCGGCGGCGACATCGTCGTCGTTCGCCATGGGGTCGATGCAGGGGAAGTAGTGGAAGCAGAGGAGGACGAAGACGGGGACGGATCGGAAGCAGTCGCGTCGAGACGCTCCCCAAAAACCTTATTGCCGTTCTCCCAGGAAGGATCTCGAACGACGGGGTTCCGGAGGCACCTGCTCTCCTGACCAACCATGCACGCGGTCGTCGGGATGGGTTCGCCGGAAGCAGCACACTGAGAGGAACAATAGATGACGGCTAGGGTTGTGCAGGAGGGAGTGAGTGAACTGAGTTAGGGTTCACTCCACAGGCCAGCGCCTTCTTATATAGGCCATCAGGTAGATGGGCCTGGGCTAGTCCCACGACCGAGTCCGCGACCAACCCACGGTCCAACGTCTCGGACAGTGGCACTTCCGTTAGCGACTCGTTAATTAATCAATAATTTATTAACCATTCCTGACCGACAAAAATAAGGCTCGGCTCGGCTCATTCCCGCAAGCCGCGGCGCGCGCGCGTCGTGACGAGGCGAGGCGGGCGGCGGTGGAGGAGGAGCGCGCGTGTACAACTCCTATTCCCAAGCTCCCAATGGCATGTGGTAGAGCAGCCCTTATAAAGGGGTCTCACTCTTCTTACTGTAGCAGTATGGTACGAAACTTCCCACCACTTTCCATGCACCTAAATGGGCCTAAGAGATTAACCAGGGATTATTGTCTTATATGGGCCTAAGCCCATCCATAATCCAACATCTTGAAGCAGTTGCATCACAGGATCTTTGGAATTGGCACGCTTTCTTTGGCATGCCCGGGTCTCACAATCACATCAATGTGTTGCAGAGTGATTTATCAGAACTTGCTCAAATTTGAACTACAAGTGTGATGTAGTTTGGTCCTGAAAATTGACAAAAAAACATTTTAGACTTTAATATTGGTGGTGGATGCACTTGGGACAACCAAAGTTAAAATTCCAAACCATTTGGTATGAACGGTCAACATTGCAAGTTTGATCCCATTATTGGAAATAATCAAAGAAAATAAAAAAGCCTCAAAATTTTAAATCCTTGTGCATGGAGCCCTCTTGTGTGCGCTAGTATGTGGGAAAAATCATAAACTTGCAATACCACAAGTTTGAAAAAAAATCATTCACAAATGGGCTATCTAGTGTGAACATGCATGAATTTCAAGCCATGTGCCCATGGCCATGGACACATCCATGGCATAGTCCATGATAACATGGCCAAATTTGGTACAGCTGTCGGGACCCCAATCCTAAGTCACACCAATCTAGCATAAGACACATCATATCACTTTGCGGCCTCACGCACGGTAACCCACGGCTGCCGCCTTTACCTTGGCCGGGACCGTTTGCGTCTTTTGGCTCACGTATATAATTGTGATGCTAGCATCCATATGATAGAGAACCCGGGTCGATGATGTCTACTACACAACTTATTCTTGTAGACTCGTGTTGGGCCTCCAAGCGCAGAGTTTTGTAGGACAGTAGCAATTTTCCCTCAAGTGGATGACCTAAGGTTTATCAATCCGTGGGAGGCGTAGGATGAAGATGGTCTCTCTCAAACAACCCTGCAATCAAATACAAGAAATATCTTGTGTCCCCAACACACCCAATACAATGGTAAATTGTATAGGTGCACTAGTTCGGCGAAGAGATGGTGATACAAGTGTAGTATGGATAGTAGATATAGGTTTTTATAATCTGAAAAATAAAAAACAGCAAGGTAGCAATTGATAAAACGGAGCACAAACGGTATTGCAATGCTTGAAAATAAGGCCTAGGGTTCATACTTTCACTAGTGCAATCTCACAACAATGCTAACATAATTGGATCATATAACAATCCCTCAATGTACGATAAAGAATCACTCCAAAGTTCCTATTAGCGGAGAACATAAGATACAAATTGTTGTAGGGTACGAAAACACCTCAAAGTTATATTTTCCGATCAATCTATTGAGCCATCCCTATAAGTATCACGAACAGCCCTAGACTTCGTACTAAAATAACACCATATGATACGCATCAACCAACTCTAATGTCACCTAGATACTCCAATGTCACCACAAGTATCCGTGAGTTGATTATACGATATGCATCAAACAACTTCATAATCATAATATTCAATCCACACAAAGAACTTCAAAGAGTGCCCCAAGATTTCTACCAGAGAAAGTAGGACGAAAACGTGCATCAACCCCTATGCATAGATTACCCCAATGTCACCTCGGGAATCTGCGAGTTGAGTGCCAAAACATACATCAAGTGAATCAATATAATACCCCATTGTCACCACGGGTATTCATATGCAAGACATACATCAAGTGTTCTCAAATTCATAAAAGTATTCAATCCGATAATAGTGAAACCTCAAAGGTAAAAACTCAATTCATCACAACAAGGTAGAGAGGGAGAAACACCATATGATCCAACTATATTAACAAAGCTCGCGGTACATCAAGATCATGCCTAATCAAGAACACGAGAGAGAGAGAGAGAGATCAAACACATAACTACTAGTACATACCCTCAGCCCCGAGGGTGAACTACTCCCTCCTCATCATGGAGACCGCCGGGATGATGAAGATGGCCTTCGGTGATGATTCCCCCCCTTCGGCAGGGTGCCGGAAAAGGGCTGTAGATGAGATCATGGAGGTACAGAGGCTTGCGGCGGCGTAAAAACTCATCTAGGTTAACTTTCGGGGGTTTCTGAATATATATGATTTTTCAGCATTGGAATCACGCAAAGAGGTGCCACGGGGAGCCCATGAGGCACCAGGGCGCGCCTGGGGGAGTGGCGTGCCCTAGTGGCTTGTGGGCCCCCTGTGGGTCTTCTGCTGCTCCCCCGAAGCTTCCTGGGTCTGTTTCCTTCCAGAAAAAATCGTCAAAAAGTTTCGCTGCATTTGGACTTCATTTGATATGGATTTTCTGGAAAACCAAAAACCAGCAGAAAACAGCAACTGGCATTGGGCACTAGGTCAATATGCTAGTCCATAAAAATCATATAAAAGCCATATAAAAGTGCACCAAAATCATACAAAACTATAATAAACATGGCATGAATACTTCATAAATTATAGATACGTTGGAGACGTATCAGCATCCCCAAGCTTAATTTATGCTCGTCCTCGAGTAGGTAAATGATAAAAGAAATAATTTATGAAGTGTGAATGCTAGCATAGTGCATAAGTTTGATCAATGATAATTTCAATCACTTTTCCTAGCATCATAACAGCAACTTTTTCTCATAAAACCCATCATGATAAAGTACCAATCAATTCACATGTTATGGTTCAAACAATGCATTCTCTTGAAACTTAACAACCTATGTTCTTAGTCACCAAACAATTGCAATTCAACTTAATTTCAACAAAGTCTAAGTAAGAGCTTCACATACTCAATTATCATATAGTCTTCTATGATTGCTAGTACTCAAAGCATATTTTTAGAACAAATGGCATCCATCGAACACAGAGAAAGATAGGGGCTTAATGTTTCGCCTCCCAACTTATTTATCATAGAGATAATTGTCAACAACAATAATTCATGATCAAATATATTTGACTGGCCATATGTGCCTGGATCTTTCCCCACCACATGATGCTTGCCAACTAAAGAATATGCTGGAATAATAAGAAATAATATTGACTCTTGCATGAAAGTAAATACTGAAAAGATAGGCCCTTCGCAGAGGGAAGCAGAGGTTGTCATGCGCTTTTTATTTTTGGATGCACAAGCCCTTAATGCAAAGGAACGTCACGTTATATTGCCCCTTGTGATAGCAACCTTTATTATGCAGTCCGTTGCTTTTATTTCTTTACCATCACAAGTTCGTACAACGCTTATTTTCCCTTGCAATAAAAGATCATACATATTTTAGGAGCAATTTTTATTGCTTTTTGCACCGATGACAACTTACTTGAAGGATCTTATTCAATCCATATGTAGATATGGTGGACACTCATGGGAAGAAACTGGGTTTAAGGGTTTTTGGATGCACAAGTTGTATCTCTACTTAGTACGAATTTTTTGGCTAGCAAAAGATCCTAAGCAAGCACCACATGTTGGAGGATCCATAACAATATAAATTCTATGCAAATATACCCAAACATAACTCATTACGTTGTCTTCCTTGTCCAACGTCAACTAATTTGCTCAAGTTTGAAAATAATTAATGGGTATTCACAATCATAAAAGATGTCCAAGGTAATATATTTATATGTGAAAGTCCTCTTCTTTATACTAATCATTCATGAATTGCTTGTATGACCAATATTGTGATTGTCAAGCTTCAATAGATTTCACTTTCTAAACCCAATGTGAAACTACTACTAGGCATGATACAAGCATATGAAGCACATATAATTTCAACTTTATGATATTCAATTTACTCATAGGATATAAGTGAAGAACAAGAGTAAATGACAAACTACTCCAAAAAGATATAAGTGAAGACCAAATGAGTAGTTAAGTAAATAGGTAGCTATGTGAGGACTCTCTCATTTAAAAATTTCAGATCTTGAGTATTTTATTCAAACAGCAAAGTAAACAAAATAAAATGACATTCCAAGAATTGCACATATCATGTGAAGAAGCAAAAAACTTAGGCTCAACCAAAACTGACCGATAGTTGTTGAAGAAGAAAGGTGGGATGCCTACCAGGGCATCCCCAAGCTTAGATGCTTGAGACTTCTTGAAATATTATATTGGGATGCCTTGGGCATCCCCAATCTTGAGCTTTTGTGTCTCCTTAATTCCTCTCATATCACGGTTTCCCTAAATCTTAAATACTTCATCCACACAAAACTCAACAAGAACTCGTGAGATAAGTTAGTATAAATCAACTCAAAACCTTAACATTCTCTTCTGTAGAAAATTACTAAAATTGTAATTAAACATTGCATACTAAATGCCTTTGCATATTTAACACTCCTATCCACAAATAGAAACATTAAACAAGCAAACATGTGCAAACAATGCCACTATAACAGCAATCTGCCAAAACAGAACAGTCTGTAAAGGGTGAATAACAATTCATACTTCCCTAACTCCAAAAATTCTGAAAAATTACCACGTGACAGAGAACTCATGCATTCTTACTGTGTAAAAATTTCAGATTTTTATCATGATCTAACTATTCAGGAATATTCTGGACATAGCACATAACTTTCTGTTTTCAAACAGCAACACATAAACTTGCAAACTGAGCATGGTAAAGGCTATCATTGGCATTTTATTGAACTAAAAGATACAAAACATGATTATTGATAACAGCAAGCAAATCTCAACAAAATAAAATGACGCTCCAAGCAAAACTCATATTATGTGATGAATAAAAATATAGCTCCAAGTGAGGTTACCGATAATGTTGAAGACGAAAGAGGGGATGCCTTCCGGGGCATCCCCAAGCTTAGACGCTTGAGTCTTCCTTGAATATTACCTTGGGGTGCCTTGGGCATCCCCAATCTTAGGGTCTTGCCACTCCTTATTCTCCTCATATCGATATCTCACCCAAAACTTGAAAACTTCAATCACACAAAACTTAACGGAACTTGTGGGATAGGTTAGTATGATAAAAATAAATCAACCACTTAGGTACTGTCAATACAAGATTCATAATTGTTATCACATAATTCCTAATGTATTCTATCATTTCCACAATTTATATTACTCAATATAAGCTATGGAAACACTAAAACAAGCAAACTATGCACCGAAAACAGAATCTGTCAAAAACAGAACAGCATGTAGTGAGTGATTTAAAAACCATACTTATGTACCTTCAAAAATTCTGAAAAATTAGTAAAACGTAAACAATTTATAACCAAATACCGTGTAAAAATTTCAGAATTTTATTATGCTCCATTACAGAACAGAAATTCCAGCACTGGACACAAAAGTTTCTGTTTTTTGCACAGAATCGAATCAACAAGTATCCACACTATCCCAAAGGCTTTACTTGGCACATTATTGAAAGAAAACATATAAAACATGATTAGTACAGTATGTTAATCATGTGAACACACAAAAACAGTAGGGGTAAATATTGGGTTGTCTCCCAACAAGCGCTTTTCTTTAATGCCTTTTAGTTAGGCATGATGATTTCAATGATGCTCACATAAAAGTAAAGAATTGAAACAGAAAGAGAGCATCATGAAGCATATGACTAGCACATTTAAGCCTAACCCACTTCCTATGCATAGAAATTTTGTGATCAAACAACTTATGGGAGCAAGAATCAACTAGCATAGGAAGGCAAAACAAGCATGACTTCAAAACTTTCAACATAAAGAGAGGAAATTTGATGTTATTGCAATATATATAAGCATATCTTCCCCTCTCATAATAATTTTCAGAAGCATCATGAAGAAATTCCAAAATATATCCATCACACAAAGCATTCTTTTCATGATCCACAAGCATAGAATTATTATTACTCTCCACATAAGCAATTCTCTTCTCATTCATAATAGTGGGAGCAAATTCAACAAAATAACTATCATGTGATACTTGATTGGCATAATCCAATTGAAAAATAAAATCATGATGACAAGTTTCATGGTTATCATTATTCTTTATAGCATGCATGTCATCACCATAATCATCATAGATAGCAACTTTGTTGTCATAGTCAATTGAAACCTCTTCCAAAATAGTGGATTCATTATTAAATAAAGTCATGACCTCTCCAAATCCAGTTTCATCGATATAATCATCATAAATAGGAGGCATGCAATCATCATAACAAATTTTCTCATCAAAACTTGGGGGAGTAAAAATATCATCTTCATAAAACATAGCATCCCCAAGCTTATGGCTTTGCATATCATTAGCATCATGGATATTCAAAGAATTCATACTAATTTCATTGCAATCATGCTGATCATTCAAAGATTTTATGCCAAACATTTTATTGAATTCTTCTACTACCAATTGAGCACAATTTTCTGCTCCATCATTTTCAAGAAAAACATTATAAAGATGAATAATATGAGGCAACCTCAATTCCATTTTTTTGTAGTTTTCTTTTATAAACCAAACTAGTGATAAAACAAGAAACTAAAAGATTCAATTGCAAGATCTAAAGATATACCTTCAAGCACTCACCTCCCCGGCAACGGCGCCAGAAAAGAGCTTGATGTCTACTACACAACTTATTCTTGTAGACTCGTGTTGGGCCTCCAAGCGCAGAGTTTTGTAGGACAGTAGCAATTTTCCCTCAAGTGGATGACCTAAGGTTTATCAATCCGTGGGAGGCGTAGGATGAAGATGGTCTCTCTCAAACAACCCTGCAATCAAATACAAGAAATCTCTTGTGTCCCCAACACACCCAATACAATGGTAAATTTATATAGGTGCACTAGTTCGGCGAAGAGATGGTGATACAAGTGTAGTATGGATAGTAGATATAGGTTTTTATAATCTGAAAAATAAAAAACAGTAAGGTAGCAATTGATAAAACGGAGTACAAACGGTATTGCAATGCTTGAAAACAAGGCCTAGGATTCATACTTTCACTAGTGCAATCTCTCAACAATGCTAACATAATTGGATCATATAACAATCCCTCAACGTGCGATAAAGAATCACTCCAAAGTTCCTATTAGCGGAGAACATAAGATAGAAATTGTTGTAGGGTACGAAACCACCTCAAAGTTATCTTTTCCGATCAATCTATTGAGCCATCCCTATAATTGTCACGAACAACCCTAGAGTTCGTACTAAAATAACACCATATGATACACATCAACCAACTCTATTGTCACCTAGATACTCCAATGTCACCACAAGTATCCGTGAGTTGATTATACGATATGCATCAAACAACTTCATAATCATAATATTCAATCCACACAAAGAACTTCAAAGAGTGCCCCAACATTTCTACCGGAGAAAGTAGGACGAAAACGTGCATCAACCCCTATGCATAGATTACCCCAATGTCACCTCGGGAATCCGCGAGTTGAGTGCCAAAACATACATCAAGTGAATCAATATAATACCCCATTGTCACCACGGGTATTCATATGCAAGACATACATCAAGTGTTCTCAAATCCATAAAAGTATTCAATCCGATAATAGTGAAACCTCAAAGGTAAAAACTCAATTCACCACAACAAGGTAGAGAGGGAGAAACACCATATGACCCAACTATATTAACAAAGCTCGCGGTACATCAAGATCGTGCCAAATCAAGAACACGAGAGAGAGAGAGAGAGAGAGAGATCAAACACATAGCTACTAGTACATACCCTCAGCCCCGAGGGTGAACTACTCCCTCCTCGTCATGGAGACCGCTGGGATGATGAAGATGGCCTCCGGTGATGATTGCCCCCCTCCGGCTGGGTGCCGGAAAAGGGCTGTAGATGAGATCGTGGAGGTACAGAGGCTTGCGGCGGCGTAAAAACTCATCTAGGTTAACTTTCGGGGGTTTCTGAATATATATGATTTTTCAGCGTTGGAATCATGCAAAGAAGTGCCACGGGGGGCCCACGAGGCACCAGGGCGCACCTTGGGGGGGTAGCGCGCCCTGGTGGCTTGTGGGGCCCCTGTGGGTCTTCTGCTGCTCCCCCGAAGCTTCCTGGGCCTGTTTCCTTCCAGAAAAAATCGTCAAAAAGTTTCGCTGCATTTGGACTTCATTTGATATGGATTTTCTGGAAAACCAAAAACAAGCAGAAAACAGCAACTAGCACTGGGCACTAGGTCAATATGTTAGTCCATAAAAATCATATAAAAGCCATATAAAAGTGCACCAAAATCATACAAAACTATAATAAACATGGCATGAATACTTCATAAATTATAGATACGTTGGAGACGTATCAGTCGACATGACTAGTCATAAACCAAGGTGGCACAAAAGTACAGGGACAAGCATACGTAACCCAGCAATGCACGTGTCGGTCATCAGCGTGTGCAACCGAGTCGTAGCAAGCTACAAAGACTCCAGTAAAACACCACGTGACATTTCCCCATAGGGACAGACATAGGAGCAAAGAAGGATACATGCCTGTCAATCCATGTGTTCCGGAGCAGTAGCGAACTACCAGGTCTCAGTGGAAGCACTAGGAGGCATTTCCCTGTAAGGAAGGCTACCAAAGCAGATAACTAGGTGTTTAACCCCACACATACCAATGCATTTCAAACATACACACAATATGCACGATATGTGTAGATACAACATGGCATCACAACATAACTCTATGACTCAAGTATTTATTTAAGAGGCTCCGAGGAGCCATACATAGCATGATATTACAAACATGGGTCTCATGACCCAGCATACAAAGTCATACAAGCAACGAAAGCATAAACATGTCTGAGTACAGACAACTACAAAAGAAAAAGGCTGGGAAGCCTGACTATCTACAAGACCCTCCATAGGAACCAGACCTCTGTCTGGGATTCCCAAGCTACTCGTCGAAGCCCACGTGGAACTACTAGTGAGACTGAAGTCTCCTCTGCAAAAACATAAATTAAGCAACCGTGAGTACAAAGGTACTCAGCAAGACTTACATCCGAACTAACTACATATGCATCAGTATCAATAATGGCGTTGTGGAGTTTAACTGTAGCAAGCCAGCTTTTACTCTGTGGCTATCCTGTACTACGACTACCAGTATTTCTTTGGGGTGAGAGAGCGCACACGAGTCCACATAGTCACCACATCAATACACCACTATGGATCCGCTCCCGTCTCCCTACGAGAAGGCCATCCATAGCACTCACACTTATCTTGCGCATTTTAGAGTATCCACTTCAAGTTATCTATGAACCATATAAGTCTCCAAGTAGTCCATATCCGAGGACGCGGCTATTCAAATAGATCATATTACCCTGCAGGGGTGCACTTCTTCACACACGCTCTCACCACTTACCACCATATGCATGTCATGTATCTCGGCAACCTTCAAGCGGAAGCCTGGCGAGGGTGTCGGCCACAACCTGACTAACCACGCAAGACTCTAGTCCAGGTTTATCGCCTATCTGAGGCTGAACCCGCAAGGGAAGTCCGGCCGAAGTTTCCATTACGGCCCCAAATGATGTGTGCAGGGTTCCCAAGTCCACCTCGACGGATGGTACTGTGCTTGGTACACCGGGCCATGGTGCCTAGTCTGTCCCAAGCCCACTTGTACCGGGTGCCACTTGGTAGACTACTAGCACAACCTACAAACACCAAAAACTAGTTGCAACTCCTGGACAGAGATCGAGGCGATTAATAAGTCGAGAGAGTCAATTAAATATCCCAATGTGTGGTAGTAGCTAGTCTTGGATAACATACACATAACTCAGTTCCTAAAGACGGTCTCAATGAGACAACCCACCATGTACTCCTACGTGGCCTCTCATCGCTACCTTTACCAAATCATGTTCACACACTTAGCTCTCAACATCAGAACATGATCACAACATTCCAATTCATTCCCAGATGAATCAGACCTGACACAACTCTAAGCAATACCAGGCATGACAAGCAAGCATGGATGAGTAGTCACAACATGGCTCAAGCAATTCCTACTCATGCTAGTAGGTTTCAGCTATTTACTGTGACAAAGACAGGTCATGCAGAGGAATGGGTTCAACTACCACAACATGTAACAGTTGAATCGTTGTTGTCCTAATGCAGTAAAAGAGAGCAAGAGCGAGAGAGTGGGATTGTATCGGAATGCTCAAAGGTGGTTTGCTTGCCTGGCACTTCTGAAGATAGCATTGTGTCTTCATCAGTGACATCGATCTCAACGTCGGAACAACGTCTACTGAGAGGGAACAACACCGGCAAACAGAGAAAAGGAACAACATTCAATGCAATGCACATCCAAATGAATGACATGTCATATTCAGGTACAGAATTGACCTAATGCAATAGTTAGTCATAGTGATTGAAGTGGAATTCAAACTTATAGCAAATTCCAACTCCAAAACTATTTACCATATATTCCATAATCATGAATTGTCCTAGTTGGTGATGTTAACTTGTTCAAACATGCATGATCATGGCATAAACAGATTCTTTGGATTTTTCTGATCATTTTTCATATATAAATTATTTTCATCTGAGTTATAGATTATTTTCTATGATTTTTAGAAGTTTTAAACATTTTTTGAAATAAATAAATCATTTCTGATTTATTTAAAATCTAGAAAACAATTATTGCGTCAGCACACATCATCACAGTCAACCACAGTCAGTGACATGTGGGACCGGTCAATGCTGACGTCGGCTTTGGTCAAACCTGACAGGTGGGGTCAGCTGGGTTTAAATTAAAGTAAACAGGGAATTAATCCTGTGGTTAATTAGGCAGCAGGGCCCAGCTGTCAGTGTCACAGGGGGGTTAATTAGCAGGTCATTAGCACTAATTAAGTGTGCCACGTCAGCGGCTTAACGCCGGCGAGCAAAACCGACACCGGAGGTACTCCGGCCGGCCGATTCCAGCGGCCGTTCGAAGCGTGGCTAGGCTCTTTCGAACGCCCCCAGAGAGGCCCGTCGGGTGGTGCAAGTAGCAGGTGCGGAGGAGGGCTGTAGCGTCGCCGACGTCGAGCTGGGCGGAGGAGGCCGGAGGTTGAAGATGACGGTGGTGACGGCTTTCGGGGGCGTCCGGCATCGCGTGGCTCGACTGAGAGGATGAGGGCGTCGAGGCGGATCCATTGGACATGACGGCGAGGCAAAACGACGACGGTGGCTACGGAAACGAGCAGCGGTGGCCGGCAGTTGGTCTCGGGTGTGCTCGGGAGCACATGTTAGAGGAGAGGGACAAGACCAGAGAGAAAGGGAAGTGGACGAGGGGGTCGAGGGCGTCGTCGTGGCGTCGCTAGAAGGGCCGGGGAAGCAGGAGGTGGCGAGGGCAGCGTCGGCACTCGCCACGCACCTGTTTGTCCTCCTGGCAGAAGGAAGAAGACGACTCAGCCCATGGTGGGCTGGGCCTCTTCTGCCAGGTAAGGCCCAGTTAGTCCTTTCCTTTTTATTCTTCTGTATTATTTATGTTTTGTTTTTATTTATTTCTTTGCCACTATTTTAAATTCAAAATGAATTCAAAACTCATGCCAAAACTTCTGAAATATTTTATGCTGCAGATACGGACCTAGGCAAATGCACATAATTTATTTCAGAACCTTTTGAAATTATATTCTATAATATATGAATATAACATCAAATTCAAATACAATATGATTTAAATTCAGTGCCCAAAATATTCTTTAAAAATGTTCATAATTTTTGGTTGGGCTTAAAACCCTTGCCAAAATTTCCAAACATTAAAGAAGGAATTTGTGGAATCAGTGAATGCAATTTTTAGGGTTCTTTGCCCTTTATTAAACTGAGGCTTTTAAAATTCCCTCAATTCAAATTTCTTGAATTTAAACATGATGCATGATGCTCTCTGATGCAACTATTTACAAGCAATATTCTAGGGCTGTGACAACAACTATGGGTGTTACAATTGTGAACAATGTTGCCATAGGAATTATGAATTGTTTTGTAATAAAAAATAATTTTTCCATTTTCCAAGTGCCAGAAATGACTTGTTTTGTGAAGGAAGTGCCTGAAATAAGTTTGAAAATTGGGATTTGTATTTTTCATGCAGAGTAGACCATATTGGATGCCCACTGCCCAAGTTTCATGAATTTTCTAGTATTATTTCTATATTTCATCAATTTAGTGGATTTCTAGTGATTTATTAGAACTTGCCTAAATTTGAATTACAAGTGTGATGTAGTTTGGTCCTGAAAATTGACAAAAATAATTTTAGGCTTTAATGTTGGTGGTGGATGCACTTGGGACAACCAAAGTTGAAATTCCAAACCATTTATGAATGCTCAACATTGCAACTTTGACCCCATTTTGAAAATAATCAAGAAAAAAATGAAAAAAGCCTCAAAATTTGAAATCCTTGTTCATGGAGCCCTCTTGTGTGCACTAGTAAGTGGGAAAAATCATAAACTTATTAAGTTTTGAATGGTCATTTTAAGTAAGTTTTGCATGTCGCTATTTTAGGTAAGTTTTGCATGTTGCTATTTTAGGTAAGTTTTGCATGATCCACTCTGTTTGAACATGCAAAACCCACTCAACATATGAAATCCAAAACATAGCATACACCAACTGATTAAGCACATTCAAATAACAGTTAATGGCATAATTAAGCATACCAACTCATAACTAAACATAACATACTGTTTTTAGTTAACGTTGGGCATCCAGATATCGGATCCTCAGCACTCGAAGCAACAAAATAAACTACTGGAGACGCTTCAGATGGCGAGCCAGGTGGCAGTGGGAGCGTTGAGCATTCTGCTCAAACTGAGCCGAGATCTCATACTGCTCCACCACTGTTGGGGCAGTCTCACAATCCGGCTTGGCCTCCAAGGTGACCAGCGCCTCATCCTTCTTGGCATCAGCCTCCAAGAGCTCCTGGTCAACCATCTGCTCATCCTCGTTGTCCACATGAATCGCCAGATTCATGTCTGCTGGAGCAGGATGAGCGATGATCTACAACCCCCTCTGATAGCCCTCCTCTTCTGCATCCTCCTCCTATGCAATGATCTCCAACCCCCTGGTAGCTATCCTCCTCTACATCCTCCTCCTCGTTAGCCTCCTCCTCCTGCTTCTCCTCGTTGCTATCCTCCTCTGTCTGCTCGTCGACGACCTGAATAATACGCAAATTCACCGGCCCTTCCGCCTGTGGATTCGGCGAGGAGAGGCGGGAGCGGTAGTCGTACCAGCGAGCTCATTGTCGACGATCCGGATACTCCATCACCTCTGCCATTGCCCACATGAGAAACTCAATTGGGACTGCCCCCTTGCCTTTAGGAAGTATCTGCTTCAGCTCCTCCTTCATCACTTCCAAGGTCAGGCCCAGCGAGTGCATCACAAGAGATTTCGCGCTCGGAAACCAGGAGCATATCTCCTTGCGCTTGGCTATCAAGAGCTCATCGTCAGCGCAAAACAAATCCATCGCCCACTTTCAGCCCAGAACCGCTAGCCATCAATCAAAGACCAAATTTGCAAATCAAAGAATTAAAAACGAACTCGATTATTTGTATTAAAATTACCACAGAATCTTAAATGGGCTCCTATCTACGAAACCTAATTTCTAGGGTTTTCTATTTCCAAACTAGCTGCCACAATTTGACTGGCACGAATCCAATCCTAAATAGACGTCGATACTGATAGCAAACTAGAGCAACTCAACGAAAAACAATTCAATCGCTCAATCGCCCATTCAATCGACTTATAAACGAATCCTAATTGCTAGGGTTTCGATTAGAAACGTAACGGATGGCCAACGATCTCGGATGGTTCCTGCAGATGGGCCGATGGGCCACGCCGTAGCACCACGTCGCTGCGCCATCGGAGCTCAGACGGACGGGCAGAGTGGGCGGCGGGGCTGCTAGGGGCACGGCGGCATAGGCGGCTACGTGGTGCTAGGTGGGGTTGTGTGGGGGATGCGGCTGCTCGCTCGGGGTTGGGCTAATTTAGGCAAAAGAAAGTGATAGCTCACCTAGCCCAGTCCCACTCGTCATAAGTGGTCACGGCCAAGGCCCACCTATTATACGCAGCACACATATCGTAAGATCTTCGGCCCCACACGCCAGTAACTGAGCACGTAACGGTCAACTGCACTGACCCGACGGCAAGGCTCCGTTTGTGCTTTTGTGAGAATGGGGCGAGTGGTGGAGGGCATAAGTGAGGAAAATTAGATGCCATGGGCAAAACTAAGCACAACTAAGCACCTAGGGGCACAGAAATAGAAGTCCCTAATTTAAAATACATAAAATATATACTGATCTATCTAAATTTCTTCCAACCCTGCGCCTTCTCCAGTTTGCGTTGTTTCTTCTCTGTCTACTTGATGCTTGCATGAATGGCCTTCATCACTTGCATATCTTTTTCTCATATCAGACCCAACTCGATGAGATAGATCCAATTCCATATGGTGTAGCATGCATATGCGTCCAAATCGCTCTTCGCACATTTTCTCAGCCTAGCGTTGGTGATGGTCCTTATGATAAGTGTTATTTTTACACTCCTCTACCCTTAGTTTAAACCGACATATTTCATTAAAACCGAGATATTCACTCTGATATTGCCACTAATGACTAATGAAAGCATAGGATTCCAAAAGTCCTTTCTTTATTTTGTTTCCACGGGAAATGGGCTATTTATGGACGAAATCAAGTCAGAACAAGGAAAGGAGTAAAGGAGGAGATAGAAGAAATCAAGTGGAGGCGCACAATAAGAAACAGAGTAAAAGACGGTGTTCCATGCGACCGTGCCCGCTCGCATGAGTGGTCGTATGGCATGGAGACCGATGCCTCTCGTCCACTTGAACAAACTTTATAAAGATGTCATGGTTTTTGTCACGGCAAGATGTCCTCATGAAAGGACTTAGTGGTGAGGCCATCGCAACGGTGGAAGCTTGAAGGGGTTGGTCGGAATCGAGAGACGCGAGTTTTACCCAGGTTCGGCCCCTCGCGGAGGAGTTAGAAGCCTACATCCTGCTTGATTGCTATTGATCATGATGATCTCGATTACAAGGGTGCTGTTTCGCTACCTCTAATCTTGAGAGCCTCTACTTTGATCTTGTCTAAAACTTGTCTGTCTAACTTGACCTCTCCCTCTTGGGGTGCCTTGCCCCTTCTTATATAAGTTGAAGGGGCCGGCTTACAGGTAGAGTCCTAGTAGGACTACAACTAGTCTATTTTCTATTACAAGTCGGATCCTAGTCCGAATCTTTTCTTCCGAGTTAAGGCAATCCCTCTTGTGCCTTCTCCATGGGCCGGCCCTTCGTGGTTCCTCCATGACCCGGCATTCGGCCGGGTCTCACTCTGGGCCTTTGGGCCCTTCTTGTCTTCTTGCCATGACCCGAAAAATAAGGTGACCCATGAAGCCGCCATGCTTCTGTCCGGGTCACACATTTGGCCGGGTCTTGGTCGTGGGGAATATCCCCAACATTAGCCCCCAGGTTAGCTTGAATTTATTCATGCTAAGCTCCTGAAATAAGAATATGTTAAGGGCCGGCTCGCTCAATTGACCAGCTCCTAAAAGTCCGAGTCTCTGTCATATCAACATCCTGGCTTCAGAATCAACTTGCTGACGCTGGTTCCACGCAAAAAAATATTTGAAAAATAACCCATATGACATTCTGAGTTGTCTTCAATGCTTTGGCTTGGTAAAATTATTGGAAAAAAAATTCGTCTGATGTTGAGCCAACTTTCAATGCTTCAGACTTGTTGAAAATATTAGGAATAAGAAATCCGTATGATATCGAGTCAGCTTTCAATGCTTCATCTTGGGAAATCCATATGATATTGAACCGGCACTTGAATTTGTTTTTCTTCACCAAGGATATGAGACCTAGCTCGCTCAAAAACTGAGAACTTGAAGGTGTTCCTCCCTTATATCCATATTACCTGTAGCCCCCAAGCCTTAAGAGTAGAACGTAGTGATAGCTTAAGGCTTGATTAAATATAAATGTTGCAACTTTGGAGAAATCTGGGTTGTTCATCTGAGTCACCAGTCATAAACTGAATGTTTGCATTTCACATGTGTAGCCCCCAAGGGCCGACTCATCAGTATGTGATGGGCCAGGTCTTCAATTTGGACCTTATGATCTGTTTAAACAACTGAACGCTGTAGCCCCCAAGTGCCAGGTTATCTTGCCTGCAGCAACCTGGGACTTTAGCTTGATGTTTGTAGATGTATAGCTGCAAATAATGTAGCCCCCAATGGCCGGTTTAGCTGTTCTCATCAATATGGAACTTGAACTATCTGTAGAGTCAATGACTGTAGCCCCCAAGGGCCGGGTTACTATTAATAGTGATCCGGGTCTTCAATGAAAGTAGTTTAAAATGACAATGCATTAGCCCCCAAGTGTCGTGGTGCATGCTTGCAGCGACATGGGACTTTCATACTGAATGTAATCTTGATTTGAATAATGTAGCCCCCAAGTGCCGAGTCGTATTGCCTGCGACGACTCGAGACTATTCCTTCCATTGTAGAATAAACTCAGATCCACTATAGCCTCCAAGTGTTGGGTCGTGTGCCTGCGGCGACTCGGGACTTACTTTTTCTTCTGAGATTGAGAGACAGTCTGGATGATGTTGTTGAGTGCTTTGCATATCAATGCTGAACTTGTTGCTAAATCCATCAAGAGTGATGCCTTGCATAACACTTCATATTTCATTGCCTTTGATAAAGCCGATTGCCATGATCTTTGCCATGATATCCTTTTTTGAATTTTGTTCTCCTTTGCAGCATCAGAATAATCCAAATTTGTGAATTGCCACTGGTAATTTATTACACCATGCTCCTTACTGTAAGCCAGCATTTTGGATTTTAGAAAGAATTGCCATCTCTCTGAGCCGGCTTTGAAAACCTCAATCATTTAATACTGGTTATGATAAACCATGATGAAGACCCGGCTCTCAATTGTAAGCCGGTTTTGTAGATGTAGTAAATATGTACCTGCAAGTGTTTCAAAGTCGGCTTTGATAGCCATGTTATTTGAAACTGGCTTTGATAAACCATATAAGACCCGGCCATTTTGGCTATCAAAGATTTTCTTTGTTCCTGCAGAGTTACAATGTAACCCGGTTTGAAAACCGGCTCCTACGACATAAACAAATATAGACATGTATATATGATGCATTGTATGATGATGCAATGTATGATGATGGGATGTATGATGATATATGTGTACGATAACAGAGTATAAAAACACCGGCTTTCGAGGCACGTCATAAGACCGGCTTTCGAGGCTCGAGTCTTGGTTTCGCTTCCTGTGGAAGCAGGCTTTTTGGCCTCTTTTGGTTTGTCCTATCTCTCTGAAAGCCGGCTCTCACGTGACCAACTGACGTTTTAACTCTGATGAATTCAGGGTCACCATTGTGATTGACTCATCAGGCGTATGCCGGGTCACCTTTTTGGAGTAGCATCTTGCTAACAGGCAGGTTTAACCAAGTATATTTTGGCTTTTCGCCGGGTTAAAAGGGTTTTGTAAGCTAAACTCGATGAGTTGGAAGCTCCCAAGTAACCATATGATCATGGAAAAGCTCAGCATAGGATATACAGGAGACAATGCTACTACTGCAAAACATCCGGGGTCCAGATAAGCCGACTTTATTCCTTTGATCATAATATATACAGGAGACAATGCTACTACTGTAGGCATGTTAAGGCTTTTGAGCCATAGGCATTTTAAGGTTGCCGAACCGTAGGCATTTTTTTTAGGTTGCCGAACCATAAAATCATGTGAAGATGAACGTGGTGCTACCTTCGAGGTTAAATCAAAAGTGTCAGTTTATTTTATTGAAGAATAAAATCATGATAAACATGAAAATGACTTATCTGTTTTTATGTCTCAGCGTTGATGACGCAATGTGACCCCGCGGAAGATTGAGGTCGACCGCGGCGTATGAGCCGCAGGTCAGTAACCCGGTGGATGGTTTGAACCGGCGGCTTGTTGAAGTTGACCGAACCGCTAGGGCGGCGACTAATGCGCCTGTCCATTTAGCAAATCCGGTGTAGGCGAAGGCTGATAATATATTATTATTTGCTCCAGAATTGTTGGAGTAGACCGGAATGCATGGGCAGCGGCCTGCGCGCGTCCGTTGAGCAGCTCGTGCGGACGGGCGTGACTCCGGTGTGTTGACGTAGACGCGGGAGTCGGCCGCGGCGTTCGAAGCCGGCTCGGACACGCGAGTCGGCCGCGGCATTTAGAAACCGGCGCGGACGCAAGAGGCGGCTGCGGTGTTGAAACCAACGCAGATGCGCGAGTCGGCCGTGGGGGCGGCGGCTTGCGCGCGTCCGTTGGGCAGCGTGGCACGGACGAACGCAGACGCATGATGATGTTGGCGCGAGCTCCGTTTTTTTTATTCACCTCGTCGTGTCTCCCATGAACAGTGAACAATTGTCTACGTATAAAAATATTAAAGGCAGAATAATTGTTCTCAGAGGAATTAAAGTGTACTGATAAATAAAATAGGACGGATAGCACCTGATTTATTTTTGTCCGATGAACACGGATGTTGATGTCCGGTCTTTTTTTCTTGGCGTTCTATGCTCAGCCCGCATACCAAGGAGATGGGAGAGCAGCAAAAATCAGACTATTTTGCCTCGGATTGCTATGGAAGAGACGCCGGTAGTTACTGTGCGCATGCAACAATTGGCTCAGAGCAGGCTGTATTCTTGTGCCCACGTTCTCCTCTCTCCACCTCCCTGCATGCATACGGGTTCTCTCTCCTCTCCATCTCTCTGGATGCGCATGCGCCTGCATGCGGCTCTCTGTCTCAACATCCGCCCCAATCTTTCACCCGTTGCTTTGCCTATGAGCAGGAAGAACGTCGAGGTAGGAAGAACCCCATGAACAGAAACGCACCAAATTCTCTCTTCACTTTCTTTGCTCATCCTTCTCTTGCCACGGGAGTGCAATGGCTAGCTTCGACCTCAATTCGGCCATTAATTGGGACGAGGTGGAGGATCAATATGACGGCCATGCCGAGGACATAAAATACGTCTACATATTCGAGGAAAGCGTGCGGAGCACGTGGTCAAGCACGAGGACATCGCTGTTGTCTGGGTGCACACTGCCGTCCGCGAGCACGCCACATTCCACGACTGCGTCGCCATCCGCGGGCGCATCATCTTCCTGGAACACGCCACCGTCTGCGAGCGCGCCGCCCTCTGCGAGCGGGAGCACGCCGTCATCCACGAGCAGGAACACGGCGCCATACGCGAGCGCACCGCCTTCTGCGGGCGGGAGCACGCCACCCTCTGTGGGCGCGTCGACTGCCTGGAACGCGCCACTGTCCGCGAGCGCACCGCCCTCTGCGTGCGGGAGCACGCCGTTATCCATGAGCGGGAGCACGGTGCCGTACACATCTCGCTCGAGGTTGTGGAGGAGACTGAGGGCCAGTTCTTTTGACCGATTCTCCCAGAATCGCCACCCTCCCCACCTTCTCCCAGAATCGTCACTCCATATTTTTTTACAATCCTAGCTAATTAGACCTTAACTAGATAGGATTGTAAAAAAATATGGAGTGGCGATTCTGGAAGAAGCTGGGGAGGGGGGTGATTCTGGGAGAATCGGCCAAAAGAACTGGCCCTGACAGCTTGCTGGGATTAGTCTCCACGTGGGGAAAAGACCCACTAGATCTCCATTAGTACTAGTAATATTTTACTAATTTCCTTTGGCCTTGGTTTAGTTCACATGATGAGTACTAGCTTGGTCTGGTGCATGATGGCTTCGGCCTCCTTTTTTCTCATTGGGACTTGCTTCCATCGATGCCTGGGGACTGGAATCTTGTACGTGGATAGCAGATCGCCTCGGTAGCTAGAGAAAAATAAGCAAACTGACTTCGTGTCAATGTCAGTTATGAAGAGTTGCACTTTTGATCTGATCAACCTTGTTGCTTCCGACAAAAAGTGAGCCACAGGTACGGATCCAATCTGCGGCGGAAACTCCCGTTGTCTCGGCGACTTGCGGCAAACGAACAAATCGCAACCCTAATTTCTCTTAGAACTCAAAACTTGTGCCGCCATCTTCAAAGTTAATCACGATTCTGATCACCAAACCATGAATTTGCTGGCTCTACCTAAGGTTATCCCATGCCGGGTTATGTTTTGAACATTTATTCCGTGCCGGCTCTTCTTCATCTAACCAATCGCGGGCTTTCTCGATCCCTGAATATCTCCTTCCAAGAACACAACACCGCCGTGCGCTGGCCCCACGGTGGGCGTCAACTGTCGTGGTTTTTGTCACGGCAAGATGTCCTCATGAAAGGACTTAGTGGTGAGGCCATCGCAACGGTGGAAGCTTGAAGGGGTTGGTCGGAATCGAGAGACGCGAGTTTTACCCAGGTTCGGCCCCTCGCGGAGGAGGTAAAAGCCTACATCCTGCTTGATTGCTATTGATGATGATGATCTCGATTACAAGGGTGTTGTTTCGCTAACTCTAATCTCGAGAGCCTCTACTTTGATCTTGTCTAAAACTTGTCTGTCTAACTTGACCTCTCCCTCTTGGGGTGCCTTGCCCCTTATTATATAAGTTGAAGGGGCCAGCTTACAGGTAGAGTCCTAGTAGGACTACAACTAGTCTATTTTCTATTACAAGTCGGATCCTAGTCCAGATCTTTTCTTCCGAGTTAAGACAATCCCTCTTGTGCCTACTCCATGGGCCAGCCCTTCGTGGTTCCTCCATGACCCGACATTGGGCCGGGTCTCACTCTGGGCCTTCGGGCCCTTCTTGTCTTCTTGCCATGACCCGGAAAATAAGGTGACCCATGAAGCCGCCATGCTTCTGGCTGGGTCACACATTTGGCCGGGTCTTGGTTGTGGGGAATATCCCCAACAAAAGGGGTCGAGGCCGAAATGTCAACAGAACAACCGCGAGAGGAACCGCAGAACAGAGTCATCTTCATAGACCCTAGCCGTCGCCATTTCCCATCTCCATAGCCACCATCTCCATCTCCACCATAGTTCATCCTCCTCTAGTCATACTTGTAATCATGTATCACACACGACATCCATTGTATGACATATTATCAATCAATCTACCTTCCTAATGTGTTCTATGATGTGTTCTTCGTGTGATATGATCTCCTTGTGTGAGTAGTTTGGTAAGGTATGGGTTGAGACAAGAGCCTTGCAACCTGATGTATTTGTTGTGGGGATCAATGGAAGTGCTTTGAATTAACGTCCCGTATGTGTGAAATAAAATTGTTCCGAAGTTGTCTCTTGTCTCATTCGCGTTCTTCATCCCTGCAGATACCCAGGATCATGGAGAACGAGCCACGGAGAGCCTAACGGCAGGGAGACCATGAAGTGTTATTCGGAACACCAGTGACAGAAAGGTTTAGTACGGTAGCACGGATCCTATCTCTAGGGATTTAAGAGGTGTAGTAATTAAACGCCCAATGTTGTTGTCCAATTATTGCAATCTTAATTATCGAGGCAACCCTGTGAGACGGATAGGGCCTTCGGTTGGGCAACTGACTCTTGATGCAGGATGCGCGCCGGTCAAGACGTAATTTGGACACATCCCCCACTTCAGTTCGTAACAAGCACATCTCGATGGGTGACTTCCAGTGCACAAATTAAGATCATATCTGGTCCCAACACAAATATATGGTTGTAAGCATTAAGGCCTCATGCCCATGCCTATTTTCATTATAAGTGTTCTCCTTAAGTTGTTTGATTTTGATCCGGTCAAAAGTTGGAATTGTTTCTTTAATAAAAGCTTGTCTGAGACCCTATCTTAAAGGACATCATCCTCCCATGGGTTTGATAACTCAGGGTCTTCTCTGGGGAAAAAGGTGAGAATCCTTTTTGCTCCATTTCCGGATCACCAAAGGAAGTAATCAAACCTTTTTCTGGCGCCGTTGCCGAGAAGGTTTTGTGTGCTTAACCTTTGTGTTTAGAGTTTTTGCTAAGGGATAATTAATTTGATGCCCCTAGTTGGGTCACACTCGGCAGTTTTACCCCTAGTTTCCGAAAACACTCGTTCCTGCCCAAACCACTTCGCTCATCTTATGCTTTTGCCCTTTGACCCTTTGACCGTCACTTTGAAAACTGCATAACAAACTCATACTAACTCACAAAAATGC
Source organism: Elymus sibiricus (assembly GCA_039707655.1). Lineage (NCBI taxonomy): Eukaryota > Viridiplantae > Streptophyta > Magnoliopsida > Poales > Poaceae > Elymus > Elymus sibiricus. The sequence continues at coordinate 288,731,491 of CM077676.1, forward strand.
AAATAAGATATCTAAATGTTTAGAAAAACATCACCTATATGTGCATGTCATTTGCATTCATGACAAAAGTGTTGGAAAATCCCCATGTTGGTTTGAGCTCATATGATCTCAAAGGGCAAACCAACTTGGGGATTTTCCAACATAGGGATTTTCCATGAATGCAAAGTGGTTTGGGCAGGAACGAGTGTTTTCGGAAACTAGGGGTAAAACTGTCGAGTGTGACCCAACTAGGGGCATAAAATTAATTATCCCTTTTGCTAAAGTTTTTGTTTCAGTTTTTAGTTTTTCTTTTTCTTGCAAGTCTTGTCAGTTGAAACCCAAAAAGATTACCATGGCTCGTAATCTTGGAAGTTTTGCTACTCCTAGCAATAACTTTATGCGTGAACCTATAGCACAACCTGATGTTGCTACCGCTGAGTATGAGATAAAACCAAACCTAATCTCTATGGTTCGTCAAGACCAATTTGGAGGCTCTGCTGCGGAAGATGCCGGTATGCACTTGCATAATTTTACTGAATTGTGCAAAATGACATGCATAAAAGATTATGATCCTGACGCTTTGAAGTTGCATCTATTTCCTTTCTCCTTGAGAGTTAAAGCAAAAGAATGGCTTCTAGTTTTACCTAGAGAAAGTATAACTTCTTGGGCTTATTGTTGCAATAAGTTTCTATCTAAGTTTTGCCCACCTGCAAAAATTATGCAACTTCGTTCGCAGATTACAAGTTTTAAGCAGGAAGATCGTGAGCCACTAGCGCTTGCGTGGGATCGCATGAAGGAAGCTGTAAGGAATTGTCCAAACCATGGAATGGAAGAATGGTTAATCCTTCATATGTTTTATAATGCTTTAAATCCTATGTCAAAAACTATGCTTGATACAGCTACAGGAGGTACTATTATGTGTAAGTCCATAGATGATGTTAAAAAATTGCTTGATGAGATGCAAGAAAACCATGCCCAATGGCATGTTGAAAGAACTACCACCAAGAGAGTCAATGTAGTTGAAGAAAAGAGTACGAAGTTGATCGCTAAGATTGATGAACTCATCTCCGTCATGAAAGGTAAAGAAGAGGTAAACGTGAATGCCATCACTGATGAAGAGAATAATGATGTTAATTTCATTGCTCGCAATAGCTATAATCCCAACTAGAAAAATAATGGATATGCTCCTAGATTACCTTATCCTAATAATAGTGGAGCACCTAATTTTTTTAATGGAGCTAGCAATAACAATAGAAATACCCTTGAAGATACTCTCAAAATTTTATTGCTAGTCAATATGAGCAGAATGGCACCTTCAAAAATATCTTGAAGAATCATGATAACTTACTTGGTCAGTTGACTGGTAAGATTGTTGGACTAACAAATGATTTGTAGATTCTTGAAGGATGAACCAAGAATATGGAAGCACACATGACTAAAATTGCAGAGAGCCAAACTTTACTTCTAGCAAAGTTTGCAGGTAAACCGGAACCTAACTCGGTTGAAGATGTCAAGATGATGAGAAGTGATGAAGAAAAGGCAGAAGAGATTGATAAAAGCCATGTGCCAGAATATATTTATACAGTTGCAGACTTCGTGAAGATGATAACAATGAAACATCCACTGCCCGAGGTATCCATATAATGTCTTTGTTGATCACGTTGCGACCAAGGTACGTGAGTTAGATGATGAAAGAAAGAAGTTGTACAGTAAGTTACCAGCTAAGCATGAAGATGCTTTTGAGCCTACTATAGAGATTGAGACTGGTTTAAATAAATTCAGTGCTTTATGTGATCTAGGTGCTAGTGTTTCCACTATCCCTAAGTTTGTTTATGATAGTCTCAATCTAGGTCCTTATTCTACTACTGAGATTAGATTGAATATGGCTAATTCCACTTTTACTCAAGTAGTAGGAATTAAGCATGTTGTTATAGTTCAGATAAATGAGTGCCCTGTCATGATTGATCTTGTGATAGTTGATATGCTTGAAGATCCAATTGCTCCTATAATTCTCGACAGACATTTTCTAAGGACTATAAAAGTTGTGATAAATGTGTTTGAGGGGAATGTATGATTTGACTTACCTGCAAAAGATCCTTTTGTGAGACATTTCCCCAGGAAAAAGAAAAATGAAGACCTACACCGGAGACGGCATTGTCGTCAATGCTCGAAGCTATCAGCTTGGTGTATTTGTACCCAAGTTATCTTCACTACGGTCGAGCTATCCGACCGAAAACAAGCGCTTCATGGGAGGCAACCCACGCAAATGAAGTAGAAAAGCAAGTTTTGTTTTTGGTTCAATAAAAAGAGTGTTGAAGTTCTAGTTAAAGAAGTTGAGTTTGGAAGAGTCGTTCTAATGAAGGCTTTGATTCATGCAAAATTATTATGTGTTGTATTGACGTTTGAATGCCTAGATATATGCCTATGTATTGTGTTGGAACTAATCCCGCAGGAATTTGAGAAAAATAGAAGTTTCGGAAAAAAAACAGATCAAAAGATGGCCTAACATGTGACCAAGGAGGTTGTATTGCCGGTCGTATAGTATCCTGGCGGTTCTAGCAGAAAATAGCAAGAGGCGACAGAGTGAACGACGGTGTACCATGCGAGCGCAAGTGCTCGTATGCACGGTCGCATGCACTCTTCGTAGAAACAGAGAGAAGGTCCAGAGCATTTGAAGGCGTATCATGTGAGCACCCGCGCTCATATGGGTGGTCGTATACAGCACCCTTGTGATCGAAATCATCATCATCAATAGAAATCAAGCAGGAGTAGGCTTTTACCTCCACCGTGAGGCGCCGAACCTGGGTAAACTTGCATCTCTCGTTTCCGATCAACCCCATCCAAGTCACCACCTAGCAGCGATGGCCTTACTACTTAGTCCTATCATGAAGACATCTGCCGTGACAAAACCATGACACCAGCCTAGTGTCCATGTGTGCTATACCACATCTTACCCAACTACCGGGTCCTATTCGAAAATGCTAGACATATCCCCACTGGCGGAGCTACAGCAAGGCTGGATGGCCCATGGCCCGCCCAGCCTAGAGAAAATGCAGTGGGGGCTTGAGATTAGACTGTGCCATTTTGAGAAAAATAGTGGGCTTCACTTTGTACCGGCCCGTCCAAATTTGCCACTGTAGCTCCGCCACTGCATATCCCTCCCCTTATTCCCCCCTCCCCCCAATTTTTTTCCCATCGGGGTTTCCCCTTCCTTCCCTTCTTTCCGATCCCCCTTTGCCATGTCAGCACGTACTCCCTCCGTTCCAAAATAAGTGTGGTGTCCGTTCCAAAATAAGTGTCATGATTTTTAAATTTGAACTAAAACCACGACACTTATTTTGGAATGGAGAAAGTAACTAATATGAGCCTGTAATTGTCGTACACTAGTAGAATGCCCGTGCGTTGCTACGGGCTACAACGCATATAATTGAATGAAACAAATGATTAAGATCGTCTTCAAGGTCGAAGCTCATTCCTCTCTCATACGTTCGGCGTGTTCAGTGGGATCCCAAAAATTCAGCCGTCTGGACAGTCCAAACTCCCCCAAATCCAGCCCATATGTGGGGGAGAAATGTGGTTGTCCGAACTATCCACCATGTTATCTCCAACACGCGGTCCAACAAAAAAAACTCACCCCACGATGCACCCTTTTATTTTCTTGTCGGACCCTACCCTTTAAACGACATTTCTCGCTGGAGCTCTCTCCTTAAAAACCACATGATGCCCACCTCACCTTCGCCATGGTGCCCTATCTCCTTCACACCTTACTTCCCCATGGACTGGCAAGGAGGAGTCCCTCACCAACCGCCCCGCCCCGTGCCCTGACCCCATCCCCCTGTGTTCATATCGATCCGCCACCGCCATCAAGGAGGCGTGTGCCTCCAGTGATGCCCTCCGAGTCAAGAAGGCCGATCTGATGTCCTAAAACCATTTGAAACCTAATAAACAAAAATCTCGCTGAAATATAGATATTTGATTAATATTGCATGGATACAACAATCAAGAAAATATAATGGACAAAGCGAACATTTAAAGCGCATGCCCAATGAACCAATCAGGTTTCGTGAGGCTCACATGACGATTTAAGCTTATTGTTGCTATTCTAATATATGAGAAGTGCAAATTTTAAATGGCACTTGACCAAGAAAGGGAAGTTCAAAACCCAATTTATCCTTGTATTTGCATGACACTTTAAGGGTAGATGACCACTGAGATAAATATCAGGCACAATTTACTAAAAATATCAATAATTAATCTATATGATGTGAAATATCTTGATAATATCAGGAAATAGCCAAATTGGACCCATTTATGAAACAACCACAACCCACTATCAAGAGCACAGAAAAAAAATTGTACAAGATAAAGCTCATATGGGATATTTGCCCGATTTCTCCTCGGATAGCATGACCATGGCATGCATTTACACTTCCATGTATTCTTAATACATTTCTATCACAGCTAGAGGAATCATGCAAAACACAGCATCATCAATTTCTCAAGGGTATCCACTGAAGGCAAGAGTTGTTTTATTCTCTTAGCATTTTGCTGAACATTCCGCATGGAAACATTAGAGGGTTGGGAGTTGAAGATCAAAGGAAAACCTTTGCACCTGTTGTGTTCTTGCTCACACCAAACTGGGCCTGTGGGTTGAAGAAAAAAATAGGAACTTAAACATACGCAACAAAACGACGACAACTTATAAGAAATGGAAACATAAGGAAGCACACACCTACAGCCCTAAACAGAATATAAGACGCAACTGCACTATGATTTACTCACGACAGAGAGTTAAGAAAGCACAACAATCAGGTGAAAGAGGCAACATCCCCTGTTGAAGTCTTTGATGTAATTTAGGTCCAACAATAATAATGCAAACATTCACATCAAATTTAAGGTATATTGGCAAACATTATGTACTTAGGGGTAATAATTATATCCATCTCTCTCTTTCTCTCTCATCTCTCTGAATTTAAACATATATAATCATTTAAATAGTGACTCTCTCTCTTTCTCTCTCTGTGTGTGAGTAGATGACACTCTAGATTAAAGAGAAAACATAAGTCTGCTGTAAAGAGTACTGACATAGATGATTCTGCTGAGGTCTCTCAGCATGTTCCAGGACAAAACCTAGGTAATAGCACGTGCGTTGCAATGGGGGGATAGAAATTCTGGTGGTTCAACACTAATCATGTTAACATATGCTTTTTCTAGTTCTTCTTCCTCTTCCGCACACTATCTTCACCTCCTCGGTCCAAGCATTCGACCACCCTGAATGGAACATCTGGCGATATAACTTTTTGATTAAATGTATTTTATTTAGAAGGGGTATATACACACATTAGTTGAAGTATAACATTATTTTCCAACGTGCTTTTTGAGCAAAGGCATGCTCACAATTTTTAACTACATCACAAAAAGCATCATCGTATATGTAAGTGCATCAAGTGCCCCCTTAGTGGTTTTGGAGTATTGAAGACAAATAGGTTGAGGAACTAATGTGTTTGTGAGTATACACAGGAGACAGAGTCCCTGAAGATTTGGTTTAACACATGGAAGACAACCCCTAAAAATAGATTTCTTCAAGTGAAGAATTTGGTGATGAAATTGGTACGGCCTTTGAAGAAATTGATGTGAAGACTTTGAAGCTTGAAGACTTTGGTTTTCGTAGTTTCTTTTCTTCTTATTTGAGTCATAGGAAAAACCGTACTGTTAAAGGGGGTCTAGGTGAAACATATTTAACATTTCCAAAGTGATGCTCATAACTTCTCAAACCTATACACACAAACCGCTTCGAGTGAAGCCTTTGGAAATCTCCAGTACAGCTGACGCATTTGCTAGCGACAGTGACGAAGTTCATCTGGTCGCTGACGAATTTGGCCACGCTGAGGAGTTAGGAGTTCGCCAGTGTGAGCTGCCTACCGTGAGGAAATTGAGTGCCCTGACGAAATTGAGAGTACAATTTTCTGACCGTTGTTGCGCCGAGTGCTAGCTGTCGAGTGGATCCTTATCCTGACAATGGTCGAATCAGACAAGGGCATTTATGACAATTTATGTCGGGTTGCCCCCTGGCTATAAATAGCCACCCCCAACCAGTTGTTGGTTGGCTGCTCCGAGAGAACTTGACACTTGTCATTTGAGAGCAACCTATCCTCTGACGACTTTGTGAGAACCCAAGTGAGGAAAAACCCAACCAGAGCCTAAGTGACTGAGCATCACTGAAGAGATTGATCTGTGTGATCCGATGCTTATTACCTTTGAGGACTGTCATTCCTCCAGACGGTTAGGCGTCATGTTCTGAGCACCCAAGAGTAATTGCGGCGTGCCGGTGAACAAGTCTGTGAAGGTTTTGGAAGTCTACCTTGAAGACTTACCACGAGTGATTGGGCGAGGTCTAAGTGACCTTAGCTCAAGAGGAATACGGTGAGGACTAAGTATCCTCTGAGTTGCGACTCAGCCGCCTCAACCAGACATACAGTTGATGCAGCAACTGGAACTGGTCTACCAAATTCCATTGTCTTCACCGAGCCAACCTGGTTTCAAATTCCTCACCCTCCCTTATTTTATTCCGCTGCTGAAGAATTTGTGATCTATCCTCTGACAAATTTGAACCGAAGTATTTGATCATGCTATCGTTTATTTCCTCAGTTCATATTCTTCATGCGTGTATGATTGTATGATTGCATGTTCTTCACCCTTATATATTCTGTTCGCATGTACTCTAATTCTGTGATGACTTAGTTTCCCTTGCGTTTCTATTTCTTCACTCTGATCTTCGTCAAAGTCATCGGAGTTTGACGAATTTCTAATAATCTCCCATTCACCCCCCTCTGGGAGATAACCTGCGCTTTCAATTGGTATCAGAGCGAGGTGCTCCCTTGTTCTGTGTGATTTTGGTTTAACCACCTGGAGTTTTTGTTATGTCAACCGCAGGTATGATCAAGGTCTCCGTTGGGTGCCCCATCTTTGATGGCACAGACTATCCTTACTGGAAGAACAAGATGCGAATGCATCTTGAGGCTATTGACAATGATCTCTGGTTCGTCGTTGAGAACGGCGTCCCCACCATTTCACCAAGTATGAATGCTGCTGATGTGAAGAGATTCAAGCAACTGGACTCTCAAGCGAAGAACATCATCTGTGGTCATCTCAACAAAGGACAGTATGGCAGAGTAAGTGCGCTAGAAACCTCGAAGCTTATCTGGGACCGTCTTTCAAAAGTGAATGAGGGTGTTTCCACTCAACATGACTCCCGAGTTGATGTTCTGTGCAATCTCTTCAATCGCTTCAAAAGACTCGACAACGAAAACGTGCAGCAAACCTTCGACCGCCTCACTGATATCTCCAATGAGCTCGAAGCTCTTGGTGCTGCTGACATCACCGATCATGAGGTGGTGAAGAAATTGCTGAGGTCTCTGGACAGTTCCTTCGACACTTTGGCACTGATGATTCAAGAGCGCCCTGATTACAAGTCACTGGATCCTGCTGACATTCTTGAGAGGCTCAACACACATGAATTTCAGCAAGCCGAGAAGAGAGATATGTATGGACCCAGCTATGGTCGCCCTCGCGCTCTGAAGGCTAAAGCAAAAGCCAAGGCTATTTCTTCATCTGAAGAAGAAGAGGAATATGAGAGCAGTTCTGACGGTGCTGAGGAAATTGGCAGAGAACTGGCTATGCTGGTGAAGAAGTTCCAGAAGTTTTCCAAGAAGAACAGATTTGGAAAATCTTCAAAGTATGACTCGAAGAACACTGGAGAAGCGTCTGCTCGAGACTAAAACAAAAGAACCTGTCACAAATGCAAGAAGCCAGGCCACTACATCGCCGACTGCCCTCTTTGGCAGAAGAAGAAGAAGAAGAAGAAGAGCAGGGATGATGATGAGTCTGATGGGAAGAAAAAGAAGTCCTCAAAGTCTTCATCAAAGTCCTCATCTCACAAGAAATCTAGTTCTAGCAAAGCTCGTGCATTCCTTGGGAAGGAAATGGATTCTGAAGAAGAATCTGATGATCAGCAAGCTGAGGAATCTGAGGAGGAGTCAGACACTGGTGTGGCAAGCCTTGCACTCGCCACTCAGTACGTCAGCAAGTCCATCTTCAACACTGAAGATAATGGTATCTCCACCAACAATGATGACTGTACTGATGACTACACTCCCACCTATTGCTTCATGGATCGAGGAGCAAAGGTAACCTCACGAGAAGCTTACTTTGAAACCTCCAGTGATGATGACTCTGAGTGTGAATCTAAACCAAGCTATAAGAAACTTGCTAAAATTGCAACTGAACAGCAACATGCCATGGAAAAGATTCAAAAACTGCTAGACAAAAGTGATGACCTGTTGGACGAGGAAATGGATCGTAGTCAAGCCTTGTTTGAGGATCTCAGAAGGCTTAAGTCTCAATATGACGAACTTGAAAGTCGTCATGTGTCCCTCTTAGCTGAACATGAGAAGCTATCTTATGAATTTTTTCAAAGGAAGCAAGATCTCGAGAAGCTGAGAGCGTCTCATGATGATCTTCAAAAAGAAAATGATTCACTCTTCGCTCAACAGATCAGTACCGCTCAGGAAGAATTTGCTGCACCATGCTTAAAATACCTTGAAGGTGATAATGCTAATTCTTCAGCTGAATGTTCAAATGCTTCTGCACTTGCAATTGCTTCAACTGCTACGGTGGCCACTAACCCCTCATCTGAGGAAGCCACCAGTGATACCGATGAAAATGCAAGGCTTAAGGAATTATATGTCACTGGCATGTACAAAAGCCTCAAAGGGCATCAAACCGTGTGTGACATGCTCAAAAAGCAAATTCTTCACAGGAACCCTAGGAAAGAGGGTATTGCCTTTGAGAGAAAGCTCAACGCTGATGGTTCATACTGGAAGCCTGAGCAGTATCCCAAAACCACATGGGTTGCTGCAAAGGGACCTCCAGTAGACCCATCCACTTTATCTGGCTACACTTGTGATTCTTCATATTCTTCAGATGAGTCATTTGACTCCAATTATAAACTGTTCAAGAATCAAAATGGTGAGGTCTTTGCCAGATTCATTGGTACTAACTGCAGGAACGGTCCTCCTGTGAAGAAAATCTGGGTTCCTAAGAGCCTTCTGGAAAATCTTCAGGTGAATGTCATCATGACACCACCGATGAAGAAGAAACTTCCCAGGGTAAATTCTTCACAGGGATCAAAGTCGTCAAATGGACGCAGACCCACATATGGTCGCACTAATGCCTCTGTTTCGCAGGGAAACAAACAACGATTTGATGAATATGAGCATTACTCTTCGAACCACTATGTTCACAAATCTTCGAAGAATTTCTCTGCCTATTCATTCAATTACTATAACCCTCGTGTGAAGAGAAATGCATATTCTTCAATGTCTAAGTTCTCCATCAATGCACTTCATCACATTGCTTCTCAGCCACCCATTCAGATGTGGGTGGTTAAGAAGAAGAACTAATCTCTTCTGTAGGGTCAGGTCTTCAGACAACTAAATGTCTGATGAATTTGCTGAAGACCTGACATAATGCCTGTTGGGATGCAGGGTAATCATGTTGGAATGAATGCTTCATTTCACACATCCCTTATGCTGCTTGATATTATTCATTGATGAAATTGTCTGACGAAATTGATCATCATCATATTCTTCGCTTTGAAGCATATGAATTTGTAAGTCAGACTAATGCTTCTACAGGATGATACACCTTCATCCACTGAATGGGTCTTGGATAGTGGCTGCACGAATCATATGACTGGAGATAGGAATCTCCTCACTGATGCTCCCCTTACTCCGTCTCATCTGAAGCATATCACTTACGCTGACAAAGGAAAAAGCAAGGTATTGGGTCTAGGTAAGGTTGCCATTTCAAAGGATCGACACATGGAAAAGGTGATGCTTGTCGAGTCCCTTGGATTCAACCTCATGTCTGTCTCAATGCTTTGTGATCTTGATATGATTGTCATCTTTGGCTAATATAGATGCATTGTGCTGTTGGAATCTGACAAATCCAAAGTCTTCGAAGGCTTTAGGAGAGGTGACTTGTATATTGTAGATTTCTCTACAGGTCCTCAGCCTGCAACATGTCTAATGGCAAAAGCTTCGGAATGCTGGCTATGGCATCGACGACTTGGACATGCTGGAATGAGGAATTTGAGCACTCTTGTCAAGAAGAAGCATATCATTGGCGTCGAGGGTGTCAAATTCGTCAAGGATCACCTCTGTGGTGCTTGTGAGTCTGGAAAGATGACCAGAGCCAAGCACCAGGCGAAGACAATCATGACCATTACTCGTCCTTTTGAATTACTTCATATGGATTTGTTTGGTCCTACACATTATGCCACACTAAGCAATGCAGCATCTCTCTACGGATTCATCATTGTTGATGACTACTCTCGCTACACCTGGGTGCACATCATTACCTACAAGATGGAAGTTCAGAATGTCTTCAGACGATTCTCCAATCGGGCCATGAAGAATTATGGCCTCAAGATCAAGCACATCAGGAGTGACAATGGCATTGAGTTCAAGAACACAGGCCTCGATGATTATCTTGATGAACTTGGTATTACTCATGAGCTCTCTGCTCCCTACACTCCACAGCAGAATGGAGTCATGGAGCGCAAGAACAGAACCCTCATCGAGCTGGCGTGCACTATGCTTGATGAATACAAGACTCCTCGTCACTTCTGGCCTGAAGCAATTGACACTGCATGCCACATCATCAACCGGGTATATCTTCACAAATTCCTCAAGAAGACTTCATATGAACTCCTCACTGACAAGAAACCCAATGTGAGTTATTTCAAAGTCTTCGGTGCAAAATATTGGATTAAAGATCCTCATCACAGTTCTAAATTTGCACCGAAAGCACATGAAGGTTTTATGCTTGGTTACGGAAAGGACTCGCACACCTACAGAGTCTTCAACTCCTTCCACCACAAGGTTGTTGAAACTGTAGATGTGCGGTTCGATGAAACTAACGGCTCGCAAAGAGAGCACCTGCCTCCTGTGCTAGATGAAATGCCACCTGAGGAATCTATCAAGCTGATGGGCACGGGTGAAATTGTGCCCAGTGAAGAAATAGCTGCTGATGAAGAAGTGGTTGTTCCTCGTCGTGAAGAAAATGAACATCCTGGCGAAAATGATGCTGAGGACTCTGCACGGCAACAACAACAACAAGGCCCTCGTCCAGCACATCCACGAGTGGCGAATGAAGTGCAGATTGAGAAAATCCTCAACAACATCAATGCACCTGGTCCCCTCACTCGCTCAAGAGCTTCACATTTAGCTAACTTTTGTGGGCATTACGCGTTTGTCTCTATTTTAGAGCCCACCAAAGTCGATGAAGCATTTCTGGAACCTGAATGGATTGAAGCAATGCAAGATGAATTGCGTCAATTCGAGCTCAACAATGTGTGGGAGCTAGTTAAGCGTCCTGATCCACGCAAGCACGATATCATTGGCACTAAGTGGATCTACCGCAACAAACAAGACGAAAATGGCCAAGTGGTGAGGAATAAGGCCCGTCTTGTAGCTCAAGGCTACACACAGGTTGAGGGTATTGATTTCGATGAAACATTTGCACATGTTGCTAGGCTTGAAGCCATTCATATATTGCTTGAATATGCTAACCATCATGATATCCTCTTATATCAAATGGATGTGAAAAGTGCATTCCTCAATGGCAAGCTTGAGGAAGAAGTATATGTTGCTCAACTAGTAGGTTTTGAGGACCCAAAGCATCCTGACAAAGTCTTCAGACTCAACAAGGCTCTCTATGGCCTCAAGCAGGCCCCTAGGGCTTGGTACGATACACTGAAGGAATTCCTGAAGAAAAAGGGGTTCAAGCCCGGTTCACTCGACCCTACTCTTTTCACTAAATCTTATGATGGTGAACTGTTCATATGCCAAATATATGTTGATGATATTATCTTTGGTTGCACTAACAAGAAATACAGTGACGAATTTGCTCATATGATGCAAGAAGAATATCAGATGTCTATGATGGGGGAGTTGAAATTCTTCCTCGGGCTTCAAATTCGTCAACAACCCAATGGCATCTTCATATCTCAGGAGAAATACCTCAGAGACTGCCTGAAGAAATTTGGAATGCAAGACTGCAAAGGCCTCAAGATACCAATGCCAACAAATGGCCAACTCAACACTGACGAAAATGGTAAAGATTTCGATCAGAAGGTATATCGCTCCATCATTGGTTCGCTGCTTTACCTATGTGCATCTAGGCCAGATATTATGCTTAGCGTTTGCATGTGTGCCCGCTTTCAAGCGTCACCGAAGGAATCACACCACCAGGCTGTGAAACGAATTCTTTGATATTTGGCTCACACCCCAACGCTTGGATTATGGTATCCCAAGGGCTCATCACTTGATCTTGCTAGATATTCCGATTCTGATTATGCTGGTGATCGTGTGGACCGCAAGTCAACATCAGGCACATGCCATTTCCTCGGACGATCTCTTGTATGTTGGTCCTCGAAGAAGCAGAACCGCGTCTCACTTTCTACTGCCGAGGCCGAGTACATTGCTACTGGCGCCTGCTGCTCTCAGTTACTATGGATGAAGCAAACTCTCAAGGACTATGGCGTCAACGTGAAGAAAGTGCCACTCTTCTGCGACAATGAGAGTGCCATCAAGATCGCCCACAACCCAGTGCAACACTCAAGGACGAAGCATATTGAGATTCATCACCATTTTCTTCGTGATCATGTACTGAAGGGAGACATCGTCATCGACCACGTGAAGACTGAAGACCAGCTTGCAGATATATTCACAAAGCCCTTGGATGAGAGAAGGTTTTGCATGTTGCGGTGTGAGCTAAACATCTTAGAATCTTCGAATGTCCTTTGAAATGGACACACATCCTAACGCTTATGCATTCTTGATGACTTTGATGCACAACACACGAAGTAACGTTTTTCTTCAATCAATGAAGACTAACCCTCTAAGTGTGAAGAAATTAATGAAGAACTTGATTCTCAGAACCCTACGACAATTGTACGCGGTGTCTGAAATCATCATAGTTCTTATACGGTGGGTAACGCCACCACCTCTTCTGACGTTCTTCACTGCTTTTGGTTCTATATATATATATATATATATATATATATATATATATATATATATATATATATATATATATATATAGGACTCCAATTCTGTACTCCTGGGAGTATGTACTCCGATCTTCAATATACCTCATATACGCATTGATTATACCCCTTTATCATTCTAAAAATACTTTATTAAATATTCTCAGATACCTCAATGCAAGTTTTCCCAAAAAATATCATTTGTGACGTACTTTTTATAATATACCTTTTTCACGTACGAATAAATCAGTATATATGTAAACCTTTAAAAATATGTAGACTCACATGATTTTTTTCATGAAACTCACTTTGGGGAATATAGTAATTATTAATGAAGTATATTAAAAATAATAAAGAGGTATAAAAGATTGATCTATGTGGTATATGAGCAGTGGGAGTACGTACTCCCAGTAGTACACAGCCATTTTCCTATATATATATATATATATATATATTTGAGTTTTTCATGTCCTCAACAGCGTCCACATATAGCTAATTCTTCAATCGTGTTTTCGTCATCTATGTGGATGTGATCGGATCCGCTCCCCTCTGTGCTAAGCTCAACCCACTCTGTTCACAAATTCTTCATATGCGTTCTACTTGACACTGTTCAAAGTCTTCACTGTGTCCTTGACAGCTGAAGAAATTGCGAACACCTTTTGAAAATTTTCTAATCATTTTTGGCGGTTGCCACAGTAACTTCATCCCGCGCTTCGCACGCGAGGATAGAGATGAATATGCATGTGTGACGCGTGTCACTCAGATGCGAATCACCAGGGGCTTATCCGTCCAAAATCTTTGGGCCACTCAGTTTTTACCGCGCCAATATAAAGGCTTGACCCCGTCAACCTCAACTCCTTTCACTCTCGCGTCCCTGTCGCTCTCAAACCCTAGCGCCGCCGCTGGATCTCATCATCGCCGGAGAGGAAGAGCTTCACTGCCTCGACTTCTTTGCCGTCATACTCGCGCCGGCCGCGGATTTCTTCACCTCCGCCGCCGCCGTAGCCGTCTTTCGTCGCCAAGTTAGGGCACGGAAGATCTGAACTGACGATTTCCTTCTCCTCGTCGTCCAGTTCGTCGAGTTCATCCTTGGGGTAATTAAAATTTATTTTTACCGCCCGGTTTGATCTTTTTACTGCCACAAAATCTTCAAGTGTTGTTTTTACCACTCTTCCAATTCTTCAGCACTTCCTTCTGGCCAGTCTTGAGTATTTTCACCTAATTTACACTTAACAACAAGATTCCTCAATTGTGCAATTGCTTCAATCTGTACAACTCTGGAACCTTTGTCAAGAACACTTAGTGAAATGCGTCAAGACGATAAGGGTCAATTTCTTCACCTGGTTTATTTTGAAAAATCTCTGAGAGCGCATGTGACTCTTCCCTATTTCCTCGCAACTATACTCTATTCACAGGTACAATGTCTGCAGACGAATCACTAGGTTCTCATCAAATTAATTCATTTGCAGCATTGCTTGAGGAAAACCTTCAAACTTCTTCAGAGTCCTCAAAAGTTCAAAAACCTCAGCTGAAGAAAATGGCTGATGGGAAAAGGCCTCAGAAGGGAGGCAAGCGGAAAGAGGAACATAGAGCTTTTGAGATTCCTGACGACTTGTATGATGGATATTGCACTCCAGATGAGGAAACACACGGAAAGGAAACAAAGGAGCAGCGCAAAACGCGCATGCAAAAGATCAAGAGGTACTGGACATACCAGTGGAGGGACTACAATTTCATCACCTCCAAGTACATGAAGGACTTTGCTGTAAAGCCACCGTGCAATAGGCCACCTCTTGCTGAAGGCCAAACTGCTCATCCAACTAGCATCCGTAGGGGGGAAGAATTCCCCAAAGAATGGGCAAAGCAATAGGCTAAATTGCAGAAACAGGCCAAAAAGGCCGTTGATGAATTCAACACGGCCACAAAGGCCTCAGCTGAAGCTGGTGCTAGTGGCAGTGCAAGTGCTCCGAAGAAAGCCATGCAGAAGAAGCCTGCCAGCAAACCAAAGCCGTCAGTCCCAAAGGCTTCAGCACCCAAGGCATCAAAATCTTCAGTGCCTCCTCCTGCTACAAGTTCTTCAGTGGCAGCAGCAAAATCTTCAACACCGGTCGTGCTCGCATCTTGCCAGCGCACTGAGGGCTTTGCAACAGCCTCAATCGCTGCATCAAGTGCCTCAGCTTGTGGGCAGTCATCATGTTCATTGCCCACGCTGAAGAAAAAGGCAACTGCTGGCCATGGAACTAGGCCAAGTCCCAAGAGCAAGGCCGTCGTGCCTCAGGCTGATGAACACAGGCTGGCTGACGAAAATGAGCTGGCGGAGTTCCTCAGAAGAAAGCAAGAGCAAGCTGCCATTGCTAAGAATTCTTCAGTTCCAATGATGCTTGATCCCAAGAAGCTGCTAGACTTCATTGACATCTGGTGCACCAAGCCAGACACGCCTCTTGACGAATTGAACCTGCCTCCTGGTCCGAGTCATGTGCTGTCTGCCTTCATCTTGAACGAGAAGCACAAAATTGCTCAAGCTAAACTGGTGAGGAAACAACAGCTGCAGAAAGAGAAAGAGCTGCGGAAGAACATGCTTTCCATTTCCCCTTAGCAGCTTGTAGCTTTACAGACTGAGATTCAACAGCTGTCTGAGGAATTTGAAAGACAGTCTAGTCACTGTTATGGTGTGCACGACATATTCATCACTGCAACCAACCAGGTTGTTAAAGACCACAACAAGCGCGAAGCCGCCAAGTTTGGTACTATGCCACCCACAAGTTCTTTAGCTTCACCACCACCTACTCCGGCTAGTGAGACTGCGCCCTTATCTCCGCCAGAACCAGAAAGGGCAACTGAAGAAGTTGTTCCTGAAGAAACAGCCAGGGCGACTGCATCAGTCATTCCTGAAGAAACTGAACCAACAAACTCCTCAGCAGCAGTACCACCAGCATCCTCATCTGTAAGGCATATCACACTTCCTTCTGCATCAGAAGTGAAGAAAACCAAAGCTGCTGAGAAGGAAGCAAAGAAGAGAAAAGCTTCAGCTCCTCCTGCCAACACTGCACTAGTGAAGAAAGTGAAGACGACACCATTGTCTTCAGAAGATCCAATTGATGTCATACCGATCTCATCAGCGCCCCCTACTCCTGCCACTGCAAATCTTCAACTTGTTCCATATGGGGTGGAATAGTAAATTCCTCAGGCTGACGTAGATGTCACTGAAACCCACTCTGCTGCTACCACGGAGCAAGTGGATGAAGAGATTGAAGTCGAAGATGATGCTTCGCTTCACCAAGTTGTGTCACGGAAGCCCTCAGAGGTTCCATTGACTAAAGAAAATGACACTGCTTCGTCTGCAAGTAGTGAAGCAACTGAAGAGGATGTGGATATAGATGGTGCTACAACCCCACCGATCGTTGATGACTTTTGGGAAGCTTTCCATCCAAACTCGCCACTCACCACACCTCTGTTGCAAGTGCCACAGTCACCCGCCGTCACTGAAGAAATTCATACGGGCTCTGAGGAGAAACAACCATCACCCCTCCAGAGCATTCCTGAAGAAATACCAGCTATAGCAGCTGATGAAACTGCTCAAGATGAGCCCACGGTTGATGTCTTCAATACTTCCCCTCCTCGTGCAGACTCAATTCCTTCAGCAGACACATATACAGTTCCTACCGCCACTGCTGAGGAAATTGCTAAGTCTCTTGATGTGACCGATCCCAATGATTCCACTGGGTCCCCACGACCAGTGTTTGATGTTCGCAAGAAGATGCATAACCTTCAGCTAGTGCCAGTGATGCCCAAGATTGGCAGAACCCTCAGGCGGCCTCAGTTCGACAACGCCAAATTGATCTAAAGCCATATGCTCCGTGGATCATGAGATTCATCAGATCCCGATCTGCTATTCACTACAAGGCTGACCGTCAGAATCACTTGAGCTATTTGCCTGAAGTAGAAGTTCTCCAGAGCACCATCTCCACAGTACCTGGCAAGGGCAAGACACCCATAGATGAAGGCTTACGTCCTCTGGATGGACATTTTCGTCAACCAATCTCCAGCTCCAATGTTGATGAATCTGCTAGCCAGGATACAACAGCAAAAGCTTCAAGGCCAACTACTTCACCAGAAGCACCACGCCTCATGACGGACCGTGAGCTGCTTATAAGCCTTCACCAGAAAGTGGACAGGAATCACAGATGGGTTAAGCGTCAGTTTGCTGCAGTTCAAGCCAACATGATAGTGACGCATAACTCCGTCCGCAAAAACCGCTACTATCTTCATGAGATATTTGACAGATCATGGGCCATCCTTTCGCATCTCAAGACCGATGAAGAACTTGCCGATTTGGACTTCCAGATGAACTTTGACTGGGCAGAACCGCCAAGGAAGAAGTTCAAGAACACCAAAGTTCCTCCTCTCATGCCAAGTTCAGAGTCTTCATCACGCACGACTGACGAAAATGAAGATGTTGAAGACGATGCGACTGGTCCATCTGCTTCTCGCGACCCCAACAACACTGGCGCTCCCTAGTCTTCACCGCGATTATTTTCTTCAGGGGCGTTAGTCCTCACCCTTGTCTCCTTTTGGTCATTTGATGACAAGGGGGGAGAAGAGTGAGTTAGTCTTCAAGCGGTTCGATATATGGGCTGTTTTTTGCTTAAGTTGCAACTCTTGGACTTTGCTGGATTTGCTCTTTGATGATTTGTAACTAAAATACTGTTGGTCATCTGACTCTTTTGATACATTTATGATGCGTGCTCTGATCCTAATATATCTGTTCATTATGCATGCACAATTTCGTCAGGCACCAATTTTCATCATGCATTCATATTCCTCAAATATCTTATGATCATGCATGATTGGATTCCAAGATATTGGGGGAGATCTCCACAATTTCAATCTGCCATGTGCATTTGCAATCCAAAGCAAATTCCTCATATGCACATCTTCAGGGGGAGTTCCTCAATATCTTGTAATCAATTTCTTCAAACTCTGTACTTACTCTTCAATTATTTTTACTCCCGTTGAAAGCCTAACCAATTTGTCATCAATCACCAAAAAGGGGGAGATTGTAAGTGCATCAAGTGCCCCCTTAGTGGTTTTGGAGTATTGAAGACAAATAGGTTGAGGAAATAATGTGTTTGTGAGTATACACAGGAGACAGAGTCCCTGAAGATTTGGTTTAACACATGGAAGACGACCCCTAAAAATAGATTTCTTCAAGTGAATAATTTGGTGATGAAATTGGTACGACCTTTGAAGAAATTGATGTGAAGACTTTGAAGCTTGAAGACTTTGGTTTTCGTAGTTTCTTTTCTTCTTATTTGAGTCATAGGAAAAACCGTACTGTTAAAGGGGGTCTAGGTGAAACATATTTCACATTTCCAAAGTGATGCTCATAACTTCTCAAACCTATACACACAAGCTGCTTCGAGTGAAGCCTTTGGAAATCTCCAGTACAGCTGACGCATTTGCTAGCGACAGTGACGAAGTTCATCTGGTCGCTGATGAATTTGGTCATGCTGAGGAGTTAGGAGTTCGCCAGTGCGAGCTGCCTACCGTGAGGAAATTGAGTGCCCTGACGAAATTGAGAGTACAATTTTCTGACCGTTGTTGCGCCGAGTGCCAGCTGTCGAGTGGATCCTTATCCTGACAATGGTCGAATCAGATAAGGGCATTTATGACAATTTATGTCGGGTTGCCCCCTGGCTATAAATAGCCACCCCCCAACCAGTTGTTGGTTGGCTGCTCCGAGAGAACTTGACACTTGTCATTTGAGAGCAACCCATCCTCTGACGACTTTGTGAGAACCCAAGTGAGGAAAAACCCAATCAGGGCCTAAGTGACTGAGCATCACTGAAGAGATTGATCTGTGTGATCCGACGGTTGTTACCTTTGAGGACTGTCATTCCTCCAGACGGTTAGGCGTCATGTTCTGAGCACCCAAGAGTAATTGTGGCATGCCGGTGAACAAGTCTGTGAAGGTTTTGGAAGTCTACCTTGAAGACTTACCACGAGTGATTGGGCGAGGTCTAAGTGACCTTAGCTCAAGAGGAATACGGTGAGGACTAAGTGTCCTCTGAGTTGCGACTCAGCCGCCTCAACCAGACGTACAGTTGATGCAGCAACTGGAACTGGTCTACCAAATTCCATTGTCTTCACCGAGCCAACCTGGTTTTAAATTCCTCAACCTCCCTTACTTTATTCCGCTGTTGAAGAATTTGTGATCTATCCTCTGACGAATTTGAACTGAAGTATTTGATCATGCTATCGTTTATTTCCTCAGTTCATATTCTTCATGCGTGTATGATTGTATGATTGCATGTTCTTCACCCTTATATATTCTGTTCGCATGTACTCTGATTCTGTGATGACTTAGTTTCCCTTGCGTTTCTATTTCTTCACTCTGATCTTCGTCAAATTCATCAGAGTTTGACGAATTTCTAATAATCTCCCATTCACCCCCCCTCTGGGAGATAACCTGCGCTTTCAGTATATCTCATACTTATCATAAACCCTGAGTCTTCCCCCATCCGCCGCTCCCTCCCCGTGTGTGTGTGTGTGTTTTGCATGCCATCTCGTTTCACTATGTTCCATAGTTATTCATTAGCTTGTTCCAATTCCGACAATCCAATGAAAATTTGTATGGCCTTGAGTTGCAGACTAAGGCATGTTGTGTTTCTCGTCTTAGGTGGATCATGATTGATAGACAAAAGCCGACACAAACAGTTTTCAACATTTAGCAATAACCAAAATAAAGGAGGTTGGTGGGTGGGTGCGGGGAGGGGGGATACAGTAATATGCGTGAGAAAATAAATCATACAATCACAGGAGTGATATTTCATGCTCCTCGCAATAATTCAGGTGGTTATAGACATAGATATGTGCATCTCTGAGAAATATACATTGTTATCACGAACTAGTTAGTAGTCGGCACTAAATTATGGGGAAACCACACTGACTAATTCGTTTCTACTACAAGTAAAACTGGATAGATGCACGTATCAATAACATGCATAAAACTATTTCACAAAATCAATAATGCACATACTTAAGCCTCCTTCAAATGCTCTACAACTTTGCTTGTACTGTTATATCAAAATCTCAACTCTTTAAAACCAGTTTTAAACATTCATATTCATATTCTATTTAGTAGTTGCATTAGCCAGAAAGTAATTCTTCAATCCATGATACGTCCAATTTGCATCATGATTTCCTACTGTTATTTATAATGCATTTGATCATTATTTCACTTTATGATGCAACTCTTATGCCTTTTCTCTCTTAATTTGCAAGATTTATATGAAGAGGGAGACTACCAACAGCTGGAATTCTGGACCTGAAATAGCTACATCAGAGATACCTATCCTACAGGGCTCCAATTGACTTGAAATTTCATGGAGATTTTTTATTGAATATATAAAAAATACTGGAGAAAAGAGATACTGGAGGGGACCCACCAGTTGCCCACAACGCAACAGGGCGCCCCCTGATACGTCTCCAACGTATCTATAATTTTTGATTGTTCCATGCTATTATAGTATCAATCTTGGATGTTTTTATATACATTTACAACAATTATATATCATTTGTTGGGACTAACCTATTAACTTAGTGCACAGTGCCAGTTGCTGTTTTTTGCCTGTTTTTGGTTTTCCAGAATATCAGTACCAAACGAAGTCCAAATGCCACGAAACTTTTTGGAGATTTTTTTCTGGACATAAGAGACACTAGAAGCTTTGGGAGGAGGCCAGAAGCCAGAGGAGGTGGCCACGAGCCACCAGGGCGCGCCTGGGGGGGGGGGGGGGGGGTCAGGCGCGCCCTGGTGCCTCGTGGGCCCACCTCTGCCCCTTTTGACCTAATTCCACCACTATAAATTCTCAAAAATCGGGAAACCAACAGGAGAGTCCACGAAATACTTTTTTCACTGCCGCAAGCTTCTGTTCTCGAGAGGTCCCATCTGGAGGCCTTTTCCGGTACTCTGTCGGAGGGGGAATCGATCACGGAGGGGCTCTCCATCAACCTTGCTGCCCTTCCGATGATGCGTGAGTAGTTTACCACAGACCTTCAGGTCCATAGTTAGTAGCTAGATGGCTTCTTCTCTCTTTTTGATCTTCAATACAATGTTCTCCTCGATGTTCTTGGAGTTCTATCCGATGTAATCACTTTTTGCGATGTGTTTGTTGGGATCCGATGAATTGTGAGTTTACAATCAGATTATCCATGAATATTATTTGAGTCTTCTCTGAACTCTTTTATGCATGATTATTATAGCTTCGTATTTCTCTCCGATCTAGTGATTTGGATTGGCCAACTAGATTGATTTCTCTTGCAATGGGAGAGGTGCTTTGTAATGGGTTCGATCTTGCGGTGCTCAATCCCAGTGACAGAAAGGGACATGCACTACAGGAATCAGAGAATTTGCCATCAGTCTGCTCTTTTCCGTCAGCTAGCGGACGGCTAAGACCATCTTTGCCGTCCGCTTCCAGAAAGCAGACAGCAAAGAGCGGACTGATGGCAAAGATCATGTTTGCCGTCAGTTCAATCTTTACCGTCTGCTGGCAGACGGCAAAGAGCCCTAACGCAGACGGCAAAGAGCAGGCATGGTGCCGACTGGAGCGCTGCGCTGGGTAGTACACTCTTTGCCGTCTGTTCACTCTTTGCCATCTGCCAGCAGACGACAAAGAGCGGACTGATGGCAAAGATCATGTTTGCCGTCAGTTCAATCTTTACCGTCTGCTGGCAGACGGCAAAGAGCCCTAAAGCAGACGGCAAAGAGCAGGCATGGGGCCGACTGGAGCACTGCGTTGGGTAGTACACTCTTTGCCGTCTGTTCACTCTTTGCCGTCTACCAGCAGACGGCAAAGAGCCCGAAAGCAGACGGCAAAGAAAATAACCTAACGTATCTAACGGCCGCCCCCGCC
This sequence comes from Elymus sibiricus, assembly GCA_039707655.1. NCBI lineage: Eukaryota > Viridiplantae > Streptophyta > Magnoliopsida > Poales > Poaceae > Elymus > Elymus sibiricus. The sequence continues at coordinate 288,753,493 of CM077676.1, forward strand.
CCCACCTCCCTCCCCCCCTCTCTCTCTCTCCCCCCGGCGCCCCCGACGCCCCACCGCCCCCGCCGCGCCACCCGCCGCCCCCGACGCCCCACCGCCCCCGGCGCTGCTGCCGCGGGCGGCCCGCGGCCCTGGCGCCCCGCCGCCCCGACAACCCCGACGCCCCCCTCCGGTGAGGCTTTTTTTTTCTTCTCTATTTTTTTTATTTTTTTCAGAATAAGTAGAAAGTATAAGTAGCAGAATTATAAGTAGAATAAAGTAGAAAAACTAGAATAAGTAGAAGAAGTAGAAGAAGAATAAGTAGAAGAAGAGGAAAAAGGAAAAAGAAGGAAGAAGAAGATGAAAAAAAAAGAAGAAGAAAAGAAGAGAAGAATAGGTAGAAGAAGAGAAAAAGGAAAAGAAGGAAGAAGATGATGAAAAAAAAAGAAGAAGAAAAGAAGAAGAAGTAGAAGAAGAGGAAAAAGGAAAAGAAAGAAGAAGAAGAAGAAGAAGAAGAAGAAGAAGAGAAGAAAAGGAAGAAGAAGAGGAGAAGAAGAAACAGAGGAGAAGAAGAATAAAAGAAAAGTGGAAAAGTAGTTATATATAGAGAGAGATTTTTTATCGGGATTGAATATTTGTGTTGATCGGGTGGATTTAAATGTGCAGTTGTTTCGTCGCTGCGAGGGTCTGGTGCCGTGCGTTCGACGAGCTCCCCTGCGTTCGTGGGTGAGCACAAATGACATCTCCTCCTCCCCCCTTCATTTGCTCTGTTCCGGTCTTCGTGCCGATGATACTAGCTAGCTATAGGTGTCTTCAATCATCAGTATGCGTGACCAGTATGCGTCTCCCGTTCGAAACGGTTACAGTTATAAATATGCATGCATTTGCATATTTATAACCGTGATTCTTTTGAATTGTCCAACGTTATCCATGGACAGCCCGAGTATGTGTAGATTGGGTTCGTTTTCCCATGCTCTGCTCTAGATCCGATGCAGAATTTCGTCAGCACCTCCCTGTTGTTCTTCGGGTACACATCCTCTCTGTTTATTGCCGAGACGTGTATTAGGAGAATAGCGGGGAGGTGCTGCCAAAATTTTGCGTCGGATCCGGAGCAGAGCGTGGGAAAACGAACCCAATCTACACATACTCGGGTGGGATTAGGACCTATCTTTACCTATTAGCGTGTAGGTTGCATGGACGTAATAAAATTGACAAACTTGATTAACTGATGAATATATATGCTGAATTATATATATATATATTTCTTGTGTGTTTAGTACATAGGCAAGATGAGTGATCGTGCGTGGATGTACACCAGTCACACTAGTCAGGAAGACATGACCAATGAATGGTTAACAAAAACCAAGGGGTTTGTGAAAGCCGCATTTGCAAATGGCCAGAGAAAAACCTGGTGCCCCTGTGTTAGGTGCGACAACTTTTCACAGAGGACAGAGGGTGAAATGGGTAAACACCTGCAGAAGTGGGGTTTTACGCCTGATTATATGGTGTGGACATTTCATGGTGAGTTTGCCCAACGTACCAGAGCTGAGGTGGTTCATTGTCGCACCGACGAGCATGGTATCGGGATCGAAGACATGGTGCAAGACTTTGATGATGCTCGGGATTCGGACGATGAGATGGAGGAATCTGCAAAGGCCTTCAATGAAATGTTGGAGTCTTCAAAACGTCCTCTCCACGAGCACACTGAGCTTTGTCAGCTGGATGCGATCGCACAAGTAATGGCTCTGAAGGCTCAATTCAACTTGGGCAGAGAATGCTACGACGCGATGATGACACTATTTGGACGCTTTCTACCCAAAGGCCATGTAATGCCTGCAAACCTGTACCAGTCGGACAAAATCCTCCGTATACTTAAGATGCCCTATGAGAAGATAGATGCCTGTGAGAAAGGATGTGCCTTATTTAGGCTTGAGTATGCGGACTTGAACTATTGTCCCGTTTGCAAGTCTTCCAGGTATGTTTTGGTAGACAACGTTATGGGTGAGAAGAGGTAGACCAAAATCCCCGTTAACGTTCTTCGGTATCTGCCAATCGTACCTAGACTTCAACGTCTTTTCATGGTCGAAGAGACGGCCAGACAGATGACATGGCACAAATTGGGCAAAAGAACCGAACTAGATTCAGATGGGAATCAGATGTTGGTACACACATCGGATGGTTCTGCGTGGAAGCACTTCGATGCATTACATAAGCATAAAGCGGCAGATCCAAGGCATCCTCGAGTCTGCATCGGCACGGATGGGTTCAATCCGTTTGGTATGACAGCAACCCAATACAGTTGTTGGCCTGTATTTGTCATTCCACTCAATCTCCCCCCCGGACAGATTATGCAAAGAAAGAACATTTTCCTGACATTCATAATTCCAGGGCTCAACTATCCGGGGAAGAATATGAATGTGTACATGTAGCCGCTTAAGGATGAATGGCAAGAAGCTTGGGATAATGGGTTCAAGACATACGACGCCGCTAGCAAACAAAACTTCATAATGCGTGTCTGGTACATGTACTCGATGCATGACTTGCCGGCGTATGCGCTATTTGTTGGCTGGTGTACGCATGGATGGTTCCCATGCCCCACATGCAAGGCAGCTCTTCAGTTTCATTGGCTGCAGGCGGGTCGCAAGTATTCTTGCTTTGACTTGCATAGACAGTTCCTGGATCCTCGCCATAAGTTCAGAAAAGACAAGAAGAACTTCATCAAAGGTAGAGTTGTCAAAAACTCTGCACCACCTGCGTTGACTGGCCAACAAATCCTGGATCAATTAAACTCTTTCGAGCCTGATCCAGAGCGTCCAGGGTATTTCAAGGGGTATAATTCGGAACACGCCTGGACTCACAAGACATGCTTGTGGGATCTGCCTTACTTCAAATACCTCCTTCTTCCACACAACATCGACGTGATGCACACTGAAAAGAATATCGGCGAGGCCCTTTTTGGTACATTGTTCGGCATAGAGGGGAAGTCAAAGGATAATCCTAAGGCTAAAGTCGATCAGCAGACTCTATGTGATAGACCGTTAGAAAACATGCGGCAACCGAAAGGAAAGCAGAATTGGACGAAGCCAAAGGCCTAGTTCAATCTTGGAAGGCCAGCTATGAGGGAAATTATCTTGTGGGTGAAAATGGAGTTGATGTTCCCCGATGGGTATGCAGCGAATCTAAAGAGGGAAGCGAGTCTTGAAAAATTGAAAATATTTGGTCTCAAGAGTCATGATTGGCACATATGGCTTGAGCGGGTAATGCCGGTGATGTTGCGTGGCTTTATCCCTGAGGATGAATGGCTAGTATTGGTAGAGCTGAGCTATTTCTTCCGTGTTCTTTGTGCGAAAGAACTATCGCCTGGCGTGCTAGATGACATGGAAAAGTTGGCGCCGGAGTTGCTCTGCAAGTTAGAGAAGATCTTTCCACCGGGCTTCTTTAATCCAATGCAGCATTTGATTTTACATCTCCCGACCGAGGCAAGATTGGGGGGGCCCATGCAAAATCGTTGGTGCTATGCAACTGAGAGGATGCAGAAGACGCTTCGAGCAAAATGTAGAAATAAACGTAGAATTGAAGCATCGATGGCCGAGGCATTCATTACTGAGGAGGCGGCAAAGTTCGTGACAGCACACTACGAAGCCAAAAATCATCATTTGCATAATCCGAAGCCTCGGTACAATGCTGGCGACCCTAAAAAAGGTGGATCCAACCTCAGCCTATTCAAAGGGAAGCTCGCACCAGCCGGTGCTTTGAAACCAATAGGGTTGGATGTCGAAGAATGGCGGACCATTTCGTTGTATATCTTCAACAACCTAACAAAAGTGCGGCCGTACATCGAGTAAGTTCTCGGTACATTGTTTCGCAACTTCTAATTCCTTTGAACTGCTCTTATTCCCGGATATTTCATACAGTCGATACGTCGCCAAATTCTCGGATGGAGAAGTGATCCAAAAGGATTCCATCGAAGAGTATGAGCTTCTGGCAAAGCATGGAGGCGGCTATCCCGGTTTCATCTCTTGGTTCAAACAAACGGTAATTACCATTAATAGACCATTTCATTTCTTGGTCTAATTTGCGGCTAATGCAACAATCCTTTCGTATTAAACTTGTAGGCTAATTCAGAGTCTATGGACGCTGAATTGAGACAAGCCGCTAATGGTTTTGACTATAAGGTCCATTCATTTGAGAAATACGACATCAACGGGTATCGCTTTCGTACCTTTGGCAAAGAGCTATCTATGGCCGACCGAAAATCTACAAATTTTGGTGTCTCTGCTATCGGCGAAGGAGGTACCGAGTATTATGGAAGAGTTGAGCCAATTTATGAACTTCTATTCTATGGTGAAAACCCACCGAACGTCGTTGTCTTCAAATGTTATTGGTTCCAGCCGAAGGAGACTAGAAGGACTCGTGAACATATAGGGCTAGTCGAAATCAAACAAAGCACCCATTTAGATGTTCCCGATGTCTATATTATGGCTCAACAGGCGACCCAAGTTTTCTATCTACCGTGGGCCTGCCAAACTAATACAAATCTGAATGGTTGGGATGTCGTTTATGAAGTGCCGCCACGTGTTAGACCACCTCCCCCCAATGAAGAGGATTATGAACCTCACATTAACCCAGACACATATGAAGGAGAATTCTTCCAAGAAACACGTCTTTCCAAAAAATGTTTCAAGAACCGCTCTACTTCACCCCAGAACATGGAAGTAGACAGCGACAGTGAATCCGACTTCACCCCTGAGCCGGAACAAGAAGAGCCGGAACAAGAAGAGGTTACTGCTGCGGATGACCTGTCAATGCTTGACCGATTACAGAAAGGCCTTCCTCATGTTGATGCCGCTGAACCCGATGAGCACGTCATTCATGACGACACGCGTGATAGTGATGATGATGATGCATCTATTGATACCGGAGCATATATAGACGATCCAGACTATTATTAGTTTGTATGCTACCATTCCACCCCTACCGTCCATGACAATGCCAGAGCAACCCCGGTGCTTGACCTCCGTGATGACGACGACGGTAAGTTTTCTCTAGTGTTTTGCTTAACAAATGCATACTTAGCTTCGTACATGCTAGTTAGCCCTATGATGCCACATACTTAGCTTATTTTCCCCAAAAAAGACATACTTAGCTAATTATCCTCCAAAATGACATAATTAGCTTATTTAGTTCATTTATGACATAATTAGCTTAGTTAGGTCAAAAATGGCATAATAACCTTGGTTAGCTCATAAATGTCATATACTTAGCTTATTTTCCTCCAAAATGACATAATAAGCTTAGTTAGCTCTAAAATGGCATAATTACCCAAGTTAGCTCTAAAATGACACAAATAAGGAATAAGAAGAAGAAAAACAAGGAAGAGGAGAAAAAGAAAGAATAGAAGAAGAAAGAGAAGAAAAAGAAAGAATAAAAGAAGAAGAATGAGAAGGAAAAGGATAAAAAGATAGAAGAGAAGAAAGATGAGAAAAAGAGAGAAGAAGAAGAAAATATATTCTTGTTCTTCCTTTTTCTCTTCTTTCTTTTTCTCCATCTTCTATTCCTTCTTATTCTTATTCTTCTTCTTCTTCTTCTTCTTCTTCTCTTTCTTCTTCTTCTTCTTCTTCTTCTTCTTCTTCTAACTTTCTTACTCCCATTTTTGCAGATTTGATTCACTTCATGGAAGCTGGCATTGATGGACTGCTAGTGTTTATTTTTTGTTTTGATTTGTATTGATGAACAATGTGAAACTATGTATGTATATATGGATGACCGGTGTGAAACTATGTATGTTTTGATTCTTTTAATAGCCTATGTGTTATCTTGTTCAAAATGTCATGATAATGTTGGATACATGGCCTATGCTTCTTTCTGAAACTATATATATCATATATGTGTTGTGAAAATGCAGGGAAATAATAGAAAATAGACAAAAAAGAGGCAATACAGGCACTTTGCCGTCTGCCAGCGGACGGCAAAGCCGTTTGCCATCGGTAGGCAGACGGCAAAAGTGCCACGTGGCAGCAACCTGTGCAACCTGGGAGCACCAGGTCTGACCCATTTGGTCATTTTGTCGTCCGCTGGCAGACGGTAAATTATGCTGTTAGTTTGCCGTCCGCTGGCGGACGGCAAAGTCTGCAGTTAGCCAGACCAGGCTACAGTACTGCTGACAGGACTGCTGATGTCATATGGCAGACGGCAAAGGCAGGTGTTAGTTTGCTGTCAGCTGGCGGATGGCAAAGTATGCCGTTAGCTACCTAACGGGGCTAACCGCTATACGTTGCTATCTACGTACTTTGCCGTCAGCTTGGCCAGGAACACGGACGACAAATATCTTTGCCGTCCGCTGAGCTTATGCAGACGGCAAAGTAGCTCATTACCGTGAATTTCTGTGCCGAAAGTGGGGCCGTCAGCCAGCAGACGGCAAAGGTGTTTGCCGTCCGTGGCCTGGTCCTTTGCCGTCTGCTACGGCAAAGTAGCAGATTCTTGTAGTGATGGCACGTATGTATCGTTGCTATTAAGGGTAAAGAGATGGGGTTTATTCATGCATGAGTTTACTTTGTCTCCATCATGTCATCTTGCTTAAGGCGTTACTCCGTTCTTTATGGACTTAATACACTAGATGCATGCTGGATAGCAGTCGATGTGTGGAGTAATAGTAGTAGATGCAAGCAGGAGTCGGTCTACTTGTCTCGGACATGATGCCTATATACATGATCATTGCCTTGGATATCGTCATGATTATTTGCTTTTCTATCAATTGCCCAACAGTAATTTGTTCACCCACCGTATGCTATTTTCATGAGAGAAGCCTCTAGTGAAAACTATGGCCCCCGGGTCTACTTCTATCATATATTAAAAATCCTAAAAATACCTTGCTGCACTTTTACTTTATTTATTTTATTTTATATTTTAGTTCAATCTATCTATCTATCACCATACAATTTAATCTTGTAATTAACCGCCAAGGGAGACAACCCCTTGTTTGCGTTGGGTGCAAGGATTTGTTGTTTTGTTTGCAGGTACTGTTAACGAGGTGTTGCGTGATTCTCCTACTGGATTGATAACCTTGGTTTCATAACTGAGGGAAATACTTATCTCTACTGTACTGCATCTCCCTTCCTCTTCAGGGAATTACCAACGCAGCTCACAAGTAGCAGGAAGAATTTCTGGCGCCGTTGCCAGGGAGACATCATCAACATCTATCAAGTACCTACGCATAAAACTTTCATCTCCTTGCATTTATTTTATTTGCCTTTGCTTCTCGTTTTCATCTCCCCCACTTCTAAAAAGTTTTTACAAAAATACAAAAATATTTTTTTCGTTTGCCCTTCTGCTTGATTTGCTCGCCTTGTCATCATGACTAGCGTACCTATCCCTCCTTTGTCACCGGATTTTGAAGAGCTTTACTTCAGACAGAAACAAGGAGAAAATCTTAAGGATGCTTGGTATAGGTTGATGGAATCCTACCGCGTTTGCTCTATAAAAGGGGATTTAAAAATTTTGCTTCGCAATTTCTATATAGGTTTAACCATGCATCATAGGCAAATTTTGGACTTTACCGCAAAAGGGAATTTTATTGAAAGTGAGGGCAATACTGCCTATGAAATAATAGAGGGTATATTGGGAGTTCCACCACCACAAAAGGGTTTTGCTTTTACTCAAGAGGGATTTCAAATATTAGACAAATTGGGTGACATGCAAAAAAATTTGGTTGAGTTGCAAAAGTCTAACGAACCTCTTAAAAATATTAGTGGAAACCTCAATCGCATGAACACTTTGATTACTCTATGCAATAAGCGATTGGATATTCTAGACCTTAAAATTGCCTCATTTCCTGAGAATAATGGGAAGTGTAAGGAGTCTCCCGGGTTTGAGAAAACTCCTATAAAGATTTCTAAAACCAAAGATGACAATACTTGAAACTATGCATTACGCCTAGCTAGGGGTATAAAATAATAGCGCTTGTTGGGAGGCAACCCAATGAATAAAATAAATTTTTACTTTTTGTTTCAGTTCTGGTGCGTTTTCACAATTATGCTACTGTTATGATTGAGTTTTTATGTTTTAATTAGTGTCTGTGCCAAGTAATGCCTTTGGGATGATTTGGGAGATAGTATAATTGATGTTGTTTGGAAAACAGAAAGTTTTGCTTCCAGTGCTGGAATTTTAGTTCTGTACTGGACCATCAGAAAAATCTGAAATTTTTACACAATATTTTTATATGAATTTCCCACGTTTTTCTAAATTTTCAGAATTTTTGGATTTACAGAAGTATGGATTTTAAATAGATCTCTCCAGACTGTTCTATTTTTGACAGATTCTATTTTTGATGCATTGCTTGCTTGTTTTGATGAAACTATGGATTGTATCGGGGGGTATAAGCCATGGAGAAGTTAGAATACAATAGGTATAATGCAAAAATAAAATATGAATGGGTTTGCAATAGTACTTAAAGTAGTGATTTATTTTGTTATACTACGGATCTCACGAAGGTTTTGTTGAGTTTTGTGTGATTGAAGTTTTCAAGTTTTGGGTGAGATCACGATGGATGAAGGAATAAGGAGTGGCCAGAGCCTAAGCTTGGGGATGCCCAAGGCACCCCAAGGTAATATTCAAGGAAGACTCAAGCGTCTAAGCTTGGGGATGCCCCGGAAGGCATCCCCTCTTTCTTCTACCAACCATCGGTAATTTTACTTGGAGCTATATTTTTATTCATCACATGATATGTGTTTTGCTTGGAGCGTCATGTATTATATGAGTCCTTGCTTTGTTTGCTTTTTAGTTTGTCACAATCATCTTTGCTGGACACACCAATTTGAGAGAGCCACACGTTTATAAAAATTTGTTAGAATACTCTAAGTGCTTCACTTAAATTTTTTTGAGCTAGGGAGTTGCTCTAGTGCTTCACTTAAATCTTTTTGAGCACGGCGGTGGCTATATTTTGAAAAAATATTTAAACTCTCATGCTTCACTTATATTATTTTGAGAGTTGATAAGACTAAAATTTTGAAGAAATATTTGCACTCTCATGCTTCACGTATATCTTTTTGAGAGTTGATAATAGTAATGGTAATTTGCACAAGATATGAATTTGGTCCCAAAGTGATGAATATTCAAGAGGGATATAATAAAAACTTTCATATAGATCATTGGATATGATAAGTGTGATTCCTTGCAATAGTTTTGCGATATGGAGATGATAATAAGTGAGTCATGTTAGTGAGTAATTATGATTTAGTAAGAATATTAGTGTTAAGGTTTGTGATTCCCTACGCATGCACATTAAGTCAATAGTTATGCAAAGAAATTATATCCTACTTATGGTGCATTATTCGGTGTTAGTTATGTTCAATACATATTTATGACCGTTTTCGCTTTTTGGTTGGTTGCTTCTCAACCTATTTGCTAGCCTTCATTTGTACTAAGCGGGAATACTGCTTGTGCATCCAAAATCCTTAAACCCAAGTTGTGCCAAATGAGTCCACCATACCTACCTATATGCGGTATTTCCATGCCGTTCCAAGTAAATTTGCATGTGCCAACTCTAATTTTTCAAAATAATTTTCCGCTTTGTGTGCCCGTACCGCTCATGAAGCGGCAGGGGGTGGCCAATATTTTCCATGCTAGGTGTGTTATTCTCACGATGAGTGTTTATTCACTTGTCATTGCACGAGAGAGTGGCTAGTATTAGGGATGCCCAGTCCCACAATGAATCAAAAATTAATAAACAACAAAATTCCTTGGAAAGTGTTGGTATGGGGGGCACCCGTGGATACGGCTAACCATGGATTGTGAAAGAATGGTGGAAAGGAAATAAACTTTATTTTCTGTTTGGGAACCACCTATGATGTGTCTAGCATGGAAGATATTGGGAATTCTCAGTCGTTTTCGTTGACAGGAAAAGCATGCCTCTCAAAATAATTTTATCTCTCTAATTTAAGCTTTGAGCTCTGGCACATTTGCAAATCTGTGCTTCCCTCTGCGAAGGGCCTATCTATTTACTTTTATGCAATTTTTATTTTTATTTTGAGTCTCCATCTTCTCTTACAAAGCACCAACTTGAGAGCACTATTGTCATACTTGTGCATTGTGTGTAGCTAATATTGAGTGTGTTTCATGAATGGATCAATGATTGAGCATAATGGGCTAGGGATAACTTTCTTTAGCGTTGATATTTTGAAAGACATGGTTGCTTGTTAGTATGCTTGAGTATTTATATCTTCATGTCAAACTATAGACTATTGCTTTGAATCATTCAAGTCCAAATGTCCATGCTACAAAGAAAAGAGTATATGATGAATATGATAGGTAGCATTCCACATCAAAAATTCTGTTTTTATCATTTACCTACTAGAGGATGAGCAGGAATTAAGCTTGGGGATGCTTGATACGTCTCCAACGTATCTATAATTTTTGATTGTTCCATGCTATTATAGTATCAATCTTGGATGTTTTTATATACATTTACAGCAATTATATATCATTTTTTGGGACTAACCTATTAACTTAGTGCCCAGTGCCAGTTGCTGTTTTTTTGCCTGTTTTTGGTTTTCCAGAATATCAGTACCAAACAAAGTCCAAATGCCACGAAACTTTTTGGAGATTTTTTTTCTGGACATAAGAGACACTAGAAGCTTCAGGAGGAGGCCAGAAGCCAGAGGAGGTGGCCACGAGCCACCAGGGCGCACCTGGGGGGGGCAGGCATGCCCTGGTGCCTCGTGGGCCCACCTCTGCCCCTTTTGACCTAATTCCACCACTATAAATTCTCAAAAATCGGGAACCAACAGGAGAGTCCACAAAATACTTTTTCCGCGCCGCAAGCTTTTGTTCTCGAGAGATCCCATCTGGAGGCCTTTTCCGGTACTCCGCCGGAGGGGGAATCGATCACGAAGGGGCTCTCCATCAACCTTGCTGCCCTTCTAATGATGCGTGAGTAATTTACCACAGACCTCCAGGTCCATAGTTAGTATCTAGATGGCTTCTTCTCTCTTTTTGATCTTCAATACAATGTTCTCCTCGATGTTCTTGGAGTTCTATCCGATGTAATCACTTTTTGCGGTGTGTTTGTTGGGATCCGATGAATTGTGAGTTTATGATCAGATTATCCATGAATATTATTTGAGCCTTCTCTGAACTCTTTCATGCATGTATGTATCGTTGCTATTAAGGGTAAAAAGATGGGGTTTATTCATGCATGAGTTTACTTTGTCTACATCATGTCATCTTGCTTAAGGCGTTACTCCGTTCTTTATGGACTTAATACACTAGATGCATGCTGGATAGCGGTCGATGTGTGGAGTAATAGTAGTAGATGCAGGCAGGAGTCGGTCTACTTGTCTCGGACGTGATGCCTATATACATGATCATTGCCTTGGATATCGTCATGATTATTTGCTTTTCTATCAATTGCCCAACAGTAATTTGTTCACCCACGGTATGCTATTTTCATGAGAGAAGCCTCTAGTGAAACTATGGCCCCCGGGTCTACTTCTATCATATATTAAAAATCCTAAAAATACCTTGCTGCACTTTTACTTTATTTATTTTACCTTATATTTTAGTTCAATCCATCTATCTATCACCATCAATTTAATCTTGCAATTAACCGCCAAGGGATTGACAACCCCTTGTTTGCGTTGGGTGCAAGGATTTGTTGTTTTGTGTGCAGGTACTCTTAACGAGGTGTTGCGTGATTCTCCTACTGGATTGATAACCTTGCTTTCATAACTGAGGGAATACTTATCTCTATTGTACTGCATCTCCCTTCCTCTTCAAGGAATTACCAACGCAGCTCACAAGTAGCACCCCCCTGGGCGCGCCCTGATGTCTTGTGGGGCCCCTGGCTGGCCTCTGGCCCGCTCCTTCTGCTATATAATGTCTTTTGGCCTAAAAAATTTAATGAGAAGTCTTTCGGGATGAAGCGCCGCCGTCTCGAGGCGGAACCTGGGCAGGAGCTATTTTGCTCTCCGGCGGAGCGATTCCACCGGGGATACTTCCCTCCGGGAGGGGGAAATCGAAGCCATCGACATCACCAATGATCCTCTCATCGTGGGAGGACCAATCTTCATCAACATCTTCACCAGCACCATCTCATCTCAAACCCTAGTTCATCTCTTGTATTCAATCTTTGTCTCAAAACCTCAAATTGGTACCTGTGGGTTGCTGGTAGTGTTGATTACATCTTGTAGTTGATGCTAGTTGGTTTATTTGGTGGAAGATTATATGTTCAGATCCTTAATGATATTCAATACCCCTCTGATCTTGAACATGAATATGATTTGTGAGTAGTTACTTTTGTTCTTGAGGACATGGGAGAAGTCTTGTCATAAGTAAGCATGTGAATTTGGTATTCGTTCGATATTTTGATGATATGTATGTTGTTGCTTCCTTTAGTGGTGTCGTGTGAACGTCGACTACATAACACTTCACCATCTTTGGGCCTAAGGGAAGGCATTGTGGAGTAGTAATTAGATGATGGGTTGCTAGAGTGACAGAAGCTTAAACCCTAGTTTATGCGCTATTCCGTAAGGTGCTGATTTGGATCCATATGTTTCATGCTATGGTTAGAGTTATCTTAATTCTTCTTTCATAGTTTTGGATGCTTGCGATAGGGGGTAATCATAAGTTGGAGGCTTGTTCAAGTAAGAACAGCACCCAAGCACCGGTCCACCCACATATCAAATTATCAAAGTAGCGAACGCGGATCAAACAAACATTATGAAAGTGACTAGATGAAATTCCCACGTGTCCTCGAGAACGCTTTGCTTATTATACGAGTTCGTTCCGGCTTGTCCTTTGCTATAAAAAGGATTGGGCCACCTTGCTGCACTTTTGTTACACTTGTTATTTGTTATGAATTGCCTTACTATCAAACTATCTGTTACTGATAATTTCAGTGCTTGCAGAGAATACCTTGCTGAAAACCGCTTGTCATTTCCTTCTGCTCCTCGTTGGTTCGACACTCTTACTTATCGAAAGGACTACGATTTATCCCCTATACTTGTGGGTCATCAAGACTCTTTTCTAGCGCTGTTGCCGGGGAGTGAAGCGCCTTTGGTGAGTGGAATTGGGTAAGGAAACATTTATATTACGTGCTGAAATTTACTATCACTTGTCACTATGGAAAGTAATCCTTTGAGGGGTATGTTCGTCGTATCTTCACCTCGACCGGAAGCATTGAGAGTTGCTCCTCAACCTACTGAACCTACTGAAAATATTTATTATGAAATTCCTTCGAGTATGATAGAGAAACTGCTAGCTAATCCTTATGCAGGAGATGGAACGGTGCATCCTGACATGCACTTGATATATGTGGATGAAATTTGTGGATTGTTTAAGCTTGCAGGTCTATCTGGATATGGAGTTAAGAAGAAAGTATTCCCTTTATCTTTGGGGGGAAAGGCATTGACATGGTATAGGCTATGTGATGATACTGAAACATGGGATTGGAACCGGTTGAAGCTAGAATTTCACCAAAAAAATTATCCTATGCATTTGGTTCATCGTGATCGGAATTATATATATAATTTTTGGCCTCGTGAAGGAGAAAGTATCGCTCAAGCTTGGGGGAGGCTTAAGTATATGTTGCACACATGCCCCAATCATGAGCTCTCAAGAGAAATAGTTATTCAAAACTTTTATGCTCAACTTTCTCATAATGATCAATCCATGCTCGATACTTATTCTGCTGGTTCCTTTATGAAGAGAACTATTGAATTCAGATGGGATCTTTTGGAAAGAATTAAACGTAACTCTGAAGATTGGGAAATCGACAAAGGTAAAGTGTTAGGTATAAATCTTGAGTTTGATTGTGTTAAATCTTTTATGGAAACTGATGATTTTCATAAGTTTAGTACTAAATATGGACTTGACTCTGAGATAGTAGCTACCTTTTGTGAATCTTTTGCTGCTCATGTTGATCTCCCTAAAGAGAAATGGTTTAAATATCATCCACCTATCGAATTAAATGAAGAACCTGTTAGTGTTAAAGAAGAAACAATTGTTTACAATGTTGATCCAGTTGTGCCTACTTCTTATATTGAGAAACCTCCTTTCCCTGTTAGGATTAAGGAACATGCTAAAGCTTCAACTGTGGTTAACAAAAGTAATATAAGAACACCTAGACCCCCTGAACAAATTAAAGTTGAACCTAATATTGCAATGGTTAAAGATCTTTTGGTTGATGATATTGATGGGCATGTCATTTATTTTTGTGATGAGGCTACTAGAATTGCTAAACCTGTTAGAAATGAACGAGATATGCTAGATAAGAACAAACCCGTAGTTGGCATGCCTATTGTTTCTGTTAAGATCGGAGATCATTGCTATCATGGTTTATGTGATATGGGTGCTAGTGTGAATGCTATTCCGTTCTCTTTATATCAAGAAGTAATGCATGATATTGCACCTATTGAGATTGAAGATATTGATGTTACTATTAAGCTTGCAAATAGAGATACTATTACACCACTCGGGATAGTTAGAGATGTTGAAGTCTTGTGTGGTAAAATCAAATACCCTACTGATTTCTTAGTACTTGGTTCACAACAAGATAATTTTTGTCCCATTATATTTGGTAGACCTTTCTTGAATACCGTTAATGCTGAAATTGATTGTGTTAAAGAGAAGGTTAGAGTTAAGTTTGGTGATATATCTCATGAATTCAATTTCTCTAAGTTTAGTAGACAACTTCATGATAAAGAATTACCCAATAAAGATGAAATTATAGGTCTTGCTTCTATTGTTGTGCCTCCCACTGATCGTTTAGAACAATATTTGCTAGACCATGAAAATGATATGCATATGAATAAAAGAAATGAAATAGATGAGTTATTCTTTAAGCAAGCACCTATCCTTAAACATAATTTGCTTGTTGAAACCTTGGAAGATCCTCTTCCACCGAAGAGTGATCTTGTGTTTGAATTAAAGCAATTACCCGATACGCTTAAATATGCTCACCTTGATGAAAAGAAGATATATCCTGTTATTATTAGTGCTAACCTTTTAGAGCATGAAGAAAAGAGATTACTTAAAACCCTGAAGAAAAACCGTGCCGCTATTGGATATACTCTCGATGATCTTAAGGGCATTAGTCCCACTTTATGTCATCATCAAGGAAGGCTGAATCCTAAAATGAAGGATGTGGTAAGAACTGAAATATTAAAGCTTCTGGAGGCAGGTATAATTTATCCCATAGCTGATAGTAGATGGGTAAGTCCTGTTCATTGTGTTCCTAAGAAAGGAGGTATTACCATTATTCCTAATGATAAAAATGAACTTATTCCACAAAGAATTGTAACTGGTTATAGGATGGTAATTGATTTTAGAAAATTAAATAAAGCTACTAGGAAAGATCATTACCCCTTGCCTTTTATTGATCAAATGTTAGAAATATTATCTAAGCATACATACTTTTGCTTCCTAGATGGTTATTCTGGTTTTTCTCAAATACATGTTTCACCTGAAGATCAAGAGAAAACCACCTTTACTTGTCCTTTTGGAACTTATGCTTATCGTCGTATGCCTTTTGGTTTATGTAATGCACCTGCTACCTTTCAAAGATGTGTGACTGCTATATTCTCTGACTTTTGTGAAAAGATTGTTGAGGTTTTTATGGATGATTTTTCCTTTTACAAAACTTCTTTTGATGATTGCTTGAGCAACCTTGATCGAGTTTTGCAGAGATGTGAAGAAACTAATCTTGTCTTGAATTGGGAGAAGTGCCACTTTGTGGTGAATGAAGGTATAGTCCTTGGGTATAAAATTTCTGAAAGAGGTATTGAAGTTGATAAAGCTAAAGTTGATGCTATTGAGAAAATGACATGCCCTAAAGATATCAAAGGTATAAGAAGTTTCCTCGGTCATGCTGGTTTCTATAGAAGGTTTATAAAAGACTTCTCTAAAATTTCTAGGCCTCTTACTAATCTCTTGCAAAAAAGATGTGTCATTTGTTTTTGATGATGATTGCGTAGAAGCCTTTGAAATACTTAAGAAAGCCTTAATTTCTGCACCTATTGTTCAACCACCTGATTGGAACTTACCCTTTGAAATTATGTGTGATGCTAGTGATTACGCTGTTGGTGTTGTTCTAGGACAAAGAGTTGATAAGAAATTGAATGTTATTCATTATGCTAGTAAAACTCGAGACAATGCTCAAAGGAATTATGCTACTACTGAGAAAGAATTTTTAGCAGTTGTGTTTGCATGTGGTAAATTCAGATCTTACATTATTGATTCCAAAGTTACTATTCACACTGATCATGCTGCTATTAAATATCTTATCGAAAAGAAAGATGCTAAACCTAGACTTATTAGGTGGGTTCTTTCGCTACAAGAATTTGATTTGCATATTATTGATAGAAAGGGAGCTGAGAATCCCGTAGCTGATAATTTGTCTAGAATGGAAAATGTTCTTGATGACCCACTTCCTATTAATGATGATTTCGTTGATGAACAATTGGCTGTGATAAATGCTTCTCGTAACACTCCTTAGTATGCAGACTATGCTAATTACATTGTTGCTAAATATATACCACCTAGTTTCACATACCAACAAAAGAAAAAAGTTCTTCTTTGATTTAAGGCATTAATTTTGGGATGACCGACATTTATATAAAGAAGGAGTAGATGGTATTATTAAACGTTGTATACCTGAGCATGAACAGGAACAAATCCTACAGAAGTGTCACTCCGAGGCATACGGAGGACACCATGCGGGAGACAGAACTGCACACAAGGTATTACAATCTGGTTTTTATTGGCCTACTCTCTTCAAAGATGCATGTAAGTTTGTCCTCTCTTGTGATGAATGTCAAAGAATTGGTAATGTTGGTAGACGTCAGGAAATGCCTATGAATTATTCACTTGATATTGAACCATTTGATGTTTGCGGTTTTGATTATATGGGATCTTTTCCTAAATCCTATGGGTATACTCATATTTTAGTTGATGTTGATTACGTTACTAAGTGGGTAGAAGCTATTCCAACTAGTAGTGCTGATCATAACACTTCTATTAAAATGCTTAAATAAGTTATATTTCCGAGGTTTGGAGTCCCTAGATATTTGATGACTGATGGTGGCTCACATTTTATTCATGGTGCCTTCCGTAAATTGCTTGCTAAATATGATGTTAATCATAGAATTGCATCTCCTTATCATCCTCAGTCTAGTGGTCAAGTTGAATTGAGTAATAGAGAAATAAAATTAATTTTGCAAAAGACCGTTAATAGATCTAGAAATTGGTCTAAGAAACTTGATGATGCATTATGGGCTTACAAAACTGCTTATAAAAATCCTATGGGTATGTCTCCCTATAAAATGGTCTATGGAAAAGCATGTCATTTACCTCTTGAGTTAGAACATAAGGCATATTGGGCAATAAAAGAACTTAACTATGATTTGAAACTTGCCGGTGAAAATAGGTTATTTGATATTAGCTCTCTAGATGAATGGAGAACCCAAGCCTATGAAAATGCCAAGTTATTTAAAGAAAAGGTCAAAAGATGGCATGATAGAAGAATCCAAAAAACGGGAATTTAAAGTGGGCAAGCAAGTTTTATTGTACAACTCTTGTTTTAGATTTTTTGCAGGAAAACTTCTCTCCAAATGGGACGGACCCTATATCATCGAAGAAGTTTACCGTTCCGGAGCTATCAAAATCAACAACTCTGAAGGCACCAACCCGAGAGTGGTGAATGGACAAAGAATTAAGCACTATATCTCAGGTACTCCTATTAATGTTGAAACTAATATTATTCAGACAATGACACCGGAGGAACACATCAAAGAGTCTTTCCGGAACGCTCCAGAACCCTAAAAAGGTGTAGGTATGTGATACGGTAAGTAAACCGACTCCAAAAATTCCATAAAAATTATCTCTGTCCGTTTTGGAATATTAGAAAAATTACAAAAATAAGAAACAACCAAGGGGACCCACGAGTCGCCCACAAGGCAATAGGGCGCGACCCCCCCTGGGGCGCGCCGTGATGCCTTGTGGGCCCCTCGTGTGCCCTCCCGACTCCGTTTTCCTCTCGTATGCTTGTTTTGCAAGATAAAAATTCTTTATATATACTCACGGGTGTTTTGACCACCGCATCGCAAGTTTTCCCTCTGTTCTTGTTTCGGGTAGTTTTTTCTGGCAGATCTAGATCACCATGGCGTCTCCAAGCTTGTCCAAGGACAAGTTCTATGAGAAGGTCATCAACCCATACCTACCGGAGGTGATGAAGCACCCTCAGGCCATCGAGATGCGCGAGGGGGTGCTCCACATCCGGGACGTTCAAGGACCAAAGAAGACCGGTAGCGAGAAGGCCAGGCTGGAAGCGGTGGAACAGGAGAGCTTCAAGTGCCAAGGGATGGTGGAGCGCGGACTTAGTGCTAACCACTCCATTATCATGGAGTTCATCCGTGAGCACAAGGTGGACGGCAAGAATATTGGGGACGTCATCTTCAAGCTCAATGACCGGATTGATCATCTTCAAGCCCAAATCTATGATCTACAAAATCAAAATTTTGAGTATGAGGCTAAGTTCAAAGGTATGAGTTTAGCTGCAAATTTCAAGACTCCGGAAACACGTTCGTCCTTTTATGATGGAGAACCTATGCCTTGGAAGACGGAGGACAAGCCTATCACTTCATCACCACCATCACCGAAGGAGACTTGAGTACATGGGTATGGGCACCACCCTTGGCTTGTGCCAAGCTTGGGGGAGGTGCCCCGGTATCGTATCACCATCACCTTTATCATCATTATCTATCTTAGTTCGATCCTTAGTTATTTCGTGATTTAGAAGAATAAAGTTTTAGTATGATCTAGTTTCAAGTGCTTGCTTTGTGGTCTATCTATCTATGTAATCGTGTGTGGAAGTTATATAATAAAGAGTAGTTTGAGTTGAGTGTTTTACTTTTGTTGATCCAATCTTGAAAATAAAATAAAGAGAATAAAAAGTAAGATCATATGCTAATCCCATGGGGAGTGATGACTTCACATAAAAGAAGTATAATTGATAAAACTTGTTGGAAGTTGACAAACATAGTATTGGTCATTGTTGCAATTCATGAAAAAGTAATAAAGGAAGAGAGGTCTCACATATAAATATACTATCTTGGACATCTTTTATGATTGTGAGCCCCCATTAAATATTCTATGTCAATTAGTCGGCGTTGGACAAGGAAGACAACGTAATGAGTTATGTTTGCTTATATTCACATAGAAGTTATATTGTTTTGGATCCTCTAACATGTGGTGCTTGCCCCCTACCTTCTGCTAGCCAAAATTCTGTACTAAGTAGAGATACTACTTGTGCATCCAAAAACCCTTAAACCCAGTTTCATGTCATGAGAGTCCACTATATCTACCTATGGATTGAATAAGATCCTTCAAGTAAGTTGTCATCGGTGCAAAGCAATAAAAATTGCTCCTAAATATGTATGATCTTTTATTGTAAGGGAAAATAAGCTTTGTACGATCTTCTGATGGTGAAGAAATAAAAGCGACAGACTGCATAATAAAGGTTGCTATCACAAGGGGCAATATAAAGTGACGTTCTTTTACATTAAGAGCTTGCACATCCAAAAACAAAAAGCGTATGACAACCTCTACCTCCCTCTGCGAAGGGCCTATCTTTTACTTTATGTATTTACTTTCATGCAAGAGTGAATAGTATTCTCCTCCATTCCGTTTTTATTTTCTCTCTTGGCAAGCATCATGTGGTGGGGATTGATCCAGGCATATATATCCAGTTGGATGTAGGTGATCATGAGTTATTATTGTTGACATTACCCTTGAGGTAAATACATTGGGAGTCGAAATTATAAGCTCCTATCTTTCTATGTGTCTGGCTAAAACTTTTGCTCCATAAGTATGTCGTGAGTGTCAGAAATCATAGAAGACTAAATGATAGTTGAGTATGTGAACTTGATAAACAAGGCTCTTACATAGACTCTTTCTGATAATATGATGAATTGCAATTGCTTCAGTGACTGAGATCATAGTTTGTTAGTTTTCAATATGGTTTATGTTTCATACTTTAACTTGTGAATGAATTGTCACTTTTTCATGAGAAGTTTTATGATGGTATATTGTTGTTATAATAAAGATCATGATGCCTTCATGTCCGTATTTTATTTTTATCGACACCTCTCTCTCTAAACATGTGGTCATGATTATCGATTTCGGCTTTCGCTTGAGGACAAGCGAGGTCTAAGCTTGGGGGAGTTGATACGTCCAATTTGCATCATGATTTCCTACTATTATTTATAATGTATTTGATCATTATTTCACTTTATGATGCAACTCTTATGCCTTTTCTCTCTTAATTTGCAAGATTTATATGAAGAGGGAGAATACCGGCAGCTGGAATTCTGGACCTGAAATAGCTACATCAGAGATACCTATCCTACAGAGCTCCAATATACTTGAAATTTCACGGAGATTTTTTATTGAATATATAAAAAATACTGGAGAAAAGAGATACTGGAGGGGACCCACCAGTTGCCCACAAGGCAACAGGTTGCGGACCCCCTGGGCGCGCCCTGATGCCTTGTGGGGCCCCTGGCTGGCCTCTGGCCCCCTCTTTCTGCTATATAAGGTCTTTTGCCCTAAAAAAATTAATGAGAAGACTTTCGGGACGAAGCGCCGCCGTCTCGAGGCCGAACCTGGGCAGGAGCTATTTTGCTCTCCGGCGGAGCGATTCCGCCGGGGATACTTCCCTCCGGGAGGGGGAAATCGAAGCCATCGACATCACCAACGATCCTCTCATCGTGGGAGGACCAATCTTCATCAACATCTTCACCAGCACCATCTCATCTCAAACCCTAGTTCATCTCTTGTATTCAATCTTTGTCTCAAAACCTCAGATTGGTACCTGTGGGTTGCTAGTAGTGTTGATTACATCTTTTTTTTTGAGGAACAATGATAGTGGGAAAGGCTCCCACTGACTTTTAATTTTCACTGGTCAACAAGGTTACATGGTTTGTACAAAGGGGAGGGGTGGGGTAGAGGTGGAAGGTCAGTTCCTAACAGACTAGGGAATGACCAGAGTACAAAGTGTAGAGCGAGAGAGCAATAGCAGCTAACAAAGTACTGCAGATCAACATCAGAGAGCAGCAACAAAGGAAAGTATGAAGTGTTCAAACTTTATGTTTGCCCTATGTACCATCATCGCAAAGTCGCTTTTGAATCTAGCCAACCAGGAGCTATGCGAAGGTGGCACACCTCTGAAGTGTTTATTGTTTCCCTCCTTCCAGATCCCCCAGGCAGCCACAGTAAATATCTCCAAGAACATAGGTTTACAGGTGCAGCAAGCTCTCCTCAGGTGGGTTGTGGCATAGCAGGCAATTATAGTCATCATTGTCAACCCTGTAGTGCCTCCTATGCAACATATTTCTTGTGTTTAAGCGGTCATTCAGGAGCAACCAGAGAAATACCTTCCATTGCATTGTGCATTTGGTCTTCCAAATCCAATCAAAGGCTTCATCCACCTGCACATTTCTGAAGCAATAGTTATAGAACTTGTTGGCTCTAAACTCTTTGCCCCCCAGGCGCAAAGCCAAGTGTCATTGGTACCAGAAGATGGATCCACTCCCCGAGTGGTGTCTTGTAGATCTCTGATTTCCTCACGAGCTTCAATCGAAAGGGGTAGATGGAATATCTGGCCTAATGATTCTGCTGAAAGAAGCTTGTTGACTGAAATATCCTCCTGGCGGCAAAAAGAGAACGCCCGAGGATGTGATTCGGATATGACTTGGTCCTGCCAAAGGTCCTTCCAGAAAAGCGTGGTTTTGCCATCACCCACATTGACCCTCGTCACACCCCTGTAGACATCCGATAGTTGGAGGACGTCCCTCCACCAAAACGAGCCGCAAGGTTCAGTCGAGTGAGGCACTTTGTCAGTGTAGTACGCCGACCAAATTAGCTGCACCCACGGGATATCATCATTGTTGTAGAATTTATGTAACTGCTTAAGCAAGAGCCCTTGGTTTTGGAGTTTAAGGTTGATGATCCCCAACCCGCCTCTAGTTTTTGGTCGGCAAACTAAATCCCACGATGCAAGCGAGTTCCCTTGAAGACCATCTTCAGTCCTTTTCTTCCAGAGACAGCTTCTCCGTAATTTATCCAGGTGGTCCACAATCCTGGGGTGTATCTTGACTGAGCTCATCGCGTAGACTGCCAATGATGTGATCACTGAATTAACCAGCGTGAGTTTCGAACCATAGTCGAGAAGTGAGGCAGCTGCAGGCATACTTCTCTGAACAGAAGATACCAACGGCATCAAGTCCACAACAGACGGCCTTGTGGTGCCCATTGGCAGCCCAAGGTACGTGAAGGGCATACTCCCAACTGCACACTGAAAGATTTGGGCGAGAGTATGTGTATCAATTTGGTTCAGATTGATCGGCACTAGGGTTGATTTATGGAAGTTAATATGCAGACCGACCGAAGTGGCGTAGTCAGACAATATTCTCTTCATATGTTCTGCTTGTCTGGGGCATGCGGGCATGACAACAATTGTGTCGTCCGCATATTGAATCACCGGATAGTCATCGTTGCGGGTAGGAATTGGGAGGTGAATCAGACCCTGGGCGTGTGCATCATTAATTGCCGACTGTAGCAAGTCCGCCGCCAGCACGAAGATTAAGGGTGACAGGGGGTCACCTTGTCTGACGCCGCGTTTGCACAGGAACTGTCTCCCCGGAGTGCCATTTAGTAACACTGACGAGCTACCAGAGGAAAATATACACTCGATCCAGCTGAGCCATTTATCATTGAAGCCCATATTCCTCATAATTTGGATCATTGGTTCATGCTCGATGGTGTCGAACGCTTTGGCAAAATCCAGCTTGAGCAAAAAACACTCTCTTCCAGAGGCCTGGCACTGATGTATATATTCAAACGCCCACGCAAGGCAGTCCTGGATGGACCTACCCTTGAGGAAGCCGTATTGATTGCGGTGGATGACACGCAGGATCAGTTTCTGTAAGCGGTTGGCGGGCAGCTTAGTTATCAACTTCAGACATCAGTTAAGGAGCGTGATAGGCCTAAAATCATTCGCCGTTTGCGGTGATTGGATCTTGGGAATTAGGGTTATAAAACCTGAGTTCAGACTGCTGATATCAAGACATCCATCATAGAAATCCATACAAACCTTATAAAAGTCCTATTTTATGATGTGCCAACAAGATTTTAGGAAACAGCCATTAAACCCATCAGGACCCGGTGCGCGGTCAGTTGGCATCTCTTTAACTACCTGATCAATTTCTTCCCGCGTGAAGGGCACTGTGAGATCATCCATCCCATCTATACGTTTAATGATAGACGGCAAATCAAATTTCATATCCACCGGATTAGATTGCCCGAGTCTGTCCTTGTAGGTATTAAACAGGATAGCTTCCTTACCACTATGATCTGTGACCACCGTGTCATCTGGCAATTTGAGCGAGGCAATTGAGTTCCGTCGGAAGCGCTCAGTAGCTGTCGAGTGAAAGAATTTAGTGTTCTCGCCGCCACACTTGAACCATCTAACTGTATACCTTTTTTTCCAATACTCTGCCTTATATTTCAGCAGTGTGAGCGTGTGTTTTTTCAGAATAACACGGAAGTTGCCTTCAGGTACAGATAGGGCTCGTTTGTCCTCTATATCATCTAGCTGTGCAAGAGCCCGATTACAGTTATCAATGCAAGTGTTAAGGCGGGAGATATTTCTACTCCAACCTTTGAGGGCATACAGAAGGTTCTTCAGTTTTTTACACAGCATAGCCGCAGCATTGGGAGCGTAGCAGTATTTGGACCATGAGTTTTTGACAACATCAAAGAAACATGCATGCTGTATCCAAAAGTTCTCGAAACGGAATACTTTGCTCTTGGGCATTTTAGTATCAATACTCACCATGCAGGGCGTGTGGTCCGAAACCGGTTTGGCTAGAGGTGTGACAACACTGTTAGGATAGTTACTGGTCCAGTTGACCGAGGTAAAATACCAATCTAACTGCTCCAACAATGGGTTCAGTTGCATATTACTCCATGTGTATGCCCGGCCCTTGATGGGTAACTCAACAAGAGATTGTGAATGGATAAAATCATTGAAAACAAGCATGTCATTAACATCCCCACCCGGTTTATTCCTGTTTTCTGGACTTCGGATGTAATTAAAATCACCTATTAGCAGCCAATCCTCATTATCCGGGATGTTCAGATCAAATAACCAGGTGGTGAAAATATCCCTGGCAGGGCCATTACAAGGTCCATATATATTCAAAAGTGACCACTCTTTAGATGTTTGAAGGGAAGTGAATGTAATGCCAATAGCAAACGATTCATTAAACAAAAGAGTGCCCGAGAATAATGAACTGTTCCAAATAGTAATCAGACCCCCCGAGGCCCCATCAGAGGGCATGAACACAAAACGATCAAATTGCCATCTTGTAGTTGATGCTAGTTGGTTTATTTGGTGGAAGATTATATGTTCAGATCCTTAATGATATTCAATACCCCTCTGATCTTGAACATGAATATGATTTGTGAGTAGTTACTTTTGTTCTTGAGGACATGGGAGAAGTTTTGTCATAAGTAATCATGTTAATTTGGTATTCGTTCGATATTTTGATGATATGTATGTTGTTGCTTTCTTTAGTGGTGTCGTGTGAACGTCGACTACATGACACTTCACCATCTTTGGGCCTAAGGGAAGGCATTGTGGAGTAGTAATTAGATGATGGGTTGCTAGAGTGACAGAAGTTTAAACCCTAGTTTATGCTCTATTCCGTAAGGGGTTGATTTAGATCCATATGTTTCATGCTACGGTTAGAGTTATCTTAATTCTTATTTCATAGTTGCGGATGCTTGCGAGAGGGGGTAATCATAAGTGGGAGGCTTGTTCAAGTAAGAATAGCACCCAAGCACCGGTCCACCCACATATCAAATTATCAAAGTAGCGAACGCGGATCAAACAAACATGATGAAAGTGACTAGATGAAATTCCCATGTGTCCTCGAGAACGCTTTGCTTATTATACGAGTTCGTTCTGGCTTGTCCTTTGCTATAAAAAGGATTGGGCCACCTTGCTGCACTTTTGTTACACTTGTTACTTGTTACTTGTTACGAATTGTCTTACTATCAAACTATCTGTTACTGATAATTTCAGTGCTTGCAGAGAATACCTTGCTGAAAACCGCTTGTCATTTCTTCTGCTCCTCGTTGGGTTCGACACTCTTACTTATCGAAAGGACTATGATTGATCCCCTATACTTGTGGGTCATCAATCCACACATCAATATATGATCTCAGGACTAAGTAGAAGGTTACCCTCGAAGTGAAGACAAAAGACTCACATGAGTTGATCGAATTCTTGGTCCAATCTTCCCCCTCCGATTCATTTCCCCTGTTTTCTGTTTCTTCTCCATTAGTTCTTGGCTCGGATGATGCAACAACATATCGCCAACATATGTTCCTATGGTTTCGTTTCCAATCCTCAATTCTTCTCTCCTTGGCCCTTGCATAATCTATCATGTAGCTGAGGTGATCAAATAGCAGTCAGCTAGACACAACTGGTAAATAAGAATAAGATCTGAATTACAGTACGCCCATTTAATGAATCTGTTGATACAATGAATAGGATAAGCAGACAGGGAGGAGCTCAGATGAAGAGCCACGTGCTTGTTGAGCTCCCAGCTTCCGGGGAAGTCCAATAAAAAATCAAGTGGAAGTAAAACGTTAGTAAAAAAAAGTCAGATGTCTTAGATTAAAAAATAGAGATACTACTTTGTAATCATAACTTATCATGCAGAACAATAAAATACAAGTTATTCGACCATGCTTACTTATGCTTGTTTCTAAGTTAACTTATCATTTCCATTTGAGTGGGGGCAATCAACAATCATGGTATGTCAAACTGAATCTCTTCGTGTGTTTTAATTACAAAATAAACGGTATGTGGAGTGCTGGAGTTCAAAAAGAAACTAATAAGCATGGTAACCGTCATATCATTTTCTCACTTTTGTGTAGAACCATGCAAAATGAAACTTGCTGATTTGAATGATAAACAACTTTTTCTAATGTGGTTTGTTATCTGAACTCTGCGCAATAGCCATGTTCAAATGATAGAGTATGAAATTAGGGGAATATACCAGATAGATATTGATGAAATCTTCTGTGCTCCTTCAGCTGGAAAAAAGGAATGTAAATAGAAAAATTGTCAACCAATGTATTTGTTAAAAGAGAAATAAAATTGAACATGAGGCTAACTAAAATACAGTTCATACTTTGTACCGAAGTTAATTTGCTGAGAGTAGCTCATATGTTCAATATTTTCAAAGTGGAATATAAATCCTTGCATTACCTCGTAGCATTGTTTTTTATGCTCATTCAAAAAGTTTGCCGCAATAACTGTACAAAATGATCCAAACTACTCCTGAAACATTATAGATACGTCACGCTGCTGGCACCCTAATTTTTACTGAAAAAATTCTGAAACATCATTTTGTACAGGAATTTAGAGAACAAAGCAAATTTTTGTACCTCAAGATGTGCATGACTTCTAGAGAACAAAGCAAGTTCCCGTACTTGGAGATGGCTCTTGGTATGCTAGACTGTCAGGCCATCCAAGTTTACCAAGTTCAGAATCCCCTTTGAGTCATCCAAACTTGATTCCACGACATGGGTAAAATATGTTGCCGCATGAGTTTCATCCAAGCGTGCGTTTTCCTAGAGAAGAGAGGAGCAGGTGACCCGCCGACGTCGATCTAGATAGGGAGTCGCCGCCCATCTTCGCCGCATCTGGGAGGAGCATGGGCCGCCATCACGATTGGGTTGAGGTCGCCCCGACACTGCCTTGTGGTCGCCGCATCGGTTTCCATGGTTGGAGGAGCATCTTTTGAGTTTTGACGATGTCCAGCGGCATGATCATGAGAACGGCGCCTCCATCGACGGTGGCACTCGCGCCTTGCACGACCATGACTCCACCATGAGGGCATGGTAGCTCTTGGCGGCGGCAGTGGCAGAGGTTATAGCGAGCGCTGCCGCGCGAGGGCTAGGTTAGAGCGAACGGAGGAAGAACCTACGGGGAGGCGGCGGCGGTGCTAGGCAGGAAAAATAGGCTAGCGAGGATGGCGGTGGTTTCCTTCTATGTTGCTTCTGTCTTTCCACCGGGGAAGGGAATTGAAGGAAGGAGATTTGATGTAGGGGAACAAAACCGGTAAAACCAAATAAATCGGTGGGAGGAGGCGATCGAACGAGGGGAAGGAAGGAAGCGAATGAACGAAACGGCGTAAGAACTCTCCCTTTAGGAGTAGAGATGTAGCATTACTCGGTCTCATTGTTAGTTTCTTGTCAAAGCCTCAACCTCTTAACGAGAATCAATTTTATCTGCTACGGTCTGCCACAAAATCGTGGTTCTTGAAAAACTGGTCGAAAATACTTGCTATGATTAAACTCTGTCTCAATATGATGTTTTTATTTTTCAAAAATTAGTCTCAAGAAAAACCAATAATCACCCCCATAACTTATGGAAGAATAAAAGACTTCTTCGATATTCGTTAGTGTGGCAGAAGGACGATGGAGCGAAAAAAATGCACACTTGTGGAGCTTAAGGCTATTTGTCCAACTTTACTTCAAGACGTCCTCTAGCTTCACTATGCCGGAGGGCAGAACAGGGCAAATCACCAATAGTAGCATTCTTCGGGAACATAACTCGGGCGTGGATGCATGGAAATCAACTCAAGTCTTCAATGGTAGCCGTAGCCGTGGGAAGCTGAGCTGCGCGCATTGCATGGCTCGCGGTTTGTTTTCTGTTTGCAGCAGGTGCAGTAATTAGCTACCGTCTCTCTGCCTTTCCTTCTCGAAGCCCTCGCTGACACCGCGAGTTCAGGGTCGACGACGATCTCTCTTTAAAATACCCAATCGACCCTAGAGAGTCGTGAGATCCATCACGATGGCACGTGAGGGTTCAGACTTAATCCAAAGAATTCCTTCAGACAATTCGAAATGCCTTTAGCACTTTTTTTTAACACAATACAATTCATATGCCCACATACACTCACAAGGGCGAATCTACTGTATAGGCTTTAACAGGCTTGAGCCTGCCCTCCAACCAGATCAATTAGGCCTTTACTGCTCATGATCAGGGCCCGGCCCAGCAAATCGGCTGCTTTTTGGCCCATCTCAGTGTCTCCTCGCTTGCTCGAGCCTGTCCTACGATAACATTCTAGATTCGTTGTTGTACACTCACATACCCTCAACCATACAAAGGATGTATAGAGAAAAAAAATATGGGACATGGCTGCGTGCCTAGATAAATAGATACTCGAAACTGACACGACCGGACACTGACACGTCCATATATGTTTGAGAGGTCAAATTTGCCCTGGCCGTAGATGTCCTAACAGAAGCGGCTAGCTAGTCAAGTGACTGATCGGCCGATGAGGCAGCAGCATCCGGTGCATGCAGATTGATGTCAACGCTTCATAGAAAGGTACTCAGGATGAGCCAAGATCCAATACAAATGTGATTAAGATAATACAGATTGGTAAAAGCTGTACTACCGTCCAGTACATTAATTTAACTTGGAGTACTGTCCTGTGTACTCGGTGCTGCGTGCTTTAATTAGAAAGCGCAGACATTTTGGTCGAGAAGCAAGGAAGGTTTGGCAGCGCTAGAGGGTTGCATGCTAAATAAGAGAATGGAGACTTCACTTCACATGCGGTGGGGGCGGCGGCGGCGACGACGGCGATCCACTGCAGGCGGCGGCGGCGGTGGCGGCGGCGAGTCGCCCTCGATCCCTTCCTCATGCGGTCGAACAGAGTGCGAGAGAGAGATTAGGTTTAGGTGGTCGTGGGCTATTGGGCTCGCTCGGCCGCTCGGGGCTGCGCTCCGTCGCTCGCCGTGTCCCAGCCGTGTCACGAGCGTGTTGCTGCCGTATCAGCATTTTTTTCTTTTCTTTTTAAATTATAGCAAAAGGGCCCGTGCGTTGCAACGGGGCACACAAATGTATAAATGTGCTTCAAATGGCATATCTACGTACCTTTGCAGCGTCGGGATCGATGGCGGCACCAGAGGATCCATGAGTGGTTGCTTGAAGAGAAACTTTGGCATACCATAAACTCGAGAGCTAAATGCAAGAATAATGAGAACCAACTGACGATTGGACGGTTAGGATGTGAGTGGTACCCTTGGCTCATCAGATATCAAACTTCTATTTTGACGCTTAGGTATCTCATTAATGCGAATTTTTTAGTAGGGCGCGAAGTTGCAACGCGCTCGTGGTGACATCATCAATCGTCAAGCTCCGCAACATCGACCCATTATGCTTATGTGATTTATCATCATTATTATGGAGAAATTGCGTATGCCAGGCGTTAAGACGAGCGGTGGCATTGGCGTCTCCAACCGACTGGTCGTCAGAATCTGAGGTCTGATAAGGGAAGAGCGATACAACCTAATTCAGAGAACTGATTGATCATGATCAGAAAGGCCATGCCGTTAACTAACCCAAGAGCCTTGATTGACCAATGGCGATATCATCTCATGGTGCGGGTGTGCCCGCGCATTGCATCGTGCCGCCTGCCCGCGTCTTGCCCAGGCCGGCGGCCATCTGCGCTGTGCCCAACTACTTTGGGCAAGTCTCAGCATTACGGAGCACGTACTTGGAAACTTCAATTTGGTACAACATACGACGAGCAACCGGCTAATGCATGCGCGTGATGGATGTGTGTACTTATATCCAGCCAACACGTTATGACATTGGAATCCATGGATGCGTTCTGGTTCAGCCATACGCATGCAGGAGCAGGATCAAATCGATCGGCAGCACGTTGGTCAGCTGACATCCAAGTCTCCGTCATCCTCTTGCTCTCCGCCGCCGGCTAGCACGTACTCTGCCATCTCGGCTAGTCCAGCATCGTCGTCAACATACCCGTCGGCGTCCTCTTTGGACACTCCGTCCGCGGCCGCAAGAACGAGCTTCAGTGCCATCTTCTCCGAGCGCGGAACCTCGCGTTCGGCCTCCTTTTCGTTTTTCATGGGCATCGAGATTGACACGAGCCTGCTCTGCCGCTCCAGCGCTTGCGTCATTGCCATTGGCCTCCCTCGCTCGCCATCACGCTGCCAATGTTTCACGTGCTCCAGCCCACTGTCCCCGTCGACCTTCGCAGCTCGGCGGCCGCATCATGACCACGGCCTCCCTCTCATCTCCTTATGGTTCCTCCGTGCCTGCTTCACGGCGTTCCTCGTCATGGAGGGCAAGTCACTGGCGTTCACGGCCAATATCCTCGCCGACAAAGTAACAGGCGATACGGGTAGATATGAGATTGCGAGGCCATGGCAGCCTGGGCAAGGAGCTGCGCCCGTCCACGGTCAGTTGCTCCTTAACCATTGTGAGCCTCTCCTCTAAGCCAGCTCTCGCCTCCAGCGTCCGGTCGACCTGCAGGCGACGAAGCGGCGCTTTTTGACCTACTTAATTTTTTAGATCGCACGGGGGTGTTCGATGGTTTTATATCGGGTCAAAACCGAAACAAAGCGAAGAGGAATCGGTGGAGGGCAGGCAACGTACATAAATCGGATAAGATCGAAACGGTAGAGGCAGATTTTTTTTGGAAGGAAGACATATGGGCCGGTTTCAACGTAGGAGGCACCAACTTCCTTTGCACGTAATAATAAATAAACATAATGTCCTAACGTGGGGCGAGTTGCTAAAAAAATATAAGCGGGACGAAACCAAAAATATCACCTTGCTTTATATTAGTATATATATATATATATATATATATATATATATATATATATATATATATATATATATATATATATATATATATATACTAGCAAATGTGCCCGTGCGTTGCAACGGGAGAATAAAATGCATGAGAATTAGGCTCGGAGCCGTAGTACTCTTCTTCTTGTACTTCCTTCAGCCATTATCTTCACGGCACATCCAACACATATATGCTTGTAAGTTAGTGCGCAAGCCAATGGGCGACGAACGATGGAAAAGGAGGAAGACGAACATATAACGGGAGAATAAAATGCATGAGAATTAGGCTCGGAGCCGTAGTACTCTTCTTCTTGTACTTCCTTCAGCCATTATCTTCGCCTCCCAATTCAAGCTCACCGCTGCAGGCAATGGCACATCCGACACATATATGCTTGTAAGTTAGTGCGCAAGCCAATGGGCGACGAACGATGGAAAAGGAGGAAGGCAAACATATATTGGTCGAAGATGTTGTTGTCAATGATAGACATTTGGTTCACGGTGGTGGTGAGAGAGTTCCAGAGATTGGATTGACGGTAGGCACATAGATCTAAATTCCAAAGGATGAGGCTAACAAACTGACACGAAAATTTCACCTTGAAACATTATTCTGAATACCACATTGAGGTGATGCCGGAGTTGGCAATATCCAGTTCATGTCCGTAGATGCCATAAATCATGGTGGACAGAGCCAATAAGAACAATAGGATGAGGGACAATGTCTAGGAAATTGACGACATCTAAATGAGTAGATGTGTGTGAGTAATTGAAAATTATCTCACCGAGCGCGATGTACACTTGC
This sequence comes from Elymus sibiricus, assembly GCA_039707655.1. Lineage (NCBI taxonomy): Eukaryota > Viridiplantae > Streptophyta > Magnoliopsida > Poales > Poaceae > Elymus > Elymus sibiricus. Next base: position 288,785,007 of record CM077676.1, read on the forward strand.
GGTGGCCAAGTTCCAGCGAGCGGCAAAATTCATCCTCCACAGCTCCCTGTTCAACCTCTTCTTCATCTGAATGTATTCTACTTGTCGATGCTATTCTGGTGGCTCAAGGCTTCGGCAAGGAGATCTCCGGTGTGTCGGCAGTAATGACAATGTCCGGCAATATACTATAACGGGTGAATAGAGGGCGATCAGGGGAGGAGGCATGGTTGCTACTATATTTATAAGAAGAGGATCAGGCGTAGCTGTGTGTTTCTATTTAGAACGACCAGAAGTGGCAAAAAGTGGTGTACTCATGTACTTACAAAGTTGGTAAGCGAGACGTTATTATATATTACAGAGTTGGCCAGGGAGATAGTCTGCGACCTAAAAAGAACATGACAAAATTGGTGAGGAGGAGGTGGGGGTGACATACATGGTGGGCTTGTTTCCAATATTTTATTAGGCTTGGCCCATATGAACCTACAAACTACAAATAACGAAACCTTATGTACTTGGATACAACTCGCTGGTCTTTGCGGTGGCAATGGTATACACTGCTCACGATGGAGGTTGCTGGTTCGACTCCTCGATCGGACTAAAAGTTTTTTTTATTCACTGTGCCGAGACAATGAAAAAAATGACCAACGGACCATGTATGAAACGAAACAAAAACGAATTACGAAAGAATATAGGAGGACGAAAAAAGTGGAGAAACGCTCCTCCCTTTAATATTAGCAGAAATGCCCGTGCGTTGCAACGGGAGACAAAATTGATGTGTACTCCGCTAGGCAAATAAGTGTGGCCTAAAACACAAAGTGATTATTTCATTTATTGCTTGCATCATTTGCTTTAAATACGATGAGTAATTGTGCTTTCATTCTATCTTTACAAAACGGCTACAAATATATGCAAGTATATAAGGATGAACTGTAAGTATGTGCAAAAATTCAGGATGAAATATACCTTGAGATGCGATCTATGCAAAAAGAAAAAATTCATGTACTTTTGAAATGAATAGTATCATGTATTCAAAAGCCACAAATTTGTCTTTTTTGCATGGCCCTTGTTTCAACGTATTTCGTCCTAAAAATTTACACACACATGTGTTATGCCTCCATGAATATCTATATTTTTTCAGATTTTTTTAATTTATAAATATGAATTTTGGGTTTTTAAAACATCGCCCTCCATGAAGGCCGAGCTCCAAAAGGCGTTTTCGAACAATATGGGACAAACATAAATTACTGTTATATTGCCTTGTCCGGGCCTTGGGCAGAAGGAAGCAGCTGAGATTTGTTACTCTTCTATGGGCCTTGGGCCGGATTGGGTGAACAGCACAGCACATGTCTGCTATATCAAGTATCTCTCCGTGCATGTAACCACAACGGATGGTTGGTATGGGTGGCTAGCTCGCATGGTTCTATTGTATTGGTCCTGGGTTCGAACCCTGGTTTTGGCAGTTTATTTTTTGATGAAAAAAAAACAGTACGAGCCAGGCGACGTACGAAAGTCTAGTCCGAGTCAGCCGACGTACGAAAGATGATTTTGATGACGAAAAAAAGTGGAGAAACAATCCGTCCTTTAATATTAGGTAAAGATATAATATATAATATATATATATATATATACTATATTATATATATATATATATTAGTAATATATAGTAATAATATAAGTAATTATATATAATATATATAATATATAATATATAGTAATTATATTAGTAATAATATTATAATATATAATATATAGTAATTATATTAGTAATAATATATAATATATAGTAATATTATAATATATAATATATAGTAATTATATTAGTAATAATATAAGTAAATATATATAATATATAATATATATATAATATAATAATAATATATATATAATATAAATATATATATATAATATATATATATCTTATATATAATAATAATAATAATAATAATAATAATAATAATAATAATATATATATAGGGGTATAGAAAAAAGGGGATACTTCTCTAATACGCGTATCGAAGCCGTATCGACCGTATCGGCGTATCGGAGCCGTCCGGAACGGCGACACGGCGTATCGGTGCTACGTAGCACATACATGTGTGCATGCATGGACATGGCTGCATGGCAACATGTGTGGATACTATTAGTATCATCTCATTGTACTACTACGAGGAGATCACTGCTCGCAGAGTTTGACCTGTCATACTTTATTACTGATCAAATTGTTTTTTGTTGGTCCTCGCAAAAAAAAAATTGTCTTTTGTGGGCACAATAAACATCTAAATTGTGGACATAATTTTTTTTTAAACTATGTTGATAAATTATAAGTAACCTGATTTCAGTTTCAAAATTGTACCGACAAATGCAATTCTTCCAAACAACTATACAACCACTACCGAAGGTTAACTGGTGCACGGTGCTATGCTATCCATGTGCAGTGTGCACAATTTTGTTTTAGTAGGCACATTTGGTTTTTTTTTCTAGAACACAGTACAGACGTAGACGCCTATATATACGCGCGTATACTTACCCCTATGAACACACACACCCTACTCCTATGAGCACCTCCGAGAGACTGAGCCGGCATATGATCTTGAGATTGACGAAGTCACCACAGGCGCCTCGTAGTCGACGAGAACGTCTCCTCCCACTGAACGTGCACCGCCGGAAATCCTGAAATAAATCCAGAAAAATGCTAGCACCAGGACTTTAACCCTGGTGGGTTGGGGATACCACTGTCTTCCTAACCATTCACGGATAGACATCTGGTTGTTATGTAGGGTACGCGTGATCTTTATTTTTCTTCCCAAGGGCTAACCTCGGCCCACGTGAAAGTATGAACGAAAGTCCACCACATTCGACCTTGTGATAAGCATGTTACAAAAGAGCCCGGTAGATCTTTCACAAAAAAAAAACCTGGTATATATGGGAAGTGCCATATATCGCTCAAAGCAATGTCTATTCTACGCCTTCAGCACTGGAATGGAGAGTTGGCACTCACGCGCGCCCAAGCGGACCGCAGCCCAGCAACGCGAGTTCGCTCGCCTGCCCCCCGCTAGCTCCAGCTGCTCTGCCGCTCGCTAGTTTTTTTCATTTTTTGTGCGGTTGGTCTCGTAGAAAAAATCCAGCCGGTTTAAAAATAGCGTTGAAAAAAAATGTGAAATCAAAAAAGGTTTACGGATTTTTTAAAAAGTTCATCCATTTGAGAAAAAGTTCGAATTTTTGAAAAATATTGCGAATTTGAAAAAGTTCATAAAAATGGAAAAGTTCACCAAATTTTAATTTTTTTATAAATTTAGAAAAAAGTTCATCATTTTTGAAGAAAAGTTCACAAACCTGAAAAAAGTTCATCGATTTTAAAAACAAGTTCATCAATTTTGAAAAAAAAATCTATTTTGAGAAAGGTTCATCAATTTTGAAAAATAAACTTCACAAAAATGAAAAAAATTCATCAATTTTGAAATTTTGTCACATCAATTTACAAAATGTTCATCAATTTAGAAAAGATAATCACAAAATTGAAAATAAGTTCATCGATTTTGAAGAAAACTTCACGAATATGAAAAAAAATCATCGATTTTGAAAAAAAATCATGAATAGAAAAAAGTTCACGCATTTAAGAAAAGGAAAAAAAAAGAGAACAAGAAAACCAAATAGGGAATAAGCTGGATTATTTCAGCCTTGCATTTTAAGAAATAAAAAGAGGAAACTAGCACAATTAGGTCTTTTTCTAAAAAAAAGCACATTATTCTAAAAAAAAGAAAAAAAGAAGAAGCACATTAGGTCTTGTGACCCACTTAGTTAGTGCGTTCGTGTACTAAACATGGAGGAGCGCGGTTCGAATCCTATTGTGCACACGTTTTTTTTGGCGTTTATAACATAAAAAGAAGAGTAAATAGGCTGGCCCAAAGCGGGGAGGGGTGTGTGTCAATTTGCAACATGTACTGTATCAGATGCTTAAGGCGCCAAATAGGAGCTGCGGAAGTGTCGCCCACAACGCTCTTGCATAGGCCTGGGCGAGTTGCGCTATGAGAAAAACCGTGAAATCAGTAATTAAGAGCACTCTTTGCAAAGGTCACTCCCACCTTCCTAGGTTGCGACAAGTGGCGCACAGTGCGCCATTTGTTGCAACCTGGGTGTTTTCCCTTTTTTTCGTAGATCTGTATATTCAAAACGTTTTATCTCTTAAACCGTGCGTCCTTGAACCGTTTTCACCGTTGGATTCCTCGCGTCGAAACTAGATCCCATGTTGATAGGTTTTGACGAACTTTTTTTCACGAAAAGAAATCGAACGGAAAAACCAGACGAAAAAACCGAACCGGGAGCACGTTTTTTTCCCTTTCCGAAAGAGGCACGACTGTGCCTCTCGCGGAAGAAAATCTGTGCGTCCACGAGAAACAAATCTGTGCCTCTGTAGGCTCCCGAAGGAGCGCTCGTTGATTAGACGCTCCCCGGCTCCTCCGCTACGCACGAATCCATTCCCGGCGCGGCTCGGGGGATAACGAACCCCGCACCCCCGCCCACGTTAATGGGCCAGCCCGTTAGATTTTTCTGTGTTTTTTGTCCGTCTTCTCTTTTTCCAGTACCTATTTACTTTTTTTTTCTTTTACTATTTTTTATTTTTATTTCTAAAATTCGCATTTTCTTAATGATGAACAATTTTCAGATTCATGAACTTCTTGGAAAATTGTGAACATTTTTCAATTCGCAAAAAACTTATGAAAATCAAGAATAATTATCAAAATGTGAATGATTTTCAAACTCGAGAAATTTTTCTAAATTCATACACATTTTTAAAATTCACGAATAATTTGTCAAATTGATGAACCTTTGTCAAACTAGAGAACATTAGTTGTGAACATTTCTTTCTCTTGTTTTTCAAAAAAATTCGAACAATTTTCGATATCAAGACTTTTCTTGAAATCAATAAAAAAAATCATGATCAGTTTTTGAAGCTAAAATCAATTTTTCAAATTCATTAACATTGTTTGAAATTTTTGCGAAAAAAATGAAATTCGTTAAAAAAGTAATTTGTGAATTTTTTTGAATCGTCAATAATTGTCGAATCGATGAACATTTTTAAAAAAGTTTGGAAACAATTATTGAAATTCTAGAATATTTTTTTGATTGGTGAACAATTTTAGGCATTCAGAACATTTCTTGAAATATATGAACATCTTTTGAATTGACGATTTTTTTTCAAATTCGTCAAAAAATTTCAAATTAGTGAAAAAATCGTGAACTTCGTTATAAAACTCAGGCATTGTTTAAGTTTTTTGTGAACAATTTTTTGGAATTCCCGAACATTTTTTGAAAAATAAAAAAAACAGGAAAATAAAAGCGGAACAAAAAAACCTCGCGACAACTCCTAGAAATGGCGCTGTTATACGATATTTATAGAAAAATGAACAAATTTTAATATTGTATTTTTTTAAATATGAATGTTTTTTGAAAAAGTGAACATTATTGAAAAGTGGGTATTTTTTGAAAAATTTGGACAATTTTGAAATTTGTGAACACTTTCTGAAAAAAATTCAAAACATTTAAAATTGATGAAATATTTTTAAGTTCCAATTTTTTTTTCAAAATTGTTAACACTTTTTGATATTCTGAACCTTTTTTGAAAAACATGAATAATTTCTTGAAAAATTCAAAAAATTTGTAAAATTGTAAACATTTTATGGGAAAGAGGTACAATTTTTTTAATTGCAAAAATATTAGAAACATGGATATTTTTTTGTAAAATTCAAACAAAATCTGAAATTCCAAAAAAAATTTGAACATTGTGAACATTTTTTAAAACATGAAAATTGTCTGAAAACGTGAACATATTTTGTAAAAACTGAACATTTTGTTAAAAAATAATAATTTTTTTAAATTCAAACAGTTTTTTCCAAATCGAGAAGGTTTTTGAACATTAAAAAATGAAGAAAAAGATAGGAGATGTGAAAAAATAAAAATAAAAAAACCGGGAAGACTAGTGAAGAAAACGTGATAAAAAAAAGAACTCAATTCAAAAACCTTCTAGAAGGTTCCCAAAATCGAATTGAAACTAGATCTTATTACTGTATTCTGTATGAAAGATGGGCCGGTCCGCTCGGTCTGCCGCATGTGCGTTTCCATGCCTATTTGACGCAAAGCACGTCAAATAGGATCCACCCATCCCCTCCTCTATGGGTCGTACTATAGCGATTATTTAATTTATTTTTTTTATTTTTTTAACACAGTAGAATCGCAGATACTCATATACACACACATACACACCCTCTATGAACGTAAGCACGCACACCCTATCCCTATGAGCACCTATGAGATACTAAGCTGGCACAACATCTTAAGATCGATGAAATCACCACTCACAACACGCGCCTCATTGTCAACACGAAAGTCTCATCCCACTGCACGAACATCGCCGGAAAGCCCAAAATAAGTCTAGGAAATGCGAGCACTAGTGCCAAGTCTAAGATTGAATGCTGGTGGGTCGACTGCACCACAAGAAAACTAACCCTCTGAGCTAAGCTCTGTTCACTCTTATTTTCTTTTTCTAGAACCTCGTTTCTCTTTTAAAGTTTATTACGCTTCATTTTGATGTAGATATTTAGGGCTTCTGTAATGAATTGGAGTGTCAAAATCAAAGTTAAGGGCAAATGGAAATGGCCTCCAATGCCAAGGATGTTGCTTGGATGTGTATGTAATTGTTTTTTGGAATCTAGCAATTTCAAATCGTGTTTGGATGTACAAAAATGGTATTGGGATTAAATTATCACTTGTCAGAAGTAAAAGTGTGAAAATATTCTATAAGTGGTCATAATGGGCGTGATATTACGAAAAAACATGTTTTGGAACAACATAAAAAACGTGAACTTTACACGATGTGTTATAGAGGCAATAGAAGAAGCATACATAGTTCCATGGAAGTTACTAGTTCAACAGACACAACTCCACACAAAATATAACTTTGCCAGAAGAGCAACACTTCAATCTGCTTGAACAGTTAACGCCAAACAACACTACAATCGACATGAGAACCTGACAGAAAAATCAACAACAGGGGATTAGGGTTCATGTCATTGCTCCAATGGAGAAAGTTGGAAGAGGGAAGGGTGAGGGGGATAAGGAGGGAGATGGGTAGGTGGGATCAGGTAGAGGATACCGACCTCCATTGTACCAGTGTGTGTCGTCAGAGATCGGGGCAAGAGAGGATATTGGTGGGAGACGGGGGGGGGGGGGGGGGGGGGGTTGGGAGGCGGGTGGCACGGGAATAAGGCGGCAGTGAGTAGCTCGCCACGAGGACGAGGTGTAAGGCAGCGGAGCGCCATCTCGGGCCCGTGCTAGTCGGTGGCGCAAGGTGGGAACAAGCAGGAGGATGAGGTCGGACTAGATGTCCGGGAGAGAGAGAATAGAGCCGCAGCGGCAGATGTCCAGAGAGACAAAGGAGAAAAGTGAGGACGTTGGTCGAAGAGCCCTGACCAGCGTTGTGCCACAATTCTCTGCGTCGCCTCTTTCTCGTCTCATTTTTCTGGACCAAGTAAACCGGTATGTTTTGCCGAGCGAGGCAATTTCAGATGAACAACGTTTGGTATAGGGGTGTGATTCCACGGATGAATACCGAGGCTATCCAACAAACGGTATTCAGGGGATTCGAATACCAATACCCAATTCAGAGGTTCATTATCTTCATCCAAACACAGTGTTAGGTTTTTGCTTTTTCCTACATGTTTTATGTTCACTCTTTGTTTGGTTTTTTCCTTTTATATATTGCCCATTGGGGAAATAGTTTTCTTCTAAACCTATAAATATTTCTTAAAATATGTTCATCATGAACACCAAAAATATTATCATGTTTTAAAATGTTCATGAATTTGAAAAATGTTTGTGAATTTGAAAATGTTCACGAATATAAAAAATGCTCACAAAATTGAAAAATGTCCAAGAAATTTTTATTAAAAAATCACGTATTTGAAAAAATGTTCACAGAAAATTTGAAGAACTTCAAAAGTGTTCATTTATTCATGTATTTAAAAATTGTTCATTAACTGGGAAAATGTTTAAGAATTTCAAAAATCTCAGAAATTTTAAAAATGTTCAAAAACAATAGAAATAATTATCACAAATTAGATAAAATGTTCACAAATTTAAAATTGTTCACGTATTCAAGGAAAAACATTCACAGATTTTAAAAATGTTCACGGATATGAAAAACTATTTGTGAATTCAAAAAATGATTTTGAAAAATCATGAATTTGAAAAAAATTAGGGATGTGAAACATATTCTGAAAATTTGAAAATGTTCATGAATTTGAAAAAGGATCATGAATTAAAAAATATTTATGAATTTGGAAAAATGTATATGCAATAAAAAGGACAAAGTAAAGTAAGAAAGGAAAACTAAAAAACAAAAGAAATAAAGAAGTGCGCAATAATTTTCAACAATATTCTTGTAATAAAAAAGTATTCATGCGCTTTGAAATATTTTACGTTTGTTTGAAAAATATTCAAGATGTTTTAAAAATTGTTCAACATTAGTTCAAAAAATGATTTCCCCGTTTATTAAAAATGTTGAACATTGATTCGGTTTTTTTCTACATGTGTTCAGAATTGTTCACATTTGAAAGAAATTGTTCACCGTATTCATAAAAGTTTCAATGTATTTCGTGGCGATTTCGCGGCAGCTCATGAATTGGGGATTTTGGTGAAGGCACGATACATGTGGATGATCTAGGTTCGCAATTTCACACTACAGCGCCCGAAACCGTATGCAGATCAAGTCCGCTAGCCTCCGCACAGAATCGATCGCAAGATCACTAAAGTTTCAGACAACAAACACACCGAAACGTGGCGGCCATGTGCAACAGTTGATATCTCAACACAGATTACAAATTCCGCATACAACAACAATAATTACACTCTCCAAGAGCGGAAGTCTGGGCGCTCTTTTGGGCTATCCACGTCGCATTGGAAATAGTGATGATGAGAAAAAAAACAAGAGAAACAACGTAGTAGTGGCCAATGGAATTCGTTCATTTTCTTCCAAGCGAAGCAAAGTCCTCATCGAGTCCTCCATGCAACGCCCTCATTTCCACGCCTCTCCTCGATTTAGGCACACCGCCTCCTCTTCTCCCTTTCCATCACACCCCTCTTTCTCTCTCGCCTCGTTTCCTACCCCTTTTCCTTGTCAATCCGGATCCGTGGAGGTGGTCGGCAGGGGCGGCAACGACCTTACGGCTGAGCAGTGGTAGCCATCCCAAAGCAGAGGCAGCCGACGTCGCTCGAGGGAGTCCGGGATATGGACGGTGTTGCGGCTTGGCTTAGCGACTGGGATCGAGCATCACCTACGCGTGCAAGCCGTCACCACACCAACATTGTACTCCCTGGCAGCGCCGTCGTCGTCGTGCGTGGAGAAACCAGCGTTGTACCAAGGTCAAGTGCACCGAGCTCATCCATTGTTGTATAGATTAGCTTTTACCTTTCCTTGGATGCTCTTGTTCATATTTATGCTTGTTTCCTTATTCCCCTTTTCTCATATGTGATGTGGTGCTCATACGAAAAGGAAGACTAAGAAGAAATCTATGAAAGATGGTAAATTGGCAATAGAAGAACCCGTAGGTGTAGAAGCTGGTGGTTGCTGGCAATTGGACTCTTATCTCAGAGTAAATTAGCCTCAGAAATCAGAATAGTACACTGGTTCAGAAATCAGAATGACTACTATCTAAGTGCAACTTGCTGGTAGGGCAGTTAAATTAAATATCTTATTGTTCATTGTATCTTGCTTATTACTTTTCATCCGAGCAAGTTAGCTTACAGCTGAAGATAGTTTATCCAATCCAAATGGTGTAGGTCACACAAAACTTATGGCTGGGGTCAAAATATTTGTAAGCCAACCTAGGGCCTATGACCAAGGCAAAATATTGCTACCCTTTTACTAAATTAAATCTTATAGATTAATCTTTCTAAGGAATCCAGGTCTTTATAGTTGCAGGCAACTAGCTTTGGATATTAAAGAAGATGCAGCTTCTCAGGAAGCTATTTCTCCACCAAGAAATGCAAGAAAGTGGCCATAAAAATTTCCCAAAAGAAGAAGAAAGAAGAACTGAAAGGCCAAGATGATACTGCTCTTGGGTTGAACGTAATCTGTGAACCAAGTGAGGTATAATTTTGATACATACAAGAAATATCATAAAGAAAAGTGATTAAATATGCAGTGATACATGTGAACGCATACATATTTTTGCAAAAGGAAGAGGGAATTGTAAATCTATCTTGTTGTACAAAAAAATCACGTTCTCATCTGAATTGAAAATATGGTAGTTGTGTAGGTCCATAAATTTGTTAATCGAAGAGTACATCAAGACGGTGACTGGATCCGCCCAGTCCAGGTGAGCAAAGCAACAAGGAAACCCAAAACTAGAATATAACATTATGTGTCTGTATATTTTGTAGCCTCTTATAATCATTTTCATCTGTTTTGTTATTGCACCCAACAAATTGATGGATCATCTTGCAAACCTCGTCAAGTACATTTGTAGTTAAATTGTGAATTTGAAAACAAAAAATTATACATTTGTTGATGTGAAATTTATCAATCCTTTTGTTTTGATAATCACCTCCTACATATGTGTTTGTGGGAAACAACCGATGTCAGAGAATACATGATGGGCAATGGCCTTCATTGTTACAAGTACTTTTCCTATCCCTCCTTGGTTTCTTGGATGTATGTTACACTACAAAATTTGCTCTATTTTGCGACATTTCACTTGTGTCACGTAAAACCGTTTTGTTGGGGAACGTTGCATGGGAAACAAAAATTTTCCTACGCACACATAAGATCTATCCATGGTGATGAGCATCTACGAGAGGGAGAGTGAATCTACATACCCTTGTAGATCGCTAAGCGGAAGCGTTAATAAACGCGGTTGATGTAGTCGAACGTCTTCGCGATCCAAATCGCCGAGCGTCCCGCGATCCAATCACGATCCTTCCGATCTAGTGCCGAACGGACGGCACCTCCGCGTTCAACACACGTACGGCTTGATGACGCCTTCACCTCCTCGATCCAGCGAGCGATGGTGAAGTAGTGGTTGAGTTCCAGCAGCACGACGGCGTGGTGATGGTGGTGAGGAACAATCTCTGCAGGGCTTCGCCAAGCACTACGGAGATTATGACGGAGGAACTAGAGGGCTAGGGTTGCCGGCACACGGCTTGGGAAATCCTGATGTGTCCCGTGTGCTAGCCCTGCCCCTCTATTTATATGTTGAGCCTTGGGGTCTAAACTTGGAGTAAAAGCCTCCTCTAGGTCGGTTTTGCCCGCAGGAAAAGAGTCCAACTCGGATCCCTGCCGAACCGTGCACAGCCGCGCACAAGCGGTAGTACCGCTTCACACAAGCGGTAGTACCGCTTGGGCGGTAGTACCGCTTCACACAAGCGGTAGTACCGCTCGGGCGGTAGTACCGCTTCACCAAGCGGTAGTACCGCTTACGCGGCAGCAAAACTACTTTTGCACTTTCCAATACCTTGTGGGCTTTATCCCTTTGGCTCATATAAAGTGTTGCTGCACCCGAACACTTCGGTAAACATCCGGAACCCATTCCGGTGAACTCCGGAACCCTTCCAGAGATCAAAACACTATTATCACATATATCAATCTTTACCTCCGGACTATTCCGGAGATCCTCGTCATGTCCGGGATCTTATCCGGGACTCCGAACAACTTTCGGTCACCAACATAATAACTCAATTATACTAATCGTCACCAAACGTTAAGTGTGTAGACCCTGCGGGTTCGAGAACTATGTAGACATGACCGAGACACCTCTACGGCCAATAACCAATAGCGGGACCTGGATGCCCATATTGGCTCCTACATATTCTACGAAGATCTTTATCGGTCGAACCTCTATGTCAAGGATTCAGTTAATCCCGTATGCTGTTCCCTTTGTTCTTCGGTATGTTACTTGCCCGAGATTCGATCGTCGGTATCACTATACCTAGTTCAATCTCGTTACCGGCAAGTCTCTTTACTCGTTCCGTAATACAAGATCTCGTGGCTAACACTTTAGTCACATTGCTTGCAAGGCTCATTGTGATGTTGTATTACCGAGTGGGCCCTGAGATACCTCTCCGTCATACGGAGTAACAAATCCCAGTCTTGATCCATGCCAACCCAACAGACACCCTCGGAGATACCTGTAGAGCACCTTTATAGTCACCCAGTTACGTTGCGACGTTTGATACACACAAGGTATTCCTCCGGTGTCAGTGAGTTGCATGATCTCATGGTCAAAGGAACAGATACTTGACATGCAGAAAACAATAGCAATAAACTGACACGATCAAATGCTATGTTTACAGTTTGGGTCTTGTCCATCACATCATTCTCCTAATGATGTGATCCCGTTTATCAAATGACATCTCATGTCAATGGCTAGGAAACCTTAACCATCTTTGATCAAAGAGCTAGTCAACTAGAGGCTTACTAGGGACACAGTGTTGTCTATGTACCCACACATGTATTTGAGTTTCCAATCAATACAATTATAGCATGGATAATAAACGATTATCATGAACAAGGAAATATAATAATAACCAATTTATTATTGCCTCTAGGGCATATTTCCAACAGTCTCCCACTTGCACTAGAGTCAATAATCTAGTTCACATCACTATGTGATTTACATTGTAATGAATCGAACACCCATGCAGTTCTGGTGTTGTTCATGTTTAGCCCTTGGAAGAGGTTTAGTCATCGGATCTGCAACATTTAGATCCGTGTGTACTTTGCAAATATTTATGTCGTCCTCCTTGATGTAATCGCGGATGGAATTGAAACGTCGCTTTATGTGTCTGGTCCTCTTGTGAAATCTTGGTTCCTTGGCTAGAGCAATGGCACCAGTATTATCACAAAACAGAGTCATTGGGTTAAGTGCACTAGGCACTACTCCAAGATCTGTCATGAACTCCTTCATCCAGACACCTTCCTTCGCCGCCTCCGAGGCAGCGATGTACTCCGCTTCGCATGTAGAATCAGCCACCACGCTTTGCTTGGAACTGCACCAGCTAACCGCACCCCCATTAAGAATAAATACGTATCCGGTTTGCGACTTAGAGTCATCCGGATCAGTGTCAAAGCTTGCATCGACGTAACCCTTTACGACGAGCTCTTGATCACCTCCATAAACGAGAAACATGTCCTTAGTCCTTTTCAGGTACTTCAGGATATTCTTGACCGCCGTCCAGTGTTCCATTCCTGGATCACTTTGAAACCTTCCGACCATACTTATGGCAAGGCTGACATCGGGTCTTGTGCACAGCATTGCATACATGATAGAGCCTATGGCCGAAGCATAGGGGATGACACTCATCTTTTCTCTATCTTCTGCAGTCACTGGGCATTGAGTCTTACTCAACTTCACACCTTGCAAAACAGGCAAGAACCCCTTCTTGGACTGATCCATTTTGAACTTCTTCAAAATCTTATCAAGGTATGTGCTTTGTGAAAGTCCTATTAAACGTCTTGATCTATCTCTATAGATCTTGATGCCTAATATGAAAGCAGCTTCTCCTAGGTCCTTCATTGAAAAACTCTTGTTCAAATATTCCTTTACGCTTTCCAGCATTTCTATATTGTTTCCAATCAGCAATATGTCATCCACATATAATATTAGAAACGCTATAGAGCTTCCACTCACTTTCTTGTAAATACAAGCTTCTCCGTAAACTTGTATAAACTCGAACGCTTTGATCACCTCATCAAAACGAAGATTCCAACTCCGAGATGCTTGCACCAGTCCATAAATGGATCGCTGGAGTTTGCAAACTTTGTCAGCATTCTCTGGATCGACAAAACCTTCTGGTTGCATCATATACAACTCTTCCTTAAGGTAACCGTTAAGGAACGCTGTTTTGACATCCATCTGCCAAATTTCATAATCGAAAAAGGCAGCTATTGCTAACATGATTCTGACGGACTTAAGCATCGCTACGGGTGAGAAGGTCTCATCGTAGTCAACTCCTTGAACTTGTGAAAAACCCTTTGCCACAAGTCGAGCTTTATAGACGGTGACATTACCGTCCGCGTCCGTCTTCCTCTTAAAGATCCATTTGTTCTGAATGGCCTTACGCCCTTCAGGTAATACTTCCAAAGTCCATACTTTGTTTTCATACATGGATCCCATCTCGGATTTCATGGCCTCTAACCACTTCTCGGAATCCGGGCCCATCATCGCTTCTCCATAGCTCGTAGGTTCATCGTTGTTTAACAACATGACCTCTAAGATAGGGTTGCCGTACCACTCAGGAGCAGTACGCGTCCTTGTCGACCTACGAGGTTCGATAGCAACTTGATCCAAAGCTTCATGATCATCATCATTAACTTCCTCTTCAGCTAATGTAGGCTCCACAGAAACAACTTTCTGCGCTGCGCTACTCTCAGGTTGAAGTAAAGGTTCAACAACCTCATCAAGTTCTATCTTCCTCCCACTCAATTCTTTCGAGAGAAACTCTTTCTCAAGAAATGTTCCGTTTTTAGCGACAAACATTTTGCCTTCGGATCTGAGATAGAAGGTATACCCAACTGTCTCTTTTGGGTATCCTATGAAGACGCATTTCTCCGCTTTGGGTTCCAGCTTTTCAGGCTGAAGCTTTTTGACATAAGCATCACATCCCCAAACTTTAAGAAACGACAGCTTTGGCTTCTTGCCAAACCAAAGTTCATATGGCGTCGTCTCAACGGATTTCGATGGTGCCCTATTTAAAGTGAATGCAGCTGTCTCTAATGCATAACCCCAAAACGATAGTGGCAAATCGGCAAGAGACATCATAGATCGCACCATATCCAATAAGGTTCGATTACGACGTTCGGACACACCATTACGCTGTGGTGTTCCAGGCGGTGTTAATTGTGAAACAATTCCACACTGTCTTAAGTGACTGCCAAACTCATAACTCAGATATTCTCCTCCTCGATCAGATCGTAGGAATTTAATCTTCTTGTTACGATGATTCTCAACTTCACTCTGAAATTGTTTGAACTTTTCAAATGTTTCAGACTTGTGTTTCATTAAGTAAATATACCCATATCTACTTAAGTCATCAGTGAAGGTGAGAAAGTAACGATAACCACCGCGCGCCTCAATGCTCATCGGACCGCACACATCAGTATGTATGATTTCCAATAAGTCACTTGCCCGTTCCATTGTTCCAGAGAACGGCGTTTTAGTCATCTTGCCCATGAGGCATGGCTCACATGTGTCAAGTGATTCAAAATCAAGTGACTCCAAAAGTCCATCAGCATGGAGCTTATTCATGCGTTTTACGCCAATATGACCTAAACGGCAGTGCCACAAGAAAGTGGTATTATCATTATCAATTCTACATCTTTTGGCATCAATGTTATGAACATGTGTATTATTACTATCGAGATTCAATAAGAATAAACCCCTCACATTGGGTGCATGACCATAAAAGATATTACTCATATAAATAGAACAACCATTATTCTCTGATTTAAATGAGTAACCGTCTCGCAATAAACAAGATCCAGATATAATGTTCATGCTTAACGCAGGCACCAAATAACACTTATTTAGGTTCATCACTAATCCCGACGGTAATCGAAGAGCGAGCGTGCCGACGGCGATCACATCAACCTTGGAACCATTTCCCACGCGCATCGTCACTTCGTCCTTTGCCAGCCTCCGTCTATTCCGCAGTTCCTGTTTTGAGTTGCAAATATGAGCAACCGCACCGGTATCAAATACCCAGGCACTACAACGAGAGTTGGTAAGGTACACATCAATAACATGTATATCATATATACCTTGTTTGTTGTTGGCCGCCTTCTTGTCAGCCAAATACTTGGGGCAGTTCCGCTTCCAGTGTCCAGTTCCCTTGCAATGAAAACACTCAGTTTCTGGTTTGGGTCCAGCCTTGGGTTTCTTCACGAGAGGAGCAACTGCTTTGCCACTCTTCTTAGAGTTACCCTTCTTACCCTTGCCATTTTTCTTGAAACTAGTGGTTTTATTGACCATCAACACTTGATGCTCCTTCTGAATTTCAGACTCAGCGACTTTCAGCATCGCAAACAGCTCGGCGACTGACTTGTTCATCCCGTGCATGTTATAGTTCAACACGAAGCTCTTGTAGCTAGGTGGCAATGATTGAAGAACTCTGTCAGTGATAGCCTCTGGCGGAAGGGGCATCCCTAACTCAGCCAGACGGGTGGAGTACCCAGACATTCTGAGCACGTGATCACTGATAGACCCGTTCTCCTCCATCTTGCAAGCATAGAACTTATCGGAGATCTCATATCTCTCGATCCGGGCATTCTTCTGAAAGATAAACTTCAACTCCTGGAACATCTCATATGCTCCATGACGTTCAAAACGTCTTTGAAGTCCCGGTTCTAAGCCATACAACATTGCACATTGAACTATTGAGTAATCATCAGAACGAGCCTGCCAGGCGTTCACAACGTCTAGAGACTCAACTGGAGCGGGTGGATCACCAAGCGGTGCATCAAGGACATAAGCCTTCTGGGAAGCCGTAAGGATAATCCTTAGATTACGGGCCCAGTCCACAAAGTTACTTCCATCATCTTTCAACTTAGCTTTCTCTAGGAACGCATTAAAATTCAGGGGTGCTACTGCGCGAGCCATGATCTACAACATAAATATAGCAAAGACAACTTAGACTATTGTTCTAAGATAATGAGTTTAGTTAATCATATTTAAAAAACTCCCACTCAAATTGACATCCCTCCGATCATTCGAGTGTAACATGATCCAAATCCACCAACTCAAGTCCGATCATCACGTGAGTCGAGGTGGTTTCAATGGTGAACATCTTCATATTGATCATATCTACTATATGACTCATGTTCGACCTTTCGGTCTCTTGTGTTCCGAGGCCATGTCTGTACATGCTAGGCTCGTCAAGTTTAACCCGAGTGTTCCGCACGTGCAACATGGCTTGCACCCGTTGTATGCGAACGTAGAGTCTATCACACCCGATCATCACGGCGTGTCTCGAAACGACGAACTTTCGCAACGGTGCACACTTGGGGAGAACACAATTTATCTTGAAATTTAAGTGAGGGATCACCTTATAATGCTACCGTCGTCCTAAGCAAAATAAGATGCATAAAAGGATTAACATCACATGCAAATCATAAGTGACATGATATGGCCATGAACTTGTGCTTTTGATCTCCATCTCCAAAGCACCGGCATGATCTCCATCGTCACCGGCATGACACCATGATCTCCATCATCTTGATCTCCATCAACGTGTCGCCATAAGGTTGTCGCGCCGACTGTTGCTTCCACGACTATAGCTAACGTTTAGCGATAAAGTAAAGCATTACATAGCGCTTAATGATTGACACGCAGGTCATACAATAATTAAAGACAACTCTATGGCTCCTGCCAGTTGCCGTATTCATCGACATGCAAGTCGTGATATTCTATACAACACATGATCATCTCATACATCACATATATCTCATCATGTAATTGGCCATATCATATCACATCATACCCTGCAAAAACAAGTTAGACGTCCTCTAATTGTTGTTGCAAATTTTACGTGGCTGCTACGGGTTTGCAAGAACCGTTCTTACCTACGCAAAACCACAACGTGGTGTAGTGATTGCTTTTTGATCTTCTAAAAGAACCCTCTTCATTGAAATCGATTCAACTAAAGTGAGAGAGACAGACACCCGCTAGCCATCTTTATGCAACGAAGTTACATGTTAGTTGAAGGAACCTGTCTCGCGTAAGTGTACGCGTAATGTCGGTCCGGGCCGCTTCATCTCACAGTACCGCCGAATCAAATATCAACTAGTAACGGCAAGCAATATGTATACACCCACGCCCACAACTCGTTTGTGTTCTACTCGAGATCTCATCTACGCATAGACCTAGCTCATGATGCCACTGTTGGGGAACGTTGCATGGGAAACAAAAATTTTCCTACGCACACATAAGATCTATCCATGGTGATGAGCATCTACGAGAGGGAGAGTGAATCTACATACCCTTGTAGATCGCTAAGCGGAAGCGTTAATAAACGCGGTTGATGTAGTCGAACGTCTTCGCGATCCAAATCGCCGAGCGTCCCGCGATCCAATCACGATCCTTCCGATCTAGTGCCGAACGGACGGCACCTCCGCGTTCAACACA
This sequence comes from Elymus sibiricus, assembly GCA_039707655.1. Classification (NCBI taxonomy): domain Eukaryota; kingdom Viridiplantae; phylum Streptophyta; class Magnoliopsida; order Poales; family Poaceae; genus Elymus; species Elymus sibiricus. The sequence goes on from CM077676.1 coordinate 288,803,159, forward strand.
CGTACGGCTTGATGACGCCTTCACCTCCTCGATCCAGCGAGCGATGGTGAAGTAGTGGTTGAGTTCCAGCAGCACGACGGCGTGGTGATGGTGGTGAGGAACAATCTCTGCAGGGCTTCGCCAAGCACTACGGAGATTATGACGGAGGAACTAGAGGGCTAGGGTTGCCGGCACACGGCTTGGGAAATCCTGATGTGTCCCGTGTGCTAGCCCTGCCCCTCTATTTATATGTTGAGCCTTGGGGTCTAAACTTGGAGTAAAAGCCTCCTCTAGGTCGGTTTTGCCCGCACAAGGTCGGTTTGGCCCGCAGGAAAAGAGTCCAACTCGGATCCCTGCCGAACCGTGCACAGCCGCGCACAAGCGGTAGTACCGCTTCACACAAGCGGTAGTACCGCTTGGGCGGTAGTACCGCTTCACACAAGCGGTAGTACCGCTCGGGCGGTAGTACCGCTTCACCAAGCGGTAGTACCGCTTACGCGGCAGCAAAACTACTTTTGCACTTTCCAATACCTTGTGGGCTTTATCCCTTTGGCTCATATAAAGTGTTGCTGCACCCGAACACTTCGGTAAACATCCGAAACCCATTCCGGTGAACTCCGGAACCCTTCCAGAGATCAAAACACTATTATCACATATATCAATCTTTACCTCCGGACTATTCCGGAGATCCTCGTCATGTCCGGGATCTTATCCGGGACTCCGAACAACTTTCGGTCACCAACATAATAACTCAATTATACTAATCGTCACCAAACGTTAAGTGTGTAGACCCTGCGGGTTCGAGAACTATGTAGACATGACCGAGACACCTCTACGGCCAATAACCAATAGCGGGACCTGGATGCCCATATTGGCTCCTACATATTCTACGAAGATCTTTATCGGTCGAACCTCTATGTCAAGGATTCAGTTAATCCCGTATGCTGTTCCCTTTGTTCTTCGGTATGTTACTTGCCCGAGATTCGATCGTCGGTATCACTATACCTAGTTCAATCTCGTTACCGGCAAGTCTCTTTACTCGTTCCGTAATACAAGATCTCGTGGCTAACACTTTAGTCACATTGCTTGCAAGGCTCATTGTGATGTTGTATTACCGAGTGGGCCCTGAGATACCTCTCCGTCATACGGAGTAACAAATCCCAGTCTTGATCCATGCCAACCCAACAGACACCCTCGGAGATACCTGTAGAGCACCTTTATAGTCACCCAGTTACGTTGCGACGTTTGATACACGCAAGGTATTCCTCCGGTGTCAGTGAGTTGCATGATCTCATGGTCAAAGGAACAGATACTTGACATGCAGAAAACAATAGCAATAAACTGACACGATCAAATGCTATGTTTACAGTTTGGGTCTTGTCCATCACATCATTCTCCTAATGATGTGATCCCGTTTATCAAATGACATCTCATGTCAATGGCTAGGAAACCTTAACCATCTTTGATCAAAGAGCTAGTCAACTAGAGGCTTACTAGGGACACAGTGTTGTCTATGTACCCACACATGTATTTGAGTTTCCAATCAATACAATTATAGCATGGATAATAAACGATTATCATGAACAAGGAAATATAATAATAACCAATTTATTATTGCCTCTAGGGCATATTTCCAACACGTTTTTCTTCACAGAAAATGCCCCGGTGATGTTTTCTGGCCGTCACCCCCACCGTCATAAAAAATAAAATCTTGACGGTACCACATCCTCCACCACGCAAGATCGTGTCTTAGGTGACGAACCCAAAGTTGTCACTGATGGCCATTTTTGGTGACGGCACATAATGTCACCTATGATAGGCCAATCTGTCGCCTAAGATCGTTTTTGGTGACGATAATCCGTCACCAGTGATCGATCCGTGGGTTCGACCGGTCAAAGATTCTGACAAGTGGGGCCAGCAGATGCTGATGTGGCTGCTTCCATGTGGGCCCGCCTTGGATTTTATCGCCGACTATCCCGTCCTTAATAAGTCGGGCATCAGTGTTGACCGATTAACGCTGTTGACATATGGGCCCAGAAGATGCTGACGTGGCTGCTTACATGTGGGTCCGGACGGTGTTGATGTGGCTGCTTACATGTGGGTCCGGACGGTGCTGACGTGGTAGTGGGGACAGGACTGTGGTGACGACTTCAATTTCCATCACCAGTACCGTCACAGGTTCTAGATAGCCTCAAATTGTGCACAGTTTGATTTTGTAGGCGAATTTGAATTTAAATTAGAGAAAAATTGAAATTTAACATTGCCATCACAACTTTTATTAACAATAAGGCTTGACATTTGTCACAACACTGATCCACATATTAAAATGAGCATCCAAATGACATATTATCAAGCATGAGAAATAAGACACACGAGAAGGCATCATGACGAACAGTAGTGCACCATCAGTGATTGATGGGTTGTGACACAGTCTCCTACGAAGACTGAGATAACTTCCTTAAGAGATGACTAATAATTCCCTCCATTTCTTGTTGCTTTTTTGAAAGGCTCTGCCTTTTCTCTCCTGATCCATCATGATAATTTCAATTTCTTATTGCTGTTTCCTTTTGAGCTCTTTGATTTCCTGCATTTGTGCACTAAGTAGTGCATTTAGATTTTCTGCAAATGTGGCTTTTGCCAGTTTTGTGTTTGTCGCTTGTGTTGTAATCTTCACTTCCAGCTCACGGATGCATTGTTCAGAGGATGAATTATGTGATGAGACGCCAAAGCTTGAAAGTAACATGGTGGAGTAGCTCTTTTCCTCAATAATCTGCACGTTAGGTACTTGCGACGGAACTTCTTGTGTATGTGCCCTCTTTGTGGTCTGCATCATGATTGAAAGCGTTGTTCGTGCACTGTTAGTAAATTACACCATGATGGGTCGCACAATACTTTTGAAGTCGAAACATTATAAATTACTTACGGATGCTTCTTCTGCAGTCTGTCCCATACTGGAATCCTTCTCGTTGATGTGGGTGTTTCCACAAAACTCTGAACTGGATGCTTTCTTCTTGCTGTTTTTGGCCTTATGGAATAAGGACACTCGCCCCAGTACTGTATATCATCTAATAATCAATAATATACAAGATTTCAATAACTTATTTAATTTTTTACCATAGAGCTATGAGGGGTATCATATTTTGAACAACCAACCGTACCTCTTACCACCACAACATGTATGTTTGCTTTTCCCTTGTCAGAAAATTCCTACAACATGAAGCTAAAACTTAGTATGACGGGGAGTGCATAAGTCTGAAATCTCAAGTGGAAGCTCAAGTATTATGTACGGTTTCTGACCTTGTTCGAGCATTTGGGCATAAAGCTATATTTACGGTGTTGAGCACTTTTTTGCAAAATACTAGTGCAAAATTCTTCCACAAATTCATCCCTCAAGTCGAATTCCGAGTTGTCTATGAAGAAACCATGTACCCATGAAAGTTAGAACATATGCAGTGCACCGTTTAATGATCGTGTTATAGCAGAATTGCATAATACAGATGCATGTCAAATCAGCCAATGAAGTTTACCTTGTAAATAGCTGGGGTCAATTTATTCTTTATTGTAACCGAAGATGAAGGTACACATTCATCCATGTCAACATCGTAGACATCAGCTTCCTCCTCTGAATTGTTTTCTGAATCATCATCTAGCTATATGCGCACCAACATGCAGAAAATAATATGCTATACAAGTTAAATCTGGTGGACCAATGGTACCAGCACAGTGTTTCTTCATGCGTGCAGATATTCGAGCATCATTGTCCTTCATTGTTTCTGCCAGTACCTTCTCGTATACTTGTGCTGATTTGCTGGCAGTAGCTGAGAATCAAAGAACAATTGTTCACGCCCATGTTCATCATTGATGCAAATATTTATATTTGAGTTATCAAATAATCTTAAAATACATAAGTATCAGTAAATAATCTCAATATGTCTAATTAGATGGACATGTACTTGGAAATTAGCTAATCTACAAGATGGTACATCAAGAAACAATCTTACATTTCTTAAAATACGATGAATCCAGAGTGAGGTGATTATTAATAAGTACATGTGAAGTGAACTAGATCCCTAGATTGAATGAACCGCAATACGGACCGTAATACAAACAACAAAATTGAGTTGATCTACAAGAATCCAAAGGTGCAAGTACATCAAGAGGCCAATATGAAGCACATGTATAAATCCAGATGGGCGTCGCAAACTTAGATAGGGGTGTGGGGTGGGGATGTCGGGAGAGGAACTTCTAACTTGGTCATGTATCATAAGGTTTTTGGGTAGACGGCGGAGATTTACGGACTTTCCCGCAACGGAGTGTCCCGACCATCGCATTAGCCGAAGATGGAGCCATAGGTCTCTAGGAGGGCGGCGGATCTGAGGGAGAAGAGAGGGATGAGGGAGCGTTGAGAGTCAAGTCATGGGTATTTAGGAGGAGGTACTGAAAATTGACTGCGTCATTCAAATTTGGTGGAGGGAACGAAAACACTTGTGGGAGCGAAAATTAGGAGGGAAAGACACATTTTTTCATTTTGAGTCATGTAGAGAAAGTTGACGTGACAACCATTCGGATTTTCTTTCCAATTTTCATTAAGAAATAACCCAGCAGAAATATTGGTCAACAAATTGTAGAGTTTTTCTAGTGGTCTGATTATGGACGTACTAGTGAGGTCAAAAAGTATCTCAACGAATTGTAAATGTTTGGTGGACGTCTGCTTCTGAATAGGTTTGATCCACCATGATGTGACACACGATTCAACGTGAGAGGTTTGCGATGAACGGACCTTTTTACATTTTTCATGTGACATGGACAATTTAAGCATGGATCATGTCTTATTCCATTGATGATCAAAAGTTCGACATCACATTCGAACTTGCCACGTGACGATGTATACTCGGGTTTACTAAGACATGGTCATTTTGAAACACCTTGTGAGAATAGCACTTTAAAGTCGTGCACACAAGTTCTCCATGATGTAGGAACCACATTGCACTTGTCTTGCGCACTCAGTCACGTCTCGTATCTCATTTGCTTCTATTTCGTCACCATTCTGGTTTTCTCCCCAATTCACGATTCAACGAGAGAGGTTTGTGATGAACGGACCTTTTTACATTTTCCATGTGACATGGACAATTTTGAGCATGGATCATGTCTTATTCCATTGATGATCACAAGTTTGACATCACATTCAAACTTGCCACGTGACGATGTCGACTCGGGTTTACTAAGACATGATCATTTTGAAACACCTTGTGAGAATAGCACTTTAAAATCTTGTACACAAGTTCTCCGTGATGTGGGAACCACATTGTACTTGTCTTGCGCAGTCAGTCACGTCTCGTATCTCATTTGCTTCTATTTGGTCACCATTCGGGTTTTCTTCCCATTTCACGATTCGACGGGAGAGGTTTGTGATGAACGGACATTTTTTACATTTTCCATCTGACATTGAGCATGGATCATGTCTTATTCCATGAGGATATTCAAAAGTTCGACATCACATTCGATCTTGCGACGTGACGATGTCGACTTGGGTTTACTAAGCCATGATCTATTTGAAACACCTAGTGAGAATAGTAGTTTAGAGTCGTGCACACAAGTTCTCGATGATGTAGGAACCACATTGTACATGTCTTCCGCATTTAGTCACGTCTCGTATCTCAATTTCTTGTATTTGGTCACCATTCGGCTTTTCTTTCCATTTCACAATTCAACGGGAGAGGTTTATGATGAACGAACCTTTTTACATTTTCCATGTGACATGGATAATATTGAGCATGGACCATGAGTTATTCCATTGATGATCACAAGTTCGACATCACATTCGAACTTGCCATGTGACGATGTCAAATCAGGTTTACTAAGACATGATCATTTTAAAACACCTTGTGAGAATATCACTTTAAAGTCGTGTACACAAGTTCTCCATGATGTAGGAACCACATTGTACATGTCTTGCACACTCAGTCACGTCTTGTATCTCATTTGCTTCTATTTGGCCACCATTCGGGTTTTCTTTCCATTTTCCATTAGATTTTTTTAATAAATAGCGCAGTTAGATTTGTGGCCATTGGATGGATGATATACGACCTCTGTGTGGCTGCCTACCCATCTTCCTTGAAAAACAAGGAACCGCCAGATGGAGGATGGACGGCTCCGGATTTGTGTGCCTTCTCCTCTGCCTTGTCACATAATCTTCGACCGCCTCGGGAAGGAACGTACAATAGTTACTGCTGCTCCTCCCACTCCCCCACTCTTATCAGAAAACCTCCGCTCAATTTCTCCTCTTTCCCCATTCTCTCTCTCTCTCTCTCTCTCTCTCTCTCTCTCTCTCTTTCTATCTCTCTTGTTCTTGGCTTCTTGGTCCAGACAGAGCTTCATCGGTTCTTTGAGAATCCCAATCTGCTTGATGGATCCCAGCAGGACCCTCGGTGACGAGAAGGCAAAGGTGAGTCTATTTGTACTGCTTGCTAGCTAGCTTTACATTTATTCTGATGAATCAAACGCCAAAATCTGAATATTTCCGTGTTTTCTTAATCAATTTTTTCACATGTCTGTCAGGGAAAAAGGCATGCACGGTCGACCGATGTAGATGCAAAATACGGAAAGAAGCGCCGCCGGTTCCTGGATCCCGAGGTGCATTTTTGTTCAGATCTTTCTTGATTTTTTTCCTATTGCTGTGCTGCGTATCCCATAATTCCGGCCATGGGCATGATGGATGATGATTAAGTATTTCGATTAGTAGTGTTCTGTACTGAATCTGAACTTTCATGTTTTTTTTCAGTAAACTGTTATTTATTTGCCTTTCAGTTATATGATCGTTCCCCTAAGCTTCTTCGAATAGCGTATGCCACAAAGGTTCAGTTGGATGTGGAATATGGTCCTGTTAACGATGTAGCCATTTTCACTGTCAAGAGCGGCCTATTTTCACCTGCATTTGTTGTTGCATATGCTCTCCATCAGACTTTATGTGGCACCCCGTCTCAGAGGAACCGGAACACCCCGTATTCCAGCCCAGAGATCAAGTCTTCTGGAATATGGCACTGCTTGGCATAGAACAAATCAGCTCTTTATTACGAATGATCGGGGTACAAGGGTCCGATATTACAAAGGTTACAGGGGCACAGCGACGCTCCGCCTGCTAAGGTAGTTCTATGCTAGCAGCAGAACATCTCGAAGCGGAATAAATTCTAACAGCAGAACAACGGCGACGGTGATGAACTCCACTCCACAGGGACTCTGGCTGGGACGCATCCTAGAGCGCAACCTCGGGATCCTTGACAAACAAGCAATCACGGCATCACCTGCAATCTGGCATGACACGCCAGGTGAGTACTTTGAATGTACTCGCAAGCTCACAGCAACCAAAGCAATCAAGACAAACAACAGCATGGCATTTACAGGTTAATCATCAATGATGAACACGATACTACTAGAACAACATGAGCATGGCAACAACATGAGCATGACATGTACATATAATTCATGATAGGAACAGGATGATACTAGCACTAGCATGCAAGGGGGTCGACATTTAAGGTCTCATGGACCAACTTACTCTGCTCGGAGATGATCTCGTAACCACAAACTTACCATCATGATCATCACATGACCACACGGAGCTTGATCTCTACCTGTGATCATCGCATGACCACATAAAGATCAACCAACTTCTTTTCTCATCGAACCGGGGTTGTTTATTATTCAGCTTATTATTTCTATTGACCCATAGTGTGACCTACTACGAACTGTGTCCATGACCGAGGACACGGCTATCGATAGATTATACACTCTGCAGAGGTTAGTACACTGTACCCACACCACGGAACTCATGGCCTCGTGCTCCCATTCGTGTGGACCAACGACGTTCCGACAAAACCAGTCTATTGCATGACACTCTCCTGGCCACTCCGACAAACTCCCCTTTGGGCTATGTCCTGGGTGACCCCGGTGCCAACATGTGACACCCGCCACCTCTGTGGCTGCCACCGTCGTGGCCAAACATAAACATCGTCCCAAAAGGGGACCTCGGATCCATACAACTCGGGTCCTCAAGGTTATGACTGCTTACCGGGCCAGGGTAGCGCCAGAGCACAACCTTCCCTCGTAGGAGGCACCGGCGAGAGGCATGACAATAGACCGCATTAGGGCCCCCCATAAGGCAAGTGTGGCTGCACTGGTTAGCTCGATTCGGTGGCACCATGACTCAGCCAACAGATTTGTTCAAGTTCGATTAATGTCAGGTTCACTTGAAGGGTGATGAGCTGAGTCATAATAAAATGATAATGCATATGAGCATGATATCAACATAAGCATGGATGGGCAACATAACCATTTAACAACATAACATCAACAATGATAAGTCATCTATTCTACGGGATGCAAATGCACATGGCATAATGACGATCGTGAATATAACAAGTATTTTCATATCCATCCATAATGATTCATATGAGCATATCGTTATCACTAGCATCTGAAAATAAATCCGAGAACTAACATGATAATAATAATCATTCAACTTACTAGGTGCAAATGAACAAGGCATAAGAACGAGCAAGGATTCACAAGCATATATTATTCTCAAAATAATTAAATGAGCAAACAATCATTTAAATATTTGAGTGGAAACCATGGCTACTGCAAGGCCATCATGCAAGTGGCTGTCATGGCTTGCCTGGGAATGGAGGAACCACCGGGAAGGGGTGCGATGAACTCGCGGAAAGAATCGTTGGAAAAGTTTCCCTCTCGGCGGAGCTGTTTTAAGGGCAAGGGCAAAATGGTCATTTTCACAGTCTGACAACTTCATGAAAATGATACCATTGGAACGGGCTCGACGAACTGAGATCGTGGGCTTTGGAATCACCTGAATCGGAGTCACGGTTGTCGAGATACGGCCGTTCGTTCGTTAGGCAGAAATCGAATAAAAATCTGTTCTTTTCTGCTACTAACGGACGAACGTCCGCAATATAAAAGTTTCGGCTGGCTGGGTTTAAAACAGAAGGCGTATTCCGAAGAATACGCTTTCTGGCAAAGGAAAGCGCACTCTCGCCCGCAGTCGCGACCGAATACGTCTTTAGTAAGCGAAAACGTATTCTGGGGAATACGTCTCCACTTAAATCTGCGCGGGCCCAGGGTTGACTCCTTTGTTCGGCTGACAAGTGGGACCCACCTGGCTTGGTCGTCTCCTTCCTCTCGATGGGAGACAGAGGAGGCGAGGCTGGGCACGGCCGACGCCGGCCCCGACGCCACCGGCCACCTCCGGCCGAAGTCCGGCCACCGGCGGGCTCGGGAAGAGACGCCGCACCCACCTGGCCCAATCTTGACCGCCGAGGAGGAACAGAGCGACGGCGGCTCACGCTTCCGTGGATGAGGCTGTCGGCCGGTCTTGGGGACGAGCCCAAGCTCGCTCCGGAGACGAGGCGAAGGGGGTGGGGAGGCTTGCGGTGGCGAGGGGAGGGCAGTGGTGAGGTCTGGGCGGAGGGAGAGAGACCAGGGCGGTCGGATTTTGGCCGAGGCCGATGGTGGCCATGGCGGCCATTGGGGGGCAGGAGAGCTCCTCGAGCTCATTCGAGTGGCTAGGCGGGGCTAGAGGAGGTGGAGAGCTCGATGGGTCTCGGGGAGGCTTTAAATAGCCGAGGCGAGGTGCTCCCTCCGGATGACGACGGGAGCTCGCGGATGATGCTTCTGGCACGACCGCGTGCACGAGCGCACGCGCGGAGGGGTTGAGGGCGACGGGAGAGAGCTAGTGGAGTGGCAGACGCGGGTGGTGCAGTGTCCGGTCGGCCACCGGCCACTGTGCTCACGCGGTCGCGGCCACCGTGGCGCGAGGAGGGCGAAGGAGGAGGGGGCCCGAGCACGAGCGGACGTGGGGGACTGTGGGCGACGCGGTAGACACGGTGAGACGAGCAAGAGCGGACGGGAGGGCAGTGCTCGGAGCTAGCCGACGCGCAGAGCGCGCCAAACGCATGCCAACGGCGTGGTCACCGTGTGGCATGGCGAGGAGAGGGCACGATGGCCTGCAAAAAGATGTCTACCGTGTTGTCCCTCCAACCTACAGCTCCACGGAAGTGATGGATCGACCAAAGTGACTGTGATATGATGGGAAGGGTCGACTGAAGGTTGCTGTTGCAAACTTAGGCATGAAGTAGTGACCAAATTAGAATGGATAATAGCTAACCAGGATGTCTCAAGGTTTTAGGGTAGGAAGGACTATGATCCTGTGAATTTTGAAGAGATTTGGATCAAAATTTAGCATAGTTGCTTCACAACTGCCAAATCTGGTCCAGAAGCTAGATCAGGAAGCATCACTCACATGGTTGCTTGGGTGGAGCTGAAAATTGGTGGAGAGTGGTCATTTGGGCATATGAAGGTACCATAAAAATTTCATCCCATTTGGATAAGTATAAATGGTACTTCCTTCACAATGCTCCTCACTAGACAGAAACTTGGGAGAATTTTGGGGAGAAAATTACTTGACAAAATGATGTGAATTTTGGCATGCTCAAATTATATAGGGATATTTAGATCCTGGATTAATTTCAGAATTTTTGAAGCAATATAAAATATAGTTGCTTCACAAACTGAAATTGTGACCAGAAAACAAGATTTGAAGGTGTGCTCACATAGGCTGTTTGATGGAGATGAAATTTGGTGGATAGTAATGATTTGATCATATAAATGATCTACCAAAATTTCAACTCATTTGGATTAGCCTAGCTAGTACTTCCTTTACAAAGCTTCTCTCTGGACAAAAACATTGGAAATTTGCTGAGGAAGATTTACTAGGCAAATGAAGCTGAATTTTGGCATGTGGCAATAATTTGGATAGGAAAGAGTGCCCAAATTTTTTTAGGGCAATCAAGAAAATATAAATAGCACTTCCTTCACAAAGTGCCATTCTGGACAGAATGGAAAATGAATATTCCTGAATTATTTTTGAACTAGGCAAGGATGGATTTTGGAACATTTGTGGAATATATGATCCAAAGAATTTATGAGAATTTTGTGGAAGACAGAAATATAGGTTGCTTCACAGCCTAGGGCAAACAGGGTTATTCCTTTAATAGAAAAAGGAATATTCCCAATAAATAAATATTGGAGTTGGGCTAAGATGGAAATGACTTGGCCTTGGGATAGATTTGAGAATGCCAAGCCACTTGGAAGTGGCAGGAGAGAAGATCTTCCCAGGTTTTGAGACCACATAGCCACGGAAAAAGAAATCCGAATAAAAATTCGAAGAAGTCCAAAATAAAAAGAAAGGGCCAAAAATCGGGGTGTTACAAACCTACCCCCCTTACGATAAATCTCGTCCTCGAGATTTGGTTGCTCAGGGAACAAGTATGAATATTCTGACTTAAGGAAACCGTTTCCAACTCGGGTATCCTTTTTCCTTCATATGATGTTCCCACTGAATTTCATATGATCTGCTTACCTTGCTCGGAGGTGGTTTGCTTCACCGTACTCAACATTCTGACAGGTCTTCCTTCATATGTTCATCCTTACTCTGACTTCAATTCTTTTATGTCTGCTAGCTTCTCTGATATATTATCCCGACTGGAATATGTCATATTTTCACAAGTCCGGGAGTGATTTCCATTTGACGTGACATTCTTATATCCAGCGCTGATAGTAGTCAATGGAGTTGTGTACAAATTTCCTCGGTGGGCATGAAACCTTTAATCATTGCCTCGGGTTACTCAAGTAGATGCATGTCCTTCGGGTTCAAAACAATGCTGAGAATCGTAACCCTTGGGTGTATATTCATGGTGATCGATACGGAATCAGACTGTCTTGTGTATCCGTACCATGTTGTTCATGCAACAATTATCATACCTGGATTGTCGGTCTTGCTTCTTCATTATTGTTCTCTTTTTCTGAATCTTTTGCTGAAAGAGCTTGGCCATAGATATCCTTAATCCTTCGTGTGACCATAGGTGCTGTCAGGTGCAATATTCTGGCGAACATACCTTATCCTTATCCTCAGGCAGTGCAGCAACGTTTAACTGGCAAGTTTATCATCTCTCGAGCTTTAACTGTATGGCAATGATCATCCGAACCTTTGCATAAAATCGGCAAATAAATCAGTAGCCACCAGAACGGTCTGTACAACTCAAATCTGGGACATTACTGGAATAACTCAACCATGGCTCACGACGGCTGAAAAGCAGCTCAGAGCATGAGACGGTGTTGATAAGAAGAATGTAGCAGTTCCCTAAGACGGCCGAAGAACAGCTCAGAGCATAGGGTCGCTGCTACCAAAAGAAACTCAACAGCTGCCCGAGACGGCCGAAAATCAGCTCAGAACACGGGCCAGTTGTTGAAAAGAGAAATATAAAATCGGCATCCACCTCCGATGGCTGAAAGCAGCTCAGAACACAGGCGTAGTGCCGTTACCAGAAAAAAAAGTAAGCAAGGGTTCATCATGATCATATACCAGGTTCACAGTTACTTGTATAGAGCTTACTGCTGTGGTCAATCATACATGACAGTGACAGAGGTTAATGATATCACCTTGTCGGTTGGGAGGAAGCTGGCCTTGATATCCACTGTCAAGATTGTTGTTCCAAATTGTCTTACTTCATAGCTTGTCAGTCCTTGCGACACACTGAGGTGTATACTGGCTTTCTTCCTCTTGCGTAACTCAGGGGTTGTCGGGTTCTCACCAGGCTGGCATCATCGTACGAATGACTTGCATGACCTTGGCAACATGTTCACAATATATATATGGAAGCATGTGTATCTGGGCATTTGATTCCCTAGGCAGACACTTGTGTGTTGACTGATTCTTGCTTCTGACAAACTGTTGCGGATCTGATTCTTGGGATGCTTTGCCATATGCTGCCAAATCAATGTGTAATATCTTGTACCACTACCGATGACTGTTTGTAGTGCCGTACTGACGAATACTGGATAGCTTGTGTTGGAAGCTATCTGAGAGTAGCGTGCTGAGGAAGACTGAATAGCTTATGCTCGAAGCTTTTGCCGGGATAGCATGCTGAAGAAGACCGGGTACCGTACCTCAGAAGCTTTTCCTCTGGTTGCTTACCGGAGAAGATTCGGTGCCTTATGCCAGAAGCTTCCTGCGGTGGCTTACCGAGGAAGACTGGGTACCTTATGCTGGAAGCTATCCACATATCGTACTGAGGACGACTGAGGAGCCTTGCATCATAAGCTTCTCTGGTAGCGTGCGGAAGAAAAACTGGGTTGCTTATACCAGAAGCTTCTCTATGCCGACTGAATGCCATATATAGATATCCCCTTGATATTCCTTTGACTGGAAATGTACTGTTGTCTTGCACACAAATTGTCTTCCAGCTGGTTCATTACGATTGTGATGGTTGCACACTGACTTAGGCTTGATGCTGATAGTCAATCCAGAATATCATTTGTATTCAAACCAGATATTCCCAATATAATGCAGTCGGCGGAGAATTCCACAATGTTTAGCTGAGCTTCAAAATATTTGAACTCCTTACTGATTCTTCGAGTCCGGTGTCGGTTGATGAGCAACTTTCATAAGGGGAAATAAGGTAACACCGAGGGCCCAAAGAAAGAAGCCAAAAGAAACGACTAAAACAAAAGCACACACAACATTAAGATTACATACAAGCAACATCACATTTTACAGCTATTCTCCTCACTATGCATGCCTACTTACGCACACAATTCTCGAGGAAACTCCAGTACTACGATCTAATATGCTGTGGCGGTGTGCACGAAAATGGATCAGCGTGTGGAGGGATTGGTGTAAGCAGGGCTACACCAAGCGCTGAATCAGCACCGGTTGCATCTGGACGGCTTAGGGATGAGGACGGACTCGGTGATCCTGTAGCGGGACACGGATGTCACGACCACATCATCATCAAGTGTACGGAAGGGAACCGTACTCGTCCAAAGAATGGATGATAGAGTAGGATAGCAGTGGAAAACAGGGTTTTCTAGCATTGCCCTTTTCTGGTAACAAAGACCAGTGTGGGTTGCCAAACGGCGGGTTGGATGGCAAGATCCGGGGTAGAAGCATGTCTACCACCGAAACAATAGGTGTGGCTGGCGGAAAGATATTGGTGTGATACCTGTGCATCAATCCTGCAAGTGATCGACACCACTAGGTACCTTGGCATCACTCCGCTGGGACAGAGACGACACCAAACACCAACGAGCAAGTATGCAAAGCTGGAGGGTGCAGGTAGTGGATCGAAAATGATGCCACCTACACTCACAAGATCAACCGTTAGTGACAAGATAATAAGTCTATATGCATGCTATGCAGCAAACAAATGCAACAGCCAAATGCAACAAGCAAGCTAGACTCTGAACTACCGGTTTCTAACGCTTGCGCAGACTAGGGCGTCCTACAGCCAGACCTGGCTCTGATACCAATCGTTGTGGCACCCCGGCTCAGAGGAACCGGAACACCCCGTATTCCAGCCCAGAGATCAAGTCTTCAAGAATACGGCACTGCTTGGCATAGAACAAATCAGCTCTTTATTACGAATGATCGGGGTACAAGGGTCCGATATTACAAAGGTTACAGGGGCACGGCGACGCTCCGCCTGCTAAGGTAGTTCTATGCTAGCGGCGAAACATCTCGAAGCGGAATAAATTCTAACAGCGGAACAACGGCGACGGTGATGAACTCCACTCCGCAGGGACTCTGGCTGGGACGCATCCTAGAGTGCAACCTCGGGATCCTTGACAAACAAGCAATCACGGCATCACCTGCAATCTGGCATGACACGCCAGGTGAGTACTTTGAATGTACTCGCAAGCTCACAACAACCAAAGCAATCAAGACAAACAACATCATGGCATTTACAGGTTAATCATCAATGATGAACACGATACTACTAGAACAACATGAGCATGGCAACAACATGAGCATGACATGTACATATAATTCATGATAGGAACAGGATGATACTAGCACTAGCATGCAAGGGGGTCGACATTTAAGGTCTCATGGACCAACTTACTCTGCTCGGAGATGATCTCGTAACCACAAACTTACCATCGTGATCGTCACATGACCACACGGAGCTTGATCTCTACCTGTGATCATCGCATGACCACATAAAGATCAACCAACTTCTTTTCTCATCGAACCGGGGTTGTTTATTATTCAGCTTATTATTTTTGTTGACCCATAGTGTGACCTACTACGAACTGTGTCCATGACCGAGGACGCGGCTATCGATAGATTATACACTCTGCAGAGGTTAGTACACTGTACCCACACCACGGAACTCATGGCCTCGTGCTCCCATTCGGGTGGACCAACGACGTTCCGACAAAACCAGTCTATTGCATGACACTCTCTCGGCCACTCCGACAAACTCCCCTTTGGGCTATGTCCTGGGTGACCCCGGTGCCAACATGTGACAACCGCCACCTCTGTGGCTGCCACCGTCGTGGCCAAACATAAACATCATCCCAAACGGGGACCTCGGATCCATACAACTCGGGTCCTCAAGGTTATGACTGCCTACCGGGCCAGGGTAGCACCAGAGCACAATCTTCCCTCATAGGAGGCACCGGCGAGAGGCATGACAATAGATCGCATTAGGGCCCCCCATAAGGCAAGTGTGGCTGCACTGGTTAGCTCAATTCGGTGGCACCATGACTCAGCCAACAGATTTGTTCAAGTTCGATTAATGTCAGGTTCACTTGAAGGGTGATGAGCTGAGTCATAATAAAATGATAATGCATATGAGCATGATATCAACATAAACATGGATGGGCAACATAACCATTTAACAACATAACATCAACAATGATAAGTCATCTATTCTACGGGATGCAAATGCACATGGCATAATGACGATCGTGAATATAACAAGTATTTTCATATCCATCCATAATGATTCATATGAGCATATCATTATCACTAGCATCTGAAAATAAATCCGCGAACTAACATGATAATAATAATCATTCAACTTACTAGGTGCAAATGAACAAGGCATAAGAACGAGCATGGATTCACAAGCATATATTATTCACGAAATAATTAAATGAGCAAACAATCATTTAAATATTTGAGTGGAAACCATGGCTACTACAAGGCCATCATGAAAGTGGCTGTCGTGGCTTGCCTGGGAATGGAGGAACCACCGGGGAGGGGTGAGATGAACTCGCGGAAAGAATCACCGGAAAAGTTTCCCTCTTAGCGGAGCTGTTTTAAGGGCAAGGGCAAAATGGTCATTTTCATAGTGTGACAACCTCATGAAAATGATACCATCGGAACGGGCTCGACGAACTGAGATCGTTGGCTTTGGAATCACCTGAATCGGAGTCACGGTTGTCGAGATACGGCCGTTCGTTCGTTAGGCAGAAATCGAATAAAAATCTGTTCTTTTCTGCTACTAACGGTCGAACGTCCGCAATATAAAAGTTTCGGCCGGCTGGGTTTAAAACAGAAGGCGTATTCCGAAGAATACGCTTTCTGGCAAAGGAAAGCTCACTCTCACCCGCAGCCGCGACCGAATACGTCTTCAGTAAGCGAAAACGTATTCTGGGGAATACGTCTCCACTTAAATCTGCGCGGGCCCAGGGTTGACTCCTTTGTTCGGCTGACAAGTGGGACCCGTGGGGAGGTGGGACCCGCCTGGCTTGGTCGTCTCCTTCCTCTCGATGGGAGACAGAGTAGGCGAGGCTGGGCACGGCCGACGCCGGCCCCGACGCCACCGGCCACCTCCGGCCGAAGTCCGGCCACCGGCGGGCTCGGGAAGAGACGCCGCGCCCACCTGGCCCAATCTCGACCGCCGAGGAGGAACAGAGCGACGGCGGCTCATGCTCCCGTGGATGAGGCTGTCGGCCGGTCTTGGGGACGAGCCCAAGCTCGCTCCGGGGACGAGGCGACGGGGGTGGGGAGGCTTGCGGTGGTGAGGGGAGGGCAGTGGTGAGGTCTGGGCGGAGGGAGAGAGACCAGGGCGGTCGGATTTTGGCCGAGGCCGATGGTGGCCATGGCAGCCATTGGGGGGCAGGAGAGCTCCTCGAGCTCATTCGAGTGGCTAGGCGGGGCTAGAGGAGGTGGAGAGCTCGATGGGTCTCGGGGAGGCTTTAAATAGCCGAGGCGAGGTGCTCCCTCCGGATGACGACGGGAGCTCGCGGATGATGCTTCTGGCACGACCGCATGCACGAGCGCACGCGCGGAGGGGTTGAGGGCGACGGGAGAGAGCTAGTGGAGTGGCAGACGCGGGCGGTGCGGTGTCTGGTCAGCCACCGGCCACTGTGCTCACGCGGTCGCGGCCACTGTGGCGCGAGGAGGGCGAAGGAGGAGGGGGCCCGGGCACGAGCGGACGCGGGGGACTGTGGGCGACGCGGTAGACACGGTGAGACGAGCGAGAGCGGATGAGAGGGCAGTGCTCGGAGCTAGCCGACGCGCAGAGCGCGCCAAACGCATGCCAACGGTGTGGTCACCGCGTAACATGGCGAGGAGAGGGCACGATGGCCTGCAAAAAGATGCCTACCGTGTTGTCCCTCCAACCTACAGCCCCACGGAAGTGATGGATCGACCAAAGTGACTGTGATATGATGGGAAGGGTCGACTGAAGGTTGCTGTTGCAAACTTAGGCATGAAGTAGTGACCAAATTACAATGGATAATAGCTAACCAGGATGTCTCAGGGTTTTAGGGTAGGAAGGACTATGATCCTGTGAATTTTGAAGAGATTTGCATCAAAATTTAGCATAGTTGCTTCACAACTGCCAAATCTGGTCCAGAAGCTAGATCAGGAAGTATCACTCACATGGTTGCTTGGGTTGAGCGAAAAATTGGTGGAGGGTGGTCATTTGGGCATATGAAGGTACCATAAAAATTTCATCCCATTTGGATAAGTATAAATGGTACTTCCTTCACAATGCTCCTCACTGGGCAGAAACTTGGGGGAATTTTGGGGAGAAAGTTACTTGACAAAATGATGTGAATTTGGGCATGCTCAAATTATATAGGGATATTTAGGTCCTGGATTAATTTCAGAATTTTTGAAGCAATATAAAATATAGTTGCTTCACAAACTGAAATTGTGACCAGAAAACAAGATTTGAAGGTGTGCTCACATAGACTGTTTTATGGAGATGAAATTTGGTGGATAGTAATGATTTGATCATATAAATGATCTACCAAAATTTCAACTCATTTGGATTAGCCTAGCTAGTACTCCCTTTACAAAGCTTCTCTCTGGACAGAAACTTTGGAAATTTGCTGAGGAAGATTTACTAGGCAAATGAAGCTGAATTTTGGCATGTGGTAATAATTTGGATAGGAAATAGTGCCCAAAATTTTTGAGGGCAATCAAGAAAATATAAATAGCACTTCCTTCACAAAGTGCCATTCTGGACAGAATGGAAAATGAATATTCCTGAATTTTTTTTGAACTAGGCAAGGATGGATTTTGGAACATTTGTGGAAGATATGATCCAAAGAATTTATGAGAATTTTGTGGGAATTTTGTGGAAGACAGAAATATAGGTTGCTTCACAACCTAGGGCAAACATGGTTATTCCTTTAATAGAAAAAGGAATATTCCCAATAAATAAATATTGGAGTTGGGCTAAGATGGAAATGACTTGGCCTTTGGATAGATTTGAGAATGCCAAGCCACTTGGAAGTGGCAGGAGAGAAGATCTTCCCAGGTTTTAAGACCACATAGCCACGGAAAAAGAAATCCGAATAAAAATTCGAAGAAATCCAAAAGAAAAAGAAAGGCCCAAAAATCGGGGTGTTACACTTTATATCATTGGGACTTCAAGATTGCTGATCATGAAATCAAGGATGTTGTTTTGGTGAAATTCAAGTACCAAACAGATGTTTCCTTGATTCGTGGTTGCAACCTTAAGTTAGCCGAAGGCACCAAAGCTGAAGCACTAATGATGGCAACCAAAGTTTCAGAGCTGATGCCACGTACTCCAGAATTGTGTAGCATCACCAGGACTCTCGTAATGCCTGTTCCTCGTCATGCTTCTGAGGATGAGGATGATGAAGATGCTAGAGCAAGTGCTGCTGTAGGTGCTGGCGATGCTGGAGGCAGTAGTGTTGGAGATGCCATAGCTGTTGCATGAACCCTAGGAACTATGTGTGCTCTTTTATGGAACTAGTGATGTACAAGACTATGTTTATGCATGTTTGGTGTCTGCTATGTTTGTAGTGGCAAGCTATGCATCTGAACTTTTGTGATGCTTTAAGTGCCAGAATATGTGAACTTATGTGAAACTTTAAGTGTCACTATATGTGTGCACACTTAGATGTTTTATTGAATTTCAATTGTATGTCTAATTGTTTTATGTAGTGTATATATGAATTATGATGCCAATGCCATATGGTTCTCTAATTGTAACACCTAACCACGATTTTTTTTCGAATGGAGGCAAAAAGATTTGTTAACGTGAACAACATTACTAGAAGTTACCAAATAGTAGTATATACCCGTGTCTGATCATTTTTCATTAACGTAGTCTTACTCAACTGGCCACGCAAATAAACACAGTAGAGGCAGGTTGCTGGTTTGACCCCCCCCACACACATCACATTTTTTAGTTTATATTTTAGGTCTAATTCGTTCACTGACAACTGGGCCATACAACTCGACGCTCGATGACATGTGGGCCATGTCCATACGAACAGTCTCGCCACCTTGAGGGAAAACCCTCGTCCCCTTCTTCCTTGCTCGCACAACACCTCGCAATCCCCTCCTCATTCACAACTCTGCTCAGATACCAGAGCTCGCAGCTGGATATTTCCGTAGATAGTATCTGCCTGCAGTCAGAACCGCCTTTCACTTCTCACCCTCGCGCCGCCGACCCACCCCGCCCAATTGGGGTTTTCTAATGGATAAGAACGTAAGTGCAATCTTCATCCATATCTTGTAGTTTGAATTTGTCGTCTACCCCATGGTGATAATCCCCTAAAAGGCAATCATCGTGCATGCATTTTCCTATAGTCTGATTCGAGGGTTTTATTTTCAGTGCCCACAGTGTCATGATAGAGGGCATCTCTGTGGCCTCGGCCAGACAAATGAGTTGTTCAACATCACCGTCCGAGGGGACTTCAGGAAGCGCACGGTATGTTTGTAGAGACCCCTCTCACATGGACGGTTAGGGTTCTTGCAATAATTTTTCCCTTATTTTCTTCAAAATTGGGAATATTGCCTACTATACCAACATAGTATTGCTGAATTGGGATAAATGGTACCATTCAGCACTAATGTCAATATGGAAACATTGCCTACTTTAGAACAAATTGGAAATATTGCCTACTTTACCAACATAGTACTGCTAAATTGGGATAAATGGTACCATACACCACATATGTCAAACTGGAAATTCTAGCTATGCGAGGCAAATTATTATTGTACAGTTCTTTCAGTAAATCTCACATTTCCATCACTTCATAAAAAAAACACAAAAAGTTACTGGTTATCTAAAAGATCTTATGTTACTTTTGCAGAGGGAGCACTACTTTTCCATTCACAGCATCATAATATTTGCGCATGACAAGTAAAGCTCATATTTGGTTAACAAATTTTCTTGTATGTATCAATTAGTGCTACTTGTGAGCTGCGTTGGGATTTCCTCGAAGAGGAGAGGATGATGCAGTACAGTAGAGATAAGCATTTCCCTCAGTTAAGAACCAAGGTTATCAATCCAGTAGGAGTACCACACAGAACCTTGTTAGCAGCACCTACACACACAAAAGCAAATACTTGCACCCAACGCGAACAAGAGGGTTGTCAATCCCCTTGGCAGTTACTTGCAAGGATTAATTCTGATAGTGATAGATAGATAAATAAATTGCAAAACAATATAAAGGAAATAAAATTGCAGCAAGGTATTTTTGGATTTTATATATGATAGATGAATGACCCGGGGGCCATAGTTTTCACTAGAGGCTTCTCTCTCGAACACATAGCATACGGTGGGTAAACAAATTACTGTTGGGCAATTGATAGAAAAGCGCATAGTTATGATGGATTCATGACAATGATCATGTATATAGGCATCATGTCCAAGATAGGTGAGACCGACTGCTGCCTGCATCTGCTACTATTACTCCACCCATCGACCGCTATCAGCATCTAGGGTATTAAGTTAATGAAAACAGAGTAACGCCTTAAGCAAGATGACATGATGTAGACACAGTAAACTCAAGCAATATGAATAAACCCCATCATTTTATCCTTAATGGCAACAATACAAATACATGTCTTGTCCCCTACTTTGTCACTGGGATAGAGCACCGCAAGATTGAACCCATTACAAAGCACCTCTCCTATTGCAAGATAAATCAATCTAGTTGGCCAAACCAAACAGATAGATCGTAGAGAAATACAAAGCTATAACAATCATGCATAAATAAGTTCAGAAAAGACTCAAATATTTCTCATGAATAATCTGATCATAAACCCACAATTCATCGGATCCCAACAAACACACCGCAAATGAAGATTACATCGGATAGAACTCCAAGAAGATCGAGGAGAACATGGTATTGAAGATCAAAGAGAGAGAAGAAGCCATCTAGCTACTAGCTATGGACCCGTAGGTCTGTGGTAAACTACTCATACATCATCGGAAGGGCAGCAAGGTTGATGTAGAAGCCCTCCGTGATTGATTCCCCCTCCGGCAGAGTATCGGAAAAGGCCTCCAGATGGGATCATGGAAGAACAGAAGCTTGCGGCGGCAGAAAAGTTATTTCGTGTGGCTCTCTGATATATGGGGAATATTTGAGAATTTATAGCGACGGAATTAGGTCAAGAGGTTCCACGAGGGGCCCACAAGCCTGGGGGCACGCCTACCCCCTGGACACGCCTCCCGAGCTTGTCGCTCCCTCGTGGCTCGTCTGGTCTTCTCCCGAACCTTCTAGGGTCTCTCTTGGTTTAGAAAAAATTAATTCAAAGTTTTTTCTTCGTTTGGACTCCGTTTGATATTGATTTTCTGTAAAGCCAAAAACAAGCAAAAAACAACAACTGGCAATGGGCACTAGGTTAATAGGTTAGTCCCAAAAAATGATATATAATTTCATATAAAACATCCAAGATTGATACTATAATAGCATGGAACAATAAAAAATTATAGATACGTTGGAGACGTATCAAGCATCCCCAAGCTTAATTGCTGCTCGTCCTCGAGTAGGTAAATGATAAAAACAGAATTTTTGATGTGGAATGCTACCTAACATATTTATCATGTAATTCTTATTTCAAGGTATGAATATTAAGATCCGAATGATTCAAAGCAATAGTCTATAATTTGATATAAAGACATCAATACTCAGGCATACTAACAAACAATCATGCCTTTCAAAATAAAAATGCTAAAGAAAGTTATCCCTACAAAATCATATAATCCTGTTATGCTCCATCTTCTTAAAATAAAGTATTTATCATGCACAACCCCGGATACAATCAAGCAATTGGTTCATACTTTTTAACGCGCTTCAGCTTTTTCAACCCCCACGCAATACATGAGCGTGAGCCATGGATATAGAACTATGGGTGGAATAGAATATGATGATAGAGATTAATAAGGGGAAGTCAAAAAAGAAGAAGATAGTCTCACATCGACGCGTCTAATCAACAGGCTATGGAGATACCCATCAATTGATGCCAATGAGAGGAGTAGGGATTGCCATGCAATGGATGCACTAGGAGCTATAAGTGTATGAAAGCTCAAAATAAAAACTAAGTGGTTGTGCATCCAACTTGCTTGCTCATGAAGACCTCGGGCATTTGAGGAAGCCCATCATCGGTATATACAAGCCAAGTTCTATAATGAAAAATTCCCACTAGTATATGAAAGTGACAACATAGGAGACTCTCTATATGAAAAACATGGTGCTACTCTGAAGCACAAGTGTGGAAAAGGATAGTAACATTGCCCCTTCTCCCTTTTTCTCTCATTTTTTTTGTTGGGCACTTTTTCGCCTCTTTTTTTCTCTTTTTTTTATATTCCTCACTGGGACAATGCTCTAATAATGACGACCATCACAGTTCTATTTACTTACAACTCAAAATTACAACTCGATACTACACAAATATGACTCTATATGAATGCCTCTAGCAGTGTACCAGGATGTGCAATGATGCTAGCGTAACATGTATGAAGATGATAAATGGTGGCTGAGCCACAAATACTATGTCAGCTATATGATCATGCAAAGAAATATGACAATGATGATGTGTGTCATATAAACAGAATGGTGGAAGTTGCATGGCAATATATCTCGGAATGGCTATGGAAATGCCATAATAGGTAGGTATGGTGGCTGTTTTGAGGAAGATATAAAGAGGCTTATGTGTGATAGAGCGTATCATATCATGGGGTTTGGATGCACCGGCGAAGTTTGCACCGACCCTCGAGGTGAGAAAGGGCAATGCACGGTACCGAAGAGGCTAGCAAATTGCGGAAAGGTGAGAGTGCGTATAATCCATGGACTCACATTAGTCATAAAGAACTCACATACTTATTGCTAAAGTTTATTAGCCCTCGAAGCAAAGTACTACTACGCATGCCCCTAGGGGGGAGGTTGGTAGGAGTTAACCATCGCGCGCCCCCGACCGCCATGCAAAGGAAGACAATCAATAATAAATCATGCTCCAACTTCTTAGCATAACGAAAGACCATACGTGCATGCTTCGGGAATCACAAACCTTAACACCAATATTCTTACTAAACCACAATTATCCACTAGTACCTCCCACATATTACCATCTTAATATCGCAAAACTATTGCAAGGAATCAAACTTATCATATTCAGTGATCTACATGAAAGTTTTTATTTTATCCCTCTTGAATACCTATCATATTAGGACCAATTTCATAACCCGTGCATATTGCCATTACTATTTATTAGACTCTCAAAAATATATAAGTGAAGCATGAGAGTGCAACTATTTCTTTAAAATATAACCACCGCCGTGCTCTAAAAGATATAAGTGAAGCACAAGAGCAACTGCCTAGCTCAAAAGATATAAGTGAAGCACATAGAGTATTCTAACAAATCACGAATAATGTGTGTCCCTCTCAAAAGGTGTGTTCAGCAAAGATGATTGTGTCAAACTAAAAATCAAACAAAGAAAAGAAAACTATGGCACAAGACGCTCCAAGTAAAACACATATCATGTGATGAATAAAAATATAGCTCCAAGTGATATACCGATAGATTGTAGATGAAAGAGGGGATGCCATCCGGGGCATCCCAAGCTTAGATGCTTGGTTATTCCATGAATATTACCATGGGGTGCCTTGGGCATCCCCAAGCTTAGGGTCTTGCCGCTCCTTATTCCTTCATCCATCATGGTCTCACCCAAAACTTGAAAACTTCAGCACACAAAACTCAACATAAACCTCGTGAGATACGTTAGTATAACAAACAAATCTTAAACTTTAGGTACTGTTATAAATTGATTCATATTTAATATTGGCATAATGATACTGTACTCCAACTTCCCCATGGCTTATACCCCCCGATACAATCCATAGATTCATCAAAATAAGCAAACTATGCAACAAAAACAGAATCTGTCTAAAACAGAACAGTCTGTAAAGATCTATTTCAAATCTATACTTCTGTACCTCTAAAAATTCTGAAAAAATAGGACAACGTAAACAATTCATATACCAATACTGTGTAAAAAATTCAGAATTTTATCACGCTCCAGTACAGAACCAAAACTCCAGCACTGGACTCAAAAGTTTCTGTTTTCAAACATCATCAATTATACTATCATCCAAATCAACCTAAAGGCATTACTTGGCACAAACACTAATTAAAAGATAAAAACACAATCATAACAGAAGCTAAAATTGTGTGACACAAGAAAAATAAAAATTGCAATAAAGATAAATATTGGGTTGCCTCCCAACAAGCGCTATTGTTTTATGCCCCTAGCTAGGCATAATGCATTGTTTCAAGTATTATCATCCTTCAAATTAATTCCATAGGTGGCCCTCATAATGGATTCATATGGTGTATTAATTCTTTTTCTAGGGAAGTGTTCCATTCCTTTCTTTAATGGAAATTGGAATCTTATATTACCTTCTTTCATATCAATAATAGCACCTATGGTTCGTAGGAAAGGCCTACCAAGTATTATAGGACAAGACGGATTGCATTCAATATCAAGCACAATAAAATCCATGGGCACATAATTTCTATTAGCAAGAATAAGCACATCATTTATTCTACCCAATGGTTTCTTAATAGTTGAATCCGCTAAATGTAAATTAAGGGAACAAGCATCCATATCGGTGAGACCTAGCACGTCACATAAAGATTTTGGTATAGTAGAGACGCTAGCACCTAGATAACACAAAGCATTAAATTCATAATCTTTAATTTTAACTTTAATAGCGGTTTCCCGTTCATCATGTAATTTTCTAGGTATTAAAACTTCCAACTCAAGCTTCTCTTCATGAGCTTTTATCATAGCTTCTACAATATGTTTAGTAAAAGCTTTATTTTGTTCATAAGCATTAGGTGAATTAATCATGGATTAAAACAAGGAAATACAATCAACTAAAGAGCAATTATCATAATTAAAGTCCTTGTAATCCAAAGTAGTGGGCACATCACTATTTAAAGTTTTGACCTCTCCAAACCCACTTTTATCATTTTTATCAATAAGGTCATCACCCTCCGAACAATTGGAACGCCTTCTAGCTAAAGTTGACTCATCTTCAGTCCCTTTTTCATCAGGTTTTATAGAGAAAAGTCCATACTTCAACCCTGAACTAACCGTGCGGTTTAATATACAACCCTAAACTTTGAAACCGGTCAAAATATACCTCAAACTAACCTCAAGGCTCAGATCTCAACCCTGGTCTTGGTTTTGGATCGGTCAACCGGTTTTGACCATGTTGACCATTGACTAGAAAGTGTCAAGTCAGCAAAGAATGCCAACTCAGCATAAACTAACTAAAAATGGCTGGTCCCACATGTCATAGTACATTCATTTATTATCTCCCTGTGCCCGGTTAACTCTCTCTGAACAAGGTGGTCGCCGCCGCCATGTACTGGACCGTCGTTCGCTGCCACGGCCGCCGCTAAGGAGGCGTCCCAGTCACCGCCTCCAACCCTGATGCCCCGCTGCTCCTCCCCAACTCCCTCTCTGCCGCCAGCTCAACCTGCTTTTCCCCGTCCTCCTCTCTCTCTTCTCTAGGAGGTGTAATCTAGTACACGAAGAGGTACGGGTGGCGGCCTGGGAGCAGCAAGCAGCGGCGCTGGAGCGAGAGGTTGGAGAAGCCCAGAAGCGACAGCGTGGGCCGAGGAACGACGAGAAGTGGGAGCAGTGGCTGTGCCGGCACCGCGGCTCTAGAGCGGGAGAGCAGCAGTGGCAGCGTGGACAGCGCGGGTGAGTCGGAGCGGCGTCCAGACCAGCTCATCAATGATGAGCTCGGCTGCGGCAGTGGGCCATGCTTGGGGCAAGTGCGTCGGGCACGGTGGAGGCGGTGGTGAAAACGATGAGGCGGTGGACGGTGTGGCCAGAGCTGGCCTGACTGTGGTCGTCGGCAGTGTCCAGCGGCATACGGGTGCGCACCGCGCAGACGGAGGTGCAAGGGGCGGCGGAGGTTGTGGAGGCGCAGGCGGGAAGACACGGGAGGCCGCCATTGGTGGTCTCCCATGGCTGGAGACGACGGCTTGCCGTGGGTGCGGCCGGAGCCGAGGGGGGTGGCGCTGGTGTGGTGCCCACTTGACTTCTCTTTCTCCTGGCGGTGCGTCGTGGGGGGATCGAGGGGAGTGGATGGGCTGGTGTCGTGCACTAGTGGGGGATCGTGGGAAGAACGAGCCAGAAAGAGAATGAGTTCCTTTTTTATTTATTTTTAACTCCTCCCAGCCCTAGCTGCAGATGTGGGTCTGTCCAGTCAACATTGACTACAGTCAAAACTGCTGGAATGACACAAAACCGAGACAAGGGTTGAGGTTTGGACCTCATGGTTAGTTCGAGGTGTATTTCGACCGGTTTCAAAGTTCAGGGTTGTAAATTAAACCGAGCGGTTAGTTCGAGGTTGAAATATGGACTGCTCTCTTACTAAATAAAGATTCAATAGGTGAGACACCAATCATTTTAATATCTTCATCATTACTACGGTAAAAACCGGGTGGAATAGACTTTTCTAAGAATTCTCGCTTAGCTCTCAACCTAGCGGTTCTTTCTTTACTTTCATTAAAGGAGACATAGATAGCTTTAATAGACTCATTTATATCATGCTTGGGTGGCAAAATTTTAATTTTAAGAGTTTCAACATCATGAGCAATTCTATCCATGTTCCTAGCCATGTCATCAACTTTATTCAATTTTTCTTCTACCATGGCATTAAAAATCGTTTGAGAATTAATAAATTCTTTAATATTACTTTCAAGATCAGAGGGTATCCTATTATTATTACTATACGAATTACGATAGGAATCACCATAATTATTAGAGGAATTTCCAGGAAACGGTAGGATTGAAATTCCCTCTATAAGCATTGTTGTTGAAATTATTTCTAGAGACAAAATTCACATCAATAGCATCATTATTTTTCTCAATCAAAGTAGATAATGGCACATCATTAGGATCAACATGAGCACTTTTACTAGCAACCATTTTCATAAGAGCATCCATCTTATCACTCAAAGTATTAATTTCTTCGACAGAATTTACCTTCTTACCAGTTGGAGTTCTTTTAGTGTGCCATTGGGAATAATTTGTCATAATATTATCAAGGAGTTTTGTAGCTTCTCCCTATGTAATTTCCATAAAAGTACCACCTGCGGCAGTCTATAAGATTTCTAGAAACAAAGTTTAGTCCCGCATAATTTTTTTGTATGATCATCCATAAGCTTAAACCATGAGTGGGACAATTTCTAATCATCAATTTCATTCTCTCCCAAGATTGTGCAACATGGTCATGCTCAAGTTGCTTAAAATTCATTATTTGATTTCTTAGAGAAATACTCTTAGCGGGAGGAAAATACTTGGCAATAAAAGCATCCTTACACTTATCCCAAGAATCAATACTATTTCGAGGCAAGGATGAAAACCAAGTTTTAGCATGATCTCGTAATGAGAACGGAAATAATTTCAATTTGACAATATCATTATCCACATCTTTCTTCTTTTGCATATCACAAAGTTCAACGAAAGTATTAAGATGGATTGCAGCATCTTCATTAGGACTACCAGAAAATTGTTCTTTCATAACAAGATTCAGCAAAGCAGCATTAATATCATACGACTCCACGCTAGTGGCGGGAGGAGAAATTGGAGTACTAATAAAATCATTATTATTAGTATTGGAAAAATCACACAATTTGGTGTTTTCTTGAGACATAGTGACAAAGCAAGCAAACTAGCTAACAAGCAAATAAAATATTTTTGTGTTTTTGTAATTTTTCTGAGAAGTGGGGGAGATGAAAACGAGAGGCAAATGCAAATAAAAAGGCAAATGAAAATAAGAGCAAGTAGATGATAGTTTATGCGAAGGTACTTGATTGGTTTTGGTGATGTCTCCCTAGCAACAGCGCCAGAAATTCTTCCTGCTACTTGTGAGCTGCGTTGGGATTTCCTTGAAGAGGAGAGGATGATGCAGTACAGTAGAGATAAGTATTTCCCTTAGTTAAGAAGCAAGGTTATCAATCTAGTAGGAGAACCACACAGAACCTCGTTAGCAGCACCTACACACACAAAAGCAAATACTTGCACCCAACGCGAACAAGAGGGTTGTCAATCCCCTTGGTGGTTACTTGCAAGGATTAATTCTGATAGTGATAGATAGATAAATAAATAGCAAAACAATATAAAGGAAATAAAATTGCAGCAAGGTATTATTGGATTTTATATATGATAGATGAATGACCCGGGGGCATAGTTTTCACTAGAGGCTTCTCTCTCGAACACATAGCATACGGTGGGTAAACAAATTACTGTTGGGCAATTGATAGAAAAGCGCATAGTTATGACGGATTCATGGCAATGATCTTGTACATAGGCATCACGTCCGAGACAAGTAGACCGATTCCTGCCTGCATCTACTACTATTACTCCACCCATCGATCGCTATCCAACATGCATCTAGGGTATTAAGTTATTGAAAACAGAGTAACGCCTTAAGCAAGATGACATGATGTAGACAAAGTAAACTCAAGCAATATGAATGAACCCCACCGTTTTAGCCTTAATGGCAACAATACAAATACGTGTCTTGTCCCCTACTTTGTCACTGGGATAGAGCACCGCAAGATTGAACCCATTACAAAGCACCTCTCCCATTGCATGATAAATCAATCTAGTTGGCCAAACCAAATGGATAGATCGGAGAGAAATACAAAGCTATACCAATCATGCATAAATAAGTTCAGAAAAGACTCAAATATTTCTCATGAATAATCTGATCATAAACCCACAATTCATCGGTTCCCAACAAACACACCGCAAAAGAAGATTACATTGGATAGAACTCCAAGAAGATCGAGGAGAACATGGTATTGAAGATCAAAGAGAGAGAAGAAGCCATCTAGATACTAGCTATGGACCCATAGGTCTGCGGTAAACTACTCACACATCATCGGAAGGGCAGCAAGGTTGACGTTGAAGAGCTCCGTGATCGATTCCCCCTCCGGCAGAGTACCGGAAAAGGCCTCCAGATGGGATCACAGAAGAACAAAAGCTTGCGACGGCGGAAAAGTTATTTCGTGTGGCTCTCTGATATATGGGGAATATTTGAGAATTTATAGCGGCGGAATTAGGTCAAGAGGTGCCATGAGGGTCCCACAAGCCTGGGAGGCGCGCCTCCCGAGCTTGTCGCTCCCTCGTGGCTCGTATGGTCTTCTCCCGAACCATCTAGGGTCTCTCTTGGTCCAAAAAAATTAATTCAAAGTTTTTCCTTCGTTTGGAATCCGTTTGATATTGATTTTCTCTAAAGCCAAAAACAAGCAAAAAACAACAACTGGCACTGGGCACTAGGTTAATAGGTTAGTCCGAAAACATGATATATAATTGCATATAAAACATCCAAGATTGATACTATAATAGCATGGAACACTCAAAAATTATAGATACGTTGGAGACGGATCAATTAGCATAAAACTTTTTTAATAGCCATATATTATTTGTTCACACATTTTTGACCTATCGATGACACATTATCTCTGCATTGTTAACAAATATATCATATCATACTATTTCCCACAGTACATCCCTTGCTTTGCAACAAAACATGTGGTAGACTAGTTTTGCCTTTTCTTAAAGGAAGACTCGGTCAAGGTCACATTGCACACACAAAATGGATATATGTTCCAAGTTCTGCTCAATAAGGATGAAGGTCGCTCCTATTTTCATCCGGGCTTGTGGAGAGATCTTGCTACATGTTACGTACTGAAAGTTGGCACAGAATTGTTAGTGGATATAACACAGCCTGGCCTTATCACCCGTCTGTCCATACCATCTGAGATCCCTCGATGCACCAACAATCTAAGTTAGTTTTCCTTCAACTTCTTGCAGGTTGAACTACAGCTTAGCAAAATTAATGTATCTATCCTGACTTACTAATTAGTACTTTATTTTCATATAGGGCTTGTTAAATATGTAGTTAAAGAGATGGTGGTTACCCCTGCATCCAAATTTCACTGGAAAGACTTGAAGCATCTCATCAAATTTGTTGGTAGACTTGACTACCTTACTAAGTGTTTCCATGCTGGAGGCCAAGTGGGAATATGTGTGCCAGTGGTGCATACCTTGAACAGAATGAATTGTATCATTCACAAAATTATGGTACACAGACATTTATGTTAAATATGCTCTCAATGAACTATTGCTTCATGCAGTGTCATGATTGTTTTATTCCTATTTTAACAGATATTGCTGCCTTCAGTTGTTCCTAAATTGATGCCCAATTCTGGTCCAATCACGCTTGCTATTGGTCATAACAAGATGTTCATGGCAAGGTACATAATTTCCCCGAGAATGGGAACCATTCAAATTAATAAGTGGGAGGCTGTGATGGCGATGCGTCCACATTTGAAAACGGGAGTCAATGCTATGCTGATGTTGTACGAAGGCACTGAAGGGCTTTTCCTGTTCATTGACGACATTCTGTCATGCGGTTCCATGCCAATGATTTCCTCAAATCCTGATTGTTAATTACTATATGTTAAGTACTGTATGTGCAGTACCACTTAACTATATGTGGATGACAAGGTTTTCAAGCACTGCATGCTAAGTATTGCGTTAATTATTTGCCATTTGCTGAAATGGTTTTAACTATGTGGCACGATATGATACGTAGGTCATGTCTTCTGAACATGATCATACTGCAGAACTCTTGCAAATTAAAACAACTAATGATACATGAATTGAAAATGCTAACAACGCATATGCCTTTATAAGTGGAAAGTTTTAGTAGTACACAACATTGGTTTAACTTTCATTGAAATTTGCTTGAATTACAGTGAATTTCAGACATTGCAGTACACAGAAACTTAGTAACCTTTCAGTCACATAATTTTAAAAGCATTTTAAATATTAAGACGAACATAGTTGAATTCCTCCTATCGCACTGCGACACCATCCGATACAACACCTAATAATACATACTATTTTAACAAACTAACATAACCATATGGCCACGGCCACGGTCACCGCCTAGTTGCGGCCACGACCATGGTCACCGTGTAGTTGTGGCCATGGCCACAGTCACCGCCTAGTTGTGGCCACGGCCATGGTCACTGCCTAGTTGTGGCCACCGCCAAAGCGCCCACCGATGCCATGGAGGCCGCCACGTCCACGTCCGGCGCCACTGGCACAGCCACGGCCACCACCACATCTGGCTACACCGCCGTGGCCACCACCATAGTATAATGCGTAGAAAGAGGCTTGGCTGTTGGGGTAATACGTGTCGGCGGCCACAACCCACTGAGGCCAATCGTCCGCGTTATAAAGCTCGGGCGAGAACCCGAGCGCGGGCGCGAGCGTAGGCGCTGGCACGGGCACGGGCGCGTCCATCTGCGCAACCTTCTCCAGTGCCTTTTCCATCTCCGCCCATGAGGGGGCAGAGGATCCTCTTCCTGCTCCTCCTCAATGACGGCAAAAAAGAAGACTAGGGGTGCTCATACGGGTGCTCCATGGACTAGGTGTTTGTGCTAGATTGGAGATGCGAATGGTGCGAGAGAAGGGATGGCCGCTATCTTATAGCCCGCTGCATGCGAGGTCGCCATTAAGGAGAGGTGGTTGGATAGGCGGCCAGAGGGGCGGTCAAAGGCTGCCGTGGCCTGATCTCACGCCTTCAGTAAGCACAGACTACCACGACGGTGCGACGTCCGCTGGTTAAAGGCACGTCTTCCGGTGAGAATCTCTGACGCGGCCTCCTCGCATGCCTCAATGCCGGCCGCAGACACGCCTTGAGGCTGCCTGCATACACGCAACCAGCCCGCAGGCACGTAGCCTGCACAAACGCTGACACATGGCCTTCTCTTGTTAATCTCCTGAAATAACGCATGACGGCGCCACTCCAATAATTTCTGTGACAATGATAATCGTCTTAGAAAATATAACAGCTTAGCGACGGATAAAAACGTTGCTTGAATGAGGCCAGAACGTCAACTAAGTTGGCAACGGGGATGGCCCAGGAGGAAATGTGCTAGTGACGGTGAAAGTGCAACTAATCCCCGGGTGGTTTTGGTAATTAATAACAAGATATATGTCATTAATCTAATGCTCATTGATATTAGTTTTCAGAGAAGATCAATGATTGGCATGGCAAGGACTAGTGAATGTGGACCCCTCAAAATGTTAAGGACAAGATTGGCAAAGCTCCAAGACTCTTCATTTTTGGTTAAGTGGTCCAAGATCACATTGAGTCCATAGGAAAGCCAATCTCCACTACTTAAAAAGAACGTAAGGTTCCCATTTCACCTCACTTTCGTCCAACCTTCCTTATATACGCCCCCTCTTTCTTTCTTCTCTTTGAATTTTTCCTCCCATTTCTGATTTTTCTCCCGTTGATTTTTCCTAAAATGGAATCAATTGTCTCATGTTTTATTAACTTACCAAAATAAAAACATATTTTCTTTGGTAAGTCATTAATCTCTACTACTTAAAAAGAACGTAAGGTTCCCATTTCACCTCTCTTTCATCCAACCTTCCTTATATACGCCCCCTCTTTCTTTCTTCTCTTTGATTTTTTCCTCCCATTTCTAATTTTTCTCCCGTCGATTTTTCCTAAAATGGAATCAATTGTCTCATGTTTTATTAACTTACCAAAATAAAAACATATTTTCTTTGGTAAGTCATTAAATTCTTACCAAATACGTGCTTAACAATAAGGTGGTAGGTAAATCATGGCGATTGCTTACAAATACTTGCTAAGATTTTAGCACATCAATATAATAATAGACGTGCAGTCACGGGCTATTCATGGCGATTGCTTACAAATACTTGCTAAGATTTTAGCGCATCAATATAATAATAGACGTGCAGTCACGGGCTAATCTACTAGAATGTTTATACTCCTGTTGCAACGCATGGGCAATTATCTAGTACTATTAAAAGGGGATGTGGTTTTGATCATGACTCAATTGCTCAAGTGCTTAGTAGTATTGCTCCAAAATCCTCAAACACTTCTCCACATCACATCTTCCAAAACCCTAAAAGTCCATCTCGGTCCCATAGAAATATTCCCATCCGGACCCACCGAGATGCTCCATACATTGCCACATGCCAAACCCTAATGATTCGGTACAACCGAAACGGCTCTCGGTCTCACCGAGATGGGCTAACCAAGTTGCTGTAATGCCATCGTTTCACTTCGGAGTCACCGAGATGAAACGATCGGAATTTCCGAAACGAGGTTCTGCCCTAGCCCTTGCACTTCGGTCGCACCAAGTTGTTCCATTCGGTCTCACCGAAAAGCCTAACGGTCAAGCCTTTTAGTTTTACACAGGTCAGTCTCACCGAGATTTCTGATCGGTGTCACCGAGTTGGGTCAAAAAGCTTGTAACGGTTGGATTTTTGGTGCTGCCTATTTATACCCCTCCACCCACACCTACTCTCTAAGAGAGCCATCATAACGTGCCTACACTTCCACCATTCATTTTCTGAGAGAGAACCACCTATTGATGTGTTGAGATCAAGAGATTCCAATCCAACCATTTGAACCTTGATTTCTAGCCTTCCCCAAGTTCCTTTCCACTCAAATCCTTCTCCTACCAAAGCCAAATCTGTGAGAGAGTGATTGAGTGTTGGGGAGACTATCATTTGAAGCACAAGAGCAAGGAGTTCATCATCAACAACACCGTCTATTACCTTTTGGAGAGTGGTATTTCCTAGATTGGTTAGGTGTCACTTGGGAGCCTCCAAGATCTTGTGGAGTTGAACCAAGGAGTTTGTAAGGGCAAGGAGATCGCCTACTTCGTGAAGATCTACCTGAGTGAGGCAAGTCCTTCGTGGACGTAAGCCATGGTGGGATAGGCAAGGTTGCTTCTTCATGGACCCTTCAAGGGTGGAGCCCTCCATGGACTCGCGCAACCGTTACCCTTCGTGGGTTGAAGTCTCCATCAACGTGGACGTACGATAGCACCACCTATCGGAACCATGCCAAAAACCACCGTGTCTTCATTGCGTTTGATTTCTCCGATCCCTCCTTTACGTTCATATGCAAAGTCGTTATTTTCCGCTGCACTGCTCTTAGACTTGCATGCGTAGGGTGTTGCTTGACTTAGTAGATTTCTTAAAACTTGCCTACAACTAAAATTGGGAAAAGGATAAGTTTTATTTGGTCAAGTAGTCTAATCACCCCCCATCTAGACATACTTTTGATCCTACAAGTGGTCTCCATTGTATTGGTTTCATAACCTAGGAGAGTATGGCGTCTAGTGAGGGTAATTATCACCATAGAGGTCCATATTTTGATGGTACAAACTTTGCTAGTTGGAAACATAAGATGAAAATGCATATTCTTGGTCATAACCACACCGTTTGGGCTGTTGTTCATGTTGGCTTGCAAGGTGAATTCTTTGAGGATGGAAAGGAACTGGATCGTGAAGCAACCTCGGAAGAATTGAAGATCTTGCAATACAATGCTCAAGCATGTGACATTCTCTTCAACGGTTTGTGCCCTGAGGAGTTCAACAAAATTAGCCGCCTCAAGAATGCAAAGGAAATTTGGGATACTTTGGTTGATATGCACGAGGGTACCGAGTCCGTCAAGGAATCCAAGTTGGATGTGCTTCAAAGTCAACTTGACAAGTTCAAGATGAAGGATGGTGAAGGAGTCGCCGAAATGTACTCTAGGCTTGCTCTCATCACAAATGAGATTGCCGGCTTAGGAAGTGAAGAGATGACTGACAAATTCATCATCAAGAAGATCCTTAGAGCCTTGGATGGAAAATATGATACCGTGTGCACATTGATTCAAATGATGCCCAACTACAAAGATCTCAAGCCCACGGAAGTCATTGGAAGGATTGTTGCTCATGAGATGTCACTCAAGGACAAAGAGGAGCTACACAACAAGTCAAGTGGTGCTTACAAAGCCTCATGCGATGCTCCCACAACATCAAGTGACAAGGTAGCACCCAATGAAGAGATAAGCCTAATGGTGAAAAGGTTCAACAAGCTCTACAAGAGTAGAGGAAAAGAAAGAAGCTCAAACTCAAGACACTATGAGCAAAGATCATCAAGTCGTGACCGTAATTGCTACAATTGTGGAAGACCCGGACGCTACTCCAACGAGTGTACGACACCTCACAAGAAAAGAGACGAATCACCAAGAGGAAAGTATAGAAGAGATGAATCACCTCACAAGGAGAGAAGGAGTAGAGATGATCATTATGAACGAAGACCTTCTCGGAGAAGGAAGGATTCGGAAAGGAAGGACAAGTCATCCAAGAGCTACACTAGAAGAAGACATCAAGCTCATGTTGGTGAATGGGTTTCCGGCTCCGACTCCGACAACCAATCTGAGAAAAGTTATCACTCCAACTCCGACTATAGTCAAGATGAAGGTGTTGCCAGACTTGCTCTCGTCACTACAAAAAAAAGACACATCCGTGACATTATGGCCCGAACGAAAACTTTTTCTGTCATGGTTGTGTCACTTCTATGGCAATAATTGTGACAAAAACACGTATCATCATAGATGTGGTGGGCTCCTACTTCTATGACAAAAAATTATGATAGAAAATGGGCTTTTCGTCCTGGGCGGGCCGGAGACGCACCTGCATGGCATTCTTTGGGCCGTCCATGACGTAAAAAATCATGGTAGAAGTGAGGGCGAGGAAAATTTCGGGGAGTTCCCGGTTATGGTGGGTGGTCGAGGCCAAGCGATGCAGTGTGGTTTGCGTGTTTCTCTCGTACGCGCGCGTGTGTGCGAGGCGTTCGCTAACTGAACCCGAGCGAGGCGTTCGCTTACTGAACCCGAACGATCGATCGATCCCTCACACTACTACATGTACTGAACCCGAGCAATCGATCCCACTGTGTACTGAAGCCGAGCGATCCCTTTGCTGCTAACTGAAGCCGAGCGATCCCTTCGCTGCTAACTAAACCCGAGCGATTCCTTCACTGCTAACTGAACCCGATCGATCCTTCTCGCTGCTTACTGAAGCCGATCGAGCCCCCGTGCGAGATGTAGCCAGTCGGTGTTGGGTTGCCTCTCGATGAACAGTGCCTGTTGCTGCCGCGCGCGTGATACACGTAGACACGAGTCGAGACACATCGATTGAGCCGGTTGGTTGGCTGTGGATGAACAGTTCCCGTTGCGGCCGCCCGCTCGTACGCCCCACCCCAGCCGGTGGGTTGGCTGTGGATGAACAGTACCCTGGCCGTGTGAAGGTGGTTGGCGCTGGATGAACAGGACCCCGAGGAGGCCGCCACACCCCAGCCGGTTGGGGGTGGATGAATAGGACCCCGTAGAGGCTGGATGAACAGTAGCCAGTGGAGGCTGGAATAAGTCGACGGTGGATGAACAGTAGCTGGTGGAGGCTGGAGGAGGTCGACCGTGGATGAACAGTAGCCCCGTGGAGTCCCGTTTTGTGGTACGCCACACCCCTCCCGATGAACAGGACCCCCGTTTCGACCGTAGGCAGTTGGGGAGAAGTCCGTTTCCTCCGTTTTGCGGTACGCCAGAACCCTCCCGATCAACAGGACCCCGTTTCGACCATAGGCGCTCGAATGGAAGTCCGTTTCCTCTGTTTTGCGGTACGCCAGAGCCCCAGCCGATGAACAGGACCCCGTTTCGACCGTAGGTGGTCGAACAGAAGGCCATTTCCTCCGTTTTGCGGTACGCCAGACCCCGAGTCGATGAACAGGACCCCGTTACGGCTGTTCCGTCCAAGCCGGTTGGCTCCCGATGAACAGGACGCATTCCGACCCAGTCGCTTGGCTCCCGATGAACACGGTGATGTTTCCTCCATTCCGACCCAGACGGTTGGCTGACGATGAACAGGAGGCCGTTGCTTCTGTCCGTTGCCTCTCTCCATGTACACGAGCCCTAGCCGTACGTATGCGTGAGTACGCGTTCGAGACCCCGCCCGTATATGTACGTACGTGGCCGTATTTTTGTGATGTGGCTGTACATACGTACATGCACACGATTTAGACGGGGCTGCCTGAACTGCTACATCAGGGGCTCTACTACGACACGTGCCGCTCCTTACACGCCCACGGTTCATCGTTGCAGAGAGACCGATCGACCAGTATGTACATATACGTTCGCGACCAGACAGACAACGCTACGTACGCTTCAACCAGGTGGGTCCCAGCTGTCAGGGAGGATAAGGAGGCACTTCCTTGCGTGTGAAGATATAGCTAGTAGGTCCCTGCTGTCAGGGGGAGGAATCATTTTTTTGCGTGTAATAAGGAGGCACTTCCTTGCATGCGAAGATGTAGCTGGTGGGTTCTAGCTGTCACGGGGAGGAAACATTTTTTCCGTGTAATAAGAAGGCACTTCCTTGCATGCGACCATGGACCTTGTGGGTCCCAGCTGTCAGCCTCTCCACGTACAGTCCTCTTCCGATGGCTATCGTTCGTTGACCGCGTTGACGGCGCTGTACCGAGTGCAGCAAGGCGGTGGACGATGGCGAGGCCTAGGAGGGGAACGACCCGGAGCCGGGGAAGACAAGGCAGTGGTTGCCCACGTGGAGGGAAGTACGAGGGTTTACTGGTTCGGCTATGGTGTGAGGCTGCCGTCGGTGGAGAATAACAGGAGGTGTGGGTGAGTAGAGGGATGGCCTGGCCAGTGGTGGGAGTAGGGTGGGGTGGTGAGGCCTGCGCGGCAGCACAACCGGCCACGGGAGGCAGGAGCAGGCTATCCCGCCGGCGCTGGTTTGGGCGACTGGAGCAAGAAGATCAGAGATTGAAGAAGCAGCACGGCCGTTGGATTAACATCCAACGGTCACTGCTGCTAGAATCGTTTATTGACTAAGTTGACGAAGACCTGTGTATGTGTCAACTTGAGGCCCACATGTCAGCCTCCAAATCAGGTGGGTGCTAGCAGGGGGAGGAATCATTTTTCTTGCGTGTAATAATGAGGCACTTCCTTGCGTGCGACCATGGACCTCGAGGGTCCTAGCTGTTAGCCTCTCCACGTACAGTCCTCTTCCGATGGCTACCGTTCATTGACTGCATTGATGACGCCGTGCCGAGAGCACCAAGACAGTCGACAACGGCGAGGCCTAGTAAGGGAACGACCCGGAGACGAGGAAGACTTGGCAGTGGTTGCACACGTGGAGGGGAGTACGAGGGTTTACTGGTTCGGCTGTGGTGTGAGGCTGCCGTCGCCGGAGAATAACAGGAGGTGTGGGTGAGTAGAGGGATGGCCTGGCCAGTGATGGGAGTAGGGTGGGGCGGTGAGGCCTGCGCGGCAGCACAGCCGGCCACGGGAGGCGGGAGCAGGCGGCCCCGCTAGCGCTGGTTTGGGCGGTTGGAGCAAGAAGATCAGAGATTGAAGAAGTAGCACGGCCGTTGGATTAACATCCAATGGTCACTGCTGCTAGAATCGTTTGTTGACTAAGTTGACAAAGCCCTGCGTACGCGTCAACTTAGTAGGCCCAAGTCAGCCTCGAAATCTGTGGCAAACATCATACATCACATTTGCTATTATTTTTAATTAATTACAGCCCATTTACTCATTCTTAAGGAATTTTTTGCAGCACGTATTCTTTTTGTTAGCATTACAGCCAATATTCTGGCCACGGTTAAAAATTTCAATGAAATTTTACATATTTTGGTGGGCTCCGAACTGTTTTTAATCCCGATGTTTCGAGGCTGATTCAGACTAATTTGAAAAATAAAATTATATTAATTTATAATCCAATGATATTTTCACCGCAGAAAAATGCAATGAAATTTAAAATTTCAAAAACCGGATGAAACAAAATTTTAAACTAATTACCGGTTTGCTGTGTTTTTTAAAATTTACAGCCCATTTCTTATTGCTTCTAGGCCATTTTGTGGTTAAGTCGAATGCATCCCTCCTCGTCTTGAAACATTTCAAGCCCAGCAGGGCTGAGAAAAGCAAGTAGGCCCCGGTTGGGTATTGTACAAAAAAATATAGAACTGGGCTAGCCATTTCAAGAAAGAAAAAAAACTGGGCTGGTCATGTGGTAAACATAAAATAAAAGATGGGTCATTGAAATTTTTGAACTATTTTTAATCCCGAAATTTCGAGCCCAATAAAAACAAATTTTAAAATATATTTAAATTATGTTAAAATCCAATGAAATATGAAATATCAAAAAATAAAATAAAATTCACAATTTGAAACTAATTTCCAATTTGATGTGTTTTTTATATATTTACACCCCATTTCATATTACTCATAAAATTTACAGCCTTTTTTTATGGCCAGGCCCAATGTATCACTCATCGTCTTGAAAGATTTGCAGCCCAGCAGGGTAGGGAAAAAGGAAATTGGTCTATGTAGGGTATTGTACGAAAAAAGGTGCGCTAGTCATTTTCACAGACAAAAAAAACAGTTGGGCTCGTCATGTTGTAAATAAAGCCTGGGCTAGACGGGCCACATACACGGCACGGTCCATTTGATACCCTGCTCCATCTCAACAACAACAACAAAAAACTGCTCGAGGTACTGGGTCCCAGGTGTCAGCCTCTCCTTGTGCAATTCTTTCGTTTATTGACTACATTGATAATGCCCTAGGTCCCGGATGTCAGCTAACCATTAGGAGGAAGCATTTTTTTATGTAATAAGGAAGAACTTGCTTACGTACGGCTATGGACCTGGGGGTCCCTACTGTCATCCTCTCCACGTCTAGTCCTCACCGATTCCTGTCGTTTGTTGACAGTCGCTCGTTGTGCAATTCTCTCGTTTATTGACTACGTTGACAATGTGGTGGGACAAAGATGTCAGGAAACCATTAGGAGGAAGCATTTTTTTGGCTTGTAATAAGGAGGCACTTGCTTGCGTACTGCCATGACCCTGGTGGGTCCCTACTGTCATCCTCTCCACGTACAATCATCTCCTGATTCCTCTCGGTTGTTGACCATGTTGACAACGCCAGAAGGTGGTGCCGCGGCGAGGGAACCAAAGCGGAGGACGATGACGAGGCCTCGGACGGGAATGAAAAGGAGCCGTGGAAGATGCGGCAGTGTGGTCAGAAGTAGAGGGGAGTACGAGGGTTGGTGCGGGGTGGGGATGCCATCACCGGAGAATAACAGGAGGTGGGTGGGTGGGGGGCTGTAGAGGGAAGGCCTGGCACCGGTTAGGGTACGGTGGGACAGCTTTGCGTGTGCGGCTTAGGCTGCCACAATCGTTGGTTTGGGCGGCTGGAGCCTAGAGGAAGAAGACAAGAGATTGAAAAAGCACGACAGATGTTGGATTGACATCCAACGGCTTAGGCTGCCACAATCGTTTGTTGACTAAGTTGACAAATCCTTGTGTATGCGCCAACCTAGTAGGCCCACAAGTCAGCCTCTGAATCCGTGGCAGACAAATACAACCCATTTAAGAAAATAACAACCCATTCCAAACGTTCAATTGGAAAGTTCAACATTCAGAGCAAAGTAAGAGGTCTGATTCAGAGATAGAG
This sequence comes from Elymus sibiricus, assembly GCA_039707655.1. Classification (NCBI taxonomy): domain Eukaryota; kingdom Viridiplantae; phylum Streptophyta; class Magnoliopsida; order Poales; family Poaceae; genus Elymus; species Elymus sibiricus. The sequence continues at coordinate 288,844,158 of CM077676.1, forward strand.
TACTGAACTTCCACGTTGACAACCATCATAGCCAACTTAACTATCTACTCCCACTAATACTCAAGTTTAGAACAACTAACATACTCTTAGCTAACTAGACGATGCCGGCCGCCATCTGCGGCACATGCTAAATGCCGGCACCGACGTCCTCCTCCTCGCCTTAGACTTGGCAGAGGTGCGATAGGGCGCGTTGCTCGTGCCCGTTGGCCCTTTCCATGCCGGCGTGGTCCCCCGAAGCTTCGGCTTCTAAGTGGGAAACCCACTTGATGAGCTGGTAGTAAAATTTAGTGTCGCGCACGCGTGCGTGCCCGACAGCCTCTAGGGCTATTCGCCGGGCGCCGGCCTCCACGTAGTCGGCCTAGTTGTGGGCGCTTTGCTCACGACGTAGAGCGGCAGCGCGCTCCTCCTTCTCCATGCTCTGCTGGCGACAGAAATCGGCGGTACGCTGCTCCTCCGCCATGCGGTCGCGCTCCAAGGCATCCTCATACTCCACATTGCCATCTAAAGACCGCCAGAATGCCTCCTCCCGTGAAAAACCGAACACTAACTCCGGCGGTGAGCGCCTTTGGCATCGCCTATTGATACCGCGCGGGGGCATGACAGACATGGCGAGAGCGAGGGCAAGTGGCGAGCGACTTGTGGCCAGTGGGGTCTTGTGAGGATAGGGTGCGTTGGGTGAAGGTGCCACCGGAGCACGCCGGGAACCAGTAATTATAGGCGGATGGTAGGTAAATCGGCGTGTCGCGGGAAACGCGAAGGTCATAGAAATTCAATGCATAAGCAGGCATGGCTTTTAGCGCACCAGCTTGCCATGGAAAACTGGAAAAACTAAAATTATGACTGTGCCGTACTCCCGTCCCGTCTGTGCTGGGTCGCACATCGGCACGACGGTCAAACGAGTGCACTCGATTCATCCAGATGAGGAACGTGCGTGATCCGCTGGTTATTCGTGTAGGATCGAGTCGGTCTGCGCGATCTGCTGGGTCCCTGGTGTCAGCCGCTCGTTGGGCAATTCTCTCATTTATTGACTACGTTGACAATGGCGTGGGACCCAGATGTCAAACCATTAGGAGGAAGCATTTTTTTGGCTTGTTATAAGGAGGCACTTGCTTGCATACTACCAACGTTTGAGGGTATAGTGGGGCGGCAATGCGTGGGCGGAGGCGCATCCACCTGTGGGAGGCGGGAGTAGGCGGGACCCATGGCGTGGTTTCGTTTGGGCGTCTGGAGGAACAAGACAAGAGATAGAAGAAACACGACAGATGTTGGATGTCAATCGAATAGCTGGCAGGCATAATCGTTTGTTGACTAAGTCGACACCACCATGGATAGGCTTTTTCCTTGTGGGTCCCAAATGTCAGAATCCAAATCTGTCACGGCCATGCAACCTTTCTTATTAGGAATTACAGCCCATTTGGTGTGCTAGCTCAAAATAAGTTTGTGGGTGCTGGTGGGCGCTAAGCTTGGGTTCTGTAATGCACAGTGGGATCAAGTAGCCGGCGAGAGTGATGTTATTTCCCTTGGTTGGGATTTGTTACAATATTTCTCTCTTAATTAAAGAAATGGCAGGCCATTAGCCTTTTTCAAAGAAAATATGACAGCCACAGCTGAGTTGAAATGGGCAACAACATCAAACTCCAGCTTACAAACTGTACAAAAGCACGAGGGTAATTGTTCATCAGGTTTAGACTAAACCCAGATTGAAAAGGGCAACAACATCTAACTCCAGCACTGTTTTCGGCAGCTGTCACTATCAAATGGATCAGTAAGATCCATAAAATGAGCATCCCGGGTCGTTCAGAAGCCCTTTTGTCCACCTGAAAGTCCTTTTTTTGCTCTTCGACATATCCATACGTCAAAACTTCGTTGTTAATATATTTAAGCCTGATGGACAATAGTACCCTCGCATTCAGCAGGAAGAATGTGACAAATCTAGTGTTTGCATGGGTGGCTACATATCCTTCCAGCGTTATTGTCTTCAAACGAATGTCATGAGAACTGAGAAAATCCCGGTGCTTAAGATGCCACCGATTGGTTATACCTTTTGTACCCCGTCCTGCTGCCTAAATAGACATGAAGATTGAAAACAATTAAGGTCTAAAAAAGAGTATGTGGAAAGAGCAACAACTGAACGATTAATTCTAGTACACTATATATGGGCTTCCAATGTGCGTGAAATCAACACCTTTATATACAACTTCTCCAGGCATGGAAAGCACCGCAACAAGCCAATAATCTTGTTCAGATCAAAATTATCCATACTGATATATAAGATCTTGACATAATCCAGCACCACTGATAGGCTATCCATGGACAAACTCTTCATTGAGCATATAGAACATAATATTAGTACAAAAAGTGTACTCCAAGATGGTATAAAACTTATGCGCACAAATGAAAAATGCAGCTTATGATTACAAAAGTGTAGATGATAATATATAGTACCTGGATAACTGTGGAGCCAAACACCATCTTGAAATGATCACAGAGATCATGAATTACACCCAAGGTCTCCAGTTTAGGCGCAGAGACGACAGTTATTTGAGAAGGTGAATAACAAGAATTAAGGATCAACCTTTGAAGTGAAGGGGCATATTCGATGATGAGCTCCCCCACGTCAAAAGAAATTCCAATTATTACGAGGTTAGGCGACTTTATTCGGAAACAACCGATTTTAACTGTCAAAACAAGCACTAAGCACTCCAGGGCAGGGCAACTAGATTGGATGATGTTGTGCAGTGAGGCCTCCGATATACGAACCAGCACAAGTGAAAGTTTTTTGAGAAGTGGGAGTCGAAGCTTTTGTACCAGATTGTCTGGTAGTTTGCACAGGGCAAATGTGGCAGTGTGGAGAGAGGAGGAAAACCGCGAGATGGACATCGGTGGTGACGGGTCAAATATATGGCGTTCGGTTCGTGGTATGTCAGTTTCATAGGAATAATAGAACTCAAGCTTCTAGAGTTTGCGGAAATCAGGGGATGTCAGCCAGGCATCCACCATGCGGGGCATGTGCAGGTAGCACGCCTGGATGCAGAGGCAGTGAATGAAGCCCCCGTGGGAGGAGATGATGGCTCCGGGGAGTTCAAAATCATCAATGAGAGATAGGCCACGACAGTCGAGATTAAGAGGCGTGGCGCGCCATAGAGGGCGCCACCGAGATGCGAGGACTTGGGTGTGGCAGCAATCCTTGGTGGGGAGAAGCGAGATGATCTCCCCAAGGATGGCGTCCGGGAGATCGCTGATGCGGTCCGCCCAAGATTCTTCGGGTTCCTCAGATATAGGGGGGTGGACCTCGCCACTTCTCCCCGCGCAGCCGGGTGCGGGATCTACAACCGGCGTTGCCGCTGGCGAGAGCCTCATCTTCTTGGTGCTGGGGCCAGCCGACTCCATTTTCCTTGCGGGCGTCGCGTTGAGCTCACGGATTTGAGCAGAGTAACGAATGACGAGCCTAGTTGCGGCGCGAGTGAGGAAGAAGGGGAGCTGGTGTTTTTTGTAGCAGTGAGGAAGAAGGGGAGCTGGAGTTTTCTGTAGGAGTGAGGTGAGGAATTTGGGGGTACAACCGGAGGGGGAGACGAGTTGAGCGAGCAGACGTGAGGTGGGAGTGAGGAGGAAGAAGAGCAGCCGGGTGTTTTTGGGGGGCGGTGCAGTGGGGCGCGCCTCTTCTTAAGTAAAATAAGGGCTTTTGAATTGATTTTATTAATTAGGGTGGATGGGCTATTTTGTCTTGGGCCCAGAAAAACAATTACTACTAGTAATACAGTGGGGACACTCTACCACTCCCCAGAAAAACAATTACTCAATCCTCAAAAAAAATAAAAATTACTCCTATAGTACAGTGGAGACACTACCGCTTCTGGCTCCTCCTCGGTCATCGAAACGGCTCCCACTACTGCCGTTTTACTTTGGTTCACCGACATGCGGGCCATGCAGCGCGCGGGCCCAAATGGCATCCACCAAATTAGAAGGCGGTATGCAGGCGCAGAGTCACCCCGGTCGTAGCGCGGCAGTAATGAGCCGTCATATCACAAAACCCCACCTCCCCGCAGTAAGTTGGTTGGGTGAAGCAACCATGATTTACCTCTTCACTGAATCCGCTTCTCCCTCATCTTCTTCAAGAAAGCCACCACTCGCTTCCACCATTGTTCTTCACTCCCAACGAAGGGAAGGTGAGCGCATCCGTGATGTTGGTATATTTTCTTTTCAAAAAAAAAATCTTTTGCAAAGCAGTAACTGATCCTCACTCCCTTTTTTGTGTCATTGTCATTGTGATTGTGTTTTCCTTTCGGTTGACTTCTATTTGTCAGTTTCATTATGGATCATGGAGAACCGGGCAAAGATCTGCCGATGTTGGAGCAGACGCGGCAGACTGATCCCCACGAGATAGAGAGCTCCAAGAAGATGAAGGCCACCACCGAGCCGACCCCAGATGCGCTCACGGCCACTACTGAGATGGTCAATGCCACGTATGAGGTTACAGCCCCCGGGGCCGTGCAGGAGCAGTTTTCCCCCGGCAAGATGGACCCCTTCGAGAGCTGCCCAAGGTGATTTTCTTCTTTGGTGATCTTGATTGTGGTTTTTCATCTAAGTATGAGGTGATAAATAATGCAAGATTTATTAGCTCTGATGCCATGCTACCATCCTTGTCATGCATACTTTTAACTCTACATGGTGGTTTAAATAACTTGTGTTTTTTATATTGGAAAGTAATTCAGAATTCGTTTCTGTTTCAATTAGAGCCCTGATGCAGACAAGGATTGTGTGGTTGTACATGTCACTCACTATGAGGTGGATGACCTGAATATACGCACTGGGAAAACAAAGTTCTTAGGTTGTTAGATCCTGGAAGCCATTTGCACTTATACCGAAGATGAAATGTATTCCAGCCACACTGTTGTCAGGCATGTTGTCTAGGGTGTACTGAAGCACAACAAGTTCACAGCTACTCCTTCGTTTGTGAGGCATAATGTTCTTGTCAAGCTTATCCATGAAGATGACGTGCCATGCCTCGACAAACAAGTTTATGAGTGGAAAGGCCACAAGGTTATCTTCAAGAAGGTTGACTGGATTGAGCCGCTGTCGGACGTCCTCGAGGATGTTCATGGCAAGGCCCATCTTGTGTCCATCCCCAATTAGATCGATGGCATGAAATAGTTGGCCCAGTTAGTGTTTCAAAGTAGCTTGGATTGTGTTTAATTACCCGAACCTTGCGTATTATCGAGCCCTCTTGGGGTAGTACTCTGTTTGAATCCCTCTATGGGAACTACTGCTACTTTTGTGTGCCCATGAATCATGTGAGAACCCTCGTAAGTGTTGCCGAAACTCATGCATCCTCACGAGTTCTTTCATGTAATATGTCATTGTAAGACATAAGTTGCCACTATTTATCAAACGAGCAGTGTGTGTTTGATGAAATACTTGTTTGAAAACTCTTGGTGCGGCGACGTATACATAAGGCAATGCACTGTTGGTGCTACCCCACTTGTAAGCACAGTTGGTGCAAACACGGCACATTGGCGCAGATCGCTTCAACACTAGATCGACCAGCTCACACTAATACTCTACTGTCTGACATATAAGCAACTACGTATCTAGTTACAGTGGTTCATGCGGTTAATTGAGGCCACAATATAGATTCCAAATGTTAACACGCTAGTCCAGCATTCATGTTAAACATTCACAATAAACTCGGCTGCATAAACTACTTCAAAAGCATAAGTTCATCTTTTTTATGCATCTCAATGATTCATAGAACATAACATCTCTTTTAGAAGTTGACAGCAAAAGACAAAGTTGTGAGAAGGTTTACAAATCAGGAAAAATCAAGCCAGGCTTCTCTGAGCAAAGGGCCTCCCTAGGCAAGCTTTAATTTCCTGGGGTTCACTCTGGTTTTTCTTGTTGCCACCATCCAGGGTTAGTTTCTCTCGTTCCAGAATAACAAATTATAATTGTGTTCTCAGTTGGAATATTGAACTGAACCTTGAAGTGGATTGATCATCTGAACTTCTTGTGCAGTTCCACTAAATTTAAGCGACGCTATTTGCAAAAATAAGCAGACTGCAATGCCTCCTGTATGCGCACCTGACCCCAAAACCTCTGTGCAGCCGTGCAAGCTCGTCCTCGGGCCATCCTTAAATTGGGAGTGAGTGTAGTTCACGGCGCGGACGCACTGCTTGTTTTCTCCGCCACACATGACATGCTCGTTCCTGCACTGCAATCAGGAAGTCCACGTATGAATCAGCTTCTTTTAGCTTGCGTTGGTCATTCTAGCTAGTTATGAATGTAGGAATACCTGGAATACGGGTGGCTAGAGGACGGCAGGTAGGAACAGCCATCTAATTTGTGCAGTTCTACTAAAATTGAGGTGTGTGCTTATGATTGCACAAATAGAAACGATATGGAGATAGACATCCCTGTTTGCACAAATATGTAATATGGTTATTTAAGTAGTGGCAGTTATTTGCAGTGGCATATGATTAACAACAACATCTCTTGTGTTATGAATGGCATTACATTGACAGTATGAAAAAGTGCCATTAAGTAAGAAGTAGCATCACATCACATCAATACTGGCACTAGATTAACATGCAGAACAACAGCACTAGTATTACTGTCATGAGAGTAGCACATGGTCAGTAGCTCCGTGCACGGTGCAATCAAATTGGTGTAGTTCCACTAGGATGAAGCAATGTTAGCGGTGTGAGATTTAAGTGTAACTGGCAAAACAGAATTCATGGGAAATAAAGCAAGACAAAAGCACTTCATAAAATGGTGGTGTCATTGCTTCAATTTATCGATGGCAATAGACTGACAGCAGCATTACTTAGAAGTGACATTAGGCTAACAGTGGCATTGCTTCATTTTACCTCTGATATTAGATAAACAGTAGCGATAAGGGCAAAGGGACAACAGGGGCATAAAGCGGTGAAGCAGATCTGGTTGCCGAGAGCAGCAAACATTCAGGCAGCATGTCTGCATTTGTCCAATTTTTTATCTCCTCGGCGACCTTTTCCTATGTGAGCACAGGAAATCTAGACCTGCTCGTTCTCAGTTGCGTTGTCCCCCCAACACCCCCTCACTTTCTTCCCTTTTTCGACCAAGAGACCGGTCTGGCCAGTATCTTAGTAGTACTTCCCCCCACCCTTCGCTATCCACCCCACTTTCTTCCCCTTTTCAACCAAGAGACCGGTTGGGTAGCCAGTCTCTACTACTTTCCCCCTTTCTTTCCTAGTCCTAGATTCATGCTACAGCTTTCCCCCCTTTCTTCCCTTTTGAACAAAGTCCTAGATTCGACTGCATGAAGTAGGTTGACCTCTAATAATAGTAAAAATTTAGGTGGCTTTGGAATAGCCGAAGGAAGTAGAAAAAGATCCACATGCAGCCACGTGGTGAGCTGGGGCAGTAGAGCAAGGCCGGTTTCGAAGGAAGTTATACCTGAGGGTCGTCCGGATGTGGCTAGGAGGGCGGCGGGAGGCCGGATCTGCCCACCATACGACAGGGAGGAAGAAGGGGTCGGAGGCCCTCCCGAGCCGGCGCTGTGTCGGACAGAATGGCATGGGCCGCCGATCGAGATGCGCAGGCAGTTGTGGGTCTCCTCCCTCGTCGCGGACAACTGCACGAACGCTGCACCTTCTCCTCTTCGCCGGTGGAGGGGATCCGGCCAGAACTGTGACCAGCGGTGAGCAGAGAGAGGGTGTGGCTGCCGCTTTATTGTTTAGATCTCGAGAGGATGAGAGAGTGAATGGGAGCAACCCTAGTAAAGCAAGCACTGAAGCTCCTGCTTATATATATAGTGGAGTAATTTTCTTGTAGCAATCGTTTTTAAAATGAATACGCGCGAACCACTATTTTCATTTAACGTTCCAGTAAAAAAAACTCAATCAATAACGCGCCACCGCGTCCAGGTCGCACTATGAACACGTGTGGTCCCTGACCCTCCATGAAGTTGAAAACTGCACGATTCAAATTGTCACTTGGGATGCCTCTTTGTAAACAAATGCGCTCGTACGTGTACCCGCGCGTGGGTGTGAGAGAACTGGTGCGTGCGTGCGCCGCTTCTCTTCATGTACTACATACACTACCTATAGTAAGATGTATACGTGTGTGACGTCTGAGTTACAGACAAAAATATGTGTGATGTCTTTTATTTTTTAGAAGTTCATAGGGAAGGGTGTGAAGAGCACATATATGTGTGTCACGTCTACCTACAGAGTACGGATAGATGGTGTGTGTGTGAGAAGTCTCGGGAGAGTCGTCAGGTGCGTGTGTGCGTGAGAGGGAGGGTTAACGTGTCAATGCAATGCGTGTGTCCATAAATCATATTTGGCGAACGTTCACCACAAGCCATTTCCTAGCGAACGCCCAAAGAACCGTCAGATCTGCATCTGACGGTGGTAGTTTTGCCATGGCATTTGACAGAGCAGGCACTCCTCTGACACATAAAATGTCCACGTGAGCATTCGCAACTGCCGTATTCTCCCTCCGTTCCAAAATATAGTGCATATAGCTTGATTGAAAATTCAAACCTCATGAACTTTTATCGAGTTTTCGTAGAACAACATGCACATATAGAAAACCCAACATATATCATTTCATTCATCATCGAGAGATATCTATAGAGATAGGGGAGTAATGTATGAGTGTGTCTTTGATAAAGAGGGGCCGTATGTGTGTGTGTGTGTGTTGTGAGAGAGAGCAAGAGATATCGTAGGATTGAGTCCTCTAACTAAGGAGAGAGAAAGAACGATCGGGATCAGTACAGAGATGAAATATAGTGTGTTCCTTTAGTAGAAGAACCAGGCAAATATTTTGTTGAGTTCTAAACTCGGCAATGTCCCCTCGAGTAAGGACTCGACGCGTGGCATTGCTCTATTGCCGAGTGCCACACTTCGCCAAGTTTGTTAGCCGAGTCTCTGCTAGCCGACACCCGGCAAAAGAAGACCGCCGTATCACCTACAGGAATTTCAAGCCTCCTTTGGTGTGGAGGAATATCATAGGAATTCTATATGATTGAATTTTTATAGGAATTTTTCCTTTAGAGCCAATTGGTTCATACAAATGGATTCCTATACTCCACATTTCAGAGGAGAATAAACATTAAGACTCAATGGAAAAATTCATATGATGTGAACCAAATGACATCTCTTTTCTTATCCCTACACATAGGATTTGAGATACATGTCAGCCTCGTTTGGTTCATAGGATAGGAATATCATAGGAATAGAAAAAAACATAGGAAGTGAGATGACATGCATCTCAATTCCTATAGAGAAAGAAATGTCAATTGATGCATAGGATAGGAATTTTTCCATTGAGTCTAGGGTAATGGTTTTTTTCCTTTAAAATGTGAAGGACTGGTTCCTATCCTACATAGGACTAGGAATCCATTCCTACAAACCACAGAGCTCCATAGGAATTTTTCCTTTGAAAATCCTATCCTATGAAATTCCTACAAACCAAAGGAGGCAGTACGTCATCTCTTTTCCTACAAATTTCTTATTCCTATAATATTCCTACCCTGTGAACCAAAGGAGGCCGCGGGTATGTCAAAATGCAGGACCCACGCGTCACTGCCTTTGGGTCGAAGCTGCATCCACAATTTTTTGTACTCCCCTGCTCCGTCCAGCTTATTGCGGGCAAGGTGGGGCTTTGTGATTTGACGCCTCATTGCTCATTTACTAGTACAACGGCGCTACGACCGGGGTGCCTCCCCCCGCTGCTCTGAACTTTGGTGCATGGCACATGGACCAAGATGGTGGATGTCCCACATGTCGGCGAAAGGTGTGCTGTTAGTGTGTCGCCATTTCGTGTGCGGATTGACCCTGCGGACTTGCGACGCGAACGCGACAGCCGTGTTGGAAGTGTGCCGCCGTTTCGTTTTGAACTGTAAAGCATACCACTTGGTTTTGCTTCTTGGTTTGATATATACTAATCTCGATTATATTGATCTAAAAGTAGATATCCATATTAGTAAAAAGGAGGTGCTTTTGCCGAGCGGTGGGTGGGGTAGCTTGGCCTGTCGGTTTGCTAACATGCGGTCACATGTGTCAGTGATGTACCAAGCCGATGCGCGTCCCTCATGAAAAATCAGAACAATGGCAGAAGCAACACGTGGTTTTCTTGAAGAAGATGATGGAGAAGCAGATTCAGTGAAGAGTGAAATGATGGTTGGAAAGGTGCGGCTTTGTGATTTGACGCCTCATTGCTCATTAGTACTACTTCGGCGCCACGACCGGGGTGTTATTTGGTGCATGGCACATGGACCTGGATGCTAGATGTCCCACATGTTGGTGAATGAAAGCAGAACATTTATGAAAGCGAGCGTCTCCACTCTTATGACGGAGGAGTACAAGACACGGCTGTCGGTACCAAAACCGGCAGATCTCGGGTAGGGGATCCGAACTGTAGGTCTAGGAATCAATGGGTAACAGGGAACGTAGAGACAGCGATTTACCCAGGTTCAGGCCCTCTCGAAGAGGTAATACCCTACATCCTGCTAGATTGTATTGATGTGTTTGTATGAAGGTTACAGAGTTGATCTACCTCGAGATCGGATGGGCTAAACCCTAGGCAATGGATATGATGATCCTCTACGGACTAAACCCTCTGGTTTATATAGACACCAGAGGGTCCTAGGGTTACATATAGTCGGTTACCATCAGGGGATAAACATGCTGGCCACGCCAATTATTCCTTGGAGGAGACGCCAAGTCTTCGGAGGTTTCCTTCTGATACACGGGGTCGCCCACAATCCGGCCTTCCATTGACGAGTAGAGAGCGGCCCACCAGCCCAGCCCACGAGAGATAGGCCGGCAGCCCGAGTACCCCCTAGTCCGGGACACCTCAGTAGCCCCCGAACTAGCCTCCAATGCCGAGGTTGACAGTCTTCGGCAGCTTCATGCTTCAATGGTCTTCGGCTTGGGTGCCGAGTTCCTCCCTTCACCTGCATTTGGTTTAACAATAGTTCGGCCACTAATAGCTCGGTTGCCGAAGAATACTCCGATTGGCGAGGTCCCGTGGGGCCCGTCATACCACTTTTCTTCGCCTAGAATCAAATGACGACCCTCGATTTCTGCGCACCCACGGAATGTGAGTGGACCGACGGGTTTTTACAAAAATGCCCCTCTTTCGGGGGGAGTCAATGCCCTTTTAATAGGCCAAGGGGGCGGAGGTTGACACACTCCACCCCCTGCCATTCTTCCTCACGTCCTTGCGAGGTCGCGACCAGTAAACAATGGCGAGCGTCCCAGGCTCTTCCTCACGCCCTCATGGCCCCCGGCAAGGTGACTGGGCGAGCTGCTCCATATCCCTCATGCGTTTACGCAGGCTCGAGATGCAGGGATATCTCCCTGCTTCAGATCTCGCATCCACCCGTCCCAGATTAACTTCCGCAGACGGGGAGGCCCTCGCAGAGAACTTTCCTTCCCCCCACGGGTAGGAAAGGGTGTGCTTCGTGCCCTTCCTCTTGCGAGGGATGGGTTTCCCCATTCATCCTTTTTTGAGGGGTCTACTAGAGTTTTATGGGATTCAACTCCACCACCTTACCCGAGGGTCGATCCTTCATATATCGGGCTTCGTCTCTCTCTACGAGATGTTCCTAGGCTGTGAGGCCCACTTCGAGTTGTGGAGGAAGTTCTTCTGCCTCGTCCCCCGTACCCGAGGAGGGACAATCTACGAGGTCGGCGGGGCCGAAGTATGGCATATCGCCGGAACCGGATACCCCGTAGGGACTCCGAAGAAAGATGCCGAAGAGTGGACTTCGGAATGGTTTTATATCGAAGATGTCCCCCTATTTGATCCAGTCCGGAGGGGGTTGCCCGAATTCTCATTGGTCCCTCCAAAGAAGCGGTTCAACTGGCGCCCGAAGAGTCCTTCCCAAGAGGAAAGCGCCGAAGTAACTTAGCTGGCTGCTCAAGTGAGGTGGCTAGCCCACAACGGGCTAACCGTTATTGACGTGATGGCCGCAGCCATTGCTCGGTGCGTCCAACCTCTCCAACAGAGAATACACCCGCTTTGGTGCTACAACGGGGAAGATGACGCAACCCGGTACACATGGATGGGACCTGCCGACCAGGCGGCGATGGCGGCCATACTGGCCGATCTCTTCAAGAGAGACGAGCAGGAATTTGCTCGGTTAAAGCCCAATGAAGGCTTCTCGAGCTACAAACCCATTGAAATGGTGAGTCCGACCACGTTTTAGAGTTCGGACGGCATCCCAAATTTTTTCTTAACCAGATTCCTATCCTGTCCGAACTGAACTGGAGGCGCTGGATCGAGACAGTGAGCTGCCCTGCTCCTCAAACGGGGAATTACTCTTGTGACGATGATCCTGGGTTCCATGATGACCCTGAAACATCGATTAATTTTGAGGAGGGGGTCTTCTACCAGGAGAGCCTCGATGGTTCTAAGGTGGCCCTTTTGGCCGATCATCCCGGGGCGCTTCCCTCCTCCGCTGTAAGTGGCCAACGGGCTTCCTCTCGAAAGAAACACTCAGCCGCTGCTGCCTCGAATACACTGACTCCTACTCCCAAGGGCCACCGCACAACGTGCCGAACAGCCGCAAGAGCGGCACCAGCGGCCCCAGCAACAAGTAGTCGTGGGGCGACTAGACGCGCGGCCCCAACGGGAGCTACATCATCTGTGCCCCGCCCAAAGAGGTAACGCATCCGCCGTACCGTCATAGCCTCTATCTTCGACATCCACTGAATATGCCAATTTTTCTCCACGGTGTCCTGTAGACGATATGTGGAACCACCCTCGGCTGGGGATGTTGAAGATGCACCGAGGGATGACTCAAACCCGAGGTCGCCAGCTGTAGCCGAAGTTACTCCGGGAGTCCCTGCCGGGGACCAACATCCCGAGGACTCAGGTGGAGTCTCGGTGGCGTAAGGCGTCACTTCGGCACTCCTGAGGACCGAGGTTGAAAGTGTGATGAATCATCGGCAGCGTAAGGAGTCACTTCGGCACTCCGCGTTTTCGGATCAGGAGTTTAATGCCCTTAGTTCGGTAGACGCGTACCTTGGCACTGCCCGAATGGGACTTGAAGTGGCCGTAAAGCTCATGTATGCTAATGTGCAGGTATGGTATTTGTTTTGACAACTAGTATCTAACCCAGTAGCCCCCGAGCCTTGATTTGGGCGGGACGGCCGAATTAAGGGTCTGATATTTTTAATGCCATGCTATTGTGCAGACTGTTCGGGAGCAAAACAAAAAACTGTCCGAAGACCTCAAGCTGGCGCGAACAGAGTTAGAGTCTGTGAAAGACGAGCTAGAGGGTGTGAAGAAATTCACCAGAGAGGCACATGGTAAGTGCCGAACTCAAAAGTTGTTTCAAAAATTTGATGGAACACCTCTGCTAATGAAAGATGATTCCATAGCAGCCGAGTCGATAAATCAGCTGCGGAAGGATCTGGACATTGCCATAGAAGCTCAAAGGTATGCGGAGTCACAGCAAGAGGCTGGCTACCGGGTGCTTTCCCGAAGTTATGAGGAGATGGATAAGCTGAAGGCGGAAGGCGACCAACAGGCGCGAGAAATCAAAAGTTTGAAAACTCAACTGTCCATATCCCAAGAGGAGAACTAGAGACTGAAAGTGGGCATGTTCGGTGAGTGCGACCCAGTATTTTTAGTTCATAAACTGTACGTAGTAAATAGCAATATGAACAATGCCGCGTCTCATTGTAGTTCTTCTAACCAGACGCCCCGTAGAGGAGGCCAACTCTTTTGGGCGGGACCTGCTGAAGGAGCTATCCGCCGTGCACGAGCGGGCCCGAAAGGCCATGAAGAGCATGTGCAAAGTATTGTGGCCTGGTGAGGTGGCTCCGGAAGGGATGGCCGAACTCACAAATCGATTCAAAGGAGCTCGGCGCCGCTTTGAGCTATGGAAGACGTCATCTTGTCGTGAAGGAGCATGGGAAGCTTGGGGGATGATCAAGACCCGCTTCACCAAGCTGGAACCGGAGCATTTAGCTAGGGTTGGGCCAATAGGGCCAGATGGGCAGGAAGTGCCCGTGCATCTGGAATATGACCAGGTTATGCCCGCAGCTCGTCTGTCCCAAGCAGATTGTGCTCTGGAGACCATAATAGATGGTCTTGATCAAGATTAACAGGTTGATTCTATGTATCTATGTACTTTATATCAAGTAGTCTCCAAACCGTGCGTAGAACGTTGTCTTAACCAGCCATCGGCTTCCGCCTCCTCGGCCAGGAGCCGATGAGTGTTTCCTACTGTGTGATCTGAAAACACCGGAAACACTACGGAGAACGAGGCAATCCGGCCATGTGGTGCAAACAGACAAAAACGTGCTCGGGGAGTTATGTTATATTATTGTGTAACGTAAGAAACATCTTCCGACAAAAATAGTTCCGCTATGGGTCCCTTTCGTCGGGTTACCACGTTAGCCGTGGATGGATAACTGAATACCCGAAGTAGACAGGGATGGTTACTTCGGGAAAATACCCCGGAAACTTGGCGATAGGTACCAATTATTTTCACTTCCCCCGTGGCCGACCAACTGTGTTCTTAAGAACGCTAGCTTTTGGCTTCACCCGTCTGAGGTACGTACCCGGGAAATCCGGACGTAACAATCACAGAGGTGCTCCCTTTACTCCCTAGCCGAACAATCGGGAATGTAGGGGGTAAACACAGGAGCGAGGCAACCCAACTTGGCCAAATCTTAAGTCAAATTGATGCATATAGTGGCTTTAACACGATGCAGGAAGGTTGCAAACTCGTAAAAGACGGATGGTTGCATAAATAAAATATGATTGGCTCCGTAAAAGAAGCCCCCAGGTAACAGCGTGTGGTACATTCAAAGATGTTTGCCGAAGTAAAACTTAACGTAGGTCGGCATATCCGAACACAACCCGGGAGAGACTATTGACTAGAAAAATATAAATCCTAGAAGGATAAACCGAACAAGGTAAGGTCGCGGAGCTAGCCGTAGAAACATCGTAGCTGAGCTGCGTTCCAAGGGTTTGGTTCGAGGCGGTCGTCCTTTGGGTCGCGGAGACGGTATGTGTAACACCCCGATTTTTGGCCCTTTCTTTTCTTTTGGATTTCTTCGAATTTTTATTTGGAGCTCTTTTTCCGTGGCTATGTGGTCTTGAAACCTGGGAAGATCTTCTCTTCTGCCACTTCCTAGGGGCTTGTCATTCTCAAATCTATCCCAAGGCCATGTCATTTCCATCTTAGCCCAACTCCAATATTTATTTATTGGGAATATTCCTTTTTCTATTAAAGGAATAACCCTGTTTGCCCTAGGTTGTGAAGCAACCTATATTTCTGCCATTCCGAAAATTCCCACAAAATTCTCATAAATTCTTTGGATCATATCTTCCATAAATATGCCAAAATCCATCCTTGCCCAGTTCAAAAATAATTCAGGAATATTCATTTCCTATTCTGTCCAGATTGGCACTTTGTGAAGGAAGTGCTATTTATATTTTCTTGATTGCCCTAAATTTTTTTGGGCACTCTCTCTTATCCAAATAATTGCCTCATGCCAAAATTCAACTTCATTTGCCTAGTAAATCTTCCTCATAAATTTTCCAAAGTTTCTGTTCAGAGAGAAGCTTTGTGAAGGAAGTACTATCTAGACTTATCCAAATGAGTTGAAATTATGCGAGATTATTCATGTGATCAAATCATGACTCTCCACCAAATTTCATATCCATCCAACAATCTATGTGAGCACAACATCCAATCTTGGTTTCTGGTCACAATTTCAGTTTGTGAAGCAACTATATTTTATATTGCTTCCAAAATTCTGAAATTAATCCAGGACCTAAATATCCATAAATAATGTGAGCATGCCAAAATTCACATTATTTTGCCAAGCCATTTTCTCTGCAAAATTCCCCCAAGTTTTTGTCCAGTGGGTATCATTGTGAAGGAAGTACCATTTTGGTTTATCCAAATGGGATGAAATTTTTATGGCACCTTTATATGCCCAAATGATCAACCTTCACCCATTTTCAGCTCAATCCAAGCAACCATGTAAGTGCTACTTCCTGATCTAGATTCTGGCCTACTTTTTGCAGTTGCAAAGCAACTAGGTTAAATACTTGTCCTAATGACCTCAAAATTCACAGGATGGTAGTCCTTCCTACTCTAAGACTCTGTGACATCTTGCTTAGTTCTTATGCCCTCTAAGTTGATCACTACTTCCTGCTTAAGTTTGCAACAGCAAAGTTCAGTCGACCTCTCCCATCCACCCACAGTGCCTTTCATCGATCTATCACCTCAGGTAGGACCCACTTAGGAGAGACAACACGCTAGACATCGTTTGATTGGCCAGAGTGCACCGCGTGCGCCTGTGCACGCGGTGACCACGCGGTCTGGCACGCCGAAAGCGTGCTCTGGCCGTCGGGACCCTCTGCCGCCGCCCAAATGCCGAGCTCCCGCCACCGCACCATGTCCACAGCATCGCCACCACTCTCCTGCGTCCGCGTATACTCTCTGGACCCCTCCCCCTCCCCTCTTTCCGCTCCGGCGAGCACGCCGTCCCGGGATGCCCGTGGCCGTCGTCGCTTAGCCATTGTCCTCTTCCTCCCCGCGATAACTTTGCACCGTATGCACCTCCCCTAGACCCCTCTCCCCCTCCGCGCGTGCGCTCGTGCACGCGGAAGTGCCAGAGAGCATCAACCGCGAGCGTTCGTCGTCGTCCGGCCACGGCATCAACGCCGGGCTATATATAGCGTGCCCGAGCCTCCTCCGAGCTCATCACCAGCCTCCCCATCCTCCTCTAGCCCTCCCCGACCTCTCCCCCGAGCTCGAAAGCTTCTCCTCGGCCACCATTGCCGCCATGGCCGCCGCCGAGCTCCTCGTAAATTCGGTCTAGCCCGAGCCCTCCTCTCTCCCCTACCATCACCAGAGCACTCCACGTCGACCCTAGATCCTTTCCCGTAGCTCGCCGCCTCCTCTCTGTGGCCGGAGCGAAGACGTCCTCTGCCGCGGCCGGGGCCCTGCTAGATCGGCTGCTCCCTGGCGAGGACAAGACCCACTGGTGGATGCGCCTCCTCGCGCTGGTCACTCCGGTGGCCGGAGCGTCGCCGGAGGTGGCCGGTGGCGTCGGGACGGCCGCCGGCGTCGAGCGCCCTCCTCTGCATCGCAGGCGAACGGGAGGTTGAAGGAGTTGACCAGCCCGGTGGGCCCCATCAACCAGCGACCCCACCCGTCAGCCAGAGGGAGACGTTGACCCCAGGCCTGCCTAGTTTAAGTGAAGGCGTACTTCCATAAAGTGCGTTTTCGTTTTATGAAAGCGTACTCTGGTGCATCTTCGACTGTAAATACGCTTTCACCATTAGAAGACGGATTTGCTTAAATGCGCTTTCTATCTCCAGCCGCCGGCGGAAACCTTTACTTTGCGGACGTTCGTCCGTTAGCTGCAGAAATGAATATTGTTATTTAATTTTCTGCCTAACGAACGAACGGCCGTAACTCCGCAACCATAACTCCGAATCAGGTGATTCCAAAGCCCAAGTTCTCAGCTCGTCGAGCCCGTTCCGATGGTATCATTTTCATGAGGTTGTCATACTGTGAAAATTACCATTTTGCCCTTGCCCTTAAAACAGCTCCGCCGAGAGGGAAACTTTTCCGGCGATTCTTTCCGCGAGTTCATCGCACCTCTCCCCTGTGAATCCTTCATCCCCAGGCAAGCTACAACAGCCACTTGCATGATGGCATTGCAATAGCCATGGTTTCCACTAGAATATTTAATAATTGTTTGCTCATTTAATTATTTTGTGAATGCTATGTATATGCTTGTGAATCCATGCTCATTGCTTATACCATGTTCATTTTCATCTAGTAAGTGCTATGATTAATTGCTAAGGATATTCTTGCAATTATTTCCGATGCTAGTAATAATGTTATGCTCACATGAGTAGTTACAGTTTGATATGAAAATACTTGTCATAGTCATGATCATCGTTATGCCATGCTCATTTGCATTCCGTAGCATAAATGATTTATCATCGTTCATGTCATGATGTTAAATGGTTATGCTGCCCATCCATGGTTACACTGGTATCATGCTCATATGCATTGCTGTTTCGTTATGTTGTTGTGACTCAGCTCATCACCATTCAAGTTGAACCTGACATTAATTGAACTTGAACAAATCTGTTGGCTGAGTCATGGTGCCACCGAATCGAGCTAACCAGTGCAGCCACACTTGCCTTATGGGGGGCCCTAATGCGGTCTATTGTCATGCCTCTCGCCGGTGCCTCATACTAGGGAAAGTTATGCGCGCGCGCTACCCTGATCAGGTAGGCGGCCATAAGCCTTGAGTACCCAGTTTTGGTTTTGAGCTCAGGTCCCCGTTTGGGACAGTTTTGGTTTGGCCACGACGGTGGGTAAACATGTTGACATCAGGGTAACCCAGGACATAGCCCAAAGGGGAGTTTGTCGGAGTGGCCGGGAGAGTGTCATGCAATAGACTGGTTTTGTCGGAACGTCGTTGGTCCACCCGAATGGGAGCACGAGGCCATGAGTTCCGTGGTGTGGATATAGTGTACTAACCGCTGCAGAGTGTATAATCTATCGATAGCCGCGTCCTCGGTCATGGACACAGTTCGTAGTAGGTCACACTATGGGTCAACAGAAATAATAATCTGAATAATAAACAACTCCGGTTCGATGAGAAAAGAAGTTGGTTGATATTTATGTGGTCAGGCGATGATCACAGGTAGAGATCAAGCTCCGTGTGGTCATGTGATGATCACGATGGTATAGTTGATACCGAGCTTGGTTGATCCTGAGGTGATCGTGTGAGGATCACGATGGTAAGTTTGTGGTTACGAGATAACCTCCGAGCAGAGTAAGTTGGTCCATGAGACCTTAAATGTGGAACCCCTTGCATGCTAGTGCTAGTATCATCCTGTTCATATCATGAATTATATGTACATGCCATGCTCATGTTGTTGCCATGCTCATGTTGTTCCAGTAGTATCATGTTCATCTTTGATGATTAACCTGTAAATACCATGCTGTTGTATGTCTTGATTGCTTTGGTTGCTGTGAGCTTGCGAGTACATTCAAAGTACTCACCTGGCGTGTCATGCCAGATTGCAGGTCATGCCGTGACTGCTTGTTTGTCGAGGATCTCGAGGTTGCGCTCTAGGATACGTCCCAGCCAGAGTCCCTGCGGAGTGGAGTTCATCACTGTCGTTGTCGTTCCGCTGCTAGAAGTCATTCCGCTACGAGATGTTCCGCTGCTAGCATAGAACTACCTGAGCAGGCGAAGTGTCGCCGTGCCCATGTAACCTTCGTGCCTTCAGAACCCTTGTACCCCAAGTATCTGTAATAAAGAGCTGATTTGTTCTATGCCAAGCAGTGCCGTATTCCAGAAGACTTGATCTCTGGGCTAGAATACGGGGTGTTCCGGTCTCTCTGAGCCGGGGTGCCACAAGGCTTGGTATCAGAGCAGGTCTGGCTGTAGGACGCCCTAGCCCGCGCGAGCGTTAGAAACCGGTAGTATACAGTCTAGTCGGTCTGCTGCATTTGATTGCTGCATTTGTTTGTCGCATAGCATGCATATAGACGTATTATATTATCACTAACGGTTGATCTTGTGAGTGTAGATGGCATCGGTTTCGATCCACTACCTGCACCCTCCAGCTTTGCATACTTGCTCGTTGGTGTTTGGTGTCATCTCTGTCCCAGCGGAGTGATGCCACAGTACCTTGTGGTGTCGATCGTTTGCAGGATTGATGCACAGGTATCGCACCAATATTTTCTCTTCAGCCCCACCTATTGTTTTGGTGGTAGACATGTTTCTACCCCGGATCTTGCCATCCAACCCATCGCTTTGGTAACCCTTACTGGTCTTTGTTACCAGAAAAGGGCAATGCCAACAGACCCTTCTTTCCACCGCTATCCTACTCTATCGCACATTCCCTGGACGAGTACGGCTCCCTTCCGTACGCTTGATGATGATGTGGTCATGACATCCGTGTCTCGCTACATGATCACCGAGTCCGTCCTCATTCCTAAGCCGGTCCGGATGCAACCGGTGCTGATCCAGCGCTAGGTGTAGCTATGTTTACACCAACCGCTCCACACACTGATCCACTTTGGTGCACACCGCCACAGCATATTAGATCGTAGTAGCGGAGTTCCCTCGAGAATTGTGTGCTTAAGTAGGCATGCATAGTGAGGTGAATAGCTGTGAAATGTGATGTTGATTGTATGTAATCTTAATGTTGTGTGTGCTTTTGTTTTAGTCGTTTCTTTTGGCTTCTTTCTTTGGGCCCTCGGTGTTACCATATTTCCCCTTATGAAAAGTTGCTCATCAACCGACACTGGACTCAAAGAATCAGTAAAGATTTCAAATATTTTGAAGCTCAGCTAAACATTATGAAATTCTCAGCCGACTGCATTATATTGGAAATATTTGATCTGAATGCAAATGCTATCCTGGATTGACCATCAGCATCAAGTTTACCTCAGTGCGCAACCATCACAATTGTAATGAACCAGCTGGAAGACAATTTGTGTGCAAGACAACAGTACATTTCCAGTCAGAGGAATATCAAGGGCATATGTATATATGGCATTTAGTCCGCATACTACAGAGAAAAGCTTCTGGTATAAGCAACCCAATCTTCCTCCGCACGCTACCAGGGAAGCTTACGACGCAAGGTTCCGCAGTCTTCCTCAGTACGATATGTGGATAACTTCCAGTGTAAGACACCCAGTCTTCTTTGGTAAGCCACCGCAGAAAGCTTTTGGCATAAGGCACCAAATCTTCTCCAGTAAGCAACTAGGAGAAGAAACTTCTGAGGTACGATACCCAGTCTTCTTCAACACACTATTCCGGCAAAAGCTTCGAGCACAAGCTATTCAGTCTTCCTCAGCACGATACTCTCAGATGGCTTCCAACACAAGCTATCCAATCTTTGTCAGTACGGCACTACCAACAATCATCAAGATGTTACACAGTGATTTGGCAGTATATGGCAGTGCCTCTCAAGGATCAGATCCACAACAATTTTGTCAGAAGCAATAATCAGTCAGGACCCAAGTGTCTGCCTCAGGAATCAACTGCTCAGCTACACACCCTTCCATATATATTGTGGGCATGCTGCCAAGGTCATTCAAGTCACTCGAACGATGATGCAAGCATAATGAGAATCCGACAACCACATGAATTATGTAAGAGGAAGAATATACACCTCAGTGTGATGCAATGTCTGACAACAATCTTGACAGTGGATATCAAGGCCAGCTTCCTCACGCCCAATAAGGTGATATCATTAACCCTTGTCACTGTCATAAATGATTGACCATAGCAGTGAGCTCTATACAAATAACTGTGAACCTGGTATATGATCATGATGAACCCTTGCCTACCTTTTTCCTGGTAATGGCACCACGCCTGTGTTTTGAGCTGTGTTCAGCCGTCCAGGGTGGATGCCGATTTTCTATTTCTCTTGTCAACAACTGGCCAGTGTTCTGAGCTGATTTTCGGCCGTCTCGGGCAGCTGTTGAGTTTCTTTTTGTAGCAGCGACCCTATGCTCTGAGCTGTTCTTCGGCCGTCTTAGGGAACTGCTACATTCTTCTTATCAACCCTGCCTCATGCTCTGAGCTGCTTTTCAGCCGTCATGAGCCATGGTTGAGTTATTTCAATAATGTCCCAGATCTGAGTTGTAAAGACCGTTATGGTGGCTACTGATTTATTTGTCGATTTCTGGCAAAGGTTCAGATGATCATTGCCCTACAGTTAAAGCTCGAGAGATGATAAACTTGCCAATTAAACGTTGCTGCACTGCCTGAGGATAAGGATAAGGTATGATTGCTGGAATGTTGCACCTGACAATACCTATGGTCACACGAAGAATTAAAGATATTTATGGCCAAGCTCTTTCAACAAAAGATTCAGAAAAAGAGAACAATAATGAAGGAGCAAGCCTGGCAATACAGGTATGATAATAGTTGCATGAACAACATGGTACGGATACCCAAGATAGTCTGATTCCGTATTGATCACCATGAACACACACCCAAGGGGTCTACTCTGTTTGTAAGGACCTCATATCAAGGTGACAGTCGAATCATCGGTACGGATTCGAGACAGTGGAGTCAGCCAAGGTAATTCAGAACTACCTTCTAGCAGTCAGATCCCGCCAAGAGAATGGCTATGATTCTCAGCATTGTTTTGAACCTGGAGGACATGCATCTACTCTAGTAACCCGATGCAAGGAATAAATGTTCCCGACTCCATTGATACTATCAGTGCGGGATAGAAGAATGTCACGTCGAATGGAAATCACTCCCGGACTTATGGAAATTCCAGTCATGATAATATCAGATAAGCCAACAGACATAAAAGAATGGGAGTCAGAGCAAGGATGAACATATGAAGGAAGGCCTATCAGAATGTGGGATACAGTGAAGCAAACCACCCCAGAGTAAGGCAGTCAGTCAGATGCAATTCAGTGGGAACAATTTATAAAGGAAAAGGATACCCAAGTTGGAAACGGTTTCCTTAAGTCAGAATATTCATACTTGTTCCCTGAGCAACCAAATCTCGAGGACGAGATTTATCGTAAGGGGGGTAGGTTTGTAACACCCCGATTTTTGGCCCTTTCTTTTTCTTATGGATTTCTTCGAATTTTTATTTGGAGCTCTTTTTCCGTGGCTATGTGGGCTTGAAACCTGGGAAGATCTTCTCTTCTGCCACTTCCTCGGGGCTTGTCGTTCTCAAATCTATCCCAAGGCCATGTCATTTCCATCTTAGCCCAACTCCAATATTTATTTATTGGGAATATTCCTTTTTCTATTAAAGGAATAACCCGGTTTGCCCTAGGTTGTGAAGCAACCTATATTTCTTCCATTCCCAAAATTCCCAAAAAATTCTCATAAATTCTTTGGATCATATCTTACATAAATATGCCAAAATCCATCCTTGCCTAGTTCAAAAATAATTCAGGAATACTCATTTCCTATTCTGTCCAGATTGGCACTTTGTGAAGGAAGTGCTATTTATATTTTCTTGATTGCCCTCAAAATTTTTGGGCACTCTCTCTTATCCAAATATTTGCCTCATGCCAAAATTCAACTTCATTTGCCTAGTAAATCTTCCTCAGAAATTTTCCAAAGTTTCTCTTCAGAGAGAAGCTTTGTGAAGGAAGTACTATCTAGGCTTATCCAACTAAGTTGAAATTTTGGGAGATCATTCATGTGACCAAATTATGACTCTCCACCAAATTTCATCTCCATCC
The DNA here is from genome assembly GCA_039707655.1 of Elymus sibiricus. Taxonomy (NCBI): domain Eukaryota; kingdom Viridiplantae; phylum Streptophyta; class Magnoliopsida; order Poales; family Poaceae; genus Elymus; species Elymus sibiricus. The sequence goes on from CM077676.1 coordinate 288,867,382, forward strand.
AACAATCTATGTGAGCACAACATCCAATCTTGGTTTCTGGTCACAATTTTAGTTTGTGAAGTAACTATATTTTATATTGCTTCAAAAATTCGGAAATCAATCCAGGACCTAAATATCCATAAATAATGTGAGCATGCCAAATTTCACATTATTTTGCCAAGCCATTTTCTCTGCAAAATTCCCCCAAGTTTCTGTCCAGTGGGTATCATTGTGAAGGAAGTACCATTTTGGTTTATCCAAATGGGATGAAATTTTTATGGCACCTTCATATGCCCAAAAGATCACCCTTAACCCATTTTCAGCTCAATCCAAGCAACCATGTAAGTGCTACTTCCTGATCTAGATTCTGGCCTACTTTTTGCAGTTGCAAAGCAACTAGGTTAAATACTTGTCCTAATGACCTCAAAATTCATAGGATGGTAGTCCTTCCTACGCTAAGACTCTGTGACATCTTGCTTAGTTCTTATGCCCTCTAAGTTGATCACTACTTCCTGCTTAAGTTTGCAACAACAAAGTTCAGTCGACCTCTCCCATCCACCCACAGTGCCTTTCATCGATCTATCACCTCAGGTAGGACCCACTTAGGAGAGACAACACGCTAGACATCGTTTGATTGGCCAGAGTGCACCGCGTGCGCCTGTGCATGCGGTGACCACGCGGTCTGGCACGCCGAAAGCGTGCTCTGGCCGTCGGGACCCTCTGCCGCCGCCCAAACGCCGAGCTCCCGCCACCGCACCATGTCCACAGCATCGCCACCACTCTCCTGCGTCCGCGTATACTCTCTGGACCCCTCCCCCTCCCCTCTTTCCGCTCCGGCGAGCACGCCGTCCCGGGATGCCCATGGCCGTCGTCGTTTAGCCATTGTCCTCTTCCTCCCCGCGATAACTTTGCACCGTATGCACCTCCCCTAGACCCCTCTCCCCCTCCGCGCGTGCGCTCGTGCACGCGGAAGTGCCAGAGAGCATCAACCGCGAGCGTTCGTCGTCGTCCGGCCACGGCATCAACGCCGGGCTATATATAGCGTGCCCGAGCCTCCTCCGAGCTCATCACCGGCCTCCCCATCCTCCTCTAGCCCTCCCCGACCTCTCCCCCGAGCTCGAGAGCTTCTCCTCGGCCACCATTGCCGCCATGGCCGCCGCCGAGCTCCTCGTAAATTCGGTCTAGCCCGAGCCCTCCTCTCTCCCCTACCATCACCAGAGCACTCCACGTCGACCCTAGATCCTTTCCCGTAGCTCGCCGCCTCCTCTCTGTGGCCGGAGCGAAGACGTCCTCTGCCGCGGCCGGGGCCCTGCTAGATCGGCTGCTCCCTGGCGAGGACAAGACCGACTGGTGGATGCGCCTCCTCGCGCTGGTCACTCCGGTGGCCGGAGCGTCGCCGGAGGTGGCCGGTGGCGTCGGGACGGCCGCCGGCGTCGAGCGCCCTCCTCTGCATCGCAGGCGAACGGGAGGTTGAAGGAGTTGACCAGCCCGGTGGGCCCCATCAACCAGCGACCCCACCCGTCAGCCAGAGGGAGATGTTGACCCCGGGCCCGCCCAGTTTAAGTGAAGGCGTACTTCCATAAAGTGCGTTTTCGTTTTATGAAAGCGTACTGTGGTGCATCTTCGACTGAAAATTCGCTTTCACCATTAGAAGACATATTTTCCGAAATGCGCTTTCTATCTCCATCCGCCGGCCGAAACCTTTACTCTGTGGACGTTCGTCCGTTAGCAGCAGAAATGAATATTGTTATTTAATTTTCTGCCTAACAAACGAACGGCCGTAACTCCGCAACCGTAACTCCGGATCAGGTGATTCCAAAGCCCACGTTCTCAGTTCGTCGAGCCCGTTCCGATGGTATCATTTTCATGAGGTTGTCACACTGTGAAAATGACCATTTTTCCCTTGACCTTAAAACAGCTCCGCCGAGAGGGAAACTTTTCAGGCGATTCTTTCCGCGAGTTCATCGCACCTCTCCCCGGTGAATCCTTCATCCCCAGGCAAGCCACAACAGCCACTTGCATGATGGCATTGCAATAGCCATGGTTTCCACTTGAATATTTAATAATTCTTTGCTCATTTAATTATTTTGTGAATGCTATGTATATGTTTGTGAATCCATGGTCATTGCTTATACCATGTTCATTTTCATCTAGTAAGTGCTATGATTAATTGCTAAGGATATTCTTGCAATTATTTCTGATGCTAGTAATAATTTTATGCTCACATGAGTAGTTACAGTTTGACATGAAAATACTTGTCGTAGTCATGATCATCGTTATGCCGTGCTCATTTGCATTTCGTAGCATAAATGATTTATCATCGTTCATGTCATGATGTTAAATGGTTATGCTGCCCATCCATGGTTACACTGGTATCATGCTCATATGCATTGCTGTTTCGTTATGTTGTTGTGACTCAGCTCATCACCATTCAAGTTGAACCTGACATTAATTGAACTTGAACAAATCTGTTGGCTGAGTCATGGTGCCACCAAATCGAGCTAACCAGTACAGCCACACTTGCCTTATGGGGGGCCCTAATGCGGTCTATTGTCATGCCTCTCGCCGGTGCCTCATACTAGGGAAGGTTATGCGCGCGCGCTACCCTGATCAGGTAGGCGGCCATAAGCCTTGAGTACCTAGTTTTGGTTTTGAGCTTAGGTCCCCGTTTGGGACAGTTTTGGTTTGGCCACGACGGTGGCAGCCATAGAGGTGGCGGATGTCACATGTTGACATCAGGGTAACCTAGGACATAGCCCAAAGGGGAGTTTGTCGGAGTGGCCGGGAGAGTGTCATGCAATAGACTGGTTTTGTCGGAACGTCGTTGGTCCACTCGAATGGGAGCACGAGGCCATGAGTTCCGTAGAGTGGGTACAGTGTACTAACCTCTGCAGAGTGTATAATCTATCGATAGCCGCGTCCTCGGTCATGGACACGGTTCGTAGTAGGTCACACTATGGGTCAACAGAAATAATAATCTGAATAATAAACAACTCCGGTTCGATGAGAAAAGAAGTTGGTTGATCTTTATGTTGTCAGGCGATTATCACAGGTAGAGATCAAGCTCCGTGTGGTCATGTGATGATCACGATGGTATAGTTGATACCGAGCTTGGTTGATCCTGAGGTGATCGTGTGAGGATCACGATGGTAAGTTTGTGGTTACGAGATAACCTCCGAGCAGAGTAAGTTGGTCCATGAGACCTTAAATGTCGAACCCCTTGCATGCTAGTGCTAGTATCATCCTGTTCATATCATGAATTATATGTACATGCCATGCTCATGTTGTTGCCATGCTCATGTTGTTCCAGTAGTATCATGTTCATCTTTGATGATTAACCTGTAAATGCCATGCTGTTGTATGTCTTGATTGCTTTGGTTGCTGTGAGCTTGCGAGTACATTCAAAGTACTCACCTGGCGTGTCATGCCAGATTGCATGTCATGCCGTGACTGCTTGTTTGTCGAGGATCTCGAGGTTGCGCTCTAGGATACGTCCCAGCCAGAGTCCCTACGGAGTGGAGTTCATCACTATCGTTGTCGTTCCGCTGCTAGAAGTCATTCTGCTACGAGATGTTCCGCTGCTAGCATAGAACTACCTGAGCAGGCGAAGTGTCGCCGTGCCCATGTAACCTTTGTGCCTTCAGAACCCTTGTACCCCAAGTATTTGTAATAAAGAGCTGATTTGTTCTATGCCAAGCAGTGCCGTATTCCAGAAGACTTGATCTCTGGGCTGGAATACGGGGTGTTCCGGTCTCTCTGAGCCGGGGTGCCACAGTATGCTCCGCCCGCGAGTACTTGATCGATTATGAAGGGCCCCTCCCATTTGGGCGACAGCTTATGCTTCTGCTTCTCCGGGAGGTGCAAGACTAGATCGCCGACGCTGTAGGCCTTCGCCCGAACTTCCCTGCTCTGATAACGCCTGGCCCGCTGCTGATAAAAAGCAGAACGAGCCCGAGCTATGTTGCGCTTGCTCTCCAGGGCGTCCAGGTCATCTTGCCGATCCAGCTCGGCCTCCTTTTCTTCATACATGTGCACCCAAGGGGCATCGTGAATAAGGTCGCTGGGGAGGACGGCTTCTGCCCATACACCATGAAGAATGGTGTGTAGCCCATGGATCGATTAGGAGTGGTGCGTATGCCCCACAGTACGGTGTCAAGCTCCTCGACCCAATGGCAGTCGGATTCTTTTACAGATCGGACCAAACGGGGCTTGATGCCGCTCAAGATCAGTCCATTAGCTCTCTCGACCTGTCCATTAGACTGTGGGTGATACACCGAGGTGTAGTCGAGCTTAATGCCTAAATTAGCGCACCAATCTTTGACTTCCTGGGCCGTAAAATTGGATCCGTTGTCCGTTATTATGCTATGGCGGACACCATAACGGTGTACAACACCGGATATAAAATCGATGACCGGCTTAGACTTGGCTGAAGTTACCAGTTTTGCCTCAATCCATTTAGTAAATTTATCTACCATGACGAGTAGATATTTCTTTTTCTTGGTCCCCCCTTTAAGTGGTCCGACCATGTCCAGCCCCTAGACCATGAAAGGCCAAGTAATCGGTATTGTCTGAAGGGCCGTGGGGGGCATATGGCTCTGATTGGCGAAGAGCTGGCATCCAACGCAATGTTGGACCAATGTTTGGGTGTCTGTTCGGGCAGTGGGCCAGAAGAACCCTGCTCGGAAAGCCTTGCTGACCAAGGCCCGAGCTGCCGTGTGGTGACCGCCCATGCCAGCGTGAATCTCGGCCAGGAGCTGCCTTCCCTCCTCTTCGGATATACATATCTGGAGGACGCCAGTAGTGCTTTTCTTATATAGTTCTCCCTCGTGGACTTTATAGGCTTTAAATCGTCGAATGATACGCCTTGCCTCAGTCTGGTCGGCCGGTAATTCTGGGCGGAGGAGGTAGGCGAGGAAGGGCTCGGTCCATGGCATGATTACCACCATGACTTCATGAGCCGAAGATATCATTTCAATTGTCGAGCCCCCGATAATTCCTTCGTCTGGTTCGATAGGCGGAGGGACGAACTGTTCTAAGGTATTGGATTCCGAGCCCTGGGCATCCTCCTGCCACACCACGGACGGCTTAAAGAGTCATTCTAAAAAGGTGTTCTCCGGGACACGGTCATGCTTGGCGCCCATTCGAGCAAGGATATCGGCAGCTAGATTGCTGTCTCTAGGTATATGGTGAAATTCCAGTCCTTCAAAGCGGGCGGAAATTTTTAGGACGACGTTGCGGTATGCTGTCATTTTCGGGTTTTTTGCGTCGAATTCGCCGTTGACTTGAGAGATGGCGAGATTAGAATCTCCCCGTACCTCGAGCCGCTGTATGCCCATTGACACCGCAATCCGAAGTCCATGTAGCAGAGCCTCGTATTCGGCTGCGTTATTGGAGTCAATGTACATGATCTGGAGTATGTACCAAATATTGTCGCCAGTGGGGGATGTCAGGACCACTCCAGCCCCCAGCCCGGCGAGCATTTTGGAGCCGTCAAAGTACATCGTCCAATGCGAGTATGTACTGTACTCCCTAGGGAGTTCGGCTTCCGTCCATTCCGCCACGAAATCAGCCAAAACCTGAGATTTAATAGCTCGGCGTGGTCTATATATGATTTCGAAGGGGAGGAGTTCTATAGCCCATTTGGCTATGCGGCTGGTGGCATCTCGATTGTTGATTATGTCATTCAGTGGTACTTCGGATGCCACCGTGACCGAGCACTCCTGGAAGTAATGGCGGAGCTTTCGGGATGCCATGAAAACTGCGTAGGCGATCTTCTGATAATGCGGGTACCTCGTTTTACACGGGGTGAGCACTTCAGATACGTAGTACACATGTTTCTGCACCTAGAGCTTATGACCGTCAGCCTCTCGTTCGACGACGAGGACCGCGCTGACCACCTGATTCGTGGCCGAGATATATAGCAGCATTGGCTCGCCCGGGCTGGGTGCTGTCAAGATCGGGTTGCTGGCCAGTAGAGTTTTTATTACTTCGAGTGCTGCCGCCGCTTCACTGGTCCATTCGAAGTTCTTTGTCCGTTTGAGCAATTTATATAGCGGTAAGGCTTTTTCCCCGAGGCGTGAGATGAAGCGGCTTAGGGCTGCAACAGTGCCGGCATGTTTCTGGACGTGTTTGAGCTCAGTGGGGATAGCCAGCTCGGACAGTGCCCGTATTTTCGCTGGGTTGGCTTCTATTCCTCTATGGGAAACGATGAATCCGAGCAGCTTATCGGCCGGCACTCCGAAAACGCACTTTTCCGGATTGAGCCATATATCGAAAGTCTGAAGACTATCAAAGGTTTGCCGGAGATCGTCCACCAGCTGGCTGACGTGTTTGGTTTTGATGACCACGTCGTCCATGTATGCTTCGACTGTTTTGCCGATTTGTTTTTCCAAACATGTTTGAATCATGCGCTGGTATGTAGCCCCTGCATTCTTTAATCCGAAGGGCATTGTGTTGAAACAGAATGGCCCGTAAGGAGTGATGAATGCAGTGGCCGCTTGGTCGGACTCCTTCATTTTAATTTGATGGTATCCAGAGTAAGCGTCGAGGAAACACAGTGAGTCATGCCATGCGGTGGCGTCTATGATCTGGTCTATGCGGGGCAAGGGGAAAGGATCCTTGGGGCAGGCCTTGTTTAAATCCTTGAAATCGACACACAACCGCCAGGACTTATGCTTCTTTGGTACCATAACCAGATTGGCCAACCACTATGGATGTTTGATGTCCCAGATGAATCCGGCTTCGAGCAACTTTGCCAGTTCCTCGCCCATAGCCTGACGCTTGGGTTTGGAAAACCGACGCAGAGTCTGTTTGACTGGCTTGAAACCCTTAATGATGTTCAAGCTATGCTCGGCTAATCTACGCGGGATCCCTGGAATGTTTGACGGGTGCCAGGCGAAGATATCCCAGTTTTCACGCAAGAATTTGCGCAGCTCTTCATCGACCGCGGGGTCCAGCTGAGCTCCAATGGACGCCGTCTTGTTGGGATCTGTTGGGTGCACTTGGAATTTGACTATTTCATCTGCTGGTTTGAAGGACGTGGATTTGGGCCTTTTGTCGAGCATTACGTCGTCCTTATCCACCGTTGAGCGGAGCGCGGTCAGTTCTTCAGCTGCGAGGGCTTCGGACAACGCTTCGAGGGCGAGGGATGCTGTTTTGTTCTCTGCCCGAAGAGCTCTGTCCGGATCACTTATTATTGTGATCACGCCGTTTGGCCCTGGCATTTTAAGTTTCATGTACCCATAGTGTGGGACTGCATGGAATCGTGCGAAGGCATCACGCCCTAGTAATGAAAGCACCAATGTCGGTACCAAAACTGGCAGATCTCGGGTAGGGGATCCGAACTGTAGGTCTAGGAATCAATGGGTAACAGGGAACGTAGAGACAGCGCTTTACCCAGGTTCGGGCCCTCTTAAAGAGGTAATACCCTACGTCCTGCTAGATTGTATTGATGTGTTTGTATGAAGGTTACAAAGTTGATCTACCTCGAGATCGGATGGGCTAAACCCTAGGCAATGGATATGATGATCCTCTACGGACTAAACCCTCTGGTTTATATAGACACCAGAGGGTCCTAGGGTTACATATAGTCAGTTACCATCAGGGGATAAACATGCCGGCCATGCCAATTATTCCTTGGAGGAGACGCCAAGTCTTCGGAGGTTTCCTTCTAATACACGGGGTCGCCCACAATCTGGCCTTCCATTGATGAGTAGAGAGCGGCCCACCAGCCCGGCCCACGAGAGATAGGCCGGCAGCCCGAGTACCCCCTAGTCCGGGACACCCTCAACGGCAGCCCAGTGTACTGTAGTAGTAGTCTTGTAACACTTGGTTTTGCTGCTTCGCATGATCCATCAATACAAAACCTGATTAAAAAAGCGAGGACGGGTCTTTTCCCGCGCGGTAGGCATGGGAGTTTGGCATAGTTGGTTTGACAAAGAGAGTGAGAGAACGACGTGAAATGCTTGAATGTGTAGTGGGCGATAATCCACTTCTGAGCCCAGGCTCATCCGCACCTGCGCTAAAGAAAAAAATCAAAACAAATACGACAAAAATTCAAAAAATTCCAATTCTTTTTTTGCATGGTAGTTAATTTGATGCGTGAGGTCCGCTCCAATTTTCAAATCATTTGGACATCTGAGCAGCTCTCGCCAAAAAAGACAAATTCGGGGTCTGTAAAAAAGGTTGACTGTTCATGCACGATTATGACCCGATTTCTCTTTTTTGCCGAGAGATGCTCAAATGTCCGAACGACTTGAAAATTGGAGCGAACCTCACGCATCAAATTTTCTACCATGCAAAAAAAAACTGGAGTCTTATGATATATTTTAAATTTTTTGTGATTTTTTTTCCGACCGGGTGCAGATGAGCCTGGGCACCGAATCGCTTTTCTTTCTTTTTTGAAGTGGGCCCTTTCAGATCACTAGATGATACTAGCCCACACGTTGTTGAGTACATTTCAATGCAATTTTAATGTACATGCAACATGAATAATTGAAGTAACAATATGTTCCGGCCCGCCGCTCAACGCCCATTGCCAAGGCATATCAGTAACATGTGGGACTGTATGTGAGCAAACCGACGATTGGCCAAGCTGGCAAACTCCCCCTCTTATCGCGCGAGAAAAGCCCCGCCCTAGCATTTTCAATCATTATTTGTGTCTATTGTCGCTCCAAGGAGCAGAACCAAATGTTACAACTTACGAGTGCAAAATGAAAAGCCTGCCGCATTCGCGTCGCACCTCCACATGGTCGGTCCAGCAAGCCGCTCAAGCTAGGGAACACATGTTGTCTTGCATTTTCACTGACATCTGGGACTGTTGTTGAGCAAACCGACTATCGGCAAACCCTCACCTTGCCCGCCGCGCGTCGGCTGAGTTTAGAGGAACGAGGAGGGAGAAGTGCTAGCTGTAGCACGGACTCCAAGAAAATTGGTGTCCGATGGGACTCGTACTAGTTTGTACTCTACTACCACTGTACTACTCCTGCTCTTACTACTCTACACTAGTACTAGTACTAGTACAAACTAATATGAGGCCATTCAACCGTGTCCCGGCAAAATACCCCAGACACCGATTATCCATTGATATTTAAATTTGTTTTCACATAGCAAAATATCCCTGAAAACAAGAACACACAGCAAAATTTCACGGCAAATGAGGGATTTGAATTTGCTGGGCGGGGTTGGGCAGGAAGTTAACGCAGAGGCTCGGTTTGTATTTTTTGGCGAAATGGAGAGGCTCGGGTTTTGGCGCCAAACCAGAAATTTTGCAAATATTTGTCATCTTTTATTCCCAAATGAGGTGCACCGGACGGCACACCAACCGTGTGTGGTTGTCTGGTGGCGTGTGCGGTAGACTTGAATGCTTGTGAAATGCTTGTGACCGAGCACCCCGCTCCAGCACATAGCGGTCCCACCTGCAGCAATGCTGAGGTGGCATATAACTAAATGAAGAAAGAGAATGTTGAGTATCATATCATGATATCCTATCATAATAAACATATTTAGGAATAGTAGTTATGATACTAACCACTACAAGCAGCCTTTATATCACAGAGAAGATTAATACTATTAACAATTCATGTCCCTAACATAGGGTGCAATGATGACTGCAGCTTATCGTTTCTGGACGACCTGGCTATTTAAGCCGGTTGTCGGTGTACTAAGACCTGGGTGCCCTCGTACCCAGACTTGTGCACAGGCAGTTGTAGCCTCCTTTCCGGCAAGGGCTTGATGGAGGATAACTACAACCCAAGACCGTGAAGAAGACCTCAAGGCAGGTCATCAAGAAGTACTATTCTAAGTACTGAAGATCGACGCTGTTCTCACCGGCAAGCTTCGCCCCGGCAAGGTAAAGACTAAAGCTATGGTTGCCGGCAAGTTCCCTTGCCGGCAAGCAAGGCCCAGCAAGCTCCGTGCTAGCAGGCTTGTTCTGTCCCGTTACCGCTTCACCTCACCATCAACCAGATAGGCTCGTGGGCTAGGTGTCGAGCGGGCAGACAGTCAACATGGCCAGCCAAGGCACATGTCAGCGCGCCGTGCCGAGATTAACTTTAATGACACCCGTCCCTGGGACGTGTCAAGATTACAGGAGGGCGCCAGGACCGGTGGTACAGATCTTTTGCCCAAGACCTCGCCTCCCCAACGTAGCACCTAACGGTGCATTAAATGCGTTTGTCTTACCCCATTGGAAGATAAACGTGATGATGGTGCAAGTCACTCTTGACACTCTGTAATGACCGTATTAGCCATTGTGGTAACCCCTTGGCCTATAAAAGGAGGCCCATGGCTACAGGTAGAACGGTCGACACCCAGTTCAATTACACGCCGTAGCTGCATTTTCCTGAGCACCTTGCCGGAAAACTGCGCTCCTTGTAACCAGAGTTCATATTCGATCAACCACAGAGCAGGAGTAGGGTTTTACGCTCATAGCGGCCCGAACCTAGATAAATCCCCCGTGTGTTCTTGCACTTACTGAAAACCTGCTCTTTGTCCCGTGCACGTCCCCTGAGCCGAATCGCAAAGGGACCCGTTCGGTCCCATAGATAGTCATTTCCCATGACACCGGTTGACCAGCTCCTCATGCGGCGAGGTGGGACTAAACATCCGAAACCCGCCAGCCCAATACGGATGTGAAAATCGTAATTACAAATTGCACTCAGTTGACAGGTCAAAAAGTCTACGTGGCACTGTGTTGACTGGTCAAACTAGCCACGTGGCTTACGGGTCCCACCTATCAGTTGGTAAACAAAAATTTACGCAGGCGCGTGAGGGGTCGAACCTGCGACCCCGCGAAACTAGCCCTTGCACGCGAACCACCTTGGCTATGTATATGTGTGCATGCACGTGTAGGTTGAGCACTTGAGCGTGAGGGTGTGTGTTGCGTCTTGTGCTGTGTGCATGCATGCGTGCGCGTGTTCGTGCGAGTGTTGCGTGCGTGCATGTGTACGTGTGAGTGTTGCATGCATGCTTGAGTGCGTGTGTTCGTGCATGTGTACGTGTGAGTATTGCATGCATGCATGCGGGCGTTGCTTGCATGTTTGTCCGCATGTGTGATGTGTGTGTATTCACCACAGTAGCTCATGTGTATTAAAAGGCCGGCTCAGCATATCATCACTAGGCGACCTTGTTCGCTGTGGTTATCGCGCACGGGCTACCAACCTGAGGTCTCGACTTCGAATCCCCACCGAGCACTAATTTAGTACCATTTGTTTCTTTCTCATACCCGCTGATAGGTGGACTCTACGTTAGGGAGATAATGTGCGCTTCTGATGCAACACTAGTTGCGCCACGTGGACTGTTTGACTGGTCAATTGATCATGTCATCAACGAAATACGTAGCTGTACGGTGAGCCAGTGATTGTATAATCACCACAAAATGTATATGTTGACCATATCGTGCTTTCGTTTCAAATACAATGACCGTCAGTGTCACCATCAAAATACGGAGCTATACGGTGAGCTAGTGACCATATAATCACCAGAAAATGTATATGTTGACCGTAATGAGCGCATTCTAAAGTCCAGAGACCATATTGCACTTTTGCTTGAAATACAATGACCGTCACGCGTGAATGGGTATGGGAGCGTACTTTTAGAGGGCCGAGAGATAGTTTGTGTGCGTACGTGAAAGGGGCATAGAGAGAGGGGGTGTGCGATGGAGAGAGTGAGAGAGAGAGAGATGCCCTTTGTTCTCTTTATTGTGACTAATTTTATAGGATAAAAATGTAAACATTCACAATATGGAACAAATATCATTGGATGCACCATGCAATTAACTTTCGTATATAACTTTGTAGTATTGTATATGTAGATTTTCTTAAATATTTTTTGTCACAATCTGTGTAGTTTTAATTCAAAACAAATCTTGTATGCGGAGTAAAAGTGAACGGATGCCTTTTTTAGATCATTGGGAGCACATGATAATGAGATGTAACATGTGTGAATGTGTGGTTGACATATTTGGAGGGCCTGGAAAGGGTATGTGTACGTATTTGAGAGAGGCTTGGATACGAGGGGGGGTGCGATGGGAGAAAGAGAAAGCATGAGAGATGAGAGAGAGAGGGAGAGAGAGAGAGGAATAGGATGTCTCAATGAGAGATGGTGAGTTTGTGTATGCAGAGGAGAAGGGGAGAGTGGCATGAGCAGAAATAGTGTGTGTGTTGGTATGTGTGGGTGTGGGAATATAGTGGGACCTAGGGGGTTAGAGAGTGTGTGAGGTGTGGTGGTGGCACATCATTTTTTGGTCTGGTGGGTCGAGGTGAGGACCCCTGGGTCGGTTCCGTCCTGCGCCAGATAGGTCGGTCCGAGACACGTTATACGAAGAATGACTTGATGTACAAGATGAAGATATCAGAGCCGTGGAAGACTCTATCTCCACCGACGAAGCGGACTACGATTTGTAACCATAGGCCCCGGGTATGTTATATAGGCCGGGGGCCTAGTTCGTTGATAGTATATATACACACAATTCCTTGGTACTGACATGTACTTTGTACACACCCCAATCAAAGTATACACGACCAGGAGTAGGGTATTTCCTCGATCGCAAGGGCCCCGACTTGGGAAACTCTTTGCCTCTTATCACCATCCACTTTAACCGTCAGGGATATCCTACCGAATGATCTGATGGAATCATATCTGTCAACTAGTAAGAGAGGTGGAGACAATGCGTACGAGAGAGGACTAAAGAGAGTGTGCGTGCGGGAGACACGAGGCAGAGATATGTACCGAGGGGGGGGGGGGGGTCGGCGGAGACCATGCGTGCGAGATAGTGTTTATGACTGAGATTAGTGAAAAGAGTCGTAGATAGTAGTAAGAGAGAGAGGGAGATATATAGAGTGTGTGTGCGTGAGACACTTCGGGAGAGAGGGTGAGCATTTGTGAGAGAGAAAGGCCGATGGATATATAGTGTGTGCGCGTATGCGTGAGAGAGAAAAATAGCGCACGTGTGAGGAGGGGTCGAGGGAGAGTGCATCTACACGTAAAGGACTGTTCTACCCATTAAATTAAAATATAAATTGTATTTAAAAAATTGGATGAGATCATGAAATTTGCAATTCGCGTATGAACGAACATTGGTCTAGCAAACATCCAAACTCTATTGAATTCGAGCATGTGTATGGTATTATTTCACATTATTGATCCATAGTCAGTAGTTTGAAATCGAGACAATGCATGGCTCTTGCAATTCATATATAAACGTGAGTACACTCTGCGGTCAGTGTCAAGCACATTATACATAAGAAACATACATAGTATACATTCCAAATTGCTAGCGACGAACTAGAATACATTTTGAATTCAACATAAAAGTGGTTTCAAATATTCGAATTCATAGGAAGTGCATTCAACTATTTGAGTTCGAGATAATGACTTTTGTAAATCACATCTAAAAGGGGCATCAATCTTTGTTGATAATACATAGTCATGTACAAAATAGATTCAAGTTTACCTCGTCCATTCCAAAATAGTCGTAGTTATAGGATTTTCAAGAGTAAAAAATTTCAAAAGAATCGCATAATTAAATGAGGTTTTTAAGCATACAAGGTCAAATATAATGAGGTCTAATTAGGAAAGTTCAACTGAAGAGTACTGTAAACGTGAATGCTTCTGGTTCAAAATTTTGAACGAAGCGCCAAAAGATCTTCTCCTCGCCCGAAACCGCGCGAGACCAATGTTTGGTAGAAGGAAATTACTGTCCTAACTCTGACCTGTGAAGCCTATCGGCCTGACGTCCACAAGTCTAAACTGGGGTAGGTTTGTAACTTCACCGAGACACCACACAACCACCTCCAAAAAACATTCATATACCGCGGGCGCCTAAACGCCGATGCGCTCAGCCGAAATCACCCCCGCCCACTATTTTGGACATGTGAGATTACCGTCCTACCCCCGACCCGCAGCATGTCCGAAATTTTAGATGGGGGCAAAGTTTGTAACTTTCCCCAAATTTCAAACAAGCGCGTCCCGGAAACATGGTTCCCCCTTAGCTTCCCCCCTCCCCCGTCCGATTCCCCATTCATACTCCGTGGGCGCCAAAACTCCCTCTCCACCTGCCGCGAAACCCCAGCCTCCTCCATCGGCCACCCCATCACACCGATCCACCGTCGCCCTCCTCCATCACACCGGAGACGATACCCCGACATCGTCGTCCACCGCAACCTCAACCGCAGTGCCCTCCATGACTTAGTAGTTGAAGCCAAGGCAGAGCTGCCTCCACGACGCGGACGTGCGCCGTACCCGAGCCACTTCAACCCCTCCGTCCTGCGCCTCACTGCTGCCGCTCCAACGTCGCAACCGTCCACCGCGCCGGAGTTGTTCCCGCTACACCGTCGTTCGCTGCCTCGGATCTGCTTCCCCGCCGCCGACAGAGGGCCACCGCACCACACTCAACTACTTGGCCATGGGTTCATCCAAGGCTCCACCGTCCTCCACAGCATCTTGTTTCCACAAGAAGATCTTAAAAAAAACAGAAGGATGACACAACATCGCCAGCCGATATTGGTACTCCTCTTCCCCTATTCTTGCAAATCTCTCGCACGGTATTCATCCCACGAAGAAAACTAGTTGACCGCTTCTTACTGCACATTCTTCCTGATACTAGATGTTCCAAGTAACTCATGATGCACAAGGTTTCCCCCCATTTACTATTTCACTTTAGCTAGACGTCCGTCGCCTGCCTGGATTTCAATTCAGTGTCAGTTGATTCCCAATTAAAGGAAGCACCACCCGCGGAGGCGCGCAGAGCACCTAGTTCGCCTGTTCGCCGGGGAAGCAACGCCTCGGTGTCTATCTTAGAGGTGTGTGTGGCGCAGGAGCTGCTGGCGCCCGATCTGGAGGTTTGTCGGGCTTAAAGGGATGGCCGGGGGCGCTGCCAAGCACGGCGGTGGGGTGAGGTCGAGGGGAGGCCGTGGCGGCGGAGGCAGGGGTTTGGGCCGGTGTTCGCTGGTGGTTCGAGGAAGATCATCAACGGTGACTGGTGGGAGGTAGATGAAGGCCATCTACCCATTCCTTGTAGATCGGACGGTGTAGAAAAAATCGGCTGACCTATTTGTTTTCAGTCGATTGTTATTTTCATAGGACCACATGTGGTGGTTTGCTGGAGGATTACCTGCACTTCCCAGCCATCCCTGTGCTCATATTTCAAAAGCATAGAATCTAATTTCATGTGCCATGCATGTTGTAGAGCTATCATATGTCTACCATCATTTATTTTTGACCCACCTGCTATCTGATACTTTTACACTGTACTACTTGTGCACAAACTACACCCATACTCTCTCACTATTGTTTTATTACGCATGGGTATTTCAGAATCTCAAGCACAGTATTCTAAAAAGAAAACAGAGCAGTCGCTCCAGTCTGCATCGAGGATTGGAAAGATGCGGTTTGACGCTCTAATGAAGAGTGTAGTGTCATTCGATGAAGACTGTCAACATAGCTCTGTAGTTGATGACTCCATTCGCCATACACCAGCATCGCAGGTGTTTGCTTTAACTTCGGTGTCATATGTGGTTGCATGTTGCATATGGTGTCTACCTTGTATTGCTTCTGAATTGGTTAAATTGCATCTGCTTAGCCATATACTGTGAATATGACATGCCTTCCTGTTTTTGGTACATACTACATCTGTCTATTAACCATGTTCTTACATCAAACTAATGTTCTTGTGTATCCCTCATCAATCACTTATGATGAGACAGGCACACCCGTGGGTTAGTGTGAGACGCGCTACTCTTTTAAAGAGTGCAGTGTCATCCTCCCCACATGATTCTCAACAAACAGCAAGGCTAGATGAAGATAGTCAACGTAGCTCTGTAGTTGGTGACCGCATTTCCCCTACACCACCATCGCAGGTGGTTGCTCTAACTTGGCAGTGTGATATGTGGTTGCATGTTGCATATGGTGTCTAGCTTGTAATTCTGCTAATTTGGTTAAATTGCATCTGCTTAGTTTACACATTATAGCTGTGAATATGACTTGCCTTCCGGTTTTTGGTACATAATGCGTCTGTCTATTAACCATGTTCTTACATCAAACTAATGTTCTTGTGTGTCCCTCATCAATCACTTATGATGGGACAGTCACACCCGTGGGTTAGTGTGAGACACGCTACTCTTTTCAAGAGTGCAATTTCATGCTCCCCACATGATTCTCAAGAAACAGGAAGGCAAGATGAAGATAGTCAACGTAGCTCTGTAGTTGATGACCACATTTCCCCTACACCAGCATCACAGGTGCTTGCTCTAACTTGGCAGTGTGATATGTGGTTGCATGTTAAGTATGGTGTCTAGCTTGTATTGCTTCTAATTAGGGTAAATTGCATCTGCTTAGTTTACACATTATACCTGTGAATATGACATGCCTTCCTGTTTTTGGTACAAACTACATCTATCTATTAACCATGTTCTTACATGAAACTATTGTTCTTGTGTATCCCGTATCAATCACTTATGACGAGACACCTTTATTCGTTGCATATTGCATATGATTTCTAGCATATAGCTATGTATTGCTTCTAATTTGTTGAAATACCCTTATTAGCCCGCCCTTTTAATTTGGCAGAGTGATATTGGTTGCATCTTTCATATGGTGTCTAGCTTGCATTGCTTCTAATTAGTTAAAATGCCTTCTGCTTAGTTCACACATCATAGGTGTGAATATGCAATGCTGTCCTTTTTTCGTACATATTCCATCCTCCTATTATGCGGTTGCCTTACATCAAAGTAGTGTTCATCAGTATCATGCATCAATGAGTTCTGAAAAGTAATTTTTATTCCTTTTTCTTGTGGGTTTGACTTTACAAGGCAAAACCAAAAAAGAGGAAGGAAGGGGATGATGGTGGTCCTCTGCGGCAACGTAAACGGACCATCTCTACACATTCTCCTTGTACTGCTAGTGCATTACAAGTTCCAAGTCTCATCTCCCCTACTCCACCATCCCAGGTGCTTGCTCTAACTTGGCAGTGTGATATCTGGTTGCATGTTGCATATGGTGTCTAGCTTGTATTGCTTCTAATTAGGGTAAAATGCATCTGCTTAGCTTACACATTATGCATGTGAATATGACATGCCTTTCTATTTCTGGTACATACTATATCTGTCTATCACACCATGTTCTTACATCAAAGTACTGCTGTTGTGTATGCTGCATCAATCACTTACGATGAGACACCTTTAACTTGGCAGTGTGATATTGGTTGCATCTTGCATTGATTTCTAGCTTGTACTGCTTCTAATTTTTCAAAATTCCACTTATGACGAGACACTTTTAACTTGGCAGAGTGATATTGGTTGCATCTATCATATGGTGTCTAGCTTGCATTGCTTCTGATATCTTTAAAATCCTTCTGCTTAGTTGAGACATCATAGGTGTGAATATGTCATGCGGTCCTGTTTTTGTACATATTCCATCCTTGTATCATGTGTTTGCCTTACATCAAAGTATTGTTCGTCAGTCATTCATTCATGAATGAGTTCTGAAGCGTGAATTTTATTCCTTTTTCTTGTCGGTTTGACTTCACAATGCAAAATCAATACAGCGGAAGGAAATTAGTAAGGCAGTGGATGATGGTGGTCCTTCCGAGCAACTGAAACAGAGGGTCTCTACAGATTCTACTCAGCCACCCTACCAACAAGATTCACAAGACAACGCAGGGCTAGACAATCAACGTAGTTGTGTAGATGATGAACACATCTCCCCTACTCCACCATCACAGGTGCTTGCTCTAACTTGGCACTATTATATGTGGTTGCATGTTGCGTATGATGTCTAGTTTGTATTGCTTCTAATTTTGTTGATTTGCATCTGCTTAGTTTACACATTATACTTGTGAATATGACACGTATTCCTGTTTCTAGAACATACTAAATCTGTCTATCACACCATGTTCTTACATCAAAGTACTGTTGTGTATCCTGCAACAATCACTTACCATAAGACACATTTAACTTGGGAGGGTGATATACGTTGCATCTTGCATTGTCTTCTAGCTTGTACTGCTTCTAATTTGTTGAAATGGCACTTACGGCGAGACACTTTTAAGAGTGATATTGGTTGCATGTTCATATGGTGCCTAGCTTTCATTTCTTCTAATTTGTTGGAATGTCTTCTGCTTAGTGTTTTTCATACATATTCCATCCTCCTATCATAGGTGTGAATATGCAATGCTGTCCTTTTTTCGTACATACTCTGTCCTCCTATCATGCGCTAGCCTTGCATCAAAGTAGTCTTCGTCTGTATCATGCATCAATGAGTTATGCAGAGCCAATTTTATTCCTTTTCTTGTGGTTTTAACTTCGAAAGGCAATATAAAAAAAGAGGAAGGAAAAGAGTAAGTTAGGGGATGTTGGTGGTCCTCCGGACCAACGCAAACGGAGGCTCTCTAGATTTGCCACTGCTACTGCTACTGCAGTTGAAGTTCCAAGTCTATATGATGACTCCATCTCCCCTACTCCACCATCGCAGGTGCTTGATCTAAGTTGACAGTGTGATAATTGGTTGCATGTTGCATATGGTGTATAGCTTGTATTTTTTCTAATTTGATTAAATTGCAACTGGTGAGTTTATACATTATACATGTGAATATGACATGCCTTTCTGTATCTTGAATACACTGCATCTGTCTATCACACCATGTTCTTACATCAAAGTACTGATGTTGTGTATCCTGCATCAATCACATACGATGAGACACCTTTAACTTGGCAGTGTGATATTGGTTGCATCTTGCATTGATGTCTAGCTTGTACTGCTTCTATTTTTTCGAAATTCCACTTATGACGAGACACTTTTAACTTGGTAGAGTGATATTGGTTGCATCTTTCATATGGTGTCTAGCTTGCATTGCTTCTAATTTCTTGAAAATCCTTCTGCTTGGTTGACACATCATAGGTGTGAATATGTCATGCGGTCCTATTTTCGTACATATTCCATCCTCCTCATACGGTTGTCTTACATCAAAGCATTGCTCGTCTGTATCATGCATCAATGAGTTCTGAAGAGCGATTTTTATTCTTTTGTGCTGTGGGTACGGCTTGACATGGCAAAGTCAAAAAAGAGCAAGGAAAAGAGTATGGTAGGGGATGCTGTTAGTCGTCGGGTGCAACGGAAAAGGAGCTTCCCTCGAGATCCTGCTGGTACTTATAGTGCAGTAGAAGGTCAAAGTCCACCGGCTAAATCTACAAACACAGTATCACCTGCCCCACCAGCTACAACACCTCCTTCCATAGTACCGACATCTCAACGAGTTACTCGTTCGAATGCTCCACAAGTGGCATGTTCCCAAGCTGCCTTCCCACCTAACACTACTTCTGAAGCACTACTGACACTACAGGACTTGGCAAGATTAGATGAACCTCATGAGCATGAACACCAAGACGGTACATGACCGAGTCAAGTTGCAGTTGCTTGCTCCTTTATATGTACTCTCACAGTTTGATGTGCACTAACAATTTCCATATTCGTTGTTGAACTAGCACCTCGGCGCAAGAGGAAACATACATCAGGGATAATGCTTGACAGGTTAACAAAATCTAAAGAAGGAAGAATGGAGTTCCATTTTGAGGCAGGTTTAAAAAGGCCACCTGATGCTACAGAGTCAGCCAAGTTAGTATCAGAGGCAGCCATTGCCGTTAGGTGTCATGCACGTATCCTGCCAACGTGGATCCAATACAGGAATGACAAAGACGAAACCCAGTTTAACACCTTCCTTGACCATTTATCCGTAAGTAATGTTATTCATCGCAATTTGTAATATTGTCTTGCTCTGTCCCATACTTTCTAGGTTGCTCCTAATGAGACTCCCATTCTTTTTTCAACAGATGAGGTTCAAGTTAGATCCGAAAGATGATGCAACCAAACAAGCATGCACTCATGTTTTGCAGTCTGCTCTGTGACAGTATCGGTATCACCTTAGAAAAACTCACTTTGAAGGCAAGGCTAACAATGGAATCGCCTAAACATCTCTTGTAGAATATATTACGGACGAAGACTGGACAGCCCTTGTTAAACACTGGTCTGATCCGAAGTATCAGGTAGGGTATATGTATGTCATCAGATCACATATTGAACTCGTATTTACGTATGTGCCTTACAAGTCTATCTTCTTCTAGGCTAACTGTTTGAAGAACAAGACCAATCGTTCTAAAGTGAAATTCCAACAGACAACAGGATCTCGTAGCTATATTGCACACTACGAGGCTCTTGTAAATAGCTGCTATTTCCTCCTTTCTGTTGTGCCATATTATCGTATCTATATTGACTTGTTCCAAATACAGAGGAAAGCCTGTGCGGACCAAAAAGAACCTGAACCGAATCCAGTGCAAATCTTCAAGGATTGTCGCACCAGCAAGATGAAGGGTATGACTACACCAGTCCAAGCCGCTGTTGTAAGTCCTTACTCCTCATGCCTTTGAACTGCTTGTTACTGTGACATGCTCATTTAACTGCTTGGTTTGCAGCCAATGTCAGTTACTTTGTTCACTTTTATACACAGTTGTCTTAACGTATCATTTCACCTTACACGGTTTAAATGAAAGGAAGGATATTCTTTTGGTCTTGATCTGTAATCTAGTTGTGATGTTCACGTGTCCACACAATGGTACAATAGCCTGTTTGTTTGATATCTGTTTGCCCGTGATATGAATGATGTCATACTATGTTCATCGTATTTTAAACCGTGTCTCTTTATGCTTAGATAGATGTCAATAAATGTGAGGAAATAGACAATACATTAGGCATGCTACATGGACATATGTTCCGAACGTGATTTTATTATGTACTTACCACTAAAATACATGCTAAAGTATTACAGTGGTTCACCAAAATAAGTTATGTATGTCTCATTAGTAACTTCTTATCTGATACACTAATCTACAAAATTCAAACTTTCAGCAAGCTATGGAACAAATGATTGAACAACCACAACCTCCTGAAGGTGACGAGGCTACCACAGGCACAATGTCACCTCTTGCTGCAGTGCGTCGGTATCTCTCCAGTAACAGTGCAAAAAGCACCTTCCTGGGTAATTTTGGGTTGGTTGTTAAGGTAACCTCGTCTAAACCGCCTACTGAACAAAATCCTCCGGCTAGACAGTGTGATATATCTATGCTCTAGACACAAGTCCAATCCCTAATGGAGGTCATTTCTGAAACAAGAATAGTGGTTGACAAATGTCATCAAGATATGAATGGTTTGAAACCAGACTATCTGACATTTGCTTCGTTGTTCAAGAGGAATGGCGCAAAAAAGGGGAAGGTCATGTTGCTCCATCAGATTCTACAGCCTGAAACATTACCACTCTACTGAAATGATCTCTGCTTCTATACATCTCATGGTGCATTTATCTGCAAGGACTGTAAACTTTTATGCCAACAGGCCTTTTGTCGTATGGCTGTAATTTATTTTGTTGCGATACAACATTTATCCTGCTGCCAAAGGCCGTAGAGATTAGCAAGCTATTTTTGTATAGTGTAGGTTTATTCTTAGTAATGTATTCGGCATCATCGGTCTCCTTTAGGCCGAAAGCATCGTAGGAGCCCAAAGGGACAAATATTCGTCCGGCCCACAACTAGAATGGAGCTAAAAACGATTACGGGCCGTATTCCGTATTTAGCCCACAGAAAATAACTGGGCCAAAATCAGCGTAAGCTCTTCTTATTTATGATCATTCCATTGGTAGGCCTGTGACCATAGTGGGACATTAACAGGCCTAAACATAATATGGGCCCATTGTATTAACGGACCGTTAACATGTCTAAATATCACACAGGCCTTATTTGGCCCATAAATGACATGGGCCGTTAACAGGCCGAATCGCAGATTGGGCCTTCATTGGGCCTGTATATACCTAGGGCTTGTAGCAGGCCGAAAGATGATTGAGCCTAAAATGTGCCAAATACCCCACTGGTCATTAGCAAGCCA
Organism: Elymus sibiricus; assembly: GCA_039707655.1. Classification (NCBI taxonomy): domain Eukaryota; kingdom Viridiplantae; phylum Streptophyta; class Magnoliopsida; order Poales; family Poaceae; genus Elymus; species Elymus sibiricus. The sequence continues at coordinate 288,889,285 of CM077676.1, forward strand.
AAATTTAGCTCAGCCCAAGGTGGCCCGTTTACATGGTGGATCGTTAACAGGCTGAAAGTCAGCACGGGCCGTAATTGCACCAACCTACTACACGGGCCTTTAACAAGCCGAAAGTGTTGGCGGGCTGGATTTGTGTCATCGAGAATATGGGTCGTTAATAGGCCCGAAGTGATGTCGGGCTACATATGGCCCATGGGTTGCGTCGGCCGTTAACAGGCCGAAAGTCAGCACGGGCCGTAATTGCACCGACCTACTACATGGGCCTTTAACAGGTCGAAAGTGCTGGCGGGCTGGATTTGTGTCATCGAGGATATGGGCCGTTAATAGGCCCGAAGTGACGTCGGGCTACATATGGCCCATGGGTCGCGTCGGCCGTTAACAGGTCGAAAGTCAGACCGGGCCGAAAATGGCCCAGTTCCATCATGGTCTGTTTATGGGCCGAAAGTTTCGTAGGGCCACATATGGGCCCAAATGTAGCAGGACCTTAAATAGGCCAGAAACACATCGGGCCGTAATTGGGCCCAAATACAAAGTGGGCTATTAACGGGCCAGAAGTGACCATGGGCCGCAATGATGAGAAATCCACAACAGACCGGTGATGGGCCAATTTGACAGTATTCAAATGGGCCTTACCTGCAAATGGGTCGTGTGCAACCAGGCCGTTAATGGGCCAGTCCGCTAACTTTGACTGGGCCGGCCCTTTTAACCTAAATGGGCCACTGTTGAGCCTTGCCATGTGTCACTGTTCCATAGGCGCGTATCATCCAGTGGATGGTTGACATCTGTCGCGACATCGAGCTGACACGTGGATCTGTTGGCGAATGAGAATTTTACACGTGGAAAATCGCCATTGGTCAGGGCTGTTAACGGGTTATCGGATCCAAACCGGAACCCGATAGCTTAACGGCGATCCATTACGGTCGATGCCATGTGTCGGTTACCCTTGATGAAAACACTTCCATGACTCGCCATTTATCGTCATGGAAGTGGACACTTCTGTGATGATAATTTCGGTATTGTCATGGAACACTTCTACGACAGCACAGGTATGACTATCTTGATTCTGTCATAAAATCGTCACGGATGTACATGCATGACAGAAAACATGATCTACTGTGACAAAGACGTATCATCACGGAAGTGTTTTTTTTGTAGTGCGTATCCTCCAACTCCTATGATCTATTTGATTCACCAAATGAGGGAAATGGAAGATACTTCATGGCAAAAGCCCCCAAGATATCACACCCTGAATACTTTGACTTTAATAGTGATGAGGATGATTTACTTGGTGATGATGACTTGCTTGTTGATAAAACTAGTGATGTGAGCTATAATGAACTTGCTAGTAATCATGATAGTCAAGAGGAAACAAATGACAATGCTATGAAGGTGATTGAGCGTCTAACTAAAGAACTAAACACTCTTATGTTAGCTCATGAAACAACTCAAGAGGATCATAGATAGCTTCTAAGAACTCATGAGAAGCTACGCTTCGAGAAGCTAACTTTAGAGCAAGAGCATGAGTTCCTAAAAGCCATCAATGACGATCTTCGAAAGAAGAGTTCCTCTTACATTGCCAAACGTTTACTCTTGTCTACCTTTATGCCACAAGTTAAGTCTAAGTAAACTAGTAACAAGGGTAAGAAAGGTTCTACCTCTAGTAGTAACAATAACAATGCTAAATCCAATGTTGTTGCTTCTAGTAGTTCTATTGATTCCACTAATGATTCTCTTAGCCAAGTTACACTTGAGCAAGAAAATGATTTATTGAAAGGAATTATAGAAAAGGGTGTCTACAAGAGCCTTTCCGGGAGTAAGCAATTTGAGGAAATTGGACGAAAGTTCAATGCTAATGGTGTTGAGTGGGAAGAAGATCAATACCCCAAGATGAAGTTTGTTCCTCAACAAGAGAAGTATGATCCTACTTCCTTCAAGGGAACACAAGGTCAAGATGATCTTCCACCACAATACCACAAGCTAAAAGGCAAGGACAAGCTTCAAGAGGAGATTGACTCATTTGAAGAACCACCTCAAGCCTTGGTCAAGTGGGTCCCAAAGAAGAAGAACTAGAATGTTCTTGAGGGTGACTCCGCCAACAAACTTCACTAATATTTATTATGGCAAGGACTTGTGCAACCAACTTCAACATCTTGCACTAGTTCATGGAGTCACAATCCCTCTTGTTGGTAAGTCAAGGGACAAGGTATTCAATGCATTCATGGACATCATATGTTGTGCATTTCACTCTATGTCTATGGATATCCTTGTTTGTTCCTTGTGGGACTAACCCATGTAGGTATTGAAAGTGTATCATTCAAAGGATTGCTCCCAACTCTTGATGGTCTACATCAACATTGAGCATCCACAACTATAATATCTACATGAAGTCTACATCGACAAAACCCAAGGTTAGCTCATCCCTCTTTGGGGGGATATCACATCTAGAGGGAGCTTTACTCTAAGACTTGAGTCAAAGCAACTCTAATGGTGTGAACACATTAATGCTTTATGTAAAAGTGGTAACCCCACTTGTGCTTAAACGATGAGTATGACCTATGATCAAATGTTCTCATTTGGCTCCTAAGTAAATATACTCATATATAGATGACTATGTCATCGCCCATTGTGTGATAGATGCTAGGTTTTGTTGTGCATGTTTGCCACATATTTCATTTGCTATCTTATTGTGTGAGCATGTTGTTGTGCATTTTTATTCATTCAAGGACATCCATTTGTTGTTTTGATTGATTTGGCTTTATTTGGACAAATGGATGTACAAGGATGCCTAGGAACCTTCTCTAGCTATCTATCTCTTCTTGTCTCAAATTCTATTCATGCTATATCACAAAATTTGAACAAGCTCATTTTCGGACCCTCCGGGTGAGGAGCACTCGGAGCTACCGATCTGATTAGGGCTGACCTCCAAAACTCTCTAAGTCATTTTCGGTTAGGCCAATACTTACACACTCGGTCACACCGAAACTTACTTAGATTGATCTAATTTTTCCATCTCGGTAAGACCGATATGAAAATCTCGGCGTCACCGATACGTTCTGTCTATGGCAGTTATGCGTTTCGGTGAGACCGAGTTGTTTCGTTCGGTACTACCGACAGCCAAAGGGTATATATATCGCGCGGACCGCACGTTGAAAATTTCTTCAATCGTCCACTCCCGCACCCCCATTTGCTGCCGTCACCCCTGGTCCACGGATCGTCACCTTCATCTCCAACGCACCCTCGCCATTGGATTCCGTCGCCGTCAACGGGAATCTTCACCGCCATTGTCACCGTAGAGGATCCCCGCCAAGTTAGGGTGAGATTCGAACCTCTAGTGCTTCCCAATCTAATTCTATGCACTAGGGATTGCGCCTGATATCTTGCCACAGATTGCAATATCCTATCTAGCAAAAAACTCCGTAGATTAGAATCGAGCGAAATTTTTAGGGTTAGGTTTGCGCAGAGCTCATCTCGGACTGACCGAATTGAACAGATTGGAGTCACCGATTTGGCCTCTGGCCATTGCACTTAGTATGTTTCGGTGCCACCAAGCAGTACTAGTCGGTGAGACCAATTCATGTGTTTCAGTAGAACCCTAGCACTTCAGAGAGACCGGGACGCACATCGGTCCGACCGAAATAGTGTGGCCAAGTTTCTGTTGTTGCTTTCGGTGCTACCAAAATTATCAAATCGGTAATTCCGATATGCTTTCTGTGAAAACCTAAAACTGAAGTTTGAACTCAATTTCTTTCAAAAACCAGCTGCATTTTTGTGATACTCATCTACTCTGCCTTATCCAATCTATTCACAGGGTCTGTTGCCAGTATGTCTAATGCCAGGGATAGCCAGAACAGGTCTGCAGATGCTAGTGTGGATCTTGATGCAGGTTCTAGTCTTGAGGAATGTTATCATGAGGGAGAGAGGAGCTCTCCAAGCTTACCAAAAGCAGCCACCAGAACAAGAAAGAGGAAGGACTCAGGTGAGGAAGATGAAGACTTCCAGGTTGAGGTCACTTCCAAGAAAAGGCTCCAGTTCAAAAGGAGTATGCAAATACTCAAAAGGAGAGAGGCTTAACAAGAAAGGTGTCTGCATCCACTGCTGCCAAGAGAGGCATTACCTCAGAGAATCCAGGAGGATCTCAACAGGGCCAAAGCAAGTCTATTCCTAAGGCTGCAGGCAAGAAAAGGGAGAGGACGCAAACTGCTCATGTGGTGTTCAAACCCACTTCCATGAGAAGAGATGATGCATCTGAAGAAGAAGAGCCAGCTGCCAATCCACCTCCTCCTAAGCAGCAAAAGCTCATGAGTGGTGCTATGAGGACTGTCACTTCCTCCAAGGCCAAGCCTGCTGCTGTTCCTAAGCCCAAGAAACTACCAGAAATGTGTTTGCTGTAGAGAAGAACAAGGCCCAGTGCCTGAAAGAGAGGCTGATGATGATGAAGCCTTAGTGCAGAAGAAGCTAAGACCAAAACTGCCAGAGCATGATGACTCACATCCAGAGGCAGAAAACATGAAGGAGAGGAAAGACAAGGGTTTGAGAAAGTGGAGAGAATCTGACCCCTACTCAGTTAGGAGAAGAACAGCTTGTGACTATCGCTTTCATACCAAAGAACATCAAGACTTCTATGAGACAGTGCTGCTAGATAAGAAGCCCATTGTGAGTGACATGAGATGGGTTGACTGGAAGTATATTAATGCAAATGAAGACAACTTCCCAAATGTGCATGAGAACTTCAAGAACATTGGCATTGATGAGTTCATAGGAACTAAGTTGACAGCATGGACAGATGAGCTCATCATGCAGTTTTACTCCACTGCACACTTCTATCCTGATGGGAGGATTCTGGATGACTGAGCTAGTTAATAAGGTTCCAGTCCAGTATTGCTGAGTGGGCACAAATGCTGAATGTGCCAGAAGTTGAAGAGAATGATGTTGATGTCTAAGCCAAGGGCAAGATGGACCACAAATCCATGAAAGTCATGTATGGAGAGATTCCAGCAAGCTACAAGGAATCACACAAGCTTGGGTCTGTCTATCATCTTCTACCAGGTCTTGCCACCATAAACATCATTCTGAGGCACACCTTGATGCCCAAGTCAGGTGATGACAAGATGATCAGAGGCCACTCTATAACATGCTACATCTAGTGGATGGTTTCACGAGGTTCAAGGTGATGGATTTGATTGTAGAGACAATCAAGAGGACTCTGTAGATCAGAAGCGCTCATGTGGCTTTGCTCCACACATTTAGATGCTTATCAACTCCAAGGTTGGTAGCAAAGTCTACTTGCTTGATCATGAGCACTTCCCACTTCAGCCAGAGCTCGAGGACTGCACAGTGACCATGGATGAGGATCATCTTACCTCTGCCATAGCTCAGGCAAAAGCAGAAGTTGCCAAGAGTGCTGCTCCTAGCTCTTCCACAGTTCTTGTTCTAAAGACCAAGACTGACCAGATGCTATATCTTCTCCGTGCTACTCAGAGGATTGAGCAGAGTTTGGCCAACCTCGCAGAAAATCAGAAGAGTCCCGAGAGGATTGTTGAGACAAAAAATCATGATCTGGACATCAAGGTCACTGAGATACAGACTACTGTCGAGAGTCTTAAGAAGGAAGTGGATGATGTCAGGTTGGCACCTAGCAGTGATGATGATGAGCAGCCATGCACAGGTCTTCCTACTACTACTTAGTACCACAGGATGCCTAGGTTCGCAGCTGTGCCAGTCACTTCCAGAGTCATAGTTTCAGCTCCAGCTGCTTCACCATCTGCTGCACCATCAGTTCCTCTGGTTGCTTCTACACCACCAGCTCAGCAGACATCAGCTGAGATCTTTGCAGATGCACTTCTCTCCACTCCGACGACATATACGCACATCGGCGCTGCAAGTCAGAGGACTTCACCACCAGGAGCTGCCGGAGATCGAGCCCAGAGCGACGTTTAGCTCTTTACTCATTCGAACTTTTTGGTACTTGTTGCCAAAGGGGGAGAATTTGTATAGATCATTAGGGCTGAGAGAGAGAGAGAGAGAGAGAGAGAGAGTGCTTTGCTTTCTCGTATGATTTATTCACGTTTTGATGCTACTTCGTGTGCTTCGTGTGTTTCGTGCTACTTTGAGTCACTTTTGGTTGATGCTTGTATGAGATTATGCTACTTTGTGCTTGATCATACCGTACTCTATTGATATGCATGCTTAATTATTTATCTATATGCTCTTTGTATGATCATTCACTTGTTTGCTTGGTGATGAGTGCTTCATTGCAATCATATCGTTTTGTGCGCTCCACCAAGATGTATGTGGCATGGAAGAGTGACCCATAATCCTAATCGATTATGCATTTGCATTCAGACGCAAATTTTAAATAATGCACAAATTTAGGGGGAGCTCTTGCGTATCACATACTTCTCAAAGCGATGATGTATTTCATTAATATACCTTTTGTCGAAGCTTTGATCTATATGTTGTCACCAATTACCAAAAAGGGGGAGATTGAAAGTGCAACTAATCCCCGGGTGGTTTTGGTAATTAATAACAACATATATGTCATTGAGATAATGCTCATTGATATTAGTTTTCAGAGAAGATCAATGATTGGCATGGCAAGGACTAGTGAATGTGGACCCCTCAAAATGTTAAGGACAAGATTGGCAAAGCTCCAAGACTCTTCATTTTTGGTTAAGTGATCCAAGCTCACATTGAGTCCATAGGAAAGCCAATACTATTAAAAGGTGATGAGGTTTTGATCATGACTCAATTGCTCAAGTGCTTAGTGGTATTGCTTCAAAATCCTCAAACAATTCTCCACATCACATCTTCCAAAACCCTAAAAGTCCATCTCGGTCCCACCAAAATATTCCCATCAAGACCAACCGAGATGCTCCATACACTACCACATGCCAAACCCTAATGATTCGATACAACCGAAACGGCTCTCGGTCTCACCGAGATGGGCTGACCAAATTGCTATAATACCATCGTTTCACTTCGGAGTCACCGAGTTGAAACGATCGGAATTTCTGAAACATGGTTCCGCCCTAGCCCTTGCACTTCAGTCGCACCGAGTTGTTCCATTCGGTCTCACCGAAAAGCCTAACGGTGAAGCCTTTTACACAGGTCGGTCTCACTGAGATTTCTGATCGGTGTCACCGAGTTGGGTCAAAAAGCTTGTAACGGTTGGATTTTTTGTGCTGCCTATTTATACCCCTCCACCCACACCTACTCTCTAAGAGAGCCATTAGAACGTGCCTACACTTCCACCATTCATTTTCTGAGAGAGAACCACCTACTCATGTCTTGAGATCAAGAGATTCCAATCCAACCATTTGAACCTTGATTTCTAGCCTTCCCCAAGTTGCTTTCCACTCAAATCCTTCTCCTACCAAAGCCAAATCTATGAGAGAGTGATTGAGTGTTGGGGAGACTATCATTTGAAGCACAAGAGCAAGGAGTTCATCATCAACAACACCGTCTATTACCTTTTGGAGAGTGGTGTCTCCTAGATTGGTTAGGTGTCACTTGGGAGCCTCTAAGATCTTGTGGAGTTGAACCAAGGTGTTTGTAAGGGCAAGGAGATCGCCTACTTTGTGAAGATCTACCCGAGTGAGGCTAGTCCTTCGTGGACGTAAGCCATGGTGGAATAGGCAAGGTTGCTTCTTCGTGGACCCTTCGTGGGTGGAGCCCTCCGTGGACTCGCGCAACCGTTACCCTTCGTGGGTTGAAGTCTCCATCAACGTGGACGTACGATAGCACCACCTATCGGAACCACACCAAAAACTACCGTGTCTTCATTGCGTCTGATTTCTCCGATCCCTCCTTTACGTTCATATGCAAAGTCGTTATTTTCCGCTGCACAACTCTTGGACTTGCATGTATAGGGTGTTGCTTGACTTGGTAGAATTGCTAAAACTTGTCTACAACTAAAATTGGGAAAAGGATAAGTTTTATTTGGTCAAGTAGTCTAATCACCCCTCCTCTAGACATACTTTTGATCCTACAGACGGTGACCGTCACAGAAAATGATTTTAGGCAACAGTTTGTTTTTCGTCACTAGGGTTTTTGTCACTGAATAGAGCAGATTTTGTATTGTTAGTTTCTGTTTGCCCCTATGTTTTGTGGGGAAGGTTTCTTGGTGCCACATCTTGGTTGTTCTAGCAGGATAATTTATTTGTTATGGAAAACATAGATGAGTAATTACATAAAGTACGGACTGCATAATACTCCCTCTGTAAAGAAATAGAAAATTGTTTAGATCACTACTTTAGTGATCTAAACTGTCTTATATTCTTTATTGAGGGAGCACTTAATTTTTAAGACAATGTTGAACTTGAATTCATGCTGCAGCATCAAGGTAGTCGCTTGCTCCATTTCCATGGCTTCACTGTCTAAAGGTGTGGCCTCTATTTAATGAGCAGAGTCTGCTATAATATTGAGAAGAAGAGAAGGAAGAGTACGGGTGTGCACCTACCTATAAAAAGAAGATGGCCTAATGTGATTTGCCTCTGTTTAGGCTCTGTTGGTACCAAATTTTGTTGATGTGGTAGTACAAATTTTTGTTATTGTGATTTGTCTCCTATGTCCTGGAATTTGGTTCCTACAATCAGTTGCATTTTTCTTATGAAATTAATGTGCTGTAGTTTATCAATATCACCTGAATTGGGCCATCTGACTCAAGGTAGTAGTATACTAGAAGAAAAGTACTTTTTCTGGATCTAAAAAAGTTTCACCGGATTATGATTTGACCAGGGATTCAGGGTACAAGCACAAATTGCAGAGATGGTTCAAGACCTGTGATTATGTTTAACAACTTAAGGATGGTAATTATGTCTATTTCTATACTATCGTGCAGGTGAGCGTCCCTCTCATTGCTCGCTTTGTGTCATTCATATGTTTCTTTTCTATATCTAGAACTGCTCTTTCATTTGGGTTTGTCAAGGTTTGACATGCTTGTGGTGGTTAATATCTCTATAGGATTTCTTTGACCTAGATAATGGAAGCCAGGAGGTCAGGGGCGACCTCAAGGATGTCTATATCAACTCTGGAATGTGCCGAAGTCATGCGGAAGACACGTGAGCTTCTCATCTACATGGACCTACACTCTGTCTCATGTGAAGCGAAAGCCAAGCGGGAGGAGAAGATGAGGTCGAATCAGGCCAGTCTTCCTGTTTCAATCCCCCGTCCTTGCCCTCGCATTTTAGATATATGAAGAGTCAAATATGTTCAGTATTATTGGACATTTTGCCAATATTTCTAAGATATAATCAAATGCTCTTGTAGGTGGGCTGAATGGAATGGAATGTACAGAGATGATATTCAAAGGTTCATCAAGGTACTGTTTGCTAAATCCCGATCCCGATCATTGCCATTCTCCCAAATCCCCATCATTTCTGTATATTATTAATACAGATCATTATATGTATATTTTCATTGGTATAAGCCAAGTTACAAATATAAATTGCAGAAATATAAAAAGGCCAGAACAACCAAAAAAGAGAAAGATTACCACTGAAGAATATAGAATTTTCAAGTATGTCTGAGCCTTCTCTGCCTGTTCAAATTTACTGACCGAACTTTCCAAGGACTGCTATTGCTTCCACTTGCTCATGGTTTCCATAGCATAATATCTTTGAATCTATCATAACTAAATCATCAAAGACCTACAACACCAAGATATTTCCTCTTTAGCGTTACTAGATTTTTACAACGTTAGATCTAAATGTAGAGTGCACGTCTTCAAAAAAAAGAGTTTGTCCTGATTACTTCTTCTATTATATTTTCAATTTTATTTCTGTAAGACCCGAGTAATGATCGAATGCCGCTAATCATTTTGGAAGTCTGTTGTAGGGTGACCCTGGTATGAAGGGGTTGTTGACAACTCATGTTTCTCAGTGTCTGAATATGCTGATCTTCACCAGGTATATGGTCTTTCTCTGCCTGCCATTTTAGCCATCAGTTGAGAATTTTCCTTGCTTGGTTATGCCATTATTAAACATATATACTTTCTTTTGGAGCCCTATTTCTTGATGTTTTGTAGTGTTTTTTTACAGTATTTGTAAATTCTTGAGCTAAATACAGGAAACACGCATTTAGTGTTGTTGAAAGTTGAAACTATACAGTTGCTATTTCCGTAGTGTCATCAAGGTGCAGCTTATGCTATCAACATATGCCAACCTCCAAATTTATTTTGTATGCAAATCTATTTGCATTTTTTGAATGCTCATTCTGATTAATTCCTCCAAGATCCTCCCAAATGCTTAATGGTATTGAATGTGCTATGAATATTGTTGGAGATGTCATTTTGAGATTTATCTAGCCTACTTTCTTGTAATCTATTATGATGACATGACTGTACCATATAGAAAGAGGCTGGTTCATTGCTTCGTCCAGAGATGACGTCGATTGGGACAAGGTAATGGATGCGATGTGTTTCCCCTCTGTGCATACATGCCTATATGTACTCCGTTTCATGAAGTACTATTATTTTTTATCCAAACTTTAAGGCTTTTCTTAATCCTCATGTAAGTTTGATGGTGGATTGTGCTTTTTCATTTTTAGTACATAGAATATATGATCTCACTTAAATCCTTTCAGACGTGAAAATAGCTAGACTCTAAAAGCTTGATTCATAAGTAAATGAAGAGGTGGTGATTTCATTTCCTTTTTGTCGTCGCAGATGTCGTTATTTCCATACAATAAAATAGGTGTATTGCACTTCAAGAGTTACTAGATGGCACCTTTGCCATAAAGATTTGTTCCTCAGATGTTTCAAGCAACCCTGAAGATATACATTACTAGTACTTCATCCAGTTTACCATCTCTGTTGAGATGCCTATATGCTCTTCATGATTGGCGCTGCCTCACAAATTATCTCTTGTATGATCAACCATGTACACATACATTATTGACATCATTTAATGCATGTGGATCATTGTCATACAATTGGCTCCACCAAAACCTTATTAAAATGCTAATCAGGTTCAAGGTGCATGTTCGCCAGCAAGTAGAGAAAAAAGGACTGGAAGGGTCGATTAAGTTCAGCAGTAGTTGCATCTATATGTGCTACCCAGAACGAAATAAAGCAACTCAAAAGTGCGATGTACTATCTGGCACTGCCACTATATGACTTGGGAGACGCGCCCAGGGTGCATCCTAGCCACTAATACATATACAATATCTCATACAATCAGGATCTTATGGCCAAAATCCAACTCATGCAACGAAACCGTCCATAACCCAGCCCAGTCCACACTATTGTCTAAAGGGAAACCGTCCGTTGTAATCTCATGCCCACGACCTACCCATGGGTCTGATGCAATACCCATGCCCTAACATGATGGGTCACCCGACCCATTAGGGCACCCATCGGTACAACGTTTTTCCATTTATTTTTTATCCTGCCTATGCAGCGAGCTGGTGTACTAAGCAATGGGTGGACTAGATACTAGCTTTATAGCATTGCTCATGCCTCCTTCCTCAGTGACTAGTCGAGGTGGGACTAATGTGCACCAGTACATGTGCACTATTGCTACTATTTTGGCATGGGCCGGTTGTTGCACTGGTCTTGGGAGTGCTCGTACGGGCCTTACTAGTTGTGCCTTGTTCTTTTTCTTGGTGTGACTGCCACTGCCTAGTTTTTTTGTTGAGAAATTTGGGGAGTTTTACCGCTTTAACAAGGTCCTGTTACAATCAGCATGGAGGCTGCTAACTAGAAAACTTGGGCATTCCTCGAGCCAGTATTCGGAAACCGAGAAGGAACATGCATGCTTAGCATAGAGACCAGTCGAGTTGTTGATGTCCCTCACAACATGTCTAATAGAAAATAAAATAAAACTTGAAGACTTCACCCCTATTTCACCTAAGATGGGCGCTAAAATGGAGCGAGCATTGTTGCACAAAGACAAGAGGTTGACAACCTCCAAACAGTGCACTTCCATAACCACATGTGAGAAACCTCGGAGTTGCGCGAAGATGACGCCCTCCCGGACAGCAAGTGCCTCGATGATGAGTGGATCGGTGACCCCATCAAAGGGTTTACTCCAAGCTCCCATGAAGGCTAGGTGAGACTGGGCCACCCCACCCCTTCTCCTTTGCGAGCTTCATTGCCAACGGCTCCATCGGTGTTGATTTTTATCCAGCCAACGTCAGGAGGCCTCCAGCATTGTCCATCAGGGATGTTCCGGCTATGTGTAGGCATGTCAAGCAAGAGCAAATCATCCCTAACCATTTTCATCGACTGGAGAGGATCAAAAACCTGTTGATCATGTGCCCATCGATTGCAAGTTGTCCATATCGCATTTATGACTGTGATCAGTTTACATCGATCTTGTTCAGAGATCATGCCGTCCACCACTATATCTTTCGCCCAAGTTGACAGATGTAGACAAGGGAGCTTGCGATCAAGAATCTCTCTTGTGGCCGCCCAGTACTTCTTAACATGCGAGCAATACATTAGTGCATGTTGTAGATCCTCCGTCATAGCTTGACACAAGTTACAGCGCGCCATAGTTTGAACATGGCAGCGTTGAAGCTTGGCGTAGTTAGGAAGAATTCCTCAGAGCACTCGCCACCAAAATACATGAACTCTTGGAATAACTTTTAGTTTCCACAAAGCTTTCCACAAGTGCTGATCCGATAATGATGATCCCTCTACTGTCCGTTCCTCTTGATATGAATGCTCTTTATGAGTCATAAGAGCCCGGTAGGCCGTTCTAACAGAGTAAACACCTCATCTTTCGAGAGCCCACGCATAGAAATCCTCACCTCCTAAAGTTCTCAAAGGAATGTTCAATATCGCCTCTACATCAGGAGCTAGAAAATTATTACGAACTACATCAACATCCCATGTGCCTTGCTGTGAGTCAATTAGATCAGCGACCTTTGCGTTTCCAATACGACCCATGGGTTTCACTGAAGATATACCTGGGATCCAGCGGTCTGTCCATATTGCTATAGATTCACCACTATCAATCCGCTTGTAACTCCCATCTCCAATTTTGCACGCCCAATGATAATAGGTTTCCGTGTTGCGGATGCAAAATTTGGAGCCTGGGCTTCCATAAAATGACAGTTGGGAAAATATTGCCCTTTCAATACCTTGGAGCATAGGGAGTCTGGGTGTGTTAAGAGCTGCCACCCTTGCTTGCCTAGAAGTGCTAGATTGAACTATTGAAAATCCCGAAACCCTATTCCTCCCTTTAACTTGGGTGCAGTTAACTTATCCCATGACAACCAATGGAGAGATTGTTTGTCGATGGAGCTGCTCCACCAAAATTTTGCCATACTAGAAGACAGTTGTTTTAGAATCTTCTTCCTTAATAGGAAGCAACACATACTAAAGGTAGGGATAGCCTGGACTATTGATTTCAATAAGAATCCCCTTGCAGCACAGGCCATACCTTTTTCGGACCATCCTTGTGATGGCTCTATATTTTACGCATCTTTAGAGCTCATTTGTTGCACATTATCTCTGTATATCAAGTTATATCATGTTCCATTAAGCCAATTACATGTCCATATGCATGATTTCCAGTTTTTACTCTTTTCACCACGAGCATTGCATAATCTTTATTCTTTGTTAGTTTTTATTAGTTTTCTTTGTCTTTGTGTGTCTTGTAGGTGAGATGGACTTCCCATCACTACAAAAAAACACTTCCGTGATAATATGTGTTTGTCATAGTAGGTCACATTTTCTGTCACGCATGTACATCCGTGATGATTTTATGACAGAATCAAGATAGTCATACCTGTGCTGTCGTAGAAGTGTTCCATGACAATACTCCATTTATCATCATGGAAGTGTTCACTTCTGTGACGATAAATGGCGCATCATGGACTTGTTTTCGTCATGGGTAACCAACACGTGGCAGCCACCGTAACGGGTCGCTGTTAAGCTATCGGTTACCGGTTTTGGATCCAATACCCGTTAACAGCCCCGGCCAATGGTGATTTTCCACGTGTAATTTTCTCATTCACCAACAGAACCACGCATTAGCGCTGTGTTGTGACATGTGTCGCCCGTCCAATGGAAGATACATGCCAATGAAGCGCCGACAAGTGGCACGGCCAAACAGTGGCCTGTTTACATAAAAAGGCCGGCCTAGTCAAAATTAGCGGGCCGACCCATTTAGGGCCTACTTGCATCTGGCCCATTTACAACCACGGCCCATACGAGTTTTGCCAAATCGGCCCGTCAATGGCGCGTTAATGATTTGACACCATTGCGGCCCATCGTCAGTTCCAGCCCGTTAACAACCCGCTATGTCTTTGGGCTCATTTGCGGCTCGAGGTTCTTTCGGCCTGTTAGCGGCTCATTCTAGAGATGGGCCAATTTCTAGGCGGGACGTCTTTCGGCCTTTTAGCGGCCCATTCTGGAGTTGGGCCAATTTCCAACCCGGTGTGTCTTTCCGTCTGTTAACGGCCACACCACAGTTGGGCCATTTACGGTCCGACCTGACTTCTCGCTTATTAGCGGCCCATGTTCTCCATGGCACAATTCCAGCCCGGCCTGACTTTTGGCCTGTTAAATGCCCGTGTTGTATATCGGCCCACTTATGACCTGATACGTCTCTGTCGTATCTATAATTTTTATTGTTTCATGCAAATATTCTACAATTTTCACATACTTTTGACAACATTTTATATTATTTTTGGGACTAACATATTGATCCGGTGCCCAGTGCCAGTCCCTGTTTGTTGCATGTTTTTTGTTTCGCAGAAAATCCATTCCAAATGAAGTCCAAACGCGATAAAAATTTATGGAGATTTATTTTGGAATATATGTGATTTTTGGGAAAAAGAATCAACGCGAGACGATGCCCTAGGGGCCCACAAGCTCAGAGGGCGCGCCCCCTACCCTAGCCACGCCCAGCAGGCTTATGGCTACCCCGTAAGGCAGTTGGGGCCCTTCTTTCACCGCAAGAAATATAATTTCTGGATAAAAATCCCCTCAAAATTTCAGCCCAATCGGAGTTACGGATCTCCGGGAATATAAGAAACGGTGAAGGGCCAAAAAACAGGAACGTGAAACGGAAGAGAAACAGAGAGAGAGAGAGAGATCCAATCTCGGAGGGGTTCCTGCCCTCCGGGAGCCTTGGCGGCCATGGAAAAGAGGGGAAACTCTCCTCCAATCTAGGGGGGAGGCCAAGCAAGAAGAAGAAGGAGGGGGGGCTCTCTCCCCCCTCTCTTCCGGTGGCGCCGGAGCGCCGCCGGGGGAACCATTGTGACGGCGATCTACGACAGCAACTTCGCCGCCGTCATCACCAACTCTCTTCCCCTCTATGCAGCGGTGTAACACCTCTTCTCCCCATTGTAATATCTACTTAAACATGGTGCTTCATGCTATATGTTATTACCCAATGATGTATGGCCATCCTATGATGTTTGAGTAGATTTCTTTTGTCCTACGGGTTAATTGTGGTATGGTGTGATTGATATGAGTTGTATGTTAATATGGTGCTGTCCTATGGCGCCCTCCGTGTCGCGCAAGCGTGTGGGATTACCGCTGTATGGTTTGCAATACATTCATAATTCGCTCATAGTGGGCGGCTAGAGTGACAGAATCTTACACCTGAGTAAGGGGGTTGTTGCATATGGGAGTAAAGGGGACTTTTTACTTAATGCTATGGTTGGGTTTTACCTTAATGATCTTTAGTAGTTGAGGATGCTTGCTAGAGTTCCAATCATAAGAACATGTGATCCAAGTATGGAAACTATGTTAGCGTATGCCTCTCCCTCATTGCATATGATAAGTATCTATCGTGTTATATTCAATTGCCTATGAACAATCTTTCTCATCGTTCTACAAAAAGCTCTCTACTAAACAACTAACTTTTATTATGTCGCAAAGTAATCATAGCTTTATTATCTCGCTAAGTACTTCTAGTTTTATTCTTGCAAACTTATCCTTACACCTACAAAGTAGTTTTATTCTTGTTCTAGGTAAAGCGAACGTTAAGTGTGCGTAGAGTTGTATAGGTGGTCGATAGAACTTGAAGGGAATATTAATTCTACCTTTAGCTCCTCGTGGGGTTCGACACGCTTATTTATCGAAAAAGCTACAATTTGTGACGCCCCCGACTTAATCGTGCACTAATCATACACGCAAATGCACACGATCAAGCCTAGGGACTCACGGGAAGATATCACAACACAACTCTAGACACAAAAATAAAATAATTCAAGCTTATTATTACAAGCCAGGGGCCTCGAGGGCTCGAATACATAAGCTCGATGTCATACAAGCATCAACGGAAGCAAAAGTATCTGAGTACAGACACAAGGTTAAACAAGATGCGTTAAGAAGGCGAAAACAAACAACAGCTCTGATCGAAAGAGGCAAGGCCTCCTGCCTGGGAGCCTCCTAACTACTCCTGCTCGTCGGTCGGCTCCTCGTAGAAGTAGTATTCGGAGGGGTAGTAGTGGTAGTAGTCATCGTCGGCTGCTGGGGCAGCTGGCACCGGGGCTCCGTCATCTGGTCTCAATAATCGGGTATGGGGAAAAAGGAAGCAAAGCAACCGTGAGTACTCATCCAAAGTACTCAGCAAGACTTACATCACAACTATTCTACTTATGCAACATTATCAATGGAAGGCTGTATATGTGGACTTGACTGCAGAAATGCCAGAATAGAGAGAGGGGCCTAGCCTATCGAAGACTAGCATCTTCAGGGTCTTGCAGCATTAGAAGAGTATAGATTAGGACATAAATATAGTAGTAGCAACAAGTATCAACATCGCCCAGAGATCCTTCCTCGACACCCTGCGAGAAAGCGATCCCAGAGCCACATATTAACCCAATTCTAGTTATAGAGGATCGGGATATTCTCCGAGCGTCCTGTTACCGTGGACACGGCTATTCGAATAGATATACTTCCCTGCAGGGGTGCACTACTGTTACCCAACACGCTCGATTACTCCGGCCGGACACACTTTTATCGGGTCATGCCCGGCCTCGGCTGATCGACACACCGCAGCCCCACCTAGAGCTCAGCAGAGAGATCCCCGCCGGTCTACATCCTAAGTGCGCAGGGTTCTTGGGCCCATCCCCCTTTGCACTCCGGGTCATTGCGCACATGGTTAGATCCAGGCACCACCTCTGTCATGGATGGCGCCGATCCTGCCGTGCCGCACCGCTGAACTGGACGTCTGACAAAGCTTTCGGCTGATACATATGGCGCCGAGTACCCATATTATTCCCACGTGCTGGTTAGTGCGAAAAGGCCAGAGGCCTACTCAGATTACATATCCTAACCCTTAGTGCATTAGGAGTGTGCGGAAACGAGCAGAAACTCACGATCCTGTGATCCCGTCGCCCCGTCTCAAGGACTTACGGCAAGGGCTAAGAATGCCCGGCGTGCCACGTATTCATCTCGCGGGTACCCTCATGGTCAACCCGACTCCACATCACTCGCGGGTACCCCTTGGGATCGACCCGACTTTATCCAGGTATCAGTAATAAAGTGCAAGTAACCGTGTGTCCATAACATCAAGCAGGAATCCGAGGAACCACCCTTGTTGGATTTCCACTCGATGAACCCGTCAAGGTGAACCCGGAGGAATCAACCTCGCTGGTACTCACACTTGCGGGGTTGCACGACAGAAGCTTTATCGATGGTGGGGAAGAGGAATCACCATCGGTAACCCACAACCGACTAGCTGAACTACAGAGGCATCATCGGGAGTGAGATAAGAGGTATCACCCTCGGCACTCGATGGCAGCTCTGCAGAGTCGACCAACTTAGGGGGGGTGTGTGGTGATAAACTGGTCACAGCCCGACGATCACATTGATCGGAGCACAGCTACTAAAGCGGGGCAACTACAGCAAGGAAGAGGGGCCACAGATGGTTACTACCATCCAACCTATTCTAAGCAGTTTGGATAACAGGCAGGTATCAATAACAGTTACAAGGATAGGCTATGCATCAGAAATAGGATAAAACATAGCAGTAGCAATTTTGTAATGCAAGCAGGAGGGAGAGAGAGAATAGGTGATATAGGCATGCGTCAAGGGGTTTTGCTTGCCTGGTTGCTCTGCTGAAAAGGACGGGTCGTCGACGGAGTAGCAGTCCTGTGGGGCGGCGTCGGTCTCGATGTCTAACGGAAGAGCAGGGGGGAAGAAACAATAAATACAAAGCAAACAGATGCATCACGATGCATGACATGGCAATAAGCGGTGCTAGGTGTGACCTAAAGCAGTACTACACGTTACAGGCGAAGGGGGAAAACATCCGGGAATGTTTTATCGAAGTCTGGCATTTTTCGGTCAGATGAATTGGAGGGGACGGTTCCATGTTCGCTATGATAGAGGCATGTGATAGCTGAACAGAGTGCGTATTCGGAATCGTCATATTTTTGTGATCGTTTTTCATATATAAATTATTTTAATCTGAGTTACAGTTTAAAAGATATGATTTTCTAAAGTTTTTATTAATTTTTGGAATTATTTAAATTAATTAAATCAACATTATCCAAAACAGTGCATGAAGACGTCAGCATGGCGTCAGCAGTCAACAGTCCGTTGACTGGTCAACCTGACAGGTGGGTCCCACCTGTCAGTCACTGTTTAGGTTAATTAGGGTTTTAATTAAATTAATTACAATTTAATTATGTTAATTAATAATTAGATTAATTAAACAGAATTAATTAAGTTAATTAATTAATTAATTAATATTTATTTATTTATTTTAATATTTTCTTTTTCTTTTTCATTTTCGTTTTTCTTTTTTTTTTAATTTCATTTTTACATGGGCGGGCCCCACTGGTCAGTGGCCCTGGCGGCCACTGTAGCGCGTCAACGCGCGCGACGCGCTCGCGGGCGCGCTGTAGAGGCGGGTGAGGCCGCGGCTGCGGGGAGCGGCAGGTCGGGGCCAGACGCTGGCGGGTGCGGCGGCGATGCAGCAGCAGCGGCAGGCGGCGGAGGGCAGCAGCAGAGCGGCGGCGACGAGCGCGAGGGGAGGCAGGGGCTAGCGGCAGCGGGCGGAGGCGAGGCGCTCGGGCGAGGGCAGTGCGGGCGAGCGAGGCGCGGCGCGCGAGCGGCAGCCGGGCGAGCGGGCGCGCCGGTGCGTGCGGCGGGAGGAGGAGGCCGGGCGGACGTGCGCACGGCGACGGCGGACGACGGCAACAGAGAGGAGAGGAGAGGGGGCACGGCTCACCCACGGTGAAGGGGAGAGGAGCGGCGTGGCTTGTGGAAGCCGGCGAGGGAGAGGTGGTCGGGGACGGCGACGTGCGGCGAGGCGGCGACGACGACGGAGGCGACGGCGGAGGCACGGCGTCTTGGGCGGGAGAGGGGGCGAGGGGGAGTGGGGTTCGGGCTAGGGTTTGGGGTGAGCGAGGGGGGCCTTATAGGCCAGGGGGAAATGGGGATGGGCCGGCCTGGCTGGGCCTAGGCCCAGTTGGGCCAGGGGGTTTTCCTTTTTCTTTTTCTTTTGTTTCTGTTTTCTTTTCTTTTATTTAGTTTCTATATCGCAAAATGTATAGCCCCAAATTTAGTTTTGTAAAATATGAGAATTAGCCCAAAATTAACAGTGCAAAATTATCTATCATCAGAAATTGGTTTGGTGTAAATAAGTTTTCATTTGAATTTTAATTAAATAAACAGGTATTAAAGGTTGCTGTTTTGGCTCTGTTTTAGGGTGTTATGGTCATTTAACTAATTCAATAAATGTTGATTTTATTTTTATAAATGCCTTTGGATTATTTCCAATATTTTGAACATTTTAGTTTCTGGTTTTGAACAACTTTTATCTTCACTTAGTATTTGAATTTCAATTTAATTTAGAATTTGAAATGTGACATGATGCAAATGATGATTATGCACTGACAAACATGCTGACTTGGCATTATCAACAGGTGATTACTGTAGCTGTTACATGGGGATGTTACAATTTTCCTCCTCTAACAAGAATTCTCGCCCTGAGAATTAAGAGGCAGGCTGAAAGAGAGTGGGGTATTCTTCACGAAGACGATCTTCGCGCTCCCAAGTGGCTTCATCTTCAGAATGGTTCGACCACTGAACTTTAAGGAACTTGGTAGTTTCTGGCGAGTCCGACGTTCAACTTGATCGAGAATGCGGATCGGATGCCCTTTATAAGATATATCATCTTGTAAATCAAGCAATTCATGATCCACTGCTCGGTGCGGAGATTCCTTGAAGCAACGGCGAAGTTGCAACACATGGAAGACGTCATGGATATGAGAGAATTGCGGCGGCAACTCCAATTTATAAGCCACATGACCACGTCTGGCGAGAATACGGAAGGGGCCGATGTAGCGAGGAGCTAACTTGCCCTTGATTCCGAAACGGTGAGTGCCCTTCATCGGAGTGACACGCAGATAAGCTTGATCACCAGGTTGATAGGTCAATCCCCATCGTTTGCGATCATAGTTGCTCTTCTGGCGGTCCTGAGCAGCCTTGAGATTTTCTCGCACAATTCGGACTTGCTCTTCAGCGTGTTGGATAATATCCGGACCAACGAGCGGTCGTTCCCCAGTTTCTGACCAATTCAGAGGGGTTCGACATTTACGTCCATATAACACTTCGAAGGGGGCCATTTTCAAACTCGCTTGATAGCTGTTGTTGTAAGAGAATTCGGCATACGGGAGAGATTCTTCCCACTTCTTGCCAAACGAAATAACACAAGCTCGCAGCATATCTTCAAGCACTTGATTCACTCTTTCAACTTGGCCTTGGGACTGGGGGTGATAAGCTGAACTCCAAGTAATATGAGTTCCCATAGCTTGTTGGAAACTATTCCAGAAGTGTGAAGTGAAGAGGCTGCCACGGTCTGAACTGATCTCCTTCGGAATACCGTGGAGTGATACAATCCTGGAGATATATAACTCTGCTAACTGACTAGCAGTGATCGTCTCCTTGACTGGCAGAAAGTGTGCAACTTTGGAGAGTTGGTCGACGACGACAAGAATAGCATCGTGACCCTTCTGTGACTTGGGAAGGCCAGTAATGAGATCCATTTGAACCATATCCCATTTCCATAAAGGAATAGGGAGCGGTTGCAGAATTCTAGCAGGCTTCTGATGTTCTGCTTTAACGCGATGGCAAACATCACATTCAGCAACATATCGGGCAATATCCTACTTCATTCTAGACCACCAGTACCTTTGGCGGAGATCACGATACATCTTGGTGCTACCCGGATGAATAGACAGTGGTGTATAATGTGCCTCCTTCATGACCTTGTCAGTCATCAATTCGAACCGAGGTACCACAATGCGGTCTTTGAAATACAAGGTTCCATCTTCAGCAAGCGAGAAATCCCTGTACTTTTCGAGGTGGAGATCCCTTTTCATCAGATCAACTTCAGCATCTTTAGCTTGCGCGCGTTTAACAGCCTTCTCAAGATCTGGCTGTATAACAGGGGTATTTAGAGAACCCTGTGGAACAATGTGCAGGTTCAGCTGGCGCAATTCTTCATACAGACGAGGTTGAGCTCGCTGAATCATAAGGTTGTTGCAATAGGACTTGCGGCTCAAGGCATCGGCCATCACATTAGCCTTGCCAGGGGTATATGAAATACCACAGTCATAGTCCGTAATTGTTTCCAACCATCGCTGTTGGCGGAGATTGAGATCCGGCTGAGTAAATAAATACTTCAGACTTTGATGATCAGTATATATCTCACATCGGTTACCAAGGAGGTAATGTCGCCACAGCTTCAATGCATATATCGCTGCAGCAAGTTCAAGATCATGCACTGGGTAATTCTCTTCATGTGGACGCAATTGTCGCGAGGCATAAGCAATTACTCTGCGCTCTTGCATCAGGACACAGCCTAATCCTTGATGAGAGGCGTCGCAATAGATCACAAAATCCTTGCGAGAATCCGGAGGATCAAGCACTGGAGCAGAGGTGAGCTTGTCCTTCAGGGTCTGAAAGCTTTCCTGACATTTATCTGTCCACTCAAACTTAACGCCTTTGTGAAGCAGATTAGTTAGAGGCTTGGCAATCTTTGAGAAGTTCTCGACAAAGCGACGACAATAACTTGCGAGGCTGAGAAAACTTCTGACTTGCTTGACATTCTTCGGAGGAGTCCATTCAAGAATAGCCTGAACTCGTTCTGGGTTAACAGCAATGCCATCTTTGGATATCACATATCCCAGAAAAGTCACCTCGGATAACCAGAATTCACACTTAGAGTATTTGGCATATAGTTGATGTTCTCGAAGTTTCTCCAGTACAAGCCGAAGATGTTCAGCATGTTCTTCTTCATTCTTGGAATATATAAGAATATCATCCAGATAAACCACGACAAACTTGTCGAGGTAATCCATGAAGATGTAGTTCATTAACCGAGAGAAAGTTGCTGGAGCATTGGTTAAGCCGAAGGACATGACAGTGTACTCATAAGAGCCATATCGGGTGACAAATGCAGTCTTGGGGATATCCTCTTCGCGAACACGGATCTGATGATAACCCAACCTCAGGTCGAGTTTAGAGAACACTGATGATCCAGCAAGTTGATCATATAGGTCATTGATCCGAGGAAGCGGATATTTGTTCTGAATGGTTGCCTGGTTAATGGGTCGGTAATCTTGAACCAACCGATTCGTACCATCTTTCTTCTTAACAAAGTGAGAAGGTGCCCCCCAAGCAGAAGAACTGGGGCGGATGAAACCCTTCTTAAGTGACTTGTCGATTTCCTCCTTAAGCTCAAGGAGTTCATGAGGTGGCATCTTGTATGGGCGCTTGGCAATAGGAGTAGTGCCTGGCTTCAAGTCGATGACGAACTCGACAGCTCTAACAGGGGGTATTCCTGGGAGTTCTTCTGGAAAGACGTCTGGAAAATCTCGAACGACTGGAACGTTTGCAATTCCCTCAATAGGTGAAGCGTTCAAAGCATTCAGAGCATATATCTGGCTCTCGGCATTTGAACTGTCCGAGCTGAGTAACTGACTGTCTGACCGGAAGGGTGTGTGAGTCGGACTGTTTCAGTGGCACAATCAATCAACGCTTTATGAGGTTTCAACCAGTCCATACCCAAAATGATGTCTATGTCGGCAGTCTTGAGTGCAATGAGAGACACAGGGAACACCAATCCTCCAATCACAATGTGGTTACCGTGGCTTACCATGGTAGTTTGCCATCTAGCCCCGGGTGACTGGATCACTAAAGGGGTGGACATCTCCTCAAAAGGTATCTCATGCCTTCGCGCAAAACTTTCAGACATGAAGGAGTGCGATGCTCCAGAATCAAAGAGGACAGAAGCTGGGATTGAATTCACTAGAAGGGAACCCATCACAATTTTGGTGTCCTGTCGAGCTTCTTCCATCTTGACATGGTTGACACGAATAAGTTGACTAGCAGGTGGTCTGGCATCAGCGTTCCTAGAAGGATGTTTTCGACGGCCCTTCCTACGACCAACAGGAGGATGTGGTGTACTCTGAGGCTGGTTCTGGCGACAGTTGATAGCACGGTGCTCTGGCTGTCCACACTTGTGGCATAAACCATCATTATGGGGAGGAGCGGTGGCCTTGGGCTGTCCACCCTGAATCGTTAGCTGTCTCGGCGGCAGAGGCAGACGAGGTGCAACATATGACGGCCTTGGGGTTGGAGCAGGTCGGTGATAGACATTGTGCGGGATCCAGACTTGACGTTTCTGAGCAGGCTGATCCGAAGATGAGCCAACGTCACGAGTGCGCTTGAGCGATTCCTGGTACTCAGTCAAAGTAGTTTCAATTCGGAAAGACTGGATAACAAGCATTGCAAAGTCTGCAGCTTCATGAACAGCAAGTGCGAGCTTTATATCAGGATGCAGTCCTTCACGGAATTTCTCCTGCTTGCGAGCGTCAGTGCAGACATCATCTTCAGCATAGCGGGATAATTCAAGGAATTTCCTCTGATATTCATCAACAGTCATCTTGCCCTGTGTGAGTTTATGGAACTCCATCTTCTTCTGGTCGATCAGCCCTCGAGGAATGTGTCGTGCACGGAAGGCTGACTGGAATTCCTACCAAGTGGTTACAGTTCCAACAGGCAGGCCACCCCTATGACTTTCCCACCATTGAGCAGCAGGACCTTTCAGATGAAATGCCGCAAAGGTGACGTAACTGTCAGAGGCAACACTAGCTGACTCCATCTCAAACAGGATATCACGAAGCCAATCATCAGCATCCATTGGATTGGTGGAGTTGCGGAAAATGGACGGATTGAGGCGCACGAATTCCTGCAGTGTTATTGGGGCAGACTGTTGCTGGGCATTCTGATTTGGAAACTGAGCCATTACTCCAGTCATAAACTGTCGGTTCAGCTCAAACTGCTGCATCATTGCGGCAATATAGGGTGGAGGTGGAGGATCGTCAGCCATCCTGCCAAATCAACAGGGGCAATTTAGCAAGAACAACTGTATTGAATGAGGCTATTCATGATGTAACATTAGCAATGAACAACAGGTGCATTAGATACAAATTAGTAGTCATTAAAGACATACAGATCCATGCACAGAGTTGGGTACTAACGGATCACAAGAGTTCGGAAACACTCGCAGCTAGACAACTAGACGGTGGAGAGATACAACAACGAGACATAGCAAAGGCTACACCAACGTCGGAGAAAACCACGAGAGCGAGGAATCTACAAGTGGCAACGCGGGGTGTCCTCGATAAAACGATCCTGCGGTCCGTGAATATTGTGCAGCAGAAACCTGGCCCTCATGTTGAAGAAAGGGGGGTAAATTCAGAACTCCGGGTGGATGTCATCACGAGAACCTAATGTTAGAGTTAATAAAACTTTAGCCCGAATAGGAGAGAGAGCAGAATCCCAGAGTAAGGAAGAGGAATAAAATATCCTAATACCACCCGTTGGCGACGTGGGCCCGTAAGCCAGACGGCCATATTAGTAAAATCATTTTTCAAAGACTAGACTCAACTTCGGCCAAGGAGTTGGAAAGGGGGATCCTACAAGCAGTCGGCTCTGATACCAACTTGTGACGCCCCCGACTTAATCGTGCACTAATCATACACGCAAATGCACACGATCAAGCCTAGGGACTCACGGGAAGATATCACAACACAACTCTAGACACAAAAATAAAATAATTCAAGCTTATTATTACAAGCCAGGGGCCTCGAGGGCTCGAATACATAAGCTCGATGTCATACAAGCATCAGCGGAAGCAAAAGTATCTGAGTACAGACACAAGGTTAAACAAGATGCCTTAAGAAGGCGAAAACAAACAACAGCTCTGATCGAAAGAGGCAAGGCCTCCTGCCTGGGAGCCTCCTAACTACTCCTGGTCGTCGGTCGGCTCCTCGTAGTAGTAGTATCCGGAGGGGTAGTAGTGGTAGTAGTCGTCGTCGGCTACTGGGGAAGCTGGCACCGGGGCTCCATCATCTGGTCTCAATAATCGGGTATGGGGAAAAAGGAAGCAAATCAACCGTGAGTACTCATCCAAAGTACTCAGCAAGACTTACATCAGAACTATTCTACTTATGCAACATTATCAATGGAAGGCTGTATATGTGGACTTGACAACAGAAATGCCAGAATAGAGAGAGGGGCCTAGCCTATCAAAGACTATCATCTTCAGGGTCTTGCAGCATTAGAAGAGTACAGATTAGTACATAAATATAGTAGTAGCAACAAGTATCAACATCGCCCAGAGATCCTTCCTCGACACCCTGCGAGAAAGCGATCCCAGAGCCACATATTAACCCAGTTCTAGTTATAGAGGATCAGGATATTCTCTGAGCGTCCTGTTACCGTGGACACGGCTATTCGAATAGATATACTTCCCTGCAGGGGTGCACTACTGTTACCCAACACGCTCGATTAACTCCGGCCGGACACACTTTTATCGGGTCATGCCCGGCCTCGGCTGATCGACACACCGCAGCCCCACCTAGAGCTCAGCAGAGAGGTCCCCGCCGGTCTACATCCTAAGCGCGCAGGGTTCTTGGGCCCATCCCCCTTTGCACTCCGGGTTGTTGCGCACATGGTTAGATCCAGGCACCACCTCTGTCATGGATGGCGCCGATCCTGCCATGCCGCACTGCTGAACTGGACGTCTGACAAAGCTTTCGGCTGATACATACGGCGCAGAGTACCCATATTATTCCCACGTGCTGGTTAGCGCGAAAAGGCCAGAGGCCTACTCAGATTACATATCCTAACCCTTAGAGCATTAGGAGCGCGCGGAAACGAGCAGAGACTCACGATCCTGTGACCCCGTCGCCCCGTCTCGTGGACTTACGGCAAGGGCTAAGAATGCCCGGCCGTGCCACGTATTCATCTCGCGGGTACCCTCATGGTCAACCCGACGCCACATCACTCGCGGGTACCCCTCGGGGTCGACCCGACTTTATCCAGGTATCAGTAATAAAGTGCAAGTAACCGTGTGTCCATAACATCAAGCAGGAATCCGAGGAACCACCCTCGTTGGATTTCCACTCGATGAACCCGTCAAGGTGAACCCGGAGGAATCACCCTCGCTGGTACTCACACTTGCGGGGTTGCACGACAGAAGCTTTATCAGTGGTGGGGAAGAGGAATCACCATCGGTAACCCACAATCGACTAGCTGAACTACAGAGGCATCATCGGGAGTGAGATAAGAGGTATCACCCTCGGCACTCGATGGCAGCTCTGCAGAGTCGAGCAACTTAGGGGGGGTGTGTGGTGATAAACTGGTCACAGCCCGACGATCACATTGATCGGAGCACAACTACTAAAGCGGGGCAACTACAGCAAGGAAGAGGGGCCACAGATGGTTACTACCATCCAACCTATTCTAAGCAGTTTGGATAACATGCAGGTATCAATAACAGTTACAAGGACAGGATATGCATCAGAAATAGGATAAAACATAGCAGTAGCAATTTTCTAATGCAAGCAGGAGGGAGAGAGAGAATAGGTGATATAGGCATGCATCAAGGGGTTTTGCTTGCCTGGTTGCTCTGCTGAAAAGGACGGGTCGTCGACGGAGTAGCAGTCCTGCGGGGCGGCGTCGGTCTCGTTGTCTAACGGAAGAGCAAGGGGGAAGAAACAATAAATACAAAGCAAACAGATGCATCACGATGCATGACATGGCAATAAGCGGTGCTAGGTGTGACCTAAAGCAGTACTACACGTTACAGGCGAAGGGGGAAAACATCCGGGAATGTTTTCTCGAAGTCTGGCGTTTTTCGGTCAGATGAATCGGAGGGGACGGTTCCATGTTCGCTATGATAGAGGCACGCGACAGCTGAATGGAGTCCGTATTCGAAATCGTCATATTTTTCTGATCATTTTTCATATATAAATTATTTTAATCCGAGTTACGGTTTAAAAGATATGATTTTCTAAAGTTTTTATTAATTTCTGGAATTATTTAAATTAATTAAATCAACATTATCCGAAACAGTGCATGCTGACGTCAGCATGACGTCAGCTGTCAACAGTCCGTTGACTGGTCAACCTGACAGGTGGGTCCCACCTGTCAGTCACTGTTTAGGTTAATTAGGGTTTTAATTAAATTAATTACAGTTTAATTAGGTTAATTAATAATTAGATTAATTAAACATAATTAATTAAGTTAATTAATTAGTTAATTAATTAATTAATTAAATAATTAATATTTATTTATTTATTTTAATATTTTATTTTTCATTTTCTTTTTTTCTTTTTTTTAATTTAGTTTTTACATGGGCGGGCCCCACTGGTTAGTGGCCCTGGCGGCCACTGTAGCGCGTCAACGCGCGCGACGCGCTCGCGGGCGCGCAGCCGCGCGGCAGAGGCGGGCGAGGCCGCGGCTGTGGCGAGCGGCGGGGCGGGGCCAGGCGCTGGCGGGTGCGGCGGCGACGCAGTAGCAGCCGCAGGCGGCGGAGGGCAGCAGCAGAGCGGCGGCGGCGAGCGCGAGGGGAGGCAGGGGCGAGCGGCAGCGGGCAAGCGAGGCGCGGCGCGCGAGCGGCAGCCGGGCGAGCGGGCGCGCAGGCGCGTGCGGCGGGAGGAGGAGGACGGGCGGACACGCGCACGGCGACGGCGGACGACGGTGACAGAGAGGAGATGAGAGGGGGCGCGGCTCACCCACGGTGAAGGGGAGAGGGGCGGCGAGGCTTGTGGATGCCGGCGAGGGAGAGGTGGTCGGGGACGGCGACGTGCGGCGAGGCGGCGACGACGACGGAGGCGACGGCGGCGGCGCGACGTCTCGGGCGGGAGAGGGGGCGAGGGGGAGTGGGGTTCGGGCTAGGGTTTGGGGTGAGCAAGGGGGGCCTTATAGGCCAGGGGGGAAATGGGGATGGGCCAGCCTAGATGGGCCTAGGCCCAGTTGGGCCAGGGGGTTTTCCTTTTTCTTTTTCTTTTGTTTCTGTTTTCTTTTCTTTTATTTAGTTTCTGTTTCGCAAAATGTATAGCCCCAAATTTAGTTTTGTAAAATATGAGAATTAGCCCAAATTTAACAGTGCAAAATTATCTATGATCAGAAATTGGTTTGGTGTAAATATGTTTTCATTTGAATTTTAATTAAATAAAAAGGTATTAAAGGTTGCTGTTTTGGCACTGTTTTAGGGTGTTATGGTCATTTAACTAATTCAATAAATGTTGATTTTATTTTTATAAATGCCTCTGGATTATTTGCAATATTTTGAACATTTTAGTTTCTGGTTTTGAACAACTGTTATTTTCACTTAGTATTTCAATTTCAATTTAATTTAGAATTTGAAATGTGACATGATGCAAATGATGATTATGCACTGACAAACATGCTGACTTGGCATTATAAACAGGTGATTACTGTAGCTGTTACATGGTGATGTTACACAATTCATCCCCTATACTTGTGGGTTATCAAGACCTTTTTCTGGTGCCATTGCCGGGGACTAACAGCGTGGGGTTGATATTCTCGTGTGTGCTTGTTTGCTTTATCTCTAAGTAGTTTTTATTTTGTGCTCTGGTTTTCTATCTCTAGTTATGGGTAGGAAATGTAAAATACCAAAAAAAATAGTTGTACTTGCTAACCCAATGATTGATGAACCACCCAAAATCTTTCTTACTGCTGAAGCTTTCTACTTGGATCATCTTCGATCTCTTTTTGCTCGTGCTGAAAACCCAACTAGCTCAGTTGATGGAAAATCATTAGTTGAGCATGCTTATTTTGTGCAACACCACTTGTCTCAAAAAGGGAAACTTTTAAGGTATCAAATTAATTGTTTGCAATGCTATGCTTGGAATTTACGCGAAATATATGATTTTACTTGGTGTTCTGAAGACCCTAAAAAACACCTTCCCTACCAATGTGAGTTTAATGATAATGGAATCTTATCTTCTTATGCTAAAGGTTTTTATAGTTATTATGATATTGAACAAATTGAAGAATTTGTTTCCTTTAAGGGTGCCTATGAAATTGCTTCTTTGACTGAAAAGTGTGATGCTACTCTTTACAAATCTGAATGCCATACTTAAATATTGCTTTGAAAACTATGCTTCTAATGCTTATGTTAAATAATATATTGAGGAAGTCCCCGCTGTCCAAGAGGAGACTAACATTTTGCAGGAGTCTATGGAAGAAGAAATTGCTGAAACTGTGACCTCATTAGATGAAAAAGATGACGAGGAGAGCGAAGAACAAAAGGAGGAAGAGCGGATTAGCTACCCGTGCCCACCTTCTAATGAGAGTAACTCTTCAACTCATACATTGTTTAATTTCCCTTCGTGCTTACCGAAGGATGAATGCTATGATAATTGCTATGATCCCTTGGATTTGTTTGAAATATCCCTTTTTGATGAAATTGATACTTGTTATGCTTGTGGCCATGATGCCAATATGAATCATGCTTATGGAGATGAACTTGCTATAGTTCCTTATGTTAAACATGAAATTGTTGCTATTGCACCCACACATGATAGTTCTATTATCTTTTTAAATTCTCCCAACTACACTATATTGGAGAAGTTTGCACTTATTAAGGATTATATTGATGGTTTGCGTTTTCCTATTGCACATGATAATTTTGACGAATATAATATGCATGTGCTTGCTCCTCCTAATTGCAATTATTATGAGAGAGGAACTGCTACTTGTAGCTTGCGTTGGTATTATCCCCGAAGAGGAAGGGATGATGCAGCACAGTAGAGTAAGTATTTCCCTCAGTTATGAAACCAAGGTTATCAATCGAGTAGGAGAATCACACAACACCTCGTTAGCAGCACCTGCACACAAAACAACAAATCCTTGCACCCAACGCAATCAAGGGGTTGTCAATCCCTCGGAGGTAAGTTGCAAGATTAAATTGTATGTGATAGATAGATAGATTGAAACAAAAATACAAAAATAAAATAAATAAAGAAAAAGTGCAGCAAATATTTTTAGGGTTTTAGTATATGATTTTGATAGACCCGGGGGCCATAGTTTTCACTAGAGGCTTCTCTCAAGAAAATAGCATACGGTGGTAGACAAATTACTGCTGGGCAATTGATAGAAAAGCAAATAATCATGACGATATCCAAGGCAATGATCATGTATATAGGCATCACGTCCGAGACAAGTAGACCGACTCCTGCCTGCATCTACTACTATTACTCCACACATCGACCGCTATCCAGCATGCATCTAGTGTATTAAGTCCATAAAAGAACGGAGTAACGCCTTAAGAACGATGACATGATGTAGACAAGATAAACTCACGTATGAATAAACCCCATCTTTTTACCCTTAATTGCAATGATACATACGTGTCATGTCCCTTTCTGTCACTGGGATTGAGCACCACAAGATCGAACCCATTACAAAGCACCTCTTCCCATGGCAAGATAAATCAATCTAGTTGGCCAAACCAAATCAATAGATCAGAGAAGAAATACAAGGCTAGAATAATCATGCATAAAAGAGATCAGAGAAGACTCAAATAATATTCATGGATAATCTGATCATAAACTCACAATTCATCGGATCCCAACAAACACACCGCAAAAAGTGATTACATCGGATAGAACTCCAAGAACATCGAGGAGAACATTGTATTGAAGATCAAAAAGAGAGAAGAAGACATCTAGCTACTAACTATGGACCCGAAGGTCTGTGGTAAACTACTCACGCATCATCGGAAGGGCAGCAAGGTTGATGTAGAGCCCCTCGTGATTGTTTCCCCCTCCGGCGGAGTGCCGGAAAAGGCCTCCAGATGGGATCTCTCGAGAACAGAAACTTGCGGCGGCGGAAAAAGTATTTCGTGGACTCCCCTGAGGGTTTCTGATTTTTTGGGAATTTATAGTGGAGGAATTAGGTCAAACGGAGCTGGGGTGGGCCCATGAGGCACCAGGGTGCGCCTGCCCCCCCAAGCGCGCCCTGGTGGCTCGTGGCCATCTCCTCTGGCGTCTGATCTTCTCCTGAAGCTTCTAGTGTTGGTATTGTCCAGAAAAAAATCTCCAAAAAGTTTCGTGCCATTTGGACTTCATTTGGTATTGATATTCTGTAAAACAAAAAACAGGCAGAAAACAGCAACTGGCACTAAGCACTAATTAGTTAATAGGTTAGTCCTAAAAAATGATATATAATTGCTGTAAATGTATATAAAAACATCCAAGATTGATAATATAACAGCATGGAACAATAAAAAATTATAGATACGTTGGAGACGTATCAGCATCCCCAAGCTTAATTCCTGCTCGTCCTCGAGTAGGTAAATGATAAAAACAAAAATTTTCATGTGTAATGCTGCCTATCATATTCATCATATATTCTTTTCCTTTATAGCATGGACATTGGACTTGAATAATTCAAAGCAATAGTCTATAGTTTGACATGAAGATATAAATACTCAAGCGTACTAACAAGCAACCATGTCTTTCAAAATATCAATGCTAAAGAATGTTATCCCTAGCCCATTATGCTTAATCATTGATCCATTCATGAAACACACTCAAATATTAGCTACACACAATGCGCAAGTATGACAATAGTGCTCTCTAGTTGGTGCTTTATAAGAGAAGATGGAGACTCAAAGTAAAAATAAAAATTGCATAAAAGTAAATAAATAGGCCCTTCGCAGAGGGAAGCAGAGATTTGCTAATGTGCCAGAGCTTAAGGCTTAAATTAAAGAGATAAAAATATTTTGAGAGGCATGCTTTTCCTGTCAACGAAAATGACCGAGAATTCCCAATATCTTCCATGCTAGACACATCATAGGCGGTTCCCAAACAGAAAGTAAAGTTTATTTCCTTTCCACCATTCTTTCACAATCCATGGCTAGCCGTATCCACGGGTGCCCTCCATACCATCACTTTCCAAGGAATTTTGTTGTTATTAATTTTTGATTTCATTGTGGGACTGGGCATCCCTATTACCAGCCACTCTCTCGTGCAATGACAAGTGAATAAACACTCATTGTGAGAATAACACACCTAGCATGGAAAATATTGGCCACCCCCTGCCGCTTCATGAGAGGTACGGGCACACAAAACGGAAAAAATATTTTGAAAATTAGAGTTGGCACACGCAAATTTACTTGGAACAGCATTGAAATACCGCATATAGGTAGATATAGTGGACTCATTTGGCACAACTTGGGTTTAAGGAGTTTGGATGCACAAGCAGTATTTCCGCTTAGTACAAATGAAGGCTAGCAAAAGATTGAGAAGCAACCAACCAAAAAACAAAAACGGTCATAAACATGCATTGAACATAACTAACACCGAATAATGCACCATAAGGAGGATATAATTTCTTTGCATAACTATTGACTTAACGTGCATGCATAGGGAATCACAAACCTTAACACTAATATTCTTACTAAATCACAATTACTCACTAACATGACTCACATATTATCATTTCCATATCGCAAAACTATTGCAAGGAATCACACTTATCATATCCAATGATCTATATGAAAGTTTTTATTATATCCCTCTTGAATATTCATCACTTTCAGACCAAATTCATATCTTGTGCAAATTACCGTTACTTTCATCAACTCTCAAAAAGATATAAGTGAAGCATGAGAGTGCAAATATTTCTTCAAAATTTCAATATTATCAACTCTCAAAATAATATAAGTGAAGCATGAGGGTTTATTTCTTCAAAATTTAGCCACCACCATGCTCAAAAATATTTAAGTGAAGCACTAGAGCAACTGCCTAGCTCAAAAAATTTAAGTGAAGCACATAGAGTATTCTAACAAATTATGATGAACGTGTGGCTCTCTCAAAATACTTGTGTTAAGCAAGGATGATTGTGACAAACTAAAAAGAAAACAAAGCAAAGACTCATATAATACAAGACGCTCCAAGCAAAACACATATCACGTGACGAATAAAAATATAGCTCCAAGTGAAATTACCGATGGTTGGTAGAAGAAAGAGGGGATGCCTTCCGGGGCATCCCCAAGCTTAGACGCTTGAGTATTCCTTGAATATTACCTTGGGGTGCCATGGGCATCCCCAAGCTTAGGCTCTTGCCACACTTTATTCCTTCATCCATCGTGATCTCACCCAAAACTTGAAAACTTCAATCACACAAAACTCAACAAAACCTTCGTGAGATCCGTTAGTATAACAAAATAAATCACTACTTTAAGTATGGATGAAAACCCATTAATATTTTATTTTTGCATTATAACTACTGTATTCTAACTTCTCCATGGCTTATACCCCCCGATACAATCCATAGTTTCATCAAAACAAGCAAGCAACACATCAAAAAACAGAATCTGTCAAAAACAGAACAGTCTGTAGCAATATATTTAAAAGCCATACTTCTGTAACTCCAAAAATTCTGAAAAATTAGCACAGAGTGGGAAATTCATATACCAATAGTGTGTAAAATTTTCATATTTTTCTGACGCTCCAGTACAGAACCAAAATTCCAGAACTGGATGCAAAACTTTGTGTTTTCCAAACAGCATCAATTATACTATCTTCCAAATTATCCCAAAGGTTTTACTTGGCACAAACACTAATTAAAAACACAAAAACTTAACCTTAACAGTAGCATAAATATGAAAACACACCATAACAGAAACAAATAATAAAAATTTATTTTATTCATTGGGTTGCCTCCCAACAAGCTTTTCTTTTATAGTCATTAAGATAAGCTTCAGATTTCAATGATGCTCACATGAAAGATAAGAATTGAAGCACAAAGAGAGCATCATAATACATGTGACAAACACATTTAAGTCTAACATACTTCCTATGCATAGGCATTTTATATGCAAACAAATTATCAAGATGAGAAATATCTAGCATATGCAAAGAAGAGGAATAAAACATTGACAATCTCAACATAACGAGAGGTAATTTAGTAACATGAAAATTTCTACAACCATATTTTACTCTCTCATAGTAATTATATGTAGGATCATAATCAAATTCAACAATATAGCTATCATATAAAATTTTCTCTCCATGATCCACATGCACAAAATTCTTATAATCTTCCAAAATAGTGGGATTATCATCAACTAAAGTCATGACCTCTCCAAACCCACTTTTAATAGTATTGCAAATTTTATTATTAATTACATATTCATCATGAGGCTTAAATAAATTTTCAAGATCATAAGAAGCATTATCACCCCAAGCATGATCATTGCATTAAGTAGTAGACATAACAAAATTATCATCCCCAAGCTTGTAGTTTTGCATATTATTAGCATAATTGACATTAATAGAATTTATAATAACATTATTGCAATCATGCTTTTCATTGAAGGAGCTATCATGAATCACTTTATAAATTTCTTCTTTCAACACTTCATCACAATTTCCCGGTTCAAGATTTTCAAGCAAAACTTCATAGAGATAATCAATTGCACTCAACTCACTAGCAATTGGTTCATCATAATTGGATATTTTGAAAAGATTAGCAAGTGGATGAGGATCCATATCAATAGATTTCTAGCAAGCGAAGATGCAAGCAAATAGAGGGCACATGGCACACAAGCAAAGATAGCAAACGAGCAAAAAGGCAAACATAAAATATTTTTGTATTTTTGTAAAAAAAATTAGAAGTGGGGGAGATGAAAATGAGAGGCAAATAAAATAAATGCAAGGAGATGAGAGTTTATGCGAAGGTACTTGATAGATGTTGATGATGTCTCCCCGGCAACGGCGCTAGAAATTCTTCCTGCTACTTGTAGCTTGCGTTGGTATTATCCAATAAGAGGAAGGGACGATGTAGCACGGTAGAGTAAGTATTTCCCTCAGTTATGAAACCAAGGTTATCAATCCAGTAGGAGAATCATGCAACACCTCGTTAGCAGCACCTGCACACAAAACAACAAATCCTTGCACCCAACGCAATCAAGGGGTTGTCAATCCCTCGGCGGTAAGTTGCAAGATTAAATTGTATGTGATAGATAGATTGATTGAAACCAAAATAAAAAAATAAAATAAATAAAGAAAAAGTGCAGCAAATATTTTTAGGGTTTTAGTATACGATTTTGATAGACCCGGGGGCCATAGTTTTCACTAGAGGCTTCTCTCAAGAAAATAGCATACGATGGGTAGACAAATTACTATTGGGCAATTGATTGAAAAGCAAATAATCATGAAGATATCCAAGGCAATGATCATGTATATAGGCATCATGTCCGAGACAAGTAGACCGACTCCTGCCTGCATCTACTACTATTACTCCACACATCGACCGCTATCCAGCATGCATCTAGTGTATTAAGTCCATAAAAGAACGGAGTAATGCCTTAAGAACGATGACATGATGTAGACAAGATAAACTCACGTATGAATAAACCCCATCTTTTTACCCTTAATAGCAACGATACATACGTGTCATGTCCCTTTCTATCACTGGGATTGAGCACCGCAAGATCGAACCCATTACAAAGCACCTCTTCTCATGGCAAGATAAATCAATCTAGTTGGCCAAACCAAATCAATTGATCGGAGAAGAAATACGAGGCTATAATAATCATGCATAAAAGAGATCCGGGAAGACTCAAAGAATAATCATGGATAATCTGATCATAAACTCACAATTCATCGGATCCCAACAAACACACCGCAAAAAGTGATTACATCGGATAGAACTCCAAGAACATCGAGGAGAACATTGTATTGAAGATCAAAAAGAGAGAAGAAGCCATCTAGCTACTAACTATGGACCCAAAGGTCTGTGGTAAACTACTCACGCATCATCGAAAGGGCAGCAAGGTTGATGTAGAGCCCCTGCGTGATCGTTTCCCCCTCCGGCGGAGTGCCGGAAAAGGCCTCCAGATGGGATCTCTCGAGAACAGAAACTTGTGGCGGGGGAAAAAGTATTTCGTGGACTCCCCTATGGGTTTCTGATTTTTTGGGAATTTATAGTGGAGGAATTAGGTCAAACAGAGCTGGGGTGAGCCCACGAGGCACCAGGGCGCGCCTGCCCCCACCCCCAAGGCGCGCCCTGGTTGCTCGTGGTCACCTCCTCTGGCGTCTCGTCTTCTCCCAAAGCTTCTAGTGTTGGTATTGTCCAGAAAAAAATCTCCAAAAAGTTTCGTGGTATTTGGACTACATTTGGTATTGATATTCTGTAAAACAAAAAACAGGCAGAAAACAGCAACTGGCACGGGGCACTAAGTTAATAGGTTAGTCCCAAAAAGTGATATATAATTGCTGTAAATGTATATAAAAACATCCAAGATTGATAATATAACAGCATGGAACAATAAAAAATTATAGATACGTTGGAGACGTATCAGGCCACATCTCAAACTCTCTATGTTTCCAATACGATAAAATTGCAAGAAACTATTTATGCTATGTATCGGCCTTTATTATGTGTGCATGAATTGTTCTTTTATGACATGCCGATGCATAGGAAGAGATTTAGACTTCGTCATTTCATGATATATGTTGCTTTGTGCTCACTACTAAATTACAAATCATTGTTAATTAAAATTGGCTTTGATATACCTTGGGATTCGGGTGGATCAATTACTTGAGCACTATATGCCTAGCTTAATGGCTTTAAAGAAAGCGCTGCCTGGGAGACAACCCGGTAGTTTTAGAGAGTCATTTTATTCTGTTGTGTGCTTTTAAAAAGTTTAAAAACAAAAAGTATAGAGGGGAACCTAAAACTTTTTCACAAGAAAAGTAAAAGTGAGAAAGACGAGCACCGTTGAAGTGGGGGATATCCTTGAACTTTGTTCATGCCCATGGAAACTTTGTGATTCTTGAATTATAGAAACTTTTCAACAAAAACAATTATCCCCTTGTACAAATCCATTGTATTATAAAAATAATGTGCCAAGATTTACCTTTAGGATGTTTAAATAGCTTGTTTGGTGTGTGCTGTGAAAAAATAGAAACTTTTGCTGTAGTATTTGAATTTACATATTTTACTGGACATGTAAAAATTCTGAAACTTTTACACGGTACTTCTATGAATTTTTTTTATTTTTTATAATTTTTCAGAATTTTTGGAGTTACATAAGTATATGTTTCATCTGCATCTTTACAGACTATGTTGTTTTCACAGATTGCTGTTATAGTTTCTTTATTTGCGTATGTTTGAAATCTTGTTGAGCCTCATTGACTTGGGAGCCATGGAATTATGATAGCATATAGTGGGTAATTTTTGATTATAATTATACAATAATGTTACAGCAGGACATGATGGGATTTGATGTTATATGTACTAACCCTTCTAATAAAAGGTTCGGTTAAGTTTTGTGTGGATGAAGTGTTCGAAGATCAAGGAGGTATTGATATGAGAGGAATAAGGACAGGCAAGAGTTCAAGCTTGGGGATGCCCAAGGCACCCCAAGTAAATATTCAAGGAGACTCAAGCGTCTAAGCTTGGGGATGCGCCGGAAGGCATCCCAACTTTCTTCTTCATCAATTATCGGTATGTCTCGGTTTTTGTTTTGTTCACATGATATGCGTAAATTCTTGGAGCGTCTTTTGTGTTTATTTTTCCTTTTTATTTTATGCACCATGCTGGTATGATATAGTCCTTGGTTGATTTATAGAATGCTTCATGCACTTCACTTATATCTTTTGAGTATGGCTTTATAGAATGCTTCATGTGCTTCACTTATATCATTTGAAGTTTGGATGCCTGTTTCTCTACATTGAGAAAACCGTTATTTGTAGAATGCTCTTTTTCTTCACTTATATTTATTAGAGCGTGGTATTTTCTAGAAATAATTAAACTCTCATGCTTCACTTATATCTATTTAGAGAGTTAATAGGAATTGGTCATTCACATGGTTAGTCATAAAATCCTACATAAAACTTGTAGATCACTGAATATGATATGTTTGCTTCCTTGAACTAGTTTTGCGATATTGAGGTGGTAATATTGGGGCATGCTAGTAAAAGAATTAAAGTTGAGTATTAATAATGGTGTTAAGGGAAGTAAGTATTTACGCAAGTAAATCCTCACGCATGTAAAGTGGTGGCCGCTGACAATAGCAGTGAGGTCAGAGCATGATTTATCGTTGATTGAGTCTTTGTGTTGTTCGGATCGGGGGGGCGCAATGGTTAACTCCTCCCAACCTCCCCCCTAGGGGCATGCGAGTAGTACTTTGTTCGAGGGCTAATAGGCTTTGCAATAAGTATGTGAGTTCTTTATGACTAATGTGAGTCCATGGATTATACGCACTCTCACCCTTCCGCATTTTGCTAGCCTCTTCGGTACCGTGCATTGCCCTTTCTCACCTCGAGAGTTGGTGCAAACATCGCCGGTGCATCCAAACCCCGTGATATGATACACTCTATCACACATAAGCCTCCTTATATCTTCCTCAAAACCGCCACCATACCTACCTATTATGGCATTTCCATAGCCATTCTGAGATATATTGCCATGCAACTTCCATCATCATCATATACATGACTTGAGCATTCATTGTCATATTGCTTTGCATGATCGTAAGATAGCTATCATGATATTTTCATGGCTTGTCCGTTTTTTGATATCTTTGCTACTCTAGATCATTTCACATCATGGTACACTGCCAGCGGCATTCATATAGAGTCATATTGTTCTAGTATCGAGTTGTAATATTGAGTTGTAAGTAAATAAAAGTTTGATGATCATGATTATTAGAGCATTATCCGAGTGAGGAAATAAAAAAGAGAGGCCAAAAAGAGCCCAGCAAAAAAGAGAGGCTAAAAAGATCCCAAAAAAAGAGAGAAAAAGAGAGAAGGGGTAATGCTACTATCCTTTACCACATTTGTGCTTCAGAGTAGCACCATATTGTTCATATAGAGAGTCTCCTATGTTGTCACTTTCATATACTAGTGGGAATTTTTCATTATAGAACTTGGCTTGTATATTCTAATGATGGGCTTCCTCAAATGCCCGAGGTCTTCATGAGCAAGAAGTTGGATGCACACCCACTTAGTTTCCATTGAGCTTTCATACACTTATAGCTCTTAGTGCATCTGTTGCATGGAAATCCCTACTCCTCGCATTGATATCAATCGATGGGCATCTCCATAGCCCGTTGATTAGCCGCGTCGATGCGAGACTATCTTCTCTTTTTGACTTCTCCTATTGATGTCTACCACCGCATTCTATTCCACCCATAGTGCTATGTCCATGGCTCACGCTCATGTATTGAGTGAAGTTGAAAATGCTGAAGTGCATTAAAAAGTATGACACAATTGCTTGGTTTGGCACCGGGGTACTCTTGATTTGATATGTCTATGCAGGGAAGAACGAGCATGTCATGCTTACCACAACTAAGTGTATAGAGGTTGTTTCCTTTAGCTCCATTATTATGAAAGGCAATGATGAATTACATGCATGTTTTGTATTGTTCTTTCAATATCAAATTGATAGACTATTGCCTTGAATCACTCGTATCTTAATATCCATGCCATGATTAGATTATATGATCAAGATTATGCTAGGTAGCATTCCACATCAAAAATTATCTTTTTATCATTTACCTACTCGAGGACGAGCAGGAATTAAGCTTGGGGATGCTGATACGTCTCCGTCGTATCTATAATTTTTGATTGTTTCATGCCAATATTCTACAACTTTCACATACTTTTGGCAACATTTTATATTATTTTTGGGACTAACATATTGATCCAGTGCCTAGTGTCAGTTCTTGTTTGTTGCATGTTTTTTGTTTCGCAGAAAATCCATATCAAACGAATTCCAAACGCGATAAAAATTTACGGAGATTTATTTTGGAATATATGCGATCTACGACAACAACTTCGCCACCGTCATCACCAACTCTCTCCCCCTCAATGCAGCAGTGTAACACCTCTTCTCCTCGTTGTAATCTCTACTTAAACATGGTGCTTCATGCTATATGTTATTACCCAATGATGTATGGCCATCCTATGATGTTTGAGTAGATTTCTTTTGTCCTACGGGTTAATTGTGGTATGGTGTGATTGATATTAGTTGTATGTTAATATGGTGCTGTCCTATGGCGCCCTCCGTGTCACGCAAGCATGTGGGATTACCGCTGTATGGTTTGCAATACGTTCATAATTTGCTTATAGTGGGTGGCTAGAGTGACAGAAGCTTACACCCGAGTAAGGGGGTTGTTGCATATGGGAGTAAAGGGGACTTTTTACTTAATGCTATGGTTGGGTTTTACCTTAATGATCTTTAGTAGTTGCGGATGCTTGCTAGAGTTCCAAACATAAGAACATGTGATCCAAGTACGGAAAGTATGTTAGCGTATGCCTCTCCGTCATTGCATATGATAAGTATCTATCGTGTTATATTCAATTGCCTATGGACAATCTTTCTCATCGTTCTACAAAAAGCTCTCTACTAAACAACTAACTTTTATTATCTCGCAAAGTAATCATAGCTTTATTATCTCGCTAAGTACTTCTAGTTTTATTCTTGCAAACTTATCCTTACACCTACAAAGTAGTTTTATTCTTGTTCTAGGTAAAGAGAACATTAAATGTGCGTAGAGTTGTATCGGTGGTTGATAGAACTTGAAGGGAATATTAATTCTACCTTTAGCTCCTCGTTGGGTTCAACACTCTTATTTATCGAAAAAGCTACAATTGATCCCCTATACTTGTGGGTTATCATGACCCAATTGGCTTTCGGCATGTTCATGGCCCGACATGGAAATGGGCCAAGCATTAACTGAGGTCTATTTCGGCCTGCTAATGGCCCATTGGCTTGTTTCCATTATTGCAGCCCAATCGAGCTTTCGGTCTGTTAACGGCCCATCAACTAATTGGGCCTGCCTTACATTTGGGCCTTCTAAAGTTCCTGCATGGTTGTAGGCCCATTTAAGGACATGGCCAAATATGGTTCATCAAGGGCCCACGTCGATTTTAGCCTAGCTATTTTTTGAGCCCATTACGAGGACCATCTATGGACAGCGGCAAATCCGATCCATCAAAGGCCCACGCCAATTTTGGCCCAACTAGTAAATGTGAGCCCATTACGGGGCCCTTTATGGGCGGTGGGCCGTCCTCCTCGATGAAGGGCCCACATCGCTTTGTTCTAGTTATTAATTTCACTGCATATTTTGGCTGTTTGCCGCCAGTTGTTCTTCCGACCCAGAAAGCTGGGGTGCGAACCACGCTAAGCAAATATACGGCATACAAGGACAAACGTAGCACATCGAAGCATATATTACAGGAAATTACATCCACTGCGCAATCAAAGATTGATGCCAGTGCAAATAAATGAACAAAGCTTAATGATCTACAACCTCACAATCTACAACCCCAGCGTGGATGACGCCCATAAGCATCTGACCAAGTTCTTTCTTCTTTGCTATACTGTCACTGAAATTATCGATTAGTTCTTGTTGCACAGGAATGTGCACCTCTGATTCCTCCATGATTTCCATCATTGCTTCAGCCACTAATTGGTTCACAAACGTACATCTTTTCCGTTGGATTCGAGACAGAGGAAACTGAACAGATTCAGATGGCGATTTTGGCAGGCTTGTATCACTGATAGTGGAGAGGGTCTTGACAACTGCATCATAACTTAAATTAGGAGGGAAACTGAATAGATTAATCAAGAGTTATTGCCATATTATCTGCACTAGATTTATTGGAGAGAAACAACGGGGTTGCCTTGCTGTATTGAGAATTTTTCTTCTTATCTTCAGCAGCCTACACCAAATTAACACAATATGGCACTGCTATCATCGGCCAAGTCAGTTAATAGGAAAGCAACATTGACACAATGAATGTTTGGGCATCCAGACCACACCAGCCTACACCAAATTAACACAATATGGCACTGCTATCATCGGCCAGGTAAGTTAATAGGAAAGCAACATTAACACAATGAATGATTGGGCAACCAGACCACACCACTAGATTTTAGTAACGTGCAATATATGAGATAGTACAATCATGCAGCTCAGTATGCAAAACTACCAGACAGTTTTCCTTATAAAAATCTATATTAGCGCCTAAATCATACATTTTGCTACAAGTAAATTTAGATAAGATAATTGGTGTAGGGTACTGAAGGTTGGATTCACGCCAATGCTACTTAATAAACTACATACTGATGTAAAAATATAGGGATATACAACAGGTAATTACATCAGCATTGGAGCGCTGAGCATTGCTGCAAGATACTTTCCTCAAACACGATCCCAGTTTGGAACGTTTGCTATCCTTTAAGCATATTTTCTACAAGAGAGATACGTAAGACACATGTAGAAAATATAAGTTCAAATGTGATTTGACTGCTATAAAATTTCATGATGCGAGGATACACACACGCTTCCTACAAAGGAGTGGAAATATTTTTGCTGGACTACAACGGACTGGTTGTTTGGCCACTGAAATCTGGTTATTATCTGCAGGAGTTGGGTTTCTCTGTGCTAGAGCAGTTCCTATGAACACTGGAGTTGGGTTACTATCTCCTGGAGTTTGGATCTTTTGCAAAGACCTTGTTTGTACCCCTTCAGATTCTAACATAGCCCTCTTCCGCTTACATGCCTTGTATAGAAGAATGGTGCTTCAATTATAAAACATGCTTTGGCACAGAGATGTAATAGGTACTGAAGAACAGAAAGGCATGACATATTGACATGTACTCCCTCCATCCGGAAATAAATGGATGTATCTAGACGTATTTTAGTTTTAGATACATCCATTTTTATCCATTTCTGAGACAAGTAATCTGGACGGAGGGAGTATGATGTCCAAGCTAACGATATGACAGGACAATAGAGTAAAAGAAATACTAGTTGAATGTAAAACAGTATGATAGCTGGAATAGGTACAGAAAAACAGGAAGGCAACATATTCACATGTATGATGGGCAAACTAAGATGGAATTGCAACAGAACAGTAGAACAACACTTTAATGTAAAAAACCATGGTATGATAGACGGATGGAGTACATACTGATGAACAACAATGTGACGCCCCCGACTCGATCGTGCCACAATCATACACGCAAATGCACACGATCAAGCCCAGGGACTCGCGGGAAGATATCACAACACAACTCTAGACACCAAATGAAATAATACAAGCTTTATATTACAAGCCATGGGCCTCGAGGGCTCGAATACATAAGCTCGGGATACACAAGAGTCAGCGGAAGCATTAGTATCTGAGTACAGACATAATTAGACAAGGTTGCCTTAAGAAGGCTGAGCAAAACAACGACAACTAGATCG
Source organism: Elymus sibiricus (assembly GCA_039707655.1). NCBI lineage: Eukaryota > Viridiplantae > Streptophyta > Magnoliopsida > Poales > Poaceae > Elymus > Elymus sibiricus. The sequence goes on from CM077676.1 coordinate 288,932,796, forward strand.
AAAAGGTGCAGGCCTCCTGCCTGGGAGCCTCCTAAACTACTCCTGGTCGTCGGTCTCCACGTAGTAGTAGGCTCCACCGGGGTACTAGTGGTCATCGGCGGGATCAGCTGGCTCCGGGGCTCTGTCATCTGATCGCCGCAATCGGGTAGGGGGGAAAAGGTAGCAAAGCAACCATGAGTACTCATCCAAAGTACTCGCAAGACTTACATCAGAACTATGCTAAGTATGCATCGGTTTCAAAGGGAAGGGGCTGTATCTGTGGACTATACTGCAGAATTGCCAGAACAGAGGGGAAGGCCTAGCCTATCGAAGACTAGCATCTTGCAGCGTCTTGCAGCATTAGAAGAGTGCAGATTAGTAGCATATAATAAAGCAATAAGTATGTAGTAGCAAAGCCCAGAGATCCTTCCTCGACCCCCTGCGAGAAAGCGATCCCGGAGCCAACATATTAATTAAGTATCACAAGTATCCAGTTCAAATTGTAGTAGACCGGGATACAACACTGAGCATCCTGTTACTATGGACACGGCTATTCGAATAGATAACTTCCCTTCAGGGATGCACTACTGTTACCCAACACACTCGATTAACTCTGGCCGGACACACTTTTCCGGGTCATGCCTGGCCTCGGCTAATCGACACGATGTAGTCCTACCTAGGCTCCGCAGAGAGGTCCCCGCCGGTCTACATCCTAAGCGCTCAGGGGTCTTGGGCCCATCGCCCTTTGCACTCCGGGTCGTTGTGTCGTGGGTCGGAGTCCAAGCACCACCTCAGTCCTGGATGGCCTTGTCCCGACCGGCTCACAATGCTAAACTGGACATTTGACAGAGCTTTCGGCTGATACATACGGCGCAGAGGGCCCCATTAAACCATTATCCCGCGTGGTGGTAGTGCGTATAGGCCAGTGGCCAACTCAGATCAAATACCCAAATCCGTTAGTGAATTATTAGGAGCTCGCGGAGACGACCAGTGCTTTGGCAGTACCGACTAGGTATCTCAAGGACCACGACCAGGGACTAGGCCCACCTCTCTCCTAGGTAGTCTCCGCTTGCCCTGTCGTTCCGACTACAGTGTAAGTTCCGTGTCGGCTGTCGGGACAAGTCCCGAGCTACCACCACATCCTGGGTGGTACCGCTATGTAACACCCCGATTTTTTGCCCTTTCTTTTTCTTTTGGATTTCTTCGAATATTTATTTGGAGTTCTTTTTCCGTGGCTATGTGGTCTTGAAACCGGGGAAGATCTTCTCTCATGCCACTTCCAAGTGGCTTGTCACTCCCAAATTTTTCCAAAGACCATGTCATTTCCATCTTAGCCCAACCCCAATATTTATTTATTGGGAATATTCCTTTTTCTATTAAAGGAATAACCCTGTTTTCCCTAGGTTGTGAAGCAACCTATATTTCTGTCATTCCAAAAATTCCCACAAAATTCTCATAAATTCTTGGGATCATATCTTCCACAAATATGTCACAACCAATCTTTGCCTAGTTCAAAAATAATTCAGTAATATTCATTTCATATTCTATCCAGTATGGCACTTTGTGAAGGAAGTGCCATTTATATTTGCTTGATTTCCTTCAAATTTTTTGGGCAATCTCTCATATTCAAATTATTGCCTCATGCCAAAATTCAGCTTCATTTCTCTAGTAAATCTTCCTCAGCAAATTTCCAAACTTTCTGACCGGACAGAAGCTTTGTGAAGGGAGTACTAGCTAGGCTAATCCAAATGAGTTGAAATTTTGGTAGATCATTTATATGATCAAATCATGACTCTGCACCAAATTTCATCTCCATTCAACAATCTATGTGAGCACACCTTCAAATCTTGGTTTCTGGTCTCAATTTCAGTTTTTGAAGCAACTATATTTTATATTGCTTAATAAAATCTGAAATTTATCCAGGACCCAACCCTCACTATAGCATTTGAGCATGCCAAAATTCACACCATTTTGCTAAGCCATTTTCTCCACAAAATTCCCCCAAGTTTCTGTCCAGTGTGGATCATTGTGAAGGAAGTACCATTTATATTTATCCAAATGGTATGAAATTTTTATGGTGCCTTCATATGCCCAAATCATCACCCTCTACCAATTTTCAGCCCAATCAAATCATCCATGTGAGTGATACTTCATGATCTAGTTTCATTACCAGTTTTTGTAGTTGTAAAGCAAATATGATAAATCCTGGTCCAAATCTTTTCAAAATCCACAGGACTGTAGTCCTTCCTACCCTAAATCCCTGTGACATCCTGGTTAGCTCTTATCTCATCCCATTTGACCACAGTTTCATGCCTAAGTTTGCAACAGCAAACTGCAGTTGATCACTCCCATCAGCACACTGTTGTTTTCTTCGATCCATCACCTCAGGGAGGCCCCACATTGGAAGGACTACACTATAGACACAGTTTGGGCAGTCGTAAAGTCCCGCGTGCGCCAGTGCATGCGGTGACCGAGCGGCCTGGCATGCCAAAAGCGCGCTCTGGACGCCGGGACCCCTCTGCCACCGCCCAAACGTTGTGGCCTCGCCACCGCACCATGTCCACCGCGTAGCCCTCCCTCTCCTGCATCCACGCGTCCCCTCTGGACCCCTCTCCCCTCCTCTTTCCTCTCCGGTGAGCCACGCCGCACCGCGTGCCCGTGGCCGTCATCGCCTTGCCCCTGTCCTCTTCCCCCCCTTGGCATCTCCGCACCGCGTGAACCCCCCTGGCCTCTCTCCCCCCTCCGCGCGTGCGCACGCGTACGCGGTCGCGTCAGAGCGGCGCCCACCCGTCCACGGCGGCATCCAGGCACGGCATCTTCGCCGCAGCTATATAAGCCATGCCCGAGGTCTCCCGAGCTCACCATCCTCCTCCCCACTCTCCTCTAGCCCTCCCCAACCTCTCCAGCTAGCTCGAGGAGCCCCCCTCGCCTCACTTGACCTCCATGGCCGCCGCTCTGCTCCTCCTAAATTCGGGCAGTGCCGAGCCCATCTCCACCTCATTTCTTCACCAGGAGGATCCCCTAGTCCCGTCGGAGCTTCCCCGCCCTTCCCCTCCTCCTCCGGTGCCCTATGGCCGCGTGCCCGAAGATGGCTGAGGCCGCTGTCCGCCATGGCCGAGGGTGTGCATGCTCCCTCCCTCCCTGAGATCCACCTCCTACCTGGTTGGATGCGCCGCGTCGCGCTGATCTCACCGGTAGGCCGGGCGCCGCCGGAGACGGCCGGTAGCTCCGGCTATCGCCGTCGAGCGCCGCCTCTGTCTCGGCCACGCGCATGCGTGAGAGGAAGGAGACGACTTGCCAGGTGGGCCCCTCCTCCTCCCTGGCCCCACATGTCATCCGCCGAACCCCGGGCCCGCGCAGATTCAAGTGGAGGCGTATTCGAATTAATATGTCTTCCTGTCCCGAAAGCGTATTCTGGTTCTCCTTCGGCCAGTAATGCGTTTTCCAGAAGCGAAGACGTATTTTAAGAAATACGCTTTCTATCTCCAGCCGCTGGCCAAAACTATTAAATAGCAGACGTTCGTCCGTTAAGGCCAGAAGTGAACATATTTTTATTTATTTTCTGCCTATCGAACGAATGGCCGTAATATTTCAACCGTGACTCCGAATCAGGAGATTCAAAAGCCCACATTCTCAATTCATCGAGCCCATTCTGTTGGTATCATTTTCATGAGGTTGTCACACTGTGAAAATGACCATTTTTCCCTTGCCCCTTAATCAGCTCCGCCGAGAGGGAAACTTTTTTGGCGATTGTTTCCGCGAGTTCATCGCACTTCTCCCCAGTGAATCTTTCATCCCCAAGCAAGTCACAACAGCCACTTGCATGATGGCATTGCAGAAGCCATGGTTTCCACTTGAATATTTAAATAATTGTTTGCTCATTTAATGATTTGGTTAATGCTTCGAATATGCTTGTGAATCCATGTCCATGCTTATGCCATGTTCATTTTCATCTAGTAAGTGAAATAATTAGTTGCTAATGTTATTCTTGTCATGGTTTATTCTTGCAATCATTTCAGCTGATAGTGATAATGACATGCTCATATGAATCATTATGGATTGATATGAAACTACTTGTGATATTCATGATCATCGTGATGTCATGCTCGCTTGCATCTCGTAGACCTAATGATTTATCATTGTTGATGTTATGATGTTTAATGGTTATGTTGCCCATCCATGGTTACACTGATATCGTGCTCATATGCATTGTTATTTCATTATGCTACATTATTATGACTCAGCTCATCACCATTCAAGTTCAACCTGACATTAATCAAACTTGAACAAATCTGTTGGCTGAGTCATGGTGCCACCGAATCGAGCTCACCAGTGCAACCACACTTGCCTGGATGGGGAGGCCCTAATTCGGTCTATTGTCATGCCTCTTGCCGGTGCCTCCAACTAGGGAAGGTTATGTGCGCGCGCTACCCTGATCAGGTAGGCGGCCATAAGCCTTGTCTGCCCCGAGTTGTTTGCATGCGGTTGTCCCCATTTGGGACGAGTTTGTTTTGTTTGGCCACGACGGTGGCAGCCACAGAGGTGGCGGATGTCACAAGTTGACATCAGGGCTACCCAGGACATAGCCCAAAGGGGAGTTTGTCGGAGTGGCCGGGAGAGTGTCATGCAATAGATTGGGTTTGTCGGAATGTCGTTGGTCCACCCGAATAGGAGCACGAGGCCATGAGTTACGTGGTGTGGGTACAGTGTACTAACCTCTGCAGAGTGTATAATCTATCAATAGCCACGTCCTCAGTCATGGACACAGTTCGTAGTAGGTCACACTATGGGTCAACAAAAATAATAACCTAGATAATAACAACCCCGGTTCGATGAGGAAAGAAGTTGTTGATCTTTATGTGGTCACGAGATGATCACGATGGTATTCTTGATGATGGTTGACCATGAGGTGGTCGTGTGACGATCACGACGGTAAGAAAGATTGATACCTATGGTGGTTACGAGATAACCTCCGAGCAGAGTAAGTTGGTCCATGAGACCTTAAACATCGACCCCCCTCTCATGCTAGTGCTAGTAGCATCATGTTCATGCTCATATCATGAATTATGTACATGCCATGCGCATGTTGTTCTAGCAGTATCATGTTCATCATTGATAATTAACCTGTAATTGCCATGCTGTTGTTTGTCTTGATTGCTTTGGTTGCTGTGAGCTTGCGAGTACATTCAAAGTACTCACCTGGCGTGTCATGCTAGATTGTAGGTCATGCCGTGATTGATTGTCTATCGAGTTTCCCGAGGTTGCGCTCTAGGATTGCGTCCCAGCCAGAGTCCCTGCGGAGTGGAGTCCATCACCGTTGTCGCTGTTCTACTGCAAGAAGTTATTCTGCAACGAGTTGTTCCGCTGCAAGCATAGAGCTATCTAAGAAGGCATAGAGTCGCCGTGACTTTGTTACATTCGTGCCTTCAGAACCCTTGTACCCATACTATTTGTAATAAAGAGCTGATTTGTTCTATACCAAGCAGTGCCGTATTCCAGAAGACTTGATCTCTGGGCTGGAATATGGGGTGTTCCGGTTTCTCTGAGCCAGGGTGCCACAGCGCTTGGTATCAGAGCAGGTCTGGCTCTAGGATGCCCTAGTCAGCGCGAGCGTTAGAAACCGGTAGTTCAGAGTCTAGTCGGTTTGCTGCATTTGGTTGTTGCATTTGTTTGCTGCATAGCATGCATATAGACTTACTATCTTGTCACTAGCAATCTTATCTTGTGAGTGTAGGTGGCATCGGTTTCGATCCACTACCTGCACCCTCCAGCCTTGCATACCTGCTTTTCGGTGTTTGACGTCATCTCCGTCCCAGCGGAGTGATGCGGAGGTACCAAGTGTTCCAGACACCACTTGCAGGTATCGCACCAATATCTTTCCGCCAGCCACCTATCGTTTCGGTGGTAGACATGTTTCTACCCCGGATCTTGCCATCCAACCCGCCGTTTGGCAACCCTCACTGGTCTTTGTTACCAGAAAAGGGCAATGCTAGCAAATCCTGTTTTCCACCGCTATCCTACCCTATCACCCATTCCTTGGACGAATACGGTTCCCTTCCGTCCGCTTGATGATGATGTGGCCATGAAATCCGTGTCTCGCTACATGATCACCAAGTCCGTCCTCACGTCCGAGCCGTCCGGATGCAACCGGTGCTGAGCCAGCGTTTGGTGTAGCTCTATTTACACCAACCTCTCCACACGTTGATCCACCATCGTGCACACCGCCACAGCATGTTAGATCGTAGTACCGGAGTTTCCTCGAGAAATGTGTGCTTAAGTAGGCATGCATATTGTTGTGAATAGCTGTAAAATGTGATGTTGCTTGTATGTAGTCTCGATGCCTTGTGTGCTTTTGTTCAGTCGTTTCTTTTGCTTCTTTCTTTGGGCCTTCGGTGTTACCATACTTCCCCTTATGAAAGTTGCTCATCAACCGACACCAGACCCGAAGAAACAGTGAGGAGTTCAAATATTTAGAAACTCAGCTAAGCATTATGGAATTCCCAGCCGACTGCATTATATTGGGAATATCTAATATGAATGCAAATGATATTCTAGATTGATTATCAGCATCAAGATTTACATCAGTGGAGCAACCTTCACAGCAGTAATGATTACACCAGCAGGAAGACAATTTGTGTGCAAGACCACAGTATATTTCCAGTCAAAGGAATATCAAGGGTAGATATATATATATATATGGCATTAAGTCCGCACGCTATAGTGAGAAGCTTTTGGAGTAAGCAACACAGTCTTCCTCCGCACGCTACGAGAGAAGCTTACGGCGCAAGGTTCCGCAGTCTTCCTTGGTATGATATGTGGATGACTTCCAGTGTAAGAAACACTGTCGTCTCCGGTAAGTTACCACAGAAAGCTTCTGGCATAAGGCACCAAATCTTCCTCAGTGAGCAATCAGAGGAAAAGCTTCTGAAGCACGGTACTTAGTCTTTTTTAGCAAGCTATCACAGCAGAAGCTTCGAGCATAAGATATCCAGTCTTCCTCAGCACGCTACTTTCAGATAGCTTCCAACACAAGCTATCCAGTCTTCGTCAGTACGATACTACAAACATTTATCGGCTTTGGTACAAGATATTACACAGTCAGTGGGTAGTGCATCTCAAGAGTCAGGTCCATGACAGTTTGATCAGAAACATGAGCTAGTCAGGACCCAAGTGTCTGCCTCGGGAATCAAATGCTCAGATACACATACTTCCATATTTATTGTGAGTAGGCTGCCAAGGTCATGCAAGTCATTCGAACAATAATGCAAGTATGGTGAGAATCCAACAAATCCGTGAGTATGTAAGAGGAAGAAGGCAAGTTATACACCTTAGTGTGATGCAATGTCTGACAAGCTATGAAGCAAGACAATGTTGGGACAACAATCCTAACAGTGGATATCAAGGCCAGCTTCCTCACACCCGACAGAGTGATATCATTAACCTCTGTCACTGTCATTTATGATTGACCACAACAGTGAGTTCTATGCCAGTAACTGTGAGCCGGGTATATGATCCCGATGAACCCTTGCTTACCTTTCCCTGGTAACGGCACCATGCCTGTGTTCTGAGCTGCTTTCGGCCATCCAGGGTGGATGCCACCTTTATATTTCTCTTTTCAACAACTGACCCGTGTTCTGAGCTGCTTTTCGGCCTTCTCGGGAAGCTGTTGAGTTTCTTTTTGTAGCAGTGACCCTATGCTCTGAGCTGTTCTTCGGCCATCTTAGGGAACTGCTACATTCTTCTTATCTACACTGCCTCATGCTCTGAGCTGCTTTTCAGCCGTCTTGAGCCAAGTTGAGTTATTTCAGTAATGTCCCAGATCTGAGTTGTAAAGACCGTTCTGGTGGCTACTGATTTATTTGCCAATTTCTTGCAAAGGGTCAGATGATCATTGCCCTACAGTTAAATCTTGAGAGATGATAAACTTGCCAGTTAAACGTTGCTGCACTATCTGAGGATAAGGATAAGGTATGACTGCCGGAATATTGCACCCGACAGCACCTATGGTCACACAAAGAATTAAAGATATTTATGGCCAAGCTCTTTCAGCAAAAGATTCAAAAAAAGAGAACAATAATGAAGGAGCAAGCCCGGCAATACAGGTGTGATAGTCGTTGCCCGAACGACGCGGTACGGAATTGAGACCAAGAAGTCAGCCAAGATGATCCCGAACTCCCTGCAAGTAGTCAGATTCCGCCAAGAGAAACATTGTGATCCTCAGTATTGTTTTGAACCCGGAGGACATGCACCTAGTAACCCGATGTAATGATTAAATGTTTCATGTCCACCGAGGAAGTTTGTTCACCACTCCATTGATACTATCCGTGCTGGATATAAGAATGTCACGTCAATTGGAAATCACTCCCGGACTTATGAAAAGATGACACATTCCAGTCAGGATAATATATCAGATAAGCCAACAAATATGAAAGTAATTGGGGTCAGAGTAAGGATGAGCATATGAAGAAAGACTTGTCAGAATGTTGGATGCAGTGAAGCAAACCACCCCAGAGCAAGGCAGTCCGTCAGATGCAATTCAGTGGGAACAATTTATAAAGGAAAAGGATACCCGAGTTGGAAACGGTCTCCTTAAGACAGAATATTCATACTTATTCCCTGAGCAACCAAATCTCGAGGACGAGATTTTTATAAGGGGGATAGGTTTGTAACACCCCGATTTTTGGCCCTTTCTTTTTCTTTTGGATTTCTTCGAATTTTTATTTGGAGTTCTTTTTCCGTGGCTATGTGGTCTTGAAACCTGGGAAGATCTTCTCTCCTGCCACTTCCAAGTGGCTTGTCACTCCCAAATTTTTCCCAAGACCAAGTCATTTCCATCTTAGCCCAACCCCAATATTTATTTATTGGGACTATTCCTTTTTCTATTAAAGGAATAACCCTGTTTGCCCTAGGTTGTGAAGCAACCTATATTTCTGTCATTCCAAAAATTCCCACAAAATTCTCATAAATTCTTGGGATCATATCTTCCACAAATATGTCACAACCCATCTTTTCCTAGTTCAAAAATAATTCAGGAATATTCATTTCATATTCTGTCCAGTATGGCACTTTGTGAAGGAAGTGCCATTTATATTCGCTTGATTGCCTTCAAAATTTTTGGGCAATCTCTCATATCCAAATTATTGCCTCATGCTAAAATTCTGCGTCATTTGTCCAGTAAATCGTCCTCAGAAAATTTCCAAAGTTTCTGACCAGAGAGAAGCTTTGTGAAGTAAGTACTATCTAGGCTAATCCAAATGAGTTGCAATTTTGGTAGATCATTTATATGATCAAATCATGACTCTCCACCAAATTTCATCTCCATTCAACAATCTATGTGAGCACACCTTCAAATCTTGGTTTCTGGTCTCAATTTCAGTTTGTGAAGCAACTATATTTTATATTGCTTAATAAAATTGGAAATTTATCTAGGACCCAACCCTCACTATATAATTTGAGCATGCCAAAATTCACACCATTTTGCCAAGCCATTTTCTCCACAAAATTCCCCCAAGTTGCTGTCCAGTGTGGATCATTGTGAAGGAAGTACCATTTATATTTATCCAAATGGTATGAAATTATTATGGTGCCTTCATATGCCCAAATCATCACCCTCTACCAATTTTCAGCCCAATCCAATCATCCATGTGAGTGCTACTTCATGATCTAGTTTCTGAACCAGTTTTTGTAGTTGTAAAGCAACTATGATAAATCCTGGTCCAAATCTTTTCAAAATCCACAGGACTGTAGTCCTTCCTACCCTAAACCCCTGTGACATCCTGGTTAGCTCTTATCTCATCCCATTTGACCACAGTTTCATTCCTAAGTTTGCAACAGCAACCTGAAGTTGATCACTCCCAACAACACACAGTTGTTTTCTTCGATCCATCACCTCAGGGAGGTCCCACTTTGCAAGGACTACACTCTAGACACAGTTTGGGCGGCCCTAAACTCCCGCGTGCGCCAGTGCATGCGGTGACCATGTGGCCTGGCCTGCCAAAAGCGCGCTCTGGACGCCGGGACCCCTCTGCCACCGCCCAAACGCCGTGGCCTCGCCACCGCATCATGTCCACCGCGTAGCCCTGCCTCTCCTGCGTCCACGTGTCCCCTCTGGACCCCTCTCCCCGTCCTCTTTCCTCTCCAGCGAGCCACACCGTACCGCGTGCCCATGGCCATCGTCGCCTTGCCCTTGTCCTATCCCCCCCGTGGCATCTCCGCACCGCATGAACCCCCTGGCCTCTCTCCCCCCTCCGCGTGTGCGCACGCGTACGCGGTCGCGTCAGAGCGGCGCCCACCTGTCCGCCGCGGCATCCGGGCACGGCATCTTCGCCGCGGCTATATAAGCCATGCCCGAGGTCTCCCGAGCTCACCATCCTCCTCCCCACTCTCCTCTAGCCCTCCCCAACCTCTCCAGCGAGCTCGAGGAGCCCTCCTCTCCTCACTTGACCGCCATGGCCGCCGCTCTGCTCCTCCTAAATTCGGGCAGTGCCGAGCCCATCCCCCCCTCATTTCTTCACCAGGAGGATCCCCTACACCCGTCGGAGCTTCCCCGCCCTTCCCCTCCTCCTCCGGTGCCCTGTGGTCGCGTGCACGAAGATGGCCGAGGCCGCTGTCCGCCATGGCTGAGGGTGTGCGCGCTCCCACACTCCCCGAGCTCCACCTCCTTCCTAGTTGGATGCGTCGCGTCATGCTGATCTCACCGGTAGGCCGGGCGCCGCCGGAGACGGCCGGTAGCTCCGGCTATCGCCGTCGAGCGTCGCCTCTGTCTCGGCCGCGCGCAGGCGCGAGAGGAAGGAGATGACTTGCTAGGCGGGCCCCTCCTCCTCCCTGCCCCCACATGTCATCCGCCGAACACCGGGCCCGCGCAGATTCAAGTGGAAGTGTATTCCAGTAAATACGTCTTCCTGTCCCAAAAGCGTATTCTGGTTCTCCTTCGGCCAGGAATGCGTTTTCCAGAAGCGAAGACATATTTTCAGAAATATGCTTTCTATCTCCAGCCGCCGGCCGAAACTATTAAATAGCGGACGTTCGTCCGTTAAGGCCAGAAGTGAACAAATTTTTATTTGTTTTCTGCCTGTCGAACGAACGGCCGTAAGTTTTCAATCGTGACTCTGAATCAGGAGATTCAAAAGCCCACGTTCTCAATTCGTCGAGCCCATTCTGTTGGTATCATTTTCATGAGGTTGTCGTACTGTGAAAATGACCATTTTGCCCTTGCCCCCTAATCAGCTCCGCCGAGAGGGAAACTTTTCCGACGATTCTTTCCGCGAGTTCATCGCACTTCTCCCCGGTGAATCTTTCATCCCCAGGCAAGCCACAACAGCCACTTGCATGATGGCATTGCAGTAGCCATGGTTTCCACTTGAATATTTAAATAATTGTTTGCTCATTTAACGATTTGGTTAATGCTTCGAATATGCTTGTGAATGCATGTCCATGCTTATGCCATGTTCATTTTCATCTAGTAAGTGAAATAATTAGTTGCTAATGTTATTCTTGTCATGGTTTATTCTTGTAATCATTTCAGCTGCTAGTGATAATGACATGCTCATATGAATCATTATGGATTGATATGAAACTACTCATGATATTCATGATCTTCGTGATGTCATGCTCGCTTGCATCTCGTAGACCTAATGATTTATCATTGTTGATGTTATGATGTTTAATGGTTATATTGCCCATCCATGGTTACACTGATATCATGCTCATATGCATTGTTATTTCATTATGCTACGTTATTATGACTCAGCTCATCACCACTCAAGTTCAACCTGACATTAATCGAACTTGAACAAATCTGTTGGCTGAGGCATGGTGCCACCAAATTGAGCTCACCAGTGCAACCACACTTGCCTGAATGGGGTGGCCCTAATTTGGTCTATTGTCATGCCTTTCGCCGGTGCCTCTAACTAGGGAAGGTTATGTGCGCGCGCTACCCTGATCAGGTAGGCGGCCATAAGCCTTGTGTGCCTGAGTTGTTTGCGCGCGGTTGTCCCCGTTTGGGACGAGTTTGTTTTGTTTGGCCACGACGGTGGCAGCCACAGAGGTGGCGGATGTCACGAGTTGACATCGGGGCTACCCAGGACGTAGCCCAAAGGGGAGTTTGTCGGAGTGGCCGGGAGAGTGTCATGCAATATATTGGTTTTGTCGGAATGTCGTTGGTCCACCTGAATGGGAGCACGAGGCCATGAGTTCCGTGGTGTGGGTACAGTGTACTAACCTCTGCAGAGTGTATAATCTATCGATAGCCGCGTCCTCGGTCATGGACACAGTTCGTAGTTGGTCACACTATGGGTCAACGGAAACAATAACCTGGATAATAACAACCCCGGTTCGATGAGGAAAGAAGTTGTTGATCTTTATGTGGTCACGAGATGATCAAGATGGTATTCTTGATGATGGTTGACCATGAGGTGGTCGTGTGACGATCACGACGGTAAGAAAGATTGATACCTATGGTGGTTACGAGATAACCTCCGAGCAGAGTAAGTTGGTCCATGAGACCTTAAACATCGACCCCCTCTCATGCTAGTGCTAGTAGCATCATGTTCACGTTCATATCATGAATTATGTACATGCCATGCTCATGTTGTTCTAGCAGTATCATGTTCATCATTGATAATTAACCTGTAATTGCCATGCTGTTGTTTGTCTTGATTGCTTTGGTTGCTGTGAGCTTGCGAGTACATTCAAAGTACTCACCTGGCGTGTCATGCCAGATTGCAGGTCATGCCGTGATTGATTGTATATCGAGGATCCCAAGGTTGCGCTCTAGGATTGCGTCCCAGCCAGAGTCCCTGCGGAGTGGAGTCCGTCACCATTGTTGCTAGAAGTTATTCTGCATTGAGTTGTTCCGCTGCTAGCATAGAGCTATCTGAGCAGGCGTAGAGTCGCCGTGCCTTTGTTACATTCGTGCCTTCAGAACCCTTGTAACCATATTATTTGTAATAAAGAGCTGATTTGTTCTATGCCAAGCAGTGACGTATTCCAGAAGACTTGATCTCTGGGCTGGAATACGGGGTGTTCCAATTTCTCTGAGCCGGGGTGCCCCACGCTAACAGCCAGCCGCCACAGGACTCTCTCGCGGGTATCCTTGGGGTCGGCCCGACTTCAACATTATCTCGCGGGAGCTCTTGGAGCTGACCCGTCTTTAACAAAGGTCTGAGGTGAAGGTCAAGGTACTCGTGTGACCATAACATCGTGGGGAATCTGAGGAATCACCCTCGATGGATTCCCACTCGATGTAGCCGTTAAGGTGAACTTGGAGGAATCACCCTCAATGGGTTCACACCTGAGGGGCTGCACGACAGAGGCCTCATCGGAGGTGGTGAAAGAGGAATCACCCTCAGTAACCCACAACCGAATAGCTACGCTACATAGATATCATTAGGAGTGAGGTAGGAGGTATCACCCTCGGCACTCGATAGTAGCTCTGCAGAGTCGTACAACTAAGGGGAAGTGCGGTGCTGTGTCGGTCTCTGCACATCGATCACGTTGATCGAATCTTTCGGTAGCAAGGCAGGGCAATACAGACAAGGGTGCGGGGCCATTGATGGTTCACTAACCAGCCTATACTAAGCATTTAGGACAATTAGTAAAGTATCAACAGCAGGTTACAAAATCAGGCTATGCATTAGAATAGGAGCAATCAAATACAATAGCAAAATCTAATGCAAGCAGGGGAGAGAAACAATGGGCGATGTAGGAATGATCAGGGGGGTTTTGCTTGCTTGGAAGCTCTGCTGAAAGGGAACAAGGGTCGTCGGTGACGTAGTCGATCACAGGGGCTTCGGCAGCAATCGTAGGGTCTACCGGAGAAGAAAGAGGAGGAAGAAACAAATAAATACACGGCAATAGATGCAACGCAGATGAATGACATGGCAGGATGCTGTGCTGGGGGTGACCTAACGCAGTGTTACATGTTTCAGACGGAGCGGGAAAATATCTGGGAATATTTTTCCGGCTTTAGGCAATTATTAGTATATGGATCCGGAGGGGAAGGTTCGATGCTCATCTAGTTAGGAGTGATGGTCAAGCATTTTGATCACATATTCGGCTTCATCATATTTTTCAGATCATTTTTCATATATAAATTATTTTCATCCGAGTTATGGTTTATTTTCTATGATTTTTCAAAGTTTAAATGATTTTCTGGATTTTCTGAATTATTATTAATTTCGAAACAAAACAGTAAAATGCTATGGGTACACAGAAGCGTACCTAGCATTGTGCCTGAGGGGCTGACAGTGGGCCCAGTCAACTACACAGTCAGCAGTTGACTGGTCAAAGGTCCAGTGGGACCCACATGTCATAGAGACATTTTAGTTAAGCTGTTTTATTAACTTAATTAATTGCTACAGTGTAATGGGGCCCACATGTCAGTGTAACATTTTAATCCAACCGTTTTTTAACAGAGGGCCCCACTAGTCAGTGGTTGATTAGGGCTAGGGTTATTTTTATTGGGTCATTAACACCTAATTAACCAGGCCGGGCCCACTAGGCAGTGGCCCAGCCGGCCACTACAGACAGGGCACGCGCGCACGCGCGCACGGCAGAGGCCGGCCACGGCGTGGCTGGCAACAGCGGCGAGCAGCGGAGCATGGCGAGTAGCAGCAGCACGGGGCAGCGAACGAGGGGCGGCCGTGGCGCGGCGGGCACAGGCGGGCGCGGGCGGCTGTGGCGGCAGCAGGCAGTAGGAGCAAGCGGCAGCGGCGAGGAGCAGCAGCAGCGCAACGCAGCGGCGGCGGCGAGGAGCAGCAGCCGTAGCAGCGCAGCGCAACAGCAGGTAGGGGAGGAGGCGCGCGGGCGCACACGAGGCCCAAGGGCGCGGGCGGGCGTGCGCACGGGACATGGCGGGGGTGCGGTGAGCGCGGACAGGAGCGCGAGCTCCGGCGCTCGGCCACGGCGGCCAACGGAGGCGGAGAAGAGGGGAAGCAGGGGGAACGGGCGCGGGAGCTCACAGCGATGGCGGGGATCAGCTCGGGGAGGACGGGGAGGTCGTGATGGTGCAGATCGACGGCGGACGACGACGGCCGTGGCGGAGATGGATGAGGCTAGCAACGGCGAGGCGTTGTTTTGGCTTCGATCCAGAGGCGGGGACGAAGGAGACGAGGACGACGAGGCTCCTGGGTGACGTTTCACGTGGCGGGGAGCGCGGTGGCCGCGATGACGACGGCAGCCATGGTGAGCATGGCTCGGGAAGCCTCGAACAGACGAACTCGAGCGAGAGGAGGGGTGGAAAAGGGGCTAGGGTTCGGGGGGGAGGGTGACGTCTTAAGGGCGCCAGGGAGGTCGGGGATGGCCGCCAAGGAGCCCAGGCGCGGCCACGGCGGCCAGATGGTTGCCACGCCATGCCCCTGCCTCCCCTCTGTACAGAGGTAGGGGAAAGTCCAGCGTGGGCTGGGCCTCGTTGCACTGTGGCACTAATGGCCCAGTAGCACAGTGGCCTTTCTCCTCTTTTCTTTTCTATTTTCTGTTTTACTTTTTCGCTACTATTTTGCAAATTGTTTGGCCACCAAATAACTTCTGAAAAATGTGTAACCTTGACAAATAATGACTATGCATTATTAAGCACTGCCATAAAAAGTTTTGGAGGCAAATGATTTCATTTGAATTTTGTATAAATGAAAATGGATTAATGGGGCTGTTTTGGTCACTGTTTTTGGATGTTAGGATCAATTTATAATTTCAAATAATGTTGGTTTTGTTTTTATAATTGCTTTGGGATTATTTGCAATATTATGAACTATTTTGCTTACAAGTTTGGAGTTTTTCTAATTTCACTTGTTATTTGAATTTTGAATTTGAGTTGAATTATTTCTTAATTGCATTTCTTAGGATATAATGATGATGACCTGGCATCATACCATGTGGTCACTATAGTTAACCACTAGGGTGTTATAAACAATGCATGAGATATTCAGAAGGATGATGTCCAAACTAAGCAGATGGCAATGCGACAGAGTAGAATGATAGTACTTGAATTTGAATACATGTTATCATGAATGGAATAGGTACTGAGAAACAGGAAGGCATGACATATTCACATGTATGATTAGCGGCTAAGCACATGGCATTGCAACAGAGTAGATGCATTGCAAGACATTATATGCACGATGCTACCCATATCACGGGCCAAGTTAGAGCAAGGACCTTGTGGGGTAAATAGGAATCATCATCTCTCTGCAACTCTTTTGAAGAACTACATTTAACTGTTCCATCATATTGAATATCATTGACGCCGAGTTTGTTGGCTGTTACATTGCTCCGCCAAATACTTTTAGTGCATTTGTGATGCCTGCAAGCCAAACAGGGTACTGTAGCACTTTCGCAGAAGTATCCCAATGAGTAATCATCCCAACGAAGAGAGGAGGAGAGTATTTATATTGGCGCTTCTGTCACACAGAAGATGTCATAGTTCTTGTGTGAAGTAATTGCTGGTGCTTCTACAAATATTGTTACTGTCCTTAATCACGAATAAACCAGTTTGACAAATATAGAGAGAGTTGAAAGTCACAGCTATAAAAATGATTAAAAGAAAATAACATGAGTAAGGCTATAGGTCGTGTTTCCTACATTGAAGAGATTAGGCGCGGAGAGATTTCAGTTCATGGTAAGAATGATCATGTGTGCCAGTGTGACGGTAATACCAGTTACCTTGTATTGTACTCATAGTATATGATATATGTGTTCTATTGGTGGATCACCCTAAGGTTATGAAACTCCTCTACACGGGATTATATTTCATTCTATGGTCCTGCTTCACCGTTGCCACAGAGTGGTCGTTTCCGTAATTAGGGTCCTTGAACCGGAACCAAGCATTAAGCTCAATGGATCACCGTTATCTCATATTGCCTTTGGTCCTCATAGATATCTCCACCTGTCACGTCAGAGGTCACAGATTCCCTAAACAATATGTGTTACCTGTGTAGGTCTTGAGATCTTGTTGCCTGGGCCCTTAAATTGGACAACACGCATAGAGTTCACCACAGTATATGAACATACTAGATAGATCATACTACTATGAATGCAAATGACGACATATAGGATAGGCACAGATGAATCTTACCACTCACTTACATCTCCCATGCCTAGGGGGAATTACTCACACATCATAAGAGGGGAATCAATCATAACAGAGATAAAACCCATGAAAACCATATCGATAATACCGGGAAGATCCACAATAAGATGAAATGGATAATTCAAATAGTCTAGATCTCCAGATGAGATGAAGTAGAGTTACACTTGTTCTCCCAAATTGGAATTCCTCTTACAATAGTGAAGGGGGTGGTGATGATGATGGAGATGAAAGGACCAAAACTAAGAAGATCTTCGATGGTTCCTCAGATCCTCTCTTCTCCTCTTCTGGATGGTGTGGCGGCGGCTAGGGGTCTCTTCCTCCCCTGAGCCCTTCATGAAAGTGGCTTGTATAGACGTAGTGGAGCTGATGGCAGTCCATACGATCGCTCATACGAGTGCTTGCGGTCGTATGGAACACCGTCTTTTGCGCTGCTGCGCCTGATGACTTGGGTCTCTTCATGGAAGTTGCTCCATTTGGCTTGATTTGTAGCAATCCCTCTTGGTTTCCTTCCAAATTTGATATTTCCTGCCAAACATTGAGAAAATGGATTTTCTTCTCTTTTGAGGGATTAGCGTTAGAAATATCCGAAGAGTAATAAAAATTCTGATGAAACCAAGCAAGAATCACTAGGAAAACATCACAAATTCTTGATAACCCACAAGTGTAGGAGATCAATTGTAGCTTTTTTGATAAATAAGAGTGTCGAACCCAACGAGGAGCTAAAGGTAGAATTTATATTCTCTTCAAGTTCTATCGACCACCGATACAACTCTATGCACACTTAACATTTGCTTTACCTAGAACAAGTATGAAACTAGAAGTACTTTGTAGGTGTAATGCTAGAACTACTTTGCAAGAATAAAACCAGGAGTACTTTACGAGATAATAAAAGTTAGTTGTTTAGTAGAAAGCTTTTTGTAGAACGATGAGAAATATTGTCCATAGGCAATTGAATATAACACGATAGATACTTATCATATGTAATGAGGGAGAGGCATACGCTAACATACTTTCCATACTTGGATTATATGCACTTATGATTGGAACTCTAGCAAGCATCCTCAACTACTAAAGATCATTAAGGTAAAACCCAACCATAGCATTAAGTAACAAGTCCCCTTTACTCCCATACGCAACAACCCCCTTACTCGGGTATAAGCTTCTGTCACTCTCGCTACCCACTATAAGCGAATCATGAACGTCTTGCAAAACCGTACAAAGGTAATCCCACACACTTGCGCGACACGGAGGGCACCATAGGACAGAACCAATTTAACATACAACTTATATCAATCACACCATAGCATAATTAACCCATAGGACAAAAGAAATCTACTCAAACATCATAGAATTGCCACACATCAGTGGATAATAATATATAGCATTAAGCACCATGTTCAAGTAGAGATTACAACGGGGAGAAGAGGTGTTACACCGCTGCATAGAGGGGGAGAGAGTTGGTGATGACGGCGGCGAAGTTGTTGGTGTAGATCGCTGTCACGATGGTTCCCTCGGCGATACTCCGTCGCCACCGGAAGAGAGGGGGAGAGAGCCCCCTCCTTCCTCTTCTTGCTTGGCATCCCCCCTAGATGGGAAGAGGGTTTCCCCTCTGGTCCTTAGCTGCCATGGCTCCCAGAGGGTAGGAGCCCCTCCGACATTGGATCTCTCTCTCTCTCTGTTTCTCTTCTATTTTGCGTTCTTGTTTTCTAGCCCTTCACCGTTTCTTATATTCCCAGAGATCCGTAACTCCGATTGGGCTGAAATTTTAACACGATTTTTATCTGGATATTAGCTTTCTTGCGGCCGAAGGACACCTCCAACCGACTTACGGGGTAGCCACAAGCCTGCCAGGCATGCCCTAGGGTAGGGGGTACGCCCTGTGAGCTTGTGGGCCCCTTGGACATCGTCTCGCGTTGATTCTTTTTCCCAAAAATCACACATATTCCAAAAAAATCTCCGTAAAATTTTATCGTGTTTGGACTTCGTTTGACATGGATTTTCTATGAAACAAAAAACATGCAACAAACAGGAGCTGGCACTGCGCACTGGATCAATATGTTAGTCCAAGAAAATCATATAAATTGTTGCCAAAAGTATGTGAAAGTTGTAGAATATTGGCATGAAACAATCAAAAATTATAGATATGATGGAGACATATCAGCCTCCCCAAGCTTAATTCTTGATCGTCCTCGAGTAGGTAAATGATAAAAAGATAATTTTTGATGTGGAATGCTACCTAGCATAATCTTGATCATGTAATCTAATCATGGAATGAATATTAAGATACAAGTGATTCAAGGCAATAGTCTATCAATTTTACATTGAAAGAATAATACAAAACATGCATGTAATTCATCATTGCCTTTCATAATAATGGAGCTAAAGGAAACAGCCTCTATACACTTACTTGTGATAAGCATGACACGCTCGTTCTTCCCTGCATAGATATATCAAATCAAGAGTACCCCGGTGCCAAACCAAGCAATTGTATCATACTTTTTCACGTGCTTCAGCATTTTCAACTTCACTCAATACATGAGCACGAGCCATGGACATACCACTATGGGTGGAATAGAATGCGGTGCTAGAGATCAATAAGGGAAGTCAAAAAGGAAGAAAGGCTCGCATCAACTCGACGGATCAATAGTCAATGGAGAGGCCTATTAATAGATATCAATGCGAGGAGTAGGGATTGCCATGCAACAGATGCACTAGAGCTATAAGTGTATGAAAACTCACTACTGAAACTAAGTGGGTGTGCATCCAACTTGCTTGCTCATGAAGACCTCAGGCATTTGAGGAAGCCCGTCATCAGAATATACAAGCCAAGTTCTATAATGTGAAATTCCCACTAGTATATGAAAGTGACAAATCATGGAGACTCTCTATAAGAAGAACATGGTGCTACTTTGAAGCACAAGTGTGGTAAAGGATAGTAGTGTGCCCCCTCTGTCTTTTTCTCTCTTTTTTTTCACTTTTTTTCTTTTCTTTTGGTGGGCTCTTTTTGGCCTCTTTTTTTTCTTTTTTTCTTTTTTTCTTTTTTATATCCTCATAGGTAGGGGCAACAATCTAGAATGCATCACACTTTTATTTACTTACAACTCGATAAACTGAAAGAATATGACTCTATATGAATGTCTCTGGCAGTGTACCAAGATATGCAATGATCCAGCGTAGAAAAGATATCAAAAAAGGACAAGCCATTAAAATATCATGCTAGCTATCTTATGATCATGCAAAGCAATATGACAATGAATGCTCAAGTCATGTATTGATGATGATGGAAGTTGCATGGCAATATATCTCGGAATGGCTATGGAAATGCCATGATAGGTAGGTATGGTGGCTGTTTTGAGTAAGATATAAGGATGCTTATGTGTGATAGAGCGTATCATATCACGGGGTTTGGATGCACCGGCGAAGTATGCACCAACTCTCGAGGTGAGAAAGGGCAATGCATGGTACCGAAGAGGCTAGCAATATGCGGAAGGGTGAGAGTGCGTATAATCCATGAACCCACATTAGTCATAAAGAACTCATATACTTATTGTAAAAATTTCAAAGCCCTCGAAGCAAAGTATTACTCGCATGCCCCTAGGGGGGGAGGTTGGGAGGAGTTAACCATAGCGCACCCCCGATTCGAACAACACAAATGATCAATCAATGATAAAATATGCTCCGACCTCACTGCTAATGTCAGCGGCCACCACTTTACATGCGTGAAGATTTACTTGCGTAAAGACTACTTCCCTTAACACCATTATTAATACTCAACTTTAATTCTTTTACTAGCATGCCCCCATATTACCACTTCAATATCGCAAAACTATTGCAAGGAATCAAACATATCATATTCAGTGATCTACAAGTTTGATGTAGGATTTTATGACTAACCATGTGAATGACCAATTCCTGTTAACTCTCTAAACAGATATAAGTGAAGCATAAGAGTTTAATTCTTTCTACAAAATACTCAGATAAGCTCTAACAAATATAAGTGAAGCAAAAGAGCATTCTACAAATAACGGTTTTCTAAATGTAGAGAAACGAGCATCCAAACTTCAAATGATATAAGTGAAGCACATGAAGCATTCTATAAGGCCATACTCAAAAGATATAAGTGAAGTGCAAAGAGCATTCTATAAATCAAACAAGGACTATCCCATACCAGCACGGTGCATTACTAAAGGAAAAATAAAAAGCACACGACGCTCCAAGAATTTACGCATATCATGTGAATAAAACAAAAACCAAAACATACCGATAATTGTCGAAGAAGAAAGATGGGATGCCTTCTGGGGCATCCCCAAGCTTAGACGCTTGAGTCTCCTTGAATATTTACTTGCGGTGCATTGGGCATCCCCAAGCTTGAACTCTTTCCTCTCCTTATTCTTCTCATATCGATACCTCCTCGATCTTCGAACACTTCATCCACACAAAACTTAACCGAACCTTTTTTGTTAGAGGGGTTAGTACATATAACATCAAATCCCATCATGTCCTGCTGTAACATTATTGTATAATTATAAGAAAACATTACCCACTATATGCTATCACAATTCTATGGCTCCCAAGTCAATGGGACTCAACAAGATTTCAAACATAAGCAAATAAAGAAATTATAACAGCAATATGTGAAAATAGGACAGTCTATAAAGATGCAGATGAAACATATACTTCTGTAGCTCCAAAAATTATGAAAAATTAGGAAGTAATAAAGAATTTGTATAGGAGTACTGTGTAAAAATTTCAGAATTTTTGCACATTCCAGTAAAATAGAGAAATTCAAACACTACATCAAAAGTTTTTGTTTTTGCACAGCACACACCAAACAAGCAATTTAAACACCCTAAAGGTAAATCTTGGCCCATTATTTTTATAATACAATGGATTTTTACAAGGGGATAATTATTTTTGTTGAAAAGTTTCTGTAATCAAGATTCACAAAGTTTCCATGGGCATGAACAAATTTCAAGGACGTCCCCCACTTCAACGGTGTTCGTCTTTCTCACTTCCACTTTTCTTTTTGAAATTTTTTAGGTTCCCCTCTATATTTTTTTTGTTTTTAAATATGTTGAAAGCACACAACAGAATAAAATGACTCTCTGAAACTTCCGGGTTGTCTCCCAGGTAGCCCTTTCTTTAAAGCCATTAAGCTAGGCATAAAGTGCTCATGTAATCGATCCACCTAGATCCTAAGGTATATCAAAGCCAATTTTAATTAATAATGATTTGTAATTTAGTAATGAGCACAAAGCAACATATATCATAGAACAATGGAGTCTAACTCTCTTCCTATGCATCGGCATGTCATAAAAGAACAATTCATGCACATCAAGTAAAGGCCAATGCATAGTGTAAACAGTTTCTTGCAATTTTATCATATTGGAAACATAGAGAGGTGGAGATGTAGTTCCTATCTCATAATAATTGCAAGTAGGAGAAGCAAGCACATGCATATTATATCCATCAAAATCATCATGTGTAACGGTAAGTCGCAACCCATCAATATAATCCTTAATAAGAGCAAACTTCTCCGATATAGTGTTGTTGGGAGAATTCAAAAAGATAATAGGACTATCATGTGTGGGTGCAATAACAACAATTTCATGTTTAACATAAGGAACTATAGCAAGTTCATCTCCATAAGCATCATTCATATTGGCATCATGGCCACAAGCATAGCAAGCATCAAGTTCATCAAAAAGGGATATTTCAAACGAATCCAAGGGATCATAGCAATTATCATAGCATTATTCCTTTGCTAAGCACAAAGGGAAATTAAAACAATGTATGAGTTGAAGAGTTACTCTCATTAGAAGGTGGGCACAGGTAGCTAATCCGCTCTTCCTTCCTTTGTTCTTCGCTCTCCTCCTCATCTTTTTCATGTAATGAGCTGACAATTCCATCAATTTCTTCTTCCATAGGAGCCTGCAAAATATTAGTCTCTTCTTGGGCAGCGGAGACTTTCTCAATAAATTCATCAATATAGGCATTGTATTAATAATTCTCATTGCAATATTTAAGTATAGCATAATTTTCAGATCTGTAAAGAGCATCATCATAAGCACCCTTAAAAGCAACAAATTCTTCTATTTGTTCTACATCATAGTAATCATATACACCATTAGCATAAGAAGCCAAGGTTTCATTATCATTAAATTCACATTGAAAGGGAAGGTGTGGAGACTTCATCTTAGAGCAACAAGTATAATCATACACAAAGTACATATTCCAAGCATACCAACACAATTTTTTTATTTGATCCCATAAGTGTTTCCCTTTTTGAGACACGCGATAATCCCTAAAGTATTCCCATTGATCCAAAGTATCTCCCATTATCAAGTTGAATGGACATTTATTAGGATTATCAAAGTAGTATTTAATGTGTTCCACATAACTAGCATCGAGGGTTTTAGGAGGTTCCCCATCTCCATGAGTAGCAAGTACAACTAATTTTTTTGGTATTTCATGTTCCATATCCATAACTAAAGATATAAAACAACTTAGAACAGAAAATAAAAACTACTTAGTGATAAAGCAAACAAGCACACACGAGAATATGAACCCAACGCTATTGCTCCCCGGCAACGACGCCAAAAAAAGGTCTTGATAACCCACAAGTGTAGGGGATCAGTTGTAGCTTTTTCGATAAATAAGAGTGTCGAACCCAATGAGGAGCTAAAGGTAGAATTTATATTCTCTTCAAGTTTTGTCGATCACCGATACAACTCTACGCACACTTAACATTTGCTTTACCTAGAACAAGTATGAAACTAGAAGTACTTTGTAGGTGTAATGCTATAACTACTTTGCAAGAATAAAACTAGGAGTACTTTGCGAGATAAGAGAAGTTAGTTGTTTAGTAGAAAGCTTTTTGTAGAACGATGAGAAAGATTGTCCATAGGCAATTGAATATAACACGATAGATACTTATCATATGCAATGAGGGAGAGGCATACGCTAACATACTTTCCGTACTTGGATCATATGCACTTATGATTGGAACTCTGGCAAGCATCCGCAACTACTAAAGATCATTAAGGTAAAACCTAACCATGGCATTAAGTAACAAGTCCCCTTTACTCCCGTATGCAACAACCCCCTTACTCGGGTCTAAGCTTTTGTCACTCTCGCTACCCACTATAAGCGAATCATGAACGTATTTTAAAACCCTACAGCGGTAATCCCACACGCTTGCGCGACATGGAGGGTACCATAGGATAGCACCAATTTAACATACAACTTATATCAATCACACCATACCACAATTAACCCGTAGGACAAAAGAAATCTACTCAAACATCATAGGATTGCCACACATCATTGGATAATAATATATAGTAGTAAGCACCATGTTCAAGTAGAGATTACAGCGGGGAGAAGAGGTGTTACACTGCTGCATAGAGGGGGAGAGAGTTGGTGATGACGGCGGCAAAGTTGTTGGTGTAGATCGCCGTCACGATGGTTCCCCCAGTGACACTCCAGCAACACCGAAAGAGAGGGGGAGAGAGCCCCCCTCCTTATTCTTCTTGCTTAGCCTCCCCCTCGATGGGAAGAGGGTTTGCCCTCTGGTCCTTAGCCGCCATGGCTCCCGGAGGGCAGGAGCCCCTCCGAGATTGGATCTCTCTCTCTGTTTTGCGTTCCTGTTTTCTCGCCCTTCACCGTTTCTTATATTCCTAGAGATCTGTAACTCCGATTGGGGCTGAAATTTTAACATGATTTTCATCCGGATATTAGCTTTCTTGCGGCCTAAGGACATCTCCAACTGACTTATAGGGTAGCCACAAGCCTGCCAAGCGCGCCCTAGTGTAGGGGGCGCGCCCTGTGAGCTTGTGGGCCCCTCGAGCATCGTCTCGCGTTGATTCTTTTTACCAAAAATCACATATATTCCAAAAAAATAAAATTTTAGCACATTTGGACTTCGTTTGATATGGATTTTCTGCGAAAGAAAAAACATGCAACAAACAGGAACTAGCACTGGGCACTGTATCAATATGTTAGTCCAAGAAAATCATATAAATTGTTGCCAAAAGTATGTGAATGTTGTAGAATATTGGCATGAAACAAGGAAAAATTATAGATGCGATGGAGACGTATCAATTCTCGAGCCATTAACTCCCCCAAGCTTAGGATTTTCTCGTCCTTGAGCAAACAAGAAATCAATAGAATGAAAGGGAGCTTGATTGAGTAGAAAGAAGTTTTACCGGCTCGAGAGAATATATCATATCCATCTTCTCTTATCCTGCAATGTCATTCAAGAAGGTATTCGCAATTGAATAGCTGCACCTAAGCTCATTGCCTAACCACGTATAGTCTCTTATCACTAGTTATAATTTCTCAAATCAAATTTTCTTTACTAACCAAGTGTTTAGGCAAAAGAGAGCATTTCTTTTTAGATGGATATTCAACTCAAACTCATTATTCAAATGCATTAGGGAATTCGGAAGTCAAAGAGAGCAAAGAATTCAAACATTTCATTAACACCCACTAATGCCTCCTAGTCATGGCCTTAAAATACTTCTCTCTGTCATTATTCTATGGAATTTCAATTCTTGGTGACAGGGTTATGCCAAAATTTACTATATGCAATTAGGTTCCGTTGCGGCTTAATTTTGTGCACTATCGATCAAGACGGATTGTCTCTTTCGAGCTCAACGAACAATGCTCTTATTTACCACATACACACTCCCTTGGAGAAGGCCGGTCATTTACCACACAATCTCCTAGTTTGTGACGATGTCACAGTTACACGAATTATCTCAACATATAGCAACATGACGTGAAACCAACCTAGGGCTAGAGCTCCACGGTTTTAGTATCGCGAATAAATTTTGGCATAACCTCAATCACTTCAAATATTCATTCCTCCAAATAACTCTATCAATAGGTGTCATCAAGTCAATCAAGTTCAGCATGTGGAGTTGAACTACTTGAATGCTCGTTCTCTTTAAAAGTTCAAACCCCTAAGTTTTCTTTGGAATTTTTTTATTGGAACAAAAACATGCTTTACCACGAGGTTTCGCTAGCAAAATCTGAAGTTGGGACTAAATGATATTCAACTAACACGGGGAAATCACTTAAGTGCAGCCAGTCAACTGAATATTCTTTCTCAAATAATATTGTGAGACAAAGGATTATGCATATGTTATACCTTCTCGCGCTGGCTCACTTGTTCCCTTAGTCAAACCCCCACTTCATTCTCTTCTTTTCCAACTTGCTAGCGGAGAGTAAACCCGTGGGCTTGAAGAAACAAGGCACAAACGAAGAGAATTCCAACAGGGCAAGAGCAAAGCTTGCTCTTCAAATTTATTATGCAAACTAAAAGTAAACATGCTAAGAACAAAAACAAGAACAAAAAAGAAAAAGAAAAAAAAATATATGCATTCATGGATAACTAGGAGATGAGCTCCCCCAAGCTTAGGCTCTTGGCCTAGTCTCTAGTCCATGTTCTTGTCATCGTCGTCTCTATGACACCCCGATTTTTGGCCCTTTCTTTTTCTTTTGGATTTCTTTGAATTTTTATTTGGATTTTCCTTTTCGGTGGCTCTGTGGTCTTGAAACCTGGGAAGATCATCTCTTCTTCCTCTCCCAAGTGGCTTGTCACTCTCAAACCCATCTCAACGCCATGTCATTTCCATCTTAGCCCAACCTCAACATTTATTTCTTGGGAATATTCCTTTTTCTATTAAAGGAATAACCCTGTTTGCCCTAGGTTGTGAAGCAACCTATATTTCTATCTTTCCTAAAATTCCCACAAAATTCTCATAAATTATTTGGATCATATCTTCCACTAATATGTTAGAACCCATCCTTGCTTAGTTCAAAAATAATTCAGGAATATTCATTTCCTATTTTGTCCAGTATGGCACTTTGTGAAGGAAGTGCTATTTATCTTTTCTTGTTTGCCCTCAAACTTTTTGAGCACTCTTTAATATCCAAATAATTGCCACATGCCAAAAGTCAGCTTCATTTGCCTAGTAAATCTTCCTCAGCAAATTTCCAAAGTTTCTGTCCAGAGAGAAGCTTTGTGAAGGAAGTACTAGCTAGGCTAATCCAAATGAGTTGAAATTTTGGCAGATCATCCATATGATCAAATCATTACTCTCCACAAAATTTGAGCTCCATCCAACAATCTATGTGAGCTCCATCCAACAATCTATGTGAGCACACCTTCAAATTCTTGCTTCTGGTCACTTTTTCAGGGTGTGAAGCAACTATATTTTATATTGTTTCATAAATTCTGAAATTAATCCAGGACCCAAATATTCCTTTATAATTCGAGCATGCCAAAATTCACATCATTTTGCCAAATAATTTTCCCGACAAAATTCCCCCAAGCTTCTGTCCAGTGGGAAGCATTGAGAAGGAAGTACCATTTTTATTTATCCAAATGGTATGAAATTTTTATAGTGCCTTCATATGCCCAAATTATCATCCTACACCAAACTTCAGACCAATCCAACACTCCATGTGAGTGCAGCTTCATGATCTAGTTTCTAGACCAGATTTTGCAGTTGTAAAGCAACTATGATAAATCTTGGTCCAAATCTTTTCATATTTAACAGGATTGTAGTTCTTTCTACCCTAAAACCCTGTGACATCTTTCTTAGTCCATTGGTCAAATCATTTGACCACAGCTTCATGCCCAAGTTTGCTACAGCAAACTTCAGTTGATGCTACCCAGCAGCACAGGGGTGATTTAACCTAACCAAGACCAAAGTGTTACTCCAGCAAGTAGGGTCCACACGCTAGACATATTTTTGCTAGCCAGAACACACCGCGTGCGCCTGTGCACGCGGTGACCATGCGGTCTGGCAGGCCATCCGCGTGCTCTGGACGTCGGGGCCCTCGACGACCGCCCAAACGCCGTGGCCTCGCCACCGCACCATGTCCACCGCGTAGCCCTCCCTCTCCTACGTCCACGCCACCCCTCTGGACCCCGCTCCCCTTCTTCCTTCTTCCTCAGCGCGCCAGCTCCACCGTGGAACAGTGAGCACCGCCGTTGCCTTCCTCTTGGCCTCTTCTCCCATCCCACATCTGCCCTCCTCTGGCGCTCCACTAGCTCTCTCTCGTCGCCATCAACCCCTTCGCATGTGCGCACGCGTACGCGGTCGCGCCAGAGCATCAATCCCGCGCTCCCATCGGCGTCCGGCCACGGCATCTCCAGCCCGGCTATAAGTAGCTTTCCCCGAGCTCTCTCGACCTCACCAACCTCTTCTCCTCCCTCCTAGCATCCCCCCCAGCCACTCATTTGAGCTCGAGCAGCTCTCCTCGCTCTCCATTGCCGCCATGGCCGCCACAGCCCTCCACCAAAATTTGTGCACGCCGGAGCTTCTTCCTTCCCCATTTCTTCACCTTTGGAGCCCCTCAACACCGGTAGAGCTCCGGCGCACTGCTTCCCCTCCTCCAGTGGCCTGTGGTCGCGAGCCCACTGTTGCCCGACGTCGCCGCCCGCCGCGGCCGGTAGTACGCTCACCTTCGCCCTCTCCGGGGTTCGTGCTACTCCTGGGCGGGTGCACCTCGGCGAGACGAGCACGCCGGTATGCCGGCCGGCGAGAACGGTGGCCGGAGTCACCGGCCCGAGGCCCGGCCGCCCTCTGCTGCCCTTCCCCGACCGGGAGGAAGAAGACGAGCCCTCCCCCCTGCCTGTGGGACCCATACTTCTGTAACTGAACAGTCTGTAGTAATCTATTTAAAAGCCATACTTCTGTAACACCAAAAATTCTGAAAACTTAGGACAACGTGGGCAATTCATATACCAATACTTTGTAAAAATTTCAGATATTTCTGACGCTCCAGTAGAGAACCAAAATTCCAGCACTGGACGCAAAACTTTCTGTTTTCCAAACAGCATCAATTATACTATCTTCCAAATCATCCCAAAGGTTTTACATGGCACAAACACTAATTAAAAACACAAAAGCTCAATCATAACAGTAGCATAAAAGTGAAAACACACCATAACAGAAACAAATAATAAAAAATTATTTTATTCATTGGGTTGCCTCCCAACAAGCGCCATTGTTTTATGCCCCTAGCTAGGCATAATGCATAGTTTCAAGTATTGTCATCTTTCAAGTTGATTCCATAAGTGGCCCTCATAATGGATTCATATGGTGCTTTAATTTTTTTCCTAGGGAAATGTTCCATACCCTTCTTTAATGGAAATTGAAATTTTATATTCCCTTCTTTCATATCAATAACGGCACCTATAGTTCGTAAGAACGGTCTACCAAGTATTATGGGGCGTGAAGGATTGCATTCAATGTCAAGTACAATAAAATCAACGGGCACATAGTTCCTATTTGCAAGAATAAGAACATCATTAATTCTACCCAAAGGCTTTTTAATAGTGGAATCCGCAAGATGCAAATTAAGAGAACATTCATCTATATTGGTAAAACCTAGCACATCACATAGAGATTTTGGAATTGTGGAAACGCTAGCACCCAAATCACATAAAGCATTGCACTCATAATTTTTAATTTTAACTTTAATGGTGGGTTCCCATTCATCATATAATTTTCTAGGAATTTAAATCTGTAGTTCTAACTTTTCTTCTAACGCTTTCATCATAGCTTCTACGATGTGTTTAGTAAAAGCCTTGTTTTGCTCATAAGCGTTGGGTGAATTTAGCATGGATTGTAACAAAGAGATGCACTCAATCAAAGAATAACTATCATAATTAAAATCTTTGTAATCCAAGAGAGTGGGCACATCGCTATTTAAAGTTTTTACCTCTCCAAACCCACTTTTATCAATTTTCTTATCAAAATTTTCACCCTCCGAATTATGGGAACGCCTACTAGCTAGAGTTGACTCTTCTTCAGTCCCCTTTTCATCAAGTTTAATATTTCTAAACAAAGAATCAATAGATGAAACACCAATCATTTTAATATCCTCATCATTACTACGATAAAAACCGGGAGGAAACGCTTTTTCTAAAAATTCTCATTTAGCTTTTAGCATGGCGGTTCTTTTCTTACTCTCATCCATGGAGACATATAAAGCTTTAATGGATTCATTAATATCAATTTTAGGTGGCAAAATTTTAGTCTTAAGATTTCCCACATCATGAATAATTCTATCAATGCTCCTAGACATATCATCAAGTTTACTCAATTTTTCTTCTATCGTTGTGTTGAAAACTTTTTGAGCATTAATAAATTATTTAATATTACTTTAAAGATTAGAGGGCATCCTATTATTGTTATTGTAAGAATTACCATCAGAATTGCCATAATTATTAGAGGAATTTCCAGGGAACGGCCTAGCGTTGAAATTACCTCTATAAGCATTATTATTAAAATTGTTTTGCGAGACAAAATTCACGTCTATGGGATCATTATTTTGCTCAATCAAAGTGGACAAAGGCACATCATTAGGATCAATAGGAGAATTTTTGCTAGCAACCAATTTCATAAGCGCATCAACTTTATCACTCAAAGTATTAATTTCTTCAATAGAATTCACCTTTTTACTAGTAGGAACTCTTTCACTATGCCATTGTGAATAATTGGCCATAATATTGTCAAGCAATTTAGTAGCTTCCCCCAAAGTAAATTCCATAAATGTACCACCCACGACGGAATCTAAAAGATTTCTAGAGACAAAATTTAATCCCGCATAAAAAATTTGTATGATCATCCATAAATTTAAACCATGAGTAGGGCAATTTCTTATCATTAATTTCATCCTTTCCCAAGATTGGGCAACATGTTCATGATCAAGTTGCTTAAAATTCATAATTTGATTTCTAAGAGAAATAATTTTCGCGGGAGGAAAATACTTAGTAATAAAAGCATCTTTACACCTATCCAAAGAATCTATACTATTTCGTGGTAAAGATGTAAACCAAAATTTTGCACGATCCCGCAATGAGAATGGGAATAATTTTAATTTCACAATATCATTATCCACATCCTTTTTCTTTTGTATATATCACAATTCTACGAAAGTGTTAAGATGGGATGCAACATCTTCATTAGGACTACTAGAAAATTGATCTTTCATCACAAGATTAAGCAAAGCGGCTTTAATATCACAAGTCTCCGCACTAGCGGCGGAAGGAGCAATTGGAGTACTAATAAAATCATTATTATTAGTATTGGAAAAATCACGCAATTTTGTATTTTCTTGAGACATCGTGACTACGCAAACAAGATAACAAGCAAGCAAACAAGCAAACAAGAAAAAGGCAAACGGGAAATATTTTTGTATTTTTGTAAAAACTTTTTAGAAGTGGGGGAGATGAAAATGAGAGGCAAATGAAAATAAAGTAAATAAAGTAAATGCAAGGAGATGAGAGTTTTATGTGTAGGTACTTGATAGATGTTGATGATGTCTCCCCAGCAACGGCGCCAGAAATTCTTCTTGCTACTTGTAGCTTGCGTTGATATTATCCCCGAAGAGGAAGGGATGATGCAGCATAGTAGAGATAAGTATTTCCCTCAGTTATGAAACCAAGGTTATCAATCCAGTAGGAGAATCATGCAACACCTCGTTAGCAGTACCTGCACACAAACAACAAATCCTTGCACCCAACGCAAACAAGGGGTTGTCAATCCCTCAGCGGTAAGTTGCAAGATTAAATTGTATGTGATAGTTAGATAGATTGAAACAAAAATAAAAAATAAAATAAATAAATAAAAAGTGCAGCAAATATTTTTAGGGTTTTAGTATATGATTTAGATAGACCCGGGGGCCATAGTTTTCACTAGAGGCTTCTTTCAAGAAAATAGCATACGGTGGGTAGACAAATTACTGTTGGGCAATTGATAGAAAAGCAAATAATCATGAAAATATCCAAGGCAATGATCATGTATATAGGCATCACGTCCAATACAAGTAGACCGACTCCTGCCTGCATCTACTACTATTACTCCACACATCGACCGCTATCCAGCATGCATCTAGTGTATTAAGTCCATAAAGAACGGAGTAACGCCTTAAGAACGATGACATGATGTAGACAAGATAAACTCACGTATGAATAAACCCCATATTTTTACCCATAATAGAAATGATACATACGTGTCATGTCCCTTTCTGTCACTGGGATTGGGCATAGCAAGATCGAACCCATTACAAAGCACCTCTTCCCATGGCAAGATAAATCAATCTAGTTGGCCAAACCAAATCAATAGATCAGAGAAGAAATACGAGGCTATAATAATCATGCATAAAATAGATTAGAGAAGACTCAAATAATATTCATGGATAATCTGATCATAAACTCACAATTCATCGGATCCCAACAAACACACCGCAAAAAGTGATTACATCGGATAGAACTCCAAGAACATCGAGGAGAACATTGTATTGAAGATCAAAAAGAGAGAAGAAGCCATCTAGCTACTAACTATGGACCCGAAGGTCTGTGGTAAACTACTCACACATCATCGGAACGGCAGCAAGGTTGATGTAGAGCCCCTCCGTGATCGATTCCCCCTCCGGTGGAGTGCCGGAAAAGGTCTCCAGATGGGATCTCTCGAGAATAGAAACTTGCGGTGGCGGAAAAAGTATTTCGTGGACTCCCCTGAGGGTTTCTGATTTTTTGGGAATTTATAGTGGTGGAATTAGGTTAAAATGAGCTCTGTGGCCCCCACAAGGTACCAGGGTGCGCCTGCCCCCCCCCCCAGGCGCGCCGTGGTGCCTCGTGGGCCACTCCTTCATCTTCTGGCCCTCTCCCGAAGCTTCCAGTACTTGTTATGTCCAGAAAAAAATCTCCAAAAAGTTTTGTGGCATTTGGACTTCGTTTGATATTGATATTCTATAAAACCAAAAACAGGCAGAAAACAGCAACTGGCACCGGGCACTAAGTTAATAGGTTAGTCTCAAAATATGATATATAATTGCTGTAAATGCATATAAAAACATCCAAGATTGATAATGTAACAGCAAGGAACTATCAAAAATTATAGATACGTTGTAGACGTATCACCATCAAGTAGTTCCTTAGCCGCTATGACGTGGATTGGGAAACACCAATTAAATTTCCACCATACAACCTTATGGTTGACTAGATAATTACATCTTAATTAATGAACCGATCTGGGTGGACTGGCTTTGATTGGGTCATCGGAGTGTAGTCTTTGGTGGGGAATGCCACCCATGTTTCAAAGGGATTGTACGAGTGCAAAGTTGAGTAGCTTCCATGTGTAACCGTGATACACTATGGGCTCTCTATGGACCAAGTAGGTTGTGGGAACCCTCCTGCGGTAGACCAGCAGATGTAGGTGTGTAGTCAGACTGGGTCTATCATTTTTGAGGGGGTGACTAATTCCCAAAAGTCTCGTCTTGGTCTACCTGGCAACTTCACAAGTAAAGTTTAGTGGCTTAAGGGTGTGATCGGGAATCATGAGTAAAGTACACAAACCTCTGCAGAGTGTATAAACTGATCATGATTAGCCGTGTCCCCTGTTACAGACAACTTTGAGCAACTCACCTGAGATCTGTCAGCTTGATCTCATCACCTCTTCCATCTAAAAACTATGGGTTGAACCCCAGGTGTCGTGCGTACGACCATCTATGGGGCCATCTAGCCCCTTTGCGGTTCGACTAGGGAGATGCACAAGCACAAAGAGCAGAATCAGCAATCAACGCAAAGATTTTACCCAGGTTCGGGCCACCATGAGGTGTAAAACCCTACTCCTGTTTTGTTGTATTGGATGTGTTTGAGCTCAAGTACAAGGAGCGCTACTTGCCGGCAAGAGTGCGGGAAGTGCAACTACGCATGCAGAATGAGCAAAGTGTCGCCCCTTGTAAAGGTTGCCCTGGCCCTCCTTTTATAGTTCAAGGGGTAACCACAGTGGCAAAACAGTCTTTACATGTTGATTAGATAGCCAACAGTGCTATCATACCAAACTCTGCCGGTTTAGGACAAATGCAATAAATGCGTTGTTAGGTGTCATGTGGAGGAGTAGCCCCGACATGGTTCCTACACCGCTCGCCCAGCTACCTCCTATAATCTTGACACGCCTTCTGGATGGGTGTCATTAAAGGTAATCTTTCTTCCAGCCTACTGACACGTGCCCCGACAGGTCTCACCAAACTGCCTGCCCGCTCGACACCTCATAGATTAGTGACTAGCTACTCGATGAGGTGGAGCGAGGAGGAGCCAGTAAGGGCTTGCCGGCACGGAGCTTGCCGGGCCTTCATGTTGCTGGTTCATGACTTGCCGGCAAGTGATGCCTCCATCTTCAGCGCTAGCCAAGCACTTCTTGATGCTTCGTCTTGATGTCTTCTTTATGGTTTTGCAACCAAGCCTTGAATTTTGATGTTGGTAATCTCTCGGCAAGCCCTGGCCATCAGGAACGCTACCATTGTCTTTGCATAAGTCAGGGTATAAAATACCCATGTTTTATACAGCGACAGGAGCCCCCGGGCCTGGGCCACACGCCCGTCCGAAGCTTCGTTGGGCTAGGCCCAAACAATGCGCAAACACGTGGTGAGAAATTATTACCGTAAATCCTATGATGATGATTTCCCTTTCGTACGCCCACGTCACGCACTTAATGCGGGTCGCAGGAGTGGTGGACTAGAGCGGCGGTTTTGTGGTAGTGCGCCTGCAAAAGCGCTGCCACGTCAAACAATAAAGAGCCAGCTTCCCCGCGCCTTCCCCATAAAAAGGCAACCGCGAGCAGTCACTGCTCATTCACCATTGCCCTTTGCTGCATCGTCTTCTTCCTCTCACCAGAGCAGATTCCGCCGCCGCCGCCGCTGCCAATTCGCATCTCTTCGACCCTCCCTTTCTCCTCAGAGTGCACATGGCACCCAAGAAGGCCGATACAGAGGGGAAGAAACCCGCCAAGCCCGTGGATCCCAAAGCCGTGAAGTGGAAGACGAACTTGGAGCAGCGGCGGAGGGAGAACGCGGTCTTCTCGCCGCCGGCACTGGACAAGAGCACCCTTATCGATAGGTATGCCTATATGTGGGGGAGAGACACCCAGGATCACACAGCTTCGGTAGTGTTTCCCGCCGACACCAAAGTCTCTGGAGATGCATATCCGTTCTTCTGTGCGTATTCCTACTGCGGTCTGGTGCCCCCCTATTCTGATTTCTTCTCCGAGCTGATGTACACATTTGGGTTTCGCCTTCTGGATTTCACTCCAAATGCAATGACTTGCGTGTTCGTCTTCGCCCACATGTGTGAAAATTTTGTTGGAGTCGTCCCCAATGTCGATCTCTTCCACCACTTCTTCATTCCCCGCATTGAAGGTGATGCGCTCTCTGGCAGCGTGACATGGATCCCCCGGGCCAAGGCCAAGGGAAAATATCTTACCGGGATGCTGCATCTGAAGTGGGAAGAGTGGCGGGCAGAATGGTGCTGGATCAAGGAGAAGGACTTCCCCAACTTCTGCTTGCCGCGCACAGAGAAGATTGACCGCGGCAAGAACTGGAGTGACTTTGGCGCCAGTGACAAGAAACTCTTCTTAGCGCTGAGCTGGATTGTTCGCCTCAAGGCTGCCGGGCTAACCATTGAGATGGTAGGAGCTGACTTCCTTCGGCGACGCATCGCGCCGCTGCAGAAGCACTACTTGTAAAGGGCTTATAGGTGAACCCTAATTAGTGGCGGGCGTACTAGGTTACCCGCCACAGTTATTTTTGAAAACAAGCAGCGGCGGGTAGCACACGCCGCCCGCCACGGCTAGGAGCTCAACTATGGCGGGCAACTAGTGGGACCCGCCACTTGTACAATCTCCCGGACGGTACTTGTTTGTGTAACTCAGCTATGACGGGCGACAACTGTGGCCCGCCACAAGTAGATAACCTAGCAGTCGCGAGCAGTGACAATTATCCGCCACTATATATTTTTGCTTGATGCCCAAACTTAGCAGATCATAGCTGTGGCGGGGCCGTCGAAGCGCCCGCCAGAGGTTTATTAAATAACTGTGGCAGACAATAGTTTTTGCTCGCCACAAAATATTTGTCCCGCGCGGGGTGCTATCCACGTCACTTACAGGTGGCGGGCGGTTTGCGCAGCCCGCCACTGATAAGATCGTGTGTAATGTATGCCTCCTGCTTGGCGAGTGGCCTTCCTCTCCCGCGACGCCCTCTTCCTCTTCCTCCGACTCCTCACACCATTGGTCATCCACCACATCTCTCTCTTCCTGATTTCATGTGATCGATCGGAGATAGATGAGGAGACACGTTGTAGGTGAGAATTCTTTTCTAAATTCAACATCCTGTGTATGTACGTATGAGCATGCATGCATACATGTTGGGCGATTGAACTTTTCGTTGATCGCATCCTTTTGTTGAAAAAATTTAGGTAATACAAATGAGTGCCAAATCTCGTCGAAATGTTGATTAATTTCCATTTCATCTAGTTAGTGTCACTCAATATGTCCATTTTTTAG
Organism: Elymus sibiricus; assembly: GCA_039707655.1. Lineage (NCBI taxonomy): Eukaryota > Viridiplantae > Streptophyta > Magnoliopsida > Poales > Poaceae > Elymus > Elymus sibiricus. The sequence continues at coordinate 288,969,222 of CM077676.1, forward strand.
CAAAGGTCATGCCGATTTTTTTTTATTTTCCATATTCTAAGATCAAATAGTAATCTATTACGTTATGTGCATATGTTGCAGGTTTTGGCGTCGAATGATGGATCGTAGTTGGATGTACTCCATACCACGGGCACCCAATGATTTTGTTAATGGTTTGATAGAGTTCTTACAGTTTGTGGAGGAACATGTTAGGAAAAGGGGTTTGAAGAAAATATGTTGTCCGTGCGTTGTTTGCGAGAATGATGTTATGTACCCAATTGAATCGGGAGAGTTGCATAAGCACTTGTTGGCTAATGGTTTCATGCCTGGTTATTCGACATGGACAAGTCATGGTGAGGATGGGATGTCATGTGAAGGAGCGGAACATGACGAGGAACAAGAATGGATGATGGATGGACATGATGAACAATCTGACGGTGATGAATACGACGAGTCCGGTGAAGAGTCCGACGAAAGTGACGAGGCCAAAACGGAGGAGGCAATCATCTGGGGCAAATTAGCGGGAATGGTGCATGATGAACACATGCAAGAATTGATCCTGAAATAGACTAGCACCGAGGCAGCTTCTCGTAGAGAGGCTACCAAACTGGCGACTCTTGTGAAGGACTCAACAACTCCTTTGTACACTGGTTGCAAGGCAAAACACACCCGACTAAGTGTCACGATGAATCTTATGGACATTAAGGCAAAAAGCAATAGCACAGACACTTCCGTCGATATGAATTTGAAGTTTTTGCATGATGTTCTGCCTGAAGGCAACGTGTTGCCAAAAAGTATCGATGAGGCAAGGAAGGTATTGTGTCCTCTTGACATGGAGCCGGTAAAGTACCATGTGTGCAAAAATGACTGCGTCATTTACCGGAACGAGTACTCCAACCTAACAAGTTGTCCAACATGCAATTTTCCCCGATTCAAGTGGCGAAACAACAGTCGGGAAGACAATGATGATGATAGAGCACCCGCTAGCGGTACTCCTTATAAGGTTGTATGGTACTTTCCAATCATTCCACGCCTGAAGCGTTTGTATGCAAACAAGAAGCAGGCAACGCTTATGCTTTGGCATTCTACGAGGAAGAGGGATGACAGAGTGATTAAACACATTGCAGATGGTTGGCAGTGGAAAGCAATCGATGACGAGTTCCCTCATTTCAGTGGAGATGATAGGAATGTCAGGCTGGGCTATAGTGTGGATGGTCTGAATCCCTTTAGTAAACAAAACAGCATGCACATCACCTGGCATGTGGTTGTCTACATCTACAACCTTCCCCCATGGCTATGCATGAAGAGAAAGTATCTACACATGGTCATGCTAATTCAAGGGCCAAGCCAACTGGGTAGTGATCTGAACTTGTATGTGCAGCTACTGAAGGAGGAGCTAGAAATTTTATGGGTAGATGAGGGGGTGCGGACATATGATGCTAATATGGGTACGTATGTATCTATGAAAGCTGTGCTACTCACGACGGTGCAGGACTATCCGGCATACGGTTATAATTCGGGTCAGGTTTGCCATGAGAACTGCGCATGTGTTAGGTGCTTGCTACAGTCTGTCTCCAGAGGAGCTTAAAAAGATATTCGACTGCCTTGCTAATGTTCGAGTAAGTTCCGGGCACTCGTCAAACATACACAGATATTTGTCACGTGAGAAGAAAACTTTATCTGGGATGAAGTCGCATGACTGTCACATGATGATTACACAAATACTGCTGGTTGCACTTAGAGGAATAATGGAACCGCATGTCAGAAAGACACTTCAAGACCTCTGTAACTTCTTTGACGTCATCTCTCATAAATCGATCAGCCTGGAGCGTTGCAAGAAACTACAAGAAGAGATTGTTGTCATACTATGTGAGCTTGAGGTGTACTTCCCGCCCTCATTTTTTGACATCATGGTGCACCTGCTTGTCCACGTTATCGGAGACATCATAGACCTGGGCCCAGTATTTCTACACAATATGTTCCCTTTCGAAAGGTTAAATGGGATACTCAAATGATACGTTCATAACAGGTCACATCCAGACGGAAGCATCGTCCAGGGATTTCTAATTGCGGAGGTGATCTCATTTTGCACAGACTACCTTGAAGTCGACAAACCTTTGGGCATGCCCAAGAATAAGCACACTGGCAGGCTCAAGGGCGTAGGTCACAAGAAAAGGAGAAAGAATTTGCATGTGACCTTCGACGATCCCAACCAAGCGCCCGACTTCATAAGAGCTCACACTGTTGTGTTACAACACATTAAGTGTGTCAACCCATATGCTTGGAAGCACATGTTGCAGTTGAGAACTGAATACAGGAAACGTGGGATAAAACACTTCGATGAGCAACTAACAAATGAGCACAACAGAAAGTTTGCGGCTTGGTTCAAGACATACATGCGAGAAAATCCATTGTCAGAAAATGATGACAGAGGTACTAAGCTGTTCTCCTTGGCATCAGGACCCGCGTTGAATGTGACCACATACGAAGCCTATGACATCAACGAATACACTTTCTATATGGAGGCTAGAGACAAGGTAAAAGGTGTGTACCAGAATTCAGGGGCGACACTACATGCATACACCGGTAATGAAAAGAACAAACACTACGGGAGAATCGAAGAGATTTGGGAACTAAGGTATGCGGATGTAGGGATATTCCCCATGTTCCGTGTTAGATGGGCGAAACAAGTACTTCAAGAAGACGACTATTTCACTACCATGGTTATACCACCATGAAATGAGTCCGTGAATGTGCTTGCAATAAGTGCCTTAAATGAGCCATGGGTACTGGCGAAGACTGTGTCTCAATGCTTCTACATAAAAGACCCAATTAAGCCTAGCCGTGTGGTCTACCGAAGAGGAAAGATGAGTATAGTCGGAATGGACGAAGTCAATGACGAGGAGGACTATGACCAATTCGACGACTACCTCACGGAACAAGAAGGCATCAAACATGTATCAAGAAGAAGAAGATCAACATTGCCAAATGACGACATTGCACCATGGTCAAGACGGAGTCACAACAAGACAATAGTCCATACCAGGAAGAGGATCACCAAAATTCATGTGAAGACCGTCAGTAGAATCCATTAACAACATTATTTGTAATGTGTCGTTATGTGAAGGTTAATTTGTACTATAAAGACATATATATATGCGTGCATGTGTGGATCGGATAGATAATGGCTGTGTCGTGTGATGAATATATTGATTAGAAGGATTGACATTTTAAAAAAATTCCCAAAAAAACATTAAAAAATATTGCGGTGGCCGGCGGACCTGAATGCCCGCCACGTCGATCCCCTCCCCAAATCCCCGGCCCCCCTCTTACCTTACCGCGTGCTTCGTTCGAACCTTTCCCTCCCACCCGAAATCGGTAGCCGCCACCGCCGCGCGCCGTTGACCTCACCTCGCCGGCATGCTCGCCTCCTGCGCCGCCACCGACGCCGCCGCTGCGTGCTCGCCTGCCGCGCTTGCACGGCTAAGGAAGAGCCTAGGGCGCCACTGCGGGGTCATCGTCGCGTGCCCACGCACTAGTCCGACAACGCCGCCGGCCCCTAGATCTCCTCCAACACCGTCGCCGGCGTGCGCACTGTACTCCAACACCACCACCACCGCCGAGCCATCTCCCACCAAGGTACATATATATTACGGCATACCCAGCTGCTTCAAGTAACATGAAACAACATTATTGAGCAACGCAATGTCTACACCGGTTTATTTGCAGGAATTAATGTGAGTGCCAATGTTTTGACGAAACATTGATTAATTTCCGTTTTGTCAAATTTCTGGCACTCAATATGCCCTACTTTCAGCAAAGATCATGCCGAAATTTCTAACTCTTTGTCAATTTTCTAGTTCGACAAATGGATCCCCACGCCGGAGCATCATCTCAAGACAAACTCAACGACAACAACCCTGACGTTGAGATGGGCGCCCCCGACATCGAGATGGGCGACGACCATCATGAAGAACCGCCCACCGGGCAAGGAGAAATGAGCCACACCGACGGGACTTCATCCAGCACCACCGCCAGCAACAAGAGCACACGTAAGGCTAGGCAACCAAAGAAGCTTCATGAAGGTATCATTATAATAACCAAAGTTGGCCCAACAGGAGAGCCCATCGCCCCAGATGACGCGGCAAAGACATATAGTAAAATGCTAGGTTGCATCTTGAGAAAAAACGTCTCGATCGGTTGCAAGGATATCGGCACACAAAAGCAGAAGCTACTCGAAGCGTTACACCAGAGTTATGCATTTGCGTCTGACTCTAAAAAAAAGGCCAAAGAGTATGCCCTATCGAAATGGCCAAAAATGTTTAGGGACTGGAAGAGCACTGCCTGTTGCAATCTCGTGGGTAAGGACTTTGAGACCGTTAAGCGGCTCAATCCAGCTATGGATCATGAAGAATGATCGAAGTTTTGTGAATCATCAGGAAGCGAGTCAAGCAAGGAGGTAAGTGACCATTTCCGTAATTTACGGAATAATCTGCCAGGTAACCATCGCCTGGGCCCTGGTGGTTACAAAGCTGCAAAACCCAAGTGGGAGAAGGAGGCCGCGGACTTTGAAGTTGCGGGTAAACCACCCCCATTCTTGGAACATCAAGATCGTCCGCGTGACTTCCATTTCCTCAGGGCCCGTGCAGTTCGAGACCCAGAGACTAACGAGTTCATCCTCCCGATGCCGCAACTTCGCTCGATGGAGGAGAGCCTGGTAACGTCACTGAAGACTAATAATTTAGTACCTACTACAATTATTATCATACTAATCGTTTACCACAACTTATGTACTTTTTTGTAGAGAAAAATGAAGGAGTAATTTGGACCCGGTCCTGATGAATCTCCGTATGGCTATAGGTATGAAGACCATCTTACACGGGCTGTGAACGAGGGATTTGGGGTTGACAGGAAGCCCAAGACTGGGCGTGTGTTGGGCGCGGGTAGGATGCTGTGGGACTAGGCCTATCCCCAGACCAAAGAGTTAAAAAAATATAGAAGGAAAAACAGGGTTGAAGACAAGATCGACGCCAAAGTAGATGTGAAAGTAGCTGCAGCAATTGAAAGAAAGTTAGCTGAAATATTCCCGTCTGGCCACGAGCATCATCTGTATAGTAGCACCCAACAGCCACGAGCATCGCTGGATCTTTCATGCTGGCTGCTAGCCAAAGTGAACGGCGTGCCGACGAAGGTTGCCAAGGGGCAAATAATTCCATTTACATATGGTACTAGAATGATTCACGGGGTCGTCCTGCCATTGGACATGACGAGGGTGCTAGTGCAGTACGTAATGCAGGGCTTTGAATACTGTTCGTTGCCTCACCCCCCTGATGAAGGCATCACTATGTTAGGACAAGTGATACGGGGGTACCTGCTTAAGTGGCCACTTAGTGATATAGAGGAGATTAGTCCACACGAATTCTTAGGTAATGACTGCGATCCACCTTCGCGAACCTTGCCCCCCTTTTCAACATTGACAGCAATGGAGACAACATAGCCAAGGATATTCTGCAATCAGCGAGGAAGGATCTACGTGCTGATTGTGGACCATCCACAGACAAGCCACCTATGCCAATTGTCTTCCACGAAGGACATAAATGGAATCAGTATAAGCCTGGCGAACCGTCGCTATCGGACTCTACATTGATGACCCTCTTGACAGATCTTAATGTTCTACACGACAACGTGGTATGTAGATCAAAAGAAGGTCAACAAGGTTACAGGGCCAAGGTTCTACAAGGTTATAGTTTCGTCCTTCAATTTCCTGCCGATATAATTGATCTGCCATTTAATGAGGTGATCCATGCAAATATCTTCTATGTGAGTGCACTCTCCACGGAGTTAATGAGGCTTTGGGCACTTCATCGAGCTTCAGATCCCCTACTCGGGCATAGTAAAGTGTCTTTACTTGATCCTTTTTACATGCACTGCCACAACCTCGAATCCGTAATTAGCCAGGAGCTCATCTCGGACTACCTATGTCGGGGTACGACCATCTATGGGGCCATGCAGCCCCTTTGTGGTTCGGCGGGGAGGATCGGCGCGCACAAAGAGCATGAACAATGGAACGCGAGGGATTTTACCCAGGTTCGGGCCGCTGAGAAGCGTAAAACCCTACTTCTGCTTTCGATGTATTAGTGATGTGGGGGCACAGTACAAGGAGCGCTTCTCCCGGCAAGGTGCGGAGAGAGCAGCTACGCGAGAGGTGCTTGTGTTTGAAAAGGGGTCCGAATCCTCTAAACTGTTGCCTTGACCGTCCTTTTATAGTCCAAGGGGTTACCACAGTGGCAAAACAGTAATTACAGCGTGACTAGATAGTGAACAGTGCTATCATACCTAACTCTGCCAGTTTAGGACAAAGGCATTAAATGCAGCGCTTAGGTGTCGCGCGGAGAGGCAGTCCCGGCAAGGTTTCAGCACCGCTTGCCCAGCTACCTCGTATTATCTTGACACGCCTCCTGGACGGGTGTCATTAGAGGCAAATCTTGTCCCAGTGAGCTGACACGTGCCCGACAAGCCTCACCAACCAACCTGCGCAGTCGACACCTCACGCATCAGCGAACACCTATGCGGCGAGGTGGAGCACTGGAGGGCTGGCATAAGCTTGCCGGCATGGAGCTTGTCGGGTCTTCACCTTGCCGGTTTATGCTTGCCGGCAAGGAGTGTCTTCACCTTTGGTAATGGTTGAGTGCCGAGCCTTGAGCTTCTCTCTGGTAGCTCCTTCGGCTGGACTTGGAGTCTTGGCCTTGGCAGTTCCTGGCAAGGCCTTGGCCGGCAAGGAGGCTGCTACTGTCTGTGCATAAGTCAGGGTATAAAATACCCAAGTTTTATACACCGACAGGAGCCCCCGGGCCTGGGCCATACGCGCGTCCGAAGCGTCGTTGGGCTAGGCCCAAGTAATGCACAGACACGCGGGAAACTGTTGTTACAATCTTGGTCATGACGGCCTCCATTCTCTGAGATCTTCTTTGCTTCCTCACTAATCTGGACTTGGGTGTGTCCTCGGCCGTCTTCTAGCAACTCCTGCCGTTGGGCTAGTCATGAACCGGCGCGTGGCTACGCGTGGCAAGGGGTAACTGCCATATCTGTCTTTACTCCTCCTTTTTCTGCGCCCCTCCATCACGCGCGTCTGCGTACATGCAAGGCAGTGGATTGGCGAAGAGGGGCAGTCGTTGGAGTGGTGCGCCTGTCAATGGGCGCAAAATGCGGGATTGGAGAACTTGGACGGTCGCCGGAGTAGTGCGCCTGCTCATGAATGCAGGGCGCAGGATTGGGGAGTTTGGGCGGCCGCCCGAGGACAGTGAAGAGCCAGCCCCCGCATCCTCCCTTTAAAGAGGGGGCTGCGGGATGCGATGCTCATCCACTTCCTTCGCCCCATCCTTCCGGCGACTGCTACCCTCGCCTCCTCCCTCTTCCTCCCGCTTCTGTGGGCACCATGGTGAGGGGGAAAGGCCGGGCTCATGGGCCTGCCACCGCCACGCGGGCTTCTCTTCGGGATCATGCTGGCGCTTCTGCTGTGGGGTGGAACCGCGGGCCGTGGTTGTGGAAGACGCGTCGCCCGGGTACGAGGTGGCCGTGGCGGTGCGCTCGTTACTCCGCCTCCGGCCAACCAGTCCTTGGCAGAAGGCCACACAGAGGACACGGCGCGCGAGTTCGTCGTGGAGCTGCGCGACCGGCCGCGGAGCCGGCTGCGGCTTCCTCGCCCTTTCGCCAGGGAGATGGAGGGCGTCGATTTGCGCGGCTTGTGGCTGCATGTTGACGACTGCTGCAATGGCTCGGTCCGGGTGGCCATCGAAGCTTCCGCCAACGGCATCTTGTACTTCACGCGAGGGTGGAAGTCCTTCGTCCTTGCTCGCTGCCTGGGGCAGGGGCATCTCCTCCACTTCAGGCTGGACGGGGCCGACACGCTCGTCGTGAAGTTCTTCGGGGCTTCAGGCGCTCGTCTGGAGTGCTGCGCGGAAAGCTCGAGCGACTCCGACACCGCTTCCTCCAGCGAGACTGAGGACGATGACGATGACGGCGATGACGACGACGGCGCTCCAGGCGTGAAGGTCGAGGACGACGGCTCTGACTCCTTCGGCTCGTATTGATCGCCGGCAGCACCATCATCTGGCTTCTCCGGGAGCGATCCGCCTAGGCACCCCTTTTGCCCTTGTATTGCACTTGAGATAAACCCTGGCAAAGGGCCGATGAACATGTAATCGAGTACTTTCTTAATGCACATCGGGTGTTTGCCGGGTTTAAATAAGCGTGCGTCGTTTTCCCTTCTTTCATTTGTCTTTGCATGATCGTGTTCCCTATGCTTGTTGGAAGCTTGCTGGTGCGCATACTTGCCGCGAGCGCTTTGAGGAATGGGTCCTTAGCAGCCTGCTGGAAGTGCCGCTGCCGGCAAGGTGACTTGCCGGGACAGGATGCAGCTGCTAGGCTTGCCGAGCGGACTCGAGGCAAGCTAGAGCGCAGACCGATCGCGACAAGGTTCCTCTCGCGTGCAGGTTTCTCATACAAAGTGCAAAATCGTTCAAGGGAGAACGCGAATGTAACTAAGGAAATTTTTTAAAATCTTCCAACTTAGCTTTTCTCTGCATCATTTTTCTTGTTGCATGAAATGATCATTGAGCGTCATTTAGAAATGGTACCCATCTCCACTCCCCCCGGGAAACTTGCACGTGAGGGATTCCCTTGTCCTTTTAAGAAAAAGGCAAAAGAGAAAAGAGAGTTTTGGGAACCTTGACGGCTCGTTAGCAATCTGATACAAACCAAAGTGCACATCACAACATCATATGCATCGATATGTAAATGAACATGTCTGAGGGGTCGCGAAGCACTTAGCTTTATTATGCACAGGTTCTGCGCCTGGCTTTGTACGAAGGGTTACATGTCTTGCCGACAAGGCTTGTACAAAAGGGGTTGCCGGGAGATGTCCTGGCAACTGCGCCTCACGGGTAGAACTTGCGAAGATGCTCAATATTCCATGAGTTTTGCACTAGGGTGCCATCTTCGGTCTCCATCCGGACTGCGCCAGGCCTGGTGACTCGTACTACCCGTTAAGGGCCTTCCCACTTCGGCGTCAACTTGTTTGATCCTTTGGCGGACTGGGCGCGCCGAAGAACAAGGTCGCCTTCCTCAAGGCTCTGGGCGCGCACTTTGTGGCTATGGTAGCGGTGCAAGGCTTGCTGGTAGCCTGCAGCTCGCACAACCGCCCAAAGACGATCCTCCTCAAGGAGCAACGCGTCGGCTTGCTGCAGTTGCCCTTGCTCAGCTTCATCATAAGCGAGTACTCGAGGTGACCCGTATTTGAGTTCCGTGGGAAGTACCGCCTCTGCACCATAGATTAGGGAGAAGGGTGTCTGGCCGGTAGCTCGATTTGGTGTCGTCCTGACTGACCAAAGAACCGCCGGCAACTCATCAACCCAGCGGTTTCCGCACTTGCGCAGCTTGTCGAAAGTTCTTGTCTTGAGACCACGCAACACTTCAGCATTCATCCTTTTTGCTTGGCCGTTGCTTCTCGGGTGAGCGACAGACACAAAACAGATTGTGCTGCCAAGGTCTTGAATGTACTGCATGAAGGTGCGGCTCGTGAATTGTGTGCCGTTGTCGGTGATGATCCTGTTAGGGACCCCGAAACGGCAAACTAATCCTTTGAAGAACTTGACGGCTGATTGCGCTGTCACCTTCTTCACTGGCTCCACTTCTGGCCACTTCGTGAACTTGTCGACAGCGACGTACAAGTACTCGAAGCCCCCGGCAGCGCGGGGGAAAGGGCCCAAGATATCGAGCCCCCAGACCGAAAAGGGCCAGGAGAGAGGGATCGTTTGGGGAGCTTGAGCTGGTTGATGTACATTCTTTGAATGGAACTGGCACGCTTCACACTTGGTTACTAGCTCAGTCGCATCCTGGAGGGCGGTGGGCCAATAGAAGCCTTGCCGGAAAGCTTTGCTGGCAAGTGCCCTTGATCCTATGTGAGAGCCACATATGCCTCCATGTATCTCCGCCAACAGTTCTAGCCCATCTTCCCGGCAGATACACTTCAATTTCACACCGTTTGGTCGTTTTCTATATAGGATGCTATCCACAAACTGATACATACTTGACTGGCGGGCTACTTTCTCAGCTTCCTCTTGCTCATCGGGAAGTTCTCCTGTTTGAAGGAAATGGACTATCTGCTGTGCCCATGCCGGAGCCTGAGGATCGACTACAAGGGGCAAAGGCTTCTCTTCGGTCATGGGAGCGCTTCAAGAACCTGTGGTCCCACGCTAAGCCGCTGCTCACCACCAGCCGTGTCGTTGTTCCTGGCAGCGTCGTTGCCGGTGGCTTCTGGGAGCTCCGTTGATGGAGTAACTGTGGGTTGATTCAAATGGAGCACAAAGGTTCCCGGTTCCACGGGAAGCTTTCGCGCGGCACACTTTGACAGGTTATCAGCAATGTTGTTTTCCGCACGAGGGACGTGTTCTGTTAGCAGTCCGTCAAAGTGTTTCTCCAATTTCCTCACTTCTTCCACATATGCTCTCATCAATGGGCTTTGGTAATCCTTATTCACTTGCTTCACAAGAAGCTGCGAGTCACCGCGGATGATCAATTTCTTGATTCCAAGGTCCACTGCGATCCGAAGACCGGCAAGGAGCCCTTCGTACTCAGCAGTGTTGTTTGTAGCTTGCTCCCTGGGAAAGTGCATTTGGACCACGTACTTGAGGTGCTCCCCGGTAGGTGCGACAAGCAGCACTCCGGCACTGGCGCCTTGCAGCGAAAAGGCACCATCGAAGTACATAACCCATTCTTTCGCTGTTTCCTTGCCGGGGAGAGCCGTTTCTTGAATCTCTTCGTCTTGCGTTGGTGTCCATTCAACAATGAACTTTGCCAAGGCCCTGCTCTGGATTGTTGAAGTGCTTTCAAACTTGAGTGCAAAGCTTGATAACTCCAACGCCCACTCCACTACCCTGCCGGTTACCTCTGGATTTCTCAAGATGCGTTGCAGCGGGAAGCGAGTGATAACGGTGATCTCGTGTGCTTGGAAGTAGTGACGCAGCTTCCTTGAGGCCATAAGGAGGCCGAAAAACAACTTCTGCACTCCAGAGTATCTCGATCTAGCCCCCTGCAGGAGGGAACTAACGAAATACACCGGTTGCTGCACCGTTTTCTTCTTCGGCACCACCTGCTGATCAGCTCCATCTACTTGCGCTGTATCTGCCTTGTCGGTGTCAGACCTTGCCGGTGAAGATTCTGGCTTGTCACCGGATGGGCTTGCCTCGGTTGCTCCTTCATCATTGATTTCCCTCTGTGCCACTAATACAGCACTGGCCACTTGATTCGTTGCCGCTATGTATAGCAGCAACGGCTCTTGTGGTCTAAGCGCAACTAGTGTTGGCACAGAGGAGAGGTATCCCTTCAAGTCTTGCAGCACGGCCTCCGCTTCCAGAGTCCATTTCATTGGACCTGCCTTTTTCAAAATTTTGAAGAACGGCAAGGCGCGCTCGGCAGATTTTGAAATGAACCTACTCAAAGCAGCAACACAACCGGCAAGACACCGCACATCCTTGACGCTTTTCAGTGCTTAAATCTGCTCAATTGCCTTGATCTTGTCGGGATTTGCTTCAATTCCCTGCTGAGATACAAAGAATCCGAGAAGCTTGCCGGATGGGACGCGAAACACACACTTCTCGGGGTTGAGCTTCAGGTTAATCTTGCGCAGGTTTGCAAACGTCTCTTCCAAGTCTTGAATGAGGGTTGATTTGTCCTTGGTTTTGACCACTATATCATCCATGTAGGCTTTTACATTCCTGTGCAGCTGGGGCTCAAAACCAATCTGGACTGCTCTTGCAAACGTGGAACCGGCACTCTTTAATCTGAAAGGCATACGCACGAAGCAGTACGTGCCACATGGAGTAATGAATGCGGTTTTCTCCTCGTCCTCCTTGGCCATGAATATCTGATGGTATCCGGAATATGCATCAAGGAAGGAGAGCAGATCGCAGCCAGAGGTGGAGTCCACAATTTGATCGATGCGCGGCAAAAGGAAAGGATCTTTTGGACAATCTTTGTTGATATCAGTGTAGTCTATACAAAGTCTCCACTTCCCGTTTGCCTTGCGCACCACCACTGGATTCGCCAACCACGTGGGATGTAACACTCCTCTGACCAGGCCTGCTGCTTCGAGTTTCTTGATTTCTTTGGCAATGAACTACTGTCGCTCCAAAGCTTGCTTCCAGACTTTCTGTTTGACGGGCCGAGCATGGGGAAAAACAGCAAGGTGGTGCTCAATTACCTCCCTGGGAACGCCGGGGATGTCAGACGGTCGCCACGCGAACACATCGACATTCGCCCGCAGGAAGGCAACGAGCGCGCTTTCCTATTTGCTGTCAAGAGTGGCGCTGATGGTGAAGGTACCGTTAGCGCCGTCCTCCCTCGCCGGCACCTTCTTGGTTGCCGGTGCAGTGGCTTTGGATCTCTTACCGGCAGAGCATTCCGTCAAGTCTTCAATGGGTGCGCAGCACTCCGAAGAGGTGCGCTTCCCGGAATCCTTTCTAGAGGTCTTGCCAAAGTTCTTCTTTTCTTTCTTCTTGGCGGGAGCTGGCACCTTGGCTGCCTCTGCTGCAACCGCGTCCCTGTACATCTTGTCGACGCAAATGACTGCATCTTTCTTGTCGGAGTTGACGGAAATGACACCCATCGGCCCTGGCATCTTTAGTGAGTTATAAGCATAGTGAGACGCGCCATGAATTTTGCCAAGGCTGGGCGGCCAAGAATTCCATTATACGGCAGGGGGGTCTTGACGACATCAAAGACAATCTTTTCCGTCCTGTAATTCAGTTCCCCGCCAAACATCACCGGCAACGTGATCTTTCCCTTGGGCTGGCTTCTTCCCGGGTTTACTCCCTGAAACGTGCCCATTTCGAGTTCCTCATCGGGGATCTGCAGTCTCTTGATAACTTCCAAAGAGATCAGGTTCAGGCCGGCCCCACCGTCAACTAACATCTTTGTTACCTGGAGGTTGCGAATTGTTGGCGAGACCAACAATGGCAAGCACCCGACCGCGGTTATGCGATCAGGGTGGTCCTCAGCATCAAATATGATAGGTGTGTGCGACCATTTGAGTGGTTTTTGAGAGCCCATTGCCGGCTCTGCCGCGTTAACTTCACGAGCCCACCGCTTAAGTTGGCGGTGGGATGAGTGCAAAGATGCGCCTCTGTCAATGCACATGGCATCAGTCGCCTTCTGGAATTCTTGCTCGCTGGTCCCATCGTCATCCTCTTCTTCTTCACTTCCATCATCTCCCTCTTTCTTTTCACGGCCCCTAGCAAGCTTCTTCTTCTGCTGCTTGGCCTTTCCGCGGCAGCCCCCTCGACCACCGCGGCCTTTCTTGCCGGACCCATCAGCACCATCTTGACCCTTTTCTTTGTCGCGCTTCTCGTATTCAGCCTTCTGCTTCTCGACAAGGTGCTCGACTTGTCGGCACTCTTGGAGATCATGGCCCTTGGTGCGGTGGATCTTGCAGTACGGTCCATCGGGTCTGCCGGCCTTCTCATTTGCCGCCGCCTCCCGACAAGCGGCGCATGCAGCTGCCTCCTTGCTGGGACTCTCTGTTTTGGCTTTCTTGGCGGGCTTAGAGTTGCCGGAACCTTCGACGGCCATCACAGTTTTTCCCTTGCGCTTCCTGTTGCGCTTTCGGCCCTTCTTCCCCGGGGTGGCAGCATCATCGTCCTCAGAATCTACTTCGGCGCCAGCGTCCTCCCTGGGAAGCCTTCTCCCTTCCTTGGCACGCGCACACTTATCCGCCATCGTGTAGAGCTCGTTGACGGTTTTGGGCAATTTGATGTTCATTTTCTCCCGCATCCTCCGATTGCGCACATTTGTGTGAAAGGCGGCAATCATGGCTGCGGGGTGCACATCTGGAATGTTGCAGTGCACACGGCTGAATCTCTGGATGTACTTGCGCAAGGTCTCACCGTCTCTTTGTGGTGTCACCTGCAGGTCGCTGGGCTGTCCAGGAGTCTTGTGGCCTCCGATAAAGGCACCAACGAACTCGTTGCAGAGGTCTAACCATGAAGAGATGGAGTTCTCCAGCAAGTTCATCAGCCAAGACCTCACGTTGGGTTTCAGTGCCAACGGAAAGTAGTTGGCGAGGATTTTCTCATCTCTTCCTCCGGCAGCCTGTACGGCAATTGTATAGATGCCCAGAAACTCTGCCGGGTTTAGCTTGCCATCGTATTTTTCTGGCACTTCTGGCTTGAAGGCTCGATCGGACGGCCACCGGACTTGCCGCAGCTCATGAGTGAAGGCAGGACACCCAACCTCGTAAGGTAGGTATCCGCCGACCCCTGGCACAGGCTCATCAGCGACGGGGCCGTTACGCGCGTCGGATTGACGCCGTGCCTCGTGGCGCCGTTCGGTGGTGGTGCGGGCGTCCTCAGCTCGCCTGTCTTGCAGTACTTGTCGCTGATCTCGCCGCGCTTGTGGATCCGAAGACGCGATCGACATCTCATCGGGCCAAAAAGATTGCTGGGCTTGTCGTGGCTGTTGGCGTTGTTGTTGTTGTAGCTGTTGCCGTGGCGGAGACTGCACCGTTAGTGTAGTTCCATCAGCGCGGCCACCAGCTGGAGATGCTGGCGCCGGTCGCAGATGCCATGAAGGCTCTGCTTGCTGTGATTTACTGGCTTCGGCAAATCCAATCAAGCTCTGGATGGTGGCTCTCCACTCGTCCATCTTCTCTGCCGCCGGAGGGAAGTTCAGTAACATCTGAGCCCACGCCATTGCTTCTGCCGCTGTGGCTGGCATGGCTGGGAGCGAAGAGCGCGACGTCGCTCTACTCCTGGTAGAGCCAGTAGGAGCGCCATCGCGGCTCTGCTGCTGCGGCACATGATCAGCAGCGGGTCGCCGTGGTGGAGGCGGTGCCTGAGGACCTGGGGCTTGGTCCACGGGCGTCTTGCCGTGAGGTCGCCGCTGCCCAGAGTCGTTGGCGCCGCTCGGGGTCGTACCGCGCCCGTCGTGTGAGGGGCGTGGCATTCGTCCTGAAGCAGCATCCTTGGACGTCGCCGCAGCGGGGTATCGGCTCGTGCCAGCCCGGGCGTTGCCGCTCCGGTAGCTGTGTTCATCGTCGCGGCGGGGAGGAGGAGGAGAAAGGGGTCCGCCTGCTCTGCCTGCGCCGTCGTGGCTTCATTCGCCAGAGGACCAAGGAGGTCGACCGGCTCCGTGGTGCCCATCCGTTGTGCCGGTCGCGGTGGGCGTAATGACCGCGCCGCCCGCGCTAGTCGTGCCGACCGCAGTGCCCGCACCGCCCGCATTGGCTGCGCCGCCCGCGGACTCGTGCGAGGTGGCCCCCATCGTGATGCCCTTCTTCTTGGGCGCCATCGATGACGAGGAGGACGGTGATGAAGTTGATGATGCAGATGAAGAAGACGCGTAGTCCGTTGATCAAGGTTCGCACAAACGCCTCTCCGCCCCTACCTAGCGCGCCAAAGATGTCAGGGTACGACCATCTATGGGGCCATGCAGCCCCTTTGTGGTTCGGCGGGGAGGATCGGCGCGCACAAAGAGCATGAACAATGGAACGCGAGGGATTTTACCCAGGTTCGGGCCGCTGAGAAGCGTAAAACCCTACTCCTACTTTCGATGTATTAGTGGTGTGGGGGCACAGTACAAGGAGCGCTTCTCCCGGCAAGGTGCGGAGAGAGAAGCTACGCGAGAGGTGCTTGTGTTTGAAAAGGGGTCCGAATCCTCTAAACTGTTGCCTTGGTCCTCCTTTTATAGTCCAAGGGGTTACCACATTGGCAAAACAGTAATTACAGCGTGACTAGATAGTGAACAGTGCTATCATACCTAACTCTGCCAGTTTAGGACAAAGGCATTAAATACAGCGCTTAGGTGTCGCGCAGAGAGGCAGTCCCGGCAAGGTTTCTGCACCGCTTGCCCAGCTACGTCATATTATCTTGACACGCCTCCTGGACGGGTGTCATTAGAGGCAAATCTTGTCCCAGCGAGCTGACACGTGCCCGACAAGCCTCACCAACCAACCTGCGTGGTCGACACCTCACGCGTCAGCGAACACCTGTGCGGCGAGGTGGAGTGCTGGACGGCTGGCATAAGCTTGCCGGCATGGAGCTTGTCGGGTCTTCACCTTGCCGGTTTATGCTTGCTGGCAAGGAGTGTCTTCACCTTTGGTAATGGTTGAGTGCCGAGCCTTGAGCTTCTCTCTGGTAGCTCCTTCGGCTGGACTTGGAGTCTTGGCCTTGGCAGTTCCTGGCAAGGCCTTGGCCGGCAAGGAGGCTGCTACTGTCTGTGCATAAGTCAGAGTATAAAATACCCATGTTTTATACACCGACAACCTATTC
Source organism: Elymus sibiricus (assembly GCA_039707655.1). Lineage (NCBI taxonomy): Eukaryota > Viridiplantae > Streptophyta > Magnoliopsida > Poales > Poaceae > Elymus > Elymus sibiricus. The sequence goes on from CM077676.1 coordinate 288,985,523, forward strand.
CCGTGAATTATTACGACTCATCCGCAAAAGGGCACCTTTCTGTTGCCATACTGCGACAAGTAAGTTTTTAACGTTCACTCATTTATTATGAAACATATATAGCTGACCTTCTAGTTTGATCTCAACCATGCAAATTTCTTCGTTTATTGTGCAGTGACCAACATTGGATCGTAATCGCACTATTGTTGATGCAGGGCTTGGCACATTTCTTCGATTCGAAGAGAGACCCTCAGAAGCAATGGACAAAATTGAAGGAGGTTCTAAATGTTGCTCTACGCAAGTGTAAGAACTTCAACAACAAGGTAACACAGTATTCAGAATTCAAGTTCATCACTAGCGCTTGTTGCTATCAAGAACCAAATGTCAGAACCTCCCATATGTCCGGCTACTTTGCCATGGCTGTCATGAACGACTATTTGAAGAAAAGTCAATATTTGCGAAATCATAGCCAGATCATCAAGTGGTCTGAGGAGATGGAGAAGGACATTGACATAGGGGAATTATTATGTGAGCCTGAGCGCATCCAAAAGGTGTTGGCCAAAATCATCAACAAGGAGGTTGTAAATGAGGATGGGAAGTACCACTGCGCACCACGGTCACATGAAGAACGACTTCACCGAGTCGAAGACACACTTCGGTCATCGATTGCCAGTGAGTAGCCTACTCGAGACAATTTTTCAAAACAGCTTCATAAATTATTGATTATGTGTTGAGACACACATGTTTTTTTTCTCCGGCACTTTTTATACTCAACTGCTTTGCTTCACTATTACTCTTATTTATTATGGTGACATTGTAATAATTAATGTACTACATGATTCTTTGAATGATGAGACAACATTCTATATTTGTATTGCAATGTGATGATTGAGTGCGAAATACCACCTCATTAAAATGCTGCCATGGCAGCAAAAAACACTACCGCGGCAGCAATTCTTCTATATGCCTATTCCATTACCAGTGGCGGGCGGAGAAAGCTGTTGTGGCAGGCTCTACGAACCACCCGCCACTGAGTCTATTAGTAACAGTGGCGGGTAGAGATTGTAGTTGTGGCACGCAGTAAATAGGGCCCGCCACTAGAGTACGCCCACCAGTGGCGGGCGCCCGCCCGCCACTGATGCCATAATAGCAGTGGTAGGAGGTCGGTGGCAGGCGGCCCTGGGAGCCTTGCCCGCCACTGCTGGCCTTTTCCCACCCGCCACTGCTAGGTATTCCTGCAGTAGTGAAGAGACAGAGGTACACTTGGGAGTACCAGAATGCTGCTGATATCATGCGGCTATATCCAGGGCTGGGTAACAACCTGACAGTCATGCAGCACATCAGCCTTTGTCATCAGCTGTTCAGAACATCCGGCAAATTCCACTTGCCGGACCAAGTTGTTCCACTGCATATTAATTCCGCCAAGGATTCCATCTTGACGATGATGCCAGCATGCAATGCTCAAGGAGTCGAAGCTGACTGGCAAGAACCATCACTTGAAGATGAAACGGCTTGGGCTTCTAACTTGACGGAGAGGGCCACTCGAGAAGAGAAGGAACTCATCCGTGCCACCAGAGTTGCAGAACTGGCATACATTGCCCACAGAGCCGAGGAGGCCTTGAAAGCCAGCAAGGCTGGTGGTTCCTGGGCCGCGACAACCGAAGAGGAAGAAGAGATCCCCAACGAAGAATTTGCCGAAGAGCATCAAGAAGAGCCTGCCGGGGAAGAAGTTGCCGGTGAGCTCGAGGAAGAAGGAGATCCCCAAGCCCCGAAGAAGAAGGCACGTTTTCTTCGGAAGGCGTCCAGTCAAGAGATAGTGCGCCCTTCTTCGTCAGGAACTGGCCCTGTCGTGAAGAAGATGACCACCAGGACTGGCCAGCAACAAGAAGTTCGCCGGCAATCAACTCGGCGTCCTTGAGCCCAACGTCCATCTTCCCAGCAAGAAGTTGCCGGAGAAGTTGGGTCTTCTCAACAGGCATCTTCGCCTCCACCGGCAATCAAGAGGGCCAGGGAGTCACCTCCGCCAGTGAGATATGACCTCTCCGTCCTCAGTGAGCCCGAAGACGAGGAGTGAGTATAATCATTCGTCTTCATCAAATTTTGATTTTGTCTTGACTGTCATCTTAACTTGATTCCTTTGTCTTCTCAGAGATACAGAAGCACTCGTGCATAGGGCGAAGCGAACTAGAGCTGCAACGGAACACGAGCCAGCGGCAAGTGCTGGGCAGGGGATTACATCTGCCGATGTTGCTATTACCAGCCCCTAGCCCAGCCCCTAGCGTGAGGCTATGGTGCAGTTCCTGCTTGCAAGCACCGGTACTGATGTCCCTTCTTCTGAACCCGACAAGGAGATGGGAGAAGTCCGCCAGGAGGAAGGGCGCCCGGAGGCCGATCCTGCCATGGCTCCTCCGTCAACCATCGTCCCGGAGAGCGCTTCCCCGGCAAGGGTCTCCGGTGATGAGTCTGTTCGCACGGAGATCATTCCGGCAAGCGAAGCTGTCACTGACCGTGCACCGGCAACTGAGGTTGCTGGGGAAGGAATCACCCTTCCTCAACAATACTCAACAGGTAATCCACTTACTTCCAAGCACTCTCCAAATTTTTGTTTTCTTGAACTTGACTTGTAAATTAAATTTCTCTCTACTCCTTGCTTCTATTCCACCTTGCAGATCCAGCTTCTCCCAAAGAAGGAGAAATTCTTGCAGACGTAGCAGAAATTGCAAAGAGTGGTGCTGATGAGGCCGCCAAGATTTCTGCCGAAGAGGCTGCCAAATTTGTTGTCGAGGAGGCTAGGGAAGTTGCCGGAGAACTAGAGAAGCCATCTGACAACACACCTTCCCCCATCCAGATAGACACAGAGATGGTGCTGGTTGGCATTGATAAGCCAAATCCTGATGTTCAACCTGCCGCACCAATCACTCAAGTCTTGACAGACACTTTGACGCTTGCCACTCCCCAGCATGAATCCGGAGCCCCCAGCTTGTATGGTACTGGAGAGCCAAGCTTTGACGACGAAATTGCCCAGATCTTAGCCCCCTTCTCCCAAAGTTCCACTGAAACAGAGAATGCCGCCGACAGCGCAGCAGATCTCGCCTTCCTAAAAACAATGGCTGCCGGTTTTAAGGATGTGCAAGATTGCTACAGCAAACGTTGGGACAAACTCCAAGATGGGCACAAGGATCTGGAGCTAACTGAATAGAGGCTAAAGGAGAATGCGGAGGAGATCCGCACATGGTACAATGGGCAATCCTGCAATCTTAGGAGGCAGGAAGAAAAGCTTGCCACTGCCCAGGAGAAGGCAACAGCTTTTGACGGCAAGCTGGCAGAGAGCGAGGTGCAGCTCAACGCCAGAGAGAAGGATCTTGCCGCACATGAAGACGCCCTTGCCACCAAACTTCGCGGCAAGGATGAAGAGATTGAAAAGCTCCTTGAGCAAAGGACACAAGAGCTAGAGAAGAACCATAAGGAATCTATCGAGACCCAAGCTTGAGAAAGTGCCGCCAAGCTCAAGGACGCCACTAATGAAGTTGCTGCTACTGCTACCGCTAAGGCAGATTAGGAATCTCAAGTGAACAAGTTGAAAGAAGATCTTGCCGGCAACAGTAAAGAGATCGAGGCTCTCAAAGACGAAGCGCAGAAGGCAGCTCACACACTAGGGGAACTGCAGACGCAGCTAGCATCCAAAAGCCAAGATCTTGACAAAGTTGCCAAGGCAGTAGACGATCAGAAAACCAAACTTGCCACCTTGGAAAAAGATCTTGAATCCGCCAAGGAAAAAGAGATAATCCTGACGGAAAAGCTTGAAACAGAGGAGGCCTCATGAACTGATGCTGAAAACTAGTTCACCAGGCTGCGTGAAGTGCTCTCCCTCTGGACTAACAGGCTTGTCAACATTGCCGAAGGCATAACTGCTCAACTTGCCGTCATGGACATGAGGAGTTGGAGCTTCACCGTTAATGACAAGGAAGCCGCTAGCGCTAGAGTGACCAAGTTCTTCGAGGGTCTCATTGATGCCTTGAAAACTTATCACGAAGACAGGTCTGCTTCATTCGCCAATGAATCCTGGAAGTTTGGTCACGATGTCCTTTATAAAGTGCTCGTCAAGGTCGCCTACCGCAATCCTAATGTTGATCTCTCCAGGGTATTCAAGACCTTGTCGCAGAACACCGACATCACAGCTATCGACAAGGTTGTTGCTCCAATAGCCGACAAGGTTCTTCTCGTTCCCAGGTACCATGGCGATCTTCAGAATTAGCCTTGTCGTTGCATTTGCCACCAGTGCTATCATGTAAAAGACACATTTAATCTTAAGTTAGATCTGCACTGTGCTTGTGATGTAATACAACTTAAGCTGTTTGAATGGATGTGTGCTATTTTCCTTGTCTTATCCTGCCTTTGCATGATTTGTATACCCTACGCTTGCTGGTGCGCACACTCTTGTTGCGAGCGCTTGAGGAACGGATCCTTAGTAGCCTGCCGGAAGTGCCGCTGCCGGCAAGTTTACCTTTGACAATCTCAACATGGCTACTTAAATTGTTGAGCAGACTCGAAACAAAGTAAGAGCGCAATCGATCTTCACAAGGTTCCTTGGCGTGCAGGTTTCTCACACAAAGACAAAAATTGTTCAAGGAAGATTGCAATCACAACAAAGAATTTATTTTAAAGTTTTTCAACTTAGCCTTTTCTTTGCTGTATTTCTCGTTGTAAAAATGATCACTTGAACGTCATTTGGTGGTATCCACACCATCACCCCCCCGGGAAACTTGCATGCGAGGGAACCTTCTGTCCTTTTGAGAAAAAGAAAGAAGAGAAAGAAGTGGTTGGATGCCTTGACGGCTCGTTAATCATTTCATACAAGGCAAAGCGTAACACAAGATCAGATGTAATCATACACAAGCAAAAATGTACTTTAACAAAGAGTTGTGAAACACTTAGCTTTATTTCACTAATGCACAGGGTCTGCGCCTGGCTTTGTACAAAGGGTTACATGTCTTGCCGACATGGCTCGTACAAAAGGTGTTGCCGGGGGGCCCGGCAACCGCGCCTTATGGATAGAACTTGCGAAGATGCTCAATATTCCATGAGTTCTGCATTGGGATGCCATTTCGGTCTCCAAACGGACTACACCAGGTCTAGTGACTCGTACTACCCGATAAGGGCCTCCCCACTTTGGCGTCAACTTGTTCGATCCCTTGGCGGATTGGACGCGCCGAAGAGCAAGGTCGCCTTCCTCAAGGCTTCGGGCATGGACTTTGCGGCTGTGGTAGCGATGCAAAGCTTGCTGGTAGCGTGCAGCTCGCACAACAGCCCAAAGACGATCTTCCTCAAGGAGCGTGGCATCATCTTGCCGCAGCTGCTCTTGTTGTGCTTCATCATAAGCAAGCACTCGAGGTAACCTGTATGTGAGTTCCGTGGGGAGCATTGCCTCTGCACCATAGACTAGGGAGAATGGTGTTTGACCGGTGGCTCGATTTGGTGCCGTCCTGAGTGACCAAAGAACCGCCGGCAACTCATCAATCCAGCGCCTTCCATACTTGTGCAGCTTGTGGAAAATTCTTGTCTTGAGGCCTCAGAACACTTCAGCATTTGCCCTTTCTGCTTGGTCGTTGCTTCTCGGGTGGGCAACAGATGCAAAACAGATTTTGCTTCCAAGGTCTTGGATGTACTGCATGAAGGTGCGGCTCGTGAACTGTGTGCCATTGTCTGTGATGATTCTGTTAGGAACACCAAAACGGTAAACTAGTCCTTTAAAGAACTTGAAGGCTGACTGTGCTGTCACCTTCCTCACTGGCTCTACCTCAGGCCACTTTGTGAACTTGTCGATTGCAACATACAAGAACTCAAAGCCCCAGGTAGCATGGGGAAAGGGGCCCAACATATCTAGCCCCCAGCCGAGAAGGGCTAGGAGGGAGGGATTGTTTGAAGTGCTTGAGCTGGCTGATGTATATTCTTGGAATGGAACTGGCATGCTTCACACTCGGTTACTAGCTTAGTTGCATCCTGGAGAGCAGTGGGCCAATAGAAGCCTTGCTGGAATGCTTTGCCGACAAGAGCCCTTGATCCTATGTGAGAACCACACATGCCTCCATGTATCTCCGCCAACAGCTTCATTCCATCTTCCCGGCAAATGCACCTCAATTTCCTTTTGTCGGCCCAGTGGGAACTAGGGTACCACAACCCGCTTGCCTCTGGCCCAGAGGACAACGCATGGGCCGGCCCATGAGAATGGCCCTGCCTCGGCCGCTCCGGAGGAAGCCGCCTCGCGAGGGGCGAGCCTCGCGAGGCCCCTCGCTGCCAGGCCAGGCCCTGCCGAGGCCGCCAAGCACTTGGTTGCCTCACGAGGCTCCCCTCGCAAGGCCTTCTCATGAAGCAGATCGTACGCCGCCAGCCACAGGGCTCCGTGCCCTGCACATGGGTGACGACCCGCCGTCAGGATAAGGATGGCAGGGCGTGACCGAGCCCAGTTTCCATTCTGGTGATAGGGAAGCAGCGGCATCCGCCTCCCCCAAAGCAAGTCCCAAAGTGTTTCCTCTTTGGTAATAGAAGATCAGGGCGGATCGGCGCGCCAGGACGGAGGTCATCGCCAAGCCCACCGGCACATCACGAAGACAACTTTATCAGGCGGAGACCGCCTTTAGTCAGGATAGACCTGCGCGCCTGTTCCCCTTTGAATTGCCGCCATGTGGCCACCCTTTCCCGCTCATATTTTCGGGGAAGAGGACCAAGGCACTACAAAAGGGCAGGGCCGCCTCCATGTAAGGGGATCAACCCATTCTCCCCCACACTTCATGTACCTCGAGCCACGAGCTCTCGATCATAGAGCAATCCAACACAGGCAGGAGTAGGGTATTACATCGCACGGTGGCCCGAACCTGGGTAGCTCGCGCGTCCCCTTCATGTCTGGTGAGAGCCAGTAAGCCGTCGTGAATCCAGCGTAGTTGCCGTCGTGTCGCGGGTCGCCAAGCAAAGTCCCCCAGAGTTCGAATCCTAAGTTCTTGGAGAAGTTTCTTGGACACAGATCCTAGACTCCGACATTTGGCGCGCCAGGTAGGGGGACTTGCCGTCTTTGCGCCTTTGACCTCGACGTCAGCATCGACATGAACGACGCCGCCGCTCGCCGGGAACGCGCTGCCCACCGAGCCACCGCCAAGGTCCGGGCTCCTGCCGCCTGTGGTGCCCCTGGGTGGCGCCCTCGCGCCGCTACTGAGCCTGTTGGGGAGCAGGTGGCCTCCTCCGCCCACCTGTCGGTGAATGAGCAGGCGCACGGCCGCTCCGCCGCCACCTCCTCGCTTGCGCGTCGTGACCCTCCCGCTCTGCACGCCGTGCTGCTCATGGCGCAGGAGCTGCTGCGCTACCGTCCCACCGAGGATAGCTACGACGCCTGGCACGGGCGCATCACCGAGCTCGTCGACGCCGCGCGCTATGGCCAGGCTCCCTCTGGCTCCTTGCCTGCTCTGCCGCCCCCCGCCGACCGGGCCGGGCGCGACGCGCCTCCTCCTCCTCCTCCTTTGGACCGTGACATGGCCGAGCGCCGCCCCGCAGCGCGCGCCCCGGAGCCGTCCCGCGGCTCGCTCGCGCCGGACGGCGGCGGCGATAGCTGCTAGATCATCCACCGCGCACTCCCGGACGCGCGCGTGGCCCTCGAGAAGACAGGCAACCGCCAGGACCGCATCCTCCACGACATCGCCATGGCAGGGCGCCAGAACCGCGCGGCCCTCTACGGTGGCGCCGTCACCAACGGGGGCTACCTAGCCCTCGCCCCTGAGCTATGTCGCATGGTGTGGCCCGACAAGTTCAAGCCAGAGCTCCCTCAGCACTACGACGGCAGCGCTAACCCCACGGAGTTCTTCCTGCTCTACACCATCAGCATACAGGCCACGAGGGGGGATGACCGGGTCATGGCGAACTGGTTCCCCATGGCCCTCAAGGACGCTGCGCGCTCATGGCTCATGAACCTCCCCGAGATGTCCATCTCTTCATGAGAGGACCTGTGCAAGCAGTTTGTCGCCAACTTCAAGGGCATGACCGACCGTTCCCTCATGCTCAACGACCTGCGGAACGTGCGCCAGCGCCCTGGTGAGCCCCTTCGCAAGTTCATCCAGCGCTTCAGTCAAGTGCGCCACAAGAGCCCGAAGGCCCCCGACGCCGCGATCGTCTTCGCGTTCACCAATGGCGTCACGGACGTGAAGATGCGCGAGAAGCTCTCGGTCAGGGACGAGCTTGACTCCGCAGTGGATTTGCTCGTCCTCGCCGACCGTTGCGCCAAGGCCGAGGAGGGATGCCTCTTCCTCCACAACGATGTCGACGCTGAGCCTGACGCGGCGAAACCCAAGGGCAAGGACACCAAGTGTAAGGGCCCTGCCATGCTCACGGCGGAGTTGGACTACGAGCGCGGCTGCGACAGTGGCGAGGCCAAGAAAGACGACCGTCCTTTCTGCACCTACCATAACATGAACTCCCACAGCACAGAGGACTGCCACGAACTCAAGCTGCTTCGCGGAAGCCGCATCGAGCGCCGCGGCAGCCGCAAGGAGCGCGGCAAGGGCCGCGGCGGCGGCAATGGAGGTCGCCGCTGGGGCAACAACCACAACAACGGCGCCGGCGACAACAACTGTCAGGGCTGGCAGAACCAGCCGTGGCAGGCTGACCCTCAAGCTAACGCCGCCCAATGCGTGCCAATGACACCCCTCTCACTGAGAATGCTGGGGGCTACCAAGAGCCCCGTAGGGTGGCTTGCATCCTCGGTGGGGCCCAGGCCCCTCCATCCAACCACTACTTCAAGCAGTTCTCTCGAGAGGTGAACGCGGCCCTCCCGGCTCTCGAGTCCGCCAGCCGCCTCAAGTAGTCTGAGTTCCCCATCGCCTTCGACGCCAGTGACCACCCCAAGTCCACGAAGGCCATGGGCGCCGTCCCCCTGCTGTGTACCCCCACCATCAGCAACATCGCGATCACCAATACCCTCATGACGGAGGCGCCGGCCTCAACGTGATCTCCATCGAGACCTTCGAGACGCTCCAAGTGCCCTGCAAGCGCCTGATGCCTACCAGGCCCTTCTCGGGCATCACCGACGGCTCCACTGTCCCACTAGGGCAGGTGCGCCTTCCCATCACCTTCGGCACCCGCAAGAACTACCGTATAGAGTTCATCGTCTTCGATGTGGCTCACATCGGCCTGCCCTACAACGCCATCTTGGGCTGCCCGGCGCTCTCCAAGTTCATGGCCGCGACCCACCACACTTACGGCCTCGTCAAAATGCCCAGCTGCAGCGGTACCCTCACCGTTCGCTGCGACGAGAAGGATGCGTTGCACACCCTCAAGCACGCCTACAAGACTGCCTCCACCGCGTACCCGGTCGATGAGGACGTGCCTGGGCCTGCCGAGGAAACGCCCGTGAAGAAGAAGCCCCTGCTCTCTCAGCAGCGGGCCGAGTCCAAGAAGGCGTCGCTGGATGGGGGCGAAGCAGGCCCCTCCCTCGCCGTCAGCGGCGGGCCCTCCCCCAAATAGGAAGGTGCGCTCGTCACCTTCCTCCGGGCAAGCCCTGATGCGTTAGCTTGGACAGCACTCAGCCGCGTGCCGGAGCACGCGGCCCGTCAAGCAGAAGGAACGGCGTCATCACCGTAAGTTCTATCCATGCCCCACGGATACGAGCGACATGGAGCTGTACACACTCCGGGGCTCTCTCTACCCACGCTGCCTCTGACACGTGAGAGCTCCTTCCCACTCTCGTGGAAGCCCCATGCTCAGCGCTGGCGGATGCCCCATGCTCAGTGCTGGCGGCCTACTTGAGGGCCCCTCTGCCGTCACATCCTCAAGCTCATCCATGTCGAACACGAAAGCATGTATCTTTCTGTGATGCAATGAACCTGCTTCATGCATCAGTAAAGCTTATTTCCTCCAAAACCCTATGTGCTTGCAGCTGTGGGGCGCGCGCACATGGTCTCACCCATGCCTGTCACGTGAGCGAGGGCTGGGCACGGTGTCTGTGCTCGGGTCAGTCCTAGCAGCACTGAAAAACCCAAGCGACTGAGCTCTGGCTCGCGGGCCTGCTCCCGTGTATGTCACCTCACCAGGTCCTTGGTGCTCCCGTCTCCTCACGTAACACCCACAGGCGACATCGCGAGCGCGCCCTGCTGCACTACTTGCGAAAGCTTGGCAGTTTCCCTGGTGCAGGATACCGAAGGCCTCAGGAGCCCCCCCTCGGGAGGCCTCGCGAGCGGGGTCCTATGGGCTGAAGGCCTCACGAGGGACTACGCCTCATGAGCCGCGCCCTGCGAAGGACTCGCCCCAAGCTACACACCTCGAAGGAGCTAAGTCTAAAGCACCCCTCGGGTCTTTTCCCTCTCGTTTCTCTCTCGTGGCATTCTGATTTCCTTGGCACAAGCCGCCTACGCATCAAGGGGGGGACTCTGAGCATCACACCTCAGGGACTCCTACCAGCCCTAAGAGCCCTTCACCCTCTGGCCTTGCCGAGCGCACGCTCTGGGCATACCAGCGACGGTTGTAGCTTGCCTCGGGGGCTGGGTCCCAGCGACACAGGGCACAAAGGCAATGTAAAAGGGAAATAAGGGCCTCGAGAGGAAAACAAAAACACGTAAATCACTAAGTGCTTAAAACAAAAGTACCATGCAAATGTTTTCACGCCCCCACGGGGCCGCGTCTACCCTATTACAGCAACAGGTCAAGGAGAATTTAGGCGCGTGAGGCGCCGCCGTCGCCGCTCCCACCGTCATCACGAGGGGGCTCGCCACCGCCACCGCTGACCTCAGGCTCGAAGGCGTACAGCCCGAAGAAGCCAGCCACGTGCTCCCTCACAGCCTCATCGGGACAGGGGTCACCAACCGCCCGAAGTGGAAGCGATCGTCGAGGCGGAGAAGGTTGCTGAAGAGTCGCGTTGTCGCCTGGGTCAGCAGGTCGCGGCACGCTTCCTCGATGGTGGTGTCCGTATCCAGCAGCTGTTTCTTGAGGTCGTCAACCTCGGCCTGGAGCTCATCCCGCCTGGCCGCGAGGCTCCTCTGCCCGTCGAGAGCGGCCTGGGCGTCCGCCAGCTCACGCTCTTTCGCCAGTAGGCGCTCCCGCTCTGCTTCCCGCGCAGACGCGGATGCCGTGAGCTCGCGTTCCCGGGTCTTGGCGTTCGCCTCGAGGGTTGCGACCACCTCCTGGGGCCTCTGGATCTCCTCCTTGCGCTTCGGGAGCTCAGCTTCGCGGGACGCGAGCCATCCGTCGCGGGCCTCCGTGGCCTCCTCCCGCGTCTTGAGCCGGCGCTCATGCAAGGCAGCCTGCTCCTGGAGTGTCTTCTCATAAGCATCTGCCTCATCCCGCCACCGCTTGGCCTCCTGGGCGTCTTCGAGGGCCTTCGCGAGGGACGCCTAGGCATCTTTGGCGAGCTGCTCGCGCTGCGTCTGCGCCTCCTCATCCCGTTGGCGGTCGAGCTTCGCCGCCTCCCGAAGCTGGCTCCACCCCTCCGTCAGCCTCCACCACTCCTCTGCGCAGAGCTCCGCCTCCTTCCTGAGCTCGCCTTCGAGGGCCTCAGGGGCTGCCTTGACGCGGTTGACGGCCTCGCCCCAGGGCACGGTGCCACTCTCCCCAGCACCAAGGCGCGACTCGCCCGGGCCTCCTCGTCACCTGCTGGCGTCGTCAAACGGGAAGGCACGATCTCGGGCCCGGGGACGGTTCCCGCGAGGGCTACGGAGAGCTCCGCCACGGCGGGCTTGGTGCGCTGAGAAGAGGCCGGCGCCTCGTCCCCCTTTCCCGCCATCAAGACACCGGCAACGGGGGCCGCCTCAGGAGGCACCGCCATAGCAGGCCTGGGAGGCGTCGCCCCGCGTCAGGGGGTCGCCTCCGTGTGCCCCTGGGGGAGCGCCCCTGGCCATCGGCGTCCTCGCCCCTGCTCTCAAGCCGCCGCTCGGCCTCCTCGCTGCCTCCCGTCGGATTCACCACCAGGTGCGCCAGCACGGCAGGCGAGGCGGTCTTCAGAGGAGGGGAGGGCCCCTCGACCTCGGCCTTCCTCCTCTTGGCCTTCTCCTCCTCCTCGGCGGCCAGCTCGAGGCTCCTACGCAGGCAAAAGCTCGTCAGGGCCGCCGCAGCTAGGAAGCAGGGATCGATAGGAGGGGGCGGAGGAACTTACTCATCCTTGGGGTTCTAGTGCCTCTTCTTCTGCTCCTTGATGGCGCCGCTGCTGCTGTTGCCCCCTTCATACGGCACGCCTGGGCGGCCGCCCAAGGGTGTGGCGTGAGTCCTGTCGGAGTTGGCGGGCACGGTGGTCCCCTCCGCCCTCTCCTCGAGGGGCTCATCGGTCTCCACGGTGCTTTCTCCTCCATCCCTCGCTGGCGCAGGCCTGGCCGGCACGACACGAAACGCGTCCCCGTCGTCGCCCTCGTCCTCGCCCAGCCGAAACCGATGATGCGCCGGCGGGGACAGAGGGGGTGGCGAAGACAATTCCTCAGTGCTCTCCTTCCCGGAGTCGGAGGCATCGTGGTCGCCCAAGGAGGACCCTGTCTCCGAAGAATCCTCAAGAAGCTCCTCGGGCTCCTCGAGATCCGTCCGGACCAGCCCCCACTGGTCAAACTGGGGCATTGCCGTTACCAGCTCAGCCTTGTTGGACCAACGGTGCACCGGGCGCGCGTCATAAGGCATCTCCTCTGCCTCTCATGGGAATAAAACTTCCCAGGCTTCGGCCACTGCTTCGGCCGAGAGGGACTCCTGCGCTAGCCGGATTCGGTCTTCGGCGCCGGTGATCTCCCACACCGGGTGCGAGCGCTTCTGCAAGGGCGCGATGCGGCGGCGGAGGAATTCCTTGGCGATCATGCCCGCCATGAGCCTAGCCTCACGCAACTCCATCAACCTCGCCAGGATCGGCCACAGGGCAGCACCGCTGAGCTTCTTGTGCTCCCAGCGGGGGATCTTTTCGGCCGGCTCGGTGGGGACCGCTAGGAGAGGACTGGCCCACAGGGCATCAACGTAAACCCAGCGCGACCTGAAGTTCACCACCTTCTTCAAGATCATCATGTCGATGAAGACCTTGTGCATCTCGTCGTCGATGCAGAAGGAGGCGCCTCTGGAGCATTGGTTTCCCGAGGAGAACACCCGCAGGCAGTAAAATGTTCGGAAGAGCTCCATGGACGGAATCACCCCCAGGAAGGCCTCGCAGAGGTACGCGAAGAGAGCAAGGACGAGGATGGAGTTGGGGTGAAGATGGAGAAGGCAAATCACGTAGTGCTCAAGGATGGCGAGGAGGAAGTCGGAGAAGGGCGGCACCAGCCTGGTGAAGAGTGAGTGGAAGAAGACGGGGACCACCGTGGGTCCGAGTTTGCGTCAGGGGTGCGAGCCTGGCCAGATCTCGGTGGCACCTCCCTCGAAGTGCGCGGAGGCCAACAGAGGGCGGGCCTTGGCTAGCTCGTTCTCGTTGATGGTGGCCAGCAGCAGAGCCGGACCGAGCTCCGCCGCCGGGGAGCTCTTGCTGGAGGAGGCCTCGGCGGTCACGGGTTTCTTGCCTGGGGCCATGGCGGTGGAGATTGGAAGTTGGGGAAGGAGGAACAGAGGAGCTGCTCGCGCGAGATGAAGGGCGAGATGGAGAAGGGGAGCAATGGTGTGCCTACGCCCCGCGCGGGCAGGCTTTATCGCCAGGACGGCGGTTACCGAGGCGTCATGGGGAGTGGGGGCGACCCGCCCCGCAAAGGCCGCCACACGTCACCTCTGGGCCCGAAAGCTCAATGGGGCCCCGCGTCGTTTCGTCCCTAGTGAGCGGAACGTGTGCACCACGGGCCCGGGGGCTACTGTCGGCCTAGTGGGAACCAGGGTACCAAGGCCCGCCTGCCTCTGGTCTGGAGGACAACGCTTGGGCCGGCCCATGAGAGTGGTCCTGCCTCGGCTGCTCCGGAGGAAGCCGCCTCGCAAGGGGCGAGCCTCGCGAGGCCCCTTGCCGCCAGGCCAGGCCCTGCCGAGGCCGCCAAGCACCCGGTTGCCTCGCAAGGCTCCCCTCGCGAGGCCTTCTCATGAAGCAGATCGTACGGCGCCAGCCACGGGGCTCCGCGCCCAACACATGGGTGACGATCCGCTGTCGGGATAAGGACGGCGGGGCGTGACCGAGCCCAGTTTCCATTCTGGTGATAGGGGAGCAGCGGCATCCGCCTCCCCCAAAGCAAGGCCCAAAGTGTTTCCTCTTTGGTGATAGAAGATCAGGACGGGTCGGCGCCCCAGGACGGAGGTCATCGCCAAGCCCACCGGCACGTCACGAAGACTACTTTATCAGGCGGAGACCTGTAAGTGCATCAAGTGCCCCCTTAGTGGTTTTGGAGTATTGAAGACAAATAGGTTGAGGAACTAATGTGTTTGTGAGTATACACAGGTGACAGAGTCCCTGAAGATTTGGTTTAACACATGGAAGACGACCCCTAAAAATAGATTTCTTCAAGTGAGGAATTTGGTGATGAAATTGGTACGGCCTTTGAAGAAATTGATGTGAAGACTTTCGTTTTCGTAGTTTCTTTTCTTCTTATTTGAGTCATAGGAAAAACCGTAATGTTAAAGGGGGTCTAGGTGAAACATATTTCACATTTCCAAAGTGATGCTCAAAACTTCTCAAACCTATACACACAAAAGCCACTTCGAGTGAAGCCTTTGGAAATCTCCAGTACAGCTGACGCATTTGCTAGCGACGGTGACGAAGTTCATCTGGTCGCTGATGAATTTGGTCAGGCTAAGGAGTTAGGAGTTCGCCAGTGCAAGCTGCCTACCGTGAGGAAATTGTGTGCCCTGACGAAATTGAGAGTACAATTTTCAGACTGTTGCTGCGCCGCGTGCCAACTGTCGAGTGGATCCTTATCCTAACAATGGTCGAATCAGACAAAGGGCATTGATGACAATTCATGTCGGGTTGCCCCTGGCTATAAATAGCCGCCCCCACAACCACTTGTTGGTTGGCTGCTTCGAGAGAACTTGACACTTGTCACTTGAGAGTAACCCATCCACTGACGACTTTGAGAGAACCCAAGTGAGGAAAAACCCAACCAGAGCCAAAGTGATTGAGCATCACTAAAGAGATTGATCTGTGTGATCCGACGCTTGTTACCTTTGAGGACTGTCATTCCTCCAGATAGTTAGGCGTCATGTTCTGAGCACCCAAAAGTAATTGTGGCGTGCCGGTGAACAAGTCTGTGAAGGTTTTGGAAGTCTACCTTGAAGACTTACCACGAGTGATTGGGTGAGGTCTAAGTGACCTTAGTTCAAGAGGAATACGGTGAGGACTAAGTGTTCTCTGAGTTGCGACTCGGTCGCCTCAACCAGACGTACAGTTGATACAACAACTGGAACTGGTCTACCAAATTCCATTGTTTTCACCGAGCCAACCTAGTTTCAAATTCCTCACCCTCCCTTACTTTATTCCACTACTGAAGAATTTGTGATCTATCCTTTGACGAATTTGAACTGAAGTATTTGATCATGCCATCGTTTATTTCCTCAGTTCATATTCTTCATGCGTGTATGATTGTATGATTGCTTGTTCTTCACCCTTATGTATTATGTTCGCATGTACTCTGATTCTGTGACGACTTAGTTTCCCTTGCATTTCTATTTCTTCACTCTGATCTTCGTCAAATTCATCAGAGTTTGACGAATTTCTAATAATCTCCCATTCACCCCCCTCTAGGAGATAACCTGCGCTTTCAATTGTTATCAGAGCAAGGTACTCCCCTGTTCTGTGCGATTTTGGTTTAACCACCTGGAGTTTTAGTTATGTCGACCGCAGGTATGATCAAGGTCTCCGCCGCGTGCCCCATCTTCGATGGCACAGACTATCCCTATTAGAAGAACAAGATGCGAATGCATCTTGAGGCTATTGACAACGATCTCTGGTTCGTCGTCGAGAATGGCATCCCCACCATTTCACCAAGTATCAATGCTGCTGACATGAAGCGATTCAAGCAACTGGACTCTCAAGCGAAGAACATCATTTGTGGTCATCTCAACAAAGGAAAGTATGGCAGAGTGAGTGCATTGGAAACCTCGAAAGCTTATCTGGGACTAGCTTTCAATAGTGAATGAGGGTGTTTCTACTCATCGTGACTCCCGAGTTGATGTTCTGCGCAATCTCTTCAATCGCTTCAAAAGACTCGACAACGAAAATGTGCAGCAAACCTTCGACCACCTCACTGATATCTCCAATGAGCTTCAAGCTCTTGGTGCTGCTGACATCACCGATCATGAGGTGGTGAAGAAATTGCTGAGGTCTCTGGACAGTTCCTTCGACACTTTGGCACTGATGATACAAGAGCGCCCTGATTACAAGTCACTGGATCCTGCTGATATTCTTGAGAGGCTCAACACACATGAATTTCAGCAAGCAGAGAAGAGAGATATGTATGGACCCAGCTATGGTCGCCCTCGCGCTCTGAAGGCTAAAGCAAAAGCCAATGCTATTTCTTCATCTGAAGAAGAAGAGGAATATGAGAGCAGTTCTGACGGTGCTGAGGAAATTGGCAGAGAACTGGCTATGCTGGTGAAGAAGTTCCAGAAGTTTTCCAAGAAGAACCGATTTGGAAAATCTTCAAAGTATGACTTGAAGAACACTGGAGAAGCGTCTGCTCGAGACTACAACAAAAGAACCTGTCACAAATGCAAGAAGCCAGGCCACTACATCGCTGACTGCCCTCTTTGGTAGAAGAAGAAGAAGAAGAAGAAGAAGAGCAGGGATAATGATGAGTCTGACGGGAAAAAGAAGTCCTCAAAGTCTTCATCAAAGTTCTCATCTCACAAGAAATCTAGTTCTAGCAAAGCTCGTGCATTCCTTGGGAAGGAAATGGATTCTGAAGAAGAATCTGATGATCAGCAAACTGAGGAATCTGAGGAGGAGTCAGACACTGGTGTGGCAAGTCTTGCTCTCACCACTGAATACGTCAGCAAGTCCATCTTCAACACTGAGGATAATGGTATCTCCACCAACAATGATGATTGTGCTGATGACTACACTCCCACCTATTGCTTCTTGGCACGAGGTGCAAATGTAACATCACGAGAAGCTTACTTTGAAACTTCTAGTGATGATGACTCTGAGTGTGAATCTAAACCAAGCTATAAGAAACTTGCTAAAATTGCAACTGAGCAACAACATGCCATGGAAAAGATTCAAAAACTGCTAGACAAAAGCGATGACCTGTTGGACGAGGAAATGGATCGTAGTCAAGCTTTGTCTGAGGATCTCAGAAGCCTTAAGTCTCAATATGACGAACTTGAAAGTCGTCATGTGTCCCTCTCAGCTGAACATGAGAAGCTGTCCTATAAATTTCTTCAAAGGAAGCAAGATCTCGAGAAGCTGAGAGCGTCTCATGATGATATTCAAAAAGAAAATGATTCAATCCTCGCTCAACATATCAGTACCGCTCAGGAAGAATTTGTTGCACCATGCTTAAAATGCCTTGAACGTGATAATGCTAATTCTTCAGCTGAATGTTCAAATGCTTCTGTACTTGCAATTGCTTCAACTGCTACGGTGACCACTAACCCCTCATCTGAGGAAGCCACCAGTGATACTGATGAAAATGCAGGGCTGAAGGAATTGTATGTCACTGGCATGTACAAAATCCTCAAAGGGCATCAAACCCCGTGTGACGTGCTCAAAAAGCAAATTCTTCACAGGAACCCTAGGAAAGAGGGTATTGCCTTTGAGAGAAAGCTCAACGCTGATGGTTCGTACTGGAAGCCTAAGCAGTATCCCAAAACCACTTGGGTTGCTGCAATGGGACCTCCAGTAGACCCATCCACTTTATCTGGCTATACTTGTGATTCTTCATATTCTTTAGATGAGTCATTTGACTCCAACTATAAACTATTCAAGAATCAGAATGGTGAGGTCTTTGCCAGATTCATTGGTACTAACTGCCGGAACAGTCCACCTATGAAGAAAATTTGGGTTCCTAAAAGCCTTCTGGAAAATCTTCAGGTGAATGTCATCATGACACCACCGATGAAGAAGATCTCAGGGCAAATTCTTCACAGGGATCAAAGTCGTCAAATGGACGCAGACCCACTTATGGTCGCACTAATACCTCTATTTCGCAGGGAAACAGAGAGCGAGTTGATGAATATGAGCATTATTCTTTGAACCACTATGTGCACAAATCTTCGAGGAATTTCTCTGCTTATTCATTCAATTACTATAACCCTCCTGTGAAGAGAAATGCATATTCTTCAATGCCTAAGTTATCCATTAATGCACTTCGCCACATTGCTTCTCAGCCACCCATTCAGATGTGGGTGGTTAAGAAGAAGAACTAATCTCTTCTGCAGGGTCATGTATTCAGGCAACTAAATGTCTGATGAATTTGCTGAAGACCTGACAAAATGCCTGTTGGGCTGCAGGCTAATCATGCTGGAATGAATGCTTCATTTCACACATCCCTTATGCTGCTAGATATTATTCATTGATGAAATTGCCTGACGAAATTGATCATTATCATATTCTTCACGTCGAAGCATATGAATTTGTAAGTCGGACTAATGCTTCTACAGGATGATACACCTTCAGCCACTGAATGGGTCTTGGATAGTGGCTACACAAATCATATGACTGGAGATAGGAATCTCCTCACTGATGCTCCCCTTACTCCGTCTCATCTGAAGCATATCACATACACTGACAAAGGAGAAAGCAAGGTATTGGGTCTAGGTAAGGTTGCCATTTCAAAGGATCGTCACATGGAAAAGGTGATGCATGTTGAGTCCCTTGGATTCAACCTCATGTCTGTCTCAATGCTTTGTGATCTTGATATGATTGTCATCTTTGGCAAATATAGATGCATTGTGCTGTTGGAATCTGACAAATCCAAAGTCTTCGAAGGCTTTAGGAGAGGTGACTTGTACATTGTAGATTTCTCTACAGGTCCTCAGCCTGCAACATGTCTAATGGCAAAAGCTTCGGAATGCTGGCTATGGCATCGACGTCTTGGACACGCTGGAATGAGGAATTTGAGCACTCTCGTCAAGAAGAAGCATATCATTGGCGTCAAGGGTGTCAAATTCGTCAAGGATCACCTCTGTGGCGCTTGTGAGTCTGGAAAGATGACCAGAGCCAAGCACCTGGTGAAGACAATCATGACCACTACTCGTCCTTTTGAATTACTTCACATGGATTTGTTTGGTCCTACACATTATGCCACACTAACCAATGCAGCATCTCTCTACGGATTCGTCATTGTTGATGACTACTCTCGCTATACCTGGGTGCACATCATTACCTACAAGACTGAAGTTCAGAATGTCTTCAGACGATTCTCCAATCGGGCCATGATGAATTATGGTCTGAAGATCAAGCACATCAGGAGTGACAATGGCACTGAGTTCAAGAACACTGGCCTCGACGACTATCTTGATGAACTTGGTATCACTCATGAGCTCTCTGCTCCCTACACGCCTTAGCAGAATGGAGTAGTGGAGCGCAAGAACAGAACCCTCATCGAGATGGCGCGTACTATGCTTGATGAATACAAGACACCTCGTCACTTCTGGCCTGAGGCAATTAACACTGCATGCCACATCATCAACCGGGTATATCTTCACAAATTCCTCAAGAAGACCTCATATGAGCTCCTCACTGACAAGAAACCCAATGTGAGTTATTTCAAAGTCTTCGGTGCTAAATGTTGGATTAGAGATCCTCATCACAGATCTAAATTTGTGCCTAAAGCACATGAAGGTTTTATGCCTGGTTACAGAAAGGACTCGCACACCTACAAAATCTTCAACTCCTTCCACCACAAGGTTGTTGAAACTGTAGATGTGCGCTTCAATGAAACTAACAGCTCAAAAAGAGAGCACCTGCCTCCTGTGCTAGATGAAATGCCACCTGAGGAATCTATCAAGCTGATGGGCACGGGTGAAATTGTGCCCAGTGAAGAAATAGCTGCTATGAAGAAGTGGTTGTTCCTCGTCGTGAAGAAAATGAACATCCTGACGAAAATGATACTGAGGATTCTGCACGGCAACAACAACAACAAGGCCCTCGTCCAGCACATCCACGAGTGGCAAATGAAGTGCAGATTCAGAAGATCCTCGACAATATCAATGCACCTAGTTCCCTCACTCGCTCAAGAGCTTCACATTTAGCTAACTTTTGTGGGCATTACGCGTTTGTCTCTATTTCACAGCCCACCAAAGTTGATGAAGCCTTTCTGGAACCTGAATGGATTCAAGCGATGCAAGATGAATTGCGTCAATTCGAACTCAACAACGTGTGGGAGCTTGTTAAGCATCCTGATCCACGCAAGTACAATATCATTGGCACTAAGTGGATCTACCACAACAAACAAGACGAAAATGGCCAAGTGGTGAGGAATAAGGCCCGTCTTGTAGCTCAAGGCTACACACAGGTTGAGGGTATTGATTTCGATGAAACATTTGCACCTGTTGCTAGGCTTGAAGCCATTCATATATTGCTTGCATATGCTAACCATCATGATATCCTCTTATATCAAATGGATGTGAAAAGTGCATTCCTCAATGGTAAGCTTGAGGAAGAAGTATATGTTGCTCAACCACCAGGTTTTGGAGATCCAAAGCATCCTGACAAAGCCTTCAGACTCAACAAGGCTCTTTATGGCCTCAAGCAGGCCCCTAGGGCTTGGTATGATACACTGAAGGAATTCCTGAAGAAAAAGGGGTTCAAGCCCAGTTCACTTGACCCTACTCTTTTTACTAAATACTATGATGGTGAAGTGTTCATATGCCAAATATATGTTGATGATATTATCTTTGGTTGCACTAACAAGAAATGCAGTGACGAATTTGCTCATATCATGCAAGAAGAATATCATATGTCTATGATGGGGGTGTTGAAATTCTTCCTCGGGCTTCAAATTCGTCAACAACCCAATGGCATCTTCATATCTTAGGAGAAATATCTCAGAGACTGCCTGAAGAAATTCGGAATGCAAGATTGCAAAGGCCTCAAGATACCAATGGTAAAGATTTCGATCAGAAGGTATATCGCTCCATCATTGGTTCGCTGCTTTACCTATGTGCATCTAGGCCAGATATTATGCTTAGCGTTTGCATGTGTGCCCGCTTTCAAGCATCACTGAAGGAATCACACCACCAGGCTGTGAAATGAATTCTTCGATATTTGGCTCACACCCCAATGCTTGGATTATGGTATCCCAAGGGCTCATCGCTTGATCTTGCTGGATATTCCGATTCTGATTATGCTGGTGATCATGTGGATCGCAAGTCAACATCAGGCACATGCCATTTCCTCGGACGATCTCTTGTATGTTGGTCCTCGAAGAAGCAGAACTGCGTCTCACTTTCCAATGCCGAGGCTGAGTACATTGCTGCTGGCACCTGCTGCTCTCAGTTACTGTCGGCCATGTGGGAACCAGGGTACCACTGCCCATCTGCCTCTGGCCCGGAGGAGGACTCTTGGGCCGGCCCATGAGAGTGGCCTTGCCTTAGCCGCTCCGGAGGAAGCCGCCTCGCGAGGCCCCTCCCCGCCAGGCCAGGCCCCTCCCCGCCAGGCCAGGCCCTGCCGAGGCCGCCAAGCACTAGGTTCCCTCGCGAGGCTCCTCTCGTGAGGCCTTCTCACGAAGCAAGTCGTACGGCGCTGTCGGTGTAAAAACCGGCAGACCTCGGGGTAGGGGGTCCCGAGCTGCGGATCTAGGATCGATGGTAACAGAGACAATAGAGACGGTGTTTACCCAGGTTCGGGCCCTCTTAATGGAGGTAAAACCCTACGTCCTGCTTTTGTTATATTGATGAAGATGTATTGAGTACAGAGTTGATCTACCTCGAGATCGTAATATGAGTCTAACTTCTATGGCTAGGTAAGCGATTTTGTCTATCTCTCTGTTACGGGCTAAACCCTATGGCTTATATACACGCCAGGGAGGGTATCCAGGGTTACAAAGTCGGTATGCTAGGAGAGACACGGCAGGAGAAATCTTGAAGTATACGTCAAGTCTTCGGTAGGAACAGCCTTGATCACGCCTCCCACGTACAGCCTCCGGAGTCCATCTTGGTTACGTGCGGGGGTACATCGGCCCGAACGAGGAGACGGGTCGGCCCGGTTAGTACCTCCTAATCCAGGACACCATCACTAGCCCCTGAACTGGTCTTCGATGCCGAAGTCGTCGCTTTTCACATTCCGGAGTCTTGGCTCGACAGACAAGTTCCCGTGCTTTTATTCTCTGAACAGAGTTAAAGACCTCGGCCGACCTTTACAATTCGCCGAGAGCTCAATATCAAATGTTGAAACTCGTGCCGCTTAGGTAATTGGGCCCCTTTATGGGAAAAACGTCGAAGCGTCAGCCCTTTCTACCCCTACTTAATAGACGCCTGACCCTTGCTCATGGTTGTACGCCTTTGCAACCGCAGCGAGAAATTCCCCCTTCCTCAAGCCCCAACTTAGGAGCCCCAGAAAATGGCGAGTGGCGAGGGATCATCAAGGCATCCTCACGGCCCGGATAGGGGGGACTGGGGGAGCTGCTCCATCGCGCACCTTCAATTAGACAAGACTGGCTATCCAGCAGGAGCACCTCGGGAGGAGGCCGATCACTGGCCTTCCGAGTGGTTCTATATCACCGACGTCCTGTTGTACGAGCCAGTCCGGCCAGGCCTTCCATCCTTCTCCCTAGATCCACCAAGGAAGCGTTACAGCTGGAGGCCAATGAGTTCGGCTCCAGAAGAAGACGAAGACGTGACTAGGCTAGCGGCCAAGGTGAAGCTTCTATCAAGCGCGGGTCTCACCATCATCGATGTGATGGAGGTGGCTCTAGACCGGAGAGTCCAGCCTCTTCGGCAGCGCCAACATTTATTGTGCGAGTATAATGGGTCCGAGGATGCCTCTCGATCCATCAAGGGGGCTTTTATGGACCAAATGACCCTCGGAGGTGTACTAGCCAACATTTATCAAGGGTCAGCCGAGGAGTTTGCTAAATGCCAGTTCCAGGACGGGTTGTCGTACTACAACCCAGCCGACATCGTAAGTCTTTATTCTGGGTTTTCTTGTTTCACCTCTGAATCCTTATCATTAATCCTTTATATATTGGTTGATCAGCGGTGGAGGCGTTGGCTCGAAGGGGTGAGCAGTCCGGCTCCAGAGCCGGAGTTGCACAGCCGTGCAGAAGATCCTCTCTACCACGAGGATGAAGACCTGGGGCTTAACTATGAGGGGAGGAGTCTTTTCCTGGAGAGCCTTGATCGCTCAAAGGTAGCGGTCGTCCCCGACACGCCGGGGACAAGACCAGCCTCATCGGTAACTCTCCCTTCCTCTAAGCGAAAGAGAGCCCCTCGTCTCCCAGTCTCCAATCTTCTGACTTCTCCTCCAAAGGGGCGGCGCTCCCAACGCCTCCACAGAGAGGCAGCTCCACCGGAAAGGGAACGGCCAGAGGTTCAAGAAGGTCCGTCCGAGGTTGCGACGGCAAACGAGAGTGCTCCATCCGTAATCAGGTAATATTTTAGTTCCATGTCATAGAAAAAGACACCTTGGGTTCTGACACTGCCAATTATTCGAAGACAGTCTCCACCTTCCACCGCACACGCGGAGGCCGAGGAAGGTACGGTCCCGCCCAAGGAAGCAGAGGTTCGAAATCCGGCAAGGGTTGAACCCAGAGACGTCCAGCCCGAGGACTTAGCGACATCGGCCACTCCGTCCGAAATTCAATGCGCCGTGAATTATCTCCGGCGAAAGGCTTCCTTGAATAATCCGGCCTTTTCGGACAGGGAGCTTAAGGCTCTCAGCGCAGTGGACGCATACCTCGGGGCGACCCGAGGTGCTTTTGACGAGTCGCTGGATGTACTGTCGCGAGGGCTGCGGGTAAGGTTTTCAAAGACGAATATGACTACCAAGTATAATACGAGCCCCTAAGGCTTGATACAAGCCCCTGGGGTCGAATCAAGGCTTGAATTCTAACCCGTATTTGTTGTCATAATAGGAAGCGTGCTTGAAGAACGGACAATTGACCTCGGCGTTAGACCAAACAAAGGTGCAGCTTGACGCGGCATTGACCGAGGTTGAGCAGGTGAAGAAATTCACCAGAGAGGCACACGGTAAGCGTTTACCCCTTGAAGTGGGTAACATTAAAAAAGCATAGATGACGCCTAGCATTGCTTGTAGCAGCGGAAGCCCTGGGCCATCTTGAAAGAGATCTGAAGCAGGCCCGCGAAGATCTGGCGTATGCTGAAGCGCAACGCCAGGCAATTCAGCATATGGGCAACGGGAATGCGCTTAGGGCTGAAAACGCCCGGCTGGCCCAGGAAATTGAGAGCTTAAAAACTCGCCTGGCCGCTGCGGAAGCAAAGAATCGGCGAGCGGACGATATGATTTATGGTAAGTTAGAAAATACGAAAGACACTTGTTATGCAAGTTGTCCAAGGAAATATGTCATTCGAAATGTATTGTTGTTTAACAGTGTGCCTGACTGGCCTTCCTCCGGAGTCGCGGGGTCCGGTGTACGAAGACATGAGCAATCGTCTATCCGAGGTGCATGAAGGAGCTCGGAAAGTGATGAAGGATGTGCACCAGGCGTTATGGCTCGAGGTGACGCCAGTCCCCGAGGACATGGCCGCGCTGGCCGAACGTCTTAAGAGAGCGCGGCGTCGGATCCAAGCGTGGAAAGTATCATCTTCCCGAGAGGGTGCCAGAGAGGCCTGGGCCATGGTGAAGACCCATTACACCGGCTTGAGGACAACAGAATTAGCAGAGGTAGGACCCCTGGGGTCGGATGAGGAGGAGATCCCAGCCAGCCAGGCATACGATAGTGTAATGCCCGCCGCATGATTCTCGCAAAAGGATTGTGCACTAGACACCTTAATAGACGGGTTAGACCGTGCTTGAAAATTGTAGTATGGCTTTATGTACCGAGGTATTCTATGTCAAATTTCCGCCCGTGTAACCGAACTCTGTCAGCCAGCCATCGGCTTCCGCCTTCTCGGACAAAGTCCGAGGAGTGTCCCAGACTACTGGCCGAGGTTATCGAACCAGATGCGTCAAGGGACCAGGCAATCGGGCAATGCGGCTCGAAAAACGAGAGGGTAACGGAAGGTTATGTTATATTACTATTTAACGTAAGAAACATCTTCCGAGGACAATAGTTCTTCCAACAGTTCCTTTTCGCGGGGAATGTGTCGAACACGCCCGTCCGAAGACGGATGACCTCGGGGTTAAAGCCCCTGGTCGGGGTTTGAAAAGACCCTTGCCACGTTAGTCCTATGTCATAGCCGACCAATTCGCATTATAAGACCGCTAGCTTTCGGCTTTATCCGTCTGAGGTACTACACTGGCTGACCCGGGAGTAATAATCACAGCGATGCTCCCTTTGCCCCCTAGTCGAAATATCGGGAACGTAAGGGGCAAGCACAGGAGCCGGGCAATCCAGCTTGGCCAAATCTTAAAGCGAATCGATGCATATAGTGGCTCGAAAGACAATAGTACATAAAGGGCGGAATAGCTATTGTTTTGAAAAGAACCAGCTAGATTGTCCTCGGGGTCATAAAAGAACTTTCTGAGGTGAGAAGATAAGAAAGAAAAAAAGGTTAAATCGAAAGAAAATGCACAAGTTATTGACACAGACCGTATACTCGAAGTTATGCATAGAAGGGTCGGAGTAGCGCCGCGTTCCACGGGTGGGGCTCTAATCGGCCGTCCTCTGGATCTCGGATTCGATAAGCTCCTCCGATGAGCACTTGGTCAATGATGAACGGTCCGTCCCATCTAGGGGAGAGCTTGTGTTTTTGTTTTTCGGGGTGCAATCTCATTACGAGATCCCCGGCGTTGAATTCTTTAGCACGGACCTCTCTACCGTGGTAGCGTCGTGCCTGCTATTGATAAATAGCAGAACGAGCCCGTGCGACGTTGCGCTCTTCCTCAAGAGCATCTAAGGCGTCTTGCCGATCGAGTTCGGCCTCCAATTCCTCGTACATGCGCACCCGAGGTGCGTCATGTATGATGTCGCAAGGGAGGACCGCTTCGGCGCCATACACCATAAAAAACGGGGTATACCCGGTGTACCGATTTGGTGTTGTACGCAAGCCCCATAAGACGGAATCAAGTTCCTCAACCCATTTGCAATCGGCTTTTTTAAGGGAGCGAACTAGCCGTGGCTTAATTCCAGTAAGGATAAGCCCGTTGGCTCGCTCCACCTGCCCATTAGACTGCGGGTGATAGAAGGACGCGTAGTCGAGCTTAATGCCCATTTTCTTACACCATGCCTTAACCTCTTTAGCCATGAAGTTGGTTCCGTTGTCTGTGATCAGACTGTGGGGGACACCGTAACGGTGAACTACCCCCGAAATGAATCCGATGACCTGGACGGCATCGGCCGAGGTGACCGGCTATGCTTCGATCCACTTGGTGAATTTGTCTACCATAATGAGGAGGTGCTTATTTTTGTTTGATCCACCCTTGAGTGGCCCAACCATGTCGAGCCCCCAGACCGCGAAGGGCCATGTAATTGGAATGGTGCGAAGAGCCGTGGGGGGCATATGGCTCTATTTCGCGAATACCTGGCAGCCCGGGCAACGATGTACTAATGCCGAGGCATCGGCACTGGCCGTTGGCCAATAGAAACCAGCGCGAAAAGCCTTGCTAACCAGGGTGCGAGCAGCGGCGTGATGTCCGCTCATGCCGGAGTGTATCTCCTGAAGTACAAGTTGTCCTTCTTCCTCGGATATGCATCTCTAGAGGACGCCCTTTGTACTCATTTTGTAAAGTTCCCCTTCATGAACCTTGTAGGCCTTAGACTACCTTACGATCCGACGGGAGTCGGCTTGGTTATCAGGGAGTTCTTTTCGGAGTAGGTATGCAAGAAGCGGCTCAGTCCATGGTGCGATCACTGCCATGACGTCATGCGCTGAATCCGTCTTCCGGATCATGGACCCGCCTATGATACCATCGTCCCTTTCGGACGGGGGCTGTTGCCCGACATCGTTTGAGTCCGATGTTCCTGTACTGTCTTGCCAGACTACGGATGGCTTAAAAAGCCGCTCGAGGAAGGTGTTTTCGGGAACCTTGTCCCGCTTCGCGCCCAGTCGAGCGAGAATGTCAGCGGCCTGATTGCTATCTCGGGGTATATGGTGAAATTCCAGCCCCTCGAATCTGGCCGAGATCTTTAGGACGGCATTTCGGTAGGCTGTCATCTTGGGGTCTTTGGCGTCGAGCTCGCCGTTGATTTGTGAAATGGCGAGGTTCGAATCACCTCGGACCTCGAGGCGTTTAACGCCCATGGAGACCGCTATCCGAACTCCGTGTAAGAGGGCTTCGTATTCGGCTGTGTTATTGGAGTCTGTGTACATAATTTGCAGTACATATCGAATGTTATCTCCCGTGGGGGACATGAGTACCACACCAACCCCTAGGCCGGCGAGCATCTTGGAGCCATCGAAATACATCGTCCAATGCGAATAGGTACTGTACTCACGAGGGAGTTCGGCTTCGGTCCATTCAGCCACGAAGTCTGCCAACACCTGGGATTTAATTGCCAGGCATGGTTTATAGATAATTTCGAATGGTAGGAGCTCTATAGCCCATTTGGCGATGCGCCCCGTTGCATCTCTATTGTTGATTATGTCACTTAAAGGGACGTCGGATGCCACGGTCACCACGCTTTCTTGAAAGTAGTGTCGAAGCTTTCGTGATGCCATGAAGACTGCGTACGCTATCTTTTGATAGTGAGGGTAACGTGTCTTATAGGGGGTTAAGACCTCGGACACGTAGTATACGGGTTTCTGGACTTGGAACTTATGACCTTCCATGTCTCGTTCGACCACGAGGACTGCGCTAACCACCTGGTTTGTAGCCGAGATGTATAATATCATCGGTTCGCAAACGCCTGGTGCTGCCAGGATTGGGTTGGTGGCGAGGATAGCCTTAATGTCTTGTAGGGCCGCCGCAGCCTCCTTGGTCCATTTGAACGTTTTAGTCTGCTTTAACAGCCTGTACAATGGTAAAGCTTTTTCACCAAGCTGTGATATAAAACGACTTAGGGCTACTACGCAGCCCGCTAGCTTTTGTACATCTTTGAGCTCTGTAGGGACCTCTAAGTGATCCAGAGCTCGAATTTTGGCCGGATTGGCCTCAATTCCTCGGCTTGATACAATAAAACTGAGGAGTTTGCCTGCCGGGACCCCGAAAATGCATTTTTCGGGGTTGAGTCTTATTTGATATTCCCGTAGGCTGGCAAATGTATCACGGAGGTTGTCCACCAGTTGGTCAACGCGTTTAGTTTTGACAACCACGTCGTCTACGTAGGCCTCCATAGTTTTTCTGATGTGTTCTTTCAGGCATGTTTGAATCATACGCTGGTACGTAACGCTAGCATTCTTTAGTCCGAAGGGCATCGTATTGAAGCAAAACGGTCCGTAGGGCATAATAAATGTTGTTGCTGCCTGGTCCGATTCCTTCATTTTTATTTGATGATACCCTGAATAGGCATCTAGAAAGCACAATGCGTCGTGGCCCGCAGTGCCGTCCGCAATTTGTCAATACGGGGTAGGGGAAAGGGGTCTTTAGGGCAAGCTTTGTTGAGGTCTTTAAAATCGACGCACAACCGCCAGGACCTATCCTTTTTTGGTACCATGACCAGGTTGGCTAGCCAGTCAGGGTGTTTTATATCCTTGATGAATCCTGCCTCCAGCAGCTTTGCCAGTTCCTCGCCCATTGCTTGACGCTTGGGCTCGGAAAAATGCCGAAGTGTTTGTTTAATGGGTTTATAGCCTACCAGTATGTTTAGGCTGTGCTCTGCGAGCCTGCGGGGTATCCCAGGCATGTCGGAGGGGTGCCATGCGAATATGTCCCAGTTTTCCCTAAGGAAAGCACGTAGGGCTTCGGCAACCTCTGGGTCGTGGTTAGCCCCAATGGATGCCGTTTTAGCGGGGTCCGTGGGGTGAACTTGGAATTTGACGATCTCGTCGGCCGGCTTGAAGGAGGTAGGTTTTGATCTTTTGTCGAGGATGACATCGTCCCGATCGACTTCGGTGCGTAGTGCGGTCAATTCTTCGGCCGCGAAGGCTTCGGCCAGGGTCTCGAGGGAGAGGGACGCCATTTTATTCTCGGCTTTGAGCGCCCTGTCAGGATCACTCGAAATGGTAATGATCCGTTTTGGGCCCGGCATCTTGAGCTTCATGTAGCCATAATGCGGCACCGCTTGAAATCATGAAAAGGCGTCCCGTCCCGTCCACGCATCCCGAGGCGATACCCGCCGGACGGAGTTAACCTCCCGCAAGGCCCGTTTGCGCTGGTTTTTAGACGTAAATGTCTCATAAATCATTAGGACCTCGTCTTCATCCGAGGTCTGTCCAGAGTGGCTGGAGGCGCCCACCAAGAGGGCGGGCCCCCCTTTGGCCACCTGCCTTAGCACCCAACAGTCCCGAAGGCTGTGGGTTGGGCCGGAGCTAACAAATACGGCGTGGATCGGGCATGGTTTACCCAAAAAGCCGTCCAGGGCCATTCCGGGGTGATCGGAGGTTTTCCTCTTCTTCCGGGGGCGATCACCCGAGGTATCGCATTTGTGATTTTCGCGCCGAGGCGTCTACCGCTCGCGTTCCGGGTAGTCTTCACGGATCGAGTCCGTATTCTCCTTGGTTCACCAGGTGTCTTCAATGGCGCAAAATCGCGCTACCAAGTTGGTTAGTTCAGGGAGTGTTCAGACGCAACGGCGGGCGAGGGCGTTCAGGATGCCTTTATCCTTGCATCCTTGCTAAAAAGCGGCGATTATATCAGAGTCTTGGTACTCTAGTATCTTGCTCTTGACGATCAAGAACCTGGCCCAGTATTGCCGGATCGGCTCACCAGGGATCTGCCGTACGTAAGCTAAGTCCCAGATGTCGGAGGGGCCGGAGTCGTCGGGGCGATATTCTATACAAGAGGTGGGCGGACTAGATCCGGTGTCTAAAGACCGCAGGCTGAAGACCTCGTCCCGTTCACCTGACGGTGGATCCGTAGTTATCGGTTTACCCGATTCGATCTGGGAGTCGGTCATTAGTGGGTCGTCATCTGATCCGATCTCTAGGAAGTATCTTACCCCCTCATCGGCGAGGGGGGCCTTCGTTGGAGCCGGGGAAGGGTCTCGATTCGCTTCCACGTTACGTGGGGGTGTCTGCGAGACCAAAGCTTCAGATGTGAAGCCATGCTCCGTGGGTTTAAAGCCGTTGACTGGCGATCCCATCGATCCCTCCGGCGATCTCACAGCGGAACTCTCAATGAAAGCACCAGTGTCGGTGTAAAAACTGGCAGACCTCGGGGTAGGGGGTCCCGAGCTGCGGATCTAGGATCGATGGTAACAGAGACAATAGAGACGGTGTTTACCCAGGTTCGGGCCCTCTTAATGGAGGTAAAACCCTACGTCCTGCTTTTGTTATATTGATGAAGATGTATCGAGTACAGAGTTGATCTACCTCGAGATCGTAATATGAGTCTAACTTCTATGTCTAGGTAAGCGATGTTGTCTATCTCTCTATTACGGGCTAAACCCTATGGCTTATATACACGCCAGGGAGGGTATCCAGGGTTACATAATCGGTATGCTAGGAGAGAGGCGGCAGGAGAAATCTTGAAGTATACGTCAAGTCTTCGGTAGGAACAGCCTTGATCACGCCTCCCACGTACAACCTCCGGAGTCCATCTTGGTTACGTGCGGGGGTACATCGGCCCGAACGAGGAGACGGGTCGGCCCGGTTAGTACCCCCTAATCCAGGACACCGTCACTAGCCCCTGAACTGGTCTTCGATGCCGAAGTCGTCGCTTTTCACATTCCGGAGTCTTGGCTCGACAGACAAGTTCCCGTGCTTTTATTCTCTGAACAGAGTTAAAGACCTTGGCCGACCTTTAGAATTCGCCGAGAGCTCAATATCAAATGTTGAAACTCATGCCGCTTAGGTAATTGGGCCCCTTTATGGGGAAAACGTCGAAGCGTCAGCCCTTTCTTCACTGCTTTTTGTCCATATATATATATATATATATATATATATATATATATATATATATATATATATATTTGAGTTTTTCATGTCCTCAACAGCATCCACATATAGCTATTTCTTCAAACAATGTTTTTCGTTATCTATGTGGATGTGATCGGCCCGCTCCCCTCTGTGCTAAACTCAACCCACTCTGTTCACAAATTCTTCATATGTGTTCTACTTGACACTGTTCAAAGTCTTCACTGCGTCCTTGACAGCTGAAGAAATTGCGAACACATTTCGAAAGTATTCTAATCAATTTTTGGCGGTTGCCACAGTAACTTCATCCCACGCTTCACACGCATGGATAAAGGTGAAAATGCATGTGTGACATGTGTCACTCAGATGCGAAACGCCAGGGGCTTATCCGTCCAAAATCTTTGAACTTCTCAGTTTTTACCGCGCCTATATAAAGGCTTGACCTCGTCAAACCTAACTCATTTCACTCTCGCGCCCCTGTCGCTCTCAAACCCTAGCACCGCCGCTGGAACTCATCGTCGCCGGAGAGGAAGAGCTTCACTGCCTCGACTTCTTCGTCGTCGTACTCACGCCGGCCGTGGATTTCTTCACCTTCGCCGCCACCGTAGACATCCTTTCGTCGCCAAGTTAGGGCAAGGAAGATCTGAGCTGACGATTTCCTTCGACTCGTCGTCCAGTTCATCGTGTTCATCCTTGGGGTAATTAAAATTTATTTTTACCGCCCAAGTTTGATCTTTTTACTGCCACAAAATCTTCAAGTGTTGTTTTTACCACTCTTCCAATTCTTCAGCACTTCCTTCTGGCCAGTCTTGAATATATTCAACTAAGTTATACTTAACATCTTGATTCCTCAATTGTGCAATTGCTTCAATATCTACAACTCTGGAATCTATGTCAAGAATACTTAGTGAATTGCGTCAAGACGATAAGGGTCAATTTCTTCACCTGGTTTATTTTGAAAAATCTCTGAGAACGCATGTGACTCTTCCCTATTTCCTCGCAACTATACTCTATTCACAGATACAATGTCTGCCGACGAATCACTAGGTTCTCATCAAATTAATTCATTTGCAGCATTGCTTGAGGAAAACCTTCAAACATCTTCAGAGTCCTCACGTGTTCAAAAACCTCAGCTGAAGAAAATGGCTGATGGCTAAAGGCCTCAGAAGGGAGGCAAGAGGAAAGAGGAACATACAACTTTTGAGATTCCTGATGATCTATATGAAGGATATTGCACTCCAGATGAAGAAACTCATGGAAAAGAAACCAAGGAGCAGCGCAAAACACGCATGAAAAAGATAAAGAGATACTGGACATATCAGTGGAGAGATTACAATTTTGTCACTTCCAAATATATGAAGGATTTTGCTGTGAAGCCTCCATGCAACAGGCCACCGCTTGCTCATCCTACAAGCATCAGAAGGGGTGAAGAATTCCCCAAAGAATGGGCAAAGCAACAAGCTAAATTGCAGAAACAGGCCAAAAAGGCTGTTGAAGAATTCAATAAGGCCGCAAAGGCCTCAACTGACGCGGATGCTAGTGGCAGTGCCAGTGCTCCGAAAAAGGCTATGCAAAAGAAGCCTGCCACCAAGCCGAAGCCATCTGTCCCAAAGCCCTCAGTGGCCTAGCCGGCTGCTTCAAAGGCTTCAGCACCCAAGATCCCAAAATCTTCAGTGCCTCCTCCTGCTACAAGTTCATCAATGGCAGCAGCAAAAGCTTCAACACCGGTCGTGCAAGCATCTTGCCAGCGCACCGAGAGCTTTCCAACAGCCCCAATTGCTGCATCAAGTGCCTCAGCTAGTGGGCAACCATCGTCTTCACTGCCCAAGCTGAAGAAAAAGGTCACTACTGGTCGTGGAACCAGGCCAAGTCCCAAGAGCAAGGCCGTCGTGCCATAGGCTGATGAACATTGGCTGGCTGACGAAGATGACCTCGCCGAGTTCCTCAGAAGGAAGCAAGAGCAAGCTACTATTGCTAAAAATTCTTTAGTTCCAATGATGCTGGAGACCAAGAAGCTTCTGGACTTCATTGACATCTGGTGCACCAAGCCAGACACGCCTCTTGATGAATTGAATCTTCCTCCTGGCCAAGCCATGTGTTATCTGCTTTCATTTTAAATGAGAAGCACAAAATTGCTCAAGCTAAACTGGTGAGGAAACAACAGCTAGAGAAAGAGAAGGAGCTGCGGAAGAACATGATTTCTATTTCCCCTCAGCAGCTTGTGTCTTTGCAGTCTGAAATTCAACAACTGTCTAAAGAATTTGAATGCCAGTCAAGTTACTGCTATGGGGCGCATGACAGATTCATCCAAACCACCACCAATGTGGTCAATGAGCACAACAAGCGTGAGGCTGCCAAGTTTGGCATCGTGCCTCCTTCTAGTTCTTCAACTCCACCACCATTAGCTCAGACCAGTGAGACTGCCAGGGCAACAGTGGTTGCACCTGAAGAATATGAAAGGGCAACTGACGATGTTGTGCCTGAAGAAACTGCCAGGGCGACTGCATCAGTCGTTCCTGAAGTAATTGAACCATCAAGTTCCTCAGAAGTAGCACCACCAACGACTTCATTTGTGAAGACTATCACCCTTCCTTCTGTATCAGAAGTGAAAAGGACCAAGGCTGCTGAGAAGGAAGCAAAGAAGAGAAAAGCTTCAACCCCTACTGCCATCGCTGCAACTATGAAGAAAATGAAGACGACTCCATTATCTTCAGATGTTCCAATTGATGCCATTCCTATCTCATCAGTGCCCCCTGCTCCTGCCATAGTTGATCGTCAGATTATTCCGTATGGGGTGGAATATGAAATTCCTCAGGCTGATGAAGATGACGCTGAAACCCACTCTGCTGCTACCACAGAGCAAGTGGATGAAGAAATTGAAGTCGAAGTAGATGCTTGGCTTCACAAAGTCCTGTCTCGGAAGCCCTCACAGGTTCCGGTGACTAAAGAACATGCCACTGCTTCATGTGGAAGTAGTGACGAAACTGAAGAGGATGTGGACATTGATGGTGCAACTACCCCTCCTATCATTGACGAATTTTGGGAAGCTTATCATCCAAATTCGCCCCTCACCACTCCTCTGACACAAGTGCCACAGTCACCCGCCGTCACTGAAGAAATTCACACGGGCTCTGAGGAAAAACAACCATCACCACTCCAAAGCATTCTTGAAGAAATTCCAGCTGCAGCAGCTGATGAAATTGCTCAAGATGAGCCAATGGTTGATGTCGTCAATACATCCCCTCAGCGTGATGACTCAGTTCCTTCAGTAGATACCGACACGGTTCCAATTGCCACTGCTGAGGAAATTGCCAAATCACTTGCTGTGATAGATCCGAATGATTTCATTGGGTCCCCACGACCAGTGTTTGATGTACGCAAAAAGATGCATAACCTTCACCCAGTGCATGTGATGCCTAAGATTGGCAGAGCCCTCAAGCGGCCTCAGTTTGATAATGCCAAATTCTTTGAAGAGAAGAACTTCTTCACTGGTGAGTCCCCATATGACTCAGCCAAGATTAGGCGCCTGCGATTCTGGACAAGGACACAGATGAATTTTTATGTATCACTTTTATTTGACAAGGACAAAGTATTTCCGCATCGCCATATTCCTCACGTGGATATGGAGTCATTATCGTGCTTTCGGCCAGTTCTGGCTGTTCTTCACGATGCTGGATTACTCAGCTTCTGCTTTGACGTCTGCGATTGGAATGAAGAACTCATTCTTCAATTCTATGCCACAGGGCACTTCTCTGGAGACACTGACGACATTGCAACATGGGCTCTGTACTGGATGAGTGAAGACACTCACTACAAAGCTCCAATTGAAGAACTTCTTTGAGCTCTCGCAGTTGAACCACCCCATGAAGAAGCAAGGAGAATTTATGAAGAAACTGAGCTACCCAACCACCTGATGCAAGTGCTTATGAAGCCAATCGCTGCAGGAGAAGCACCAAGGACAACCTTCGTCGTGAAGGATTTGCTCTATGTGCCAAAGACAGTATACCGCATTTTGGCCAAAACCCTCAGTCCAATGAAGGGACACAACTCCAATACTGAAGAAGTTGTGGGAATTATGAAGAATTTGCTGTTCCACCATCAACATTCATGATTTCTTTCTGAGGACTTTGGTCACAGTGGCACAGTCACCTTTTGATCTGAAGCCATATGCTCCATGGATCATGAGATTCATCAGATCCCGATCTGCAATTCACTACCAGGCTGACAGTTAAAATCATTTGAGCTATTTGCCTGAAATAGAAGTTCTTCAGAGCACCATCTCCTCAGTTCCTGGCAAGGGCAAGGCTGCTGTAGATGAAGGAATTCGTCCCCTTGATGGACAATTTCGTCAACCAATCTCCAGCTGCAATGCTGATGAATCTGCTAGCCAGGATACCGCTGCAAAAGCTTCAAGGCCAACTTCTTCACCTGAAGCACCACGAGTCATGACGGACCATGAGCTGCTCATAAGCCTTCACTAGAAAGTTCACAAGAATCACCAATGGGTTAAGTGTCAATTTGTACCTATTCAAGTCAACATGACCGTGACGCATAACGTCGTCCACAAAAACCGCTATTATCTTCATGAGATATTTGATAGATCATGGGCCATCCTCTCACACCTCAAGACAGATGAAGAACTTGCAGATCTGGATTTCCAAATGAAGTTTGACTGGGCAGATCCGCCATGGAAGAAGTTCAAGAACACAAAATTTCCTCCTCTTATGCCAAGCTCAGAGTCTTCATCGCGCAAAACTGACGCAAATGAAGCTGTTGAAGACACTGCGGCTGGTCCATCTGCATCACGCGACCCCAACAACGCTAGCGCTCCCTCGTCTTCCCCGCAATGATTTTTTCTTCAGGGGCGTTAGTCCTCACCCTTGTCTCCTTTTGGTCATTTGATGACAAAGGGGGAGAAGTGTGAGTTAGTCTTCAAGTGGGTCCTTATATGGGCTGTTTTTGCATAAGTTGCAACTCTTGAACCTTGTTGAACTTTGTTGGATTTGCTCTTTGATGAGTTGTAACTTAATAACTGTTGGATGTCTGACTCTTTTGCAATGTT
Source organism: Elymus sibiricus (assembly GCA_039707655.1). Classification (NCBI taxonomy): domain Eukaryota; kingdom Viridiplantae; phylum Streptophyta; class Magnoliopsida; order Poales; family Poaceae; genus Elymus; species Elymus sibiricus. Next base: position 289,021,482 of record CM077676.1, read on the forward strand.
TTATATGCATGCTCTGATCTTAAATATATCTGCTCATTCATGCACAATTTCGTCAGACACCAATTCTCATCATGCACTCATATTCTTCAAATATCTTATGATCATGCATGATTGGATTCCAAGATATAGGGGGAGATCTCCACAATTTCAACCTGCCATGTGCATTTGCAATCCAAAGCAAATTCCTCATATGCACATCTTCAGGGGGAGTTCCTCAATATCTTGTAATCAATTTCTTCAAACTCTGTACTTACACTTCAATTATTTTTACTCCCGTTAAAAGCCTAACCAATTTGTCATCAATCACCAAAAAGGGGGAGATTGTAAGTGCATCAAGTGCCCCCTTAGTGGTTTTGGAGTATTGAAGACAAATAGGGTGAGGAACTAATGTGTTTGTGAGTATACATTGGAGACAGAGTCCCTGAAGATTTGGTTTAACACATGGAAGACGACCCCTAAAAATAGATTTCTTCAAGTGAAGAATTTGGTGATGAAATTGGTACGGCCTTTGAAGAAATTGATGTGAAGACTTTGGTTTTCGTAGTTTCTTTTCTTCTTATTTGAGTCATAGGAAAAATCGTACTGTTAAAGGGGGTCTAGGTGAAACATATTTCACATTTCCAAAGTGATGCTCAAAACTTCTCAAACCTATACACACAAAAGCCGCTTCGAGTGAAGCCTTTGGAAATCTCCAGTACAGCTGACGCATTTGCTAGCGACAGTGACGAAGTTCATCTGGTCGCTGACGAATTTGGTCAGGCTGAGGAGTTAGGAGTTCGCCAGTGCAAGCTGCTTACCGTGAGGAAATTGTGTGCCCTGACGAAATTGAGAGTACAATTTTCAGACCGTTGCTGCGCCGCGTGCCAGCTGTCGAGTGGATCCTTATCCTGACAACGGTCGAATCAGACAAAGGGCATTTATGACAATTCATGTCGGGTTGCCCCTGGCTATAAATAGCCGCCCCCACAACCACTTGTTGGTTGGCTGCTCCGAGAGAACTTGACACTTGTCATTTGAGAGCAACCCATCCACTGACGACTTTGAGAGAACCCAAGTGAGGAAAAACCCAACCAAAGCCAAAGTGATTGAGCATCACTGAAGAGATTGATCTGTGTGATCTGACGCTTGTTACCTTTGAGGACTGCCATTCCTCCAGACGTTTAGGCGTCATGTTCTGAGCACCCAAGAGTAATTGTGGCGTGCCGGTGAACAAGTCTATGAAGGTTTTGGAAGTCTACCTTGAAGACATACCACGAGTGATTGGGTGAGGTCTAAGTGACCTTAGCTGGAGAGGAATACGGTGAGGACTAAGTGTTCTCTGAGTTGCGACTCAGCCGCGTCAACCAGACGTACAGTTGATACAACAACTAGAACTGGTCTACCAAATTCCATTTTCTTCACCGAGCCAACCTGGTTTCAAATTCCTCACCCTCCCTTACTTTATTCCGCTGCTGAAGAATTTGTGATCTATCCTCTGACGAATTTGAACTGAAGAATTTGATCATGCCATCGCTTATTTCCTCAGTTCATATTCTTCATGCGTGTATGATTGTATGATTGCTTGTTCTTCACCCTTATGTATTATGTTCGCATGTACTCTGATTCTGTGACGACTTAGTTTCCCTTGCGTTTCTATTCTTCACTCTGATCTTCGTAAAATTCATCAGAGTTTGACGAATTTCTAATAATCTCCCAATTCACCCCCTCTGGGAGATAACCTGCGCTTTCAAGACCGCCTTTAGTCAGGATAGACCTGCGTGCCTGTTCCCCTTTGAATTGCCGCCCTATGGCCACCCTTTCCCGCTCTTATTTTCGGGGAAGAGGACCAAGGCACTACAAAAGGGGCAGGGCCGCCTCCATGAAAGGGATGATCTACTGTGCCCATGCCAGAGCCTGCGGCTCGACGATAAGAACTAAAGGTATTTCTTTGGCTGCGGGAGCGCTTGCCTCGACGGCAAGAACCTGAGGTTCCACTTAGGGCCACTGCTCACCGGCAGAGGCGTTGTTTCCTTGCCGTTGGATTCCAGGAGCTGTGCCGAGAAGTACTTGCCGGTGTTTAACTTTCTTGTTTTGTTTGACTGCATTGATGGTGTGACACATGGTTGAGTCAAATGGAGTACAAAAGTTCCCAGTTCCACAGGCAGCTTTTGGGTGGCACACTTTGACAGATGATCAGCAACGCTGTTTTCCACACGAGGGATGTGCTCTGTTTGCAATCCGTCAAACTGTTCTTCCAATTTTCTCACTTCTTCCACATAGGCTTCAATCAATGGGCTCTGATAATCTTTATTAACTTATTTTACAACGAGCTGCGAGTCGCCATGGATGTACAACTTTCTGATTCCAAGGTCCACTGCGATCCGGCAAGGAGCCCTTCATACTCGGCAGTGTTGTTTGTACCTTTCTCTCTGGGAAAGTGCATTTGTACCACATACTTGAGGTGCTCTCTGGTGGGTGTGACAAGCAGCACTCCGGCACCGGCGCCTTGCAGCGAGAAGGCACCGTCAAAGTACATGATCCATTCTTTAGGTGCTTCTTTGTCGGGGAGAGAACTTTCTTGAGTCTCTTCGTCTTCCATTGGTGTCCATTCTGCAATGAATTCCACCAAGGCTCTGCTCTGAATGGTTGAAGTACTTTCAAACTTGAGTGCAAAGCTTGACAACTCCAACACCCACTCCACTATCCTACGGGTGGCATATGGATTTCTCAAGATATGCTGCAACGGAAGGCGGGTGAGGACAGTAATCTCATGTGCTTGGAAGTAATAGCGCAGCTTCCTCGAGGCCATAAGGAGACCGAAAAGCAACTTCTGCACACCAGAGTACCTTGACCTAGCCCCTTGCAAGAGGAAACTAACAAAGTAAACTTGGCGCTGCACCATTTTCTTCTTCGGCACTACTTGCTGGTTTGCTCCATCTGCTTGCGCTGATTCTGACTTGTTGGCACCAGACTCTGCCAGAGAAGATTCCGGCTTGTCGCTTGACGGGCTTGTTGCTGCTGCTTCTTCATCGTCAGCTCCTCTCTCTGCCACTAATGCAGCACTGACCACTTGATTTGTTGCCGCCAAGTACAGCAGTAACGGCTCTTGTGGCTTAGGCGCAACTAGTGTTGGTGGAGAGGAGAGGTACTTCTTCAAATCTTGCAGCGCGGCCTCCGCTTCCGGAGTCCATTTCATTGGACCTGCCTTTTTCAAAATCTTAAAAAAGGCAAGGCGCGCTCAGCAGATTTGGAGATGAACCTGCTTAATGCAGCAACACAGCCGGCAAGACGCCGCACATCCTTGACGCGCTTTGGTGCTTCAATTTGCTCGATGGCTTTAATCTTGTCGGGATTGGCTTCAATTCCTTGTTGAGATACAAAGAACCCAAGAAGCTTGCCGGATGGAACGCCAAATATACACTTCTCAGGGTTGAGCTTCAAATTGATCTTGTGCAAGTTTCCAAATGTCTCTTCTAAGTCTTGAATGAGGGTTGATTTGTCCTTGGTTTTGACCACTATATCATCCATATCTGCCTCCACATTCCTGTGTAGCTGAGGCTCAAAACCAATTTGGACTGCTCTTGCAAATGTTGAACTAGCACTTTTTAGTCCGAAAGGCATACGCACGAAGCAGTATGTGCCACATGGAGTAATAAATGCGGTTTTCTCCTCATCCTCCTTGGCCATGAAAATCTGATGGTAACCAGAGTATGCATCAAGAAAGGAGAGTAAATCACAGCCGGCAGTAGAGTCAACAATTTGATGGATGCACAGCAAAGGGAAAGGATCTTTTGGACATGCTTTGTTGATATCAGTGTAATCAATACAAAGTCTCCACTTCCCATTTGCTTTGCGTACAACAACTGGATTAGCCAACCATGTTGGATGTAATACACCTCTAACTAAGCCTGCCGCTTCTAACTTTTTTATTTCTTCGGCAATAAACTGTTGCCGTTCCAAAGCTTGCTTCCTGACCTTCTGCTTGACGGGGCGAGCATGAGGACAGACGGCAAGGTGGTGCTCAATTACCTCCCTAGGAACACCGGGGATGTCAGATGGTTGCCATGCAAACAAATCGACATTCGCCCGCAGGAAGGCAACGAGCGCGCTTTCCTATTTGCTGTCAAGAGTGGAACTGACAGTGAAGGTACCGCCAGTGCTGTCCTCCTTCGCGGGCACCTTCTTGGTTGCTGGTGGAGTAGCTTTGGACTTCTTGTTCTTGGCTGTAGAGCTCTCTGGCACTTCATCGACGGGTGCGCAGCACTCCGAAGAGGTGCGCTTCCCGGAAGCCTTGTCGGAGGTCTTGCCATTTTTCTTGCTCTTCTTCTTGTCAGTGGGAGCTGGTGCCTTAGCGGCAGATGCTGCAACCACTTCTCTGTAAAGCTTTTCGATGCAAATAACTACATCCTTCTTATCGGAGTTGATGGTGATGACACCCATCAGCCCTGGCATTTTGAGCGTGTTGTAGGCATAGTGTGATGCTGCCATAAACTTTGCCAAGGCTGGGCGGCCAGGATTCCATTATACGGCAAGGAAATCTTAACCACATCAAAGATAATCTTCTCTGTTCTATAGTTTAATTTCCTGCCAAACATCGCCGGCAGAGTGATCTTTCCCTTGGGCTGGCTCCTTCCCGGATTGACCCCTTGAAAGGTGCCCGTTTGCTTGAGATCTTCATCAGGGATCTGTAGCCTCTTAATGACATCTAGTGAAATCAAGTTTAGGTTGGCCCCACCGTCAACCAACATTTTCATGACTTGGAGGTTGCGTATCGTTGGTGAAACCAACAATGGCAAGCACCCGACCGCAGTTGTGCGATCAGGGTGATCCTCAGCATCGAAAATGATGGGTGTGTGGGACCACTTGAGTGGTTTCTGAGCACCCACTGCCGATTTTGCCGCATTAACCTCACGCACCCACTGCTTGAGTTGGCGGTGAGAGGAGTGCAAAGATGCACCTTCGTCAATGCACATGGCTTCTGTCGCTTTCTGGAACACCTGTTCACTAGACTCTTCTTCGTCCTCGTCATCATCCTCTTTCTTATCACGTCCTCGAGCAGGCTTCTCCTTTTGTTGTTTGGCCTTGCCGCAGCAGCCTCCTCGGCCACCACAACCCCTCTTGCCAGATCCCCCAGCACCATCCTGGCCTTTCTCCTTGTCGCACTTTTCATATTCAGCCTTCTGCTTTTTGGCAAGTTGCTCAACCTGCCGGCACTCTTGGAGATCATGGCCTTTGGTGCGGTGAATCTTGCAATATGGCCCATCGGTCTTACCGGCCTTCTCGCCTGCCGCAGCCTCCTGACAATCAGCGCATACAATAGCTTCTTTGCTGGAGCTCTCTGTCTTAGCCTTCTTGGCGGCGTTGGCGTTGCCGGAGCCCTCAACGGCCATCACTGTCTTGCCCTTGCGCTTCCTATTGCGCTTTCGGACCTTTTTCTTCGGGGTGGTGGCGTCATCGTCCTCAGAATCAACTTCAGCGCCAGCATCCTCCCCAGGAAGTCTCCTCCCTTCTCTAGCATGCGCACACTTGTCCGCCAACGCATACAGCTCGTTGACGGTCTTCGGCAGCCGGATATTCATCCTCTCCCACATCCTACGATTGCGCACATTCGTGTGAAAGGCAGCAATCACAGCCGTGGGGTGCACATCAGGAATGTTGCGGTGTACGCGACTAAACCTCTGTATATACTTCCACAAGGACTCGCCATCTCTTTGTGGGATCACATGCAGATCACTAGGCTGACCAGGAACCTTGTGGCTTCTAGTGAAAGCACCAATGAACTCATTGCATAAATCAGACATATGAAGAAATAGAGCCCTCCGACAAGTTCATCAGCCAAGATCTCACATTGGGTTTGAGCGCCAATGGAAAATAGTTGGCGAGAATCTTTTCATCCGGCCCCCGGCAGCTTGTACGGCAATCGTGTAGATGCCCAAGAACTCTGCCGGGTTGAGCTTGCCATCATACTTCTTCGGCAACTCTGGCTTGAAGGCCCGGGTCGACGGCCAGCGGACTTGCCATAGCTCGCGAGTGAAGGCTGGACATCCAACCTCGTAAGGTAGATACCCGCCAACCTCGGGCGCAGGCTCATCAACGACTGGGCCATTACGCACATTAGATTGACGGCGCGCCTCCCGGTGCCATTCAATGGTAGTGCGGGCATCTTCCACCCGCCTATCACGTAGTACTTGACATTGTTCTTGCCGCACTCGTGGATCCGAAGAAGCCATCGACATCTCGTCGGACTCGACGAATCGGTGAGTTTGTCGCGGTTGTTGAAGTTGTTGCTGTGGAGGTGACTGCACCGTTGGTGCGGTGCCTCTAGCATGGCCATCAGTTGGTGCTGTCACCGGACGCCGTGAAGGTCCCACCCGCTGCGAATTGCTGGCTTCAGCAAATCCAATGAGACTTTGGATGGTGGCTCTCCACTCATTCATCTTGTCAGCGTCCGGAGGGAAGTTCAACAGCATTTGCGCCCGCGCCATGGCCACCGCTGCCGTAGTTGGCATGGTCAGGAGCGAAGAACGGGATGTCGCTCGACTCCTGGCAGAACCAGCAGGAGCGCCATCATGAACGGGATGTCGCTCGACTCCTGGCTGACTTGGTGGTGGTGGTGCCTGAAGATCTTGTGGCGGATCAACAGGCTTCTTGCCGTGTGGATGTCGCCGTCCAGAACCACCAGCGCCGTTCGGGGTCGCGTCGCGCCCATCTTGCGATGGTCGCGGTGTGCGTCCTGAAGTGGCATCCTTAGATGCTGCAGTGGTTGGATCTTGGCTTGCGCCGGTCCGGACGGTGTTGCTCTGGTGGCTACGCTTGCCGGTGCACCGAGGAGGTGGAAGCTGGCCATCCGTGCCACCCGCACCGTTGTGGCCTCGATCGCCGGATTGGCGAGGAAGCTGAGGATTCGTGTTGTGTGCTCCACCTACTGCACCCGTGCTGGGTACGCCACCTTCTGCACCGCCCGCGCCGGTCGCGCCTCCTACGCCACCTGCGCCGGCTGGATCATCTGCGCCGCCCGTGGGCGTCTGTGACGGAAGCTTGGAAGTCGACGGAGCTGCTGTGGATGCGCCCATCTTCTTGGGCGCCATCGAAGATGATGAAGATGAAACTGACGCGCAAACTGCTGATTCAGGTTCGCGCAAGTGATTCCCCTACCTGGCACACCAAAGATGTCATGCGTACGACCATCTATGGGGCCATCTAGCCCCTTTGCGGTTCGACTAGGGAGATGCACAAGCACAAAGAGCAGAATCAGCAATCAACGCAAAGATTTTACCCAGGTTCGGGCCACCGTGAGGTGTAAAACCCTACTCCTGCTTTGTTGTATTGGATGTGTTTGAGCTCAAGTACAAGGAGCGCTACTTGCCGGCAAGAGTGCGGGAAGTGCAGCTACGCATGCAGAATGAGCAAAGTGTCGACCCTTGTAAAGGTTGCCCTGGCCCTCCTTTTATAGATCAAGGGGTAACCATAGTGGCAAAACAGTCTTTACATGTTGATTAGATAGCCAACAGTGTTATCATACCTAACTCTGCCGGTTTAGGACAAACGAAATAAATGCGCCGTTAGGTTTCATGTGGAGGAGTAGCCCCGGCAAGGTTCCTGCACCACTCGCCCAGCTACCTCCTATAATCTTGACACGCCTTCTGGACAGATGTCATTAAAGGTAATCTTTATTCCAGCCTACTGACACGTTCCCCGACAAGTCTCACCAAACTGCATGCTCGCTCGACACCTCACAGATTAACGACTAGCTGCTCGATGAGGTGGAGCGAGGAGGAGCCAGTAAGGGCTTGCCGGGCCTTCATCTTGCTGGCTCATGCCTTGACGGCAAGTGATGCCTCCATCTTCAGCGCTAGCCAAGCGCTTCTTGATGCTTCGTCTTGATGTCTTCTTTATGGTTTTGCAACCAAGCCTTGAATCTTGATGTTGGTAATCTACCGCCAAGCCCTAGCCATCAGGAACGCTACCACTGTCTGTGCGTAAGTCAGGGTATAAAATACCCATGCTTTATACACCGACACCAGGGGAGTGTGGACCAACCCAGGTTCCCGGCGTGATACCAGCAGCTTCATCTAGGAAGGTTGGGGCTACCGCGTGATACGGAAACCCACATACTCAAATTGCATTATGGGTGATCGCGTGATACGATCTGCCCAAGGCTACTGTGTGATGCAGTATGTCTAGCTATTAGAGTAGTCTACGACCTAAATAATAGGGAAAAACTATTTTATGCAAAGAGCCTTGAACCCCACCAGCCAAAGTGCATGTAGGTGAATAGGTTTCCAATAAACTGTGGACTTGCCAATACATTCAATGTATTGACCCTAGTGGCTGCAACGTATCGTGTTGTAGGTTCACCATATCGAAGAGAAGGTATGAAGTAGGGTTACGATGCTATACTCAACTCTTGCCTGTAAGTTGATGGACGCCACAAGACTAGAATATTATCTCCGCTGCATGATTGTTTTGTAATCTAGCCCATGAGCTAAGCATGTGTGTATTGTAAAACACTGGATCTGCGATGTAATACTATGGCATGTGATATATTCTTGGTATTTCATCGTCGACTGTGTGTGTCAGCTATTGATCCAGGGACTGACACAAAAAGCGCAGAGATTCGGGGCCCCTATCAGGGACCGGGTTGTGACAGATGGTATCAGAGCACATGTTGTCTATACGATGTGACCCTAGAACCCGGAAAGCCATAGGAACAAAATCTATTTTAAAGATATGCAGTCTTGTATCTTCTTACCTCATTCATTTCTCAACCTCTCCTTTTCAAAAACCTTGAACACCATCCCCATGGAGATAATCAAGAAGTGATCACTGATGGCTATGACTTGGAATTAAGAGTGAGTTCTCAAGAAGGATGTCAGAACAAGAATGGAACTCAAAGGACAAGGATCATATGGATTCATAGTCATGCATGAAGACCAAGAGAATTGGATGATGCAACTGCATCCGAGTTTAAGGATGATGACCACTGATGACTAGGAAAAGACCTAGAGAAGAAATGCTCAACACAGTACTTCGAGGAAATGAGAGGAAGAACTAGATGTAAATAAGTAGGAGTTGAAGAAGAAGTGCAGAAGTGACACTAAGGAAGGAAGAAGAATGAGGAGGCAACTACCTGATGAATTATGGGATCATTGGATCAAGGAGTTAGACAGATGAAGCAGAAGCGAAATTTAGACTTGACCACCACTACTATGTTAATCTGAAGTAGAACATTTCGTGTGTACCACTACTATGTCAATCTAACGTAGTGATGTACTAGTAGTTGGATGAGATCTTGGATGCAGTATGACCTTACTTAGGAGTTTTGCGTGAATTGATTGTCATGATTTTTGGATGAAATCTGTTTGCGTTGATATGTGCGAAGTGTGAACTACGTAGAATGTAATTAGAGACCTACCCAGTAATACTAGGAGTCAGAAGAACGCCACTGAAGGAGTTAAGATGACAACAATGGAAACATAGGAAACTTCGAAAGAAGTGGTAATGTATGCCCAGACCATACGAACAGACCTTAGGTGTGAACGTTATCTATGTGTTATACTAACAGCCATACGAGGCTATATATAAATAATACTAGTGGGATTAGAATATGGGTATCTACCTTTCTTGTCTATTCTCTCATCCCTAAACCCGGACCACCAAAACCCAGAGATGACGGTATGGATTTTGAGAGACTCATTTTGCCTGGAACCCATTGGATGCACAAACAGTGAGAAGGTGGGATCTGCCACACTCATGCTGGAAGGACCTGCCAAAAGAATGGTGGGATAAGAATAAAGCCACTCACCCCATTAGGGAAGTGATGTGGACAACCTTCCGGTCAGATTTTTGTGAAGCCCATGTCCTGTTGAATAAAGACAGACAAGGTTAGAAAAAGAACAACCTGGCAGAAGCAGGGAATATTTGAGGAGAACCAGGAAAATTGCCCTTAGGGAAGGAATAAAAACCTAGAGAAGGATCACTCCATTGGAGAGATTTCATATCTCTTATGTAATGGAACTGATCATTTTTCCACCTAGTTGTGAAATGTCTAGCAGGGTAACGCCGATGGCAGAACCTCAGAAGGGGATAATAGAGAAGACCCTAATGGAATTTAAGAAACCTGAGGAATGAAAGGGATAACACTGATGTTACTCGGGGAAAACCCAGAGCATCAAGTGGACTCATACCCCAATAGGGAAGAGACACTATGTGTCCAGAAGGGAGTAGTCAAGGAAACCTTACCAGAGAAGAAGGATGGTAAGGAGAATAAACCAGCCTTGGCACACGAGAAGTCTGAGTACCTAACCAAGGAAGGCTTGGAGAAAGGAGAAGCAATACCCAGTAGGAAAGAAGGAGACCTAACCTTAGCTGAGAAGAGATGAAGAAGCAACTCAAAGAGCAGTTGGATAAAGGATTTTTAAGACATAGTTGCTCACCATGGGAAGCACCAGTACTGTCTGTAATTACGAAGGACGAAATTTCCGAATGTGTGTGCGTGTGGATTATAGGTACTTAAATGAGGTTACCCTCAAGAACAAGTATCCTATACCCCTAGACTAATGATCTTTTCAATCGATTGAAAGGAGCTAGAGTGTTCTCAAAGATCGATCTAAGATCTGAAAAAATTTCCGGATAAAGATTCGAGCTACCGACATACCTAAAATGGATTTTACCATAAGGTATCGTACGTGTGAGTACACTGTCATATGTTTTGGACTGACAATTCTCTAGCATATTCATGAATAAGATGAAGAAGGTATTCATGGAGTGTTTGGACAAATTGTGTTGTGTTCATTGACGATATCTTGATATGCTCCAAGGTAAGGAAGAGCATGCAGACCATCTGAGGTTTGTTCTGCAAAAGTTGAGGGAGCATCAGCCTATGCCAAATTCAGCATGTATGAATTCTGGCTGAAGGAAGTGAGCTTCCTAGGGCATAACATATCAGGAGAAGGATTAGCAACAGACCACTCTAAAGTGGCAGTTGTTAATGAATGGACATCGCCCAAGATTATCATCCAAGTTGATAATTTTCTTGGAATGGTTGGTTATTACCGTAAAATTCATCGAGAATTTCTCGAAGAATGCCAAACCCATGACTGACTTGCCTAAGAAGGAGAAGAAGTTTTGTTGGATGAAAGCCTGTGAAGAAAGTTTACAAGAGTTGAAGAACAGACTAGTGACCACCCAGGTCCTATGTTTGCCCGACATCGAGAAACCCGTTCAAGTCTATTGTGACTTCTCACACCAAGGACTTGAATGTGTCTTGATGCAAGAAGGAAGAGTAGTGGCCTACGCCTCGAGGCAGTTGAAGAAGCACGAGGTTAACTACCCGACCCATGATTTGGAATTGGTGTCGGTAGTCCATGCTTTAAAGCAATGGAGGCAATACCTATTTGGTATGACTTGTGACGTTTTCACGAATCACGAGAGTTTGAGTACATTTTCACTCCGAAGGAGTAGAACATGAGTCAGATAAGTTGGTCAGAGATTAGTTAAGAATCGTACCTTGAATTGCAGTACCACCCTGGAAAGGATAACGTGGTTGCTGATGCGCTGATTCGTAAGGCATACGCAAACAGTTTGACCGTGGAAAATTTGTCACCAGAGTTGCATAAGGCATTCGAGGAATTAGGCAACTGGAGAATGGTGCTAGGCAGTGGGCCATAACCCATAGACACCAGGATCAAAACGGACATGCCTAATCAACTTAGGAAACATGGACTAGAAAATCAGATGATCATGGAGGTGGTAACACCATGGCTCCACAGAGAGATTGTCTAAGCAGTGTTTGAATAGGAGGGAAGAAACCTCACTGGTTGTAAATGGAAGTTGTCAGAACAGTGTTTTGAACTATCGGAGAACCAGCAGTTTCCCAGCTAACGCATTACGAGCTTTAAAACCTCGAGAGCCGTAAGATAGTAAGATGTGTTTACTTGCAGAACCATTGGATTTAGCCGAACTCAGTTCGTGAACAAGAAAGACTTCTGCAACGCTTGTGAGAGCCCGAGTGTCTAGATACGAGATTCACTGGACAGTATGCAAAGTAATGATTTGGGTGCGACATGGATTGGCCACCATGACGACTACTCTTATTATTCGCTTTGTTATATGAGAAAGTAAGTCTGTAGGAAGAGAGACGATGTTTTAACGAAACATAATAGGAGCACCCTGCAGAAGACTTTCGAGAAAACCATTGAATCGCCTGTTTATGGTGAGGATAGCCAAGAGCCAATTCTTGCAGGAACCCCACGAGGAATTCGGTTGACCACCATGAGAGTAACAATAGGTATTCTCAAATTTTGGTGCCAGACCTGTCAACCGGAAGGGATCCATATATCGGAATACCACTCCCTGATAAGGAATTTTGAGACCTAGGGGTGGAAGCAAATAGGTAGTAAGGATCCCAAGAGATATCTGCCCGATGAACACGGATGGTAATAAAGTATGACAGTTGGTACACGAGTATGATAGATGGTATAGAGAAAAATCTGCCACGTGTATGAGGATGACATATGACCATAAATGGCACATAAAGGGAATTTTAGATGGTAAGACCATGATTGGCACATCAAAGGAAGCATAGATGTATGCCACTGATGGAATTGCAAGACCAGTGATGAGCACTGAAATAGAAGGAGAATCAGATATACCAAGCTGGTAGATGATATCCTAATTATCGAAACCAGAGGAGTGTCAGCATTTGCACCTAAGGAGTAAGAAGCCACAGGAGACCCCAACCTTAAAATCTTTTAAGGGTGGTAGCAACCTAGAACACAAGAGACCACGAATATGAGGATAGTTCCAGGAGCTATTGGGAACCCCACTAGACATCAGTAGCAGAGAAGCCCTAGGTGATAGAGCTACTAGCCACTGAATTATCTTGAGAACGGTATACACTCCCAGGATTGGAGGACCATGTACCCAAAGATGCAAGTGATATTGTCATGGCCCAGATAATAGACTCGGACTCAGAGTTGGAATTTAAGAGAAACCCCCAAACCTTAACCTTTCTTTCTAGCCTCTCCAGATCTCAGGACGAGATCTCTTTTAAGGGTGGTAGTCTGTCACATCCCAGATTTTCCCAAATCTGGTATGTTGAAAAATTCACAGGGAATTGAAATTTTGCTAGGAAATACCCATGATTGCCTAGCATTTGATTGTGATTGACTTTGATTGTTTTATTGTTTGATTGTTTGCCTAGAAGGGATAAAATCCCAATGCAGTTAGTTGAAACCATAGCAAGCCTTGATAGGAACCCAAGGCATTTGAGAATAATATTTGGGCAAAGCTTTTTTGATAAGTCCCAAGTAATATTCAAAGCCAAATTAAATTCCCAAGATTTGAGTTGGATTCATTTTGAAAAGAATTCAAAATCAAAAGGGAATTATTCAAAAATGGTTTTGTGCCTTATTTGGCAGGAAATGATATTTCATAAGTCCAAATAATATTCTGACCCTCTGCCATTTTTCTAAAATGGATTTGAAACATATTTGATTTTGAAACCAAATTCAAATTCAAATGGGAAATCCAAGTGCAGGAATTATATGTCCATTTTGCCCTAACAAAATGTTCAAAAATTCCTAAATATTCCAATTGGAATTTAGAAAATGTTATCTATTTGAAGAGAATTCAAATTCAAATTCTATTTGAATTTACAGATCAGAACAGAAAAGAAGAAAAAGAAAGAAAACAAAAATCAAAAAAAGGGGCCAGCCAGCCGCAGCCCAGCTCACCCCCCACCCTCTCTCTTCCTCACCCACTAGCTGGCGGACCCCACCTGCCAGGGTCGTCCCCCACCTCCAACCGCTCACCACGCGCCCGCGCACGACCCGCAAGCACGCACACCCACGTTCGCCACTACGCGCGCCCACCGTGCACCCCAGCCCCGGCGAGCATGTCCCTATAAATACCCCTGCCGCCCCATGTCCCTTGCCCCAATCAATTTTACCCGAGGCCGTCAGGCTGCTCTGCCGCGACCCCCTCTCCACCACCTCTGACCTAGCTGTCGCCGGCGTGATTTCGGCCAACCCCGAGCCCCGCCCGACGAGCCACTGCCACCACCCGATCCGACACTCTCCAGGGAACCTCCTAGACATCTTTGCCGAGCCCATAACCTTCTGGAGCACCAAGACCACCGGGGGCCGAACCCAGCCGCCGCCGCGAGCTCAACTCCGGCGAGGTGAGCATGTCTTTGACCCCGAGACCATATCCACCGTGTCCATTTCGTTCTCGCGCGTCTCCTGATGCAATTGGTTCGTCCCCAGGTGCTCCAAATCATCAAGTGTGTCCACACCTCCGGCGCTCGCAGCAACTCTGGCATGCTCGCCGTCGTCGTCTCCGTTGTCCCCAGCGGCAACCGAGGCCACCGTTGACCTCCCCGTCGTCTGCCGCGCCCGTCCGTGCCCTCCGCTGCACTAGACACCCCCTGCAACGCCATCCCCGACCACTCCGGAGCCGTGCGCCGCCCTCCGCCGCCGAGTACGCATCTCCGGCGAGCTCCTCCGACAACCTAGCTCCGGTGAGCCCTTCCTCCGTCTAATCTCAGCCCTTGGTCTAGATCCAACGACCACAATAGATCTTTTACAACCCCAAACCGTTTCCCATTTAGAGCTCGCAGCGGACACCTCCCAACAACCACAGCATGCCATGTGTCCAACCTTATCCAAAACATTATCCACATCTTTTTCAGCTAATTCAATTATCTGGCAATTTTGCTGAAAACCCCTGAACTTAAAACTCTCATAACTAATTATCTACAGGTCCAAATTGAATGTAAGTTTTTGCAAGATGATCCTCATGAAATCTACTTTCACCCTGTCCAGAAACATTTCACATTTGAATTGTTTAAAATTCAAATTCAAACAGAATGTATTCAGACTCAAATTTGGCATAACTTGCACATAATAAATCCAAATTAAATGGTTATTTTTGCAATTGAACCAAGTGAAATATACTTTCATCTCAGAACACTTTAGTTCAAATTTGAATAATTTGAAAATATATTTTAACAGAATACAGTATAGGCTAGAATTCAAATGGAAGTTGACCTAATTAGGCTCAACTTCGAAGTAAAAATTGTTTAGTAAAACAATTATGATGCAAATGAGTTCAGAAACTATAATGTGAACTTATTAAATATTTTTGGATTATTATTTGTCTTTAGGGAATTCAAAAAACATTTGAATTGAATTCAAACATAGTTTGAATATAACTTTGAAACCCTTGGTTTAATTTGACTAAAACTTGCAATACGGTTTAATGAATTGAATTAGACCTAGTAATTATTTTGGATTTAATAATTGACTTTAGGGAAAGATGAACTCAAATTAAATTCAAATAGAGTTGAAGACCAATTGCACATAGAAGATTATCTTGGGATTTATAACTGACTTTAATTCAAACCAAAGAAACAAACCTAGTCACATTGTTAGATTTATGTTTGACTTCAGTTCAAACTAAAATCAAATAAAGGAACTATAGTAATCATATTGGATTTGTATTTGACTTTAGTTGAACTTGAACCCAACAAATAAACCTTAGAAATTATATTCGATTGGTACTTGACTTTAGGGAAAAACATTAACTATATTTGAGTTGAAGTGAACCAACCAAGTCAATTATGAAATAGTTCATAATTCAACTTAACTTAGTAGAACCAAATCAAAATGTAAACTCAATTCAACTTGGATTCAAATGAGATGAGCCCTAATTCATATCCAAATTTAATTGGAAGCCAAACCAAGTTATCATTTTCAAACACTTAGTGTATTCAAACTCATGAAAGGTCAACAAGTTTGAATTGTTATTCAAACTTGAACATAAACTTGGCTATCCAAGATTCATAGACCATGACTCTGTTGTTTTGGTTCCTTTTGATTGGATCTAACAACCACAACTTGACATCACATACTCCCTATGTGATGAACCCTCATTTGAAACTTGCATGTGAACCCTTATGTCACATGTATTCCAATTAACAACCACTATGTTGTGTTCCAAACTCTTATGAGTTAACTTTGACACATGATCTCATAGCACAATGACACTGACACCATGCACAACACTTGTTGTATGTTTGATTGTATTGTATGGTTGTTTATGATGGCTCTTTGCCTACGTTAGATTGTACGGAGAGCGAAGAGTAACGTGATCGGGACTGTGACTTTGAAGAATCATCAATACCAGGCAAGTTCCACTTTGATCATGTTACCCAGTATTTTATTGCATTGTAGTTTTGCCATGTTAGGTGTGTGAGTTTAGGATGCTAAATTCTGTACAACCCAGTAGTTGACAACTTAGGGCAAAACTTACCCTGACCTTGTAACCATCGAGTAGTTGCTTACCCGCTATGACGTGGATTGGGAAACACCAATTAAATTTCCACCATACAAGCTTATGGCTCACTAGATAATTACAACTTAATTAATGAAATACTAGCACAAATGCCCGTGCGTTGCAACGGGAGAGAAAACTGGTGTGTACTCAAATTCAATAAGAAAATTGCCCGTGCGTTGCAACGGGAATACAGTGTTAAATTTTTGTCACGGAGCGAAATGAGCAAGGAAGAAAACATAAAAGGATTATGTTTGTTTTGATCTCGTCGCATCCTGGTAGGCACTCTTCTTGCTCTATATCACGTACAACAACCTGACAACGCCTGAGATCCTGATAATTTCAAATTTGATAATGACTTTTCAACCTCGATGAACATGTATATATACCTAAGTTTAGGCGCAACAAAAATGTACCAAATTAAACCATGCAAGTCATACGTCATCTATAACAGTAATCATTTTAAGTGCACCTATGCAAATTCCTTTATCAACCAGAGCAACCAGATAACAAAACATATAAAAATAAGAAGATCTATTTTTATAGGAGAGCTTTTGTTCTTGGTAAGTATGTGCGCAGAAACAGAGGCACTTGATATATGTACTTCCCCTATTATAGTTGGCATCGATTTCAAATGTTTGGATTTTTCAGAAAAATATTCATGTTGATGTTGATTCATTATTCATTGTCAGGCTAAGTTGGCCTATGTGAAATATTGACAGGAGGCATACTCGAGACCCACTTCTTTACTGTGAACTTACTGTTAATTTCCTTATGTAATTTTTTTGTTTCGTTTATAGGAATCTTATGCTGCCATCTGTAAGACACGTAAAGATAATTTACCTTTTTACGTTCTTCTCATGTAACGACGATCGTCTTACACCTGGACGTTATGTCCTACTCTCTGGCAGACCAATCTGTGTGAAATAGTCTGGCCACCATAAGCCTACGGGGATTAATATCAGATCGCCAAATCAAGAAGGTAACTTGAAAGGAAAAAAAACGAAGCACTCACCAGCAAGTCGTGCATTTCAGCGATCTCTGAAAATCTGCACTATCTGCAAAGCATGATAACAAAAGACAGTTTCAGAATCTGTAGATGTTCACGCTAACGTTTCGTTGCCCTTATACTTAGCCTGTAACACTTAGTATTTTCTTAGAGATTTGGTATCTTTATGTCACAAACAGTAACGATATGTCACAATCTGTTTTTTTTAGAATATCTGATCGCTCATTGATCTCCAAAGATCGTTCGTTGTACGGACGCACAAGGTGCTCGTCATTGGAGCAACCTACCTCTGATGAATGCATGTGCCAAATAGCAAGAGCAACAGTATACACAGCACCTCGGTTGGGATCCCTGCAATGCAACTGCTTTTCAAGAAATGCCCAATAAATGCAACAACCAAACCGGTTTCTTCAGGCAAATTGCCACAAGATTCTCTAAGTCTCCAAAAGCAAAATCATATGGTGACAAAAACATAACACCAACTACCTTCACATAACAGAGATCACTGAACTTTGTTTCTTTAGAAACTTTGATTCAACATATAGAGCAGGAAAATGTTCAGAATAACTTAAACAAATGTCTCGACAAATACAGTAACAAATAACAATGGTTCAACTAAAAAGGAGGTATAAGATTCCATGTCTTATAACTTACGTCAGCAATGAAGTTGGTGGGGTTCTTTCATCGGCTACTAATAATCAAAGAGTCCAGCTCAACTTGTTAAGGGTAGAAGTGGATCAAGTGATAAAAAATTAACCACAAAAACAACGGTGAGTGAATTGGACAGCATAAAATTCAGATACCCGCATGCTGAATCCATGGTGAGGAAGATTCAGAGAATGTTGATCTGAAACTGAAGCTCAACTCTATGAAAAGTAACAACTTGAGTGTTGAACTTGAAAGTAAACAAAAGACGTAACACATAGTCAGTGCCACAGCGATCGAATATGTAATCCCTACAGGTCAACACTTCTGCTTGATCATCCAGAGCTTGGTTTAACACCTCCACACCTGCAATGATACATGTCGATCAGCTCATGCTCACTGCTCTGCCCCGGGACTCCGTTGTAGATGCTGATCAATTTAGCGACGCAGAACCTGTTGGCCCCTAGGTAAAGTATGCTATTGTCCATAAGCAACCAGCACTTGCGAGCGCCGAAGAAGGATCGTCACTCGTGCACAGTTGGGCGGCGCAGTGCCATCCAGAGGTGAAGGGAGCTCGACGGCACAGAGGTTGTGCAGGTTGCTGTGGATGAAGCCGAAGATTAGTAGGTGCGGCTCAACTCGCTACTGCGCGGCGTGGCCGCCATCGAGACAATCCTGCCGCACCGCCTCCCTTTGGCCCCGACGCTGCAGCCTAATCCCTTCCGGCGCCACTGCGCGCACGCGCACCAGGAGCATCCGTCCTCGCCGCCGTCGCGTCGCTCGCACTGGCAAGAGATCATGCTCTGGCGCCGGTGATGCCGCCGTCGTCGTTGTCGCAGAGGTTGCCGCCGCCGAATCCATGGTCAGGCAAATCAAGAGTATTCCGTAAAAATTGTGCAAACAAATTCATGACAGAGAAGGGAGAAGTTGCATCGATCGAGCTTACCACTTCGGGGTCTCCACCGAGCGCGACCTTGGCCACATGCCGGTCCTCCATCTCCACCCTTCTCCTCCCCCTTCCTCTCCGGCAGTAGGCCGCGAACTCCTCGCCCTCCTCCTCCACCTCGTTGCTCGGATCCGATTCGACGGAGGCCAAGGCCGCCACCGCGGCAGCAGCGGCCGCGGCGCCATCGACCGGCACCATGAGCGGCGCCGGCCGCCGCCTCTTGAGGACCGATCCGGCGGCAACGGAGGGGGCCGCAGAGGACGTCTTAGGCGACGGGGAGGCCTCCTCGCGGATCTGAGCGCGCAGCAGCCCGAACGGCCGGAGCGGTGAGCCGGTCGCCCCGTCGACCAGCCAGGTTGCCGGACCGCGCAGCGCGCACGACCTGCCAGCTTCTCGCCTCCCCCAAGCGCGCCCGTGAGCCCGCCACCTTCGCCGACGTTCCGTCCGCCGTGCTATCCCCGGCAGGTAACCTATCCGCCGCGCTCTCCCTGGCCGTTGACCCAGCTCAAAGCAGAGCCAGCTCGAAGCCGAGCCGCCAGCGTGCCAGAGACCCCGCTGCCGACGGATCCGTGCAGTGAGGGGAGGAGGAGAAGGGGGGGAGGAGGAGGAGGGGCGGACTCTGCCGCGCAGCCGCTGCCGACGCTGCCCAAGGGTTTTTTTTATCAAAAATACGAAACGTTTTTTTCCACTTAATTAAGGGACTGCGGGTTGAATACCAGAAAACATAAGGGCTTTTTTGCAAAAACGCCACGACGTACGACCAGAAGTTATCCGTGCTTTATTATTAGGTAAAGACAACTTAATTAATGAACTGATCTGGGTGGACTGGTTTTGATTGGGTCATCAGAGTGTAGTCTTTAGTGGGGAATGCCACCCAGGTATCAAAGGGATTGTACGAGTTCAAAGTTGAGTAGCTTCCGCGTGTAACCGTGATACAATATGGGTTCTGTCTGGACCAAGTAGGTTGTGGGAACCCTCCTGCGGTAGACCATGTGACGCCCCCGAATCGATCGTGCACTAATCATACACACAAATGCGCACGATCAAGCCCAGGGACTCACGGGAAGATATCACAACACAACTCTAGACACAAAATAAAATAATACAAGCTTTATATTAGAAGCCAGGGGCCTCAAGGGCTTGAATACATAAGCTCGAGTTACACAAGAGTCATCGGAAGCATTAGTATCTGAGTACAGACATAATTAGACCAAGTTGCATTAAGAAGGCTGAGCAAAACAACGACATCTAGATTGAAAAGGCGCAGGCCTCCTGCCTGGGAGCCTCCTAACTACTCCTGATCATCAGTCTCCACGTAGTAGTAGGCTCCGTCGGTGTAGTAGTAGTCATCGACGGGATCAGCTAACTCCGGGGCTCCGACATCTGATCGCAGCATTCAGGTATGGGGAAAAAGAGGTAGCAAAGCAACCGTGAGTACTCATCCAAAGTACTCATAAGACTTACATCAGAACTATGCTAAGTATGCATCGGTATCAAAGGGAAGGGGCTGTATCTGTGGACTATACTACAGAAATGCCAGAATAGAGAGAAGGCCTAGCCTATCGAAGACTAGCATCTTGCAGCATCTTGCAGCATTAGAAGAGTGTAGATTAGCATATAATAAAGCAATAATTAGTTAATAGCAATGCCCAGAGATCCTTCCTGGACACCCTGCGAGAAAGCAATCCCGGAGCTAACATATTAATTAAGTATCACAGGTATCCACTTCTAGTTGTAGTAGATCGGGATACTCTCTGAGCATCCGTTACCATGGAGACGGCTATTCGAATAGATATCTTCCCTGCAGGGGTGCACCAACTTACCCAACACGCTCGATTAACTCTGGCCGGACACACTTTTCCTAGTCATGCCCGGCCTCGGCTGATCAACACGCCGTAGTCCTACCTAGGCTCTGCAGAGAGGTCCCCGCCGGTCTACATCCTAAGCGCTCAGGGGTCTTGGGCCCATCGCCCTTTGCACTCAGGGTCGTTGTGCGCAGGGTGATACCAGCGCCACCTCTGTCCTGGATGGCGCGATCCGGCCCGGCCACAATGCTGAATTCGACGTCTGACAGAGCTTTCGGGAGAATCATACGATGCCGAGTGCCCATAACTTATCCCGCGTGGTGGTTAGTGCGAAAAGGCTAGAGGCCTACTCATATCACATATCCAAACCCATTAGTGTGTTGCGAGCATGCGGTGACGATCAGTGCTCCTGTCGCCCCGTCTCGCGGACTTACGGCAAGGGCCAGGCACATCCCTCTCTAGGGCAGTCTCTGCCTGCTCGGCCGTGCCACGTAATTATCTCGCGGTACCCTCCTAGTCAACCCGACTTATCCAGAGACTGTCGGGAACTCAGGTCCACCTCTACCAGGGTGGTACCGCCTGTCCCTTCAGTTCCGCAGTAACAGTAAATGGGGAAAAGTGTAAGGTAACAGTGTGTCCGTAACATCAAGGGGGAAATCTGAGGAATCACCCTCGATGGATTCCCACTCGATGTAACCGTCAAGGTGAACTTGGAGGAATCACCCTTGATGGGTTCACACTTGAGGGGCTGCACGACAGAGGCATCATCGGAGGTGGTGAAAGAGGAATCACCCTCGGTAACCCACAACCGACTAGCTACGCTACAGAGATATCATCAGGAGTGGGGTAGGAGGTATCACGCTCGGCACTCGATAGGAGCTCTGCAGAGTCATACAACTAAGGGGGTGTGCAGTGATGTGTCAGTCTCTGCACATTGACCACACTGATTGAGCATCCGGAAGCAAAGCATGGCAACACGGACAAGGGTGCGGGGCCACTGATGGATCACTAACCAACATATGCTAAGCATTTAGGATAGCAGGTAAGGTATCAACAGCAGTTACAAAACCAGGCTATGCATCAGAATAGGAGCAATCAAATACAGTAGCAAAATCTAATGCAAGCATGGGAGAGAAAGAATGGGCGATATAGGAATGATCAAGGGGGTTTTGCTTGCCTGGTTGCTCTGCAGACAGAAACGGATCCACAACAGTGAAGTAGTCGGTCATCGGATCAACAGCGGTCTCGGGGTCTACCGGAGAGAAGAGGGGGGAAACAATAAATAACAGAGTGAACAAATGCAACACAAATGCAATGGCACGGCAAGATGTGTGGGTGACATGCACTAATGCATCACTAAACATTTTAAAAGAAGAGGGAAAATATTCGGGAATATTTTCCCAGCTCGAGGCGGTTATCACTATACGGATCTGGAGGGGAAAGTTCCATGTTTGCAGTGTTAGAGGCATGTGACAGCTATATGGAGGGCACCAATGGATTCGTCTTATTTTTCTAAACGTTTTTCAATATAAAACATTTTCATCCGAGTTACGGTTTATTTTATATGATTTTTCAAAGTTTTAGCAATATTCTAAAATTTCTGGAATTGTTATTAATTTGAATTAAAAACAGAATATACTTTTGTCACCTAGTGCTATTCTAGCCACAGTGTATGACTGTGGGGCCAGGGTCAAAGTCAACATCCAGTCAGAAGTACAGTTAGCGTTGACTGGGTCAAAGTTGACTGGTCAAACTGGTTGGTGGGTCCCAGATGTCATTGACTGGTAACTATTAATTTAACTAAATTGATTTATTTAGCAGCGGGACCAACATATCATCTGTACATTAGGATAATCTAACTACTAATTAACCCCTAACTAATTGGGCTAGCCCCATGTGCAGTAGCACAAGCCGGCCACACGCATGGCCGTGCACACAGCACAGGCCAGCCATGGCCATGGCCTGCAGCGGCAGCAGTAGTAGCAGCTGAGTAGCAGCGGTAGCTAAAAGCAGCAGCAGCTAAGCAGCGGCAGCTAAAAGCAGCAGCGGCTAGCATCAGCAGCATAGCAGCGGGCAACAACAGTAGCTTAGTAGCGGCAGCAGCTTGAGTAGCAGCAGCATCTAAGCAGAGCAGCGGCAGAGCAGCAAGCACAAGCAGCAGCTCAGCAGCGGCAGGGGCAAGCGGGTGAGGGCGCCGCGGGGCCATGCGTGGGCGCGTGCGCTAGCAGCAGCAAGCAGCAAGCAGAAGCAGTACTAAGAGCAGCAGTAGTATGCACGCACGTACGCGTACGCCTACGCAGGAGCTCGGGGATGGCGGCGTGGCGACGTATCGAAGGGGAAAAAGTGAGGAATCGAAGGAGATGCTCACTGCGATGCCGATGGCGAGGTCAGAGAGGCCGGGGGTGGACTGGAGCGGCGGCAAACGGCGACGAATGACGGCGTTGTACGAGACGGGAAAGAGCTCGATGGCGACCGTATGTGGCGGCTCCGCTCGATTCGGTGCTTGGGGAGGACGGAGTCGATGATGGCGGTCCTCCTGGACATCTTCTTATGGTGCGGGGAGCACCGTGGCCGCGACGACGATGATGTCCATGGCGAGCGCGAGCTTGGGTCCGTTTAGATCGACAAACACGAGCGAGAGAGAGGGGAAACGGGGCTAGGGTTCGTCTACATGGTAGGGGGGTTCTTATCCACCTCGAGGATGAGCGGATGGTCGACACGAACACCATCGGACGCGTGGACGGGCGTGCCACGACCACACCATGGCCTCTGCTTCGTCTTTGTACAAAGGAAGGAGATGGCTTGTGGTGGGCTGGGCTGTGTACTGTAGCATTGGGCTACAAGTGCACAGTGTAGCTTTTCGTTTTCCATTTCTTTTACTGTTTTCTATTTTAGCTATTGTTTTGCCTTTCTTTTTAGCATCAAACGACTTTTGTAAAATGTGAAACTAGTCTCAATAAATACTCTGCAATATACTGTACGGCCACAATAAGTTTGGGATTTAAATGAATCCATTTGAATTTGGTTTAAATATAAAAGGGTTAAATGTTGCTGTTTCGGCACTGTTTTTATTTGGTATAGTCCATCTTAGCTAAGAGGTCATGTTGTTTTCCTTAACAATAATTTGTTATGGAATTTTTGCTAAATGATCAACTATTAAGCAACAACTTTTGTGCAACTTCAGCTTTCACTTGCAAATGGAATTTGAATTCAGTGAAGGAGTTTGAAATGAGATATGATTCCAATATGATCAAGCACTGCAAAGCAAAGTGGCTTAGCATAATCCTGATGGATTACTGTAGCTTAATACATGGGGGTGTTACAACTCTCCTCCTCCAAAAGAAATTCTCGTCCCGAGAATTCAGGAGGTAGAAGGGAAAAGATCAGGGTATTCTTCCCGAAGGCGATCCTCGCGTTCCCAAGTGGCTTCATCTTTAGTATGATTCGACCACCGCACTTTAAGGAACTTGGTTGCCTTCTGACAGGTCCGACGTTCAGCTTGATCAAGAATGCGGATCGGATGCTCCTTATAAGAGAGATCATCTTGCAATTTGAGCATTTCGTGATCCACTGCACGGTGTGGTTCCTTGAAGCAACGATGAAGTTGCGACACATGAAAGACATCGTGGATGTGAGAGAACTGTGGTGGCATCTTGTGAGGACACTTCTCAATAGGAGTAGTGCCCGGTTTCAAGTCGATGACGAACTCGGCAGCTCTAACAGGGGGTACTCCTGGAAGTTCTTCTGGGAAAACATCTTGGAAGTCGTGAATGACTGGAACGTTTTCGATTCCCTCAAGAGGAGAAGCGTTCAACACATTCAGGGAATAAATTTGGGCTTTGACATCTCGTATAAGATAAGCATGGTAGTTTACTATATCATCCGAAGGATGCAGGAGTTGGATGCTTTAGTGGCACAATCGGTTGAAGCAGTATGAGCCTTCAACCAATCCATACCCAGAATGAGGTCAATTTTAGAAGACTCCAAAATAATGAGATATCAATAAAATTCCAACCCTTCAATCTCAATGGTGACATCGGGGCTGAACAGGGAGGCTTGACATTCTTCGGGGGAGTCCAGTCAAGAATAGCCCGAACTCGCTCTTGGTTGACAGCAATATCATCCTTGGAAATCACATGACCAAGATAGGTCACTTCGGATAACCAGAATTCACACTTGGAATATTTGGCATATAGCTAATGCTCTCAAAGCTTTTCCAGTACAAGACGAAGATGTTCAGCATGTTCTTCCTTATTCTTGGAATATACCAGGATATCATCCAGATAAACCACGACGAACTTGTCGAGGTAATCCATGAAGATATAATTCATCAATCGGGAGAACGTTGCTGGAGCATTAGTTAAACCAAAGGACATGACGGTGTATTCGTATGAACCATAGCGGGTAACGAAAGCGGTCTTGGGAATATCCTCTTCACGAACTCGGATCTGGTGGTAACCCAACCTCAGATCGAGTTTAGAGAATACGGAGGAACCAGCACGTTGATCATACAGATCATTAATCCGAGGAAGCTGATACTTGTCCTAAATGTTTGCCTGGTTGATAGGTCGGTAATCTTGGATCAACCGGTTCGTACCATCTTTCTTCTTGACAAAGAGAGAAGGTGCTCCCGAAGCAGAGGAATTTGGAAGAATGAAACGTTGCGGAGCAATTTATCAATTTCCTCCTTAAGCTCAAGGATTTCAAAGATGTCAAAAGACAGTGTGTGAATCGTACATCATACATTCAAAGGAATAGTTGCAGATAATCCAGCTCTCCGGGTTGATGTGATCACGAGAACCTAATGGTAGAGTTAGCAAAATCTTTAACCCGAATAGAAGAGAGATCAGAGTCCCAGAGTAAAGGAGAGGAATAAAAGATCCTAATCCCATCCATTTGCGATGTGGGCCCGTAAGCCACACAGCAATGTTAGTAAAATAGTTTTCCAAAGACTAGACTCAACTTCGGCCAAGGAGTTGGAAAGCGGCTTCCTACAGGCAGTCGGCTCTGATACCAACTTGTGACGCCCCCGACTCGATCATGCACTAATCATACACGCAAATGCGCACGATCAAGCCCAGGGACTCACGAGAAGATATCACAACACAACTCTAGACACAAAATAAAAGAATACAAGCTTTATATTACAAGCCAGGGGCCTCGAGGGCTCGAATACATTAGCTTGAGTTACACAAGAGTCAGCGGAAGCATTAGTATCTGAGTACAAACATAATTAGACCAAGTTGCATTAAGAAGGCTGAGCAAAACAACGAGATCTAGAACAAAAAGGTGCAGGCCTCCTGCCTGGGACCCTCCTAACTACTCCTGGTCATTGGTCTCCACGTAGTAGTAGGCTCCGTCGGGGTAGTAGTAGTCATCGACGGGATCAGCTAACTTCGGGGCTCCGTCATCTGATCGCAGCATTCAGGTATGGGGAAAAAGAGGTAGCAAAGAAACCGTGAGTACTTATCCAAAGTAATCGCAAGACTTATATCAGAACTATGCTAAGTATGCATCGGTATCAAAGGGAAGGGGCTGTATCTGTGGACTATACTGCAGAAATGCCAGAATAGAGAGAAGGCCTAGCCTATCGAAGACTAGCATCTTGCAGCATTAGAAGAGTGCAGATTAGCATATAATAAAGCAATAGTTATTTAATAGCAATGCCCAGAGATCCTTCTTGGACACCCTGCGAGAAAGCAATCCCGGAGCTAACATATTAATTAAGTATCACAGGCATCCAGTTCTAGTTGTAGTAGATCGGGATACTCTCTGAGCGTCCGTTACCATGGACACGGCTATTCAAATAGATATCTTCCCTGCAGGGGTGCACCAACTTACCCAACACGCTCGATTAACTCTGGCCGGACACACTTTTCCTGGTCATGCCCGGCCTCGGCTGATCAACACGCTGTAGCCTCGGATTCCCACTCGATGTAATGGACACACGGGTACTTTGACCTTCACCTCAGACAAATGTTAAAGACGGGTCAGCTCCAAGAGCACCCGCGAGATAATGATGAAGTCGGGTCGACCCCAAGGGTACCCGCGAGAGAGTCCTATGGCGGCAGGCTGTTAGCGGTACCACCCAGGATGTGGTGGTAGCTCGGGACTTGTCCCGATAGCCGACACGGAACTTACACTATAGTCGGAGCGACAGGGCAGGCGGAGACTACCTAGGAGAGAGGTGGGCCTAGTCCCTGGTCGTGGTCCGCGAGATACCTAGTCGGAATGGCCGAAGCACTGGTCATCTCTGCGAGCTCCTAATAATTCACTAACGGATTTGGGTATTTGATCTGAGTTGGCCACTGGCCTATGCGCACTACCACCACGCGGGATAATGGTTTAATGGGGCCCTCGATGCCGTATGTATCAGCCGAAAGCTCTGTCAGACGTCCAGTTCAGCATTGTAGCCGGGCCGGATCGCGCCATCTAGGCAGAGGTGGCGCTGGAATCCCCCTGCGCACAACGACCCGGAGTGCAAAGGGCGATGGGCCCAAGACCCCTGAGCACTTAGGATGTAGACCGGCGGGGACCTCTCTGCGGAGCCTAGGTAGGACTACGTCGTGTCGTTCAGCCGAGGCCGGGCATGACCCAGAAAAGTGTGTCCGGCCAGAGTTAATCGAGCGTGTTGGGTAACAGTAGTGCACCCCTGCAGGGAAGTTATCTATTCGAATAGCCGTGTCCACGGTAACAGGACGCTCAGTGTTGTATCCCGATCTACTACAACTTGAACTGGATACTTGTGATACTAAACTGAAATGATAGCTCCGGGATCGCTTTCTCGCAAGGATTTGAGGAAGGATCTCTGGGCTTTGCTACTACATACTTATTACTTTGTTATATGCTAATCTACTCTCTTCCAATGCTGAAGGGACGCTGCAAGATGCTAGTCTTCGATAGGCTAGGCCTTCCCCTCTATTCTGGCATTTCTGCAGTATAGTCCACAGATACAGCTCCTTCCCTTTGATACTGATGCATACTTAGCATAGATCTCATGTAAGTCTTGCGAGTAATTTGGATGAGGACTCACGGTTGCTTTGCTACCTCTTTTCCCCCTACCCGATTGCTATGATCAGATGACGGAGCCCCGGAGTCAGCTGATCCCGTCGACGACTACTACTACCCCGACGGAGCCTACTACTACGTGGAGACGGGAGACCAGGAGTAGTTTCGGAGGCTCCCAGGCAGGAGGCCTGCGCGTTTTCGATCTAGATGTCGTTGTTTTCCTCAGCCTTCTTAAGGCAATCTTGTTTACTCTTTATGTCTGTACTCAGATGTTGTTGCTTCCGCTGACTCTTGTGTTTTCGAGCTTATGTATTTGAGCCCTCGAAGCCCCTGGCTTGTAATATAAAGCTTGTATTATTTTATTTTGTTTCTAGAGTTGTGTTGTGATATCTTCCCGTGAGTCCCTAGGCTTGATCGTGCACATTTGCGTGTATGATTAGTGCATGATCGAGTCGGGGGTGTCACAGACCAGCAGATGTAGGTGTGTAGTCGGACTGGGTCTATCATTTCTGAGGGGGCGACTACTTCCCAAAAGTCTTGTCTTGGTCTACCTGGCTACTTCACAAGTGAAGTTTAGTGGCTTAAGGGTGTGATCGGGAATCACGGGTAAAGTACACAAACCTCTACAGAGTGTATAAACTAATCATGATTAGCCGTGTCCCCGGTTACGGACAACTTTGAGCAACTCACCTAAGAGCTGTCAGCTTGATCTCATCACCTCTTCCATCTAAAAAACTATGGGTTGAACCCAAGGGGAGTGTGGACCAACCCAGGTTCCCGGTGTGATACCTGCAATTTCATCTGGGAAGGTTGGGGAAACCGCGTGATACGGAAACCCACATACTCAAATTGCATTATGGGTGATCGCATGATATGATCTACCCAAGGCTACTGTGTGATGCAGTATGTCTAGCTATTAGAGTAGTCTACCACCTAAATAATAGGGAAAAACTATTTTATGCAAAGAGCCTTGAACCCCACCAGCCAAAGTGCATGTAGGTGAACAAGTTTCCAATAAACTCTGGACTTGCAAATACATTCAATGTATTGACCCTATTGGCTGCAATGTATCATGTTGCAGGTTCACCATATCGAAGAGAAGGTAGGAAGTAGTGTTACGACACTATACTGAACTCTTGCCTGTGAGTTGATCGACGCCACAAGACTAGAATATTATCTCCGCTGCATGATTGTATTGTAAGCTAGCCCATGAGCTAAGCAGGTGTGTATGGTAGAACACTGGATCTGCAATGTAATACTATGGCATGTGATGTATTCTTGGTATTTCATCGTCGACTGTGCATGTCAGCTATTGATCCAGGGACTGACATAGAAATCGCAGAGATTCGGGGCCCCTATCAAGGACCGGGTCGTGACACTAGAGTGCTATCATACCTATCCCTGGCGGTATAGGACAAAAGCAATAAATGCGTCGTTAGGTGTCACGTTGGGATGACCACTGGTAAGGGAGCACCGCTTCACCTGTACTGTCAGCCCAGCTGCCTTCTATTATCGTGACACGCCTTCTGGACGGGTGTCAATAAAGTTGATCTTCCGGCGGTGAACTGCCACATGCCCAACCAGCTTCACCTAACCGGCTGCGCGCCTGCCACCTGTTGGCAAGACCCTGACAGGTCGCTGAGGTGGAGCGGTGGAGGAAGCTTGCTGGTCTTGCGCTTGTCGGCATGGAGTTTGCTGGCTTGAAGCTTGTCGGCAACATAAGTCTTGATCTTCAGCACTACCTTAGTACTTCTCGATGACCTGCCTAGAGGTCTTCTTCACAGTCTTGTGGATAACTTGAATATGTGTTCGTCCTCCGCCAAGCCCTTCCCATTGTGGAGGTTGCTACCGTCTGCGTAGTCTGGGTATGAACACCCAAAGTTCACTACACCGACAGGAGCCCCCAGGCCTAGGCCTGACGCGCGCGTGAAGCATCGTCTGGGCTAGGCCCATTAACACTCGTAGACCCACGCGTGGCTGAAGATAACTGCCACTATGATTACTTTTACAGCACTCCCACGATGGCGCATTAAATGCAGGACATAGGAGTGGTGGAGTGAAATGGCAATTTGAGATCATGCGCCTGAAAAAGCGCGACCACTCTGAGCGGTAAAGAGCCAGCCCCTGCACCTTCCCCATAAAAAAACAGCTGTGTGTGCGGTGCTCGATTTACTGCTTCCTTTGCCTGTTCTGTTCCATTCCCCCTTTACTGAATCCATCTTTGTCTTCCTTGTTTCGCCGCAATCGTGCACACACAGCTTTCCCCCTTTAATCTGCCAAATCCTGAATCAAATCCGCCATGGCCCCCAAGAAAGGAGCGAACAAGCCGGTGGACGAGGAGGCGGAGAAAAGGAAAGCCGCTGTGGCAAAGATGTGGAGGGAAAAGACCATCTTCCCCACCAATCTGAATGATGTAGATCTCACCAACATGTACTCATACATGTGGCGGGGGGAGGGGAAGACCAAAGATCATGAAGGCGTCGAAGTACTGCCAGCGACCAGCCCTCCCACTGATGATAAGTATCCGTTCTTCACAGATTACTTTTACTGCAGATTAGTTCCCCCTTCTCGGATTTCTTCGATGAGGTGATGCAGACATATGGGTTTCGGCTTTTGGATTTCAATACAAATGTTGTCATGTGTATGTCTGATTTTGCCCATCTGTGCAAGAATTTTGTGGGGGTAGTACCAGGTGTACCTTTGTTCCATCATTTTTACGCACCGCGAGTTGAGGGCAATGCCCTTTTCGGCAGCGTAACTTGGATTTCCTGGGTGGGGCTGAAAGAGCAGTATCTCACGGGTGCTTTCCACAAGAAATGGTTCAAATGGAGAGCAGACTGGTGCTGGATCAAGAAAAAAGACTTCTCAGAGTACTGCCTCCCAAGAACCGAGAGGATCAAGAGGGACCCCCACTGGACTGACATCGGGCCCAATGATGACAAGCTTCGCCTTGCCCTGGAGAGAATCTTGAGCCTCAAAGCTCAAGGTCTGACCATAGAGATGGTTGGGGCCAATTTCCTGTGGCACTAGATCGCTCCGTTGCAGATGAGGGTCCGGAGAGCTTGGGAGTACAAGAATGCAGCAGACACAATGCGGCTCTACCCCGGCCTCTTCAATAACTTGATGGTGATTTTCGTGGGAAAACGACGATCTATGGGATTGAGAGGATCCCTTTGCGGTTCGGGAGTGGGATCAAAATACTACAAAGAGCAGGGCTAGTAGATATGAGCACAAGCAAACGATTTATCCAGGTTCGGGCCGCTGTAAGCGTAAAACCCTACTCCTGTTCTGGTGGTTTGATTGTATGTGAGCTCAAGGGTTACAAAGAGCGCAACTTGCCGGCAAGGTGCGCGGGAAGTGCAGCTACAGCGTGTAGTTGAGCTAAGAGTTGACCGTTCTAAGTGTAGCCGTGGGCCTCCTTTTATAGGCCAAGGGGTTACCACAGAGGCTAACATGGTCATTACAGAGTATGAATAGTAACTTGCACAGTCACCACGTCTATCTCCAGACGGGGTAAGACAAGCGCATTAAATGCATTGTTAGGTGCTACATCGAGGAGGCGAGGCTTTGGGTAAAAGATCTGTACCACCGGTCCTGGCGCCCTCTTGTCACCCTGACACGTCCCAGGGACGGGTGTCATTAAAGTTAAACCTGGCATGGCATGCTGACACGTGCCTTGGCCAGCTGCGTTGACTGCCTGCCTGCTCGACACCTAGCATGCGTGCTTATCTAGCCGATGATGAGGTGGAGCGGTAATGGGACAGAACGAGCTTGCCGGGCCGTTGCTTGCCGGCAACCAGAGTCTTGGTCTTCACCTTGCCGGACGAAGCTTGCCGACAAGGGCAATCTTGATCTTCAGTACAAGAATAGTACTTCTCGATGACCTTCCTTGAGGTCTTCTTCACGGTCTTGTTTACTCCAAGTCTTGAGTCATAGTTATCCTCCGTCAAGCCTTTGCCGTCAAGGAGGCTACAACTGCCTGTGCACAAGTCAGGGTACGAGGGCACCCATGCTTTAGTACACCGACAGGAGCCCCTGGGCCTGGGCCACACGCGCATGTGAGGCGTCGTTGACTCAGGCCCGAACAGTGCACAGGCACGCGTGGCAGAGGATATCTGTCATAATCTTATCTGTTACCATGCCCCCACGACGCGCATTAAAGGCGAGCGTGGGAGAGGTGGAATGGAACGGGCGCGGGGAGGTAGTGCGCCTGAAAAGCGCAGCCACGTAGGACGGTAAAGAGCCAGCCCCCGCGCCTTCCCCATAAAAAGGAATTTGCGAGGGGCGCTGCTCATTTACCCCCCTTCTCCCAATCTCTCTATCACCGCCGTATTTTTCCTGCCGCCCTGCGCCTGACTCCTCGCATTTCCTTCCCCGATTCCTGCTATTGAAGAAGGTGAAACGGCAGGGAGAGTGACCCCCTAGGGTGCTATAAAAAGGGCGGGGGATGGCGACCTCCCTCACTCATCTTCAACCCTTACCTCTCTCCTCTTGCAACCTTTCACCCATCCTTGTTTTCCCCGAGGTCTACCGCGGAGATGGCAAGGGGTGGAGGTCAGGCCCGCGCATCTGCTGCTGCCACGAGGGCCCCCATTTGGGACCGAACGCGTTCCTCAGCAGCTGCCGCAGAGGCCAGCCCTAGCGCCCGTGGAAGGGTCGCCCCCCGCGGCCATGGGGGGCTGTTCATTCGTGGTCGAGGCGGGCATGGAGGAGCGGCCACCCCTCCCCCTCAGGCGGAGGTCCGCACGGCAGTGTAGCCAGAGGCCCACAAGGTGGTGGCGGCGCACAAGTTCGTCGTGGGGCTGCACCGTCTTCCCCGCAGTTGGCTCCGGCTCCCAGACTCCTCTGGGAGGGCGATGGAGGACATCAGGCCCTCGGGCCTATGGCTACAGGTGGATGGCTGCTGGAACGGCCCCTCCTGGGTGGCGGCTGAGTTATCCACCGCCGGCTTCTTGTTCCTGACACGGGGGTGGAAGTCGTTCTCCCACTCCCGTGGTCTAGGGCGGGGGCATCTCCTCCAGTTTAGGTATGATGGGGCCGCCACACTCTTTATGAAGTTCTTCAGGGTCTCCGGTGGCCGTATGGAGTGCTGCGCGGAGAGCGAGAGCAGCAGCGGCACCGATACCCCTAGCGGGAGCGAGGGCACTGACTCCACTGGCAGGAGCAGAAGCGATGAAAGCTCCCCGGGCATCAAGAGTGAGGGCAAAGATTCTGACTAGGCGTAGGCAGCATCCGAGTCGAATCCTGAAGACGAGCCGCGCTCCACCTAGGTCCCTCTCTTTTGTTCCTGTATCAGAATCAATGTACACTACTGGAATCAGGCACTTTGCGGACGACAAAGGCTTTGCCGTCAGCCAGCAGACGGCAAACACTCCGGCTGAACGGCTGCCGGCAAAGGCCGCTTTGCTGTCTGCTGGCAGACGGCAAAGAACTTTCCTTCTTTGTCGTCTGCCAGCAGACGGCAAAGAGCGTGGACGGCACAGAAAAGGTTCCATCCCCGTTAGGTGGCTAACGGCGCTCTTTGCCGTCTGCTGGCAGACGGCAAAGAGCTGTAGATGACGTCAGCTGACGTCAGGCTTCAGCTGGGCCCAGGCAAGCTCTTTGCCGTCTGCTGGCAGACGGCAAAGAACTTTCCTTCTTTGCCGTCTGCCAGCAGACGGCAAAGAGCTATAGATGACGTCAGCTGACGTCAGGCTTCAGCTGGGCCCAGGCAGGCTCTTTGCCGTCTGCCAGCAGACGGCAAAGAGGCCACATAGGCCAGCCCAGGTTGCACAGGCTGCTGCCACGTGGCCTCTTTGCCGTCTGCTAGCAGACGGCAAAGTTGCTATATAGCCCCTGTTTTTTTTGTTTTTTGTTATATCAATTCATTTTCACAGAAATTCAAACACACATATATATATATATTCAGAATCACATAGTTTCAAACATCAAACATCATACATCAAACGTAGTTTCAAACATCAAACATAGTTTCACCATCGTCATCAAACATCATACATCCAATTCATATATACATAGTTTCACAAACATCTAATATGTAAACAGTAGCATTCTGCCCTTCCATGAAGTGAATCAAACCTGCAAAAATGGGAGTAAGAAATTAGAAGAAGAAGAAGAAGACTAGAAGAAGAGGAAGAAAAAGAAGAAGAAGAAGAAGAAGAAGAAGAAGAAGAAGAAGAAGAAGACTAGAAGAAGAAGAAGAAAAAGAAGAAGAAGAAGAAGAAGAAGAAGAAGAAGAAGAAGAAGAGGAAGAAGAAGGAGAAGAAGGAGAAGGAGAAGAAGAAGAAGGAGAAGGAGAAGAAGGAGAAGAAGAAGAGGAAGAAGAAGAAGGAGAAGAAGAAGAAGAAGAAATAAGAAGAAGAAGAAGAAGGAATAGAGGAGAAGAAGAAGAAGAAGAAGAAGAAGGAGAAGAAGAAGAAGAAGAAGGAGAAGAAGAAGGAGAAGAAGGAGAAGGAGAAGGAGAAGGAGAAGGAGAAGAAGAAGAAGAAGAAGGAGAAGAAGAAGAAGAAGAAGAAGAAGAAGAAGAAGAAGGAATAGAGGAGAAGAAGGAGAAGAAGGAGAAGAAGAAGAAGAAGAAGAAGAAGAAGAAGGAGAAGAAGAAGAAGAAGAAGGAGCTAAATAGGTCATATTAAGTCATTTTGGAGCTAAATAGGTCATTTTGGAGCATATTAAGTCATTTTGGAGCTAAATAGGTCATTTTGGAGCTAATTAAGGTTATTATATCATTTTTGAGCTAGCTAAGCATATAAATCCATTTTTGGAGGAATAAATGCTAAGTATAGGTCATTTGAGAGCTATCCTAGGTTAAATAGGTCATTTTGGAACTAATTAAGGTTGTTATGTCATTTTTTAGCTAGCTAAGCATATTAAAGTCATTTTGGAGAAATAAATGCTAAGTTTAGGTCATTTTAGAGCTATCCTAGGTTAAATAGGTCATTTTTGAGCTAATTAAGGTTATTATGTCATTTTTGAGCTAGCTAAGCATATTAAGTGGTTTTGGAGGAATAAATGCTAAGAAGAAGAAGAAGAAGAAGATGATGATGAAGAAGATGAAGAAGAAGAAGAAGAGGAGCTCTTCTTCTTCTTCCTCCTATTCCTTTTTTTCCTCCTCTTCCTTGTTTTTCTTTCATCTTATTCATTATTTGGAGAAATAAATGCTAAGTATACGTCATTTTAGAGCTATCCTAGGTTAAATAGGTCATTTTGGAGCTAATTAATGTTGTTATGTCATTTTTTAGCTAGCTAAGCATATTGAGTCATTTTGTTAACCTAAACACTTGGGAAAACTTACCGTCATCACTTAGATGTAGGTGTAGGACCGGTCGCGCCAGTGGCAGACGGAGAAGCATCGGTCGATGCTTGTCGGGAGTTATGCTGCACCAAAGATCATTTGCAGTGTATCGTTAGCATGATGCAACTCAAATGTGAAGACTAGTAACTAATGACCATTCAAATGAAACTCACCGTGCCCGCCGGAGCAATGACTGGCATCAGCGGAGGGGTCGTGCCATTCTTTTCGCACATGCTCTGCACATTTGGTTTTCTCGAGTCAGTCATATTAGTTAGTAATGAAAGGAACATTACGTGCATGATTTGGCTAATATGCAGAAGAAACTTACCACGAAGAGCTCGTATAGGGCCCGTTGACCCGCCTCGTTCCGGTTCCTCTCCTCCTCCAATAGCTTAGCCGTCCTCTCCTCCGCCTCCCTCTCCCTCGCCGCCGCCTGCCGTCTCTCTTCCTCTAGAAGCGCCTGGGTCCTCGCTTCTGCTTCCTCAAGAGCAGCCTGGGTCTTCGCTCTCTCTGCCTCAATAGCAGCCTGCAACACCACTCGTTAGCATTGTAATCATCGACGGCGCACACACAATGTAATGGAGGAAAGGTATCTGAGTCCGTATAACTAACCTGGAATTCGAGCTCCATTGGCCGTGCACGAGGCCTTATCTCAGGATCGGAGTTGGTCTGGCGCTTCTTGATCTGCGGGAGAGTGCTAGTACAACGTATCAGTCCATCCCCAATGGCTAACAAGCCATGGTGCCTCCCGCCACCAGATATCATCACCAGCTCTGGATCAAGAGGTTGCTGGCTCGGGTTAAACTCCGGCCCTTTCCTCGGGGATAAAGCCACGCAACATCACCGGCATTACCCGCTCAAGCCATATGTGCCAATCATGACTCTTCATACCAAATATTTTCAATTTGTCAAGACTCGCTCCCCTCTTTAGATTCGTTGCATACCCATCGGGGAACATCAACTGCATTTTCACCCACAAGATCATTTCCCTCATAGTTGGCCTTCCAAGATTGAACCATGCGTTTGGCTTCCTCCAGTTCTTCTTTCCTTTCGGTTGTCGCATGTTTTGTAACGGTCTATCACATAGAGCCTCTTGATTGACTCTAGCCTTAGGGTTATCCTTTGACTTCCCCTCTATGCCGAACAATGTACCAAAAAGGGCCTCGGCGATATTCTTTTCAGTGTGCATCACGTCGATGTTGTGTGAGCAAATGAGGTCTTTAAAGTAAGGCAGATCCCACAAGCATATCTTGTGAGTCCAGGCGTGTTCCGAATTATACCCTTTGAAATATCCTGGACGCTCTGGATTAGGCTCGAGAGCGTTTAACTGATCCAGGGCCTGTTGGCCTGTCAATGCAGGTGGTGCAGAGTTTTTGACAACTCTACCTTTCATGAAATTTTTCTTGTCTTTTCTGAACTTATGGCCAGGATCCAGGAACTATCTATGCAAGTCGAAGCAAGAATACTTGCGACCTGCCTGCAGCCAACGGAACTGAAGAGCTGCCTTGCATGTGGGGCACGGGAACCTTCCATGCACAGACCAGCCAACGAATAGCGCATACGCCGGCAAGTCATGCGTCGAGTACATGTACCACACATGCATTTTGAAGTTTTGTTTTGTAGCGGCATCATATGTCTCGATCCCATTATCCCAAGCTTCTTGCAATTCATCCTTAAGCGGCTGCATGTACATATTCATATTCTTCCCCGGATAGTTGGGCCCTGGAATTATCAACGTCAAGAAAATGTTCTTTCTTTTCATAATCTCTCCGGGAGGGAGATTGAGTGGAATGACAAATACAGGCCAGCAACTGTATTGGGTTGCCGTCATACCAAACACTTGGAACCCATCCGTGCTGATGGCGGCTCGAGGATGCCTTGGATCTGCCGCTTTGTCCTTATGTAAAGCATCGAAGTGCTTCCACGCAAAAGCGTCTGAAGTGTGTCCCAACATCGGATTCCCATCTGCATCTAGTTCGGTTCTTTTGCCGAATTTATGCCACGTCATCTGTCTGGCCGTCTCTTCGACCATGAAAAGACGTTGAAGTCTTGGTATGATTGGCATATACCGAAGAACATTAACTTGGATTTTGGTCTGACTCTTCTCACCCATACCGTTGTCTACCACAACATACCTGGAAGACTTGCAAATGGGACAATAGTTGAAGCCCGCATACTCAAGCCTAAATAAGGCACATCCATTCTCACAGGCATCTATCTTCTCATAGGGCATCTTAAGCGCACGTAGGATTTTGTCCGACTGGTACAGGTTTGCTGGCAATACATGGCCTTTGGGTAGAAAGCGTCCAAATATCGTCATCATCGCGTCGTAGCATTCTCTGCCCAGGTTGAACTGAGCCTTGAGAGCCATTACTTGCGCGATGGCATCCAGCTGACAAAGCTCAGTGTGCTCGTGGAGAGGACGTTTTGAAGACTCCAACATTTCCAAGAAGGCCTTTGCAGATTCCTCCGTCTCATCGTCCGAATCCCGAGCATCATCAAAGTCTTGCACCATGTCTTCGATCCCGGTACCATGCTCGTCGGTGCGACGACGAACCACCTCAGCTCTGGCACGTTGGGCAGACTCACCATGAAATCTCCACACCGTATAATCAGTCGTAAAACCCCACTTCTGCAAGTGTTTACCCATTTCATCCCGTGTCCACTTTTTATGGTTGTCGCACCAGACACAGGGGCACCAGGTTATATCCTGGCCATTTGCAAATGCGGCGCTCAGAAACCCCTTGGTTTTTGTTAACCATTCAATGGTCATTTCTTTCTGACTAGGGTGACCGGTGTACATCCAAGCACGATCACTCATCTTGCCTAACTACTAAACACACAAGAAATATATACATAATTCAGCAAACCATATTCATCAGTTAATAGAGTTTGTCAGTTTTATTATGTCCATGCAACCTAGACGCTAGTAGGTAAAGATAGGTCCTAATCCCACCCGAGTATGTGTAGATTGGGTTCGTTTTCCCATGCTCTGCTCTGGATCCGACGCAAAATTTCGGCAGCACCTCCCCGATGTTCTCCTGATACACGTCTCGGCAATAAGCAGAGAGGATGTGTACCCGGAGAACAACAGGGAGGCACTGACGAAATTCTGCATCGGATCCGGAGCAGAGCATATGGGAAAACGAACCCAATCTACACATACTCGGGCTGTCCATGGATAACGTTGGACAATTCGAAAGAATCACGGTTATAAATATGCAAATGCATGCATATTTATAGATGTAACCCTTTCGAACGGGAGACGCATAGTGGTCACGCATACTGATGATTGACACCTATAGCTAGCAAGTTTCATCGGCACGAAGACCGGAACAGAGCAAATGAAGAGGGAGGAGGAGATGTCATTTGTGCTCACCCACGAACACAGGGGCGGAGCTCGTCGAACGCACGGGGAGGTCGTCGAACACCAGACCCTCGCAGCCCCGAAAGAACTGCACATTTAAATCCACCCGATCAACACAAATATATATGATGTTTTTCTTAACAAAATCGGGAAATATACTTCCTAACTCATAATTCACAAATATATGACCCCATCGGCCTCTGGAAGGCCGAAGAGCACCTTTTCGGTCAACAGGAGGCCGAAGAGGTGTCGGGGGTCGGGGGTGTCGTGTCTGGGTGGCGTGGTGTCGGGGTGTCGTGGTGTCGGGGTGTCGGGGTGTCGTGTCGGGGTCGGGTGTCGGGGGGTGTCGTGTCTGTGTGTCGTGGTGTCGGGGTGTCAGGGGTGTCGGGGTGTTAGGGTCGGGGTTGGGGTGTCGGGGGGTGTCGTGTCTGGGTGTCGTGGTGTCGCGGTGTCAGGGGTGTCGGGGTCGGGGTGCCGTGTTGGAGTCGGGGTGTCGGGTCGGGGTCGGGGTGCCGTGTCGGTGTCGGGGTGTCGGGTCGGGGTCGGGGTCGGGGTGCCGTGCCGGGGTCGGTGTCGGGGTCGGGGTGTCGGGTCGGGGTCGGGTTGTCGGGTCGGGGTCGGGGTGCCGTGTCGCGGTCGGGATCGAGGTCGGGGTGTCGGGGTCGGGGTGTCGGGTCGGGGTCGGGTTGTCGGGTCGGGGTCGAGGTGCCGTGTCTGGGTCAGGGTGTTTTCTCTTTTTTTCTTTTCTTCTTCTTCCTCTTCTTTCTTTTCTTCCTTTTCTTCCTTTTTTTTCCTTCTTCTTCTTCTTCCTCCTTTCCTTTTTCCTCTTCTTCTTCTCCTCCTCTCCTCTTTTTTCTTCTTCTTCTTCCTCTTCTTCTTTTTTCTTCTCCTCCTCCTCCTCTTCTTCTTCTTCCTTTCCTTTTTTCCTCTTCTTCTTCTCCTCCTCTCCTCTTTTTTTCTTCTTCTTCTTCTTCTTTTTTCTTCTCCTCCTCCTCTTCTTCTGTTTCTTCTTCTTATTATTATTATTTGTTCTTTTTCTTTTTTCTTTTTCCTTTTTTTTCATCTTCTTTTCTTCTTTTTTTTCTTCTAGGTTTTTTTTCTACCTAAATGTCTAAATATTTTTTCCTATTTACCCAAACACCTAAACAACTATTTGCAAAACATCTAAAAACAGAAAACTAAAAATCTAATTAGAAAAACAGAAAAAAAATTAAAAGGGGGGCAGGGGAAGCTCACCAGAGAGGGGCAGGGGGCAGGGCGGCCGGCGGCGAGGAGAGGAGGCCGCCGGGGAGGGGGCGGCGGCGGCAGGAGGGCCGTTAGGAGGGGGCGGCGCCGCGGTGGTTGAGGTGCGCCACGGGGAGGGGGGCAGGTGGTAGTGGAGGGCGGGGAGGGGCGGCGGCGGCGGTGAGAGAGGGGGGGAGGGGGCGGCGGCGAGAGGGCGGGGAGGGGGCGGCGAGAGGGCGGGGAGGGGGCGGCGGCGGCGGTGAGAGAGGGGAACGGGCGCGGGTGTGAGAGAGAGAGGGGTGAGAGAAAGAGAGAGAGGCGGGAGGCGCGGGGGGATGGCGAAAATTAAGCCCCCTCTTTGCCGTCTGCTGGCAGACGGCAAAGAACTTTGCCGTCTGCCAGCAGACGGCAAAGAGGGGGGCCGTTAGCCCGTCCCCGCCGTTACACTGTGGGCCCCCCCTCACCTCTTTGCCGTCTGCTCATAGACGACAAAGCATTCTTTGCCGTCTGCCAGCAGACGGCAAAGAAGTGGCCCGTGTGACCTGGCAAGTGCAGTACCAAGTGGGGCCCACTTTGTTCTTTGCCGTCTGCCAGCAAACGGCAAAGAAGTGCAGATGGCAAAGAGCCTCTTTGCCATCAGCATGTTCTTTGTCGTCTTCTTTATAAAAGCAGATGGCAAATATCCTCTTTGCCATCTGCCAGCAGACGGCAAAGAGCTGGCAGATGGCAAAGTCCCTGATTCCAGTAGTGGTAGCCCCGTGGGGGCGTGAAAAATGACCTTTGCATTTAAGCGCTTAATGGTTGTTGTAATTTGTGTTTTGGATGAATGTATGCATGCTATCTCTCTTGTCTCATTCTGTCTTTGGATGATTTTTGTACCCTATGCTTGCCGGAAATTTGCCGGTGCGCGCACTCTTGCCATGAGTGCTTGACGAATGGGTCCTTAGCAGCTTGCCAGAAGTGCCGCTACCAGCATGGGTACACTTGACGATCACAACACAGCTACTTAAGCTGCCGAGCGGACTCGAAACAAAGTAAGAGCGCAGTCGATCACAACAAGGTTCCTTAGCATGCAGGTTTCTCATACAAAGGCCAAAATCGTTCAAGGAGAAGTTGCAACTACAACAAAAAATTTACTTTAAAGTTTTGCAACTTAGCTTTTTCTTTGCTGTGCTTCTAGCCGTAGGACGATAACTTGTACGCGAGGAACCCTTCTGTCCTTTGAGAAAAAGAAAGAAGTGAAATGAGGAGGCTGGAACCTTGACGGTTCGTTAATTATCCTATGCAAGAGAAAATGTAGCACAAGGCTGCCTGCAACATATAAACAAATATGTACTTGTACAAAGAATTGTGAAACACTTATCTTTATTGTCATGCACGGGATCTGCGCCCGGCTCTGTACAAAGGTTTACATGCCTTTCCGGCAAACTTGTACAAAAGAGGTTGCTGGCCAGCCCAGCAACTGCGCCTTACGGGTAAAACTTGCGAAGATGCTCAATATTCCATGAGTTGAGCACCGGAGTGCCATCTTCGGTCTCTAGGCAGACTGTGCGGGGCCTAGTGACTCGTACCACCTGGTAAGGGCCCTCCCACTTCGGTGTCAACTTGTTTTGACCCTTCGTGGACTGAATCCGACGAAGAACAAGGTCGCCTTCCTCAAGGTTCTTGGAGTTCACTTTGCGGCTATTGTAGCGGGGCAAAGCTTGCTGGTACCGTGCAGCATAGACAACAGCCTGGAAACGATCTTCCTCAAGGAGCGTGGCATCATCTTGCCGCAGCTCATCTTGATCCTCCTCATCGAAGGCCAAGACTCGATGTGACCCGTATTTGAGTTCTGTGGGGAGCACCGCTTCTGCACCATAAAGAAGGGAGAAGGGTGTCTGGCCAGTGGCTTGACTTGGCGTCGTCCTAATCGACCAAAGAACCGCCGGCAACTCTTCCACCCAGTGCCTTCCACACTTGTGTAGCCTCTCGAAAGTTCTGCTCTTGAGACCACGTAGCACTTCTGCATTTACCCTCTCTACTTGGCCATTGCTCCTTGGGTGAGCAACAGACGCGTAGCAAATCTTATTTCCAAGTTCTTGACAATATGCTGTGAAGGCGCGGCTCATGAATTGGATGCCATTTTCGGTGATGATCCTGTTGGGGACACCAAAACGGGAAACCAATCCTTTGAGGAACTTGATGGCTAACTGTGTCGTCACCTTCCTCACTGGCTCCACCTTAGGCCACTTTGTAAACTTGTCGATTGCAACATACAAGAATTCAAATCCCCCGGTAGCACGGGGGAAGGGGCCGACGATGTCGAGCCCCTAGACCGAGAAAGGCCAGGAGAGAGGGATGGTTTGGAGGGCTTGAGCTGGCTGGTGAATGTCCTTGGAGTGGAACTGGCATGCTTCGCATCTGATAACCACCGCCAAGGCATCTTGAAGGGCTGTCGGCCAGTAGAATCCTTGACGGAACGCCTTGCCGACAAGCGCGCGTGACCCGGTGTGAGAGCCACACATCCCTTCATGCATTTCTTCCAACAGCCTCTGTCCATCTTCCCGGCAGATGCACTTCAATTTTACCCCATTTGGTCTCTTTCTGTACAGAATGTTGTCAACAAACTTGTACATCCTTGATTGACGGGCTACTCTTTCTGCATCCTCTTGCTCATCGGGAAGATCTCCTGTCTGAAGGAACTGGACAATTGACTGTGCCCATGCCGGAGCTTGTGGCTCAACAACAAGGACTAAAGGCATTTCTTCCTCTGCGGGAGAGCTTGCTTCGACGGCAAGGATCTGGCTTGCCGGAAACTGCGGCTCACCGGCCAAGGGTATCTTGTTGGCGGTATGTGCTTTCTTGGCGGCTGCCGGCAGCTCTGCCAGAAAGTAACCACCAACATCTTGCTTTCTCTTCATCGCCAGCCTTGATGGTGTAACGGATGGCTAAGTCAGATGGAGCACAAAAGTTCCTGGTTCCACAAGCATCTTTTGGGTGGCAAGCTTTGATAGGTCGTCGGCAATCCAATTCTGGGCACTTGGAACGTGCTCTGCTTGTAGACCGTCAAAGTGCTCTTAAAACTTTCTCACCTCATCAACGTACGCCTCCATCAAAGGGCTCCGGTAATCCTTGTTGACTTGCCTCACCACTAACTGCGAGTCACCTCTGATAATTAGCTTTCGAATACCAAGGTCGATTGCAATGCGCAGACCGGCAAGCAATCCTTCGTACTCAGCAGTGTTGTTAGTAGCCTGCTCCCGGGGAAAGTGCATCTGAAGCACGTACTTGAGGTGCTCTCCGGTGGGTGCTATAAGAAGCACACCGGCACCGGTGCCTTTCAGTGTGAAAGCACCGTCAAAGTACATTATCCAATCGTCAACAGTTTCCTTGCCGGGGAGCGAGGTCTCTGGAACTTCATCTGGCGTTGGGGTCCATTCTGCAATGAATTCCGCCAAGGCTCTACTCTGAATCATTGAGGTACTCTCAAACTTCAAATCAAAGCTCGACGGCTCCAATGCCCACTCCACGATCCTGCCGATTGCCTCTGGATTTCTCAAGATGCGTTGCAACGGAAAGCGAGTGACGACGGTGACTAGGTGTGCTTGAAAATAATGGCGTAGCTTCCTTGAGCCCATGAGAAGGCCAAAAAGCAACTTTTGCACACCATAGTACCTTGACCTAGCCCCTTGCAGAAGGGAGCTGACAAAGTAGACTGGGCGCTGCACCATCTTCTTCTTCACAACTTGCTGATCTGGCTGGCTGGCTTGCACAATCTCTGGCTTGTCGGCACCTGACCTTGCCGAAGAAGATTCTGGCTCGTCGGGTCGTGGCTCTCTGGCTGCTACCACTTCCTCATCGGCCTCTCTTTCAGCCATAAGTGCAGCACTAACCACTTGATTTGTCACCGCTAAGTATAGCAGCAACGTCTCTTGCGGCCTAGGCGCAACTAGGACTGACAGAGAGGACAGGTACTCCTTCAAATCTTGGAGTGCGGCCTCCACTTTCGAAGTCCAGTTCACTGGACCTGCCTTTTTCAATATCTTGAGAAACGGCAAGGTGCACTCTGCCGATTTGGAGATGAACCTGCTGAGGGCGGCAACGCAGCCGGCAAGACGTCTGACATCCTTGACGCGTCTCGGTGCTTCCATCTGCCCAATTGCTTTGATCTTGTCGGGGTTGGCTATAATCCCTCTCTGAGACACAAAGAAACCAAGAAGCTTGCCAGATGGAACACCGAACACACACTTCTCGGGGTTGAGCTTCAAGTTGAGCTTGCGCAAGTTCGCAAATGTCTCTTCCAAATCCTGAATCAGGGTTGACTTGTCTCTGGTCTTGACCACAATATCATCCATGTAGGCTTCCACATTTCTGTGCAGCTGTGGCTCAAAACAGATCTGAACTACTCTGGCAAAGGTTGCCCCGGCACT
Organism: Elymus sibiricus; assembly: GCA_039707655.1. NCBI lineage: Eukaryota > Viridiplantae > Streptophyta > Magnoliopsida > Poales > Poaceae > Elymus > Elymus sibiricus. The sequence continues at coordinate 289,065,503 of CM077676.1, forward strand.
CTTCAACATACGCAAGAAGCAATATGTGCCACACGGAGTGATGAATGCTGTTTTCTCCTCATCTTCCTTGGCCATAAAGATCTGATGATAACCAGAATAGGCGTCAAGGAAAGAGAGTAAATCATAGCCGGCAGTGGAGCCTACAATCTGGTCAATGCGCGGCAAAGGGAAAGGGTCCTTTGGAAAGGCTTTATTTATATCAGTGAAGTCTATACAGAGCCTCCACTTCCCGTTCGCCTTGCGCACTACAACTGGATTGGCTAACCACGTAGGGTGTAGCACTCCTCTGACTAGACCTGCTGCTTATAACTTCTTGATCTCCTCGGCAATGAACTCTTGCCGCTCCAAAGCTTGCTTCCTGACCTTCTGCTTGACGGGTCTCGCATGAGGGCAGACAGCAAGGTGGTGCTCAATTACCTCCCTAGGAACACCGGGGATGTCAGATGCTTGCCAAGCAAACACATCGACATTCACTACAGGAATCAGGCACTTTGCCATCTGCCATGGCAGACGGCAAAGGAATGTCTGGCGGACGGCAATGCCCTTTGCCGTCAGCCAGCAGACGGCCCCACGTCCGGCTGAATGAACTACGGCAGAGGGCTGCTTTGCCGTCTGCTTAAATAAAGCGGACGGCAAAGAAGTTTGCCATCAGCCATACTAAGCAAGCAGACGGCAAATGCCTTGGACGGCAGAGGGATAGGGTTAGGCTAGTTAGGTGGTTAATGGCGTACTTTGCCGTCTGCCAGCAGACGGCAAAGGCGCAAAGTTCTTTGCCGTCTGCCAGCTGACGTCGGTCGTCAGCTGGGGCCAATGCATGCCCTTTGCCGTCTGCCAGCAGACGGCAAAGCACACCAGCCTTTGCCGTCTGCTGGCAGACGGCAAAGTGCCCAAATAGGCCAGCCCAGGTGCCTCCCAGGTTGCACAGGTAGCTACCACATGCTAGCTTTGCCGTCTGCTGGCGGACGGCAAAGCTCTTTGCCGTCTGCTGGCAGACGGCAAAGTGCCTGTATTGCCCCTGTTATTTCTGTTTTTTCTTAAATTCAATCAATTTCACAGATATATATATATATATATATATATATTCATTTGAAAATACTTTCAACAAGCATACATATCCCTGCCATATGGATATGATCATCCAACACATATATATACCGAATCAAAAGTCCATATCCAACATATATATAGCCAACATATCCAACAATTAAGCAAAAAGTCCATATACAATGGTTTCATCCATACATACATATATAGGTAGCAAGTTTCACATTGTTCATCCTACAAAATCAAAATAAAAAGGAAGGACAAGGAGAAGAGTAGACTCCATCATCGCAAGCTTCCGTGATCTGAAGCAAATCTGCAAAATGGGAAAGAAGAAAGTTAGAAGAAGAAGACTAGAAGAAGAAGAAGAAGAAGAAGACTAGAAGAAGAAGAAGAAGAAGAAGAAGAAAAAGAAGAAGAAGAAGAAGAAGAAGAAGAAGAATAAGAAGAATTTTTCTTCTCTTTCTTTTTCTCGTCTTCTTTTTCTTCTTCTTATTGCTTACTTGTGTCATTTTAGAGCTAACCTAGGTAAATAGGTCATTTTGGAGCTAAGTAAGGTTATTATGTCATTTTCGAGGAAAATAAGCTAAGTATATGACATTTTGGAGGTAACCAATAAGCTAAGTATAGGTCATTATTGAGCTAACCTAGGTAATTATGCCATTTTTGAGCTAAGTATGCTAAGTATGTCATAAATGAACTAAATAAGCTAAGTATAGGTCATTATTGAGCTAACCTAGGTAATTATGCCATTTTTGAGCTAACTAAGCATATTAAGTCATTTTGGAGGAAAAAATGCTAAGTGTAGGTCATTTTAGAGCTAACCTAGGTAAATAGGTCATTTTGGAGCTAAACCAAGGTTATTATGCCATTTTTTACCTAATTAAGCTAATTATGTCATAAATGAACTAGCTAAGCTAAGTATAGGTCATTATTGAGCTATCTTAGGTAGTTATGCCATTTTTTAGCTAACTAAGCATATTAAGTCATTTTGGAGGAAAAAATGCTAAGTATAGGTCATTTTAGAGCTATCCTAGGTAAAATAGGTCATTTTGGAGCTAAGTAAGGTTATTATGTCATTTTCGAGGAAAATAAGCTAAGTATATGACATTTTGGAGCTAAACCAAGGTTATTATGCCATTTTTACCTAAGTAAGCTAATTATGTCATAAATGAACTAGCTAAGCTAAGTATAGGTCATTTGAGAGCTAACCTAGGTAAAATAGGTCATTTTGGAGCTAAGTAAGGTTATTATGTCATTTTCGAGGAAAATAAGCTAAGTATATGACATTTTGGAGCTAAACCAAGGTTATTATGCCATTTTTGACCTAAGTAAGCTAATTATGTCATAAATGAACTAATTAAGCTAAGTATAGGTCATTATAGAGCTAGCCTAGGTAAAATAGGTCATTTTGGAGCTAAGTAAGGTTATTATGTCATTTTCGAGGAAAATAAGCTAACTATATGACATTTTGGAGCTAAATAGGTCATTTCTTAAGCTAAGTATGCATTTGTTAAGCAAAACACTAGGGAAAACGTACCGTCATCACGGAGGTGAAGGACCGGTCGCGCCAGTGGCAGACGCAGAAGGATCGGTCGATGCTTGTCGGGAGTTACGCTGCACCAAAGATCATTTGCAATGTCTCGTTAGCATGATGCAAGTCAAATGTGAAGACTAGTAACTAATGACCATTCAAATGAAACTCACCGTGCCCGCCGAAGTAATGACTGGCATCGGTGGAGGGGTCTGACCGTTGCTCTGGCACATGGTCTGCACATTTGGTTTTCACGAGTTAGTCATATTAGTTAGTAATGAAACGAACATTACGTGCATGATTTGTCTAATATGCAGAAGAAACTTACCACGAAGAGGTCGTATAAGACCCAGTGAGACGCGTCATTCCGGTTCCTCTCCTCCTCCAACAGCGTAGCAGTCCTCTCCTCCAACTCCCTCTCCCTCTCCGCCGCCTGCCTCTTTGCCTCCGCCAGAAGCTCCTGGGTCTGCGCTCTCTCTTTCTCAAGAGCAGCCTGCAACACCACTCCTCGTTAGCATTGTAATCATCGATGGCCGCACACATAATGTAATGGAGGAAAGGTATCTGAGTCCGTATAACTAACCTCGATTTGGAGCTCCATTGGCCATGGACGAGGCCTTATCCCAGGATCGGAGCTCGTCTGGCGCTTCTTGATCTCCGGGAGAGTGCTAGGACAACGTATCAGTCCATCCCCAATGGCTATCGAGCCATGGGGCCTCCCGCCACCAGATATCATCACCAGCTCTGGATCAAGAAGTTGCCGGCTCGGGTTAAAGTCCTCCCCTTTCCTCGCCTTCCCCTCGTCTCTGTACCTCACGAGCTTGTTGTGGGAGGAGATGTTGGTGAATCTCTCTGGATGATCAAGGTCAGACTCAGAGAATGCCTTGGCCTTCTTGTACTTTGCAGTATGGGCCATGCCATAGAGGTCGAACACCTCTGGCACCTCCGTCTTGTTGTGTCGCGCCTAAAAGAGAGGAACAAAGTATTAGTTAAGGGCTCAAGCTAGCATGAAGAATGAAATTGCATGAATCATGAAGCAAACCACATACCCAGTTATTCCTGAACTCATATAGGTTGGCGCTCCCTTGATGGTGTGGCACACCAACCATTTTGGCATGCCGCTCCTTGGCATTGTTGTGGACGGCTAGCCATTGGGGAGAGCACCACTCATCCAGCAACGCCTCCCAATAGTCCATCCTATCCGCACACCATCTCGGGGGCACCTAAGTTAGTCAAGAGAAATTTCAGCGCTACGCCTACGAATCAAATCAAGGAAACTAAGTACAAGGCCTTAAGAATAGGTATTTACCTTCATGTACTTATCCTTACTCAGAAACTTGCCGCGGCACTTCGTCTTGGACCTCTTAATACCAGCCGAGGCGTAGTACTCTCGAACAGCCTGCACCCGAGCCTCGTGCCGTAAGTTCTGAAGTAGGCGCCTGCACTCGGCTTCGATAACCATAGCCGTGGCCTCCTCCTCTCCCTCAAGACACCTATAGAAGGTCTGCAATCAAACAAGACAACACTAATTAGTACAATAACTCGGTACTGTTGATTTTTAATTCTGTAAAGGAGAAATTACCCAAAACGTCTGGATCACCATCTTGGCCCTCGTGCGGCACAAGACACCGTCGATCCTCTTCTCACCCATATGATTGGCATATACTGAAGAACATTAACTGGGATTTTTGTCTGACTCTTCTCACCCATACTGTTGTCTACCACAACATACCTGGAAGACTTGCATATGGGACAATAGTTCAAGTCCGCATACTCAAGCCTAAATAAGGAACATCCATTCTCACAGGCATCTATCTTTTCATAGGGCATCTTAAGTACACAGAGGATTTTGTCCGACTGGTACAGGTTTGCAGGCATTACATGGCCTTTGGGTAGAAAGCATCCAAATAGTGTCATCATCGCATCGTAGCATTCTCTGCCCAAGTTGAATTGAGCCTTCAGAGCCATTACTTGTGCGATGGCATCCAGCTGACAAAGCTCAGTGTGCTCGTGGAGAGGACGTTTTGAAGACTCCAACATATCATTGAAGGCCTTTGCAGATTCCTCCATCTCATCGTCTGAATCCCGAGCATCATCAAAGTCTTCCACCATGTCTTCGATCCTGGAACCATGCTCGTCGTTGCGACGACGGCCCACCTCAGATCTGGCACGTTGGGCAGACTCACCATGAAATGTCCAGACCGTATAAGCAGGCATAAAACCCCACTTCTGCAGGTGTTTACTCATTTCAAGCTTTGTCCTCTTATGATAGTTGTCGCACCGGACACAGGGGCACCAGGTTTTTCTCTGGCCATTTGCAAATGCGATTCTCAATAACCCCTTGGTTTTTGTTAACCATTCATCGGTCCTGTCTTTCTGACTAGTGTGACCGGTGTACATCCACGCACGATCACTCGTCTTGCCTAGCTACTGGACACACAAGAAATATATACATAATTCAGCAAACCATATTCATCAGTTAATGGAGTTTGTAAGTTTTATTACGTCCATGCAACCTAGACGCTAATAGGTAAAGATAGGTCCTAATCCCACCCGAGTATGAGCAGATTGGGTTCGTTTTCCCATGCTCTGCTCCGGATCCGACGCAAAATTTCGGCAGCATCTCCTCGCTGTTCTTCAGATACACATCTCAACAATAAGCAGAGAGGATGTGTACCCGGAGAACAACAGGGAGGCACTGACGAAATTCTGCATCAGATCCGGAGCAAAGCATATGGGAAAACGAACCCAATCTACACATACTCGGGCTGTCCATGGATAACGTTGGACAATTCGAAAGAATCATGGTTATAAATATGCAAATGCATGCATATTTATAGATGTAACCCTTTCGAACGGGAGACGCATAGTGGTCACGCATACTGATGATTGAAGACACCTATAGCTAGCAAGTTTCATCGGCACGAAGACCGGAACAGAGCAAATGAAGGGGGGAGGAGGAGATGTCATTTGTGCTCACCCACGAACGCATGGGCGGAGCTCGTCGAACGCACGGGGAGGTCGTCGAACACCAGACCCTCGCAGCGAAGAAACAACTGCACATTTAAATCCACCCGATCAACACAAATATATGTGATGTTTTTCATAACAAAATCAGAAAATATATGACCTAACTCATAATTCACAAATATATGACGGGGTGTCGGGTCGGGGTGTCGGGTCGAGGTGTCGTGATGTCAGAGTGTCGAGTCGGGGTGTCGGGGTGTCGTTTCTTGGTGTCGGGGTGTCGGGGTGTCAGGGTGTCGTGTCGGGGTGTCGGGGTGTCGAGGTGTCGTGTTGGGCTATCATTTAGGGTTCCATCGACGCCGAGGAACCCCCTAACCTAAATAGCCGTCATTTAGGGTTCCATCGACGCCGAGGAACCCCCTAACCCGCTCGTCCCCGGGCGCCCTCAGGTATGGCGATGCACGGTCGACGGGTCAGCACTCGGACCGGGGGATTCTCGGCCTGGGCGACGGCGCCGGGACCGGCGGGACCCACTGGCTCCACAATCTATCCCCTCGGCGACCGGCGATCCTCGACCCTCTGGCCCGACCCTCGACCCCTTGGAGACCGGCGATCCTCGACCCTCATTCCCGACCCTCGACCCTAGTTTTGGCGACCGGCGATCCTCGACCCGGTTCCGTCGGCGCCGACGCACCCCTCGACCCGGTTCCCGATCCTCGACCCGGTTCTTCTTCTTCTTCTTGTTTTCTTCTCCTCCTCCTCCTCCTCTTCTTCTTTTCTTCTCTTCCTCCTCTTCTTCTTCTTCCTCCTCTTCTTCTTCTTCTTCCTCTTCTTCTTCTTCTTCTTATTTTCTTTTATTTTTTTATCTTTCTTCTTTCTTCTTAACCTAAACTAAGCCTAAACTAAACTAAATCTAAACCTAAACCTAAAAAAACAGAAAAAAACCTAAACTAAACTAAACCTAAACTAAATAAAAAAAACAGAAAAAAAAGAGGAGAAGAGCTCACCTTGGGAGGGGGGCGGCCGCTGGAGGGGGCCGGTGGAGGAGGGGCCCGGTGCAGGAGAGCCGCCGCAGGGGAGGGGGTGGGGCGGCCGCCGTAGGGGAGGGGGCGGGGCGGCCTGGGGCATTGCAGCGTGGGGCAAGGCGGCCGCGGCAGGTGGCCTGGGTAGGCAACGGGCCGGGGCGGCGGGGGGTCAGGGGCGGCGGTGGCGGTGGGGGTCGGGGGCGGCTGCGGTGTGGGGGTCGGGGGAGAGAGATCGAGGCAGAGAGAGAAGAGAGAGAGGAGGGGTGGGGGTGACAGCCGTTAGGTACTAACCTCTTTACCGTCTGCTAGCAGACGGCAAAGAGGTGGGGGGGGTGGGCCGTTACAGCGCTGGCCTCCACTGGACCCCACCCACTTCTTTGCCATCTGCTAGCAGACGACAAAGAAGTGGCTGATGGCAAATATGATCTTTGCCATGAGCCAGTTCTTTGCCGTCTATTTTTTGAAAGCAGACGCCAAAGACCTCCTTTGCCGTCTGCTAGCAGACGGCAAAGAAGTGGCTGATGGCAAATCCTCTGATTCCAGTAGTGATTCTCCCGTAGGAAGGCAACGAGCTCACTTTCCTATTTATCACCGAGAGTGGCTCTTACCGAAAAAGTGACACTGATCCCATCCTCTCTCGCAAAAACTTGCTTGGTCGCCAGCGCGGAGGCCTTGGACTTCTTGCTCTTGCCGGTACTTCTCTCTGGTATGTCCTCGACGGGCGTGCTGCACTCTAAAGTGCGCTTCCCGGAGTCCGTATCAGATGTCTTGCCGGACTTCTTCTTCTTCTTTGCTCCCCCAGGAGCTTTGCCGGCAGGAGCAGGTGCCTTGTCGGCAGATGCTGCCACTGCCTCCCAGTAGAGCTTGTCGGCGCAGATGATTGCATCCTTGTGGTTCGACTTGATGGTGAGGACCCCCATCGGCCCTGGCATCTTGATGACATTGTAGGCGAAGTGCGACGCGGCCATGAACTTGGCCAGCGCCGGACGACCCTGAATGCCACTGTAGGGCAGGGGCATCTTGACGACGTCAAAGACGATCTTCTCCGTCCTGTAGTTGAGGTCGCTGCCGAATGTGACCGACAACGTGATCTGGCTCTTTGGCTTGTTCCTTCCTTGACTGATCCCTTGGAACGTGGCGGTCTCCTCAAGATCCTTGTCAGGATTCTGCAGCCTCTTGATCACGTCGGGAGAGATCAAGTTCAAGCCGGCCCCACCGTTAACCAACATCTTCATCACCCTGAGGTTGCAGATTGTTTGCGAAACCAACAACGGCAAACACCCGACCGCAGTGGTGCGATCAGGGTGATCCTCGACGTCAAAGTCGATGGGCGTGTGCGACCACTTGAGTGGCTTCTGCGCTTCCATTATGGGCTCCGCGGCATTCACCTCGCGGATCCATTGCTTCAGTTGCTGGTGCGAGGAGTGCAAAGATGTGCCTCCGTCAACACACATGGCATCCACTGTGTTCTGGAACTCCTTGTCGGACTCATTTTCGTCCTCATCACCATCATCTTGGCCTTATGCAGCCTTCTCTTTCGCCTGCTTGGCCTTGCCATGGCGGCCCCCTCGGCCACCACGGTTCTGCTTGCCGGACCCACCGGCACCATTCTGGCCCTTCTCATTGTCATGCTTCTCGTACTCTTGCTTCTGCTTCTCGGCAAGCTGCTCTACTTGCCGGCACTCCTGGAGGTCGCGGCCCTTGGTGCGGTGGATCTTGCAGTAGGGCCCACCAGTCTTGCCGCCCTTGTCGCCCGCCGCAGCCTCCCGGCAGTCAGCGCATCCGGCAACCTCCTTGCCGAGGCTTTCTGCCTTGGACTTCTTGGCGGCGTTGGTGTCACCGTGGCTCTCCACTGCCATCACTGTCTTGCCTTTGCGCTTCTGATTGTGCTTCCGGCTTTTCTTCTGTGGGGTCGATGCATCATTTGCGTCATCGTCCTCAGAATCGATGTCGGTGCCAGCATCTTCCCCTGGGAGTCGCCTCCCTTCCTCAGCACGTGCACACTTGTCCGCCAAGGTGTACAACTCATTGATGGTCCTGACCTTAATGACATTCATCTCAGACCGCATTATGCGGTTGCGTACATTCGTGTGGAATGCGATGCAAACAGCCGCGGGATGAACATCAGGACTGTTGTGGTGCACACAGCTGAACCTTTGTATGTACTTGCGGAGGGTCTCGCCGTCTCTCTGGGGGATCACATGCAAGTCGCTTTTCTGACCAGGGAGCGTGTGGTCACCCTGGTAGGCACCCACGAATTGATGGCACAGATCCGCCCAAGAGGAAATGGAGCCCTCCGGCAAGTTCATCAACCATGATCTGACGTGGGGCTTAAGCGCCAACGGAAAGTAGTTGGATAGAAGTTTGTCATCGTGCCCCCCGGCAGCCTTCACCGCAATGGTGTAGATGCCAAGGAACTCTACTGGACTGAGCGTATCGTCGTACTTGTTGGGCAGCTCCGGCTTGAAGGGATGGGTGGACGGCCAACAAACCTGCCGCAGCTCATGGGTGAATGCTGGGCAGCCTACCTCGTAAGGTAAGCACCCAGGGTACCCTAGCACTGGCACGTACACTACCGGCCCAGCACGGTCGTCTGACCGACGACGTGCCTCCCGGTGCCGCTCAATCTTCGTGCGGTCATCCTCATCACGCCGCTCGTGGAGCACTTGGTGCTGGTCTTGGCGGCCCCGCGGATCCGATGACCCCATGGACATGGTGTCCTGGTCATCTGATCGGCGAGCTTGCCGCCGTGGTGGTTGCTGGTGTGGAGGCGACTGCACCGTGGGTGCACCGTCTCCGGCATGGCAGCCAGATGGTCCTGCCGGCACTGCTAGTGGTCGTCTGGAGGGGCCCACATTCTGTGTTTTGCTGGGATCGGCAAAACTGATGAGACTCTGGATAGTGGCCCTCCATTCTTCCATTTTGTCTAGGGTTGGCGGGAAGTTCAAAAGCATTTGAACTCACGCCATAGCCTCTGCCGCCGTGGTTGGCATCGCAGGAAACACAGAACGGGACGACGTTCGACTCCTGGCAGGGCCAGGAGGGAGCTCGTCGCGTACCTGCTGCCGCGGTGCATGTTCACCAACGGGTTGGCGTGGTGATGGTGGAACCTGACCATCGTGAGAATGATGCTCAGGGCCGGCTTGACGCCATCCAGGACCGCCAGCACCGCGGGGAAGCGTGGCGCGCCCATCTTGGGATGGTCGCTGCACACGTCCTGCCGCAGCGTTGTTGGACATCGCCGCTCCATCCCTGGACATCGCGACAACGGGGTCCTGGTTCACACCGGTCCGAATTGTAATACTAGGAAGAGCAGGCTCACCAGCGGGTTGTTGGAGTTGGCCGTCTGCGCCGTCTCCGGTGTGGTGGCTGGGTTCGCCGGCATGGTGAGGATGCTGGACACCCGCACCGCCGGTGCCTCCTGCGCCGGCCATCCCAACCATAGCGCCCGCGCCGACTACGCCGCCTATGCCATCTCCGGACGCCTAGGAAGGTAGCTTGGAGGTGGTGGGAGCCGTCGTGGCTCTGGTCTTCTTCTTCGGCGCCATCGGTGAGGATGATGGAGCCGGTACTCAAACTATGAACACTGATTCGTAATACGAGACCCCCTACCTGGCGTGCCAAAGATGTCGTGGGAAAACGACGATCTATGGGATCGAGAGGATCCCTTTGCGGTTCGGGAGTGGGATCAAAATACTACAAAGAGCAGGGCTAGTAGATATGAGCACAAGCAACGATTTATCTAGGTTCGGGCCGCTGTAAGCGCAAAACCCTACTCCTGTTCTGGTGGTTTGATTGTATGTCAGCTCAAGGGTTACAAAGAGTGCAACTTGCTGGCAAGGTGCCCGGGACGTGCAGCTACAACATGTAGTTGAGCTAAGAGTTGACCGTTCTAAGTGTAGTCGTGGGCCTCCTTTTATAGGCCAAGGAATTATCACAGAGGCTAACATGGTCATTACAGAGTATGAATAGTAACTTGCACAATCACCATGTCTATCTCCAGACGGGGTAAGACAAGCGCATTAAATGCACCGTTAGGTGCTACGTCGGGGAGGCGAGGCTTTGGGTAAAAGATCTGTACCACCGGTCCTGGCGCCCTCTTGTCACCTTGACACGTCCCAGGGACGGGTGTCATTAAAGTTAATCCTGGCATGGCATGCTGACACGTGCCTTGGCCAGCTGCGTTGACTGCCTGCCTGCTCGACACCTAGCATGCGTGCTTATCTAGCTGATGATGAGGTGGAGTGGTAACAGGACAGAACGAGCTTGCCAGCGCGGAGCTTGTCAGGCCGTTGCTTGCTGGCAAGGAGCTTGCCGCCAACCCGAGTCTTGGTCTTCACCTTGCTGCTACGAAGCTTGCCGGCAAGGGCAATCTTGATCTTCAGTACGAGAATAGTACTTCTCGATGACCTGCCTTGAGGTCTTCTTCACGGTCTTGTTTACTCAAGTCTTGAGTCATAGTTATCCTTTGCCATCAAGGAGGCTACAACTGCCTGTGCACAAGTCAGGGTATGAGGGCACCCATGCTTTGGTACACCGACAGTGATTGAGCACTATTGGCTCTTCAAGAGGCTCTTCAACAAAGGGGTTATGCATAAATTGTTGGAACCTTGGTTTCGTTATGCAACAACACCGCCAGAGAATCCATCTTTACGATGATGCCGGCAAGCACTGCCCAAGGTGTGGAGAGCACTTGGAAGCAACCCGACCAAGCCATAGTGGACGAGTGGTTCAACAACTTGGCGGAAACGCCTATTTGGAAAGAGGACGATCTGATCCAAGACACCAAAAAACACGAGCTTGAGCTCATTGCCAGAAGAGCAGAAGAAGCAGGAGGCGCTGAGCTCCTCGAGGCTGTAGTTGATGGCTCTGGTGAAGAGGAGGAGGATGACGAAGCCACGGAGACCGAAGAGGAGGAGATAGTGGAGCCCCCTGCCCCTCCGGTTACTGCTCCGAGAAGAGGTGCTGCGGGGCCTAGTACTTTGCGGAGGCCTGCTTAGAGGAGACTGGCAAGCTCCAGACCAACAAGGAGTGAAACTACCGGCACAGATGCTAGCGTCAGAACTTCCCGGCTGCAACATTCTCGGTAGCAAGCTTCCCGGAGGCAATCTTCTAGGCGGCAAACTCCACCAACCGCAGAGGAAGCGGGAACTTCTCAGCCCCCAGCTTCTCCGGCAGCGAAGCGCACCAGATCACCTTCTCCTCCTGCACTGGCTCCTGACTCCGGAAGTCAAGCATATTGGGATCTTTCCCGCCTTTCCGACGAGGACGAAGAAGAGTAAGTGCTTGCCTCTTCCTCTACTCGTTGTTTTTATTAACTATTTGTCATTATTGATCTGATGGCTTGTTTGTCTTTGATCTTACAGGGACGAAACGCCTCTGAGGCATAGGTCCCGGAAGAGGGCAAAAACCATCGAGGGGGGCGAGCCGGCAATGGATGTTATTATGGTCAGCCCCCGGCGGGAGGATGTCACTCAAATCCAACCAGCAAGCACTACCGCTGATGCCCCCATCATCGAGACTGGCAAAGAGGCGAAGGGCGATCGCCATGAAGTAGAGCACCAAGAAGCGGACCCTGTGGTAGCGCCTTTAACCGTCACCCTTTCAGAGAGCGGCTCGCCGGACAGGATTATCATTGATGAGCCTGTCCGCACAAAGGACATACTGGCAACCGATGTTGCCAGAAGCCAAGCGACGGCAACAAATGTTGCCGGAGGAGAAACTATTCCTCCTCAACAGACACATACAGGTAATCAACTTTCCCTCAAGCGTTTCTCTGTTTCTGTCGGTTTTGTTTTGATTTCTTGAATTGAATTTGAACTTCTTCCTAATTTTTCTTCTCTCTCTTCGTAGAATCAACCCCTCCAGAGGAGAGGGAGACCGCTGAAGATGTGGAGACAATTGTGAAGAGTGCTGCAGAAGAAGCCACCACAATCGCTGCGGACGAAGCCGCCAACATTGCTGCCGAAGAGGCCGCCAAGGCCGCTGCAGATGAGGCTACAAGAGCAACTGCAAGTGCGGCTAAGGAGGCTGCCAGGGTTGCCAGCAGTGCTTCCACTTCAGCTGCAATGGATGTAGAGATGGGAGCAGCCAGTGATGTTGCACCAACCGCTAACAACCATCTAGTTGCGTCCGAAGCTCCTCTGTCACGTAGATCCCGGAGGGCTATGAGTATGATATGGAGAGATGCTCTCCCCAGCTCATCTAGTGCCAAAGCGCGCGCGCCTGAAGAGGTAGATGACGAACTTGTTGTTCCTCCATCCATGGCCACTGATGAGGAGTGCAACCTTGATGAGGATGCTTTTGATTACTTTTTCTTGGAAGACATGGAGCATGGTTTCAAGGAAGCACAACGGCGCTTTAGCAGGCATTGGGAAAAACTCCAACTTCGCAAGTAGCTCGTCGAAAGAGCTGAACAAGAACTCCTGCAGAGGGCCAAGGAAGTAAGTATTTGGTATGCCGAGAAGATCCAGGACATCCAGAACCGCCAAGCCCAGCTTGCCGCCGAGAGGGAAGCCTTCATCTTGGAAAAGGCTACCGCTGATATGGTACATGAGGAGGCTACCAAGAAAGCTGCTATAGTTAATGGTGCACTGACCGAGCGCAAGATTGGCCTCGACTCTCATGAGAAGGAGCTTGCCGGTAGGGAAGAAGCACACTTGCTGCCACATTTCATGCCAAAGATGAGGGAATCCAAACCCTCTAGCCAAACGCACCCAGGAGCTTGAGTAGACACATACAGAAGCACTTCAAGCCCAAGCACTTGAACATGTTGGAAAGCCCAATGAGGTCCTTGATGCCATCAATACTATCGATGCTGCCAAGGTGGCCTTTGAATAAAAGATAAAAAAGTTTGAAGAAGATCTCACCGCCAAGAGCCAGGAGATCACTGCCCTCAAGGACTTAGCGCAGAAGGCCGCTCACACACTGGCGGAGCTCCAAACTTCGCTGTCATCCAAGAGCTATGAACTCATGGCCGTCTCTGATGCCAAGCTGGACCTGCAGACCAAACTCTCCAGTTTGGAAACCTCTCTTGAGGCCGCTGCCACCAAAAATAGGCTCTTGACGGCAGATCTGGAAGAGGCCAAGCGTTTGCAGATTGACGCCGAGGAGAAGTTGTTGCAACTAAATAACTCAATATCTGATTGGATGAACCAGCTTGTCAGCGTCGTCAAGCATATCAGTGCGCAACTGGCAGTCATGGAGATGGGAACTTGGGGCTTCACCATGAGCTCTGACCAGGCTGTGAGCACTACGCTGACTCATTTTTCGAGGGCCTCCTTGCGGCGCTAGATGCTCATCACAAGGGCCGCACGAAGAAGTTTGCTGACGAATCACGGATCCTTGTTCGCAATGTGATCTTGAGGATGTTCACCAAGGTTGTACATCACAATCATGGCGTTGATCTCTCCATAGTCTTCAAAAGCCTTCCTGAAGGGACCGATGTTTTTGCTGCCAAGGACATAGTGACGCAAATTGCTGACACGGCCGCCGAGAGGTGCGACCGAATCCATAGCAAACTCAAGAACTAGCCTCTTCACGTATGCTTGCAACTGACAGGGCACATGTAATGAAAACAGTTTATCTTTAATTAGGCCTTCCTTATTGCTTTGTAAGATATAGCTTTTATGCTGAACGAATGTATGCTCCTTCCTTGTGTAATTTTGCCTATGTATTCTCTGTACCCTACACTTTCTGGAAGAAACTTCCAGGTGCGCACACTCTAGCCGACAACGCTTGAGGAATAGGTCCTTAGAAATTTGCCGAAAGTGGCGCTTCCCGGTAATGTTAACACTTCCCGGTTTTAGTGTAGCCAGCTTTGCTGTTGAGCGGACTCAAAACAACTAGGAGCGCAACTAATCCCGACAAGGTTCCTTTGTGTGCAGGTTTTTCATACAAACACAGAAATCATTCAAGGATAAAAAGCAACAACAACAAGAGAATTTGTTTCAAAGTTTTACAACTTAGCTTTCTTTGCTGTACTTCTTGTATTTGATGATAACTTGAACGTTTTTGGTGTCTACACCGTTACTCCCCCCGAGAAACTTGCACGCGGAGGAACTTCTCTGCTTTTAACAAAAAAGGCGAAGAAATTGTTCCGGCTAGAACACTTGACGATATGTTAATCATTTCATACAAAGCTTGCAAATGTAACACAACATTTCATTTGACATACATAAGAAAAATGCATATTGAAAAAAGGTTTTGAAACACTTAGCTTTATTTCACTACACACGGGTTCTGCGCCCGGCTCTGTACAAAGGTTTACATGCCTTGTCGGCCAACTTGTACAAAAGGTGTTGCCGGGAGGCCTGACAACTGCACCTCACGGGTAGAACTGGCGAAGATGGTCAATATTCCACGAGTTTTGCACTGGAGTGCCATCTTCGGTCTCTAGATGGACAAATCCCGGAATAGTGACTTCAATTACCCAGTAAGGGCCTTCCCACTTCCATATCAACTTGTTTGATCCCTACATGGATTGAATCCGACGAAGAACAAGGTCACCTTCCTCCAGCTTCCTGGCATGAACTTGGCGGCTATGATAGCGGCGCAAAGCTTGCTGGTATCATCCAGCACGTACAGCGGCCCGGAAACGGTCCTCCTCCAAGAATGTGACATCATCATGTCTTCTTTCTTCCTGGTCTGCTTCATCAAAAGCTTGGACTCGAGGAGATCCGTATGCGAGTTCCGTGGGGAGCACCACCTCTACACCGTAAACGAGGGAGAATGGTGTCTGGCCGGTCGCTCAATTTGGTGTCGTCCTGAGAGACCAAAGAAATGCCGGCAACTCTTCCACCCAGCGCCTTCCATACTTGTGTGCAACTTATCAAAAGTTCTGGTCTTGAGACCTCGCAGCTCTTCAGCATTGGCTCTTTCTGCCTGTCCATTGCTTCTTGGGTGAGCAACAAAGGCGTAGCAAATCTTGTTGCCAAGCTCTTGACAGTATGCCGTGAAGGTGCGACTCGTGAATTGGGTGCCATTGTCGGTAATAATCCTGTTGGGTACACCAAAACGAGCAACCAATCCCTTGAAGAACTTGATAGCTGACTATGCCGTCACCTTCCTTACCGGCTGTACCTAAGGCCACTTTGTGAACTTGTCGATTGCAATGTACAAGAACTCAAAGCCCCCAGCCGCACAGGGAAAAGGGCCAAGGATGTCCAGCCCCTAGACTATGAACGGCCAGGAAAGAGGAATGGTTTGGAGAGCTTGAGCTGGATGGTGTATGTTCTTGGCATGGAACTGACATGCTTCACATGTGGTTACCAACGCCGTTGCATCTTGAAGGGCTGTTGGTCAATAAAAACCTTGCCAGAAAGCTTTGCTGACAAGTGCACGTGACCCAATGTGGGAGCCACACAACCCTCCATGTATCTCTGCCAACAGCTTCTGTCCATCTTCCCGGCAAATACAGTTCAATTTCACCCCATTCGGTCTCTTTCTGTACAAAATGCTGTCAACAAACTGATACATACTTGACTGTCGGGCTACTCTTTCAGCTCCTTCTTGATCACCGGGAAGTTCACTTGTTTGAAGGTACTGGATGATTTGCTGCGCCGATGTCGGAGCCTACGTTTCGACAACAAGGACCAAAGGTTGTTCTTCTTCTGCCAGGGCGCTGGTCTCGACGATAATGACCTCTGATCCTGCCGGAGCCTACTGCTCACCGGTAAGAGTTGACTTGTTGCCGGCATCAGGCTTCTCGGCGTCTGCTGGTAGCTCTGCCAGAAAGTAGTTACCGGTGTTTGCTTTGCACCTCTTGGATGGCCGCGTTGACGGTGTTACTGAAGGCTGAGTAAGTTGTTGCACAAAAGTTCTTGGTTCCACATGCAATATTTTGGCGGCATGCTTTGACAGGTCGTCGGCGATGTCATTCATGGGCACAGGGGATGTGCTCCATTTGTAGACCGTCAAAGTGTTGTTCACACTTCCTCACTTCATCTACATATGCTTCCATCAATGTGCTCTGGTAGTTCTTGTTAACTTGCCTAACAACAAGCTGTGAGCCACCTCTGACGATCAACTTTCTGATTCCAAGGTCCACTGCTATCCGAAGACTGGCAAGCAATCCCTCGCACTCAGCAGTGTTGTTAGTGGCCTTCTCCCTAGGAAAATGCATCTTGATGACGTACTTGAGGTGCTCTCCAGTGGGTGCGACAAGCAGCATGCCGACATCGACGCCTTGAAGCGAAAAGGCACCGTCAAAGTACATTACCCATTCATTTGCATCTTCCTTGCCAGGGAGAGAAGTTTCCAGCAATTCTTCGTCTGGCGTTGGGGTCCATTCTACAATGAATTCTGCCAAGGCTCTGCTTTGGATTGTTGATGTGCTTTCAAACTTCAAGTCAAAGCTTGAGTTCAAATGCCCACTCCACTATCCTGCCGGTAGCCTCTGGATTTCTCAAGATGCGCTTCAACGGAAAGGAAGTGACAATGGTGACAGGATGTGCTTGAAAGTAATGGCGCTGCTTGCGGGAGGCCATAAGGAGACCAAAAAGAAACTTCTGCACTCCAGAGTACCTTGACCTTGCCCCCTGCAAGAGAGAGCTCACAAAGTAAACTGGGCGCTCCACCATCTTCCTGTTTGGCACAACCTGTTACTATTCTTACTCATTTGCTTGCGTTGACTCTCACTTGTCGGCACCCATCATTGCCAGAGAAGATTCCAACTTATTGGCTTCTGGCTTTGCCGTTGCCACCTCTTCGTCAGTTGTTTCCCTTTCAACCACTAGTGCAACACTTACCACTTGATTAGTTGCTGGCAAATATAGCAGTAATGGCTCTTGTGGCTTAGGCGCAACTAGCACTAGCGGAGAAGAGAGATATTTCTTCAAGTCTTGGAGTGCGGCCTCCACTTCCAGGGTCCATCTCATAGGACCTGCCTTTTTCAACATTTTGAAAAATGGCAAGGCTCGCTCAGCTAACTTGGATATAAATCTTCTCAATGCGGCAACACAACCGACAAGACGCCGTACGTCCTTGACAAGCTTGCCGGATGGAACACCGAAAACACACTTCTCGGGAATGAGCTTCAAGTTGATTTTGCGCAAGTTCGCGAATGTCTCTTCTATATCTTGAATGAGCATCGACTGGCACTTGGTTTTGACCACAATATCATCCATGTATGCTTCTACATTTCTATGCAATTGTGAACCAAACCCAATCTGCACCGCTCTTTGAAATGTTGCTCCGGCACTCTTCAACCCGAAAGGCATACGTATGAAAACAGTATGTGCCACATGCGGTAATGAATGCAATTTTCTCCTCATCTTCCCGAGCCATAAAGATCTGATGATAACCAGAGTAGGCGTCAAGGAAAGAGAGAAGATCACAGCCGGCAGTGGAGTTGACAATCTGGTCAATTCGTGGAAGGGAAAGGGATCTTTGGGACAAGCCTTGTTGATGTCAGTAAAATCAATGCAAAGTCTCCACTTTCCATTAGCCTTGTGAACTACCACTGGATTGGCCAACCACGTTGGGTGGAGCACTCCTCTAACCAGACCTGTAGCTTCTAACTTTTGGATTTCTTGGGCTATGAACTCTTGGCATTCCAAAGCTTGCTTCCTGACCTTTTGCTTGGCGGGTCTCGCATTGGGGCAGGCAGCAAGGTGGTGCTCAATCACTTCTTTAGGAACACCGGGGATGTCAGATGGTTGCCATGCAAACACATCAACATTCGCCCGCAGGAAAGTGATGAGCGCGCTTTCCTATTTGCTGTCAAGGGTGGTACTTATGGTGAAAGTGCTGGTCCCATCCTCCTTTGTGGAAATCTGCTTGGTTGTAGGTGCAACTTTGGCATTTTTCTTTCTCTTGCCGTCAGAGGTTTCAGCTTCCTCGATGGGTGTGCTGCACTCTGCAGTGCGCTTCCTGGTGGCCTTGCCGGCTTCACCAGATTTCTTCTGTGTCTGCCCCCCAGGAACCTTGCCGGCAGGAGCAAGTGCCTTGTCGACAGATGCTGCAACTACTTACCGGTATATCTTATCGGCACAGATCACTGCATCCTTCTTGTAGGAACAAACCGTGATCACCTCCATGGGCCCTGGCATTTTCAAGGTGTTATAGGCATAATGCGATGCTGCCATGAACTTAGCCAGAGCAGGGCGACCAAGTACCCCATTGTAGGGCAGTGGCAGCTTGACGATGTCAAAGACAATCTTCTTGGTTCTGTAGTTCAATGCATCACCAAAAGTGACCGGCAGAGTGATCTGTCCCTTGGGCTGAATTCTTCCTGGGTTCACTCCTTGAAACATGCCCATTTCCTTGAGGTCCTCATCGGGAATCTGCATCCTCTTGATCACCACAGGGGAGATCAAGTTTAGTCCAGCACCACCGTCAACCAACATCTATTTTACCATGATCTTGCGGATTGTTGGTGAAACCAACAATGGCAAACAACCAACACCAGACGTGCGATCTGGGTGGTCCTCGGCATAAAAGACGATGGGCGTGTGTGACCACTTCAAGGGTCTTTGTGCTTCTACTGTCGGCTCGGCCGCATTGATGTCATGGGCCCATTCAAAGGTGCACCTCCGTCAATGCACATACAATCCACAGCATTCTGGAAGACTCTTCATCGTCATTGTCTTGCTCTTCTTCACCTTCTTTTTTGTCACGGCCGTGAGCGGGCCTCTCCTTCTGCTTCCTGGCCTTGCCGCGGCGGCCCCCACGGGTGCCATGGTTTTTCTTGCCGGAACCAGCAGCACCATCTTGGCCTTTCTCCTTGTCACGCTTCTCGTATTCTTGCTTCTGCTTCTCAGCTAGATGCTCAACTTGACGGCACTCTTGGAGATCATGGCCAGCAATGCGATGAATCTTGCAGTATGGGCCATCAGGCTTCTCTCCGGCAGCCACATGACCGCAGGTGCAAGCGGCAACCTCCTTGCCAGCATCCTCGGTCTTGAACTTGCCAGCAGAGCCTTCGACTGCCATCACTGCCTTGCCTTTGCGCTTCCGATTGTGCTTCTGGCCCTTCTTCTTCGGAGTGGACACCTCATCATCATCTGAATCAGCAACAACAGCAACTACGTCCTCTCCGGGGAGCCGCCTCCCTTCCTCAGCACGTGCACACTTGTCGGCAAGAGCATACAGCTCTGCAATCTCTTTCACCTACTTGATGTTCATCTTTTCCCGCATACTACGGTTGCGCATGTTATTGTGGAAGGCAGCAATAATGGTAGCAGGATGTACATCAGGGATGTTGTGGTGTACATGGATGAATCTCTGTATGTATTTGCAGAGGGGCTCATCTGGATTTTGTGGAAGCACATGCAGATCGCTGGGTTTCCCAGGAAGCTTGTGGCCACCGTGGTACGCACCGACAAACTGATGGCACGGATCATCCCAGGATGAAATCGAACCCTCCAACAAGTTCATCAACCAAGTTCTCACGTTGGGCTTGAGTGCCAACGGACAATAATTGGCTAGAACCTTCTCGTCTCTACCCCCAGCGGCTTGAACAACTACTGTGTAGATACCGAGGAACTCTGACAGATTGATCTTGCCATCATACCTGTCCGGCAAATTAGGCTTGAAACTCTGGGAAGAGGGCCAGTGAACCTTCCGCGGCTCGTAAGTAAATGTTGGGCAGCTTGTGTAATACGGCAAGGCCCCAGGATACTCCGACGCAGGCCTGTTCACTTCTGGCAAGGCACGTGCATCGGATTGCCGGCGAGCCTCTCGGCGCTGCTCGATCTGCACACGGGCGTCCTCTCCCTGCCGGTCTTGCAAAACCCGACGCTGATCTTGCTGGCTTCATGGGTCGGACGAGGCCATGGACACCTCATCCCGATCATCATTGCGCCGATCTTGATGCGGCGTGCGCTGCGGGGACTGCACTGTAGGTGCCCCCGTCTGCGCTAGTGCTCCTGTTCACTCTCCGGCTGCCCTTGCCGGCCCCGTCTGTGGTCGCCATGAAGGCTCCCCTTCACGGGCACTGTCGCATCTGGCGAAGGCAATCAAGCTCTGGATTGTGGCATGCCACTCGTCCATCTGAAGAGCTGCTAGAGGAAACTTGAGGAGCGGTTGGGCTTGTGCCATGGCTTCTGCTGCGGTGTGTGGCATGTACGGCGCCGAGTCGTGAGACGTCTCGCGACCCCTACCTGGGCCAGGAGGAACTCTATCTCGCGCCTGCGACGGCACTACACGACCGCCAGGAGTGTGGGATGGGTCTTGACTCCTAGTTGAACCAAGAGGAGCTCCATTCCGGTCCCGCGGCAGAACTTGTGGGTCACCAGAAGCCGGACGCGTTGGTTGGCCATGACCGTCCTTGGAGCACACCTCCGAAGTATGCTCGCAATGATGGCCTAGACCTTGAGAGTGACGACGCGGCGGATCGCGCTCGTCCCCGGGACGAGGAGGATCTCCCTTCTTCTGCGGTGGCTTGGGCGCATCCTTCGTCGCTCCACCCTTGGATGTCGCCTTGCCATTGAGGCTCATCGCGCTCGTCTCACCGCCGATCTGGTGAATGGGGTTACCAGAACGACAAGGAAGCTGGCTTCTGCCATCACCAGTGCGGGAATGTGAAACGTGGCCGCCTCCGCCTCCATCCCCCATCTGCGTGTGAGACAGCGCCTTGGAGGTGGAGGGAGCTGTAGCGCCCTTGGCCTTCTTAGGTGCCATGAGCGAAGATGATGAAGAAAACGATGCTGCTGACGCGGCTGATGCAGATTCACATGCGCGAAGCCCCTTCTTGGCATGCCAAAGATGTCGGCGTACGAAAATCTATGGGTCCAGAGACCCTTCTACGTTTGGCGAGGGCTCGCATCACATGAAGAGCAGCAACAACCACGAGAGCACACGAGCGTTTACCTAGGTTTGGGCTGCTATGAAGCGTAAAACCTTACTCCTGCTTTGGTGGAATATGTGTGTAAGTGCCCAATGTACAGAGAGCGCGACCTTGCTGACAAGGAGCTCGGGAGGTGCTGCTAAGCTACTACAATTGGGCAGGGTGTCGACCCTCGTAAAGGTAGCCATGGGTCTCCTTTTATAGACAAAAGGGGCTACCAAAGTGGCAAAATGGTAATTACATAGGGTAGATAGTGGCTACGGTGCTATCATACCTAACCCTGATGGTATAGGACAAAAGCAATAAATGCGCCATTAGGTGTCATGCTGGGATGAACACCGACAATGGAGCACCGCTCCACCTATACTGTCAGCCCAGCTACCTTCTATTATCCTGACACATCTTCTGGATGGGTGTCAGTAAAGTTGGTCTTCAGGCGGCGAACTGCCACGTGCCCCGACAAGCTTCACCTAACCGGCTGCGCGCCTGCCACCTGTCGGCAAGACCCCGACAAGTCACTGAGGTGGAGCGGTGGAGGAAGCTTACCGGTCTTGCGCTTGTCGGCCTGAGTTTGCCGGCTTGAAGCTTGCCGGCAACATAAGTCTTGATCTTCAGTACTTCCTCAGTACTTCTCGATGACCTGCCTAGAGGTCTTCTTCACAGTCTTGTGGATAACTTGAATATGTGTTCGTCCTCCACCAAGCCCTTCCCGATGTGGAGGCTGCTACCGTCTGTGCGTAGTCAGTGTATGAACACCCAAAGTTCACTACACAGACACATCTGCAAGGTTATGTTTGTGGTCGTACATTCTGCTAAATTCAATTTGTGATAGAGAGTTAAAGGCATCACACTAATACCTCCTCCTACATCACAAAGAGCATTATTTATATCAAGACTACCAATTGAACAAGATATTGTAGATATACCAGGGTCTCCCAACTTTTCTGGTATCTTATTCTCAAAGGGGTACTCCATTATTGTAGCCACCTGTTCCTTCAAATTCGTACTCCTTTTATTGTTAACGATGTCCCGCATGAACTTGGCAAAAGTAGGAATCTTTAATACATCAGTTACATGCATCAAAACTTTAAGGTCAGCTATTGCTTGTAAAAAGGAGGATTAAAGTGCAGAATTCAAAGGTGGCCTGACATCTTTGGGCTAAGGAAGTGTTTTCTTCATTTTACCTTTGTCTTTCTCCTTTTTCTTACCTCTTTCTTTATTCCTCGTTGATTGACTATTTTCTCCTCTGGTGGGATAAGGTGGTCGTTTGTTCCTTTCCACCCTTATTTCTTCAACTCTTTAAACTTCTGGAGTGTCTTCTTCTTCATTATTGTCACCATCTACTGTTTTAGCATCAGGACTTCTGCTTCATTTTCTTGATCATCCTGATGGACCTGTTCTTCCTCACCAAAGTGAAGTTATCTGTTTTCTTGAGTTTGACTTTGGCTCTCTCTTCTTCTTTGTTCTTGCTCCTTCTTGTACCACTCTGGGCCTTTAGGATCATGTGTTCTTTTACCACTGCTAGTTAAAATTTCATTGGTAGAAACATGATTATCTTTATCTAATTGTGCAAGAATCAAAGATTGAGTTTCGGAAATTTGCGAACATTGGTTTTCTATCATGCGAGAGTGTTTATCGAGATTCTTTACCGCCTGACTTAACCCTTCTACCTCTCGGGAAAGGTAGGTTATAACCTTCTCATTATGGTTGATGCACCTTCGGAAATCTCTGTTGAAGTTGTCTTGATGGAACTTGAATTTATTCATTATCTCTTGAAGTTCATCCTCCTGACGAAAGATACTAAATATATTTACTTTTCATTAATAACTTGTTCAACAGGCTTACCTTTCTCTTGAAGTTCTTCCATGTCTTCAATATGATATATTTTCCCCGTAGGCTTGATTGGCTCCTCGATATTCCACTGTTCTTGTGCAGACACAATTTTCTCTATAAGTTCTTTCCCTTCTTCAAGAGTTAAAGACATAAATCGTCCTCCTACACTTAAATCAAGAATAGATTTTGATTCTTCATTAATTCCATGATAAAACATATGAAGTATAACATATTCAGCATAACCATGGTTAGGGCATAAGTTCAAGAATTTAGAATATCTCTCCCAAGCTTTATATAAACTTTCACCGTCTTCTTGGGCAAATAGGGTGAGGTTTCTTCTCAATTTAGTAATCTTCAAGCTTGGAAGAAATTTAGTCATGAACTTTTCAGCACACATAAGCCAGCTGGTTTTACTTCCTTGAGGCAATCGATTATACCATTTCTCAGCTTCTTCCTTACAAAAAACCCTGAAGAGTCTTAATAATACAAATTCTCTTAACACATCCTTCAGTTTAAAAGTTCCACATAGAGTATCAAAAAACATGAGATGTGCTTGAGGGTCTTCTTGTTCAGTTCTTGCAAAGGCATGCTTTCTACCTTCTGCAATAAGATCACAGTCAACAAATACTCTTTAGCATAATTGGCAGGATATACTATAGGAGATCTCGAAGTTAACACTGGAGCACAATGATCTCTTATACTCTTCTTTGGATTTGGGGTAATCGACATCTGTTGAAACAAAGTACTAAGCTCAACTGTTCCACTATTTTTGTATTTTTCTAATAATGAAGCTTGTTGCTCCTGAGAATAACGAGCAATATAATCTAGTAAATACATTTTTCCCGAACGAGTAGACCCCATGTGACTTACAGGAAGCATCTACAATAACAACACCTACAAAAAGAGTTATGAAACAAATAAACTGCGCTTAGCTCCCCGGCAACGGCGCCAGAAAAGGCTTTGATGCCTGCAAGCCAAACAAGGTAGTGTAGCACTTTCGCAGAAGTATCCCAATGAGTAATCATCCCAACGAAGACCGGAGGAGAGTATTTATATTCACTACAAAAAAAACACCTCCATGATGATATGTCTTTGTCAGAGTAGGTCAAGTTTTCTGTCATGCATGTACATCCGTGACAATTTTATGGCAGAATCAAGATAGTCATACCTGTGCTGTCGTAGAAGTGTTCCATGACAATACTGAAATTAGCATCATGGAAGTGTCCACTTCCATGACGATAAATGTCGCATCATGGAAGTATTTTCATCAAGGGTGACCGACACGTGGCATCGACCGTAACGGGTCGCCATTAAGCTATCGGGTTCCGGTTTGGATCCGATAACCCGTTAACAGCTCGGACCAATGGGGATTTTCCACGTGTAAAATTCTCATTCACTGGCGGATCCACGTGTCAGCTCGGCGTTGCGATAGATGTCATCCATTCATTGGACGAGAGAAGCCTATGATACGTCGACACGTGGCACGGCCCAATAGTGGCCCATTCAGGTTAAACGGGCTGGCCCAGCCAAAGGCCCACAAGATTTTGTCAGATACTAGTGGATCGGCCCGTTAACAGCCTGCCATGTTTTGGGCCAAATTACGGCCCATATCAGATATGGCCCGTTAACAGTGCACTGTGTTTTGGGCCCATCTATGGCCCGGTTTGTATTATGGCCTGTTAAAGGCCCGTTGAACTGTTTGATCGAGTTCGGCCCGATGATAGTTTGGGCCTGTTAGGGGCCCTTCGCACAATTGGGCCATTTTTAGCCCGGTTTCACTTTTGGCCATTTAACGACCCGTGCGGCATTTGGGCCCATTTCTGGTACAAGTGACTTTCGGCCTCTTAACGGCCTGTGCCGCATTTCGGCCCATTTCTGGTACAATTTACTTTCGACCTCTTAACCACCCGTGCAACATTTGGGCCCATTTCTGGTACAAGTGACTTTCGGCCTCTTAACGGCCCGTGGTCTTCGTGGATAAATTTAAGCCCACTCTGACTATCGGCCTGTTAAGGGCCCGCGAAATAATTGGGCCTAATTATGGCCCGCTTTGCACCCGGCCTGCTTACAGCCCATCATGTTATTGGGCCAACCGCGGCCCGGGATAAATTTTGGCATGTGAACCGCCCGTCAAATAATTGGGCCAATCATGGACCGAGGTATATTTAGGCCTGCTGTCGGCCCGTGAATTATTCGGCACAATTCAGGCCCGATCTAATTTTCAGCCTGTTAAAAGCCCATGGTATTTTCTGGCCCAACTAAGGCACGCGGTTTACTCAGCCTGTTAAAGGCCCGAAACTACTTGGGACCGGTTTACGTTCAGGCCTGCTATCGGCCCGAGATGATAATGGGACCACATTTGGACCCATATATAGAGTTACGGGCCGGCCCGTTTGTGTAGTCTAATTTTTTTATATATAGCACTAACGGACCAATAACATTTTGGCCCGTTGATCTCCGTCGAAGCTTACGGCCTAGCGACGATAGCATGTACAGTGAATAAATTCTTCTAAAAAAAGTAAATAAATTACAGCATAGTGACTACAAATAAACCTAGACTATATAATAATGAAATAATGGGATATTACATCGACTGGGTATCAAAGTTCGCCACCAGAGATAATAAAGCGCAACCAGACAGCAGACATACACTGGGCATCAAAGATCGCCACGAGTGCAAATAAACGCGCCGACAAAACATACAGAACCAACAGCTCTTCAACATAGTTAATAAAGGTTAGGCCTGCATGGCAGCTGCAGCGCAAGCAGCTGAGCAAGCTGATGAGACTGCGCTTGTTTGACGCTTATATCCTCCAACTCTAGCTGCATAGCATCAATAGACGTCCTGTACTTCTGGTTAATCTTCGATAGAGATTGGAGTTCCAGTAAGAGTTGAGCTGAAGCATGTCTTTCTACTTGAATTTGAGACTGAAGAAGTCGAACAGATTCAGGCGACGACTTCATCGAGCTTGTGTCACTGCTATTATCGAGTAACTTTGACACTACATCAAGACATGACTTTGGGGTTGTATCGCTATCCCCAAGATGTGTTGCCTTCATCCCTGCAATATATGTTAGAGGGACAAGCAATGGGTTCGTCTCACTATCATTGTGGCAGTTCTTCCTGGCGTCAGTGATATCACCCTGAAAGAGAAACTAGCAGAGAGATAACAGGTTTTGCACGTATAAGCATCAGTGCTGTCAATTCATCCCATTTATTAGTGGCAAATAAAGAGACAAGGTTTAAAATAGCATTAACATAATAAGACATGGCAGGAAATGGCATTGTGCAGGAGTGGCCAGCTTAACCACACCACTGGATTACAGATCAAGAACTCAAGCATACATGCAGTGCTAAAGAACGTATAAACATCAATGGTGAGTGTACTGTCAATTTATCCCATTTCAGATTGGTAAATAAAGAGACGATTTAAATAACATTAACATAATATGGCATTGCTCATAGTTAAGACATGGTAGGATATGACATTGTGCTGGAGTTGGTAGTTTCACCACACCACTGGATTACATATCAAGAACACAAGCATACATGCAGTGCTAAAGAAGATCACTTGCTATGTTTAGTTTAATTTACATGGTACTCCCTCCATTCCACAATGTAGTGTGCCCGCGCTTCCCGAGATCTAAGTTTGACCATAAATTTAACCAACGAGACCGACTGCGGCGCGAGCAAAAATTATACCACTGAATTCGCTATTTCGATACGAAGTCGGTGGCATAATTTTTGCTTCCACCGCAGTTGGTCTTGTTGGTTAAATTTATGGTCAAACTTAGATCTCGAGAAGCGCGGGCCCACTACATTGTGGAATGGAGGGAGTATGAATAAGGAACTAGGTTGTGCAACTAAAAACTGAAATTGAGAAGGACAAACTTATGTTTATGAACTTCTTCGCAATAAACTTTAAACATGCAATTTGATACAAACGACAAAAATAAATAGCAGTAATAGAAATAGCTATCCAAATATACACAACAAAGTTTGAAGGCTCGAGAAGGACAAACTTACATTAGTAGTGAAGACCGGCTCTATAAAGCCCTTTTCCATGTTGATGGGGGGGGGCAATTCAAGAAGTTTACCAAAGAGTCTTTTTCATAAGCATTGCCTTTATTCTACATTTTGTTAAGAGTAAACATAGATGTGATAATATAGGAACAAATGGAGATTATTTAAGCTAAGATGCAGAGTGATGCTACATCATGAACTAGCTATAAATGTAAGTACACCCTACAGGCAAAAGGTACTGACAAGAGCAATGCAGAGCTAAACTTCTTCAGTAGCATTGGTTTTATTCAACATTTTAGTAAGAGTAAATATAGATCTGATGTGTACAAAATTGAGGGCAAGGAAAATAAGCTGCAAAGTGATGGTACATGAACAACTAGCTGACAATATAAGTACAGTGATAAATTACAACAGATACTTAGAAGAACAATGTAGAGCTAAACTTCTTCATAAGCATTGGGTTTATTCTACATTAATGTAAGCATTAATATAGATCTGATAATTTGGAGTGAATAGTGGATAAGCAAGCTATCATGCACACTGATGTCACATAATCAACCAAGTATGAATGTAAGTACAGGGATACAGGACAACAGGTGGTAACAAGAGCAAAGCAGCGAGCTTCATAGTTGCGATATCCTAGGTTTTGTGGCGCTGATTCTATCGCCAATATAAGTGGGGTGCTATCTGATTTCTCCGGTACCACAACCTTTTTCAAGGACTTTGCTTTTACTCCTTCAGGTTCTGCGGTCACCCTCTTCCTTTTGGATGTCTGATACACAAGAACAGCATTTGAATGGAAAAACATGGTATGAAGACAAATGGAATAGGTATTGATAATAGATGGGCGTGGCATCTTCACATATATGATGAGTAAACTAAGCAGATGGCGGTGCAACAAAGTAGAAGAAATGCAAGACACCTTATGCAAGATACATGCAAGCAATAAAACTTTGCGAAATTAGAACCCAGGCACCTTGTTGGCTGAATAGGATAGGCCATCTTCCTTTGACTCCTTGAGCTCAGAATAGTCATTAGGATCATATTCTGAACACGAATATGTAGGTGGGGAGCATGCGGGTTTCATTGCATCCAGAATGGAACTCAATCCCTTGATGCCAAGTTTGTTAGCCATTGCACTGTTCCGTAATATTCTTCTGGTGTGCGCATTCTCATATTCATTGTGATTATGTTCACTATCTGAGAAGCATAAAACATAAATAGTAGTGAGATTATCTGTGTAATGCAGAGGATGTACTAATATAATAGGGCATCCCCACTTGTGTGCTATCACTGGATTCTGATGAGAGAACCCTTGTGTGCTATCACTGGATTCTGATGAGAGAGCCCATGTGTTCTGTAATTTGGTGCGTACATTAATATAATCTGGCACAACTACACAAAAAAATAGGCTCCCTATTGGGAGCTCCAGAGTTAAGGATAGTTGGCAGATGATAGGTTTCAAAATATATAGTAAAGAAAGTTTATTGCCAAACCATGATAACAAGAGCGCACAGAGAAATAGTATTCCCTCATGTCTCTATATGTGGCGCACATGCATTTCAAAACTCACGTACTAACATTAGCTGACCAATTAAATGTAAGCTTTGGAAATATGAGTGGCATGTAGTTTAGCTTGAAGGATGGAGTGCTTCTAGTACGACACAAAGGCACTAGGAAGATCGCAGTGTAGATAAAAGGGGGACACCATAAGCATCATAAATAAATCGGGAAAGTGGAACTGGCTGGAAAACATGCGGTTATATTGGCGCTACTAATCGAAACCCTACCGATCACCTATAGGCCAGCTCTATTCACTTGAAGGCGCACTACTGTTACTATCAGTCTAGTCTCTCAAAGGCCACACGGCTCCCAACATTTCATGGATATTATGGCAGACCAACTCGAAGTGCTGAAAGCATCTAGCAGAAGCGGCCCAATAGACCTGTCGACTATAGATGTCACTGATCCCCTTCCTAATAAGGAACATAATGTACTTATTAAAGAAGAACAGAAGAGGAACATGTTAAAGAATAGAAGAGGAAGCATATTATGGAGATTCCGCTTCTTTCTATACAATGTTGGTTGCCCACCCATGATGAATCAGAGCGCCCAAAGAAATGCTATTCCCTGGTGTCTCTCTACAAGTGGCCACATGCATTTGGAAACTCAAGTGGGAGCATTAGCTGACCAATTAAATGTGTGTCTGTTAAATAATATCAGTATCATATCACATTCGTATTTGAACAACTAAGCTTTGGAATTATGATTGTTGTGTTGTTTAGCTTCAAGGGTGGACTGCTGCTAGTACCACACAAAGCACCTACGCAGATCATAGTGTATATATAATGGGAAAACCCTAAGCATCACTAGTAAAATCAGGAAAGTGGAACTTGCTGGAAAATATGGGCTAGTATTGCCGGTAAGGCTAGAAAGGCTTCGGATACCAGCTCTCTTCAACTGAAGGTGCAGTACTGTTACTATCAGTCTAACTCTCAAAGGCGACATAGCTCCCAGCATTTCCTGGATATTATGGTAGACCAACACGAAGAGTTGAAAGCATCCATCACAAGCGATCGAATAGACCTGTATACTGCAAATGTCCCTGCTCCTCTTCACTACGAGGAACATACTGTACTACTATACTTATTAAAGAAGAACAGAAGAGGAACATGTTAAAGAAGAGCCAGTAGATTTTGGATAATAAAATGTTCGTTGCCCACCCATGATGAACCAGAGCGTATAAAGAATGCAACTCCCTGATGTCTCTCTATACGTGGCACACGTGCTTATCAAACAAAAGAAGGAACATTAGCTGACCAATTAAACGGTCTCTGTTTTAGTAATATCAGCATGATATCAAATTCGTATTTGAACAACTAAGTTTGGAATTATGAGTGGCATGTTGTTTGATGGGTCGAGGAGCAGTGCTAGCACCTCATGAAGCACCTACGATGATGCTACTGAATATAAAGGGAATGGCTACATGCAAGTCGCCTGACTTTCATCATTTGGGTCAGTCGACCATTTCAGGCGGTTGGATGAAGACCCTATGTCTCCTAACCCTTCTTCTTCCTCACCTCTTCTTCTTCCCCAACAGACCACCGCATGGGCCGCCGCCCGAACCACCGGCCCCCGCCCCCCGCAGCCGGCGGCGCTCTCGTGACCGGCTCACTCCCCGCCCTCCCCTGAACCGCCCCCACCACCGCACCCACCCGAAACCCTAAGATAGAAAATGGGGTACACCCCGGCTAGCCCCTTCCTAATCCTTCCTTCCCTACGGCGAACTCTGGCAAACTCTCAAAAATTGACTGACCCCAATTTGAAATTCAGTCGACAGTCATTTAGCTAATGTGGAATATAAAAGGGGAAAACCATAAGCATTGCGAGTATAGTGTTGAGCGTGCCATGGCGGATCTGAAGGTGCAATCCGCACAAAGGCTACTTGGCAACCAATGTTTGCTTTCAACTAACAAGTAAGATTCTAAGAGATGGACAAGAAATCACAGTAAAGAAGTGGCGATCTATTTTCTTTCTGAGATAAAAAACTTGAGAAGATACGAAATTGTACCGCCTCTTGTGTGGCGCCGTGTAAGCATCTGCTGAGACGTCGAGGGTGCTACGGTAGCGATGGCTGTCGGCGGCGTGGAAGCAGATCTGGGAGGGCAGACGGTGGCGGCAGGGGATATGTCCCGGCGCGGTGGATGAGACGGTCGTAGGAGCGGCCTCGGCAAGGTGGATGACGGCGCGGATGAAGCGAGAGGACGCGATGCAAGGATCCTGGTCCGGAGCCGTGGATGAGAGACGTCGATCTCTTGTAATGGACGACGGCGTCGGGGTATCAGCTCCAGCATTGTAGAGGAGGACGGCGGTGGATGGGGTGGCGGACGGAGGAGGCTGGGGTGGAGAGGGTGTTTTGGCGCCCTCGGAGTACGAATGGGGAAATGGAGGGAGAGAGGTAGGGGGGAACCGTGTCTTTGGGGCGCGCTTGTCTCAAATGCAGGGAAGGTTAGAAACTTAGCCCCCGTTTAGAATTTTAGACATCAGAGCAATATTTGTCGGTTGGGGATAGGACGGTAATCTCGCATACCCCGAATATTTGCCGAGATCGATTTCGGCTGAGGAAAGTTTGTGTTGCTGCCCACTGTTGGCGCCCACCGTGTATGAATAGGGTGAGAGGCGATTTCGGCCGTGGAGAGACTGTGTTTTGGCAACGACCATGTATGAACCGGGGTGAGAGGCGGTTATGTCACATTTGACTGAAATTACAAAGCTACCCCTATCGAGGCCTATAGAAATCGAGACGATAGGCTTTGCGTGTCAGGGATAGGCAGTAATGGAAAATTTCCATCTCCCAAAACTTCTTTTCGTGCGGTTACGGCCGAGGAGGGACTAGGTGTTTTGCTGCTTCGTTCAAATTTTAGGAGAAAGTAAGTTTCACGTTTACAGTGCCAACTTAATTCGAATCCATTTTGTATTCTTTTTTTTTGGGCAGGATCCAAGATATTTTATACTGCATCGCACATGATTCTTGCTAATGAACTGTTTGTGGTGTACTTGATTTTTCCATTTTGATTTGAAAGACAAAATGGGGTTATGACAGGAAAGGTCGGTGTTTGAATTGCTAGAACATTTATCGGAAGTGAACAGGCAACTATAGGAGTGTCGTGCTAAAATTTGGAATTATTCCTGGTTCGTTTAGCCTTTTTTACACATTAATTGAGTTTTCTAGGCATTTAATGTGCAGGATTCAAATTTGAACTACAGGCACATGCTCCAGTGCACCAAAATGGGTTGAAAAATTGTATATGTGTCCTTAGGTGAATGTTTGGGTCCTGTCGGAAGTCGGCTCCGGGGAGCCAAAGGTTCGAACACTGGGGTGAGCTTGTTCTACCTACTTCGCCTCCTACCATGGTTAAGCGACGGCGAGGCAACGGCGAGGGCGCGCTAGCGAGGGACAAAATGAGGACTCGGTGGTTTACCCAGGTTCGGGCCACCTTGCGGTGTAAGCCCCTACTCCTGCTTGTGGTTGGGATTGCAAGGGCAAGAGAGTTCTTGCGTACAAGGTACAAGGTTGGAGATGAAGGAATCGATTCGGTCTCTCCAACAACGGCTGCTCTGCCCCTTATATCAGCCATGGTCTTCTTCCCCCTGGAAACTTAGGCGGGAAGGGTTGCCACACTTGGCGATTTCGAAAGGGGACATGCGCTCAGGCTCTCCTGACTAAAGGTGGTCTTCGCCTGCCAAAGTATGATCCATGACGCGCTGGTGGGCTCGGTGATGACCTCCACCCTGCGCGCCCGTCGTCTTGGTCTTCCTTCGCCGATCGGGCAACCTTTGGGGTTGCTTTGGAGAGTAGATAGCTGGCCCTGCTCCCTTAACACGAAAGAGGAAACCATCTTCATCCACGCCTGCTGGCGTGGCCGCTGCTGCTGCTCGTCGCTGCGCGCGTCACCCACGTGACGGGCTCCAGGCCGCGCGGCAAGGCGAACAACCTTCGCCTCGAGCGCCGGCGGGAGGGGGCCTCGGGAGGCCACCTCGGAAAGCCACCTCGCGAGGCCACTCGGGAAGCCGCCTAGTGAGAGGACCTCGCGAGGCCGTTGACGGTGGTAATGAGCGTTGCTTTCTACTCCCTGAGGAGGGGGCCTCAGGAGGCCAGGGCCTCATGAGGGGTCTTGGTGAGAGTTCGGTGGAGACGGCCCACTGGGCCCATGCCAGTCATTGCGCCCTAGGCCAAAGGCAGACGGGCCTGGATACCCCGGGTGCCACGGGCCCGACAGTAGCCCCCGGGCCCGCGGCGCGCACGTTCCCGCCTACTGAGGGGCGAAACCGCGCGGGCCCTAACCGCCTGCGGCCAGGCGCGACGCGTGACGCACGATGTGATGGGGGACGCCCCCACTTCCCCACCATGCCTCGATAATCGCCGCGCTGACATAAATCTCGCGCGCGGTTCCTCGTGACTTCCCGCTTCGAACCGACGCGAGGCCACCATTGCCTTCCTTCACACTGTCCACCTCTCTGCACCTTTCCTTCTCGCGCGCGGTTCCTCGCGACTTCCCGCTTCAAACTTCACTTGTTCTTGCTCCCGATCCGCGCCTCCGCCACGCAGATGGCTCCCGCCAGCAAGAGGGGGAAGGAGGTGGTCCCGTCCCCACGCGCGCCCGTCTTTGGGGCGGCACTGCAACGCTCCACCATCGACGACGAAGAAGGTTTGGGCAAGGTGCTCCCGTTCGTGGCCGGCGGGAAGAACGAGAACCAAGCGACCCAAATCTGGCCGGGGTCGCGCGCGCGGCGCGACCTGGGGGCGACGGCCTACCCCTTCTTCCTCCATAGCATATATGCAGGGTTGGTGCCGCCATTTTCGGACTTCTTCTATGCCATACTCACTCACTATCAGGTTCATGCTCTTCATCTTCAACCCAACTCCATTTTCCTCCTGGCCACGTTCGCCTTTTACTGCGAGGCTCTCGTGGGCGTGAGGCCCTCTGTGGCACTCTTCCGCCACTTCTTCTGCCTGCGGCTAACTGCGGCAGACCAGTGCTCCGGATGTGCGTCGTTCCTTGCCGTTAAGGGAATGGAGGACGGCATTATCAACTTGAGGGTCGCGAAGAAGGTGGAAGGCTACCGGCAGCGTTGGGTCTATATGGACACGCGCCAGACCAACCGGTTCCTGATGATCCCTATGGACCCGGCCGAGAAGATCTCCGTGTGGGGGCACGAGAAGCTCGCCGACCCGAGGATGGAGCCCGTCTTTTAGCGGATGGTGGCGCATCGGGCCACAACATTCTCGGGGACGGCGGTCGTCAGGGAATACCTGCGGCGGCGCATCGCGCCACTTCAGCAGCACTCGCGCCCCATGCGGGAGTGGCGGCGCTGAGGCGATGCTCGGCGGGGGTAGCGTGGGCATGCTGCCCACTGGGGAGAAGAAGAGGAAGTGGCACGTTAGTGGCGAGTAAGCCTTCCGCCTTCCCCCGGCGCTCTTAAATCTTGCTCCTCTATCCAGGCTCGGAGCTGAGCCACCATTCGCGCAGGAGGCCTGCCGTGGATCAGAAGAAGAAGAAGAAGACGACGACGACGAAGGCGAGGGTTACCCCCAGCCCGCAGGGGGTGTCGACGCCCGCCGCCGGTGCCGGGGGGCACGGGGAGGCTACCCGCCATCCCGACACCGAACCGGGGCGTATGGAAGTCGAGGAGGGGGCAGTCGCTCCTCCGAGGTCACACGTGGGTGCATCCCGCGAGGCCGTGGCGGAGGAGCCTCAGGAGGCGGGGACGCCCTTCCCCTGACCCCGCCGCGAGCAAGGAAGCAGCGACGGGGGAGGCCGAAGCTCCTACCCCCCCGCCGGGGGCCTCCTTGGACGCGGGGAAAGGAGTTGTGGGGTGCGCCATGATCGGCACGGAGAGCCCCCGCAGTGCACCGCTGCGGCCGAGCGAGGATGGCGGGCCGGCGAGCCCTACGCCCCAGGCAAGCGGCACCGAGTGTTCCCTTGCCGCTGCGACTGAGAGTGCCAGTGGGCCCAACCCGGACTGGCCCCTGGTCCCTGTGAGTGACCGCACTTTGCTCAGGCCTGAAGCCTTGCGCGACGCCAAGGCCGCGCTCGCTCGGCTCGGCATGGACTTCCAGGACGCGAAGACGCGCCTCGCTGAGGAACGCCTGAAGCTTGCCGACGGGTGGCGCCAGCTCAGCGTCGCCATCGATGCGGCCCGGCGCCATGACGAGCGTGCTCGCGCACAATGCGAGAAGGACGCTGCCGAAGCGGAGGGGGTACGTGCGAGGGCCATTCAGGAGGCCGAAGCGGCCGTCGCGCGCCGCGAGGAGGCGGGGGCCCGCCTGAAGGAGTTCCAGGACCAGCGCGCCGAGCAGGCGCAGTCGCTCCTCGCGCGGGAAGGCGCTCTCGCCACCCGCGATAAGGAGGTTGCGGCCCGCGAAGCGGGCCTCGAGACTCGCATCGAGAGCCTCGAGAGGACGGCGACCGAGCAGGCCACGGAGAAGTAACGCCTGGAGCTGCTAGGGCGCCAGCTGGCCAATGCCCAAGAGGCCCACACGAAGCGTGTTACCGAGGCCAACGCCCAGCTGGAGGCCAGGGAGAAGAAGGTTCAGGAGGATGCTGACGCGAAGGTAGCGGAGGCACGCCTGGCGCTTGCCGAGGAGCACGGTAAGACGCTGTCGCAGCAGAAGGACGCCTTCGAGACGGAACGCGGGCGATTCCGGCAGGAGATCACTGATCTCAAGGCGGCACTCGCCGAGGCGAAGACCCGCTTGGGGGCCGCGCCGTAGCCCAGCTCCAGCGCCGCGGACCGAGAACAGGGGCAGCAGTGCGAGCGCGTCAAGACGCTTCACTCCCTCGAGCTCCGTGCCCGCGACACCCTGAACTCCATCTGCCAGGGAAGGATTGAGGCTCTCCGTGAGTCCCGCGACACTGACTACGTCGACTTCTCCACCAAGCTCGTGGAACAACTTGAGGACGGGGCCAAGGCGGTGGATGGCATCTTCGAGGAGGAGTGCCGTAGCCTCTTCTCCCTGGCGGCGACTCGCGTCTTCAGCCACCTCCTTCACACCGATCCCAATTTTGATTTTGACAAGGTGATAGCCCCGGTCCCCGAGGAGCTTCGCGACGGCCTCGCAAAGGCGGTAGAAGGCCACATGGACGCGTTGCTTGGGAAGTACTTCTGCGGCAGCGGCGAGAGCTCCGGTGGCGATGATGGCGCGGGCGAAGACGACGACGACGCGAGCTCCTAGGGTCCCTTTCCTTTTGTCACCCTGTGCTAGATTGATGTGGCCCGTAGGGGCGTGAAGACGATGCCTTGGTGTTTAAATGTTTTGTGATTTGCTGTAATGAACACTCGTGCCCTCGCGAGGCTCCCTCTTAAGGCCTGCTTTTCTCTCTTTGCTCGCCGTGATGCTCTACGTTGTCAGGACCCAGCCCCCGCGCGGCCATAGCCGTCGCTGGTATGTCAGGTCGCGATGCCTAAACAAGGCTAGGAGGCGAGGGGCACTGGGAGCTAGTGAGGGTTCCTGAGGCGCGATGCTCAGGGAGCCCCCCTTTTAAGCACAAGCGGCTTGCGCCAAGAGAAACGCTGGCGCTCGTGAGGCCGTCGGAGGGGAAGGCTCGAGGGATAGCAAGGGTGGCTCACGAGACAGGAGACTTAGCTCTGTATGAGGTAGTATGGTGGACCATCTCTTCCAAGGTGCGCCTTGTGACGGTTCCGCTCGCGAGATCTCCTACCGGAACGGCCGCCGAGGGTTAATTTACGAGGCGGGGCCTGCTGGCCTCCTGAGGTTCTGAGGGAGCTACCTCGCGAGATCTTTCAGGGGACCTGCTCCTGAGATAACTGCATGCAGAGCACTTAACGACAGCGCGCGCTCGTTGATTCGCTCATGGGTATTACGCGAGGAGACAGGACACCAAGAACCTTGGTGGGGTGGCGTGCACGGGAGCAGGCCCGCGAGCCAGAGCCCGGTTGCTTGGGTTTTTCAGTGCTACTGGGACTGGCCCGAGCGCATGCACCGTGTCCAGCCCCCACTCGCGTGAGGCTCATGAGGGAAGTGGTGAGCGCGCGAGGCTCGTGAGGCAAGGGGAAAACGAAACTCCATATAAGGAAACGGAAGCTTTACTGAAAGAAGATAGCAACCCATTACATAACAAAATGAAGGTGTGGCTGCCGTGTCCGGCACGGGTCAGCTTGAGGTTGGTGCAACCCATGGGGCGCCCTCAATTACACACCAAAAATGAGAAAAAGAGTGCTGCCGTGTCCGGCACGGGTCAGCTTGAGGTTGGTGCAGCCCGTGGGGCGCCCTCAGTTGATTGTTGCGCCAGCGCGGAGCATGGGGCTTCCACAGGGGTGTGGGTATGATCGCGGGTCGATCGTTCTGCCAGTGCGGAGGATGGGGCTTCCACTTGGGCATGGGCGGGAGCTCTCGCGGGCCCATCAGGCGAACGCAATGAGAGGCTCCGGGGTGTGTACATCCCCATTTCGTTCGTACGCGTGAGGGTCACGGGTAGAACTTGTGGAGGTGTTGGATGTTCCAGGCGTTAGGCACAGGAACTCCGTCCTCCGTCTCCAGCCGGGCTGAGCCGGGCCTGGAGACATGAGTGACCGTGAAAGGGCCTTCCCACATGGGTGAGAGTTTCTGAAGTCCCTCTCGGGAGAGGATCCTGCACAGGACGAGATCGCCGACCTCGAGAGTACGAGGGCGGATGGTGCGGCTGTGGTAGCGACGCAAGGCCTGCTGGTACCTTGAGGCACGAAGGGCGGCCTGACGGCGGCCCTCCTCGAGGAGCAGCAGATCGGTCTCCCGCGAGCCATCCTGACGCGCCTCGTCGAAGGCAAGGACTCGCGGGGAGCCGTGCTTAAGCTCCAATGGGAGGACCGCTTCAGCGCCGTAGACGAGGAAGAAGGGTGTCTCGCCAGTAGGCTTGCTTGCCGTCGTGCGGATGGACCATAGCACGGACTGCAGCTCGTC
The DNA here is from genome assembly GCA_039707655.1 of Elymus sibiricus. Taxonomy (NCBI): domain Eukaryota; kingdom Viridiplantae; phylum Streptophyta; class Magnoliopsida; order Poales; family Poaceae; genus Elymus; species Elymus sibiricus. Next base: position 289,103,177 of record CM077676.1, read on the forward strand.
AAGCCAGCCCTTGCCGCAAGCCTCAAGTTTCTTCTTGAAGCTCCTTGTCTTGAGGCCCTTGAGGACCTCGGCGTTGGCGCGCTCGGCCTGACCATTGCTTCGCGGATGCGCCACCGAGGCGTAGCAGATCTGTGTGCCGAGGCTGGCGCAGTAAGACTTGAAGAGGCCGCTTGTGAACTGGGAGCCATTGTCGGTGATGATGCGATTGGGAACTCCAAAGCGGCCGACGAGGCCCTTAATGAACTTCACGGCGGAGCCTGCCGGGATGGTGCGCACCGGCTCGACCTCTACCCACTTGGTGAACTTGTCGATGGCGACGTAGAGGTAGCGGTAACCACCAGCCGCGCGAGGGAAAGGCCCCAGGATATCCAGCCCCCAGACCACAAAGGGCCATGAGAGAGGGATCATCTGGAGGCCCTGCGCTGGCTGGTGGATCTGCTTGGCATGGAATTGGCAAGCCTCGCAGGCTTGAACCAGTGCGGTAGCGTCACGCAGAGCAGTGGGCCAGTAGAAGCCGCTGTGGAAAACCTTACCGACGAGGGTGCGCGATGAGGAGTGGTGGCCACAGTCTCCTCCATGTATATCAGCTAGCAGCTCGCGCCCTTGCTCTTCAGAGATGCACCGCGGTGAGACGCCATTCGGGTGCCTGCGGTACAGCTCGCCATCTTGTAGGCAGTAAGCGGTGGACTGCCGGGCCACACGTTCTGCTTCTGAGTCCTTCTCCAGGAGGGTGCCGCGAAGCAAATAAGCCTTGAACTTCGCGGCCCAGCTATCCGCCTGAGGTTCGAGCACCAGCAGCAGGCGAGCTCCTGAGGCCGGGCCATAGTCTGGTGCGCCCGTGGGTGGTGCGGACGGGATTTCCTCGTGAAGGAGCGCCGTGCTCGCGGCTGGGGGTACGGCAGATGGCTTGAGGAGCCTTTCCTCGAAGATGCCAGGGCTCTGGGGCTCGCAGCGCGATGCTCGTTTGGCGATGTCGTCGGCTTCTTTGTTGCCGCCGCGGGGGACGTGCTACAGCTCCAGGCCAAGAAAGCACTTCTCAAGTTTACGTACCTCTTCTAGGTAGGCGGCCATGTGCTCGTCCTTGGGCTTGTAGCTTTTGTTGGAGAAGTTGACGAGGAGTTGCGAATCGCCCTTGATAGTCAGACGCTTGATGCCTAGGGCGAACGCGGCCTTGAGGCCGGCGATGAGGCCCTCATACTCTACGATGTTGTTGGAGACCTTGTCAGTGTGCCTGAAGCAGAGTTGTACAGCGTAGTAGAGCCTGTCTCCTATTGGCGAGGTGAGCATGACCCCAGCCCCCGCGCCCTGCCGGGAGAAGGGGCCGTCGAAGTGCATGGTCCATCCGCCGGGTGCCTCATCCCCTTGCAGGAGGGACTGGGCCTCGCGAGGCTCGTCCTCGTACGTGTCCGTCCATTCCGCCACGAAGTCGGCCAGAGCCGCGCCTTTGATGACTCTGGTGGTGGAGAACTCTAGCTGGAAGGCTTGCAGCTCGATGTTCCACTGGGCGATGCGGCCGGCGGCGTTGGGGCTGCGCAGGACTTGCTCCAAGGGGTAGGAGGAAATGACCTTGATGGGATGACCTTGAAAGTAGTGGCGCAGCTTCCTGGAGGCGACGAGGAGCGCGAGGAGGAGCTTCTGCTGCATGGGGTAGCGCTCGTGCGCGTCCCTTAGCACGGTGCTGACGAAGTACACGGGGTGCTTGCCGAGGCGCGTAGTTGTTGCGATAGCTTGCTCTTCAGACACCTTGCGAGGCTCGGAAGGCTCGGGAACCTCACGAGGCCCGGGGGGCTCGCGAGGCTCAGCGGGCTTGTGAGCCTGAAGGGGCGCCGAGGGTTTCCCCTTGGCACAGACGCGCTCCTCCCGCACCGCCACCAATGCCGCGCTGGCCGTCTAGGGGGTGACCGCCAAGTACAGGAGCAAGGGCTCGCGAGAGCGCGGCGCGACCATGATGGGCGGGCTCGTGAGGTACCTCTTGAGGGCTTCAAGGCGGCGTCTGCCTCAGGAGTCCACTTGAAGGGGCTGGACCTCCTCAGGAGCTTGAAGAAATGCAGGGCTCGCTCGCCAAACTTGGAGATGAAACGTCCTAGGGAGGCCATACACCCTGCCAAGCGCTGCATTTCCTTGAGGGTCCGGGGAGGGCGCATTTTCTTGATGGCCTTGATCTTCTCTGGGTTGGCCTCGATGCCACGGTGCGAGACTAGGAAGCCGAGGAGCTTGCCGAGGGGACTCCGAAGACGCACTTCCCTGAGTTGAGCTTGAGGTTGACTTTGCGCAGGTTGGCAAACGTTTCCTGGAGGTCCGCGATGAGGGATCCAGCCTCGCGAGATTTTACCACGATGTCGTCAACGTAAGCCTCCGCGTTCCTCCCCATCTGAGGCCCCAGAGTGATGCGCATTAGTCGCTGGAAGGTGGCGCCAGTGCTCCTTAAACCGAAGGGCATGCAGACGTAACAATATACGCCGCAGGGGGTGATGAAGGCCGTCTTCTCCACGTCTTCGGCCGCCATCTTGATCCGATGATAGCCTGAGAAGGCATCCAGGAAGCATAGCAGATCGCACCTGGCGGTGGAATCCACGATCTGATCGTTGCGGGGCAGTGGGAATGGATCTTGAGGGCAGAACTTGTTAAGGCTAGTGAAGTCGACGCACATGCGCTCCTTGCCGCCTTTGTTGGGGACAACAACTGGGTTGGCGAGCCATTCGGGATGGCGCACCTCACGAACGACTCCGGCTTATTGGAGCTTCTGAACTTCATTGACGACGAACTCTTGCTTCTCTGGCGCCTGGCGCCGTGCTTTCTGCTTGACTGGGCGTGCATTGGGGCACACCGCTAAGTGGTGCTCGATCACCTCCCTCGGCACACCGGACAAGTCGGATGCTTTCCAGGCAAAAACATCAGAGTTTGCCCGAAGGAAGGTGACGAGCGCGCTTTCCTATCCAGGAGGGAGGCCTGCGCCGATGGTGAAGGCGGGGCCGGAGCCGCTGCCGTCCACCGACACCTTCTTCGTCTCGGCACGGTCCTGAGAGAACAGCTGCTTCTTCTTCGCGGGCGCGGCCTCGGAAGGCTCGGCCGCGTCCTCGTCGGCTGGGTGCGCGACAGCGGCAGCCTTGCAGGCACGCTCGAGGGTGCTGGCCGCGTCCTTCTCGTCCCAGGCGACGGTGATGATGCCGCTGCAGCCGGGCATTTTCAGGACGTTGTAGGCGTGATGGGTGGCCGCCATGAACTTGGTGAGAGCTGGGTAGCCCAAGATGGCATTATAAGGCAGGCCGATGTGTGCCACGTCGAAGTCGATGAGCTCGGTGTGGTAGTTCTTGCGAGTGCCGAAGGTAACGGGGAGGCGCACTTGCCCCAGAGGAATGGTGGAACCATCAGTCACTCCGGAGAAGGGCCTGGTCGGCATCAGCTGGTTGTAGGGCACCTGGAGCGTCTCGAAGGTCTCGATAGAGAGCACATTGAGGCCGGCACCCCCATCGATGAGGGTCTTGGTGACCGCGACGTTGCTGATGGTGGGAGTGCACAGCATGGGGAGCATGCCTGCGGAGGCCGTGGACTTGGGGTGGTCCTTGGAGCCGAAGGTGATGGCAAACTGCGACCACTTGAGGGGGCGCGAAGCCTCTGGCCTCGGGAGGGCGGCATACACCTCGCGAGAGAGTTTCTTGAAGTGGCAGATGGACGCGGGGGCTTGGGACCTGCCGAGGATGCAGGCGACCGCGCGAGGCTCCTGGTAGCCCCAAGCGCCCTCGTCAGCCTGGTTAACGTCGTTCCTTCGTGGTGGCGGTGGCAGTGGCGGAAGAGCGGCATTGGCCTGAGGATTCGCCTCACGAGGCTGGTCGCGCCAGCCCTGGCGGTAGTTGCCATTACTGTTGTGGCTGTCCCAGCGGTTGCTGCTGCGACCACCTCTGCGGCCGGCGCCGCGGCCATTGCGGTCGTCCCGGCGGCTCAGGCGCTCGTCGCGGAGCAGCTTGAGCTCCTGACAGTCTTCGGTGTTGTGGGAGCGGACGTTGTGAAAAGCGTAGAGTGGCCGGTTGTCCTTCCTGGGCTCGTCGTGGTCGGGGCCGCGCTTCTACTCGGGCTCCGCCGCAAGCACGGCAGGGCCCTTGCGCTTGACGTCTTTGCTCTTGGCCTTTGCGGCGTCGAGTGCCGCGTCGGGGTCATTATGGACGAAGAGGCAACCCTCTTCAGCCTTGGCGCACTTGTCGGCGAGGTCGAGCAGCTCGAGCACGGAGTCGAGCTCACCGTTGATGGTGAGCTTCTCGTGCATCTTGACGTCCGTGACGCCGGTGGAGAACGCAGAGATGACGGCCGTGTCGGAGGCGTGCGGGATCTTGTTGCGCACCTGACTGAAGCGCTGGATGTACATGCGGAGGGTCTCGTCCGGGCGCTGCCGAACACGCCGCAGGTCGTTCATGGTGAGGGAGCAGTCCTGCATGCCCTTGAAGTTGGCGACGAACTGGCTGCAGAGCTCGACCCACGACGAGATGGAAGCCTCGGGGAGGTTCATGAGCCAGGAGCGCAGGCCGTCCTTGAGGGCCATGGGGAACCAGTTCGCCATGACCTTGTCGTCGCCGTTCGCCGCCTCGACGCACAGCGCGTAGAGCTGGAGGAACTCCGTGGGGTTGGGGTGCTGTCATAGCGCGAAGGCTGCTCGGGCTTGAACTTCGCGGGCCAGACCACGCGACGCAGCTCGCGGGTGAAGGCACGGCAGCCCACGCCACTCGAGGGGACGCCGCCAGTGAAGGCGGCGCGGTTTTGACGCCCGGCCGCTGCGACGTCCTGAACGGCCTGGTCCTGGCGCTGGCGCTGCCGCTCGAGGAGCACCCACGCGTTGGGGGGCGCACGGCGGATGATATGGCAGCTGGCTTCATCTCGGTCTGGCGAGGATGCACCACGGGACGGCTCATGAGCCCGCGCACTGCGCTGGGGCCCGGCGCGCTCATCGCACAGAGGAGGCGGCGGGGGAGCGCCGTGCGCAAGGTCCCCAGCACGAGACGGCGGCGGACGGAGCAAGTGAGAAGGCGCCGGAGCATCCCCGGCGACGTTGACGAGCTCGGCGATGCGACTGAGCCAGGCGTCGTAGGCGGCGTCAGCCGAACGGTAGCGGAGCAGCTCACGCGCCATGAGCAGCGCTGCCTGCGGGTTCAGCGGCTCACGGTGGGCGAGGGAGGAGGCCGTGGCGGTGTGGCCGTTCGCCTGCACGGAGGGGTGCAGGGAGGAGTCCTGCTGCTCACGGGCAGCGGGGTCGATGGTGGCAGCAGCCTCGGCTTTGGGACAGCGGCGATTGCCGCGGGCCACCGGCTCCGTCTGAGCCACGCGGCCAGCCCTGCGCTCGGCGCGCTCACGACGTGTGTCGGCCATGGGGTTGGTGGAGCTGAGGGCGGAGCAGAAGAACAGTAGCGCACCCCTACCTGGCGCGCCAAATGTCGGAAGTCGGGCTCCGGGGACCCAAAGGTTCGAACACTGGGGTGAGCTTGTTCTACCTACTTCACCTCCTACCACGGTTAAGCGACGGCGAGGCAACGGCAAGGGCGAGCTAGCGAGGGACAGAACGAGGACTCGGCGGTTTACCCAGGTTCGGGCCACCTTGCGGTGTAAGACCCTACTCCTGCTTGTGGTTGGGATTGCAAGGGCAAGAGAGTTCTTGCGTACAAGGTACAAGGTTGGAGATGAAGGAATCGATTCGGCCTCTCCTACAATGGCTGCTCTGCCCCTTATATCAGCCATGGTCTTCTTCCCCCTGGAAACTTAGGCGGGAAGGGTTGCCACACTTGGCGATTTCGAAAGGGGACAGGCGGTCAGGCTCTCCTGCCAAAGTATGATCCATGACGTGCTGGTGGGCTCGATGATGACCTCCGCCCTGCGCGCCCGTCGTCTTGGTCTTCCTTCGCTGATCGGGCAACCTTTGGGGGTTGCTTTGGAGAGTAGATAGCTGGCCTGCGCCCCTCCTCCTCGACTATTTAAGCCGCCCTGAGGCCTCCCGAGCTCTCCATCCTCTTCCCCTTCGTCCCAGATCCCTCCCCGACCCCTATACCCATCGCCGGAGTAGCTCCTGCCCTCCAATGGCCGCCATGGCCGTAGCCCTCTCCCTCCTAAATTCGCTCAATGCCGAATCCCTCTCCTCCTCCTCTCTCCACCAGAGGCCCTCCTGAGCCCCCTAGAGCCTACCCGCAGCGTCCCTCCCTCTCCGGTGACTTGTGGCGCGGTGGCCAAATTCGGCCGACGTTGCCGTCTGCTGTGGCCGATGCTCTGCTCCACCTAGACCTCCCTGGCGAGTGTGAGTGGTACAGGCGGGTGTGGCTCGAGCCCCTGAGCACGCCGGTATGCTGCACGGCTCGAATGGTGGCCGGAGCCGCCGGCTGCCGCCACCGGAGTCCGCCTCTACTCCGGTCGAGCACAGGCAGAAGGAAGACTGGTCAGCCGCACCGGAGAGTTGACTCTAGGCCCGTGGGATTATAAGTGGAGACGGGTTTTCATAAGTGCGTTTTCGTTTAACGAAAGCGTACTCTCTGCTTCTTCGGGTGGTAATACGCTTTCACTGCGTTGAAAGCGTAGTTCTGCAAAGGCGCTTTCTATTTTAACCCAGCCGGCCAAAACCCTTATTTTGCGAACGTTCACTGGTTAAGAGCAGAAATGAATAAGTTTTTATTTGATTTCTGCCTAACGAACGAACGTCCGTATCTCCGCCACCGTAACTCCGAATCAGGTGATTCCAAAGCCCACGATCTCAGTTCGTCGAGCCCGTTCTGAAGGTATCATTTTCATCATGTTGTAACATTCTGAAAATGACCATTTTGCCCCTGCCCTTATTCAGCCCCCTCCAAGAGGGAAACTTTTTCGGCGATTCTTTCCGCGAGTTCATTGCACCTCTCCCCGATGGTTCCTTCATCCCCAGGCAAGCCACGACAGCCACTTGCATGATGGCATTGCAGTAGCCATGGTTTCCACTTGAATATTTAATAATTGTTTGCTCATTTAATTATTTTGCGAATGCTATGTATATGCTTGTGAATCCATGTCTATGTTTATGCCATGTTCATTTTCATCTAGTGAGTGACCTGATTAATTGTTAATGATTTTATTCTCATGTTTTATTCTTGTAATCTTTTCAGATGCTAGTAAGGACATGCTCATATGAATTGTTATGACTTGATATGAAAGTACTTGTCATATTCGTGATCATCGTTATGCTATGCTCATTTGCATCCCGTAGAATAAATGTTTTATCATCGATCATATTATGATGTTAAATGGTTATGTTGCCCATCCATGGTTACACTGATATTATGCTCATGTGCATTGTTATTTCATTATGCTATTGTGACTCAGCTCATCACCATTCAAGTTGAACCTGACATTAATCGAACTTGAACAAATCTGTTGGTTGAGTCATGGTGCCACCGAATCGAGCTCACCAGTGCAGCCACACTTGCCTGGATGGGGAGGCCCTAATGCGGTCTATTGACATGCCTCTTGCCGGTGCCTCCAACTAGGGAAGGTTATGGGCGCGCGCTACCCTAATCAGGCAGGCGGCCGTATGCCTTGTGCCCGAGTTGTGTTGTACCCGGGTGTCCCCATTTGGGACGAGTTTGTTTTGGCCACGACGGTGGCGGCCACAAAGGTGGCGGATGTCACGAGTTGACATCTGGGCGACCCAGGACATAGCCCAAAGGGGAGTTTGTCGGGAGTGGCCGGGAGAGTGTCATGCAATAGATTGGTTTTGTCGGAACATCGTTGGTCCACCCGAATGGGAGCACGAGCCATGAGTTCCGTAGTGTGGGTACAGTGTACTAACCTCTGCAGAGTGTATAATCTATCGATAGCCACGTCCTCGGTCATGGACACAGTTCGTAGTAGGTCACACTATGGGTCAACAGAAATAATAACCTGAATAATAACAACCCCGGTTCGATGAGAAAAGAAGTTGGTTGATCTTTATGTGGTCATGCGATGATCCCAGGCAGAGATCAAGCTCCGTGTGGTCATGTGATGATCACGATGGTATAGTTAATACCAAGCATGGTTGATCCTGAGGTGGTTGTGTGATGTTCACGATGGTAAGTCTGAGACATATGGTGGTTACGAGATAACCTCCGAGCAGAGTAAGTTGGTCCATGAGACCTTAAATGTCGACCCCCCCCCTTGCATGCTAGTGCTAGTATCATCATGTTCATATTAGGAATTATATGTACATGCCATGCTCATGTTGTTGCCATGCTCATGTTGTTGCCATGCTCATGTTGTTCTCGTAGTATCGTGTTCATCTTTGATGATTAACCTGTAAATGCCATGCTATTGTATGTCTTGATTGCTTTGGTTGCTGTGAGCTTGTGAGTACATTCAAAGTACTCACCTGGCGTGTCATGCCAGATTGCAGGTGATGCCATGATTGCTTGTTTGTCGAGGATCCCAAGGTTGCACTCTAGGATACGTCCCAGCCAGAGTCCCTGCGGAGTGGAGTTCATCACCGTCGCCGATGTTCCGCTGCTAGAACTTATTCCGCTTCGAGATGTTCCGCTGCTAGCATAGAACTACCTTAGGAGGCGAAGTGTCGCCGTGCCCCTGTAACCTTTGTTATATTGGACCCTTGTACCCCGTTTATTCATAATAAAGAGCTGATTTGTTCTATGCCAAGCAGTGTCGTATTCCAGAAGACTTGATCTCTCGGCTGGAATACGGGGTGTTCTGGTTCCTCTGAGCCGGGGTGCCACATTTACAAAGCCAACTAAAGTGGTCCCAGTCATATTTTTGTCTCAATGATCGGTGGGCCATGTATGTCGCGCGCGTGTGTGTGCTGTGTACGTGTGCTGTGTGCGTGTGTTCGTGTGCTGTGTGTATTTTTTTTGCATGGAATTTTTTTGCATGCCACATGTGTGCTGTGTTGTATACTTTTTTTGATTGCATGGATTTTTTTCGTGGAGTGTGTACGTGTACGTGTACCCGTGTGTGTTGTGTGTGTATGTGACATGTACGGTGGCGAGTTGTGGTAGTATATGTATTCATGTACGTAAGCTAGTGTGTGGTGTGTATGGCAAACTGTCCCCACATGTCATTGTGTGTTTTGTACAAATATAGCAATCCAATATACAAAGGCTGAGAAAGCAAAAAACATGTTGGCTTTGCACACCTTATCTTTCCTCTTGCTATAACAAGTTTTTAGCAATCCAATATACAAAGGGTGTTGGAGATGCTCTTGGTGTAGAACGAGCTGATCAGCCCCAACGTTTCTCTTCGCTCAGTGTTTGCAAGTAGTAGTATAGCTCACAAAGTAGCTAGCCTACTAACACAGCGTGGATTCAGACGAGGTTTGACACCAACAATCATCAAACAAGCCCTGCTTATATGATAGATAGTGCAAACATACGTCTCAGCATGCCATATATTACATCAAAAGCTCGTGAGTATACATCTGTTTCCATAACTCGGAGAGGGTTCATATGATTCACTAACAAACAAAAGTATCAAGTACCGCCCACATAGACCCTATAGGGTTTGATAACACGCATCTGGTAATTAAACACAATGCAAACTACGTTGAAAGATTAGCCTAACCAACTATTTCGTGTCATCGATCTCTGGGGCTATGTCCACAGGACGGACCGCGGCATGGGAATCATCAAGGACGTCCACCGGCAGCTGCACAACCCTAACATATTAGCAAGCACATTGCAAATAATCAAAGACCACAATTATGGTAAGCCAATATTTTTTTTTACCTTGGGCAGCTCACCGGGGGATCCCATCCCTCTGGGGCCATCGTCTTGCCAGGGGAACACTGCTCCTCGACGGCAACTATCTCCTCAAACCCGGCCTTGAGCCTCTCATAGGTGGCCATTAGGGTTTCTGGTGTAGGCACGGTTCGGGCCTTGCTGTTGTTGGAGCTCTCTGTGTTCAGGAGTTCGTTCGCCAACGTCAACTCTTTGGCCGGTGCTTGTTTCTTGGAGATATTCGTCTCCATGGGTTTGCCCGCCAACATCACCAACATCGCCAACTCGTTGGCCGATGCTCGCTTCCTGGAAATCTCTGTCTCGAGTGAGTTCTCCGCCGGCAACTCTTTGCCCAGTGCTCCAGGATCCATGAATAAACTGACAAACAAAAAGGAATCAAAAGGAAACCATAATCACAATGACAACGGAAAAAGAATAGGCAGTGAGGATCGGCCAGTGCTTCGCAAAAGAAAAATCTTGGAAAGAAAATAGAGCAGCATCACTGATTCGCTCACCTTTCCTTCGTCGGTAGAGAAGAAAAATGGCAGAAGTGAGTAGCCTGGAGTGTGGTTTTCTTCAAGATAGAGGGGAGAAAGGGATTGAGCGAGCATTCCGGTGAAATGATGGTTGCTTCATCCGTCCAACTTACCAGGCCACTTTACTACTGCTGGTAAAGGTATGGGTTTTGTGATATGACGGGTCATGACTGCCACACCGGGGTGACTGGTGAGTCTAGCATGTAGCACCTCGCTGTGATTTGGTGGACGGCACTCGGGCCCGGATGCTTGATGGCCCGCATGCCCGTGAAACAATGGAATAGAGCGGCTTGTCATAGAAACAGTTTCGACGACCGAGGGGCTACCAAGCGGTCAAGCGTGTCTATCGTTAGACTGGCCATAGTGGGAGTAGTCCCCTCATATTTTGTGTTATATTTTCACCATAAATTTTAACTAATAAAATATAAATTGTATGTAGCAAATCCAATACTCCATAAAAATAGGAATCCAACAATATAATTTTTGGTGACATGCATTAAAAGTTTGCTACTTACTATATATGTGGTCAAACTATACATAGAAAATATAAATAATATTGCATGTTGGTGCAGCCCACGTTTCTGATAATTTGAGCCGTGGGCTTGTTCATAAAATATATATGTGTTTGTTCACTTAATGGAGGGTCGAGTACCACATGTGAACGTTACAAAGTGCGACCTGGCACGTACACAATTTTAAACGATTGATTTTATGGAGTGAAAGAAGAAAACTACTCCACTATATGTATATATAGGCAGGAGCTCCGCGCTTGCTTGCTAGGGTTGCTCTCTTCACACACTCTCATCCTCTCCAGATCTAAGCAAGATGGTGGTGGTCACTCTCTCTCTCCCTCTCTGCTCACCGCTGGTCACATATCCGGACGCATGCCCTCCGCCGGGGAAGGGGAGGAGGTGCAGCGTTTAGGCCGTCGTCGATAGCGAGGGAGGAGTCCCACTGTCGGCCGCACCGTCATCTCTGGCCGAGCACCGGCGCCGGAGCTCCTCCTATCCCTTCATCGCTACTGTAGTGTTGGCGGATCCGGCCTCCCGCCCCCACCTAGCCACACCCCGACGACCTTCTGGTATATCTTCCTTCAAAACCGGCCTTGCTCTACTGCCCCAGCCGCCCACGTCGCCATGTGCATCATTTTCTACCTCTCAGCCCCCCCCCATGTAGCTAGGCTCGATCGGCTGGTCCAACGCCACCTTTTTTTCTATTATTAGAGGTAAAGCTACTTCATGCAGTCGAATCTTGTACTTGGTTCAAACAGGAAAGAAAGGGGGTAAAAGATGTAGTATGTATATAGGAATTGGTTCAAACAGGAAAGAAAGGGGTTGAAAGTAGTAGAGACTGGCTATCCAACCGATCTGTTGGTCGAAAAGGGAAATATAGGGGAAACGTTGTATACACTGGATAAGCAACCAATATCTTGGTTGAAAAAGGAAAGAAAGTGGGGGATGGGTGTGACAAGGCAATAGAGTATGACCAGGACTAGATTTGCTATCCACACATAGGAATAGGTTGCTAAAGAGAATAAAAATGGGACCAACCCAGATATGTTGCTTGGATGTTTGTTTCTCTTGGGGCAACAAACTCTACATCACCACTTTATGCCCCGGTTGAGGTACATGGTGCTGGTGCACCCACTGTCCCATGCCCTTATAGCAACTATTTAGCTGTTCTTAATCTAATGCCCCTGGTAAAATGAAGCCATGCCACTGTTATTAGTCATTACAAGTTTAATCAATTGTTATTGCCAGTAATTAGTAATTGTTTGAGACTCTGATTGTTTCCTCTGTAGCTTTTTGTGCAAATAGGGATATCCACTTCACCTCATTTCTTTTGGGACCTTTTTGTGTACTACACAAAACACTTCTTAAAAGAAGCGAGAAGTGCTTTGTGCAGTTGAACTAAAATGTCACACCGGAACCGTTGGTCAATTTCAGTGGAACTGCACAAAGGGAGATCTGTGTACCAATCCTAATCATCCATATTGGAACCATAAACTTCCCTTAGGTAAGAATGATATTTAGCACATCTATTCACCTCTATTTTTCTACGGTCATGAGAAAATAATGCTATTGTTTATTAGTATACTTGTACCCCCTAACTTACAAAACCAAATCTGACATTGAAGGCCAATCATGTCCTTGGTTTCACCAATTGGTGAGGAGAAAGGGAAACACACCAAGAAGATGAAAACGAAGAAGAAGGAGGAAATGAAGAAGGATCACTCGCTGGTACCGTCCTTTCTTATCCTTATATGTCCTTTTTACCTCTGAAAACAATGTGCTCTTGATTTTTAGTGATAAATAAAATGACCTAGGCAGATAGTACACATAAACATGAGCAACACATCTATATGGCATATATTTATGTGCTGCATGGTTGTTTAGTTATGAATTTTGTTAAATGCTAAGTCTTACTGAAAAATGGTAAAACACCTAATTTTGAGTACTGACCACACGTTAAGTGGTAGTTTTGAGTACTTCCTTGCCAGTACTACCTAGTACTACCTATTTATCTACCGTTGGATCGAGACAAATGGATGGCTTATAAAAATGCCAACTACCGTAAAGCTTGTAAATATGCTATTGTCTTTCTATCATTTCTAACTAAGCTAATGAAGGTATCACCTTGTTCCTACTTCTGCAAACAGGGATCATGTTGTGTCAATTGTACATTTTAGTGGAACTGCACAAGAGGATACTATGGATTGTATTCCAGCCAGTGCTTTTACTCTGCTGGAAGTGCTTGATAATCTCTCGATATAATCTCACAAGAGGATACCCTTGAATGATTCCTGTCAGCACTTTATCTTCTCTTCTGGAATTACTTGAATAATTTTCCTCGCGTAGGTTGGTACCGGCCTATGTCCTAAATCCAGATTAGTGTGCTGTCATCTCTATTGGTATCGTGCTTGCTACTATCATGAGAAAGTGCTTTATCTTTGCACATTAACTCTTTGCAACCGATGATACATGGCAATGCTTTGCGTGTTGAGCCTATTAGCATTGATGAAATAAACTAATACCTCTCTTTAATCAAGGCTACTATGTTGATATCTTTACCCATTAAGATAATGAGGATGCTTCTATTTGTTAGTGTATGTTTCATCATCCAGTGCCACTATTACAGTAATCTCACTTTCTCTATATATGTGCCAACAGGGATGCTCGATTTTAGTGGAGCTGCACAGAGACTTTGGGTGGTTCATTGCCTCAACTGCCTCCTTACTTTCCTGTCAGTCGCTTTTATCTGCTTCCAGTCAAAGGAAGTACTAGTTGATAAGCTTCCTCACACGGGTTGGTACCGGCCTACAGCCTTCATCCTGATTATTGTTCTTTGTCATATCTATTGGTAAATTGGTATTGTGCTACTATTTGCTATTGTCATGAGAAAGTGCTTTAGTTTTGCATGTTAATCTAATGCAACTTATGTACACGCCAATTCTTTACATGATGAGCCTATGCCACTGATAAAATAAACTAGTACCACCCTTTAAGCAAGGCTACTATGTTGCTATCTTTAGCCATTAATGAACTAGTGCCGCTATTATAGTAAATCTCACTTTCTCAATATCTGTGCAAACAGGGATGCTCGACTACTGAAAATATTGGCACCCTTTCGATTAATCTAATCCACGAGTAGATAATAAGCATGGCAATCGCAGTGGATGGTTCATCGCCTTCGCTGCCTCCTTTAGCCATTAAGATAATGGGAAGACCCTACAAGCAAAGCGTTACGTTGCCGATTTCAGTAGAACTACACAAAAAGATCAGATGGTCAGATACTTATGCTGGCTCCTATGTACTCCAAAGTTCACGCAGACAAGCATCGATGTTGACAAGAAGAAGTGCGAGAGTGAACACCACTTAACTAGTCTGCACCCCAGGGATGCTCCATTTCAGTACAACTGCAAAAAAACTTTTGGTGGTTCATTTTGTCCACCGCCACCTTGTCTGCACAGTTGAATTTTGGCGAGCTACAGGACCAAGATGAGCCAGTAAACTAGTTGGATGAAAGTAGTGGCCAAGATGCTCAAACCTCTCGCGGCATCGAGGCCACCATCATGAGCATAACCTACAAGCAAAGTTCAAATGGTCTATGCTGCCTCTTATGTACTCGAAAGTTTGCTCAGACAAGCACTAATTTTAGCAAGACGTATCACCAAGTGAACATCACTTAACCAGTCTGCACCCCAGGTAATTTAAGTGTGTCGATGGAGGATATTGGCTGTGATCTCTCAATCATTTGGATGCATAAACATGCTTAACTTGTATATGTGAATCTTTTTTGTTGATTGTGAATGTTGGCTATGAATATTGGCTTGTGATCTCTCAATCATTCTGAGGCATAAACATGCTGAACTTGTGTATATGTGAATCTTTTGAGGAGAACGTATCCTGTGAACCTGAGTTTGATCTGAATGTTTACCTTTTCTGTTGTACTTGGTGTGTTAACTTGTATGATGTGGGCTTGTGACGTGTGAGTGTCACACGGCACACCATCGTCCTGAGAAGAATGGCACCTACTTGTTAGGGTTGCAAGGGCGCATCAACTCTTATTTATCTTTTTCTCAGTCTTTACAAGCACTGATAGCCTGCTAACACACGAACACTACATGGGATCAGATCGACTGTATCCTACACGAATGACCCAGCGCATTATCATGCTCGAACACACAGGGTACCCAACATATTTCAGACTGACATCCGGTACCCCGTAGCCGGTTGAACCGCCCCGTTCAGCCCTGGCCATATTGTTTCCGGCCTCTAAAAAAACACACTACTGCATTGTTTTTGGGCTTTGACAAGTGCTGTTTTCTATAGATTGGGCCGCCCAGCAAATGGGCTGCTAGTCCGCCACATACTGGGAGGCTATAATAACAAGTTGTATCATGGATTGGCAAGCTAAAAAAAATACCCCGTTGAGAGCCACAAAAAAACAAATTCACGTCTAACGTTCTTCTTCAGTCTTCCCTCTGCTGGTTGTCCCGCCGCCCAAACCAGCGCGGCTGGACTGCGTGCTGCTGCACAGGGGCCGGTGGCACTGCCTCGCGCGGTGCTCCCTACTCCCTCTTAAATCCAGCTCGCTCCATACCCCAACCGCCAGGGTGGGACGAAAGTTTCATCTTCTTCCCCCTTGGCCCTCGCGCTGGCGGGGGATTTAAGAAGCACGGCATCAAATGCACCACCGGCGATGGCTGCCTGTCATTAATCTCTCCAATTACGGAGACTGCGATGCGTCATCCATGTGCATCTGGGAGGCGTGCGAGCCGGCGGCAGCAGCTTTTCTCACCGGGAGACGCGCCCTTTGACCGCCCGCCGCCGCTCTTACCTCCTCCTTAATGGCGCCCGCGGTAGCCTATAAGACGCCACCGCCGTACCCTCTATCCCCCAAATCCTCTCTCTGGTGCCTCCCATTCCCATCTCTAATACACCAGCACTCCCTCGTCAATGGCGCAACCGGAGGAGCACCCACTCGTCTTCAATTTTGGAGAGGAGGAGGATGAGCATCCCGCGAATCCTCTCGATCCGTTATGGGATGAGATGGACCTGGGCTTGGAGATAGTTGCCCAGAAGAAGGCGGAGGCGGAGCAGCTGTTTGGGGCCCCCGCGCCCGCCGCGGACGAATGGTCTACCTTGGACGCTGATGCCGCCGAAGCATATTTCCACGCCCTCCACTCCAACTTTGCCCGATTCCATGCATTTTACCACGGCCGTGGCCATGGAGGTGGCGGAGGTCGCGGTCGTGGGGGTGACGCTGGCGGTGGCCGTGGTGGTGGCGGTGACCGCGGCTGTGGCGATGTCGGATGTCGTGGCCGCGGGGGTGGCGCTGGCCGGGGCCATGCGGCTGGCGCTGGCCTTGGCTAGTGTCTGGTTCAGCTTCAGCTTCTAAAAATGTAGTCGTGGTGGAAGCAAATTAACTAGTACTACTACTGTTCGTCTGAATGAATCAACTGTCAAAAGGGTGTTTTCTTTCTGCCAATGGTTTGATTCATATCGAACGGCTGGTGTGTGTTTTCTCTTACATCTTCTATCTCCCATCTTCTTCTTCCTCCAGCCTCCCAAACCAGCGACGGCCGGACCGCATGCTCCCGCCACCCCGCGGCCGGCGACTGACGCAAAACAAATGTTCTGCAAGCAGAAATATAAATAGTAAAAGCGAAAAAAAGAGTCTCACCTCCAGTAAAATACTGACATCTCGGACCCACCAGGTTTTCATCAACGTAGTAATTTTTTTTTCGAAACTCATCAACGTAGTAAATAAACAAGTGAATTAAACAAGGAGAGGCAGTCACCAAAGACTGTTTTATGACTGGGCTTTGGCCTGCCCAGCTGTAACACCCCCAGTACCATACTACAGTGATCTTCCCCCTAATGGTGGTCATGTCATCATGATCACTATGCCAATCTGCCACTTGTCCATAATCAAAGCCAAATTCAAATTTGAATTGCATGTCAAATATTTACGTTTTCTATCATGCAATCAAAATAGTTCATCATATGGCAAATATTCCCTAATTATTTGTCATTTTGAAACCAACTTCTTTCGAATTCCCAAAAATCCTGTGGGAATTAATTTAGTGGTCCAGCAGCATTCATTTTGGCCCTTCCATTTTCTAAAAATGGTTAGGCAACTCCAAATGGCCCCAAACTTTTTGTGCCACCTAACAATATTGACCTTGAATTATATGCCAAGTTTCATCCCTAGGAAAAACTATTTGACCCCTTAAATAAATACAACCAGTGGCTAAAAGCTAAAGCGGAAAGGAAATAAAGGGAAAGGAGAGGAACGCACCTGTGCACTAACCGGCCCACTGCTAAAGTACCGGCCCAGTCCACCCCACACCGTCACCTACCTCTCACCTGCTCCCGCTCGCTGTCGCCTGCGGACGTGCCCGAGCCGGCGATCCTCCAGGCGCCGGCCATCCGTCGGTTCCCCGCGAGGATAAGGATCCCCTCCGCGCCGTGACGAACCATAGCACGCCAGAACACCCCCCTCTCCTTTCTTCCCTCGCTCGCCCCTTCTCCACAAGCTGAGCCGACCACCGCCATGGCCGCAACCCGGTGAAGCACGCGGTCACCGTCGTTCCTAAGCCGTCGGAGTTTGTCCAGGAGGACCACCATCGACCACTACTTCGTCCCCGAACCTCTATTCATCGAGGGAAGCACCACAACGACAGATCGACCAGGTTCTTCACCTATGGCCGCCGCCGCCATTGCCGTTGATCTACGCCACCCCGACCTCCACGAACCTCTCTGAGCGCGTCTTCCACCCCGATGTGAGCACGCACATTTTCTTCCCTAAAACAGAGCTCGGTTTCGAGCTCGATCTAGCCGTTCGTCATCACGTTACTCTGGCCGCCGTCGGGCTCATACGTAGCCGCCGTTTTGGTCAGTCCCCGTCTCCACCGCGAGCACCAGTGGATGCGGCGCTTCACGCTGGTGCAGTAGCTGCTGCCCGCCGCTCCATTGGTCACCGGAGGGCCATTCCGGCGACCCACCGCTGTGTCACGCCTCGCCACCGGCCTGTCCCAGGCGCGTGCACGTTTAAACGCATCGGCCGGCCCAGGTGGGACCCGGCCGGCCTAATTAGAAGCTAACCTAACCCTGAACCCACGGACTGACACGCGGGACCCACCCCACTAACTTGCCTAATTAAGTATACTAACCTTCTATTAGTTCTAATAGACACTAACAACTGGGTCCCACTGGACCTAGTTGACCAGTCAAAGCTGACTGGGATTGCCCCCAGTCAATGACATGTGGGCCCCCTTTGACTTCGTTGACCAGTCAACAGTCAACTATGTTGACTGCTGACTGGGCAATTGACTAAGTCAACTGGGCCCTCTGGCCCCACCCGTCATCCACTGTGGCTAGCCCATAGTGGATGTAAAAGGTCCCAGCACTGTTCAAATTCGATTAAATAATTACAGGATTTTCTGAAAATTGCTAAAACTTTGTTAATTCGTAGAAATTCAACCGTAGCTCGGATGAAAATATTTTCTATATGGAAAACGATCAGAAAAATAAGACAAATCCGAATATGTAATCAAAATGCTTGACCATCACTCCTAACTAGGTGAACATGGAACCTTCCCCTCCGGATCCATATACTGATAATCACCTAAAGTCGGGAAAATATTCCCAGATATTTTTCCGCTCCGTCTGAAACACTTAGCACTGTGATAGGTCACCCCTAACGCAGCATATTGCTGTGTCATGCATCTGTGTGCCTTTGTTTGCCCATTATTTATTTGTTTCTTCCTCCTCTTTCTTCTCCGGTAGATCCTGCGACTGCTACCGATGTCCCTGTGATCGACTACGTCACCGACGACCCTTCTTCCTTCTCAGCAAAGCTTCCAGGCAAGCAAAACCCCCTTGATCATTCCTATATCGCCTATTCTTTCCCTCACATGCTTGCATTAGATTTTGCTACTGTAATTGGTTGCTCCTATTCTGATGCATAGCCTGCTTTTGTAACCTGTTGTTGATACTTTACCTGTTGTCCCATATGCATAGTATAGGTTGGTTATTGTTCCATCAATGGCCCCGCACCCTTGTCCGTGTTGCCTCGCTTTGTTACCGGATGACTCGACCAATGTGATTGATGAACAGAGACCGACATATCACCGCACACCCCCTTAGTTGCACGACTTTGCAGAGCTACTATTCAAGTGCAGTGACATCTACCACGACTCTGCATACCTCCTACCACACTCCTGATGACATCTCTGTAGCGTAGCTAGTCGGATGTGGGTTTCCGAGGGTGATTCCTATTTCACAACCCCCGACGATGCTTCTGTCGTGCAGTGATACGTCTCCAACGTATCTATAATTTTTGATTGTTCCATGCTATTATAGTATCAATCTTGGATGTTTTTATATACATTTACAGCAATTATATATCATTTTTTGGGACTAACCTATTAACTTAGTGCCCAGTGCCAGTTGCTGTTTTTTGCCTATTTTTGGTTTTCCAGAATATCAGTACCAAACGAAGTCCAAATGCCACGAAACTTTTTGGAGATTTTTTTCTAGACATAAGAGACACTAGAAGCTTCGGGAGGAGGCCAGAAGCCAGAGGAGGTGGCCACGAGCCACCAGGGCGTTCCTGGGGGGCAGGCGCGCCATGGTGCCTCGTGGGCCCACCTCTACCCCTTTTGACCTAATTCCACCACTATAAATTCTCAAAAATCGGGAAACCAATAGAGGAGTCCACGAAATACTTTTTCTGCCACCGCAAGCTTCTGTTCTCGAGAGATCCCATCTGGAGGCCTTTTCCGTTACTCCGCCGGAGGGGGAATCGATCACGGAGGGGCTCTCCATCAACCTTGCTGCCCTTCCGATGATGCGTGAGTAGTTTACCACAGACCTTCGGGTCCATAGTTAGTAGCTAGATGGCTTCTTCTCTCTTTTTGATCTTCAATACAATGTTCTCCTCGATGTTCTTGGAGTTCTATCCGATGTAATCACTTTTTGCGGTGTGTTTGTTGGGATCCGATGAATTGTGAGTTTATGATCAGATTGTCCATGAATAATATTTGAGTCTTCTCTGAACTCTTTTATGCATGATTATTATAGCTTCGTATTTGTCTCTGATCTATTGATTTGGTTTGGCCAACTAGATTGATTTATCTTGCAATGGGAGAGGTGCTTTTTAATGGGTTCGATCTTGCGGTGCTCAGTCCTAGTGATAGAAAGGGACATGACACGTATGTATCGTTGCTATTGAGGGTAAAAATATGGGGTTTATTCATGCATGAGTTTACTTTGTCTACATCATGTCATCTTGCTTAAGGCGTTACTCCGTTCTTTATGGACTTAATACACTAGATGCAATCTGGATATAGCGGTCGATGTATGGAGTAATAGTAGTATATGCAGGCAGGAGTCGGTCTACTTGTCTCGGACATGTTGCCTATATACATGATCATTGCCTTGGATATCGTCATGATTATTTGCTTTTCTATAAATTGCCCAACAGTAATTTGTTCACCCACCGTATGCTATTTTCGTGAGAGAAGCCTCTAGTGAAAACTATGGGCCCCGGGTCTACTTTATTCATATATTAAAAATCCTTAAAATACCTTGCTGCACTTTTATTTTATTTTTTTAATTTTATATTTTAGTTCAATCTATCTATCTATCAGCATACAATTTAATCTTGCAATTAACCGCCAAGGGATTGACAACCCCTTGTTTCCGTTAGGTGCAAGGATTTGTTGTTTTGTGTGTAGGTACTGTTAACGAGGTGTTATGTGATTCTCCTACTGGATTGATAACCTTGGTTTCATAACTAAGGGAAATACTTATCTCTACTGTACTGCATCTCCCTTCCTCTTCAGGGAATTACCAACGCAGCTCACAAGTAGCAGGAAGAATTTCTGGCGCCGTTGCCGGGGAGACATCACCAACATCTATCAACTACCTACGCATAAAACTTTCATCTACTTGCATTTATTTTATTTGCCTTTGCCTCTCATTTTCATCTCCCCCACTTCTAAAAAGTTTTTACAAAAATATAAAAATATTTTCCGTTTGCCTATTTGCGTGTTTTCTTGTTCGCTTGCTTGAAGATTGTTATCATGAGTGATTTTGGCATGGCAGAAACTGATGATGGTAGAACTCCTAAAATAGGAAGTTCTACTAATCTTGATGCTAAAACTTTTGTGTTGGTACATGCTAATGTTATAGGAAAAAGTGTCATCCAAGAATTCTTTAATTGCATTGGGACCTTGGCTTTTGATGATGCTCCTATACTTAAATAAACTAAGAATTATGCCGATGCTATTTCCGCACTTGTTCTTAAACTTGAAAGAATATTTATGAGCACCCATCCTACTTTGCAAAGATCATTTTATGAGTTACCGGTTATAAAAGATCCTAGAGCTAAGAAAATAGCTACCCATGTTCTCATGAATGAATTTGATCACATAGTGCGAGAAGCTAGGGAGATTTTTGATTTCTATGGTATGAACCATGAAAAACCGGTAATAGATGAGATCCTTTATAATAATGATTACTTGTTAAGGTATTTGTTCCGCAATGACCACATCTTTGATGAGAATATTAAAAAGGAAGTTCCTCCTTTGAATATAATCGAACAAGTTTTTAATAGTGTTAATAGACAATATTCTTGGATTGTAGCCTGTTATCAAGAGGGATTTACAGATGGACAACTTGCTAATGCTAAAATTTCTATGGACGATGTGTTTCATATTACCTTTGAAAAACACTTTGACCAAAGTACATCTTTGGATAAGAAGAAGAAAGATGACAATACTTGAAACTATGCATTATGCCTAGCTAGGGGCATAAAACAATAGCGCTTGTTGGGAGGCAACCCAATGAATAAAATAAATGTTTACTTTTTGTTTCTGTTCTTGTGTGTTTTCACAATTATGCTACTTTTATGATTGAGTTTTTTTGTTTTAATTAGTGTTTGTGCCAAGTAATGCCTTTGGGATGATTTGGGAGATATTATAATTGATGTTGTTTGGAAAACAGAAAGTTTTACGTCCAGTGCTGGAATTTTAGTTCTGTACTGGAGCGTCAGAAAATCTGAAACTTTTATACAGTATTGGTATATTAATTTCCCACGTTTTCCTAATTTTTCTGAATTTTTGGAGTTACAGAAGTATGGCTTTTAAATAGATCTCTGAAGACTATTCTGTTTTTGACATATTCTGTTTTTGATGCACTGCTTGCTTGTTTTGATGAAACTATGGATTGTATCGGGGGGTATAAGCCATGGAGGAGTTAGAATACAGTAGGTATAATGCAAAAATAAAATATGAATGGGTTTGCAACAGTACTTAAAGTAGTGATTAATTTTGTTATACTAACGGATCTCACGAAGGTTTTGTTGAGTTTTGTGTGATTGAAGTTTTCAAGTTTTGGGTCAGATCACGATGGATGAAGGAATAAGGAGTGGCAAGAGCCTAAGCTTGGGGATGCCCAAGTCACCACAAGGTAATATTCAAGGAAGACTCATGCGCCTAAGCTTGGGGATGCCCCGGAAGGCATCCCCTCTTTCTTCTACCAACCATCTGTAATTTTACTTGGAGCTATATTTTTATTCGTCACATGATATGTGTTTTGCTTGGAGCGTCGTGTGTTATATGAGTCCTTGCTTTGTTTGCTTTTTAGTTTGTCACAATCATCTTGCTGGACACACCAATTTGAGAGAGCCACACATTTATCATAATTTGTTAGAATACTCTATGTGCTTCACTTAAATTTTTGGAGCTAGGCAGTTGCTCTAGTGCTTCACTTAAATCTTTTTGAGCACGGCGGTGGCTAAATTTTGAAGAAATATTTAAACTCTCATGCTTCACTTATATTATTTTGAGAGTTGATAAGACTAAAATTTTGAAGAAATATTTGCAATTTCATGCTTCACTTATATCTTTTTGAGAGTTGATAATAGTAATGGTAATTTGCACAAGATATGAATTTGGTCCCAAAGTGATGAATATTCAAGAGGGATATAATAAAAACTTTCATATAGATCATTGGATATGATAAGTGTGACTCCTTGAAATAGTTTTGCGATATGGAGATGATAATATGTGAGTCATGTTAGTGAGTTATTATGATTTAGTAAGAATATTAGTGTTAAGGTTTGTGATTCCCTATGCATGCACATTAAGTCAATAGTTATGCAAAGAAATTATATCCTACTTATTGTGCATTATTCGGTGTTAGTTATGTTCAATGCATGTTTATGACCGTTTTCACTTTTTGGTTGGTCACTTCTCAATCTATTTTCTAGCCTTCATTTGTACTAAGCGGGAATACTGCTTGTGCATCCAAACTCCTTACACCCAAGTTGTGCCAAATGAGTCCACCATACCTACCTATATGCGGTATTTCCATGCCGTTCCAAGTAAATTTGAATGTGCCAACTCTAATTTTTCAAAATAATTTTCCATTTTGTGTACCCGTACTGCTCATGAAGCGGCAGGGGGTGGCCAATATTTTCCATGCTAGGTGTGTTATTCTCACGATGAGTGTTTATTCACTTGTCATTGCACGAGAGAGTGGCTGATATTAGGGATGCCCAGTCCCACAATGAATCAAAAATTAATAACAACAAAATTCCTTGGAAAGTCTTGGTATGGAGGGCACCCGTGGATACGGCTAGCCATGGATTGTGAAAGAATGGTGGAAAGAAAATAAACTTTATTTTCTGTTTGGGAACCGCCTATGATGTGTCTAGCATGGAAGATATTGGGAATTCTCGGTCGTTTTCGTTGACAGGAAAAGCATGCCTCTCAAAATATTTTTTATCTCTCTAATTTAAGCTTTGAGCTCTGGCACATATGCAAATCTCTGCCTCCCTCTGCGAAGGGCCTATCTATTTAGTTTTATGCAATTTTTATTTTTATTTCGAGTCTCCATCTTCTCTTAGAAAGCACCAACTAGAGAGCATTATTGTCATACTTGTGCATTGTGTGTAGCTAATATTGAGTGTGTTTCATGAATGGATCAATGATTGAGCATAATGGGCTAGGGATAACTTTCTTTAGCGTTGATATTTTGAAAGACATGGTTGCTTGTTAGTATGCTTGAGTATTTATATCTTCATGTCAAACTATAGACTATTGCTTTGAATCATTCAAGTACAAATGTCCATGATAGAAAGAAAAGAGTATATGATGAATATGATAGGTAGCATTCCACAGAAAAAATTCTGTTTTTATCATTTACCTACTCGAGGACGAGCAGGAATTAAGCTTGGGAATGCTGATACGTCTCCAACGTATCTATAATTTTTTATTGTTCCATGGTATTATAGTATCAATCTTGGATGTTTTTATATACATTTACAGCAAATTATATATCATTTTTTGGGACTAACCTATTAACTTAGTGCCCAGTGTCAGTTGCTGTTTTTTGCGTATTTTTGGTTTTCCAGAATATCAGTACCAAACGAAGTCCAAATGCCACGAAACTTTTTGCAGATTTTTTTCTAGACATAAGGGACACTAGAATCTTCGGGAGGAGGCCAGAAGCCAGAGGAGGTGGCCACGAGCCACCAGGGCGCGCCTGGGGGGGCAGGCGCGCCCTGGTGCCTCGTGGGCCCACCTCTGCTCCTTTCGACCTAATTCCACCACTATAAATTCTCAAAAATCAGGAAACCAACAGAGGAGTCCATGAAATACTTTTTCTGCCGCCGCAAGCTTCTGTTCTCAAGAGATCCCATCCGGAGGCCTTTTCCGGTACTTCGTCGGAGGGGGAATCGATCACGGAGGGGCTCTCCATCAACCTTGCTGCCCTTCCGATGATGCGTGAGTAGTTTACGACAGACCTTCGGGTCCATAGTTAGTAGCTAGATGGCTTCTTCTCTCTTTTTGATCTTCAATACAATGTTCTCCTCGATGTTCTTGGAGTTCTATCCGATGTAATCACTTTTTGCGGTGTGTTTGTTGGGATCTGATGAATTGTGAGTTTATGATCAGATTATCCATGAATAATATTTGAGTCTTCTCTGAACTCTTTTAAGCATGATTATTATAGCTTCGTATTTCTCTCCGATCTATTGATTTGGTTTGGCCAACTAGATTGATTTATCTTGCGATGGGAGAGGTGCTTTGTAATGGGTTCGATCTTGCGGTGCTCAATCCCAGTGACAGAAAGGGACATGACACGTATGTTTTGTTGCTATTAAGGGTAAAAGGATGGGATTTATTCATTTGTGAGTTTACTTTGTCTACATCATGTCATCTTGCTTAAGGCGTTACTCCGTTCTTTATGGACTTAATACAGTGATCTTCCCCATAATGGTGGTCATGTCATCATGATCACTATGCCAATCTGCCACTTGTCCAAAATCAAAGCCAAATTCAAATTTGAATTGCATGTCAAATATTTACTTTTTCTGTCATGCAATCAAAATAGTCCATCCTATGGCAAATATTCCCTAAGTGTTTATCATGTTGAAACCAACTTCTTTCAAATTCCCAAAATGCCCCTGGGAATTAATTTAGTGGTCCAGAAGCATTCATTTTGGCCCTTCCATTTTCTAAAAATGGTTAGGCAACTCCAAATGGCTCCAAACTTTTTGTGCCACCTAACAATATTGAGCTTGAATTATATGCCAAGTTTCATCCCTAGGAAAAACTATTTGACCCCATAAATAAATACAACCAGTGGCTAAAAGCTAAAGCTGAAAGGAAATAATGGGAAAGGAGAGGAACGCACCTGTGCACTAACCGGCCCACTGCTACAGTACCGGACCAGTCCACCCCACAACGTCACCTACCTCTCACCTGCTCCCGCTCGCTGTCGCCTACGGACGTGCCCGAGCCGGCGATTCTCCACGCACCGGCCATCCGTCGTTTCCCCGCGAGCATAAGGATCCCCTCCGTGACGTGACGAACCCTAGCATGCCAGAACACCCCCCTCTCCTTTCCTCCCTCGCTCGCCCCTTCTCCACAAGCTCAGCCGAGCGCCGCCATGGCCGCAATCCGGTGAAGCATGCGGCCACCGTTATTCCTAAGCCACCGGAGTTTGTCCGGGAGGACCGCCATCGACCACTGCTTCGTCACCGAACCTCCATTCGTTGAGGGAAGCAACACAATGACAGATCGACCGGGTTCTTCACCTACGGTCGCTGCCGCTATTGCCGTTTATCTACGCCACCCCGACCTCCACGGACCTCTCTGAGCGCGTCTTCCACCCCGATGTGAGCACGCGCATTTTCTTCCCTAAATCAGAGCTTGGTTTCGAGCTCGAGCTAGCCGTTCATCGTCGCGTTACTCCGGCCACTGTCTGGCTCATACGTAGCCGCCGTTTTGGTCAGTCCCCGTCTCCACCGCGAGCACCAGTGGATGCAGTACTTCGCGCTGGTGCGGTAGCTGCTGCCCACCGCTCCATTGGTCACCGGAGGGCCATTCCGGCGACCCGCCGCCGTGTCGCGCCTCGCCGCCGGCCTGTCCCAGGCGCGCGCACGTTTAAACGCATCGGCCGGCCCAGGTGGGACCCAACCGGCCTAATTAGAAGCTAACCTAACCCCTAACCCACGGACTGACACGCGGGACCCACCCCACTAACTAGCCTAATTAACTAAACTAGCCTACTGTTAGTTCTAACAGACACTGACAACTGGGTCCCACTGGACCCAGTTGACCAGTCAAAGCTGACTGGGATTGCCCCCAGTCAATGACATGTGGGCCCCCTTTGACTTCGTTAACCAGTCAACAGTCAACTCTGTTGACTGCTGACTGGGCAGTTGACTAAGTTAACTGGGCCCTCTGGCCCCACCTGTCATCCACTGTGGCTAGCCCATAGTGGATGTAAAAGGTCCCAGCACTGTTCAAATTCGATTAAATAATTACAGGATTTTTTGAAAATTATTAAAACTTTGTTAATTCGTAGAAATTCAACCGTAGCTCAGATGAAAATGTTTTCTATATGAAAAACGATCTGAAAAATAAGATGAATCCAAATATGTAATCAAAATGCTTGACCATCACTCCTAACTAGGTGAACATGGAACCTTCTCCTCCGGATCCATATACTGATAATCACCTAAAGCCGGGAAAATATTCCCAGATATTTTCCCGCTCCGTCTGAAACACTTCGGACCGCGATAGGTCACCCCTAACACAGCATATTGCCATGTCATGCATCTCTATGCCTTTGTTTGCCCGTTATTTATTTGTTTCTTCCTCCTCTTTCTTCTCCGGTAGATCCTGCGACTGCTACCGATGTCCCTGTGATCGACTACGTCACCGACGACCCTTCTTCCTTCTCAACAAAGCTTCCAGGCAAGCAAAACCCCCTTGATCATTCCTATATCGCCTATTCTTTCTCTCACGTGCTTGCATTAGATTTTGCTACTGTAATTGGTTGCTCCTATTCTGATGCATAGCCTGCTTTTGTAACCTGCTGTTGATACTTTACCTGTTGTCCCATATGCATAGTATAGGTTGGTTATTGTTCCATCAGTGGCCCCGCACCGTTGTCCGTGTTGCCTCGCTTTGTTACCGGATGACTCGACCAATGTGATCGATGAACAGAGACCGACACATTACCCCACACCCCCTTAGTTGTACGACTCTGCAGAGCTACTATCGAAGTGCCGAGGGTGATACCTCCTACCACACTCCTGATGACATCTCTGACGCGTAGCTAGTCGGTTGTGGGTTTCCGAGGGTGATTCCTCTTTCACCACCTCCGACGATGCTTCTTTCGTGCAGCCCCTCAAGTGTGAACCAATCGAGGGTGATTCCTCCGAGTTCACCTTGACGGAAGCATTGAGTGGGAATCCATCGGGGGTGATTCCTCGGATTACCCTCTTGATGTTACAGACACACGGTTACATTTAACTGTTGCCCACCATGTACTGTTACTGCGGGACTGAAGGGACATGCGGTACCACCCCGGTAGAGGTGGACCTGAGTTCCCGAGAGTCTCTTGGGAAGTCGGGTTGACCAGGAGGGTACCCGTGAGATAACTACGTGGCACGGCCGGGCAGGCAGACCGCCCAGGAGAGGGATGGGCCTGGCCCTTGCCGTAAGTCCACGAGATGGGGCGACGGGACCAGAGATCGTGGAGCACTGATCGTCACCACGAGCTCCCAACATACTAATGGGTTAGGATATGTGATCTGAGTAGGCCTCTGGCCTTTTCGCAGTAACCACCACGCGGGAATAGTATGGGCACTCGGCGTCGTATGTATCAGCCGAAGTTCTTCAGACGTCAGCAGTTGAGCGGCACACGCCGGGTTGGACTGGGTACACCCGCTTGTGTATACAGGGGGCTAGGTCTGCTCCCAGCCGTCTTCGCAACACGCAGGAGTGCAAAGGGCGATGGGCCCAAGACCCCTGAGCGCTTAGGATTTAGACCGGCGTGCTGGCCTCTCTGTTGAGCCTAGGTAGGGCTACGGCATGTCGATCAGCCGAGGCCGGGCATGACCAGAGTAAGTGTGTCCGGCCAGACTTAATCGAGCGTGTTGGGTAAGTTGGTGCACCCCTGCAGGGAAGTATATCTATTCGAATAGCCGTGTCCACGGTAACAGGATGCTCGGAAAGTATCCCGATCTACTAGAACTAGAACTGGATACCTGTGTTGCTTAATAATATGTTAGCTCCGGGATTGCTTTCTCGCAGGGAGTCGAGGAAGGATCTCTGGGCATTGTTACTACATACTTAATACTTTATATTATGTTACTAATCTACACTCTTCTAATGTTGCAAGACGCTGAAGACGCTAGTCTTCGATAGGCTAGGCCTTCCCCTCTATTCTGGCATTTCTGCAGTCTAGTCCATAGATACAGCCCCCTCATTTGACACCGATGCATAAATAGAATAGTTCTGATGTAAGTCTTGCGAGTACTTTGGATGAGTACTCATGGTTGCTTTGCTACCTCTTTTCCCCATACCCGATTGCTGCGATCAGATGACGGAGCCCCGGAGCCAGCTGATCCCGTCTATGTCTACTACTACCCCGACGGAGCCTACTACTATGTGGAGACCGACAACCAGGAGTAGATAGGAGGCTCCCAGGCAGGAGGCCTGCGCCTTTTTGATCTAGTTATCGTTGTTTTGCTCAGCCTTCTTAAGGCAAACTTGTTTACTCTCTATGTCTATGCTCAGATGATGTTGCTTCTGCTCACTCTTGTGTAACTCGAGCTTATGTATTTGAGCCCTCGAGGCCCCTGGCTTGTAATATAAAGCTTGTATGACTTTTATTTTGTGTCTAGAGTTGTGTTGTGATATCTTTCCGTGAGTCCCTGGGCTTGATCGTGCGCATTTGCGTGTATGATTAGTGCACGATTGAGTCGGGGGCGTCACACCAGCCTATTATATGCACAGCCCACGACATGCTGACACTAGGATCCAACAGTTTTCGAATGGGCTGTGGGACGCGGAGTTACCTTTTTTTTAAGAAAAAACGCATAGCTAAGTTCTCATTTTCTACTCCCTCCGTATAAAAATATAAGACGTTTTGGTAGGCTAACATAGCCTAAAAAATGTCTTATATTTTATAATAATGGTGTGGCTAGACCAACATTACTATTTAACCCAGAGAAGCAAATGTGTGTATTTCTAAAAAAGGTAATGGCTGTAAATTAACCGAAAATATTAAATGGGGCTTGTCCGCAACATTATTTTTTTAATCCAGCCAAGAAATCGGTGTATTCCAAAAAAACAATTGGGCTTTAAATTCTACTAAAAAGGTTAATTGGTTGCAGTCCGCAACATTATTTTTTCAGCCATCGTGTAAATCATTTAAGAAAATCTCTTGTCCAAACGAATGCCCAGCCCAGTTTTATTTTTTATATCGTTGCTCTTTTTTTATATCATTGTTCTGTCCAGCCAGCCCAACAAATGCGTGTATTTAGAAAAGAAGCAAATGGGCTGTAAGTTCTAAGAAAAATAGAATTATTGGTTGCAGCATGCCCGTAACATTATTTTTTCACCCAGCCTCGCAAATGGGTGTATTTTGATTTTTTAACAAATGGGCTGTAAATTCTAAAAAATATGAAATGGGCTGAATGTCAGGCACATAATAGGAAGCTCACATTGTGGGCCCACGAGGGTGAAGCCCACGCAAGGTGTTGTCAATTTGGTTAACAAAACGATTCTGATAGCCGAGGCGTTGGATGTAAATCAAACAACCGTGCTTCTTCAATCTCTCGTCCTCTTCCCCCCGCGCTGGCGGGACCGTGTTGGGCTGCAATTGGTTTTTGCGAATTGCTGGGCTGCAAATCTAGACAAGGAGGCATGCATTCAACTTGCCCACAAAATTGTTTGAAATAACTAATAAGAAAAAGGTTGTAAATATAAAAAAACACAGCAAACTGGCAATTAGTTTCAAATTTAGGCTTTTTTCTTCGGATTTTGAGATTTTAAATATCATTGGATTTTATTTAATTTTGTTTTAAATTTTTTTGAATCTAACGTGAAATTTTGGGATTAAAATAGTTCGGACTACACCGAAGTATGCAAAATTTTGTTGAATTTATTGACTGTGGTAGTGGTCCGAAAATGGGCTGTAATAAATTCCTTAAGAATTAGCAAATGGGCTGTAAATTATTCACAAAAATAGCAAATGGGCTGTATGGTGTCTACCACACATTTGGAGGCTGACTTGTGGGCCTACGAAGTTGACGGGTATGCAAGGCTTTGTCAACTTAGTGAACAATCGATTCTACTAGCGTGACCGTTCGATGTTAATCCAACGGCCGCTGTGCTTCTTCAATCTCTGATTTCTTGCGCCAGCCACCGAAACCAGTGCCAACGGGACCGCCTGCTCCCGACTCCGATGGACGGCTGTGCTGCCATGAAGGACTCACCGCCACCCTATTCCCACCGCTGGCCAGTCCATCCCTCTACTCACCCACACCTTCTGTTGTTCTCCGGCGACGGTAGCCTCACACCGCAGCCGAACCAGTCAACCCTCGTACTCACCTCCCCATGGGCATCCACTGACGAGTCTTCCCCGGCTCCGGGTCATTCCCACCCTTAGCCTAGCCGTCGTCCACCACATTGGTGCTCTCGGCACTGCGTCGTCAACGCGGTCAACGAACGATACCCATCGGAAGAGGACTGTACGAGCAGAGGCTGACAGCTGGGACCCACATGGTCCATGGTCGCCTCCTTGTCACACGCAAGAAAAATGATTACTCCCCCTGATAGCTTGGACCGACCAGCTACATCTTCGCACGCAAGGAAGTGCCCCCTTATTACGCGCAAAAAAATGACTCCTCCCTTGACATCCGGGACCCACAAGCTACATCTTCGCACGGAAGGAAGTACCTCCTCATTACGCGCAAAATAAATGATTCCTCCCCATGACAACTGGGACCCACCAAATTTTGTGGCTGACTTGTGGGCCTACCAATTTGACTTACGCAGGGCTTTGTCAACTTAGTTAACAAACGATTCTAGCAGCAGTGACCGTTGGATGAACTGCTTCTTCAATCTCTGATCTTCTGGCTCCAGCCGCCCAAACAAGCGCCGGCGGGACTGCCTGCTCCTGCCTCCCGTGGCCGGCTGTGATGCCGCGCAGGCCTCACCACCCCGCCCTACTCCCACCTCTGGCCAGGCCTTCCCTCTACTCACCCACATCCCCTGTTATTCTCCGTTGACGGCAGCCTCACACTGCAGCCGAACCAGTCAACCCTCGTACTCCCCTTCGCGGGGGCATCCACTACCGCGTCTTCCCCGGCTCCGCGTCATTCCCTTCCTAGGCCTCACCGTTGTCCACCGCCTTGGTGCTCTCGGCGTGGCGTAGTCAACCTGGTCAATGAACGACAGCCATCGAAAGAGGACTGTACGCGGTGAGGCTGACAGGTGGACCCACCAGCTACATCTTCGCACGCAAGGAAGTGCCTCCTTATTACGCGCAAAAACAATGATTCATCCCCCTGAAAGCTGGGACCCACCATTCGCACGCAAGGAAGTGCCTCCTTATCCTCCCTTACAGTTGGGACCCACCCGATCGAAGCATACGTAGCGTTGTCTGTCTTGTCACGAACGTGTACGTACATACTGGTCGATCGGTCTTTCTGCAATGATGAACCGTGGGCGTGTAAGGAGCGGCACGTGTCGTAGTAGATCCCCGACGTAGCAGTTCAGGCAGCCCCATCTACATCATGTACACGTATGTACAGCCACACAGCAAAAAATACGGCCACGTACATACATATACGGGCGGGGTCTCGAACGTGTACTCGCGCATACGTACGGCCAGGGCTCGTGTACATGGAGAGAGGCAATGGACGGCAGCAACGGACTCCTGTTCATCGGCAGCCAACCGGCTGGGTCGGAACGGAGGAAACAACGTCGTGTTCATCGGGAGCCAAGCGACTGGGTCGGAACGCGTCCTGTTCATCGGGAGCCAACTGGCTTGCACGGAACAGCCAAAACAGGGTCCTGATCATCGACTCGGGGTCTGGCGTACTGCAAAACGGAGGAAATGGCCTTCTGTTCAACCGCCTATGGTCGAAACGGGGTCCTGTTCATCGGCTGGGGGTCTGGTGTACCGCAAAACGGAGGAAACGGACATCTGTTCGAGCGCCTATGGTCGAAACGGGGTCTTGTTGATCGGGAGGGCTCTGGCGTACCGCAAAACGGAGGAAACAGACTTCTCCCCAACTGCCTATGGTCAAAACGGGGGTCCTGTTCATCGGGAGGGGTGTGGCGTACCGCAAAACGGGACTCCACGAGCTACTGTTCATCCACGGTCAACCTCCCTCCAGCCTCTACCAGCTACTATTCATCCACCGTCGACTTCCTCCAGCCTCCACCGGCTACAGTTCATCCAGCCTCCACGGGGTCCTGTTCATCCAGCCTCCTCTTGGTCCTGTTCATCCAGCGCCAACCACCTTCACACGGCCAGGGTACTGTTCATCCACAGCAAACCCACCGGCTGGGGTGGAGCGTATGAGCGGGCGGCAGCAACGGGAACTGTTCATCCACAGCCAACCAACCAGCTAGGTCAACTCACGACATCTCGACTCGTTCTACGTATCGCGCGTGCGGCAGCAACGGGCACTATTCATTGAGAGGCAACACTACTGGCTAGCTACGTCTCGCACGTACGGGGGCTCGACCGGCTTCAGTTAGTAGCGAAGGAATCGCTTGGGTTCAGTTAGCAGCGAAGGGATCGATCGGCTTCAGTACGTAGCTAGTGCGATCGCTTGGGTTCAGTAAGCAAATGCCTCGCTCGGGTTCAGTTAGCGAACGCCTCGTTCACACGCGCGCGTATGAGAGAAACGTGCAAACCACACTGCATCGCTCGGCCCCGACCACTCACCGTAACCGGGAACTCCCCGAAAATTTCCTCGCCCTCACTTCTACCATAATTTTTTACGTCATGGACGGCCCAAAGAATGTCATGCGGGTGTGTCTCCTACCCGCCCAGGACGAAAAGCCCATTTTCTGTCATAATTTTTTGTCATAGAAGTAGGAGCCCACCACATCTATGATGTTACGTGTTTTTGTCACAATTATTGTCATAGAAGTGTCACAACCATGATAGAAAAAGTTTTCGTTCGGGCCATCATGTCACGGATGTGTCTTTTTTTTGTAGTGATTGGCGCTTCTGTCACACACAAGGTGTCACAGTTCTTGTGTGAAGTAACTATTGGTGCTTCTGCAAATATTGTTACTGTCCTGAATCACGAATAAACTAGTTTGACAAATATAGAGAGAGTTGAAAGTAACAACTATAAAAATGATTAAAAGCAAATAACATGAGTAAGGCTATAGGTCATGTTTCCTGCAATGAAGAGATTAGGCGCGGAGAGATTTCAGTTCATGTTTAGAATGTATCAAGTGTACCAGTGCAACGGTAATACCAGTTACCTTGTATTGTACTCATAGTATTTGATATATGTGTTCTGCAGGCGGATCACCCTAAGGTTATGAAACTCCTCCACATGGGATTATATTTCATTCTATGGTCCTACTTCACCATTGCCACAGAGTGGTCATTGCTGCAATTAAGGTCCTTGAACAGGAACCAAGCATTAAGTTCAATGCATCACTGTTATCTCATATTGCCTTCAGTCCTCATAGATATCTACACCTGTCACATCAGAGGTCACAGATTCCCTAAACAATATGTGTTACATGTGTAGGTCTTGTGATCATGTTGCCTGGGCCCTTAAATTGAACAACATGCATAGAGTTCACCACAATATAACAACATACTAGATAGATCATACTACTATGAATGCAAATGATGACATATAGGATAGGAACAGATGAATCTTACCACTCACCTACATCTCCCATGCCTAGGGGGAATTACTCACACATCATAAGAGGGGAATCAATCATAACAGAGATAAAACCCATGAAAACCATATCGATAATACAGGGAAGATCCACAATAAGATTAAATGGATAATTCAAATAGTCTTGATCTCCAGATGAGATGAAGTAGAGTTACACTTGTTCTCCCAAATTGGAATTCCTCTTACAATAGTGAAGGGGGTGGTGATGATGTTGGAGATGAAAGGACCAAAACTATGAAGATCTTCGATGGTTCATCAGATCCTCTCTTCTCCTCTTCTGGATGGTGTGGTGGTGGCTAGGGTTCTCTTCCTCCCCCGAGCCCTTCACGAAAGTGGCTTGTATAGACGTGGTGGAGCTAATGGTTGTCCATACGACCGCTCATACGAGCGCTTGTGGTTGTATGGAACACCGTCTTTTGCGCTGCTGCGCCTGATGACTTGGGTCTCTTCATGGAAGTTGCTCCATTTGGCTTGATTTGTAGCAATCCCTCTTGGTTTCCTTCCAAATTTGATATTTCCTGCCAAACATTGAGAAAATGGATTTTCTTCTCTTTCGAGGGATTAGCGTTAGAAATATCTAAAGAGTAATAAAAATTCTGATGAAACCAAGCAAGAATCACTAGGAAAACATCACAAATTCTCGAGCCATTAATTTGTTCTCATATTCAATATCATTGTGTGCAACAAATATCTGAAATGCATGGAAGACAACTAGTAGCAAGATTATGTAATGAGTGCCTATAGGAGACGACTTAAATAGTAGGAGTCAACTTAAATAGCAGCACCAGGTTGATACCTCAAAAACTAAAGAGAGAGCACACATGATAGCTACAAAATATATACTATTTGTACTTGAGATTAACTAGATGGCACACAAAAGTACTACAGAACAACAACATAGGTAATACTAGTAGAGGCATAATCACCAGCCTGTGGGATAGCTTTGGCTGAGGGATGATAACTATGGAACAACCTTGACTCCTGCACAAGTCTCTTATCTGAAGTATGACTCTAAGAGATCAACATGAATGTACACTGACAAGTGATAGTCTATTTTCCATGCCTAGATGAATAACGAAGCCATAAATGTTGCACACAAGTAAGATGAGGGTACAACCTATCTTGTCGCCCTTCGTAGGACTGAGCATCATCTGCTGAGTCATAGATGGCGATGCGATTGTTGTGGCTGTCCATATTGGGTAGGCACATTCGAGGAAGGGAACTCTTGAGTAGGGAGTATAGCTCCCTTCTGGTGTATGCTTCCCTTGTTGGAGTAGCTCTGGTGAGAAGGAAGATGGTGTGGCTGAAGAGGCAGAAAACACACAATGTTAAGAATGACACATATCTCTGATCTGAAGAAATACCCTAGGAGATCAGCACTAAGGTACGAGACTGGTTACACGTCACTCGATTGAAAACTAAATTGGGGTCAGACGTTTTTTTTGCACTGGCCGATCTACGCCAGATGGTTGGATGGCCGTCTTGTGCCTCTCGACTGTCACTATTCAGGATCTTCCTCGAACACCCAGCGACCACCAGCAGAGCAGCCTTCCTCCGCCGTCCCTGGCCGCGACAGCTCCGACCTCGACCCTACCCCCCGCCCCACTGCACTGCCGTGGTTGCGCTGCCCCCGGCCATACCTCAAAGCCTCATCATCATCCAGATCTGGCACCAGGAGTACCTTGACCCCAGACAACCCTAAGATAGGCACCCAAGCACTGCTTCCGCGGCGAACCTGTGCCCCCGCACCCCTACGATAGACACCGAGGCACTGCTTCCACGGCCAACCGGCAGCCTAGGAGCTCCGTTGCCTCGAGGGGTGCTGCTTCCTTCCATTGGGAATCGACTGACCCAGAATAAAAATTCAGGCGACTGATGCCTAGATAAAGCGAATAAGATGAGTGTACAACCTATCTTGCGGCCCGGTGAATTATGCAGCTTCATCTGCCGAATCGGTGAGGCTGACGTGGTTGCGGTGGCTCCCGGCGGAAAGAAAACATATATGTGACGGCGGTTGACGGCTACGGGGGACTATCACCAGGGTGCTGGACGCGTTTGAAGTTGGAGCCGCTCTAGCGCCATGCACGATGACATGGTTGAATCGACTCCAGTACGGTTCACGTGATCGTCGTCGAGGTAGCTCTGGCAGCACAGAGTAAGAGGCACGCGGCCCAGTGCATGACGGTTAATGGACAACGGCTCCGGTATTGGGGAGGAGGGCGGCGGTGAATCTAGTGCGGTGGGAGGCATGAAGGAGGGGCTGATGTATCGCGGCTGGGGAGAAGGTGATTTGGCGTCAACGGTGTATGAATGGGGAATTGGGACGGGGGACCATGTCTTATGGACACATTTGTCCGAAATATGGGGGAAGTAACAATTCTACCCGTGTCATTTGACTTGTGGGCTTGGGTCTGATTCTTGAGGGTCGGGGATAGTAGGGTAACTTTGCTTCTCCCAAATAGTGGGCGCCAGCTATTTCGGGCGAGGAGGGCGTGCTTTAAAATATTAGACGTGAAAGATTTCGGCCGAGGAGAGGGTGTTTTTCTGCCCATGTTTTATGAATTATTGGGTGCCTGCGATTTAGGCCAAGGAGAGGGCGTGCTTAGGTGAAGTTACAAACCTACCCTCGATACAGACTGGGCCAATTGATGCGGGTCCCAGATAGGGCGGTAATTTCGCGTCTCCTGTTTATTTCCTTGGGCGATTTCAACCGAGCAGAGGGTGTTTGAGCGGTTCGTTCAAATTTTGGGAGAATAAGCATCCACTCTACCATACCAAGTCAATTCGAAACAAATTTTGAAATATTAGTTCTATAGTGTCACATCTTGCCACTTCTTTTTTGGATGGTGAGATGATACACGGGACTAATGTGTTTTTACATGCTCGTTGCTACCGATTTATTTGACAAATAGTTGACCCACTCAAAAACGTGAACCAAATCCAAAATGAAATACCTCAATTCAATGAAATAGCTCTTTGACCTGGTCAAAACTGTGGACTAAATCCAAAATTGAACACCTCAATTGAATAGGAGGGCTCCAAAGACAGGGACCATGTTGTATTATAGTATATGACACCATGCACATGCTCAAAGTCAAATTAATAAACCTGTTTGATACACCTATCTCCGTTCATGTGTGAATTCAAAATACCATGTTCTCCAATTCAAATAGTTGAATGCAATTTATATTGAATCATGGTTTTTATTAGGCTTCTACGCATACACGCGACTCTTCCCTCTCCCGCACTCCCGTTCTCTCTCTAGCCGACACTCTCTATTTCTCTCGCACGCATATGAACACAATCGTTGTCGGTCCCATCTCTCTCTCTCTCTCTCTCTAGGTATCTCTAGCTCACATGCACGCTCTATGTATAGGTCTCTCTCGCACACAATGTATGACTCTCTTTTCTAAGCTAACTAGCTATGATGCACTGATCGGACACACACAATTCTCTCGCTTGTTGTCCATAACTCTCTCATGCACACTCCACCATCTCGGGGCTCCTCTCTCTCTCTCACTTTCTCTCTCAATTCTATCTCCCTAGGTCACACATACACATATCTCACTCACACTAGATAGACCCATCTAACACTCTCTCTCCCTCGATCTCTCTCTATCTCACATGCACACACACACTCCCCCATAAGTACGACTATCTCTCAATCCATCATAGGCACACGCACTCCCCTCTAGGTATGACTATCTCTCACTCTCCATCACAAACACACACATTGTCTCTTTCTATCCTTAGGTCTATCTCGATCTCTCTCGGGGTATCTTTCTATCGCGCACACACCTTGTCTCTCGATCTCCCACCCATATAGTCCCCTCACGATCTTGAGGGGATCTCTCTGTCACACGAACACCCTCTCTCCCTCCCCATGCCTCCATTTTCTCCATGTCTCTCTCGACCTCTCTCCCTTGTTTTCCAGACCTCTCTTGGCCAGGTGCTAGGTGTCTCTCTTTCTCCGTTGCAAACAACCACACACTATCTTCATGTATCTCCTCACCTCCCTTTCTCTCTCGGAGATGCATGCGTGATATGTCTGCATAAGTAATACGTCTCCAATGTATCTATAATTTATGAAGTATTCATGCCATGTTTACAATAATTTTATATGGTTTTGGTGCATTTTTATATTATTTTCATGGACTAAAATATTAATCTAGCACCCAGTGCCAGTTGTTATTTTCTGCTTGTTTTTGGTTTTCTAGAAATCCATACCAAACGAAGTCCAAACGTGACGAAACTTTTTGACGATTTTTTCTGAAAGGAAAGAGACCCGGGAAGCTTTGGGGAAGTACCAGAAGATCCACAGGGGACCCACAAGGCAGGAGCACGCCCCTACCCCCTGGGCGCGCCCTGGTGTCTTGTGGGCCCCTTGTGGCACCTCCTAGTGTGATTCCGACGCTGAAAAATCCTATATATTCAGAAACCCCTGAAAGTTAACCTAGATGAGTTTTTCCACCGCCGCAAGCCTCTGTTCCAAAGCGATCTCATCCGGAGCCCTGTTTCGAAACCCTGCCAGAGGGGGAAAGTCATCACCGGAGGCCATCTTCATCATCCCCGCTGCCTCCATGATGAGGAGGGAGAAGTTCACCCCAGGGCTGAGGGTATGTACCAGTAGCTATGTGTTTGATCTCTCTCTCTCTAGTGATCTTGATAGGACACGATCTTGATGTGCCATGAGCTTTGTTAATATAGTTAGATCATATGGTGTTCTTCCCTCTATATCTTTGTTGTGATGAATTGAGTCTTGCTCTGTGAGGTTTCGTTATGTTGGATTGAATACTTTGGATTTGAGAACACTTGATGTATGTCTTGCATGTAGATACCCGTGGTGACAATGGGGTATTCTATTGAGTCACTTGATATATGTTTTGGTAATCAACTTGCGGATTCCCGTGGTGACATTGGGGCAATCTTGGCACAGAGGTTGATACACATTTTCATCCTACGTTCTCCTATAGGAACTTTGGAGTGATTCTTGGTCGCACGTTGAGGGATTATTATATGATTCAACTATGTTAGCACTGTTGAGAGATTGCTCTAGTGAAAGTATGAACCCTAGGCCTTGTTTCTAAGCATTGAGACACCGTTTTGCTGGCTTTTTGTTACTTTCTACCTTGCTGTTTTTACTTATATAGATTATAAAAACCTATTTCTATCATCCATATTACACTTGTATCACCATCTCTTCGCCGAACTAGTGCACCTATACAATTGACAACTGTATTGGGTGTGTTGGGGACACAAGAGATTTCTTGTATTTGATTGCAGGGTTGTTTGAGAGAGACCATCTTCATCCTGCACCTCCCACGGATTGATAAACCTTAGGTCATCCACTTGAGAGAAATTTACTGTTGTCCTACAAAACTCTGCACTTGGAGGCCCAACAGAGCCTACAAGAATAAAGTTGCGTAGTAGACATCAAGCTATTACTAGCGCTGTTGCCGGGGAGGTGACTGCTTGAAGGTATATCTTTCGATCTTGCAATTGAATCTTTTAGTTTCTTGTTTTTCACTTGTTTGGTTTTATAAAATAAAACTACAAAAAAAATGGAAGTGAAGTTGCATCAAATGCTTCATCGATATGATGTCTTTCTTGAAAATATGGATTCCGATAATTGTGGTGAAGTAGTAATCAAAGAATTTAATAAAATGTTTAATGTGAGTCCTTTGAATGATAAACATGATTGCAATGTTGTTAGTATGTTTTCTATGAATATCCATAATGCTAATGATGATTGCACTAGTCATAATAAAAATGTTTCTTATAAGCATGTCTATTATTGTGGAGAGCATAGACCGTGTGAAGGCATGCCAATTAGGGATGATAAATTTTGTAAGAAGCATAAACAAAACAGAACTAAATGGTAGCTTAAGGTATTAGATGATTATGCTAGAAAATTATGTTCTCTTCATCCCAATGCTTGTGAACTTTGCAATAAAGTTGGCCATCTTAATTTCCAATGCATGCTTTTTCATGATCGAATCGTGGCCAAATATTGTAATAACTTGATCACCCTTGAACTTTATAATGAGCTTTGTCTATTTTTGTGGTGTGAAGAATTGTCACATAAAAATAATTGGTGTGAAGAATTCATATTCACAGACGATACTGATACTAATCTAAGAGAAATCTATATGTTTTGTGTGGTAAATTGCAGTGATAATGCTTATATCGCCAATTATAGAAAGATGGGAAAACCAATAGAATATAAAAGGAATACTAATGGAAGGGTAAAGATTTCCCAATACCCTCCTATTGTTTCTCGTGATGAATCAGGTGACGAGGTGGAGCTTCCTATCCAACCAATCTCTTCAATAAGAAGCTCGGAAAAATTAATTAAAGCCACACATAATGTGGTGAAGAAGAAGAAGAAGAAGAAGAAGAAGAAGAAGAAGAAGAAAAGAAGGAAAAGCAAAGGTAAAAAGGTATCTCCCAAATAATGTTGCTCCTATTATTGTTGAGAATGAATCAAAAGGTATTGTGGAAGATGATACACTTGAGGATGATATTGTCTTTTGGTCTTATGGCATAATGTCCGAAGGAACTATTGAGGATGATTTTGTTATGCCTATTACTTGTTGTGATAATTATGATTGGGAAGATAATGATACTTCTTATAATCTTGAAAATCTTTTTGGCACCAACTTGGAAAATTATGATGATAATGATTGTTATACTATTGGTACTATTCATAATATTAATGATAGGAGTGATTATGCTAATGATATACAAAACCATAAGCTTGGGGATGCTATGATTGATGAGAATGACATGTTTGAGATTGTATTTGCTGCAAATTATGCTTATCCTAAGCTTCGGGATGCTATGCTTAATCAAGATGATATTTTTAGTCCCCCTACTTTTAATGATCAAATTTATTATGATGATAGCATGACTCCTATTTATGATGATTGCAATAATAATGAAAGTGGGTTTGGAAGAGTGTCAACTTTAGGTAATAATCATCCCACTACTTTGGAGGGTGTTGAATCTTATTATAATGATAAAAGTGGATTGGAAGAAGTCATGAGTTTATTTAATGTTGAATCCACTACTTTGGAAGAGGTTTCAATTGATCATGATGAGAACAAAGTTGCTACTTATGATGATGATTCTGATGATACTTATGTTATAAAAAGTAGTGATAATTATTCTTATGAAACTTGTCATAACTAGTAGTGTGACCCGCGCATTTGCGCGGCAAGCTAGATTGACAAAGTGTTTTTATAGTTGCTGTTTTAGATGTACAGGTTGTCTTTAGTGCACAACTTTGTTCATTATTATTTTATAAATATGCAGTATGGTAAGATCATAAATGATAGTATTACTACAAAATTAGTGATGGTTAAAATATTATTTATATATAGGTACATTAATATCCGCACTATGTGTGTACGTACTATATGTTGAAGTGATCTATGTACAACTGAATTTTTCTAGGCTTTTCTTTCTGTTCATCCCACACATGTTTGCTTGGATTACATACTGTTATAGCGTTGTCTTAGATTTTAAACATTTCTTGTGTGTAACTTGTCATGATTTGTGGTTCCAGCTTTTATTATTGCTCTCACAACACCATGTTCCTTCCTTTCATGAGATGCTAGATTGTGGATATGGAACATTAGCATTGGTTGGTTGATTCTTCTTACCTAATTATGTATTTTTCTTCTACATGATATGTTGGTCTTTCTCAATGTACCGCATCTCACTCGCTTCAGGTCACCATGAACTCAGTCCACCAGTGATGAGAAATTATTAATGCTTCCTTTGATATATATCTTATTCATGCCCAACCACATTTATACTACCAAAACCATTCATGTTGATACATCACATGCATTTTTCAAATATGTTTCTATCACCGGAAGTAACACATGTATGTCCTTACATGGTTACATTGACAAAAAAAATCATCACATTTTTTTCATGTGTCATTTGTAGGTTGAATGGTATATAAAATTTCTAGTTATGTTCATATACTTTTGGTACATAGTTTATAGTGTTCGTAAGAAGAAGAAAATGCTATGGCTACCATTTTTTATTTAAAATTCATACAGAGACACGTGTAGTTTTATCCACATGATAAGATTTCTTTATGTCACTGAACCTATTTTTGTATGTAGTTTTCATAAGATAAAAACATTTCTACATCTATTTCATTTCTTATTTTGAATTTTTATACATAAAATATTTGTAGTTGTTATTCATGCAGTAAGAAATTTCTTTGTGGCTTGACCATATGTATGAAATGATGGCAGTTTATATAACTTTCTGATGTGTATTTCCATAATAAGTCAATTTTGCAATCTCCTTTTATTTCTTATTTTGTATTTTTATATAAAAATACATCTAGTTTTTGCCCCTATAGAAAAAAAAATTACAGCCAGGACTATCATTGTCAGTATTGTAGCTTATTTGTACCGATATATCTGAGGCATGTACTCTGATTGCTATGACCTTTAAAAATAGATAATTATAAGTTGTGAATGTTTGATGCCACGCCCTCCTTGCGAAATGACTTGAATGTTGTACAATGGATTGATAAGTTTCATCAGCGTTGCTTGCTTCCACATGGCATGTGTGCCAGGCTACTGATCATCTCGCGAGTAGGCGCCACATGTCAACGTCGAGCGCTTAAATGTCACGCTATAATAGCCTCCTTTAAACTTTTGTATTATTAGCCACAAAATTGATAGTTAATTTAATATCAATGTGTCATTGCATTACTTTTTTTTTGAATGATCTGAGATTACACACCACGCCTGCTAATGTGCATGTCTCTTTTTAATGATATATTATTTACAAAAGCCCGAGTTTGAGCTGGTTCATATTTTTGGTAGTGAAAATTACTAAAATATTAAACTCTGAAAATAAGGGTCACCTCCAACTTGGTAATCCAGAGCAAAGCACTAACTTTTGCTGATGTCATCGCATGAAATACTCCTGTATACAACCCGGACTGCCCCTTGTACACGTACGGATCAGAGTGTTATAAATTGGTGTATATTTAATATGGGCTGAAGCTTTCCATCCTTAGCCAATACTATAATAGTACGGCTGCACTTTTAATTCTAGCTAACAACATATTGTTTATTCATATATGCATGGATGTGTGCGTCCGTGGCCAGGACTTATGTATGTGCATCCAATGATTGTCCGACCTGCCTTCTTTCCTTTTTCTTAGCATGAGATCTGGACAGCAACTTATGTGTGTACGTGGTCAGGACTCTCTTTTTGACCAGCTATTTCAAATTTTCTTTATATCCGAATTACAACATGCCTTTTCATAGATGTATCTTTTTTTTGCGAGTTAGATATATCTGATGCATACACACGTGACAGTTCAATATTGTGGTCTGTACGTGTTAACATGTTACGTAATAAATTTTAAATCTTGGCCATTCATATTCTAATCAAACGGTGTAAATAATATTAACATATGTGGATAAACGTGGTTGCTTGTTTGTCTCTTGTCTTAATTATATAATAGATTATGAATATCCTTTTACTGAACATTACTCTTTTAATGTGGAATCAATTTATAGTGTTCACGTTTTGTATGACACTCCAACTATTATGAATGAGAAGAAATTTGCTTATGTGGAGAGTAACAAAAAAATTATGCATGTGGATCATGAAAAGA
Source organism: Elymus sibiricus (assembly GCA_039707655.1). NCBI lineage: Eukaryota > Viridiplantae > Streptophyta > Magnoliopsida > Poales > Poaceae > Elymus > Elymus sibiricus. The sequence continues at coordinate 289,146,838 of CM077676.1, forward strand.
ATGCTTTATGAGATAGCTATATTGCTGAATTTGTTCATCATGATACTTCAAATATTATGAGAGAGGAACATATGCTTATACATATCTCAATAATATTAAGTCTCCTCTCTTTGTGTTGAAAGTTTTCAAGTCATGCTTGTTTTGCCTTCCTATGCTAGTTGACTCTTGCTCCAATAAATTGTTTGCTTACAAAATCCCTATGCAAAGGAAGTGTATTAGGCATAAATGTGTTTGCTATATGATTCATGATGCTCTCTTTATGTTTCAATTCTTACTTTTATGTGAGCATCATTAAAATTGTTATGCCTAGCTAAAAGGCATTAAAGAAAAGTGCTTGTTGGGAGACAATCTAATATTTATCCTTGCTGTTTTTGTGTGTCTACATGATTAAGCTATTATAGTAATCATGTTTTCTATATTTTCTTACAATAAAGTACCAAGTAAAGCCTTTAGGTTGATGTGGATGTTTGTTTATTTGGTTCTATGCAAAAACAGAAAGTTTAACGTCCAGTGCATGAATTTACATTCTGTACTGGAGCATCATAAAATTCTGAAATCTTTAGACAGTAGTTCTATACAAATTTTTTGTTTTGTCTTAATTTTTCAGAATTTTTGGATCTACAGAAGTACATAGAATATTAGATCATTATAGACTGTTCTATTTTTGACAGATTCTGTTTTTATTGCATAGATTCCTTGTTTTAGTGTTTCCATAGCTTATATTATGGGATATAAATTGTGAAAATGATAGAATACAGTAGGCATTATGTGGGAACAATTATGAATCTTGTCTTGACAGTACCCAAGTGGATGATTTTTTTTTTGTACTAACCTATCTCACGATGTTCTGTTAAATTTTATGTGATTAAAGTTTTCAAGTTTTGGGTGAGATAATGATATGAGGAGAATAAGGAGTGGAAAGACCCTAAGATTCAGGATTCCCAAGGCACCCCAAGGTAATATTCAAGGTAGACTCAACTGTCCAAGATTGGGGATGCCCCGAATGGCATGCCCTCTTTCGTCTTCAACACTATCGGTATACGTCACTCGGAACTATATTTTTATTCATCACATAATATGTGTTTTGATTGGAGCATCATTTGATTTTATTTTACTTTCATTGATGTTATTAATAATCATGTTTTGTATCTTTTATTTCAATAAAGTGTCAAGTATTGCTTTACCATGCTCAGTTTCAAGTTTATGAGTTGCTGTTTGAAAACAGAAAGTTTTCTGTTATGTCCTAAATATTCCTGAATAGTCAGACCATCATAAAAATCTGAATTTTTAATATAGTAATAATGCATGAGTTCTCTATCATGTGGTAAGCTTTTCGAATTTTTGGAGTTAGGTAAGTATAAATTTTTATTCCTCCTTTACAGACTATTCTATTTAGACAGATTGTGGTTATAGTTGCATTGTTTGCATATGTTTGCTTGTTTAATGTTTCTATTAGGTGATGGGAGTATTAAATATGTAGAGACATTTAGTATGCAATGTTTAATTATAATTTTATTAATTTTCTACAGTAGAGAATGTTAAGGTTTCGAATCACTTTATACTAACTTATCTCACGAGTTTTTGTTAAGTTTTGTGTGGATGACGTTTTTAACACTTAGGGGAAACTGTGCTATAAGAGGAATTAATGAGATACAAGAGCTCAAGCTTGGGGACGCACAAGGCTCCCCAAGCTAATATTCCAAGAAGTCCCAAGCATCTAAGCTTGGGAATGCCCCGGTAGGCATCCCACCTTTCTTCATCAACAACTATCGGCTAGTTTTGGTTGAGCCTAAGTTTTTATTTGTTCACATGATATGTGCTATTCTTGGAGTGTCCGTTTTGTTTTGTTTGTTGTCTGATATAATCCTTGGATCTGAAATTTTGATTTGGAGAGAGTCTTCACATAGCTACTTAGTTGATTAACTACTCTTTGTTCTTCACTTATATCTTTTGGAGTAATTTGTCATTCACCCTTGTGCTTCACTTACATCTTTAGAGTAATAAATTCATGAATGAATTGAATATCATAAACCTAAAACTATACATGTTCCATATGCTTTGTAGTAGTTTCACTTTGGGTTTAGAAAGTAAAATCTATTGAAATTTGACAATCACATTATTGGTCATTCAAGCAATTCATGAAAGATTAGTATAAGGAAGAGAAATTTCACATACAAATATATTATCTTGCACATCTTTATGATTGTGAATACCCACTAGTTATTTTCAAACTTGATCAAATAAGTTGAAGTTGGACAAGGAAGACAACGTAATGAGTTATGTTTGGGTATATTTGCATAGAAGTTATATTGTCATGGATCCTCTAAGAAGTGGTGCTTGTTTATAATCTTTGCTAGCCAAAAATATCTGTACTAAGCGGGAATACTGCTTGCTAAGCGGAAATACTGCTTGTGCATCCAAAACCCTTGAACCAAGTTTCTTCCATGAGAGTCCACCATACCTACCTATATATGGTATTACCCTGCCGTTCCAAGTAAATTTGCAGGTGCCACCTCTAAAATCTTCAAATGAACATCTGTTTTGTGTACCTGTGCCGCTCATGGAGCGATGTGGTAGTTAGTATCTTCCATGCTAAGTGTGTTTTACTCACCGACGAGAGTTTATTCACTCGTTAAATTTGAGGGAGGCTGGTAAAAAGGATGCCCAGTCCTGAATTATTTATAAAAATACTCCTCCTGGAATGTTGAAAGTTGGCAGGCACTCATTGATTCGGCTAGCCATGGTTTGTGTTAGTATGGTGGAAAGGAGAGTAAAACTTTTGCATGGGAACCGCCATTAATGTGTTTAGCATGGAAGATATTGAAAACTTTGTCATTAAACCGTTGACAGGAAAAGTACACCTCTCAAATGAAATTATCTCTGTTTTAAGCAATGAGCTCTGGCACATTAGCAAATCCATGCTTCCCTCTGTGAAGGGCATATCTATTTACTTTTCATGTTGAGTCAACTTCTTATTCCAACCTCAATTACTCTCCACTTGGCAAGCATCGTGTGGTGGGGAAAGATCCAGGCACATATATCTAGCCAAATATATTTGATCATGAATTATTATTGTTGACAATTATCTCTATGATAAGTAAGTTGGGAGGCGAAACATTAAGCCCCTATCTTCCTCTGTGTTTGATGGATGCTGTTTGTTCTAAAAATATGCTTTGAGTACTAGCAATCATAGAAGACTATGTGATAATTGAGTATGTGGAGCCCTTACTTAGACTTTTCTGAAAATAATATGAATTGTAATTGTTTGGTGACTAAGAACATAGGTTGTTAAGTTTCAAGAGAGTTCATTGTTTAAACCATAACATGTGAATTGATTGCTATTTTATCATGATGAGTTTAATGAGAAAGAGTTGCTGTTTATGTTGCTATTTGTGAGTTTTATAAGAAGTATCCTTGGTCATGCTGGTTTCTATAGAAGGTTTATTAAGGACTTTTCTAAAATTTCTAGGCCTCTAACTAATCTCCTGCAAAAAGATGTTCCATTTGTTTTTGATGATGATTGCATAGAAGCCTTTGAAATACTTAAGAAAGCCCTCATAACTGCACCTTGTTCAACCACCTGATTGGAATCTACCCTTTGAAATAATGTGTGATGCTAGTGATTATGCTATTGGTGATGTTCTAGGTCAAAGATTTGATAAGAAATTAAATGTCATTCATTATTCTAGTAAGACCTTAGACACAGCTCAAAGAAACTATGCTACTATTGAAAAAGAATTTTTAGCAGTTGTGTTTGCTTGTGATACTTCAGATCTTATATTGTTGATTCGAAAGTTACTATTCACATTGATCATGCTACTATTAAATATCTTATGGACAAGAAAGATGCTAAGCCTAGATTAATTAGGTGGGTTCTTTTATTGCAAGAGTTTGATTTGCATATTCTTGATAGAAAGGGAGCTGGAAATCCTGTCGCAGATAATTTTTCTAGGATGGAAAATATTATTGATGACCCAATACCCATTAACTTTAGTTTTCTAGATGAGCAATTAGCTGTTATAAATGCTTCCACTTCTCGTGATAATCCTTGGTATGCAGATTATGCTAATTTCATTGTTGCTAAATATATACCACCTAATTACACATATCAACAAAAGAAAAAGTTCTTCTTTGATTTAAGACATTACTTTTGGGATGACCCACATCTATATAAAGAAGGAGTAGATGGTGTTATTAGACGTTGTGTACCTGAGTATGAGCAGGAACAGATCATAAAGAAGTGTCACTCCGATGCATACAGAGGACACCATGCTGGAGAGAGAACTGCACATAGGGTATTACAATCGGGTTTTATTGGCCTACTCTCTTCAAGAATGCACGCAGGTTTGTCCTCTCTTGGGATGAATGTCAAAGAATTGGTAATATTGGTAAATTTCAAGAAATTCCTATGAATTACTCATTTGTTATTGAACCATTTGATGTGTGGGGGTTTGATTATATGGGACCTTTTCCTCCCTGTAATGGTTATACTCATATTTTAGTTGCTGTTGATTCCAACTAGTAGTGCTGATCACAACACTTCTATTAAATTGCTTAAAGAAGTCATTATTTTGAGGTTTGGAGTCCCTAGATATTTAATGATTGATGGTGGTTCTCATTTTATTCATGGTGCTTTCCGTAAAAATTTAGCCAAGTATGATGTAAGCCATAGAATAGCATCACCTTATCATCCTCAGTCTAGTGGGCAAGTGGAATTTAGCAATAGAGAAATAAAATTAATCTTGCAAAAGCCTAATAATAGATCTAGAAAAAATTGGTCTAAGAAGCTTGATGATGCACTGTCGGCATATAGAACTGCTTATAAAAATCCTATGGGTATGTCCCCATATAAGATGGTTTATGGAAAAGCTTGTCATTTACCTCTTGAATTAGAACATAAAGCTTATTGGGCAATTAAATTACTTAATTATGATTTCAAACTTGCTAGTGAAAAGAGGTTATTTGATATTAGTTCTCTAGATGAGTGGAGAACGCAAGCTTATGAAAATGCCAAGTTATTTAAAGAGAAAGTTAAAAGATGGCATGATAAAAGAATTCAGAAACGAGAATTTAATATCGGTGATAAAGTTCTTTTGTACAATTCTTGCTTCAGACATTTCGCAGGCGAACTTCTCTCCAAATGGGAAGGCCCCTACACCGTCGAAGAAGTTTACCGTTCTGGAGCTATCAAGATCAATAACGCCGAAGGAAACAATCCGAAGGTGGTTAATGGGTGAAGAATCAAACGTTATATTGTAGGTACCCCCGTTAATGTTCAAACCAACATTATTCAAGTAATTACACTAGAAGACTATCTAAAAGAAACCTTCTGGAATGCTCCAGAATCCTGAAAAAGGAATAGGTATGTGATACGGTAAGTAAAGCGACTCCAAAAATTCCGTAAAAATATTTTTTTGTCAATTTTAGAATATTAGGAAAATAAGAAACAACCGAGAAGGTTCACGAGAGAGGCACAAGGTAGGGGGCGCGCACTACCCCCTAGGCACGCCCAGGTGCCTTGTGGGTCCCACGTGCACCTTCTCGACTCCGTATTCCTCCCGTACGCTTGTCCTGCAAGATAAAAATTCATTATATATACTCCTCACTGTTTTGACCTCCGTATCACAAGTTTCTTCTCTCTTCTTGTTTTGAGCTATTTTCTGCCAGGCCTTTAGATCTCCAGGCCCCCTATGGCCCCTCGGAAGCTCATCACCAAGCATCGCATCGTCCGACCAGCTCCAGGTAAATGCCCCTACAGCATGGTCTACTACGAGTGGTCAACGGGCGAGGAAGATACGACAGATCGTGGGGAGACCATGAAGGCCACCAGTAGTGAGATCAAAGAAGATGGAGAGGACAATCAGTATCGCCCTTCAAGGAGGCGGAAAAGGGAGACACTTTCTATTCCCTCTATCCTGGTCTTTCTTTGACCGATATTAACACATTAAAGGCCGTTGAAGCGGTCCATACTCAGAACATGACACTTACTCAGGAAGTTAGTGCATTGGAGGAGCACAACCAGGCCCTTTGTGAGATCATCAAAAAGATGAATTCCCTAGCAGCTTGGAAGACGGAGGACAAGCCCACCACTTCATCACCACCATTACCGAAGAAGGAAACTTGAGTACACGGGTATGGGCACCACCCTTGGCTTGTTCCAAGCTTGGGGGAGGTGCCCCAGTATCGTATCACCGTCACTTTTATCATCATTATCTATCTTAGTTCGATCCTTATTTATTTCAAGATTTAGAAGAGTAAAGTATTAGTATGAAGTAGTCTTCGAGTGCTTGTTTCATGATCGTTCTATCTATGTAATCGTGTGTGAGAGTTATATAATAAAGAGAAGTTTGAGTATCGTTGATTTACTTTCTTGCTTCAATCTTAGCAATAATAATAATAATTCATATTCTAATCCCATGGGGAGTAATGACTTCACATATAAAGAGTATAATTGGTAAAATTTATTGGAAGTTAACAAACATAGCATTGGTCATTGATGCAATTCATGAAAGAGTAATAAAGGAAGAGAGATTTCACATATAAATATGCTATCTTGGACATCTTCTATGATTGTGAGCCCCCATTAATTATTTTCAAGCTTGATCGAGTAGTTGATGTTGGACAAGGAAGACAATGTAATGGGTTATGTTTGCTTATATTCACATAGAAGTTATATTGTCATGGATCTTCTAATATGTGGTGCTTGCTCATAATCTTTTTCTAGCCAAAACTTCTTACTAAGTAGAGATACTACTTGTGCATCCAAATACCCTTAAAACCCAGTTTCTTGTCATGAGAGTCCACCATACCTACCTATGGATTGAATAAGATCCTTCAAGTAAGTTGTCATTGGTGCAAAGCAATAAAAATTGCTCCTAAATATGTATGATCTTTTATTGTAAGGGAAAATAAGCTTTGTACGAACTTGTGATGGTACAACAATAAACAGAGTGCTCAATACAAGTTACTATCATAAGGGGCAATATAAAGTGATGTTCCTTTGCATTAAGAGCTTGCACATCCAAATAAAAAGCACATGACAACCTCTACTTCCCTCTGCGAAGGGCCTATCTTGTAATGTTTAGTCCTTACTTTTATGCAAGAGTCAATATTATTCATTCTTATTCCGACCTCAATTATTCTCCACCTGGCAAGCATTAAGTGGTAGGGAATGATCCAGGCACATATATCCAGTTGAATATAGGTAATGATGAGTTATTATTGTTGACATTATCCCTGAGATAAATAAGTTGGGAGGAGAAACATTAAACCCACATCTTCCTCTATGTCTGACTAAAATGGTTTGTTCTAAAAATATGCTTTGAGTGTCAACAATCATAGAAGACTATATGACAATTGAGTATGTGGAGTTTGCTAAATCAAAATCTCTTACATAGACCCTTCCTGGAAATATGATGAATTGCAATTGCTTTGATGGCTGAGAACATAGTTTGTTAGTTTTCAAGAAAGTTTATTGTTTATACTTTAGCTTGTGGATGAATTTTTACTTGATCATGAGAAGTTTTATGATGAATAACTGCTATTATAATAATGATCATGATGCTACCATGTCCGTATTTTGTTTTATCGACACCTCTCTCTATAAACATGTGGTTATGATTATCGAGTTCGGTATTCGCTTGAGGACAAGCGGAGTCTAAGCTTGGGGGAGTTGATACGTCCATTGTGCATCATGTTTTCCTACTGTTATTTAAAATGTTTTAGATCAATATTTCACTTTATGATGCAATTCTAATGCTTTGTCTCTCTTAATATGCAAGATACACATGAAGAGGCAAATTGCCGACTGATGTCCACTACGAAACTTTATTCTTGTAGACTTTGTTGGGCCTCCAAGTGCAGAGTTTTGTAGGACAGCAAAAAATTTCCCTCAAGTGGATGACCAAAGGTTTATCAATGTCTCTCTCAAACAACCCTGTAACCAAATACAAGCAATCTCTTGTGTCCCCAACACACCCAATACAATGGTAAATTGTATAGGTGCACTAGTTCGGCGAAGAGATGGTGATACAAGTGTAGTATGGATAGTAGATATTGGTTTTTGTAATCTGAAATAATAAAAACAGCAAGGTAGCAAGTGATAAAAGTGAGCACAAACGGTATTGCAATGCTTAGAAACAAGGCCTAGGGTTCAGACTTTCACTAGTGCAATCTCTCAACAGTGCTAACATAATTGAATCCTATAACAATCCCTCAACATGCGACAAAGAATCACTCCAAAGTTCTTAGCTAGCAGAGAACATAAGATGAAATTATTGTACGGTATGAAACCACCTCAAAGTTATCCTTTCTGATAAACCTATTGAGCCATCCCTATAAGTGTCACAAACAGCCCTAGAGTTCGTACTAAAATAACACCGTATGATACGCATCAACCAACTCTAATGTCACCTAGATACTCTAATGTCACCACAAGTATCCGTGAGTTGATTACTCGATATGCATCAAACAATTTCAGATTCATAATATTCAATCCACATAAAGAACATCAAAGAGTACCCCCAAGTTTCTATCAGAGAAAGAAGGATGAAAACGTGTACCAACCCATATGCCTAGATTACCCCAAGGTCACGCGAATCCACGAGTTGATTACCGAAACATACATCAAGTGACTCAATAGAATACCCCATTGTCACCACGGGTATCCACATGCAAGACATACATCAAGTGTTCTCAAAACCAAAGTATTCAATCCGACAATAACGAAACCTCAAAGGTAAAGACTCAATTCATCACAAGAAGATAGAGAGGGAAGAACACCATATGATCCAACTATATTAACAAAGCTTGTGGTACATCAAGATCGTGCCGGATCAAGAACACGAGAGAGAGAAAGAGATCAAACACATAGTTACTGGTACATACCCTCAGCCCTGGGGGTGAAAAACTCCCTCCTCATCATGGAGACCGCCGGGATGATGAAGATGGCCTCCGGTGATGATTTCCCCCTCCGGCAGGGTGCCAGAACAGGGCTCCGGATGAGAACACATCGGAACAGAGACTTGCGGCGGCAGCGTGGGAGTTCTAGGTTTCTTTTCGGGGTTTTCTATATTTATAGGATTTTTCAGCGTTGGATTCATGCCAGGGGGGCCCACGAGGGAGCGATAAGCTCGGTAGGCGCGCCCTAGGGGGGACCGACGCCCCTTGAGCTTGTCGATTCCTCGTGAGGCTTCTAGTGCTTCCTCGAAGCTTCGGGGGCCTCTTTTGGTCCATAAAAATCACCGTAAATTTTCAGCCCAATCCAAGAACAATTATTTCTGCACAAAAAACAACACCATGGTAGTTCTGCTGAAAACAACGTCAGTCTGGGTTAGTTCCATTCAAATCATATAAAAGTGCACCAAAACCAAATAAAATTGTTGTAAACATGGCATCAATACTTCATAAATTATAGATACATTGGAGACTGTCGTGGGTACGACCATCTATGGGGCCATCTAGCCCCTTGTGATTCAGTAGGGGAGATCAACGTGCACAAAGAGCAGAATCAACAGAGAGCACGGGGGATTTCACCAGGTTCGGGCCACCGTGAGGTGTAAAACCCTACTCCTGCTTTTGGTGTATTAGATGTGTGAGAGCACAGGTACAAGGAGTGCTTCTCCCGGCAAGGTGCGGAGAGCAGCTACGCATGCAAGACGTGCTAGTGTTTGGAAAAGGATCTGAATCCCTCTAACTGTTGCCTTAGCCCTCCTTTTATAGCTCAAGGGGTTACCACAGTGGCAAAACAGTAATTACAAGTCGATTAGATAGCAAACAGTGCTATGATATCTAACTCTGCCAGTTTAGGACAAAAGCAATAAATGCACCATTAGGTGTCATGTGGAGGAGGGGCTCCGGCAAGGTTCCTGCACCGCTCGCCCAACTACCTCCTATTAGCCTGCCACGCCTTCTGGATGGGTGTCATTAAAGGCGAACCTTCTCCCTGCGCGCTAACACGTGCCCGACAAATCTCACCAACCAGCCTGCGCGGTCGACACCTCACCGATTAGCGACTAGCTGCCCGGTGAGGTGGAGCGCTGGAGAGCTAGCGAGAGCTTGCCGGCACAGAGCTTGCCGGGTCTTCACCTTGCCGGTTCAGCCTTGCCGGCAAGGAATGTCTTTATCTTCAGTACCAGTGGGGTGCTCGTTGATGCTTCGTCTTGAACTTCTCTCTAGTAGCTTCTGCAACTGGGTCTCGAATCTTGTTATTTGGCAAGTTCCGGCAAGCCTTGGCCAGCGAGAAGGCTGCTACCGTCTGTGCATAAGTCAGGGTATAAAATACCCTTGTTTTATACACGAACAGGAGCCCCCGGGCCTGGGCCATACTCGCGTCCGAAGCGTCATTAGGCTAGGCCCAAACAACGCACAGACATGCGGCGGGAAAATTGCCGCTGTAATTTTTAGTCATGATGGTTATCCTGACGCACGTCCAATCCACGCATTAAATGTGGGTCGTGGGAACTTGGACTGTTGCAGTTATTTCCTGGTAGTGTGCCTGTAAAAAGCGCTGCTGGGGTAAACAGTGAAGAGCCAGCCCCCTCGCGCCTTCCCCATAAAAAGGCAACCGCGATGAGGCGCTGCTCATTCGCCCTGCCTTCCTCTGCTTCATCTTACTCCTTTCGCCAGAGCTCCCTTTCTGCCGACGCCACCATCAATTCGCACCTCACCTCGACCTTCTTCTTCCTCCCGAGCTCTGATGGCACCTAAAAGAGCTGATGCGGCGGGGAATAAGCCCGCCAAACCGCTCGACCCCAAGGCGAAGGAGAAGAAGAAGGCGTTGAAAGAGCTGGAGAAGCGGCGGAGGGAAACTGCAATCTTCTAGCTGTCTTCCTTGGATGGCAACGAGTTGATCAAGAGGTACGCGTACATGTGGGGAAGGGACACCAAGGATCACAAGGCCCCAGTGGTGCTTCCTGAAGGCGACAAGGATCCAGCAGATTCGTATCCGTTCTTCTGCGCTTACTTTTACTGCGGTCTGGTTCCTCCATTCTTAGATTTCTTCAGCGCCATGATGTTCAGTTTTGGGTTCAGACTGCTAGGTTTTACTCCAAATGCGATGACTTGCATGGCAGTCTTTGCCCATCTATGCGAGAACTTTGTCGGAGTCGCCCCCAACGTCGATCTGTTCTGCCACTTCTTCGTTCCCCGGATCAAAGACAAATCACTCTCCGGCAGCGTGACATGGATTCCCAAAGCGAAAACCAAGGGCTAGTATCTTTCCGGGCAGCTCCATCTTAAGTGGGACGAGGGGAGGGCAGAATGGTGCTGGATCCAGGAAAAGAATTTCGCTCAGTTCTGTATACCGCGTACAACGAGAGTTCTACGCGGCAAGAATTGGAGTGATCTTGGCGCCACAGACGCGAAACTTTGCCCGGCACTGAAAAGAATCGCCCGCCTCAAGGCCGCCAAGCTGACCATAGAAATGGTTGGTGCTGATTTCCTTCGGCGACACGTCGCGCCGCTGCAGAAGAGAGAAAGATTCACTTGGGAATACCAGAATGCCGCTGATATCTTGCGATTGTATCCTGGGACCGGCAACAATTTGACGGTCATGGAGCTCAGCCTCCATCCCCTCGGCAAGAGGTTGCCAAGGAAGTTGAATCCACTCTACCGACGGGTTCACCTCCCTCGGCACTTAAGAGGGCCAGAGAATCGCCTCCGCCAGTGATGTATGATTTCGACATCCTTGGCGAGTCTGAGGAGGAGGAGGAGTGAGTAATTTTTGCTTATCTCCACCAAGTCTCGACTTCATCTGATTGCCATTTTAACTTGATTTCTTCTGTGTTGATAGGGACCCAGAACCACTCGTGCACCAGTCGAAGCGGGCCAAGTATGCAACGGCACAAGATCCTGCGGTGAGTGCTGGGCAGGGGGTTGTGACAGCTGAAACCATCATCGTCAGCCCCCAGCCTAGCCCCCTACATGAGGATGTGGTGCAGATCCCGCCTACTAGCGCCAGCACCGAAGTTCCTCCTACTGAGCCCGATAAAGAGGCGGGGGAGGCCCGCCAAGAAGAAGAACGCCAAGAGGCGGACCCCGTTGTGGCTCCCCCGTCAACCATCATTCCGGAGAGTGCTTGTCCAACAAGGGCCTCCACCGATGAGCCTGCCCACACGGAGGCTGCCCCGACAAGCGGAGCTGGCGATGACCGTGCACCGGCAACGCAAGTTGCCGGGGAAGGAGACGCCCTTCCTCAGCAAACACCAACGGGTAATCCTCTTGTCTTTAAACATCTCTCACAGAAAATTTCTTTTTTGTTTTCTTGAACTTGACTTGTGATTCTAAATCTTATTCCGCCCTTGCTCTTGCTCCAATCCACAGCTAAAGCCTCCCCCGAAGAAGGCAAAGTCCTCATGGAGGTGGCCAATATCGCAAAGGATGCCGCTGATGAAGCCGCCAAGATTGCCGCTGAAGAGGGTCTTGTGCAAGTTGCCGAGGAGACCAGAGTACTCCCCGAAGAATTCGAGAGGTCCTCCGGCAACACGCTTGACCCCGCCAGGACAGACGCGGATAAGGTGCCAGTCAATACTGACACGCCGAACCTCGAGAACCAACCAGCAGCGTCAACCTTGCTGATCCTGTCAAGCAGCTTGGCGCTGATCACTTCTCAGCATGAGTCTGGAGCCCCCAGCTCATCTGGTGCCGCGAGGATAAACTTTGATGAAGAAATAGCCCGGATTCTGCTCCCCTGACCCAGAGAACCGGCGAGGCCACTAATGCAACTGATAGTGCCGAAGATCTTGCTTTCATGGAGATCATGGCCGTCGGGTTCAAAGGAGTCCAGGAAAGGTACAGCCAAAGGTGGAACAGGGTCCAGGAAGAGCGCAAGGCTGCGGACCTGGTAGACCAGAAACTGAAGAAGAAAGCGGACGGTCTGCGCACATGGTATAATGAGCAGGCCCGCAATCTTCTAAGGCAGGAGGAAAAGCTTAATGCCGCCAAGAATGAAGCAGCAATCCGCGACGGCAAGTTGGCGGAGCGCGAGCCGCTGCTCAACACCAAGGAGAAAGACCTTGCCACACGAGAGGGAGCCCTTGCCGCCACTCTCCGCGGTAAGGATGAAGAGATTGAGAAACTCATTGAGCGGAGGACGCAAGAGCTGGAAAAGAATCACAAGGATACTATTGAAACCCAAGCTCGAGATAGAGCTGCCAAGCTCAAGGAGGCTTCCGACAAAGTCGCTGCCGCTGCCACCGCCAAGACAGAGCTGGAGTCCCAAATGGCTAAGTTGAAGGAAGATCTTGTCGGTAGCGGCAAAGAAGTCGAGAATCTTAAGAATGAAGAACTAAAGGCAGCCCGCACTCTAGGGGACTTGCAGACGCAGCTGTCGTCTAAGAATCAAGATCTTGATGCCGCCGCCAAGACAATTGGAGATCTGAACTCTCAACTGGCCACCTTGGTATCAGATTTGGAATCCGCCAAGGAGAGGGAGAGAGTCTTGACGGAGAAGCTGGAAAAGGAAGAGGCTTTGAAGAAGGACGCCGAAAACAACTACACCCAACTGCATCATAACCTCTCCCTCTGGACCAGCAGGCTTGTCAATGCCGCTGAGCGCATCTCTTCCCAGATTGCCATTATGGATATGAAGAGCTGGGGCTTCACTATCAACGACAAGGAGGCCACTAGCGTCAAACTGACCAAGTTCTTCGAGGGCCTCATTGACACCTTGAAGACGTATCACGAGGACAGGTATGCTTCATTTGCTGATGAATCCCGGAAGTTTGCGCGCGAAGTCGTATACAGGGTGCTGCTCAAAATTGCTCATCGCAATCCCGGCCTTGACCTCTCCGGGGTCTTCAGGAAGCTGCCGGAGAACACAGACGTGACCGCTGCTGATAAGATTGCCGCTCCCCTTGCCGACAAGGTTCTCCAAATTCCCAGGATCAAGGGTAATCATCGGGATTGACCTTGTTCTTATATCTATTGCCGCACTGTCATGTAAAAGATACATTTGATCTCGCGTTAGATATGTACTGCTTTTGTGGCGTAATATAACTTGTGCTGCTGAATGAATGTGTGCCGTTCCCCTTGTTTTATTTCGTCTTTGTATGATTGTGCTCCCTACGCTGTTTGGAAACTTGCCGGTGCACACACTTGCCGCGAGTGCTTTGAGGAACAGGTCCTTAGCAGCCTGCTAGAAGTGCCACTGCCTGCAAGGTAGCTTGCCGGGCCAGAACGCAGCTGCTAAGCTTGCCGAGTGGACTCAAGGCAAACTAGAGCGTGAACTGACTGCGACAAGGTTCCTCCGCATGCATGTTTCTCATACAAACACATAATCGTTCAAGGGAAATTGCAAATGTAACAAGGAAATTGTTTCAAAGTTTTTCAACTTAGCTTTTCCTTGCACTGTCTCTCTCGTCATATGAAATGATTGCTTGAACGTCATTAAAATGGTACCCCATCATCATTTCCCCTGGGAAACTTGCATGCGAGGGATCCTTCTGTCCTTTAAGAAAAAGAAAGAAGAGAAAAGAGTGGTTCGGGAACCATGACGGTTCATTAGCCATTCCATACAAACTAAAGCATAATCTCAACATTACATGCATCCATATATAAATGAATATGAACGAAGAGTTGCGAAACACTTAGCTTTATTATGCACAGGATCTGCGCCTGGCTTTGTACAAAGGGTTACAAGTCTTGCCGACAAAGCTTGTACAAAAGGGGTTGCCGGGAGACCCGGCAACTGCGCCTTACGGGTAGAACTTGCGAAGATGCTCAATATTCCATGAGTTTTGCACCGGAATGCCATCTTCGGTCTCCAGACAGACTGCGCCAGGCCTGGTGACTCGCACTACCCGGTAAGGGCCTTCCCACTTCGGCGTCAACTTGTTTGATCTCTTGGCAGACTGAACGCGCCGAAGAACAAGGTCGCCTTCCTCAAGGCTTCGGGCATGCACTTTGCGGCTATGATAGCGGCACAAGGCTTGCTGGTAGCGTGCAGCTCGCACAGCCACCCGAAGACGATCCTCCTCAAGGAGCATTGCTTCATCTTGCCGCAACCGCTCTTGCACAGCTTCATCGTAAGTGAGCACTCGAGGTGACCCGTATATGAGTTTAGTGGGGAGCACCGCTTCTGCACGATAGACTAGGGAGAAGGGTGTTTGGCCGGTAGCTCGATTTGGTGTCATTCTGAGTGACCAAAGAACCGCCAACAACTCATCAATCTAGCGTCTTCCACATTTGCGCAGCCTGTCAAAGGTTCTTGTCTTGAGGCCCCACAAGACTTCAGTGTTCATCCTTTCCGCTTGGCCGTTGCTTCTCGGGTGAGCAACAGATGCAAAACAGATTTTGCCGCCAAGGTCCGGGATATACTGCATGAAGGTGCGGCTCGTGAATTGCGTGCCGTTGTGAGTGATGATTCTATTAGGAACCCCAAAATGGCAAACTAATCCTTTGAAGAACTTGACGACTGATTGCGCTGCACCTTCCTCACCGGTTCCACTTCAGGCCACTTTGTGAACTTGTCGATGGCGACGTACAAGAACTCAAAGCCCCCGGTAACACGGGGAAGGGGCCCAAGATATCGAGCCCCCAGACCAAAAAGGGCCAGGAGAGAGGGATTGTTTGGAGAGCTTGAGCTGGCTGATGTATGTTCTTTGAATGGAACTGGAATGCCTCACACTTGGTTACTAGCTCAGTTGCATCCTGGAGGGCAGTGGGCCAATAGAAGCCTTGCCGGAAAGCCTTACCGGAAAGCGCTCTTGAACCTATGTGAGAGCCACATACGCCCCCATGTATTTCTGCCAACAGCTTCAGTCCATCTTCCCGGCAAATACACTTTAATTTCACACCGTTTGGTCTCTTTCTGTATAGCGTGTTATCCACAAAATGATACATATTTGACTGACGGGCTACTTTCTCAGCTTCTTCTTGCTCGTCGGGAAGTTCTCCTGTTTGAAGGAAATGAACTATCCGACGTGCCCATGCCGGAGCCTGTGGCTCGACGACAATGACTAAAGGCATTTCTTCGGCCGCGGGTGTGCTTGCCTCAGCAGCAAGAACCTGAGGTTCTGTGCTAAGCCGCTGCTCACCGAAAACCGTGTCGTTATCTCGGGCAACCTTTTTGCCGGCGGCTCCTAGGAGCTCTGCCAGAAAATACTTGCCGGTATTCAACATCCTTCTCTTACTGGCCTGCGTTGATGGAGTGACTGTTGGTTGATTCAAATGGAGCACAAAAGTTCCCGGTTCGACGGGTAGCTTTTGAGTAGCACATTTTGATAGGTAATCAGCAATGCTGTTTTCCGCACAAGGGATGTGCTTTGATTGCAACCCATCAAAGTGTTCCTCCAATTTTCTCACTTCTTCCACATACGCTTCCATCAACGGGCTCTGGTAATTTTTGTTTACTTGCTTCACAACAAGCTGTGAGTCACCGCGGACGATCAATTTTCTGATCCCAAGGTCCACTGCGATCCTAAGACCGGCAAGGAGCCCTTCGTACTCAGCAGTGTTGTTTGTAGCTTGCTCCCTGGGAAAGTGCATTTGAACCACATACTTGAGGTGCTCTCCGGTGGGTGAGACAAGCAGCACTCCAGCACCGGCGCCTTGCAGCAAGAAGGCACCGTCAAAGCACATGATCCATTCCTTGGCTGTTTCTTTGCCGGGGAGAGCTGTTTCTTGAATTTCTTCATCTTGCGTTGGTGTCCATTCTGCCATGAACTCCGCCAAGGCTCTGCTCTGGATGGTCAAAGTGCTTTCAAACTTATGTGCAAAGCTTGACAATTCCAACGCCCACTCCACTATCCTGCCAGTTGCCTCTGGATTCCTCAAAATGCGTTGCAAAGGAAAGCGAGTGACGACGGTGATCTCGCGTGCTTGGAAGTAGTGACGGAGCTTTCTCAAAGCCATAAGAAGGCCAAAAAGCAATTTCTATACCCCAGAGTACCTTGATCTAGCCCCCTGCAGAAGGGAACTAACAAAATACACGGGTCGCTGCACCACCTTCTTCTTCGGCACAACTTGTTGATTAGCCTCATTTGCTTGCGCTGTTTCTGACTTGTCGGTGCCGGACCTTGCCGGAGAAGATTCCAGTTTGTCGCTGGACGGGCTTGCCGCAGCTGTTTCCTCATCATCGACTTCCCTCTGCACCACTAATGCAGCACTAGCCACTTGATTTTATTGCCGCCACATATAGCAGCAACGGCTCTTGTGGTCTAGGCGCAACTAGTGTTGGTGCGGAGGAGAGGTATCTTTTCAAGTCCTGCAGCGCGGCCTCCGCTTCCGGAGTCCATTTCATCGGACCTGCCTTTTCCAAAATCTTGAAAAACGGCAGGGAGCACTCAGCAGATCTTGAAATGAACCTACTCAAGGCAGCAACACAACCGGCAAGACGTCGTACATCCTTGACGCTTTTTGGTGCTTGAATCTGCTCAATTGTTTTGATCTTGTCGGGATTTGCTTCAATTCCTCGTTGAGATACAAAGAATCCGAGAAGCTTGCCGGATGGAACGCCAAACACACACTTCTCGGGATTGAGCTTCAAATTGATCTTGCGCAAGTTTGCAAATGTTTCTTCTAAATCTTGAATGAGGGTTGATTTGTCCTTGGTTTTGACCACTATATCATCCATATATGCTTCCACATTCCTGTGCAGCTGGGGCTCAAAACCAATCTGGACTGCTCTTGCGAATGTTGAACCAGCACTCTTTAACCCGAAAGGCATACGCATGAAGCAGTATGTGCCACATGGAGTAATGAATGCGGTTTTCTCCTCATCCTCCTTGGCCATGAATATCCGATGGTACCCAGAATATGCATCAAGGAAGGAGAGTAAATCACAGCCGGAAGTAGAGTCTACAATTTGATCAATGCGCGGCGAAGGGAAAGGATCCTTTGGACATGCTTTGTTAATATCAGTGTAGTCAATACAAAGTCTCCACTTTCTGTTTGCTTTGCGCACCACAACTGGATTTGCCAACCAAGTTGGATGTAGTACACCTCTAACCAGGCCTGCTGCTTCAAGTTGCTTGATTTCCTCGGCAATGAACTGTTGCTGCTCCAAGGCTTGCTTCCTGACTTTCTGCTTGACAGGCCGAGTGTGGGGACAGACAGCAAGGTAGTGCTCAATTACCTCCCTGGGAACACCGGGGATGTCAGATGGTTGCCATGCAAACACATCGACATTCGCCCGCAGGAAGGCAATGAGCGCGCTTTCCTATTTGCTGTCAAGGGTGCCACTGATGGTGAAGGTACCGTCAGTGCCGTCCTCCCTCGCCGGCACCTTTTTGGTTGCTGGTGAAGTAGCTTTGGATTTCTTACCGGCAGAGCACTCCGGCAAGTCTTCTACGGGCGCGCAGCACTCCGAAGAGGTGCGCTTCCCAGAATCCTTGCCAGAGGTCCTACCGGACTTCTTGCTTTCCTTCTTCTTGGCGGGAGCCAGCGCCTTGGCAGCCTCTGCTGCAACCACATCTTTGTACATCTAACGACGCAAATAATTGCATCTTTCTTGTCGGAGTTGATGGAAATGACACCCATCGGCCCTGGCATCTTGAACGTATTGTAAGCATAGTGAGATGCTGCCATGAATTTTGCCAAGGCTGGGCGGCCAAAAATTCCATTATACGGCAAGGGGATCTTGACAACATCAAACATAATCTTTTCTGTTGTGTAGTTCAATTCCCTGCCAAACGTCACCGGCAATGTGATCTTTCCCTTGAGCTGGCTTCTTCCCGGGTTTACGCCTTGAAACGTGCCTATTTCCTTGAGTTCCTCGTCAGGAATCTGTAGCCTCTTGATTACTTCTGGAGAAATCAAGTTTAGGCCGGCCCCACTGTCAACTAGTATTTTCGTGACCTGGAGGTTGCGAATTGTTGGCGAAACCAACAACGGCAAACACTCGACCGCGGTTGTGCGATCAGGGTGGTCCTCGGCATCGAAAATGATAGGCCTGTGTGACCACTTGAGTGGCTTTTGAGAGCCCATTGCCGGTTCTGCCGCATTAACCTCATGTGCCCACTGCTTAAGTTGGCGGTGAGAGGAGTGCAAAGATGCTCCTCCGTCAATGCACATGGCCTCAGTTGCCTTCTGGAATTCTTGTTCAATGGACTCTCCGTCGTCCTCTTCTTCTTCACTTCCATCATCTTCCTCTTTCTTTTTGCGGCCTCTAGCAGGTTTTTCTTTCTGCTACTTGTCCTTCCCGTGACGGCCTCCTCGACCACCACATCCCTTTTTGCCAGATCCACCGGCACCATCTTGGCCCTTCTCTTTGTCGCGCTTTTCATATTCAGCCTTCTATTTTTCAACAAGGTGCTCGACTTGTCGGCACTCTTGGAGATCGTGGCCCTTGGTGCGGTGAATCTTGCAGTACGACCCATCAGACTTGCCGGCCTTCTCATTTGCCGCTGCCTCCTGGCAAGCAGCGCATATAGCAGCCTCCTTGCCGGAGTTCTCAGTCTTAGCTTTCTTGGCGGACTCGGAGTTGCCGGAGCCCTCAATGGCCATAACAGTTTTGCCTTTGCACTTCCTGTTGCGCTTTCGGCCCTTCTTCCTCGGGGTGGCGGCATCGTAGTCCTCTGAATCTATCTCGGCACCAGCATCCTCCCCGGGAAGCCTTCTTCCTTCCTCAGCGCGTGCGCACTTATCTGCCAACGTATAGAGGTCGTTGACGGTTTTGGGCAGCTTGACGTTCATCTTCTCCCGCATCCTCCGATTGTGCACATTCGTGTGAAATGCGGCAATGATGGCTGCGGGGTGCACATCTGGAATGTTACGGTGTACACGGCTAAACAAACTCTGCCGGGCTGTCCAGGGGCCTTGTGGCCTCCGGTAAAGGCACCAACAAACTCATTACAGAGATCTGCCCACGAAGAAATGGAGTTCTCCGGCAAGTTCATCAGCCAAGATCTCACGTTGGACTTCAGCACCAACGGAAAGTAGTTTTCGAGGATTTTCTCATCCCTTCCTCCAGCAGCTTGCACGGCAATCGTGTAGATGCCCGGAAACTCTGCCAGGTTCAGCTTGCCGTCGTACTTTTCTGGTACTTCTGGCTTGAATGCCCGGACGGACGGCCATCGGATTTGCCGCAGCTCACGGATGGAGGCAGGACATCCAACCTCGTAAGGCAGATATCCGCCAACCCCTGGCGCAGGCTCATCAACGATGGGGCCGTTGTGTGCATCGGATTGACGGCGCGCCTCCCGGTGCCGTTCGATGGTGGTGCGGGCGTCTTCTACCCGCCTGTCTTGCAGCACTTGCCGCTGATCTTGCCGCGCTCGCGGATCCGAAGAGGCCATCGACATCTTGTCGGGCTCGAAAGACCGTTGAGCTTGTCGCGGTTGTTGGCGTTGCCGCTGTTGAGACTGTTGCCGCGGAGGCGATTGCACCGTTAGCACGACATCGTCAATGCGGCCACCAGTTGGAGCTACTGGTGCGGTTTGCAGATGCCCTGAGGGCTCCGCTTGCTGTGATTTGCTGGTCTCGGCAAACCCAATCAAGCTTTGGATGGTGGCTCTCCACTCATCCATCTTCTCTGGTGCCGGAGGGAAGTTCAGCAACATCTGGGCTCACGCCATCGCCTCTGCAGCTGTGGCTGGCATGGCCGGAAGCGAAGAGCACGACGTCGCTCTACTCCTGGCAGAGCCAGCAGGAGCGCCATTGCTGTCTTGCTGCCGTGGCACATGATCAGCAGCGGGTTGCTGTGGCGGAGGTGGCACCTGAGGATCTGGGATTTGATCAACAGGGGTCTTGCCATAAGGTCGCCGCCACCCTGAGTCGTCAATGCCGCTCGGAATTGCGCTGCGCCCAATGTGCGAAGGACGCGGCGTCTGTCCCGACGCAGCATCTCTGGGCACCGCTGCGGCGGGATCTTGGCTCGCGCCGCCCCGGGCATTGCTGCTCCGGTGGCTGCGTTCATCGGCGCGGCGAATAGGAGGAGGAAGACGTCCATTTGCTCCACTCGCGCCATCTTGGCTTCGTTCGCCAGAGGGTCGAGGAAATCGACCGCCTCCAGCGTGCTCGTCTCCTGCACCGACCACGGTGGACACGGCGACCGTGCCACCTGCGCTGGTCGTGCCAACCGCGGTATCCGCACTGCCCGCATTGGCCGTGCCGCCTACGCCGCCTGCGGATACGTGCGAAGGGGCCGTCATCATGATGCCTTTCTTCTTGGGGGCCATCGACGACGGGGAGGACGGTGATGAAGTTGATGAAGCTGATGCGCAATCCACTGATTCAAGTTCGCGCAAGCAATCCCCCTACCTGGCGCGCCAAAGATGTCGTGGGTACGACCATCTATGGGGCCATCTAGCCCCTTGTGGTTCAGCAGGGGAGATCAACGTGCACAAAGAGCAGAATCAACAGAGAGCGCGGGGGATTTACCCAGGTTCGGGCCACTGTGAGGTGTAAAACCCTACTCCTGCTTTTGGTGTATTGGATGTGTGAGAGCACAGGTACAAGGAGGGCTTCTCCCGGCAAGGTGCGGAGAGCATCTACGCATGCAAGACGTGCTAGTGTTTGGAAAATGATCCAAATCCCTCTAATTGTTGCCCTGGCCCTCCTTTTATAGCTCAAGGGGTTACCACAGTGGCAAAACAGTAATTAGAAGTCGATTAGATAGCAAACAGTGCTATCATACCTAACTCTGCCAGTTTAGGACAAAAGCAATAAATGCGCTGTTAGGTGTCGTGTGTAGGAGGGGCTCCGGCAAGGTTCCTACACCACTCGCCCAGCTACCTCCTATTAGCCTGCCACGCCTTCTAGACGGGTGTCATTAAAGGCGAACCTTCTCCCTACGCGCTGACACGTGCCCGACAAATCTCACCAACCAGCCTGCATGGTCGACACCTCATCGATTAGTGACTAGCTGCCCGGTGAGGTGGAGTGCTGGAGAGATGGCGAGAGCTTGCCGGCACGGAGCTTGCCGGGTCTTCACCTTGCCGGTTCAGCCTTGCCGGCAAGGAATGTCTTTATCTTCAGTACCAGTGGGGTGCTCATTGATGTTTCGTCTTGAACTTCTCTCCAGTAGCTTCTGCATCTGGGTCTCGAATCTTGTTATTTGGCAAGTTCCGGCAAGCCTTGGCCGCCGAGGAGGCTGCTACCGTCTGTGCATAAGTCAGGGTAAAAATACCCATGTTTTATACACCAACAGAGATGTATCGGCATCCCCAAGCTTAATTCCTTCTCGTCCTCGAGTAGGTAAATGATAAAAGAAATAATTTATGAAGTGTGAATGCTAGCATAGTGCACAAGTTTGATCAATGATAATTTCAATCACTTTTTCTAGCATCATTATATATCATAAATAGTAGCTAATCTCATAAAACTTCTCATGATCAAGTAGCAAGCTATTCACATGCTAAAGTATAGACCATAAACTTTCTTGAAAACTAACAAACTATGTTCTCAGTCATCAAACAATTGCAATTCATCTTATTTTCAGGAAGGGTTTATGTAAGAGTTTTGATTTAGCAAATTCCACATACTCAACTATCATATAGTCTTCCATGATTGCTGACACTCAAAGCATATTTTTAGAACAAACCGTTTCAGTCAAACACATAGGAAGATAGGGGCTTAATGTTTTGCCTCCCAACTTATTTATCTCAGGGATAATGTCAACAATAACAACTCATGATCACCTATATTCAACTGGATATATGTGCCTGGATCTTTCCCCACCACATGATGTTTGCCAAGAGAGAGAAAACGGAATAGAGAAGAACACAATTGACTCTTGCATAAAAGTAAATACATAAAGTAAAAGATAGGCCCTTCGCAGAGGGAAGCAGAGGTTGTCATGCACTTTTTATTTTTGGATGTGCAAGCTCTTAATGCAAAGGAACATCACTTTATATTGCCCCTTATGATAGCAACCTTTATTATGCAGTCTGTCGCTTTTATTTCTTCACCATCACAAATTCGTACAAAGCTTATTTTCCCTTACAATAAAAGATCATACAAATTTAGGAGCAATTTTTATTGCTTTGCACCGATGACAGCTTACTTGAAGGATCTTATTCAATCCATAGGTAGATATAGTGGACTCTCATGGCAAGTAACTGGATTTAAGGGTTTTTGGATGTACAAGTAGTATTTCTACTTAGTACGAAATTTTGGCTAGCAAAAGATTACGAGCAAGCACCACATGTTAGAGGATCCATGACAATATAACATCTATGTGAATATAAACAAACATAACCCATTACGTCGTCTTCCTTGTCCAACATCAACTACTTGATCAAGGATGAAAATAATTAATGGGGACTCACAATCATAGAATATGTCCAAGATAGTATATTTATATGTGAAATCTCTCTTCCTTCAATACTCTTTCATGAATTTTTCAAGTGACCAATGCTGTGTTTGCTAACTTTCAATAAATTTTACAACTTATACTTCTTATATGTGAAGTCATTACTCCCCATGGGACAAGCATATGAAGCATATATAATTTCATATTTATTATATTCAATTCATTCAAACATTTACTCTTAGGATATAAGTGAAGCACGAGAGTAAATGACAAACCACTCCAAAAGATATAAGTGAAGATCAAAGAGTAATTAAGTGAATGGGTAGCTATGTGAAGACTCTCTCTCAATAAAAACTTTCAGATCTAATGAGATTATTAAACAGCAAACAAAATGAAAAGAAAAGGACTCTCCAAGAATAGCACATATCATGTCAACAAGTAAAAACTTAGGATAACCGATAGGTGTTAATGAAGAAAGGTGGGATGCCTACCGGGGCATCCCCAAGCTTAGTTGCTTGAGACTTCTTGGAATGTTATCTTGGGGAGCCTTGGGCATCCCCAAGCTTGAGCTCTTGTGTCTCCTTAATTCCTCTCATATCATGGCTTCTCCTAAATCTTTAAAACTTCATCCACACAAAACTCAACAAGAACTCATGAGATAAGTTAGTATAAATCAACTCAAAATCTTAACATTCTCTACTGTAGAAAATCACTAAAATTATAATTAATCATTGCATACTAAATGCCTCTACATATTTAATACTCATATCCACAAATAGAAACATTTTACAATCAAACATATGCAAGCAATGCAAGTATAACCGAAATCTGTCTAAACAGAACAGTCTGTAAAGGGGGAATGAAAATTCATACTTCCCTAACTCCAAAAGTTCTGAACAATTACCACATGACATAGAACTTATGCATGCTTATTGTGTAAAAATTTCAGATTTTTATAATGTTCTGACAATTCACATAGATTCACGACATAACAGAAAACTTTCTGTTTTCAAACAGCAACACATAAACTTGGGAAATAAGCATGGTAAAGGCTATACTTGACATTTTATTGAGATAAAAAGGTGCAAACATGATTATTGATAAAAGCAAGCAAATCTCAACAAAATAAAATGATGCTCCAAGCAAAATTCATATTATGTGACGAATAAAAATATAGCTCCAAGTGAGGTTACCGATAGTGTTGAAGACGAAAGAGGGGATGCCTTCCGGGGCATCCCCAAGCTTAGACACTCGAGTCTTCCTTGAATATTACCTTGGGGTGCCTTGGGAATCCCCAAGCTTAGGGTCTTGCCACTCCTTATTCTCCTCATATCGTTATCTCACCCAAAACTTGAAAACTTCAATGACATAAAACTTAGCGGAACTCCGTGAGATAAGTTAGTATGAAAATAAATCATCCACTTAGGTACTATCAATACAAGATTCATAATTGTTCTCACATAATGCCTACTATATTATATCATTTCCACAATTTATATTACTCCATGTAAGCTATGGAAACAATAAAACAAGCAAACTATGCAATAAAAACAGAATCTGTCAAAAATAGAACTACATGTAGTGAGCGAATTAAAAAGCATACTTATGTACCTCGAAAAATTATGAAAAATTAGGAAAACGTAAAAAAAAATTAACCCAAAACTGTGTAAAAAATTCAGAATTTTATCGCGCTCTAGTATAGAACAGAAATTCCAGTACTGAACACAAAAGTTTCTGTTTTTGCACAGAATCAAATCAACAAGTATCCACACTATCCCAAAGGCTTTACTTGGCACTTTATTGAAATAAAAGACACAGAACATGATTACTAAATTAGCTTAATCATGTAAACACACAAAAACAGTGAGTATAAATATTGGGTTGTCTCCCAACAAGCGCTTTTCTTTAAAGCCTTTTAAGCTAGGCATGATGATTTGAATGATGCTCACATAAAAGTAAAGAATTGAAACATAACGGGAGCATCATGAATCATATGAAAAGCAAATTGAAGCCTAACCCACTTCCTATGCATAGGGATTTTTTGAGCAAACAATTTATGGGAGCAAGAATCAACTAGCATAGGAAGGCAAAACAAGTATAACTTCAAAAATTTCAACACATAGAGAGGAAACTTGATATTATTGAGATATGTAGAAGCGTATATTCCTCTCTCAAAATAATTTTCAGTAGCATCATGAAGAAATTCAACAATATATCCATCACACAAAGCATTCCTTTCATGATCCACAAGCATAGAACTTTTATTACTCTCCACATAAGCAAATTTATTCTCATCAATAATAGCTATCATATGATACTTGATTTGCATAATCAATTTGAGCATCTAAATCATGATAACAAGTTTCATGGCTATCATTATTCTTTATAACATACATGTTATCACAATAATCATCATATATAGCAACTTTGTTGTCATAATCAGTTGAAACCTCTTCCGAAATAGTGGAACCAACATTAAATAAAGTCATGACCTCTCCAAATCCACTTTCATAATTATTGCCATAAGATTCAACACCCTCCAAAATGGTGGGATCATTAGTACCTAGAGTTTACACTCTTCCAAACCCACTTTCATCAATATAATCATCATAAATAGGAGGCATGCTTTCATCATAACAAATTTGCTCATCAAAAGTAGGGGGACTAAAAAGATCATACTCATCAAACATAGCATCCCCAAGCTTATGGTTTTGCATATAATTAGCATCATGGATATTCATATAAATCATACTAATAACATTGCAATCATGCTCATCATTCAAAGGACTCACATTAAACATTTTATTAAATTCTTCCTCTAACAATTGAGCACAATTATCGGAATCCATATTTTCAAGAATGACATCATATAGGTAAAGCATTTGATGCAATTTTAATTCCATTTTTTGTAGTTTTCTTTTATAAATCAAACTAGTGATAAAACAAGAAACTAAAAGATTCAATTGCAAGATCTAAAGATATACCTTCAAGCACTCACGTCCCCGGCAATGGCGCCAGGAAAGAGCTTGATGTCTACTACGCAACTTTATTCTTGTAGACTTTGTTGGGCCTCCAAGTGCAGAGTTTTGCAGGACAGCAGCAATTTTCCCTCAAGTGGATGACCTAAGGTTTATCAATCCGTGGGAGGTGTAGGATGAAGATGGTCTCTCTCAAACAACCCTGCAACCAAATACAAGCAATATCTTGTGTCCCCAACACACCCAATACAATGGTAAATTGTATAGTGCACTAGTTCGGCGAAGAGATGGTGATACAAGTGTAGTATGGATAGTAGATATAGGTTTTTGTAATTTGAAATAATAAAACACCAAGGTAGCAAGTGATAAAAGTGAGCACAAACGGTATTACAATGCTTAGAAACAAGGCCTAGGGTTCATACTTTCACTAGTGCAATCTCTCAACAGTGCTAACATAATTGAATCATATAACAATCCCTCAATGTGCGATAAAGAATCGCTCCAAAGTTCTTATCTAGCGGAGAACATAAGATGAAATTTTGTTAGGGTATGAAACCACCTCAAAGTTATCCTTTCCAATCAATCTATTGAACCATCCCTATAAGTGTCACAAATAGCCTTAGAGTTCGTACTAAAATAACACCATATGATATGCATCAACCAACTCTAATGTCACCTAGATACTCCAGTGTCACCACAAGTATCCGTGAGTTGATTATTCGATATGCATCAAACAATATCATATTCATAATATTCAATCCACATAAAGAACTTCAAAGAGTACCCCAAAGTTTCTATCGGAGAAAGAAGGATGAAAATGTGTACCAACCCATATGCCTAGATTACCCCAAGGTCACGGCATTCCGCGAGTTGATTACCGAAACATCCATCAAGTGACTCAATAGAATACCCCATTGTCACCATGGGTATCCACATGCAAGACATACATCAAGTGTTCTCAAACCCAAAGTATTCAATCTGACAATAACGAAACCTCAAAGGTAAAGACTCAATTCATCACAAGAAGATAGAGTGGGAAGAACACCATATGATCCAACTATATTAACAAAGCTCGCGGTACAGCAAGATCGTGCCGGATCAAGAACACGAGAGAGAGAGAGAGATCAAACACATAGCTACTGGTACATACCCTCATCCCCGAGGGTGAACTACTCCCTCCTCGTCGTGGAGACCACCGGGATGATGAAGATGGCCTGCGGTGATGATTTCCCCCTCCGACAGGGTACCGGAACAGGGCTACGGATGAGATCACTTCGGAACAGAGGTTTGCGGCGGCGGCATGGGATCTCTAGGTTTCTTTTCGGGGTTTTCTATATTTATAGGATTTTTTAGCGTTGGATTCACGCCAGGGGGCCCACGAGGGAGCGACAAGCTCGGTAGGCACGCCCTAGGGAGGACCCGCGCCCCTTGAGCTTGTCGCTTCCTCGTGAGCTTCTGGTCCTTCCTCGAAGCTTCGGGGGTCTCTTTTGGTCCATAAAAAATCACCGTAAATTTTTAGCCCAATCCGAGAACTTTTATTTCTGCACAAAAAACAACAACACGGTAGTTCTGCTGAAAACAGCGTCAGTCAGGGTTAGTTCCATTCAAATCATATAAAAGTGCACCAAAACCATATAAAATTGTTGGAAACATGGCATGAATACTTCATAAATTATAGATACGTTGGAGATGGATCACAAACAGCTGGAATTCTAGACCTAAAGAGCTACAGCAGAGATAGCTATTCTTCGGAGCTCCAAATGACCTGAAATTTCACGGAGAATTATTTTATAATATATAAAAGATACTAGAAGAAAGAAGTACCAGAGAAGACTCACCATGGGCTCATAAGGCAGGGGGCACGCCCTGGTGCCTTATGGGGCCCACAGATGCCCTCCAGTGCCCATCTTCTGCTATATGAGTCCATTTGCCCTTGGAAAAAAAACAAGGAGAAGACTTTCGGGATGAAGCGCCGCCGTCTCGTGGCGGAACTTGGGCAAGAGCACTTTTGCTCTCCGGCAGAGCAATTCCGCCGGGGATACTACCCTCCGGGGGGGATCGAAGCCATCGTCATCACCAACACTCCTCTCATCGTGGGAGGACTCATCTCCATCAACATCTTCACCAGCACCATCTCATCTCCAAGCCCTAGTTCATCTCTTTATTCAATCTTTGTCCAAAACTTCAAATTGGTACCTGTGGGTTGCTAGTAGTGTTGATTACATCTTGTAGTTGATGCTAGTTGGTTTATTTGGTGGAAGATCATATGTTCAGATTGTTAATCATATATTTATCTCCTCTGATCATGAACATGAATATGATTTGTGAGTAGTTTCGTTTGTTCTTGAGGACATGGGAGAAGTCTTGTTATAAATAATCATATGAAGTTGATCTCTGTTCAATATTTTGATGATGTGTTATATTGTTCTTCCACTAGTGGTGTCTTGTGAATGTCGACTACACGACACATTACCATACTTGGGCCTAGGGGGAGGCATTGTGGGATTAGTAAGTAGATGATGGGTTGTGAGAGTGACATAAGCTTAAACCCTAGTTTATGCGCTATTCCGTAAGGGGATAATTTGGATCCATATGTTTCATGCTATGGTTAGTGATGGTGTCCTGGACTAAGGGGTACCAACCTAGTTGGCCCATCGTCCATGGGCCGAGATTATGGCCCACCGATCTTATAAGGAAGGACTCCAGAAGCCTCGAACCTAGGCATGGTGAAGATGGACTCTGCCGAATACTTGGCGTGTACCCCAAGGATTGCTCCGGCTATTGGCATGTGTTTCTCCAGCTAGTAACCGACAATATGTAACCCTAGATACCCCCAGTGCCTATATAAGCTGAGGGGTTTAGTTCGTAGGGCCAGAATCATCATTACTCACCTTAGGGTTAGAACACAACATACAATCTCGAGGTAGATCAAGCCTGTACTCGATAAATCATCATCAATACAATCAAAGTAGGACGTAGTGTTTTACCTCTTCGAGAGGGCCCGAACCTGGGTAAATAATGTCCCCTTCGTCTCTTGTTACCCATCGATACGGGATCTACAGCTCGGCCCCCCTACCCGAGGTCTGCCAATTTTAGTACCGACACTTGTGCTTTCATTGAGAGCCCCGCTATTTGATCGAAAAGGATTGATGGCTCGCCTGCAGATCAACTGCGACATCGGTTATGGGGACATCTTCGTCTCCGGCCAACTCTTCGCTTTCGGTAGCGTGGTCTTGCATGCCGACCCAGTTGGCCGCCTTGACCGCGTTGAAAGCTTGTCCCTGAACCAGAAAATCATATTCAGAAGCTTGGAGTACACCGCCGACTCTCGCGGCGATCTCGCCCTTTTCGGCTAGGCACCAGATCGGCTCAGGAACTCCTCGGGCGCCGCGGCTTTGACCTCAGAGCCGAACCCTAACCCAATCCTCGGAAAGGATTGATGCGTCTCCATCGTATCTACTTTTCCAAACACTTTTGCTCTTGTTTTGGACTCTAATTTTTATGATTTGAATGGAACTAACCCAGACTGACGTTGTTTTCAGCAGAACTACCATGGTGTTGTTTTTGTGTAGAAATAAAAGTTCTCGGAACTGGACAAAACTTTTTGGAGATTTTTTATGGAATATATAAAAAATATTGGCGTAAGGATCAACTGGAGGCGACCCCCCCACCTGGGGCGGGCCGGGATACCTTGTGGGGCCCACAAAAGGCCTTCTGACCTAATTCCAACGCTATAAATTCTCTTTCCTCGAGAAAAAAGGAAGCAGTTTCATCGCATTTTATGATACGGAGCCGCCGCCACCTCTTGTTCTTCGTCGGGAGGGCTGATCTAGAGTCCGTTTGGGACTCCGGAGAGGGGGATTTGTCGCCATCGTCATCATCAACCATCCTCCATCACCAATTTCATGATGCTCACCACCGGGTGTGAGTAATTTCTCCGTAAGCTTGCTGGATGGTGATGGGTTGGATGAGATTTATCATGTAATCGAGTCAATTTGTTAGGGCTTGATCCCTAGTATCCACTATGTTCTAAGATTGATGTTGCTATGACTTTGCTATGCTTAATGCTTGTAAGTAGGGCCCGAGTGCCAAGATTTCAAGTCTGAACCCTCTATGTTTTCATGAATATATTTGAGTTCTTGATCCTATCTGTAGTTATATGCACTTGTTATTTTTCTGATCCGTAGACCCCATAGTGACAATTGTTTGGGATACTCTCCGGGGATGACTGTAATTCTAGGAGTTCATGTATTTGTTGGAAATATGCCCTAGAGGCAATAATAAATTAGTTATTATTATATTTCCTTGTTCATGATAATCGTTTATTATCCATGCTATAATTGTATTGATTGGAAACTCAAATACATGTGTGGGTACATAGACAACACTGTGTCCCTAGTAAGCCTCTAGTTGACTAGCTCGTTGATCAAAGATGGTTAAGGTTTCCTAGCCATTGACATGAGATGTCATTTGATAACGGGATCACATCATTAGGAGAATGATGTGATGGACAAGACCCAAACTACGAACGTAGCATATGATCGTATCAGTTTATTGCTATTGTTTTCTGCATGTCAAGTATCCGTTCCTATGACCATGAGATCATGCAACTCACTAACACCAGAGGAATACCTTGTGTGTATCAAACGTCTCAACGTAACTGGGTGACTATAAAGGTGCTCTACAGGTATCTCCGAGGGTGTCTGTTGGGTTGGCATGGATCAAGACTGGGATTTGTTCCTCCGTGTGACGGAGAGGTATCTCAGGGCCCACTCGGTAATACAACATCACAATGAGCCTTGCAAGCAATGTGACTAAAGTGTTAGCCACGAGATCTTGTATTACAGAACGAGTAAAGAGACTTGCCGGTAACGAGATTGAACTAGGTATAGAGATACCGACGATCGAATCTCGGGCAAGTAACATACCGAAGAACAAAAGGAACAGCATACGGGATTAACTGAATCCTTGACATAGAGGTTCAAACGATAAAGATCTTCGTAGAATATGTAGGAGCCAATATGGGCATCCAGGTCCCGCTATTGGTTATTGACCGTAGAGGTGTCTCGGTCATGTCTACATAGTTCTCGAACCCGCAGGGTCTACACACTTAACGTTTGGTGACGATTAGTATAGTTGAGTTATTTTGTTGGTGACCGAAGGTTATTCGGAGTCCCGGATAAGATCCCGGACATGACGAGGATCTCCGGAAGAGTTCGGAGGTAAAAATTGATATATGTGATAATAGTGTTTTTGGTTACCGGAAGGGTTCCGGAATTCACCGGAAAGGGGTTCCGGATGTTTACCGAAGTGTTCGGGTGCAACAACACTTTATATGGGCCAAAGGGATAAAGCCCACGAGGTATTGGAAAGTGCAAAAGGAAGTTTTGCTACTGCCTTAAGATGGTAAGGCAGTACTACCGCTACTGTAGTAGCGGTACTACTGCTTAAGCTGGTTAAGCGGTACTACCGCTACTGTATCAGCGGTACTACCGCTTAAACTGGTCAAGCGGTACTACCGCTTATCGTCAGCGGTACTACCGCTTAAGCTGGTCAAGCGGTACTACCGCTTATCGTAAGCGGTACTACCGCTTGTGCGCGGTACTGCAGGGATCCGAGTTGGACTCTTTCCCTGCGGGCCAAACCGACCTTGT
Source organism: Elymus sibiricus (assembly GCA_039707655.1). NCBI lineage: Eukaryota > Viridiplantae > Streptophyta > Magnoliopsida > Poales > Poaceae > Elymus > Elymus sibiricus. The sequence goes on from CM077676.1 coordinate 289,178,661, forward strand.
GCGGGCAAAACCGACCTGGAGGAGGCTTTTACTCCAAGTTTAGACCCCAAGGCTCAACATATAAATAGAGGGGTAGGGCTAGCACACGAGACACATTAGATTGCCCCAAGCCGTGTGCCGGCAACCTCTAGTTCCTCCTACGTCATAATTTCAGTAGTGCTTAGGCGAAGCCCTGCTGAAATAGTTCTTCATCAACACCACCACGCCGTCGTGCTGCTGGAACTCTTCTTCTTCTCCGCTCCCTCTTGCTAGATCAAGAAGGCGGAGATCGTCATCAAGCCGTACGTGTGTTGAACGCGGAGGTGCCGTCCGTTCGGCGCTGGATCGTGCTTGGATCGAGGGACGACTTGCGATTTGGATCGCGGAGACGTTCGACTACATCAACCGCGTTTCTTAAACGCTTCCGCTTAGCGATCTACAAGGGTATGTAGATCCACTCTCCCTCTCGTAGATGCTCATCACCATGGATAGATCTTGTGTGTGCGTAGGAAAATTTTTGTTTCCCATGCAACGTTCCCCAACAGTGGTATCAGAGCTAGGTCTATGCGTAGATGAGATCTCGAGTAGAACACAAACGAGTTGTGGGCGTGGGTGTATACATATTGCTTGCCGTTACTAGTTGATACTTTATTCGGCGGTATTGTGAGATGAAGCGGCCCGGACCGACATTACGCGTACACTTACGCGAGACAGGTTCCTTCAACTAACATGTAACTTCGTTGCATAAAGATGGCTAGCGGGTGTCTGTCTCTCTCACTTTAGTTGAATCGATTTCAATGAAGAGGGTTCTTTTAGAAGATCAAAAAGCAATCACTACACCACGTTGTGGTTTTGCGTAGGTAAGAACGGTTCTTGCAAACCCGTAGCAGCCACGTAAAATTTGCAACAACAATTAGAGGACGTCTAACTTGTTTTTGCAGGGTATGTTGTGATGTGATATGGCCAATTACATGATGAGATATATGTGATGTATGAGATGATCATGTGTTGTATAGAATATCACGACTTGCATGTCGATGAGTACGGCAACTGGCAGGAGCCATAGAGTTGTCTTTAATTATTGTATGACCTGCGTGTCAATCATTAAGCGCTATGTAATGCTTTACTTTATCGCTAAACGTTAGCAATAGTCGTGGGAGTAACAGTCGGCGCGACAACCTCATGGCGACACGTTGATAGAGATCAAGATGATGGAGATCATGGTGTCATGCCGGTGACGATGGAGATCATGCCGGTGCTTTGGAGATGGAGATCAAAAGCACAAGTTCATGGCCATATCATGTCACTTATGATTTGCATGTGACGTTAATCCTTTTATGCATCTTATTTTGCTTAGGACGACGGTAGCATTATAAGGTGATCCCTCTCTTAAATTTCAAGATAAATTGTGTTCTCCCCGAGTGTGCACCGTTGCGAAAGTTCGTCGTTTCGAGACACGCCGTGATGATCGGGTGTGATAGACTCCACGTTCACATACAACGGGTGCAAGCCATGTTGCACACGCGGAACACTTGGGTTAAACTTGACGAGCCTAGCATGTACAGACATGGCCTCGGAACACAAGAGACCGAAAGGTCGAACATGAGTCATATAGTAGATATGATCAACATGAAGATGTTCACCATTGAAACCACCTCAACTCACGTGATGATCGGACTTGAGTTGGTGGATTTGGATCGTGTTACACTCGAATGACCGGAGGGATGTCAATTTGAGTGGGAGTTTTTTAAGTAATATGATTAACTAAACTCATTATCTAGAACAATAGTCTAAGTTGTCTTTGCTATATTTATGTTGTAGATCATGGCTCGCGCAGTAGCACCCCTGAATTTTAATGCATTCCTAGAGAAAGCTAAGTTGAAAGATGATGGAAGTAACTTTGTGGACTGGGCCCGTAATCTAAGGATTATCCTTACGGCTTCCCAGAAGGCTTATGTCCTTGATGCACCGCTTGGTGATCCACCCGCTCCAGTTGAGTCTCTAGACATTGTGAACGCCTGGCAGGCTCGTTCTGATGATTACTCAATAGTTCAATGTGCAATGTTGTATGGCTTAGAACCGGGACTTCAAAGACGTTTTGAACGTCATGGAGCATATGAGATGTTCCAGGAGTTGAAGTTTATCTTTCAGAAGAATGCCCGGATCGAGAGATATGAGATCTCCGATAAGTTCTATACTTGCAAGATGGAGGAGAACGGGTCTATCAGTGATCACGTGCTCAGAATGTCTGGGTACTCCACCCGTCTGGCTGAATTGGGGATGCCCCTTCCGCCAGAGGCTATCACTGACAGAGTTCTTCAATCATTGCCACCTAGCTACAAGAGCTTCGTGTTGAACTATAACATGCACGGGATGAACAAGTCAGTCGCCGAGCTGTTTGCGATGCTGAAAGCCGCTGAGTCTGAAATTCAGAAGGAGCATCAAGTGTTGATGGTCAATAAAACCACTAGTTTCAAGAAAAATGGCAAGGGTAAGAAGGGTAAATCTAAGAAGGGTGGCAAAGCAGTTGCTGCTCCTGTGAAGAAACCCAAGGCTGGACCCAAACCAGAAACTGTGTGTTTTCATTGCAAGGGAACTGGACACTGGAAGCGGAACTGCCCCAAGTATTTGGCTGACAAGAAGGCGGCCAACAACAAACAAGGTATATATGATATACATGTTATTGATGTGTACCTTACCAACTCTCGTTGTAGTGCCTGGGTATTTGATACCGGTGCGGTTGCTCATATTTGCAACTCAAAACAGGAACTGCGGAATAGACGGAGGCTGGCAAAGGACGAAGTGACAATGCGCGTGGGAAATGGTTCCAAGGTTGATGTGATCGCCGTCGGCACGCTCGCTCTTCGATTACCGTCGGGATTAGTGATGAACCTAAATAAGTGTTATTTGGTGCCTGCGTTAAGCATGAACATTATATCTGGATCTTGTTTATTGCGAGACGGTTACTCATTTAAATCAGAGAATAATGGTTGTTCTATTTATATGAGTAATATCTTTTGTGGTCATGCACCCAATGTGAGGGGTTTATTCTTATTGAATCTCGATAGTAATGATACACATGTTCATAACATTGATGCCAAAAGATGTAGAATTGATAATGATAATACCACTTTCTTGTGGCACTGCCGTTTAGGTCATATTGGCGTAAAACGCATGAGGAAGCTCCATGCTGATGGACTTTTGGAGTCACTTGATTTTGAATCACTTGACACATGTGAGCCATGCCTCTTGGGCAAGATGACTAAAACGCCGTTCTCTGGAACAATGGAACGGGCAAGTGACTTATTGGAAATCATACATACTGATGTGTGCGGTCCAATGAGCATTGAGGCGCGCGGTGGTTATCGTTACTTTCTCACCTTCACTGATGACTTAAGTAGATATGGGTATATTTACTTAATGAAACACAAGTCTGAAATGTTTGAAAAGTTCAAACAATTTCAGAGTGAAGTTGAGAATCATCGTAACAAGAAGATTAAATTCCTACGATCTGATCGAGGAGGAGAATATCTGAGTTATGAGTTTGGCAGTCACTTAAGACAATGTGGAATTGTTTCACAACTGACACCGCCTGGAACACCACAGCGTAATGGTGTGTCCGAACGTCGTAATCGAACTTTATTGGATATGGTGCGATCTATGATGTCTCTTGCCGATTTGCCACTATCGTTTTGGGGTTATGCATTAGAGACAGCTGCATTCACTTTAAATAGGGTACCATCGAAATCCGTTGAGACAACGCCATATGAACTTTGGTTTGGCAAGAAGCCAAAGCTGTCGTTTCTTAAAATTTGGGGATGTGATGCTTATGTCAAAAAGCTTCAGCTTGAAAAGCTGGAACCCAAAGCGGAGAAATGCGTCTTCATAGGATACCCAAAAGAGACAGTTGGGTATACCTTCTATCTCAGATCCGAAGGCAAAGTGTTTGTCGCTAAAAACGGAACATTTCTTGAGAAAGAGTTTCTCTCGAAAGAATTGAGTGGGAGGAAGATAGAACTTGATGAGGTTGTTGAACCTTTACTTCAACCTGAGAGTAGCGCAGTGCAGAAAGTTGTTTCTGTGGAGCCTACATTAGCTGAAGAGGAAGTTAATGATGATGATCATGAAGCTTTGGATCAAGTTGCTATCGAACCTCGTAGGTCGACAAGGACGCGTACTGCTCCCGAGTGGTACGGCAACCCTGTCTTAGAGGTCATGTTGTTAGACAACGATGAACCTACGAGCTATGGAGAAGCGATGATGGGCCTGGATTCCGAGAAGTGGTTAGAGGCCATGAAATCCGAGATGGGATCCATGTATGAAAACAAAGTATGGACTTTGGAAGTATTACCTGAAGGGCGTAAGGCCATTCAGAACAAATGGATCTTTAAGAGGAAGACGGACGCGGACGGTAATGTCACCGTCTATAAAGCTCGACTTGTGGCAAAGGGTTTTTCACAAGTTCAAGGAGTTGACTACGATGAGACCTTCTCACCTGTAGCGATGCTTAAGTCCGTCAGAATCATGTTAGCAATAGCTGCCTTTTTCGATTATGAAATTTGGCAGATGGATGTCAAAACAGCATTCCTTAATGGTTTCCTTAAGGAAGAGTTGTATATGATGCAACCAGAAGGTTTTGTCGATCCAGAGAATGCTGACAAAGTTTGCAAACTCCAGCGATCCATTTATGGACTGGTGCAAGCATCTCGGAGTTGGAATCTTCGCTTTGATGAAATAAACAAAGCGTTCGAGTTTATACAAGTTTACGGAGAAGCTTGTATTTACAAGAAAGTGAGTGGGAGCTCTATAGCGTTTCTAATATTATATGTGGATGACATATTGCTGATTGGAAACAATATAGAAATGTTGGAAAGCGTGAAGGAATATTTGAACAAGAGTTTTTCAATGAAGGACCTAGGAGAAGCTGCTTTCATATTAGGCATCAAGATCTATAGAGATAGATCAAGACGCTTAATAGGACTTTCACAAAGCACATACCTTGATAATATTTTGAAGAAGTTCAAAATGGATCAGTCCAAGAAGGGGTTCTTGCCTGTTTTGCAAGGTGTGAAGTTGAGTAAGACTCAATGCCCGGTGACTGCAGAAGATAGAGAAAAGATGAGTGTCATCCCCTATGCTTCAGCCATAGGCTCTATTATGTATGCAATGCTGTGCACAAGACCCGATGTCAGCCTTGTCATAAGTATGGTCGGAAGGTTTCAAAGTGATCCAGGAATGGAACACTGGACGACGGTCAAGAATATCCTGAAGTACCTGAAAAGGACTAAGGACATGTTTCTCGTTTATGGAGGTGATCAAGAGCTCGTCGTAAAGGGTTACGTCGATGCAAGCTTTGACACTGATCCGGATGACTCTAAGTCTCAAACCGGATACGTATTTATTCTTAATGGGGGTGCGGTTAGCTGGTGCAGTTCCAAGCAAAGCGTGGTAGCTGATTCTACATGCGAAGCGGAGTACATCGCAGCCTCGGAGGCGGCGAAGGAAGGTGTCTGGATGAAGGAGTTCATGACAGATCTTGGAGTAGTGCCTAGTGCGCTTAACCCAATGACTCTGTTTTGTGATAACACTGGTGCCATTGCTCTAGCCAAGGAACCAAGATTTCACAAGAGGACCAGACACATAAAGCGACGCTTCAATTCCATCCGCGATTACATCAAGGAGGACGACATAAATATTTGCAAAGTACACACGGATCTGAATGTTGCAGATCCAATGACTAAACCTCTTCCAAGGGCTAAACATGAACAACACCAGAACTGCATGGGTGTTCGATTCATTACAATGTAAATCACATAGTGATGTGAACTAGATTATTGACTCTAGTGCAAGTGGGAGACTGTTGGAAATATGCCCTAGAGGCAATAATAAATTAGTTATTATTATATTTCCTTGTTCATGATAATCATTTATTATCCATGCTATAATTGTATTGATTGGAAACTCAAATACATGTGTGGGTACATAGACAACACTGTGTCCCTAGTAAGCCTCTAGTTGACTAGCTCGTTGATCAAAGATGGTTAAGGTTTCCTAGCCATTGACATGAGATGTCATTTGATAACGGGATCACATCATTAGGAGAATGATGTGATGGACAAGACCCAAACTACGAACGTAGCATATGATCGTATCAGTTTATTGCTATTGTTTTCTGCATGTCAAGTATCCGTTCCTATGACCATGAGATCATGCAACTCACTAACACCAGAGGAATACCTTGTGTGTATCAAACGTCGCAACGTAACTGGGTGACTATAAAGGTGCTCTACAGGTATCTCCGAGGGTGTCTGTTGGGTTGGCATGGATCAAGACTGGGATTTGTTACTCCGTGTGACGGGGAGGTATCTCAGGGCCCACTCGGTAATACAACATCACAATGAGCCTTGCAAGCAATGTGACTAAAGTGTTAGCCACGAGATCTTGTATTACAGAACGAGTAAAGAGACTTGCCGGTAACGAGATTGAACTAGGTATAGAGATACCGACGATCGAATCTCGGGCAAGTAACATACCGAAGAACAAAAGGAACAGCATACGAGATTAACTGAATCCTTGACATAGAGGTTCAAACGATAAAGATCTTCGTAGAATATGTAGGAGCCAATATGGGCATCCAGGTCCCGCTATTGGTTATTGACCGTAGAGGTGTCTCGGTCATGTCTACATAGTTCTCGAACCCGCAGGGTCTACACACTTAACGTTTGGTGAAGATTAGTATAGTTGAGTTATTTTGTTGGTGACCGAAGGTTATTCGGAGTCCCGGATAAGATCCCGGACATGACGAGGATCTCCGGAAGAGTCCGGAGGTAAAAATTGATATATGTGATAATAGTGTTTTTGGTTACCGGAAGGGTTCCGGAATTCACCGGAAAGGGGTTCCGGATGTTTACCGAAGTGTTCGGGTGCAACAACACTTTATATGGGCCAAAGGGATAAAGCCCACGAGGTATTGGAAAGTGCAAAAGGAAGTTTTGCTACTGCCTTAAGATGGTAAGGCAGTACTACCGCTACTGTAGCAGCGGTACTACCGCTTAAGCTGGTTAAGCGGTACTACCGCTACTGTATCAGCGGTACTACCGCTTAAACTGGTCAAGCGGTACTACCGCTTATCGTCAGCGGTACTACCGCTTAAGCTGGTCAAGCGGTACTACCGCTTATCGTCAGCGGTACTACCGCTTAAGCTGGTCAAGCGGTACTACCGCTTATCGTAAGCGGTACTACCGCTTGTGCGCGGTACTGCAGGGATCCGAGTTGGACTCTTTCCCTGCGGGCCAAACCGACCTTGTGCGGGCAAAACCGACCTGGAGGAGGGTTTTACTCCAAGTTTAGACCCCAAGGCTCAACATATAAATAGAGGGGTAGGGCTAGCACACGAGACACATTAGATTGCCCCAAGCCGTGTGCCGGCAACCTCTAGTTCCTCCTACGTCATAATTTCAGTAGTGCTTAGGCGAAGCCCTGCTGAAATAGTTCTTCATCAACACCACCACGCCGTCGTGCTGCTGGAACTCTTCTTCTTCTCCGCTCCCTCTTGCTGGATCAAGAAGGCGGAGATCGTCATCAAGCCGTACGTGTGTTGAACGCGGAGGTGCCGTCCGTTCGGCGCTGGATCGTGCTTGGATCGAGGGACGACTTGCGATTTGGATCGCGGAGACGTTCGACTACATCAACCGCGTTTCTTAAACGCTTCCGCTTAGCGATCTACAAGGGTATGTAGATCCACTCTCCCTCTCGTAGATGCTCATCACCATGGATAGATCTTGTGTGTGCGTAGGAAATTTTTTGTTTCCCATGCAACGTTCCCCAACAGTATTCACCATGTGTTAATGCTTTGTTCCAGTTCTCTATTAAAAGGAGGCCTTAATATCCCTTAGTTTCCTTATGGACCCCGCTGCCACGGGAGGGTAGGACAAAAGATGTCATGCAAGTTCTTACTATAAGCACGTATGTGTATATACGGAATACATGCCTACATTATATTGATGAATTGGAGCTATTGTGTATCGCTCTAGGTTGTGACTGTTACATGATGAATGTCATCCAACATAATTATCCATCACTGATCCAATGCCTACGCTTTTCACATATTGATCTTTGTTAAGTTACTTCCGTGCTGCTGCCGTTACAATCACTACAAAGCTGCTACTGCTACTGTTTCTGTTCCTATTGCTATTGTTACTACTGTGCTACTAAACACTTTGCTACAGATATTTAGTTCTCCAGGTGTGGTTGAATTGACAACTCAACTGCTAATACTCGCAAATATTCTTTGGCTCCCCTTGTGTCGAATCAATAAATTTGGGTGAAATACTACCCTCGAAGACTGTCGCGATCCCCTATACGTGTGGGTTATCAAGACCTTTTTCTGGCGCCGTTGCCGGGGAGCATAGCTCTATTTGTTGAGTCACTTGGGAATTATATCTATTGATCACTATGAAGAATCTGAAAGACGCTAAGACCAAGATCGTACCCTCTAAGACGAGGGGAGGTAAGGAACTGTCATCTAGCTCTGCACTTGATTCACCTTCTATTCTGAGTAGGCTTGCGACACCGCCACCTGTTATTCATTCTGATATGTCGCAAGTAATTGATGATACTACTTCTGCTATAAATGAAACTTGTGATGATGCTAGTACTATGCTTGATAATACTATGCCACTAGGTGAATTTCTTGATGAACAAATTGCTAAAGCTAAAGAAATTGAGAATACTGAAACTGTTGAAACTGATGAAAATTATGATTCACCTATTATGCCTAGCTCTCCTACTAGAGTAGAAATGCCTAAGATACCTGATGGTTATGTTATAGATGGAGAAACAGCTAGGGAAATTCTTGCTTGTAATGCTAGAGATGATGTTAGAAAATTACTGGTTAAGCTGAAAGAAAAGTCTATGATGGAGAAAATGAAATATGATCCTAAGTTTGCTACCTCTCATATCTTTGTTACCGATAAGGATTATGAATTCTCTGTTGATCCTGAGTTAATTACTTTGGTTGAATCTGATCCTTTTCATGGTTATGAAACTGAAACTGTTGTGGCACACCTTACTAAATTAAATGATATAGCCACCCTGTTTGCTCATGAGGCAAAAATTCATTACTATTACATTCTTAAGTTGTTTCCTTTCTCATTAAAGGGTGATACTAAGAAATGGTTTAATACTCTTGCTCCTGGTTGTGTGCGTAGTCCCCAGGATATGATATATTACTTCTCTGAAAAATATTTTCTGGCTCATAAGAAACAAGCTGCCTTACAGGAAATATTTAACTTTGTGCAAATTGAAGAAGTGAATCTCCCTCAAGCTTGGGGGAGGCTTCTCCAACTACTTAATGCTTTGCCTGATCATCCTATTAAGAAAAATGAAATACTTGATATCTTTTACAATGGACTAACCGATGCTTCTAGGGACTACCTACATAGTTGTGCTAGTTGTGTTTCCAGGGAACGAAATGTTGAACAGGCTGAAGAACTATTGAATAATATATTAAAGAATGCTAATGATTGGACACTACCTGAACCACCGGTCAACCCAACTCCAAATAAGAGAGGTATTCTATTCCTCAGTCCTGAAGATATGCAAGAGGCAAAGAAATCTATGAAAGAAAAAGGTATTAAGTCTGAAGATGTTAAGAATTAACCACCTATTGAAGAAATACATGGGCTTGACATCCCGACACAGGTAGTAGAGGTAAATTCTCTTATTAGATTAGATGAAGGTGATATTCCTTATAATAAATCTGCTAGTCAATGCCTTTATGAGTTTGATTATTACATCATTAAGAAAGAACACTTCAATTTGTATGTTAGCAATCAATTAAAACTCACTGCTTTAATGGTAGAGCGTTTGAGTGATTTGATGTTTAGAACTGCTAATGATGTTAAAGGCCTAAGTAAACATGCTTCTATGGTTCATACTCAGTTAGAACAAATTTCCAAGTCCCAAAATGATTTGCTCAATGAGATGAATAATAAAATGAATGATCATGTTGTTAGAGTTGTTACTAGAGGAGGAAGAATGACTCAGGAGCCTCTGTATCCTGAAGGTCATCCTAAAAGAATTGAACAGGATTCTCAAGGAATTAATATTGATGCACCTAGTCCATCTAAGAAGAAAAAGAAAAATGATAGGACTTTGCAAGCTTCTAGTGAACCTGAGATAGAAAAACCTCCTGAGACTCATAATGATGTTTCTATTTCTGATGCTGAGACACAATCTGGTAATGAACACCCACTTAATGATAACAATAATGATAATGATGTTCATGTTGATGCTCAACCAGGTAATGATGTAGAAATAGAACCTGCTGTTGATCTTGATAACCCACCTCCTAAGAATAAAAGGTATGATAAATGTGACGCCCCCGAACTCAACCGTGCACTAAACATCCACGCAGCATGCACGATCAAGATCAGTGACTCACGGTATAATATCACAACACAACTCTACGACTCAAATTTAAACAAAGAAACAATATATTACAAGCCTGGGTCGCAAGACCTGAAATTACATCAAGAGTTAGGTCTGACTACAGACAATTACAAAGGTGCCTTAAGAAGGCAAAAACAAACAACGACTCTAGATCGAAAAGGCGCGGGCCTCCTGCCTGGGACCTCCAAACTACTCCTAGTTGTCGAGCTCCACGTAGTAGCCAAGCTTGGAATACTCTGGCTCCTGGGCTCCACCATCTGATCGCAACAACCGGGTAGAAGAAAAGGGGTGCAAAGCAACGGTGATTACTCATCCAAAGTACTCGCAAGACTCACATCAGATCTATACTACATATGCATCGGTATCAAAGGAATGGGATATATCTGTAGACTATACTGCATAAATGCCAGAACTAGAGGGGGAAGTTCTATGTAACACAAGGGCCATCATCTTGCAGCAATAGATGAGAGGAGAGCAGATCATCTTGCAGAAAGGGTAGGAGTATGAGCGCATACGATACCAACTTGTAATTAACACATCAATACAATACCCTGAGATCCTTCCTCGACTCCCTGCGAGAAAAGATCCGTGGGCATTCCATATTTATTGAGCAATGTATTTCAACAAGTATCTGGTTCAAGTTGTATAAGATCGGGATACTCTCATATATCCAAGCGTCTTGTTACCGTGGACACGGCTATTCGAATAGTTTAACTTCCGTACAGGGGTGCACCACATTACCCGATACGCTCGATTACCTCTGGCCGGACACACTTTTCTGGGTAACGCCCTGCTACTTGTGAGCTGCGTTGGTAATTCCCTCAAGAGGAAGGGAGATGCAGTATAGTAGAGATAAGTATTTCCCTCAGTTATGAAACCAAGGTTATCAATCCAGTAGGAGAATCATGCAACACCTCGTTAACAGTACCTGCACACAAAACAACAAATCCTAGCACCCAACGCAAACAAGGGGTTGTCAATCCCTTGGCGGTTAATTGCAAGATTAAATTGTATGGTGATAGATAGATAGATTAAACTAAAATATAAAATAAAATAAATAACCTAAAAGTGGAGCAAGGTATTTTTAGGATTTTTAATATATGATAGAAGTAGACCCGGGGGCCATAGTTTTCACTAGAGGCTTCTCTCATGAAAATAGCATACGGTGGGTGAACAAATTACTGTTGGGCAATTGATAGAAAAGCAAATAATCATGACGATATCCAAGGCAATGATCATGTATATAGGCATCACGTCCAAGACAAGTAGACCGACTCCTGCCTGCATCTACTACTATTACTCCACACATCGACCGCTATCCAGCATGCATCTAGTGTATTAAGTCCATAAAGAACGGAGTAATGCCTTAAGCAAGATGACATGATGTAGACAATGTAAACTCACGCATGAATAAACCCCATCTTTTTACCCTTAATAGCAACGATACATACGTGTCATGTCCCTTTCTGTCACTGGGATTGAGCACCGCAAGATCGAACCCATTACAAAGCACCACTCCCATTGCAAGATAAATCAATCTAGTTGGCCAAACCAAATCAATAGATTGGAGATAAATATGAAGCTATAATAATCATGCATAAAAGAGTTTAGAGAAAACTCAAATAATATTCATGGATAATCTGATCATAAACTCACAATTTGTCGGATCCCAACAAACACACCGCAAAAAGTGATTACATCGGATAGAACTCCAAGAACATCAACGAGAACATTGTATTGAAGATCAAAAAGAGAGAAGAAGCCAATTAGCTACTAACTATGGACCCGAAGGTCTATGCTAAACTACTCACGCATCATCGGGAGGGCAGCAAGGTTGATGTAGATCCCCTCCGTGATCGATTCCCCCTCCGGCGGAGTACCGGAAAAGGCCTCCAGATGGGATCTCTGGAGAACATAAGCTTGCGGCGGCGGAAAAAGTATTTCATGGACTCCTCAGTTGGTTTTCCGATTTTAGAGAATTTATAGTGGAGGAATTAGGTCAAACGGAGCTGTGTGGGCCCCACGAGCCACCAGGGCGCCCCCCTTGGAGCGCGCCGTGGTGCCTCGTGGGCCACTTCTTCATCTTCTCGTCTCCTCCCGAAACTTCTAGTGTTTGTTATGTCCAGAAAAAAATCTCCAAAAAGTTTTGTGGCATTTGGACTTCGTTTGGTACTGATATTCTGGAAAACCAAAAACAGGCAAAAAACTGCAACTGGCACTGGGCACTAAGTTAATAGGTTAGTCCCAAAAAATGATATATAATTGTTGTAAATGTATATAAAAATATCCAAGATTGATACTATAATAGCATGGAACAATCAAAAATTATAGATACGTTGGAGACGTATCAAGCATCCCCAAGCTTACTTCCTGCTCGTCCTCGAGTAGGTAAATGATAAAAACAGAATTTTTGATGTGCAATGTTACCTAACATATTCATCATGTATTCTTTTCTTTTCAGCATGGACATTTGGACTTGAATGATTCAAAGCAATAGTCTATAGTTTGACATGAAGATATAAATACTCAAGCATACTAACAAGCAACCATATCTTTCAAAATATCAACGCTAAAGAAAGTTATCCCTAGCCCATTATGCTCAATCATTGATCCATTCATGAAACACACTCAATATAAGCTACACACAATGCACAAGTATGACAATAATGCTCTCTAGTTGGTGCTTTGTAAGAGAAGATGGAGACTCAAAATAAAAATAAAAATTGCATAAAAGTAAATAAATAGGCCCTTCACAGAGGGAAGCAGAGATTTGCAAATGTGTCGGAGCTCAAAGCTTAAATTAGAGAGATAAAATTATTTTGAGTGGCATGCTTTTTCTGTCAACGAAAATGACCGAGAATTCCCAATATATTCCATGCTAGACACATCATAGGCGGTTCCCAAACAGAAAGTAAAGTTTATTACCTTTCCACCATTCTTTCACAATCCATGGCTAGCCGTATCCACAGGTGCCCTCCATACCAACAATTTCCAAGGAATTTTGTTGTTATTAATTTTTGATTCATTGTGGGACTGGGCATCCCTATTACCAGTCACTCTCTCGTGCAATGACAAGTGAATAAACACTCATTGTGAGAATAACACACCAAGAATGGAAAATATTGGCCACCCCCTGCCGCTTCATGAGCGGTACGGGCACACAAAACGGAAAATTGTTTTGAAAATTAGAGTTGGCACACGCAAATTTACTTGGAACGGCATGGAAATACCGCATATAGGTAGATATGGTGGACTCATTTGGCAGAACTTGGGTTTAAGGAGTTTGGATGCACAAGCAGTATTCCTGCTTAGTACAATTGAAGGCTAGCAAATAGATTGAGAAGCGACCAACCAAAAAGCGAAAACGGTCATAAACATGCATTGAACTTAACTAACACCGAATAATGCACCATAAGTAGGATATAATTTATTTGCATAACTATTGACTTAATGTGCATGCATAGGGAATCACAAACCTTAACACTAATATTCTTACTAAATCACAATTACTCACTAACATGACTCACATACTATCATCTCCATATCGCAAAAATATTGCAAAGAATCACACTTATCATATCCAATGATCTATATGAAAGTTTTTATTATATCCCTCTTGAATATTCATCACTTTGGGACCAAATTCATATCGTGTGCAAATTACCATTACTATTATCAACTCTCAAAAAGATATAAGTGAAGCATGAGAGTGCAAATATTTCTTCAAAATTTTAGTCTTATCAACTCTCAAATAATATAAGTGAAGCACGAGAGTTTAAATATTTCTTCAAAATATAGCCACCGCCGTGCTCAAAAAGACAAAACGATTTAAGTGAAGCACTAGAGAAACTGCCTAGCTCAAAAAAAATTAAGTGAAGCACATAGAGTATTCTAACAAATTATGATAAACGTGTGGCTCTCTCAAATTGGTGTGTCCAGAAAAGATGATTGTGACAAACTAAAAAGAAAACAAAGAAAATACTCATATAATACACGACGCTCCAAGCAAAACACATATTATGTGACGAATAAAAATATAGCTCCAAGTAAAATTACCGATGGTTGGTAGAAGAAAGAGGGGATGCCTTCCGGGGAATCCCCAAGCTTAGACGCTTGAGTCTTCCTTGAATATTACCTTGGGGTGCCTTGGCTATCCCCAAGCTTAGGCTCTTGCCACTCCTTATTCCTTCATCCATCGTGATCTCACCCAAAACTTGAAAACTTCAATCACACAAAACTCAACAAAACCTTCGTGAGATCCGTTAGTATAACAAAATAAATCACTACTTTAAGTACTGTTGCAAAGCCATTCATATTTTATTTTTGCATTATACCTACTGTATTCTAACTTCTCCATGGCTTATACCCCCTGATACAATCCATAGTTTCATCAAAACAAGCAAGCAATGCATCAAAAACAGAATCTGTCAAAAATAGAACAGTCTGCAGAGATCTATTTAAAAGCCATACTTCTGTAACTCCAAAAATTCTGAAAAATTAGGACAACGTGGGAAATTCATATACCAATACTTTGTAAAAATTTCAAATGTTTCTGACGCTCCAGTACAGAACTAAAATTCCAGCACTGGACGCAAAACTTTCTATTTTCCAAACAGCATCAATTATACTATCTTCCAAATCTTCCCAAAGGCATTACTTGGCACAAACACTAATCAAAACATAAAAACTCAATCATAACAGTAGCATAATTGTTAAAACACACAAGAACAGAAACAAAAATTAAAAATTTATTTTCTTCATTGGGTTGCCTCCCAACAAGCGCTATTGTTTTATGCCCCTAGCTAGGCATAATGCATAGTTTCAAGTATTGTCATCTTTGGTTTTAGTAATCTTTATAGGAGTTTTCTCAAACCCGGGAGGCTCCTTACGCTTCCCATTATTCTCAGGAAATGAGGCAATTTTAAGGTCTAGAATATCCAATCGCTTATTGCATAGAGTAATCAAAGTGTTCATGCGATTGAGGTTTCCACTAATATTTTTAAGAGGTTCGTTAGACTTTTGCAACTCAACCAATTTTTTCTGCATGTCACCCAATTTCTCTAATATTTGAACCCCCTCTTGAGTAAAAGGAAAACCCTTTTGTGGTGGTGGAACTCCCAATATACCCTCTATTATTTCATAGGCAGTATTGGCCTCACTTTCAATAAAATTCCCTTTTGCGGCAAAGTCCAAAAGTTGCCTATGATACATGGTTAAACCTATATAGAAATTGCGAAGCAAAATTTTTTGAATCCCCTTTTATAGAGCAAATGCGGTAGGATTCCGTCAACCTATACCAAGCATCCCTAAGATTTTCTCCTTGTTTTTGTTTGAAGTAAAGCACTTCAAAATCCGGTGACAAAGGAGGGATAGGTACGCTAGTCATGACGACAAGGCAAGAAAAAGGCAAACGAAAAATATTTTTGTATTTTTGTAAAATCTTTTTAGAAGTGGGGGAGATGAAAACGAGAGGCAAAGGCAAATAAAATAAATGCAAGGAGATGAAAGTTTTATGCGTAGGTACCTGATAGATGTTGATGATGTCTCCCCGGCAACGACGCCAGAAATTCTTCCTGCTACTGGTGAGCTGCGTTGGCAATTCCCTGAAGAGGAAGGGAGATGCAGTACAGTAGAGATAAGTATTTCCCTCAGTTATGAAACCAAGGTTATCAATCCAGTAGGAGAATCACGCAACACCTCGTTAACAGTACCTGCACACAAAACAACAAATCCTTGCACCCAACGCAAACAAGGGGTTGTCAATCCCTTGGCGGTTAATTGCAAGATTAAATTGTATGGTGATAGATAGATAGATTGAACTAAAATATAAAATAAAATAAATAAAGTAAAAGTGCAGCAAGGTATTTTTAGGATTTTTAATATATGATAGAAGTAGACCCGGGGGCCATAGTTTTCACTAGAGTCTTCTCTCATGAAAATAGCATACGGTGGGTGAACAAATTACTGTTGGGCAATTGATAGAAAAGCAAATAATCATGACGATATCCAAGGCAATGATCATGTATATAGGCATCACGTCCGAGACAAGTAGACCGACTCCTGCCTGCATCTACTACTATTACTCCACACATCGACCGCTATCCAGCATGCATCTAGTTTATTAAGTCCATAAAGAACGGAGTAACGCCTTAAGCAAGATGACATGATGTAGACAAAGTAAACTCACGCATGAATAAACCCCATCTTTTTACCCTTAATAGCAACAATACATACGTGTCATGTCCCTTTCTGTCACTGGGATTGAGCACCGCAAGATCGAACCCATTACAAAGCACCTCTCCCATTGCAAGATAAATCAATCTAGTTGGCCAAAGTAAATCAATAGATCGGAGAGTAATACGAAGCTATAATAATCATGCATAAAAGAGTTCAGAGAAGACTCAAATAATATTCATGGATAATCTGATCATAAACTCACAATTCATCGGATCCCAACAAACACACCGCAAAAAGTGATTACATCGGATAGAACTCCAAGAACATCGAGGAGAACATTGTATTGAAGATCAAAAAGAGAGAAGAAGCCATCTACCTACTAACTATGGACCCGAAGGTCAGTGGTAAACTACTCACGCATCATCCGAAGGGCAGAAAGGTTGATGTAGAGCCCCTCTGTGATCGATTCCCCCTCCGGCGGAGTACCGGAAAAGGCCTCCAAATGGGATCTCTCAAGAACAGAAGCTTGCGGCGGCGGAAAAAGTATTTCGTGGACTCCTTTGTTGGTTTCCCGATTTTAGAGAATTTATAGTGGAGGAATTAGGTCAAACGGAGGTGTGTGGGCCCCACAAGCCACCAGGGCGCCCCCCTGGGGCGCGCCGTGGTACCTCGTGGGCCACTGCTTCGTCTTCTCCTCTCCTCCCGAAGCTTCTAGTGTTTGTTATGTCCAGAAAAAAAATCTCCAAAAAGTTTCATGGCATTTGGACTTCGTTTTGTACTGATATTCTGGAAAACCAAAAATAGGCAAAAAACAGCAACTGGCACTGGGCACTAAGTTAATAGGTTAGTCCCAAAAAATGATATATAATTGCTGTAAATGTATATAAAAACATCCAAGATTGATACTATAATAGCATGGAACAATAAAAAATTATAGATATGTTGGAGACGTATCACGCCCGGCCTCGGATAATTGACACGCCGTAGTCCTACCTAGCCTCCGCAGAGAGGTCCCCGCTGGTCTACATCCTAAGCGCAAAGGGGTCATGGACCGATCGCCCTAAGCACTCCGGGTCGTTGCGAGGGTGACCGGGACCAAATGGAACTCTTCCAGGATCCGCTTGCCTGACCACGCCGCAATGCTGAACTGGACGTCTGACAGAGCTTTCGGGAGAATCATACAATGCCGAGGGTCCCATAAACCATTATCCCGCGCGGCGGTTAGTGCGTATATGCCAATGGCAGTCTCAGATCAAATACCCAATCTTGTTAAGCGTGTTATTGTTAAGTAACTGCGGACACCGACCAAGGCCTAGGCCCACCTCTCTACTAGGTGGTCTCTACCTGCCCTGTCGTTCCGCCATAGTGAATTTTTCGTGTCGGCTGTCGGGACAGATCCTGAGCTACCACCACATCCTGGGTGATACCGCTAACAGCCAGCCGCCACATTATCGCGGGTGCTCTCAAAGCCGACCCAACTTCAACATATCATCACTCGCAGGCACTCTTGGAGCCGACCTGACTTTAACATAGGGGGTTGTCATGACTCAGGTCCATACCGTCAAGGTGAAATCTGAGGAATCACCCTCGATGAGTTCACGCTTGATATACAGCACGACAGAGACATCATCGAGAGTGGTATACGAGGAATCACCCTTCGTAAGGTCACACTAGATGTGCTGCGCTGCAAAGTCATCATTGAGAGTGCACTACGAGGAATCACCCTCAGTAAGTTCACCCTTAGTGCGGCTCTGCAGAGTTGAACAATTGCAGGGCCTAAAGGGGTGTTCAGGTCTCTGTACAACGATCCATCATCTCGGATAATCCAGATAGTACAGCATGGCAACACGGACAAGGATGTAGGGACACTGATGGGATAATAGCAAACCTATACTAGGCATATAGCATAACAGGATGGTATCAACAGCAGTTAACAAAAACAGGCTATGCAGCAGTATAGGATCTATCGATAAAGCAGTAACAGTAACACTACTCTAATGCAAGCAATAGAGAGAGGGAATAGGCGATATCGGAATGATCAAGGGGTTTTGCTTGCCTGGTTGCTCTGAAGACGAAAAGGAATCTTCGGAAGTAGCCGATCACCAGATCATTAGCAGTCTCGGAGTCTACCGGAAAGGAAGTAACGGAGAGGGAAACAATAAATAACAGCAATCAAATGCATGCATGTAACAGCAAAATGTGCGTTGGTGATATGCTCTAATGCATCCCTAGACATTTTAAAACAAGAGGGAAAATATTGTTCCCAGCTCAAGGTATTTTTCGGTCAGACAATCCTGATACAAAATGTCCAGGTTCATTATGTTAGAGGGGTCTGACAGGTATGTGGAGGGCATATTCTGATTTGTTATATTTTTCTGAGCAACTTTCATATATAAATTATTTCCATCCGAATTATGGATTATTTTATATGATTTTCCAAAGTTTTAATGTTTTTCTGAAATTTATTAATAATTTGAAATTAATAGCAAAATGCTATGTGCACACACTAAAGTGTACACAGCAGGGTGCTACAGAGGTTGACATGTGGGGCCTGTTGACTGAGTTGACCCAGTCAACATTTGACTGGTCAAAGGGTGAATAGTGTAGGAGGTCCCACATGTCATTGACTAGAGTTAAATTAAAAGGTTATTTTAGCTGCAGAGGCCCACTGTCATACTCTAATTAGGAGGGATTAGTGCTAAAGGGGGATTAGGCCCTAATCTACACAGGGGCCGACCCATGTGGCAGAGAGCCAGCCGGCCTCTCTGGTTGTGCACGCCCGCACAGAGAGGGCGCCGGCGGCCTCGGCCACAGCCAGAGGCGGGCGCAGGGGTGCAGGGAAGTGGCCGGGAGCAGCGGCGCTAGTAGCAGCATCAGCAGGCAGTAGCTAGCAGCAGCAAGAAGTGGCAGTAGCAAGTAGCAGCAGCGGCAGCAGCAGCAGCAGCAACAGCAGCAGGCAGCGGGCGACCATGAGCGCGGTGGAGGTGCGGGGTGCGGCCGGATGAAGCGGGAGGCAACAGCGGCAGCAGTGGTAAGCAGCGGGAGTGCTACTTGTAGTCTGCGTTGGTATTTCCCCGAAGAGGAGAGGATGATGCAGTACAGTAGAGATAAGTATTTCCCTCAGTTAAGAACCAAGGTTATCAATCCAGTAGGAGAACCAAGCAAAATTTTGTTAAGCGCACCTGCACACACAATAGCAAACACTTGCACCCAACGCAAATAAGAGGCTTGTCAATCCTCTTAGCCGTTACTTGCAAGGATTAAATCTTATAGAGGTAAATAGCTAAACTAAAATACTAATTAAAATAAAAGTAAATAAATTGCAGCAAGGTATTTTTAGGTTTTTAATATGATAAAGATAGACCCGGGGGCCATAGTTTTCCCTAGAGGCTTCTTTCCCGAGCATAGAAACTTACGGTGGGTAAACAAATTACTATTGGGCAATTGACAGAATAGCAAATAATTATGATGGATTCATGGCAATGATCATGTATATAGGCATCACGCCCGAGACAAGTAGACCGACTCCTGCCTGCATCTACTACTATTACTCCACCCATCGACCGCTATCCAGCATGCATCTAGGGTATTAAGTATGAAACAGAGTAACGCCTTAAGCAAGATGACATGATGTAGAGAAGCAAATTCAAGCAATATGAATAAACCCCATATTTTTATCCTTAATGGCAACAATACAAATATGTGTCATGTCCCCTTCTGTCACTGGGATTGAGCACCGCAAGATTGAACCCATCACAAAGCACCTCTCCCATTGCAAGATAAATCAATCTAGTAGGCCAAACTAAACCGATAGATCAGAGAGAAATACAAAGCTATAACAATCATGCATAAAAGAGTTTAGAGAAGACTCAAATATTTCTCATGAATAATCTGATCATAAACTCACAATTCATCGGATCCCAACAAACACACCGCAAAAGAAGATTACATTGGATAGAACTTCGAGAACATCAAGGAGAACATTGTATTGAAGATTAAAGAAAGAGAAGAATCCATCTAGCTATGGACCTGTAGGTCTGTAGTAAACTACTCACACATCATCGGAAGGGCAGCAAGGTTGATGTACAAGCCCTCCGTGATCGATTCCCCCTCCGGTAGAGTACCGGAAAAGGCCTCCAGATGGGATCGCGGAAGAACAGAGGCTTGTGGCGGCGGAAAGGTTATTTCTTCTGGCTCTCTGGGGGTTTCCCAATATTTGTGAATTTATAGAAGTGGAATTAGGTCAAACGGAGTCACGTGGGCCCCACAAGGCAACACGGCGCCCACCCCTGGGGTGCACCCTATTACCTTGTGAAGCCTCCGTGAGGCTTCTGGCCTCCTCCCGAAGCTTCCAAGGTTTCTTTTGTCCAGAAAAAAATCTCAAAAAAGTTTCGTGGCATTTGGACTTCATTTAGTACTGTTTCTCTGAAAAGCCAAAAACAAGCAGAAAACAGCAACTGGCACTGGGCAGTAGGTTAATAGGTTAGTCCCAAAAAATGATATATAATTGCATATAAAAACATCCAAGATTGATACTATAATAGCATGGAACAATCAAAAATTATAGATACATTGGAGACGTATCAAGCATCCCCAAGCTTAATTCCTGCTCGTCCTCGAGTAGGTAAATGATAAAAACAGAATTTTTGATGTGGAATGCTACGTATCATGTTCATCATGTAATCTCTCTCTTATGGTATGAATAATAAGATCCAAGTGATTCAAAGCAATAGTCTATAATTTGATATAAAGACATCAATACTCAGGCATACTAATAAACAATCATGTCTTTCAAAATAAAACTGCTAAAGAACGTTATCCCTACAAAATCATACAATCCTGTCATGCTCCATCTTCTTAAAACAAAATATTTATCATGCACAACCCTGGTTTTAGCCAAGTAATTGGTTCATACTTTTTAACGCGCTTCAGCTTTTTCAACTCCCACTCAATACATGAGCGCAAGCCATGGATATAGCACTATGGGTGGAATAGAGTATGGTGATAGGGATAAATAAGAGAAGTCAAAAATGGAGAAAGTCTCACATCGACGAGGCTAATCAACGGGCTATGGAGATGCCCATCAATTGATGTCAATGCGAGGAGTAGGGATTGCCATGCAACGGATGCACTAAGAGCTATAAGTGTATGAAAGCTCAACATGAAAACTAAGTGGGTGTGCATCCAACTTGCTTGCTTATGAAGACCTCGGGCATTTGAGGAAGCCCGTCATCGGAATATACAAGCCAAGTTCTATAATGAAAAATTCCCACTAGTATATGGAAGTGACAAAATAGGAGACTCTCTATATGAAAAATATGGTGCCACTTTGAAGCACAAGCGTGGAAAAGGATAGTAACATTGCCCCTTCTCTCTTTTTCTCTCATTTTTTTCATGGCTCTTTTTTCGCCTCTTTTTTTTAGAACGGTCTCATGGATCTCATCCCCACTTTTTCGAGGACTCATTAGTCTCCACCATTCTTACCTCACTGGGACAATGATCTAATAATGATGATCATCACACCTCTATTTACTTACAACTCGACATTACAACCCGATACTAGAACAAAATATGACTCTATATGAATGCCTCTGGCAGTGTACCAGGATGTGCAATGATGCTAGTGTAACATGTATAAAAATGATGAACGGTGGCTAAGCCACAAATACTATATCAGCTATATGATCATGCAAAGCAATATGACACTGATGATATATGTTATGAAAACAGAACGGTGGAAGTTGCATGGCAATATATCTCGGAATGGCTATGGAAATGCCATGATAGGTAGGTATGGTGGCTGTTTTGAGTAAGATATAAGGAGGCTTATGTGTGATAGAGCGTATCATATCACGGGGTTTGGATGCACCAGCGAAGTTTGCACCAACTCTCGATGTGAGAAAGGCTAATGCACGATACCGAAGAGGCTAGCAAATTGCGGAAGGGTGAGTGTCGGTGTAAAAACCGGCAGACCTCGGGGTAGGGGGTCCCGAGCTGTGGATCTTGGATCAATGGTAACAGGGACAAGGAGACGATGTTTTACCCAGGTTCGGGCCCTCTTGATGGAGGTAAAACCCTACGTCCTGCTCTTTTTTATATCAATGGAGATGTGACAAGTACAGAGTCGATCTACCTCGAGATCTTTAGATGTGTTATAGTTCTAGGGCTAGGTGAATAAGATTGCGTTGATGTCCGCTCTATGGGCTAAACCCTATGGCTTATATACATGCCAAGGAGGGTATCTAGGGTTACAAAGTCGGTATCTAGGAGCAGGGTGGCAGGAGAGATCTTGGAGTGTACGTCAAGTCTTCGGTAGAGACAGTCTTGATCACGCCTCCTGTACGCGGCCTCCGGAGTCCACCTTGATCACACACGAGGGCCCATCGGCCCAACCGAAGAGACGGGCTAGCTAGGTTAGCACCCCCTAATCCAGGACACCGTCAGTAGCCCCCGAACTGGTCTTTGATGCCGAAGCCGACGCCCTTCGACCTTCGATTCCGGAGTCTTGGCTCGACAGACGAGTTCCCATTGTCTATTCTCCGACCCGACTTAAAGTTTTGGCCAACCTTTGAGATTCTATTGGGGCCCAATTTCAGACTGTGAGAGTCGTGTCCTCTAGGGAACCGGGCCACTTTATGGCAGAAACGTCGAAGCGTCAGCCCCTTCCACTTTATTTAATAAGCGCGTAGTCCTGGCTTGCGGCAATACGCATCTCGACCGTAACCGCCACAAAAAATCCCTCCCCATCCAAGCCCAAGCTCGAGAGCTCGAACAATGGCGAGCGGTGAAGGATCGTCAAGGTGCCCTCACGGCCCTGATAGTGGGGACTGGGGGAGATGCTATGTCGCGCGCCTTCAATTAGAGCGCCTAGCAACGCAAGGTTACCTGCCGGATGCAGATCTGGCCTCCACCCGTCCTGGATTAACGTCCATCGACGATCAAGCCCACGCCGAGAATTACCCTTCGCCATAAGGAGATGAGCGGGTATGCTTCGTGCCTTTCCTCGTTCGCGGCCTAGGGTTTCCAATCCACCCTTTCCTCCGCGGCCTTCTAGAGTTTTATGGGCTGCAGCTTCACCACCTTTCCCCGAATTCAATATTGCATATCGCGGGGTTTGTTGCGCTCTGCGAGCTACACCCCGGCTATCAGGCGCACTTCGGATTATGGCAGAAGTATTTCTGTGTCGTGCCCCGCTCCTCGGCCGATAAACTATTCGAGGTCGGAGGAGCCGAAGTCTGCCGAATCGACAAGACAGGCTATCCAGCGGGCACACCTCGGGAGGATGCTGATTACTTGCCTTCCGAGTGGTTCTACATTAATGACGTCCCACTGTATGAGCCAGCTCGGCCCGGACTCCCGTCCTTCTCCTTGGATCCGCCGAGGAAATGTTACAGCTGGAGGCCACAGAGCTCGGCACAAGAGGAAGACGAAGCTGTGACCAGTCTGGCAGCCAAGGTGAAGCTACTTTCAAGCGCTGACCTCACCATCATTGATGTGATGGCAATTGCCCTAGACCGAAGAGTCCAACCTCTCCGGCAGCGCCCACACCTATTGTGCGAGTACAATGGGTCCGACGATGCCTCCCGATCCATCAAGGGAGCTTTTATGGATCAGATGACCCTCGAAACTGTGCTGGCCAGCATATACCAAGGGTCCGCGGAGGAATTCGCCAAGCGCCAGCTCCAAGATGGGCTGTCGTACAACAACCCTGCTGACATAGGAAGTTTTCCTTCCGAGCTCTCCTGCTAACCTTGGGATCTTTAATACTTAACCCGTCACACATCGGTCCTTGAACAAAGGTGGAGGCGTTGGCTTGAGGGCGTGAGCAGCCCGGCCCCTTAGCTAGAGCTGCACTGCCGCGCAGAGGACCCCCTTTACAACGAGGATGAAGACCTGGCCCTTATTTACGAAGGGAGAAAGTTTTTCCTGGAGGGCCTTAACGGCTCAAAGGTAGCTATCATCCCTGACAAACCGGGGACGAGGCCAGCCTCATCTGTAACACTCCCTTCCTCTAATCGAAAGCGAGCCCCTCGTCCTCCAGCCCCCAGTCAACTGACTTCTCCTCCAAAGGGGCGGCGCTCCCAATGCCTACGCAGAGAAACGGCTTCACTGGGATGGTCCCCGCCATAAGTACAAGAAGCTCAAGCCGAGGTCATGGGGCCAGGCGAAAGTGCCCCCTCAATCACCAGGTAATACTTTTGATCTATGCTGCTACAAAGATACCTCGGATTTTAACTTTCCCGATCATTCGCAGGCAGCCTTTATCCTCCACAGTAAATGTGGGGGCTGAGGGGGCCACGGCCCTGCCCAGGGGGATAGATGCCTGTAATCCCGCGGGAATTGCCCCCAAAGCCCCTCAGCCCGAGGACTCGGCGACCTCGGCAACTCCGTCCGAGATTCAATGCGCCACGAACTATCATCGGCGAAAAGCTTCTCTGAATAATCCGTCTTTCTCGGACAGGGAGCTCAATGCCCTCAGCGCGGTGGATGCATACCCCGAGGCAACCCAAGGTGCTTTTGATGAATCGCTGGACGTCTTGTCACGGGGGTTGCGGGTAAAGTTTTTCGCGTATTTTGTTTAAAGACAAATATGACTACCAAGTATAGTAGTAGCCCCTAAGGCTTGGTATGAGCCTCTGGGGTCGAATCAAGACTTGAATACTAACCAGCATCCACTGCTATGAACAGGAAGCTCGCTAGAAGAACGAGCAATTGACCTCGGCGCTATCTCAAACAAAGGTGCAGCTGGACGCGGCCTTGTCTGAGGTCGAACAGGTGAAGAAATTCACCAGAGAGGCGCACGGTAAGTATTTTGTGTTCGAATTGGTCAGTGCCAATGGAGATAGAAGTCATGCCATAATCCCTTGTAGCAGCGGAAGCCCTAGGCCATCTTGAAAGAGACCTGAAGCAGGCTCGCGAGGATCTGGTGTATGCAGAAGCGCAGTGTCAAGCGAATCAACATGTGGTTACTCAAAGAGTAGACAGCGTGAATGCGCTTAGGGCTGAGAATGCCCGCCAGGCCCAGGAGATTGAGCGCTTGAAAGCTCGTCTCGCTGTTGCAGAATCAAAGAATCGGTGAATGGATGACATGATTTATGGTAAGTTGTAATTCTCAAAGAATATAGTTGTCATGTAATTTGTCCGAGGTGATTGTCATGCGAATGTTGTTTTATTGGCAGCTTCTTTATCCAGCCTACCTCCTGATGCCCGAGGTCCGATGTCCGAAGACATGGCAATTCGTCTATCCGTGGTGCATGAAATTGCACGGAAATCGATGAAGGATTTGCACCAGGCTTTATGGCCTGAGGTGATGCCGGTCCCCGAAGACATGGCCGTTTTGGCCGAACAGCTTAAGAGAGCTCGGCGCCGGGTCCAGGCTTGGAAGGTATCAGCTTGCCGAGAGGGTGCGAGGGAGGCCTGTGCCATCGTGAAGACACACTACACCGGTCTAAAGACGACGGAGTTAGCAGAGGTGGGACCCATGCGGTCTGATAGGAAAGAAATCCCCACTAGCCATGTATATGATAGTGTAATGCCCGCGGCGTGATTCTCACAGAAGGATTGCGCATTGGACACCCTAATAGACGGGCTAGACCGCACTTGAAATTTTTGTATGACTTTATGTATCGAAGTACTTTATGTCAGTTCGCAGTCCGTTCATCCAAACTCTGTCAGCCAGCCTTCGGCTTCCTCCTCTTTGGATAAAAACCGAAGAGTGTCCCGTACTACTAGCCGAGGTTATCGGACCAGATGCTTCGGGTGACTAGGCAATAGAGCTAAGCGGCTCGAAAGACAAGAGGGTAACGGAAAGTTATGTTATATTATTATTTAACGTAAGAAACATCTTCCGAGGGAAATAGTTCTTCCAACAGTTCCTTTCCTCAGGTTATTGTGTCGAACACATATGTCCGAAGACGGATAACCTCAGGGTAAAGCCCCTGGTCGGGGTTTAAAAAGGCCCCTTCCACGTTATTCCTATGTCATGGCCGACCAATTTGCAATGTAAGACCGCTAGCTTTCGGCTTTGTCCATCTGAGGTACTACACTGGTTGACCCGGGAGTAACAATCACAGCGGTGCTCCCTTTGCTCCGTAGCCGAAATATCAGGAACGTAAGGGGCAAGCACAGGAGCCGGGCAACCCAGCTTGGCCAAATCTTAAAGCAAATCGATGCATATAGTGGCTTGAAAGACGATAGTATATAAGAGGTGGAATAACTCATGTTTTGAAAAGAACATGCTATATCGTCCCCGGGATCATTTAACAGTGTTCCGAGGTGGAAAAAAGAAAAAATGAATAAAAAATTAAGACAAAGAAAAGGTGTAAGTTACTTACATGGACCGTGTACGGGGTGTCAAGCATAGAAGCATCGGAGTAGCGCCGCATTCTAGGGGTTGGGCTCTAATCGGCCGTCCTTTGGATCTCGGATTCGATAGGCTCCTCCGATGAGTACTTGGTCAATGATGAACGGGCCGTTCCATCTAGGGGAAAGTTTGTGCTTTTGTTTTTTGGGGTGTAGCCTCATTACGAGATCCCTGACGTTGAATTCTTTGGTTCGAACCTCTCTGCCATGGTAGTGCCGGGCCTGCTGCTGATAGATAGCTGACCTTGCTCGTGCGACATTGCGCTCTTCTTCGAGAGCGTCTAGGGCATCTTGCCGATCCAGCTTGGCCTCTAGCTCCTCATACATGCGTACCCGAGGTGCGTCGTGTATGATGTCATAGGGGAGGACCGCCTCGGCGCCGTACACCATAAAAAATGGGGTGTATCCCGTGGACCTGTTTGGTGTTGTGCGCAAGCCCCATAGTACGGAATCAAGTTCCTCGACCCATTTACAGTCGGCCTTTTTAAGGGAGCGAACTAGCCTTGGCTTTATTCCGCTAAGGATTAGTCCGTTGGTTCACTCCACCTGCCCATTAGACTGCGGGTGGTAAACGGACGCGTAGTCGAGCTTAATGCCCATTTTCTTACACCACGCTTTAACTTCTTTGGCCATGAAGTTGGTTCCATTGTCTGTAATCAAACTGTGGGGGACACCGTAACGATGTACCACTCCAGAGATGAATCCGATTACCTGGACAGCCTCGGCCGAGGTGACCGGCTTTGCTTCAATCCATTTGGTAAATTTGTCTACCATGACGAGGAGGTATTTGTTTTTGTTTGATCCACCCTTGAGTGGCCCGACCATATCTAGCCCCCAGACCGCGAAAGGCCATGTGATGGGGATGGAACGAAGGGCCATGGGGGGCAAGTGGCTTTGTTTGGCAAATACCTGACAGCCTGGGCAACGCTGTACCAATGTTGATGCATCGGCACCTGTAGTTGGCCAATAGAAACCAGCTCGGAAAGCCTTGCTGACCAAGGTCCGAGCAGCGGCGTGATGTCCGCTCATGCCGGAGTGTATCTCCTGAAGCTGGAGTTTTCCTTCTTCCTCGGTTATGCATCGCTGGAAGACGCCTGTGGTGCTCATTTTGTAGAGCTCTCCTTCATGAACCTTGTAGGCTTTAGATTGCCTTATGATCCGACGCGCGTCGGTTTGGTCATCGGGGAGCTCTTTTCGGAGCTGGTATGCCAGGAGCGGCTCGGTCCAGGGTGCAATGACTGCCATAACTTCATGTGCGGAAGCAGTTTCTTGGACCGCTGAGCCGCCCACTATGCCTTCGTTGTCTTCGGGTGTGGCGTGGCGCCCGACATCGCTTGACTACGACGTTCCTTCGTCGTCTTGCCAGACTATGGATGGCTGAAAGAGTCATTCGAGGAAGGTGTTTTCTGGGACCTTATCCCGTTTTGCGCCCAATCGGGCGAGTACATCCATGGCCTGGTTGCTATCTCGGGGTATGTGGTGAAATTCCAGCCCCTCGAACCTGGCCGAGATCTTTAGGACGACATTCCGGTAAGCTATCATCTTCGGGTCTTTGGCGTCGAACTTGCCGTTGACTTGTGAAATGGCGAGGTTGGAATCACCTCGGACCTCCAGGCGTTTGACACCCATGGAGACTACTATCCGGAGTCCGCGCAGGAGGGCTTCGTATTCAGCCGCATTGTTGGAGTCCATGTACATGATTTGTAGCACGTATCTAATGCTATCTCCCGTGGGTGACGTGAGCACCACGCTAGCCCCTAGGCCGGCGAGCATTTTGGAGCCATCAAAATACATTGTCCAATGCGAGTAAGTACTATACTCATGGGGGAGTTCGGCTTCTATCCATTCGGCTACGAAGTCCGCCAACACCTGGAATTTAAAGGCCCAGCATGGTTTGTAGATGATTTCAAAAGGTAGGAGCTCTATGGCCCATTTAGTGATACGCCCTGTTGCATCCCTGTTATTGATTATGTCACTTAACGGGACGTCGGATGCCACGGTCACCGAACACTCTTGAAAGTAGTGCCAAAGTTTTCGTGATGCCATGAAGACTGTGTAGGCTATCTTTTGATAGTGAGGGTCACGTGACTTGCACGGAGTTAAGACTTCGGATACGTAATATACAGGCCTCTGGACCTGGAATTTATGACCCTCCATATCTCGTTCGACCACGAGAACTGCGCTAACCACCTAGTTTGTGGCCGAGATGTATAATATCATCAGTTCACAGATACCCGGCGCTACCAGGATGTGGCACCCCGGCTCAGAGCAACCAGTTTACCTTGCATTGCCAGACCAGAGATCAAGTCTTCTGGCAATACACAACAACTTGGTACAGAAAACAACCGCTTTATTGATCTCTACCGGATACATAGGTTCCAAATATTACATGATAAGCGAGGCCAAGCGGCACACAAGGTGCGGCTGCACTTATGTACATTATTTATTAGACATCTTAGGGGCCTCCATGCTAAAGGGATCTACTACGCGGCAGCGGAACGACGAGGTAGCGGAACTCCACTCCACAGGGACACTGCTGGGACACGGCCTAGAGCGCGACATACTGCTCGACATCCACACCATGCACGGCTTCTCCAGCATCTGGCATGATAAGCCAGGTGAGTACTTTGAATGTACTCGCAAGCTCACAGCAAACAAAACAAGTACGACAACCAACAACAAGGCATTTAACAAGTTTAATGCATGAGCATGATAGTACCCAAAATGAGGTGTGCGTGAAAAGTTGCTGTAGTCCCTGGGACCAACTTACCATTTCGGGTTACCATGTAACCACCGTTCATAACTTACCAACGTGATCCTCACTTGATCACAGCAATACCTTTCATAGTGATTGATGTCTACTACACAACTTATTCTTGTAGACTCGTGTTGGGCCTCCAAGCGCAGAGTTTTGTAGGACAGTAGCAATTTTCCCTCAAGTAGATGACCTAAGGTTTATCAATCCGTGGGAGGTGTAGGTTGAAGATGGTATCTCTCAAACAACCCTGCAACCAAATACAAAAAATCTCTTGTGTCCCCAACACACCCAATACAATGGTAAATTGTATAGGTGCACTAGTTCGGCGAAGAGATGGTGATAAAAGTGTAGTATGGATGGTAGAAATATATTTTTATAATCTGAATAAATAAAAATAGCAAGGCAACAAACAACAAAAGTGAGCACAAACGGTATTGCAATGCTTGAAAACAAGGCCTAGGGTTCATACTTTCACTAGTGCAATCTCTCAACAATGCTAACATAATTGGATCATATAAGCATTCCTCAACGTGCGATAAAGAATCACTCCCAAATTCCTATAAGAGGAGAACATAAGATAGAAATTGTTTGTAGGGTACGAAACCACCTCAAAGTTATCCTTTCCGATCGATCTATTGAGCCATTCCTATAAATGTCACAAACAGCCCTAGAGTTCATACTAAAATAACACCATATGATACACATCAACCAACTCTAATGTCACCTAGATACTCCAATGTCACCACAAGTATCCGTGAGTTGATTATACGATATGCATCAAACAACTTCATAATCATAATATTCAATCCACACAAAGAACTCCAAGGAGCACCCCAAAGTTTCTATCGGAGAAAAGATAATGAAAACGTGCATCAACCCCTATGCATAGATTACCCCAATGTCACCGCGGGAATCTGCGAGTTGAATGCCAAAACATATATCAAGTGAATCAATATAATACCCCATTGTCACCATGGGTATTCATATGCAAGACATACATCAAGTGTTCTCAAATCTGAAATATTCAATCCAACAATAACGAAACCTCAAAGGGAAAAGATTCGATTCATCACAACAAGGATAGAGAGGGAAGAAACACCATATGATCCAACTATATTAACAAAGCTCGCGATACATCAAGATCATGCCAAATCAAGAACACGAGAAAGAGAGAGATAAAACACATAGCTACTGATACAAACCCTCATCCCCGAGGGTGAACTACTCCCTCCTCGTCATAGAGACCGCCGGGATGATGAAGATGGCCTCCGGTGATGATTCCGCCCTCCGGCAGGGTGCCGCAAAAGGGTTGTAGATTAGATCGTCGAGGTATAGAGACTTGCGGTGGCGTAAAAATTCATCTAGGTTAACTTTCGGGGGTTTCTGAATATATATGAGTTTTTGGGGTTGGAATCATGCGAAGAGGTGCCACAGGGGGCCCACGAGGCACCAGGGCGCGGGGGGCAGGCACGCCCAGGTGGCTCGCGGGGCCCCTGTGGCTCTTCTGCTGCTTCCCCGAAGCTTCCTGGGTCCATTTCCTTCCAGAAAAAATCATCAAACAGTTTTGCTGCATTTGGACTTCATTTGATATGGATTTTCTGGAAAACCAAAAACAAGCAGAAAACAGCAACTGGCACTGGGCACTAGGTCAATATGTTAGTCCATAAAAATCATATAAAATACATATAAAAGTGAACCAAAATCATACAAAACTATAATAAACATGGCATGAATACTTCATGAATTATAGATACATTGGAGACGTATCAGCATCCCCAAGCTTAATTCCTGCTCGTCCTCGAGTAGGTAAATGATAAAAGAAATAATTTATGAAGTGTGAACGCTAGCATAGTGCATAAGTTTGATCAATGATAATTTGAATCACCTTTTCTAGCATCAATACATATCATAATCAGTAGCTCATCTCATAAAACTTCTCATGATCAAGTAGCAAGCTATTCACATGTTTAAAGTATAGGCCATAAACTTTCTTGAAAACTAATAAACTATGTTCTCAGTCACCAAACAATTGCAATTCATCATATTTTTTGGAAGGGTCTATGTAAGAGCTTTGATCTAGCAAATTCCACATACTCAACTATCATTTAGTCTTCCATGATTGCTGACACTCAAAGCATATTTTTAGAACAAACCGTTTCAGTCAAACACATAGGAAGATAGGGGCTTAATGTTTTGCCTCCCAACTTATTTATCTCATGGATAATGTCAACAATAATAACTCATGATCACCTATATTCAACTGGATATATGTGCCTGGATCATTCCCTACCACATGATGCTTGCCAACTAGAGAATAATTGAGGTTGAAGTGAGAAGAAATAATATTGACTCTTGCATAAAAGTAAATACATAAAAGTAAATGCATAAAAGTAAAAGATAGGCCCTTCGCAGAGGGAAGCAGAGGTTGTCATGCGCTTTTTGTTGTTGGATGCACAAGCCCTTAATGCAAAGGAACATCACGTTATATTGCCCCTTGTGATAGCAACCTTTATTATGAAGTCCGTCGCTTTTATTTCTTTACCATCACAAGTTCGTACAACGCTTATTTTCCCTTACAATAAAAGATCATACATTTTTTAGGAGCAATTTTTATTGCTTTTTGCACCGATGACAACTTACTTGAAGGATCTTATTCAATCCATAGGTAGGTATGGTGGACACTCATGGCAAGAAACTGGGTTTAAGGGTTTTTGGATGCACAAGTAGTATCTCTACTTAGTACGAATTTTTGGCTAGCAAAAGATCCTAAGGAAGCACCACATATTATAGGATCCACGACAATATAACTTCTATGTGAATATAAACAAACATAACTCATTACGTTGTATTCCTTGTCCAACGTCAACTACTTGATCAAACTTGAAAATAATTAATGGGGGCTCACAATCATAGAAGATGTCCAAAATAGTATATTTATATGTGAAATTTCTCTACCTTCAAAATTCTTTCATGAATTTTTCAAGTGACCGATGCTATGTTTGTTAACTTTCAATAAATTTTACCACTTATACTTCTTGTATGTGAAGTCACTACTCCCGATGGGACAAGCATATGAAGCATATAAATTTCAACTTTATGATATTCAATTCATTCAATAATTTACTCTTAGGATATAAGTGAAGCACAAGAGTAAATGACAAACTACTCCAAAAAGATATAAGTGAAGAACAAATGAGTAGTTAAGTAAATAGGTAGCTATGTGAGGACTCTCTCTCATTTAAATTTCAGATCTCAAGTATTTTATTCAAACAGAAAAGAAAACAAAATAAAATGACATTCCAAGAATATCACACATCATGTGAAGAAGCAAAAACTTAGGCTCAACGAAAACTGACCGATAGTTATTGAAGAAGAAAGGTGGGATGCCTACCGGGGCATCCCCAAGCTTAGATGCTTGAGACTTCTTGAAATATTAACTTGGGATGCCTTGGGCATCCCCAAGCTTGATCTCTTGTGTCTCCTTAATTCCTCGAGCTGGCAACTCACAAGCCAGCAAGTCAACCTCTGTCAGATCTTTGGCAGATCAGATCCGGACGCTGCAGTTGTTCCGCGGTGATACGGACTAGACCCGCTCCTACCCACCCTGGGGTATCATAGCATGTCGGGAATCGAGGGGGGACATACTGGACGTAACTACTCCCGTCGGTTGGGGGCTCTGCCGCCCTGCCTTTCGATCGATACACAGTTGAGGAGGCCGATCACGAACGTGACAGGTGTGGGAGCGATCCTGGGAAGGCAAGGCTAAGACGGCGCCTTGCATATGGGTAGCAAGAGGGCGCTTATGCCCCGACGGTGGGGCCTTATGGGGAAGGGCCCAGCCCAATAGGGACAGCACACCCCCCACTTTAAGCGCATCTCTGTATCGACTGAATAACTCTATCTAAGGGTGACGTCGGTGGAACTATCATGGCTTCTCCTAAATCTTAAAAAACTTCATCCACACAAAATTCAACAAGAACTCAGTAGATAAGTTAGTATAAATCAACTCAAAGCCTTAACATTCTCTACTGTAGCAAATCACTAAAATTATAATTAAACATTGCATACTAAATGCATCTGCATATTTAATACCCCTATCCTCAAATAGAATCATTAAACAAGCAAACATATGCAAACAATGCAACTATAACAGCAATCTGCCAAAACAGAACAGTCTGTAAAGGGGGATTTAAAATTCATACTTCCCTAACTCCAAAAATTCTGAAAAATGAGCACGTGACAGAGAACTCATGCATGATTACTGTGTAAAAATTTCAGATTTTTATCATGTTCTGACAATTCACAAAAATTCAGGACATAACAGAAAACTTTCTGTTTTCAAACAGCAACACATGAACTTGCAAACTGAGCATGGTAAAGGCTATAATTGGCATTTTATTGAACTAAAAGATACAAAACATGATTATTTATAGAAGCAAGCAAATATCAACAAAATATAATGATGCTCCAAGCAAAAGTCATATTATGTGACGAATAAAAATATAGCTCCAAGTAAGGTTACCGATAATGTTGAAGACGAAAGAGGGGATGCCTTCCGGGGCATCCCCAAGCTTAGACGCTTGAGTCTTCCTTGAATATTACCTTGGGGTGCCTTGGGAATCCCCAAGCTTAGGGTCTTTCCACTCCTTATTCTCCTCATATCGATATCTCACCCAAAACTTGAAAACTTCAATCACACAAAACTTAACGGAACTTCGTGAGATAGGTTAGTATGATAAAAATAAATCATCCACTTAGGTACTGTCAAGACAAGATTCATAATTGTTCTCACATAATTTCTACTTTATTCTATCATTTCCACAATTTATATTACTCAATATAAGCTATGGAAACACTAAAACAAGCAAACTATGCATCGAAAATAGAATCTGTCAAAAACAGAACAGCATGTAGTCAGCGATTTAAAAACCATACTTATGTACCTCCAAAAATTCTGAAAAATTAGGAAAACGTAAAAAATTTGTAACCCAATACTGTGTAAAAATTTCAGAATTTTTTCACTCTCCAGTACATAATATAAATTCCAGCACTGGACGCAAAAGTTTCTGTTTTTGCACAGAATCAAATCAACAAGCATCCACACTATCCCAAAGGCTTTACTTGGCACATTATTGAAATAAAACATATAAAACATGATTACTACAGTAGCTTAATCATGTGGACACACAAAAACAGTAGGTATAAGTATTGGGTTGTCCCCCAACAAGCGCTTTTCTTTAATGCCTTTTAGCTAGGCGTGATGATTTTAATGATGCTCACATAAAAAGTGAAGAATTGAAACATAACGGGAGCATCATGAATCATATGTTCCTCTCTCATAATAATTTTCAGTAGCATCATGAATGGATTCATCAATATAGCTATCATATAAAGCATTCTTTTCATGATCCACAAGCATAGAATTTTTATTACTCTCCACACAAGCAATTTTCTTCTCATTCATAATAGTGGGAGTATAGTATGAAACTCGAATACTATAAATTGTTTCCACATTAAAAGAGTGATGTTCAGTAAAAGGATTATAACAAGTATTATAATAATAATCATCACTATTTTTCATAACACAAGTATCATCACAATAATCATCATAGATAGGAGGCATGAAATCATCATAACAAATTTGATCATTCAAAGTAGGGGGACTAAAAAGATCATCTTCATTAAGTATAGCATCTCCAAGCTTGGGAAAAACATCAATTGCAGCAAATAAATTCTCAAACATGTCATTCTCATCAAACATAGCATCCCCAAGCTTGTGGCTTTGCATATCATAAGCATAATCACTTTCATCATTAATAGTATGAATAGCACAAATAGTATAACAATTATCTTCATAATTTTCCAAGTTGGTGCCATAAAGATTTTCAAGATCATAAGAAGTATCATTATCTTCCCAATCATAATCATCATAATGAGTAATAGGCATAATAAAATCATCCTCAATAGTTCCTTCGGACATTGTACCATAAGACAAAGAAGCAATATCATCATCAAGTATATCATCTTCCACAATTATTTTTGATTCACTCTCATGAGGTACAACAATAATAGGGGCAACATTATTTGGGAGGGATATTTTTTTACCTCTACTCTTTCTTCTTTTCTTCTTCTTCACCACATCATGTGTGGGTTTAATCAATTTTTCTGAGCTCCTTATTGATGAGATTGGTTGAATAGGAAGCTCCTCCTTGTCACCTATTTCATCATGAGAGACAATAGGAGGGAAAGTGGAAATCTTTACCCTTTCATTAGTGTTCCCTTTATATTCTATTGGTTTTCCCATCTTTCTGTAGTTGGCAATATAAGCATTTTCATTGCAATTTACCACACAAAACATTTAGACTTCCTCTAGATTAGTTTCAATGTTGTATCTGAGAATGAATACTTCAAACCAACTATTTTTATGTGTCAATTCCTCACACCCCAAAAATAGATAAAGCTCATTATATAGTTCAAGGGCGGTCAAGTCATTACAATATTTAGCCATGATTCGATCATGAAAAAGTATGCATTGAAAATTAAGGTGACCAACTTTATTGCAAAGTTCACAAGTAATGCGATGAAGAGAGCATAATTTTGTAGCAAATTCATCTATCACTTTGAGCAAAAAATTGGTTCTATCATGTTTATGCTTCTTACAAAATCTATCATCCATGTAAGGCATGTCTTCACAAACTTTATGCACTCCACAGAAATTGACATGCTTATAAGAAACATTTTTGTCATGACTAGTGCAATCATCATTAGTATTTTGGATATTCATAGAATTCATACTAACAACATTGCAATAATGCTCATCATTCAAAGATTTTATGCCAAACATTTTATTGAATTCTTCTTCTATCAATTGAGCACAATTTTCCGCTCCATCATTTTCAAGAAAGACATGAGAAAGATGAATAATATGAGGCAACCTCAATTCCATTTTTTTTAGTTTTCTTTTTATAAAACCAAACTAGTGATAAACAAGAAACTAAAAGATTCAATTGCAAGATCTAAAGATATACCTTCAAGCACTCACCTCCCCGGCAACGGCGCCAGAAAAGAGCTTGATGTCTACTACACAACTTATTCTTGTAGACTCGTGTTGGGCCTCCAAGCGCAGAGTTTTGTAGGGCAGTAGCAATTTTCCCTCAAGTGGATAACCTAAGGTTTATCAATCCGTGGGAGGCGTAGGTTGAAGATGGTATCTCTCAAACAACCCTGCAACCAAATACAAGAAATCTCTTGTGTCCCCAACACACCCAATACAATGGTAAATTGTATATGTGCACTAGTTCGGCGAAGAGATGGTGATAAAAGTGTAGTATGGTTGGTAGAAATATATTTTTATAATCTGAATAAATAAAAACAGCAAGGTAGAAAATGACAAGAGTGAGCACAAACGGTATTGCAATGCTTGAAAACAAGGCCTAGGGTTCATACTTTCACTAGTGCAATCTCTCAACAATGCTAACATAATTGGATCATATAAGCATTCCTCAACGTGTGATAAAGAATCACTCCCAAATTCCTATTAGCGGAGAACATAAGATATAAATTGTTTGTAGGGTACGAAACCACCTCAAAGTTATCCTTTCTGATTGATCTATTGAGCCATTCCTATAAATGTCACAAACAGCCCTAGAGTTCGTACTAAAATAACACCATATGGTACACATCAACCAACTCTAATGTCACCTAGATACTCCAATGTCACCACAAGTATCCGTGAGTTGATTATACGATATGCATCAAACAACTTCATAATCATAATATTCAATCCACACAAAGAACTCCAAGGAGCACCCCAAAATTTCTATCGGAGAAAAGATAATGAAAACGTGCATCAACGCCTATGCATAGATTACCCCAATGTCACCGCGGGAATCCGCGAGTTGAATGCCAAAACATATATCAAGTGAATCAATATAATACCCCATTGTCACCACGGGTATTCATATGCAAGACATACATCAAGTGTTCTCAAATCTGAAATATTCAATCCAACAATAACGAAACCTCAATGGGAAAAGATTCGATTCATCACAACAAGGATAGAGAGGGAAGAAACACCATATGATCCAACTATATTAACAAAGCTAGCGATACATCAAGATCTTTGAGAAGCCTTCAATGAAGCGACGGTAATAACCTGCCAGACCCAAGAAACTCCTGATTTCTGTTACTGAAACCGGTGTTTTCAAATTTAATACTTCTCTGACTTTGCTTTGATCCACAGCCACTCCTTGAGCGGAAAGAGTATGCCCAAGGAATCCCACTTCCTTAAGCCAAAATTCACATTTGCTGAACTTGGCGTAGAGTTGATGAGCGCGTAATCGCTCCAATACTGCTCGGAGATGCTGTTTGTGTTCTTCTTCACTTTTTGAATATATAAGGATGTCATCAATGAATACTACCAAAAACTTGTCCAAAAACTCCATGAACACCTTGTTCATCATGTGCATGAAGAATGCAGGAGCGTTGGTCAGTCCAAATGACATGACCGTATACTCGTACAACCCATATCGTGTAGTGAATGCTGTCTTGGGGATATGTTCTTTTCTGATTTTCAGCTGGTGATACCCGGTGCGCAAATCAATCTTGGAGAACACTTGAGCTCCACTAAGTTGATCGAACAAATCATCGATCCTGGGCAGCGGGTATTTATTCTTGATTGTGACATCATTGAGAGCGCGGTAGTCAACACACATCCAGAGACTGCCATCTTTCTTGCCCACAAATATGGCAGGCGCACCCCAAGGAGACGAACTGGGGCGAATATATCCTTTTTGAAGCATCTCATCCAATTGCTTTTTCAACTCCACTAGTTCAGATGATGGCATACGATAATATTTCTTGTAAATCGGTGCTGTCCCGGGCACAAGCTCAATGGAAAACTCAAGCTCTCGATCAGGTGGCATGCCTAGCAATTCGTCTGGAAACACATCTGGGAATTCACAGACCACTGGGACTAGATTCATATCTGTAGCAATTGCTACATAAACCATCCCCTTCTTTGGCATGGCTCTACCGTCAAAGAACCGAGCAGACTGGCCCGAGGGATTTATTAGCGTGACTTCTCTTGTTGTGCAGTTGATGCAGACCTGGTGTCTTGTCAACCAATCCATCCCCAAAATAATATCCAATGTTGGAGATTCAATGGATACCAGGGATGTGGGGAAGATAACTCCATTGATTGATATTTCCAACCCTCGGCATACAATATTTGTCCTGAGCCTGGATCCAGGGGATTGTACCACCATAACTTTGTCCAAAAGAGTATAGGAAAGTCGATGCTGGGCAACAAAACTCCGCGAAATAAAAGAATGGGAAGCCCCGGAATCGAATAAAATTGTTGCAGGTATGTCATTAACAGGAAACATACCAATGACCACATCGGGAACTTTGGAAGCTTCTTCAGCGGAGATATGATGAACTTGCCCTTGAATATACTTCCGGTTGTGGAATTGCCCCACATAATTAACTTGAGGATTCAGGTTGGTTGGCAACTTTCCGTTCTTGGGACACTGCCTAGCGTAATGCCCAGTTTGCCCACATGAGTAACATGCATTGTTACGCTGTCAGTCTTCCTTGTTTGGCTTAGTGACCACAGTCTTAATCTGACTTTCATTCTTGATGTTCCCCTGCTGCTAGGTTGGCTTGAACTCAAACTAGGGTTGCTGCCAAGTACGAACCTTCTGAAAAACTTGCCCTTCCTTCTTGGGTTCAAACTTGCGTTTGAGATCTTCATATGCAGTCTTATGATCATTAACAAGTTTGTGTTCCCTTTCGGCAATGAGTGCCTTGTTCACCAGAGTTTGGAAGTCGGGGAAATCTAACATGCTGAGTGCACATCGGAGGGTAAGGTTGAGCCCTCCGAGGAACCGATCTATCTTCCATTCTTCGGTGGCCACGTCATGTATGGAATAACGGGCCAAGTGATTGAACTTGTTTAAATACTCACTTACAGTCGAGTTCCCTTGTGTAAGGATGAGGAATTCTCACTGCTTGACCTTCAAGATACTGGCGGGAATATGATAGTTGCGGAATTTACCTTTGAATTTATCCCAAGTAATCTCGTCTTCAGCAGGCCACATAATTTTGGTATTGTCCCACCATATAGCAGCTGGTCCTTCCAGATAATGAGTGGCGAAGGGTACCTTATCAGCATCTTCAGTGTGAGCAATTTCTAGCTTCTTCTCAATAGTCCTCAACCAGTTATCGGCTTCCATTGGATCCACTGCTTGACTGAAACTTGGCGGTTTGGTCCTCTGAAAGTCTGATATCTTGGAGTGATTACCAGTGTGATTATTCTGCCCGACCATAGTCTGCATGCTTCTCAAGAACTCCATCAGATCTTGGTTCCTCTTTTCCTCAAACATTCGCATAATCTGCTCTGTTGTGGGTGCTTGAGGTGGAGGAGGGGGTGGCTGATATGGTTCTGGAGAATGTCCTGCTTGCCTGGCGGATCGACGAACTGGAGTGTCATCGCCACCATGACAGTTACTTCCACACCTTGTCATCCTATATGTGTTTCCCAATACGAAGCATCGAGATGAGCAACATCCATTAGGGAAAAAAATAGGAAGGTGAAGCAACAAACCCGGAAGAGAAATCAAGAAAAGCCAAAGCGAATAACAACATAATTATACAATACATCATCCAGCATACATAACAGGACAACAGCATGGGTATTACCACTACATGCATACAACCAAACATCACATCATCCTCGTCTACTCGTGACGACAACGATCGCACTGGCACTCTGACGGTCCTGCTGGTGTCTCCTTGGTGTCGGACTCCGAATCGGAACTGATAACGGACACCTCCGGAGCAAAGGAAACACGACGATGCTGACGGGATGACTCTCCCTCAGGGTCTGGAGTAGGGTGGCTTCACAGCATCGGAGCGGCTGGGGTAGCAAGAAGCATAGCCCACTGGGCTGGGGACTCATGGGAAGTCACTGCCGAAGTACCCGAGTTACTCTGAGAAGGTGTGGGAGTCACTGGTGCAGGTGGAGGTAAGGTAACTGGAGGAACAAGCGATGTATGGATAAGTAAAGGTGGAGCGAAGGTAGACCGAGCGACAGCTAGCTCGTCTCGAGCACGGTTCAGCTCCTGGGCTAGGCTGACGATCACAAAGTATCCAGCCGTTATGTAATGAGACAGGTGGCTGGCTGACCGGTCACACTCCGGATCAATGTAAAGGAAACGGATCTGTCCTGACTCAAACAGGGACAGATAGAAGTAGAAACCTGGGCGAGTCTGCATCTGAATCTCGTTATAGCGCAAGTCAGTGAGAGCCTCGAATGCTGCAAACTGGACCACCTGGTCGGGTGTAGAAGCAGTCCCGCCCTTGGTGGAGCGAGTGTAAGTGCCAACCACGATACTGTTGTGCATGACGACCTCTGCGTGATACTCGTAAACGTCATCAACAAGCTGCTCTCGATACACCTGGTACATAGGGTCATCGCCGTCGGGGTAGAGTCGGCGCCACACGTTGCTGAGCAAATGCGGAAAGGTGGAAGGTGCCGGCTCAGGCTGATATGGATAAGGGACTGGTGCCATCTACACTCACAATATTAGCTGATCAGTATTTATAGTAAACTATATGCATGCAATGCAACACCCAAGTGCAGAGTCAAACCTCAAATCGCTACAAAGGTTAAAACTACTATTTTCTAACGTGTCGGCTGTCTAGGGCGTCCTACAGTCAGCGCGGCTCTGATACCAAGCGTTGTGGCACCCTAGCTCAGAGCAACCGGTTTATCTTGCATTGCCAGCCCAGAGATCAAGTCTTCTGGCAATACACAACAACTTGGTACAGAAAACAACCGCTTTATTGATCTCTACCGGATACATAGGTTCCAAATATTACATGATAAGCGAGGCCAAGCGGCACACACGGTGCGGCTGCACTTATGTACATTATTTAGTAGACATCTCATGGGTCTCCATGATAAAGGGATCTACTACGCGGCAGCGGAACGACGGGGTAGCGGAACTCCACTCCACAGGGACACTACTGGGACACGGCCTAGAGCGCGACATACTGCTCGACATGCACACCATGCACGGCTTCTCCTGCATCTGGCATGATAAACCAGGTGAGTACTTTGAATGTACTCGCAAGCTCACAGCAAACAAAACAAGTACGACAACCAACAACAAGGCATTTAACAAGTTTAATGCATGAGCATGATACTACCCAACATGAGGTGTGCGTGAAAAGTTGCTGTGGTCCCTGGGACCAACTTAACATTTCGGGTTACCACGTAACCACCGTTCATAACTTACCAACGTGATCCTCACGCGATCACCAATTTTGCATGTGCCATCTTGTGAATCTTAGTGTGCAAGTTAATTATATCTGTTGACCCATGGTGTGACCTACTACAAACTGTGTCCATATCCGAGGACGTGGCTATTGATAGATTATACACTCTGCAGAGGTTAGTACACTGTACCCACACTACAGAACTCATGGCCTCGTGCTCCCATTCGGGTGGACCAACGATATTCCGACAAAACCAATCTATTGCATGACACTCTCCCGGCCACTCCGACAAACTCCCCTTTGGGCTATGTCATGGGTGGCCCCGATGTCAACTCATGACATCCGCCACCTCTGTGGCTGCCATCGTCGTGGCCAAACAAAAACATCGTCCCAAACGGGGACCTTGGTACCGTAAAACTTGGGCACACAAGGTTATGACTGCCTACCGGGCCAGGGTAGCGCCAGTACACAACCTTCCCTAGTAGGAGGCACCGGCGAGAGCCATGACAATAGACCGCATTAGGGCCTCCCCATCGAGGCAAGTGTGGTTGCACTGGTGAGCTCGATTCGGTGGCACCATGACTCGATCAATAGCATGTTCTAGTTGAATTAACATCAAGTTTAACTTGAAATGAAATGATTCGAGCCATAGTGTGTGAATGGATGCACGGGTCATGTTCATGAGTAATGAATGCATCTTGTTCCCACGAGAGCATATGGCATATCTCTACTGCACACTTTAGCAAGAAAGCATATACCCTACTGCATACTATCAAAATGACATGGAACAAATTCTATGCAATAAGTTCTATATATCAAATCATTTTAAGAGTGAATTATATGATGAATTTAATTCAAATAAACCATTGCTATTGCAATGCCATCCTTGCATATGAATGTTGTGGCTTGCCTTGGTTCAAAGGAGTGTCACAATACTCCTGGTCTTCTCCAACACAATTAGGAGCTTCTGAAAATATTTTAAATGCAAAAAGAAAATGTCACATAAAGCATTTTATTTCACCAGAAATTATCAACAGCAAGAAAAATTCTGAAATTTGGCATGCATAAACTTTGGCTCAATACAAACCAGTAGCAAAAAGAATCAACTCAATTTGACTTATGGAATAGAAATGATAGCTGGTCAAAGTTGGGGTCAGAATCTGGTCAAAATATTCATTTAAATGAGTTTAACCGAATTTCGAGAACATGCCACGTCGAAGGCGTATTTCCAGAGTATGCCTCCACTTAGAAAACGGTTCGGCTGTGCGGGTGAGGCTGACAGTGGGGTCCCACTGTCAGGGTTAAAAGAGGGAGAGAGAGGGCACAGGCGAGGCGGCGCTGTCGCCGGTGGTTCTCCGGCGAGGAGGCCACGGCGGTCGCCGGCGATGGGCGGGATGGACTTAGGGCATCACGACGAGCACGCACATACCCGAAGTGACGGCGGGGTTGGCCGGACGGCGTCGGGGTGTTCTTCTCCAGAGACGGCGGCGGCGGAGCTTGACGGATTCGGCGATTCCGGCGACTATCCGGCGAACCAGTGGCACCGTCGAGCTCAGGACATCACCACGACCTCGAGGGGAGCATAGAGCGAAGATGGGGGTGGCTGGGATGAGTGCACGATCCAGGGGGATTCGCGGCGGATTCCGGCGATGATCGGTGGCAGGAGGCCCTCCTGGCCTTGCCGCGCTTGTGGGAGAGTGATTTGTGGCCAGGTGAAGTGAGAGCGATGGCTAGATGGGCTCGGGGACGGCTCTATTTATAGATGGAGTGCGGCCGTGCTCGGGACTCCGCCGGCGATGAACTGCAGAAGAAGAGAGAGGGAGAGGAGCTCGGGCGCGACGTGGAGGAGATGTAGTGGAGCACAGGCTACGCGGTGCACGCACGCGGGCACAGTGAGGCGCACTTGCCCCTAGAGGGATAGATTGGTAGGACAAGGTCCATCGCTCGTCCCCGACCGCCACTCATAAGGTTGACAATCAACGATAAATCATGCTCCAACTTCTTAGCATAACGACAGATCATACGTGCATGCTTCGGGAATCACAAACCTTAACACAATTATTCTTACTAAACCACAATCATCTACTAGTACCTCCCCCATATTACCATCTTAATATCGCAAAACTATTGCAAGGAATCAAATTTATCATATTCAGTGATCTACATGAAAGTTTTTATTATATCCCTCTCGAATACCTATCATATCAAGACCAAATTCATAACCCGTGCATATTACCATTGCTATTTATTAGACTCTCAAAAAGATATAAGTGAAGCATGAGAGTGCAACTATTTCTTTAAAATATAACCACCACCGTGCTCTAAAAGATATAAGTGAAGCACTAGAGCAACTGCCTAGCTCAAAAGATATAAGTGAAGCACATAGAGTATTCTAACAAATCACGAATAATGTGTGTCCCTCTCAAAAAGGTGTGTTCCGCAAAGATGATTGTGACAAACTAAAAACAAAACAAAAGCAAACAAACTATATCACAAGACGCTCCAAGTAAAACACATATCATGTGATGAATAAAAATATAGCTCCAAGTGAGTTACCGATACATTGTAGACGAAAGAGGGGATGCCATCCGGGGCATCCCCAAGCTTAGACGCTTGAGTCTTCCTTGAATATTACCTTGGGGTGCCTTGGACATCCCTAAGCTTAGGCTCTTGCAGCTCCTTATTCCTTTATCCATCGTAGTCTCACCCAAAACTTGAAAACTTCAGCACACAAAACT
Organism: Elymus sibiricus; assembly: GCA_039707655.1. Classification (NCBI taxonomy): domain Eukaryota; kingdom Viridiplantae; phylum Streptophyta; class Magnoliopsida; order Poales; family Poaceae; genus Elymus; species Elymus sibiricus. Next base: position 289,223,409 of record CM077676.1, read on the forward strand.
CAACAGAAACCTCGTGAGATCCGTTAGTATAACAAAAAAATCTTAAACTTTAGGTACTGTTATAAATTGATTCATATTTAATATTGGCATAATGCTACTGTACTCCAACTTCTCCATGACTCATACCCCCCGATACGATCCATAGGTACATCAAAATATGCAAACTATGCAACAAATACAGAATCTATCAAAAACAGAACAGTCTGTAAAGATCTTAATTATGGTCCTACTTATGTAACTCCAAAAAATCTGAAAAATTAGGAAAACGTGGGCAATTTATATTCCAATACTATGTAAAAAATTCAGAAGGCACTGGACGCAAAAGTTTCTGTTTTCAAACAGCATCACTCATACTATCTTCCAAATCATCCCAAAGGCATTACTTGGCACAAACACTAATTTAAACATAAAAACACAATCATAACAGAGGCTATAATCATGCAAACACTCGAAAACAGAAGGTAAAAGCAAAAAATTATTTTATTCATTGCGTTGCTGCTACTTGTAGCTTGCGTTGGTATTTCCCTGAAGAGTAAGGGAGATGCAGTACAGTAGAGTAAGTATTTCCCTCAGTTATGAAACCAAGGTTATCAATCCAGTAGGAGAATCACGCAACACCTCGTTAGCAGCACCTGCACACAAAACAACAAACCCTTGCACCCAATGCAATCAAGGGGTTGTCAATCCCTCGGCGGTAAGTTGCAATATTAAATTGTATGTGATAGATAGATAGATCGAAACTAAAATACAAAAATAAAATAAATAAAAGAAAAGTGCAGCAAATATTTTTAGGGTTTTAGTATATGATTTAGATAGACCCGGGGGCCATAGTTTTCACTAGAGGCTTCTCTCAAGAAAATAGCATATGATGGGTAGACATATTACTGTTGGGCAATTGATAGAAAAGCAAATAATCATGATGACATCCAAGGCAATGATCATGTATATAGGCATCACGTCCGAGACAAGTAGACCGACTCCTGCCTGCATCTACTACTATTACTCCACACATCGACCGCTATCTAGCATGCATCTAGTGTATTAAGTCCATAAAAGAACGGAGTAACGCCTTAAGAACGATGACATGATGTAGACAAGATAAACTCACGTATGAATAAACCCCATCTTTTTACCCTTAATAGCAACGATACATACGTGTCATGTCCCTTTCTGTCACTTGGATTGAGCATCGCAAGATCGAACCCATTACAAAGCACCTCTTCCCATGGCAAGATAAATCAATCTAGTTGGCCAAACCAAATCAATAGATCGGAGAAGAAATATGAGGCTATAATAATCATGCATAAAAGAGATCAAAGAAGACTCAAATAATATTCATGGATAATCTGATCATAAACTCACAATTCATCGGATCCCAACAAACACACCGCAAAAAGTGATTACATCAGATAGAACTCCAAGAACATCGGGGAGAACATTCTATTGAAGATCAAAAAGAGAGAAGAAGCCATCTAGCTACTAACTATGGACCCGAAGGTCTGTGGTAAACTACTCACGCATCATCGGAAGGGCAGCAAGGTTGATGTAGAGCCCCTCCGTGATCGATTCCCCCTCCGGCGGAGTGCCGGAAAAGGCCTCCAGATGGGATCTCTCGAGAATAGAAACTTGCGGCGGCGGAAAAAGTATTTTGTGGAGTCCCCTGAGGGTTTCTGATTATTTGGGAATTTATAGTGGTGGAATTAGGTCAAAAGGAGCTCTGTGGGCCCCACGAGGTACCAGGGCGGGCCTGCCCCCCCCCAGGCGCACCGTGGTGCCTCGTGGGCCACTCCTTCAACCTATGGCCCTCTCCCGAAGCTTCCAGTACTTGTTATGTCCAGAAAAAAATCTCCAAAAAGTTTCGTGGCATTTGGACTTCGTTTGATATTGATATTCTGTAAAACCAAAAACATGCAGAAAACAGCAACCGACACTGGGCACTAAGTTAATAGGTTAGTCCCAAAAAATGATATATAATTGCTATAAATGCATATAAAAACATCTAAGATTGATAATATAACAGCATGGAACAATCAAAAATTATAGATACGTTGGAGACATATCAGCATCCCCAAGCTTAATTCCTGCTCGTCCTCGAGTAGGTAAATGATAAAAATAGAATTTTTGATGTGGAATGCTGCCTATCATATTCATCATATATTCTTTTCTTTTATAGCATGGACATTGGACTTGAATGATTCGAAGCAATAGTCTATAGTTTGACATGAATATATAAATACTCAAGCATGCTAACAAGAATCATGTCTTTCAAAATATCAATGCTAAAGAAAGTTATCCCTAGCCCATTATGCCCAATCATTGATCCATTCATGAAACACACTCAAATATTAGCTACACACAATGCACAAGTATGACAATAGTGTTCTCTAGTTGGTGCTTTATAAGAGAAGATGGAGACTCAAGAAAATAAAAATTGCATAAAAGTAAATAGATAGGCCCTTCGCAGACGGAAGCAGAGATTTGTCAAATGTGCCAGAGCTCAAAGGTTAAATTAAAGATACAAAAATATTTTGAGAGGCATGCTTTTCCTGTCAACGAAAATGACTGAGAATTCCCAATATTTTCCATGCTAGACACATCATAGGCGGTTCCCAAACATAAAGTAAAGTTTATTTCCTTTCCACCATTCTTTCACAATCCATGGCTAGCCGTATCCACGGGTGCCCTCCATACCATCACTTTCCAAGGAATTTTGTTTTTATTAATTTTTCATTTCATTGTGGGATTGGGCATCCCTATTACCAACCATTCTCTCGTGCAATGACAAGTGAATAAACACTCATCGTGAGAATAACACACCTAGCATGGAAAATATTGGCCACCCCCTGCCGCTTCATGAGCGGTACAGGCACACAAAACAGAAAAATTATTTTGAAAATTAGAGTTGGCACATGCAAATTTACTTGGAACGGCATTGAAATACCGCATATAGGTAGATATAGTGGACTCATTTGGCACAACTTGGGTTTAAGGAGTTTGGATGCACAAGCAGTATTTCCGCTTAGTACAAATGAAGGCTAGCAAAAGATTGAGAAGCAACCAACCAAAAAACGAAGATGGTCATAAAAATGCATTGAACATAACTAACACCGAATAATGCACCATAAGCAGGATATAATTTCGTTGCATAACTATTGACTTAACGTGCATGCATAGGGAATCACAAACCTTAACACTATTATTCTTACTAAATCACAATTACTCACTAACATGACTCACATATTATCATTTCCATATCGCAAAACTATTCCAAGGAATCACACTTATCATATCCAATGATCTATATGAAAGTTTTTATGATATCCCTCTTGAATATTCATCAATTTGGGACCAAATTCATATCTTGTGCAAATTACCGTTACTTTCATCAACTCTCAAAAAGATTTAAGTGAAGCATGAGAGTGCAAATATTTCTTCAAAATTTCAATCTTATCAACTCTCAAAATAATATAAGTGAAGCATGAGAGTTTATTTCTTCAAAATATAGCCACCGCCGTGCTCAAAAAGATTTAAGTGAAGCACTAGAGCAACTGCCTAGCTCAAAAAAATTAAGTGAAGCACATAGAGTATTCTAACAACTTATGATGAAAGTGTGGCTCTCTCAAAATAGGTGTGTTCAGCAAGGATGATTGTGACAAACTAAAAAGCAAACAAAGCAAAGACTCATATAATACACGACGCTCCAAGCAAAACACATATCATGTGACGAATAAAAATATATCTCCAAGTAAAATTACCGATGGTTGGTAGAAGAAAGAGGGGATGCCTCCTGGGGCATCCCCAAGCTTAGACGCTTGAGTCTTCCTTGAATATTACCTTGGGGTGCCATGGGCATCCCCAAGCTTAGGCTCTTGCCACTCCTTATTCCTTCATCCATTGTGATCTCACCCAAAACTTGAAAACTTCAATCACACAAAACTCAACAAAACCTTCATGAGATCCGTTAGTATAACAAAATAAATCACCACTTTAAGTACTGTTGAAAACCCATTCATATTTTATTTTTGCATTATACATATTGTATTCTAACTTCTCCATGGCTGATACCCCCCGATACAATCCATAGTTTCATCAAAACAAGCAAGTAGTGCATCAAAAACAGAATCTGTCAAAAACAGAACAGTCTGTAGCAATCTATTTAAAAGCCATACTTCTGTAACTCCAAAAATTCTGAAAAATTAGGACAACGTGGGAAATTCATATCAATACTGTGTAAAAATTTCAGATTTTTCTGACGCTTCAGTACAAAACCAAAATTCCAGCACTGGACGCAAAACTTTCTGTTTTCCAAACAGCATCAATTATACTATCTTCCAAATCATCCTAAAGTCTTTACTTGGCACAAACACTAATTAAAAACACAAAAACTCAATCATAACAGTAGCATAAATGTGAAAAAACAAAATAATTTATTTTATTCACTAGGTTGTCTCCCAACAAGCTCTTTCTTTATAGCCATTAAGATAGGCTTCAGATTTCAATGATGCTCTCATGAAAGATAATAAATGAAACACAAGAGAGCATCTTGTAGCACATGAAAAACATATTTAAGTCTAACATAGTTCCTATGCATAGGCATTTTATAAGCAAACAAATTATCAAGGTGAGCAATTTCTAGCATATGCAAAGGTGAAGAATAAAAATTGTTGATTTCAACTTAACGAGAGGTAATTTAGTAATATGAAAATTTCTACAACCATATTTTCCTCTCTCATAATAATTACATGTGGGATCATATTCAAATTCAACAATATAGCTATCACATAACATATAATCTACATGATCCACGCGCATGCAAAGTTGACACTCTTCCAAAATAGTGGGATTATCATCAACTAAAGTCATGACCTCTCCAAGCCCACTTTTAATATTATTGCAAACATTATTATCAATATCGTATTCATCATGAGGATTAAATAAATTATCAAGATCATAAGAAGCATTATCACCCCAATCATGATCATTGCAATAAGTAGTGGATATCACAAAATCATCATCCTCAAGCTTGTAGCATTGCATATCATTATCACAATTGTCATTCATAGAATTTATAATAACATCATTGCAATCATGCTTTTCATTCAAGTAGCTATCAAGTGTGGGTGAAATAGCAATAATTACATTTTTAACATAAGGAACTATTGCAAGTTCATCATCATAAGCATAATTAATATTGGCATCATGGCCATAAGAATAACAAGCATCATGTTCATCAAGAGGGGATATTTCAATCGAATCATTGGAATCATAATTATCTATAGATTCATGTGTCTCATTATTCTCTTCCAAAGCAGTAGACATTTTCTCAATAAATTCACTAACATAGGCATTAGATGCATAATTTTCATAGCAATACTTAAGAATGGCAAAATTTTCAGATTTGTAGAGAGTAATATCATACTTTTCAATCAAAGAAGCAAATTCATAAGCACCCTTAAAAGCAACAAATTCTTCAATTTGTTCGATATCATAGTAACTATAAACACCTTTTTCATAAGAAGATAAGATTTCATTATCATTGAACTCACATAGGTAGGGAAGGTGTTTTTTAGGGTTCTTAGAGCAACAAGTAAAATCATAAATTTCACATAGATTCTGAGCATAGCATAGCAAACAATTTATTTGACGCCATAAGAGTCTCCCTTTTTCACACAAACGGTGACGCACAAAATGAGCATGCTCCTTTAAAGATTTTCCCTCAACTAAACTAGTTGGGCTTTCAGCACGAGCACAAATAGATCGAAGATGATTCAAGTAGTAAACTTTAAGTGTATCCATAGTATGTTATATTTTTACATTTAGTTTCTGTTCTTGTGTGTTCATCATGAAGGCAATAAAAGCAAGCAAGTAAAGAAGCAAACAAAAAAAGGCAAACGGAAAATATTTTTGTATTTTTGTAAAAACTTTTTAGAAGTGGGGGAGATGAAAACGAGAGGCAAATGCAAATAAAGTAAATAAAGTAAATGCAAGGAGATGAAAGTTTTATACGTAGGTACTTGATAGATGTTGATGATGTCTCCCCGGCAAAGGCACCAGAAATTCTTCCTGCTAATTGTAGCTTGCGTTGGTATTTCCCTGAAGAGGAAGGGAGATGCAGTACAGTAGAGTAAGTATTTCCCTCAGTTATGAAACCAAGGTTATCAATCCAGTAGGAGAATCACGCAACACCTCGTTAGCAGCACCTGCACACAAAACAACAAATCCTTGCACGCAACGCAATCAAGGGGTTGTCAATCCCTCGGCGGTAAGTTGCAAGATTAAATTGTATGTGATAGATAGATAGATCAAAACAAAAATACAAAAATAAAATAAATAAAATAAAAGTGCAGCAAATATTTTTAGGGTTTTAGTATATGATTTAGATAGACCCGGGGGCCATAGTTTTCACTAGAGGCTTCTCTCAAGAAAATAGCATACGATGGGTAGACAAATTACTGTTGGGCAATTGATAGAAAAGCAAATATTCATGACGATATCCAAGGCAATGATCATGTATATAGGCATCACATCCGAGACAAGTAGACCGATTCCTGCCTGCATCTACTACTATTACTCCACACATCGACCGCTATCCAGCATGCATCTAGTGTATTAAGTCCATAAAAGAACGGAGTAACGCCTTATGAACGATGACATGATGTAGACAAGATAAACTCACGTATGAATAAACCCCATCTTTTTACTCTTAATAGCAATGATACATACGTGTCATGTCCCTTTCTGTCACTGGGATTGAGCACCGCAAGATCGAACCCATTACAATTCACCTCTTCCCATGGCAACATAAATCAATCTAGTTGGCCAAACCGAATCAATAGATCAGAAATTAAATATGAGGCATTAATAATCATGCATAAAAGAGATCAGAGAAGACTCAAATAATATTCATGGATAATCTGATCATAAACTCACAATTCATCGGATCCCAACAAACACACCATAAAAAGTGATTACATCGGATAGAACTCCAAGAACATCGAGGAGAACATTGTATTGCAGATCAAAAAGAGAGAAGAAGCCATCTAGCTACTAACTATGGACCCGAAGGTCTGTGGTAAACTACTCACGCATCATCAGAAGGGAAGCAAGGTTGATGTAGAGCCCCTCCGTGATCGATTCCCCCTCCGGCGGAGTGCCGGAAAAGGCCTCCAGATGGGATCTCTCAAGAACAAAAACTTGCGGTGGCGGAAAAAGTATTTTGTGGACTCCCCTAAGGGGTTCTGATTTTTTGGGAATTTATGGTGGTGAAATTAGGTCAAAAGGAGCTCTGTGGGCCCCACGAGGTACCAGGGCGCGCCTGCCCCCCCCCCCCAGGCGCACCGTGGTGCCTCGTGGGCCACTCCTTCATCTTCTGGCCCTTTCCCGAAGCTTCCAGTACTTGTTATGTCCAGAAAAAATTGCCAAAAAGTTTTGTGGCATTTGGACTTCGTTTGATATTGATATTCTGTAAAACCAAAAACAGGCAGAAAATAGCAACTGGCACTGGGCACTAAGTTAATAGGTTAGTCCAAAAAAATGATATATAATTGCTGTAAATACATATAAAAACATCCTAGATTGATAATATAACAGCATGGAACAATAAAAAATTGTAAATACGTTGGAGACGTATTAGTTGCCTCCCAACAAGCGCTATTGTTTTATGCCCCTAGCTAGGCATAATACATAGTTTCAAGTGTTGTCATCCTTCAAGTTAATTCCATGAGTGGCCCTCATAATGGATTCATAAGGTGCTTTAATTATTTTTCTAGGGAAGTGTTCCATCCCTTTTCTTAATGGAAATTGAAATCTTATATTACCTTCTTTCATGTCAATAATAGCACCCATAGTTCGTAAAAAGGGCCTACCAAGCATTATAGGACAAGACGGATTGCATTCAATATCAAGAACAATAAAGTCCACGGGCACATAATTTCTATTTGCAAGAATAAGCACATCATTTATTCTACCCAATGGCTTTTTAATAGTGGAATCCGCAAGGTGCAAATTAAGGGAACAAGGATCAATGTCGGTGAGACCAAGCACATCACACAAAGACTTTGGTATAGTGGAAACGCTAGCACCAAGATCACAAAGAGCATTACATTCATAATTTTTAAGTTTTACTTTAATAGTAGGTTCCCATTCATCTTGTAATTTTCTAGGAATTGATACTTCGAACTCAAGCTTTTCTTCATGTGCTTTCATCATGGCTTCTACGATATGTTTAGTGAAAGCTTTATTTTGTTCATATGCATTTGGTGAATTAATCATGGATTGCAACAAGGAAATACACTCAATTAAAGAACAACTATCATAATTAAATTCCTTGTAATCCAACATAGTGGGTGCATTACTATTTAAAGTTTTGACCTCTCCAAACCCACTTTTTTCATTTTTATGATGAAGATTATCACCCTCCAAGCAAGTGGGACTCCTTCTATCTAAAGTTGACTCTTCTCCTGTCCCTTTTTCATCAAGTTTTATGTTACTAAATAATGATTCAATAGGAGTGACACCAATCATTTTAATATCTTTATCATTACTACGATAGAAACCGGGTGGAATCGCTTTTTCTAGAAATTCTCGCTTAGCTCTCAACCTAGCGGTCCTTTCTTTACTTTCATTAATGGAGACATAGATAGCTTTAATAGACTCATTTATATCAATTTTTGGTGGCAAAATTTTAATCTTGAGATTTTCCACATCATGAGCAATTCTATCCATGTTCCTAGACATTTCATCAACTCTATTCAATTTTTCTTCTATCATAGCATTGAAATTCTTTTGAGAATTAATAAATTCCTTAATATTACTTTCAAGATCAAAGAGTATCCTATTATTATTATTATAAGAATTACCATAGGAATTACCATAATTATTAGAGGAATTTCTGGGAAACGGTCTAGCATTGAAATTACCCCTATAAGCATTGTTGTTGAAATTGTTTCGAGATATAAAATTCACATCAATAGCATCATTATTTTGCTCAATCAAAGTGGAAAAAGGCACATCATTAGGATCAACATGAGCATTCTTACTAGCAAGCATTTTCATAATAGCATCCATCTTATCACTCAAAGTATTGATTTCTTCAACAGAATTTACCTTCTTACCAGTTGGAGTTCTTTCGGTGTGCCATTGAGAATAATTTTTCATAATATTATCTAGGAGTTTTGTAGCTTGACAAGGCAAATGAAAATGAAAAGGAAAATCTAGTAAATGCAAGTGAATGATAATTTGTGCGAAGGTACATGATAGATTTTGATGATGTCTCCCCGGCAACGGCGCCAGAAATTCTTCCTGCTACTTGTAGATTGCGTTGGTATTTCCCCGAAGAGGAGAGGATGATGCAGTATAGTAGAGATAACTATTTCCCTTAGTTAAGAACCAAGGTTATCAATCCAGTAGGAGAACCAAGCAAGATCCAGTGAACAGCACCTACACACACAAAACCAAACACTTGCATCCAACGCGAATAAGAGGGTTGTCGATCCTCTCAGCGGTTACTTGCAAGGATTAAGTGTGATAGAGATAAATTGATAAAGTAAATTACTAAACTAAATAAAAGTAAATAAATTGCAGCAAGGTATTTTTATGTTTTTTATATGATAAAGATAGACCCGGGGGCCATAGTTTTCATTAGAGGCTTCTCTCTTGAGCGCAGAAACATACAGTGGGTAAACAAATTACTGTTGGGCAATTGATAGAAAAGCAAATAATTATGACGGATTCATGGCAATGATCATGTATATAGGCATCATGTCCGAGACAAGTAGACCGACTCCTGTCTGCATCTACTACTATTACTCCACTCATCGACCGCTATCCAGCATGCATCTAGAGTATTACGTTAATAAAAATAGAGTAACGCCTTAAGCAAGATGACATGATGTAGAGAAGCAAATTCAAGTAATATGAATAAACCCCATCTTTTTATCCTTAATGGCAACAATAAAAATACATGTCATGTCCCTTTCTATCACTGGGATTGAGCACCGCAAGATAGAACCCATCACAAAGCACCTCTCCCATTGCAAGATAAACCAATCAAGTTGGCCAAACCAAATCGATAGATCAGAGAGAAATACAAAGCTATATTTAATCATGCATAAAAGAGTTCAGAGAAGACTCGAATATTTCTCATGAATAATCTGATCATAAACTCACAATTCATCGGATCACAACAAACACACCGCAAAAGAAGATTACATCGGATAGAACATCAAGGAGAACATGGTATTGAAGATCAAAGAGAGAGAAGAAGCCATCGTGCTACTAGAGATGGACCCGTAGGTCTGTTGTAAACTACTCACACATCATCGGAGGGGCAGCAAGGTTGATGTAGAAGCCCTCCGTGATCGATTCCCCCTCCGGCATAGTACCGAAAAAGGCCTCCAGATGGGATCGCGGAAGAACAAAGGCTTGCGGCGGCGGAAAGGCTTTCTCTTCTGGCTCCCTGATGGTTTCCGAATATTTGTGAATTTGTAGGAGTGGAATTAGATCAAACGAAGCCACGAGGGCCCCACAAGGCATCAGGGCGCGCCCCCCTGGGGCCGCTCCCTGTTGCCTTGTGGAGGCTTCATGAACCTTCTGGCCTCCTCTCCAAGTCTCCAGGGTGTCTTTTGTCCAAAAAAATCTCCAAAAAGTTTCGTGGCATTTGGACTTCGTTTGGTATTGACTCTCTGAAAAGCAAAAAACAAGCAGAAAACAGCAACTGGCACTGGGCACTAGGTTAATAGGTTAGTCCCAAAAAATGATATATAATTGCATATAAAAACATCCAAGATTGATACTATAATATCATGGAACAATCAAAAATTATAGATACGTTGGAGACGTATCAATTCACCATGTGTTAATGCTTTGTTCCAGTTCTCTATTAAAAGGAGGCCTTAATATCCCTTAGTTTCCTTATGGACCCCACTGCCACGGGAGGGTAGGACAAAACATGTCATGCAAGTTCTTATTATAAGCACGTATGGCTATATACGAAATACATGCCTACATTATATAGATAAATTGGAGCTATTGTGTATTGCTCTAGGTTGTGACTGTTACATGATGAATGTCATCCAACATAATTATCCATCACTGATCCAATGCCTACGCTTTTCGCATATTGATCTTTGCTAAATTACTTCCGTGTTGCTGCTGTTACAATCACTACAAAACTGCTACTGCTACTATTTCTATTCCTATTGCTACTATTACTACTGTGCTACTAAACACTTTGCTGCAGATCTTTAGTTCTCTAGGTGTGGTTGAATTGACAACTCAACTGCTAATACTCGCAATTATTCTTTGGCTCCCCTTGTGTGGAATCAAGAAATTTGGGTGAAATACTAATGCTACTAGTGATCTGCGTTGGGATTTCCCCGAAGAGGAGAGGATGATGCAGTACAGTAGAGATAAGTATTTCCCTCAGTTAAGAACCAAGGTTATCAATCCAGTAGGAGAACCACATAGTACCTCGTTAGTAGTTCTGGCACCCCGGCTCAGAGAGACTGGAACACCCCGTATTCCAGCCAAGAGATCAAGTCTTCTGGAATACGGCACTGCTTGGCATAGAACAAATCAGCTCTTTATTACAAATGATCGGTGTACAAGGGTACGACATTACAAAGGATTACATCGGCACGATGACACTACGCCTGCTAAGGTAGCTCTATGCAAGCAGCAGAACGTCTCGTAGTAGAATAACTTGTAGCAGCGGAACAGCGACAACGGTGATGGACTCCACTCCGCAGGGACTCTGGCTGGGACGCATCCTAGAGCGCAACCTCAGGATCCTCGACAAACAAGCAATCACGGCATCACCTGCAATCTGGCATGACATGCCAGGTGAGTACTTTGAATGTACTTGCAAGCTCACAGCAACCAAAGCAATCAAGACAAACAGCAGCATGGCATTTACAGGTTAATCATCAATGATAAACATGATACTGCTAGAACAACATGAGCATGGCATGTACATATAATTCATGATATGAACGTGATGATACTAGCACTAGCATCCACGGGGGTCGACGTTTAAGGTCTCATGGACCCACTTACTCTACTCGGAGGTTAGCTCGTAACCACCATAGATATCCATCTTTCTTACTGTCGTGATCATCACATGATTACCTCATGATCAACCATCATCAAGAATACCATCGTGATCATCTCGTGACCACATAAATCTCAACCAACTTCTTTTCTCATCGAACCGGGGTTGTTATTATTCAGATTATTATTACTGTTGACCCATAGTGTGACCTACTACGAACTATGTCCATGACCGAGGACATGGCTATCGATAGATTATACACTCTGCAGAGGTTAGTACACTGTACCCACACCACGGAACTCATGGCCTCGTGCTCCCATTCGGGTGGACCAACGACATTCCATCAAAACCAATCTATTGCATGACACTCTTCAGGTCACTCCGACAAACTCCCCATTGGGCTATGTCCTGGGTGGCCCCGATGTCAACTCGTGACATCCGCCACCTTTGTGGCCGCCACCGTCGTGGCCAAAATAACAACAGTCCCAAACGGGGACTCTGGATCCATACAACTCGGGCACACAAGGCTATGGCCGCCTACCTGATCAGGGTAGCGCGCACCCATAACCTTCCCTAGTTGGAGGTTCCGGCGAGAGGCATGCCAATAGACCGCATTAGGGCCTCCCCATCCAGGCAAGTGTGGTTGCACTGGTGAGCTCGATTCGGTGGCACCATGACTCAGCCAACAGATTTCTTCAAGTTCGATTAATGTTAGGTTTAACTTGAATGGTGATGAGCTGAGTCACAATAACATAACAATGCACATGAGCATGATATCAGTGTAACCATGGATGGGCAACATAACCATTTAACATCATTACATCAACATTGATAAATCATTTAGTCTACGGGATGCGAATGAGCATGGCATAGTGACGATCATGAATTTAACCAGTATTTTCATATCAATCCATAATGATTCATATGAGCATGTCATTATCACTAGCAGCTGAAATGATTACAAGAATAAATCATGATAAGAATATCCTTAGCAATTAATCATATCACTTACTAGATGAAAATGAACATGGCATAAGCAATGAGCATGGATTCACAAGCATATCAGTAACATTCAAAATAATTATATGAGCAAACAATTATTCAAATATTCAAGTGGAAACCATGGCTATTGCAATGCCATCATGCAAGTGGCTGTTGTGGCTTGCCTGGGGATGAAGGATTCACCGGGAAGAAGTGCGATGAGCTCGCGGAAAATTTTGCCAGAAATGATCCCCTCTCGAAGGGGGCTGAATAAGGGCAGGGGCAAAATGGTCATTTTAAGTATGTTACAACACGGTGAAAATATTGCCAACAGAACGGGCACGACGAACTGAGACCGTGGGCCTTGGAATCACCTGATTCGGAGTCACGGTTAAAAAGTTGTGGCCGTTCGTTCGTTAGGCAGAAAAACAAATAGAATCTGTCCATTTGTGCTGCTAACGAGTGAACGTTCACAATTTAACAGATTCGGCCGGCTGGTTAAAACAGAAGGCGTACTTTGCGGAATACGCTTTCAGAGAAGTGAAAGCGCATTCTGCGCCGAAGAAGCACCTGATTACGCTTTCCTTATGCGAAAACGTATTCTGCCGAATACGTGTCCAGTTAAGTGGCGGGCCCGGGCTCTCGGTGGCTTACAGCTGGGCCCCACCGTGCCTTCTCTCTCTCCTCCCTGCCTCCTTCTTCTGTCTTTCATCGAGCGTGACAGAGAAGAGGCCGCGCAGCGCCGGCGCGCGTCCGGCCACCTCCGGCCGAGGTGAGGACACCGGCGGGCTCGGGGCGGAGTGCCGCACCCACCTAGGCCAGGAGCGGATGCCGAGGAAGGCCAGGTCGATGGCGGCTTGAGCGGCGGCGGGAGAGGCCATCGGCCGAACTCGAAGCCGAGCCCACGGGTGCCGTGGAGAAGAACGGAGGAGATGGGGAGGTGAGCTAGGCTCTGTGGTGGCCTCTGGTAGAGAAAGGTGGAGGGGAGGAGGCTCGAGCAGCCGGAATTTAGGCCGAGACCGTCGGCGGCCATGGTAGCAATGCGAGGGAGAGAGAGCTCCTCGAGCTCATTCGAGTGACTGGGCGGGGTACTAGGAGAGCGGAGAGGAGACTGGAGAGCTCGGGCAAGCTCGGGAGTGGCTTATATAGCCGCGGCGAGATGCCCGTGCTCGGGTGCCACCAAGGGCGGGTGGGCGCCGCTCTGACGCGTCCGTGTACGCGTGCGCACGCGCGGAGGGGGAGAGAGGCCAGGGGGTTCATGCGGTGCGTAGATGCTACGGGGAGGAAGAGGACAGGGGCAAGGCGACGACGGCCACGGGCACGCGGTGCGGCGTGGCTCACCGGAGAGGAAAGAGGAGGGGGAGAGGGGGCCAGAGGGGACGCGTGGACGCAGGAGAGGCCGAGCAGTGCTGTGGACATGGTGTGGTGTCGCGAGGACGACGTTTGGGCGGCGGCGACGTCCAGAGCACGCTTTTGGCACGCCAGACCGCGTGGTCACCGCATGCACGTGGTGCATTCTGGCCAGCAACAGGATGTCTAGCGTGTGGACCCTACTTGCTACAGAAGCACTATGGTCTTGGTTAGGCTAAATCACCTCTTTGCTGATGGGTAGCTTCAACAGAAGTTTGCTGTAGCAAACTTGATCATGAAGTTGTGGTCAAATGGGATGAGATAAGAGCTAACCAGGATGTCACAAAGGTTTAGGGTAGGAAGGACTACCATCTTGTGAAATATGAAATGATTTGGACCAGGATTTAACATAGTTGCTTCACAACTGCAAAAACTGGTCCAGAAACTAGATCATGAAGTAGCACTCACATGGATGATTGGATTGGGCTGAAATTTGGTGTCGCATGATTATTTCTGCATATCAAGACACCATAAAAATTTCATACCATTTGAATATACCAAAGTGGTACTTCCTTCACAATGCTCCACACTGGACAGGAACTTGGGAGAATTTTGTGGAGAAAATGGCTTGGCCAAATGATGTGAATTTTGGCATGCTCAAATGATATAGGGATATTTAGGTACTGGATTAATTTCAGATTTTATGAAGCAATATAAAATATAGTTGCTTCACAAACTGAAATTGTGACCAGAAACCAAGATTTGAAGGTGTGCTCACATCGATTGTGGGATGGAGATGTAATTTTGTGGAGAGTCATTATTTGATCACATGAATGACCTACCAAAATTTCAACTCATTTGGATAAACCTAGCTAGTACTTCCTTCACAAAGTTTCTCTCTGGACAGAAATTCGGAAATTTGCTGAGGAAGATTTACTAGGCAAATGAAGCCGAATTTTGGCATGTGGTAGTGATTTCAATGTGAAAGAGAGCCCAAAATTTTTTAAGGCAATCAAGAAAATATAAATAGCACTTCCTTCACAAATTGCCATACTGGACAGAATAGGAAATGAATATTCCTGAATTATTTTTGAACTAGGCAAGGATGGGTTTTGACATATTTGTGGAATATATGACCCAAAGAATTTATGAGAATTTTGTGGGAATTTTAGTAAATACATAAATATAGGTTGCTTCACAACCTAGGGCAAACAGGGTTATTCCTTTAATAGAAAAAGGGATATTCCCAAGAAATAAAAATTGGGGTTGGACTAAGATGGAAATGACATGGCCTTGGGATGGAGTTGAGAGTGACAAGCCACTTGGGAGAGGAAAAAGACATGATCTCCCCAGGTTTCAAGACCACATAGCAACGGAAAAAGGAACTCCAAATAAAAGTTCGAAGAAATCCAAAAGAAAAAGAAAGGGCCAAAATTCAGGGTGTTACAAACCTACCCCCTTACAAAAATCTCGTCTTCGAGATTTGGTTGCTCAGGGAACAAGTATGAATATTCTGACTTGAGGAAACCGTTTCCAACTCGGGTATCCTTTTCCTTTACATTCCCTCAAAATTTCATATGACTGACTGCCTTGCTCTAGGGTAGTTTGCTTCACTGTATCCCACATTCTGACAGGCCTTCCTTCATATATTCCTCCTTGCTCTGACTCCAATTCTTTTATGTCTGCTGGCTTATCTGATATTATCATGACTGGAATTTCCATAAGTTCGGGAGTGATTTCCAATTGACGTGACATTCTTTTATCCGGCTCCGATGGTATTCAATGGAGTTGTGAACAGATTCCCTCACTGGACATGAAACATTTAATCATCACATCAGGTTACTAGGTGCATGTCCTCCGGGTTCCAAACCATACTGGGAATCATAACCCTTGGATGTATATTCATGGTGATCGATACAGAATCAGACTGGCTTGGGTATCCATACCATGTTGTTCATGCCACAATTATCATACCTGTATTGCCGGTCTTGCTCCTTCTTTATTGTTCTATTTTTCTGAATCTTTTGCTAGAAGAGCTTGGCCATAAATATCTTTAATCCTTCGTGTGAACATAGGTGCTGTCAGGTGCAATATTCTGGCAAACATACTTTATCCTTAACCTATGACAGTGCCACAACTTTTAAATGGCAAGTTTATCATCTCCCAAGCTTTAACTGTAGGGCAATGATCATCCGAACCTTTGCATGAAATCGGCAAATAAATCAGTAGCCACCAGAATGGTCTTTATAACTCAGATCTGGGACATTACTGAAATAACTCAACCATGGCTCACGACGGCTGAAAAGCAGCTCAGAGCATGAGACAGTGTTGATAAGAAGAATGTAGCAGTTCCCTAAGACGGCCGAAGAACAGCTCAGAGCATAGGGTCACTGGTACAAAGAGAAACTCAACAGCTGCCCGAGACGGCCGAAAAGCAGCTCAGAACACGGGTCAGTTGTTGAAAAGAGAAATATAAAGTCGGCATCCACCCTGGGCGGCCGAAACCAGCTCAGAACACAGGCATGGTGCCGTTTCCAGGGAAAGGTAAGCAAGGGTTCATCATGGTCATATACCAGGTTCACAGTTACTTGTATAGAGCTCACTGTTGTGGTCAATCATACAAGGCGGTGACAGAGGTTAATGATATCACTTTGTCAGACATGAGGAAGCTAGCCTTGATAACCACGTGCTTGCATCATTGTACGAGTGACTTGCATGACCTTGGAAGTATGTTCACAATATATATGAAGGTATGTGTAACTGAACATTTTATTCCCGAAGCAGACTTGTGTCCTGACTAGCTCGTGTTTTCTGATCAAACTGTTGCGGATCGGATTCTTGAGATGCACTGCCAACTCACTGTGTAACATCTTTGTACCAAAGCCAATAAATGTTTGTAGTGTTGTACTGACGAAGACTGGATAGCTTGTGTTGGAAGCTATCTGAGAGTAGCGTGCTGAGGAAGACTGGATATCTTACGCTTGAAGCTTTTGCCGGGATAGCGTGCTGAAGAAGACTGGGTATCGTGCTTCAGAAGCTTTTCCTCTGGTTGCTTACTGAGGAAGATTTCGTGACTTATGCTGGAAGCTTCTCTGCGGTGGCATACCAAAGAAGACTGAGTATCTTACACTGTAAGCTATCCACATATCGTACCGAGGAAGATTGAGGAACCTTGTATCGTAAGCTTCTTAGGTAGTGTGCGGAGGAAGACTGGATTCCTTACCCCAGAAGCTTCTCACTGTGATATGCTGACTGAATGCCATATATATCCTTGATATTCCCTTGACTGGAAATGTACTGTTGTCTTGCACACAAATTGTCTTCCAGCTGGTTCATTACGATTGTGATGGTTGCACACTGATGTAAACTTGATGCTGATAATCAATCCATAATATCATTTGTATTCAAACCAAATATTCCCAATATAGTGCAGTCGGCTGAGAATTCCATAATGTTTAGCCGAGCTTCCAAATAATTGAAATCCTCACTGATTCTTCGAGTCCGGTGTTGGTTGATGAGCAACTTTCATGAGGGAAATAAGGTAACACCGAAGGCCCAAAGAAAGAAGCCAAAAGAAACGACTAAAACAAAAGCACACAAGGCATCAAGATTACCTACAATCAACATCACATTTTACAGCTATTCACGGCAATATGCATGCCTACCTAAGCACACAAATCTCGCGAGATCCCTGGTACTACGATCTAATATGCGGTGACGGTGTGCACGAAAGGGAATCAGCGTGTGAAGGGGTTGGTGCAAGTAGAGTTACACCAAGCGCTGGGTCAGCACTGGTTGCATCTGGACGGGTTTAGGGATGAGGACGGACTCGGTGATCATGTAGCGGGACACGGATGTCATGGCCACATCATCATCAAGTGTATGGAAGGGAACCGTACTTGTCCAGGTGCTGAGTGATAAGGTAGGATAGCGGTGGAAAGCAGGCTCTCCTGGCATTGCCCTTTCCTGGTAACAAAGACCAGTAATGGTTGCCAAAGCGGCGGGTTGGATGGCAAGCTTCAGGGCAGAAACATGTCTACCACCGAAACGATAGCGGTGGCTGAAGAGAATATATTGGTGTGATACCTGTGCATCAATCCTGCAAGTGATCGACACCACTAGGTACCTTGGCATTACTCTGCTGGGACAGAGATGACACCAAACACCAAAGGGCAAGTATGCAAAGCTGGAGGGTGCAGGTTGTGGATCGAAACCGAAGCCACCTACACTCACAAGATCAATCGTTAGCGACAATATAATAAGTCTATATGGAGGCTATGCGACAACCAAATGCAGCAATCAAGTGCAGCAAATCGACTAGACAATATACTAACGGTTTCTAACGCTCGCGCTGACTAGGGTGTCCTACAGCCAGACCTGCTCTGATACCAAGCGCTGTGGCACCCCAGCTCAGAGAGACCGGAACACCCTGTATTCCAGCCCAGAGATCAAGTCTTCTGGAATACGGCACTGCTTGGCATAGAACAAATCAACTCTTTATTACAAATGATCGGGGTACAAGGGTCTGACATTACAAAGGATTACATCGGCACGGCGACACTACGCCTACTAAGGTAGCTCTATGCAACCAGCAGAACATCTCGTAGTAGAATAACTTCTAGCAGCGGAACAGTGACAACAGTGATGGACTCCACTCCGCAGGGACTCTGGCTAGGACGCATCCTAGAGAGCAACCTCGGGATCCTTGACAAACAAGCAATCACGGCATCACCTGCAATCTGGCATGACACGCCAGGTGAGTACTTCGAATGTACTCACAAGCTCACAGCAACCAAAGCAATCAAGACAAACAACAGCATGGCATTTACAGGTTAATCATCAATGATAAACATGATACTACTAGAACGACATGAGCATGGCATGTACATATAATTCATGATATGAACGTGATGATAGTAGCACTAGCATGCACGGGGGTCGACGTTTAAGGTCTCATGGACCCACTTACTCTACTCGGAGGTTAGCTCGTAACCACCATAGATATCCATCTTTCTTACCGTCGTGATCACCACATGATTACCTCATGATCAACCATCATCAAGAACACCATCGTGATCATCTCGTGACCTCATAAAGCTCAACCAACTTCTTTTCTCATCGAACAGGGGTTGTTATTATTCAGATTATTATTACTGTTGACCCATAGTGTGACCTACTACGAACTGTGTCCATGACCGAGGACGCGGCTATCGATAGATTATACACTCTGCAGAGGTTAGTACACTGTACCCACACCAACGAACTCATGGCCTCGTGCTCCCATTCGAGTGGACCAACGACATTCCGTCAAAACCAATCTATTGCATGACACTCTCCCGGTCACTCCGATAAACTCCCCTTTGGGCTATGTCCTGGGTGGCCCCGATGTCAACTCGTGACATCCGCCACCTTTGTGGCCGCCACCATCGTGGCCAAAATAACAATTGTCCCAAACTGGGACTCTGGATCCATACAACTCGAGCACACAAGGATATGGCCGCCTACCTGATCAGGGTAGCGCGCACCCATAACCTTCCCTAGTTGGAGGTTCCGGCGAGAGGCATGACAATAGACCGCATTAGGGCCTCCCCATCCAGGCAAGTGTGGTTGCACTGGTGAGCTCGATTCGGTGTCACCATGACTCAGCCAACAGATTTGTTCAAGTTCGATTAATGTCAGGTTTAACTTGAATGGTGATGAGCTGAGTCACAATAACATAACAATGCACATGAGCATGATATCAGTGTAACCATGGAATGGCAACATAACCATTTAACATCATTACATCAACATTGATAAATCATTTAGTCTAAGGGATGCGAATGAGCATGGCATAGTGACGATCATGAATATAACCAGTATTTTCATATCAATCCATAATGATTCATATGAGCATGTCATTATCACTAGCAGCTGAAATGATTACAAGAATAAATCATGATAAGAATATCCTTAGCAATTAATCATATCACTTACTAGACGAAAATGAACATGGCATAAGCAATGAGCATGGATTCACAAGCATATCAATAACATTCAAAATAATTATATAAGCAAACAATTATTCAAATATTCAAGTGGAAACCATGGCTATTGCAATGCCATCATGCAAGTGGCTGTTGTGGCCTGCCTGGGGATGAAGGATTCACCGGGAAGAAGTGCGATGAGCTCGCGGAAAATTTTGCCGGAAATGATTCCCTCTCGGAGGGGGCTGAATAAGGGCAGGGGCAAAATGGTCATTTTCAGATGTTACAACATGGTGAAAATGCTGCCAACAGAACGGGCTCGACGAACTGAGATCATGGGCTTTGGAATCACCTGATTCGGAGTCACGGTTAAAAAGTTGTGGCCGTTCGTTCGTTAGGCAGAAGAACAAATAGAATCTGTCCATTTCTGCTGCTAACGAGTGAACGTTCACAATTTAACAAATTCGGCCGGCTGGTTAAAACAGAAGGCGTACTTTGCGGAATACGCTTTCAGAGAAGTGAAAGCGCATTCTGCGCCGAAGAAGCACCCGGTTACGCTTTCCTTATGCCAAAACGTATTCCGCCGAATACGTGTCCACTTAAGTGGCGGGCCTGGCCGCTGGGTGGCTTACAAATGGGCCCCACCGTGCCTTCTCTCTCTCCTCCCTGCCTCCTTCTTCTTCCTCTCATCGAGTGCGACAGAGAAGAGGCCGCGCGGCGCTGGCGCGCGTCCGGCCACCTCCGGCCGAGGTGAGGACACCGGCGGGTTCGGGGCGGAGTGGCGCACCCACCTTGGCCAGCCGCGGAAGCCGAGGAAGGCCAGGTCGATGGCGGCTTGAGCGGCGGCGGGAGAGGCCGTCGGCCGAACTTGGAGTCGAGCCCACGGGTGTCGTGGAGAAGAACAGAGGAGATGGGGAGGTGAGCTAGGCTCTGGGGTGGCCTCTGGTAGAGAAAGGTGGAGGGGAGGAGTCTCGAACAGCCGGAATTTAGGCCGAGACCGTCGGCGGCCATGGCGGCAATGCGAGGGAGAGAGAACTCTTCGAGCTTGTTCGAGTGACTGGGCGGGGTACTAGGAGAGCGCAGAGAAGGCTGGAGAGCTCAGGCAAGCTCGGGAGTGGCTTATATAGCCGCGGCGAGATGCCCGTGCTCGGGTGCCACCAAGGGCGGGTGGGCGCCGCTCTGACGCGTCCGTGTACGCATGCGCACGCGCGGAGGGGGAGAGAGGCCAGGGGGGTTCATGCGGTGCGGAGATGCTACGGGGAGGAAGAGGACAGGGGCAAGGCGACGACGGCCACGGGCACGCGGTGCAGCGTGGCTCGCCGGAGAGGAAAGAGGAGGGGGAGAGGGGGCCAGAGGGGACGCGTGGACGCAGGAGAGGCCGAGCAGCGCTGTGGACATGGTGTGGTGTCGCGAGGACGACGTTTGGGCGGCGGCGACGTCCAGAGCACGCTTTTGGCACGCCAGACCGCGTGGTCACCGCATGCACAGGCGCACATGGTGCATTCTGGCCAGCAACAGGATGTCTAGCGTGTGGACCCTACTTGCTACAGAAGCACTATGGTCTTGGTTAGGCTAAATCACCTCTTTGCTGATGGGTAGCTTCAACAGAAGTTTGCTGTAGCAAACTTGATCATGAAGTTGTGGTCAAATGGGATGAGATAAGAGCTAACCAGGATGTCATAGAGGTTTAGGGTAGGAAGGACTACCATCTTGTGAAATATGAAATGATTTGGACCAGGATTTAACATAGTCGCTTCACAACTGCAAAAACTGGTCCAGAAACTAGATCATGAAGTAGCACTCACATGGATGATTGGATTGGGCTGAAATTTGGTGTAGCATGATTATTTCTGCATATCAAGACACCATAAAAATTTCATACCATTTGGATATACCAAAGTGGTACTTCCTTCACAATGCTCCACACTGGACAGGAACTTGGGGGAATTTTGTGGAGAAAATGGCTTGGCAAAATGATGTGAATTTTGGCATGCTCAAATTATATATGGATATTTAGGTACTGGATTAATTTCAGATTTTATGAAGCAATATAAAATATAGTTGCTTCACAAACTGAAATTGTGACCAGAAACCAAGATTTGAAGTTCTGCTCACATAGATTGTTGGATGGAGATGAAATTTTGTGGAGAGTCATGATTTGATCACATGAATGACCTACCAAAATTTCAACTCATTTGGACAATCCTAGGTAGTACTTCCTTCACAAAGTTTCTCTCTGGACAGAAACTTTGGAAATTTGCTGAGGAAGATTTACTAGGCAAATGAAGCTGAATTTTGGCATGTGGCAATGATTTGAATGTGAAAGAGTTCCCAAATTTTTTTAAGGCAATCAAGAAAACAAAAATAGCACTTCCTTCACAAATTGCCATACTGGACAGAATAGGAAATGAATATTCCTGAATTATTTTTGAACTAGGCAAGGATGGGTTTTGACATATTTGTGGAAGATATGACCCAAAGAATTTATGAGAATTTTGTTGGAATTTTAGGAAAGACAAAAATATAGGTTGCTTCACAACCTAGGGCAAACAGGGTTATTCCTTTAATAGAAAAAGGGATATTCCCAAGAAATAAAAATTGGGGTTGGAATAAGATGGAAATGACGTGGCCTTGGGATGGAGTTGAGAGTGACAAGCCACTTGTGAGAGGAAGAAGAGATGATCTCCCCAGGTTTCAAGACCACATAGCCACGGAAAAAGGAACTCCAAATAAAAGTTCGAAGAAATCCAAAAGAAAAAAGAAAGGGCCAAAAATCGGGGTGTTACAGTAGCACCTACACACACAAAAGCAAATACTTGCACCCAACGCAAACAAGAGGGTTGTCAATCCCCTTGGCGGTTACTTGCAAGGATTGAGTCTGATAGGGGTAGATAGATAAAGTAATTTGCAAAACAAAATAAAAGAAATAAAATTGCAGCAAGGTATTTTTTATTTTATATATTATGGATAAATGACATGGGGGCCATAGTTTTCACTAGAGGCTTCTTTCTCGAACGCATAGCATACTGTGGGTAAACAAATTACTATTGGGCAATTGATAGAAAAGTGCATAGTTATGGCGGATTCATGGCAATGATCATGTATATAGGAATCATGTCCGAGACAAGTAGACCGACTCCTGCCTGCATCTACTACTATTACTCCACCCATCGACCGCTATCCAGCATGCATCTAGCATATTAAGTTAATGAAAACAGAGTAACGCCTTAAGCAAGATGACATGATGTAAACAAAGTAAACTCAAGCAATATGATTAAACCCCGTCTTTTTATCCTTAATGGCAAAAATACAAATATGTGCCTTGTCCCTTTCTGTCACTGGGATAGAGCACCGCAAGATTGAACCCATCACAAAGCACCTCTCGCATTGCAAGATAAATCAATCTAGTTGGCCAAACCAAACGGATAGATCGGAGAGAAATACAAAGCTTTAACAATCATGCATAAATAAGTTCAGAAAAGAATCAAATATTTCTCATGAATAATCTGATCATAAACCCACAATTCATCGGATCCCAACAAACACACCGCAAAAGAAGATTACATCGAATAGAACTCCAAGAACATCGAGGAGAACATTGTATTGAAGATCAAAGAGAGAGAAGAAGCCATCTAGCTACTAGCTATGGACCCGTAGTGTCGGTGTATAAAATATGGGTATTTTATACCCTGACTTATGCACAGACAGTAGCAGCCTCCTTGCCGGCCAAGGCTTGCCAGGATTCGCCAATTAACCAGATCCTAGAACCAGTTGCAGAAGCTGTTGGAGAGAAGTTCAAGACGAAGCACCAACAAGCACTCAGCTAGTACTGAAGATGAAGATATTCCTTGCTGGCAAGGACGAACCGGCAAGGTGAAGACCCAGCAAGCTCCATACCAGCAAGCTTTCACCAGCGCGTCAGAGCTCCACCTCACCGGGCAGCTAGTCGCTCATCGGTGAGGTGTCGACCGCGCAGGCTGGTTGGTGAGGTTTGTCGGACACGTGTCAGCACGCAGTGAGAAGATTTGCCTTTAATGACACCCATCCAAGAGGCGTGTCAGAATAATACGAGGTAGCTGGGCAAGCGGTGCAGAAACCTTGCCGGGGCTACCTCTCCACATGACACCTAACGGTGCATTTAATGCTTTTGTCCTAAACTGGCAGAGCTAGGTATGATAACACTGTTTGCTATCTAATCAACTTGTAATTACTATTTTGCCACTTTGGTAACCCCTTGAGCTATAAAAGGAGGGCCAGGGCAACAGTTAGAGGGATTCGATCCCTTTGAAAAGATTAGCACGTCTTGCATGCGTAGCCGCTTTCTCCACACCTTGCCGGGGAAAGCGCTCCTTGTACCTGTGCTCTCACACATCCAATACACCAAAGCAGGAGTAGGGTTTTACGCTTCTCAGCGGCCCGAACCTGGGTAAAATCCCTTGCGTCCTCCATTGATTCTACTCTTTGTGCACGTTGATCTCCCCTGCCAAACCACAAGGGGCTGGATGGCCCCATAGATGGTCGTTTCCACGATATCTTTGGCGTGCCAGGTAGGGGACTTGCTTGTGCGAACCTGAATCAGTGGATTGCGCATCATCTTCATCAACTTCATCATTGTCCTCCTCGTCGTCGATGGCGCCAAAGAAGAAGGGCATCACGATGACGGCCCCTTCGCACGTATCCGCAGGTGGCACGGGTGGCGCGGCTAATGCGGGCTGTGCGGATACCGCCGTTGGCACGACCAGCGCAGGCGGCGCGGTCGCCATGCCCACCGTGATCGGCGCAGGAGATAAGCACGCTGGAGGCAGTCGACTTCCTCGATCCTCTGGCGAACGAAGCCGCGACGGCGCGGGCGGAGTGGACGGACGACCTCCTCCTCCTCCTCCTCGCTGCATCGACGAACGCAGCCAAGATCCCACCGCAGCGGCGTCAAGAGATGCTGCTTCGGGACAGACGCCGTGCCCCTCGCACAATGGGCACAGTATAACTCTGAGCGGCATCAACGACTCCGCGCGGCGGCGACCTCACGGCAAGACTCCTGTTGTTCAAATCCCAGATCCTCAAGCACCGCCTCTGCCACAACAACCCGCTACTTATCATGTGCCGCGGCAGCAAGACCGCGATGGCGCTCCTGCTGGCTCTGCCAGGAGTAGAGCGACGTCGCACTCTTCGCTTCCGGCCATGCCAGCCACAGCGGCAGAAGCGATGGCGCGAGCCCAGATGCTGCTGAGCTTCCCTCCAGTAGCAGAGAAGATGGATGAGTGGAGAGCCACCATCCAAAGCTTGATTGGGTTTGCCGAGGCCAGCAAATCACAGCAAGTGGAGCCCTCACAGCGTTCGCAAACAGCGCCAGTAGCTCCAACTGGTGGCCGCGCTGATGGTCCTGCGCTAACGGTGCAATCACCCCAGTGGCAACAGTCTCAACAGCAACAACGCCAACAACCGCGGCAAGCTCAACGATCTTTTGAGCCCGACAAGATGTCGATGGCCTCTTTGGATCCGCGAGCGCGGCAAGACCAGCGGCAAGTGCTGCGAGACAGGCGGGTAGAAGACCCCCGCACCACCATCGAACGGCGCCGGGAGGCACGCCGTCAATCCGACGCGCGCAATGGCCCTGTCGTTGATGAGCCTGCACCAGGGGTTGGCGGGTATCTACCTTATGAGGTTGGGTGTCCTGCCTTGACCCGTGAGCTGTGGCGAGTCCGATGGCCGTCCGTCCGGGCCTTTAAGCCAGAAGTACCAGAGAAGTACGACGGCAAGCTGAACCCGGCAGAATTTCTGGGCATCTACACGATTGCCGTGCAATCTGCCGGAGGAAGAGATGAGAAAATCCTCGCCAACTACTTTCCATTGGTACTGAAGCCCAACGTGAGATCTTGGCTGATGAACTTGCCGGATAACTCCATTTCTTCATGGGCAAATCTCTGTAATGAGTTTGTTGGTGCCTTTACCGGAGGCCACAAGGCCCCTGGACAGCCCAATGACCTGCAAGTGATCCCGCAAAGAGATGGAGAAACTTTACGCAAGTACATCCAGAGGTTCAGCCATGTGCACCGTAACATTCCAGATGTACACCCCGCAGCCATCATTGCCACCTTTCACACGAATGTGCGCAATCGGAGGATGCGGGAGAAGATGAACGTCAAGCTGCCCAAAACCGTCAACGAGCTCTATACGTTGGCGGATAAGTGCGCACGCGCTGAGGAAGGGAGAAGGCTTCCCGGGGAAGACGCTGGTGCCGAGGTGGATTCCGAGGACACCGATGCTGCCACCCCGAGGAAGAAGGGCCGAAAGCGCAACAGGAAGCGCAAAGGCAAGACTGTCATGGTTGTCGAGGGCTCCGGCAACTCTGAGTCCGCCAAGAAAGCTAAGACTGAGAACTCCGTCAAGGAGGCAGCAGTATGCGCCGCTTGTCAGGAGGCGGCGGCAAATGAGAAGGCCCACAAATCCGATGGGCCATACTGCAACATCCATCGCACCAAGGGCCATGACCTCCAAGAGTGCCGACAAGTCGAGCACCTTGTTGAGAAACAAAAAGCTGAATATGAGAAACGTGACAAAGAGAAGGGTCAAGATGGTGTGGGTGGATCTGGCAAAAAGGGCTGTGGTGGCCGAGGAGGCCGCCGCGGCAAGGCCAAGCAGCAGAAAGAGAAACCTGCTAGAGGCCGCCAAAAGAAAGAGGAGGATGATGGAAGTGAAGAGGAAGAGGACGACGGAGAGTCTAGTGAACAAGAATTCCAGAAGGCAACTGAGGCCATGTGCGTTGACGGAGGAGCATCTTTGCACTCCTCTCACCACCAACTTAAGCAGTGGGCACGTGAGGTCAATGCGGCAGAACCGGCAATGGGCTCTCAAAAACCACTTAAGTGGTCACACACACGTATCATTTTCAATGCCGAGGACCACCCCGACCGCAGAACCGCTGTCGGGTGTTTGCCGTTGTTGGTTTCGCCAACAATTCGCAACAGTTAGAGGGATTCGATCCCTTTGAAAAGATTAGCACGTCTTGCATGCGTAGCCGCTTTCTCCACACCTTGCCGGGGAAAGCGCTCCTTGTACCTGTGCTCTCACACATCCAATACACCAAAGCAGGAGTAGGGTTTTACGCTTCTCAGCGGCCCGAACCTGGGTAAAATCCCTTGCGTCCTCCATTGATTCTGATATTTGTGCACGTCGATCTCCCCTGCAGAACCACAAGGGGCTGGATGGCCCCATAGATGGTCGTTTCCACGACACGTAGGTCTATGGTAAACTACTCACACATCATCGGAAGTTCAGTAAGGTTGATGTAGAAGTCTTCTGTGATCGATTCCCCCTCCGGAAGATTACCGGAAAAGGCCTCCAGATGGAATCGCAGAAGAACAGAGGCTTGCAGTGGCGGAACAGTTTTTTCCTCTGTCTCTCTGGTATATTGGGAAAATTTGGGAATTTCTAGCACTGGACTTAGGTCAAGATGTGCCACGAGGGGCCCACAAGCCTGGGGGGCGCGCCTACCCCCCTGGGACGCAACCTTCGAGCTTATCGCTCCCTCGTGACTCGTCTGGTCTTCTCCTGAAGCTTCTAGGGTCCCTTCTGGTCCAGAAAAAATTAATCCAGAGTGTTCTCTTCGTTTGGACTCCATTTGATAATGATTTTCTGAAAAGGCAAAAACAGGAAAAAAAACAGCAACTGGCACTAGGCACTAGGTTAATTGGTTAGTCCCAAAAATTGATATATAATGGCATATAATTGCATATAAAACATCTAAGATTAATACTATAATAGCATGGAACAATCAAAAATTATAGATACGTTGGAGACGTATCAAGCACCCCCAAGCTTAATTCCTGCTCGTCCTCGAGTAGGTAAATGATGAAAACAGAATTTTTGATGTGGAATGCTACCAAACATACTTCATCATGTAATCTCTTCTATGGTATGAATATTAAGATCCGAATGATTCAAAGCAATAGTCTATAATTTGATATAAAGAAATCAATACTCAGGCATACTAACAAACAATCATGTCTTTCAAAATAAAAATGCTAAAGAAAGTTATCCCTACAAAATCAGATAATCCTGTCATGCTCCATCTTGTTAACATAAAGTATTTATCACGCACTACCCCGATGACAAGCCGAGCAATTGGTTCATACTTTTTAACGTGCTTCAGCTTTTTCAACCCCCACGCAATACATGAGCGCAAGCCATGGATATAGCACTATGGGTGGAATAGAATATAATGGTAGAGATTAATAAGGGGAAGTCAAAAATAAGAAGATAGTCTCACATCAACGCGGCCAATCATCGGGCTATGGAGATGCCCATCAAGTGATGTCAATGCGAGGAGTAGGGATTGCCATGCAACGGATGCACTAAGAGCTATAAGTGTATGAAAGCTCAAAATAAAAACTAAGTGGGTGTGCAATCAACTTGCTTGATCATCAAGACCTCAGGCATTTGAGGAAGCCCATCATCAGAATATACAAGCCAAGTTATATAATGAAAAATTCCCACTAGTACATGAAAGTGACAACATAGGAGACTCTCCATATGAAAAACATGGTGCTACTTTGAAACACAAGTATGGAAAAAGATAGTAACACTGCCCCTTCTCTCTTTTTCTCTCATTTTTTTCGCTGGGCACTTTTTGGCCTCTTTGTTTCGATCCTCACTAGGACAATGCTTTAATAATGATGATCATCACACTTCTATTTACTTACAACTCAAAAATTACAACTTGATACTAGAACAAATATGACTCTATATGAATGCCTCTGGTAGTGTACCAGGATGCGCAATGATACTAGCGTAACATGTATAAAAATGATGAATGGTGGCTGAGCTACAAATACTATGTCAGCTATATGATCATGCAAAGCAATATGACAATGATGATGTGTGTCATAAAAAAAGAACGGTGGAAGTTGCATGGCAATATATCTTGGAATGGCTATGGAAATGCCATAATAGGTAGGTATGGTGGCTGTTTTAAGGAAGATATAAGGAGGCTTATGTGTGATAGAGTGTATCATATCATGGGGTTTGCATGCACCGGCGAAGTTTGCACCAACTCTCGAGGTGAGAAAGGGCAATGCACGGTACCGAAGAGGCTAGCAAATTGCGGAAAGGTGAGAGTGCGTATAATCCATAGACTCACATTAGTCATAAAGAACTCACATACTTATTGCAAAATTTTATTAGCCCTCGAAGCAATGTACTATTACGCATGCCCATAGGGGGATAGATTGGTAGGAAAAGACCATCGCTCGTCCCCAACCGCCACTGATAAGGTAGACAATCAATAATAAATCATGCTCCAACTTCTTAGCATAACGACAGACCATTCCTGCATGCTTCGGGAATAACAAACCTTAACACCAATATTCTTACCAAACCACAATTATCTACTAATACCTCCCACATATTACCATCTTAATAACGCAAAACTATTGCAAGGAATCGAACTTATCATATTCAGTGATCTACATGAAAGTTTTTATTATATCCCTCTTGAATACCTATCATATTAGGACCAAATTCATAACCCATGCATATTACCATTGCTATTTATATGACTTTCAAAAAGATATAAGTGAAGCATGAGAGTGCAACTATTTCTTTAAAATATAACCACCACCGTGCTCTAAAAGATATAAGTGAAGCACTAGAGCAACTGCCTAGCTCAAAAGATATAAGTGAAGCACATAGAGTATTCTAACAAATCACGAATAATGTGTGTCCCTCTCAAAAAGGTGTGTTCAGCAAAGATGATTGTGGAAAACTAAAAAGAAAACAAATAAAATAAAACTATGGCACAAGACGCTCCAAGTAAAACACATATCATGTGATGAATAAAAATATAGCTCCAAGTGATATACCGATAGATTGTAGACGAAAGAGGGGATGCCATCCGGGGCATCCCCAAGCTTAGACGCTTGAGTCTTCCTTGAATATTACCTTGGGGTGCCTTAGGCATCCCCAGCTTAGGCTCTTGCCATTCCTTATTCCTTCATCCATCGTGGTCTCACCCAAAACTTGAAAACTTCAGCACACAAAACTCAACAGAAACCTCGTGAGACCCGTTAGTATAACAAACAAATCTTAAACTTTGGTACTGTTATAAATTGATTCATATTTAATATTGGAATAATTCTACTGTACTCCAACTTCCCCATGGCTTATACCCCCCGATACAATCCATAGATTCATCAAAATAAGCAAACTATGCAACAAAAACAGAATCTGTCTAAAACAGAACAGTCTGTAAGATCTATTTAAAAGCCATACTTCTGTAACTCCAAAACTTCGGCAAAATTTGGACAACGTAAAAATTTCATATACCAATACTGTGTAAAAAATTCAGAATTTAATCATGTTACAGTACAGAACCAAAAATCCAGCACTGGACTCAAAACTTTCTGTTTTCAAACAGCATCAATCATACTATCATCGAAATCATCCCAAAGGCATTACTTGGCCCAAACACTAATTAAAATATAAAAACATAATCATAACTGTAGCTACAATTGTGTGACACAAGAAAATAAAAATTGCAATAAAATAAATATTGGGTTGCCTCCCAACAAGCGCTATTGTTTTATGCCCCTAGCTAGGCATAATGCATAGTTTCAAGTATTATCATCCTTAGTTTTTGAATCTTGGGGTGTGTGCTTATCAGGTGGTTTTTCAAAAACAATGGGAAACACATCATCAATCAAGATTTTATCATTATTAAGGCAAATTTCATCAAACCCTTGTTGATTCCCTTTTACGATCCAAGAATATTTCTGATTAATACCATTAAAAACTTGTTGGATGATATGTAAAGGAGGGACTTCCTTTTTAGTTTTATCATCAAAAGCATGATCATCACCAAATACATATCTCATCATATAGTCTTCATCATATTAAATTTCATCTATCACAGGGTGTTCATGACTCATATTATCAAAATCAAAGATCACTCTAGCTTCTCGGACTATGTAATCAAATTCATTCATAAGGATAAGAGTAGCTATCTTTTTAACTTTAGGGTTATTTATAACAGGTAACTCGTAGAACAATCTTTGCAAAGTGGGATGCATATGTATAAATCTTCTGTCAAGTTTAAGGACAAGTGCAGAGATAGCTTCAGCGTAACTATTGGTTCTTTTAAGAATGGGAATATCATTACAAACCAAAGTTCCCATACAAGTAAAGAATTCTTGGATAACACTTTTTCCTAGGATATTCCCACTCCGCGTTACAAAAAATTTAGTATCCAAGTTTGAGGGAATTTCTATCTTAGAGGTTTTACCATCCTCACCCTTTTCAATAACAAACTCAGACATGGTACCAATTTCAAGCAAGCAAACTAGCAAACAAGCGAACAAAATATTTTTGTGTTTTTTGTAAAATTGTTTTAGAAGTGGGGGAGATGAAAACGAGGGGCAAATGCAAATAAAAAGGCAAATGAAAATAAGAGCAAGTAGATGATAGTTTGTGCGAAGGTACTTGATAGGTTTTTGTGATGTCTCCCTGGCAATAGCGCTAGAAATTCTTCCTGCTACTTGTGATATGCGTTGGTATTTCCCTCAAGAGGAGAGGATTATGCAGTACAGTAGATATAAGTATTTCCCTCAGTTAAGAACCAAGGTTATCAATCTAGTAGGAGAACCACACAGAACCTCGTTTGCAGCACATAAACACACAAAAGCAAATACTTGCACCCAACGCAAACAAGAGGGTTGTCAATCCCCTTGGCGGTTACTTGCAAGGATTGAGTCCGATAGTGATAGATAGATAAAGTAAATTGCAAAGCAAAATAAAATAAATAAAATTGCAGCAAGGTATTTTTGATTTTATATATTATCGATAAATGACCCGGGGGCCATAGTTTTCAATAGAGGCTTCTCTCTCGAACGCATAGCATACGGTGGGTAAACAAATTACTGTTGGGCAATTGATAGAACAGCGCATAGTTATGACAGATTTATGGTAATGATCATGTATATAGGCATCACGTCCGAGACAAGTAGACCGACTCCTGCCTGCATCTACTACTATTACTCCACCCATCGACCGCTATCCAGCATGCATCTAGGGTATTAAGTTAATGAAAACAGAGTAATGCCTTAAGCAAGATGACAAGATGTAGACAAAGTAAACTCAAGCAATATGATTAAACCCCATCTTTTTATCCTTAATGGCAACAATACAAATACATGTCTTGTCCCTTTCTGTCACTGGGATAGAGCACCGCAAGACTGAACCCATCACAACACACCTCTCCCATTGCAAGATAAATCAATCTAGTTGGCCAAACCAAACGGATAGATCGGAGAGAAATACAAAGCTATAACAATCATTCATCAATAAGTTCAGAAAAGACTCAAATATTTCTCAAGAATAATCTGATCATAAACCCACAATTCATCGGATCCCAACAAACACACCGCAAAAGAAGATTACATCGAATAGAACTCCAAGAACATCGAGGAGAACATTGTATTGAAGATCAAAGAGAGAGAAGAAGCCATCTAGATACTAGCTATGGACCCGTAGGTCTGGGATAAACTACTCACACATCATCAAAAGGGCAGCAAGGTTGATGTAGAAGCCCTCCGTGATCGATTCCCCCTCCGGCAGAGTACCGGAAAAGGCCTCCAGATGGGATCGCGGAAGAACAGAAGCTTGCGGCAGCGGAAAAGTTATTTTGGGTGGCTCTTTGTTGGTTTCCCAATATTTGAGAATTTATAGAAGTGGAATTAGGTGAGACGGAGCCATGTGGGGCCCACAAGGTAACAGGGCGCGCCTACCCCCCAGGGCGCGCCCTATTGCCTTGCTGTATGGTCTCCTCCCGAAGCTTCTAGGGTCTCTTATGTCCAGAAAAAAATTGTCAAAAAGTTTCATAGCGTTTGGACTCCGTTTGGTACTGATTTTCTGGAAAATCAAAAACAAGCAGAAAATAGCAACTGGCACTAGGCACTGGGTTAATAGGTTAGTTCCCAAAAATGATATAAAATAGCATATAGCATATAAAACATCCAAGATTGATAATATAATAGCATGGAACAATAAAAAATTATAGATACGTTGGAGACGTATCAGCATCCCCAAGCTTAATTCCTGCTCGTCCTCGAGGAGGTAAATGATAGAAACAGAATTTTTGATGTGGGATGCTACCTAACATGTTTATCATGTAATCTCTTTACGGTATAAATATTGAGAAACGATGAATTAACAAAATTATAGATACGTTGGAGACGTATCACCCATCCAGCCTGAGGACCCATATGACCTGCGGAGGAGGTTAACCACAAACGCAGCTCAAACAAGGTCCATCTATGGATCTAGAGGGCAACCGCCTGCTGGACAGGACTGATATCAGGCCTGGTTGGACAGGCTTGACAGGACTCGAGAGCAGACCCATGCTCGGATGTCATCTGATCTTTTCCATAGCATGGCACGTGTCAGGGGAGCCGCACACCCGCTCAGTTTCACAGACGAGGTGATGCAGCACCAATTTCCAGAGGGATTTAAACCCATCAACATCGAGTAGTATGACGGAACAACTGACCCTGTAGTATGGATTGAGGATTTCCTTCTCCATATACACATGGCCCGAGGAGATGATCTCCATGCCATCAAATACCAACTGCTGAAGCTCAAAGGCCCAGCAAGACACTGGCTGAATAGTCTGCACGAAAACTCCATTGGGAACTGGGAAGAACTCGAAGATGCCTTCCCAGCTAATTTCCAGGGCATGTACGTCCAGCCTCTGGATGCCGACGACCTTAGTCACATCGTTCAGCAGCCTGGCGAGTCAGCCAGGAAGTTTTGGAATCAATTCTTAACTAAGAAGAATAAGATAGTAGATTATCCCAACACAGAAGCGATCGCCACCTTCCTGCATGGTATCCGGGATGAATGGCTGGCGTGATAGCTCGGACAAGATAAGCCGAAAACCATGGCAGCCCTTACCTCCCTGATGACCCACTTTTGCACGGGTGAGGATAGCTGGCTGGCTCGCAGCTCTCACGGAGGCGAAGCCGGCACCTCGGAGGTCTGCGATGGCAACGGCAAGCCTCGGCACAACAAAAACAAGCGCTGACACAAAAATAGCGGAAGTGACGCTGAGGACACAGCGGTAAATTCTGGGTTCAGCAATGCCAAGGCCAGATAGAAAAGGAAACCCCTTAAAGGGAACAAGGACGGCCCTAGCGCGCTCGACAAAATTCTCGACAGGCCATGCCAAATTCATGGCACTTTGGAAAAACCAGCCAACCCCACTAACAGGAACTGTTGGGTCATCAAGCAGGCCAGAAAGGTGGCGGTCGAAGGCCAAGGCAAGGGTCAGTCCCGCAGTGAAGATGAGGATGAACCTCGGAGGCCGAATAATGGAGACCAAAAGCAATTCCCTTCCGAAGTAAAGGATGTGAATATGATTTACGTCACCCACATCCCAAAGAAGGAAAGGAAACGAGCACTTTGGGGTGTCTACGCTCTAGAGCCTGTAGCCCCGAAGTATAATCCGTGGTCGGCTTGCCCGATCACCTTTGATAAACGCGACCACCCGACCAGTATCCGTCACGAAGGGCTGGCGGCTTTGGTCCTGGATCCAATTATCGACGGGTTTCACTTAACCCGGGTCCTCATGGACGGCGGTAGCAGCCTAAACCTTATCTAAGCTGATACCATCAGTAAGATGGGCATCGACCCATCAAGGATCAAACCCAGCAACACCACTTTCAAGGGTGTGATACCAGGCGTGGAGGTGCATTGCACAGGGACCATAACTTTGGAAGTAGTCTTCGGCTCACCCGAGAACTTTCGAAGCGAGGACTTAATCTTTTACATAGTACCCTTCCGTAGCGGTTATCATGCACTGCCCGAATGAACTGCTTTCGCCCGCTTCAATGCTGTCTCGCATTACGCATATCTAAAGCTCAAGATGCCGGGACCCAACGGTGTTATTACAATTGATGGTAACACCGAGCGATCCCTCCGCACGGAGGAGCAAACCGCGGCTTTCGCAGCCAAGGTCCAAGCAGCCGAGGAGGCATCCGTGGCCCTCACCAAGTTACGGGAGAAGTGCTCATCAAAGCGCATCTGAGGTGTCTCTTCAAACTCCCGGCAGCTGGGTCGTACCCCCAAATAGGGGTACGCGCTCCACAGTCTTCCCCTAATGGCCGAGGACTATGTACCTCGGGTCCATAACTTTGCACTTAAAATTTCATGGGGGCTGTGGAGCATTATACGAAATTACACTGCTCAGCTTTAACCAAACAATGACCCATCTCCTTCCTGGTTATTATCAAGGCACTATCACAGGCCCCCCAGGGCAAAGTTCGGAAGTAGCATAAAGCTATCCGAACTCGGCTACTTCGCACAATCTCTTCAAAGGCTACGCTAGTTGAAGGCGTTATGCACAGCAACGATGACATAGCTAGTGACTTCCCCGAACCTTGGATTGGACAAGGTAACACTGTTAAACAGCACCGAGACGCAGATGTGCGACAGGGCCGATCATGGATGTTCCAGTCCAAGTGTAGGCCACCCTGTATTGAGCCTCTTTATTTCATGTATATTTTAGAGTTTCTTTGTTAAAGCTCGGCATGTACGGTTCGACCCTATAAAGATCAAAGAAAACAGACCCTTTACGATCCCTACGCATATATTTGTGTTTCTTTTCTTTTTCTTCTAGCCTCTGAGCAAAAGATAACCATAGCGATACATTTAAATTTTCAATTAATCCATCCTAGACCGGGGGTTCAGACTTATTCCTCGCCAAGTTAATCCAATACTTGTACAAAAGTATTCGGGGTCTCGGACATGGCATTATATGCAACGGTTTTGAAATCATGTC
Organism: Elymus sibiricus; assembly: GCA_039707655.1. Lineage (NCBI taxonomy): Eukaryota > Viridiplantae > Streptophyta > Magnoliopsida > Poales > Poaceae > Elymus > Elymus sibiricus. The sequence goes on from CM077676.1 coordinate 289,259,581, forward strand.
TTTGGTCAATAGTTGGGTTGCCCGGCTCCTATGCTTACCCCTTACGTTCCCGCATTGTTCAGCTAAGGGTGTAAAGGGAGAACCACTGTGATTGCACTTCCAGCTCAAATGGTTAAGTGCCTCAGTGGAGAAAGCTGAAAACTGATTGTCATGGTAGGCGCAAACTAGTCGGCAATCTGATGACTGTGTCAAACTAGAGATTGATAGAGGTCATCCGTGTCAAACGAGGGGCTCCTATCAAATGAGCTGAAGTGATTAAAAGGATCAACCTCGGCTAGGCCGAACACTTCAAAAAACCGGGGGCTGGTCATCAGCCCCCACAGTCAAGCTCCTATGGCTAAGTAAAAGTTCTAAAGCAAAAATAGTCTGATTGCCTAGTTTCTACAAACAATTCCACCCCCGGGCACCCAGACATCAGCTAAGGGATACATTGTTGCAGAAACACCCCTTGTATCTTGTACAAGGGGGTGGAAGTCGACGACTGGCCACTTTCAGTATTCAACGGTCGCACAGGAGTCAAAATAAATGGAAAGCAAGTGGGACATTAAAGCCAGTTATAGCAAAATTTCAAACACTTGTCTTTTTACATAATTATAACTTCGGCATTCTGAAGTACGAGCCTAGTAAAATAGGTTCTCCTTGCTACACAGGGCCTCAGTGATCCGAGCACCGTCTGTCACCTCCGCCATGTACTTCTCGGGCGCGCGGTCCTTGCCCGCTGGAAGTCCCAAAGCCACTTTCGTCGCATTGATGCGTGGGTAGTGTGTCTTCACGCAAGCGTACGCACGCTGCGCTCCCTCCATGCAGGCTGACCACTTCCAGCGAAGCACCTGGGGGCTGATGCCTTGGAGCCAAGCGATCAAGCCGAAGAAACTGCTCGGCAGGGGCTTGGCGGGTCAGAGGCTGATGTAGAGGTCTTCCATTACCGGCTTTGTGGCACGGTAAGGCTCCACCAGCTGCTTCACCTGGTCGTTGAGCCGAGGTGGGTGCGGCGGCGCCTGGAACTGTCCCCAGAAGGCCTTCTATTCGGCATGGCCCACTAGGGCACTGAGGACGTGGCCGGCGTCCGACACACTCTTTGGAAGATCCGTGAACGCGTCTGAGGCACGCCAGATTTGATTAAGCTGGGCGCCCCTGTTATGACCAAAAATGCACTTAAGCAAATAAGGCTTACCGGCGGCAATCTGCTTAACTTGTTGGAGCTCCTCGTGGTCAGCCTGTGCTTGGGTCCGGGCCTCGGCACACACTGAGCTTAACTTCTCAAGCTCGACGGCTTGTTTCTTCTGTTCCGCCTGAAGGTCGTCGCATGCAGCGTACAATACCTTCAAGTCCTCCTCGACTTCAACGACTCGGGCTTGGTCTTTGTCCCGAGCCGTTTTCTCCTCGGCCAACTCTTTGCTGGCCTTAACCGCCGCAGCCCTTTGCTGCTCGGCTTCCTGCTGAGCCTTCCTCAACTCAGCTTTGAGGGCCTCAAGCTCCGTAGTAGCAGCTGGCATGAAACAAGTTGGTGTTAGACCATCTCAAATGTTCCTACTCAGTGTTTTTTAAACACACGAGCTATTCTTTGCTTACCTTGGGCCCGCTCGATCTCCTTCATGAGATCGAGGTCCTCCTCGGACCATGCCAGTGTGCGGCTCATCTCCGCCAACTCCTCGGAGTTAGAGCTCGGAGATGAATCTGAGGCCTACAAGCAATATTGTTAGTTAGAGCCGATGTCGATTTCGATCCTCTGGTCGGCTTTATCAAGCCAACCAGTGTCTCGGGGGCTACTGCATATTCGATCGCTAATTCATACATACAAAAGTGACCCCCAAGTCAGTTTTTTTAACAAAAACTAACTAAGGGCTCAGGGGTTACTGGTTATTACACTCCTATGTGTATTTACAGTTCACCTTTTTTTTACAAAAGTCTTCGGACAATTCTTTTAAGCCATGTCCGTCAAGGGCTACTGGGTAGGCCGAGTGTACAACTAAGAACCTACAGCACAATTAAAATAAAAGAAAATCAAAGAAGTGTGTAACGTACCTCAAACCCCTTGAGGAGGCCTTTGAACGACTCGTGTATTCCCGTCTCTGCGGACCGGAAGCCGCTCAGCGCCATGCCGATGAGGGCACGGTGCTCCTCCACGATGGAGGAGCTTCTTAAGGCCACCTCCATCTCGTCAGGCCACCCCTTGTAGACCTCTTTGGGGGCAGGAGGGGTGGGCGGAGTCACCTAAGGTCCACCCATCATAGGAGTGGGGATGGGGACCTTCGGCTGCTGTGATGGCGCCGGAGTCGCCTGAGCCGAGGACCCCGGTTGGCCCAGCCCGACTTCTCTGACCAAAGGGACTTCTTCCCCTTGGTCCTCGGCGGCCGAGGTTTGGACCTCGGCCGAGAAAACTCCGGCACCGGCCCCCGTGTTGTCACCATGGGGGGGGGGGGGCGGGCGTGATGTTGCCTCCCCCAGCTGGTCATGGGTGCGGGAAGGCACGATGTGCTCGGCGGTCCCGCTTTCCACCATAAAAGGCGGAGGGAGCTCGTCGTCCGAAGCCTGGTCGCCGATGAAGGCACATTGTGGGCTATAAACATAAAAGCAAGGAGTCATATATCAAGGACTGCATGTATGAGGAGGATCAAGGGTGTTCATTTGGAAGTACCTCCAGGGCACTGGCTTCATCCTGCTTGGCTGCAGGAGGTCATCCTCCGAGCAGTTGGAGAGGGCGACCTTGGCGGGCGCGGACCGTTGATCGGCTAGGCCGGCCGAGGCCTTGCGCAGTTTTTGGCGGGCCCGAGGGTGCCCCTCCTCCTCGGCGTCTTCGGACGCCGCCCTCTTCCTTTTTGGGGAAGGTGCTCCTTCCCCCGAGTCCTCCTCTTCCTCCTTCTTCTCCTCCTCCTCCTCATAAATAGCAGAGGCCAAGGTGTCTTCGGACCTGTCCTCCGAAGGGTCTCGGATGCGCAGGCCGCTCCTTCCCTTCTGTTGCCTCTGCTCCTTGGCCAGGACCACATATGGATCCTCGGCCAAGAGAACTTCAAGCTGAGAAGACCTTACATCCTCGGGCCGCAGCGCCGGGCACTACATCTGCTGCACCAGGGAGATCCATTTCTAGGGAAGAAAGAGTTGATTTGATCATTTTAATGGAGGGATCCGCAAAGAAAAGATAGGACGGACTTCAAACTGTAGGGTTTGGTTACCTCGCGGGCGTCGTGCTCGGCGTCGAGGTTGCAATCTGCCCCTTCCTGGGGGAACTTATTTTTGGAAGGCTTGAAGAGCACCATCCTGCTACTTGTAAATTACGTTGGTATTTCCCCGAAGAGGAGAGGATGATGCAGTATAGTAGAGATAAGTATTTCCCTCAGTTAAGAACCAAGGTTATCAATCCAGTAGGAGAACCACACAGAACCTCGTTAGCAGCACCTACACACACAAAAGCAAACACTTGCACCCAACGCAAATAAGAGGGTTATCAATCCTCTTAGCGGTTATTTGCAAGGATTAATTCTGATAGTGATAGATAGAAAAGTAAATTGAAAAATAAAAGTAAAGTAAATAAATTGCAGCAAGGTATTTTTGGATTTTAATATATGATAGAAGTAGACCCGGGGGCCATAGTTTTCACTAGAGGCTTCTCTCTCGAACACATAGCATACGGTGGGTAAACAAATTACTGTTGGGCAATTGATAGAAAAGCAAACAATTATGACGGATTCATGGCAATGATCATGTATATAGGCATCACATCCGGGACAAGTAGACCAACTCCTGCCTGCATCTACTACTATTACTCCACCCATCAACTGCTATCCAGCATGCATCTTGGGTATTAAGTATAAAACAGAGTAATGCCTTAAGAAAGATGACATGATGTAGATAAAGTAAACTCAAGCAATATGATTAAACCCCATATTTTTATCCTTAATGGCAACAATACAAATATGTGTCATGTCCCTTTCTGTCACTGGGATTGAGCGCCGCAAATTGAACCCATCACAAAGCACCTCTCCCATTGCAAGATAAATCAATCTAGTTGGCCAAACCAAACGGATAGATCGGAGAGAAATACAAAGCTATAAAAATCATGCATAAGAGAGTTCAGAGAAGACTTAAATATTTCTCATGAATAATCTGATCATAAACTCACAATTCATCGGATCCCAACAAACACACCGCAAAAGAAGATTACATCGGATAGAACTCCAAGAACATCGAGGAGAACATGGTATTGAAGATCAAAGAGAGAGAAGAAGCCATGTAGATACTAGCTATGGACTCGTAGGTCTGCGGTAAACTACTCACACATCATCAGAAGGGCAGCAAGGTTGATGAAGAACCCCTTCGTGATCGATTCCCCCTCTGGCAGAGTACCAGAAAAGGACTCCAGATGGGATCGCGGAAGAATAGAGGCTTGCGGCGGTGGTAGGGTTTTCTCGTCTGGCTCTCTGATGGTTTCCGAATATTTGAGAATTTATAGAAGTGGAATTAGGTCAAAAGGAGCCACAAGGGGCCCACAGGCATCAGGGCGCGCCCACAAGGCATCAGGGCGTGCCCGCCTGGGGCCACGCCCTGTTGCCTTGTGAAGCCCTCATGAGGCTTCTGGCATCCTCCCAAAGCTTCCAGGGTCTCTTTTGTCCAGACAAAAATTGTCAAAAAGTTTTGTGGCATTTGGACTTCGTTTGGTACTGATTTCCTAAAAAACCAAAAACAAGCAGAAAACAGCTACTGGCACTGGGCACTAGGTTAATAGGTTGGTCCCAAAAAATGATATATAATTGCATATAAAACATCCAAGAATGATACTATAATAGCATGGAACAATCAAAAATTATAGATACGTTGGAGACGTATCAAGCATCCCCAAGCTTAATTTCTGCTCGTCCTCGAGTAGGTAAATGATAAAAACAGAATTTTTGATGTGGAATGATACCCAACATGTTTCATCATGTAATCTCTTTACGGTATGAATATTAAGATCCGAGTGATTCAAAGCAATAGTCTATAATTTGATATAAAGACATCAATACTCAGGCATACTAATAAACAATCATGCCTTTCAAAATAAAAATACTAAAGAAAGTTATCCCTATAAAATCATATAATCCTGCCATGCTCCATCTTCTTAACACAAAGTATTTATCATGCACTACCCCGATGACAAGCCGAGCAATTGGTTCATACTTTTTAATGCGCTTCAGCTTTTTCAACCCCCACGCAATACATGAGCGCAATCCATGGAAGTCAAAAAGAAGAAGATAGTCTCACATCGACACGGCTAATCAACGGGCTATGGAGATGCCCATCAATTGTTGTCAATGCGAGGAGTAGGGATTGCCATGCAACGGATGCACTAAGAGCTATAAGTGTATGAAAGCTCAACATGAAAAACTAAGTGGGTGTGCATCCAACTTGCTTGCTCATGAAGACCTTGGGCATTTGAGGAAGCCCATCATCGGAATATACAAGCCAAGTTCTATAATGAAAAATTCCCACTAGTATATGAAAGTGACAAAATAGGTGACTCTCTATATGAAAAACATGGTGCTACTTTGAAGCACAAGTATGGAAAAGGATAGTAACACTGCCTCTTCTCTCTTTTTCTCTCATTTTTTTCTCCTTTTTTTACTTTTTTTCTTTCTCTTTTTTTTCTTTTTTTCCGTGGGCTCTTTTTGGCCTCTTTTTTTTTCTCACTAGGACAATGCTCTAATAATGATGATCATCATACTTCTATTTACTTACAACTCAAAATTACAACTCGAAAATAGAAAAAATATGACTCTACATGAATGCCTCTGGCAGTGTACCAGGATGTGCAATGATACTAGCGTAACATGTATAAAAAATGATGAACGGTGGCTGAGCCACAAATACTATGTTAGCTATATGATCATGCAAAGCAATATGACAATGATGATGTGTGTCATAAAAAAAGAACGGTGGAAGTTGCATGGCAATATATCTCGGAATGGTTATGGAAATGCCATAATAGGTAGGTATGGTGGCTATTTTGAGGAAGATATAAGGAGGCTTATGTGTGATAGAGCGTATCATATCACGGGGTTTGGATGCACCGGCGAAGTTTGCACCAACTCTCGATGTGAGAAAGGGCAATGCACGGTACCGAAGAGGCTAGCAAATTGCAGAAAGTTGAGAGTGTGTATAATCCATGGACTCACATTAGTCATAAAGAACTCACATACTTATTGCGAAAGTTTATTAGCCCTCGAAGCAAAGTACTACTACGCATGCCCCTAGGGGGATAGATTGGTAGGAAAAGACCATTGCTCGTCCCCGACCGCCACTCATAAGGTAGACAATCAATAATAAATCATGCTCCAACTTCTTAGCATAACGACAGACCATACATGCATGCTTTGGGAATCACAAACCTTAACACCAATATTCTTACTAAACCACAATTATCTACTAGTACCTCCCCCATATTACCATCTTAATATCACAAAACTATTGCAAGTAATCAAACTTATCATATTCAGTGATCTACATGAAAGTTTTTATTATATCCCTCTTGAATACCTATCATATTAGGATCAAATTCATAACATGTACATATTACCATTGCTATTTATTAGACTCTCAAAAATATATAAGTGAAGCATGAGAGTGCAACTATTTCTTTAAAATATAACCACCGCTGTGCTCTAAAAGATATAAGTGAAGCACTAGAGCAACTGCCTAGCTCAAAAGATATAAGTGAAGCACATAGAGTATTCTAACAAATGACGAATAATGTGTGTCCCTCTCAAAAAGGTGTGTTCAGCATAGATGATTGTGGCAAACTAAAAATCAAACAAAAGCAAGCAAACTATAGCACAAGACGCTCCAAGTAAAAACACATACCATGTGATGAATCAAAATATAGCTCCAAGTGATATACCGTTAGATTGTAGACGAAAGAGGGGATGCCATCCGGGGCATCCCCAAGCTTAGATGCTTGAGTCTTCCTTGAATATTACCTTTGGGTGCCTTGAGCATCCCCAATCTTAGGCTCTTGCCGCTTCTTATTCCTTTATCCATCGTAGTCTCACCCAAAACTTGAAAACTTCAGCACACAAAACTCAATAGAAACCTCGTGAGATCCATTAGTATAACAAACAAATCTTAAAATTTAGGTACTGTTGTAAATTGATTAATATTTAATATTAGCATAATGCTACTGTACTCCAATTTCTCCATGACTCATACCCCCGATACGGTCCATAGATTCATCAAAATAAGCAAACTATGCAACAAAACAGAATCTGTCTAAAACAGAACAGTCTGTAAAGATCTCAATTAAAGTCATACTTGTGTAACTTCCAAAATTCTGAAAACTTAGGAAAATGTGGGAAATTCATATATCAATATTGTGTAAAAAATTCAGAAGGTTCTGACGCCCCAGCAAAAAAATCAAAATTCCAGCACTGGACGCAAAAGTTTCAGTTTTCAAACAACATCAATTATACTATCTTCCAAATCATCCCAAAGGCATTAGTTGGCACAAACACTAATTAAAAGATAAAAACACAATCATAACAGAGGCTACAATTGTGTAAACACACAAAAACTGAAAGTAAAACAAAAATTTGTTTTATTCATTGGGTTGCCTCCCAACAAGTGCTATTGTTTTATGCCCCTAGCTAGGCATAATGCATAGTTTCAAGTATTGTCATCCTTCAAATTAATTCCATAGGTGGCCCTCATAATATATTCATATGGTGGCTTAATTCTCTTTCTAGGGAAGTGTTCCATCCCTTTCTTTAACGGAAATTGAAATCTTATATTACCTTCTTTCATATCAATAATAGCACCTATGGTTCGTAGGAAAGGCCTACCAAGTATTATAGGACAAGATGGATTGCATTCAATATCAAGAATAATAAAATCCATGAGCTCATAATTCCAATTAGCAAGAATAAGCACATCATTTATTCTACACAATGGTTTTTTAATAGTGGGATCCGTTAGATGTAAATTAAGGGAACAAGGATCCATATCGGTGAGACCTTGCACATCACACAAAGATTTTGGTATAGTGGAAACGCTAACACCTAGATCACATAAGGCATTGCATTCATAATCTTTAATTTTAACTTAATAGTAGGTTCCCATTCATCATGCAATTTTCTAGGAATTGAAACTTCCAACTCAAGTTTTTCTTCATGAGCTTTTATCATAGCTTCCACAATATGTTTAGTAAAAGCTTTACTTTGTTCATAGGCATTAGGTGAATTAATCATGGATTGCAACAAGGAAATACATTCAACTAAAGAGCAATTATCATAATTAAATTCCTTGTAATCCAAAGTAGTGGGCACATCACAATTTAAAGTTTTGACCTCTCCAAACCCACTTTTGTCATTTTTATCATTAAGATCATCACCCTGCAAATAATTGGGACGCCTTCTAGCTAAAGTTGACTCATCTCCAGTCCCTTTTTCATCAAGTTTTATATTACTAAATAGAGATTCAATAGGTGAGACACCAATCATTTTAATATCTTCATCATTACTACGGTAGAAACCGGGTGGAATGGCTTTTTCTAAGAATTCCCGCTTAGCTCTCAACCTAGCGGTCCTTTCTTTACTTTCATTAATGGAGACATAGATAGCTTTAATAGACTCATTTATGTCATGCTTGGGTGGCAAAATTTTAATTTTGAGAGTATCCACATCATGAGCAATTCTATCTATGTTCCTAGACAATTCATCAACTCTATTCAATTTTTCTTCTATCATAGCATTAAAATTCTTTTGAGAATTAATAAATTATTTAATATTACTTTCAAGATCAGAGGGTATCCTATTATTATTATATGAATTACCATAATTATTAGAGGAATTTTCGGGAAACGGTCTAGGGTTGAAATTACCCCTATAGGCATTGTTGTTGAAATTATTTCTAGGGACAAAATTCACATCAATAGCATCATTGTTTTGCTCAATCAAGGTAGACAATGGCACACCATTAGGATCAATATGAGCACTTTTACTAGCAACCAATTTCATAAGAGCATCCATCTTATCACTCAAAGTATTAATTTCTTCAACAGAATTTACCTTCTTGCCAGTTGGAGTTCGTTCAGTGTGCCATTAAGAATAATTTGTCATGATATTATCAAGGAGTTTTTTAGATTCTCCCAATGTAATTTCCATAAAAGTACCACCTGCGGCAGAGTCTAGCAAATTTCTAGAAACAAAGTTTAGTCCCGCATAAAAAAATTGTATGACCATCCATACACTTAAACCATGTGTTGGGCAATTTGTTATCATTAGTTTCATTCCCTCCCAAGAATGTGCAACATGCTCATGCTCAAGTTGCCTAAAATTCATAATTTGATTTCTTAAAGAAATAATCTTAGCGGGAGGAAAATACTTGGCAATAAAAGCATCATTACACCTATCCCATGAATCAATACTATTTCTAGGCAAGGATGAAAACCAAGTTTTAGCACGATCTCGTAGTGATAATGGAAATAATTTCAATTTAACAATATCATTATCCACATCTTTCTTCTTTTGCATATCACAAAGTTCGACGAAAGTATTTAGATGGGATGCAGCATCTTCATTAGGACTACCAGAAAATTGTTCTTTCAAAACAAGATTAAGCAAAGCAGTATTAATGTCACACGACTCCGCACTAGTGGCGGGTGGAGCAATTGGAGTACTAATAAAATCATTATTCTTAGTATTGGAAAAGTCACACAATTTTGTGTTTTCTTGAGACGTAGCGACAAAGCAAACAAACTAGCAAACAAGCAAACGAAAATATTTTTGTGTTTTTGTAAACTTGTTTTAGAAGTGGGGGAGATGAAAATGAGAGGCAAATGCAAATAAAAAGGCAAATAAAATAAATGCAAGTGGATGATAGTTTATGCGAAGGTACTTGATAAGTTTTGGTGATGTCTCCCCGGCAACGGCGCCAGAAATTCTTCCTACTACTTGTAAACTGCATTGGTATTTCCCCGAAGAGGAGAGGATGATGCAGTATAGTAGAGAGAAGTATTTCCCTCAGTTAAGAACCAAGGTTATCAATCCAGTAGGAGAACCACACATAACTTCGCTAGCAGCACCTACACACACAAAAGCAAACACTTGCACCCAACGCAAATAAGAGGGTTGTCAATCCTCTTAGCGGTTATTTGCAAGGATTAATTCCGATAGTGATAGATAGAAAAGTAAATTGCAAAATAAAATAAAAGTAAATAAATTGCAGCAAGGTATTTTTGGATTTTAATATATGATAGAAGTTGTCGTGCATACAACCATCTATGGGGCCATCTAGCCCCTTTACGGTTCAACTAGGGGGACTCGCAAGCACAAAGAGCATAAGCAGTAGACACGCAAGAAGTTTACCCAGGTTCGGGCCACCGTGAGGTGTGAAACCCTACTCCTGCTTTGGTGTGTGGAGAGCTCAAGTACAAGGTGCGCTTCGTCCCGGCAAGGTGCGAAGGGAAGCAGCTACGCATGCAAAGTGAGCTAGAGTGTCTAAGGATCGATCCTTGTAAAGGTTGCCCTGGCCCTCTTTTTATAGCTCAAGGGGTAACCACAGTGGCAAAATAGTCATTACAAGTTGATTTAGACAGCAAACAGTGCTATCATACCTAACTCTGCCGGTTTAGGACAAAATCATTAAATGCACCATTAGGTGTCATGTGGAGGAGGAGCCCCGGCAAGGTTTCTACACCACTCTCCCAGCTACCTCATATTATCTTGACACGCCTCCTGGACGGGTGTCATTAAAGTTAAATCTTCTTCCAGCAGGCTGACACGTCCCCCAACAAATCTCACCAAACCGCCTGCGCGGTCGACACCTCACCGATTAGCGACTAGCTGCTCGGTGAGGTGGAGCGCTGACGAGTTGGCGAGGGTTTACCGGCACAGAGCTTGCCGGGCCTTCGCCTTGCCAGCTCAAATCTTGTCGGCAAGCAATGCCTTCGTCTTCAGTACTAGATAAGTACTTATTGATGCTTCGTTTTGATCTTCTCCCCAGTAGCTTCTGCAACTGGGTCTTGAATCTTGATCTTGATCAATTCCCGGCAAGCTTGGCCATCAAGAAGGCTGCTACTGTCTATGCATAAGTCAGGGTATAAAATACCCATGTTTTCTACACCGACAGGAGCCCCCGGGCCTGGGCCATACGCGCATCCGAAGCGTCGTTGGGTTGGGCCCAAATGATGCACAGACACGTGGCGGGAAATTACCGCCGTAATCTTTGCAATGATGATTTCCCTCCAAGCACGCCCACGCGGCGCATTAAATGCGGGACGCAGGAGTGGTGGACTGTAGTGGTTATCTCACAGTAGTGCGCCTGCAAAGGCGCTGCCAAGGCAAACAGTGAAGAGCCAGCCCCCTCACGCCTTCCCCACAAAAAGGCAACCGTGAGGGGACGCTGCTCATTCACCCTTGCCCCTCCTTGCTTCATCTTCTTCCTCTCACCAGAGCCATTTCCGCCGCCGCCGCCGCCTGTTCGTACCTCAGCTCGAATCCTCCTCTTCTCCCTGAGCCCTCATGGCGCCCAAGAAAGCCGACGCGGCAGGGAAGAAACCCGCCATGCCGCTCGACCCCAAGGCGGAGAAAAAGAAGAAGGAACTGGAGGAACTGGAGAAACGGCGGAGAGAGAACGTGGTCTTCTCACCGTCAGCCATGGATGGCAACACGCTGATTGAGAGGTACGCCTACATGTGGGGAAGAGACACCAAAGATCACAAGGCTCCGGTGGTACTTCCTGAAGGCGACAAGGTTCCGTCAGATTCTTATCCTTTTTTCTGCGCATACTTCTATTGCGGGCTGGTTCCTCCCTTCTCGGATTTCTTCAGCGCAATGATGTATGATTTTGGGTTTCGACTGCTGGATTTCACTCCCAACGCAATGACATGCATGGCAGTCTTCGCCCACTTGTGTGAAAATTTTGTTGGAGTTGTGCCCAATGTAGATCTATTCCGACACTTCTTCGTTCCCCGCATCGAAGACAAATCGCTCTCCGGCAGTGTGACATGGATCCCCAGGGCCAAGAACAAGGGCCAATATCTTGCCGGGCAACTTCACCTCAAATGGGAGGAATGGAGGGCAGAGTGGTGCTGGATCCAGGATAAAGATTTTCTCGAATTCTGCTTGCCGCACAGGAAAACAGTTCAACGCGGCGATGATTGGGGCAAATTGGGTGCTAGTGACGAGAGACTTCGCCCGGCACTGAACAGAATTGCTCGTCTCAAGGCCGCCAAATTGACCATAGAGATGGTTGGCGCCGACTTCCTCCGGCGACGCATTTCGCCACTACAGAAGAGAGAGAGATTTGCTTGGGATTTCCAGGGTACCGCTGATATTATGCGGTTGTATCCTGGGCTCGGCAACAACTTGACGGTTCTGGAGCATGCCTGCCTTTCCGAGCAGTTGTTCAAGAAGACTAGCATGTTTCACTTGCTGAAAGGGGTCATCCTGCTGAATATTAACTCCGCCAAGGATTCCATTTTGGCAATGATGCCGGAGTGCAATGCCCAAGGAGTTGAACCCCGCTGGCCAATGCCTACTCTGGAAAATGAGATGGACTGGGCCTCCAACTTGACAGAGAAGGCCACCCGGAAAGAGAGAGATCTCATCCATGCTACCAAAGAAGAAGAACTGGCACACATCGCCAGCATAGCCGCAGAGGCCGCAAGATTTGAAGCAGCTAGCGGTTCTGGTGCCGCGGCAATTGAAGATGATGATGAAGAACATCCCGATGAAGAAGTTGTCGATGATCATCCAGAAGAGCCTGCCGGTGATGAGGTTGTCGGGACTGAGGTTGCCGGAGATCCTGAAGAGGAGGAAGGCCCTCGGGCTCCTAAGAAGAGGACACGCCGTCTTCGAAGGGCAGCCAGCCAAGAGCCAGTGCGTGCTTGTTCATCGAAGGCTGGTCCTATCGTGAAGAAGACGACCACCAAAACTGGTTGTCAAGAAGAAGTGCGTTGGCAACCATCCCGGCATCCACAAGCTCAACACCCATCCCCCTAGCAAGAGGTTGTCGAAGAAGTCTGATCTTCTCAGCCGGCAGGTTCATCTCCTCCGGCACTTAAAAGGGCCAGAGAGGCGCCTCCGCTGGCAAGATATGATCTCTCCATCCTTAGTGAGTCTGAAGATGAGGAGTAAGTACATTTATTGACCTTCATTAAGTCTTAACTCCATCTTGATCATGGTTTTTGACTTGATTCTTTCTTGTTCTTGTAGAGACACAGAGCCACTTGTGCATCGAGCCAAGCGTGCCAAGGCTGCGGTGGAAGGCGAGTCTGCGGCAAGCGCTGGACAAGGGGGTGTGCTCGCTGATTCCATTATCATCAGCCCCCAGTCCAGCCCCCTAGACGAAGTTGAGGCACGATCACCGCACGCCGGCACTGGCGTTGATGCTTCTTCCTCTGGTCCTGACAAAGAGGTGGGAGAAGGCCACCAGCAGGAAGATCGCCAAGAGGCGGATCCCACCGTGGTTCCTCCGTCAACCACCATCCCGGGGAATGCTTCATCGACAAGGGCCTTCACTGATGAGCCCGTCCGCACTGATATAGTCCTGGCAGGCGAGGCTGCCAAAGACCGCGCGGCGGCAACCGAAGTCACCGAGGAAGGAAATGTCCTCCCACACCAAGCACCAACAGGTAATCCACTTGTCTCTGAACACTTTTCACTTCCCCTTCCTTTTTTTTCTTGAACTTGACTTGTAAATTGAATCTTATTTTATCCTTTGTTTCTGTTTCTTTCCACAGCCCAAACTTCTCCCAAAGAAGGTGAAATCATTGCAGAAGTGGCAGATATTGCAAAGGACGCCGCTGATGAAGCCACCAAGATTGCTGCCGAAGAAGATCCTATGCAGATTGCCGAAGAGATCAGGGAAATTCCCGAAGAACCAAAGAAGTCCTCTGGCAATACATCTGATCCCGTTAGAATGGATGCGGAGGTGGCGCCCGTCAATACCGACACGCCGAACCCCGACAATCAGCCAACGACGTCAATCCTGCAGATCCTGTGAAGCAGCTTGGCACTGGTTGCTTCTCAGCAAGAACCTGGAGCCCCCAGTTCATCAGGTACTGCGAAGCTGGATTTTGACACAGAGATCGCCTGCATCCTCGCCTCTATCCCCAAGAGCACTCCTGAATCCGACAACGTTGCCGATAGCACAGCGGATCTTGCCTTCCTGGAAACCATGGCTGCAGGCCTCAGGGATGTGCAAGAGCGCTACGGCCAGCGGTGGGATAAACTTCAAGCAGAACACACGGCCCTGGATGTGATCGAGGAGAAGCTGAAGAACAAGGCAGAAGATATCCCCGCCTGGTATAATAGCCAATCTCAGAACTTGAGGAGGCAAGAGGAAAGACTTGCCACTGCCCAAGCAAAGGCGACAGCTATGGACGGCAAGTTGGCAGAGCGCGAGGCGCAGCTCAACGCCCGGGAGAGGAATATTGCCGCACAAGAAGAGGCCCTTGCCGCCAAACTTCACGGCAAGGATGAAGAAATTGAGAAACTCCTTGAGCAAAGGACGCAAGAGCTGGAGAAGAAACATAAAGATTCCATTGAGACCCAGGCTCAGGAAAGCACCGCCAAGCTCAAGGAGGCCATTGATGAAGCTGCTGCTGTCACCGCCGCCAAGGCGGATCTTGATTCCCAGTTGGCCAGGCTGAAAGAAGAGCTCGCTGGCAGCGGTAAAGAGGTCGAGACTCTCAAGGGTGAAGTGCAGAAAGCAGCCCTCACCTTAGGGGAACTGCAGATGCAGCTCTCATCCAAGAATCAAGATCTTGGTGCTGCCACTAAGGTAACTGAGGATCTGAGATCCAATCTTGTCAGCCTGGAAATAGATCTTGAATCTGCCAAGGAGCGGGAAAGAGTCCTGACGGAGAAGCTGGCCGCGGAAGAAACTCTCTGGGAAGATGCCGAGAATAAATTCACAGAGTTGTGCGAGGTGATCTCCCTTTGGACGAAGAAGCTTGTTGACATAGCTAAGCGCATAACCTCCCAACTTGTTGTCATGGATATGAAGAGCTGGAGCTTCACTGTAAACGATCATGAGACTGCCGGTGCAAGATTGACCAAGTTCTTTGACGGCCTCATCGATGCACTGAAGACATATCATGACGACAGGTCCGCCTCATTTGCCGATGAATCCCGGCAATTTGCGCGCAACGTCCTTTACAAGGTGCTGCTCAAGCTCGCATATCGCCATCCTGACCTCGACCTCTCCGGAATCTTCAGAAAGTTGCCGTAGGACACTGATGTCACTACCGCCGACAAGATCGCGGATCCTCTTGCCGACAAGGTTCTCCATGTTCCCAGAGTCCAAGGCAATCATCGGGATTAAACTTGTCGTTGTATTGTCACAGTGCTACCATGTCAAACATACATCTGATCTTATGTTAGATCTGCACTGCTTTTATAATGTAATATAGCTTGTGCTGATGAATGAATGTATGCTATCTCCCTTGTTTCACTTTGTCTTTGTATGATTTGATTTACACCCTACGCGTACTAGAAGCTTGCCGGTGCGTGCACTTGCTGCGAGCGCTTGAGGAACAGGTCCTTAGCAGCCTGCCGGTAGTGTCACCGCCGACAAGTTTTCCTTTGACGTTTCCATTGCAGCTACTTAAATTGTTGAGTGGACTCGAAACAAAATAAGGGCGCAAATGATCACAACAAGGTTCCTTCGCATGCAGGTTTTTCATACAAACACATAATCATTCAAGGGAAATTGCAAAATGCAACAAGGAAATTGTTTCAAAGTTTTTCAACTTAGCTTTTCCTTGTACTGCCTTTCTTGTCATCCAAAATAATCACTTGAACGTCATTTAAGCGGTATCCCCATCGTCACTCCCCCCGGGAAACTTGCACGCGAGGGATCCTTCTGTCCTTTGAGAAAAAGAAAGAAGAGAAAAGAGAGGTTTGGAAACCTTGATGGTTCATCAACCATTTCGTACAAGTCAAAGCGTAATCACAACATTACATGCATTCATACATAAACGAATGTGTACGAAAAGTTGCGAAACACTTAGCTTTATTTCACTTATGCACAGGATCTACGCCTGGCTTTGTACAAAGAGTTGCAAGTCTTGCCGACAAAGCTTGTACAAAAGGGGGTTGTCGGGAGGCCCGGCAACTGCGCCTTACGGGTAGAACTTGCGAAGATGCTCAATATTCCATGAGTTTTTCACTGGGATGCCATCTTCGGTCTCCAGATGGACCACGCCAGGTCTGGTGACTCGTACTACCCGATAAGGGCCTTCCCACTTCGGCGTCAACTTGTTTGAATTCTTGGCGAACTGAATGCTCCGAAGAACAAGGTCGCCTTCCTCAAGGCTTCGGGTGTGCACTTTGTGGCTATGATAGCGGCACAAGGCTTGCTGGTAGCGTGCAGCTCGCACAGCTGCCCGAAGATGATCTTCCCCAAGGAGCATGGCATCATCTTACCGCAGCTGCTCTTGCTCTGCATCATCGTAGGTGAGCACTCGAGGTGACCCGTATATGAGTTATGTGGGGAGTACTGCCTCTGCACCATAGACTAGGGAGAAGGGTGTTTGGCCGGTAGCTCGATTTGGTGTCATTTTGAGTGACAAAAGAACCGCCGACAACTCTTCAATCCAGTGCCTTCCACACCTGTGCAGCCTGTCAAATGCTCTTGTCTTGAGGCCTCGCAACACTTCAGCATTTGCCCTTTCTGCTTGACCGTTGCTTCTCGGGTGAGCAACAGATGCAAAACAGATTTTGCTGCCAAGGTCTTGGATGTACTGCATGAAGGCGCGGCTCGTGAATTGTGTGCCATTGTCGGCAATGACCCTGTTGGGAACACTAAAATGGCAAACTAATCCTTTGAAAAACTTGATGGCTGACTGTGTTGTTACCTTCCTCACTGACTCTACCTCAGGCCACTTTGTGAACTTGTCGATTGCAACGTACAAGAACTCAAAGCCCCTGATAGCACGGGGGAAGGGGCCTAAGATGTCAAGCCCCAGACTGAGAAGGGCCAAGAGAGAGGTATTGTTTGGAGAGCTTGAGCTGGCTGATGTATGTTCTTCGAATGGAACTGGCATGCTTCACACTTGGTTACTAGCTCAATTGCATCTTGGAGGGCAGTGGGCCAATAGAAGCCTTGCCGGAAAGCTT
Source organism: Elymus sibiricus (assembly GCA_039707655.1). Classification (NCBI taxonomy): domain Eukaryota; kingdom Viridiplantae; phylum Streptophyta; class Magnoliopsida; order Poales; family Poaceae; genus Elymus; species Elymus sibiricus. The sequence continues at coordinate 289,276,671 of CM077676.1, forward strand.
TTCCAACAAGTGCCCTTGATCCTATGTGAGATCCACATATTCCTCCATGTATCTCTGCCAACAGCTTTAGTCCATCTTCCCGGCAAATACACTTCAATTTCACACAGTTTGGTCTCTTTCTATGCAGAATGTTATCCACAAACTGATACATACTTGACTGACGGGCTACTTTCTCAGCTTCTTCTTAGTCATCGGGAAGTTCTCCTGTCTGAAGGAAATGAACTATCTGTTGTGCCCAAGTTGGAGCTTGCGGCTCGACAACAAGGACTAAAGGCATCTCTTCGGCCGTGGGAGCACTTGCTTCAGCGGCAAGAACCTGAGGCTCTGCGCGAAGCCGCTGCTCGCTGACAGTCGTGCCGTTGTCCCCGGCAACCTTCTTGCCAGTGGCTTCCGGGAGCTCTACCGGAAAATAATTGCCGGTGTTCAACTTTCTTCTCTTGCTCGCCTGCGTTGATGGAGTGACTAATGGTTGATTCAAATGGAGCACAAAAGTCCCTGGTTCCACAGGAAGCTTTTGAGCGGCACACTTTGACAGGTGGTCAGCGATGCTGTTTTTCGCACGAGGAATGTGCTCTGTTTGCAATCCGTCAAAATGCTCTTCCAATTTTCTCACTTCTTCCACATATGCTTCCATCAACGGGCTCTGATAATCTTTGTTAACTTGCTTCACAACAAGCTGCGAGTCGCCACGGATGATCAATTTTCTGATTCCAAGGTCCACTGCGATCCTAAGACCAGCAAGGATCCCTTCATACTCAGCAGTGTTGTTTGTAGCTTTCTCCCTAGGAAAATGCATTTGGATTACATACTTGAGGTGCTCTCTGGTGGGTGCGACAAGCAGCACTCCGGCACCGGCGCCTTGCAGCGAGAAGGCACCATCAAAGTACATGATCCATTCTTTAGCTGTTTCTTTGCCGGGGAGAGCTGATTCTTGAATTTCTTCATCCTGCGTTGGCGTCTATTCTGCAATGAACTCCGCCAAGGCTCTGCTCTGAATAGTTGAAGTGCTCTCAAACTGAAGTGCAAAAGTCGACAACTCCAATGCCCACTCCACTATCCTGCCGGTTGCATCTGAATTTCTCAAAATGCGCTGCAACGGAAAGTGAGTGACGATGGTAATCTCATGTGCTTGAAAGTAGTGGCACAGCTTTCTCATGGCCATGAGGAGACCGAAGAGCAATTTTTGCACACCAGAATACCTTGATCTAGCCCCCTGCAAAAGGGAGCTTACAAAGTAAACTGGGCGCTGCACCAACTTCTTTTTAGGCACCATCTGTTGATTTGCTTCATCTGCTTGCACTGTTTCTGATTTATCGGCACCAGACTTTGCCGGAGAAGATTCCGGCTTGTCGCTCGACGGGCTTGCCACTGCTGCTTCTTCGTCATCAACTTCCCTCTGTGCCACCAATGCAGCACTGACCACTTGATTTGTCGCCGCCAAGTATAGCAGCAATGGTTCTTGTTGTTTAGGCGCAACTAGTGTTGGCGCAGAGGAGAGGTATCTTTTCAAATCCTGCAGCGCGGCCTCCGCTTCCGGAGTCCATTCCATTGGATTGCCTTTTTCAAAATCTTGAAAAACGGCAAGGCGCGCTCGGCAGACTTCGAAATGAACCTACTCATCACAGCCACACAGCCGGCAAGACGCCGCACATCCTTGACTCGCTTGGGTGCTTCGATTTGCTCAATGGCTTTGATCTTGTCGGGATTTGCTTCGATTCCTCGTTGAGATACAAAGAACCCGAGAAGCTTGCTGGATGGAACGCCAAACACACACTTCTCGGGGTTGAGCTTTAGATTGATCTTGCGCAAATTTGCAAATGTCTCTTCTAGATCTTGGATGAGAGTTGATTTGTCCTTGGTTTTGACCACTATGTCATCCATGTATGCTTCTACATTTCTGTGCAATTGGGGCTCAAAACCAATTTGAACAGCTCTTGCAAAGGTTGAACCAGCACTCTTTAATCCGAAAGGCATACGCACGAAGCAGTATGTACCACATGGAGTAATGAATGCGGTTTTCTCCTCATCCTCCTTGGCCATGAAAATCTGATGATAACCGGAATATGCATCAAGAAAGGAGAGTAAATCACAGCCGGCAGTAGAGTCAACAATTTGATCAATGCACGGCAAGGGGAAAGGATCCTTTGGACATGCTTTGTTGATATCAGTATAATCAATACAAAGTCTCCACTTCCCATTTGCTTTTCGTACTACAACTGGATTTGCCAACCATGTTGGATGTAGCACACCTCTAACTAGACCAGCTGCTTCTAGCTTCTTTATCTCTTCGGCGATGAACTGCTGCCATTCCAAAGCTTGCTTTCTGACCTTCTGCTTGACGGGCCGAGCATGAGGATAGACGGTAAGGTGGTGCTCGATTACCTCCCTGGGAACGCCAAGGATGTCAGATGGTTGCAATGCAAACACATCGACATTCGCCCGCAGGAAGGCAACGAGCGCGCTTTCCTATTTGCTGTCAAGGGAGGCACTGACGGTGAAGGTACCGCCCATGCCGTCCTCCTTTGCCGACACCTTCTTGGTTGCTGGTGGAGTAGCTTTGGACTTCTTGGTGGTAGAGCTTTCCGGCAAGTCCTCAACGGGTGCGCAGCACTCCGAAGAAGTGCGCTTCCCGGAAGACTTGTCGGAAGTCTTGCCGCTCTTCTTGCTTTTCTTTTTCTCATTGGCGGGAGTGGGTGCTTTGGCGGCAGATGCTGCAACCGCCTCTCTGTACATCTTATCGACGCAGATAACTGCATCCTTTTTGTTGGAGTTGATGGTGATGACACCCATTGGCCCTGGCATCTTCAACGTGTTGTAAGCATAATGGGATGCTGCCATGAACTTCGCCAAGGCTGGGCGGCCAAGAATTCCATTATACGGCAAGGGGATCTTGACAACATCAAAAACAACTTTCTCTGTTCTGTAATTCAGTTCCCTGCCAAACGTCAACGACAATGTGATCTTTCCTTGGGGCTGGCTCCTTCCTGGGTTCACTCCTTAAAACGTACCAGTTTTCTCGAGTTCCTCGTCGGGAATCTGCAGCCTCTTGATAACCTCTGGTGAAATCAAGTTCAGACCAGCCCCACCGTCAACTAGCATTTTCGTGACCTGGAGGTTGTGTATTGTTGGTGAAACCAACAACGGCAAACACCCGACCGTAGTTATGCGATCAGGGTGGTCCTCGGCATAAAAAATGATAGGTGTGTGTGACCATTTGAGCGGCTTCTGCGCGCCCACTACTGGTTGCGCTGCGTTAACCTCACGCGCCCACTGCTTGAGTTGGCGGTGAGAGGAATGCAAAGATGCACCCCCGTCAATACACATGGCCTCAGTTGCCTTCTGGAATTCCTGTTCACTGGACTCTCCGTCGTCCTCCTCATCACTTCCATCATCATCCTCTTTCTTTTCACGGCCTCTAGCAGGCTTCTCTTTTTGCTGCTTGGCCTTGCCGCGGTGGCCTCCTCGACCACCACGACCTCTCTTGCCAGATCAGCAGGCACCATCCTGGCCCTTCTCCTTGTCGCGTTTTTCATATTCAGCTTTTTGTTTCTCGGCAAGTTGCTCAACCTGCCGGCACTCTTGGAGGTCATGACCCTTGGTGCAGTGAATCTTGCAATACGGCCCATCAGACTTGCCGGCCTTCTCGTTCGCCGCCGCCTCCTGACAAGCAGCGCATACAGTAGCCTCCTTGCCGGAGTTTTCTGTCTTGGCTTTCTTGGCAGACTCAGTGTTGCCGGAGCCCTCAACGGCCATAACAGTTTTGCCTTTGCGCTTCCTGTTGTGCTTTCGGCCTTTCTTTTTCAGGGTGGCGGCGTCGTTGTCTTCTGAGTCAACTTCTGCGCCTGCATCTTCCCCAGGGAGCCTCCTCCCTTCTTCAGCGCGTGTACACTTATCCGCCAACGTATAGAGCTCGTTGATAGTCATCGGTAGCTTGATGTTCATCTTTTCCCGCATCCTTCGATGGCGCACATTCGTGTGAAAGGCGGCAATGACGGCTGCGGGGTGCACATCTGGGATATTGTGGTGCACACGACTAAACCTCTGGATATACTTGTGTAAAGATTCACCATCTCTCTGTGGGATCACTTGCAGGTCGCTGGGCTGACCGGGAGCCTTATGACCTCTAGTAAAAGCACCAATAAACTCATTGCAAAGATCAGACCATGAGAAAATGGAATTCTCTGGCAAGTTCATTAGCCAAGATCTCACGTTGGGCTTGAGCACCAACGGGAAATAGTTGGCGAGAATCTTCTCATCTCTTCCCCCGGCAGCTTGTACAGCAATCGTGTATATACCCAAGAACTCTGCCGGGTTCAGCTTGCCGTCGTACTTCTCTGGTACTTCCAGCTTGAAGGCCCGGACTGACGGGCAACGGACTTGCCGCAGCTCGCGAGTGAAGGCAGGGCACCCGACCTCGTAAGGCAGGTACTCGCCAACCTCGGGCGCAGGCTCATCAACGATTGGGCCGTTGCGCGCGTCAGATTGACGACGCGCCTCCCGACGCCATTCAATGGTAGTACGGGCATCCTCCACCCACCTATCTTGCAGCACTCGCCGCCGATCTTGCCGCGCTCACGGATCCGAAGAGGCCATCGACATCTCGTCGGGCTCAAAGGATCGCTGAGTTTGACGCGGTTGTGGTTGCTGTTGACGTTGTTGATGTTGACGTTGTTGCCGCGGAGGTGATTGCACCGTTGGCGCGGCACCCTCAACACGGCCACCAGTTGGAGCTACTGGTGCTGTCTGTGGACGCTGAGATGGTCCCGCCTACTGTGATTTGCTGGATTTGGCAAATCCAATGAGGCTTTGGATGGTGGCTCTCCACTCATCCATCTTGTCTGCCACCGGAGGAAAGTTCAACAGCATCTGGGCTCGCGCCATCGCCTCTGCTGCTGTGGCGGGCATGGCTGGGAGTGAAGAACGCGACGTCGCTCTACTCCTAGCAGAGCCAGCAGGAGCGCCATTGCGATCTTGCTGCCACGGCACATGCTTAGTAGAGGGCTGTCGTGGCGGAGGTGGTGCCTGAGGATCTGGAACTTGATCGACAGGTGTCTTGCCATGCGGACACCGCCGACCGGAGTCACCTACGCCATTCGGAGCCACGTCGCGCCCATCATGTGATGGTCGCGGTGTGTGTCCCGACGCAGCATTCTTGGATGCCGCAACACCAGGATCTTGACTCGCGCCAGACCGGACGGTGTTGCTCCGGTGGCTGCGCTCATCGGCGCGTCGAGGAGGTGGGAGTCATCCGTCCGCACTGGCTGCGCCGTTGCGACTTTGCTCGCCAGAGGGTCGAGGAAATTGACCGCCTCCAGCGCCTCCGCCTCCTTTTCCGACCACGGTGGGCATGGCGACCGCGCCGCCTGCGCCGGTCATGCTAACCGAGGCATCCGCACCGCCCGCATTGGCTACGCCGCCTGCGCTGCCTGCGGATACGTGCGAAGGAACTTTGGAAGTGGAGGGAGCCGTCATCATGATGCCCTTCTTCTTGGGAGCCATCGACGACGAGGAAGATGGTGATGAAGCTAATGAAACTGATGCGCAATCTACTGATTCAGGTTCGCACAAGCGATCCCCTACCTGGTGAGGCAAAGATGTCGTGCATACGACCATCTATGGGGCCATCTAGCCCCTTTATGGTTCAACTACGGGGACTCGCAAGCACAAAGAGCGGAAGCAGTAGACACGCAAGAAGTTTACCCAGGTTCGGGCCACCGTGAGGTGTAAAACCCTACTCATGCTTTGGTGTATTATATGTGGAGAGCTCAAGTACAAGGTGCACTTCGTCCTGGCAAGGTGCGAAGGGAAGCAGCTACGCATGCAAATTGAGCTAGAGTGTCTAAGTGTCAATCCTTGTAAAGGTTTCCCTGGCCCTCCTTTTATAGCTGAAGGGGTAACCACAGTGGCAAAACAGTCATTACAAGTTGATTTAGACAGCAAACAGTGCTATCATACCTAACTCTGCCGGTTTAGGACAAAATCATTAAATGCGCCGTTAGGTGTCATGTGGAGGAGGAGCCCCAGCAAGGTTTCTGCACCGCTCGCCCAGCTACCTCATATTATCTTGACACGCCTCTTGGACGGGTGTCATTAAAGTTAAATCTTCTTCCAGCAGGCTGACACGCCCCCCGACAAATCTCACCAAACCGCATGCGCGGTCAACATGTGACACCCTGGTTTTTCTCAGTTTTTTTTTCTTCTCAAATTTCATTTGAATATTTTGTTTGAATTTGGCTTGGTTTCGGAATGGCTCTATGGACTTAAAACCTTGGGAATTCCTTTCGATTCTCTTTCCCAAGTGACTCAGGCTCTCAAAAAACTTCTCTAAAGTCATGTCACTCCCACTCTTGCTCAATCTCAATTTTATCCCAAGTTAATATTCCTTTTTCCATTAAAGGAATAGCCCTTTAAGCTCTAGGTTGTGAAGCAACCCATATTTTTGCTCTCTCAAAAATGCCAAGAAAATTCTCATAAATCCTTTGCACCATGTGAACCTTGGATATGTGAAAATATTCAAGATTTACTTCCCATGGCGAGCACAGCAGCCAATCTTTGATTCTGGTCAAAATTTCAGTTTGTGAGGTAACTATATTTTATATTGCTTCAAAAATTCTGAAATTAATCAAGGACATTCTCCTACCCATATTATCAGTCTCCACAAATTTTGGGCCTATTTCATTCAGCCAATTTTTCTATAAAACTCTCCCAAGTTTTTGTCCAGTGGGAAGTGTTGTGAAGGAAGGACCCTGTACACTAACCCAATTGGACTGAAATTTTTATGGCATGTTGGCATCCTCAAATGACCCACAAATGCCAAGTTTTAGATCCAGGAGCCCATCCAAGTGAGTGCAACATCCTCTGCAAGATTTCTGGTTCAAAGAGGCAGTTGTGAAGCAACCATCCTCCACATTTGTCCATTTGATCTGAATTTTTCCTAGCATGTGCTCCTTCCTACTTCATTTCAGTATGGTAAACTCTCTCTCTCTCAAAACCTTAGCCATTTCTTCCTAACTTGCTGCCCAAGTTGCTGACCAGAGACTTCCAGTGGAGCTATCCAGCTTGCTAGACCAGCTCTTGTCAAACCAAAGGCACAGAGCGGACTCAAGTTGAGAGGACTAAAGCGTAGACATGATCGTTTGGGTCAGAGCGCGCCGCAAGCATCCATGCATGTGGTGACCACGCGTCTGCCAGGCAGAACTTGTGCTCTGCGCACTGAACCCTCTCGGGCCTCGCCGGTTCTTCACGTAGATGCCACGTCGCCGTGTCCCTTAGTGCCGACGTCTTCTCCGCCGTCCACCTGGCTCGCCTGGAAGCCTCCCGTCGCCGGCATTGTTCTCGCCGGACATGGCCAAGCACCTCCACGCACGGCACAGTACTGGCACTGTGGCCACGCTGGCTGTCCTCTTCCTCCCGTCGAACCATCGCGTCGTCTTAACTCCCCTGACCTCTCTAGCACTCTCCCTCGCTCCACGATGGCCAGCTCGCCGTCCTGGCCGCGCCAGTTCACCCGTGGCGGGATCCGGCTCGGCCACCCTCCGCCCACCTATAAATAGCCATCCCCGGCCTCGCCCCTCCTCACCCATCGCTCTCTCCCTCTCTCAATCACCGCCCAGTAGCTCCAGAGCAAGCCGAGAGGCTCTCCTTCCCCAACTCCAGCGAAGAGCTCCGCCGTTCAGCCCCAGCTTCTCCAGCTCGCCTCCGCCCACCCCAGCTTCATTCGAGACCACCAGTGTGCTCGTGGCACTCCACTGACCAACCCTAGCCCTTCCTCCACCCCAGAGCTCGCTGGAGTCGCCGGATCCGTCGACCCCCGAAGAGTGCCGCCGCCTAAGACGAAGTTGACGATTCCGTCCGGCCATCTCCCGACAAGCAGCGGGTACGGGAGTGCTCACCGTCGTATGCCCGATCCATCCCCGCCATCCCCGGAGCTCGTCGCCGTCGATATCACCGGCAACCATCGCCGGTGAGCCGCCGTTCTTCTGTTCCTCTCTCTCTCTCTCTCTATTTAAACCTGGCAAGGGGGCCCCACCTGTCGGCGACTCCGCGCGCGCCCGAACCGGTATGTAAGTGAAGGCGCCCAGCCGGTTTACGCCTTCGACGTGGCCTCCCCTGGGTTTTTCTGTTTAATTCAATTAATTCCAGTAGTTTGACTGAACTTTGACCATCCATAACTTTTAAACCTTAAGTCCAAATGAGTTCGTTCTTTTTGCATTATTTTTCTTATAAGCTCCTCTAGTTGCTGTAAAAATTTGGTATTTTTCTCTGCTGTGTAGAATTTATGGTCAAAAGAAAATGCTTTATACGGTATTTGAAAATGTTTTCAAAAATGCTTTTCAGATTGTTTTGAGTTCTTGGTGAAGGCCAGGAGTACTCCCACACTCAGTTGGTGCAAGGCAAGCCACAACTCTCATTTGCATAATTGCATTGCAATATCATAGTTTAACTAATTGTTTTAGTGCCATATATGAATTATTTATAAATGGATTAATTCTTGCAATATCTTGGAGATGTTGGATAAGTTACTGCCATGATGATGATGAGATTTTGGATTAGTAGGAGATTTTCAGATTTATATCATAATACTATCAGACTATGAGATTATCGTCTATGATTACTTTGTGATTCCGCCGGTACTGCATATAAGGGATTAACAGCAGAAGTTGATCATGATGCTCATTGGATTTCTAGCGGGTTATTGTAATAACCTGGATCACTTGTATATCGGAGTGTCAGTGATGACTATAATTACTCGGGGATAAAATCCTTCATCGTTGATCAAGTGCCACTGAACCGAACTCTCCACTGCAGCCACACCTGCCGGAATGGGACGACCTTGGCTTGGTCTAACAGCGTGCTCTTTTATCGGTACCACCAAAGAGGGAAGGTTATGCGTGCGTGCTGCCATGATCAGGTAGACGACGATAATCTTGTGAACTCAGTTTGGTTTTTGAGCTCAGGTCCCCGTTTGGGACAGTTTGTTGGCCACGACGATGGCAGGTGTCACGGGGTGACACAGGGGCCACCCAGGGCATGACTCCGGGGGAGGATGATTGTCGGTGGTACGGTAGAGGAGTCACGGGTTAGGCAAGTTTCGTTGGAGCAGCACCGGTCCACCCGGAAAGGGAAGTGTACCGAGTTACGGGACCAGGAGCTTCATAGTGTGGGTAAAGTGCGCAACCTCTACAGAGTATAAGAATCTATTCGAATAGCCGAGTCCACGGTATTGGACACAGTTCGTACTAAGTCACACTATTTGATCAACACCAATGAGGGAATGACGTGTTAATGATGGAAGAACTCGTCTCAGTATAGTTATGTGACCGCTGGTTGAGAATTGCTGGTAAAGGTTAAGGATGATTCTCGGGAATGACTAGCAGAAGCTCTTGAGGTGACCATGAGTTGGTTACGAGAGTAAGTGGTTTAATCAGGAGGCTTAAGGCAAGTGGTTCCATAGTAATAATAAGATTGATAGATGTAGCAACAACATGTTAATATTTTCTTCCACTCTTTTAGTAGCAGTTAAATCTGATTTAAACATAATTGCTATGACCTTGTTATGCCTTGATGCTTTTGATTGTTGTGAGCTTGCGAGTACATTCCAAGTACTCACCTGGCATGTCATGCCAGTTTGCAGGTGCTGCCATGTTTGCATAGTGGAGTAGTTCGCATCACGAGCTAGGACGTGTCCCTAGCCAGAGTCCCTGTGGAGTGGAGTCCATTTCGACGTCATAATTCTGCTGCTAGGATTCGAGCTGCTGCTAGCATAGAATTGTCGTAATAAGCGTAGCTTTGCCGAGTCAACCCGTTGTAATAACTCAAACCCTTGTACCCATCTAGTTGTAATAAAGAGCTGATTTGTTCTATGCCAAGTAGTGCCGTATTCCAGAAGACTTGATCTCTGGGCTGGAATACGGGGTGCTCCGGTGACTCTGAGCCGGGGTGCCACAAGGTTTGGTATGAGAGCAAGTTTGGCTATAGGACATCCTAGCTAACCCGGACGCTAGAAACCGTTAGTTTAGAGCCCAACTTGTTTGTGTGTTGCATTTGAGTGCTGCACTTGGTTGATGCATTTGCTTGTTGCATGGCATGCATATAGATTTGGCTTGCTAATCAGTTGATTTTGTAGATGGCATCCGTTCCAGTTGACTACAACTCAGCCCCTGCACCACTCAGTTTCGCGTCCCTGCTTTCGGATGTCTGGCGTCTTCTCTATCCTAATGGAGAGATGCCAAGGTACCAGGTGTTCAAGACCTCGCTTGCGGGAATGGTGCATGAGTATCATGCCAATGTTATCATGTCAGTCGACCTACCTTTGGGGAAGCACACTTACAGTCTCCATGGTGGTTATGCCTCTACTCCGGACCACACTGTCCAGCTTGCCGCTCTGGCAGGCCTCACTATTATTCGCCATCAGGAAAGCGCGATGCAGGAGAATCGTGCCTTCCAGTACTATCCCACCATGTCCATCACTCCCAGACGGATTAGGTTTCCTCCTGTCCGCTCAGATGATGATGTCGCTGTGGCATACATGTCTCGTTACATGGTCACAGAATACGTTCTCATCGCTGAGCTAGTCCGAGATGCAACCCATGCCTGGAGAGCCCTCGGTATGGCTTTAGCTCCGCCAACCTCTTCGCCAGCTCCTTCGCTCTCCAGCAACCCGCCGTCCAACCCTAGTGTCTAAGTACTCGCGAGGATCATGTTGCATGAGTTGTGGTAGTGCCAAGTACTGTAAATTACCCTGAGTAGCAATAAAGTGTGGGTTTTGCAAGTTTGGTGCTTTTCCTTGAATAGTCTTTGTTTGCTTTTCTGTGGTTCCTCGGTGTCATACTACCTTCCCTATGGAAGTTGCTCATTGATTGCTGGACCTGAAGAGATAAGGATTGCAAGTCCTTGAAGGTTAAGTTGAGCAGTATGAAATTCTCAGGATCGCATTGTTCGAAGGAGCATTGGGTTGAGAGTAAACAGTACTCTGAATTCAGTGTCGAGCTTACATCCACAATACAAATAGTAGTATGGGTTAAACCAGAAGGAAGGCCCGAGTGCGCAAAATCAGTGATATGGCTATAGTACAAGTTGGGATTCAAGAAGGATAGTCGGCCAACTCTTTCGCAGGAAACCAACAAGCGGAGTTGTGAGGATGTATATATATATGGTACAGCAAGAAACTTCGGGTGTAAGCAATCCAGTCGTTCTCTACACGTCACCGGAGAAACTTATGGAGCAAGGCTCTTCGAGTCTTCCTCGGTACGATATGTGGATAACTTCCAGCACAAGATACCCTGTCTTCCTCGGTAAGCTACCGTGGGAAAGCTTCCAGCATAAGGTATCAAATCTTCCTCGATAAGTAACCAGAAGGGAAAGCTTCCGGAGGATGCTACCCCGCCTTCTTCGGCACGCTATTCCGGCAGAATCTTCGAGCACAAGCCATCCAGTCTTCTTCAACACGCTACCCGATGGCTTCCAACCCAAGCTATCCAATCTTCTTCAGCACGGTACCACCCCAAGTATATTGAGAAGTTAAGTTAGTACACGGCATATGGGTAGTGCATATTGAGAGGTTAAGTTATAAATAGCTCGGTCAGAAATATGAGCTAGTCAAGACACAAAAATCAGCCTTGGAAATCAGATGATCAGCTTCCCATGCTTCTAGATACATTGTAGAGTATTGCTCGAGTCATGACAGTCACTCGTACGGAAGCAACTATGTTCGAGCTGGACTACTAAAGGAAGGTAAGGATCCGACATTTGCATAAATTGTGAAGTGAACGGATACCGGTACACCCATTAGCATATTAAAGAAGACTCGCAAGCTTGGAACCCTAAATTGGGCAATAGATACCAAGGCGCTTATGAATTTGGTATATGGTCTTAATGAACCCTTGCCTGCTTTTCTTTGGAAACGGCACCACGCTCGTGTTCTGAGCTGTTTCCGGCCGTCCGAGGTGGATGCCGGTGTTATATTTCTCTTTTCAACAACTGTCTTGTGTTCTTAGCTGTTTCTCGGCCGTCTCAGGCAGCTGTTCAATTTCTTTCGGTAGCGGTGACTCTATATTCTGAGCTGTTCTTCGGCCGTCTTAGGGAGCCGCTACATTCTTTTTATCAACATGGTCTCATGCTCTGAGCTGTTTTCCAGCCAACTTGAGCCATGATTTAACTACTCCAGTAAAAGCCCCAGATCTGAGTTGTAAAGACCGTTCTGGCGGCCACTGGGTTATTTGCCGATTTTATGTAAGGGGTTCAGAGGACCAATGCCTTACCATTATAGCTTGTGAGATAGAAAGTTTGCCAGATGAGTGCGACTGCACTAGGTTAAGGACAGGGCATGCTTGCCGGAATTTTTGCACCCGAACGCCCCTGATCATATGAAAAGTTGACGATATGTGACCAAATTCCTGTGGCAAAAGAATCAGGAAAGAGAACAACAAGGAAGAGCAAGACCGAAGATGCAGGATGGGCACTTGCAATGTTATATAACAACTTCGGATCAAATGTCTATGCTTGCACTCCCCGGTCATGAGCAAGGTTATTTTGCCCGAACCACCGCCAGTCAAGATATTGCTAAAAGGTATTATTCCTTTGGATATTACGAATAGCAACCAAATTGTCAATACAGAATGGAGACAAAACCGTCAGCTCAAAGGACTCAGCCACCTTGCAAGCAGTCAGACCCCACATGGAAAAACATTGTGATTCTTAGCATTGTAACTCGATACAATAACCAGTTTGGTTGTGTTCACTAAGGAAAGTTGTTCGTAATCCTTATTAGCATTAAACGGGAGCAGGACATACTCATCAAACATCGCTTTCGGACCAATGAGAAGGTGACTTATTCCAGTCAAGAAAATGAACCCGCAGACATGGTAACAGTGAAGTCAACATAATGTGGAATATGTGAGGAAAGACCTGTCAGAATGTGGGTGCGGAAAAACAAACCACCCTAGAGTTAGGGAATCAGGTCCTATGAGATCCGTGGGAAAGCAGTATACCAAGAAAAAGGATACCCGAGTTGGAACCGGTTTTCCATAAAGGCAGAATATTCCTACTCATTTCTTAAGCAACCAAATCTCGAGGACGAGATTTATCTTAAGGGGGGTAGGTTTGTGACACCCTGGTTTTTCTCAGTTTTTTTTTCTTCTCAAATTTCATTTGAATATTTTGTTTGAATTTGGCTTGGTTTCTGAATGGCTCTATGGACTTAAAACCTTGGGAATTCCTTTCGATTCTCTTTCCCAAGTGACTTAGGCTCTCAAAAAACTTCTCTCAAGTCATGTCACTCCCACTCTTGCTCAATCTCAATTTTATCCCAATTTTATATTCCTTTTTCCATTAAAGGAATAGCCCTTTAAGCTCTAGGTTGTGAAGCAACCCATATTTCTGCTCTCTCAAAAATCCCAAGAAAATTCTCATAAATCCTTTGCACCATGTGAACCTTGGATATGTGAAAATATTCAAGATTTACTTCCCATGGTGAGCACAGCAGCCAATCTTTGATTCTGGTCAAAATTTTAGTTTGTGAGGCAACTATATTTTATATTGCTTCAAAAATTATGAAATTAATCCAGGACATTCTCCTACCCATATTATCAGTCCCCACAAATTTTGGGCCCATTTCATTCAGCCAATTTTGTAATATAACTCTCCCAAGTTTCTGTCCAGTGGGAAGTATTGTGAAGGAAGTACCCTGTACACTAACCCAATTGGACTGAAATTTTTATGGCATGTTGGCATCCTCAAATGACCCACAAATGCCAAGTTTCAGATCCAGGAGCCCATCCAAGTGAGTGCAACATCCTCTGCAAGATTTCTGGGTCAAAGAGGCAGTTGTGAAGCAACCATGCTCCACACTTGTCCATTTGATTTGAATTTTTCCCAGCATGTGCTCCTTCCTACTTCATTTCAGTATGGCAAACTCTCTCTCTCAAAACCTTAGCCATTTCTTCCTAACTTTCTGCCCAAGTTGCTGACCAAAGACTTCCAGTGGAGCTATCCAGCTTGCCAGACCAACTCTTGTCAAACCAAAGGCATAGAGAGGACTCAGGTTGAGAGGACTACCGCGTAGACATGATCGTTCGGGTCAGAGCGTGCCACAACCGTCCATGCACGCGGTGACCACGCGTCTGCCAGGCAGAACTCGCGCTCTGCGCACTGAACCCTCTCGGGCCTCGCCAGTTCTTCGCGTAGATGCCACCTCGCCGTGTCCCTTAGTGCCGACGTCTTCTCCGCCGTCCACCTGGCTCGCCTGGAAGCCTCCCGTCACCGGCAACATTCTCGCCGAACATGGCCAAGCACCGCCACGCGTGGCACAGTACTGGCACTGTGGCCGCACTGGCTGTCCTCTTCCTCCCGTCGATCCATCGCGTCGCCTTAACTCCCCTGACCTCTCTAGCACTCTCCCTCGCTCCACGACGGCCAGCTCGCCGTCCTCGCCGCGCCCGCTCACCCGTGGCGGGATCCGGTTCGGCCACCCTCCGCGCACCTATAAATAGCCCTTCCCGGCCTCGCCCCTCCTCACCCGTCGCTCTCTCCCTCTCTCAATCGCCGCCCAGTAGCTCCAGAGCAAGCCGAGAGGCTCTCCTTCCCCAACTCCGGCGAAGAGCTCCACCGTTCTGCCCCAGCTTCTCCAGCTCGCCTCCGCCCACCCCAGCTTCATCCGAGACCACCAGTGTGCTCGTGGCACTCCACTAACCAACCCCAGCCCTTCCTCCGCCCCAGAGCTCACCAGAGTCGCCGGATCTGTAGACCCCCGAAGAGCGCCGCCGCCTGAGACGAAGGGGACGACGCCGTCCGGCTATCTCCCGACAAGCTGCGGGTACAGGAGTGCTCGCCGTCGTCTTCTCGATCCATCCCCGCTGTCCCCGGAGCTCGCCGCCATCGATATCACCAGCAACCATCGCCGGTGAGCCGCCGTTCTTCTGTTCCTCTCTCTCTCTGTTTAGACCTGGCAAGGGGGCCCCACCTGTCAGCGACTCCGCGCGCGCCCGAACCGGTATGTAAGTGAAGGTGTCCAGCCGGTTTACGCCTTCGACGTGGCCTCCCCTGGGTTTTTCTGTTTTTCTGTTTAATTCAATTAATTCCGGAATTTTGACTGAACTTTGACCATCCATAACTTTTAAACCTTAAGTCCAAATGAGTTCATTCTTTTTGCATTATTTTTCTTATAAGCTCCTCTTGTTGCTGTAAAAATTTGGTATTTTTCTCTGCTGTGTAGAATTTCTGGTCAAAAGAAAATGCTTTATACGATATTTGAAAATGTTTTCAAAAATGCTTTTTAGATTGTTTTGAGTTCTTGGTGAAGGCCAGGAGTACTCCCACACTCTGTTGGTGCAAGGCAAGCCACAACTCTCATTTGCATAATTGCATTGCAATATCATAGTTTAACTAATTGTTTTAATGCCATATATGAATTATTTATAAATGGACTAATGCTTGCAATATCTTGGAGATGTTGGATAAGTTACTGCCATGATGATGATGAGATTTTGGATTAGTAGGAGATTTTCAGATTTATATCATAATACTGTCAGACTGTGAGATTATCGTCTATGATTACTTTGTGATTCCGCCGGTACTGCATATAAGGGATTAACAGCAAAAGTTGATCATGATGCTCATTGGATTTCTAGCGGGTTATTGTAATAACCTGGATCACTTGTATATCGGAGTGTCAGTGATGACTATAATTGCTCGGGGATAAAATCCTTCATCGTTGATCAAGTGCCACTAAACCGAACTCTCCACTGCAGCCACACCTGCCGGAATGGGACGGCCTTGGCTTGGGCTAACAACGTGCTCTTTTATCGGTACCACCAAAGAGGGAAGGTTATGCGTGCGTGCTGCCCTGATCAGGTAGACGACGATAATCTTGTGAGCCCAGTTTGGTTTTTGAGCTCAGGTCCCCGTTTGGGACAGTTTGTTGGCCACGACGGTGGCAGGTGTCACGGGGTGACACAGGGGCCACCCAGGGCATGACTCCGAGGGAGGATGATTGTCGGTGGTACGGTAGAGGAGTCACGGGTTAGGCAAGTTTCGTTGGAGCAGCACCGGTCCACCCGAAAAGGGAAGTGTACCGAGGTTCGGGACCAGGAGCTTCATAGTGTGGGTAAAGTGCGCAACCTCTGCAGAGTATAAGAATCTATTCGAATAGCCGAGTCCACGGTATTGGACACAGTTCGTACTAAGTCACACTATTTGATCAACACCAATGAGGGAATGACATGTTAATGATGGATGAACTCGTCTCGGTATAGTTATGTGACCGCTGGTTGAGAATTGCTGGTAAAGGTTAAGGATGATTCTCGGGAATGACTAGCAGAAGCTCTTGAGGTGACCATGAGTTGGTTACGAGAGTAAGTGGTTTAATCAGGAGGCTTAAGGCAAGTGGTTCCATAGTAATAATAAGATTGATAGATGTAGCAACAGCATGTTAATATTTTCTTCCACTCTTTTAGTAACAGTTAAATCTGATTTAAACATAATTGCTATGACCTTGTTATGCCTTGATGCTTTTGATTGTTGCGAGCTTGCGAGTACATTCCAAGTACTCACCTGGCGTGTCATGCCAGTTTGCAGGTGCTGCCATGTTTGCATAGTGGAGGTGTTCGCATCACGAGCTAGGACGTGTCCTTAGCCAGAGTCCCTGCGGAGTGGAGTCCATTTCGACGTCGTAATTCTGCTGCTAGGATTCGAGCTGCTGCTAGCATAGAATTTTCATAGCAAGCGTAGCTTTGCCGAGGCAACCCATTGTAATAACTCAAACCCTTGTACCCATCTATTTTGTAATAAAGAGCTGATTTGTTCTATGCCAAGCAGTGCCGTATTCCACAAGACTTGATCTCTGGGCTGGAATACGGGGTGCTCCGGTGACTCTGAGCCGGGGTGCCACACAACACCTCACCGATTAGCGACTAGCTACTCGGTGAGGTGGAGCGCTGATGAGCTGGCGAGGGTTTGCCGGCACGGAGCTTGCCGGGCCTTCGCCTTGCCGGCTCAAATCTTGTTGGCAAGCAATGCCTTCGTCTTTAGTACTAGATAAGTACTTATTGATGCTTCGTTTTGATCTTCTCCCTAGTAGCTTCTGCAACTGGGTCTTGAATCTTGATCTTGATAAATTCCCGGCAAGCTTGGCCATCAAGAAGGCTGCTACTGTCCGTGCATAAGTCAAGGTATAAAATACCCATGTTTTATACACCGACAGAAGTAGACCCGGGGGCCATAGTTTTCACTAGAGACATCTCTCTCGAACACATAACATACAATGGGTAAACAAATTACTGTTGGGCAATTGATAGAAAAGCAAATAATTATGACGGATTCATGGTTATGATCATGTATATAGGCATCATGTCCGAGACAAGTAGACCGACTCCTGCCTGCATCTACTACTATTACTCCACCCATCGACCGCTATCCAACATGTGATACGTCCATTTTGCATCATGTTTTCCTACTGTTATTTATAGTGTTTTTAATCAATATAACACTTTGTGGAGCAATTCTAATGCCTTTTCTCTCTTAATATGCAAGATTTACATAAGGAGGGAGATTGCCGGCAGCTGCAATTCTGGACCTGAAAAAGCTATGTCAGAGATACCTATTCTACACATCTCCAAATGAGCTGAAATTTCACGGAGATTTATTTTGGAATAAATAAAAAATATTGGAAGAAATAAGTACCAGAGGGGGCCACCCAGGTGCTCACGAGGCACCAGGGCGCGCCACCCCACCCCCCTCCAGGCGCGCCCTGGTGGCTCGTGGGGCCCTTGGCCAACCTCCGGTGCCCATTTTCTGGTATATAAGCCCATTTGCCCTAGAAAAAAGAAGGAGAAGACTTTTGGGACGGAGCGCCGCCGTCTCGAGGCGGAACTTGGGCAGGAGCACTTTTGCCCTCCGGCGGAGCGATTCCGCCGGGGATACTTCCCTCTGGGAGGGGGAAATCGGAGCCATCGACACCACCAACGATCCTCTCATCGTGGGAGGACCAATCTTCATCAACATCTTCAACAGCACCATCTCATCTCAAACCCTAGTTCATCTCTTGTATTCAATCTTTGTCTCCAAACCTCAGATTGGTACTTGTGGGTTGCTAGTAGTGTTGATTACATCTTGTAGTTGATGCTAGTTGGTTTATTTGGTGGAAGATTAAATGTTCAGATCCAATATGCTATTTAATACCCCTCTGATCTTGGACATGAATATGATTTGTGAGTAGTTACTTTTGTTCTTGAGGACATGGGAGAAGTCCTGTCATAAGTAATCATGTGAATTTGGTATTCGTTCGATATTTTGATGATATGTATGTTGTTGATTCTCTTAGTGGTGTCATGTGAACGTGGACTAGATGACACTTCACCATCTTTGGGCCTAAGGGAATGCATTGGGGAGTAGTAATTAGATGATGGGTTGCTAGAGTGACAGAAGCTTAAACCCTAGTTTATGCGCTATTCTGTAAGGGGCTGATTTGGATCCATATGTTTAATGCTATGGTTACATTTATCTTAATTATAATTTCGTAGTTGCGGATGCTTGCGAGAGGGGGTAATCATAAGTGGGAGGCTTTTTCAAGTAAAAACAGCACCCAAGCACCGGTCCACCCACATATCAAATTATCAAAGTAGCGAACGCGAATCAAACCAGCATGATGAAAGTGACTAGATGAAATTCCGATGTGTCCTCGAGAATGCTTTGCTTATTATAAGAGATATTTCCGGCCTGTCCTTTGCTACAAAAAGGATTGGACTACCTTGCTGCACCTTATTTACTATTGCTACTTGTCACTTGTTACAAATTATCTTGCTATCAAACTACTTGCTACCGATAATTTCAGTGCTTGTAGAAAGTACCTTGCTGAAAACCGCTTGTCATTTCCTTCTGCTCCTCGTTGGGTTCGACACTCTTACTTATCGAAAGGACTATGATTGATCCCCTATACTTGTGGGTCATCAAGACTCTTTTCTAGTGCCGTTGCCGGGGAGTGAAGCGCCTTTGGTGAGTGGAATTTGGTAAGGAAACATTTATATTACGTGCTGAAATTTACTGTCACTTGTCACTATGGAAAGTAATCCTTTGAGGGGCTTGTTCGGGGTATCTTCACCTCGATCGGAAGCACAAATAGTTGCTCCTCAACCTACTGCACCTACTGAAAATATTTTTATGAGATTCCTTCGGGTATGATAGAGAAACTGCTAGCTAATCCTTATGCAGGAGATGGAACAATACATCCTGATATCCACTTGATCTATGTGGATGAAATTTGTGGATTGTTTAAGCTTGCAGGTTTATCCGAAGATGGAGTTAAGAAGAAAGTCTTCCCTTTATCTTTGGAGGGAAATGCATTGACATGGTATAGGCTATGTGATGATACTGATACATGGGACTGGAACCGATTGAAACTGGAATTCCACCAGAAATTTTATCCTATGCATTTGGTTCATTGTGATTAGAATTATATATATATATAATGTTTGGCCTCGTGAAGAAGAAAGCATCGCTCAAGCTTGCGGGAGGCTTAAGTACATGATGTACACATGCCCCAATCATGAGCTCTCAAGAGAAATTATCTGACAGAATTTTTATGCTCGGCTTTCTCATGATGATCAAACCATGCTCGACTCTTCTTCGACTGGCTCCTTTATGAAGAAAACTATTGAATTCAGATGGGATCTTCTGGAAAGAATTAAACACAACTCTGAAGATTGGGAACTCGACAAAGGTAATGAGTCAGGTATAACACTTGAGTTTGATTGTGTTAAATCTTTTATGGATACCGATGATTTTCATAAGTTTAGCACTAAACACTACTAGAAAAACGGCTATAGATAATATGGACATTAATGGCGCACCATGAATGTGGTGCGCCACTGCTATATAGCAATGGCGCACCAGAAGCAGGTGCGCCATTGTTATGTTTTTAGTAGTGGCGCACCACCTGAGCAGTGCGCCATTGCTATTTTTTTAGTCCATCCCCCCACCCCACCAGACATAGCAATGGCGCACCACACCAAGGTGCGCCATTACTATGTAGCATAGTAATGGCGCACCTTGGTGTGGTGCGCCATTGCTATGTCTGGTGGGGGTGTGTGCCTGCGTGTGTGAGATGTTAGTAATGGCGCACTCTCCCTGGTGCGCCATTGCTAAGGTTAGCAATGGCGCACCAGGGAGGGTGCGCCATTCCTAACGTCTCACACACACACAAACACACACCCCACCACACACACACAAACACACACCCCACCACACACACACAAACACACACACACACCCCCCCCCCCCCCCCCCCGTGGATCGCCTTTTCAGTTTAAAAAAAATAAAAGAAAATGATAAAAGATTCAAAAAAATTCAAAAAAATAGATGCCCATGTGTTATGTGTTCTAGTTGTTAGGAAAATTAACAAACATGAATTTCGATTTTTTTTGCAAAAGGCCGCCGTGTTTCGGTAAAATGGCCGTAACTTTTGCATACGACCTCCGATGAAAAAGTTTTTTATATGAAAAAGCATCTACTCGAAAAGTTACATCCAAATTCAACTGGCTATGCCCATTATCGATTTTTTAGAATCCTCAAAAACCCCATAGAAAAAAAGTTACGATGATTTTAAGATCTGGAGGCAAAAAAATAAAAAATTTAAAAAAAGTTAGCAATGGCGCATCAGTACATAGTGCGCCACTACTATTTTCCCGCCTTCAAAATTAAAAAAAAATTAAAAATAGTAATGGCGCACCACACCTAGGTGCGCCATTACTAATTTAAAAATCAAACTCAGTAATGGCGCACCTGCCCATGGTGCGCCATTACTATCTTCCCGCCTTCAAAATTCAAAATAAATCAAAAAAATAAAAAAAAATTAGTAATGGCGCACCTGCCCAAGGTGCGCCATTACTATCTTCCCGCCTTCAAAATTCAAAATAAATCAAAAAAAAAAAGTTAGTAATGGCGCACCTGCCCATGGTGCGCCATTACTAATTTAACAATCAAACTCAGTAATGGCGCACCTGCCCATGGTGTGCCATTACTATCTTCCCGCCTTCAAAATTCAAACTATATCAAAAAAATAAAAAAAAGTTAGTAATGGCGCACCTGCACATTGTGCGCCATTACTATGCCGTATATATGGCTGGGCGGGGTCCTTCTCCTCCTTACCTCTTCATTCTTCTCCTCCTCTCCTCCTCTCCTCCACTCCATCTCCTCCTCTCCTCCACCATACTCCCCTCCTCCTCTTCGGCGACCCCCTCTCCGGCGACATCCTCTCCGGCGACCTCCTCACGGTGCTCTCCGGCGACCTCCTCCTCCTCCTCTCCGGCGACCTAGGTGACCTCCTCCTCCTCCTCTCCGGCGACCTAGGCGACCTCCTCTCCGGTCCTCTCCGGCGACCTCCTCCTCCTCCTCTCCGGCGACCTAGGTGACCTCCTCCTCCTCCTCTCCGGCGACCTAGGCGACCTCCTCTCCGGTCCTCTCCGGCGACCTCCTCCTTCTCCTCTCCGGCGACCTAGGTGACCTCCTCCTCCTCCTCTCCGGCGACCTAGGCGACCTCCTCTCCGGTCCTCTCCGGCGACCTCCTCCTCCTCTCCGGCGACCTACGCGAGCTCCTCTCCGGCGACCTCCTCCTCCCTCCTCTCCTCCCTCCTCTCCGGTGACCTCCTCTCCGGCCACATGTGGAGCTCCCCGGCACAAAGAACGTAGCAGAACGAAATTTGAAAAACTATCACAAAAAAAATCGCAAAAAAAAATCGTGCCAGATCCGGATCTAGAATTCAAAAAAAAGTTAGCAATGGCGCACCAGTGCATGGTGCGCCACTACTATTTTCCTGCCTTCAAATTTCAAAAAAAAAATTCAATAAAAAAAAAAGTTACCAGTGGCGCACCTGTAGCAATAGTAATGGCGCACCACATGGTGCGCCACTAGTATTTGGATTACTAATGGAGCACCAGAGGTGCGCCATTACTATTTGTTACTAATGGCGTGATAATAGTGGCGCACCTATAGTGCGCCATTAATAGCCAAAATAGGTGCGCCACTAACAGCCTTTTTTCTAGTAGTGAAATATGGACTTGACTCTGAGATAGTAGCTTCCTTTTGTGAATCATTTGCTACTCATGTTGATCTCCCTAAGGAGAAGTGGTTCAAATATCATCCCCCTGTTAAAGAAAAAATCGAGGAACCCGTTAGTGTTAAAGAAGAAACAATTGTTTACCATGTTGATCCAGTTGTGCCTACTGCTTATATTGAGAAACCACCTTTTCCTGTTAGGATTAAGGAACGTGCTAAAGTTTCAATTGTGGTTAACAAAAGTAATATTAGAGCACCTAGACCCTCTGAACAAATTAAATTGAACCTAATGTTGCTATGGTTAAAGATCTCTTGGGCGATAATATAGATGGGCATGTTATTCACTTTTGTGATGAAGCAGCTAGAATCGCTAAACCAGATCCTAAAGATAAAAACAGACCTGTAGTAGGCATGCCTGTTGTCTCTGTTAAAATAGGAGATCATTGTTATCATGGCTTATGTGATTTGGGTGCTAGTGTGAGTGCTATTTTGTTTACCTTATATCAAGAAATTATGAATGATATTGCACCTATTGAAATAGAGGACATTGATGTCACTATTAAGCTTGCAAACAGAGATACCATTACACCGCTTGGGATCATTAGAGATGTTGAAGTCTTGTGTGGAAAAATAAAATACCCTACTGATTTTTGTCCCATTATATTTGGTAGACCTTTCTTGAATACTGTTAATGCCAAGATTCATTGCGCTAAAGAAACTGTTAGTGTTAATTTTGGTGGTATCTCTCATGAGTTTAATTTCTCCAAGTTTCGTAGACAACCTCATGATAAAGAATTGACTAGTAAATATGAAATTATTGGTCTTGCTTCTATTGCCGTACCTCCTACGGATCCGTTAGAACAATATTTACTAGACCATGAAAATGATATGCATATGAATGAAAGAAATGAAATAGATAGGATGTTCTTTGATCAACCACCTATCCTTAAACACAATTTGCCTATAGAAACTCTTGGAGGCCCTCCTCCACCTAAGGGTGACCCTGTATTTGAACTGAAACAATTGCCTGATACATTGAAATATGCTTATCTAGATGAAAAGAAGATATATCCTGTTATTATTAATGCTAACCTTTCAGAGCATGAAGAAAAGAGATTACTAAAAACTCTGAGGAAGCACCGCGCTGCTATTGGATATACTCTTGATGATCTTAAGGGCATTAGCCCCACTCTATGTCAGCACAAAATTAATATGGAGCCTGATGCTAAACCAATTATCGACGACCAACGACGATTGAATCCTAAGATGAAAGAGGTGGTAAGAACCGAAATATTAAAGCTTCTGGAAGCAGGTATAATCTATCCCATAGCTGATAGTAGATGGGTAAGTCCCGTTCATTGTGTCCCTAAGAAAGGAGGTATTACCGTTGTTCCTAATGATAAAAATGAACTCATTCCACAAAGAATTGTAACTGGTTATAGGATGGTAATTGATTTTAGAAAATTAAACAAAGCCACTAGAAAAGATCATTACCCCCTACCTTTTATTAATTAAATGTTAGAAAGATTGTCCAAGCATACACACTTTTGCTTTCTTGATGGATATTCTGGTTTCTCTTAAATACCTGTATCACAAGCCTACAAAGAGAAAACCACCTTTACTTGTCCTTTTGGAACTTATGCTTATAGACGTATGCCTTTTGGTTTATGCAATGCACCTGCTACCTTTCAAAGATGTATGACTGCTATATTCTCTGACTTTTGTGAAAAGATTGTTGAGTTTTTCATGGATGATTTTTCTGTTTACGGAACTTCTTTTGATGACTGCTTAAGCAACCTTGATCGAGTTTTGCGGAGATGTGAACAAACTAATCTTGTCTTGAATTGGGAGAAGTGCCACTTTATGGTGAATGAAGGTATTGTGTTGGGGCATAAAATTTCTGAAAGAGGTATTGAAGTAGATAAGGCTAAAGTTGATGCGATTGAGAAAATGCCATGTCCTAAAGATATCAAAGGTATAAGAAGTTTCCTAGGTCATGCTGGTTTCTATAGAAGGTTTATAAAAGACTTCTCTAAAATTTCTAGGCCTCTTACTAATATTTTGCAAAAAGATGTTCCATTTGTTTTTGATGATGATTGTGTAGAAGCCTTTGAAACACTTAAGAAAACCATAACCACTGCACCTATTGTTCAACCACCTGATTGTAACTTGCCTTTTGAAATTATGTGTGATGCTAGTGATTATGCTGTTGGTGCTGTTCTAGGACAGAGAGTTGATAAGAAATTAAATGTTATCCATTATGCTAGTAAAACTCTAGACAGTGCTCAAAGAAATTATGCTACTACTGAGAAAGAATTTCTAGCAGTTGTGTTTGCATGTGATAAATTCAGATCTTACATAGTTGATTGTAAAGTAACTGTTCACACCGATCATGCTGCTATTAAATATCTTATGGAAAAGAAAGATGCTAAACCTAGACTCATTAGGTGGGTTCTATTGCTACAAGAATTTGACTTGCATATTATTGATAGAAAGGGAGCTGAGAATCCCGTAGCAGATAATTTGTCTAGAATGGAAAATGTTCTTGTTGACCGACTTCCTATTAATGATGATTTTCCTGATGAACAATTAGCTGTCATAAATGCTTCTTGTAATACTCCTTGGTATGCAGACTATGCTAATTATATTGTTGCTAAATTTATACCACCTAGTTTCACATACCAACAAAAGAAAAGGTTCTTCTTTGATTTAATACATTACTTCTGGGATAACCCACATCTTTATAAAGAAGGAGTAGATGGTATTATTAGACATTGTATACCTGAGCATGAACAGGAAAAATCCTACGAAAGTGTCATTCCGAGGCTTACGGAAGACACCATGCGGGAGACATAAATGCACACAAGGTATTACAATCTGGTTTTTATTGGCCTACTCTTTTCAAGGATGCTCGTAAGTTTGTCTTATCTTGTGATGAATGTCTAAGAATTGGTAATATTAGTAGACGTCAAGAAATACCTATGAATTATTCACTTGCTATTGAACCATTTGATGTTTGGGGATTTGATTATATGGGACCTTTTCCTAAATCCAATGGGATACTCATATTTTAGTTGCTGTTGATTACGTTACTATGTGGGTAGAAGCTATTCCAACTAGTAGTGCTGATCATAACACTTCTATTAAAATGCTTAAAGAAGTTATTTTCCTGAGGTTCGGAGTCCCTAGATATTTAATGACTAATGGTGGTTCACATTTTATTCATGGTGCATTCTGTAAACTGCTTGCTAAATATGATGTCAACCATAGAATTGCATCTCCCTATCACCCTCAATCTAGTGGTCAAGTCGAATTGAGCAATAGAGAAATAAAGTTAATTTTGCAAAAAACCATCAATAGATCTAGAAAGAATTGGTCTAAGAAACTCGATGATGCATTATGGGCTTATAGAACTGCTTATAAAAATCCTATGGGTATGTCTCCTTATAAAATGGTTTCTGGAAAAGCATGTCATTTACCTCTTGAGTTAGAACATAAAGCATATTGGGCAATTAAAGAACTCAATTATGATTTTAAACTTGCCACTGAAAAGAGGTTATTTGATATTAGCTCATTAGATGAGTGGAGAACCCAAGCTTATGAAAATGCCAAATTGTTTAAAGAAAAAGTTAAAAGATGGCATGATAAAAGAATTCAAAAACGGGAGTTTAAAGTGGGTGAGCAAGTTCTATTGTACAATTCTCGTTTGAGATTCTTTGCAGGAAAACTTCTCTCTAAATGGGAAGGACCGTATATCATCGAAGAAGTTTATCGCTCCGAAGCCATCAAAATAAACAACTTCGAAGGCACTAATCCGAGAGTGGTGAATGGGCAAAGAATTAAACCCTATATTTCAGGTACGCCTATTAATGTTGAGACTAACATTATTCAAACTATGACACCGGAAGAATACATAAGAGAGACCTTCCAGAACACTCCAGAACCCTGAAAAGGAAGAGGTACGTGATACGGTAAGTAAACCGACTCCAAAAATTCCATAAAAATACTTTCTGTCAGTTTTGGAATATTAGAAAAAATACAAAAATAAGAAACAACCAATGGGAGCCATGAGGTGCACACGAGGCACCAGGGCGCGCCACCCCCCAGGCGCGCCCTAGTGGCTCGTGGGCCCCTCGATAGCCTTCCCGACTCCGTTTTCTTCTGGAATACTTGTTTTGCAAGATAAAAATTCTTTATATATACTCTCGGATGTTTTGACCACCGTATCGTAGAAATCTCCTCTGTTTCGTGCTATTTTTCTGACAGATCCGAAAGTATGTCGTCTCAAGACTCAGATGGAGAGAGCTTCGTATCACACTACGTTTCGAATCCAAGGATCTATGGGAATATAGACCCCTATGGATGGTCCGCGGAGGAGGAGCGAGAGGCCAACATGAAGGGAACGGAAGACGCGAGCTCGGATGAAGAAGATGCCCTTCTACCTCAACCGGGAGATATGCATGTGGAGTTCAAGAAGTCGAGCCTCCCAAACATAGTTAACAAATCTAAGATCCAATTTATCCCTTTCCGTCTTCTACATGAAAACAAGAACGTATTGTGTGAGAAGATAGTGGAGCTTGAGCAAGAAATTAGCAAGTTAAAGGAAGAAAACTATGTTCTCAAGCGGAAACTGAAGGACAAGCCCACCACTTCATCACCACCATCATCACCGAAGAAGGAAACTTGAGTACATGGGTATGGGCACTCCCCTTGGCTTGTGCCAAGCTTGGGGGAGGTGCCCCAATATCGTATCACCATCACTTTTATTATCTTTACCTATTTTTAGTTCGATCCTTAGTGATTTCGTGATTTAGTTGAATAAAAGTTTAGTATGATCTATTTTCGAGTGCTAGTTTTGTGATCTATCTATCTATGTTATTGAGTTGAGAGTTATATAATAAAGAGTAGTTTGACTTTTTGCTTCTTTACTTTTACGTTTCAATCCTAGCAATGAAAATAATTAAAAAGATCATATGCTAATCTTATGGAAAGTAATGACATTACATAAATAAAAGTATAAGTGGTAAAATTTATTGAAAGTTAACAAGCATAGCATTGGTCAATGATGCAATTCATGAAAAAATTAATAAGGGAAGAGAAGATTCACATGCAAATACACTATCTTGGACATCTTTTATGATTGTGAGCCCCCATTAAGTATTTTATGTCAAATTGTTGACGTTGGACAAGGAACACAACGTAATGAATTATGTTTGCTTATATTCACAAAGAAGTTATATTGTCATAGATCCTCCAACATGTGGTGCTTGCCCAATATCTTTGCTTGCCAAAAATCCGCACCAAGTAGAGATACTACTTGTGCATCAAAAACCCTTAAACCCAGTTTCATGTCATGAGAGTCCACTATATCTACCTATGGATTGAATAAGATCCCTCAAGTAAGTTGTCATCGGTGCAAAAAGCAAGAAAAATTGCCTCTAAATATGTATGAACTTTTATTGTAAGGGAAAATAAGCTTTGTACGAACTTGTGATGGTAAAGAAATAAAAGCGACGGACTGTATAATAAGGGTTGCTATCACAAGGGGCAATATAAAGTGACGTTCCTTTGCATTAATAGCTTGTGCATCCAACAACAAAAAGCGCATGACAACCTCTGCTTCTCTCTGCGAAGGGCCTATCTTTTATTTTTATGTATTTACTTTTTACGCAAGAGTCAATAGTGTTCTCCTCTATTCTTTTTATTTTTCTCTTTTGCAAGCATCATGTGGTGGGGAAGATCTAGGCATATATATCCAGTTGGATATGAGTGATCATGAGTTATTATTGTTGACATTACCCTTGAGGTGAATAAGTTGGGAGGCGAAATTATAAGCCCCTATCTTTCTATGTGTCTGGCTGAAACTTTTTGCTCCATATATATATTGTGAGTGTTAGCAATCATAGAAGACTAAAAAGCTCCTACAGGAGACCCTTCCTGAAAATATGATGAATTGCAATTGCATAGTTGACTGAGAACATAGTTTGTTAGTTTTCAAGAAAGTTTATGTCTTATACTTCGTTATTGTGATGAATTGTTACTTGCTCATGAGAAGTTTTATGATATTGAATATTGCTGTTATAATAATGATCATGATGCTACTATGTCCGTATTTTGTTTTTATCGACACCTCTCTCTCTCTAAACATGTGGACATGATTATCGATATCGGCTTTCGCTCGAGGACAAGCGAGGTCTAAGCTTGGGGGAGTTGATACGTCCGTTTTGCATCATGTTTTCCTACTGTTATTTATAGTGTTTTTAATCAATATAACACTTTGTGGAGCAATTCTAATGCCTTTTCTCTCTTAATATGCAAGATTTACATAAGGAGGGAGATTGCCGGCAGCTGGAATTCTGGACCTGAAAAAGCTATGTCAGAGATACCTATTCTGCACATCTCCAAATGAGCTGAAATTTCACGGAGATTTATTTTGTAATAAATAAAAAATATTGGAAGAAAGAAGTACCAGAGGGGGCCACCCAGGTGCCCACGAGGCACCAGGGCGCGCCACCCCCCCAGGCGCGCCCTGGTGGCTCGTGGGGCCCCTGGCCAGCCTCCGGTGCCTATTTTCTGGTATATAAGCCCATTTGCCCTAGAAAAAAGAAGGAGAAGACTTTTGGGACAGAGCGTCGCTGTCTCGAGGCGGAACTTCGGCAGGAGCACTTTTGCCCTCCGGCGGAGCGATTCCGCCAGGGATACTTCCCTCCGGGAGGGGGAAATCGGAGCCATCGACACCACCAACGATCCTCTCATCGTTGGAGGACCAATCTTCATCAACATCTTCAATAGCACCATCTCATCTCAAACCCTAGTTCATCTCTTGTATTCAATCTTTGTCTCCAAACCTCAGATTGGTACATGTAGGTTGCTAGTACTGTGTATTACATCTTGTAGTTGATGCTAGTTAGTTTATTTGGTGGAAGATTAAATGTTCAGATCCAATATGCTATTTAATACCCCTCTGATCTTGGACATGAATTTGATTTGTGAGTAGTTACTTTTGTTTTTGAGGACATGGGAGAAGTCTTGTCATAAGTAATCATGTGAATTTGGTATTCGTTCGATATTTTGATGATATATATGTTGTTGATTCTCTTAGTGGTGTCATGTGAATGCCGACTACATGACACTTCACCATCTTTGGGCCTAAGGGAATGCATTGGGGAGTAGTAATTAGATGATGGGTTGCTAGAGTGACAGAAGCTGAAACCCTAGTTTATGCCCTATTCCGTAAGGGGCTGATTTGGATCCATATGTTTAATGCTATGGTTAGAGTTATCTTAATTCTTCTTTCGTAGTTGCTGATGCTTCCGAGAGGGGGTAATCATAAGTGGGAGGCTTGTTCAAGTAAGAACAGCACCCAAGCTCCGGTCCACCCACATATGAAATTATCAAAGTAGCGAACGCGAATCAAACCAACATGATGAAAGTGACTAGATGAAATTCCCATGTGTCCTCGAGAACGCTTTGCTTATTATAAGAGATCTTTCCAGCCTGTCCTTTGCTACAAAAAGGATTGGGCTACCTTGCTGCACCTTATTTACTATTGCTACTTGTCACTTGTTACAAATTATCTTGCTATCAAACTACTTGCTACCGATAATTTCAGTGCTTGCAGAAAGTACCTTGCTGAAAACCGCTTGTCATTTCCTTCTGCTCCTCGTTGGGTTCGACACTCTTACTTATTGAAAGGACACGATTGATCCCCTATACTTGTGGGTCATCAGCATGCATCTTGGGTATTAAGTATAAAACAGAGTAACGCCTTAAGGAAGATGACATGATGTAGACAAAGTAAACTCAAGCAATATGATTAAACCCCATCTTTTTATCCTTAATGGCAACAATACAAATACGTGTCATGTCCCTTCTGTCACTGGGATTGAGCACCGCAAGATTGAACCCATCACAAAGCATCTCCCATTGCAAGATAAATCAATCTAGTTGGCCAAACCAAACGGATAGATCGGAGAGAAATACAAAGCTATAACAATCATGCATAAAAGAGATCAGAGAAGACTCAAATATTTCTCATGAATAATCTGATCATAAACTCACAATTCATCAGATCCCAACAAACACATCGCAAAAGAAGATTACATCGGATAGAACTCCAAGAACATCGAGGAGAACATGGTATTGAAGATCAAAGAGAGAGAAGAAGCCATCTAGCTACTAGCTATGGACCCGTAGGTCTGTGGTAAACTACTCACACGTCATTGGAAGGGCAACAAGGTTGATGAAGAAGCCCTCCGTGATCGATTCCCCCTCTGGCAGAGTATCGGAAAAGGCCTCCAGATGGGATCGTGGAAGAACAGAGGCTTGCGGCAGTGGTAGGGTTTTCTCGTCTGGCTCTCTGATGGTTTCTGAATATTTGAGAATTTATAGAAGTGGAATTAGGTCAAAAGGAGCCATGAGGGGCCAACAAGGCATCCGGGAGCGCCCCCCCCGGGGCCGCGCCCTGTTGCCTTGTGAAGCCCTCGTGAGGCTTCTGGCATCCTCCCGAAGCTTCCAGGGTCTCTTTGGTCCAGAAAAAAATCATCAAAAAGTTTCGTGGCATTTGGACTTCGTTTGGTACTGATTTCCTGAAAAACCAAAAACAAGCAGAAAACAGAAACTGCCACTGGGCACTAGGTTAATAGGTTAGTCCCAAAAAATGATATATAATTGCATATAAAACATCCAAGATTGATACTATAATAGCATGGAACAATCAAAAATTATAGATACGTTGGAGACGTATCACGTCCACATCCCGGCCAGGTTGGTCCGGAAGAAATGCCACACTGTAGGCACGTCCTCGGGCTTGTAGGCCCATATCGGGCTCGCCTGAAGCTGAAGCGGGAGGATGCGGCGGTGGAGCATGACATCCACCATGTCCACCAGCTTGATCTTCTTCTTGTCTGCCAAGGAGCGGATTCTCTTTTGCAGCAAGGACACCTCTTCGGGGTTGCCCCAATCCAAGCTTTTCCTCATCCATGAGGTGAGCCTCCTTGGAGGGGCCGCCAAGAATGCCGGGACTTCAGCCTTGTCGCCTGCGAGTGGTTCGGTGATGTAGAACCACTCCCGTTGCCACTCCTTGATCGTCTCTACGAAGATACCTTTGAACCAGGTGACCATCTGGATCTTGCTAATCATCGCTCCTCCACACTCCGCTAGATCGGCGCCGCTGCTCTTTGGCTTGATTCGGAACGTCTTCACCCATAGGCCGAAGTGCAGCTCGACGCGGAGAAAGGCCTCGTAGACGGTGATGAACACCGCGAGGTGTAGAATGGAATTCGGGGCTACATGGTGAAAATCTAGCCCATAATAGAAGAGTACCCCACGCACGAAGGGGTGCAGGGGAAACCCCAGACCTCGGACGAGGTGGGGAAGGAAGACGACCCCTCTCCCTTGGCTTGGGAGTTGGGATTCACTGGTGAGGCTCCGAGGCCTGGCAGGCGGCGTCCGCGAGGATGTAGCCCGCGGTCTAGAGCTCCTGAATGGTGTTCTCCATGATGGTGGAGGGCACCCACTGGCCCTTTAGGGTGGCGTCAGCCATTGCTGGAGAAGGATTTGCAAAGTGCTGGAAAGGACTAGCGAAAGCTTTGGGAACTAGCCTGGGCGCTAGAGCTCTGGAGGCTGTGTGTGAAGGCGATGGAATGAGAGCGTGGGGAAGGCAGTCAAACCACCCTCTGCTTTTATAGGGTTGTGAAAGACCAAGCGTCCCTTTTACCGCGCTAGGTTAGTCGCCACGTTCCAACCTTTTACGCAGTTATGCGTGCGTGGGAGAAACAAATCTTGATCATATCCCCCAAAATGCGGAGCAAGATCCTTGCGTTGATAGGACGTGCCAATGAGAAAACCGCCTCGGGCCGCGATTCGAGTAACAGTAACTGGCCCGCTTTGGTATAAGTGGCGACGCTTCGGAAAATTTGTCAGGTCATAACACTGTTCACACTCAAGTGTCGGACCTTCGAGGCTAAGTTATCTCAAAGACCTCGGTTAATGAGGCGTGGCTCTACAAACATGTGGCCGGGGGGTAGCCCTATTAGAGGGAAGGCCTGGAGAATTTCCTTGCATGAAAAGGCCTAAGGTTCGGATAAACAATCACCAGGAGGGAGGAACTCGCCTGTCAAGCCGAAGACATCCGTTCGAGGAAGATTGATGTCCTCGGCTCCGAGGACAAGTTCAGGGGCTACTGACGGTGTCCTGGACTAAGGGGTACCAGCCTAGTTGTCCCATCGTCCATGGGCCGAGATTATGGCCAACCGATCTTATCAGGAAGGACTCCAAAAGTCTCAAACCTAGGCGTGGTGAAGATGGACTCTGCCAAAGACTTGGCATGTACCCCAAGGAATGCTCCGGCTATTCCAGCTAGTAACCAACCATATGTAACCCTAGATACCCCCAGTGCCTATATAAGCTAAGGGGTTTAGTTCGTAGGGCCGGAATCATCATTACTCACCTTAGGGTTAGAACACAACATACGATCTCGAGGTAGATCAAGCATGTACTCGATACATCATCATCAATACAATCAAAGTAGGACGTAGGGTTTTACCTCTTCGAGAGGGCCCGAACCTGGGTTAATAATGTTCCCTTCATCTTCTATTACCCATCGATCCGAGATCTACAGCTCAGGCCCCCCTGATACGTCTCCAACGTATCAATAATTTTTTATTATTCGATGCTATTATAGTATCAATCTTGAATGTTTATTATGCAATTATATGCAATTATATATCATTTTTTGGGACTAACCGATTAACCTAGTGCCCAGTGCCAGTTGTTGTTTTTTGCTTGTTTTTGGCTTTTCAGAAAATCAATATCAAATAGAGTCCAAACGGACAAAAAAACTTTGGATTAATTTTT
Organism: Elymus sibiricus; assembly: GCA_039707655.1. NCBI lineage: Eukaryota > Viridiplantae > Streptophyta > Magnoliopsida > Poales > Poaceae > Elymus > Elymus sibiricus. The sequence continues at coordinate 289,309,573 of CM077676.1, forward strand.
TCTGGACCAGAAGGGACCCTAGAAGGTTCGGGAGAAGACCAGACGAGTCACGAGGGAGCGACAAGCTCGGGAGGCGTTCCCCCCAGGCTTGTGGGCCCCTCGTGGCACCTCTTGACCTAATTCCAAGCCTATAAATTCTCAAATATTCCCCATATACCAGAGAGCCACCTCAAATAACTTTTCCGCCGCCGCAAGCTTCTGTTCTTCCGTGATCCCATCTGGCGGCCTTTTCCGGCGATCTGCCGGAGGGGGAATCAATCACGAAGGGATTCTACATCAACCTTGCTGCCCTTCCGATGATGTGTGAGTAGTTTACCACAGACCTATGGGTCCATAGCTAGTAGCTAGTTGGCTTCTTCTCTCTCTTTGATCTTCAATACCATGTTCTCCTCGATCTCCTTGGAGTTCTATTCGATGTAATCTTCTTTTGCGGTGTGTTTGTTGGGATCCGATGTATTGTGGGTTTATGATCAGATTATTCATGAGAAATATTTGAGTCTTTTCTGAAGTTATTTTTGCATGATTGTAATAGCTTTTTATTTCTCTTCAATCTATCCGTTTGGTTTGGCCAACTAGATTGATTTATCTTGCAATGGGAGAGGTGCTTTGTGATGGGTTCAATCTTGCGGTGCTCTATCCCAGTGACAGAAAGGGATGAGACACGTATTTGTATTGTTGCCATTAAGGATAAAACGATGGGGTTTATTCATATTGATTGAGTTTACTTTGTCTACATCATGTCATCTTGCTTAAGGCGTTACTCCGTTTTTTTTAACTTTATACCCTAGATGCATGCTGGCTAGCGGTCGATGGGTGGAGTAATAGTAGTAGATGCAGGCAGGAGTCAGTCTACTTGTCTCAGATATGATGCCTATATACATGATCATTGCCCTGAATCTATCATAACTATGTGCTTTTCTATCAATTGCCCAACCGTAATTTGTTTACCCACCGTATGCTATGTGTTCGAGAGAGAAGCCTCTAGTGAAAACAATGGCCCCCGGGTCATTTATCCATCATATATAAAATCCAAAAATACCTTGCTGCAATTTTATTTGTTTTATTTTACTTTGCAATTTATTTATCTATCTATCACTATCAGAATTAATCCTTGCAAGTAACCGCCAAGGGGATTGACAACCCTCTTGTTTCCGTTGGGTGCAAGTATTTGCTTTTGTGTGTGTAGGTGTTGTTAACGAGGTTCTGTGTGGTTCTCCTGCTGGACTGATAACCTTGGTTCTTAACTAAGGGAAATACTTATCTCTACTGTACTGCATCATCCTCTCCTCTTCTGAGAAATCCCAACGTAGTTCACAAGTAGCAGGAAGAATTTCTGGCGCCGTTGGCGGGGGGACATCACCAAAACCTATCAAGTACCTTCGTATAAACTATCATCTACTTGCTCTTAATTTCATTTGCCTTTTTATTTGCATTTGCCTCTCGTTTTCATCTCCCCCACTTCTAAAACAAATTTACAAAAACACAAAAATATTTTATTTGCTTGTTTGCTTTGTCGCTATGTCTCAAGAAAACACCAAATTGATTTTATTAGTACTCCAATTGCTCCTCTAGCCACTAGTGCGGAGTCTTGTGATATTAATGCTGCTTTGCTGAACCTTGTTATGAAAGAACAATTTTCTGGTAGTCCTAATGAAGATGCTGCATCCCATCTTAATACTTTCGTTGAACTTTGTGATATGCAAAAGAAAAAGATGTGGATAATGATATTGTCAAATTGAAATTATTTCCGTTCTCACTACGAGATCGTGCTAAAACTTGGTTTTCATCCTTGCCTTGAAATAGTATTGATTCTTGGGATAAGTGTAAGGATGATTTTATTACCAAGTATTTTCCTCCTGCTAAAATTATTTCTATAATAAATCAAATAATGAATTTTAAGCAACTTGAGCATGAACATGTTGCACAATCATGGGAAAGAATGAAATTAATGATTAGAAATTGTCCCACTCATGGTTTAAGTTTATGGATGATCATACAAAAAAATTATGCGGGACTAAACTTTGTTTCTAGAAATCTTCTAGACTCTACCTCAAGTGGTACTTTTATGGAAATTACATTGGGAGAAGCTACAAAACTCCTTGATAATATTATGACAAATTATTCCCAATGGCACACTGAAAGAACTCCAACTGGTAAGAAGGTAAATTCTGTCGAAGAAATTAATACTTTGAGTGATAAGATGGATGCTCTTATGAAAATGGTTGCTAGTAAAAGTGCTCATGTTGATCCTAATGATGTGCCATTATCTACCTTGATTGAGAAAAATAATGATGCTATTGATGTGAACTCTGTCTCTAGAAATAACTTCAACAACAATGCCTATAGGGGTAATTTCAATCCTAGACCGTTTCCTGGAAATTCCTCTAATAATTATGGTAATTCCTATAGTAATAATAATAGGATACCTACTGATCTTGAAAACAATATTAAAGAATTCATTAATTCTCAAAAGATTTTTAATGCTATGGTAGAGGAAAAATTGAATAAGGTTGATGACATGTCTAGGAACATGGATATAATTGCTCACGATGTTGAAACTCTTAAAATTAAAAAAATTCCACCCAAGCATGATATGAATGAGTCTATTAAAGCTATCCTTATCTCCATTAATGAAAGTAAAGAAAGAACCGCTAGGTTGAGAGCTAAGCGAGAATTCTTCGAAAAAGCTATTCCACCCGGTTTTTGTTGTAGTAATGATGAAGATATTAAAATGATTGGTGTCTCGCCTATTGAATCTTTATTTAGTAATATAAAACTTGATGAAAAAGGGACTGAATATGAGTCAACTTTAGCTAGAAGGCGTCCCAATTGTTCGGACGGTGATGATCTTATTGATAAAAATGATAAAAGTGGGTTTGGAGAGGTCAAAACTTTAAATAGTGATGTGCCCACTACTTTGGATTACAAGGAATTTAATTATGATAATTGCTCTTTAGTTGAATGTATTTCCTTGTTACAATCCATGATTAATTCACCTAATGCTTATGAGCAAAATAAAGCTTTTACTAAACATATTGTAGAAGCTATGATAAAATCTCATGAAGAAAAGCTTGAGTTGGAAGTTTCAATACCTAGAAAATTACATGATGAATGGGAACCTACTATTAAAGTTAAAATTAAAGATTATGAATGTAATGCCTTGTGTGATCTAGGTGCTAGCGTCTCTACTATACCAAAATCTTTGTGTGACGTTCTAGGTCTCACCGATATGGATGCTTGTTCCCTTAATTTGCATTTAGCGCATTCCACTATTAAAAAACCATTGGGTAGAATAAATGATGTTCTCACACTTGCAAATAGGAATTATGTACCCCTGGATTTTTATTGTGCTTGATATTGAATGCAATCCGTCTTGTCCTATAATACTTGGTAGGCCTTTCCTACGAACCATAGTTGCTATTATTGATATGAAAGAATGTAATATAAGATTCCAATTCCCATTAAAGAAAGGGATGGAACACTTACCTAGAAAGAGAATTAAGCCACCATATGAATCTATTATGAGGGCCACCTATGGAATTAATTTGAAGGATGATAATACTTGAAACAATGCATTATGCCTAGCTAGGGGCATAAAACAATAGCGCTTGTTGGGAGGCAACCCAATATTTATCTTTATTGCAAATTTTTATTTTTTTCTTGTGTCACCTAATTTTAGCTTCTGTTTTTATTGTGTTTTTATATTTTAATTAGTGTTTGTGCCAAGTAATGCCTTTGGGATGATTTGGATGATAGTATAATTGATGCTGTTTGAAAACAGAAAGTTTTGTGTCCAGTGCTGGATTTTTGGTTCTGCACTGGAGCGTGATAAAAATCTGAAATTTTTACATCGTATTTTTATATGAATTTCTTATGTTGTCCTAATTTTTCAGAATTTTTGGAGTTACAGAAGTATAACTTTTAAATATATCTTTACAGACTGTTTTGTTTTAGACAGATTCTGTTTTTTGTTGCATAGTTTGCTTATTTCGATGAATCTATGGATTGTATCGGGGGTTATAAGCCATGGGGAAGTTGGAGTACAGTATAATTATAACAATATTAAATATGAATCAATTTACAACAGTACCTAAAGTTTAAGATTTGTTTGTTATACTAACGGATCTCACGAGGTTTCTGTTGAGTTTTGTGTGCTGAAGTTTTCAAGTTTTGGGTGAGACTACGATGGATGTAGGAATAAGGAGCGGCAAGACCCTAAGCCTGGGGATGCCCAAGGCACCCCAAGGTAATATTCAAGGAAGACCCAAGCATCTAAGCTTGGGGATGCCCCGGATGGCATCCCCTCTTTCGTCTACAATCTATCGGTATATCACTTGGAGCTATATTTTTATTCATCACATGATATGTGTTTTACTTGGAGCGTCTTGTGCCATAGTTTTCTTTTCTTTGTTTTCTTTTTAGTTTGCCACAATCATATTTGCTGAACACACTTTTTTGAGAGGGACATGTAGGAGATATGAACTAGAGGCAATAATAAATGTTATTATTTATCTCCATGTTCATAATTATGTTTATGTTCCATGCTATAACTGCTATGGTTCTCGAGTCTGCAATAACCACGAGGCTCGGAGGAAGACTCATATGCACGTGTGGAATAATAAACGGAAAAATATATTCCTAGTCTGGCCTCTAAGACTAGCTCAAGTGTTGCATGATGGTTCTGTTTTCCTGATCATGGGCATGACTATGCTGGCAACTTTGAGGGCACAATGTTAGGAGAACACTTGTGTTGAATCGACCCGAATTGTTGTTATGCTATGAGATACATTCGTCACAAGTTAATGGTTAATAACACAGAGAAAGTTTACATTTGCATAATTCCTTAGACCATGAGAGTGTCGAGTTTCTTCATGCTTGCTTCATGAACTTTGGGGTTTGTTAAACGTCATCCGTAAATGGGTGGCTATTACGGCGGCTTACGGGTTCATGGAAAAGTGTGGCAAGGGACTTGATAGCTCAAGATTGGGATTTGCTCCTCCGACGATGGAGAGATATTCTTTGGGTCCTCTCGGTGTTACGGTATCCACCATCGTTTGGCCAGAAACATTGTGATTTGATCACAGGGATGCCGGAACACGGGAACGAGAAAAAAGAACAAAACCGGCAACGAGGTAACTGGCATAGTGGACAAGTTGTTGATCCACGGGAATGCCGATAAATCTCACCTCGGGTTTTGTAACATATCGCGAAGCAACAGGAATAGCACACGGCAACTGGAGGTTCACTCGAATATTCATTCGTGTGGGTATAGGGGTCAATATGGGTGTCCACGGCTCCGATGTTGATCATTGATCGGAAAGAGTTCCGGTCATGTCTATGCTTCACCGAACATATAGGGTCGCACGCTTAAGGTCATCTATCTACTGAATACTAGACAGGGAGTCTGAGAGAAAGTCACCGGAAAAGTTTCGGAGACAGCGGAAAAGTTCCGGAGAGAGAGCACCGGAATAGTTTCGGTAAAACTGAAAAGTTGTTTCAGGGTATACCATTGAGTCAAATTGGTTTCGGCACATGTCTGGAAATTCTTGGAGGGTGCCAGAATTGGTCTGGGAACTTCTGGGATTTTTCGGAGAAAAAACCCAGAAATGTTCCGGAGCTGCCGGAACCGGTTTGGTTGCTTTTCGCAGATGAAAATCACTAATCCGGAATTGTTTCGGAACATGTCCAAAATCATTTTAGTGGGTGATGGAATTATTCTAAGACCCATAGAAATATTTTCAGATTTAACGGTCGCGGAAAAATGTTTCCATGAATAGTGAAAGTGCTTTTTGGGTGTCTTCTTGGAGAAGCCACCTTGTGGTCCTTTTGGTTTTTTTTCCCTTGGCTTCTTGGAGAAGCCACCCTTGGGCTTGGCCTATAAATAGGGGTGGAGGGGGCTGCCTAAAGACACACTCTTTCTCTACATACACAAGTCATGCATGATCTGGCCTTCTTCTCTCCCTCCCCGCGAAATAGTTTCGTAGAGCCGAAAGGCTGTCTGGGTTTCGGTGGGAACTAGTTCTGGACGGCGAAGCCCTGCCAGATAGATGACACCGTATGTCTGCAACCCCGTAGAGAGGTCGTAGGTTCGATCTTTTTGCCCGACGGGCTGTTCGAGGGTCCTCCCGAAGGGCTGTCCGAGTGACCCGCCCGAAGGGCTGTCCATGAGGCCTCCCGGAGGGCTGTCTGAGGATACGTCCGGTGGGACTATCCGAAGGACTATCCAGAGGCCTCCCGGAGGGCTATCCAAGGATCCGTCCGGTGGGACTATCCGAGGGACTGTCCAGAGGCCTCCCGAAGGGCTGTCCGAGGATCCGTCTAGTGGGACTATCCGAGGGACTGTCCCGAGGCCTCCCGAAGGGCTGCACGGAGATCCGTTCGGTGAGCTGACGAGGGAGTACATCCTTGCGGTTGGGAGGTTGTAAAATCCTAGCTGCGGGGATCTGCACCGCCGATCGTCATCGACTCTACTTCCGTTGCGCTACGAGTCGGTAACGAAAAAGATCAAACCTTGTATGCAGTCTCCATAGTGGTCCTGGGCTGGTGCGTAGGTCGGAAATTTTTTGTTTTCTATTGCGTTACCCTACAGTGGCATCAAGAGCCGTGCTATGCGTAGATGCAGGTTACGATCTAGAATACATAGAGATGTATGGGTATTGCATAATATAATTTGTAGTAGATGAGTTCTACTACTGATAATTATTTGTGCGGGTAGCAGATGAAATCTGATACCCGATGTTCTTGTTGCTTCCCTAGAATTTGCATATTTTTGATCTTGATAACAGCATGGTGGAGTTTCAAAGTTCTGGCAATCCGTGATCCTGATTGATCAACGAAGTGCTAACAGTTCATTGAATTCCACCATAGTTAGAGAGAAAGATGAAATTTCGCAGACAAAAGGGCAATGCAGATATGATTTGCATGGGGGTCATGCGGATGACGAAGTTCAGTATGGGGCTTGTGATTTTATTATCTCGTGTTTCATACACCCCGTAAAGTTAATCTAGCGACTTGAATAATCATACTTGATGATGGACGTAGGTAGCTTCGGTTTGTTTCGAAACCTTAGAAGCCACGTAAAATGAAAGTTTGCATAAACCGATTAGGGGAATCTAACTTGGTTTTGTAGGATGGTTTGCATGTGCATATGATGTGGTATAGCAGTGCTCATATTAATTTGATTATGTATGAGATGACTATATGATGTAAATTAACATGACCTGCGTGTCATGATTCGGCATGATGGCTGGAGCCATATGATTGTCACTTTAATGACCTGCGTGTCAACCTTAAGTAATGCACTTATTTTATTAGCTATAGAGATAGCAATATTATCTGGTGCATCGACAAGGTGGTGGCAATCTTCGCGAAGGTGAACACCGACGCAAAATGCCGAAGACGAAGAAATTAAAGACTTCTCCGTCAGAAAGGGCTATACCATATCATGCTATTATGAATTGCCTGAGATGTTTATCCCTTATGATGCACCCTTCTTGATTGTGCGGTAGTCGCTTTTATTAGGGTGATCTCTCACTTAAAATATCAAAGTAGTTAGTGTTCACCCAAGTGTAGCACCGTCTGAAATTCGTATCTTTTCGGGGTGCGCCATGTCCACATGTGTACGAACAAATCGAGAGGAATGAGACGGGTGAGGTCAGACCTCGCAGCAAGATCACTTGGTTGTCTTTGATGTTCAGGCAGGATCGTCCTGAGCTCGGAACACGCCCATCGAAAGATGAACAAGAATCACATAGAGATGTGATTGGCAAGTTGGCCTACCGATTAAAATTCTCGTCATCAGTGATGTCCACATCAATGGTGTTGAATTGAAATGCGGGTCTTGTATCACTCATAATCAATTTTGAGAGATATTGATTTGAGTGGGAGCGCACTTTAGAATTAACTTGTTTAATTCTCAGTGCAATTAATTATGAACTTTGTCTAAGTGTGATTTGCATAATAGTTGTAGAATAATGGCTCACGTTTCCACATTCCCTGTTAAAATTGAATAAGCTGTTAAATATCTGGTTAAAACTTTACGGTTGGTAACGTAATGTGAGGATTGTCCTCAAAAGTGCCGAGAAGGATTTTGTCCTATCGCATGCTTTTGGTATTCTCCCGCTAATGCTATGGATAATGTGACTCTCATCCTTCGATCCAAAAGCTAGAATTCCATTACAGTCAAGTGCAATATGTTTGCTTCCATGAGACCCGAACTTCAAAAGTTTGGGATAGCTATGTGATATTCATGGAACTGAAAATCATTTTCAGACACAAACAAAGGCTAAAAGATATGGGATATCCAAAGCAATGTTTGTTTTGCAAACTATTAGTAAAAGTGTTTACTATGCATTTGACTAATAATAGAGGGATCCAGTAGAACGCCTGTCATATGATGATGGTGAATAAAACAACAACTTAAGAGAAAGGAAATGTCCGAAGGGTGTTAGTATGAGTTACACACCTAGGAAGTCCGGGGCTAACGCCACTCTTAAAGTTGGGTGCTTCTTCTGAGAGTAGGAGAAATACTAAAAGTTAAACTGTTAGAAGTATAAAGGCAAAAGAATGAAGACTGGAATATCCAGCTCATGTATGAATGTCATACGAATTATAGATGTATGGAAGGTTGGTCAAAGAAATAGTTCTTGGGAATTATGATTAAACATGTTAATCACTAATTCTTGGTTATTGTGAGTTGATCACAAAAGATACCCGCTCGATTGCATTCTGCTGCGACTCGATGCAAGGACTACTACGGCCTAAAAGGCTTGCCGGGAATGAGGTTAAGATACATGCTGGGAATATAGTAAATGTTACTATACATTCCATTGGTGTATTCCCTATGTATTTATTTTCATAAATTCATTTTAGAGTTTTACACACTCTAGCCCATTGCATAAGGTATCTTGCAGGAAGGTTATTCATAAGAGAACTTTTGATGTTCGGTGTTATGAATAACATAAGGGCCATACTTTCATTATGAATGAGATGTATGTTATGAATATTGGTAATAATATATTACCTCCGTATTTACTTTCATAATTCATTTTAGAGTTTTACACACTCTAGCCCACTGCATAATGTTTGTTGCAAAAGGGTTGTTCATAAAAGAACAATTGTTGTTCAGTGTTATGAATAACATAAGGGCCATGCTTCCATCGTGGATGGAATGTATGTTATGAATATTGATGGTAATATGATACATCCATAACACTGACGCTAAATGTCGCAAGACTAAAAGAATACCACACATGTGTGGCACTGCATTTGGTCACATTGGAGAAACCCGCATGGAGAAATTCCATAATGATGGATTTTGAAGTCGTTTGATTATAAATCATCTGACACTTGCAACTTTCCTCCGAAAAGTGAAGTGACTGAAATACCGTTCATAGGCCATAAGGAACGAGCAACAAACTTATTGGTGATCATACATTTTGATGTGTGTAGTCCAATAAATGTTGTTGCTGGCAGTGGATTTATCTATCTTCAGAAATAACTCAAGTGGATACATGGATATTTACTTGATGAGACGTAAGTCTGGATCTTTTGAAATCATTCATAAGGTTTTCAATATGAAGTAGAAATTGTTGTAACAAGAAAATTATGTTTCTGCAATTTGATTGCGGAAAGGAATATTTCAGTTACAGGCTTAGCGAATGTCTGATGAGTTGTGAAAAAGGTTTCATAACTTACACCTCCCGGAACTCCACTATGAGTGGTACGTCCATGAAGATGTATTCAAACCATTTGTGACATGGTAAGATCAAAGATGACATAAATCAATTTGCCATTATCCCTTTTAAAGTAATGCTTTAGAGACTGCGGCTTTTACACTGAAAAGAGCACCATTAGGTCTGTTGAAATGACGCCATGGTATGGTACGCCCAACCATGTTTTGTCTTTTCTTAACATTTGGAATATGGGGCTTGTGTAAAATATTTACAAACATATTCCAAATAAGACAAGTACTACTTTGTAGGTTATCCCAAGTAATTGGAAATTCCTCCACCACTATACCGAGGCAAAAGGTTTGCCACCGAGAACGGTATGCTTTTAAAGAGAATGGTTCTTGCAAAAAGGTGAGTGGGAGAACAGTTCAACTCGACGAGATAACAGTATCTTCATCATCAGATCAAAGGAAAGAAACCTTGGAAATAATTTCAGAGTTTCCTACTGTGACTGATACGGAAGCCACTACATGAGATGTATGGACTTCGGTCGAACTTGCAACTGAACCACATGGGAAAAACTCGTGCAAACCTCTTAGGTGCGCAAGCGAGATATTGTTGTTAGACAACAGTATTCCTACGATACACAAGGAAGCGTTGATGGGCCCTGACTCCGGAATTGGCTAAATGCCAATACAATCCGAGATAGTTTCCATATAAATGATTCAAGATCATATCTTGATAAACCCTTCGGAAGACTTAGAGTCTAACGAACATTAATGGAACTATAAACTGATGTGGATAAAATGTTTTATCCATAGAGCTCGACTTGTTGCAATAACAAGTTCAAGGAGTTGACTACGATGAGGTTGTCTCACCGTAGCGATGCTTAAAGTCAGATCGGGTTAAACTAGCAATTAATACATATTTCAATCTTGAGATATGATACATGGATACCAAAAGGATTTCCATGTGATGGAAATGCAACCTAGGACTTGCATGTGATACAATCCGAAGTATTTTGTCAATCCAAAGGATGCTAGTAAGTATGCAAACTTCAGAGTTCCAGCAATGGACAGAAGAGAGCAAAATGGAGTTGGAATCTTTGTTTTGATGAAATAGTCAAAAAGAGTTTGATTTCATCAATGGATAACGAAGATGCTTGTGGTTACAAGAAAGTAAGTGGGAGCATAATAATATTTCTAAAACTTTGTGTGCTTGACACATTGTTGATTGGAAATAATATAAATTTCTTGACACGAATTAGGACTTCATTGAAAATAGTTTTTCGATGAAGTGCTTGGGCTAAATAGCCTTGATATTAGGCATATTTATCTACGAGATAGAATTGCCTAATAGGCTAAGCCAAAAATACATATTGACAAGATTGTGAAACAGTTTAGCATAAGAACGCCAAGGAGTGATTCTTGCCGAAGTCACATGGAAAGAGTTTTGCAAGACTCGGTGTCCCAAAACACTGATGAGCAAGATACATGATGGAGATTCCACACACTTTCGTGTTTGGATTAATCATGTATTCCATGGTATGTAAAACAACCAGATATGTCCAGTACTCCCAAGGACTTGTGAGTAAAGATACCAAAGTGATCAAAGTACTGATCATGGGACAACAGTGGAAAATGTCATTAAGTACTAAAGTAGCACTGATGACATGTTTTCTCTCAAGCGGAGATTATGAAGTGCTCATTGTAAGTAATTGCATCGATATAGTCTTCATCATTACTCCATGCGATTTTCGATTTAAGTTAACGGTTTTGTGTAATACACGATATGGTGGCACGGTGCTTGGAAATCGTTCCAAACAGGTTACTGTGGCGAATTCTATAACTAAGTCTAAGTATGTTGCCGCTTTCAAAGCGACATAGAAGATGTTGAATCATACAGTTCGTTCATGAACTTAGTATGATTCCAAGATGGCTTTGGTCAATGGAACACTAATGAAGATAGTTGCTCCATAGCTCAGTCTGAGGAATCAAGGTTTGACCAGTGATTCACATATATACGAAGCCAAGTCCACACAAAATATGAATTTTGTGAAAGCGTGAAAACGCGAGGATATGCAGAGATACACACGGAAATGAAGTTGTCAGATCCATTGCACATCAGACTATACCACAAGCGAAGCATGTATTACACCGGTATGCCATAGGTGTAAACTGCATCAGCATTGACAAGATTATTGACTCTAGTGCAAGTGGGAGTCTGTAGGAGATATGCCCTAGAGGCAATAATAAATGTTATTATTTATCTCCATGTTCATAATTATGTTTATGTTCCATGCTATAACTGCTATGGTTCTCGAGTCTGCAATAACCACGAGGCTCGGAGGAAGACTCATACGCACGTGTGGAATAATAAACGGTAAAATGTATTCCTAGTCTGGCCTCTAAGACTAGCTCAAGTGTTGCATGATGATTCTGTTTTCCTGATCATGGGCATGACTATGCTGGCAACTTTGAGGGCACAATGTTAGGAGAACACGTGTGTTGAATCGACCCGAATTGATGTTATGCTATGAGATACATTCGTCACAAGTTAATGGTTAATAACATAGAGAAAGTTTACGTTTGCATAATTCCTTAGACCATGAGAGTGTCGAGTTTCTTCATGCTTGCTTCATGAACTTTGGGGTTTGTTAAACATCATCCGTAAATGGGTGGCTATTACGGCGGCTTACGGGTTCATGAAAAAGTGTGCCAAGGGACTTGATAGCTCAAGATTGGGATTTGCTCCTCGGACGATGGAGAGATATTCTTTGGGCCCTCTCGGTGTTACGACATCCACCATCGTCTGGCAAGACACATTGTGATTTGATCATAGGGATGCCGAAACACGGGAACGAGAAAAAAGAACAAAACCGACAACGAGGTAACTGGCATAGTGGACAAGTTGTTGATCCACGGGGATGCTGATAAATCTCACCTCGGGTTTTGTAACATATCGCGAAGCAATAGGAATAGCACACGACAACTGGAGGTTCACTCGAATATTCATTCGTGTGGGTATAGGGGTCAATATGGGTGTCCACGGCTCCGATGTTGATCATTGATCGGAAAGAGTTCCGTTCATGTCTATGCTTCACCGAACCTATAGGGTCACACGCTTAAGGGTCATCTATCTGCTGAATACTAGACAGGGAGTCTGAGAGAAAGTCGTCGGAAAAGTTTCGAAGACAGCAGAAAAGTTTCGGAGAGAGAGCACCGGAATAGTTTCGGTAAAACTGAAAAGTTGTTCCAGGGTATACCATTGAGTCAAATTGGTTTCGGCACACGTCTGGAAATTCTTGGAGGGTGCCAGAATTGGACTGGGAACTTCTGGGATTTTTCGGAGAAAAAACCCGGAAATGTTCCGGAGTTGGCGGAACCGGTTTGGTTGCTTTTCGCAGATGAAAATCACTAATCCAAAATTGTTTCGGAACGCGTCCAAAATCATTTTAGTGGGTGCTGGAATTATTCTAAGACCCACAGAAATATTTTTGGATTTAACGGTCGCGGAAAAATGTTTCTGTGAATAGTGAAAGTGCTTTTTGGGTGTCTTCTTGGAGAAGCCACCTTGAGGGCCTTTTGGTATTTTTCCCCTTGGCTTCTTGGAGAAGCCACCCTTGGGCTTGGCCTATAAATAGGGGTGGAGGGGGCTGCCTAAAGACACACTCTTTCTCAACATACACAAGCCATGCATGATCTGGCCTTCTTCTCTCCCTCCCCGCGAAATAGTTTCGTAGAGCCGAAAGGTTGTCTGGGTTCCTGTGGGAACTAGTTCTGGACGGTGAAGCCCTGCCGGATAGATGACACCGTATGTGTGCAACCCCGTAGAGAGGTCGTAGGTTCGATCTTTTTGCCCGAGGTGCTGTTCGAGGGTCCTCCCGAAGGGCTGTCCGAGTTACTGTCCGAGTTTCGGGGGTCCTCCCGAAGGGCTGTCCGAGTGACCCGCCCGAAGGGCTGTCCGTGAGGCCTCCCGGAGGGCTGTCCGAGGATCCGTCCGATGGGACTATCCGAAGGACTGTCCAGAGGCCTCCCGGAGGGCTGTCCGAGGATCCGTCCGGTGGGACTATCCGAGGGACTGTCCAGAGGCCTCCCGAAGGGTTGTCCGAGGATCCGTCCGGTGGGACTATCCGAGGGACTGTCCTGTGGCCTCCCGAAGGGCTGCATGGAGATCCGTCCGGTGAGCTGACGAGGGAGTACATCCTCGCGGTTGGGAGGTTGTAAAATCCTAGCTGCGGGGATCTGCACCGCCGATCGTCATCGACTCTACTTCCGCTGCGCTCCGAGTCGATAACGAAAAAGATCAAACCTTGTATGCAGTCTCCATAGTGGTCCTGGGCTGGTGCGTAGGTCAGAAATTTTTTGTTTTCTGCTGCGTTACCCTACAGGACACACATTATTCGTGATTTGTTAGAATACTCTATGTGCTTCACTTATATCTTTTGAGCTAGGCAGTTGCTCTAGTGCTTCACTTATATCTTTTAGAGCACGATGGTGGTTATATTTTCAAGAATAGTTGCACTCTCATGCTTCACTTATATCCTTTTGAGAGTCTAATAAACAGCAATGGTAATATGCACGGGTTATGAATTTGGTCCTAATATGATAGGTATTCAAGAGGGATATAATAAAAACTTTCATGTAGATCACTGAATATGATAAGTTTGATTCCTTGCAATAGTTTTGCGATATTAAGATGGTAATATGTGGGAGGTACTAGTAGATAATTGTGGTTTAGTAAGAATATTGGTGTTAACGTTTGTGATTCCCGAAGCATGCACGTATGGTCTGTCGTTATGCTAAGAAGTTGGAGCATGATTTATTATTGATTGTCTACCTTATGAGTGGCAGTCGGGGACGTGCGATGGTCTTTTCCTACCAATCTATCCCCCTAAGGGCATGCATAGTTGTGGCGCCCCACCTGAATACCACTGTAGCCAGACGGTCGCCGCACATGCCAGCCCAGGAGATCGCTTTGGCATGCGCTTTTACAACAAGTATCATGATGACGATATCCCTACTATGGTTTCCTCTCTACCCCATGAAGATAAACAACCTGTTGCTGCAAAGAAGATGTCCAATGATGAAATCAGGATTGGCCCAATTACAAGAGCTCGTGCTAAGTTACTAGAACAACAGGTGAATTCTCTCTTAGTTGATAATGCTATTTGTTTTAATGAGAGCTTTATACTGCCTAAATCCTTGTGTGTATGTGTCATTAGGTACATTGGAGAGGAAGGCATGGCACAAGGGAGCAAGGAGGGGAGCAAGGAGGCATTGCAGCTGGGAAGGGAGGAAGACCCTGCAGTTTCCAGGGCGGTAGTACCGCCCCACACAAGCGGTAGTACCGCTTAGCGGTAGTACCGCTCCAGTACTACCGTCCTAGTACCGCTTAGGAAATTTCTTGTGGAATCCAAGCGACCCCAAGCGGTACTAAAGCGGCACTTGATATTTGTACGAGCGGTAGTACCGCTTATCACGGTAGTACCGCTTGCCATAAGCGGTAGTACCGCTCTGCCTGCGCGCAGGTTTTGGGCTGTCCAGCCCGTGTACCCCTTCGATCTCGTTTTAGACTATAAATACCCGTCCCCTAGAGTTAGTTAAGGTTAGACCACGTTTAAGATAAACCCTAGTTCTTGAGATTGCTTGTAAGCATTCATCTTGAATCCTCATCTCCAATTCGTATCGATCTGGAGATCATATACTGCAAGTTGAGTGTAATCTGCTGTTCCATTGGGAATTAGTATATTGCAATTATACCGTTTTGTGGTCGACGGCTATGTGCGCAAGTGTGTGACGTTGTGAATATCCAAAGGGTTGAGACCTTTTGCATTGGCATCAGGGATCAAGCGAGGGAGAGTTCATCGGCGACATACAAGTTATCTATCATCTTCATCATCACCACCGCCGCTTACGGAGAAGATCGGGACACCCCATATCATCTTGGTATCAGATTTCCAGTGTTGCCTCGGTAAGCATCCACCAAATCATTCGTAGATTAGTTGTGTTTTACTCCTATCCAGAAAAAGCCTCACAAAAAGATTAGGGTTCTTAGTAGTTTGCCATAGCCTAGATTGCATCGTCGATTGGTTTTAGTTGCTGGTCGTTGTGTCTTTCTTTTTGCGTAGCTTTTTCCTTCGAATCGATTGGTTTTAGTTTCCATCGTAGATTGCATCGTAGATTGGCTTTTTGTTTCGATCCGTTATCCTGTTTTGCAAATTCCATAGCCACAGCCTGTCTACACAAAGGTGTTAGGAACTTACCCACGAGACTAGTTTCCGCTCTACAGGCTGCTCGTATAGGTTTTGGTGCTTTGCAATTTCTGGACGTGATCCAAGAACAGTCACCGCTGCCTGCGATATATTGTGGCCTCAAAAAAAAGGAAAAGAAAAGAGGAAACAGAGAGAACGAAAGAAACGAGAGAAACAGTGGCTGGACGTTGTTGCTATCTATTGCACTGTTGGATTTGTATTATCTTGCGATTGTGCACTAGTAGAATTGAGCAATCTTGTGCCTGTTTACATTGAGCATTGCTAGTGTCTCTCTAGTGCATTGCAACACATCCTACTTTTATAGTTGCTTTGCCACATTTTTTCTCCACCGTGTGTGTTTTCTTGGGTGTTTGTTCACACGATCAGCACTAGGACTTGTCTTCGGTGTTGTTAGGTATCCAAACCAAGATCCACCATATACCCTGCTTTGTCGTGTGATTGCTCTTATACCCGGGTATTCACTTCATCACATCCGTGCATTAGTCATCCATCCGAACGGGTAAGCATTGCTATTCACTTTGGAACGGTAAGATTTCCTTTTCTTGTTAGTTTTGAGTGAGTTGTGAGTATGCCACCAACCAGATTTTGATTTTTGCACTAACCGACTAATCATGTCTTCTAGTGATGTTGATGTGCTGCGGAAAAAGGCTGATGACGAGTGTGTTTCCTGGAAGGACCATGAAGCTCTCCGCGTTCATTTGACAGGGGTTATCGATAGATCCGCTGAAAAAATTGAGGCTGATATTCAAGTTATACAAATGAAAGTGGACGCAACTGACACTACCGTCAATGCTATGCAAACACAAGTCAATGCTCTCCAACTAAGTATAAAGCAGTTGACCACTTCAGTCAATGGGCTGCGTGTCGCTATTGAGCAACGCCAACATGACGGTCATGACGATGCTGATAGTGTCCATGACGACAATGACAACATGGTGGGCAATCATGGCCGTGGGCGTGACTTGCAAGGGCATGGTCATCTACCACTACGTGGTGCTCGGCGTGTACCGCTTCAGGAGGATGATGGTTTGGGCAAGCCCAAGTTCACGATTCCTAGATTTGAAGGCTCTACTGATGTCGAAGAGTATCTCACTTGGGAGCTTAAGATGGAGAAATTATGGCGTTTGCATGATTATACTGAAGATAGGAAGGTCAAGCTTGTTTCTTCTGAATTTGATGGCTATGCATTGCGTTGGTGGGATAGCGTTGTGAGTACCCGTCGCGATGACAATGAACTTCCTGTTCGCACATGGCGTGAGATGAAGGCGGTTATGAAAGATCATTTTGTTCCCACTAATTACTTGCGGACAGTTTATGATAAATTGACACAATTGAAGCAAGGTTCCATGACGGTTGATGCATATTACATGGAGATGGAGATGTTGATGCAGCGTGCTCGAGTAAGAGAATCTGTTGAGATGACTATGCAACGTTTTCTCCATGGGCTGAAATATAACATTAAGGGTATTGTTCGGCATCACCAATACAATACAATGAACGAGCTACTCCATCATGCAAGAGAAGCTGAGTCCCAGTTGGCCGAAGAAGCTCAAATTAAAGGCCGTTATACTATAGCTGGGCGGTTCTCCAACAGAACACAGCCGCCCCCTAGTGAGGGCGCTGCCAGCCGCCCCTCTTTTTCTGCAACCAAACCAGCCTCCACTGTTCCACAATCAAAGCAACCTGCTGCTCCTACTGCTAGCTCAGGTTCCAATATGTCTACAGCCCGTAATAGAGATATGCTATGTCATACATGTGGAGGCAAGGGACACTTCAAGAGAGAGTGCCCAAATAGAAAAGTGATGATTGTGAACGATGACAATGAGTATGAGACTGGAGATGATGCTGATCCATATGCTTCAGATGACGATGGGTACACACGTGACGACGGCATAGATGCTTTTGCTTCTCCAGCACCTACTATTGTTGTCTCGCAGCGTGCTCTTAGTGTGCAGCCACATGTTGATTCACAGCGTTGCAATTTGTTCCAAACAAAAGCACTAGTTGGCCCCAACAAAGCTTGCAAGGTGATCATTGATGGAGGTAGCTGCCGCAATCTTGCCAGCAAGGAGTTATGTGCCAAGCTAAATCTGAAATATTTACCTCACCCCAATCCATATTACGTACAATGGTTGAGTGACAATGGTGAGATGAAGGTGAGTCATATGGTGCGCGTGAATTTTGAGATAGGACCATACATGGATTCCATTGAATTTGATGTGGTGCCTATGACTGTTTGCCATCTTTTATTGGGTCGGCCATGGCTCTATGACCGCCATGTGCAACACAATGGCCGTGCCAATACTTATCACTTGGAGTTCAAGGGCAAGAAAATAAATCTGCAGCCTATGTCACCACAGCAAATTGTCACTGAGTCTCGTCAGAAAACAGAAGTGAATATCGAACAGCCACCTGCACGAGAGAACAATGTAAAAGCCGTGAGTGATAATATAACGAAAAGTGCGAGGGAGCCTAGTTTGCTTATATTAGCCACCAAAGAAGATATGAGAGAATTTCGAGAGGATCCTACAGCCCTGCCTCTTGTGCTTATGTACAAAGGCGAGGTTTTAGTTTCTAATGATACGCAATCTGTTTCTCTTGGTGTGTCTACTGTTTTGCAGGAATATGGCGATGTGTTTCCGGAGGAGGTACCATCGGGGCTGCCACCATTGCGTGGAATTGAGCACCAAATTGATCTCATACCCGGCGCCACCCTCCCGAACGGAGCGCCATACAGGACCAATCCCGAAGAAATGAAGGAAATACAGAAGCAAGTGCAAGCACTCCTAGACAAAGGGTATATTCATGTTTCTCTTAGTCCTTGTGTTGTTCCTGTTATTTTGGTGCCTAAGAAAGATGGTACATGGCGCATGTGCGTAGATTGTAGAGCTATTAACAACATCACTATTCGATATCGTCATCCTATTCCACGCTTAGAGGATATGCTAGATGAATTGAGTGGTGCTGCTGCTTTCTCTAAGATTGATTTGCGTAGTGGTTACCATCAAATTCGGATGAAGGAAGGCGATGAATGGAAAACTGCTTTCAAAACTAAATTTGGTTTATATGAGTGGTTAGTTATGCCTTTTGGTCTTACTAATGCACCTAGTACCTTCATGAGATTAATGAATCATGTTTTGCGAAAGTTTATTGGTCGTTTTGTGGTTGTATATTTTGATGATATACTTATTTACAGCCGCAATGAATCTGAACATTGTGATCATATTAGACAGGTTTTGCAAGTGTTGCGTGATAATAACTTGTATGCTAATATTGAGAAGTGCACATTTGCAAAAGATAAAGTGATATTTCTAGGATACGTTGTTTCTAAGCATGGGGTAGAAGTAGATTCATCTAAGATTGAAGCAATTCAAAATTGGCCTACTCCCATGAATGTTAGTCAAGTACGAAGTTTTCACGGGCTTGCTGGTTTCTATCGTCGTTTTGTGAAAGACTTTAGTACTATTGCTGCACCATTGAATGAATTAACAAACAAAGGTGTGCCTTTTGTGTGGGGCGTAGCCCAAGATCATGCTTTTGACGAGCTGAAACGTTTACTTACTTCTGCACCACTACTTGCACTACCAGATTTTTCCAAACAATTTGAGGTTGAATGTGATGCTAGTGGTATAGGTATTGGTGGTGTGTTGATGCAAGAAGGTAGACCTATTGCTTATTTCAGCGAGAAACTTTCTGGTGCTAGACTGAATTATCCTGTTTATGATAAAGAATTGTATGCGCTTGTTAGAGTTCTTGAGATTTGGCAACATTATCTATGGCGAAAAGAATTTATCATACATTCTGATCATGAAGCATTGAAGTATTTGAAAGCTCAATCAAATCTGCATCGCCGCTTAGCTAAATGGGTTGAGTTTATTGAGTCTTTTCCGTATATCATTAAGCATAAGAAGGGAAAAGATAACATTGTTGTTGATGCTCTATCTAGGAAGAACATGCTCTTGACACATCTCGATGTTCAAATCCCTGGTTTAGAGAGTTTGTGTGATTTGTATGCAACTGATCATGATTTTGCTGAACCATATCGTTTATGTTTGCTTCGAAATGCATGGGAGAAATACCACATACATGATAGATACTTGTTTCGAGCTAACAAACTTTGTGTTCCAGAATCGTCCGTCCGTTTGCTATTGTTGCAGGAATCACATGCAGGAGGATTGATGGGTCACTTTGGGCGTGAGAAGACGTTGCTCATGCTGGCTGATCACTTTTATTAGCCCAAGATGAGGCGCGACGTGGACAGGTTTGTTCGGCGCTGCATTACATGTCACAAGTCCAAGTCAAAACTGAAGCCTCACGGTTTGTATACGCCACTACCTACACCTACCACACCATGGGAAGATATAAGTATGGATTTTGTGTTAGGTTTGCCACGCACTAAAAGGGGTCATGATTCTATATTTGTGGTAGTGGATAGATTTTCTAAGATGGCACATTTTATTGCATGCCACAAAAGCGACGATGCGTCGCATATTGCTAACCTGTTTTTCAGGGACATCGTACGCTTGCATGGAGTGCCAAATACAATTGTTTCTGACAGGGACGTGAAGTTTATGAGCTACTTCTGGAAGACATTGTGGGGAAAGCTAGGAACAAAGTTGTTGTTCAGCACTACATGTCACCCACAAACTGATGGTCAAACGAAGGTGGTGAATCGCACATTGTCCCAATTGCTGAGAGTTATGATAAAGAAAAATCTGCGTGAGTGGGAGGAGTGTTTGCCACTTGTTGAGTTCGCTTATAACAGGGCTATGCATTCTACCACCCAGCTTTGTCCTTTTGAGGTGGTGTATGGTTTCAAAGCAATTACACCACTCGATTTGCTGCCTCTTCCATTGCATGAGAGGGTTGATATGGAGGCATCAAACAGAGCAGATTATGTGAAGAAGATTCATGAGAAGACACGGGAGGCTATTGAGAAGCAAGGCAAGAACATTGCTGCTGCACGAAACCAATCAAGAAAGAAAGTTTTGTTCCAGCCTGGCGATATGGTGTGGGTGCATCTTCGCAAGGACAGGTTTCCACAGTTGAGACGTTCTAAACGTCGGCCGCGTGGTGCTGGTCCTTACAAGGTGTTAGCCAAGATAAATGACAATGCCTACTCGATTGATATTCCTATTGCTGACTTTGGTGGCATTAGCAACAGTTTCAACGTTGCTGATTTGTCCCCATGTGATGTCGATGACCTTGGAGCGTCGGGGTCGACGCCTTTTGAAGGGGGGGAGGATGATGAGGATATCCCTACTATGGTTTCCTCTCTACCCCATGAAGATAAACAACCTGTTGCTGCAAAGAAGATGTCCAATGATGAAATCTGGATTGGCCCAATTACAAGAGCTCGTGCTAAGTTACTAGAACAACAGGTGAATTCTCTCTTAGTTGATAATGCTATTTATTTTAATGAGAGCTTTATACTGCCTAAATCCTTGTGTGTATGTGTCATTAGGTACATTGGAGAGGAAGGCATGGCACAAGGGAGCAAGGAGGGGAGCAAGGAGGCATTGCAGCTGGGAAGGGAGGAAGACCCTGCAGTTTCCAGGGCGGTAGTACCGCCCCACACAAGCGGTAGTACCGCTTAGCGGTAGTACCGCTCTAGTACTACTGTCCTAGTACCGCTTAGGAAATTTCTTCTGGAATCCAAGCGACCCCAAGCGGTACTAAAGCGGCACTTGATATTTGTACGAGCGGTAGTACCGCTTATCACGGTAGTACCGCTTGCCATAAGCGGTAGTACCGCTCTGCCTGCGCGCAGGTTTTGGGCTGTCCAGCCCGTGTACCCCTTTGATCTCGTTTTAGACTATAAATACCCGTCCCCTAGAGTTAGTTAAGGTTAGACCACGTTTAAGATAAACCCTAGTTCTTGAGATTGCTTGTAAGCATTCATCTTGAATCCTCATCTCCAATTCGTATCGATCTGGAGATCATATACTGCAAGTTGAGTGTAATCTGCTGTTCCATTGGGAATTAGTATATTGCAATTATACCGTTTCGTGGTCGACGGCTACGTGCGCAAGTGTGTGACGTTGTGAATATCCAAAGGGTTGAGACCTTTTGCATTGGCATCAGGGATCAAGCGAGGGAGAGTTCATCGGCGACATACAAGTTATCTATCATCTTCATCATCACCACCACCGCTTACTGAGAAGATCGGGACACCCCATATCATATCATGAACACAGACACTTCTAGTAATGAATATATCAGTATTACATGATATATTACAAGGGTGATGGCAACGGAAAAGCTCTGTCTAAGGCAACATGGTCCTGGTGCGGCTCCAATCCACAGGGATCTGACTGGGTTACTCTTCTAGCCCGCGAACACTCCGGCTCCGCGCTAGAGGTCGTTGAATCCTTAGGTGAACCTGGCCACATTGAAGGCCGCTGAGTACTTTTGAATGTACTCGCAAGCAAACCAAACCAACATATACACCAAGCAATGCAATCCATGGCATTCAAGCATGCAATTATTATCTTAACAGTATTAACTATCATAATATGGCAGGATTATCTTGCAAAATTAATCATTTAGCAGCATTAATCATCGTAACATATCAGGATTATCTATCATGATAACTACTGAAGTAAATACAGTATGACGAAGATAAAGCTTATCCGGTAAATAATCCATACTCCGAATATTCTTATGATCCAATCCAAATCCGATCCAAATCCGAATCCGAATCCGATCCAAATCCAATCCAAACCTTTTGGTCATACGACCGTTTCTCTCCTAGCCATCCCATGGCTAACATTCATATCCCTGACATCATCTGATGCCCATGCATCTGCACTGCAAGTCTGACCAACCTTACTATTCTCTGGTTCAGTCTTAACAATAACATTATATAGTTTGTTCCTCCAGACTCGACACAGACCAAATAGGGGCCTATACGAACTGTCCATGACCGAGGACGCGGCTATTCGAATAGATTTACACTCTGCAGAGGTTGCACACTTTACCCACACCATGGAGCGCCTGGCCTCGTACTTTAGTACATGTTCCCATTCGGGTGGACCAGTGCTGCTCCAACAAAACCTGCCTATTGCCTGGCACTCTTACGGTCCCTTTGACAATCATACCCTCCCAGGGTCATGTCCTGGGTGGCCCCTATGTCACCCCGTGACACCTGCCACCATCGTGGCCAAAACTGTCCCAAACGGGGACCTGGTACCATATAACTAAACTGGGCTCACAGGATTATCGCCGCCTACCGGGCCAGGGTAGCACGCACGCATAACCCTCCCTATTTGGAGGTACCGACAAGAGGCAGGACAATAGACCAGGCTAGGGCTGTCCCATACCGGCAAATGTGGCTGCACGGATAAGTCCGGATAGGTGACACTATGACTCGATCCAGCCGACGGAGGAGGTTGTCATTATTAAGTCATATTCTTAATCATGGTGATAACAACAGTAATGCACGATGAAAACATAACAACCTATCTCCATATTGCCATCTACGAGTCACTAGTGCGATAAAATGATGAGCATTAGCCGGTAATGTAACACAGCAAATTCAAACTAGCAGGAGTTTAATTATTCCTAACACAGGCATATTCATTAATTAAACACGCAAGAATAACACAGAACAATGCTTTAGGGCATATATCAGATGGTCGGCTTGCCTGGGGGGTGAAGGAATACTCCGGGAGAAGTGCGATCACCTCGCGGAAGAATTTGCCGGAAAGGATTCCCTCTCGGAGGGGCTGAATGAGGGCAGGGGCAAAATGGTCATTTTCAGAAAGTGTCAACGTGGTGAAAGTGATGTCATCGGAACGGGCTCGACGAACTGAAGAAGTGGGCGTTGGATTCACCTCGATCGGAGTTACGAGCAAGAAGTTTTGGAGGTTGGACTGCCAGGGACTGATCTGCAAAAGAAATAATTGCATCCGGGTCCCTGACAGCACTGCGGCTGGCGCCTTCTCTGCGTATACGTTTTCCAGTAGGGAAAACGCATTCCAACCCGAATACGCTTTCTCCGAGTGAAAACGCATCTCAGCTGGGTACGTTTTCCTCAACCGAAGACGTAATCGACGAAGGGCGCCTCCACTTAAACAGTTGGGCCCGGGCCGCAGCCACTTACAGCCGGGCCCCACCGGTGCTCTCTCTCTCCTCCCTCCTTCTCTTCTTCCTCCTCTGCTCCCCCGACGCGGCGACAGAGCTTCGGCTCCGGCGTGGGGCTCCGGCGCTCCGGTGAGCCTCGCGGGCGGCTGAGTGGATGGCCGAGGTCGCCAGCGTGCGCCGCATCCGACGGTGGGCGGCACGGGGACTGGAAACGGCCGTGAGGGTGGCGACGAGCGGCGGCAGCGAGCAGCCCGCTCGGGCGATGTGGGCTCTCCGGTGGACGAGGGCTCGCGGGGATGGGGTGGATGGAAGTGGAGCTCCACGGCGAGCTCAGAGGGACCCGCAATGGAGACGGGGACGGGCTGTGGTGGCCGAATTTGAGGAGGGGGACAGCGGCAGCCATGGCGACCGAGGAGAGGAAATGGGGACGGGGGCGAGCTCCTTCGGGCAGGGGAGGGTCTAGGAGGGAGAGGAGGTCTCTGCGGGTGGTGTGGGTGCTCGGAAGAGAGCTCGGGCCATGGCTTTTATAGCCGGCTGGGGAGGGCTTCTCGGCGACCGCAGAGGCTTCGGGAGCTCGGTGCCTTGGCGGCATCCTGGTGAGGTGGTGCGCGAAGAGTGGTGCCGACCTGACGCTCATAGAGGGAGGGGACGGCTCGGGGAGGAAGAGGACAGCAGCGGGGGGAAAGATGACGACGTTCACGCGCGGGACAGAACCTTGGCTGCGATCGCCGCGGCGTGGAGAAGAAGAAAGAAGAGGGGAGAAGCTGCGGGAGAGGGGCAGGTGGACTCCGCGAAGCCACTAGACACGCCGGGACACGCCGGAGCTGGCCGGAGCTGGCCTGCCGACGAAAACAGTGCGCTGACCACCGTTTTGGCATGTCCCAAGCGTGGTCACCACGGGTGCCACGTGCTTTGGAGTTTTCCCGGATGCAAAATCATGTCAATTAGATATATCAGAGGTCAGTGAGTTGACATATGAGGATTTTGGATGGAGGTGGAGGCAGGAATTGACTGATTGGAGCTCACAAAGGTTCTGACCTAAAACTTGGACAGATTCCTGAGGAGAAATGGATGAGAGTGGGGGGCTGAATCTTTGTCACAATGGAGTAGGGTATGGAGGACTAGGTGCTGGCAAAATTTGAAGGCATTTGGACCTCATTTGCATATACTTCCTTTGCAATGCCAAATTTGGTCCAGAAACTGAATCTTGAAGCTGCACTCATATGGATTGGTGGCATGAGCTGAATTTTGGTGTAGGTTGATGATTTGGAGATATGAAGGTGCTGGAAAATTTTCAGCTCAATTGGAAATGCCAAAGTGGTACTTCCTTCACAGAGCTTGGATCTGGACAGAAACTAGATGGAATTTTTGGGAGAAATTGGATAGATGAAATGATGTGAATTTTTGCATACTCACATCATATATGGAATGTGAGGTCCTGGATTAATTTGAGAATTTGTGAAGCAATATAAAATATAGTTGCTTCACAACCCCAAAATAAATCCAGAAACAAGAATTGGATGATGCTCTCAAAATTTTATCTGTGGAACTTGGGATCTTGATGGAAATGGTGAAGATATGGATAGGAGAAGCTCCACAAATTATTTGGGATTTTTCCTGGCTACCAAAATGGTAGCTCCTTTGGAAAGTGCCCAAATTGCAATATTGGCTTTAAATAGGAAAAGGCAATTTCCCTTATTTAATTATTGCCAATATTTTTATTGGAGCTCAATATGATCACAGAGAATATCTTCACAAGTTTTCATAAACTTTGGAGATGGATAGATATTTTCCTGGATTTAATTCCTTTAACTGGCAGAAAAAGGAATTAATTTTAAATGAAAAATATTGCAAATGACTTGGCAATATTTTTACATATCCAGGGTTTAAAAAGATAGTATGATCACTGGGAGAAATTTGGTAGGCAAAAGATCAAAGGAAATTGGGGTTCCTTTGTAACGGAAGGAATTAGGGTTTCCCTTCCGGCAATTCGGAAGGTAGGGTTTCGGCGATGAAATCCTGAGAATAAATCTGGGATAGCAAGGTTGGGTTGGAGAGAGTCTCTGGTTGGATAGGAAAGGCAAGACTAAATGAGCATCTTCATATACCCAAAGGCGAGAGAAAATCCGAGAACATCGAAAAAAGACGGGAGTCAAATCCCGCGAAGGAAAAAAAACAAGGAGCGAAAAACCAGGGTGTCACAAACCTACCCCCCCTTAAGAAAATCTCGTCCTCGAGATTTCCGGGCTTACCTCCCGGCAAGGGGGACTTACCTGTGTGCGACTTGGATCCATCCGCTATCTTGTCTTCATTTGTCTACTGACCTTTTTAACTGCCTCTTTTGATGGCTCAGGTGCTTTCTTTTTCCGACGGTTGCATTGAATCCTTCTCTTTCCTGTCAGGCAAACCCTTTGTGCTGGTAGTTTGTAGGCTGGGGTTGGTGGGTAGTTCCGAATATCGACAAATAATCTGGTTTCCATGTCTTGAGACTAGCTGCTTCGGGTTTTATTGCGATACCTCTTACACTGACTGCCAAGGGCGAGACAATCTTTCTGGGTACCGGACTCACGTGCTCGGATGGCCTAGAGTGGCTAGGAGTGGCTCTCTTTTGCCTTGTCAGAATACTCAGTCTGGCTATGGGTTCTATACGGATGGTTTCTTCCTGTCTCTTGCATTCTAACTTCGTTCTCAGGAGGTTCCCAGCTGAAATGTCGGGCATGATCACAAAGTAATCATAGACGGTAATCTCTATTAGGAGTCATGTTTGTTCTAGTATTGAGTTGTAATTTTGAGTTGTAAGTAAATAGAAGTAGGATGATCATCATTATTAGAGCATTGTCCCAGTGAGAAAGAAAAAAAATAAAAAAAAAGAGAGGCCAAAAAGAGCCCACCAACAAAAAAATGAGAGAAAAAGAGAGAAGGGGCAGTGTTACTATCATTTTCCATACTTGTGCTTCAAAGTAGCACCATGTTTATCATATAGAGAGTCTCCTATGTTGTCACTTTCATATACTAGTGGGAATTTTTCATTATAGAACTTGGCTTGTATATTCCGATGATGGGCTTCCTCAAATGCCCGAGGTCTTCATGAGCAAGCAAGTTGGATGCACACCCACTTAGTTTGTATTTTTGAGCTTTCATACACTTATATCTCTTAGTGCATTCGTTGCATGGGAATCCCTACTCGTCGCATTGACATCAATTGATGGGCATCTCCATAGCTCGTTGATTAGCCGCGTCGATGTGAGACTATCTTCTTTTTTTATTTCCCCTTATTAATCTCTATCATCATATTCTATTCCACCCATAGTGCTATATCCATGGCTTGCGCTCATGTATTGCGTGGGGGTTGAAAAAGCTGAAGCGCGTTAAAAAGTATGAACCAATTGCTCGGCTTGTCATCGGGGTAGTGCATGATAAATACTTTATGTTAAGAAGATGGAGCATGACAGCATTATATGATTTTGTAGGGATAACTTTCTTTAGCATTTTTA
Source organism: Elymus sibiricus (assembly GCA_039707655.1). Classification (NCBI taxonomy): domain Eukaryota; kingdom Viridiplantae; phylum Streptophyta; class Magnoliopsida; order Poales; family Poaceae; genus Elymus; species Elymus sibiricus. The sequence continues at coordinate 289,337,097 of CM077676.1, forward strand.
TTTTGAAAGACATGATTGTTTGTTAGTATGCCTGAGTATTGATGTCTTTATATCAAATTATAGACTATTGCTTTGAATCATTCGGGTCTTATTATTCATACCATAAAACAGAATTACATGATGAACATGTTAGGTAGCATTCCACATCAACAATTCTGTTTTTATCATTTACCTACCCGAGGACGGGCAGGAATTAAGCTTGGGGATGCTTGATACGTCTCCAACGTATCTATAAATTTTGATTGTTCCGTGCTATTATAGTATCAATCTTGAATGTTTATTATGCAATTATATGCACTTATATATCATTTTTGGGACTAACCTATTAACCTAGTGCCCAGTGCCAGTTGTTGTTTTTTGCTTGTTTTTGCCTTTTCAGAAAATCAATATCAAACAGAGTCCAAACGGATAAAAAACTTTCGATTAACTTTTTCTGGACTAGAAGGGACCCTAGAAAGTTTGGGAGAAGACCAGACGAGTCATGAGGTAGCGACAAGCTCGGGAGGCGCACCAGGGGGCTAGGCGCGCCCCCAGGCTTGTGGGCCCCTCGTGGCACCTCTTGACCTAATTCCAAGCCTATAAATTCTCAAATATTCCCCATATACCAGAGAGCCACCTCGAATAACTTTTTTGCCGCCACAAGCTTCTGTTCTTTCGTGATCCCATCTGGAGGCCTTTTCCGGTGATCTGCCGGAGGGGGAATCGATCATGGAGGGCTTCTACATCAACCTTGCTGCCCTTCCGATGATGTGTGAGTAGTTTACCACTGACCCTACGGGTACATAGCTAGTAGCTAGATGGCTTCTTCTCTCTATTTGATCTTCAATACCATGTTCTCCTCGATCTCCTTGGAGTTCTATTCAATGTAATCTTCTTTTGCGGTGTATTTGTTGGGATCCGATGAATTGTGGGTTTATGATCAAATTATTCATGAGAAATATTTGAGTCTTTTCTGAACTTATTTATGCATGATTGTTATAGCTTTGTATTTCTTTCCAATCTATCCGTTTGGTTTGGCCAACTAGATTGATTTATCTTGCAATGGGAGAGGTGCTTTGTGATGGGTTCAATCTTGTGGTGCTCTATCTCAGTGACAGAAAGGGACAAGACATGTATTTGTATTGTTGCCATTAAGGATAAAACGATGGGGTTTATTCATATTGATTGAGTTTACTTTGTCTACATCATGTCATCCTGCTTAAGGCGTTACTCCGTTTTTATTAACTTAATACCCTAGATGCATGCTGGATAGCGGTCGATGGGTGGAGTAATAGTAGTAGATGCAGGCAGGAGTCAGTCTACTTGTCTCGGACGTGATGCCTATATACATGATCATTGCCATGAATCCGTCATAACTATGCGCTTTTCTATCAATTGCCCAACAGTAATTTGTTTACCCACCGTATGCTATGTGTTCGAGAGAGAAACCTCTAGTGAAAACTATGGCCCCCGGGTCATTTATCCATGATATATAAAATCCAAAAATACCTTGCTGCAATTTTATTTCTTTTATTTTACTTTGCAATTTATTTATCTATCTATCACTATCAGAATTAATCCTTGCAAGTAACCGCCAAGGGGATTGACAACCCTCTTGTTTGCGTTGGGTGCAAGTATTTGCTTTTGTGTGTGTAGGTGTTGTTAACGAGGTTCTGTGTGGTTCTCCTACTGGATTGATGACCTTGATTCTTAGCTGAGGAAAATACTTATCTCTACTGTACTGCATCATCCTCCCCTCTTCGGGGAAATCCCAACGCAGTTCACAAGTAGCACCCCTACCCGAGGTCTGCCGGTTTTAGTACCGACAGTTAGATTTATCTTAATTCTTCTTTCGTAGTTGCGGATGCTTGTGAGAGGGTTTAATCATAAGTGGGTTGCTTGTTCAAGTAAGAACAGCACCCCACCACCGGTGCACCCACATAACAATTTATCAAAGTAGTGAAGGTGAATCAATGAATCGTGATGAACATGACTAGGCAAAATTCCCATGTGTCCTCGAGAACGCTTTGATCACTATAAGAAGTACTTTTGGCTTATCCTTTGCAATAAAAGGATTGGGCCACCTTGCTACACCTTGTTACCTTGGTTACTTTTTAATTGTTACCTTGATGAAACCACTTATTAATTCCTTCTGCTCCTCGTTGGGTTCGACACTCCTACTTATTGAATGGACTACAATTGATCCCCTATACTTGTGGGTCATCAAGTATCAAGATTGGGATAGCAATTTTTAAGATCCCCTCAAGTTCGAAATGATCTTTACCTTGAAGGTACATGGTTTGCTACTATTTTTGTACTGTCATTAGTTAGTAATGTTACTCTCCTTAGACCAATGATGAAACTAGTTACCTTTAGACTTTTGTATTGCTAATGCTTATGGATGTTAAGGCTTAAGAGTTGAGTTGAACAATTCAAATGGTGTTGCACTAGCCTATACACGTATAAAAATGGTCTGCCTAGCTTTGCCAGCTATGTGTTGAACAATAACTAAAATTCTTGTTGTTATGCTGCCAGCGCTAGCCACACCTATGTTATTGAAATTTGATGCTTGTTATGTTATCGGGGAAGTTCTATATTTTTCTCTCTGTTGCCTCTAGATTATATACCTCAATTCATGCAGTAAGGACAAGTCCATTTTGTTCAACATTATGAGCATTTTTTCTGCAAATAGTTATATCCAATCGGTGGCACTTTGAGCAGTTCCTTACCAAGGTACATGGTTTGCTACTATCTTGCTTCTGTTTTTGTACTATCATTAGATAGTAATATTAGTGGTTTGCATGTAAATTTATTGCCAGGGTGGACCTCCGTTGGTGGTGCAGGACATGATTCAATGATTGGATGCTAACTTTCGGTTGTATCGATTTCACCTCTTCCATCCCTACAAAAACGGATATCCATTTCAGTGGAACTACACAAAAGTGTCTGCTGGTATGTCCGATTGTAGTTGCAGGATCTATGCTCGAAGTTCTTGGAATATAATTAACAAGAGATTCCAGCCCAATGAGAACCTATGTTCAGAAATCTTTTCTGGCGACCTTGATCGCTCTGTGCATTATCCGATTCACAGGTCGGTGATAACCCCTTTTATGAGACCCCTATGCTTGGAAAACGATCTTTGGTGTGATGAAGAATAGGCGCTATATTTCGGCTCTGTACCAACAAATCAAGTTAGTATCAAATCTCCAGTGCAAAACATGATAGATGCCAAGCAGAAACGACTAGCAGAGGCATGGTTAAACCAAAAATACAAGGTGGAGTATATGTTAACTAGCTGCTTGATATTTGTGCAAACAGATGTCAGTTTGTTGCTATTTGGCAAACAAACACAGGGACCTCAGTTTTTGTAGAACTGCACAAAAGAATAGGTTAGTCACTGCATGCAGTGGCATTTGAAAATAGACACAGAAGGATTGGATAGTCACTCATTGCTCTGGTCTGATTGTCCAATGGGCATCATCTTGCCAAACTAAAAGTTGTATTCCGAAAATAATCTGGCTGTGTGATCCAGAGATGACCAACACATATTTCAGTGGATTTTCCTCCATCATGTGTGGTTGAACCTCATGGTTGCATCTGTTGGTGAAGCTACTAATGTTTGCAAGAGGAAATGTTAGAGTTTACAAATTTGTCTTTCACTGTGAACTGAATGTTGGCCCAGAGAAACATTGATGTTAGTAGCAAGAACAGATTTTTTTTCTTGATTTGTACTACTCGGAACTTTCTCTTTAGCTAGGAACTAAATATTGTCTATGAATTGTGAATCATTGAAATGCATAAACATGTTGATCTTATGTATGGGAATCTTACTAGTTGGATGTGAATCTTGGCTATAAGTGTGAACATATTACAAAGCCAGGCATGTGAGTTCCGTGTGATGTTTACAAGTTACTGATCGAGCACTAGCTAGCCTACGGATACACTCCTGGCTGTTTTAGTTGCGACGCGAGATCCAACGGTGGCAGTTTTTAGAATAAAAATGCCTTCCTCTGAAGAAACTGACATGCTGTTCTGAAGAAAATGCCATGCAAATTTGAAGAAACTATCAGCAAAAACGTTCGCAATTTCCTTCTCTCCCAGCAACATTCACCTGCTATTGTGATCGACTCAATCCTACATGAATAACCAGCTGTCGGTGTAAAAACCGACTGACCTCAGTGTAGGGGGTCCCGAGCTGTGGATCTCTAATCGATGGTAACTGGAACAAAGGAGGCGATGTTTACCCAGGTTCGGGCCCTCTCTATGGAGGTAAAACCCTACGTCATGCTCTTGTTTATATTGATGATGAAGTATCGAGTACAAGCTTGATCTACCTCGAGATCATCAGGAGAAGCCTAACCCTAGAGCTAGGTGGATGACAATTATGATTCCGTGTCCTCTACAGGCTAAACCCTCCGGCTTATATACACGCTAGGCAGGGGTATCTAGGGTTACATAGGCGGTATCTAGAGACGCGTATGGAGGCGGTAGGAGATGTCTTGGGGTACACTCCAAGTCTTCGGCACAGACCGTCTTGATCACGTCATAGCTCCCAGAGTCCATCTGGATGGGAACAGGGCCTTCGGGCCCAGACTGAGGACTATGGGCCATCTAGGTTGGTACCCCCTACTCCAGGACACCATCAGTAGCCCCCGAACTGGTCTTTTGTGCCGAGGACAACACCTTCGCTCTTCGCAACTTTGAATTCAGAGTCCTTGGCCCGACAGACTAGTTCCCTCATCCTATTGACACTTATTTTCTTATTTAAGGCTGCCGTAGACCATTCCTCGAAGGAGTGGCATCCCTTGTTCGGAACCTGAAGACACGACTCATATCCAAGGTCGTGGGGTTACTTAGCCTCGACGGCCTGCCGCATAGCTGTGAACAGTACTTTCTAGCCTGACAACTTTATCGAAGCGGCACCACCCACGACCCGGCGAGCAGTTACTGCTCACTTGAATCGCAGCCCAAGGCAATCTTTTTACAGGAGTGTCCCATCGAAACGGAGATCGTGCCCACTTTTTAAGGGATATCATTATGATTTTGTTTCTTCCTATACGCATAACGGCATATTTTACGGGTAATGGTGATTTCAACGGCGCGGAAGGGGGGACTCTTGGTCTTTTTACCAGCCCATATAAGAGCGAGGGGTCAGCAACAAAGAGTTCACACTCCCTTGCTTCCCTGCCTATCACCTCCCAAGCTCCACCGCTCAGATCCAATCCCGAGTTCCTCCGACCCCTTCAGCACCCCTCGACTCAACAATGGCGGAGCCCAACCTCAAGGGGCACTGGGGCAGCTCCTCCAAGACGGAGGGCACCATCCTTGAGCTGCGCAGCGCGGGATATATCCCCGCAGAGGTCAGCACTCGTGCGCCGACTCCGAAGCAGCGCGTACCCACTCCAGGAGCCGGGGAGCAGGTTGTCTTCATCCCCCACCTCATCAGAGACCTGGGGTTCCCGCTGCACCCCTTCGTGCGCGGGGTCCTGTTCTACTACGGGCTAGATTTCCACCATCTATCCGCAAATTCCATCCTCCACCTCACTTCCTTCATCACGGTCTACGAGTCCTTCCTCCGCATCGAGCCGCACTTCGGGCTCTGGCTGAAGATCTTCGGCGTCAAGCCGAAGTCCAGCGACTCCGAGCTCGCCGAGTGCGGGGGAGCAATGATCAGCAAGAACTAGAAAGCGGTCTGGTTCAAAGGCACCTTCATCGAGACCGTCAAAGAGTGGCGGCGTGAGTGGTTTTACATCACTGAGCCGCTCGCCGCTGGCCAAGCCGAGGTCGAGTTCTCGGCCGGCCCTCCGAAGAAGCTCGTGTCCTGGAAGAGGAAGGGCATGGATTGGGGGAATCCGGTGGAGGAGGAGGTGCTGATGAAGAAGATCGACTTATGGATCAACCAGAGGGACATCAAGCTGACGGACGTGGTGAACGTCATGCTCCACCACCGCATACTGCCACTCCAGTCCCGGGCTACACCGATGTGGGCGTATAAGCCTGCAGACGTGGTGCCCCTCAACCACTTCTTCCGCACCACCCTGGCCGGGATGTGGAAGCTGCTATTCAAGCCAACCAAGGAAGGCTTTCCTGAGGCCGGGAAGGACTTCGGCTTCGAAGCCACCCACGACGGCCCCGAGGTAGATTTCAGTGCTTCATTCCGTACTTTGCGTTTCCTGGTTCCTGATGAACACTTGGCTACCCAATTGGGCATTTTGTAGAAGTGGATCCCCAAGGGGTAGAAGATGTTGTGCCCGGCGCCGCAGCCTGAGGGGGAGAGGACTCCCCACCTTGTGGCCCTCCTAATCGAGGAGCCACATGTGGTGATCCCCAAGGAGTCCAGACCTCCGAGGGGCAGAGCGGGCCTCCGAGGTCGGGAGACCTCGGTCACTCGGTCCGAGGAAACCCATGCCTCCTCCACCCACGAAGACAAGGAGGGAGGCAAGGGGGAAGAGAAATCTTACCCTAAAGGGAAGAGGGCGGCGTCCGAGGGCGCCGAAGAGGAGGCGAGGCCGAAGGGCCCGAAGAGGCCGCGCAAGGCCTCCGCCGATCCTGTCCTGCCGGAGAAGCCCAGCTTCCCCGACGATTCGAACGAGGACCTCCTCGCCCTGGGGAGGAAGAAACTGGCGCCCCAGAGGTATGTAACCCGTACTTTAATTTAGACTTCGAGAGCCTGCCTTCCCACATAGGACTTATGAGAGATTTTTCAACTACCCGCCTAGGGCTCGCCTCAGCGGCGACACTTCGGACGATCTGCCCCCGTCGGACAGTGGGACGCCAGAGTGCGCCAAGACTCCCCCAGCTCTCGAGGGGCTGGGGGAAGTGTCGTCTAGTCCGGCCCCCAAGCCATCACATCAGGGGCTGAAGAACTAGTTGTTGTGGCCGAGGTGTTACACCTCGGCCAAACCAGGCCAAGGGGAATCAGCCCCCTAGGTCCCGAAAGAGGGGTTGGGCCAGGCCTTGGCCCAGCCCGAACAGTCTCCGGCACAGGCACTGCGCGTGGAGACCCTCGTTCCCAGCACTTTGGTGGTGGGTTCAGAGGCTGCTCCACCCCCGCCTCCCGTCCCAGGGCGGGTTAGCGTGGGGTGGCCCGAGGAGATGGAGGCGGCTTTAACGGGCTCCTCCAACACGGACGAGCACCCTGCCTTAATCGGCACGGCATTGAAAGGCTTCCGGTCAGCAGAAGCCGGAATGCGCGAGGTCTTCAAGGGCCTCGTGAGGAGCTTCGAGGTATGTCTTTTATCTCTCCATTGATTCATTTATAGTAGCGGCTTTTGTCCGAAGACTTGTCGCCTAGCCCATCATCTGTAGCCAGTAGCCCCCGAGCCCAAGGCTGGTTTTGAAGAAACCGGCCGTGGGGTCAATGTAGGAATAAGTTTTAGGTGCTGATCTAGTAGCCCACAAGACTCTGGTCGCTCTTCAAAAGGGATTCACCAGAGGTTTTAAAGTCGAAGAAATGGGGACTAAGGCCTGAGTGCATGTTTGCAGGTATCGACCTTGGCTCCGAACTCTGCCTCCCAGGAGGTGGCGGAGATAAACAGGAAGCTGCAGAGGTCCGAGGAGGACCTTGATCTGATGAGAAAGCAGATCGAGGTGTCTCAAGGTAAACGTCATTTGAGAGTTTCAATTTCACTTCGGGAAATGTTCTTAAAAGATCTAATTCTGACGTCGAGCTGTTTTTGCATGACAGCTGCTACGGCGGAGCTTGAGACACTGAAGGCCGAGCTGGCCAAAGCTCGGCAAGAGGCGGAGCAGCAGAAGGCTACATCCTCAAAGGCCGGGAAGGAGCTGGCTGCCGAGAAGGCAGCCAGGGAGAAGGACCATGCACGGGTCCTGGAAGTAGAGGAGACCTTGGAGGGCGTCTACAAGGAGCGTGATGCCTTCCAGGAGAAGGAGAAGGTGGCGAGCACCGAGCTCGAAAAGCTGCGTCAGGCCCACGCCGAGGTCCAATCCCAGGCACGTGCAGACCGCGAGGTGCTTCAGCAAGTGAAGCAGATTGCTGCCGGTAAGCCGTTTTTGCTTCAGTGTGTTTTCGGCCACAAGGAGTTCATCGAGCTCACCCAGCTGTGGCGACCCGTAGAGGCCTTCACGGATCTTCCGAGGAGCGCGGCGGATGCCAGCCGCTTCTATGGTGCGCAGGAGGACCATGCTGCGGAGAGGGCGTTCTGGCTTCAATTCCAGGCGCCCTCACATCCGGAGCTGCTTAACAATCAGATGAAGCAGCTGATGGAGCTCCTGCGCATGGCAAGGCCGGTGCTTCAAGATCTCTGCGCCAATCTTTGGCCCACGGAGGCTCTTCCGACCAGCTTCTTCGGATTCTTCGCCCGTCTGCGGGAGGCCGCCTCCCAGTTGGTCCGCTGGAAGCGTTCGATGTGCCTGGAGGGGGCTCAGTGGACGTATGCCCGGGTTAACATGCACTACCCGCGTGTTGAACCGGCGATGGTGGCCGCCCGGCTCCCCGAAGGGAAGAACCGGACCATGGAGCAGTACCTGAGCATGGAGATGGAGGGGGCCCGGATCACCGAGCCAGAATGCGCTAAGGAAAATCTGTATTTTTAGATTTGTATTTCGGTATGCCGAAGTGTAGTTCAGATGTATAAAACAATCCTTTGTTTTGCAATAAATTCGGCTTTAATTTCTGACATGTGCTTGTGTGTTTTTGTTTTTTGACTCCTGTGTGAGCGTTTGTAACTGAAAGTGACCAGTCGTCGGCTTCGACCCCTTTGTGTAGTACACATCGGGTGTTTTCGCGGTAGCCATGACCCTTAGCCGACGTCTCGGTTCCCGAAGGCGGTCCGTGCTCGTGAGAACAAGGCAATCAGACTATAGCGGTTTTATAACTTTCACTTAGTCGTAGGGGCTTGACTGTGGGGGCTGATGACGAGCCCCCGGTCCGTGGAGCTGTTCGGCTATATGGCCGAGGTCTAGGCCACTTACCACTTCGGCTGATTTAATAAGGAGTCCTTCGTTTAACACGGGTAACCTCGAGGGGTACATTACAGGACGCTGTGTTCGGATGGCCAACCAGTTTGCGCTTACCAGGACAGTCAGTTTTCGGCTTTATCCACTGAGGCGCTTTTGCCATGCAAGCTGGTACTGCAATCGCAGTGGTTCTCCCTTTACACCCTTAACCGAATAGATCGAAAACATAAGGGGTAAGCACAGGAGCCGGGCAACCCAACTATTGACCAAAATCGAGGTTCGAAACTGATTCATATAATGTGACATCCAAGACGCCGAATAGGCACTTCGGGCTTGTAAGGGCATGAGATTAAAAGCGGGGCCCATGGTGATTGTAAATAAAAGTTGTATCATGAATGTATGCTTTTGGCTCAAGGGTGGTGAACATGAGGAAACGCGTAAGGACCTCAATGGGTGCACTTTTTATTTCATGTAGTCGAGCTGTACATGCCGAGCTTTAACAAAAGGAACTTGTAGAAGATACAACTTCGAAAAAGAAAGATTGAAGGAGTAAGAACAGGGCGGATATGCTAATGGGTTTATTCGCCCAAGCCCGTCGTTGCCGCACGTCTGCATCTCCGTGCTGTTGACCAGCTTGCCTTCGTTGAGAGCGAAGGAGGTATGGTCTGTCTGCGACCTCGGCCGTTTGCTTGCTTGATGCTTTCGTCGGTCGAGTCCTTTGAAAAGGTGCGTGGCTGCCGTATGGATGGTTTAAGCCATGTGGACATGCTGCTTCTATCCAGGCCTTTTAGGGCTAGTTCTTTTGCTGGCTTTGGGAATAAGCTGGAATAAGTTGCCGCCTACCCAGCTTGTTCTAGAAGCCCAACCAAATTTATTTTTTAGAAGCCTACTAATTAAGATTTGACTAGTAGACTTCATAAAAGAAAATTTTGGTTGGGCTTCTAGAATAAGCTGGGTAAGGGGCAGCTTATTCTAGATGCCCAAAAAAGCCACCAAAAGAACTGGCCCTTACAGTGCCCTGCCGGTATGCAAGTCCGAAGTGTGTTGCTGCTCAGTCAAGCTGATAGCAACGCGTCATATGCTTCGGCTCCTCGGCCGCCCATGGAATTTTTAGTGCAAAGTTGTGCACCCTGGGGATGTAATGCCCTTCCAAGGGGAAGCAATCGAGGAGCCCATGCCCCTATTTAGGGGGAATGGTGGCCTGGCGAGGTCGGTTTGCGCGGCCCGTACGCGTTTTGAAGAGTTGGGCTTGTGGCGAGCCGCCTCCTCGGTTGTCTGCACCTCGGCTGCGAAAGCCGCGGTCTGTTCCTCTGTTCGGAGGGAGCGTTCGGTGTTACCATTGACTGTAATAACACCATTTAGTCCTGGCATTTTCATCTTTAAGTATGCATAATGCGGGACTGCACTAAAGCGGGCGAATACGGTGTGTCCGAGCAGCGCGTGGTATCCGCTCCAAAAAGGGACTATGTCGAAGATTAACTCTTCACTTCGGAAGTTCTCGGGTGAACCGAAGACTACTTCCAGCATTACTATTCCCATGTAGCAGGCTTCCACACCTGGTATGACACCTTTGAAGGTGGTTGTGCTGGGTTTGATCCTGGATGAGTCAATGCCCATCTTCCTGATCGTATCCGCATAGATTAAATTGAGGCTGCTTCCTCCGTCCATAAGGACACGTGTCAGATGGAATCCATCAACGATCGGGTCCAGGACCAAGGCAGCCGATCCGCCATGTCGGATGCTGGTTGGGTGATCATGTTTGTCGAACGTGATCGGGTAAGCCGACCACAGATTGAACTTCGGGGCGACAGGCTCTAAAGCGTAAATGTCCCAAAGTGCACGTATCCGCTCCTTTTTAGGGATGTGGGTCATGTAAATCATGTTTATGTCCTTCACCTCGGGAGGGAACTGCTTCTGGTTTCCATTGTTGGGTCGCCGAGGTTCATCCTCGTCCTCGCTGCGAGGTTGAGCTTTAGTTTGGCTCTCTGTCGCTATTTTTCCGTCCTGCTTGAAGACCCAGCAGTTCTGGTTTGTGTGGTTTGCTAGCTTGTCCGAGGTACCATGTATTTGGCATGGCCTGTCGAGGATCCTGTCGAGCTGGCTGGGTCCGTCCTTGTTCCCTTTAAAGGGCCTCTCTTTCTGACCAAATCTAGGTCCGTTGAACCCTGCATTTACCGTGACGTCCTCGGTGTCGCTCCCACCATTTTTATGCCTGCGCTTATTTTTATTGCGCCTCGGCTTGCCATTGGCGTCGCGAGTTTCCGAAGTGCCGGCCTTACCGTTGTGAGTACTGCAGGCCAACCAGCTGTCCTCTCCCGCGCAAAAGCGGGTCACGAGTGAGGTAAGGGCCGCCATGGTCCTCGGCTCATCCTGCCCGAGCTGGCGTGCAAGCCACTCGTCTCGGATGCTATGCCAGAAAGCGGTGATAGCCTCGGCGTCAGGGCAGTCCATAATTTGGTTCTTTTTAGTTAAGAACCTGTTCTAGAATTTCCTTGCTGACTCGCCGGGCTGTTGGATGATGTGGCTGAGGTCGTCGGCATCTGGAGGCAGGACGTAAGTGCCCTGGAAGTTAGCTCTAAAGGCGTCCTCCAGTGCTTCCCAGCTTCCAATTGAATGAGGAGGCAGGCTGTTAAGCCAATGCCTCGCCGGCCCCTTTAATTTGAGTGGCAGATATTTGATGGCGCGGAGGTCATCTCCATGCGCCATGTGGTTGTGGAGGAGAAAATCTTTGATCCACACCGTTGGGTCAGTAGTACCATCATACAGTTCGATGTTGATGGGTTTAAATCTGTCAGGGAACTGATGTTCCATTACCCTGTCTGTAAAGCAGATCGGGTGGGCGGGACCTTGGAACCGAGCAGTCTCGCGTCGGTCTTCGGGGGTATTTCGTGTATAAGCTTGCTCTTGAGCTCGGCCGTTCCTGTCTATCCAGGCGTCGTAGCCATCGAGCCCGGTCGGTGCACGTCCTCTTGACCCATATATGGACCGAGGCAGTGCCCGATTTGCCTCTATCTGGCGTCTCGCATCATATCGATCGGTGTAATTGACCGGATCCTTGCCATAACGGCGAGTAGTTGTTTGGGTGCGTAAATTTTCCCGCACCGGCCTGTCACGCCCTCTAGGGGGACGGTCAGGTTCGTCAGCCCGTCCGCATGTTAAGAGGACGTCGTCGGCTAGTTCTTCGTAAAATTCGGGAAGCAAACGCATGTGCGGGTAAGATTTAGGCGCACTCCGGAGTCGGTCCTTGAGGTCTTGCTTGGCCGAGAGTATCTTGACCCACTTATCATTCAACGTGTCTTGGTTGGCATGCATCTGCTCCTATTTTCGTTTCATGCTTTGGGCGGTGGCTATGAGGCATCGCCGGAACCGCTCCTGCTCGAAGGGGTCTTCGAGGACTATAAAGTCCTCGGTGCCTAGGCTTTCATCCTCTTCGGACTGAGGGAAGTAATTTTCATCGGCCCCTTCGAAGAGGTCATCGGGGTCCTCATCCTCGGGGATTCCCGTGGGGCTATGCGGCCGCTCTGGGGAGGCTTGTAAATCCTCTCACAGGTCATTGGCGTCGTCTGCCGCTGCCCCGGTGTTGGTAGTAGCGGCGTCGTGCCCGCTAGGGTCCCCATTGGTACCTCGTATGCGCCTTCGCCGGCGTCTTGATGGAGGTTTCAGAGTATCCACCATGTATACGTCATAGGTGGAGGTAGCAGTCCACTTGCCGGTGTTGACCAGCGGCGTGGTGGTTTCTGTGCGGCCGTCGACATCTGTATCCATGTCAGTGGCTTTATCATAATCCAACACGTCGGTTAAATCATCGACCGTGGCGACTAGATGGGTGGTGGGTGGTATATAAATTTCCCGATGATCGGCTTTAAGTCCGATCTTGCCATAGACCGAAGTCTGGCTATTGGAGATTGATAAGCTTTGAATGCGATCCAGCATCTCATTTAAGGGAGATAGCTCTTCGGGATCCATGGCCTGGCTATAAGCCGGGCTGACTTGAAGCACGACTGGTAGATCGCCAGATGCGTCGTTAGCCTCCTGCGGGGCCGGGGTTGGTCCCGGATCCGTCACCCGAGCCGGCTCTAGATCCGACGTAGTATCCGAAGTGGCGTTCGGAGCGGAGTCATGGCTTGATGCCAGGACGAGGCTGTCCGTGGTGGAGGTAATCGATTCCTCCACATGGGCCTGGAGGGGCAAGGGATTTGATCCGACGTCCTCGAAGGAGATCGGTTCCGGGGCCGAGCCCCCAATGTCCGCTAAGCCCTTAATCCGGCCTGGCATCCAACCGGTAAGGACAAGCTCTCCGCGTGAATCCGCGGTGTACTCCAGGCCTCCAAAAGTTATGACATGATCTGGAGCGTAATTCTTAACGGAAGCCACATGGCCTGAGGAGTCGTCGCAAAAGACCATGCTGCCGAAGATGAATAACTGACCGGGGACGAAGATGTCCCCGTAGCCGGAGCCACAATTGATCTGCAAGTGAGCCATCGATCCTTTGCCGGTCTCACAGCGGAACTCTCAATGAAAGCACCAGTGTCGGTGTAAAAACCGACTGACCTCGGGGTAGGGGGTCCTGAGCTGTGGATCTCCGATTGATGGTAACAGGAACAAAGGAGGCGATGTTTACCCAGGTTCGGGCCCTCTCTATGGAGGTAAAACCCTACGTCTTGCTCTTGTTTATATTGATGATGAAGTATCAAGTACAAGCTTGATCTACCTCGAGATCATCAGGAGAAGCCTAACCCTAGAGATAGGTGGATGACAATTATGATTCTGTGTCCTCTACAGGCTAAACCCTCCGGCTTATATACATGCCAGGTAGGGGTATCTAGGGTTACATAGTGTCGTGGGTGGAACGACCATCTATGGGGCCATCCAGCCCCTTGTGGTTCGGCAGGGGGGATCAACGTGCACAAAGAGCATGATCAATGGAAGACGCAAGGGATTTACCCAGGTTCGGGACGCTGAGAAGCATAAAACCCTACTCCTGCTTTTGGTGTATTGGTTGTATGAAAGCACAAGTACAGGGAGCGCTTCTCCCGGCAAGGTGCGGAGAGTGCTGCTACGCGAGACGTGCAAGTGTGTGAAAAGGGGGGTCTGTATCCCTCTAACAGTTACCTTGGCCCTCCTTTTATAGCTCAAGGGGTCACCACAGTGGCAAAACAGTAATTACATAGCGATTAGATAGCAAACAGTGCTATCGTACCTAACTCTGCCAGTTTAGGACAAAAGCATTAAATGCACCGTTAGGTGTCATGTGGAGAGGTAGTCCCGGCAAGGTTTCTGCAGCGCTTGCCTAGCTACCTCGTATTATTCTGACACGCCTCCTGGACGGGTGTCATTAGAGGCAAATCCTGTCCCAGCCTGCGCGGTCGACACCTCATCCACTAGCGGACATCTGTGCGGTGAGGTGGAGCGGTGGAGCGCCGGAGGGCTGGTAGAAGCTTGCCGGTACGGATCTTGCCGGGTCTTCACCTTGCCGGTTTAGGCTTGCCGGCAAGGAATGTCTTCATCTTCGGTACTAGTTAAGTGCTTGTTGATGTTTTGTCTTGAGCTTCTCCCCAGTGGCTTCCGCAACTGGGTCCTGAGTCTTGGTCTTGGCGGTCCCCGGCAAGGCTTGGCCAGCAAGGAGGCCACTACTGTCTGTGCATAAGTTAGGGTATAAAATACCCATGTTTTATACACTGACAGGAGCCCCCGAGCCTGGGCCATACACGCGTCCGAAGCGTCATTGGGCTAGGCCCAAACAATGCACAGACACGCGGCGGGAAACTGCCATTGTAATTTTCGTCATGATGGTTATCCTGACGCACGTCCAATCCACACATTAAATGTGGGTCGTGGGAACTTGGACTGTTGCGGTTATATCGCGGTAGTGCGCCAGTAAAAGACGTGGCTGGGGTAAACAGTGAAGAGCCAGCCCCCTCTCGCACCTTCCCCATAAAAAGGCAACCTCGAGGAGGCACCGCTCATTCACCCCTGCTTTCCCCTGCTTCATCTTCTTCATCACGCCAGAACCACTTCCGCCGCCGCCGCCACTGATCCGCACCTCGATTCGGCCACCTTCCTCCCACCCAATTCTTGATGGCGCCCAAGAGAGCCGACGCGGCGGGGAAGAAGCCTGCCAAGCCACTCGATCCCATGGCGGAGGAGAAGAAGAAGGCGCTGGAAGAGCTGGAGAAGCGGCGGAGGGAGAATGCGATCTTCTCACCGTGTTCCTTAGACGCCAACGAGCTGAACAGGAGGTATGCATACATGTGGGGAAGGGACACCAAAGGCCACAAGGCGCCCGTAGTGCTTCCCGAAGGCAACAAGGATCCATCGGACTCATATCCGTTCTTCTGCGCCTACTTCTACTGCGGTCTGGTCCCTCCATTTTCGGATTTTCTTCAGTGCCATGATGTTCAGCTATGGCTTCAGGCTGCTAGATTTCACTCCGAACGCAATGACTTGCATGGCGGTTTTTGCCCACCTGTGCGAGAACTTCGTCGGAGTCGCCCCCAATGTGGATCTGTTCCGTCACTTTTTCATTCCCCGGATCGAAGACAAATCGCTCTCCGGCAGCGTGGCCTGGATCCCCAGGGTAAAAACCAAGGACGAGTACCTTGCCGGGCAGCTCTACCTCAAGTGGGACGGGTGGAGGGCGGACTGGTGCTGGATCCAGGAGAAGGATTTTCCCCAGTTCTGCATACCGCATACGATGAGGGTTGTGCGCGGCAAGAATTGGAGCAGTATGGGTGCTACTGACGCCAAGCTTCATCCGGCACTGAACAGGATCGCCCGCCTCAAGGCCGCCAATCTGACCATAGAGATGGTTGGCGCTGACTTCCTCCGGCGATGCATAGCGCCGCTACAGAAGAGAGAAAGATTCGCTTGGCAATACCAGAACGCCGCCGACGTCATGCGACTGTACCCTGGGACCGCCAACAATTTGTCGGTTATGGAGCACGCCTGCCTTTGCGAACAGTTGTTCCGGAAGACTGGCACATTCCACTTGCCGGATAAGATCGTCCCACTGCACATCAACTCCGCCAAGGATTCCATCCTAGCGGTGATGCCGGACTGCAACGCTCACGGAGTGAAAGCGGACTGGGATCTGCCCACCCTGGAGCACGAGATGGAATGGGCCTCCAACTTGACGGAGAAAGGTTCCCGGAAGGAAACAGATCTCATCCGGGCCACCACCAAGGAAGAACTGGCATACATCGCCAGCAAGGCCGTAGAGATTGTGAGGATCAACGCGACAGGCGGCTCTGGAGCCATGGCAGCCGAGGATGATGAAGAGGAGCATCCCGAGGAAGAGGATGCCGAAGGGCAACAAGAAGAGCCTGCTAGGGATGAGATTGCCAAGGCTGAGGTTGCCGGGTCCGAGGCTGCCGAGACCGAGGTTGCTGGGTCCGAGGCTGCCGGAGAGCCCGATGAAGTAGAAGGTCCTCGAGCCCCAAAGAGGAGGCCCCGTCTTCGGAGGGCGGTCAGTCAAGAGCCGGTATGTGCTTCCTCGCCGAGAGCCGGCCCCACGGCGAAGAAGACGACCACGAAGACCGGCCGCCAAGAAGAAGTACGCCAGCAATCGACCCGGCGTCCCCGAACTCAGCCCTCATCTCCTCAGCAGGAGGTGGTTCAGGAAGTCGAATCCATCCAGCCGACGAGTTCACCTCCCTCGGCACTTAAGAGGGCCAGAGAATCACCCCCGCCAGTGACATACGACTTCAACGTCCTTGGCGAGTCCGAGGAGGAGGAGGAGTAAGTAACTTCACTTATCCCGTCAAGCCTCGATTCCATTTGACTGTCATTTTAACAGAATTCCTTTTGTCTTGACAGGGACCCAGAACCGCTCGTGCATCGGTTGAAACGGCCCAGGTCTGCAGCAGCACAGGATCCCGTGGCAGGCATTGGG
Source organism: Elymus sibiricus (assembly GCA_039707655.1). Lineage (NCBI taxonomy): Eukaryota > Viridiplantae > Streptophyta > Magnoliopsida > Poales > Poaceae > Elymus > Elymus sibiricus. The sequence goes on from CM077676.1 coordinate 289,353,886, forward strand.
CAGGGGGTTGCAATGGCTGAAGCCATCGTTATCAGCCCCCAGCTCAGCCCCCTATGTAAGGATGTGGTGCAGGTGCCTCCTATGAGCACCGGTACTGGAGTTCCTACTGCTGAGCTTGTCGTGGAGACGGAGGAGGCCCGCCAAGAGGAGGAGCGCCAAGAGGCGGATCCAACTGTGGCTCCCCCATCGATCAATGTTCCGGAGAGCGCTTCCCCGACAAGGGCCTCCAGCGATGAGCCTGCCCACACGGGGGCCACCCCGACTAGCGGGGCCGCCGACAACCATGCGCCGGCAACGCGAGTTGCTGGGGAAGGAGACGTCCTTCCTCAGCAGGCACCAACGGGTAATCCTCTTGCCTTTGTATACCTCTTCCGGGAAAGATTTCCTTTTTGTCTTCTTGAACTTAACTTGTGATTTTGGAACCCTATTTCACCTTTGTTCCTGCTTCGATCCACAGCCCCGAGCCCTCCCGAAGAAGGTGAAGTTCTTGTGGAGGTAGCCAATATCGCAAGGGACGCCGCTAAGGAAGCCGCCAAGATTGCCGCTGAGGAGGGCCTTGCACAAGTTGCTGAGGAGACCAGAATACTCCCCGAAGAGTCTGAGAGGTCCTCCGGCAATGACCCCGCCAGGGTGGATGTGGAGAAGGCACCCGTCAGCACCGATGCACCGAGCCCCGGCAACCAACCTACGGCGCCAACCTTGCCGGCCCCATCAAGCAGCTTCGCGTTGGTTACTTCCCAGCACGGTTCGAGAGCCCCCAGTTCGTCTGGCACTGTGGGGCTGAACTTTGACGAAGAAATAGCTCGGATCCTGCTCCCTTTGGTCCAAAGAGCCGACGAGTCCACCGATGTGGCCGACAATGCCGAAGATCTTGCCTTCATGGAAATCATGGCCATCGGTTTCAAAGGCGTCCAGGAATGGTACGGTCGGAGGTGGGACAAGGTGCAAGAGGAACGCAAAGCTGCGGATCTGGTCGACCAGAAGTTGAGAGAGAAGGCGGACGAGCTGCGCACATGGTACAGTCAACAGGCCCGTAGTCTCAATGCCGCCAAAGAAGAGGCAGCAATCCGTGACGGCAAGTTGACAGAGCACGAAACGCTGCTCAATGCCAAAGAGAAGGATCTTGCCGCACGGGAAAGAGCCCTTGCCGCCACTCTTCGCGGCAAGGATGATGAGATTGAAGCGCTCCTTAGGCGGCGGACTCAGGAGCTGGAAGACGGGCACAAGAAATTTATCGAAGCCCAGGCCTTGGAGAACGTCGCCAACCTTAAGGAGGCTGCTGATAAGGCTGCCGCTGCTGCTTCCGCCAAGGTAGAACTAGAATCCCAGGTGGCTAAATTGAACGAAGATCTCGTCGGTAGTGGCAAAGAAATCAAGGCTCTCAAGGATGAAGCGCTGAAGGCAGCCCGCACTCTAGGGGACTTGCAAATGCAGCTGTCATCCAAGAACCAAGACCTTGATGCTGCCGCCAAGATGATTGGAGATCTGAAATCTCAGCTAGCCACCGTGGTAACAGCTTCAGAATCCGCCAAGGAGAGGGAGAGGGTCTTGACGGAGAAGCTGTTGAAGGAAGAGGCCTTGAAGAAGGAAGCTGAGAACAACTATGCCCAATTGCACGAGAACCTCTCCCTCTGGACCAGCAGGCTTGTCAATGCCGCCGAACGCATCAACTCCCAAATCGCCGTGATGGACATGAAGAGCTGGGGCTTCACCGTCAACGACAAGGAAGCCACCAGCGTCCGCCTGACCAAGTTCTTCAAGGGCCTTATCGACGCCTTGAAGACGTACCACGAGGACAGGTCTGCTTCGTTTGCCGATGAATCCCAGAAGTTTGCGCGCGAAATTGTATACAGGGTGCTGCTCAAGATCGCTCATTGCAATCCCGGCCTCGATCTCTCCGGGGTCTTCAGGAGGCTGCCGGCGAGCACAGACGTCACTGCTGCCAACAAGATCGCTGCCCCTCTCGCCGACAAGGTTCTCCAGATCCCCAGGGTCCAGGGCGATCGTCAGGATTGAGTTTGCCGTTACATTCATCACCGTGGTGCAACGTTCCCCTTGTTTTATTTTGCCTTTGTATGATGGCACTCCCTACGCTTGTTTGGAAACTTGCTGGCGCACACACTCACCACGAGCGCTTTGAGGAACGGGTCCTTAGCAGCTTGCTGGAAGTGCCGCTGCCGGCAAGGCAACTTGCCGGGACAGAATGCAGCTGCTAGGCTTGCCGAGCGGACTCGAGGCAAGCTAGAGCGCAGACCGACCGCGACAAGGTTCCTTCGCATGCAAGTTTCTCATACAAAGCACAGAATCGTACAAGGGAAATCGCGAATGTAATCATGGAATTTTTTTTAAAGTTTTTCAACTTAGCTTTTCCTTGCGTCGTTTCTCTCGTTGTATGAAAAATGATCGCTTGAACGTCATTAAAATGGTACCCCATCTCCATTCCCCCTGGGAAACTTGCACGTGAGGGATCCTTCTGTCCTTTTAAGAAAAAGAAAGAAGAGAAAAGAATGGTTTGGGAACCTTGACGGTCCATCAGTCATCCCATACAAACTAAAGTGTAAATCACAACATCACATGCATTCACATATAAATGAATATGTGCGAGGAGTTGTGAAACACTTAGCTTTATTATGCACAGGATCCGCGCCTGGCTTTGTACAAAGGGTTGCATGTCTTGTCGACAAAGCTTGTACAAAAAGGGGTTGCCGGGAGGCCCGACAACTGCGCCTCATGGGTAGAACTTGCGAAGATGCTCAATATTCCATGAGTTCTGCACTGGGGTGCCATCTTTGGTCTCTAGACGGACTGCGCCAGGTCTGGTGACTCGTACTACCCGGTAAGGGCCTTCCCACTTTGGCATCAACTTGTTTGATCCATTGGCGGACAGAACGCGCCGAAGAACAAGGTCGCCTTCCTCAAGGCTTCGGGCATGCACTTTGCGGCTATGGTAGCGGCACAAGGCTTGCTGGTAGCATGCAGCTCGCACAGCCGCCCGAAGGCGATCTTCCTCAAGGAGCGTTGCGTTGTGTTGCCGCAGCTGCTCTTGCTCAGCTTCATCGTAAGCGAGCACTCGAGGTGACCCGTATATGAGTTCCGTGGGGAGCACCGCTTCTGCACCGTAGACTAGGGAGAAGGGCGTTTGGCCGGTAGCTCGATTTGGTGTCGTTCTGAGTGACCAAAGAACCGCCGGCAACTCATCAATCCAGCGCCTTCCACATTTGTGCAGCCTGTCAAAGGTTCTTGTCTTGAGGCCACGCAGCACTTCAGCATTCATCCTTTTCGCCTGGCCGTTGCTTCTCGGGTGAGCAACAGACGCAAAACAGATTTTGCTGCCAAGGTCTTGGATATACTGCATGAAGGTGCGGCTCGTGAACTGTGTGCCGTTGTCGGTGATGATTCTGTTAGGAATCCCGAAACGGCAAACTAATCCTTTGAAGAACTTGACGGCTGATTGCGCTGTCACCTTCCTCACTGGCTCCACTTCAGGCCACTTTGTGAACTTGTTGATGGCGACGTACAAGAACTCAAAGCCCCCGGCAGCGCGGGGGAAGGGGCCCAAGATATCGAGCCCCCAGACCGAAAAGGGCCAGGAGAGAGGGATTGTTTGGAGAGCTTGAGCTGGCTGATGTATGTTCTTCGAATGGAACTGGCATGCTTCACACTTGGTTACTAGCTCAGTCGCATCCTGGAGGGCAGTGGGCCAATAGAAGCCTTGCTGGAATGCCTTGCCGGCAAGGGCCCTTGATCCTATGTGAGAGCCACATATGCCTCCGTGTATCTCTGCCAACAGCTTTTGTCCTTCTTCCCGGCAAATTCACTTCAATTTCACACCGTTTGGTCGCTTTCCATACAGAATGCTATCCACAAACTGATACATACTTGGCTGACGGGCTACTTTCTCGGCTTCTTCTTGCTCATCGGGAAGTTCTCCTGTTTGAAGGAAACAGAGTATCTGATGTGCCCATGCCTGAGCCTGCGGCTCAACGACAAGGACTAAAGGCATCTCTTCGGCCATGGGAGCGCTTGCTTCTGCGACAAGAACCTGGGGTTCTGCGCTAAGCGGCTGCTCACCGGCAACCGTGTTGTTGTTACCGGCAATATCCTTGCTGGCGGCTTCCGGGAGCTCTGCCGGAAAATACTTGCCGGTATTCAACTTCCTTCTCTTACTGGCCTGCGCTGATGGAGTGATTATTGATTGATTCAAATGGAGCACAAACGTTCCTGGTTCCACGGGAAGCTTTTGAGCGGCACACTTTGACAGGCTATCAGCAATGCTGTTTTCCGCACGAGGGATGTGCTCTGTTTCCAACCCGTCAAAGTGTTCTTCCAATTTCCTCACTTCTTCCACGTACGCTTCCATCAACGGGCTCTGGTAATCTTTGTTTACTTGCTTCACAACAAGCTGCGAGTCACCGCGGATGATCAATTTTTTGATCCCGAGGTCCATTGCGATCCTAAGACCGGCAAGGAGTCCTTTGTACTCCGCAGTGTTGTTTGTAGCTTGCTCCCTTGGAAAGTTCATTTGAACCACGTACTTGAGATGCTCTCCGGTGGGTGCGACAAGCAACACTCCAGCATCGGCGCCTTGCAGCGAGAAGGCACCGTCAAAGTACATGATCCATTCTTTGGTTGTCTCTTTGCTGGGGAGAGTTGTTTCTGGAATTTCTTCATCTTGCGTTGGCGTCCATTCGGCGACGAACTCCGCCAAGGCTCTGCTCTGAATGGTTGAGGTGCTTTCAAACTTGAGTGCAAAGCTTGACAATTCCAATGCCCACTCCACTATCCTGCCAGCTGCCTCTGGATTTGTCAAGATGCATTGCAACGGAAAGCGGGTGACGACGGTGATCTCGTGTGCTTGGAAGTAGTGACGCAGCTTTCTCGAGGCCATAAGGAGGCCGAAAAGCAATTTCCGCACGCCAGAGTATCTTGATCCAGCCCCCTGGAGAAGGGAACTAACAAAATACATGGGTCGCTGCACCACCTTTTTCTTTGGCACCTCTTGTTGATCAACTTCACTTGCTTGCGCTACCTTTGACTTGTCGGCACCAGATCTTGCCGGAGAAAATTCCAGTTTGTTGCTGGATGGGTTTGCCATGGCTACTTCCTCATCATCGAATTCCCTCTGTGCCACTAATGCAGCACTAGCCACTTGATTCGTTGCCGCTACGTATAGCAGCAACGGCTCTTGTGGTCTAGGTGCAACTAGTGTTAGCGCGGAGGAGAGGTATCTTTTCAAGTCCTGCAGCGCGGCCTCCGCTTCCGGAGTCCATTTCATCAGACCTGCCTTTTTCAAAATCTTGAAAAACGGCAGGGCGTGCTCAGCGGATCTTGAAATGAACCTACTCAAGGCTGCAACGCAGCCGGCAAGACGCCGCACATCTTTGACGCTTTTTGGTGCTTGAATCTGCTCAATTACTTTGATCTTGTCGGGATTTGCTTCAATTCCTCGCTGAGATACAAAGAATCCGAAAAGTTTGCCGGATGGAACGCCAAACACGCACTTCTTGGGATTGAGCTTCCAGTTGATTTTGCGCAAGTTTGCAAATGTTTCTTCCAAGTCTTGAATGAGGGTAGATTTGTCCTTGGTCTTCACTACTATATCATCCATGTATGCTTCCACATTCCTGTGCAGCTGGGGCTCAAAACCAATCTGGACTGCCCTTGCAAATGTTGAACCGGCACTCTTTAATCCGAAAGGCATACGCACGAAGCAGTACGTGCCACATGGAGTAATGAATGCGGTTTTCTCCTCATCCTCCTTGGCCATGAATATCTGATGGTATCCAGAGTAGGCGTCAAGGAAGGAGAGCAAATCACAGCCGGAAGTAGAGTCTACAATTTGATCAATGCGCGGCAAAGGGAAAGGATCCTTTGGACAAGCTTTGTTAATATCAGTGTAATCAATACAAAGTCTCCACTTTCCGTTTGCTTTGCGCACCACAACTTGATTTTCCAACCAAGTTGGATGTAGTACACCTCTAACCAATCCTGCTGCTTCAAGTTTCTTGATTTCTTTGGCAATGAATTGTTGCCGCTCCAAAGCTTGCTTCTGGACTTTTTGCTTGACGGGCCGAGCGTCGGGACAAACGGCATGGTGGTGCTTAATTACCTCCCTGGGAACACCGGGGATGTCAGATGGTCGGCATGCAAACTCATCGACATTCGCCCGCAGGAAGGCAACGAGCGCGCTTTCCTATTTGCTGTCAAGGGTGGCACTGATGGTGAAGGTACCGTTAGTGCCGTTGATGACCCATAAGTATAGGGGATCAATCGCAGTCCTTTCGATAACTAAGAGTGTCGAACCCAACGAGGAGCAGAAGGAAATGACAAGCGGTTTTCAGCAAGGTATTTTCTGCAAGCACTGAAATTATCGGTAACGAGTAGTTCGATAGCAAGATAATTTGTAACAAGTGACAAGTAGCAATAGTAACAAAGAGTGCAGCAAGTTGGCCCAATCCTTTTCGTAGCAAAGGACAAGCCGGAACGATTTCTTATAGTAAGTAAAGCGTTCTCGAGGACACATGGGAATTTCATCTAGTCACTTTCATCATGTTTGTTTGATTCGCGTTCGCTACTTTGATAATTTGATATGTGGGTGGACCGGTGCTTGGGTGCTGTTCTTACTTGAACAAGCCTCCCACTTATGATTACCCCCTCTCGCAAGCGTCCGCAACTACGAAAGAAGAATTAAGATAACTCTAACCATAGCATTAAACATATGGATCCAAATCAGCCCCTTACGGAAAAGCGCATAAACTAGGGTTTAAGCTTCTGTCACTCTAGCAACCCATCATCTAATTACTACTCCACAATGCATTCCCTTAGGCCCAAAGATGGTGAAGTGTCATGTAGTCGACGTTCACACGACATCACTAAGGGAATCAACAACATACACATCATCAAAATATCGAACGAATACCAAATTCACATGATTACTTATGATAAGACTTCTCCCATGTGCTCAAGAACAAAAGTAACTACTCACAAATCATATTCATGTCCAAGATCAGAGAGGTGTTGAATAGCATAATAGATCTGAACATATAATCTTCCACCAAATAAACCAACTAGCATCAACTACGAGATGTAATTAACACTACTAGCAACCCACAGGTACCAATCTGAGGTTTTGAGACAAAGATTGAATACAAGAGATGAAGTAGGGTTTCAGATGAGATGGTGCTGTTGAAGATGTTGATGAAGATTAGTCCTCCCACGATGAGAGGATCGCTGGTGATGTCGATGGCGACGATTTCCCCCTCCCGGAGGGAAGTTTCCCCGGCAGAATCTCTCCGCCGGAGAGCAAAAGTGCTCCTGCCCAAGTTTCGCCTCGAGATGGGGGCGCACCGTCCCGAAAGTCTTCTATATATTTTTTCTAGGGAAAATGCACTTATATACCAGAAAATGGGGGCCAGAGGCTGGCCAGGGGCCCCACGAGGTACCAGGGCGCGCCTGGGGAGGTGGCATGCCCTGGTACCTCGTGGGCTCCTGGGTGGCCCCCTCTGGTACTTCTCGATTCCAATATTTTTTATTTATTCCAAAATAATTCTCCGTGAAATTTCAACTCATTTGGAGATGTGCAGAATAGGTATCTCTGACATAGCTTTTTCAGGTCCAGAATTCCAGCTGCCGGCATTCTCCCTCCTTGTGTAGGTCTTGCATATTAAGAGAGAAAAGGCATTAGAATTGCTCCAAAAATTGTTATATTGATTAAAAACACTATAAATAACAGTAACAAAACATGATGCAAAATGGACGTATCAACTCCCCCAAGCTTAGACCTCGCTTGTCCTCAAGCGAAAGCCGATATCGATAATCATGTCCACATGTTTAGAGAGAGAGGTGTCGATAAAAACAAAATACAGACATAGTAGCATCATGATCGTTATTATAACAGCAATATTTATTATCATAAACTTCTCATGAGCAAGTAACAATTCATCACAACAATGGAGTATAAGGCATAAACTTTCTTGAAAACTAACAAACTATGTTCTCAGTCAACAATGCAATTGTAATTCATCATATTTTCAGGAAGGGTCTCATGTCGGAGCTTTTCAGCAAGTCCACATACTCAACCATCATTTAGTCTTCTATGATTGCTAACACTCACGACATATATATGGAGCAAAAAGTTTCAGCCAGACACATAGAAAGATAGGGGCTTGTGAGTTCGCCTCCCAACTTATTCACCTCAAGGGTGATGTCAACAATAATAACTCATGATCACTCATATCCAACTGGATATATATGCTTAGCTCTTTCCCCACCACATGATCCTTACAAAAGAGAAAAATAAAAAGGAAGTAGAGGAGAACACTATTGACTCTTGCATAAAAAGTAAATACATAAAAGTAAAGGATAGGCCCTTCGCAGAGGGAAGTAGAGGTTGTCATGCGCTTTTGGTTGTTGGATGCAAGATCTCTTAATGCAAAGGAACGTCACTTTATATCTTGTGATAGCAACCTTTATTATGCAGTCTGTCGCTTTTATTTCTTTACCATCACAAGTTCGTACAAAGCTTATTTTCCTTACAATAAAAGTTCAGACATATTTAGAGGCATTTTTTATTGCTTTTTACACCGATGACAACTTACTTGAAGGATCTTATTCAATCCATAGGTAGATATAGTGGACTCTCATGACATGAAACTGGGTTTAAAGGTTTTGGATGCACAAGTAGTATCTCTACTTGGTGCGGATTTTTGGCTAGCAAAGATATTGGGCAAGCACCACATGTTGGAGGATCAATAACAATATAACTTCTATGTGAATATGAACAAACATAATTCATTACGTTGTCTTCCTTGTCCAACATCAACAATTTATATAAAATACTTAATGGGGGCTCACAATCATAAAAGATGTCCAAGATAGTATATTTGCATGTGAATCTTCTCTTCCCTTATTAATTCTTTCATGAATTGCATCATTGACTAATGCTATGTTTGTGAACCTCCAATAAATTTTACCACTTATACTTTTCTTTATGTAATGTCATTACTTTCCATAAGATTAGCATATGATCTTTTTCATTATTTTCATTGCTAGAATTGGAACATGAAAGTAAATAAGCAAAAACTCAAACTACTCTTTATTATATAACTCTCAACTTGATTACATAGATAGATAGATCACGAAGCTAACACTCGAAAATAGATCATACTAAACTTTTATTCAACTAGATCACGAAATAACTAAGGATCGAACTAAAATAGGTAAAGATAATAAAAGTGATGGTGATACGATACCGGGGCACCTCCCCCAAGCTTGGCACAAGCCAAGGGGAGTGCCCATACCCATGTGCTCAAGTCTCCTTCTTCGGTGATGGTGGTGATGGTGGTGAAGTGGCGAGCTTGTCCTTCAACTCAAGCAGATACATCAATCTGCGGTTGATGCTCCGAAGGGCGATGTTTTGCTCTTCCAACAAAATAACTTCACGAGTGAGAGATGCATTCTGGACGCTAACTATTTCAAAAACTCTTAGGGCTTCAATTACGGATGGGGAGAGATGATCATATAAGGGTTGAAGTATATCTCCCTTCTCTGCGGTCTCCTCCATGGGAACCGCTTGCCCTTCTCCCGCAGCCTGGGCTCCTGCAACTTCCCCGACCTTGTCCTCCTTGCCATTATCTTCTTCTCCCGACGACAACTCGTAGTAAACCTCACTGTAGAGGCGTTTGCCCGGCGATGGTTGCACAATGCGGTGCTTGGCACGGAGCTTTTGGGGAGCCATGGTGATCTAAATCTGTCGGAAAAATAACACGAAACAAGAACAGAGGAGATTTCTGCGATACGGTGGTCAAAACAACCTGGAGTATATATAAAGATTTTTTATCTTGCAAAACAAGTAATCCATAAGAAAACGGAGTCGGGAAAGCTCACGTGGGGCCCACGAGCCACCAGGGTGCGCCAGGGGGCAGGCGCGCCCTGGTGCCTCGTGGGCACCAGGTGGGTCCCCTCGGCTGTTTCTTATTTTTTTTGTAACACCCTGATTTTTGGCCCTTTCTTTTTCTTTTGGATTTCTTCGAATTTTTATTTGGAGTTCTTTTTCCGTGGCTATGTGGTCTTAAAACCTGGGGAAATCTTCCCTCCTGCCACTTCCTAGTGGCTTGTCATTCTCAAATCTATCCCAAGGCCATGTCATTTCCATCTTAGCCCAACTCCAATATTTATTTCTTGGGAATATTCCTTTTTCTATTAAAGGAATAACCATGTTTGCTCTAGGTTGTGAAGCAACCTATATTTCTGGCATTCCCAAAATTCCCACAAAATTCTCATAAATTCTTTGGATCATATCTCCCACCAATATGTCAAAATCCATCCTTGCCTAGTTCAAAAATAATTCAGGAATATTCATTTTCCATTCTGTCCAGCAAGGCACTTTGTGAAGGAAGTGCTATCTATATTTTCTTTCTTGTCCTCAAAAATTTTGGGCACTCTTTCCTATCCAAATAATTGCCACATGCCAAAATTCAACTTCATTTGCCTAGTAAATCTTCCTCAGAAAATTCCCAAAGTTTCTGTCCAGAGAGAAGCTTTGTCAAGGAAGTACTAGCTAGGATTATCCAAATGAGTTGAAATTTTGGGAGATCATTTATATGATCAAAGAATGACTCTCCACCAAATTTCATCTCCATCTAACAATCTATGTGAGCACACCTTCAAATCTTGGTTTCCGGTCATAATTTCAGTTTGTGAAGCAACTATATTTTATATTGCTTCAGAAATTATGAAATTAATCCAGGACCTAACTATCCCTAAATAATGTGAGCATGCAAAAAATCACATTATTTTGCCAAGCCAATTTACCCACAAAATTCCCCCAAGTTTTTGTCCAGTGTGGATCATTGTGAAGGAAGTACCATTTATACTTATCCAAATGGGATGAATTTTTTATTGTACCTTCATATGCCCAAATGACCACCCTCCACCAATTTTCAGCTCAAACCAAGCAACCATGCGAGTGCTACTTCCTGATCTGGCTTCTGGACCAGATTTGGCAGTTGTAAAGCAACCATGTCAAATACTTGTCCAAATACCCTCAAAATTAACAGGATCTTAGTCCTTCCTACCCTAAACCCCTGAGACATCCTGGTTAGCTCTTATCCTCTCTAAGTTGATCACTACTTCAGGCTTAAGTTTGCAACAGCAAAGTTCAGTCGATCTCTCCCATCCACCCACAGTGCCTTTATTCGATCTATCACCTCATGTAGGACCCACTTACGAAGGACTACACGCTAGACATCGTTTGATTGGCCAGAGTGCACTGCGTGCCCCTGTGCACGCGGTGACCACGCGGTCTGGTGCGTCGAAAGCGCGCTCTGGACTTCGGGTCCCTCTGCCGCCGCCCAAATGCTGAGCTCCCGCCACCGCACCATGTCCTCTGAGTTGCTCCCACTCTCCTGCATCCGCGTGTCCTCTCTGGGCCCCTCCCCCTCTCCTCTTTCCTCTCCGGCGAGCACGCCGTCCCGGGATGCCCGCGGCCGTTGTCGCTTTGCCCTTGTCCTCTTGCTTCCCCGTGGTATCTCTGCACCGAATGAACCTCCCCTGGACCGCTCTCCCCCTCCGCGTGTGCGCTCGTCCACGCGGTCGTGCCAGAAGCATCAACCGCGCGCTCCCATCGTCATCCACGGACGGCATCATCGCCGTGGCTATTTAAGCCACCCCCGAACCCTCTCGACCTCACCAAGCTTCCCTCCTCTCCCCTAGCAGTCGCCCCGACCACTCGCCTGAGCTCAGGAAGCTCTCCCCGCCCGCCATTGCCACCTCGGCCGCCGCCATCTCTGTCTTAAATTCCGGCGCGCCCGAGCCCCATTCCTCCTCCTGAACCCACCCGAGTTCTTCCCTAGCCTTCCCAAAGCTTCCCCTATCCCCAGCCCCTCCTCCCGTGGCCCGTGGCCGCGAGCTCACTGGTGCCTGACGCCGCCGCACGCCGCCGCCGGTGGTACGCTCGCCTCTGCCTTCTCCGGGGTCCGTGCTGCCCCTGAACGGGTGCGCCTCGACGAGACGAGCACGCCGGTCGTCGGAGCACGGCGAATGGTGGCCAGTAGCTCCGGCTATCGCCGGTCGAGCGCCCCTGTTCTTCGGCCGAGCGCGGGAGAGCGGAGGAAGACGACGATCCAGACCTGCAGGTGGGCCCCGTGCGGCAGCGACACAGCCGGACCGCTGACGTGGAGTAAGTGGAAACGTATTCCACGGAATACGCTTTCCACTAAGCAAAGCGTAAAAGGCTGCAGTTTCGACCCAGAATACGTTTTCTAGAGGTGAAAGCGTATTTTCAGAAATACGCTTTCCTTCTCAGCAGCCGCTGCCAAAACCCTTAATTTGTGGACGTTCGTCCGTTAGTGGCAGAAAAGCACAGTTTTTAATTCTTTTTCTGCCTAACGAACGAACGGCCGTATCTCGGCAACCGTAACTCCGATTCAGGTGATTCCAAAGCCCACGATCTCAGTTCGTCGAGCCCGTTCCGATGGTATCATTTTCATGAGGTTGTCACACTATGAAACTGACCATTTTGCCCCTGCCCTTAAAACAGCTCCACCGAGAGGGAAACTTTTCCGACAATTCTTTCCGCGAGTTCATCGCACCTCTCTCCGATGGTTCCTCCATCCCCAGGCAAGCCACAATAGCCACTTGCATGATGGCATTGCAGTAGCCATGGTTTCCACTTGAATATTTAATAATTGTTTGCTCATTTAATTATTTTTTGAATGCTTCGAATATGCTTGCGAATCCATGTTCATTGCTTATGCCATGTTCATTTTCATCTAGTAAGTGATATGATTATTGCTTAGGATATTCTCTTCATGTTTTATTCTTGTAATCATTTTCGATGCTAGTGATAATGATATGCTCATATGAATCATTATGGTTTGATATGAAAATACTTGTGATAGTCATTATGCCATGATCATTTGCATCCCGTAGCATAAATGATGTATCTTTGTTGATACTATGTTGTTAAAAGGTTATGTTGCCCATCCATGGTTGCATTGATATCATGCTCATATGCATTGTCATATTATTTTACTGTGACTTAGCTCATCACCATTCAAGTTGAATCTGACATTAATCGAACTTGAACAAAACTGTTGGCTGAGTCATGGTGCCACCGAATCGAGATAACCAGTGCAGCCACACTTGCCTTATGGGAGGCCCTAATGCGGTCTATTGTCATGCCTCTCGCCGGTGCCTCCAACTAGGGAAGGTTATGCGCGCGCGCTACCCTGATCAGGTAGGCGGCCATAAGCCTTGTGCCCGAGTTGTTTGCGTGCGGTTGTCCCCGTTTGGGACGAGTTTGTTTTGTTGGGCCACGACGGTGGCAGCCACAGAGGTGGCGGATGTCACGAGTTGACATCGGGGCGACCCAGGACATAGCCCAAAGGGGAGTTTGTCGGGAGTGGCTGGGAGAGTGTCATGCAATAGACTGGTTTTGTCGGAACGTCGTTGGTCCACCCGAATGGGAGCACGAGGCCATGAGTTCCGTGGTGTGGGTACAGTGTACTAACCTCTGCAGAGTGTATAATCTATCGATAGCCGCGTCCTCGGTCATGGACACAGTTCGTAGTAGGTCACACTATGGGTCAACAGAAATAATAACCTGAATAATAACAACCCCAGTTCTATGAGAAAAAAAGTTGGTTGATCTTCATGTGGTCATGCGATGATCACAGGTAGAGATCAAGCTCCGTGTGGTCATGCGATGATCACGATGGTATAGTTGATACCGATCTTGGTTGATCCTAAGGTGATCGTGTGATGATCACGATGGTAAGTTTGTGGTTACGAGATAACCTTCGAGCAGAGTAAGTTGGTCCATGAGACCTTAAACGTCGACCCCTTGCATGCTAGTGCTAGTATTATCATGTTCATATCATGGATCATGTGTACAAGCCATGCTCATGCTGTTGCCATGCTCATGTTGTTGTCATGCTCATGTTGTTCTAGTAGTATCGTGTTCATCTTTGATGATTAATCTGTAAATGCCAGGCTGTTGTATGTCTTGATTGCTTTGGTTCCTGTGAGCTTCTGAGTACATTCAAAGTACTCACCTGGCGTGTCATGCCAGATTGCAGGTGATGCCGTGATTGCTTGTTTGTCGAGGATCTCGAGGTTGCGCTCTAGGATACGTCCCAGCCAGAGTCCCTGCAGAGTGGAGTTCATCACCGTCGTCGCTGTTCCGCTGCTAGAGTTTATTCCGCTTCGAGATGTTCCGCTGCTAGCATAGAACTACCTTAGCAGGCGAAGTGTTGCCGTGCCCCTGTAACCTTTGTAATATCGTACCCTTGTACCCCGTTTATTCATAATAAAGAGCTGATTTGTTCTATGCCAAGCAGTGCCGTATTCCTGAAGACTTGATCTCTGGGCTGGAATACGGGGTGTTCCGGTCTCTCTGAGCCGGGGTGCCACATTTTTATTTTTTATAATATTCCAAAACTGACAGAAAGTATTTTTATGGAATTTTTGGAGTCGGTTTACTTACCGTATCACATACCTCTTCCTTTCAGGGTTCTAGAGTGTTCCGGAAGGTCTCTCTTATGTATTCCTCCGGTGTAATTGTTTCAATAATATTAGTTTCAACATTAATGGGGGTACCTGAAATATAGTGCTTAATTCTTTTCCCATTCACCACTCTCGGATTAGTGCCTTCAAAGTTGTTTATTTTGATGGCTCCGGAGCGATAAACTTCTTCGATGATATACGGTACTTCCCATTTAGAGAGAAGTTTTCCTGCAAAGAATCTCAAACAAGAATTGTATAATAGAACTTGCTCACCCACTTTAAATTCCCATTTTTGAATTCTTCTGTCATGCCATCTTTTAACTTTTTCTTTAAATAATTTGGCATTTTCATAAGCTTGGGTTCTCCATTCATCTAATGAGCTAATATCAAATAACCTCTTTTCACCGGCAAGTTTAAAATCATAATTTAGTTCCTTAATTGCCCAATATGCTTTATGTTCTAACTCAAGAGGTAAATGACATGCTTTTCCATAAACCATTTTATAAGGAGACATACCCATAGGATTTTTATAAGCAGTTCTATATGCCCATAATGCATCGTCAAGTTTCTTAGACCAATTCTTCCTAGATCTATTGACGTTTTTTTGCAAAATTAATTTTATTTCTCTATTGCTCAATTCAACTTGACCACTAGTTTGTGGGTGATAGAGAGATGCAATTCTATGGTTGCATCATATTTAGCAAGCAATTTACGGAATGCACCATGAATAAAATGTGAACCACCATCAGTCATCAAATATCTAGGGACTCCAAACCTTGGGAAAATAACTTCTTTAAGCATTTTAATAGAAGTGTTATGATCAGCACTACTAGTTGGAATAGCTTCTACCCACTTAGTAACGTAATCAACAGCAACTAAAATATGAGTATACCCATTGGATTTAGGAAAAGGTCCCATATAATCAAATCCCCAAACATCAAATGGTTCAACAGCAAGTGAATAATTCATAAGCATTTCCTGACGTCTACCAACATTACCAATTATTTGACATTCATCACAAGATAAGACAAACTTATGAGCATCCTTGAAAAGAGTAGGCCAATAAAAACCAGATTGCAATACCTTATGTGCAGTTCTGTCTCCCGCATGGTGTCCTCCATAAGCATCGGAATGACACTTCCGTAGGATTTGTTCCTGTTCATGCTCAGCTACACAACGTCTAATAATACCATCTACTCCTTCTTTATAAAGATGTGGGTCATCCCAGAAGTAATGTCTTAAATCAAAGAAGAACTTTTTCTTTTGTTGGGAGGTAAAACTAGGTGGTATGTATTTGGCAACAATGTAATTAGCATAGTCTGCATACCATGGAGTATTACGAGAAGCATTTATGACAGCTAATTGTTCATCAGGAAAATCATCATTAATAGGAAGTGGGTCATCAAGAACATTTTCCATTCTAGACAAATTATCTGGTATGGGATTCTCAGCTCCCTTTCTATCAATAATATGCAAGTCAAATTCGTGTAGCAATAAAACCCACCTAATGAGTCTAGGTTTAGCATCTTTCTTTTCCATAAGATATTTAATAGCAGCATGATCGGTGTGAACAGTTAATTTAGAATCAACTATGTAAGATCTGAATTTATCACATGCAAACACAACTGCTAAAAATTCTTTTTCAGTAGTAGCATAATGTCTTTGGGCACTGTCTAGAGTTTTACTAGCATAATGGATAACATTTAATTTCTTATCAACTCTCTGTCCTAGAACAGCACCAATAGCGTAATCACTAGCATCACACATAATCTCAAAAGGCAAGTTCCAATCAGGTGGTTGAACAATAGGTGCAGTGGTTAAGGCTTTCTTAAGTGTTTCAAAGGCTTCTAGACAATCATCATCAAAAACAAATGGAACATCTTTTTGCAAAAGATTGGTAAGAGGCCTAGAAATTTTAGAGAAGTCTTTAATAAATCTCCTATAGAAACCAGCCTGACCAAGGAAACTTCTTATACCTTTAATATCTTTAGGACATGGCATTTTCTCAATAGCATCAACCTTAGCTTTATCAACTTCAATACCTCTTTCAGAAATTTTATGCCCCAAGACAATGCCTTCATTCACCATAAAGTGGCACTTCTCCCAATTCAAGACAAGATTAGTTTCTTCACATCTCTGCAAAACTCGATCAAGGTTGCTTAAGCAATCATCAAAAGAAGTTCCGTAAACGGAGAAATCATCCATGAATACCTCAACAATCTTTTCACAAAAGACAGAGAATATAGCAGTCATACATCTTTGAAAGGTAGCAGGTGCATTGCATAAACCAAAAGGCATACGTCTATAAGCATAAGTTCCAAAAGGACAAGTGAAGGTGGTTTTCTCTTGATCGGGTTGTGATACGGGTATTTGAGAGAAACCAGAATAACCATCTAGAAAACAAAAGTGTGTATGCTTAGATAATCTTTCTAACATTTGATCAATAAAAGGTAAGGGGTAATGATCTTTTCTAGTAGCTTTGTTTAATTTTCTAAAATCAATTACCATCCTATAACCAGTTACAATTCTTTGTGGAATGAGTTCATTTTTATCATTAGGAACAACGGTAATACCTCCTTTCTTAGGGACACAATGAACGGGACTTACCCATCTACTATCAGCTATGGGATAGATTATACCTGCTTCCAGAAGTTTTAGTATTTTGGTTCTTACCACCTCTTTCATCTTAGGATTTAATCGTCATTGGTGATCGACAACTGGTTTAGCATCAGGCTCCATATTAATTTTGTGTTGACATAGAGTGGGACTAATGCCCTTAAGATCATCAAGAGTATATCCAATAGCAGCACGGTGCTTCCTCAGAGTTTTCAGTAATCTCTTTTCTTCATGCACTGAAAGGTTAGCACTAATAATAACAAGATATATCTTCTTTTCATCAAGATAAGCATATTTCAATGTATCAGGCAATTGCTTCAATTCAAATACAGGATCACCCTTAGGTGGAGGAGGGCCTCCAAGAGTTTCAACAGGCAAATTATGCTTAAGGATAGGTGGTTGATCAAAGAACATCTTATCTATTTTATTTCTTTCATTCATATGCATATCGTTTTCGTGGTCTAGCAAATATTGTTCTAACGGATCAGTAGGAGGTACGGCAATAGAAGCAAGACCAATAATTTCATCTTTACTAGGCAATTCTTTGTCATGAGGTTGTCTACGAAACTTGGAGAAATTAAATTCATGAGATATATCACCAAACTTAACTCGAACCTTTTCTTTAACACAATCAATTTCAGCATTAACGGTATTCAAGAAAGGTCTACCAAATATAAGGGGACAAAAATTATCTTGTTGTGAGCCAAGTACTAAGAAATCAGTAGGGTATTTGATTTTGCCACACAAGACTTCAACATCTCTAACAATCCCAAGTGGTGTAATAGTATCTCTATTTGCAAGCTTAATAGTAACATCAATATCTTCAATCTCAACAGGTGCAATTTCATGCATTACTTCTTGATATAAGGAAAATGGAATAGCACTCACACTAGCACCCATATCACACAAACCATGATAGCAATGATCTCCAATCTTAATAGAAACAACAGGCATGCCAACTACGGGCTTATTCTTGTCCAACTTATCTCGTTCATTCCTAACAGGTTTAGCAATTCTAGCAGCCTCCTCACAAAAGTAAATAACATGCCCATCTATATTATCGACTAAGAGATCTTTAACCATAGCAACATCAGGTTCAACTTTAATTTGTTCTGAGGGTCTAGGTGCTCTAATATTACTTTTGTTAACCACAGTTGAAGCTTTAGCACGTTCCTTAATCCTAACAGGAAAAGGTGGTTTGTCAATATAAGCAGTAGGCACAACTGGATCAACATGGTAAACAATTATTTCTTCTTTAACACTAATAGGTTCCTCAATCTTTTCTTTAACAGGGGGATGATATTTAAACCACTTCTCCTTAGGGAGATCAACATGAGTAGCAAATGATTCACAAAAGGAAGCTACTATCTCAGAGTCAAGTCCATATTTAGTGCTAAACTTATGAAAAGCATCGGTAGCCATAAAAGATTTAACACAATCGAACTCAAGTATTATACCTGACTCATTACCTTTGTCGAGTTCCCAATCTTCAGAGTTGCGTTTAATTCTTTCCAGAAGATCCCATCTGAATTCAATAGTTTTCTTCATGAAGGAGCCAGTCGAAGAAGAATCGAGCATAGTTTGATTATCATGAGAAAGCCGAGCATAACAATTCTGTAAGATAAGTTCTTTTGAGAGCTCATGATTGGGGCATGTGTACATCATGTACTTAAGCCTCCCCCAAGCTTGAGCGATGCTTTCTCCTTCACGAGGCCAAAAATTATATATATAATTCCGATCACGATGAACCAAGTGCATAGGATAAAATTTCTGATGGAATTCTAGTTTCAATTGGTTCCAGTCCCATGTATCAGTATCATCACATAGCCTATACCACATTAATACCTTTCCCTCCAAAGATAAAGGGAATACTTTCTTCTTAACTCCATCTCCAGATAAACCTGCAAGCTTAAACAATCCACAAATTTCATCCACATAGATCAAGTGCATATCAGGATGTACCGTTCCATCTCCTGCATAAGGATTAGCTAGCAGTTTCTCTATCATACCTGGAGGAATCTCATAATAAATATTTTCAGTAGGTGCAGTAGGTTGAGGAGCAACTATTTGTGTTTCCAGTCGAGGTGAAGATACCCCGAACAAACCCCTCAAAGGATTACTTTCCATAGTGACAGTAAATTTCAGCACGTAATATAAATGTTTCCTTACCAAATTCCACTCACCAAAGGCGCTTCACTCCCTGGCAACAGCGCTAGAAAAGAGTCTTGATGACCCACAAGTATAGGGGATCAATCGTAGTCCTTTCGATAAGTAAGAGTGTCGAACCCAATGAGGAGCAGAAGGAAATGACAAGCGGTTTTCAGCAAGGTATTTTCTGCAAGCACTGAAATTATCGGTA